>OY728132.1:1080852910-1085652910 GCA_963277665.1 Viscum album
CATAGATTACAACCCATGGAGGTGGTTTTGACTACTCTTTATGGGTGGAGACCGCCGTAGATTATGAGACAAAGGAAATAGGGTTGATGACGAAGAAGGTGTTTCTCATAGAAGGCCAAGACTAGTGGTGTGTGAGCCCCCTCCCACTACACAATCCCCCCCGAGCCCTCTCCCCCAGCTCCCGCCTGCAGCCCCCACCCTGCCCAGCCACCCCTTACAGCCCCCCCCCCAAAGCCAAAACCCCACCCATGGTACAACCCCCCAATCCCACTGCACACGCCCTACAACCCCCAACTCCCACTATACACCCCCACCCCCATAGCCACCCCTCCCCCTACACCCCCCCACAACCCCCTCCCACTTCACAATCCACTATAGCCAACCCCGTCCCCACCACTTCTCCCCTGTAGTCCCCACCCCCAAACCCCTCCCCCCCCCACAACCCCCTCACCCCCTGCAGCCCCACCCAGCATAGCCCCCTCTACATCCCCCCACTACCCCCCCCACAGCCAACCCCCTCCCACTACATAGCCCCCCCCCCCCACCACAACCACTGCACACCCCCTACACCCCCATAGATAACCCCCTACCACTGCACAACCCCCCCTACAGCCACCCCCCTACAGCCCCCTACAGTCCCCTCCCCCACCTCCCCCCTGCATCCCCCACCCCCACATCGCACACCCCCCTCACCCCTTGCAGCCCCCACCCTGCACAGCCAACCCCCTACAACCCCCACTGCATAGCCCATCTTCAGCCAACCCCCTCCCACTACACACCCCACTCCCACTACACAGCCCCCCTATAGCCCCCCTCCCACTGCCCAACCCCCCTACATCCCCCACCCTCCCACTGCATAACCCCCACCCTCCCACTTCATAGCCCCCTTTTGCCCAGCCAACCCCCTCCCACTGCACAACCCCCCTCCCACCCTACAGTCCCCTACCCCCACATCCCCCCTACTGCCCCCACCCTACACACTACACAACCCCCCTCACCCCTTGCAGACCCCAACCTACACAGCCACCCCTACATCTCATCCCTACAGCCCCCCTACATCACCCCACTGCACATCCCCCTACAACCAACCCCTCCCACTGCACATCCCCCCATTCCCATTGCACCCCCCACAGCCCCCTCCCACTACACAACCCCACCCCCCACAGCCACCCCCTCCCACTGCACAACCCCCATATCCAACCCCCTCCCACAACACAACCCCCACCCTCCCTCTTCACACCCCCCTCCCATTACCTCGAAAAATAAATTATGAAATGGAGACCCATAGTAGGTCTCCCTACCATTTAAGAACTCACTACCATGTTGGATCAATATAATAGGGCATCACTAAAATATCAGTATAAGACATGAACCATGCTTCTAATCAAAAGGGTATTAATAGAACAACTTAAAGGAACTCTATTCTGTGTAATGATGCTCAATGGAACTCTATACAAGGGCATAACATTCCATAGATACAAATTTCTGAACATGTGGAATCATCATTTGAATAGATATTCTACTAGAGGAATCATGTGTTATGTTAAGGGAAATATGCTACACCATGTTATCATCTTTTTGAGGTGGAAGAAAAAACACTTACTTGAATCAAGGATTGATCTCAAGCTGGGAATAAGGGTTCGCAAAAATAGGGGAGCTGTCGTTTAGGGATAATCAAAATAAAAAACAAAAAACAACATTGTCTTCAAATAAATTCGAATAAAAAATGTAATAAATGGAGGTAGAACATAAAACACAGTTATAAATTACATATTTGATGTGGAAGGATAAACAATCGGTTGCTGGGAAGAAGGGTTTTCATGTTGGAACAATGGGAGCTATCGTTTAGGGTGCAATGTGGGCGAATCATGATCGGGATTGGGAGCTGCATTTGTGGTATTTTATCCAAATGATTTTTTAAAACTGTTAAGAAATATTATCAAACCTATACCAATGGTTTCAATGAATTGTTGGCATAAGTGGTACACATTCCACTATCTTAATGGTTTGAATGAACCGTTGGGAAAACTATGTCTCTTCCAGGGCTTGTCCCAATGGTTTAGAAACCGTTGGGAAAATACACTCTAAAAATTTATATACCAATAGTTTTCAACAAACTGTTGGTATATTAATCCTATCCCAATAGTTTTTCTAAACCATTAGGATAGAGTTGTTAGTATTGGATTAATTTCCTGTAGCGACACTACATATTTCACTAATTTTATTTCTAGGGTTTCCTTGGTGTTATAAATATTACATAGGGTATGAATTTGGGTTACATTCCATGTTAACTAAAATTGTACAAATCTACATGTACCCAAGTACACATTTGGATAATGCTTAGGACCCTCATACTGTGTGGGACAGTGGATATTCCATGTATCATGAAAACTTAATTTGAATAACTCGATAATTATATTCTCAAGTTATTCACAGGTCCCTCACATAATTCACCCTATTATTTACACAATGTAGGTTGATCCCACATGGAATGGAAAATGACAATACATTCCTTAACATTAGATGAGGCTCACACACCATGTTCTTAGGGGTATATGCCTTTTATTGGGAAGTCTATGGGGTTCCTCATATCTTATGTCATGGGTATCCATATCAAATATAATAATAGTATATTATAATTGATTTGATATACATAATATGATGGTTTCCATATTTTTATCACATATGAGTTGTTTCTGGGGAATTTGAGAAAAAAGCATTTCCTTAGTTTTATAGAGATGGTAGAGAGTGGGAAAAATGATTTATGAAGATACTTGGTTAGTAACCCCATAGTATCATATCAATTCGATGACATGGGTCCTCTATAAACTTTGGGTAGTAGGAAACCCCCAAAAGTGATGAGGTGCATGTCCTCCACTTATAGACTAGGTAACCCCCTTGGTTAATAGATTATTCACTTGATGAGGTGTGAGTCCTCCAAAGGGATTGATTCCCCCTCATTTAGGGATAATTATTTAGCTAAGTGTTGGTTCCCCACTACTACTATAGAGGGATGATGGGAAAGTAATTGATGTTGGGTAGTTTGGGTGCTCAGGTAAATTAATGTTTTTGGTAAACCAAGTTCCCTTGGGTGTATGACTTATATGGAGTTAAGCCATGAAGATTGAGATTCTTCTTAACCTTTTTTGACTTGTTACATTAAAGGATATATAGTTTTATCTATTTTCTTTGGATAAAATAGAATTTTATCTCCATTTTGTGTTTCTAAAAAATCTTACTGGGTATGATAATATTTACCCCTATAGGATCCTCATTCCTATATGTGTTTTTTATGAAGATGACACATAGTTTGATGAGGAATTTTATAGTAATGGTACTAGTGAATATGGATCCAAGTGGTAGTTAGTGGTGGGACTGGTTGATAGTTTTCGATTCAGAGTTGGTGTGAACTAGATTACTCACCTCTTAGTTATTCAAGGTTTGGTTTTCATAGTAAGTGGGGCCTTATGTTTTCCCTTATATTCTAGTGTTTACATTTTCCTACTATTGTAATGTATAACAGGTGTTGCATTAATATTAAATTATAGTTGGTTATATATATAGTTTTAATTATTATATATTGATTAAAAGACATATTTTTGTAAATAGGTTTATTGGATAAGGCATCCCATATGTGTGTTATGACTTCTTAGCATTAGTTTCCATTTTTTGTGATATTGGAGGTGGGATTGGGGTGGTACACTCAGCCTACTACTGACCTTGGTGGGGTCTCTATGTGTTGATTAATGTTTGTTTTTTCATAGAGGCCAATGCTAGTGTAATTTTCAATTTGATGGAGTGATATTGGAGGTTATTGGAAGCAATGTTTGTAGTTTTTAGGACTATTCATGGAGGGAGATGATTGTGGGTTTTAAACTTGCAAGTGTTCACAATTTAAAAAAAATAACAATTTTTTTAAATAAAATAGCACCATTTTCCAATTTATATAAAATAACATAATTAGAATAGGTTTTTACTAAAAACTTGACATAAGAAATAAATAACCCCAAAATAAAATAAAATCACGGTCAAGAAAACAATAATAATAGTACAAATATTCATCTTTAGTGCATCCTCTCAAAACCTCATCTTCTTAAATTTCATCTACCGAATAAATAACTTGATGCATAAAAAAGGATGTAACTCACATATATCCTTTCTTAGACTAGTCACCTCTATATTGGTGGAAAAAATAGCATCAATATGATATTTTATTGAATGTTCTATCCACTTAATGAAATTACTTGTTTTTATCTCAATGGTTGAAAATAACTGTTTTGGATTTTTTTGGGTAGAAGAGATATTAATATATAATTTTCTCCCATAGTTTCACATTAATCAATGTATTGTGACAGTACTGCATATAAAACGATCATCAACACTCTACTTACTCATGTTTATAAAGTAATTATTTAACTTTAAAAAATAAAAAACATTAAAATTAATTTAAAATAAAATTATGCAAAAGAATAAAAACATTCATAAACCAATCACATTACTTTTCAAACACTGTTCATATGTTTTTTCTAATATTTTAAAGTTAAAATATGAAGAAACCACAAAAACTAGTGTTAAACCCCATTAAAAACTACAATCTAAAAAAGGAATCATGATTAAGCCTCATCTATTAAACCATCATAAAAAAATTCATAAAAATATTTAAAAAAATACATGGTTTAATATATTCTAAAAAATCATGGTTGAGCCCCATATATTAAAACCATATAAAAAACCATCAATAAAACAATGGTTGAATATAATAATAACATAAAAGTTGAACATACTCAAAATACCATAGTTGAACATAATCAAAATGATCATAGTTAAACCCCATATTAAAATACATGGTTACCACCATCATAAAATCCATTTGAGAAATTATGGTTAAACATTATCATGATTGAACATAATCATAAAAGGATATATTAAACATAATAAAGAAAATATTTAAATCCTATTAGAAAAATTGAGATAAACCATGGTTAAACCCCATCCATTAAACCAACTACAAAAAATTATTAGAGAAGGAAAACTATACAAATCGTATAAGAAACAAGAAAACATAGATTACATAGATCCACCTGATTATAATGTGATGGTTTACTCATACTAAATAACTCAAAAAAATTAGAGAGGAAGATATATATCAAAACATATAAAATGATAGAACTAAAGAATGAGAAATATTTTCCTTGGTATAAAAACTCAATCAAGACACCATCAATGGTGATGTCCATCTATAAAAAACCAAAATTTTCAAAGTGAACAACTTGAAAATCTGTCATTTAGAAACACTAGAGCTTGAGGATCAGTGATATTGTACTCCACACCCACTGGAATCACCTATAGAAGATCCCGATGTTGTATCACATATGAACTTCGAATTTCCCATGGAATGAAACCATTGGAATCTGAAGCTCCAAGAAGTAAGTAAAAAATGAGTGCCAATATACCTGATGGTAGGGAATATAAAAAAGTTGAGGAGTACATTAATTTATAGAGGGATTCAAGTGAAGATACCTAATTTTTTAAATCACTGAAGGGGTATATTACATTTTTTTAATTTATTAAATATTTTTATAAATAAATTTTTTATTCATTTTACATTCGTATCAAATGGACATTGGAAATCAAATTCCCTTTCCATTTCTCTTTCCATTTCCTTTTTGTTTCTTTTTTTCATTTCCATCATACCAAATATCACCTAAGTCTAGTTTATGGTTGAAATATTTTGTATTATGGCATAATATACCATGTAAAATATTAGGTTAATCTAAGATAAATTCTCAAATTGTTTCTTTGTCATCATCTCTAATGAAGGAACCATCATTGTTAAGTTTGGACTAATTTTTTGGGGGATGGGACCAACCATCCTAAAATATAAATATTTCTTTAAAAAAGTTTCAATGTATAACAATATGAACTAAATTTTGAGAATGAGGGAATAACAAAATGATATTTTATGATATATATATATATATATTTTCAAATACATTTAATTTATTCGATATCTTGTGATAAACACAACATCAATTTTTAAAAAACTGCTCTATACTATTGAAATATTATAGTTTAAACAAACTACTATATACTATTGAATTATTATTTTTTAAGGAAACAATTATTACATAACCATTATATTTGAGACTGTGAATAGGACTAACAAAATTATGATTTTTGTGGTTTAAACAAGTATAAAATCAATTCATTGGTTATGATTTTATTAGAAATGAAAATAAACATAATTTGAAAGTAAAATAGATGTTTTTCAAAAAAGGCATTATTATATGTGAAATGTGTTTTAATATTAATAAATTAAGTTAATAACTATTGGTATTATTTTAATGAAATTTATATATTATATATTCAATACAAGTTTATAACCTTCATCTCATGTTTTCTATCAATGTGATACGATTAAATCCAATTTTTATGATTAAAAATGTATTTTTTCTAAAAAAAAATCTTTTCACCCATTTTCTGAAATTATATTTAAAATGAATTTATGAAATGTATATAAATTTAATCATGAAAAATTTATTCCATATTTTTAATTTTGAGGTCTAAATTTGGTAAGTTTATCTATTTTATTTTTGGTTAGTATGAGTAGTAACCATAGAAATGTTTTTTCATTTTGGTAATGGTAAAATGGGTAAAATAAGGATAAAACCTTGGGATAAGGCTTTATAATTTCTATAAAACATGAATTTATCCAATTTTATTGGTTTATTTTAGTCATTTCTATTCAAGTACCGAATATATGACCACTTGGTTCCATATTTCTCTGATTATGGATTTTATATTAATTTAAGAAAAGAATAAATACAAAATTTATTGACTTTTAATATTTATAATATTTTATCATAAGGTTAACAATATGTTATTTTAGGTTATAATTTTTTATTTTAAATATAATTTAATTTTACTTATCATGGTAACTTATTTTTAATTTTTAGTGACTGAATAATTACCCTAACTTCTTATGCAAGGCCGACACAATATTTATTCAAAAATGATTTTAAAAATATTAAAGTTTATAAAAACTAGATGAATTATTAGATTAAATTTTTTATTGATAAATATAACATATTATAGATGTGTTAAAGGTTTATATTCAAATTAAAATTTTCTCATGTTGTGTTCAAAGTCAAATTATGTGAATAGTGTCAAAAATGACATTAATAATTATTTATGAAAAAATATATTTTATTAAATTATCTAAAAATCATAAAAACATTGAAATAAAAAAATTAGAATTATAAATGGTCTAAATTATCATCCCTTGGACATTTATGATCCAATTTTTAACTTATAAGTAAAATTATATCCTTATAAGAGCGAAAAAGTTGTTACCATGGTTAATGTTAAAATAGTTTAACTAAGAGTTAAAACCAAAAAATAAAGGTTTAAAACACCACTTAAACCTATTTATATTTTATTTTTTGATGGTATTTAAACAAAATAATAAATTATATCCAAATATATATCCATTTTGATTCATTTTTCTAGATAATTAATTTTTTACAATTTATTATTTTAAAACATTCCATGCTTGCCCCTCCCCTCACTTATAAAAGGTAACCCATCCTTTATATTCTTTACACCAATTTGAACCATATATATTGAAAAAAACCAAACTAATTATCTTATGAACATAACTATACATTAATTATAGGTTCTTTTATTCTTTAAATACCATTCCAATCATCCTTAATAAGGGATCTAAAGGAGGCTTACCAAAGAAAAGGTAATCATCTTACCCAACCTCTTCCATTTTATTTCTTATTCTACCTCCTTTAAATATATGGTATTCATAATTAAATAATAAATTAAATATCCTAAATACACTTAATTTTATTATTATTATTATTAAATAATCTTTATTCACCCTCTTTTTCATAAAATGGGTATTGAATGCATCGCTCGTGCATTCGTACGACTTACTGTCTCCATGTAAAAAATACAATTCATTTCCCATCACCATATTTTATGGATAGATATCATGATGGTATTAATTTATATAAATTATATTTATAAAATAATAAATATTTTTTTATTATAATATCGTATCTAACTTCTTAACTTTTAATCCATTGTAAAACAACAACACCGCTCGTGCGTATGTGTGGACTACCACCTCTACAAAGTGATGTGATTTTTTTTAATTTCTAATTTACATGGATCATAATGAGGATAGAATAAATGAATATATATGATATAATAATAATTATTTAAAGGATAATCATTATTTACCTTTCTTTCATTCCATCCATTGAAAAATGAAAATAGCATTCATGCATACGTACGACCTTCCGTCTCCATGAATGGTGTAATGAATTTTTTTATCTCTAAATTTTAGGGATGTATATATATATAATGAATATATATTATATTTATATCATGATTAAAATTATGGAGATTATGTAACCATTTTAAATTATAAGGATCTCGACTACTGAACTGAAATATTCACGAGAAATGAAGCACTTATCACTAGGAATAGTGGTTTTAATAACAAACTATTGATAAATGGGTGATAAGATGTTATGAGTAAATAATAAATGGTATTATATATATTATCATGGTTATAGAATACATTTATAATAAATATATAGTTATTATATATAAAATTTGAATTCTTATGAAGAAAGACAAGACTTGAGGTTAGGGATTTATTTCTCAATCCCATTTTATTCAGGATTGTCTATACCTAATTTTTTTTAAAATAATTCATGATAATTATTTGATAAATAAATTTACTTTTTATTATACTATGTTTATTTCTAGGTGACTTATTCTTTCTTTCATTTTTCTCTCTTTAATTACTCAAGATACTAAAATAATATTTTTAAGGAAATCTGACTTTATTTCTCTCTTCGATAGAATTTTTTTATTCAATGTTAATGTTTTCTAAAAATTATTTTGATAATGTTTTAAATATTATCTAATTATTTTTTTTTAAAAAAATTCACCCATTTTTTTAATTTTTACAAAATGGTTTCAAAGTAATCTTCATGTCATTTTCCGAATGGGGCACTTTTGAATTTTTACTAAAAATGTAAAAGGAATCTTTGTTTTAATGTATACAACATGAAAACAATTTCTCACCATCACGACCAAATAATTTTTTGAAGCTTAATTTACAAGTTTCAAAGGTTCTTCTCAAAGATAACGTTTCCCAAAATATTTTATAATTTTTTTATATTAAATAAATGATTTCAAAATGAAAGGGTATTTTCTTTAAGAAATATTCTAGTGATATTTTAGAGGAATTTTCACCTATGATAAAATCAATGATTTCAATTATTATTTATTAGGTATATTATCAATTAATACTATACATATTATTTATTTAGATATTTTATGGTAATTATTAAGATATTTTTATGAACTCCATTTATTTTACATGGGTTATGTTATGATGAAATGTTTACAGGTTTTTGAAACTTGTTTTATTTGCATGAGTTTTTTTATGATGATATGATAAATTTTTTATAATATTGTGGCACATATATGTATGATTTTAATTATTTAATTGGTGATACCAAAATTACATAGACCTCCAATTCATTGGGAAAAGTTTTATATCTCATGAAATAACTATAGGGAACAAGTAAATTTTCTTGAAACACTATGGGAAATATGTTATGATTCTTTACCATGAACCATCCTAAAAAGATACTCCTCTTGGGATGTCAATGATAGAAGGGATATAGTAATGAAACATCAGGGGTACCCCACTCCCACTTCTCCATTGGTTTTCTTCTCTCCCCCAACATCGCACGTCTTGAGCTGTCTCTCTCCAAAATAAGCTATCCCATAGACACATGGGTTAAGTATCACAACATGAACCTCACGAATCACATCATTACATCATCCCATATCACAAATCTAGATAGTAACATGTTAGTTTCCAAGACCCACTATAGAACTTTGGGTATTATACCTCAAGCCATAAAAGCCCAAAGACCGAGTAAGGTACCTCAATCCATCACAACTTATAGACATCGTACCTATAATAACCCTTTGGATGCTATATATAGGGATACATGTGTGTGAAATAACCACAACCCATCATATTCCTATACACACATATAATGGAAAACCAACCACCATACATATTGATACATACAACTATCAAGAGAAGAGAGAGGGGCCAGTAGGGGTAGTCGACCATCCATCCTCCCATCAAGATGTCAGGGAAACCACCCTACGAGAGTCCACTGGGTTTGAGTCACCCCAACCAACATTGATGGGGTAGTGTATGAAATGAAATAATATACAAGATATAATATATCTTACAACCATAATATAGGAATAACCTAGTCCTAATCTTAAGTGCAGCTATCGTCTCTCTATCACCCTGCTGCCACCACCAGGGACTAGATATCCTATCAACATACAAGAATTTTAAAGAGATACATTAAATTACATCCTTAATTTTTGTCATTTACTTTATTTAATTAATTTATTATCCATTAATTAACCATTCTCGTTATTCCAAATTACATTACATTAAACATTAGAGTTATGTCCATTCCCTTGAGGCATAATCCAAACTGAGTCCATGATTTCTCAAGAGTAACATCTCATTTTCATTTTAGAAACACTAAACCCAAGGGGTAAGTAATTTATTAAACATTATTATCATAATTCCATAATTCTAATTAGTATATAAAAACCATCCTAAGATACCAATAAAAGGAAACATGAAACCAATCACATCTAGTTGTCTAAAGTATTTTGGAAATGAAAAAAATTAAAATTAGAAACCCGACCATTAACCATTAAACAGATTTATTTAAAACAATCACCCAGTTTTATCAAATCAATGGGAAAGACTAGATTCAACCCATTCCATCATATTCAATTTCATCCCTAACACCCACATACATATGTAGTTATATCTCTCAATCATAGTTGGGAACTATTGTCGTGTCATTCAGGCATCCCTGCCGCTTATCTCATCATTCGTCCTAGGATTAGCCATCCCATGCTTGTATCATGTATTATAGAGAATCTAACATCTAGTGAACATAAAAAATAAGTAAGAAATAAAAATATTAAATAGGGAAATTGGGACCTCAAAACAAGAATTTTATCCTTTATATGAAAATGAGCTCTCACGGATCCTAATACCAAGCACTCTTCCTTCACAAGCATGTTGGAAAATCAAGCCCCAAAAATTAACTTTATCAAAAAAATCAGTTTTTATTCCATATAGAATTAACTAATTCATTATTCATAGGTTCAAACTATGGGAAAACATAGGCATCAACTATAATAATATATCATTTAATTAACATGCTTCTAATCCTTTGTTTCCAACTTTAACAAGATTAAAATAAACAATTAATTAACATGAATTTTTAAAATATATCATCACCAAGAATAATTATTCTTTATTTTCTCTAACCAATTCCATTATCTCAGAGAATAAACAATTCAATTAAACATGCATACTTGCATCAATTTGATCAACATTAAATTAAAAGTAACACTATATTCTTTTAACATACCTCTTCTTTAATTATTAAGAGAATTAATCAATTAATTTCTAGATTTAAATGTTTTAGCATTTTATATCAAGAACAACATGCTATACATGCATAGAATATATATCACACTATCTATAAAATCAATAGGCAACCTGTTATCATGGTATAAAACATCGACAAGTGATCGCTATCCAATTTGTTATCAATCCATTTCAATATTTATTTGGTCAATTCCTATTCCATCCAAAAGGGATAAAATATTCTAAATTTATAATTGAACATAAATAAATATGAGAATTAATGAATCCCCTTACTCAAAGTAATAAATGTTCTTTTTATGAGAACAAAACAATGTTGCTGATCCCAATCACCCCTCACATGAGAGTTTCACCCCTCCGTGGACACTGTGCCAAAACCTCACAAAAAACAACCAAGAAAACTCTGTTAAAATGAGGTAGATAAACCTCCATCACATGGAATGTGAAGCAAGAGGATCTATATTGAATAATCCTAAGATAAAAGGGAATAACATACCTTGGATCACCATAGATTGAAGAAAGAAAGTTGGGTATGGTTATTGTTAAAGGGATTCCAAATTGCTTGAATAGAGGAAAGGGGTGAAAGGAAGATATAGGTTATAAACAGCACTACACATGTGATATTTATGAATTAAATCATCCATTAACATTATATATGTTTCAAACTCTAAGTTTCACCATAAAAGGTATAACCCCAACCATTTCAACTCAAAATTCATTTACATCGTAAAACTATGGATTATGATGTAAATTCCACCAGCTGTATAACACAAGATGCAACCCATTTACGCCATCAACCCCTCTTATACCACAAAACCATAATTACACCATACATTATCCCTAATTAAATATTTTTGTATTCATAGACCACAATACACTAACTAATCCTATTTTGATAATCACAAGATTTGGAAGCTTGCATATGGTCTCACTACATTGATCCATGAACTTACATCAGATACCTCTCAAAACATTATATTCCTTTGGAATCTAAAACTAAACCCAGAGAGAAAATTAAAGGGGTCATCCGATTATCCACCCCATGAGATACCTCTCAAGGACATTTCCATCACAATATCATGACCACCTAATCATATAAATAAGTTAAAACCATGTAACAACAAATAATAGCTCCTAAATACTCTTACTGGGGAGATACATCTCAAATGAGAGTAAATCCACAACAAGTTACAAGAGGAAACCAACTCAAAACCAGAAAAGGTTTAGCATAAACAACTAGAATCATAGTGAGATAATGGATAACCATAAAATAGATTAGGCTACCAAGTTTATATCTACAAATCAAGTTCTTAGGTACTCTCCTCTATGCCATCAGGTCACCAAAAGAAATGAACCAATGGAATAATACGCTTGTAAAACACCCTCTCTTGGTGGTCTTGGATCTCCATAGGCCACTCATCAAATGTTGCATTATCATAAACATCTATCTCACCTAATAGATGATGTGAGATTCATCATGAAGGTAATGAAGGAGATAAAAAAACATGAAAAATGATATATTTGTCTATTCTACGAGGGAATTTCTATCTGATACATCATGAATCCAATAAGACCAACACCTTGAAATGCCCAACAAACTGGGGAGAAAGCTAACTCCCATGACCAAAAATTACCTTCTGGAGATGAGGTGTCACATTCAGAAATACATGATATCTAATGTTCTATTCTATAGGTATACGTCTATGATTGGCATATGATTTATGATGATCTTGCACTTCCTTCATGCTTTCCTGAATTAACTAAACCATCTATGTCATATTCTGCACTAGATTTGGCCTGAGAATCACTACCTCTTTGAACTCAATCTAGTAAAATGGAGGATATAAATGTCAGTCATACAAAGGTTCAAACGGTTCCATACAAATGGTGTATTTGAAAATATTATTGTAATAATACTCAACCAAAGGAAGGTGCCTCATCCAAAAACCTCCATAATCTAGGACACAAGAACATAACATTTCCTCAAGAGTACAGATGGTCCACTCTATCTGACTATTTATATATAGATGAAAATCAGTGCTAAGGCATAACTGCATGCCAAAATCAAGATAGATACCTCAATACACCCTAGAGGTAAAACAACGATCCAGATCAGAGATGATCATCCTTGAGACACTATGGAGTCTCACCACCTCCTCTAAATACTACCTAGATAAAACATACATTGATCTTGACTCCTTAATCACTATGAAGTGGGTTGATTTAATTAGATGATCCATTATGACCCATATATCATCATATCCAATCTATGATCTAGGTAAATTAGTAATGAGCTCCATCGATATGTCCTCCCACTTCCACTGTGGAACATCAATTTGTCAGAGAAAACCATCAAGAATATAGTGTTTAACCTTCACCTTATGCTTCATCAAACACTGAGGAACAAACTCTATAACAATACACATTAACCCAGGCCACCAAAACTAACCTCTCAAATATTGATACATCTTTATCATGCTAGGATATACTACTAAGGGTGAGTTATGAAACTCTCAGAGAACCATCTCATGCATCTTTGAAGGTACAAAAATCCTCCCTTAGAATAAAACTCAGTGTTGTTCATCCCCAGTCCATCCATCAAGGGTATCACCAAAAATAACTCATACTATCCACAACTCCACCTTAGAATACACCAACTAGGAATCCTCCACCAGTTGTTCTAAATATTAATAGACTTTTATCTAGAAAATACAACATTTTCCTCCAACATCTCCTATATCTAGTTGCATCACTAAGATCTCCTCCACCACTCTTTAGAAATACCCAGATTCATAGACAACATCACTGCATGACTTTCTTACTTTCACATCATCTATAATATTTCTATTTCCTAGAATATATAAAAATTTGAATTTATAATCCTACTAGAATTACATCCAACACCACTATCACAAGTTCATGTCACATTAGGGGAAGACATTCCTTAGGCACTTATGATCGGTAAAAAACATGAAACACTATCCAATAGCATATTGTATCCACCTATTCAAGGAAAACAAAACTGACACCAAATTAAGATAATGGTTGGAATACTTATACTCAGGGATAAATAACTATTGAGACCCATAAGAAATAATCGATCTCTAATTCATCAGAAAACAAACCAAACCAAACCAAGAAGTGAAGCATTATAGGAAACCTCAAACTGAACTCCTCTATTGAAATAAAAAGGACTGGAGAAATAAACAACTTCTCTTTCAAGTACTTGAAAGCTACCTAACACTAGTTGGCCCACAATAATTCTTGATCCATTCAATTCAAGGATATTTGAGTAGTCACAGCCATAGATAAATCAGCTTTGAACCTCCTATAATAGCACATATGACTAAGGAAGCTACATACTTCTTTTATTATCTTAGGGGATTCCCAACAAACAACCACCTATATCTTTGAAGGATCCACAAATAATCCAAACTAGGACACAACATGCCCCATGAAACATACTTTATGAGCCAAAATATCACACTTTGACAACTTACCGAACAAATGATGATGATTAAGACTCCCAAAGTGGAATAAAGATGCTATGTATGCTTCTCCTTTGACATAGAGTACACAAGGATTTCATCGATGAAAATAACCAAGAATCAATTAAATAACTCCCTAAACACTACATTCATCAAACCCATGAACATGGATGAAGGGTTCATCACACTAAATTAAATCACAAATAGTAATGCTCAAGATGAAAATGGAAAGAGTTCTTCGGAATATCCTCATACTTTTCCAACATCTAATGATATCTTGACCACAAATCAATCTTCAAGAACTAACATTCTCCTTTTAGCTGATCAAATAAATCATCAATCTAAAGAAGAGGATATCAATTCTCTACTATCACTTGATTCATATAATGATAATCAATACAAGCCACAAACTACCATCAACCTTAATCATGAACAAAATTGGTGAAACCTAAGGTTACACACTTGGTAAAAAACACCTTGATGCAATAGATCATAGATTTTTACTCAAAAATATCACAAATCAGAAGGTTTAATTCTATATGGAGACATCAAAATAGGAGACAAAACTAGTTTTAGATTGATCCCAAACTCAATCTCCCATTTAGGGGGTAACACCACAACCTAATCAGGAAAGACATGAAGGAAATCATCTACAACATTGGGAAACACCTACTACTAAACCATTGATGATCTTAGCATAATCCTAGCCATCAAGGAATATAAAGTCGAATCACACCTCTGATCCATCTAACGGTCTCACTCTCCAATGAATACTACTGACTCTCCATCATAATCATAGAATACAACTTGACTCTTGGAGAAATCCATGATATCCTACACTGAATAATACCAATACATGATGAGGATGATATCATATGGATATATATAAAAACATAGGAAGTATACCTAAGATTTTTCTTCCCCATAACTTTCTTATATATACCAACATACTTCATATAAGTCATCATGAACACCAACTAGCATAGTCAAGTCTAATGGAGCTAAAATCCTCTCAACCCAAACTCTCCAAAAATCAACAAGGGTAAGTGATATGAAAAAGAGTATGTATCTAATGAATAAAAAAAAGTGTAAACCCAAGCAGAAAAAAAGAAAAGGGTACCTATAAAAATGTCTATATCACCCAAAACTAGTAATGCTAAAGCATGAGGCTAACCACAATCTGCTCCCTAGACTTTGTGACCATGCTGATGACCACCCCCCATAGCAGCACTCAACTCTATGAGATTGAGGAGCATCTCAGATTTTTCCTCTGAACACCCCATATCCTCTTTGTTGATCCCAAAATGGAATTCCCTGGTGCTACTACCTTAGCTGAAACTACCCCAATGGAGGAACCTAAATAATAACTCTTAGTGCACACTAACTACTCAGAAAGACTGAGAACTCTCACCACTAATGACCAAATTCCCCACAAAGATTTTTTTTATAATACCTTGGCATAAGTTAGAGATCTACCACCCACATATAAACAAGATTATGAGGGATGAGTCCTATGCCTAGATGACCAAAAACACTATTTTCCCTGAAACCAAGAACCCTAGACCACAGATATACTTCATGAGTAATCATAGCGACTCCCCTCTCGCTATGATATAGTTTGATACAAAATCCTATAAATAACCACTACTCTTAGAAACACCTCAAGATACATATTGAGCATAAATGGGGTGACCTAGGTTTGGATATATATACATAAAGCCTCTTATAAATACCTCTCCATGTCCTCCTCATCTGGAAATAGTTATGAAGAATATTGAAGAAGGTCCATGAAATGGATCCCAAACTCTTGCACATTGGCACTCCCCTACTTAAGGGTTAGAATATTCTAGATATTGGACAACATCATAGTAAATGACAGAAACTATACTTGTAACTGGTCTCATAAACTCTCCCACAAGACTACTGGATCCCCGAAATCCTTGATGAATAAGAACCACCACTACCTCACTGCCCCACACAACATCATCACAACCAACAAAACCCAATGATCTTTATGACTATAGATCAATATATAAGATATCTAAACCTCCTCCAACCAGTATTCAATGAATGAATATGAAAAATATTCTTTTTACTTTTGTAGGATATGATGTTGAAACTCTTGTAGTGTCCTCCACCATGTGTCATCATCGTCAACTTCTACTATATGTAAATCTGCTGACACATCCTACTGAACATATTCGGTGAAAACCAGATGAGGATGTTGACATGGGGTTATTCTTGAAAAAAAATGGTTAAACTCATAAACCTTTAATATGAAGTATTTATCATTTATTAGTTAATTATTTCATTATCTTGTTTTAGGTTTTAACCTATCTCATGGTCTATCCATTTTAAACGTAGGTGAAAAGAATAATGATGACTAATCCTTTACCAGGACTCTACCTAACAAACAATATCACTTTATTTAGTAGGCTCAGTAAACTTAAAGGTTCGTGCATTAGATCACAGGGCGGATTAAATACCTATGTCTTAACCATTCTCCCATGTTTTCATAACTTACTAAAATTATCTCACACTGTTTCTCTACCAACCTATGTAGTCTATCCTATGAGTAAATCCAAAATACATCACATAACTCAATCTAAAACTTTGATATAATTTTATTATGACCCCCTAAAGAGTACCCCTCTTGGTCTAGAAATGAGAGAAGGGATATGGTGACTGTCTGAGCCCTGTATCCAGTAGGGTCTGGGTTGGAGACTAGAACCGAGGGTATAATAAGCATACAAATGGGAGGAATTACCCTCCAAGAGAACATGATAAAGAGAGATAAAATACATATAACATAATCACAGACTTATTAGATATATTAAATAAATCCCAAGTGCTCACATTAAATGTCATACAGTACTAAAACAACTAAAAGAAAAACTACAAGCATCAAAAAGTTAAACTCGACACTGACAAAAAATCCCAAATAACTCCTAAAAAACCATGATCTAGTAATATAAATCCCCATATCTAATATTATCCTGATAACCTGAAAAACAATTATATATATATATGGTGTGAGCATAATAGTATACTCAGTAGAGTCCTCCCTTAAGTCTCTCATGAAAAAGATAAAGAAATAATGATAAAGAACAGTGAAAAATAATGAAACTAACATTCACCTAAGCAAGTATACTATGTTCTTAGCATCATAATAGATAAATATCACTAAGTATCAAATTCAAGAGAGAAACTAATATATTAATGGAACATTAAGGGTACCTCACTCCTGATTCCCCACTAGTTTTCTACTCATCCCCAATGTCGCACTTCTAGATTCATCTCTCTCTAAAATAAGCTATCCTGTAGACACCTAGGATAAGTATCACAACATAAAAATCATTCATGACATCATCACATAATCACATAATCCCATATCACATATCATATAATAAAAAGGTTGTTTTCTGGATCCACCACTCACCATATGATGTGTATCATTCTTTGGGTATTATACCTCTAGCCATCACAACACATACACCAAGTAAGGAACCTCAAGACATCAAAGCCTATATGCATCTTACCTATAATAATCCTTTTTTATATTATATCTTGGGATATATGTGTGTGAAATAACCATAATCCATCATATCCCTATACACACATATATGTGAAAACTAACCACAATGCATACTAGCACATATAACTACTAAGGGAAGAGAGGAAGGCTAGAGGGGGTTGTCATCCATCCATCCTCCCATCAGGATGATGGGGAAAACATCCTTCCAGAGACAAATGGGTAACATTCACCTTAAATTACATGGTTTGGTTAGTGTATGAAATCATTGAATATAGAGGTTATAATATAGATCACAACTACAAAATGAGCATAACCTTGTCCTAAGATCAACTATAACTATCATCTCTCGGACAACCAGTTTCCACTACTAGGAACTAGATATCCAATAAGCACACAATAATTTTATAGAGTTACATTAAATTAAATCCTACATTTTTATCATTTACTTTCATTAATTAATTTTCTATTAATTAAAAATTCTCATTATTCAAAATTACATTACATTAAACATCAGAGTCAAGTCTATGATCTCTAAGCATAATTGAAACTGAGTCATGGTTTCTCAAGAGTAACACCTCATTTTCATTCTAGAAACACAAAACCCATGGGTTAAGTCATTTATTAAATATTATTGTCATCATTCCATAATTCCAGGTAATATATGAAAACCATCCCAATCTAATACTAATAGGAAACATATAAACAAGCAAATACATTAGCCTCAATAAATGGGAAAATGAATGTAGATGAAAAAAGAAACCCAACCATTAGACATTAAAAAAATAATTTTAAATAAGAATATCGATTTATCACATCAATGGGTAAGTCGATACTCAACCTATTCTATCATATCCAGTGTCATCCCTAACACCCACATGCATCTCCTAATAGATCTTATCATACAAGAATCAATTAATTCCACATCATTTGGGCCTCCCACCCCATATCACATCAACCATCCTTGGACCATCCATCCTAGTTTTGTATAGTCACTTAGAAAATATCACATCTAGAGAACATCACAAAAATCAGTTGGAGAAAACATATCCATAAGAGAAACCGGGCTCTCAGAACAATGTATTTCACCTTCAAATGAAAATTATCTCTCATAGATTCTAACACTAGGCACTCAACCTTTAAAAGAAAACCAGAAACTCATGTCCAAAAATTATCATTATCAAACTACTAGTTTTTATTTGATCTTGAATTAACCAATTCATTATTCATAGTTTCTAACTACAGAAAACCTAAGACATCACCTATAAAAATCCATCATTTAATTAACATGATTCCAAGAATTTGTTTCTAGCATCAACATGCTTAATGTTCAACAATTAATTAATCTAACTTTTTAAATATATCATCAATAATAATTTTCATGATTTAGGTTCTTTAACTAATTCCATTAATCATGGAATAACCAATTCAATTAAACATGCATACTTTTATCAATTTGATCAACATCAAATTACAATAAACAACAGATTCCTTTAACACTCCCCTTCTTTAATTCATAATCCAATTAATTAATTAATTTTAAAATTTATTTTATTTACCATTTTACATCATGAAAAAAATTATATAAAAGCATAGAATCGATATAAGACTATCTGGAAAATCATGTGGCAACCCATTATCACAACTTAAAACTTTTACCAATGATCACTATCCAAATTGTTATCAATATTTTTCAATATTTATTAGGTTAATTCCATTTCCATAAAAAGGGATAAAACATTATAAATTTATGATTACTTGTAAATAAATAGAAAAATCATTGAATCTCGTACCTATAATTCATCATCATTCTTCATAGGAGAACAAACCAATGTTAAAAATCCTGATCACCCCACCTGCAAGAGTGGCATCCCTCCAAGGATTCCATGCCACAACTACAAAAAACCAATAAAACTCTATTAAAATAATATAGAGAAAACTACTTCACATGAAAAGATAATATGGGAGGATTTAGATCATATAAACATGAGAGAAATGGGTAGAACATACCTTTAATTGTTGTGGATCAAAGAAAGAAATAAGGGATTGATCACTATTTAAGGGATTCCAAATTTCCTAATGGGATAGATTCTAGATACCTAGAGTTTTGGGAGAAGAATACCTTAGGTTTGGAGACTGGTAAGGGTGTGGGATGTTATAAACCATACTATACAGGAGAAATTTATGACGCAAAGCATCCATTTACATCATAAATGCTTCAAAATTTAATTTTTACCAAAAAACACATCACCTCAACCATTGAGAACCACAATTTATTTATATTATAAATATCTAGTTTACAATATAAAGTACATGGGATACATAACACAAACCACAACCCACATATTCCATAAACCCCTTTTATACCTTGAACGCATAATTACGCCTACGTTCTCTCTTCTTCTAGCTATTAATACCCAAACACCACCAGACCTCCACTAAGCCTCTTCTAAACATCAAAGTATTCTGAAAAATATAAAGGGTTGGACTATGTTGACCCATGCCCTTATATTCCTGATTCATTATGACATGGGAAACATGTATTGATGCATGGTCCACTATTATTTAATGGTCTCAGTAGTTAACCTTAATATATAAAATGGTTTTTGTTCCTATGATGGTGCCACACATTTATGTCATGATTTTTATATGAACTTATGGGCCATGATTGATTATGATATTTTCTCACTCTTATGAATAATGTCTTTTGAAATGAGAAATTTTATGATATTAATAATTTTATGATCTATGGTATATGGGGTATAAACATTGTATATTATAATTATGATATCATACAAATAATCCTATCTTATTATTTTATATTATCATTAATTGACATCTTCCATGGTTTCCCTAACTAATCATCTAAGATCACCCTTTCTTATATTTACTTTCCCTAGGTTTTGAAGAAAGGTTTTAAGTAGGGTATGTCATAAAGGGTCCAAAGTGAGAAGGGCATTATGATATATGATGGAGAATGTACCTAAATAATATGTCTATGTACATAGTATTTAAAGATACTAAACCTTTATGATTCTTAAAAGGATCATAATTTTATTTATAAAAAATGATGTAATATTTATGTATGAAATGGTTAGGACACTATATTTGGTATCAGAGTGGGGTTTAGTTAATAATTAGAGATTATGGTTAGAAAACATTGGTGAAAACCCTAGGGATAAGTATAAGTGTAGGATAACATCCAAATGTTTTGGTAATGACCATGAATAACCTAAGGCAAACCTAAGGTTCCATAAATTGAGAAGGTGTAATGATTTATAAATCCTTTGAATGATATTTCATGATTATATGATATCTCACAATGATTACTATAGCTTCATTATTACACTTTTATTTTGGTTTTAGTCAATGGATGGATCTGAAATACCTCATGCTAATAATGAATGTGATGGAAAATGCAATGATTTTCCACTTGAGAAACCAAATGCTATTGGATCTGGAATGAAGAATCTTGTTTCTATGCTCATGAAAATTTCTCAGGACATTAATCATGCTAATATTACAAACAATCAAAGGGAGGAATAATTTATTGTTGAGTCTTTCATGAGAAAACATCCACCTTATTATATTGGTTATTCTGATCCACTAGTGGATGATTGAATGATCAATACCATTGAGAAAATATTATCTATTATATAGTGCTTGGAACATGAAAAAGTTTTCTAATCCATTTTATTGTTTGGGAGGTGAAACAAATAAATGGTGGAATCTTACTTAGAATTTTAGTAAATAAGATGAAGTTGACTCCATGGAATGGGATGAGTTTAAGAGGATATTTTTAGTAGGTATTTCCACTTGTATTATACATACAAAATAGGAGAATAAATTACTTAAACTTAAATAAAAAGGATGATGAATCCATTAGTACCTTTGAGAAAAAAATTTCAATAATTGTAAGGTATAATTCTAGATTATTCATCATTACTGAATTAAAAATTTATTGATTCTTTGGTGGCTTAAAACCAATTCTCTGGAAGGCATTAACTATATGATACTTTAGTAGCTATGAAGAAATCATTCTATGTACAATAAAAGTAGAAATGAAAATTGGATATTCCCACCATTTTTATGGTTTTGAAAAGAAAAGGAATATGGATTCAATTGAAAACTTGAATAAATCACATGTTGGAAAGAAATTCCATCCATATACATGCCAAAAATGTGGGAAGAAACATAAAGGGAATTGTTTTAATGAAATTATGAGGTGATTTAAAGGAAGATTCCAACTAACTCACCACCCAAACCCCAATTATTAAAGTGAAAGTATCAGGGGAATTACACCAACTAGTACACAAATCTGAAGGTTTTTTATGATGATTGTCATAAAAAACTCTTAATATGAAAGATAAAATGGAAATATCATTTGACCACGACTACCAAAGTGGGTTATGAGAATGATGTGGTGGAAGGTATACTTACCATCCATTCTAGAATAGTTAATATCTTATTTGATTATGTATCTACCCACTCTTTTATATCTAATTAATTTTTTAAGGGTATCAAATTACCACCTCGATGGTAATAAGTTGAGTTAGTGGTGAAAAATCCTAATGGTACGATGATATAATCTCATGTCTACAGTTCCTCTCTAGTTGAAGTTTGTGGGAAAGTGATTATTAAAAATCTTGTGACTATTCCTTTATTTGAATTTTATGTGATTATAGTCATGGATTTACTTTGTATATATCCAATATCAATTTCCAAGGAAGGAAAAATAAATTTCAAATTCTGAATAAACCTATGATCTCTTATAAGTGGTTGGATGGATACAGACTTCCAATGGAAATTACTTCTATCTTATGGGTCTAAATTTACATCAATGATAGATATTTATCTCATATGGCTAGGGAGAAACATAACATTGGGGATGTTCCTATTGTAAGAGAATTTATTGATGCCTTTCCAGAGGTACTGCTTATTCTTCCACAAAATAATTAAGTTAATTTTTCAATAGAACTCATACCCAGTGAAACACATATTTCAAAGACTCCTTATAGAATTGACCCAATTGAGTTTTAACAATTTAAGAATAAACTCCAAGAGAATCTTGATAAGGGATTAATTCACCCTAGTGTTTCACTATGGGGTGAAACCCGTATTATTGTTTAGAATAATTATGGGTTAATATGTATTTTCATTGATTTTTAAAAACTTAAAAAGATCACTATCAATATCATGTATCCTCTAGACTATATTGATTAATCATTTGATAAATTATGAGTAGTTAAATAAATTTTCAAGAATGTCTATAATTATGTATATCATCAATCGAGGGTTAATAATGAAGATATACCAAAGATAACCTTTCATTCGAGATATACGAATTAGGAATTTATAGTTTTGATATTTATAAGTACTAATTCTGCTCTTATCTTAATGTATTTAATGAATAGAGTCTCTAGAAATTACCTTGATCAATTTGTGCTAGTCTTTATAGATGTTATTCTTATATATTGGAAGATCAAAGAATTGCATGAAGATAATTTGAGAATTATGATGAATAACTTAAGGAAGGATAAGTTATATGAAAAATTTACCAAGTTTGAAGTTTAGAATCATAATGTTTCATTCTTGGGTCATATAATCTCAAGTGAGGGTATATAGGTGGGTCCTTCAAAGATTAAAGTTATTGATCAATGGACAAGACCAACCATGGTAACTGAAATCTATAGTTTTTATGGGATGACTTGATATTATTGATTATTTATGAAAGATTTATGATTAAAATCTAATCTACTCACAAAGTTGACTCAGAAGGGAGTTAAGTTATTATAGAAAGATGAATGTAAAGAGAATTTCATGGACCCAAAGAGAAGTTTGGTCAGTTCACCCAGGATCACACTAAATTTTAGTGGATAAGGGTTTTATATTTATAGTGATGCATGAAATAATTTATTGAGATGTGTCTTTATATAGAATGATATAGTGATATCAAATGACTCACATAAATTGAAAATAGATGAGAAAATTTACCTAAATCATGATTTGAAGTTAGCTGTAGTATTTTTTCATTAAATATATGGATGAATTATCTTTATGGTGAAAGTTCTGATATATATACATATCATAAAAATATAAATTATATACTCACACAGAAAGAGTAAAATATATTCCAAATAATATGGTTGGAGTAGATTAAAATTAGGACTGATCAAAAGATTACCACCCCAGGAAGGTGAATAATGTGGCTGATGCATTAAGTTAGAAATATCATCCTAGTTTTTCCACGACGAGGATTGAAATAGATCCAACACTTATGGATTAGAAGAATATGGAACTTGAAATATCAAGGAAAAGGTATAGATTAAATCTTTCTCAGATAAATGTTCAACCATCT
The DNA here is from genome assembly GCA_963277665.1 of Viscum album. Taxonomy (NCBI): domain Eukaryota; kingdom Viridiplantae; phylum Streptophyta; class Magnoliopsida; order Santalales; family Viscaceae; genus Viscum; species Viscum album. Next base: position 1,080,877,825 of record OY728132.1, read on the forward strand.
ATATTAGTAAATAATAAATAAGTATAGAAGGAATATATAGAATTACAGAAGAAAGAAAGGAGTATTTCTTAGTTCAACCATGATTGTAATGGAATCATAAAGTTTCGGAAACATGTTTGTGTTCCATCCATGCTATATTTTAATATGGAGAAATTGGATGAAGCTCACACTTCATCATTATATATTCATCCTGGAAGTATAAATATGTATATAGATATACAAGAGTATTTATGGTGGGAAAACATGAATATATATATTTCAAAGTATGTATCTCATTGCTTAGTTTGTTAGAAAGTGACGGCTAAGAGACAAAAGACTAAGGGTATGTTACAACCATTACCCATAACTGAATGGAAATTGGAAAACATTACTATGTATTTCATCATCAAACTCCCCAAAACATCTAAAGGGAATAATTCTATTTGTATTTTAGTTGATTGACTTATGAATTCAAAAAACTTCATTACCATTAGAGAATATTTCTCCATTTATTATATTTCTAGGTTATACATTAAATAAGTGGTGAGATTTCATGAAGTACAAAATTGTGTTGTATCTAATCAGAATATCGATATAGGGTTTAGTTTTAGTAATATATATCATCCTCAGATAGATGGTCAGTCTGAGAGGACAACATTAGAAGATATTTTGAGAGCTTTCTCTACAGATTTCAAAGGTGGTTGGTATCAACACCTTCCTCTAGTGGAATTTTCTTAGAACAATAAATTTCACTCAAGTATTCATATGGATCCTCATGAAGCCCTTTATAGTAGAGAGTGTAGAAATTATACATACCAGGATGAATTTAGAGAATAAAATATAATAGGAATGGATCTAGTTGATGTGATGGCAGTGAAGGTTATACCCATTAAACAATACGTAAGGGATGATCAAATTGGATAGAAATGTTATGATGAAAATTTACGATGAGATATTGAGTTCAAAGTTGGTGAAAAGGTATTCCTATGAATATCTTCTTAGAAAAAGTTTAAAATATTTTGAATGAAGGGAAAGGTGTGCCTTAGATATTTTGGTCCCTTTAAAATTATTCATCATATTGGGATGGTAGCTTATCATTTTTTACTTCCACCAAATCTCTCTCAATAAACGATGGGTTCCATGTATCTCTCCCAAGGAAGTACATACCTAATCATTCACATGTACTGAACTCAGAGGTCATTCCACTAGAGAAATATATATCTTATAAGGAAAAAATAGTGAAGATTTTGGATAATAAAGAGAAATTTCAATTAAACAATACCACTCACCTGGTCAAAGTTTTTATGGTGAAACCCTAAATTAGCGAAAGTTACGTGGGTACCCAAGGATGTGGTGAAGAAGAAGTATCATCAGTTTTTTCTATTAGAGTGATGGAATTTCAAGAGTGAAATTATTTTAAATGGGGGTGATGTAACACCCTAAGATTTTATGATAAATATTTTTCAAAAAAATCAATTTCTTTGATATCTTGTGATACTTGCAACACCGAGTATAAACAAACCCTGATATACTATTGAATTATTATTATTTAATATGATAGCTACATCCTAGTCCTTGGATTGATGGGTATAAATAGGAATAAATAAATTACGAAAAAATTTATGGTTTAAACATATATAAAATGATTTCATTTATTATCACTTTATTAGAAATGAAAATAAAAATCATTTGAAAGTAAAAGAGATTTTTTTGAAAAAAGTTTTTTATATGAGAAATGTGTTTTATCTTAATAAATTTAATTAATCACTATTGGTAAATGTTTTATTGAAAAATTAATATTATATATTCAATAAAATGTTTTAACATTTGTCTAATTTTTTTTCTAGTCATGAGATAAGAATAAATACAATTCTTACACTTAAAAATTTATTTTTCTAAAAAAATATTTTCATCAAGTTTTGTGCAATTATTTTTAAAATGAATTTATACCACTTATAGAAATTGAATCATGAAAAATTTATTCCATATTTGTAATTAGGAGTTCTAAATATGGTAAATAGTTCCCTTTTATTTTTGGTTGAAATGAGTAGTGACCATAGTAAATTTTTATCATCTTAGTAAGGGTAAAATAGGGTAAAAACTTTGGAATACGGCTTTAAATTTTATCTAAAAAATGAATTAATCATATTGGATGGGTGGATTTCGGCCATTTACATAAATTAATTAAATATATGGTCACTTGGTTCCAAATTTATCTGATTATTACCTTTATATCAATTTAATAAAATAATAAATACAAAATGACTTTACTTTAATATCTCTAATATTTTATCATAAAGGTAAATAGAGGTTATGTTCAGTTATAATCATTTATTTTAAATATATTTTTTTCATGGTAATTTATTTTTAATTTTTAGTAATTGAATAATTACCCTAACTACTTATGCAACACTGACAGAATATTTATTCAATTCATAGAAAAAAATAATAAATGATTTTAAAAATATTAAAATTGAAGAAATTTGGATAAATTATTATGTTACATAAATTTTTAGATAAATATAACATATTATATAAGTTTTAAAGGTTTTAATTAGAATTCAATTTCTTTCATGTTTTGTTCAAAGTCAAATTATGTAAATAGCATCAAAAATGACATTAATAATATTTTATAAAGAATAATATTTTATTAAATTATTTTAAAATTATAAAAATCATGAAAATGAAAATTTAGTGTGATAAATGGTTTAAATTATCATCCCTTTTCTATCTATGATCTAATTGTTCCCATATAAGTAAAATTGTAACCCTTTAAGAGTGAAAAAACTGTTACTATAGTTAAGGTTAAAATTGGTTAACTAAGGGGTTAAATAAAAAGATAAGGTTTAAAAACCACTTAAAACTATAAAATTTTATTTATTTGATGGTATTGTAACTAAATAATACCTTATATTCTAATATATGGTTATTTTTAATCATTTTAATTTAGAATGACTTTATTATGTTTTAATCTTTTAAGAAATTCAACGAGTTCCCTGCCCCTCACTTATAAAAGAGAACCCCTCCTTTATTTTATTTACACAACTTTGAGGCATATATATCGATAAAAACCTAAATAATTCTATTTTAAACTTCAATATAAATGAATTATAGCTAGTTTTATTCTTAAAATACCATTCCAGAATTCCTTAAGAGGGGTTTAAAGGAGGCTTACCAAAGAAGAGGTAATCATCCTACTTGACCACTTTCAATTTGTTTCCTATTATAAATCCTATTAATCTATGGTATTCATCATAAAATAATAAATTAAGTATAATAAATATTCTTAAATTTTATTATTATTATTAAAAAATCTTTATTCACCCTCTTTTCTATCAAATGAGAAGTGAAAGTATCACTCGTGTGTACGTATGGCTTACCGTCTCCATGTAGTGATACAATTCATTTTCCATCAGTATATTTCGTGGATGGATATAATTATGGGTTTAATGTCTATAAATTAAATTTATGAAATAATTATTCTTCTATAATTTCTATATGATATCTACCTTCTTACCTTCCAATTCATTGGAAAACGACAGTGTTGCTCATGTGTATGTGTGGACTACCACCTCTACGTAGCAATGTGATTATATTCATTTCTATTTTAAGTGTATTGTAATAAGGATATAATTAATGAGTATATATGATATAATAATTATTCTATAAATGTGTATTATTATTTACTCTTCTTTCATTCCATCTGTCGAAATGTAAAACAATATTCATGCATCCATACGACCTATCATCTCTATGAATGGTGTAATTAATTTTTCTATATCTAAATTTTATGAATGAATATATATGATATTTATATAATTATTAACATTATTTATATAATGTAACTATTATCAATATACAATAACTAGGATTGTTGAACCAAAATACGCATGAGAAATAAAACAGTTATCACCAGGAAAAATGATTTTAATAATAAATTGTTGATAAATGGGTAATAAGATGTTATAAGTAAATCATCTATGGTATGAAATATATGATAATTATTTCATAATACATTTATAATAAATTTATATTTATTATATTGGAAGTCTGAATGCGTACTAAGAAAGGCAAAACTTGAAGTAATAGATTCACACCTTAATCCCATTTTATTCATGATTGTTTATACCTGAATTTCCATTGAGGAAATAATATGATCCTTATATGATAAATAAATTTATTTTTTATTATAATATATTTATTTATATATAATATGGGTTTTCCTTTAATTTTCCTTTATTGAAGTACTCAATAGACAAAAAAAGAATATTTTTAAGGAAATATGACTTTATTTCTCTCTTCGATCAAACATAATTTTTCTTCCATATCCATGTTTACTAATATTTTTTCAAGAATGTATTTAATATTCTATAATAGTTATTTAAATACATTTTCACCCATGTTTTTATTTTTTTAAAATGGTTTAAAATGAATCTTCTTCTCATTTTCCAAATGAGGTACTTTTGAATTTTTCCCTAAAATGTAAAAAGAATATTTTTTAATGTATATAAAATGAAAAACATTTCCCATTATCATGACCACTAAAATTTTTAAATTTTCCTTTATAAAAGTTTATAAGTTTTTGTAATGAAATTTTTTCCTATAATATTCATCAAATATTTAGATTTTAAATAAATGATTTCAAAATGAAAAAGATATTATCCTCAATAAATATTTTAATGATCTTTGAAAGGAATTTTCACCTATGATGTTTGTTACGATTTATTGAGGATATAATCTATTGAAATCATATTTATTATTTATCTTGATGGTTTATGATTATTATTAATATATTTTTATGAATTTGTTTTCCATGTTTTATGCTATGATGAAGTGATTAAATGTTTATGAAACCCATTTTATTTCCACGAGTTATGTTATAATGATATGATGAATGTTTTAAGATATTTTGGTACACATATGTATGGTTTTAATTATGTGTTGGTTAGGAATAGAATTATATATCCCTCCAATTAATTGGGTAAAATTTTATATCTCATGATATAACTATGGAAAACAAGTTGACGTTCTTGATCTACTATAGGAAACAAGTCAATATGCTTGATCCACTATGGGAAACCAATGATAATGCCAGATCTGTTATGATATGGGAAACATGTATTGATTCCTAGTCTAATTTGATTTGATTATCTCGATAGTTAACCTTAATATATGAATTGGGTTCTATAATTATTATGTAATTACACTTTTATGACATGATTTTGATATGAACTTATAGTTCATGATTGACTATGATTTTTTCTCACTCTTATGAATTGTGTATTTTGAAATAAAAAAGTTTGGTGACAGAAATCTTGGTTACTATATATTAATTATAGGGCATGAAATTTTCAATTTATCTTCATGATATAATACCCTTATGCTTATTTTATTATTTATTATGATCATCGATTAATATCTCCCATGTTTAACCTTTTTGAGAATCTAAACTCATAATTTATTATGTTTCCTTTCCCCTAAATGTGAAGAAATATTTTAAGTAGGGAATGTCAAGAATGGTACAAATTCAGAAGGAAATTATTTGAGATGAAGGATAATTTACCTAAATAATATGCTTATGTATCTAGTCTACAAATACTTTAAAACTTTACGGTTCTAGTATAGATCATAATGTTATTCATTTAAAATAATGCATTCTTTATTCCTGAAATTCTTGGGCTACTATACAAGCAAACTGTGAAGTGGACCTTTTAAGTTATATCATGGATGATATTTAAATAATTAGTGAAAGAATTACTATAGTTATCTTAAATCATCCAATATATTAGGTCAAAGTAAATGCATCACTTAGTAGAAATTGGATTTAAATAAAGGAGAATTCCTAAAAACCATGTATTATAGGATTAATTTGTCTATTATATGAAAAACTATTTTCAAAAAAAAGATGAAATGTGGTGTATCTTCAAAGTATAATTCCTATAACCCAAAAAAGAAAATGGTCTATTGAATTCCATATATATTTTTTATAAATATTTTTTTTGTTAAAACAGTCTTACCATTAATTTGATGTCTTAAGAATACATTAACTAACTGTAGGTTATACTACCCACTCCCCACTCTCATTAAATAATATATAAATGAACTAATCCTAGAGCTCCATGTGGAACTCCATACATTAACTATGCATATTTTATCTCAGGAGAAAGATATGTCATCATCAATCACCTGTATGAGTAAACATTATTCCAACAATGTTATCATTATTATCTTTTTCATTTAGTTTCAACCTATTCCCATTGCCTTAGTCTTATAGGAATCCTTTTTATAATTATCATTTGATACTGTATTAGAATATAATAGATTCTTAATAATTAATACAATTAATTTATCCCTAATAATTGATTAATCCACAATTCTGATTCAACACATTTTAATATTCTCATTCCTTATAACTAAATATTAATTTATTTTAATGGTAAAAGTTATCCCATTCAAAATATTTTAATACGATTTAAGACTTATTAAATTAAACCATTAGTATTTTTAAAAACATATCTATTATAATGTTTTTCATAAAGAATGATATAATAGTTCACCATAATGTTCACCATAATTTTTGTTACCACATGTCATAATTTGAGGATGAAGGATACACTTCAAGGAAGAAATGGTATCACCATCACATACCTATTTGAGCACCATCATATCATTGGTGATATCTTTGATATTATCACCATTTAGTTACCAAATGTTTTCACCCACATCTTTTAGGTTCATGAAAATCCTTCTATTTATAATGATTATCTAGTAACCCATTTTAATATGATCTATTACCTTGATAAAAATAATAAAATACTCCCCAATAAATATGCCAAATAATTTTACTGAATAAGATTTACCACAAAGAATCTTCAAAGGATAAGGTATATAACCCACAAAGAGAACATGTTTCATCGATTATCACATACTGTTTAAATGAATCTCAATTTTTTAGAGGTGTATTTCTTTTAATTAAATTTATTAGGAATACGCTAACTAATTGTGGGTAAATTAACACCAATAAACTCTCAAGAAAAATTATAAAAATCAACTAATCCTAGGTCACCACATGTAATTACATATGAACCTCATGCATGCTACATCCCAAGAAGAAGATATATCATCACCACAAGGTTATATGATAAATATTAGATTATTGATGTTTTTGGGTTTTAGTGGGGAAAAAACTTATCCAAGTACAATTTAAATTAACCAATAAAATCCTTTTTCATATAATCCTACCATTTTTTATTAAATAAAATATAAATTAAGAAAAAATATACCATAACACTTGAAATAAATTATTCCAAGATTCGATACATGAGATTAATGTAAATATATCTTTTTCAATCAATGTAATCCTACATCTAAAAATATTTACAAGTTTTATAAATCATCTAAGAATTATTAAGTACTTTTCCCAAACATATGAATTTCTATAACATTTGCATTAAATAATTTAGAGGAATGAGAGATATTATTCTAGAAGTTAAATATGATTGAATCTATGTAAAGACCCAAAGTTTTTCAATGGAAATTACCTTCTTATATTTATGTCATAAAATCACATGAAAACACAACATAATGAACTACTAAGTGATAAGTGACCTTGAAACATAAGTTTGCCACTTATGTGTTTGGAATTTTGAAAATCTGACATACATGGTTGTGTTCAAGATGTTTTTTAGATTCTAATAAAACAAAAATAATTTTTGGTGAATAGTAACCTACCCTAAGGAATAGTAACATACTGTTATGAATAGTGATATATCCTAATGAATAGTAACCTCAGCTATGGTGGTATAAAAATAATATTTATGTTGCAAGTATGATATACCTATATTCTAGAATAAGTAAATGAATGTTTTCAAACTCGTTTTGATAGTAAATTATTATTTTAATTAAATATTAAAATAATCATATTTAGAAAATTATTTTTGAAAAATGGACTTCATTTTTGGATTATACACGTTGAAAAATGGTTAGGGTGAATTTTTGGGTTTTTTCTAAAACACTTGAATTTTTGATGAATAGTAGAATCCGATAATTTACAATAAAGGCTAAATAATGGATTAATTGAGTCATCAATTATGTTATGATGATGTAAGACCACTTGGTTCGAATTAACATGACCCATTTACTATTATTGGTCATGTAATACTTACTATTCTTTATCTTGTGAAGAAATAATAAATTAAGGATTATAATATCATGAAATCCCTCCTCTCCTCCACTATAAAACCCCCTTCACTCCCTCTTCTCTCCACTCCTCTCAAGCTCCAAGACTTATCTAATTTCTGCCCAACTATCCCCCCAAGGTCCTACCACACATAAAAAATCTCTCATACTCCTCAAAATACCAAAACCTCTCCCTTTAAGAGGTTCTCAAAGGAGGGAGTCTCAAGAGGTAAATTCCTCTTCCCAAATTTCTTATTTTCTTTTAAGTTCCTTTCTTTTTTATTTTCTTTCCTCACCTCGATTCACCATAAGAGTATGATAAATCCAGTAACATACATGTACTATAATTTCTTCATGCTAGTGGAATATTTCATTATCTTCTCCCCTTTCCCTACCCTTTTATTTGAAAGAAATGAAAGCACCGTTTGAGATGTGCTAATTTAGCACATTCAAGGACAACAGTTTATCAATTTCTATTATTATGATTAATTATTGTCATGAAACCATTTGTGTTATGGTTGAACCAGATTATTATATATGTAATATATCCTATTTTTGGTTCTGTAATCTTTTGGTACAAATGTAATTAAGTTATAATGAAAAACACATTCTTTGTAATCAAATCCACCGATTAAGAAAAATGGTTATCAGTAAGGTTATATATATAATAATTTTACATCACTATAAGTAACCTAATTAAAATCAAAACCATGTAATATCATGGATATGAAATAAAGAATGTTACTTCAATTCTGTACAACCAATTTCATCTTTCATATAATCCAAACTTGAACATAAGCGAACCGATCTTTTAAAGCCAAGTAAATAAACGAGCTCAAACAATGAAATTGAACCTTATAACTAATAAAAAAGGATTTGAATGAACTAAATATGGTTATAATAAATCAATTACATATATAAGAGGTTATGTAATTATGAATTAATAATCCTAACTTGTTTATTCAGGTCATTAATAACACGTGGAGAACACCAATGGATTTAAGGTAAGGGATCCTCTCCTTTTCTCTCTTAATCAAGATTGTCCTCTATAATATGCCTTTATATGTGTACTAGAAAATGATGGGGTATGTTTAAGAACCTCCCCCAAACTTACTTATGGATTTATAAGTGATTATAAACCCCATTTCTCTCTCATCAATACCTCTTGGTCACACCTGACACCATGCCGATAAAATCGTAGCGAATTCTACCCGAACCTTCTTTCTTCTTTCGAGTTGCCTTATCTTTCTTTCAAAATGGTGTTATATTATTTATTTATGTGATTATTATGAATTATGGTTAGTTGTACAATATTCTTATATCAAGACCCTTTCACCACATTCTTTCGGAGATATACATGATTTTGAAAGATTCCCTCCTTAGAACTTTCTGATAAGCAAACCTGTTTTAAGGGGACTTCCCAAATTTTTACCCAAATTTAAAGTGCACTATATCCTATGTTTTAAAACACCATTGTATTTATATAATCAGTATTTGTATTATGAAAACCTTCTTGGTTAAATTCTGGTTTTATATAAAATAATTTCCTCTTTTCTATTTGAAAAGCTGTAGAGTGTTTTCCTTAAACCCGCACAAAAATGTTTTAATGCTAATGTTTCTAAAATACATTTTTTATATGTTGTCACTTATAATTGACACCAATTACCATGTTATATGCCTATTTTACACTATTAATTTCCATTTATGTTCTAATACCTTCCTTTCATAGACACTTTCATGATACGCCCATTTGATATGTTTTATGTCATGATTGTGGTAACCAATTCTTTCCATGGGTAACCTTATGATTATGTATGGTTGATTATGTATGATTATTTATGTGGAAAGATTATTTATGTGTCATGAATATTCATGAATATGTTGATATGGGTGTTCCAAAATAGCGCTCCAATGCATTGGGTAAGGTTAGGTCTCATGAGATGCGATGTGAAACAAGATTGGTAGTTAGCCTTGACCCGTACTAAAATGGGAAACGATATTGGAGGTTAGCCTTGAACAGTACTAAAGATATGATTTATGATTCTTCCACATTTATATTATTCCATGTTTATATGATCCCGTGCTTATATTAAATGATTTCATAAGTTTCATTCTTTTTATATCATTATGTCATGCCTCTTAACTCATGTTGTTGAGATGTATCCTTATGTTCATTCCCTTACTGGGCATTTTTAGCCCATCCCATTGTTCATGTGCTTCCCTGGGTACCCTATGCTGATGTAAGAGCTCAAAGGAAGTTAGGATCTCTTTATGGAGTTTAAATAAAGAAGTTTTTTTAGTCCCATGTTTTATGTTTTATATACCTAGTATTCCAAGACACTAGACTTCACGATCCTTGGCTTGTACTCTGATGATTAACTATGCTTAAAATCATGAAATGTTTTATGTAAAAGGCTTGGGTCACTATAGTTGGTATCAGAGCATGGTCTGGTTATTTTTGGAGATTAGGAATAGAGAACCTTAGTGAGAACCTTAAGGATGAGACTAATTATAAGAAAACAGTCCTAAATTTTGGTGAGTATAGAGTAAGTGGTTAATAAGAAAATACATCTCTGTCTGGATACGAGCAGGTAGAGGCGGCTCTGGCACAGATGTATCTAGGGATAAAACCCGAAAACACCGCTTTGAGCTAGACTCGAATGGGAACTGGTGCACGATAACGGGCCTTGCTGCACTCTTGGTTACGACACTCCCGGGGGATATGCTTCGGTAGATTCACGAGCTTAGTACAAACCATTATTAAGGGACAAAAAAAGCCCATAAGAATATAAGTTAAGAAATAGATCGAGGATAACCTAGATATAAACCTAAGGAATCACAAGTTAGGATGTAATTATTCTTTATAAGTTTATCCTTTAATGTTCAAAGTTTCTTTTTTATGATCAATAGCTAAGTATTCAAGATATCTAATTATACGTTCTTTTTCTTAGTTAATAGCAGGAAATAGAAGAACATGTTCCAACAACCAATGTGATAGGAAATGTAATGATTGCCATAATAACATGCCTGATGTGATGAAAGAAGGTTCTCAAAACTTCATGGAAGTACTTGCTCAACTGGCTCGAGTTATGAATAATAATTTGAATCAGGTGGAACTTCCCCCTCCTCCAAGGAAAGAGCAAGTTTCTATAGAATCCTTCATGCGGAAAAGGCCTCCCATGTTTAGTGGGTCTTCTGATCCCCTCCTCGCAGAACAATGTATTAACTCCATTGAAAATATTTTCTCCGTCCTCCAGTGCTCGGAAGAAGAGAAAGTTGTAATGGAAGTCTATCATTTTGATGGGGAAGCTGATCAGTGGTGGACACTGATCAAGAATACAAATTCCCAAGAAGAAATTGATTCCATAGATTGGGAGGAATTCAAGAGGATGTTTTTCAACAAATATTTTCCTTGAACCCTCCGTCTCAAGATGGAAAGAGAGTTCCTCGGACTCAAGAAGAAGGAAGATGAGTCCATCGAGGCATATGAAGAAAACTTTACAAGGCTTGCAAGGTACACCTCTGGCTTTGTCATGAACACCGAAAGAAAGGTGGATCACTTCTTTAGCGAACTAAAGCCGAGTCTACGAAAATTATTGGCGATTCGAGACTTCGACATATATGAGGAGATCATTCGTTGTGCCCTTAAGGTTTAAATGGAGATTGGAGAATCTCAGTGGTCTCATGGGCCTAGTGACAAGAAGCATAAAATGGAGAACAACTTGGGTGGTTCATCAAACAAATCCCATGATAGAAAGAAGCCTCACTTTCCCATTTGCAGGAATTTTGGGAAGAAGCATCTTGGTGGCTATCTCAAGGGAACCAAGAATTGATTCAAATGTAGAAAGTTTGGTCATCTGGCCAAGAACTGCTGAAGGGATATGAAAAATCCCACTAATGTTGAAGAAGAATGGAAGGTTCAGATCAACACTCAGCTTGCAGTGCAGTGTTATAACTGCAAAGATCTTGGGCATTATGAGAACAATTACCCTAAGCTGAGGGTTGTCGGAGGAAATCAGCCACAACCTCTAAGGAAACAAATAAAGGCTTATGCTATCACTACTGATGAGGTGGAGCCGGAAAACGATGTGGTGACAGGTACGCTTATTATTCATTCAAGTATAGAGAACGTACTATTTGATTATGGTTATATGAATTATTTCATATCTTACAAGTTTAGTAGAACTATTCAAACACCACCTCAAGATTTGGAGGAAATGTTATCTGTGAGAACAACAAATGGAGAAATTATTGCATCCATGGTTTATAACTCCTCCCTAGTTAATGTTTGTGGACAGAACCTCCCAGAAAATCTTTTCATACTTCCTTTAGTGGAGTTCAATGCTATCTTGGGCATGGATTGGCTATCTTTGTACAAGGCCAACATCAATTGTCAGGAAAGGGAGATTACTCTTCACATCCTGAAGCATCCTCCGATTCTATACAAGTGCAAGGAGTAAGATGATTCTCCTTTAGAATCATTGTCTCAAGTGTGGATATTTCTTCCTTATGAGCATGCATACCTAGCTCAAATGATTGAGACAAAGGAGAGAATCATGCTTGAAGACATGACCATCACGAGGGATTACACTGATGTATTCCTCGAAGAGTTTCTTGGTCTTCCTTCTGACCGAGAGGTTGAGTTCTCAATTGAACTTATCCCTGGATCTCTACCAATCTCAAAGACACCTTACAGAATGGCCACCGTAGAGCTGGAAGAGCTGAAGAAGAAGTTACAGGAGAATATAGAGAAGGTTTTTATACGCCCGAGTGCTTCACCATGGGGTGATTCATCCCTCTTTGTCAAGAATAAGGATGGATCAATGCGCCTCTACATTGATTATCATAAGCTCAATAAAATCACTATAAAGAACAAGTATCCCCTTCCAAGGATAGATGACTTGTTCGATCAGCTTCGTGGGGGTAGTTATTTCTCTAAGGTGGACCTTCAGTCAGGATATCACCAACTAAAGGTGAGGAAGGAAAATATTCCCAAGACTGCCTTTCAAACAAGGTATGGACAGTATGAGTTCATAGTGATGCCCTTCAAACTCACTAATTCTCCAACAGTTTTCATGGATTTAATGAATAGAGTCTTTAGATATTACCTCAACAAATTTGTGGTGGTCTTTATTGATGATATTCTGATATACTCCAAGAGCAAGGAGGAACATGAAGAGCATTTGGAAACTGTGTTAAAGAATTTGCGAAGGGAGAAGTTGTATGAAAAGTACAGTAAATGTGAGTTCTAGATGGAGGAAGTATCATTATTGGGGCTTGTTATCACTAGGAAAGGGATATCTATGGACCCTTATAAGACGAAGGCAATTGAAGAGTGTCCGAGGCCAACTTCTGTAACGGAGATCCGCAGATTTTCAGGTCTAGCTGGGTATTATCGACGATTCGTGAAGAACTTTTTACGATTGTCAAACCCAATGACCAAGTTGACATGGAAGGGAGTAATGTTCTTCTGGACATAGTAATGTGAATACTGTTTAAATGAGTTGAAAAAGAGGCTTATCACTGCGCTGGTACTCACACTCCCTTCAAGTGGAGAACTATTTGTGGTGTATAGTGATGCTTCTAAGAAAGGCTTAGGTTGTGTGCTTATGTAAAATGATAAACTGATAGCCTATGCCTCAATGCAGTTGAAAATTCATGAGAAAAACTATCCCACGCATGATCTGGAGTTGGAGGCTGTGATCTTTGCATTGAAAATCTGGCGGCATTATCTTTAGGGAAACAATGTGAGGTATATACTAACCACAAGAGTCTCAAATATATATTCACACAGTTTTAGCTTAATATATGCCAGTGAAGATGGATAGAGATCATCAAGGATTATGACTACTCAATCCAATACCATCCCGGTAAGGCAAACAAGGTGGTAGATGCTCTAAGTAGAAAGGATCCTGCATCTTTATCAATGATGAGAATTGAAAAGTATCTGATCTTCTTAGATTTGCAAAGGATAGACATGGGAATCATTAAGGGAGGAACATCACCAATCATTTCTCAAATTATTGCTCAACCATCCCTCATGGAGAAAATAATGTTTGCTCAAAGAAAGGATATGGGAATTCATAAAAGGGTGGAAGCTGTTAAAAATGGGAAATCCTCCGATTTCAAAATTGATGAGGAAGGAGTTGTAAGATTTGGGACATGATTATGTGTACCATCTGATCCAGAGATAAAGAAGGATCTATTAAATGATACACATAGCTCGACCTTCTCTATCCATCATAGGAGTACCAAAATGTATCATGATCTCTGAGAACACTTCTAGTGGGATAACATGAAGAAGGAGATTGTGGAATATATATCAAGGTGCTTAGTATGTCATAAAGTTAAATTTGAGCGACAAAAGTCCAAAGGTATGATGCAGCCATTGCCTATAACCATGTGAAAATAGGAAAATGTTACTGTGGACTTTGTCAAGGGTCTCCCAAATATGTCAAAGGGAAATAATGTGATATGGGTTGTGGTTGACCGACTCAACAAGACATCCCATTTCATCGCTATTTGGGAAGATCTCTCTCTTGAACAACTTGCAAAGTTATATGTGAAGGAAGTGGTGAGACTGCACGGTGTTCCACTCTCAATTGTCTCTAACCGTGATCCAAGGTTCACATCTAAATTCTACAGGATGCAATGAAGGAAAAGTACCCACACCTGTTTTTGGCTTAGAATGTAAAACGAAATTTCGATAGAGAAACTTCATAAGGGGGGAAGAATGTAACGACCCAAAGTTTTTCAATGGAAATTCCATTCTTATATTTATGTCATAAAATCACATGAAAACACAACATAATGAACTACTAAGTGATAAGTGACCTTTAAACATAAGTTTGTCACTTCTGTGTTTTGGAATTTTGAAAATCCGACATACACGGTTGTGTTCAAGATGTTTTTTGGAGTCTAATAAAACAAAAATAATTTTTGGTGAATAGTAACCTACCCTAATGAATAGTAACATACCCTTATAAATAGTGATATACCCTAATGAATAGTAACCTCACCAATGGTGGTATAAAAATAATATTTAGGTTGGAAGTACGATATACCTAAATTTTAGAATAAGTTAATGAATGTTTTAAAACAGGTTTTGATAATAAATTATTATTTTAATTAAATATTAAAATAAAAATATTTAGAAAATTATTTTTGAAAAATGGACTTCATTTTTGGATTCTACACGTCGAAAAATGGTTAGCATGAATTTTTGGGTTTTTTCTGAAATACTTGAATTTTTGATGAATAGTAGAATCCGATAATTTACAATAAATGCTAAATAATGGATTAATTGAGTCATCAATGATGTTATGATGATGTAATCCCACTTGGTTCTAATTCACATTACTCATTTACTATTCTTGGTCATGGAATACTTACTATTCTTTGTCTTGTGAAGAAATAATAAATTAAGGATTATAATATCATGAAATCCCTCCTGTCCTCCACTATAAAACCCCCCTTCACTCCCTCATATCTCCACTCCTCTCAAGCTCCAATACTTATCTAATTTCATCCCAAAGATCTCTAAAAGGTCCTCCCCCATGTCAAAAATCTCTCAGCCTCCTCAAAATACCAAAACCTCTCCCCTTAAGAGGTTCCCAATGGAGGAAGTCTCAAGAGGTAAATTCCTCTTCCCAAATTTCTTATTTTCTTTTAAGTTCCCTTTTTTTATTTTCTTTCCTCACCTCCATTCAACATAATAGTATGATAAATCCAGTAAAAAAAATATACTAAAATTTCTTCATGCTAGTGGAATATTTCATTATCTTCTCCCCTTTCCCCACCCTTTTATTTGATTGAAATGAAAGCACCGTTTGAGATGTGCTAATTTGGCACATTCAAGGACAACAATTTATCAATTTCTATTATTATCTTTAATTCTGGTCCTGAAACCATTTTTATTATGGTTAAACCAGATTATTATATATTTAATATATCCTATTTTTTGCTCTTTAATCTTTTGGCACAAATGGAATTAAGTTATAATGAAAAACACATTCTTTGTAATCAAATCCACCGATTAACAAAAACGGTCATCACTAAGGTTATATATATAATAATTTGACATCACTATAAGTAACCTAATTAAAATTAAAACCATATAATCTCCTGTATATGAACTAAATAATGTATCTTCAATTCTGTACAACCACTTTCATCTTTAATATAATCCAAACTTGAATATAAGTGAACCGATCTTTTAAATCCAAGTAAACAAACGAGCTCGAACAATGAAATTGAACCTTATAACTAATCAAAAAAGATTTTAATGAACTAAAAATGGTTATAATAAATCAATTAAATAAATAATAGGTTATGAAATTATGAATTAATAATCATAATTTGGTTATTCAGGTCATTAATAACAAGTGGAGAACCCCAATGGATTTAAGGTAGGGGATCCTCTCCTTTTCTCTCTTAATCAAGATTTTCCTCTATACTATGCCTTTATATGTGTAATAGAAAATGATGGGGTATGTTTAAGAACCTACCCCATACTTAATTCTGGATTTATAAGTGATGAGAAACCCCATTTCTCTCTCATCAATCCCTCTTGGTCCCACCCGACACCATGCCGATAAAATCGTAGCGAATTCTACCTGAACATTCTTCGTTCTTTCAGGGTTGCCTTATCTTTCTTTCAAAATGGTGTTATCTTATCTATTTATGTGAGTCTTGGGAATTATGGTTTTTTTACAAGATTATTATATCAATACCCTTTCATCACATTCTTTGAGGGATATACATGATTTTGAAAGATTCCCTCCTTAGAACTTTCCGATAAGCAAACCTGTTTTAAGGGGACTTCCCAAATTTTTACCCAAATTTCAAGTACACTCTATCCTATGTTTTAAAACACCATTGTATTTATATAATAAGTATTTGTATTATGAAAACATTCTTGGTTAAATTCTGGTTTTATATAAAAGAATGTCTTCTTTTCTATTTGAAAAGCTCTAGAGTGTTTTCCATAAAACCGCACAAAAATGTTTTATGCTAATGTTTCTAAAATACATTTTTTATATGTTGTCACTTATATTTAACACCACTTACCATGTTATATACCTATTTTACCCTATTAATGTCCATGTATGTTCTAATACCTTCCTTTCATGGACACTTTCGTGATACGCCCATTGGATACGTTTTATGTCATGAATGTTGTACCAAATTCTTTCTATGGTTAACCTTATGTTTAGGTATGGTTGATTATGTATGATTATTTATGTGGCAAGATTATTTAATTGGAAAGAATATTCATGAATATTTTGATATGGGTGCGACCAGATAACGCTCCAATGCATTGGGTAAGGTTAAGTCTCATGGGATGCGATGTGAAATGGGATTGGCGGTTAGCCTTGACCCGTGCTAAAATGGGAAGTGGGATTAGCGGTTAGCCTTGACCTGTACTAAAGATATGATTTATTATTCTGCCAAATTTATATTATTGCATGTTTATATGATCACATGCTTATATTAAATGATTTCATAAGTTTCATGCTTTGGATATCATTATGTCATGCCTCTTAACTCATGTGCCTGAGATGTATCCTTATGTTCATTACCTTACTGGGCATTTTTAGCTCATACCTTTGTTCATGTGTTCCCCAGGGTACCCTATGAAGATGTAAGAGCTCAAAGGAAGTTATGAGATCTTTATGGAGATTAAATAAAGAAGTTTATTTAGTTCCATGTTTTATGTTTTCTGTATCTAGTCTTCCAAGACACTAGACTTAACGATCCTTGGCTTGTACTCTGATGATTAATTATGCTTAAAATCATGAAATGATTTATGTAAAAGGCTTGGGTCTCTATAATATAAGTCACACATACACCCATTTAACAACTGATTAATCAGTTTGCATAGCCATACAATGATTATCCTTTTATTACTAGATTTTTCATAATCATTCAATCATAAATGTTTCACAATGATAAAACTCTTTATAATGTTCAGTGCAACCCCCATTAATTTTATAATCTTAAAAAAAATATTTAAATATCTTTAATACTCTATCTTAATGAATATTAATGAAATAAAATGATAGATTATGTAAAATATGATCAAATGAAAAAGTTATGTTATAAAAAAAGTCACAATGCATGCATCATAGAACTAAACCATGGCGTAAATTCTTTCACCATGGCATGATTTCGCTTAGCACAAACCAAAACATGGTGAATATAATACAATCATGTTTTTTTTTGATTTAATACATACTTATATCAATCAACAACTTACACCAAAGATTCAAAAGATTTTTTTACTTTCACCAAATAGAACATCATATATTACAACCTATGAAACTATATTCAAAATTTCACTTAGATATCCTACAATACTTTTCTTGGAGAATTTATCATTATTATCTCAATGTTTTATACAAAAAATTTATAACAAAAATTATCATCAATCAATAAAACAAAAAGTGTGACCTCATTGGCCTTTATATCATTTAACACAACTATAAATTATTTAATTCATTATTTTAAGCAAGGGGAAGCCTCTAGTAAAGTGTTAATGCTTCTCGATCTGTAAAGGGAACTAGTGAGATTTCTATAAAACATATGAATTTTCCATACCTGTAACACCCATATATTTTATAATGAATTTATTTTAAATAAATACCATGTTTTATAGCATATACCATATGAAATAATGATCTTAAAAAACCAAGATATCTATAGAAAAATTAATATTTAAATATTATTATTATAACCTACCCATTGGTTTAGAGGATATGAATAAGAGTAACCACATTATAAAATATACATTGATTTTTTTAATTATTCAAATATATTTTTTAGTTACTAGTGTATAAGTACATAAATGATAATAATTAAATGACATAGTGTTAAGAACAATTAAAGTTTATAAGGGTCAATTTTATATAAAAGAGAGTTTTCCTTATATTTTTTATTTCTAAATTAAAAGATAAATTTATAAATTTTATAAAAAGTATTTAATTTTTTATTTAATCATATCAATATTATCTAAAGGTTGATTTTAGTATTTTTCAGAAATAATTGATTTTGGAGTGAATACTGAAAAATGCCAATTTTAAAAATAGTATCACTTTTATGACATTATCATGACTAGAAATTTTATGAAAGATTTTTATAAAAAAATATATTTAATAATTAATATAAATCATTTAAAAATATATTGTTGAATCCATAAAGCTATTATTTATATTTTTTAAATCAAAGTGATTTTTTTATTCCAATAAAAAATATTTTCGATACTTCTCTTTTAATCAAGTTTTCACAAGGTTCAGTTTTGGTTTTGTTTTATATTAAAATAAGTATAATTTTTTAACCTAATCCAATTAATACAATGGTAATCAACATTATACACAATTTCTTTGGAAAATAACTTCTTATGCTTAAAATGAGTATTTTCTAAAAAAATGGTTTTAATTGCCTTTCAAGAACTTATATGAGAAGTATTTTTACCACTTCTTAAAATATAATATTAGAAAGTGGATTACATATTTAGTACCATAATTTTATAACTTTTTATTTAGATCTATTTATTTTTTTCATAATGAATAGTAACCATGATAAAAGTTTATGAGCCTGATAAAGGGTAAAATGGGTTAATTGGGGTTAAAACAATGGGATAAGGTCTCAAAATCTCTCAAAAACTTGAATATATATAATTTTATGAGTTTATTTGGAATAAAGTCATACTATATTTTAAAAAATATCAATTTTTTTATATTTTCCTTTGATAATGACCTTTATATTATTTTAAGAAATAAATAGCTATAAAATGTCACTCTTTTATTTAATATCTATAATATGTCTTCATAAGAATAAAATGATGTTATCAATGGTTATAAATGGTTTTTTAAAATATGAATAATTTATTAATTACAGTAATATATTTTTAATTTTTTGTAATGTTATAATTTCCTAAAATGCGTACGTATTGCTGATGAAACACTTATACATGTGGGTAAAATTCATAGTAAATAGATTTAAAATATTAAAAATAGTTTTTTTTTGATAATTTAAAGCGTAGAAATATTTTTATGAATTAAAATAAAATTTAAGTAATGTTTTAAATATTCAAATATGAACTCCATGGTAATATTTATTCTTTTAAAGTCAAACTATGTGAATAGCCGAGAAAATGAATTTAAGGACATTTTATGTTAAATAATATTTACTTAATTTTTTAAAAAATGATAAAAAAACATATAATTTATAAAATTAATGGAAAATATTATATAATATCAACCATTATCCACTTATAAGCCACTTTCACTTTTTTAATGACATTATTGACCCTTAAAACTTTGTATCTTGTTACCACGATAAGGGTTGAAAGGGTTAAAAAGAGGTTAAACTAAATATATAAGGGTAAAAATTAACTAAAAACTTATCTAAATCCTATATGTTAACTTTATTTTGACTCTATATCATCCCAAATTCTAAATTTATACATTGTAGATTCAATTTTTCATATATGTGATATTATGTTATTTTAATGTTTGAATAATTAAAAGTGTGTCGCTCCCCTCACATGTGAAAGAGAACCTCATCTCCTCTATTATTCATAATTTCTTGATCCACTTATCTCAACCAGACATGAGAAAATATATTATAAAGTTCTCTAGAAACATTCTATATGTTTTTTATTCTTAAAATACCAACCCACGGGTCCATAATAAAAGATCTAAATGTGGTTTCTCAAAGAAGAAGTAATCATATTCACCAAATACTTTTAAGTTAATTTCTTCTTCTACCTAAACAAATATTATTTAACCATATTAACAAAGATACATCAGTAAAATTAGATTAATTAAATGTTATTCTGTTAACAAAATAACCATTATCTACTTATCATCCATCCTAATGGAAAATGAAAACATCATCATACGTACATACAAACAACCATATCCACGATCGATACATTTTATTTTTCATCACCACCTATCATGGTTTGTTATAATTATAAATTAAATGATTATATATTATTTTCATGAAATTATTATAATATATAAGGATAAAATATTATATACCTTATGAAACTCCAATCTATTGGAAGATGATAACGTCGCTCATGTGTATGTGTGGACTGCCACCTTTAAAAAGTGATTTCTTTTTTTATTTATTATTTACATGGTTGGTAATAAGGATATATTTAATAAATTTATATGATATGAATTATGTAATTATGATTATTTAATGTGGAATTATTATTTAACTTTCCTTTTTTTCCATCAATCAAAAATTTAAAACATCAGCCATACATATGTCATGAACTAGCCCGGGTACCCTGGTAACCCGATAATCTAACCAGTCCTAACATGGCCCGAAGGGAATTCCTGATCCACACGTGTCAACAACTAGAACATGGAATCATATAATATGAAAGTGGGAATTATTTTTCCCTAAAAATTCATAAGTAAAAAAATGATTGTATATAAAAACAAAATCCCATTAGGAGAAATATACTAAAAAATAAACTGGTATAAACATACTCAAAGTACTAAAATGGAAGTACCAAAATAGGAAAACTTCCCAAGTCCCAAAAAGGATGCAAATCACTATGTCCATGGATCAACAGCTAGAACCACTTCCAAAAGGTCCTTTACCCTTGTTCAATCCTAGAAGGATATAGTATAAAAACACTTGAAGGTACTAATAGGGTGTGAACCAAAGCCCGGTAGGATTTTACTAAAAGGTTCCATAATAAGGCACTAATATCAAATTGAGCAAAAAAATGCTCGAAATTTAAAAAAAAGGTTTGGCATTGAGAGAATATGTCACAAATCATTCATTACAATCTAAAAGATGGAAATAATTTATCAATTCATGCTTCACATTTCAAAATGATTGAAAATGATTTTAAACAAAATATTCACAATAAAATTGATGGAACATTTCTAAAGCAATGGAACTTTTCAAAAATGGATTAAATCTACACCTTTATATAAAACAATTTATATAAATTTGCAAGGAATGTAAAAAGTTTACAACAACGAGTTATATACAATTTAAACACAAATAGATGAGCAACATGGTCATGTGAAAAATAGGTATGATAGTTCTAGGATATAGGGACCCGAAACTGTGATATAAAAAGTATGTACATACAAATCTTTGGGCCTAAGAAAAAGGGGACTCGTCACTATTTCTTAAGGAATGTGATGTGCTGATATGAAGTTTTAGAATATTGTAATTTATAAAGTGCCTCCCAAAATAAACACCTGACTACCTAAGGATTGCATGTGATTAAGTAAAAAACAACAATGGATAATTTATTTTAATACTTCTTAAAATACAATTAAATCTCATTCTTCATTTCAAATATACCGATTATCTTTTTAAAACCCATAATGAGATTTTAATAAAAAATATGCCTTTTCACAATAAAAACAATGGGTTTCTATCAAAACCATTTTTAATCCATTTTTCATAAATATTATTTTGAAACTAATTCATGAAATTTAAAAATCCACTTCTACCAAATAAATTCAAAATTTTAATTTTCCAACAAATTCCATGAATTTCCTAACAAACCACGAATTCAATGGAATTGGGGTTTTCAAAAATTCCCAAAAAAACATTTCCACAAATAAATCCTACCATTTAGTTTAAAAAATTTCCCTCAAACAATAATTTAAATGAAGAAAATTTAAATTTCCACTATTTCTATAAACACACCCCAATTCAATGGAATTAGGGCTTCTCCAATTTAATGCCGAAAACATATTTTTTCCAAAAAACCCCAATTCAATGGAATTGGATTTTTAGTTGAACCATTGAAATAAATTTAATAAAAATCATAAATTATATTTAAATAAACAATTGAAATTAAAACAACAATTTAGGGTTAAGATAATTTTCGTATTGAAACAAAATCACATACCTCAGAGTCGTTATATATCAAAGCATCAATGCCTAATTGAGATTTTCCATTGAAGAACAACAATAATAGAAACCAGGGAAACAAGGATAAAACCTATGTTTATAACCCAAAACATAGTGTATTAGATCCATAAATCAAAATGAGAATATATGAAACCCTAAAGAGAAGAAGAGAGACTGCGGGAGATCAAGAATGAGATGAGGAAACTAACCGAGAGGAGATAGGAGGGGTTTCCTCTAGCTTTTGATCGCTTCTAGGATGGATTCGAGGGGCCAAGAATAATAATTGGGGGATTTTAAGTAAGTAATAAATGATTTTGGGTCAAATAAGGTCCATTTGGGATTGAGGAAGAGGGTTCATGAATTTCTAATTAAAATTTAGATTATGGAAAAACCCGCCTACATGGTTTCCTGGGAAAAGGTGAACAGTTTAGTTAAACCTTACGCAAGAAATATGATAGTTATAATTGGGTTTCGTGGTTTCTATAGAGAGGGTGCATGATTAGGTAAACCGTGTGCAAGATGTGTGAAGTCCTCTGTCCAAATTCTTCTATTTTGCTATAGTAAGAAGCACGGTTTGTCAGACCATGCGCTAGCCGTGCGCCAACCGTGCACTTGCCTAGAAACTTCCAAAAACATTAAAATTCACCTGAAGCAACCCCAAATGAAACCCAACTAGATAAAGTTAAAAATGAGGGGTTTAAGAATACCTAAAATAGTAATAGAATGTTATAACCTCCCCACTATAGAAAAATTATTTCCCTAAAAATCCTATGAAGAAGCTTCCATGTCAAAAAGAAGAGGCCACTACTCTCTCATCAATGCCTCCCTCTCCTACATATCATAAGAATTAGAATAATTATGTCATAAAACATGAACGAAATTTATCATCCTCCCATGAAGTAACTTGGTCTTATAATCAACTATCCTTATTGGATGTTCAGTCACATATAAATCAGGTTTAACTTCATGATCACTCCAACTCAGAAGATGAGATGGATCAAATAGATACTTTCAAAGATGAGATACATGAAACAAGTTATATATCAATGTCAAATTATATGGTAGTGATAAATGATACTCAACTTTTCCAACATTCTCAAAAATATCAAATGGTAGAACAAAATGAGGATAAATCTTCCCTTTCCTCCCAAACCGTCGATGACCCAACCGGGGTGAAACTTTCAAGAACATCTGGTCACTAACTGAGAACTCAAAAGGTCCTCAGGAATAACCAAAATAAGATTTATATCAGCTCTATTTTGTCACCATTATATGAGGAATCAACTGGATCTTTTCTGTTGTCTCTTGGACTAAGCTGAGTCCAACCAAAGAGATTTCACCAATCTCTAACCAACAAAATAGAGATTTACAAGGGTGGACATACAAGGCCTTGAAATGAGATATTACGATCTTTTATGGGTAACTATTGGTATAATAAAACTTAAATATCCCCAAATTATCATCCCAAGACCAAACAAAGTTGAGAACAAAATAATGAAACATATCATCAATAATCTGTATAGATATTTTTGTCTAACCATCCGACTGTAGAGGGTATGCCCTACTAAAAAAAATGAGATCCTAGTGTCTCCTGAAGTCCTATCCAAAAATGATAAGTGAACCAAGGATCCCTATAAAAGAGTATAACAGATGGAACTCTATACCAATTACAATCTCTTTTATATAGAGATTTACCATCTCCATAACTTTGGTTGTATCATGAATAGGTTTAAAGTGATCTGATTTTGTCAGCCTATCGATCATAACCCATATCTCATTCTTCTTTCTCTAGGTACATGGAAACCCAAACCTAAATTCCATAGAGATCTCATCCCAATTTTATGTAGGGATTAGAAGTGGCTGAAGAAAACCCAAAGGTTTTTGGTGATTGGGCTTTACCTACTAGCATGTATAAAATTGAGAAACAAGCTTAGCAATGCCCCATCTCATACCTAGCCACCAGAACTATTGTTGCATTTCATAGAACATATTTGTGGTTCCTGGGTGCACTGCCTACTAGGAACTATGGAAATCCCGTATCATAGATCCCCATACTGAATATGGTACCTCAAAATACTTATGATAGAATAGAATTCCCTCTTTATAGAGGGACCTTTGGGAAACTATCTCCCCACCATAAAGAGAGTCTCTAATGATTTAGATTTTATCATCAAGCTGATGATCCCGAAGAATCATTTCGATAAAAGAAGATGTAATCCGAACACTTTCCAAGGAAACCTCATCCCCTGATTCCTAAACTCCAATATAAAACTATGAAAATAGAGCCATCAAGTTCCACTCTTTCAATGATTCCTTCACTGCCTGGGTCAAAAGTTTTCTTCTAAAGGAATCTGAAAGGATATTCCATTTCCCCAAGGTATAGAAAATTTCAAAGTCAAAAGACTATAGATATTTCACCCAATGCCTCTGGAGGAGATTTACATATTTCGGAGAGAAGATGTAACTCAAGCTCTTGTGGACTGAAAACAAGATAAATCATTCTCCATAAAGGTATTTCCTCTAACTCTTAAGCGCGCGAATCAAAACTAAAATTTCAAGGTCATGGGTTGTGTAATTCTTCACATGTGGAATAATATGGAAAGAGAAATAATCCATGACATGATTACCCTATATATGAATGCAAACCAATCTTAAAACCAATGCATCCTAAAAGAACACCTAGCCTTGCCCAGCCTCTAGAAGAGTCAACATTGGCATAGTAGTCAAAATACGTTTCACTCAACAGAATAATTCTGACATCTTTAATACTAAGAAAACTTTACTCCCTTCTGAGTTAGGGAAGTCATTAGAGAAGAAAACTTCAAGAATTCCTTTACGAATTGATGGTAATATCTTGTTAATACCATGAAGCTATGAATTTCAAAGACATTATATGGTTTCTCAAAATTCATAACAGCCTTCACCTTATTAGGTTCAATTGATATTCTTTTTTTGACACAATGTGTCCCTAGAAATTTACTTTCTAGATCCAGAAATCAAATTTTGAAATCTTGGCATGAATTTGATGAATTATAAGAAAACTCAAAACTGTTATGAGATGATGCACTTGATCATTCTTGGGCTTATTGTAAATGATGATTTCATCCACAAAGACAACCATGAAAGTATCTAGATACTCATGGAAAATCCTTTTCATTAAATCCATGAAAACTAATTGAGTATTGGTTAGACCAAAGGGCATGACAAGGTAATCATAATGTCCATACCTACTCCGAAATTTGGTTTTATGAATGTTAGATTATTTTATCCTCAACTGATGACAACTAGATCAAAGGTCGATCTTCAAGAACCACTTCACCCCTTTCAACTGATCAAACAAATCATCAATCAATGGGAAAAAATATTTTTTTCATTATCCTAACTCGATTGAGTTTTTCATAATTGACACACATGAAAAGTGAACCATCATATTTCATAGCAAAGAGAACTGGTGCCTCCCAAGGAGACACACTCAGGTATATGAAGCCTTTATCTAAAATAGCATCCAAATGGTACCTCATATCTTTCATTTCATATAGTTCCATGTGGTAAGAAGTAATAGAAACTAGTTTATTACTAGGAATCAAGTCAGCAGAAAAATCAACCTCTCTTACAGATGAAAAACTAGAGAAGTCAGAAAGAAACACATTGGGAAACTCGATATAAATGAGAGGGATATCACCACTCAAAGATTCATACATCAGATCAAAGAGAAAAAATAAATATTAATTTCCCTAACTCCAGATAATAAGGTCCGGATCTTCTCAATCTTGGGTCACATTTTCCTTGAAATACACGACACAAACCATCAAGTGTAGTAAAAGAGACCCATCAAAGATAAAAATCAATTTAATACTTATTTTTAATGAGTCAATCCCTCTGGAAAATGATGTAAATAGATTTCATGTTGAGAACCAGAAAATTACAAGAAAGCTCAACATCTAATAGTGTGAAAAGACAAGTGGGACTATTGAGAACCAGATCTCTCTTCGTACCAAGGGGTGTAGTAATATCCATTGCATAAGATGAAATCTCCATAGGAATATTAAGAATATTCAAAATATGGGTTGAAATAATTGAATGAGATATATCAATATAAAATATATTAGTAACTAATGATGGAGTTACGGTAATGGTACCTCTCATGGTCACCTGACCTATATTCGCTTTCTATGGAGACTCTTCCACTACGTGACGAAGTCTCATTCCAAACGCCTATGTATAAAACCCCTTTTCACCTGAAGAATATGATTACCCCATAGTTTTGGAGGATATGATGACCATGTTCTACTATATGAAGTGGAATAAATATGAAAGAATCATTACATGTTCCCTGAATGTCTATAGGGGCCACAGTTCTTGGGTGCCTAAGTGCATTACCTCTTTGAATGTACTACTTTTCCACACTGGTAGAAAACAAAATGACATATGGCAGGTACTGATGGAGGTCTATAACAACCTTGTTGTTAAGAACTTCTTTGAGAATCATCACGCTTCCTCTTTCCCTAGAAGAAACTCACATTACCACTGGTAGAGAAAGAATCTCCTGATATCCTTGTCCTTCCAGCCCAGTCCATTTCAACCATAAGTGCTCTATCCAGTACATCAGTATAAGAAGGAATCTTCAATAAGAAAACCTAAGAATGAATATCCTAATAAAGTCCCAAATCAAACATTCAATCCCTCATCCTCTCATTCAATACCATCTTATGTGAAAAATGCATGAGCTTAAGAAAATGGTTTATATACTCTGTCACAATCCTATCATCCTGCTCAAGTTTAGAAAACTATGTAGACTTGGACAAAAACATCAATTCTGGATATAAATATTCATTGAAAATAACCTTGAAGTATTTCCACTGTAATCCATCATACTTCTTTGTCGTTACCATTATGTCCCACCATCTCCTACTTGGTCTCTCCAGTATGAAGGTAGCACACTTCAGTTTGATTTCATCGGGTGTGTCCAAAAACCCAAAAAAATGCTTCATTTTAATCAACAATTATTCTTCCTCTTGAGGATAATTTCATCTTTTGAATAGTTTTGGTTTCTAGTGAAATAACTATTGAGAACAAATCTTGAGAAAATCCCTTTGAGGTTCCATAACTGGAGCCTAAACATGAACTATTGGTGGTGTTTTTCCTAGAGATTGGATAGTGTGCACAATCACCTCAACTATATTAGAGTCTACAAGAGGATTCACTCACTATGGTTTAGGAATAGCTTCCTCCTGGATCCGATTCACACGTCTTCTCAAAGACATGATGTTATATAATAGTAACAGACAACAGGGAAGACATTAGATTTACACACAATCATATCAATAAATAAATTGATCCCAACAAATAGAACAAACAAGATTAGGATTTCAATCTATCCAAATTGAAACAGGGAAATTACTAGAACTAATACACAAGATGTCTTTAACTTACCACCCATGGCAACTTAATATTCATTACATTGAGATATGTCTTGGAAATCAATTACTACTACCTCCTAAGTCCTGAAAATATTTCACAATGCAAAATGACTTCAATAAAAGAAGCTCAACCTGTTGCTATGATATCACTTTATCATGAACCATCCTAGGTACCCTAGTAACCTGATAACTGTGCTGATCGAGAAATATCTTAAAGGTAACTCTTGATACCCACATGTTGGCGACCGTCACCTAGAATCATCAAATTTGAAAGTGGAAACTATTTTTCAACTAATAATGTGGATGTAAAATAAACAGGATAATATTAATATCAAAAGAAACTCCACTATGAGAAATGTACCAAAAGAAAAAAAAGAATAAACAATACCAAAGTACTATAATGAAAGTACCAAAATAGGAAAACTGCCTAGGTCCTAATAAGGATATAACTCACTAAGTCCACATATCAATAGCCAGAACCACCTCCAAAAATGTCATTTCTACTTACTCGATCCTGGAAGGATGTAATCTACAAACACCTGAAGGGACAGGTTGGGTGTGATCCAAATCTTAGTAAGATTTCAACCCACAGGTTCCATTACAATATTCCAATATCAAATTAACCAAAAAAATTATTCCAATTTTTAAAAAATAGGTTTGGCATTGAGATAATATTTTACAAATTAATCTTTAAAATCTAAAAGATAGAAATACTTGAGCAATTCATGATTCACATTTCAAAATGATAAAAAAATGATTTTAAACAAAAGCTTCACAATACAATTTATAAAACATTTCTAAAGAAATATAACTTTTCACTAATGGATTAAATCAACACCTTTATATAAAATAGTTTATGTAAATTCACAAGTCATATAAAAATTTTACATCAATGACATATATACATTTAAAACACAAGCATATGAAAAAAATGGTCATGTTCCAAATATGTACGATAGTTCCAGGCTATTGGGGATCGATACTAGGAAATGATAAGTATGTATATATGACCCAATGGACCTAAGGAAAAGGGGACTCATCACCATTTCCTAAGGGATGTGATGTGCTGATATGAAGTTTTAGAATGTTGTAAGTCATAAAGTTCCTCCTAAAATAACTCACTTACTACCTAAGGCATGAACATGATCAAGTAAAAAATAATGATATGCAATTTATTTTAAGATTTATTAAAATAAAATAAATCCCATTCTCTATTTAAAATATTACAATTTTCTCTTTAAAAACATTAATAGGATTTTAATAAAAAACATGCCTTTTCATGATAAAACCAATGGGTTTCTATCAAAAAGATTTTAAACCATTTTTCACAAACAAGGATTTGAAACTAATTCATGCAATTTCACAATCCTATTCCAAAAGTAAAACTCAACAATTAAATTCTCAAACAAATTCCATCAATTTGAGAACAAACCTCTGATTCAATGAAATTGGGGTTTTCAAAATTTTCCAACAAAACATTTTGACAATTAAATACAAACATTTAATTGAATCAATTTATATAAAAACTATAATTTAAATTAAATAATTTAAATTTCCATAATTTTCATTAATACACACCAATTCAATGGAATTGGGGTTTTTCTAATTTCATGCCAAAATCATATTTTCTTCATAAAACCCCATTTCAATGGAATTTGGTTATTAGTAAAACCATTTAAATAAATTTAATACAAATGAAAAATTGAATTTAAATCATAAATTTCCTTTAAAATAGAAATTTAGGGTTAATATAATTTCAACATCAAAACAGAACTACCAACCTCAGAGTCGCTAGATCTCGAAGCATCAAACCCTAATAGGGATTTAATGAGGAAGAAAAAAAATAATGGAAATTAGGTAAACAATGATCAATCCTAGGTTTACAACCCAAGACAGAGGGTATTATTTCCATAAATTGAAATAGGGATCCATAAAACCCTAGAGAGAAGAATATATACTACATGAGATCAAGAACGATAGGAGGAAACTAACAAAGAAGAGATCAGAGGGTGATCCTTTAGCTTTAGATCACTTTCGAGAGGGATTATAGGGTACAATAATCATCTGTGGGAGCTCTAAGTAAGGGATAAATGAGTTTGGGTTGAAGTAGGTCTATCCAAGACCTAATAAGAGTGTTCAGTAATTTTTAATTAAAATTTAGATTAAGGAAAAACACATCCACACGATTTCCTGGGAACAAGTGCACATTTTAGTTAAATCGTGAACAAGATGAGAACTAGTTATAAATGAGTCATAAAATTTCTTTAGAGAGGGGGCACAATTTGGTAAACCATTTTCATTCCTTATTAATCCCACTGTCAATATTATCCCATTTTGGTGAAGCAAGGTGCCAAATTTTTCAGACCGTGCGCCAGCTGTGTGCCAACCATGCACTTTCCCCAAAACTTCTAAAAACATTAAAATTCACCCAAAGAAAAAAAACCCAAATAGAGAAAGTTCAAAAGGAGGGGTTTAAGAATACCAGAAAATAGTAACATGATGTAACACATACGTGCAGACTATCGTCCCCATGAAGTGATGTAGTTCATTTTTCAAAAATACCTTATATAAATAATTATGAAATTATATATAATGAATAAATGTGATTATTATTACATGATTAATATTTTCTATATTATGAAAGCATGAATAATGTTTAAGTACCATAACAACCAAACCAAAACATGCCTGAAAAAATGGAATAACGAGCACTAAGAATGATATTTTTATGGAGGAATTATTTAAAAAAAAGTAATTAAAAATTATAAGTGAATAATATATGGTATGATAAGTATAAATGTGGTTATTTTATAAATTAATAATAAATTTAAAGTTATTATACAATATTTTAAGAGCATGTATGAAGAAATTCAGGACCTAAGGTAATAGTTTCTCATCTCACTTTTATTTCTATGAGACAAATAACTTATTCACTAATTGTTTTTTGTGTGGGGTATATAAAAACCATGAATGTATTTTATGATTATTTTTATGAAAATTATAGATTTATAAAATTTTATTTAAGGTTATATTTTTTATGAGGTTTTTATTTATAGATTACAAAATTTGTAAGTGTTCTTCATATCAATATTGTTTCGTTGATACATGTTTCATGCTATACACATATTTGTTTATTTACAGTGTATATACTTCCAATTTGAAATTTTATATCCTTAATATATTTATATTCATGGAATTAAAATTTAATTTTAGGTTATTTATTTAAAGGGGGTTATGATTCTAAAGTTACCAAAGCGGTAAGGATTTTTGTTACAATCTTTTTCATTTCAGGATTGTCTGTATTTGATTTCTATTGATGGAAATTATATGATACATATCAATTAAACCCCATATATATTATTCTACTCTACTTATACCTATTATTTTCATGTTTTTATTACATTTTCCCCTCTTTCTTACTAAAAGTGATTGAGAAAACATCGTTAAGAAAATCTATACTTATTTCTTTTTTAGGTTTGGAATCTTTCTTCTCAATTACCATGTACTTCAAAATGTTTTTTGGAAGTTTTTATCTACACTTAAATGTTTGAGAAAAGTTATTTTTACTACCTTTATATTTCTTTACAATTAATTTAAACTAATGTATTCAATTTTTATGTATGACTCACTTTTTATGTTTTACAATAGCGTGAAATAAATGTTCTTTTCTTTGTGTATTTTGCATGAACGGATTTTACCATCATCATTTACTTAATTTATCATAAATCTTATTATTCAAGTTTTAGAGGTTTTATAAAGAAAATAATATTTCCATTTTTCTTAGAATTTTAGTTTTTAATATTCACCAAAAGAAATGGGATATTTTCCCTTGATTTTTAAAAATTATTTTAAATGCTTTTATAAAGGATATTTTTCATCTATGTAAACATAATTTAAGGATTGATATGATTCACTAGGGATATGCCATTATGACATCATATAATTTATTTCCTTGGATGTATTATGATAACAAATTTATAAGGATGATTCTATGAAACCTATTTCTTTTCCATAGGTTAATTAAGTTATGATGAAATCTTTATGCAACCCATTTCTTTTCCATGAGTTATGCTCTAATTAATATTTTAATGAAATCACAGCCCATTTATATATGGTTTTAGTTTTGTTATTAGTGGTCCTAGATGAATATATCTCTCTAATTAATTAACTAATATTTGATATCTCATTAGATAATATGAAAGAGGATGGGGGTGAACCCATTCCAAGAAGGAAAAGTGTATGGAGAGTGAACCCAATCCGTTATCGGAATTTGTCCACTATATGATGATGGTATTGGTAGTGGTCCTTAAATATTGACATGATTTTATATGATTATTAATGTATAAATGTTCCTAGGACATGTTATTATTCTTATGATATGTTCTCATAATTCATGATTGATTATTGATGATTTCACACTCTTATGAATTATGTCTTTTGTTATGACAAATCCTTATACCATGACTCTTGATTAATGATATTTAAAATATTTGGTATGACTTTTGTACATTATGATCATACTATCCTACACATTTTTATTTTATTCTTATATATGATAATAAATTAATATCTCCCATGTTTACCCTTACATAGCATTTGAGCTCACCCTTTCTTATGATTCCATTTACCCAGGTTATGAAGAATGATATTTTTTAAGTAATGACTCTAAGGGTATCATTTGTGGAAAATTATAAGGGTGATTTTGATGTCTTATTATGAAATAAAGAAATATAATTATAAAGTAATAAATGCCCATATGATGGTATAAACATGGGTTTTGTTACATAAAGGGTTTTTTCCTAACTATCAAAAACTCTAAACCTAAAAGTTCATGGGTATATATTTGTCTCAAGGATGGATATTTATATCATAATTATCAATGATTAAATTGGGTTCCCTTTAGTTAGTATCAAAGGCAGTATTTTATGTTTTTAATATCAGATCCTTGTGTATGGGTCTTAGGCTATCTCAGTTGATATCATATCATAGTTTAAATAACTGTATAGGTCTAGAAGTTATTAGATGATTATAATTTAAGGGTTAAGGATACCATTATGGGTTTATAAGTTTTAGTATGATCATAAGTTTAATGAATAAATACCATTTTGAGGATTTAAGTGATAGTATTTTAAGCTGATTAATGTCATTTTGGGAGATGTGGTAAATGATTGATTTATAAGTATTCCTCAGGTTTAACACTTGATTTAGTGTGAAATTATTTGAGAATAATGTTTTCAGGGAATAAGTTGGAATTATCACATAACCTTTAAGGTTAATACATTCTTCAATGAGGAGGTAATAATGGTTAAGGATAATAAAGGGGTTATAATATTTTGGGAATATATGAGATAGAAAAGTGATTTGGTGAATATGTGATTAATGTCTTTTGAGAAAGCTTACTATATAGGGTACATTATATGATTAAGGTAAGGATAATATTTTTAGCATAAAATTTTATTTGAGTAATAATGACTGAGTTAACTTTTAGAATCATACGTGTTTTGTTGTTCTGATTTAGGTTATTTTGGGGAATGATTATTATATTTTGGATAATATATGATTAGGGTATATACATTTTTAGTATGTGAATTTATGAGAAAATAATGTTATTTAAGAATTAATTTTAAATTGATCATGGAATAACATGAGATCAAATCTTTTTGATCTTGGGTATTGAATTCGATGAATCATATTTTAGAATAGTTTTAAGGTGAATCATTTATGGATTTATTTTAGTTGAACTTTGGGTGTTATTGTTGAGGTTTTAGAGGTTTATGTAAAAAATTGTATCCATTTTTTATAACATATGATAATTATTTTGGTTTCGGTTAATGGGTAGAAACATGAGGAATAATTTTTTTATCATTTTTTGGATCTTATGATCACATAAAATATAATTTTAGTACTTTATGCTTGAAAAAAATAATTATGGATATTTATCTTATGACATGAAGCAGAGGGGGGAAACTGCTTGAAAGATAACCAAAGGATGAAATTGTGGGAATAAATAAAGTTATTATATTCTCTCACATTCTCTATCTCTATGGTAAAATAATTACTCAAACTCAAGAACAAGAAATATAAACTATTGATTCATATGTGGAAAATATTACCCATATTTAAAGGTATATGTTATGAAGCTCATTCACAAGTATGAGTCTCATAATGGTAAATACATGGAATAAGAAATATTTTGGAAAATATAAGATTCATATTATTAATATATACGTATTTTTTAAAATGAAATGGAATCTATGTGTATTAAAAGGTATTTATTTCCAGTTAAATATATTTATCTTTTACTACTTATAATTTAGTTTGAAAATATTTTAAACCCTTTTTATCGGGCATGAGATAAAATTGAAAGGATACAATTTCTATAAGAGGGAAGAATATAACACTTCAATATTTTAGAATTTTTTTATTATAAATAAAAACTATTTCATGTACCACATGAAACATAGATCTTAAATGATCTGTGATATACTATGCAAATATTATTATTTAAATATGATTATTATAACTAGGTATTTGTTTTGACGGGGATGAATAGAAGTAACCAAATTATGAAATATATATTGAAAATTCTTCATTATTATAATTTATTTATTAGTTCCCTTGAAATAACTACTCAAATTTTAATTATAATAATTAAATCACATAAGGATAAGAACAATTAAATTTTAAAATGGTCATATTTCTATAAAACAAGTTCTCCTTATATTTTTTATTTTTCATTTTAGAGATAAATTTATGATTTTTATAAGATAGAAATGATAAAAATGATATAATTTCTTATTTCATCAAATTAATATTACTTAAGTTCTAATTATTCTGTTTTTTTTAAAAGCTAATTTTTTGGGTGAATAGTAAAAATACCGATTTTACAAACAATGAAACTTTTATGATATTATCATGACTTGAAAATTTATTAAATTTTTATGTACCAAATATATATTTAATACGTAATATAATTTATTTAAAAATATAATGTTTAACTTAGAAATATATGGTTTACATTTTGGAAATTTAAGTGATGTTTTTATTAAAATAAAAAGCATTTTTGGTACTTATATTTTAATAAAGTTTTCAAAAGGTTCCTTTTTGTTTTGTTTGGTTTTAAATTAAAATAATTCTAATTTTATTTAAAATAATCCAATTAATTCAATGTTAATCATCCTTATACATTATTTTGATATAAAATCATTTTTGATATTTAGAATGAGCATTTTTCTAAAAATAGTTTCTCATTACCATTTGAGAACTTATGTTAAAAGTAATTTTTACCAATTTTGGAAATTTAATAATATAAAATGTATTCCATATTTCTGACTATAATATTCTAATTTGGTAATGATTTCAATTTAATTTTTGGTCAAAATGAATAGTGACCACAATATAACTTTATCACCTTGGTAAAGGATAAAATGGGTTCATCGGGGTTATAAATATGGGATTAGGTCTCACAATATCTCAAACACTTACATTAATTTCATTTTATTAGTCTATTTTGTTCAAAATAATCATATATTTGAATGTTTAGAAATTTGGTGCCATTTTCCTTTGATAACGACCTTTATATTATTTTTAGTAAAATAATAGTGTAAAATGTTACACTATTTATTTTAATATTTGTAGTATGTTTTCCAAATAACAAAAAACAATTATTAAAAATTATAAAATTATATTTAATAATAATAGTTTTTAATCTTATTTTTTTAATTTTTTGGTAATTATATAATTACCTAAAATGCTTATGCATCGCTGATGTAACGCTTATATAAGGAGGTGAAACATAAAAGTAAATGGTTTTTAATATTAAAAGTGATGTGTTTTATATAATTTAAAGTCTTAAAATACTTTTATGGATCATAAATAAAGCTAATTAATGTTTTTAATATTTAAATTATAACTCCAAGGTAATATTAATGTTTTTAAATTTAAATTATGTGTATAGTCTTAAAAATGACTTTAAGAATATTTTATGTTAAACAATATTTCATTAACTATTTTTAAAATCATAAAAATTATAAGAACCTGGGTTTTTGGAACGGGTTAAAATCCCGACCCTGTTTGAATTTTTGACTGGTTTCTAAGGAAACTGGAGAAAATGGGAAGTTTCTGGAAATTTCCATACTACACACCATGTACTTTTAAGTACACTCCGTGTATATGTTAAGCGAGTGTCGGCCGTGTGCTCACTAGGTACATGTCGTGTGATGACCATGTAGAATTTTCTTACTACATGGCATGTAGTTTTAAACACGCCATGTAACCCCGTCCATGTGGTGGCCATACATGGCATGTAGGCCTGTTGGCTGGGTAGAACCAGGTACACTCCGTGTTCTCCTTGGACACGTCGTATAGTCTAGCCATGTATGAGGGATATACATGGTGTGTGGGTAAGTTAGCGAGGAAGAGAAGAGAAACCAAGTACACACCGTGTACCCACAGGTACACGCTGTGTACTCATGTCGGCAGGTCGGCGGAATCCCTGTCGCCAAACGAAGAGTTAAATGATATATACACGGCATGTATTCATGAAGTACACGCCGTGTACTTTCTTTTTTTGTGTTAAAACGAGCAGTAGCCTCGTATTGAGGCAGAACCTCAATTTTGAAGCCGGTTTCGTGAACCAAGCCGGCTGGATCTCTTTCCTTCTCCCGATCGTTCCTCTGAAGTTCGACTCCATCGCTGATTGATGCGTTGGAAGCCCCTTGGTAAGGCCTCGATTCCTCTTTGGCCATTTTTCTTGATTTTCGTTCTAGAACGAGTTATAGGAGTTTGAACGGTATTGAATCTTTTATAGATTTACCACATTTTAGACTGAAATGGTGGCTGTTACCGGAGGAGTAGCATCGTACGAGTCTCAGGTAGGTGGTGCATACTTCATTTTGTGTTTTCGTGGGTTTTTGGGTGACACGGCCTTCGGCGCATTTTCATGTATTTTGAGTGGGACCCGTTTCATCTGCTATTTCATATTGAATTGCTTGTGGGACCCATGGGAGGCCTTTGGGTATGCCCTGTTACCAATTTGTGTGAGCGGGCTAGGTGAGGGATCGTTTATCATTAGGGAATTTTGGCCGAGGGAACGCCAGAATGGTTTTAATTGAAATATTAATGTGTTAAACTATTTATTTTAATTTAATAATTCCTGTTATAAATTATTAGAGGCATTTAAGACCTCGGTGCTGGTATGGGACAACACCTTGCATAATGAAATTCAACTGTTTAGTTTGTTTTTCCTGTTTATGTTTTTTGTTAGAATATGTTATATATGAAATTGTTTAATTGAATCTACTGGACCATTTTGGTGGTATTGGTCATGGCCCAAATATTCTTGAGTGATGTGGATCACAAGTTGGGCTTCGCCCGGGTTACTTTGGGTGGTTTTGACCACGAGATTGGGCATCATGGACGTCATCTTGAGGTAGTATGACTGTCAGGTTGGGCATGGATCGGGTTACTTGGATGGCGAGACCATCAGAGTTGAGCGGCATGGTCGCAGGGACATGCGGTGTCAGATGAGTTGGTGGCTTAGGTACTATTTTGGTGATTACTGCTCACCTGAGACTTTGAGTAGTGTGCACACAGAGATACTCCGTGATGAGGTGGTTTTGACCACTTGTGTGGGTAGAGGCCCCCGTAGTTTCAGTTAGGTATTTTGGTTGGGGTCACTTGTAATAGAAAGCCACGTGGGAGGTGAGGAGCCTTCAGGGGATAGCATTGAGACTATCAGGTTGGGGACTGAGGCTCACCGTGATTTCAGGGCATACATTGTTGTTCCTCCGGGTTACTTCTTGGGCGTGCCTTCGGGACGTCGGTACATGAGACACGAGGTGTAAGGAGGCACATGGTGCCGGGTTAATATTCTTGGGTGTGCCTTCGGGACATCGGTACTTGAGACATGAGGTGTCAGGAGGCACATGGTGCCGAGTTACTTTTTTTGGGTGTGCCTTCGGGATGTCGGTACTTGAGACACGAGGTGTCAAGTGGCACATGGTGCCAGGTTACACGACAGAGATTCTAGCGTTGGCCGAGAAGGTGACACTCCATGGTGGCTGTTGAGCACCAGTGGAGTTTGTGTTTATTGTGCATTGTACTATTACTTCTTTCCTTTTAAATTCATGACTGCTTAAACACATATATTTGGTATGCACCGTTGGGTGGTATCGTACTGAGATTTTTCTCACACCCTGCATGGGCCCTTCGAGACGCGTGAAGACTTTATGGATTTACGTGCAAGAAAGAGGACAACTTCATGAGATGAGTTGCGTTAGTTGTTTCATAGAGATGGTATGTACCTTGAGGTCGTGCCTAGATGGAGTTTACTTTGTTTTGTTTACTTTTCTGTATCAGCATGCTTACTTGTTGTAGTTATTGTTGGTTAGCTATTGGTGCCTTTTTTATATTCAGTTGTGTATGACCTTCTTTGGATGCATGTTTTACTGTTTAGTAGTAGTTACATGTTATAAACATGGTGTTGTGTTTATTTTCACTGCTGTTGTTATATTTACTACTTCTGCTGTTTATCTATATTGACTATGCTTCCGTTCTGCGGCTCAGGTTCGAGTCTGCTGAGTCTTTCTTTCCCCTGCATCTTTACTATTATACTCAGACCAGTACCATTACTATGATCCTCTGAGAGGGTATAGCCTCCCCACTATACCTATCAGACCTTCACTTCTAGTCAGCAGCCTTTGGCGTTCAGGGGAGGTGCGCCTAAGGTAGTGACACCCGACCCATTCGGCACGGTTCGGGTGGCTGGCCGGGTCCGGTTCGTTACAAAGTGGTATCAAAGGAGTTATTGACAAGGATTTAGTAGCAATGTTTTTCTGGATACTAATGAGATTGAGACTTCTCTTTTTATTTATGCTGGTTTTACTATTTGGGATATGGTAGACAGGAGATATGTTGTTACTGGAACTAGATTTCTAGCTTATGCTTGGGTGCCTGCAGTCCCAAGTATGAGGGATAGACTAAGTTTCCATGGGTGGGAATTGGTTTTTGATTTTTTTTGCTCAGATTACAGTTAATATGATTTCCACCTCGGTGGCTCACTTGGTGTGTGAGGTTATTTATTGTGATATGAGACCCTTGAACGTTATGGTAAGGGAGAATTGGACCTTGGCCCGGTATGGCAAATCTACTTTGCTTGGCTTTTCATAGGCACATTTTAGGTTATTTTAATTTCATAATTGCAGGTATGCTTTGTGAAGTGATAATGCCATGTGAATAAAAATCAATTTCCATACATTATATGATTTGAAATTTGAATTGGTAAAATTATTGATAGAATTGCTAGTTGTTCAAATGTGTATGCCATGCTTTATATTTTGTAAAACTGTATGTGGCGGGATATTTGGTTCTGACTCCTATGAGTGCAGGCAAGTACTATGGATGAGGCGGTGTAACTGTCAGAA
Organism: Viscum album; assembly: GCA_963277665.1. Classification (NCBI taxonomy): domain Eukaryota; kingdom Viridiplantae; phylum Streptophyta; class Magnoliopsida; order Santalales; family Viscaceae; genus Viscum; species Viscum album. Next base: position 1,080,917,726 of record OY728132.1, read on the forward strand.
TTGGGCATCTCAGTCGTCAGTTTGAGGCAACGTGAGTTGTGAGGATGGGCATGGCCCGAGTTACTTTTGATACTTGGCTCTGTTGAGGGCGGTTAAGGAGGCCATGAGGACTGGATGCCGTGGGGCATGGGTTGCGGTGAGGGGGAGTAAGGGTAGTTTTTATGCACTACAATTTTATGCTTTCTTTGTCTACATAGAATATATTGTTATATATATATATGGGATTTCTGACCATTTATGGTATTCAGCAGGTTACTCCTTTTAGCCAACTCGATGGAGCATCAGGAAGGATATGATACAATGCCGTAGGATCAGGTTCAAGATTCGGTACAGGAAGAGCACGAGCCATAGGTACAGGCTCAGGGACAGGATCAGGTTCACAATCCAGTGCAGGCAGGACAGTAGCCGGGTTTGGAATCATTCAGGTCGTGGCTCGACGAGCAGCTCCGAGCAAGCCTGGTACGCATCTTGTAGGGTATTGATAGAGGCGCGCATGGTGCAGTGCCTTCTATGGCGTATCTGAAACGGGAGTTCCAGTCACAGTAACCGTCACTTTTTCAGGGTGAGGGTGGTCCGCAGGCTGTTGAGAACTAGATAGAGAGTATACAGATGATCTTCGAGCATCTCGAGATGACTCCAAGGCGGAGGGTCAAGCTGGCGACGTACATGCTGAGAGGACCGGTGAAGTGTTGGTGGGACGTACAGGTTCAGGCTCATAGGCATGAGGGACTGGCATGACAGGACTTCGAGGACAGGTTCTTTGAGCACTTCTACCTAGAGACACTTAGGGCATAGAGTGTTCGGGTGTTCTTGAGTCTTCAGCAGGGAGATATGTGTAGGACCCTGGGACACTCTAAGAGGGGATGGGTGAATCAGGGTGTCAAATTTTTCTTTTAAAACCAAGGATCTTGTTCCCATGTTGGTAAGAACTGGTTAAACCTATATGATGGATACGATCAGTATTGAAACATTCACATGCAAAGATTAGACACACTAATTCTACTTGGTTAACCACTAAGGGCTACGTCCAAGGAGCATTCGCCGAAAAGTCTTCGGTCATACCAAATTCCACTAAACTTCACTAGCTATGGATTACAAGGTTCGAGAACAGTCACTCTGTCCTAGGCTCACAGCCTTTACAAAGGTTCAGGGATAGCTCACTGCATCCCTTGGGTCACTCCCATTGACTCCCCCTGGCTCACAACCCTTGGTGAAGTCGCACTCAGTTTATAGACATGAAGGTCTCTTCAATAGAATTGTATTGAATTCTTTGTCTCCTGTTCAGCATGAGACAATTCTTGCATTAGAGTATTGAGTTGATGCTCTTTTGTATTCAATATTCTTTTTTAGTGCAATAACCAAATGCACAGTATCTTTTTCTTCTCTTCCTTTGATTCCCAATACCGACACCTGAGTGTTTTGAAATAATACCCTCTTTCTTTACAGATTTGAGTTTAGTTGCACGAACCGTTATTCTTCTCTTTTCAAAGCACAATGAGGGTGTTAAACACCAGTCATGTGTGTGAGGAACCACTTCTCTTCAAAGAACTAAATTTTTCACCGTTCTTACGTCTTTGTAAATGAATACATCATCTGTTGCACCGATGGTATCGGGCAATCTTCCGGCTTTCGTGTAGCTCCACAAAGACAAGTGAGCTCCAACAATACCTTGCGCTCTTCTCCAAGCCTTCCGCGCAGGTCCCAATATGGCATGAAATTCTTCGGCACACAGGTCCAAACTGGCATGTAGGTATCACCAAACCACTTTCACGACAATGCATTCCTCAACTTCTAATCTGCACGACTCACTTCCTTTCTCGCCCAAACCACCTTGGGCGCGCAACCAACAATCGGCGTTCAGTTTCAAACACAGGTGCGCAAGTCCACCTGTGCGACCACAAACTACTTGTGTGACTTCCACTCTTGCGTGATGGGAGCTCTGATTTTTCTATGTGTTGAACTCCGTGAGAAATGAGGAGCGGTGGTCCTGTATTTATAGGCATTTGGTAAACCTACGCAGCGATGCGCAAGTCTCCCCTCATCGTGAAAGTTTCGGCGTGAAAGTCTCTGCCCTTGTCACTGTCGTGCTACTCACCTGCATGACCACACCGACTCTTGCGCGAACCTCTTTCCTTTGCCATATTTTGAAGTTATGTTCTTGAAAAACAATAGGCGCACAAGTTCCAATCCTCCTAGGCACCGGTGCTCAAGTCCCTTCTCGGCGCCCAAGTCACTTGCGCGACCAACCCATTACTTGCGCGAACCTTATCCCTTGGCTATAAATTGATGTTATAATATTGAAAAACATATGGAGTGCAAGTTTAATCTCCTTAAAATACATGGCATGCAAGTCCCTTTTCCAAAAACCACTTTGCTTCATTTGTCGATTTCCAGGCCCAAAAATTTGGAAAACACTGGAAAACGACGCCACCTTGTATCTGTTCATTTTGTACCGCCTCCAGATCATCCATTCCTTTGTCGACATTATTGAATAAAATGTGGATCGTTAACCACAACCCTCGAACTCAACATTCCACCATGAAATCCCCTTTGTCTTCAAAGTTGTATGTCATTGTTTCCGTTGTCAATAATCACAACACTTCAAAAATGCTTCTTTTCTGTGATTTGGATTCTTCAACAACTCTTCTGCTTTCATCACAAACTCCACTATCGTGATATATATCCTTTTAAAGGACAACTTTACCATCATCATATTTTGAGACAATGTGAAGTGCATGTCTATCTCAGAATTCTAATCCCTTCCACACTGTCTTCTTCTTCAATCGTCACTCTCTACTTCATGAAAATCATACAATTCTATTCTTCAAGAAGTCTCTTGCATGGTTCTCATGAAATCATGGAGAATTTCATGGTCTTCATCAAAATATAATTCTTCTTTAATCATCCTCAGATATATTATACCTCACCATTCTTCAATGTTGCAAACATTGTGTCACCTTTGACACATGTTCTTTGAACTTATGATCAGTACAACAATCATCTGAATTTCCATTCCTCCATTTCATTGGTGTACTTATAGATCTCCTTCATTTTGATCTTCATTGACAACTATTGACAACAAATACAACCTTATACACATAGTGGTCCCAACAATGTGTCTTTCATGGACTACACAACTACCACCACAGAATTGTCTCACTTTGCACCTGGTATGGTGAGTGATGATGCGGCTAGGGTGAGGCACTTCAAGGATGGATTATGAAACGACATTCAAGTCCAGGTGAACATCTTCAGGCTGGGTTCCTTCCCTGAGGTGGTGAATCAGGTGCTCATAGTTGAGGGCAACGAGAGAGAGAAATCTCGCTTGGGCAGGGTGACTGCTTCAGGTGATGGTTCAGACAACCGGAAGCAAGGAAGGGATAAGTTCCAGTAGGGCAGTCGGGCCAATGATTCAGCTATACCACCTTGTGGTAGTTCTTCGGTGATTTGCTTTTAGTGTGGATAACCGGGACATGTTCAGGCACAGTGCGATAGGCTTCTGAAGGAGTGTCGGGCATGTGGACTAGATGGACATCTGGAGAGGTTTTGCAGGAAGCCTTCTCAGATAGTTGAAAGGTAGGGACCAGGACATACTGTAGTGTCTGGAGTTTGTTCAGGTTCGGTACCCGGATAGGGTAGTCGAGGTTCAGCTGTGCGCGGAGGTCATGATAGAGATGGTGGGACCCAGCTGAGGGGTCAGTGGCCGGTGACTGGAGCAGCACCATAGGGAGGTCAGGCATTAGGAAGTCGTGTTTCAGGCCAGGTGCATGACGTGGAGCTGCCAGAGGCTGAGCAGGCCAGTGAGCTGAAGACAGTTAGAGGTACACTATGGTGTGGTCGTGATCTCCATGTTTCCTTTTTGGCATGACCTGTAGAGGCATGTCTGTTTTGAGTGCATGTGGTGCCCAAGATCTATGTGGACTGACTAGATGCTAGTCATTGGGATTGACACCATATCAGGTGCGTGATATATATACATATGTATGATATGCGTAGCATCAGGGCATTGCAGATGCATGATACTTGATGTGTCGTGGGAACTGAGGCATCGAGGATGCGGGTTACTTGAGGTGCCTTGGGCATCGGGGCATCGAGGATACGAGTTACTTGAGGTGCTAGTCACTAGGACCTCGTGGAGGCAGACACCGATGCGGTGCGGGTTATGTTGGGTGTCGGGAGCGACACAGGTGCACCAATGAGGTGTAGGGGTGACGATGCATCACAGAAGGACTATGCATCCGAGAAACAGGTTAGTAAACCCTTGTTTGTTTAAGTTTTGTTGGGTTGAGATCGGGTTAGGCGATTCCTAAGGTGGGGATCCCCCTTGAAGAATTTAGCTGGAACCTTGAGACCAGAGGAGTCTGGGTTGCTTTGTTTGGGGTGTTATGTGTGCTGCCATCTCCGGGTTTCATTTGATAGCTCGGTAACGAGCTATGTTAAGGTGGAGAGATTGTAAGAACCTGGGTTTTTGGAACGGCTCAAAATCCCGTCCCTGTTTGAATTTTTGACTGGTTTCTGAGGAAACTGGAGAAAATGGGAAGTTTCTATAAATTTACAGAATACACACCATGTACTTTTAAGTACACGCCATGTATATGTTAAGCGAGTGTCGGCCATGTTCTCTCCAGGTACATGCCATGTGATGATCGTGTAGAATTTTCTTACCACACGACGTGTAGTTTTAAACACGCTGTGTAACCCCAACCGTGTGGTGGACATACATGGCGTGTAGGACTATTGTCCGGGTAGAACCAGGTACACGTCGTGTTCCCCTTGCACACGCTGTGTAGTCTAGCCATGTATGAGGGATATACATGGTGTGTGGGTAAGTTGGTGAGGAAGAGAAGAGAAACCAAGTACACGCCGTGTACCCACAGGTACACGCCGTGTACTCATGTCGGCAGGTCGGCGAAATCCCTGCCGCCAAATGAACAGTTAAATGGTATATACACGGCGTGTAGTCATGAAGTACACACCGTGTACTTTCTTTTTTTTCGTTAAAACAGGTAGTAGCCTCGTATTGAGGCAGAACCTCAATTTTGAAGCCGTTTTCACGAACCAAGCCAGTCGGATCTCTTTCATTCTCCCGATCATCCATCTGAAGTCTGATTTAATTGCTGATTGATGTGTTGGAACCCCCTCAGTAAGGCCTCGATTCCTCTTTGGCCATTATGTTTGATTTTAGTTTTAGAATGAGTAATAGAAGTTTGAACAGTATTGAATATTTTGTAGATTTATCGCGTTTTATACCGAATTGGCGGCTGTTATCGGAGGAGTAGCATCATATGAGTATTAGGTAGGTGGTGCATACTTCATTTTGTGTTTTCGTGGTTTTTTGGGTAACGCGGCCTTCAGCGCGTTTTCGGGTATTTTGAGCGGGACCCGTTTTATCTGCTATTTCATATTGAATTTCTTATGGGACCTATGGGATGCCTTTGGGTATGCCCTGTTACCAATTTTCACGAGGGATCCGGGTGAGAGGCCGTTTCTCATCAGGTCATTTTGGCCAGGGAATGCCAGAATGGTTTTAATTGAAATATTAATGTGTTAAACCATTTAGTTTAATTTATTAAAGCCTGTTATAAATTGTTAGAGGCATTTAAGACCTCAGTGCTGGTATGGGACAACACCTTGCATAGTGCAATTGAACTGTTTAGTAAATTTTTCCAGTTTATGTTTTCTGTTTGAATATGTTATATATGCAATTATTTAATTGCATCTGTTGGGCCATTTTGGTGGTGTTGGGAATGGCTCGGATATTCTTGAGTGATGCAGATCACTGGTTGGGCTTGTCCTAGGTTAGTTTGGGTGGTTTTTGACCACGGGATTGGGCGTCATGGACGTCGGCTTGAGGCAGGATGACTGTCAGGTTGGGCATGGCCCGGGTTACTTTTGATGGCGAGGCCATCAAACTTGAGCAGCTTGGTCACAGGGACACGAGGTGTCAGATGAGTTGGTGGCTTAGGTACTATTTTGGTGATTACTGCTCACCCGGGACTTTGAGTAGTGTGCACACAGAGATACTCCGTGATGAGGTGGTTTTGAACACTTGTGTGGGTAGAGGCCCCCGTAGTTGCGGTTAGGTATTTTGGTTAGGGGTGTTTTCCGTAGAAAGCCACGTGGGAGGTGAGGAGCTTTCAGGGGATAGCATTGAGACTATCGGGTTGGGGGCCGAAGCTCATCGTGATTTGAGGACAAACATCTATGTTCGTCTGGGTTACTTCTTGGGCGTGCCTTCGGAAGGTTAGTACTTGAGACACGAGGTGTCAGGAGGCACATGGTGCCAGGTTACTATTCTTGGGTGTGCCTTCGAGACGTCGGTACTTGAGACATGAGGTTTCAGGAGGCACATGGTGTCGGGTTACTATTTTTGGGCATTCCTTTGGGACTTCGGTACTTGAGACACGAGGTTTCAGGTGGCACATGGTGCCGGGTAACACGATAGAGATTTCGGCGTTGGCCGAAGCAGGTGACACTCCATGGTGGCTGTTGACCACCAGTAGAGTTGGTGTTTATTGTGCATTGTACTGTTTCTACTTTCCTTGTAAATTCAAGACTACTTAAACACATATATTTTGTACGCACCGTTGGGTGGTATCCTACTGAGATTTGTCTCACACCCGGCACGGGCCCTTCGGGACGCGTGCAGACTTTATGGATTTACATGTAGGAAAGAGGCCAGCTTCAGGATCTGAGCTGCGTTAGTTATTGAATGGAAATGGTATGGACATAGAGGTCATACCTAGCTGGGTTTTACTTTGTTTTGTTTAATTTTTTGTATCGGCATGCTTACTTGTTATAGCAACTGTTGGTTATCCATTGGTACCCTTTTTATATTCAGTTGTGTATGACCTTCTTTGGATGCATGTTTTACTGTTCAGTAGTAGTTACATGTTATAAGCATGGTCTTGTGTTTATTTCCACTTTTTTTGTTATATTTACTGCTTCTGCTGTTTATCTATATTTACTATGCTTCTGATCTGCGGGTCTGGTTCGAGTCAACTGAGTCTTTCTTTCCGCTGCATCTTTACTTTTATACTCAGACCAGTACCATTAATATGATCCTCCAAGAGGGTATAGCCTCCCCACTATACCTATAAAACCTTTGCTTCTAGTCGGGAGCCTTTGGAGTTCAGGGGGGGTGCGCCTAAGGTAGTGACACCCGACCCGTTTGGCACTGTTCGGGTGGCTGGCCGGGTCCGGGTCGTTACAAAGTGGTATCAAAGGAGTTCTTGACAAGAATTTAGTAGCAGTGTTTTTCTGGATACTAATGAGGTTGAGACTTTTATTTTTATTTATGCTGGTTTTACTATTTGGGATATGGTAGACTCGAGATAGGTTGTTACTGGAACTGGGTTTCTAGCTTGTGCTTGGGTGCCTGCAGCCCCATGTATGAGGGATGGACCAAGTTTCCATGGGTGGGAATTGTTGTTTGATTTTTGATCAGATTACAGTTTATACGATTTCCACATCGGTGGCTCACTTGGTGTGTGAGGTTATTTATTGTTATATGAGACCCTTGACCTGTATGGAAAGGGAGAATTCGACCTTAGCCCAGTATGGCAAGGCTACTTTGCTTGGATTTTGATAGGCACATTTTAGGGTATTTTAATTTCATAATTGCATATATGCTTTGTGAAGTGATAATGCCATGTGAATAAAAATAAATTTCCATGCTTTATATGCTTTGAAATTTGAATTGGTGAAATTCCTGATAGAATTGATAGTTGTGCAAATGTGTATTCGATGCTTTATATTTTGTAAAACTACATGTGGATGGATATTTTGTTCTGACTCTTATGAGAGCAGGCAGGTACTATGGATGAGGCAGTGTAACTGTTCAAGATTGGGTGACTCGGTCATCGGTTTGAGGCAACGTGAGTTGTCAGGACGGGAATGGCCCGGGGTACATTTGATACTTGGCTATGTTGAGTGCGGGTAAGGAGGCCATGAAGCCGGGATGCCATGGGGCATGGGTTTCGGTGAGGGGGAGCAAGGTTAGTTGTTATGCACTGCCTTTTTCATCTTTCCTTATCTGCGTATAATATATTTATATATATATATATGGGATGTCTGGCCATTTATGGTATTCAAAGGGTTTCTCCTTTTAGCCGACTCGAAGGAGCATCAGGCAGGAGATGATACAGTTCCATAGGATTAGGTTCAGAATTCGGTACAGGCAGAGCACGAGCCGCAAGTACAGGTCAGGGACATGATCAGGTTCATGATCCAGTGCAGGCAGGACAATAGCCGAGTTTGGCATCATTCGGGTTGTGGCTCGACGAGAAGCTCTGAGAGAGCCTGGTACGTGTCTTGTAGGGGATTGAAAGAGTCGCGCAGGGTACAAATCCTTCTATGGAGTATCTAACACGGGAGTTCCAGTCGCAGCAACCACCGCTTTTTCAGGGTGAGGGTGGTCCGCAGGCCGCTGAGAACTGGATAGAGAGTATGCAGATGATCTTCGAGTAGCTCGAGACGCCTCCATGGTGGAGGGTCAAGCTGGTGACATACATGCTGATAGGACTGGTGAAGTGTTGGTGGGACGTACAGGTTCAGGCTTTTAGGCACGAGGGACTCGCATGGAAGGAATTCGAGGACAAGTTCTTTGAGCACTTCTACCCGGAGACATTGAGGGAAGAGAGAGCTCGGGAGTTATTGAGTCTTCAAGAGGGAGATATTTCTATCATGGACTATGCAGCTACCTTCATAGAGTTGTCTCTCTTTGCACCTGGTATGGTGAGCGATGATGTGGCTAGGGTGAGGCGCTTCAAGGATGGCTTACGACATGCCATTCGGGTCCAGGTGAACATCTTCAGGCTGGGTTCCTTTTCCGAGGCGGTGAATCAGGAGCTCATAGCTGAGGGAAATGAGAGAGAGAAATCTCGCTTGGGCAGGGTGACCACTTCTGGTGATGGTTCGAACAACTGGAAGCGAGGACCAGATGTGTTCCAACAGGGGAGTCAGGCCAGGGATTCAACTAGACCACATCGTGGTAGTTCTTCGGTGATTTGATTTCAGTGTGGACAACCGGGACATGTTCAGGCGCACTGCGATAGGCCTCCGAAGGAGTTTCGGGCATGTGGACAGGATGTGCATCTAAATAGGTTTTGCAGGCAGCCTTCTCAGATAGCCGGCAGGCAGGGACCAGGAGAGACTGTAGCGTCTGGAGTTGGTTCAAGTTCGATACCTGGAGAGGGTAGTTGAGGTTCAGCTGTGCATGAAGGTTGTGACAGAGACGGTGGGACCTAGCTGAGGGGTCAGTGGTCAGTTACTGGAGCAGAACCACAGGGAGGCTAGGCATCAGGAAACCGTGTTTCAGGATAGGTGCACGCCGTGGAGGTGCCATAGGCTGAGCAGGCTAGTGAGCCGACGACAGTTATAGGTACACCGCGGTGTGGCCATGATCTCTATGTTTATTTTTTGGCATGACCTTTAGAGGCATGTCTTTTTTGAGTGCACGTGGTGAACAGGATCTATGTGGACTGACTAGATGCTAGTCAGTGTGATTGGCACCATATCGGGTGCGTGATATATATATATATATATATATATATATATAAGATGCATAACATTAGGGCATCAAGGATGAAGGATACTTGAGGTGTCGTGGGCACCGGGGCATCGAGGATGTAGGTTACATGAGGTGCCTTGGGCATCGGGGCATCGAGGATGTGGGTTACTTGAGGTGCTAGGCACTCGTAACTCATGGAGGTGGACACCGATGCGGTGCAAGTTATATTGGGTGTCAGGAGCGACACAGGAGCACCAATGAGGTGCAGGGGTGACGATGCATCACAGAAGGACTATGTGTCCGGGAAATAGGTTAGTAAACCCTTGTTTGTTTGAGTTTTTTTGGGTTGAGACCGGGCTAAGAAATTCTTAAGGTGGGGAGCCCCCTAGAGGAATTTAGCCAGAACCTTGAGACCGGAGGAGTCTGGGTTGCTTTTTTCGGGGTGGTATGTGTGGTGCCATCTTCGAGTTTCATTTGATAGCTCGGGGATGATCTATGTTAAGGTGGGGAGATTCTAAGAACCTGGGTTTTTGGAATGAGTCAAAATCCCGACCCTGTTTGAATTTTTGACTGGTTTTTTAGGAAACTGGAGAAAATGGGAAGTTTCTGGAAATTTCTAGACTACACGCCATGTACTTTTAAGTACACGCCATGTATATGTTAAGGAAGTGTCGGCCGTGTGCTTTCCAGGTACATGCCGTGTGATGACTATGTAGAATTTTCTTACTACACGGCGTGTAGTTTTAAACATGTCATGTAACCCCAACCGTGTGGTGTTCATACACGGCGTGTAGGCCTATTGGCTGGGTAGAATCAGGTACACATCGTGTTCCCCTTGGACACGCTGTTTAGTCTAGCCGTGAAGATGGATATACATGGCGTGTGGGTAAGTCGGCGAGGAAGTGAAGATAAACCAAGTATACGACGTGTACCCACAGGTACACGCCGTGTACTCATGTCGATAGGTCGGCAGAATCCTTTCCGCCAAATGAATAGTTAAATGATATATACATGGCGTGTAGTCATGAAGTACACACCGTGTACCCACAGGTACACGCCGTGTACTCAGGTCGTCAAGTTGGAGAAATCCCTGCAGCCAAATGAACAGTTAAATGATATATACACGGTGTGTAGTCATGAAGTACCCGTCGTGTACTTTTTTTTTTTTGCGTTAAAATGGGCAGTAGCCTCGTATTGTGGCAAAACCTCAATTTTGAAGCCAGTTTCGTGAACCAAGCCGGCCAGATCTCTTTACTTCTCTTGGTCGTCCGTCTGAATTCTGATTCAATCGCTGATTGATGCAATGTAACCCCCTCTGTAAGGCCTCGATTCCTCTTTGGACGTTTTTTTATTTTTGTTCTAGAATGAGTTATAGGAGTTTGAACGGTATTGAATATTTTGTAGAGTTACCACGTTTTAGACCGAATTGGCGGTTGTTACCAGAGGAGTAGCATCGTACGAGTCTCAGGTAGGTGGTGCTTACTTCATTTTGTTTTTTTTTGTGGTTGTTTGGTTGACGCGGACTTCGGCGCATTTTCAAGTATTTTGAGTAGGACCCGTTTTATCTGCTATTTAATATTGAATTTCATGTGGGACCTATGGGATGCCTTTGGGAATGCCCTGTTACCAGTTTGTGTGAGCAGGCCGGGTGAGGGGCCGTTGCTAATCATGGAATTTTGTCTGGGGAACTCCAGAATTGTTTTAATTGAAATATTAATGTGTTAAACCATTTAGTTTAATTTATTTAAGCATGTTATAAATTGTTAGAGGCATTTAAGACCTCAGTGATGGTATGGGACAACACCTTTCATAGTGTAATTCAACTGTTTAGTTTGTTTTTCCTGTTTATGTTTTCTGTTTGAATATGTTATATATGCAATTGTTGAATTACATATGCTAGACCATTTTGGTGGTGTTGGGCATGACCCAGATATTCTTGAGTGATGCATATCATAGGTTAGGCTTTGCCCGGGTTACTTTGGGTGGTTTTGACCACGGGATTGGGCATCATGGATGTCATCTTGAGGATTTATGAATGTCAGGTTGGGCATGGCCCAGGTTACTTGGATGGTGAGGCCATCAGACTTGAGCGGCATGGTCGCAGGGATACGAGGTGTCAGATGTGTTGGTGGCTTAGGTAATATTTTGGTGATTACTGCTCACCCAGGACTTTGAGTAGTGTGCACACAGAGATACTCTGTGATGAGGTGGTTTTTACCACTTGTGTGGGTAGAGGCCCCTGTTGTTGCGGTTAGGTATTTTGGTTGGGGGTGCTTTCCATAGAAAGCCACATGGGAGGTGAGGAGCCTTCAGAGGATAGCATTGAGACTATCGGGTTGGGGGCTGAAGCTCGCTGTGATTTGAGGGCAGACATCGTTGTTCCCCCAGGTTACTTCTTGGGTGTGCCTTCGGGATGTCGATACTTGAGACACGAGGTGTCAGGAGGCACATGGTGCTGAGTTACTATTCTTGGGCATGCCTTCGAGATGTCGGTACTTGAGACACGAGGTGTCAGGAGGCACATGGTTCCAGGTTAATATTTTTGGGCATGCCTTCGGGACGTCAGTACTTGAGACACGAGGTGTCAGGTGGCACATGGTGCCGGGTTACAAGACAAAGATTCTGACGTTGGCTGAAGCAGGTGACACTCAATGGTGGCTGTTGATCACCAGTGGAGTTTTTGTTTATTGTGAATTGTACTATTACTGATTTCCTTGTGAATGCAAGACTGCTTAAACACATATATTTGGTATGCACCGTCGGGTGGTATCCTACTGAGATTTGTCTCACACCCTGCACGGGCCCTTTGAGACGCATGCAGACTTTATGGATTTATGTTTAGGAAAGAGGCCAGATTCAGGAGATGGACTACGTTAGTTGTTGCATGGAGATGGTATGGACCTTGAGGTCATGCCTAGAAGGGGTTTGCTTTGTTTTGTTTACTTTTCTGTATCAGCATGCTTACTTATTGTAGCTACTGTTGGTTAGCCATTGGCGCCCTTTTTTTATTCAGTTGTGTATGAACTACTTTGGATGCATGTTTTACTGTTCAGTTGTAGTTACATGTTATTAGCATGGTGTTGTGTTTATTTATGTTGTTGTTGTTATATTTACTACTTCTGCTGTTTATCTATATTGACTATGCTTCCGCTCTGCGGGTGTGGTTCGAGTCTGCTGAGTCTTTCTTTCCGCTGCATCTTTACTGTTATACTCAGACCAATACCCTTACTATGATCCTCCGAGAGGGTATAACCTCCCCACTATATCGATCAGACCTTTTCTACTATTCAAGATCCTTTGGCGTTCAGGGGAGATGCGCCTAAGGTAGTGACAGCCGACCCGTTCGGCACTGTTCGGGTGGCTGGCCGGGTCTGGGTCGTTACAAAGTGGTATCAAAGGAGTTCTTGACAAGGATTTAGTAGTAGTGATTTTTTGGATACTAATGAGATTGAGAATTCTCTTTTTATTTCTACTAGATTTACTATTTGGGATATGGTAGACTGGAGATAAGTTGTTACTGGAACTGGGTTTCTAGATTGTGCTTGGGTGCGTGCAGCCCCAGGTATGAGGGATGGACCAAGTTACCATGGGTGGGAATTGCTATTTTCTTTTTTGCTCAGATTATAGTTTATATGATTTCCACCTCGGTGGCTCACTTGGTGTGTGATGTTATTTATTGTGATGTGAGACCCTTCACTGGTATGGTAAAGGAGAATTGGACTTTGGCCCGGTATGGAAAGTCAACTTTGTTTGGCTTTTGATAGGCACATTTTAGGGTATTTTAATTTCATAATTGCACGTATGCTTTGTGAAGTGATAATTTCATGTGAATAAAAATAAATTTCCACGCATTATACGCTTTGAAATTTGAATTGGTGAAATTCCTGAGAGAATTTCTAGTTGTGAAAATGTGTATGCCCTGATTTATATTTTGTAAAACTGCATGTGGGGGGATATTTGGTTCCGACTCTTATGAGAGCAGGTAGGTACTATAGTTGAGGTAGTGTAACTGTCAGGATTGGGCGACTCAGTCGTCGGTTTGAGGCAACATGAGTTGTTAGGATGTGCATGGCCTGAGGTACTTTTGATACATGGCTCTATTGAGAGAAGGTAAGGAGGCCATGAGGCCGGGATGCTGTGGGGCATGGTTTGCGGTGAGGGGGAGTAAGGGTAGTTGTTATGCACTGTCTTTTTCTGCTTTCCTTATCTCCATAGAATATATTGTTATATATATATATGGTATGTCTGACCATTTATGGTATTCAGCGGGTTACTCCTTTTAGCAGACTCGATGGAGCATCAGGCAGGAGATGATACAGTGCTGCATGATCAGGTTTAGAATTCGGTACAATCATAGCATGAGCCGTAGGTACAGTCTCAGGGACAGTATCAGGTTCAGGATCCAATTCAGGCAGTACATCATCTGGGTTTGGCATCGTTCCGGCTGTGGCTTGACGAGCAGCTTCGAGCGAGCCTGGTACGCGTCTTGCAGGGGATTGACAGAGGCGTGCAGGGTGAAGAGCCTTCTATGGAGTATCTGACACGGGGTTCCAGTCGCAGCAATCACCGCTTTTTCAGGGTTAGGGTGGTCCTCAGGCGGCTGAGAACTGGATAGAGAGTATGCAGATGATCTTCGAGCATCTCGAGATGCCTCCAGGGCAGAGGGTCAAGATGGAAACGTATATGCCGAGAGTAACGGCGAAGCGTTGGTGGGACTTACAGGTTCAGGCTTCTAGGCACGAGAGACTGGCATGGAAGGACTTCGAGGACAGGTTTTTTGAGCACTTCTACCCAGAGACACTGAGGGCAGAGAGAGCTCTGGAATTCTTGACTCTTCAGCAAGGAGATATGTCTATCATGGACTATACAACTACCTTCACAAAGTTGTCTCGCTTTTCACCTGGTATGGTGAGTGATGATACGGCTAGGGTGAGGCGCTTCAAGGATGGGTTACGAAATTCCAATTGGGTCCAGGTGAACATCTTCAAGATGGGTTCCTTCTATGAGGTGGTGAATCAGGCGCTCATAGCTGATGGAAACGAGAGAGAGATATCTCTCTTGGGAAGGGAGATAACTTCAGGTGATGGTTAGGACAATAGGAAGCAAGGACGAGATGAGTTCCAGCGGGGCAGTCAGGCCAGGGATTCAGCTAGACCACCTCATGGTAGTTCTTCGGTGATTTTATTTCAGTGTGGACATCCAGAACATGTTCAGGCGCAGTGTGATAGGCCTCCGAAGGAGTACCGGGCATGTGGACAGGACGGGCATCTGGAGAGGTTTTGCAGGAAGCCTTCTCAGATAGCCGGCGGGCAGGGACCATGACAGACTGTAGTGTCTGGAGTTGGTTTAGGTTCGGTACCTGGAGAGGGTAGTCAAGGTTCAGTTATGCGCGGAGGGCATGAAAGAGATGGTGGGACCCAGCTGAGGGGTCAGTGGTCAGTGACTAGAGCAGCACCACATAGAGGTCAGGCATCAGTCACCCATGTTTTAGGCCAGGTGCATGCCATGGAGCTTCCAGAGGCTGAGTAGGCCAGTGAGCCAATGACAGTTAGAGGTACACCGCGGTGTGGCCGTGATCTCCATGTTTTCTTTTTGGCATGACCTATAGAGGCATATCAGTTTTGAGTGCACGTCGTACAAATGATCTATGTGGACTAACTAGATTCTATTCAGTGGGATTGGAGCCATATTGGGTTCGTCATATATATATATATATATGTGTGTGTGTGTGTGTGTGTGTGTGTGAGATGCGTAGCATTAGGGCATCGAGGATGCAGGATACTTGAGGTGTCGTGGGCACCGGGTCATCGAGGATGCGGGCTACTTGAGGTTCCTTGGGCATTGGGGCATAGAGGATGCATATTACTTGAGGTGCTAGGCACCAGGATCTCATGGAGGCAAACATCGATGCGATGTGGGTTACGTTGGGTGTTGGGAGCGACACAGGAGCACCAATGAGGTGTAGGGGTGACGATGCATCACCGAAGGACTATGTGTCCGGGAAACATGTTAGTAAACCCTTTTTTGTTTGAGTTTTGTTGGGTTGAGACCAGGTTAGGCGATTCGTAAGGTGGGGAGCCCCCTTGAGGAATTTAGTCAGAACCTTGAGACCGGAGGAGTCCAAGTTTCTTTGTTCGGGGTGGTATGTGTGGTGCCATCTCCTGGTTTCGTTTGATAGCTCGGGGATGAGCTATGTTAAGGTGGGGAGATTTTAATAACTCAGGTTTTTTGAACAGGTCAAAATCCCGACCTTGTTTGAATTTTTGACTAGTTTCTGAGGAAACTGGAAAAAATGGGAAGTTTCTGAAAATTTCCAGACTACATGCCGTGTACTTTTAAGTACATTCCATGTATATGTTAAGCGAGTGTCAGCCGTGTGCTCTTCAGGTACATGTCGTGTGATGATCGTGTAGAATTTTCATACTACACGGCGTGTAGTTTTAAACACGCCGTGTAACCCTGACCGTGTAGTGGCCAAACATGGCGTGTAGGCCTGTTGGCCATGTATAATCAGGTACACACCGTGTTCCCCTTGGACATTCCATGTAGTCTAGCCATGTATGAGGGATATACATGGCGTGTGGGTAAGTCAATGAGGAAGAGAATAGAATCCAAGTACACGCCGTATACCCACAGGTACACGTCGTGTACTCATGTCGGCAGGTCGGTGGAATCCCTGCCGCCAAATGAACAATTAAATGATATATACACGGCCTGTAGTCATGAAGTACACACCATGTACTTTATTTTTTTGCGCTAAAATGGGCAGTAGCCCTGTATTAAGGCAGAACCTCAATTTTGAAGCTGGTTTCACAAACCAAGCCAGAGAGATCTCTTTTCTTCTCTCGATCGTTCGTCTGAAGTTCTATTCAATCTCTGATTAATGTGTTGGAACCCCCTCGGTAAGGCCCCGATTCCACTTTGGCCATTTTGTTTGATTTCCGTTCTAGAATGAGTTATATTATTTTGAACGGTATTGAATCTTTTGTAGATTTACCACGTTTTAGACCGAATTAGAGGCTGTTACTGGAGGAGTAGCATCGTATGAGTCTCAGGTAGGTGGTGCATACTTCATTTTGTGTTTTCGTGGTTGTTTGATTGATGTGGCCTTCGACGCATTTTTGGTTATTTTTAGCAGGACCCGTTTTATCTGCTATTTCATATTGAATTTCTTGTGGGACCAATGGGATGCCTCTGGGTATTCCCTGTTACCAGTTTGCGTGAGCGGGCCGGGTGAGGGGCTGTTGCTCATCGGGGAATTTTGGCCGGGGAACGACAGAATGGTTTTAATTGAAATATTAATGTGTTAAACCATTTATTTTAATTTATTAAAGCCTGTTATAAATTGTTAGAGGCATTTAAGACCTCAGTGCTGGTATGGGACATCACCTTGTATAGTGCAATTCAATTGGTTAGTTTGGTTTTCCTGTTTATGTTTTCTGTTTGAATATGTTATATATGCAATTGTTGAATTGCATCTGCTAGACCAGTTTGGTGGTGTTGGGCATAGACCGGATATTCTTGAGTGATGAAGATCACAGGTTGGGCTTGGCCCGGGTTACTTTGGGTGGTTTTGACCATGAGATTGGGCGTCATGGACGTCGGCATGAGGCATTACGACTGTCAGGTTAGGCATGACCTGGGTTACTTAGATGGGGTGGCCATTAGACTTGAGTGGCATGGTTGTAGGGACACGAGGTATCATTTGAGTTGGTGGCTTAGGTACTATTTTGTTGATTACTGCTCACCCAGGACTTTGAGTAGTGTGCACAAAGAGATACTCCGTGATGAAGTGGTTTTGAGCACTCGTGTGGGTAGAGGCCCTCATAGTTGCGGTTAGGTATTTTGGTTGGGGGTGCTTGCTATAGAAAGACAAGTGGGAGGTGAGGAGCCTTCAGGGGATAGCATTAAGACTATCGGGTTGGGGGCTGAAGCTCCCCGTGATTTGAGGGCAGACATCGCTGTTCCTCCTGGTTACTTCTTGGGCGTGCCTTCAGGACGTTGGTACTTGAGACACGAGGTGTCAGGAGGCACATGGTGCCGGGTTAATATTCTTGGGTGTGCCTTCAGGACGTCAGTACTTGAGACAAGAGGTGTGAGGAGGCACATGATGTCGGGTTACTGTTTTTGGGCATGCATTTGGGACGTCGGTACTTGAGACACGAGGTGTCAGGTGGCACATGATGCCAGGTTACACGACAGAGATTCCGGTGTTGGCCGAATCAGGTGACACTCCATGGTGGCTGTTGAGCACCAGTACAGTTTGTGTTTATTGTACATTGTACTATTACTGCTTTCCTTGTAAATTCATGACTTCTTAAACACATATATTTGGTGCGCACAGTTGGGTGGTATCCTACTGAGATTTGTCTCACACCCTGCATGGCCCCTTCAGGACGCATGTAGACTTTATGGATTTACATGAAGGAAAGAGGCTAGCTTCAGGAGATGGGCTGCGTTAGTTTTTGCATGGAGATGGTATGGACCTTGAGGTCATTCCTAGCTGGGGTTTACTTGGTTTTTTTTACTTTTCTATATCGGAATGCTTACTTGTTGTAGCTACTGTTGGTTAGCCATTGGTGCCCTTTTTATATTCAGTTGTGTATGACATGCTTTGGATGCATGTTTTACTATTCAGTAGTAGTTACATGTTATCAACATAGTGCTGTGTTTATTTCCACTGCTGTTGTTATATTTACTACTTCTGCTGTTTATCTATATTGACTATGCTTCCGCTCTGCGGATCTGGTTCGAGTCTGTTGAGTCTTTCTTTCTGCTGCATCTTTACTGTTATACTTAGACTAGTACCATTACTATGATCCTCCAAGAGGGTATAGCCTCCCCACTATACCTATCAGAGCCTCGCTGCTAGTCGGCAGCCTTGGGCGTTCAGGGGAGGTGCGCCTAAGGTAGTGACACCCGACCCATTCGACACTGTTCGGGTGGCTGGCCAGGTCCGGGTCATTGCAAAAATATTCTAATTTGTAAGAGGAATTTGAAATTTTTGATAATATCAACCATTTTCCACTCATGATCCACATTCCCTTTTAGAATGACATTATTGACCATTAAAAAGCAAGAATCTTTTTAGCATGGAAAGGGTTGAAAAGGTTAAGAAGGGGTTAACTAAATACATAAGGGTTAAAATGACCTAAATATTTATATTAATCCTATTTATTTAATGTATTTAGACTATATATCATCCCAAATTCTAAATTTATCCACTTTGGAGCCATTTTTCTATGAAGGAGACCACATGTTATTTTAAAGATTAGAATAATTATAAGTGTTCCACACCCCTCTCTTATAAAAAGGAACCTCCAATCCTATCTTATTCATACATTATTGAACCAATTATAACAAAGGAAACACTAACCAAATATGTTCTAAAATTATCCAAGAACTTTTTAGAGGTTTTTTTCTTCTTAAAAGATCATCCTAAGGGTACTTAATAAGATATCCAAACGAGATTTCTCAAAGAAGAGGTAATCATCTTCACCAAATAATTTTAAGTTTTTTTCTTCTTCTACCTACTCCACATATTATTTAACCATATTGAAATAGTGACATTATTAAAATAATATTTTTGAAATTTTATTATGTTAATATATTTACCATTATATATTTATCATCCATCCCAATGAAAAATGAAGATGTCATCATGCGTATGTACGGAGTACCATCTCCATGACCGATGTATTTTATTTTTCATCACCGCCTCTCATGGATTGTTATATAGATAGATTTAATGATTATATATGATCTTTATGATAATATTGTGATTATTTAAAGATAAAATTTTATCTACATTATGACCCTAACATTTTTTGGAAGATGATAACGTTACTCGTACGCAAGTGTTGACTATCACCTCCATGAAGCGATGTGATTTGTTTTTTATTTCTGATTTATATGGTTGTCCATAAGGATATATTAAATGTATATATATGTAATTATTATTATTATTATTTAATGTTAAATTTTTATTTACTTTATTTTTTTCTATCCATCGAAAAGTTAAAACATCTCTCATGCGTACGTGTAGACTAACTCCTCCATGAAGGAATGCAATTCCTTTTTTACCACCACCTTATAGGAATAGTTATAAAATTATATATAATGAATAAAAATTATTCCTATTACATGATTAATATTATATAGATGATGATACCATGACCAAGGTTCAAGGATTGGAAGCACCAAACCAAAACATGCATGAAAAATACAATAGTGAACACCTAGAATGATGACTTTTAGTAAGAATTATTAATAAAAATTAATTGAAAACTATAAGTGAATAATATCTATTAAGATAAGTATGAATATTGTTTTGTAATATTTTTATTATAAATATAAATTTATTATATATCAGTTTAATAACACATACAATGAAATTCAGGACATGGTAAAAGTTTCTCTCCTTATTTTTATTTTTGTGAGATAGATACCATATTTACCACTTAATTCATTTTTATGGTGTATATACTTACCCTAAAATTATTTTATATATATTTTAATTAAAATTTTCGGTATTTGAAAATGTATCTAAGTTGATCAATTTTATAAGTTTTTTATTTAGATGTAACCACATCTATAACTTTTCTTCATCATAATATTGTTTTATTGAGACGTGTTACATGTTATGAACTTATTTGTGTTTATATACTGTATATAATTTCCATTTGATATGTTTTATCATTAATATTTTTAAATTAATGGTATTTAAATTTTCATTTTATGTCATTAATTTGAAAGGGATTATGATTCAAACGTTTACAAGGTGGAATGGGTTTATGTTATAATATATTTTCATTTTGGGATTTTATATATTAAATTTCCTTCGATCGAAATTATTTGATCATTATCCTATAAAACCCATATATTTTACTCTCCTATATCTATTTATATGGTTTTAATTCTTTCCTTACATTTTTCTGTCTTTGGTACTTAAAGTGATTGAGTATTTTTTTTAATAATATTTATCCTTATTTTTACATTTTGGGTGAGAAATTTGTATCCACTATCTCCATATTCTTAAAAATGATTTATAAAATTTTTTAACTACACTTAATTTTTTATAAAGGTTATTTTTACTACCTTTTAATTGTTTTAAAATAATTAAAATTTATCTTTTAATTTTTTTTTATGTTTGACTCACTTTTTACTTTTTTCAAAAGTGTGAAAATTTTTTATTTCTTAATGCATATGACATGAACAGAATCCCCCCCATCATGTCATTACTTATTAATTAAGCATAATTTATAAGTTCCAAAGGTTTTACAAATAAATTTTTATTTTCATTTTTATAGGAATGTTAGTTTTTAAAAGTTAGCAAATGAAAAGGAATGTTTTCCATTTATTTTCAATGTGTATTTCAAATGATTTTGTAAAAAAAAAATCATCAATTTAAATATAAATTAATTATTTATATGATTCACCGATGATATGATCTTATGATATCATCCAATTTATTTCCTTGGATATATTATGATAATGGTTTTTATGGATGATTCTATGAAGCTTATTTTTTTCCACCAGTTAATATAGTTATGATAATATCTTTACGAATCCCATTTATTTTTTATGGGTTATGCTATGATGAATGTTTTTATGATATTATAGAATATATTTATCTGGTTTTAATTATGTGGTAGTTGGTTCTGAAATTATATAACCCTTGAATGCATTGGTTAATGATTTATATCTAATGAGATAATATGAAGTAGGATGGGGACTGAACCCATTCCAAGAATAAAAAGTTGTTAAGGAGTAAAACCAATCAATTATGGGACTTTTTACACTATGTGATGATGATCTTGATGGTGGGACTTGAATAAAGAAATGATTTTATTTTCTTATGACTGTGACATAATTCCTATAACATTTTGTAATACTTATGATATTTTTTCATGGCTTCTAATTTATTATTGATAATTCCACACTCTTATGACTTATGACGTTTTCCATGAAAGAGATTTATTTTATGACTCTTTATTAATGATATTTTACTTATTGGGTATGAAATTTATAAGTCATGATCATAATTCCATACCCTTATATTTATATACGATCTTTAATTGATATCTCACATGATTACCCTTAATGACCATCTGAGCTCACCATTTATTATGTTTTCATTTCTCTATGTTATAAAGAATGATATTTTGTAAGATATGACTATAATGGTGTCATGTGTAAATAATTTTTAGGGAGATGTTGATGTATTATTTTGGAATAAGAAAATTTAGTTATAAAGTTAAAATACCCATATGATGAGAAATATATGGGTTTTTATGTAAATGGTTTTTTTCAACTCTCTAAAACTATAAACCTAAAAGGTCTTGGGTATGTATTCAACTCATTATTAGTTATTGATATTGTAATTATGAATGGTTAATGTTGGGTATATTTAGTTGGTATAAAAGAAAGTATGTAAAATATGTTTTTTTCATTATGTCCGGGTGTCTAGGTCTCAAGATTTCTTAATACCTATGTCCACCAGATGTATCAAATACATCATGTATAACTATATAGTTCCTTTATCCGAGAAATTTAGTGACTATGAGATATAGAATATATCAATATTATATAGCCTCTCATATATCCTATATTATTTTAGTAAATAAAAATAAGAAATATTTACACATCCCATGTCATTCATAAAATAAATGAGTAAATCATATTCCATTCACCTAAATTGACAATTATATCACATGTCACTTATCTAGTAATTTCCTCAAACTTTCTAAATATTTATGAATTAAGGACCCATATTTTATACTTATCATACATAAGGAAAAATACCATACTAAATAATTAAAACTTAACATATAGTCAACACCATACCCCAACATCACCCTGATTAGCTCATACTAAAACCAAGAATAAGTAAGGTATCAAATTAAAAATTATTACATGTTTCATTTCTTGTTAACCATTGTTATTGTTGATTAACATGACAATGAAACCCTAGTATGCTAATAACATAATGTATGAAATTCTATGTAGAATACATAATGGATCATTTATCACAAAAACTTGTTTTGTACCTCATGAGAAAATATTCAATATATCTATACGAGATGCAATTCACATTACCATTATATTTTATCAAAACCCATAAATATCCATGGATACAATTGATTAGAGATAACTCAAATTCATTCTTTGAGGGGTTAATTATAATTTCATTATATGGAATATGCAACCTATATGAATGAATGATAAACTTGTGATTCATTTTGTGTAATATGAAATATTATATATATTCTTAAACTAATTTAATAATATGGAAAAAATTATATAATCCCATTATTTTATTTATCCAATATGAAAAAACCAAAAAGACCATATATTTACAATATTTTATGGTTTAGTTAAAATTATTACGTCTCCATGTAACATCAATCACATATATATGTGACACCTTCTATATCTATATGAAACTATATGATAATATCCCACTATTAAGATATTTTAGAGAGATAACATAAATAAAAAAATATTGTTTGAATAATAGGGAAACTAGAATTCAAAATTCATTTTTTCAATATTTTAATAAAATATTCAAACATATTTTCATCAAAACCTCTAATGTTAGAATTTTAATATCTTAATTTTTTTTAAATACATAAAAATGTTCCTCCATTTATTTTGTCTTCATCTTGGAACTGTTCTATTTAAAATTTTCTTTTAGATTCATTTAATAGAAAATTTAAATTCAACACTTTACATTGTAATATTTCTTTATTAATATATAAAAACAACTATATGAATTAAATTTATTTTCAATTCGAATTATAATAGTACAATATTTTATTTTTTACATTTTTTAAACTTCTATAAGTTCTAAACTACTTCAACCAAACTCTTAGCAATTATATTTTCCCAAAATATAATTTAAACATTCAAAACACTTTATTTAAAAAAATACAACACTCACTTTCTTTAGTGAAAATATGTTAAAAATAATCTACTAATAACCACATATCATATGTAATTTTATGTGTTTAGATAAAAATTCTTTGAAAATAAAATCTTTGACTTCTCATAATCATCAAGATTCATTTTCTAAATAGCTTCACTAGTCAACTGTTCAGAAAAGGGATTCTCTAATACATACAACTATTCTATTTTCTTTATAACTATTCTTTAATTTCTATATCAACCAATGAAATTGATTCAATTAATTTCCTACTCCTCCAATATTTATTTTAATGATAATTTTGATGTTGATAAAATTTTTATTTTCGATTATTTTTATAATATGAGTATCATGTTTTACAATCATTTAATAATGTTTTTTTATTAAATGTGATTCTAGTAAAATGTTGACTAATTTTATTTTACATCATATTTATCAGTGGGAAAATATTTATATTTCACTAAGATTTAATCCACTTTTGAATTTATCTCTCCAACAATCTTTTTAGATAGATCATTATGACAATCATATAATATATTAATAATGGATAGTTTAGTGGAAAAATATTTTCCCAAATTCATCATATGGATTATCTAAACTCCATTCATCTTGAAATAAAATACTATTAGGCACACCCAACTAAGTGTAATCCAAAGAACACAATGAGTATAGATAACCTATCCTATTAGAGTCACATACTTCTTTGATACCTCACATAAGATAATTTATGCGAATCTAAATTTTTCATGGACCACCCCATTTAGATGATTAAGATATTGCCATGTTTTTTTACTTTAAAATGATTCGAACTCTTAACATTTTTAAGTGGATCTTTTGAATATTTTTGGGGTACATTGGAATAAGTCGATCCCATTATTAACAAAAAGCTTCCATAAAATTATTTAGATTTCTCTACTGAGTTAGATAGAATAGCTTTCTCAGAATCCATAAAGAAAAAATCTCACTTGTAATTTATAATAAATTTAGATAGGTCAAGAATTAACTCATCCTTTAATTATTTATTCATTGTTGAGTACAGTTGAACTTTCTTATCGATCCATCATTTTGAAAGAGTATTCAAGGGTTGATTTACTCTAGTGGTTATCCAAACTCCACCAATAATCTTTTAATATCATGGAAGGGTTATATAGATGCTAGTGTATATGTCCCTATTCCTTGCATCCTTTGTTATTGATCATGACTTAGAATCCCAATGAGGTCTATTTGATTCTCCTAGTTATTTTACAACCGAAGAGGAAAGTGGTGGATCTACAACACCGAAAAACGTGGAGTGTTATTGATAACATTTCTAGGTAGAGAGAATTATTTGTAGTGCCAAATGTTGTGCACAATAATTATCAAGACAAACCATTTCTAACTTGTGATAATTCTATATTCAGGTATATATAGAGCAAGGGTTAGAATATTATTTTCACAAATCACTTTCAATATTATTTTAAAACTTATAATAACCCATACCTAAATAATTATAATAATATTACTATTTACTTGAAATTATCAAAACCTATGACCTAATTAAATATTATTTGTTCTAAATAAATAATAGGTTGATTACATCCGCCACCATGAAACACAATTCCTGGAAGAAAATCGTAGTAAACATATAGGTCCATAGACATAATCCCAAAAATATCCTCTCACCCCAAATCCTTACCACCCCGGCACCAATGGTGGGTCTCTCCTAAATAAATAAATTAATATTTACTTAAATAATATCCCACTCTCATTGGATCATAACTTGGTCTACTCATCCTCCTCTGTAACACCCTGAGAATTTGTGAAATATTTTTTTAAATAAATTTTATCTTTTTGATATTTTATTTTACATGAAACATCATGTTTATATTTCATTATATATAATAATTAGTTTATCTTTTATTACACATAACACTAAATTTATCTTTCATAACACATAACACGAAGTTTAAACGAAACATTACATGCTATTAACATATTATTATTTAATATGATTATTATCATATATCCATTGGAATGATGGTCATAAATAGGATTAATTAAATCATGAAAAAATATAGTTCAAAAATGAAAATAAAATGAATTATTTGGTGACCAATTAATTATAAATAAAAATATATTTTTTTAAATAAAGAAAATATTTTTCATAAAAACTATTTCTATACAAAAAAACACATTCTACCTTAACAATTTTTAAAAAATATTTTGGTTAATAATTTTAATAAAATTTATGTATTAAATTTTCAATAATTTTTTTAAAATTTATATTATTTTTTTTATATAAAATAAATAAGGATAAATCTAATATTACACTCAAAAACTCTATTTGTCTAAAAAATTGTTTTTTCACTTTTTGTGCTCTTATTTTAAAAATAATTTTAGAAACTTTTAGAGAATTTATTTGAAAAAATAATTTTATATTTTCAACTAATCATTTTAAAATTTTCTTATGGTGATTTGTTTTGGAATTTTATGAAATGATTATTTTCTTGATGAATTGTGAAAAATATGACATTTTAATTAAAAACGGCCTTTTCATTTAAATTATTTATAAAGTTAAATTATACTTTAAATTGATTTTAAATTAAAATTAGTTAAATTATATACCAATAAATACATTTTAGTTCATTGGATTTATTTTACTATTGAATTTTTATATAAAAACTTTGTAATGTTTTGAACGTTTTCTATTTAAAAACCCATTTTCTCATCGCATTTGTGGGATTAATTTCAAATTAAATGTTATAATTCTATAAATTGAATTTGTAAAAATGAATTACATATTTTTAATAATAATAATTTATATTATATAATAATTTTAAATTAATTTTTGACCAAAATGAATAGTGAAAACAGTAAAAATTAATTAATGTAGTTAAGGTAAAAAAGTGTTTACTGGGGTTTAAACTAAACTTATAAGGGTTAAAATGAGATAAAAACTTATATAAAATCCATTTTATGACCTTATTTATAACCTATAAAGTATAATTAATTATAATAATCAATTTTGGATCCTTTAACCATGACAAAAATGTGGGTACACCTTTTTCTTTTCAAAAAATTTAAATGTGCAACTTACCTCACTTATAAAAGATCACTCCATATCCTCTCTTATTCAAACATTTAAAACATTTTTGGTTTGAAAAATACCTACTATAATCACTTAAAAATTCCATACTCTCATCCTAGTAGCCTTATTTTGGGAATAAATCCAACCTTGGAAGGATTTTGGTGTAATCCTAAGGAGGCCACCCAAAGAAGAGGTAACGTTTTTCAATGAGCATTTTTATTTTATTTCTTTATCCACATCATTAAATTATTATTAAACCATGATTATATAATAGACTTAGTATCTTAAATAAACTTATATATATTGTTATTTTAATTGAATCACCTAAAAACTTCCCCACTTCCATCCAATGGGTTACAAAATCATCAATCATCTGTACGGAGGACCACCCCCTCACTAACTGATGTAATTAATTTTTCCATTACTAACTCTCACGGCTGGGTATGATGATGGATATAAATTATATAAATTATATTTATAACATTATTATAACCATGTATTAATTATATAAAATATATATAATTTACATTTTGTTGGGGATACAATAATGTCACTCGTGTGTATAGCAGACTATCACCTCACGAAGCGATATGATTCATTTTTCACTGAAACTTTCCATGAAAGATCATAAGGATAAATTAAATGAATATGTATGATATAAATGAAATAATTATGTTATTAATTAAATTTTTATCATTCTATAAGGATAATATAACATTTTATTTATTACCTTTTCACTCACTGAAGGCTGATAACATCGTTCGTGTACATGTGGACTACTATCTTCACGAACCGAGGTGACTCTCACTTTTCATCACCACCCCACATGGATTGTGGATATGATAAATTTAAATTAATAATATTTAACTTATTATGTTATTAACATTATTTAAATATAAAATATTCCTTACCTCTTTTCCATAATGATTTTTGAAAAATGGAAATTTTACTCATGCGTATATACGACATACTATCTCCAAGATCATGAAATACATCATTTCTTAAAACCATCTTTCGTGATTTGTCTTAAAAGTATAATTTATTTATAAATATTATAATTACTTAATTATAATTATTTTTTATATTATTTAACAATGATCAAATTATGAGGAGTGGAAATAAAAAATTAAAACATATAAGAAAAACAATGCAGTTATTTATTGAAATGTGATTTTAGCAAGGAATTAGTAATAAACAGGCAATGAATGGTCATAAGTAAATAATATATGGTATAATATATATATTTATGGTTATATAATATATTTATAATAAAATTATATTTATTATATAGTAGGTTCAAACATATACAAAGGAAGTTCAACCTTAATGTAAGGGATTTCTAGTCTCTCTCTTATTTCTGGAAGACATATGCCATATTCACCGCTCATTTTACTTGTATGGTGTATATAATGAACCATTGAAATTTTATATCATGAATATATATATTTTATATATATTTAATGTTTATTTTTATGTTATTAGTTAAAGTTAATTATGATTAAAAAGATTACTAAATTGGTAAGGGATTTTCACCTCACTTTTTTACTTATGTGAGACACAAGCCATATTCACCACGTATTTATATGATGTGGTCTATATACTTTAAATGAATGTGTATTATGATGATTAACCTGATAATTATGATTATTATAAGTCTATTTTATTATCTCTATTTTATTGGGATTATGTTTCAAATGTTAAAAAAGTGGTAATGGTTTTATGTTACAATCTCATCATTTATCGGGATTGTTTATGATTAGGTCTCCAATATTGGAATATTATAATATAAATCTCAGTAAATATAATTAATTTTATTCAAAAATGGTTATTCATGATATTTTCAACTAATATCTCCATTTACATACTCTTTTCTACATAAAATAATTGAGAAACTGTTTTAAGAAAATTTGAATTTATTTCTCTCTTTTGGTCAGAAATCCATTTTCTTCTAAAATTGTTTTTTCTAAAAAAAAATCAATTTTTTTAATATTATATAAATATTATTAAAATACCATTTTAACCATGTTTTTATTTTTACAATTCATTTTTTAAATTAATCTTCATGTATATTTCCAAATAATGTTTGTTTGGATTTTTGACCAAAAATGTGAAAAGGAATCCTTGTTTTAAACATGAATGAAAAAAATTTAATTTCCTACTACCATTACTACTCAATGATTTAAAACTTCAAGGAAAAGTTTTAAAATCCATTTTAAGATAAAAAAATTTATTTAATATTTAGTAATTTTTTATATTTTAAATGTATGATTTCAAATTGAAAAGGATTTTAAAAATGTGTTGTGTTTTAAAAATATTTTTTCAAAGTGGAAGGTCTATTTTACTCAATAAATTTTCCAAGTGATATTTAAAAATAAATTTCCATCTATTATGACATCCTTTTATGTTACTTATTCTTTAATGGTTATTTTATTTAATGATATAATATTTATTCTTTATTTGGTTGGTTAATGTTTATATTGATGAAATGTTTATGAAACTCATTTTCTTTTCATGAGTTATGGTGTGATAACATGATGAATGTTTTGTGATATTTTGGTACACATAAGTATTTTTTTAATTATGTGATGGTTCGAACCTATATCCATATCTAATTTATTGTGTAAATATTGATAACTCATGAGTAAATATGTTATGTATGAACATGATTACTAGTTCACAATGTCATCCATAAATATAATTACATATTCAAAATGTTATGTGTAAACATGATTACATGTTCAATATATTATGAGTGGTGATATATTTCATTTCCATAATGTTATGCATGGAACTGGTTTCTTTTCCATAAGTTTATGCGAGTGCCAGATTTTTTTAATTTAAAGAGTGGACTTGTCTCTATTTATACATGTTCACAATGTTATAAGCCAATGTGTGCCACAAATCTTTTTATTATTCCAATTTTATGTTATCATGGTTCATGTTCTCTGATTGCATTATGATTCATCTCTTATCAACTTCCATGATTTTTTTATGCCTCGTGTTTATGATCTATGATATGTAGTGTATGGTTCTCAGATGTTATTATAATGTTCTCATACCTATATGATATTTTTATATGGATATATTAGTTATTTACCCTTAATGAGCATCCTAGATCACCTTTTGTTATGTTTTCCCTCCATAGGTTATGAAAAAAGTGTTTAAGTAGGGTATTTATATGAATAGTAATAAATGGAAAGACATTTTTCAAAGACATTGAAGATCTTTCACCAAATTATAAGATTGTGTACCTAGTCTCTAAAGGAAATAAAATTTTATGTTCCTTAGGCATCTCGTTGTGTAATTTATTGAATATTCATCTAAAAAAGATGTAATATCTATGTAAGATAATCATGGGTCACTATAATTGGTATCAAAGGAAATGTTTAGTTGAACATTGAAAACTACGATGAGAAAACTTTAGTCATATCCCTATGGATATTTCTATGGATATGTATAGGGATAAGTATAAGGATAATTATAATGATTATTCCAAGTATAAGAAAATGTACTAGAATTTTGGTAAAGGATAGAGTTAGTGGTTTACAAGAAATTACATCCTTATATATATGCTTTAAGTGGATGTGGATCTGGTACAGAGGTACCTAGGGGTAATAAATCTAAAAAAACACTGATATAGACTCGATCATCATCTCATGCACAACAATGGGCCTTTCTACACTCCTAGTTTGAAACCCTTGGTGATATTCTTCGTAAATTCAAAAACACATTAAAAACCATCATAAAGTATTTAAATAGATGATGACTGTGGATGGTCTAGGTTAAACCTAAGGTGTCATAGTTTTAAAATAAGGTGTCTTATTTTTGACCTCGTATAAATTATTTTTTGATTATGTGGTTTTCCATTATGATTAGTGTTTCTCACACTATGATTTTTGGTTTTATTCAATGGCAAGAACCAGAAGGAACTGGGTTAATAATGAATGTTATGGAAAATTTGGTGACTATGTGAAACCAAATTGGATGATGGATAGAGAGAAAGATATTGTGATTATGCCTAATCATCTATTGTGATATATGATTAACAATATGATCTTAAAAGGGATTCCTAACACATATAAAAAGAGGAATATATACTTTTATGAAATTTAATGCGGTAATAAACACAAAGGAAATAATATTGATCTTCTTATATGTTGAGATGGTGGAAAAAAACTGGAAAAATATCTAAAATAGAGGGAAATATGTTATATGTGTGCTAAATAAGGTCATAGAGTGACAAATTGTTGAGGATTTAAATTTATTATGTGTGGGGAACATGGTAATTATCAAAGTAAATGGTCTAACCCAAGAATTAACTTCTCGAACAAAGAAGTACCTATTCCATTATAATCATTTAATTGTAAGGATTAATGTATTTAAGTATTTGGATTGAAGAATTATATTATAGAAGTATTTTACCAATGGTATTTGGTTATAATAATATTGAAACATATAAAGATTTCATTATATTTGGAAGCATATATGTATACATGTAAGATTAACTTAGGGGTTTTGTATACTATCATTGGTTTTTGATTTTATGGTTGATCAGGTGTTCAATGTAGTTGGAACCCACCTTGAGGTTTTATGTGATGGGAGTGTATTAAGAATTGGGGTATTTTAAGAGACATTTATGGAAATGAAACCAATTTGTTTTGTATATAATGAAAAATTTATTTGAGGAGGAATACCTTTACACTTTGTGGACACGTGATCTTATTTTTTATGTTGAGGTAATTATGGGTTGTAATCAATCACCATACAAAGATAGTGCACTTTTTTTTATATCAGAGAAGATTTCTCTCTGAATACACTTTCTATAAAATACATTAAATAAGTGGTATGGTTGTATGGAGTACCAAATTCAATTATATTGGATCATGATCCAAATTTTACCTTGAATTTTTTATAAATTCTTTAGAAAAATCTTGATACATAGTTTAGTTTCAATGTTATGTATCATCCTTATACATATGGTCAATACAATAGAATAATTTCAACCCTAGAGGAAATTCTAAGATATGTTTCTATGTATTTCAAAGGTGGTTATGATCAAAACCTTCCTCTATTAGATTTTTATTAAAAAAAATATTTTTCACTCGAGCATTCAGATGATTCCTTATGATGTCCTTTATTGAAATAAGTGTAGTAATCCAATGTACTAGAATGAAGTTACAGAAATAAAGCTATTGGGACCTGACCTAGGTGATGAAATGGAAGAGATGGTTATATCCATTAAACAACGCATAAGGGAAGCACAAAGTTTATAGAAAGGTTATAGTGATAATTCTCAATACGATCTATAATTTGATGTTACTGAGAAGGTGTTTCTAAATTTTTTTGTGGAAGAAAGAACGGAAAACTACACCCTAAGTAAATCAGTTCCTTTGAAATAATTGATTATATCGAGATAATACCTTATTGTTTTGTGCTTCCACTAAATATCTCTTAGGTTGATGATGTGTTACATTTATCTCTTTTGAGTATGTAAAAACATAATCCATTACTTGTACTGAACTCAGAGATCTTACCACTAGAGCATGATCTTTCTTATAAGGAACAATTGGGGGAGATTCTAGATCATACAGAGAAAGTTCTATGAAACAAGACCACACACATGAACAATGTTTTTTATTGAAACCATCATATTGAGGAAGTTACACAGGAACATAATAATGTAAAGAGAAATTAGGTTCCTTAGTTTTATTATCAGAGTTAATAATTTCAAGGGAGAAATTCATTTTAAGGGGTAGAATGTAACTCCTTGATTTTTTTTGATTTTTTTTTGTGAAATGAATTTAATATTTTTGGTATTTTGAATTACACAAAACACCATGTTTATCTTGCATTACATGAAACACTGAGTTTATATTTCATTACATGAAACACTGAGTGTAGTTTTCATTAATTAGAATACCGATTTTAAACAAAACATGACATACTATTAAACTATTATTATTTAATAGGAATGTTATCACATGAACATTAGAATAGAGGTTATTTATAGGATTAATTAAATTATAAAAATATATGGTTTACACATCTATATAAAAAATATTTTTTGGCGAAAAATTACTTAAAAATGAAAATAAAAACTATTTTAAAAATAAAGGAAATATTTTTCTGAAAAACTATTTTTATACTAGAAAATGTCCTCTAACTTAATAATTAAAAAACAACATTTTTTGAAGAATTTTAATGAAATTTATATATTTTATATTAAATAAAATTTTTAAACTTCATATTATTTTTTCCTAGACAAGTGATAAGAATAAATCCAATATTTTCATAAAAACAACATTTTTATAAAAAGTAGTTTTGTTGCCTTTTACACAATAATTTTAAAACAATTTTTTGAAACATATAGATTTTTTTTGAAAAAATAATGTTTATTTTGAAATCATTATGTAAAAATTATCTTAGGAATAATTTTCACAAAAGATTAATTTTTTTGATGAATATTGAAAAATACTGAATTTTAATTGAAAACCACATTTTACTTTAAATTATATATAATGTTAAATTATATTTTAAATTGCTTTAAAACTAAAATCAGTTCAACTATATATTGATTAATCTGTTTTAGGCCATTGGAATAATTTTCATATTGAATTTTGATATAAAAACTTTGTAAACTTTTGGACATTTTCTCTTTGAAAATTAGTTTTCTCATTGAACCTTTTCAAATAAGGCCCTTAATTGTACTAAAATAGGCCTTTTTCAGTGAAAAAGAGTACATAAAATTAGATCGTGATTAAAATACCTATAATTTTATTAGTTCCTAAAAATTAATGATAAAAGGACACTTTATCCGTGCTAAAAAAAGAAATGATAATGGTGACCTTTAACAACACTTCTTAAAGTGCTGATAAAGGACCCCAGTTATCAACGCTTTTATTTAGCACTGATAAAGGTACCTTTTATTAGTACTAGAAAAAGTTCTGATAAATGGTTCCTTTATCAGAACTAGTAAAGCACTAATAAATAATCCCTTTATCAACACTTTTAAAATCACTGATAAAGGATCCCTTTATCACTTCTTTTAGTAGCAATGATAAAGGGGCATAGTGCTACAATGTGCTGTTTAAATTACAACACATTGATATAGAAAAAATAGCTACACAAATAGAAGAAAAATTAATAAATATATAAAAAATATATAATTTAATTGAAATAATATTTACAACACAAATAAAATAAAAAACACTAAACTATGGAAATTTCAAATATTGATTTGTAAAATTACATGACTAAGTACTAATTATCAAAGACATTAAAAAACATAAATTTTACTTTATCTTTGGACCCAAACCCCAGTCATGATATTTTTGAACAAACCACCCCCACTCAAATAAATTAATGCACCTATATAAGAAAACAATTTTTATTTTAGTAATACTATGAGGAAATAAATTAATCACAAAGTGTCAATTTAAAACAAAAAACATGTAATTTGAGTCATACCAAGCACACCATGTATCAGAATAAGTTACAGTTGATTCTTAAACATCATCCATTTATTTTTGTTCCCAAAATATGGTACTATTGTATTGGATATCATCTATGGTGATAAAAAAATCACTACGAATGGGAGCCAATTCAAGAGGACTTACTTTTTTAGAAAAATACTTCAACTATCATACCATTTATTATTCATATTCATTAATTATATTTGTGAAAATTAATTAAAAAAGTATAAGATAAAATGATAATGAAAATAATTAATTAATATAAAATAAAATAATGAGAAAAAAATCTAAGATCGTTTTCTCAGTTTTGGCGATGTGATGCACATTTTAAAATAAAATAACACTTATATATTGAAAATTTTCACTTTGAGTCATAATAACCACATCATGTCTAAGATTTATATGCGGTCAATTTATATATGCCACAAATTAATTGTGGTTCATTGTCTTGAATTTTGAAAACAATTTGAGCTAATTTTCTCAATTTTGGCTTGCGATGTGCGTTCTAAACTAAAACAACACCTTTATATTGAAAACACACACTTTGAGTTATATTAGTCATATTATGTATCATATTGAAGGAAATTCAATTCTTACAAGTCAAAAATTAATTATATATTATTTTCCTAGCCTTTGGAGATAATGTGAGTATTTTTTATTAATTTTAGCTATTTATGTGGGTTTTAAACTAAAGTCACACTTTTATATTGAAAACATGCACTTTGGGTAATATCGACAACATCATATTTCAGATTGATGTGAGGTCAATTCTAACACATGTCAAATGAATTATGGAATGATGTCCCAAATTTTGAAAATAATCAGATCTCATTTTCTCCATTTTGGCTATTTGATGTGTGTTTTAAACTAAAATGGAACTTTTGTATTGGAAAAAGATCACTTCAAATCATAGTGACCACATCATGTATCAGATTGATTTGAGGTCAATTCCTATATATGAAAAGTTAATTCTGGATCATTTTCTTAATGTTTAAAAATAATATGAGTTTTTTTCTTGGTTTTGATGATGTGACACAGTTTTAAACTAAAATAGAACCTTTCTATGAAAACACATAATTTTAGTCATATCGGTCACATAGTGTTCCAGATTGATGTGAAGTTGATTATTTCACATCAAAAATGAATTATGGACAATTTTACCAGTTTTTGAAAACAATTTGAGCTCATTTTCTATGTTTTGTAAATTTTATGTGGTATTAAACTAAAATGATACATTTAAATTAAAAATACACACTTCGAGTCATAATGACAACATCGGGTGTCAGATTGACATGTGATTAATTAATAAAGAAAAAAATAAATTATGGACCATTAATAAATTTGGAAACAATATGAACTTGTTTCTAGGTTTTGGCTATGTGAAGTTTTTTAAACTAAATCAACAATTTTAAATTAAAAAACACACTTCAATTTATATCAACCACATTTTGTGTTAGATTTGTGTAGAGCCAATTATTACACATAAAAAATGATTTATGGATCATTTTCATAAATTTTAAAAAAAATATGATCTTATTTTAATGGTTTTGAGCATGTGACATGTTTTTAAACAAAAATGACACTTTGATATGGGAAACATGTTCTTAGAGTTATACCAACCTCATCAGGTGTCAGATTGATGTAATGTTTATTCATAAACATAAAAAAATTATGGATCAGTTCAATAAGGTCTTAAAAATAATAATAGATCATATTCTTGACTTTGGCTATGTGAAGTGCATTTTGAACAAAATCGACACTTTTATATTGAAAACAAGCACTTCGATTCATACTAACCACATCGGGTGTCAGATTGATGCTAGGAAACATCCAACGCCTCCAAAATGAATTATAGATCATTTTACTATTGTTTAAAAATAGTTAGAGATCATTTTCTTGGTTTTGGCTCTATGAGGTACCTTTTAAACTAAAATGACACTAATACTACAAGCATACACTTTGAGTTATACAAACCACATCGTGTGTCATATTGATATGTGGTTGCTTACTACATATTAGAAATATATTATGGATCATTTTCATAATTTTTCAAAACAATATGAAATAATTTTATTACTCTTGTCTATGTGATACATGTTTTAAACTAAAATGGCACTTCTATATTGAGAACACACACTTCAACTCATACTAGACAAATCATATGTCAAAATTATGTTCAGTCAATAACTACGCATCAAAAAGGAATTATGAATCTTTATACTAAAGTTTGAAAACAATGAATTATTGTTTTCTTGGTTTTGGTTATGTGATGAAAATTTTAAACTAAAATGACATTTTTATATTTAATAGACACACTTCGAGTCATACCAACCACATCAGGTGTCAGATTGTCCTATGGTTAATTACTATAGGCCATTAATTAATTATGGACCATTGCAATAAATTTTGAAAATAATTCAAGATAATTTTCTTAGTTTTATCTATGTGATGTGTTTTAAAATAAAATTACAGTTCAATATTTAAAAGATATAATTTGGGTCATATCAACCACATCATGTGTCAGATTGGCATGTGGTAAATTCCTGCACATGAAAAACGAATTATAAACCATTTTTATAAATTTTGAAAATAATAAAATCACTTTTTATTGGTTTTGGTGATATGACATGTGTTTTAAACTAAAATAGAACCTTTATATTAAAAACATGCACTTTGAGTTATATCAGTCACATGATGTGTTAGATTGATGTTCAATCAATTATTAAATTTCAAAAATGAATTATAAACCATTTTCCTAAAGCTGTAAAACAATTCAAGCTCAATTTATTAGTTTTGGATATATGATGCATGTTCTAAACTAAAATGATACTTTTATATTGAAAACACGAACATTGATTCATACTGACCACATTATGTGTTAGATTGACATGTGGTTAATTTTTATAGGTCACAAATGAATTATAGACCATTGTCTTAATTTTTAAAAACAATCCAATCTCATTTTCTCATTTTTGGATACGTGACATGAATTTTAAACTAAAATTAATCTTTTATATTGAAAACATAAACTTTAGATCAATTGACCACATAGATGTCATATTGATGTACAGTTGATTCCTACTCATCTAAAATGAATTATGGGTCACTACACTAAATTTTAAAAATAATTCAAGATGATTATCTTGGTTTTGGTGACATGAAACGTGTTTTAAACTAAAATGATACTTTTTTATTAAAAACACACACTTTGAGTTATACCAACCACATTCGGTGTCAGATTGATGTTTGGTCATTTCTTACATGTCAAAAATGAATCACAGAACATTATCCTAAAGTATCAAAAAAATATGAATTTGTTTACTCAATTTTGAACATGTGACATGTGTTTTTAACTAATGTGTGATGTTATCAAAATAATTATTATATAAAATGATATTGAAATTAACTAAAAAATTTAGACAAAATAATGAGAAAAATAACTAATTATGTAGTAGGAAGTCACTTGTTTATGATTTCTGTACACATTCCAACACCATGTATTTTGTCCATTCATTTCTAAGAATTTTTATTTCCTCCATTATAATTATCCTTTAAAAAATATCAAAAATAATATATAAGCATTATGATACTAATGATTCACATAACAAGTGTATCTCTACGGTTATAATGAGTACTATATCAAAAAAATAGTTGGTAATCACCTAAATTTGATTTCGAAAAACATTCCAACACCATGTATATTGGCCACTTATATATAAATAAATTTAATTATTCTTTTGAGTATGTATATTTTCAGCGGTCTTTTAGTACTGGAAAAATATAGACAAACAAGTGATTAAGAAATAATTTTAATGAAATTGTAAATTTATTTGGAAATTACCTATTTAGAGATGATAGTATTTTAATGGTATATGATATCTTTCATAAATTTTCTGTCACGACCCATCCTCGGGGCCCATGCCGTGACTACCCCAAGCCCACCTTCCATAGGCCAGGGGCTGGCGACTAGCACCAAGGTGTAAATCCCGGAAAAAGGGAAGGCATTGCCTTTGAAAAGTAAACAAGCACCACAGAGTAAGAAAGCGGAAAAGTAAACACTAAGTAAAAACTGTAACAAGCTGTGCTGAAAGTGAAAGGGGCCAGAAATACAAGCCCAACTATAAAGTACAACTGAAAGGGGAAAACAGCAACTGAAAAGAAAAGCCGCCGCGTCGAGCCGTCCTCTGGAAGTCCCACCTGAAGGGTGAGTACAGATAGCCTCCACAGCTCCTCAGTCCAGCCGTCCGCTCCGAGTACACCCCGCCCAGTGGTCCACCTCCAGGTACCGTCCTGCTCCGCAAGCCTCCACCACGATCAGCGTTGTCCGTCGTCTGAAACCAACACAACGTATTGCGGGCATAGCCCGTGCAGGGGTGAGTATAAGCTACTCAGTAGGGACCCCGAGACCCCCGAAGGTCTCCCAGAATCCACAAAGGATAAACCAAAAAGGAAATATACAATCACGAAGTAAAATTCGACACTGCTTAGGTATATGCCCATACATATACCTAAGTCATCAATTTCTGTCTGGATCCAACATCCGAGCCCAAGCACAACCCAATCCACACAGAAAAGAAAAATGTAAATCCACACAGGATAGCACAACACAATCCAAAAAGGAAAGAAAAACTTAAATCCACACAGGATAGCACAACACAATCCACAAAGGAAATCAGAACGTAAATCCACACAGGATAGCACAACACAATCCACAAAGGAAAGAAAAATGTAAATCCACACAGGATAGCACAACACAATCCACAAAGAAAATCAAAACGTAAATCCACACAGGATAGCACAACACAATCCACAAAAGAAAGAAAAACGGGATTCAGCTCACACAGGTACTTCTTCGTATGACGTTAGAGATGATTAGATGTAGCCACTGATTCATCTAAGCCGTCAGACCCACAAAGGATCTGTAGGTACTAACCCTCGCAATGACCCTCACAAGATCGATCATGAAGTTGAACCCAAAGCTATTGGGAAACTCCTTCTATATCAAGTACAGTGGTTATGCCGCTATAACCAAGAGATTCCCTCTTACCTTGTACTGCCGTAGTACTCCACCTATCAGGTATTGTGGGCCTGCTGCTACAACCAAGTGCTCCCCCGTGCCGCTACAACCAAGCGCTCCTCCGTCATGGGTCTGCCGCTACAACCAAGCGCTCCCCTGTGCCGCTACAACCAAGCGCACCTCTGTTGTGGGTCTTCCGCTACAACCAAGCGCTCCCCTGTGCCGCTACAACCAAGCGCTCCCCATCATAGCCTCCAGAGGTACCCCTTCTGTTGAGTACCACGGGTTTGCCACTACAACCAAGCGCTCCTCCGCTGTGGGTCTGCCGCTACAACCAAGCTCTCCCCACTGGGTTATCCGTAACACACTGAGTCGTTCGATCAACAGTCATCAAGTCTCAACCGGCTCTAGGGTTTCTGCACACAGTATGCTCATTACGGGAGGGTCCACTCCACGAGCTAGGAGGTCGATGCATCAACTGACATGTAGTCCGGAGTTGATGTATCCCAAGATGTACCGTAGTGGTCACTTCCGAAAACACGAAGGATTCCCGTGCTATTTTCATCATCGTCGCAGTCGAATCCACTGAGGATCTATGTATAGTCGTCGTCGTCGAAGTCGCAGCCAGCACTAGGGTCCCCGCACACAGCAAGATCATTTGGGAGGGTCCGCTCCACGAGCTGAGAGGCTGATACATCAACTGACACAAAGACCAAAGTTGATGTATCCAAAAGTTCTGTATCGTCAACAGGACTCAACATCGCAGACAGCGCGTCAATCGGACACCCGGTCTGAGAGTTATCGGATTTTTCGTCCCAGGGGCCCGGTTGGTTTTTAAGGAAAAACCAAACCGGACCGTAATCCACCTGCGTCCAAACCTTGGGCGGAGTATGCAAAAAGATCCGTCTCACTTAGAGGAATTCAATGAAGTCGACGACACGTCAATCGGACGTCCGAAGCTCAAGATATGAGCGTTTCCGCTCCGAGGGCCCAGTTAGTTTCGTGTACAAACCAACCCGGCCGAACCCAAAGTATTCCGAAACCTTGAGTGCAGTATACTGAAACGACCGTCTCGATCCAAGGATCGTGTTTCTGCTGACGGCTCATCGTTCAGAGTCCCGTAGCTGAAGTTATGAGCGAAAGACCGAAAAAATCCGGAGACGGGGGGTCTGGGCCCAGGCCGACCTGGCTCGGCTAGGCCGAGCGGCCGAGCGTGGCAGTCGCGGGGCGCTGCCCCCGCGGGATGGAAGTGCTGCGGCCCTTGAGGGGCCACGCTGGACTTCAGCATACGCGGCTTTTGTCGCGTCCCGTGCGAGTGAGCCAGACCCGCGCGGCCGCGGGTCCGCTGGCCGCCACTGCCGTGGCTTCAGCCGGGGCGGCCTTGTCCGGCGGCGCGCTGGGGCGCCGGCGCCTCCGGCCACCGGCGCCGCCGGAGGCTTCCGCGGGCCACCGGAGTTGCTCTGGTCGTCCGTTTTCCTTCCCGTCTGTGCCGGTGCTCCTCCCGGGTTCCGTTCTTCACTGCGGAAACATCAAATCGCCCT
The DNA here is from genome assembly GCA_963277665.1 of Viscum album. Taxonomy (NCBI): domain Eukaryota; kingdom Viridiplantae; phylum Streptophyta; class Magnoliopsida; order Santalales; family Viscaceae; genus Viscum; species Viscum album. Next base: position 1,080,958,258 of record OY728132.1, read on the forward strand.
TGCGTCACGTTTTTATCATCGCCCGCCAAATCCTTACAACAACGAAGAACTGCGGAGGGTTGTCGGGCCGTGTTCATTCGGCCCGCACCCTCCGCGTTAGGAGATAACAATCGGGAAGAATAATCAACATATCAAACAACAATTTTAATAAATTAAAATTGTTCTTACGTAACCGGGTTCATTATTTTAAAAGAAACTATCACGGGAATATAAAACATTCAATTAAAACCCCTACGTCGTCAAGTGTCGCACGCGCGTTCTTCGCGGAATTGTTCGTCGTGGAAGGAGGGAATCGTCGCGTCGTCGCGATACCCGGCGTTGCGTCGATGAACTCCGAGGACCAAGAAACAATAGATTTAATTTTAATAATTAAATCCATATTGAAGTTATAATCCTCAAAGTAAAATTAAAGGACCGCTATACCCTACCTTGTCGTTGTCGATCGAAGGTTGTCGCGGGGTTGGATTGTCGCGGAAGAAGCGTCGTGGAGGGAGAAGAAACGCCGGCTTCGTGGAAAACGGCGTCGCGTCGTCGATTTCCGCGGGCTCGACGTTCTTTATCGGAGGCCGGCGTTCTTCGCGTTCTTCGCGTTCTTCACGTTTTTCGCGTTCTTCGCGAAGGAGGATGAAGGCACAAAACTTGTCAAAACCTCTCAATGAGCATTTTTCCAGAAGTCGTGCGTTGGTCTTATTTTATTATTACGCCAACGGATTTCAAACAGGTTAAGAAACGAATAAATTAATTCATAGAATTAATTCAACGAAGAAACCTCCCAATTAATTGGTGCGTTAAGAAATTAAGAAAACGCGTCAGTTGACTTTCATAATAGCGGGTTTTCGCGGGTGCGTTACTTAGCGGAAAAGAATCAGTGGGGCTCATGCGGGCCCCACCTCACAAATATCCTACCAAGGGGGTAGGATATTTTTGGATAGCACCCTATCTGTATCAACTCCTCTTAAGCAGCTTTAAGTGGCTTTCAAGTGGCTTTAAGTGAAATTAAAATAATGTTTGTCGTACAAATTATTTTATTTCTTAACTTTAAGCCCAAAAATTAAAAACCACACCCGATCAAACGCAACTCCGGAAGACGCATTTCTAAGCAAAAACTGGCGCTTCGATTCCATCGGTGCCCTCAGAATTCGATTCCGAGCACCGGTTCAAAATTTAGAAAACCCCGCTCATTCGTTCACTGAACGTACCCGAGCCAAACTTCGGAAAATGATCCCGGGCACACCGGGCCTCGGAATCAGGTTCCGTCAGAAACTGTGTTCTTGTAAAATTCCAAAGAAAATTAAGAAAAAATTTTTATTGAAATTTACGGGTCTTTACATTACTCCCACCTCAGGGCTTTATGTCCCCGTAAAGATACATCATAAACTAGGGAAACAAATGGGGGTACTGAGCACGCATCTGAGCCTCCCGCTCCCAAGTGCTCTCCTGGAGGTTCCCGTGCTGCCATCTGACGCGCACAAGAGGAATCGATTGTCCACGTAGGACCCGCTCCTGTCGATCCTTGATCACCACTGGGACCTCCGCAAAGGTCGCCCCATCATCAACGTCCATCTCCCCATGTTCAATGATGTGCATCGGGTCATGAACGTATCTCCTCAGCTAAGGTATGTGGAAGATGTCGTGCACCCGGTGCAACTGAGGTGGTAGAGTCAGGAGATAAGCCACCTCGCCAAATTTCCGTAAACCCCGCCGAGGTGAGACCCGCAAGAAGACGTGGTCGCCATTCTCGAACTCTAATGGTCTCCGCCTCCTATCAGTAAAAGACTTCTGTCGGCTCTGAGCTGTCCTCATCCGCTCCTGGACGACCTAGACCTTCTCTGCCGTGGCCTGGACCATCTCCGGTCCCACAATAGCTGCTAAGATTTCTTCTTTGCCGATAAGAGAAATCTGGTGACATCCCATGGATGAACCACTTTCTTTGCCTAATACAGTCAATACCGACATGGATGATACTAACCCATACCAAGGATGGCGTCGTAAGGCCTCAACGCTACTACCAAGAGATCCAACCGTTACTCTCGCCTCCAAGGGTTGAGTCACACTGTCAGCATCAGTGTGTGGTAAATGGGTCTCCTCCATTAGGTATCTCTCAAGTGAGGGTCAAGTCAATAGTCTAAACTGGAACCTCTTAGTAACAACACAAGAGAGGACAGGAAAGTAGATGCCACAAGAAAAGGTGTCTTTTATTACTGCAGCTCAAGTACAAAGACACAAAGCATCTACAGACATATATCAACAAAACTAGAAGCAACATGAACAAAAGTCTCCAGGTCTGGAGCTAGTCCCGCTCCTATCCATCTGCTCCCGAAGATCCATGATCATAGGCCTCAGCTGCCTGAAGTTGAGCTCTCCCATGTCCTCTTATCCCCTACGGTCAGGGTGGACCTCCTGGTGGTGGTGGTGGCAACCCCCTGAAGCGTCGTCCACCTCCAGCTGCACGGCCAGCTCCCCTGCCATGGACGCCTGCTCCTTGCGGCCCGCCCTGATCGAACCTCAGCCTCTGCCTGGGGGGTCCTTCGTTCATCTTCTGGTCATCCATATGGAGGGTCGGACAGTCATGAGCCATGTGACCAACCCCGCCGCAGGAGTAACACTGTCCGCTCATAGTAAGTCGTTGTCCACCCCGAGTGCCTCGCACAAACGATCCTGTGTGACGCGGTCGACCACCGGTAGTTCTAATCCTCTTGGACCCCTGTATCATCTGTCTACTGCCCCGCTGCAGAAGACTCTTCCGCATGCCGTCTAGTGGTGGGTCCTGCTTCTGGAGACTGTTCAGCAAGGAAACTCTCCACTAAGAGGGCTCGCTCCAACACCCCTGTCTGTGTCAGAATTCTTTGAGAAACAACTGAAGCTCTGATCTCTTTCCTGAGCCCCTGCTCAAAGGTTCGGGCCCTGAAGAATGGGTCCCGTACCATGTTTGTGGAATAGCGTGAGAGATCGGTAAACCTCGCCGCGTACTGGGCTACTGTCATGCTGCCCTGCCGCAGTTGTAGTAGCTCCTGAATACGCACCGCTCGGAGGGTGGCTGGGACGAACTCTGAGCAAAAAAGGCTCTCAAAGTCCGTCCAAAGGAGTGATTCCTCATCGTGCACCTGTAGCATCAAGCTCCACCATCGTCCGGCTGCTGCGTGCAGTAGGCTCACCGCGAGGATCACCATGAGGTCTGATGGTGTCCTCACTAGCCGGAAAACTCGCACCACTGCCTCCAGCCAGTCCTCGGCTGCCTGGGGGTCCGTATCCCCACGAAACCTGGGTGGTCGCTGGCGCTGAAACTCGAGCAATGCGCTGAGGTGACGTGCATCGTCAGCAGCTGGTGCTGGAAGCATCGGGGGCTCAGCAGGTAAAGGTACCGCCGGTGCCCCTGCTGTCAACGGGCCCTGTACCGAGGCCTCGTCGCTCGGTGGGCTGTCGTCACGCTCTACTCTCGGAACCCTAGCTGGCTGCCGTCGTGGGGCCATCCTAAAAAGAAACAGGTGTGCCACGGTCAGAACTATATACCTGGTGAGATGACACAAGTAATCACAAAGAAAACTTGAACACACATGCAATCAATGTTTTTGTGCATTAAGTCAGAAATCAGAAGTCAGGGACCTGGTGTATGGATACGTCGGCCACCGCACCAACACTGGACTCCCTGGACTGATAACCACACCCAATATGCTAAACACTATTGCTTCACATAAAAGAAAGATCAGAGTCTGCGGTAGAACCAAACTCCTCTGATACCAATTTGTCACGACCCGTCCTCGGGGCCCGTGCCGTGACTACCCAAAGCCCGCCTTCCATAGGCCAGAGGGCTGGCGACTAGCACCAAGGCGTAAATCCCGGAAAAAGGGAAGGCATTTCCTTTGAAAAGTAAACAAGAACCACAAAGTAAGCAAGCAGAAAAGTAAACACTAAGTAAAAACTGTAACAAGCTGTGCTGAAAGTGAAAGGGGCCGGAAATACAGGCCCAATTGTAAAGTACAACTGAAAGGGGAAAACAGCAACTGAAAAGAAAAGCCACCGCGTCAAGCCATCCTTTGGAAGTCCCACCTGAAGGGTGAGTACAGATAGCCTCCACAGCTCCTCGGTCCAGCTGTCCACTCCGAGTACACCCCGCCCAGTGGTCCACCTCCAGGTACCGTCCTGCTCCGCAAGTCTCCACCACGATCAGCGTTGTCCGTCGTCTGCAACCAACACAACATAGTGCGGGCATAGCCCGTGAAGGGGTGAGTATAAGCTACTCAGTAGGGACCCCGAGACCCCCGAAGGTCTCCCAGAATCCACAAAGGATAAACCACAAAGGAAAGATACAATCACGAAGTAACATCCGACACTGCTTAGGTATATGCCCATACATATACCTAAGTCATCAATTTCCGTCTGGCTCCAACATCCGAGCCCAAGCACAACCCAATCCACATAGGGAAGCAAAACGTAAATCCACAAACGATAGCACAACACAATCCACAAAGGAAAGAAAAACATAAATCCACACAGGATAGCACAACATAATCCACAAAGGAAAGCAAAACGTAAATCCACACGGGATAGCATAACACAATCCACAAAGGAAAGAAAAACGTAAATCCACATAGCATAGCACAACACAATCCACAAAGGAAAGAAAAACGTAAATCCACACAGGATAGCACAACACAATCCACAAAGGAAAGAAAAACGCGATTCAGCTCACACAGGTACTTCTCCGAATGACGTTAGAGATGATCAGATGTAGCCACTGATTCATCTAAGCCATCAGACCCACAAAGGATCTGTAGGTACTAACCCTCGCAATGACCCACACAGGATCGATCATGATGTTGAACCCAAAGCTATTGGGAAACTCCTTCTCCATCAAGTACAGTGGTTATGCCGCTATAACAAAGCGCTTCCCTCTTACCTTGGACTGCTGTAGTACTCCACCTATCGGGTACTGTGGGCCTACTGCTACAACCAAGTGCTCCCCCGTGCCGCTACAACCAAGCGCTCCTCCATTGTGGGTCTGCCGCTACAACCAAGCGCTCCCCTGTGCCGCTACAACCAAGCGCACCTCTGTCGTGGGTCTGCTGTAAAGACCCGTAAAATTCAAGGGAAATTTTTTTCTTAATTTTCTTTAGAATTTTACAAGAGCGCAGTTTCAGACGGCACCTGATTCCGAGGCCCGGAGTGCCCGGAATTAATTTCCGAAGTTTGGCTCGGGTACGTTCAGTGAACGAACGAGCGGGAATTCCTAACTTTTGATCCGGTGCTCGGAATTGAAATCCGAGGGCACCGATGAACTCGCAGTGCCGATATTCGCTTAAAGAGACCCTTTCGGGAGTTGCGTATGTTGCGGGTTGAAAGTTAGTTTTGGGGATTAAAGGATAAGTAAAATAAAATTGTGTGTGAATTTTATTTTATTCTAGGTGGTTAGACTCTCTCATGGGAAGTTGTTGGTGGGGCCCGCAACCACCCAACTTCCCATGTGTGGTTATGAGGGAGGTGGGGCCCACACGAACCCCCCACCTTTTCAAATTCCCTAACCCCTCTAAACCCCCTCTTTAATTTGTGACTCTCCCCTACTTTAAAACTTGCCAAACTTATCTTTCCATTTAATTTCTTGTCAACTCAAGATTTTAATTAATGTAATAAATTCAACTTTTGAATTTTTGAAAGGTGGGCAAAGTGAAAATAAAATAAGGGTAGCTTATTTTATTTTGGGGGTTGCTGTGTTGTGTGGAAATTTGAGAGAGGAAGAGTTCTACACTTTGAAGAACTTCTTTTTCCTCCTTGAAGAACGCGAAGAACCTTCGAACATCGACGAAGAACGCCACGTACTCGGGAATCGTCTTTCGCGACGCCATACCCGCGACACCGACGACGTCTTCTTCCGCGTCATCTTTTCCCGCGACGAAATCGTCGTCAAAGAACTTCGAATCCTCGCTTCACGACATCGACGTCCTTCTTCCGTGACGCCGACCACCGCGACGCGTCTTCCGCGGGTCGTTGACGATCTTCGTTCTTGAAACCAGAGGTAGGGGATGATCTTTATTGATTATTTTTTTTTATTCCTTTCTTGAATCGTGGATTTTAGCATGACTTAACGTGTGACTTATTTTATTTAAGTTCCGTTTTTATTTCTTTAACGTGAGGGGGACCGGACCGCACGAACACGGCCGAATCCCCCTCCATCGTTCATGTTGTTCATGCTGGAGGAAACAAGTAACGTGGTGCCGTCGCACCACGCGGATGAACGTTCAGATATTTTCCGCAACGCCGTCGCGCTTCGTCGAGGAAAGATTTCAAGAACGCGACGCCGTCGCGCCGCGTTGGGAGGATTCTTGGCACGGAGAAAGGGGCGCGGTGCCGTCGCACCGCGCCGGACGACGAACACCGCGGCCGGTTCCGGGCCGCGGTGAGACGAGGAGACCGCGGCCGGTTCCGGGCCGCGGCGGAAGGAAAGACCGGCGGCCGTGCCGCCGGCGTCGGAAATCAAGGGCGGGACCGGAATTTCCCGGTCCCGTTAGTAAAAACCGGCCGGCCAGCGGGCCGGCCGGATATCATAAAAACCGGGGGTTTAAAACCCCCGGCCGGCTCTTCAAACCCCCCTCTTAAAGAGGGGGGCGGTTCATTTAAGGAGGGGGGGGCAACAGCCCCCCGGTTTGACCAGCCGGCCCCCATTTGCGGGGGCCGTTTTTGGGCAAAGGCACGGCTCAAAGCCGTGCCGCCCTCACAAAGCAGGGGGGGCTTGATTGCCCCCCGCGTGACCCACGTGCGGCGCCCAGCGCCGCCGCCGCGGCCCGCCGCGGTCCGCCGCCGCCACGCGGCCCGCCGTCCGCCGCCGCCACGCGGCCCGCCGCCCGCCGCCGCCACGCGGCCCGCCAGCCGCCGCCGCCACGCGGCCCGCCAGCCGCCGCCGCCACGCGGCTCGCCAGCCGCCGCCGCCACGCGGCCCGCCGCCGCCGCCGCCACGCGGCCACCCGCCGCCGCCGTCCGCCGCCGCCGGCCGCCGCCGCCGGCCGCCGCGACACCCAAGGGGGGGGGTCGGGCCGGGTCGGCCCGGACCCGGACCCCCCGTTTCGGACCAGATTAGGTTTTTGGCTCATAACTTGAGCCTCGGACCTCCGAATGACGAACCGTCTGCGGCAACGCGATCCTTGGATTGAGACGGTCGTTTCGGTATATCGCACTCAAGGTTTCGAATTACTTTGAGTTCGGCCGGGTTGGTTCGTTCACGGAACCAACCGGGCCTTCGGAGCGGAAACGCTCATATCTTGAGCTACGGACGTCCGATTGACGTGCCGTCAGTCGCGTAGTGTTCCTCTTAGTGAGACGGATCTTTTGGCATACTCCGCCCGAGGTTTGGACGCAGGTGGAGTACGGTCGGGTTGGTTTTGCCTTAAAAACCAACCGGGCCCCGGAGACGAAAATGCCATTATCTCTCAGACCGGGCGTCCGATCGACGCGCCGTCTGTTGCGTTGAGTTCCTTTTGACGATACGGAACTTTTGGATACATCAACTTCGGTCTTCGTGACAGTTGATGTATCAGCCTCTCGGCTCGTGGAGCGGATCCTCCGTACGAGCTTGCTGTGTGCGGGAACCCTAGTGCTGGCTGCGACTGTTCTTCTGCTACGACTGCTACTGTGACTGCGACGACGACAGTACAGAGATCCTGTGTGGATTCAACGACGACAGTACAGAGATCCTGTGTGGATTCGACGACGACGACTACAGCACTCAGCGATCCTACATGGATCAGTGCTACAGGTTCTGTGTGAGCCCGATCCTGTGTGGGTCCTTGCGCTCAGCGGTTCTGTGTGAGCCAGCGCCTACAGGTTCTGTGTGAGCCCGATCCTGTGTGGGTCTTGCGGGGGTTAGTTACCTATCGATCCTTCGTGGGTCCGACGACTTAGATGGATCAGTGATCATCTTTATCGTCCCTGAAGAAGTATACCTGTGTGAGCTGAATCCTGTTACTTTCCTTTGTGGAATACGTATACTTTCCTGCGTGGACTGAGTTATACTTGGGCTCGGAGGTTGGAGCGTATCTGAATTGATGACTTAGGTATATGTATGGGCATATACCTAAGCAGTGTTGGTTGTTACTTCGTGATTGTACTTTGTTTCGTGGTTTATCCTTTGTGGATTCTGAGAGACCTTCAGGGGTCTCGGGGTCCCTACTGAGTAGCTTATACTCACCCCTGCACGGGCTTCGCCCGCACTACGTTGTGTTGGTTGCAGACGACGGACAGCGTTGACCTTAGCTGAGGTTTGCGGAGCGGGACGGTACCCGGAGGTGGACCACTGGGCGGGACGAGCACGGAGCGGACGGTGGGACCCGTGGAGCAGAGGAGCTATCTGTACCCACCCTTCAGGTGGGATTTCCGGTGGACAGCTCGGAGTAGCGGCCTTTACTTTACAGTTGCTGTTTTTCCCTTTTTGAGTTGTACTTTACTTTCAGTTTGGGTTTGTATTCTGGCCCATTTACTTTTCCGCACTTTCAGTTGTACTCTGCTTGTTTAGTGTTTACTTCCGCTTGTTTACTCTGTGGTGTGTGCTTACTTTTCAAAGGCAATGCCTTCCCTTTTTACTGGGATATACGCCTTGGTGCTAGTCGCCAGCCCCTGGCCTATGGAAGGCGGGCTTGGGGTAGTCACGGCACGGACCCCGAGGGCGGGTCGTGACAAATTGGTATCAGAGGAGTTCGGTTCTACCGCGAACTCTGATCTTTTCTATGTGAAGCAATAATGTTTAGCGTATTGAGTGTGGTTATCAGTCCAGGGAGTCCAGTGTTGGTGCGGCGGCCGACGTATCCATACACCAGGACCCTGACTTCTGATTTCCGACTTAATGCACGGAAACATTGATTGCGTGTGTGTTTCAAAGTTTTCTTTGTGATTACTTGTGTCAGCTCACCGGGTATACTGATCTGCTTAATGAAAGTCTCAAGTTTTCTTTGTGATTACTTAATTCAGCTCACCAGGTATACTGTTCTGACTATGGCACTCTTGATCTCCTTTTCAGGATGGCCCCACGACGACAGCCAGCTAGGGTTCCGATGGTCGAGCGAGACGACAGCCCACCGAGCGACGAGGCCTCGGTGCAGGGCCCTTTTCCAGTAGTGGCACCGGCGGTAGCTTTACCCGCCGAGCCCCCGATGCTTCCAGCAGCAGCCGCTGACGATGCACGTCGCCTCAGCGCACTGCATGAGTTTCAGCGACAGCGACCGCCCAGGTTTCGCGGGGAGACGGATCCCCAGGCAGCAGAGGACTGGCTGGAGGCAGTGGTTCGAGTGTTTAGGCTAGTGAGGACACCAGCAGACCTCATGGTGATCCTCGCTGCGAGCCTACTACACGCAGCAGCAGGACGATGGTGGAGCCTGATGCTCCAGGTGCACGATGAGGCATCTCTACTCTGGACGGACTTCGAGAGCCTCTTCCGCTCTGAGTTCGTCCCGGCCACCCTTCGAGCGGTGCGTATCCAGGAGCTTCTACAGCTGCGGCAGGGCAGCATGACGGTCGCCCAGTACTCGGCGAGATTTACCGATCTCTCGCGCTACTCGACCGACATGGTACGGGACCCATTCTTCCGGGCCCGGACCTTCGAGCAGGGTTTGAGACACGAGATCAGGGCATCGCTGATCTCCCTCAGCATACCGACTCAGACAGGAGTACTGGAGCGGGCTCTTCTGATCGAGAGCTTCCTTGCTGAGTCTACACCAGCACAGCGACCCACCGCAGGGCGGCACGTGGCAGAGTCATCTGCAGCAGGCAGTCGACGGATGACTCAGGGGTCCAGACAGACCAGACCTTCAGGCAGACGATCTCAGGGCACTGGCTCAGCAGTGCGGGGCACACAGCGCGGAGCCAGTCTTCCGAGAGGCAGGCAGTGCTACTCGTGCGGCGGACAGGGCCACATGGCTCGTGACTGCCCGACCCGCCGTGCCGAGGAGCAGCAGTCAGTAGATGGACCACCGAGGCAGAGGCAGAGGGTCGACCGTGGCGGTCCGCAGGGAGGAGGCGGACGAGGCAGAGGAGCTGGACGAGCAGCTGGTGGTGGCCGACGCTTTGAGGCTTTACCACCACCACCACCAGGAGGTCCACCCCGACCACAGGGAGCTGGCGGGCAGCGACAGGCACAGCTCCAGGCAGCAGAGGCCTACGACCACGGCGCACCCGAGATGATTCGAGGTACTATCTGTGTCTATTCCACCCTTGCTGCAGTTCTTATAGACACAGGAGCGAGTCATTCTTTCATAGCCGCTGCCCTTGTTCGGAGCTCGGAGATTCCGACAGAGCCGTTGGCTCGATCCTTACGGCTAGAGACTCCTACGGGAGCAGACTCGACGATCACGCACTGGTGCCGGCAGTGTGAGCTTACTCTAGGAGGCGAGAGCTTCGGCTGGGATCTTCTTGTAGCAGCGTCGAGGCCTTACGACGTCATCTTGGGCATGGATTGGCTTTCCACGGTCCATGCACAGATTGACTGTTTTAGGCGCAAGGTGCGATGTGTACGCACCGACGGGAGCAGGTTCACCTTCACCGGCGAGAAGGGAGCCTTAGCAGCACAGGATGGACTTCCGCGGAGGAGAGGACAGCCCATCACTCATCAGTTGGCTAGCCTTATCCTTGGAGCAGTTGACGTGCGGAGTCCTGGTTTTCCTGCAGTGGTGGATCAGTATGCGGACGTTTTTCCCGACGATGTTCCAGGGCTACCTCCTCGCAGAGAGGTAGACTTTTATATTGACTTGTACCCCGGGACAGCCCCGATATCCACTCCAGCATATCGGATGGCCCCCGCCGAGCTTCGAGAGCTACGGGTACAGTTGGAGGACTTGCAGGGCAAGGGATTCATCCGACCCAGTGTTTCACCCTGGGCTTCCCCGATATTGTTCGCCAAGAAGGCGGACGGAAGCTTGCGACTTTGTGTTGACTATCGTCGCCTGAACCAGGTGACAGTGAGGAACAAGTATCCGCTACCGAGGATTGATGACCTCTTTGATCAGCTCAAGGGAGCACGGTGGTTCTCGAAGATAGACCTCAGGTCAGGCTATCATCAGCTCAGAGTCAGAGACGAGGATGTGCAGAAAACGGCCTTCAGATGTCGGTATGGCCACTATGAGTTCTTGGTTATGCCTTTCGGTGTAACCAATGCTCCAGCAGTGTTCATGGCTCTCATGAACAGGATCTTTCAGCCATACCTCGATCGGTTTGTCGTGGTCTTCATCGACGACATTCTGATTTACTCTACGACAGAGGAGGAGCACGCCTATCACTTGCGAGTTATTCTTGACACACTCCGAGAGCACCAGCTTTATGGTAAGCTCTCGAAGTGCCAGTTCTGGATACGTGAGGTCCACTTTTTGGGACACGTTATCTCTGAGGCGGGAGTTGCAGTGGATCCCGCGAAGATTGAGGCTGTGTTAGCATGGGAGCCACCCAGGAGCGTGACTGAGGTTCGGAGTTTCTTGGGACTAGCTGGATACTATCGGAGATTTGTGCCGAACTTCTCCAGAGTTGCGGCATCACTCACAGCTTTGACGAAGAAGGGAAAACCCTTCGTGTGGTCAGACAGATGTCAGCAGAGCTTCCAGGAGCTGAGGCAGAGATTGACTAGCGCACCTATCTTGAGGTTGCCTGAGGAGGGAGTAGGGTACGTGGTCTACTGCGATGCATCAGGGACCGGACTCGGATGTGTTCTGATGCAGGAGCGGGCAGTGATCGCCTATGGATCACGACAGTTGAGGCCGCATGAGCAGAACTACGCTACCCATGACCTGGAGTTAGCAGCAGTGGTCTTCGCTCTGAAGACATGGCGACACTATCTGATGGGCGAGCGCTTTACAGTCTTTTCCGATCATCAGAGTCTCAGGTATATCTTCTCGCAGAAGGACCTGAACCTGAGACAGCGACGATGGCTCGAGTTCCTCCAGGACTATGACTTTGAGATAGTCTATACTCCAGGGAAGGGGAACGTAGTAACCGATGCCCTCAGTAGGAGGACGGGCATTCAGCTACTTGAGGAGGCGACGGAGCAGCTGGCCTCTTTGCAGATATCCTTCGTGGATAGAGATGGAGCAGTCTTTCTTCAGTCTCTCACAGTCACTCCTCCACTACTGCAGCGAGTCAAGGAGGCACAGCGTGGGGACGTTGACTGTGAGACGCGGCGTGCACTGATATCCTCGGGACAGGCACCTGATGGTTTCTCCCTTGGAGCAGAGCACGATATCCTTTTCAGAGGACGTACCATGGTACCAGTCGCCTTGCGAGAGGAAGTGCTGAGGGAGTTTCACACTTCTCCTTTAGCGGTACATCCTGGAGTGGCGAAGATGTACCAGGACCTCAGACGACAGCATTGGTGGCCGGGCATGAAGAAGGCTGTAGCAGAGTTCGTTTCTCGATGCCTTACCTGTCAGCAGGTGAAGGCAGAGCATCAGGTACCAGCAGGCTTGGTACAGCCCTTGGAGGTTCCGGAGTGGAAGTGGGACGGCATATCTATGGACTTCGTGACTGGACTTCCACGCACTTCCAGAGGTCACGACTCCATCTGGGTGATTGTTGACCGACTCACCAAGTCGGCACACTTCTTACCCATCAGAGAGCAGGGCTCAGTAGAGAGCTTGGGACGTCTCTACGTTCAGGAGATTGTGCGGCTCCACGGCGTGCCATCATCTATCGTTTCCGATCGAGATGCCCGCTTTACTTCCCGGCTTTGGAAGGGGTTACAGGAGGCGTTCGGGACGCAGCTACGTCTGAGCACAGCCTTTCACCCTCAGACAGATGGTCAGACGGAGAGGACCATTCAGACTCTCGAGGACATGCTCCGCGCATGTGTCCTCGACTTTGGTCGTAGCTGGGAGGACCACCTACCCTTGGTGGAGTTTGCGTACAACAACAGCTACCACTCCACTATCGGGATGGCACCGTACGAGGCATTGTACGGCCGACCATGTAGATCTCCTTTGTGCTGGACAGACCCCGGGGAGTCAGCACTGGTGGGACCGGAGATGGTCCAGGCCACGACAGAGAAGGTCCAGGTCATCCAGGAGCGGATGAAGACAGCTCAGAGCCGGCAGAAGTCATACGCTGACAGGAGGCGGAGGCCACTGGAGTTCGAGGATGGCGACCACGTCTTCTTGCGGGTCTCGCCTCGACGTGGTATTCGGAGATTTGGCCGAGGCGGCAAGTTATCTCCGCGCTTCATCGGACCTTTCCAGATTCTCAGCAGGATTGGCGAGGTGGCTTATCGCCTGGCTCTACCACCTCAGTTGCACCGGGTGCACGACGTCTTTCACGTATCCCAGCTGAGGAGATACGTGCACGACCCGACGCACATCATTGACCATGGGGAGCTTGACGTTGACGATGGGGCGACTTTTACGGAGGTCCCGGTGGAGATAGAGGATCGACAGGAGCGGGTCCTACGTGGGCGATCGATTCCTCTTGTGCGCATCAGATGGCAGCACGGGAATCTCCAGGAGAGCACATGGGAGCGGGAGGCTCAGATGCGTGCTCAGTACCCTCATTTGTTTCCCTAGTTTTGATGTATCTTTACGGGGACGTAAAGCCCTGAGGTGGGAGTAATGTAAAGACCCGTAAAATTCAAGGGAAATTTTTTTCTTAATTTTCTTTAGAATTTTACAAGAGCGCAGTTTCAGACGGCACCTGATTCCGAGGCCCGGAGTGCCCGGAATTAATTTCCGAAGTTTGGCTCGGGTACGTTCAGTGAACGAACGAGCGGGAATTCCTAACTTTTGATCCGGTGCTCGGAATTGAAATCCGAGGGCACCGATGAACTCGCAGTGCCGATATTCGCTTAAAGAGACCCTTTCGGGAGTTGCGTATGTTGCGGGTTGAAAGTTAGTTTTGGGGATTAAAGGATAAGTAAAATAAAATTGTGTGTGAATTTTATTTTATTCTAGGTGGTTAGACTCTCTCATGGGAAGTTGTTGGTGGGGCCCGCAACCACCCAACTTCCCATGTGTGGTTATGAGGGAGGTGGGGCCCACACGAACCCCCCACCTTTTCAAATTCCCTAACCCCTCTAAACCCCCTCTTTAATTTGTGACTCTCCCCTACTTTAAAACTTGCCAAACTTATCTTTCCATTTAATTTCTTGTCAACTCAAGATTTTAATTAATGTAATAAATTCAACTTTTGAATTTTTGAAAGGTGGGCAAAGTGAAAATAAAATAAGGGTAGCTTATTTTATTTTGGGGGTTGCTGTGTTGTGTGGAAATTTGAGAGAGGAAGAGTTCTACACTTTGAAGAACTTCTTTTTCCTCCTTGAAGAACGCGAAGAACCTTCGAACATCGACGAAGAACGCCACGTACTCGGGAATCGTCTTTCGCGACGCCATACCCGCGACACCGACGACGTCTTCTTCCGCGTCATCTTTTCCCGCGACGAAATCGTCGTCAAAGAACTTCGAATCCTCGCTTCACGACATCGACGTCCTTCTTCCGTGACGCCGACCACCGCGACGCGTCTTCCGCGGGTCGTTGACGATCTTCGTTCTTGAAACCAGAGGTAGGGGATGATCTTTATTGATTATTTTTTTTATTCCTTTCTTGAATCGTGGATTTTAGCATGACTTAACGTGTGACTTATTTTATTTAAGTTCCGTTTTTATTTCTTTAACGTGAGGGGGACCGGACCGCACGAACACGGCCGAATCCCCCTCCATCGTTCATGTTGTTCATGCTGGAGGAAACAAGTAACGTGGTGCCGTCGCACCACGCGGATGAACGTTCAGATATTTTCCGCAACGCCGTCGCGCTTCGTCGAGGAAAGATTTCAAGAACGCGACGCCGTCGCGCCGCGTTGGGAGGATTCTTGGCACGGAGAAAGGGGCGCGGTGCCGTCGCACCGCGCCGGACGACGAACACCGCGGCCGGTTCCGGGCCGCGGTGAGACGAGGAGACCGCGGCCGGTTCCGGGCCGCGGCGGAAGGAAAGACCGGCGGCCGTGCCGCCGGCGTCGGAAATCAAGGGCGGGACCGGAATTTCCCGGTCCCGTTAGTAAAAACCGGCCGGCCAGCGGGCCGGCCGGATATCATAAAAACCGGGGGTTTAAAACCCCCGGCCGGCTCTTCAAACCCCCCTCTTAAAGAGGGGGGCGGTTCATTTAAGGAGGGGGGGGCAACAGCCCCCCGGTTTGACCAGCCGGCCCCCATTTGCGGGGGCCGTTTTTGGGCAAAGGCACGGCTCAAAGCCGTGCCGCCCTCACAAAGCAGGGGGGGCTTGATTGCCCCCCGCGTGACCCACGTGCGGCGCCCAGCGCCGCCGCCGCGGCCCGCCGCGGTCCGCCGCCGCCACGCGGCCCGCCGTCCGCCGCCGCCACGCGGCCCGCCGCCCGCCGCCGCCACGCGGCCCGCCAGCCGCCGCCGCCACGCGGCCCGCCAGCCGCCGCCGCCACGCGGCTCGCCAGCCGCCGCCGCCACGCGGCCCGCCGCCGCCGCCGCCACGCGGCCACCCGCCGCCGCCGTCCGCCGCCGCCGGCCGCCGCCGCCGGCCGCCGCGACACCCAAGGGGGGGGGTCGGGCCGGGTCGGCCCGGACCCGGACCCCCCGTTTCGGACCAGATTAGGTTTTTGGCTCATAACTTGAGCCTCGGACCTCCGAATGACGAACCGTCTGCGGCAACGCGATCCTTGGATTGAGACGGTCGTTTCGGTATATCGCACTCAAGGTTTCGAATTACTTTGAGTTCGGCCGGGTTGGTTCGTTCACGGAACCAACCGGGCCTTCGGAGCGGAAACGCTCATATCTTGAGCTACGGACGTCCGATTGACGTGCCGTCAGTCGCGTAGTGTTCCTCTTAGTGAGACGGATCTTTTGGCATACTCCGCCCGAGGTTTGGACGCAGGTGGAGTACGGTCGGGTTGGTTTTGCCTTAAAAACCAACCGGGCCCCGGAGACGAAAATGCCATTATCTCTCAGACCGGGCGTCCGATCGACGCGCCGTCTGTTGCGTTGAGTTCCTTTTGACGATACGGAACTTTTGGATACATCAACTTCGGTCTTCGTGACAGTTGATGTATCAGCCTCTCGGCTCGTGGAGCGGATCCTCCGTACGAGCTTGCTGTGTGCGGGAACCCTAGTGCTGGCTGCGACTGTTCTTCTGCTACGACTGCTACTGTGACTGCGACGACGACAGTACAGAGATCCTGTGTGGATTCAACGACGACAGTACAGAGATCCTGTGTGGATTCGACGACGACGACTACAGCACTCAGCGATCCTACATGGATCAGTGCTACAGGTTCTGTGTGAGCCCGATCCTGTGTGGGTCCTTGCGCTCAGCGGTTCTGTGTGAGCCAGCGCCTACAGGTTCTGTGTGAGCCCGATCCTGTGTGGGTCTTGCGGGGGTTAGTTACCTATCGATCCTTCGTGGGTCCGACGACTTAGATGGATCAGTGATCATCTTTATCGTCCCTGAAGAAGTATACCTGTGTGAGCTGAATCCTGTTACTTTCCTTTGTGGAATACGTATACTTTCCTGCGTGGACTGAGTTATACTTGGGCTCGGAGGTTGGAGCGTATCTGAATTGATGACTTAGGTATATGTATGGGCATATACCTAAGCAGTGTTGGTTGTTACTTCGTGATTGTACTTTGTTTCGTGGTTTATCCTTTGTGGATTCTGAGAGACCTTCAGGGGTCTCGGGGTCCCTACTGAGTAGCTTATACTCACCCCTGCACGGGCTTCGCCCGCACTACGTTGTGTTGGTTGCAGACGACGGACAGCGTTGACCTTAGCTGAGGTTTGCGGAGCGGGACGGTACCCGGAGGTGGACCACTGGGCGGGACGAGCACGGAGCGGACGGTGGGACCCGTGGAGCAGAGGAGCTATCTGTACCCACCCTTCAGGTGGGATTTCCGGTGGACAGCTCGGAGTAGCGGCCTTTACTTTACAGTTGCTGTTTTTCCCTTTTTGAGTTGTACTTTACTTTCAGTTTGGGTTTGTATTCTGGCCCATTTACTTTTCCGCACTTTCAGTTGTACTCTGCTTGTTTAGTGTTTACTTCCGCTTGTTTACTCTGTGGTGTGTGCTTACTTTTCAAAGGCAATGCCTTCCCTTTTTACTGGGATATACGCCTTGGTGCTAGTCGCCAGCCCCTGGCCTATGGAAGGCGGGCTTGGGGTAGTCACGGCACGGACCCCGAGGGCGGGTCGTGACATCTGCCGCTACAACCAAGCGCTCCCCTGTGCCGCTACAACCAAGCTCACCTCTGTCGTGGGTCTTCCGCTAAAACCAAGCGCTCCCCTGTGCCGCTACAAACAAGCGCTCCCCTGTGCTGCTACAACCAAGCGCTCCCCGTCATAGCCTCCAGAGGTACTCCTTCTGTTGAGTACAGCGGGTCTGCCGCTACAACCAAGCGCTCCTCCATCGTGGGTCTGCCGCTACAGCCAAGCGCTCCCCACTGGGCTATCTGTAACACACTGAGTCGTTCGATCAGCAGTCGTCAAGTCTCAACCGGCTCTAGGGTTTCTGCACACAGCATGCTCATTCCGGGAGGGTCCACTCCACGAGCTAGGAGGTCGATGCATCAACTGACATGTAGTCCGGAGTTGATGTATCCCAAGATGTACCGTAGTGGTCACTACCGAAAACACGGAGGATTACCGTACTGTTTTCATCATCGTCGCAGTCGAATCCACTAAGGATCTCTGTGTAGTCGTCGTCGTCGTCGAAGTCGCAGCCAGCACTAGGGTCCCCGCACACAGCAAGCTCGTTTGGGAGGTTCCGCTCCACGAGCCGAGAGGCTGATACATCAACTGACACAAAGACCAGATTTGATGTATCCAAAAGTTCTGTATCATCAACAGGAACTCAACGTCGCAGACGACGCGTCAATCGGACGCCCGGTCTGAGAGTTATCAGCTTTTTCGTCCTAGGGGCCCAGTTGGTTTTTAAGGTAAAACCAAACCCGACCGTACTCCACCTACGTCCAAACCTCAGGCGGAGTATGCAAAAAGATCCTTCTCACTTATAGGAACACAACGAAGTCGACGGCACGTCAATCGAACGTCCGAAGCTCAAGATATGAGCGTTTCCGCTCCGAGGGCCCGGTTGGTTTCGTGTACGAACCAACCCAGCCGAATTCAAAGTATTCCGAAACCTTGAGTTCAGTATACCGAAACGACCGTCTCGATCCAAGGATCGCGTTGCCGCTGACGACTGGTCGTTTGGAGTCTTGTAGCTCAAGTTATGAGCGAAAGACCGAAAACATCCGGAGACGGGGGGTCTTGGCCCGGGCCGACCCGGTCCGGTCCG
The DNA here is from genome assembly GCA_963277665.1 of Viscum album. Lineage (NCBI taxonomy): Eukaryota > Viridiplantae > Streptophyta > Magnoliopsida > Santalales > Viscaceae > Viscum > Viscum album. Next base: position 1,080,976,513 of record OY728132.1, read on the forward strand.
GCCCGGGCGCGGCCTGGCCCGGCCGGCCGGCACGGTTCGGTTCGGCCGAGCGGCCGAGCGTGGCAGTCGCGGGGCGCTGCCCCCGCGGGATGGAAGAGCCGCGACCATCGAGGGGCCGCGCTGGACTTCAGCGGACATGACTTTTGTCGCGTCCCGTGCGAGTGAGCCGGACCCGCACGACCGCGGGTCCACTGGCCTCCACCACCGCGGCTTCAGCCGGGGCGGCCTTGTTCGGCGGCGCGCCGGGGCGCCGCCGCCTTCGGCCACCGGCGCCGCTGGAGGCTTCCGTGGGCCACCGGAGTTGCTCTGGTAGTCCGTTTTCCTTCCCGTCTGCGCCGGTGATCCTCCCGGGTTCCGTTCTTCACTGTGGAAACATCAAATCTCCCTTGCATCACGTTTTTGTCGTCACCCTCCAAATCCGTACAACAACGAAGAACTGCGGAGGGTTGTCGGGTTGTGTTCGTTCGTCCCGCACCCTCCGCGTTAGGCGATAACAATCGGGAAGAATAATCAACATATCAAACAACAATTTTAATAAATTAAAATTGTTCTTATATAACCGGGTTCTTTATTTTAAAAGAAACGATCACGGGAAGATAAAGCATTCAAATAAAACCCCTACCTCGTCAAATATCGCACACGCGTTCTTCGCGGAATTGTTCGTCATGGAAGGAGGGAATCGTCGCGTCGTCGTGGTACCCGACGTTGCGTCGACGAACTCCGAGGACCAAGAAACAATAGATTTAATTTTAATAATTAAATCCATATTGAAGTTATAATCCTCAAAGTAAAATTAAAGGACCTCAATCCCCTACCTTTTCGTTGTCGATCGAAGGTTGTCGCGGGGTTGGATCGTCGCGGAAGAAGCGTCGCGGAGGGAGAAGAAACGTCGGCGTCGCGGCACACGGCGTCGCGTCGTCGATTTCCGTAGGCTCGGCGTTCTTCGTCGGAGGCCGGCGTTCTTCGCGTTCTTCGCGTTCTTCGCGAAGGAGGATGAAGGCACAAAACTTGTCAAAACCTCTCAACGAGCATTTTTCCAGAAGTCGTGCATTGGTCTTATTTTATTATTACGCCAACGGATTTCAAACAGGTTAAGAAACAAATAAATTAATTCATAGAATTAATTCAACGAAGAAACCGCCCAATTAATTGGTGAATTAAGAAATTAAGAAAACGCGTCAGTTGACTTTCATAATGACGGGTTTTCGCGGGAGCGTTACTTAGCGGAAAAGAAACAGTGTGGCTTGTGCGGGCCCCACCTCACAAATATCCTACCAAGGGGGTAGGATATTTTTGGATAGAATCCTATCCGTATCAACTCCACTTAAGCAGATTTAAGTGGCTTTCAAGTGGCTTTAAGTGAAATTAAAATAAAGTTTGTCGAACAAATTATTTTATTTCTTAACTTTAAGCCCAAAAATTAAAAACCACACCCGAGCAAACGCAACTCCGGAAGAGGCGTTTCTAAGCAAAACCGGCGCTGCGATTCCATCGGTGCCCTTAGAATTCGATTCCAAGAACCGATTCAAAAGTTAGAAAACCCCGCTCATTCGTTCACTGAACGTACCCGAGCCAAACTTCAGAAAATGATTCCGGGCACACCGGGCCTCGGAATCAGGTGCCGTCAGAAACTGCATTCTTGTAAAATTCCAAAGAAAATTAAGAAAAAAAAATTTCCTTGAAATTTACGGGTCTTTACATTTTCAAACATACTATCCATAATTTTTGTTATTATCTTGCTTAATAAACTACAAAAACATTGACCAAAATAAGTAATTTTTTTGAAATTTTTTTTATAGTTAAATCTTTCTATATATACCATATTTTTTCCATTTGAAGTAATCCATAAAATTATTATTTTTAGTCACTGACCTCATACCATTATTTTGAAGATATTTATAGATTGACCTATCATAACAAAATTCATGTTTAAAAATAACCCAAAACATATAATTCAAAGTTTATTTATTATATTTTGATTATAATGAATTTAAAATTGACAATACACATCATGTGTGGTTAGTTTGATAGAAATACATGCATTGGATTTAAAAATAAATATTTAGGGTATCCAAATTTATTGAGATCAGCATCAAGTGATTACTAAAAAATATAAACAAATAATTAATGAAAAAATAAAAATATATTTTATATGATTATATTATAGAGTTTTAAACCTACATTGTGGGATTCAAAAAGAGTCCATCTATTATTTTCTTCTAAAATGCCTCATTTAACTCCTCTTTTTTTCTTATAAATTTTGGTCAACTCCAATGAAATTTATTTCATAGAAATGATACAAATATTAATGAATCCAAACCGTGCTTCATAGGGTTTTCCCTTTATACAGTAGTAAGATAAACTCCTATAGAAAATATGAATGGTTATTAAATATATGTATATTTATATAATTTTTTTGGGTAGATGTATTATAAAAATGCAGCTTATGTATGTATTCACAACTAATACTCCTAGCCATTACAAATTGATAATATCATTTATACTCTAGAGACAAAAAACATATGTAATGATAGTTACAAACATTTCTTGTTCATACCGAATGTAGGAAACATCTCCATATTTGAATGTGGTGTCTTCTTAGATTTTTAATGATAATATATGTTGTTGTGGAACTAGTTCGGGTAAGGTTCTCCCAGAAGGTGTTTTTTTTCATGGTTGATTCACTATATTGTATTGATTCGACCTTCTATTTCCCCATCATTTTATCCTTTTGTAATACATAACTCACTTTAGACCTTTTTTCATCAACTATTATAGGGTTTTCTTTGGTATTTTTAAGGACTTAACTCGTGAATCTTTATAAGATTAGACAACCATTCTGTGAATGTTCCAAGAGAATCATTGACAATTACAACATCCAGATCATGAAGTAGAACCAAAAACTCGACATTCATCTCTTGAACTACCTCAATCCCCACTATCATGTAATCTTTTGGGAGTTATCGATTTTTTAGCATGTCTCTTGGGATATTATACACCACACCAATCACAATAAGGTGGAGCATGAGTGTTGATAGTTAGAAATCACATACAACTTTACACATCACAATTTTATTAATATTAATTTATCATAAGTTGTTTCATTCAAATTTAGGATAAAGATTAATAAAAACATTTATTACCTAGGTTAAGGTATGCAATTGAGGGTAATTACTAGCCTCAAATCTAGCAGTTTGATTCGGTTGTTCATGTGTTGATCTTTGTTCCACCATTGGTTTTCTTTGATTATTTCAAATATATTGGTCTTCCAAACTAGACCGAATAATAATATACTATAAAGAATCTATTTTCTCTTGAAATCTTTTCATAATTTGATATGTATCTTCTTGTAGTATTCTCTTCTTAAAATATGTTATAGGAGACAAACCAAAACCTACACCTCTAACGTAGCCATATTGTTTCAGCCACTTCAAAGATACTAAAATTAATTTTTCATCCGGTATAGTTTCTAATGTTTCTTATATCTATTTTTTTTAAAACATATAAACATAAATAGATATTTTTATTTAATACTATTACAAATAATAATTAATTACTAGTATTTTATACATACACATGTTTCTCATAATGATTTTGTGATTTCATCAACTACTTTACCCTCCTAATTTAAGTGGGCCTCCTTCTATAGAACATTATGTAGAATGAAAGTGGATTCATATTTTGATTCATCAATCTTCATATAAACAAATGAACATATGTTGTTTCATATCAAATAAAACTTTTCTTTTTTATTTAAAATACATACCATTTTATTCCCTATTGAAGTGTATCACATCCTAGCATTTTGATAATGGTACATTGTTTTTGATGCAAATTATTTATTTTCGTCACTCCTTTTATATTTCATAAATGAATTTTTTTGAATCAGATTGGATAAATTAAAAAATATCAAATAATATATTATCAATTATAATGCACCTAAAATGATTTCTCATCAATATGACTAATCAAATCAATACATGTTTCATTCTTTATAATTTGTGCATAAGTAAGTGGTGGGTGGGGCCTTACTTTCTCCTCAATATCCCTAAGATAAAACTTGGTAAGTTAGTCTGGAAGATTCTATAGGATTTTCCAGCAACAATTAATACACATTTCTTATAGAAACCATCTAAAATAAACAAAATTAGAAAATAATAATAAAAATTAAATAAATATTTCATTATATAATAATTCGGTAAAATAGAGAAAGTATGTTATAAAATTACCTTCATATCTTTCCAAAGGGCTTCCTTTGTTACAGGTTGGACATAGAACTATGAATCTATATCAACTGGAACATTCATCCTCATCGTGACCCTAACATAACTAATTAACATTGACTTGTTGGGGTCAATAGGTTAGCCAAATTGATTTTATCCAACCAAAAAATTTATACCCTTACTTCTTGCCTTGATAATTTTAGTCAACCCTATGATGTTGCATCGTTCTTGTTTTTTTTCATCAAATTGGTTTTGATCCCCTAATAATTCTATAATTTTAGTATTAACCACCTATTCTTCCTTGATATTAATAACATTATCTTATTTATAATTCATTATCTACATGAGTAGTCAAATATTTATTTTATATTACGTAAATACAGTAGAGAACGCATAATATTATGAAAAATATCATAGTATATTAAAAAAATAACCTACTAATTAAACTCTCTTTATTATCTTTTAAAGTTAAAGGTATTTATATCCTCTATAGATAATAAAAATCCCCTATTTATGGTCCCCTCTAATGTATAATACATTTTCTACTTTGGGGCTACTATGAAATTATTTTGATCTCCCAGTAAAATGTATATACTTGATTGAATTTTTATTTGACCCTACAATTTTTTTAGTCACCAATAAAAAAATTAAAAAAAATTCATATTAAAGATCTGAGCCCTAAAATACATTCACTTATTGTGATTCCATTATGAAAGGATCATCATTTTTCCCTTTCATACTCAAATTCACCTTCATGAAGCCCATTTCATCAACTTTCATGATATTCCTATTATTAACCCATTTTTAATAGAAAATAACATCTTGAAATATTCTATAATACAAATCATATATTTGTTTAATGATACCAAAATATGACATGTTTTCATAAATAGAATTTCTATCCTTGGAGTCTGATATATGCATCGCTTCTTTCATAAGCGTAACTCCACTATTTTTCATTGTACTATAGTCATCATGTTCTTTTGTATAGAATGTATAACCATTAATTAGAAAACCGATGTAAGATATAATATTTTTATCACATCCTCTGGCTTTCCATCAATGTCGTTCAACAATTGAATTCAAATTTTTAGATAAATACTTAAAAATATGATTTCAGAACCATCCTATAAACTTTTAATTATGTGTATTTGATATACATCCCTTATCCCTTTATGGATTCAAATTTCAAGGAATTTCTTTATGGGATTCAATATATGGATAAAAATCTTCACTATTATGTAAAATCTAAAGGCAAGCTTTCTCCCGCTCAATGATGGTAATTGTTACAACATCTTTTCTAGAAATTCATTTTCCAATTAGGCATCCACTATGATGATAATTTGGGAGACTGATGCTATCAACATCTGATAGGTAATCAATATAGAATTCAATAGACTCTTAAACAATATATTTTTATGCAATACAATCTTTTGGATCACTTTGATTCATGATGTACCTTTTCAAAATCTTCATATACTATTAAATGGGTTATATACATCTGTAATGAACATGAACACATAGTTGGAACTATCAAAATAAGTAAACCATTTTGTGGACCATTATATCAAAGAATGATGGTTTTAAGAACATCTATGATTTACATAATATAACTAAAATATCCTTATTCATGATTGGAAACTTCACTAGGTCTATATAATTTTTGTATATGGCTTCAAAAAAGAAGTATAGTTTGGTTAATATATGTCATACACTTTTAGGTAAAATGAAACATAAAGAGGAAGGCATAAAATATTACATAAAAACATTTAAGTTCGGTGATTTTAGTGTATGTAACTTAAAATTATTCATTGACACAATATTCTTGATAATTTATGAATACCCCTCTAGAACTATTACATCATTAAGGAAAATGAAAAATTGAAAATTTTATTTTTTGGATGAGCGTAAGATGATGAAGGAAGAAAAGGATGACTTTTACCCATCAACAGTTCCAACACTTCTCTTATCCCCATGTCAATCATGTCCAACCTATCCTTTATTCCATCTTTTGTTTTTCTAGGGTCATTTATTAATGTTAAACTAACTCTATCAAATACTTTTTTTTCTATATGAATAACATCAATAAAATGTATGACATACAAAAAAATTACTGTATGGTAATTCAATGAAAATTGATCTCTTTTTCCAATCTGATTTCATAAGGTTTTTCAAAAATTTCTTATTGAAAATAGTGTCAATATATATTACTTTATTGAATAGTTGATCACCAATTAGTGGGGATGTTTTTGTACCTTTTTTGTAATTCTTATCAAATAATGCTTTCCATGATCGATATTTCTATCATTTAGGTATTTTTTTTTGATTTCCTAAAAGCACAGTCTTCAAAGAATGTTTCAATAGAACTGAGTGTGTGCATTCTTTAAAAATGGAACACCCCGACATTCCTTTAATGCTATATCCTGCTAAATCTCCATAATCATTTAAGTAAATTATCATCTAGTACAACATGTACCTCAATATGAATTCTTCACTTCTATAAAAATCATACATTTTAACACCTGTATATCACATCAATTTTAGATCTTTGACCAATGGATCCAAATAGACATCAATATCATTACCAGGTTTTTTTGTTCCAGATATATGTAGGGAAAACAAAATTTATTTATACTTTATGAATAACCTTGGAGGATAGTTATAATTTACTAACATATATGTCAATGTACTGTGGGTACTACTTTGTGCACAAAAATGATTTATTCCATCTATAGATAATGCAAGACAAAAGTTTCTCACCACATTTCTAAATTCAGGATAATTAAAATAAATTTTATTCCACTAAGGCGTGTCTAGTAGATGATATTGTTTCCCATCTTTAATTCATGTATTTGCATGCCATGTCAATTTCCTCATGGTTTCCTAACATTCATATAGTCTTCAAAACCATGAAATGATAGGAATGTATCATAAAACATATACGGACTTGATTCATCATTATTGCATCAATTTTCACCTCCCTTAGGTCATTTTATGAATAATTCATGGTCATTGCGAAATAATATGAAATCATTTGAAAAATAACGTATTTTTTAGAGTTTTTTTCCCATTTATAGTATCATTTGATTAGTGCCATATTTTCAACAAGGAAGTACATTCTCTTCTTCTATCTTATCATTTAGGATAGAAAGTAGTTTTATAAAGCTTGTGTTGCTCCATCTACTGCCATCTTTCAAATTATATAACTTCAAAATAGCTCACAATTTTGTGTATTTATTATAAACGGTATACAATAGTCTCTTAGAATATCTGTTTAACTTCTCAAACAACTTTATATAATCACAAAGGTTATATTAAATTTCCAGTGTCATTTCTTCTATACAATCTCCATAAACATTAACACTACTATTCATATCAAATGATCCATAAACCGATGCATTATCCTAATTAGTGTAACCATTTAGTTTTTACAAATGTTTAGTCTAAAATTTATATATTGAATTTATTTTTTTTGACAAATAAAATGTTCTTCCAACTCTTCCAGACTAATTTGTCTCCAATAACAAAAATGTAAACACAGAAAAAGGATTTGAGAAGGGTAATATGCTTGCTATAATAAAAACTTGATGAAATATTTAACTCAATATTCATACCCATTTGTCCTACAGTTAGCGTGAATCCATATTCAATTAATATTCATCCTATCAGGTTCATAAAATATTCATTTTTTATAAAAAAATAAATAAATACTTATAAGATATTCACAATCAAAGGAGAATTGTAACACCCCAAGATTTAATAGTATGTTATCTCTTTAGAGTAATTTAATAACTTATATTGCACACAACACTAACTTGGCTTGTGATATATGCAAGATTGAGTTTCTGCGAAACAACACATTAGTATTATAATTATTTAAACGATATATTTATTTATCAATTAAATATTATAATATGAATAGTAACTAATAAATTTAATATTTTATTTATAATTTTTTCACATAAATAAAACATATTTATAATGAAATGTATAAGTCTTGTTAAAATAGTTATATATTTAGAAAAACGATTTTCTTAAAAGAAAAACTTTTAATGTCCTTTTGTGAAAAATAATAAAATTAATTTTAGACAAACCTAAAAATTTAATTTGGTAAAAATAAAATTCATTTTTGAATTCAAAATATCAAAATTAATTTAGGGTAAATTTTTGGTATTTTTCTGAAAACGTTGAATTTTTGATGAATAGTGAAAAATACTATATAGTACAAAAAAACCGATATTTCCATTTAAATAATTATTTTAATTAAAAATTTATCTTAAAGTAAAAAATTGATACATAATGCATATATTAGTACAATGTAAGTCATTGGAGTCATTTTATAATAAGATTATATATATATAATTTCACTGGACCTTTTAACGTCTTTTTACCCACCTTATAGGCACATTTACCCACCTTCTAGGCACATTTGCAAATTTACATAAAATGTAATTTTACCGCTTCTGTGAATTGAATTTCAAAAATCGGAGAGAAACGGTTGAAATCGGTAAGTAAAATGTGGTTCAATAGGATGAAAATAATTTTTAGTGAATAGTAACTTTTGAATTTTATTTACCACGGTAAAAAGTAAATAAGGTGATTAAAGGTAAAAATAATATTAAAATTATCCCAACACATGTCATAATTATATTGGACATGTTTATTTTGACTAAAATCATCCTTAGGACAAAAAATATATACTTTTGATCCATTTGGGTTAGATTAGGACATTTATTATATTTAATTTAAATAAGAGTCAAAAGTGTTAAATTCATAGTTTAATAACTAAAAAATTTTAATATAGGGTTACACATAAGATAAATTAAACTATAAATATTAATTATAAATATATAAATATTTCCTACATCATGGTATTTATTTATAATTTTTAGACATTAAATAATTAAATTTATTTATGTCACAATGATGATGCAATAATAACCTTATTAATGAAGGACTAAAATAATTGATGTTATGAATATTAACATAAACGTAAATTGACACTTTTGATAAATTCCAAGAATTTTATATATTAATATGACTTTTTAGGGTTGATTTAATGAATTTTTGTCGAATTAATCATGTGGTTATGACTTTCACAAAAACCTAATACTAAATGATGTCAAAATTGACATAAATGAGTTTTTAAAACAAATATTATTTTATTAAATTATATAATAGTCCTAAAAATATAAGTTTCAGCCAAATGACTTATATAATAATATATATATGTAATTAATTAACCACTTAAGGTTCTATTGTCATTTAATAGTATGTTTATTAACCATGTATTATAATAATACAAGAAGACATGGTAAAAGTTAAACTATTCAACTAAGGGTTAAACCTAAAAGATATGGTTAATATGGTGACCTAAACTTGTCTAAAACCTATTGGTTGAGAGTATTTATACCCATACCCACCTTATACTCTAAATAAATAAATTTTGAGCTATTAAAAACTGAAAATGAATTTATAATAAATTAATATTTCAAACTTTTCCTAAAGTGCCCCTCACCTCTCTTATAAAAGGGTACTTCCTCTTATCTTAACTTCAAACATCTAGAGAAATTTGTATCAGCCAACCCCATCTCAAATATCCTCCCAAATACACACACTTCATCCTAGAGGCCTTAATTTGATCATAAATCCAACCTAAGGATCCCTTTTGTTCAAATCAAAAGGAAGCACCTGAAGATGAGGTAATTATTTCATCACCTTTTTTAAAGTTCTTTTCTTCTTCCACTTACTCTTTCTTTTTTATTTCCATAATAAAATAATAAATCCAGTACCTTCTAAATACTGATATGTTATTATAAATATGGTAAAACCATATTCATTGTTATATCCATTCTATGAATGATAAAGTCACCATACGTGTGTACGTACGACTTACCGTCTCCACGTTGTAGTGTAGTTTTTTTATTCAACACTACATTATTTGGATGGGTATAACAATGAGTATAATTAATCTAAATAATTAATATAACATGGTAATGATTATGTATGTATAATATAACATCCAATTAAACACTATTTTACCATCGATAGAATGATATTGTCGGTCGTGCGTACGTACGGCTTGCCGTCTCCACGACGTGATGAGATTCATCTTCAACGATCACTATTCAAGAATTTTTATAAATATATATATATTGATTAAGTATGAGATATATGAAATAATATTTATATGGTAATAATATATATTTATTTAGATAAATATATGTCATTTACTTACTTCTATACTATACGATAAGAAACCATAAGCAACGTTCATGCGTACGTATGGACTACCGTCTTCAAGAATGGTGTTTCCATTTCATATATGTATCTATTATAAATATTTATATTCTAAATATATATGATATATAGATCTGGTTTTATATTCTATAAGTATGTAAATTATGATCTAAGTGATACGATCAAGAATATCAATTTAAAACACGTATGATAAAGAAAACAATTATTACCTGAAATGTTATTTTAACATGGAAATTATTATTAAATGGGTAGTATAAAGTCATAAATGAATCAAGTATGATATCATAAATATTAATATAGTTCTGGTATAATTTAATAACATACTATGTCCATTATACAGGAGGTTAAACATACCCTCGACCAAAGGAAAATACAAGGTAAGGGTTAATTCCCCAATCTCATTATTATCTGAGATTGTTTATGTGTAAGTATTTAATGGGAAATATTTATCACCCATGAAAATGTTTCATAAATATGATTTAAAAAGGAATATTTTAGGTTTTTGTGTAAGGGAATCTTTATCAAGATTATCATTGTAAATGTTTTAATGATTTATTTTTCTAAATCTTTTTAATTAGTGTTCATGTTTTCAAACTGATTTTAAGGATTTATTTATATGGACATGATTGTTTTAAAATGTTAATTACTTTCAAAAGCTTCAAAATGGTATAGGAAAATTTGATTCAAAAATATCTTTTAAATGTATTCCTTTATAAATGTGTGACTTTTAAATTATTTCACAAAAAATCGATATTTCTCTCAATGAGTTTTACTGATCATTTTCAACTATGTCAATTTCCTTTACATGAAATTATTCTTGATTGAGTTTGATTTATTATAATAAAATCTTCTATGTTGTATTGAATGATTTATGATATTTTTGACTGTGGATGTGCTATTTTTATACCATTCATGTTTTATGGTTAAATTATTGACATTTTGTATGCTAGTTTTAATATGAGTGTTTTTGTTATGCTTCAATATTTTCATATGTGGAATGCATTGGACATAGTAAGTGATGGGCGGGGCCCTCTATAGCCCCCCGATGCATCAATAGGTCTAATGAGACAAATCAGTGTCTTGGCACAAGTCCTTGAAAAAAAATTATTTTTAGTCTTGCCACGAGACCTTGACAATGTGGTTATGATGTTCGACATTATACATTCCCTCATTATGAAATTATTTATTACATGTGATTATTTGACTAGTAGAATATCCATGTGCATGTTTTTATGGTAATGTTTTATTTATTTTTCCCATATCATGTTCATGTTTATGTTTAAAAAGGCTGTTGTTTTTATTATACATCATGACTTAAAAGTTTATAGCCTCTGCTATATTATTTACCCTTACTAAGTATATGAGCTCACCCCTTTATTATGTTTTGTTTTCCCAGGATTCCAAGAAGTGTATAATGATTTATATTTAGGTTTAATCTAGGGAAATAATGGCATTTTCAAAGGATTATTTATGTTGTGTTTTATGTTTGAATGTGTAATGTAACATTCATGTATGTAATCTATTTTACAAGAATGATAAAATGATCGGTCCGTTGGGACTTGATTCTTGTAATCATTCAAATTTATTAAAATAATGTACTAACTCTGGGTTTCTAGGGTTGGGGCATTATTGTTGGTATCAGAGAAAGTTTATCAACAACCTTGGAAATTAGATTTTGATAAACTATGATTATGAAACATTACCCTAAGATTGAATTTGAGGATTAGTATAGAAGAACATCCAAAAAATTTGGTAATGTAGATATTATGTGGGTTTTTTAAGCAATACATTACTGCTTGGATACTAAAAGTGGACGTGGTTCTGGGACAAATGTACGTAGGATTGAAAACTCTAACAAAGAGTTTTGGGCATGGCCCTAGGTATCCTAGTACACAATAACGGGCCTTACAACACACCTGGTTTGACACTCCCTAGAGATATGCTTAGGATAATTCATATTTTCTTTACCAACCATTATGAAGTATTTGTAAGTAAATGTTTCAGAAAAGAAACCAATGTTATGATTATGAGACTTGATGTGTGTAAATATTCAATTAATGCTGAGAATTTTTATATTTTTTGTGTTATAAATTATGATATGAGCTTACCTAGTGTATGTCATCATTCATAAATGGAACCCAGTATAAGGAATGAAAACTCCAGTAATACGAATGATCCAAAGAGTAATAAGTACAATATCTTTCATGGTATTAAGAAAATATTTATAAGGGAAATAGTCTCCCACATATCTGTATCATATGAAGAAATAATATCATGGGTTAATAAGATAAGTAATGAATTCTATGAGTCCTATGGATTTGAATGGAATAAAGAGAAGAAGATAATGGAAGAGAAAAATATGGATAAAGGGAAGAATGGAAAGAAGGATTTTCACATATGTGATAACTATGGAACGAATCACCCTAGTAAGTTCTTGAAAGGAATGAGAGTTTGTTATAAGTGCGGAGAAAATGACACCAAGTTCATGATTTCATGGGTAATAAAAGGGTTTCAAATGTACAATGCTTCATATGCAAAGAGTTGTGACACTAAGAGAATCAATGTCTCAATAATCAGAGCATACACCAAATGATGCTATTGGATAATAATCAAGTTATATTACTACCACAAATAAAGAGGAATGACTAGTGTTATTTTGTTGTTATTAAAGAATTATGTCATTTGAGTGTTGTATTAATGATGTAATGGTTATATGGATTATTGAAATAAATAAGGATCGTACTACAGTACTATTTCATTGAGGATTTTAGATTATATGGTTCTATGAAAAGTGACTCAATAGCAAGTTAATCTTTTTGGAAAATACATGGTTGAAGGAAAGATAAACCTTATTATGGTTCTAATACTAAGGTAGTGATTTTGGAATAAGATATGATTGATTTGGATAAATTATATTGGATATTTTTGACTACCTTGAAACTAATTAATTATTTGTATATTCCATCATTGTTGGAGTTTTCAACATTTATGGATTTAAGGATTATATCCAGTATTCTGTGTTTTACCGAAGGAATAAGGAAGTACATACATATTCAAATAAGGTTTTATGGTAATTCAGGTTGTTAGAATGTTTTAATAAAATACATGATGAAGGTATTCACATGTTGATCTTCATTATATTATATTGATCTTCCTTATAAATTTTTGGACTATAAGTTTAGACACAAGTATTTCAGATAAGTCTAAAGGTTGTAACTAAGTAAGTTGAACACTTGATTTTTTTGAATGAGGTTAAAGTATGATTTGTTGGATACTTTGACCTAACCTTTTGGTTTTCAGTAAACATTTAGAGAATTTAGGTAATACATTGGACCTTATGATTTATCAAATGTGATTTAGGCATAAAAAAAATCTTTTTTTGAACATTGACTTCATAGTGTAAGGGATGAAGTCAAAATAGATCGAAGCACAACAAAATGATAAGATTATGATTATGACAGGTAATGAAATCAAGTTTTTTTCTTGAGTTCTTATCTTGATAGTAAATTAATCCCTCCTCTTCAAAAAAAGTATCTAAAAAATGGTTTATTCTAATACCTTACATTTTGTTGAACCGATGATACTTTATATCATCATAGATTTATGGATTTGAGGCCATCAATTTTACATTTATTATTCAATTTTTTTTTTGATTAATGACCTCAATCACTACCTATAAATATTTATGTTTTTCCTCTAATTATGTGTCTCAAATTTCCACCAATGTTCTCCTATTCAAAATACTAATTTTGTGGTGGCTTTTTCATTTCCCTTTCCCTTTTATTAAGACTAAATTCTATTAACCCTATTTCTGATGTGGATTTTCCACAAAGGTATTTTCTATTTTCAAACATTTATTTTTGAAGAACAATTTCAAATTGTGAGGATGAAATTTATTTAAGGAGGGGAGAATGTAACACCCCAATATTTCACAGTATGTTATCTCTTTAGAGTAATTTAATAGCATATATTGCACTCAACACTAACTTGGCTTGCGTTATACGGGAGATTGAGTTTATGCGAAACAACACATTAGTATTATAATTATTTAAATGATATATTTTTTTATCAATTAAATATTGTAATATGAATAGTAAAAAATAAATTTTAAATGTTATTTATAATATTTTTACATAAATAAAACATATTTATAATGAAATGTTGAAGTGTTTTTAAAATAGTTATATATTTAGAGAAACTATTTTCTTAAAAGAACTAGTTTTTATGTCCTTTTGTGAAAAATAATAAAATTAATTTTAGACACTCATAAAAATTGAATTTAGTAAAATAAACTTCATTTTTGAATTCAGAATATCAAAATTTTCTTAGGGTTCTTTTTTGGTATTTTTCTGAAAACATTCAATTTTTCATGAATAGTTGAAAATACTACATATTATATAAAAACCGACATTTTCATTTAAATAATTATTTTAAATTAAAAATTTATCTTAAATTAAAAATAGATACATAATATATATATTAGTACAATGTAATTAATTGGATTAATTTTATAATAATATTATATAAATAAAATTTCATTGAACCTTTTAACGTCTTTTTACACACATTCTAGGCACATTTACCCACCTTCTATACACATATTCAAATTTGTATAAAACATAATTTTATCACTTCTGTGAATTGAATTTAAAAAATTTAAGAGACATAGTTGACATTAGTATATAAAATTTGGTTCAATAGAATGAAAATAATTTTTGGCGAATAATAACTTTTGAATTTTATTTACCACGGTAAAAACTAAATAAGGAAATTAAAGCTAAAAAAATATTAAAATAACCCCAAAATATGTCATAATTATATTAGACAAGTTTATTTTTAACATAATCAACCTTAGGACAAAAATAAGATCCTTTTGATCCATTTGGGTAAGATTAGGACATTTATTATATTTTATTTAAAGAAGAGTTAAAAGTCTTAAATTCAAAGTTTAATAACTAAAACATTTTTAATATAGGGTTACACATAAGATAAATTAGAATATAAATATTCATTATAAATATAAAAATATTTTTTAAATAATGATATTTTATTTATAATTTTTATAAATTACATAATTAAATTTATTTAGGAGACAATGATGATGCAATAATTACCTTATTAATGAAAGACTAAATTAATTGATGTTATAATTATTAAAATAAATATAAATTGACACTTTTGAGGAATTAAAAATATTTTATAGGTTAATATGACATGTTAGGGTTGATTAAATGAATTTTTTTTGAAGTAATCATGTTGTTA
The DNA here is from genome assembly GCA_963277665.1 of Viscum album. NCBI lineage: Eukaryota > Viridiplantae > Streptophyta > Magnoliopsida > Santalales > Viscaceae > Viscum > Viscum album. The sequence goes on from OY728132.1 coordinate 1,080,992,259, forward strand.
TGAGTTTCAAAAAATCCAAATACTAAATAGTGTCAAAATTGACATAAACGAGTTTTTAAAACAAATACTATTTTATTAAATTATATAATATTATTAAAAATATAAGGTTCTTCCAAAGGACTTATATAATTATAGATATGTCATTAATGAACCTATTGAGTTTCTCTTTCCATTTTATAGTATTTTTATTAACCATGTATTATAATAATACAAGAAGACATGGTAAAAGTTAAACTATTTAACAAATGGGTTAAACCTAAAAGACAAGGTTAATATGGCGACCTAAACTTGTATAAAAGCTTTTGGTTGAAATTATTTCTATTTATACCCACCTTAGACTCTAAATAAATAAATTTTGATTTATTAAAAACCAAAAATTATTTTATAATGAATTAATATTTCAAGCTTTTCCTAAAGTTCCCCTCACCTCTCTTATAGAAGGGTACTTCCCCTTCTCTTAACTTCACACCTCCAAAGCCATTTTTCTCGGATAAACCCTTCTCAAATATACTCAAAAATACCCTCAATTAATCCTAGAGGCCTTACTTTGATCATAAATCCAACCTAAGGAGCCCTTTTGTTCAAATCAAAATGAAGCACCCGAAGAAGAGGTAATTATTTCATCACCTATTTTAAAGTTATTTTATTCTTCAACTTTCTCTTTATTTGTTATTTCCATAATAAAATAATAAATATTGTACCTTATACAAAATTATATGTTATTATAAATATGGTAAAACCATATTCATTATTCTATCCATCCTATGAATGACAATGTCACCATACGTGGGCACGTACGGCTTACTGTCTCCACGTCGTGGTGTAGTTTGTTATTCAACACTACATTATTTGTATGGGTATAATAATGTGTATAATTAATTTAAATAATGAATATATCATGTTAATTATTCTTTATATATAATATAACATCCAATTAAACACTGTTTTACCATCGATAAAATGATATTTTCGCTCGTGCGTACGTACGGTTTACCGTCTCCACGACGTGATAAGATTCATCTTCAACGATCACCATTCATGAATTTATATATATATATATATATATATTGATTAACTATGAGATATATGAAATAATATTTCTATAGAAAAAATATATATTTATGTAGATAAATATACGTTGTTTACTTACATCCATACTATACAATAAGAAAACATAAACAACGTTCATGCATACGTACGGACAACCGTCTCCATGAATGGTATTTCCATTTCATATATCTATCTATGATAAATATTTATATTCTGAATATATATTATATATAAATCAATTTTTATATTCTATATGTATGTAAATCATGATCTAAGTGATATGTTCAAGAATAATAAGTTAAAACATGTACGATAAAGAAAGAGATTATTACACAAAATGTTACTTTAACATGGAAATTATTATTAAATGGGTTGTATAAAGTTATAAATTAATCAAGAATGATATCCTAAATATGAATATGGTTCTGGTGTAATTTAATAACATATTATGGTCATTATATAGGAGGTTAAATGTACCCTTCACCAAAAGAAAGTACAAGGTAAGGGTTAATTCCTCAATCTCATTATTATCTAAGATTATTTATGTGTAAGTATTTACTGTGAAATATATATCATCCATGACCATGTTTCATAAAAATGTTTTCAAAAGTAATATTTTATGTTTTTTGGAAGGGAATATTTAGAAAGATCATCATTTTAAATGTTTTAGTGATTTATTTTTCTAAAACTTTTTAATTAATGTCCATGTTTTCAAAGTGATTTTAAGGATTTATTTATATAGACATGATTGTTTTAAAATGTGAATTCATTTAAGAAGTTTCAAAGTGGTATGTGACACTTTGATTCCAAAATATATTTTAAATGTATTCATTTATAAATGTGTGACCTTTAAATTATTTCACAAAAAAGGGATATTTCTCTCAAAAAGTTTTACTAATAATTTTCAACTATGTCAACATCCTTTACTGGAAATTATTCTTGATTAAGGTTAATTTATTATAATACAATCTTCTATGTTTTATTGAATGATTTATGATATTTTTGACTGTGGATGTGCTATTTTTATACCATTTATATTTTATGGTTAAAGTTTTGACATTTCGTATGCTAGTTTTAATATGAATATTTATGTTATGTTTCAACATTTTCATATGAGGAATGCATTGGACATAGTAACTTAATGGTAGGGATGCTATAGACCCTAGATGCATAGGTAGGTCTCATGAGGCAAATTAGTGTCTTTCCAAAATTCCTTTACATATATTTTTTTGTATTCTTGGCACAAGGCCATGACTATGGTTATGATGCCCAACATTATACATTCCCTCATTATGAAATTAGTTATTACATGTGATTATTCGACTATTAGAATATCCATTTGCATGTTTATATGGTAATGTTTGATTTTTTTCATATTATGTTAAATTTTATGTTTAAAAAGGATTTTGTTTTTATTACACATCTTTCCTTAAAAGTTTATAGCTTCTGCTAAATTATTTACCCTTACAGAGCATTTGAGCTCACCCCTTTATTATGTTTTGTTTTCCTAGGATTCTAAGAAGTGTATTATGATTGATATGTGGGGTTAATATAGGGGAATAATTGAGTTCTCAAAGGATTATTTATGTTGTGTTTTATGTTTGAATGTGTGATGTAACATTCTTGTATATAATCTCTTTTCCAAGATTGCTAAACTGATCAGTCCTTCGGGACTTGATTCCTTGTAATCATCCCAATGTATTAAAATAATGCATTAGCTCTGTGATTCTGGGGTTGCCACGTTACAATAATTATATAAATATTTATAATTATGGGAACCCAAAATTTTAATGTTATTGGTCATGATTACTAACAAGTTATCATTTTACACAAGGGCGACATGAAAAGAAAAAAATTGGGGTTAATATGTGGATATTGGTCTAGGTTCTCAATTTTTTGTTGTATGTGAAAAAATTGGTAATAAATATGTTGGTAACAAAATCTATATATTATTAGAAGGTATAATTCCCTTAGAATTTTTTTTATTTATTGTCATTTAATTGTGACATAGATTTCTAAATTTGAGTAAAAATATCATTCTTCAGATTATACAAGGCCATGTAATCACTAGATTTTGGTTCATGGAAAAGGATCATGGAATTTCATGAAATGAATTGATGAAACTATTATTTATGATAGAAGTGAAGCTGGATTCCTTGTTTTTCTCTTTTTCTATAGATTATTATAGATCATATATTATTGGAATACAAATAAATATATTTATACTATATCCCACCGATGAACCCCTATTTCAAAAATAATAGAGTTATCAATCTTAAGTATATTTCACATACCCAACAATATCCAAATCATCTATTCAATTTCCTTAAAAACATGAAACATTATTTCAATTAATAAACATTACAAAAAATTCAGTTAGCATGGAATGAATATTATTGAGTTCGAAAACATTTTGAGTCCACCACTAACAAAGACATTAATCACTATAATCTATCTCCCATATCTAGTAGTAAAAACCTTCATAGGTATATCAAAGAATATTATTGTTATTCTTAATAATAATCCATAGCACATGTATGGTTATGGGAGATTATAATGATCTTAATAAAATTCTTCCACTATCTTATTATCATGTGTGTGTCCAATATAAATGTGTTTTAAATTATAACTTTTTATGGGTGACACTCAAACCATTACTAATGATATAAAATTGATAAAAATAATAGTGATTTTATATATATGGATTAATAAAAATACATAATGTAATCTAACCATAGATTTTTCAATTATACAATGCATCTATTTTAAATACCCAGTTTATTAAAATATAATTCTAACTTTAAACTTTCTAGAGAAAATTTACACACTAAAACCCACCTATTAGAGTTGCGAGTCTGCATCTCAAAACATGTTTTATTGATTTTTACTCATTCTATCTCTTGTTTCATTAAAAAACATCTTAAATTTAATTGAAATTAAACAACAAAATATTTCATTTTCAGTACTCATAAGAAAAATCAATCCAATCCATACCCAATATTCCCATTCAAACATATTACACATGGTCTAAACTTGAATTATCAATTGTAAATATATAAGACACATGAACCAATCTATACCCCTCAAACATCATATAACTAATATAATATAATAAATTCCATAGTAAATTCAATAACCCTAAAAAATATAACTCAATGCTTCATCATGACTAATTGAAATAATTACCAAAAACCAAAAACTTTCATAATTAATGAAATGATAGCCAAAAAATTTTCATATAAATGATCAAATCAAAAACCCGGTTATATTAACCCAAAATAAAAGTTGTTTAAAATTATAATATCATAAAATTATATTAAAAAATATACATTTACTCACCCGAAGAAGTCGTTACAGCTAAAATTTGTCAATAACAATCACATTTGATTGTTAAAATATAAGTAAATTCATTTATTTAAATGAAAACCATTGAAACCAAAGAAAAAAAAATTCAGATTCAAAATCCTTTAAACCTTTTTATTTTGAAAAAAAGTCACCAAAAAAGAAACGAGGCCATAAATTTTTTTTACAAACACTTCATAACTCATTCAAATATCCCATTAGATATTGTTTTTGTATATATGAAAATAATAATTAGTTTAATATAACAAAATGAAACTTTATTCAATAATAATTACTTTTAAACACATTAAAAGACAATTTATAATTTCAATCAAGAAATAACCAACTTCAACTCTTTATTTAAAACATTAAATTTCATAAAAATAATAATTTCATAATGAATTTATTTTTCTTTACACTAAAAATTAATAGTTTTCTAAATCAATATACATGGAAATAATATATATATATATATATACTTTAAAACTATAAATATACATTAATTAAACATTTATAATAATTTTTAAGAAAAAAATACGAGAATCCCATAAAGTTTCTTGAAGCCATTTGAATATAGAATATTCTAAAAAAATACACTAAAAGGGAGTTATATTTTCAATACATTTTATAGCGACCCTTCTTTTTCTGAAATTTCTATTACATCCTTGTAATGATAAACAACATATTAGTATTACAAAACCAGGATCCAAAGGCTTAGTGTCTTGGAAGAAATAATCACATACATAACTTGTGCATAATAAAACATTTACATTCATTTATATTCTTCTTATTTATCCTACTAAATATCATGTTCACCTTAGTTTATGTAGTCACATGAGGATATACATCACAAAAACATGTGATCTAAAAGACTAGTAAGGGGATAAATAAAGGACATGAAACAATATAAAATGAGTGAGAATAATAATAATAATCATCATCATAACATAATATTGGGATCATTATCAACATCATAAAGGAAACATTAGATAAAGTAATGGAATGTGGAAATTCATCAAAATGGAACATCAGGTCTTAGTGGTCAAATACCATGCATAGTTTTGAACAAAGAAAGTATCATGTTCACACATGACATATGTTCTTAATCATAAAATTGTTGTTGTGAAAAATATAGCAACATTTTAATGAATAATACATCTTATATCATGAGATATATCACATTACACAATGCATTATAGGGGTATATAATTCCAGGCCAACCCGTCACATCATAACATTTACATAATAATGAATTCCAAATAAAACGTATAACAATAGTAGTCATAAAATAACCCATGGAAGGGAATGGATTTAATAAGAATTTAATAAAGAATACATTCATGAATAAACTTTAGGGTTCCCAAATGAAAAAAGTTAAAAACATATTTGGTATGAGAATCACTATTCTTGAGTGAAGAAGAAACAATCTCAAGAGGAGTTGAGTTGTGTTTTGGAAAGAAGATTTATTTTGGAAAATCCATATTTTTGTCGTAAAACAAAGTTGGAAACATATATATCCTAAAAACTAAAATGTAGTAATAATGAAATTATATTTAATTAATGTCAAATTAATATCCATACTGAAATTTTTGATAAATAGAGAAACCCCAAATAAAGGGATTTGGGTTCAAGAATCTCATTACCTTATGTTAGAAAGCGTTCTACAATTTCACTTAATATCTTAGATAATAAAATTACATTCATTAATTACTTAGTTTAGAACCTATTATACTTGTATTTTATTTATTATAATTTTAATAAGTTCATTTATGTCCATTTTTATGAGTTATAATATTCAATTTCATCATTTCGGGAGCATTCATTTTCATGGTTTCATGGTTGGTTTACTTGTATATAATTAATAAAGTTATTATAAAATTAGAATAATTATCAGGAAGTGAAATTATGTATCATTAATGAAATTATATAATATTAAATATTCTAATATATCCTTTGTTTTTATGGTACAAGGATGAATCATTTTAGAAAACATTAATGATATTTTTTAGTTTATTTTGGTGGTTTTTCCATCAATCAAGAAATAATTTTGTTTTATCAAATACTATGATTATAAATTAGTTCCAAAACATTAAAAATTATGAAATTCATATTAAAACCTGGTTCAACCATAATAATGGTTTTATGACTAGCCTTGAAGGCTATAATGAAAAATGAAAACTCATTGTCCATAAAGGTGGTGTATCGACACATATTGGATGATGTTTTCATTTTTTAAAATTATAGGAGGAGAAGAGAGATTTGATGATAGATATTACATTAAAAATTAAAATTATTATATATACATACATATATATATATATATATATTTTATTAGATTTATCATTCCTCTTTGGATAAAGGGAGGTGATGATAGGATTAGAATAGAAATTAAAAAGGAAGGATTGAGGATTTTTCCTCTTGAATGTTTTCTCCTTGAGAATCTCTTTAACACACTTGGATTTGGTCTTTTTTTGAGACCATTAGATCTTGGAAGTGTGTAAGAGGATTGGGAATATAATTGGGTATAATTTAGACAAGTCACAATTCTTATATGGTTTTGGGAGAAGAGGTGGTGAGGGGTGATTTTTATATGTGAGGAGAGGGGTGTTTTTTTATTATTTTATTCATTTGTTTATTATTTTGGATCTACTCTATCAATAATGTTGATTACCATAACTAAATATAGTAACTAGGGAAGGATAGTATGATATAATGGTTCTAACATCATCCATAAATCAACCATGACTCAAAAATTCAGGTATTTAGCTTATATTATAAATTTACGTATTTTACTATTCACAAACAATTCAACTATTTTAGAAAAATCCAAAAAAATCACCCAAACAATTTTTCAATGTTTATATTTAAAAAATGGAATCCATTTTATTAAAATAATTTTCTAAATTTTTGAAATTTAATTTTTATATGAAATCATCATTTATTTGAAAAATACTTATTTTAATATTATAATCGATTTTTTAACCCTTTGAAAAATTAATTAAGGTCTCATTTGATTATCTTATAATTATAATAAAACATAATTTTAATTTATGAATCTATTTTATGAAAATAGTTTTTTAAATCATTACATTGATTATAAAATTTTAAATAAATAGTCATATTTTACAAAAATACCAACATTTAATTTATCATTTTAAAAACATTTATTTACATATACGATGATACAAATATATCATATTTTTATTTATATTATACCTAATTTTTTTTAAAATTTCATAGGTAAGGTTCCTATTCTAATGTCTAGATTACTATTCCAAATGGTCATATTACTATTCTTATGGGAAACTTACTATTCTATCAGTAAAGGTTTCTTAATTTCTAAAAATATCACTTATTTTATTCTTCATTTATGAGAATAATTTTTTAATTGGATTGACTATGTGATACATGTATTTTATGAAATAATTATAAGAAGAAAAATTCCATTGATAAATGTTTGTCCATTACATTCTTACCCCTTTTGAAATTTCATCCTCAAAATTTTGTTTTACATAATGATATGAAAATAGGTGAGGGTACTTATCCTTCATCACTTCCTCTAGTTTCCATATCGCCTTTACATACTTATGATTTCTCCATAGCACCTTGACCAGGTCGGTGGTCTTGTTCTATAGAACCTTGTTGATATGGTCTAAAATATTTACCTTCTGCTCCTCATAAGAGAGATCATCTTCTAGCTATACCACTTTCGAGTTCAGTACATATGAGGGATCTGGTATGTACTTCCTTACGAGGGATTCATGGAATACATCATGCACTTGTGACAAGGTTGGTGGAAGTGAAAGCTGATAAGACACTTATCCTATGCGATCAAGGATCTCAATGGGGCCAATGTACCTTGGGCTATGCTTCCCTTTATTTTTAAATTGTATGACTCTTGTCCATGGTTATATTTAAAGGAAAACTTTATCTCTAACTTCAAACTCCAAATCCGTTTGAGGGTTGTCATTATAGATCTTATAACAACTCTATGAATCTTTTATGTGTTGTCGGATGGCTTAAACCTTCTCAGTCGTTTCTTTCACAAGATCCGTTCTAAGTAGCTTTCATTTTCTAACTTCATCCCAAGAAGTTGGAGTTCTGCATTGTTTCCCATATAGAGCTTCATATGGATCCTTCGAAAGACTCGTGTGGAAGCTGTTGTTGTAAGAGAAATCAACCAATGAGATATGTTGATCCCATCCTCCTTTGAATTCCATTGATAATTCTATCAACATTTCCTTGAAAATATGAATAGTCCTTTTAGATTGTCCATATTTTTAGGGGTGATAGGACATGCTGAAATTCGATTCATTACTCAAAACATGTTGATGAATTCTCTAGAATTTATATGTAAACCTTGGATCACAATCATACATGATCAAAATTGGAACCCAATGTAGCCTCACCACTTCCTTTAAATATAGCTTTGATTTTTTTCAAGAATGAAATATTATCAAATAGAAATGAAGTGTGAAGTATTGGTTAGTCGATCCACTATAACCCATACTGCATTAAAACATTTGGATTCATTCAGGTTACAAGTGAGAAAATCTATAATGACGTTCTCCCATTTCCCCATATGTATAGGAAATGGTTACATCATCCATTTGAACTTATATCCTTATACAATAACTATATAACATACCAAAAATCTTGAGATATACTCTATAATCTCCTTATTAATGTTATCCCACGAGAAAGAGTTCTTGAATATCATGGTACATCTTGGTACTTCCAGGAATGATGGATAAAGATGTGCTATGTGAATTATCCAATAGATCCTTTATCTCTGATGATAAAGGCACACAAATCCTTATACTAAACTAAATCACACCATCATCATCGATAAGGAACTCATGTATCTTCCCTTCCTTTACCACTTTCACCTTTTTTATAGCTGAAGATCATCCCTTTTTTCCTCTTTGATCTTTTCCTAGATAAATGGCTGGGATACCATTTGGGAAAGTTAGAATTTATTCCCAGTCATTTTATTATTTCCAAATATATTCTTTTCATATCCATAATGATAGGGTCTTTCTCAATCCTCGTCATGGATAGAGTAGCAGGTTATTTTATGCTATGTGAATCAGCTAACATGTTCAATTTCCCCAAATGGTAATGAATAGAGCAATCATAGTCCTTGATCAGCTCTAACTATCTTCTTTGATGCACGTTGAGCTCCTTCTTTGTTGATATATAATTTATAATCTTGTAATCAGTATATATGTCACAGTACTAACTATATAGGTAGTAATACCAAAATTTCAAGGAAAATATCACAGGTGCTAACTTCAGATCATGAGTCAGGAAGTTCTTCTCATGGATCTTTAACTAACACGAGGTCCATGCTATCACTTTATCATTCCTCGTGAGTAAATAACCCAATACTTTCTTTGAAGTGTCATTGTATATCACAAAACCTTTTTCACTTGTCTATAGTGTGAGTACAGGTGCAATTATTAAACTCTTCTTGATCTCATTAAAGCTTCCCTCAAATTCTTCCATCTATACATACTTTACCCCTTTCTATGTTAACTTAGTTAGAAAGATTGAAAATCATGAGAAATTTCTAACAAAACATTAATAGTACCCTAATAATCCTAGAAATCTATAGATTTATATGGCACTAGTGGGTTTGGTACATTCCTCAATTGCCTTTATTTTTGAAGGGTCCACATAAATTCTCTCACTTGTGATCATGTGTCCCAAGAATGTGACTTGTTTCATAAAAAAGTCAAACTTTATGAGTTTGGAATACAATTTATCTAAAGTATCTATTCATTATATCTATGAATATTTAAGGGGAATGAGTAATTTTGAAGGGAATCACTAGGAACTCGTAGTGTCAATACCTTGTATAGAAAGCAATCTTTTGAATGTATTTCTTATTCACCATCAGTTGATGATATCTAGAATTAAGATCCACCTTTGATAAGTACTAAGCTCCTCATAGTTGATAAAACAAGTTATCAATTGTAACACCCCAAGATTTCATATTACGTTATTTCTTCAAATTAATGCAATAACTTGCACTACACGCAACACTGAGTTCAAGCGCATCACGACATACCAAACTAGCTGTTCAAAAGCGGTTATGAATAGTATTAACTGAATTTTGAACATTATATAATCCTTATAATTTTATAATCCATATTATGAGTTTTTTAGACATAATGTAAGAACAAATTCAATTTTTTCAGATAAAAGAATAATTTTTCAAAAAATGTAATTTTACCTCCTTTTAATGGAGAACTTTTTTAAATCCAATAATTGAAACTTTTATATATTAAATTTGAAGAAATAAACTTCTTCTTTAGAATATAGACATAAGAATTTTGTTTCAATAAATTTTTGTTGTTTTTATGATAACTTTCATATTTGGGTGAATAGTGAAAAATACTATATTTTAACTGAAAACAATTTTTTTAATCAAAATAATTTATAGTGTTGAATTATACATTTTAATGTTTTGGAAGTATAATTAGATTATATTTTTACCCTTTAATCTAATTTTGTTCATTGGAATTAATTTCACATTGAAAGTATACATAAACAAGTGTCACTCTTTTGATAGTTATTGTTTCATAAAAACACGCTATTTGTTTTGACAATGAGAATTAATTTTAAATTAATAAATGAAACTTATATGTTTTGAATTTTGTAAAATAGACTTCATTTTTGGATTTGGAATGTCGAAATTAGCTTAGGGTGAATTTTTGGTATTTTTCTGAAAACTTTCAATTTTTGATGAATAGTGAAAAACACTGAGTTATAGTTTAAAACCCGATTTGAATTTAAATAATTATTTATATTAATTAAATTTATTTTAGGTCAAAATAGATACATAATACCTATATAATTTCAATGTAATTCACTGAAGTCAGTTTATAATAATTTTAGATATATAAAAAATTTTATTGAACTTTTCACCGTCTTTTACCCATCTCCTAGGAGAATTTGCAAATTCACATAAAACATAATTTTACCACTTCTGTGAGTAGAATTTAAAAAATCCAAGAGACACAGTTAATATTAAGTTGTAAAATGTGGTTCAATAAGATACAAATAATTTTTGATGAATAACAACTTTTTACTTTTATTTACCACAGTTAAAATTAAATAGGGTAATTAAGGGTAAAAATGATATTAATATTACCCTAACATATGTACTAATTCTATTAGACAATTGTATCTAGACCAAAAACAACCTTAGGAATTAAATATTATCATTTAGGTCCACTTGGATTAGATTAGGACATTTATTATTATTTAATTCCTAGAAGAGTTAAAAGAGTTAAAATCAAAGTTTAATAACTAAAACATTTTTAATATAGAGTTATACATAAAATAAATTCGATTATAAATATTCATTAGAAATATAAAAATATTTCCTTAATAATGGTATTTTATTTACAATTTTTAGACATTAAATAATTTAATTTATTTACGACACAATGATGATGCAATAATTACCGTATTACTTAAAGATTAAGATAATTGATATTATAAATACCCAAATAAATGTAATTTGAGACTTTTTATGAATTCCAATAATATGACATATTAGGATTGTTTATATGAATTGTTTTTGAAGTAATAATGCTGTTATTAGTTGATCAAAAACAAAATACCCAATATTCTCAAAATTGACATTAAAGAGTTTTTAAAAAATATATTATATTATTAATTGATATTCTATTCATAAAAATCTAAGGTTCGGTCAAAGGACTTATATCATGATATTTGTATCATTAGTGGAACAATTTTGGGTCGATTGGAAGTTTATAATAAGTTTATTAACCATATAATATAAAAATACAAAGAGACATGGTAAATGTCAAACTAAATAACTAAGAGTTAAAACTAAAAGATAAGGTTAATAAAGTGACCCAAACCTGTCTAAAACCTATTGTTTTAGTGGATTTAGATCCATACACACCTTATCCTCTAAATAAATCAATTTTCAGCCATTATAAACAGAATATTAATTTATTATAAAATAATACTTTAAGTTTTTCCTAAGGTGCCCCTCACCCCTCTTATAAAAGGGAACTCCCCCTTCTCTCTAATTAACACCTTCAAAGCCTTTTGGCTCAGCCAAACCCTGCCCAAATAATCTCTAAACTTCCCTCACTTCAACCTAGAGGCCTTATTTTGATCATAAAGTAATCCTATAGATCCCTTTTGATGAAATCAAAAGGAAAAACCCAAAGAAGAGGTAATGTTTTCACCACCCTCTTTCAAGTTCCTTTGTTCTTCCACTTATTCTTTCTTTGATATTCCCATTATAAAATAATAACTCCAGTATCTTCTATATAATTTTATGTTATTATAAATATGGTACAACCATATTCATTATTCTATCCATCCTTTTAATGACATGTCACCATACGTGTGTACGTACGGATTATCGTCTCCACGTCGTGGTGTAATAGTTATTCAAAACATTATTATTTAGGAGGGTATGATAATGATGTGTAATTGTAGTAAATAAAAAATATAACATTATAATGATTCTTTATATATGATATACCATCCAATTATATACAATTTTAATATCAAAAGAATGATATTGTCTTTCGTGCGTACGTACGGACTACCGTCTCCACGAACGCGATGAGATTCATTCCCCATCATATCCATTCAAGACTAATTATCATTTGATGATTAAAAGTAATGTTTAAGAAATTTATATAATTATGGATATGAATAAGATACAACCTATCCATAACAAACACGAATTATGTAACAACGCATATAAAGGAAAATGAATCAGTTAACACCTGAAACAACGATAATACTAAGATATTATTAACAAAGCAATATTAAAAGATCATATATGATATCATATTTATGTATATGATTATTTTATATTTTAATAACAACGGTTTAACTATTATACATGAGGTTAACCAACCCTCGACCAAGGAAAAGTACAAGGTAAGGGTTTATTTCACAATCTCTTCATTATCCGAGATTGTTTATACATGATTATCTACTGGGACCTCTTTATCATCCACATCCATGTTTCTTAAAAATGTATTTCAAAACATTCTTAATATTTTATATAATATGGTTTAAAGTCATTTATACCATTGTTTGACTTTTTATAAGAAGTTTATAAAGGAATCTTTCTGTTGTTTTCCAAACAAGGTCCTTTTTAACCTTTTCGACAGAATTAAGGTAAGAATGTATTTTTTTAACTTATACGGCGGGTGCAGCTATTTTCCACCATTATAAAATCATCTAAGCTTCCATTACAAGCTTATAAGAATATTTTGAAAGTAAATTTTTTATTTTATAATTATGTGACTTTTAAATGATTTCAAAATTAATATTTTAAGAATTTTTGAAAGGTACTCTTTATCAAGATAAGAATTTTAAATGTTTTAAAGATTTATCTTTATAAATATTTTTAATTAATGTACATGTTTTCAAAATGATTTTAAGGATTTATTTATATGGACGTGAATGTTTTGAAATGATATTTCTTTTCAAAAGTTTCAAAGTGGTATGACACACATTGATTCAAAAATATCTTTTAAATTACTTTCTTTATAAATGTGTGACTTTTAAATGATTTCAAAAAAAGAGATATTTCTCTCAAATAGTTTTGATTTCATCTATGTCAACATCCTTTGATGGATTTTAATATTATTTAAAGTTGATTTATTATGATACAAAACTTCCATATTTTATTGAAGATTTTGTGATATGTTTGACTATGGATGTGTTATTTTTATACCATTCATGGTTTATGGAGAAAGTGTTGACATTTCGTATGGTAGTTTTAATACAAATGATTATGTTATATTTAAACATGTTCATATGAGGAATGCATTGGACTTAGTAAGTGACGGGTGGATCCCACTATAGCTCCTCGATGTATCGGTAGGTCTCATGAGACAAACTAGTGTCTTTGCACAAGGCCTTGACAAAATCTTACTTGTAGTCTTGGCACAAGGCCTTGATTATGTGGTTATGATAGTCTGGCATTATACATTCCATCATTATGAAAGTTGTTATTGATATTTCATGTGATTATTCGACTAGTAGAATATCCATGTGAATAAGTAAATGACATTATTTCATTTTATCTTTTCCATATTATGCTGAAGTTCAAGTTTAAAAGGATTTTGTTTTAGTTATACATTGCCTTAAATTTTTATGTTTATTTATGAATTTTTTTTCTATATTGTTATCCTTACTGAGCATTTGAGCTCACCCCTTTCAATGTTTTAATTTTTCCCAGGATGTGAAGAAGTATTTTATGAATGAACTGCAGGGATAGTATGAGGGTATATGAAGACAAGATGTTTTTGTAGTTTTTTTCACTTTATAATGTAATGTAAGAATTATGGATGTATCTAGTGTTTCCAAAGCTACTAAACTAATCGGTCTTTCAAGACTTGATCTTTTGTGATCATTCCAATATTATATAATAATGCGCCGACTCTGGGTAACTGGGGCCGGGGCATTATAGTTGGTATCAGTGGAAGTTTAGTACAAACCTTGGAAGCTAGATTTAGATAAACTCTGATTAGAGCACATAGACCTAAGATAGACTTTGAGGATTAGTATAGAATAACTTCCTATAATTTTTGTATTATAGAGATTTTGTGAGTTTTCTGAGAAATACATCCCTGTCTAGATACGAACAGGTAGAGGCGGCTCTGGAACAGAGGTACCTAGGGGTAAAACCCAAAAAAACTGATTTGAGCTAGACTCGAACAGGAACGGGTGCACGACAACGGGCCTTGCTGCACTCTTGGTTACGACACTCCTGGGGGATATGCTTAGGATAATTCTAATTTTCTTTAAAAATCATTATGAAGGGTTTATGAGTATATACTTCATCAAAGAAAACATTTTTATGATTATGGATTATATCCATAAACTGTTCAATTTATGTTAGGTATTTTAAATGTTTGGAATTATTCATTGCAATTCATAAACTAACCTAGTGTATGCCATTGTATAGAAATGGCACCCAATAGAAGGAATGTGAACTCCAACAATACATTTGATCCAAATAGTAAGAAGGATCATATCTTCCATGGTATTAAGCCAAAATTTAGAAGGGAAATAGTCTCTCATGTTTTCTCAACATATGAAGAAATAGTATCATGTGTTAATAAGATAAGTAAAGAATTATCTGTGTCCTATGGCTTTGAAGGGAAGCAAGAGAATAAAATAATGGAAGAGATAAAGATAGATAAAGGGAAGAGGGAAAATAATAATTTTCCCATATGTGATAACGTGGGAAGAAACACCCTATAACTTTCTTGAAGGAAATGGGAGTGTGGAGAAAAAGGACATAAAGTACGTGACTGCAAGGGTAAGAAAAAGATTTCAAATGTACAATGCTTCATCTGTAAGGAGTTGGGACACTCCACGAACCAATGTCCAAATCATTAGAGTATGCCCCAAATGATTCTATTGGATAATAATCAAGTTATGATACTACCTCAGATGAAGAATAATGACTAGTGTTCTAATGTTGTTATTATAGGATTATTTCATTTGAGTGTTGTATGAAAAATATACTGGTTATATGAATTATGGAAATAAATAAGGATTGTAATGTAGTACTATTTTATTGAGGATTTTAGATTATATGGTTCTAAGAAAAGTGACTTAATAGGGAGATACACTTTTGGTTAAATACATGGTCGAAGGAAAGGTAATCCTAAATATGGTCTCGATAACGAGGTAGTGATTTTGGAATAAGAGATGGTTGATTTGAATAAATTATACTGGATATTCTTGACTACCTTGAAACTGATTAATGATTTTTCATTGTTGGAGTTTATAACATTTTTGGATAGAAGCAGTATATCCAGTATTCTATAAGGAATAAGGGATCATGAATGTAATCAATAAGGTTTTATGGTAATTCAGGATGTTGTAGTGTTTTAAAATAATACATGATGAAGGTTTTCACATGTTATTGCACGACAAAAAGGATCTTCATTGTGTTTACCATCCTTATAAATTTTGTACTGTGAGTTTGGACAGAAGTATTTTGGATAATTCTAGTTTGAGATTATTTTTGGATTTCCATAAAAGGACAACCCGGAGGTCGGGCAGCAACCCGTCATTTCCGGCAAGGTCGTGAGACTTGAACCCGCAACCGAAGGGTGACAAGGGTGTATCACCTACCACTAGCCCACGTGATATACTGGATTAAATAATGTAGTTTTTTTAAAAGGTCTGGTAGATTAATTAGAAATTCATTTTTTTGGAACCCTATACGAATATGATAAATGGAATTTTTTAAGTTCTATTATCTTTTAGAGTGAAAGATGAGTTTGTGGTTGAAATTAGCAAAATGATGGAACTATACTTGTCAAGTATATATATATATATATATAATTTTTTTCTACTCTTATTCTATGAAGAAATTAATTGTTATACATTAGGTAAGGGATCTTAAAATGAAAAATGTGTTATCCTAATACCTTATGTTTTTTTGAACCGATGATATTTTAAATCATCATAGATTGATGGCTTTGGGGCCCTAAATTCTACAATTGTTTGTGACTGATGACCTAAATCACTCCCTATAAATATTTACGTTTTTCCTCCAATTATGTGTCTCTAATTTCCACCAATTTTCTCCTAATCGAGATCATAATTTGGTGGTGACTTTTTCATTTCCCTTTCCCTTTTATTAAGACTAAATTCTATTAACCCTATTTCTGATGTGGGTTTTCCACAAAGGTATTTTCTATTTTCAAACTTTTATTTCTGAAGAACAATTTCAAATTGTGAGGACACAATTTATTTAAGGAGGGGAGAATGTAACACCCCCAGATTTCATAGTACATTATTTCTTCAAATTAATGCAATAACTTTCAGTACATGCAACACTGAGTTCAAGCGCATCACGACTTACCAAACTAGTTGTTCAAAAGTGGTTATGAATAGTATTAACTTTATTTTGAACATTATATAATCCTTATAATTTTAGAATCCATATTATGAGTTTTTTAGACATAATATTAGAACAAATTCATTTTTTTAGATAAAAGAATTATTTTTCAAAAAATGTAATTTTACCGCCTTTTAATAGCGAACCTTTTTTAAATCCAATATTTGAAACTTTTATATATTCAATTTGAAGAAATAAACTTCTTCTTTAGAATTGGGACATAAGAATTTAATTTCAATAAATATTTGTTGTTTTTCTGATAACTTTCATATTTGGGTGAATAGTGAAAAATACTATATTTTAACTGCAAACATTTTTTTTAATCAAAATAATTTACAGTGTTGAATTATAAATTATAATCTTTTGGAAATATAATTAGATTATATATTTACCCTTTAATCCAATGTTGGTCATTAGAATTAATTTCACATTGAAATTATACATAAACAAGTTTCAATCTTTTGATAGTTATTGTTTCATAAAAAGAGGCTATTTGTTTGGACAACGAGAATTAATTTTAAATTAATAAATGAAACTTATATGTTTTGAATTTGGTAAAATAGACTTCTTTGTGGATTCGGAATGTCAAAATTAGCTAAGGATGAATTTTTGGTATTTTTTCTGATAACTTTCAATTATTGATGAATAGTGAAAAACATTGAGTTATAGTTTAAAACCAAATTTTTATTTAAATAATTATTTATTTCAATTAAATTTATTTTAGGTCAAAATAGATACATAATACCTATATAATTTCAATTTAATTCCTTGAAGTCAGTTTATAATAATTTTAGATATATACAAATTTTATTGAACTTTTCACCGTCTTTTACCCATCTCCTAGGAGAATTTTCAAATTCACATAAAACGTAATTTTTCCGCTTCTGTGTGTAGAATTTCGAAAATCTGAGAGACACAGTTAATATCAATGAGTAAAATCTGGTTCAATAAGATAAAAATAATTTTTTGTGAATAGTATATTTTTACTTTTATTTACCACGATTAAAAGTAAATAGGGTAATTAAGGGTAAAAATGATATTAATATTACCCTAAAATAGGTAATAATTCTATTGGAAAAGTGTATCTCGACCAAAAACAACCTTAGGAATAAAATATTATCATTTAGGTCTACTTGGATTAGATTAGGATATTTATTATTATTTAATTCAAAGAAGAGTTAAAAGAGTTAAAATCAAAGTTTAATAACTAAAACATTTTTAATATAGGGTTATAAATAAGATAAATTCAATTATAAATATTCATTAGAAATATAAAAAGATTTTATACCTAGTCGTATTTTTTTTATAATTTTGGACATTAAATAATTTAATTTATTTATGACACAATGATGATGCAGTAATTACCGTATTAATGAATGATTAAGATAATTGATATTATAAATACGCAAATAAATGTAATTTGAGACTTTTTATGAATTAAAATAATTTTCTAGATTAATATGACATATTACGATTGGTTATATGAATTGTTTTCGAAGTAATAATGCTGTTATGAATTTATCAAAAACAAAATACCCAATAGTGTCAAAATTGACATGGAAGAGTTTTTAAAACAAATATTATATTATTAATTGATATTCTATTATTAAAAATCTAAGGTTCGACCAAAGGACTTATATCATGATATTTGTATCATTAATGGACTACTTGGGGGTAGATTCGAAGTTTATAGTAATTTTATTAACCATATAATATAAAAATACATAGAGACATGGTAAATGTGAAACTAATTAAGTAAGAGTTAAAACTAAAAGATAAGGTTAATAAAGTAACCTAAACCTATCTAAAACCTACTGGTTGAGTGGATTTCTACCCATCCCCACCTTAGCCTCAAAATAAATCAATTTCATGACATTATAAACCGAATATTAATTTATTATAAAATAATATTTTAAGTTTTTCCAAAGGTGCCCCTCACCCCTCTTATAAAAGGGCACTCCCCCTTCTCACTAATTCACACCTTAAAAGACTTTTGGATCAGCAAAAACCTACCCAAATATTCTACCAACTTCTCTCAATTCAACCTAGAGGCCTTATTTTGATCATAAAGTCAACCTAAGGATACCTTTTGATCAAATCAAAAAGAAAAACCTGAAGAAGAGGTAATGTTTTCACCACCCTCTTTCAAGTTCCTTTCTTCTTACACTTATTCTTTCTTTGATATTTCCATTCTAAAATAATAACCCCTGTATCTTCTATATACTGTGATGTTATTATAAATATGTTACAACTATATTCATTATTCTATCCATCCTTTGAATGAAAAGTCACCATACGTGCATACGTATGACTTATTGTCTCCACGTCGTGGTGTAATTGTTATTCAAAACATTATTATTTGGATGGATATGATAATGATGTGTAATTGAAGTAAATAAAAAATATCACATTATAATTATTCTTTATATATGATATACCATCCAATTATATATTATTTTAATATCAAAATAATGATATTGTCGCTCATGTGTACGTACGGACTACCGCCTCCACAAACGCGATGAGATCCATTCCCCATCGTATCCATTCAAGAATAATTCTCATTTGATGATTAAAAGTAATGTTTAAGAACTTTATATAATTCTGGATATGAATAAGATACAACCTATCCATAACAAACACGTCTTATGTAACAAAGCATATAAAAGAAAATGAATTATTTAACACCCGAAACAACGATAATACTTAGATATTATTAACAAAGCAATATTAAAAGATCATATATGAGATCATATTTATGTATATGATTATTGTATAATTTAATAACAATGTTTTAACTATTATACAGGAGTTTAACCTACCCATGACCAAGTAAAAGTACAAGGTAAGGGTTTATTTCATAATCTCTTCATCATCTGAGGTTGTTTATACGTAATTATCTACTGGGGCCTCTTTATCATCCACATCCATGTTTCTTAAAAATGTATTTCAAAACATTATTACTATATTACAGAATATGGTTTAATGTAATTTATACCATTGTTTGAATTTTTATAAGAAGTTTATAAAGGAATCTTTCTGTCATTTTCCAAACAAGGTCCTTTTGAACCGTTTCGACAGAATTAAGGTAAGAATGTATTTTTTTAACTTATACGGCGGGTGCGGCTATTTTCGGCCATTATAAAATCATCGAAGCTTACCTTATAATCTTATATGAATATTTTTAAAGTAAATGTTTTATTTTATAATGATGTGAATTTTAAATTATTTCAAGATTAATATTTTAAGAATTTTTGAAAGGTACTCTTTATCAAGATTAGAATTTTAAATGTTTTAAAGATTTATCTTTCTAAATCTTTTTAATTAATGTCTATGTTTTCAAAATGATTTTAAGTATTTATTTATATGTACATGAATGTTTTGAAATGATATTTCTTTTCAAAAGTTTCAAAGTGGTATGGGACACTTTGATACACAAATATCTTTTAAATTACTTCCTTTATAAATGTGTGACTTTTAAATGATTTCAAAAAAAGAGATATTTCTATCAAATAGTTTTCATTTCATCTATGTCAACATCCTTTGATGGATTTTAAGATTATTTGAAGTTGATTTATTATGATACAAAACTTTCATATTGTATTGAAGGTTTTGTGATTTGTTTGACTGTGGATATGTTATTTTTATACCATTCATGGTATATGGAGAAATAATTGACATTTCGTATGCTAGTTTTAATATGAATGTTTATGTTATGTATAAACCTGTTTATATGAGGAATGCATTCAACTTAGTAATTGACGAGTGGATCCTGCTATACCTCCTCGATGCATCGGTAGGTCTCATGAGACAAACTAGTATCTTGGCACAATGCCTTGAAAAAATCTTATTTGTAGTCTTGGCACAAGGCCTTGACTATGTGGTTATGATAGTCTCACATTATGCATTCCATCAATATGAAAGTTGTTATTGATATTGCATGTGATTATTCGACTAGCATAATATCCATGTCAATAATTAAATGAAATTATTTCATTTTATATTTTCCATATAATGTTGAAGTTCATGATTAAAAGGCTTTTGTTTTAGTTATAAATTGCATTAAATGTTTATGTTTATTTATGAAATTTTTTGCAATATTGTTATCCTTACTAAGCATCTGAGCTCACCCCTTTAAATGTTTTAATTTTTCCCAGGATATGAAGAAGTATTTTATGAATGACCAACAAGGATAGTATGAGGGGATATGAAGAAAAGATGCTTTTGTAGTTTTTTTAACTTTATGATGTAATGTAAGACTTATGGATGTATCTAGTGTTTCCAAGGCTACAAAAATAATCGGACTTTCAAGACTTTATCTTTTGTGATCATGCCAATATTATGTAATAATGCACCGACTCTGGGTAACTGGGGTCGGGGCGTTACATCAATCCTTGGAACATGAAACTTGTTCTTTATCGAAATCTTATTGAGCTCTCAGTAATCGATACACAATCACATTGATCCATCCTATGTCTTTACAAATAATATTGGCTCCCACAAGGTGATAAACTATAGAGTATGGACCCTTTGTCTATTTTCTATTAAATCTAATCCTTTAACTCCTCTAGTTTGATACAGGACATCCTGTAGGGACATTTTGAGATAATAGTGGCTTCTGGTATAAGTTCTATTGATTAATCTACCTTAAGATTTGGGGGAATTCCAAGTAAATCATCGGTAAATACATCAATGTATTCCATCATAATGGGAATTTACTCAAGTCTTATGCTTTCCTTTGATACAACCACTTAGTCCACATATTATTTTTCACAGGGTATCAACACCAACACCATTGTGGCATTTTCAAAAGGATATTTATGATAATACTTGAATTTATAGAGGATCATGGGATGATTTAGAATATGAAAAGATATTTCCTTTTCTCAATAGTTGATGTGTGCTCTATATAACAAGATCTAATCCCATCCCAGTATGGTATCAAATTTCACCAAGGTAAGTATTATAAGATTTACTAGAAAGAAATTTCCCACTTACACAAACATGAGAAGAGTCCAACAATTGGGTTGAAATGATTTCACCATTAGGTATTTTTACAGATATCTATAGTTAAAGGCCCTGGGGATTCAATTCAATATTTTTAGAAAACTTGCAGTATATAAAGGAATGTGTAGAACTAGAATCAAATAATAATTTTTCCATTATTGAGTGAATAGTAAGTGCACCTTGTATGAATTCATTTTCTTACTCCGCTTCATCAGTAGTGATGGTATACGGTTTACCTTTCTACTTTGTCTTTAGTGGACTCTAATGGTTATTACCCTCAAGGGATCAAGGTTTAGTGAACTATCTTGAATAGTTTCCTTTCTCCCTAGAATTGATGCATTGAACCATATGTGGTATATTAGGAGGTTCCCTTACTTCCTCCATCACATTGGCTTATTTCTTTATGTCTCTTAAAAATTAATGAGCTTGATGTCCTTATATCCCATAGTTGAAGAATTTAACCACCCCTTTAAGGAAATTTCTATAATGTTTCTTCCCATATTTTTTACATGTGGGTGGTTGGATCCTCTTTCCTCCTTTTTGATTTAACCCCAAAACACGAAAATCCATTATTCTCACCTTATCTCAATAACCATGGGACCATTCTCCAATATTTATCTTGATATTGAGATCACATTGAACCACTTATTCATAATTCCCAATGTCTCAAATACCTATAGATTTTTGAAGGCTTGGTTACACACCACTAAAGAATCTATATATTTTTTTATAATTTTTTATAATAAAACCTAAGGTGTATCTTAAAAGCCTTGTAAAGTATTCTTTATGACTCGTGATAGATTCACTTTCCTTTTACTTCACCTCAATGAATTATATCTCTATATTTTTATGAAGAGTTTGAGGGAAATACTTGTCAGGAAATATTTTATTAAATAATTTCCACTCCATATATTCTATTTTATCATTTGGTTCAGTGTTATTTATCAACACCCACCATTGATCATCTTCTCTATATAAATAATATATTTCTAGAGTCACATTCTCCTTCTCAGAATAGTGGATCCCCAAAAAATATCTTCTCAATTGAGTTAACCCACTATTCTGTAACAAGTGGATTAGATGATCCACTAAATTTTGTTTTTTTTCTACATAAAGGACTGAATTTCTAGTTTCTCCTTCTTGGGTGAAGGAATAAATTCCACCTGATTTAGGTTATTATTCGTATCTTGAGACAAGTAGGTATGAATCACCATGGATTTTTTATCTCCACCTCATACGAAATTGGGGATGTCATTTGAGAAATCATTGGATTATACCTCACATGATTTGTTGGTCTGGAATCTCTTGGTTCCCATTATTTTCTAAAATAGAAAACGTTTGAACAAAATTTCAGTCAACAATGAATGAATAAATAATTTATTAATTTATTAAGTTAACCCTAAAAGCATATCTTATGGTATCCCTATGTTTATCATTTTTCTAAAAAAAATATTCTCAGATGATTACATTTACTTAGTCTTATCGAAAGGGTTTTCACTAATATTATCCAATCCAAATTACCAAATTATCTAAAACCTACTATGATACCAACTATAGTAACTCTGCTTTTTCTTACATAACTATTACATCATTTTAAAGATAAAAAACATATTAGTTTAAAAAAACCAGGATACGAAGCTTTAATGTCTTGGGAAAATTAGGTACATACATAACTTATGTATAATAAAACATTAGCATTGATCTAAAATATTCTTTTTATCATTCTAAAGCTCATTTTCTCCTTAATACATGTAGTCACTTTAGGATATATATCAAAGAAAGGGGTCATCTAAAATCCCAGTAATAAGATGAATAAGGGATATGAAATAATATAACATGAGGGAGAATAATAATCATCATCATAAAAGAATCCTGAGATCATTATCAACATCATAAAAAAATTGTATAAATAAATGGAATTTTCCAATTCATAAAAATGAAACATCATGTCTTATTGGTCAAATACCACATATATTTGGGAACAAAACTAGCATCATGTTCATGAATATCATGTGTTCATAATCATAAAATAATAATTATAAACAAATATAGCATTATTTTTATGAATAATACACATTATATCATGAGATAAATCACATTAACCATGCATTGTAGGGCTATATAATTCTAGGACCACCCATCACATCATGAGATTTAAATAATGATGGATGCCACATAGAATGTGTAACAAACGTAGCCATAAAATAACCCATGGAAATGAATGAGTTTCATAATAATTGAATAAATAATATATTCATAAATAAACTTTGTGGTTACTAAATGAAAATGGGAAAAAATATATGGTATAATAATCGTCATTCTTGAGTGAAGAATAAACAATCTCTAGAGGAGTCAAGATGTGTTTTGGAAAGAAGAGTTATTTTAGAAAATATTTATATTTGTCATAAAACCATGTCAAAAACATATATATCCTAGAAATAAAAAGGTAATAATAATAAAATTATATATACAAAAAATTAATTGAATATCCATACTGAAATTATTTAGAAAGAGGGAAAACCCAAAAAGGGAGTTGGGTTCGAGAAACCCCTTACATTATGACCCAAAGCATTCTGCACTTTCACTTACTATCCTGGGTAATGAAATTAGATTAATTAATTAATTCATTCATAACCTATTATACATGAATTTTTTTTATTATAATTTTATTATATTCATTTATAGACATTTTGATGAGTTATAATGTTCAATTTCATCGTTTCAGGAGCGTTCATTTTCGTGGTGTCATGGTCGGTTTACTTGAATATAATTATGGAAGTTCTTGTAAAATGGAAATAATTATCCAAAAGTGAAATTATGCATTATTAATGAAATTAATTAAGTTTAAATGGTCTCATATACCATCTTTTTATGGTATTAAGATTATTTATTTGATTAAACATTAATGATAAATATTTTGTTTATTTTGGTGGTTTGTTCGTCCATCATGAAATAATTTAGTTTCATTAAATATTATGTTTATAAATTAGTTCCAAAATATTAAATAGTTATAATAGGAATATTAAAATCTATTTTAACCATAATAAGGGTTTTATTACCATCCTTGAAGGCGGTAATGGAAAATAAAAATGTGTTGTCCATGATGGAGGTGAATTGACACATCATGGACAATGTTTTCATTTTTTAGAATAAAAGGAGGAGATTAGAGATTTGATGATGGATTTTCCATTAAAAAAAATAAAATAAAATAATATATATGATACTGGAGTTATCATTACACTTTAGATAAGGGTAGGTGAGTAGAGGATCAGAAAAGAAATTAAAATATAAGGATTGAGGATTTTACCTCTTGAATATTGTCTCATTGAGAACCTTCTTAAGGCACTTTCTTGTGGTCTTTTATTGAGACTAGTAGATCTTGGACGCGGGGAAGAGGCTTGGAGATGGAATTGGGTATAATTTATATAATATATAGGGCTTAAAAGGTGTGAGGGGAAGGGGTGGTGATGAGTGGTATTTGTAAGGGAGGATAGGGGTGTTTTTTGATTATTTTATTCATTTGTTTATAATTTTGGATCAAGACTATCAATAGTGTTCATTAGCATGACTAAATATAGTAAACAAGGAAGGATAGTTCAAGATAATGGTTACTAAATCATCCATACATCATACATGACTAAAAAATTTATGTATTTAGCTTATATAATAAATTTATGTATTTCACTATTCACCAAAAATTCAACTATTTTAGAAAAATCCCAAAAAAACACTATAACCATTTTTTGACATGTAGATTAAAAAAATGGAATCGATTACATGAAAATAATTTTCTATATATGATATATTTAATTTTTATATAAAATCATCATTTATTTAACAAATACTAATTTTAATATTATAATCGACTTGTTTACCCTTTGAAAAATTAATTAAGGTTTCAAAAAATTATATTATAATTTTAATAAAACATAATATTAATTTATATTAAATCATTATATTAATTATATAAATTTTAATTAAAAATTTATATTTTACAAAAATACCAACACTTGATTTAACATTTTTAAAACATTTATTTACTAATACCATGATATAAATATATCATATTTTTATTTTTATGATAAATAAATTTTATTTGTAATTTCATCGGTGATGTTACTACTTTAAGGGCTGGATTGCGATTCCTAATGGTCATATTACAATTCCAACGGTCATGTTACTATTCCATCTATATAGGTTCCTTAGTTTCTATAAATTTAACATAATTTATTCTTAATTTCAAAGAATAATGATTTTATTGGGTTATCTATTTGATACTTGTGTTTTGTGACATAATTATAAGAAGGAAAATTCCATTGATAAAGGTTTCAGTCATTACATTAATTAAAAAATTTCACATGAAATGATAACATGATATATTTTCTTCATTACATATTAAATGATATCATTTAAACTTTTAAAACTCAATTTAAAAATAATAATATATTTAAAACTAGACACCCTACTAGAAGAATTTGAAAATTTAGAATGATAATTTTGAAAAAAATTCCCTTCTATAAAATAATGATTTTAAGAATAGAAATATTATATAATAAAAATTTTAATTTTGAAATAAGCCTCTAATAAAAATATTTTCCTCTCTTACCATATTATGCTAACTAACCCTTTCTTTTCTATTTCCGAGCACCATCTTGAAGGAAGTATCCCATAATCTATAAATTCATATAATGATTTAAAAAATTGTTTCTATATCTATTAATTTTATTTAGCATCATTAACATATATCATATTAATTATTCATGTTATATTATCAATGAAATTTCGTTTTTCATTAACCATAACATTTTTAAGAAGATAAAATATTCCATTCCATTCACACATTGGTCAATCATTTTATAAATTTATAATGTTGAGGTAGCGACCACACTCTAATGTAGCAGGCCTAGGTAGTGGAGAAGTGGATGAGAACCAGTACAGGGTAGTTCTAGAGAGCTCTTGGAATGGGGCAACACCAAGACTAGGAGGAAACTAATGTTCGTGGAGTGGGTTGTCAATATAAAAACTAAAATACAATACTGTGAAATTGATTTCACTAGAGCATGACCTATATGATCCATATTAGGGTAAAATTTGGAATGCAAAGACCCCAAAACTAGGAACCGCCAGAGGAGGATAAAAAATGGCTGGGAATTCATCAATAGAGCTTCTAAATGTGGAACCAAAAGACCACTGATCCAAGATAAAGTCTCACTATCGTACACCATTGAACCTGAAAAAGAAAAAAATAAGAGAGGAGGAGAAAAAAATAAAATAACATAGATTTATGAGTTAAATATTCCTAGAGAAGTTTTAGAGGGAGAGAAAATAGAGATGAACTTCTATGAGAGCTTGAACTACGTGATGGAAATAAGTTGTGTTAGTGTTCTTTTTAAAATACTATGAAGTTTGTATCAGTGCTTCCAAAAAACTGCTGATAAAGGGGTTTTTTCAATGCTAAAAAATTAGCATTGATAAAGATGACTTTTATCGGTGATAGTTTAGCAGTGAGAAAGATTTATAATTATAATTATAAATAAATATATTTATAAATATTTTCATATTACTATAAATATATTTATATAATTATATATAATAATATAATTAAATATATATAATAAATAAATATTAAAATATTAAAAAATATTCATTATTTAAGTATCCTTTCTATAATTTTATAATTATTTAAATATATAATTTTGTATTTATAATTATATTAATATTTTTTAAAAAATGATATATATATTTTTATAATTATTAACATAGAATTTTATAAATATAGAAAATATACATTTATAAATATATTTATAAATGTATTTATAATTAATTATTTATAATTATATATATATATCTTTAATAAATATATATAAATATAAATATAAATATAATAAATATATTTATTATTTAAATATATTTATTATAATTTTATAATTATAAATATAATTATATAATTATATATATTAATAAAATTATATATATAAGAGATGGGTTCTAGATGGGTGTGTCTCTCTCTACGCCTCCATGGAGATTAGGGCAACAATTTCAGGGATTCTTCATTAAATCCTTTACTAAATGATGACTTTCTTTCAAATGGGTGCTTTGAAAGCCAAAAATTCATTGTGGGTAAGGAGGGAAAGTGATTTAATTATGATGGGGTTTTCACTTATCTATTCTCTAAAATTAGATCTAGATGCTCCTACTTTCCCTTCAAGGACACCATCGTTAGTGGTCTTTTTCGAAAGGGTTTCATTTCAAATGTGAAACCAGATCCTATCATGATCTCAAGATGCATGGATATTGGTAATCATTCCATGATTTCTCATTTTATTTTTCCACATGGTGCCTCATCTTGGAGAATCAATGACTTAGAATATCACCTTTCAAAAATTTAGGGATTGAAGCCCTAGAAATGTGTTTCTTTAGGATTTATTTTTTTATTTACATTTCCATGTGAGGAACAAAATATGAAATCACGGGGTTTTGATTCAGTATTTCTCAAGTTGTGTCTTCTTCACAATCCAGAATGGGATCGTAACTTCAATCCACTGGAAGTTAGTAACTCATTTTCTCAAGTGTGGGTCATGATGCACGAGATAAATTAGATTTTATTGAACACACACATATTTCAAGATATCACACTATCTATTAGAATCCCAATTAAAATGGATAATGAAATAGAATTAGTAGGATTTGGGAATTATGATTTTTTTTGGTTGAAGTGGATTTGAGTTCTGTTTTGGTTGATAAAGTGATTTTATCAACTGATGAGGATGATTTTGAGTTGTGGATTGAGTATGAGAATATTCTACAATTTTATATGGATTGTAGAGTACTTGGAAATGAAAAATAGAACTGTATAAGATCAGTGATCTATTCATTACGTTTTGATAGAGGTCATGATAAAATCCAATGATTTAAGAAAAAAATAATTTTGATGTCTGTTAGTGGTGATCAATAAGGTGGGCTGTAGAAAATTGGGGATAATTTCCATGTGGAACCTATTTAGACTATTGATACTTCTATGGGTAGACAATAAGATGAGGATTTTACTCACAACATGGAGATGGACACTTGGGAACTTGTGGTGTTTTTGAATTTTGTTATCAAAAATGTAGATTTAAATGGGGTGAAAAAATTTGACCAATTAAAAAAACATGGATTGACATAGAAGCTAATGCTGATGAATCTTATGATCTTTTTTTCCTGAGAGGGAAGAATGGTCCTCAATGGGATTCCAATTTTAGGTGTCCTGAAAAAGTATTATACAATTCCGATGTTACTTTTTCCAGTCTGGTAGGACATGGTAAAATTTAGGTTGATGTGTTGCAAGGTGCATCATTGGAATCCAATTTGAGGAAGGGTTCATCCTCAAAAGATGTTATGATATTCAATCCCTCACCAAGGGTGCACATGGAAGCTAAGGCCCAAAAAATTACACAAGTAGTGGATGGTGGACCTGATGAGAAATTGATGGATGTCTAATCTATTGATGAAGTTGCAGTGTAAGACTAAGTTGATCAACAATTATAGAATGAATAATTGATTGCTGCAAGATCTCACAAAGGTAAAAAATAATTGGATGTAACTTATCTTTAGAAGGTTAAAAACATAAGGACAAAACCGGTGCTACAACCTGATACTGGTTTTTTCTAGTAATAGAGTTGAAGTTTTGCATACTTCTACCTCCATTCTTCCTATTAATCAAGAAGCTCCAAATTCCTTTTTTGAACACTCTATAGTTAGAAACATAACTATTGCATCTTATAATGTGGAGTTTTCTAATCTCAAATTTTCAGAATTACACTAGTTGGGTGGATATCCAACTCATCTACCAGAGGGGACCTGAGAGGTTAATTTCTCACACAAGTGTCTGGTCCAATTTTCTAGTTATCTTACTAATCAAGTGGGATTTAAAATTAGTGATAATTCTCATGAGACAAATGCTAATAATATGCATGATCTTCCACTATTGGGTATCTCTGAAATGGGAACTTTGAGGACTCCTATGTAGGTTTTTGGCTTGTAAAAGGCTATGGTCCCAAACTTCAATACCTTTGGGTTGTTTGATTCAAATAAGCATGTTCCCTCAGAGGAAATCACTCAGGCAGGGGAAGATGCAGCTAGTGGGGGTGGTAATAACTTAGTTGGGGAGATGAATCTTAGATCTGATCATCAAGATATGTGTGATATGGAAACTATGGTATCATCTTTTGATTGAGAACATGAACCTTGGCATATAGAGAAGTGCTGGAATCATGGTTGGCATTTGCGTGGAAGACCCCTCATAAGAAGGGTCGGTAGGGCTCGAACCTCACCCATGCTATTAATTTTCCTTACTTTTAGTGCATAATGTTTTGGCATTTGTGTTTGATGTGGGATGTATTTCCATGTATGTTCTCCTTCTCTACGTTATAATTTCTTGTTTTAATAAAAGGGATTGGACCTTTTCACCTTATCCAAAAAAAAAAATACAAATATATTTATTATAATTTTATGATTATTTAAATGTATAATTATTTATTTATAATTATATAAATACTTATATATATATATATGATTATAATTATAACTAGATAATTTTATAAATATTGTAAATACACATTTAAAAATAACTTTTTTTATAAATATTTATTTACAAATATATTTTTAACATTATTAATTAATTTATAATTATAAATGCATTAGTGTTAAAAATGAGTGAAATTGAATATCTAAAAATGAGTAGATTTTAAAAATATTTAAAAAATTCTAAGTTTAATTAATTATAAAAATTATTAAAAAAATAAAATATGGATATATATTGAAATAAAGATGAATACATATTGAAAATATTAAAATATAATAAATAAATATTAAAAAATGATTAAATTTAAAAAAATAAAAATAAAAAATATTAAAAATTAATAAATAATACTAACTATAATAGTATTAAAAATAAATAAATAAAATTAACGGATTAAAAACATAATATATTGAAAATACTATGTTATTAAATGAAATTATAAAAGGAATATTAAAATTTGAATAAATTACATAAATATTAAGTGTATGTGTTTCTATATAAGATTTCATTAATTACATAAATATTTGTGTGTGTCAAATTAAGGTGTATATATATATACAAGATTGATATATGTTAAATTAAATAATGACATCATTTAATACATAACATCTATTAATGAAATAAATAAATAATAATAATGACTAAATTTAAAAAATGAATAACAGTAATTAATTATATATATAATATTAAAAAATTAAAAATGATTATTAATAAATGTTAAAATAGAAATAAATACATATTAATTATATAAATTACAACCATGTCATAAATATTAAATGTTAATGAATAAAAATGTATAATTAAATATTGAGGATGTATAAAATTAAAAACAAATTGAACAATGAAAAATAAAAAATGAATAAATTACAAAAAATATTAAAAAAATTAAGATTAATAATGAAAAAATAATATTGAAAATGAATAAAATTTAAAAAATATTTAAAATTAATAAATAGTATATATTGAATAAAAATATAAAAATTGATATAATTTACCAATTAGAAACATAATAAATAATAAATAAATTATATTAATAAATATAATTCTAAAATGAAAACTAAAAATTGAATAAATTATAGAAATATTATGTGTGTGTGTTATATATAAGAAAGCATTAATTATGTATATGTATGTGTGAAATTAATGTATCACACGTTTGATATATTTTAAATTGAAAAATCAAACAACATTCAGTTAAATTAACATTACTTGATACAATTAGTCAACATTTTTAATTAATATTAATTTTTAATTATAAACCATTGTTCACTAAATATATGACTTAATTAATATAAGCATAATCATTGTGTATTATCTAAATTATATTTTAAGAAATATTATATATAATGATATATATATATGAATATATTTTAATATTAAAAATATTAAAAATTTAAATGAATAATTATGTATAAAAACTATTAAAAATGAATAAGACATTAATATGTTTCTAATTATCACACTTGATTCGTTTTATATATTTATATTTAATATATATTATTTATCAATATTTATAATTAATATATATATATATATATTAAATTTATTCATTTTTATCGATAATTGTTTCATTAATAATTCTTTTTAATAACCCTGTAATTTATTTATTTTTTTAATTTAATTATTAAAATTAATTTATATTATATATTTACATTTAATATATACTATTTATTAATATTTATAATTTATATATATGTACATTAAATTAATTTATTTTAATTAATAATTATTTAATAAATAAATTTTTTAATATTTTTTTAATTTACTCATTTTTAGTTTTTGTTTGTTTAATGATTACAATTTATTCATTATATATATATAATATAATATTTATTAATATTTATAATATATATTAAATTTATTAATAATTATTTAATTAATTTTTTTATTAATTTATCAAATTTATTAATTTTTAATTTTTATTTGTTCAATTATGTCTATTTTTTAAATAGTTTTTCTTCTTGTATTTTTTTTTAAAAATTATTGTTTTATATAAAGAATTGGGGTCACGAACGACATGGGAAGGTTGGTCGGGCCATGTATAAGCTCACATGGAGGGGCAGGTGGGATGGGTTGTGTAGGACCCAATAATGTTTATACGGGTGGGTTAAAACCTGAGGGAATCATAGGGTGTTCCAATGCATGCACAAGCCTGTGCGTGTAGCCCATTCCCATATAGGTGTGTTTGGAGAGTGTATGCAGGAGACCATCCTCACAGTAGGCTTCTGACAGTGGGATGTGGTGATATCATATAAAAATAAGCGTCCAAATGTCCACTATTTCGATGTGGGACTCGTGCGCACCGTCGAGACCTTTATGAATGCTAGAAAATGCACCGTTAAAGGTTTTAATTTATTAGTATTATAAATAAAACATAGATAAAGGTACCGTTTATCAACATTTTTTTAGCACTGATAATGGAAGCATTTATGCTGATAAAGGCTAATGCTGTTTATTGCACATTTTGTAGCAGTGTTGCATTCGCAGGATTAATTTTAAAATAAAATTTTCCACCTATGTAAATTAAATTTGGAAAATTGGATTCTATATTTAGAATCATCATAGTTTATATTATTCATTAAGGTCAATATAATGTTTTACAAAAATGAATAGTGAAAACAAAAAATATTAATTACTATAGTTAAGGTAAAAATGAGTTTATGAAGGGGTTAAACAAAAAGGATAATGTTTAAAATGACCTAAAAACTTGTCTAAAATCTATTTTATGACCATATTTTTACCCTATAATGTCTAAGTCTCAATAATACTCTATTTTAGATCCTTGTGGCATTATAAAAACATGGGTACATCTTTTTCTTTTCAAAAAATTACAATTGTGCCACTCACCTTAGTTATAAAAGGCCACCCCTTATCCTCTATTCTTAACACCTTAAAACCATTTTTGGTTCATCTAACCCCTACTCAAATAACTTTAAATCTTACGTCCTCTCATATTATAAGCCTTAATTTGGACAGAAATCCAACCTAGGAAGGATTTTGGTGCAAACCTAAGGAGGTAACACGAAGAATTGGTAATGTTCTTCAGGGAGCATTTTTTAGTTTATTTCTTCCTCCACCTACTTAAATTATTATTAATACACATTGATATAATAAAATTATTATATTACATATACTAATATTTTTTTTATGTCAAGGTAATGACCTAAAAATATTTCCACTTCCATTAAATGGGTTACAAAATCATATTTTTAGTGTACAACGGACTATTGCCTCACAAATCAATGCCATTCATTTTTCCATTAACACCTATAATAGGTGGATATGATGATGGATATAAGGTATATATATATATATAATATTAATAAAAAAATTATACCTCTTTATTTATCATATCATATATACCTTTTTTTACATTCCATTGTATAGGGGATATGATAACATCGCTCGTGTTTACAGAAAACTACCACCTTATGAAGCGATGTGATTCATTTTTCCTTAACACGTTACATGGAAGTTAAAAAGGATAAATTTAAGGAATATATATGATATAAGGAAAATAATTATGATAATTGTGACATATTTATCATTATGAAAATATATTATATCATTTTATTTCTTACCTTTTCACTCATTGAAAGATTATAATGTTGTTCATGTACGTGTGGACTACAGGCTTCACGAAGCGATGTGACTCTCTCTTTTCATCACCACAAAAGTCTTTAATAGGTATAAATATATTTAAATGAATAATATTATATTTATGATATTATTATTATTCTATAAATATAAAATATTACTTATCTTCTTTCTATAATTAATGTTGAAAAATGTAAACGTTACTTATGCATATGTACGACCTATCATCTCCATGATCGTAACATACTTATTTTCTCAAAAAAATATTTTTTGATTGGTCTTAAAAGTATAATAGATGTATAAATATTATAATTATTTCATGATTATTATTCTAGATATGATTTAACCATTATCAAATTAAGAGGACCAAAAATAACAAATCAAAACGTATATGAAAAACAAAGTGGTTATTACCCAAAATGTGATTTTTACAAGGAATTAGAAATAAACGGGTAATGAATAGTCATAAGTAAGTAATATATGGTATAATAAATATAATTATGGTTCTATAATAAATTTATAATAATATTATATTCATTATATAGGAGTTTTAAATGTGTATGAAGGAATTTGAGACCTAAGATAAAGGTATTTTAGTCTTTCTTTTATTTTTGGGAGACATGTGTCATATCCACCATTCGTTTTATCTTTGTGGTGTATATACTACCCTATTGACATGTTATGCCATTAATATAACTATTTTCATGATATTTAAAGTTTATTTTTATTTTATTATATATTGGTGCATGTGATTAAAAATATTACTAAAGTGGTAAGATATTTTTGTCTCACTTTTTTTGCTTTTTTGAGACATAAGCCATATTCGCCTTGTATTTCTTTGATGTGGAGTATATAATTCTCATGAATGTATTTTAATATGATTATAATGAAAATTATGGGGAAACATATTAATTTTAGGATCTCTCTTTCATGGGTATTATGCTTCAAATGTTACCAATGTTGTATTGGTTTTATGTTACAATCTCATCGCTTATCTGGATTGTTTATGATTAAGTATCCAATATTCAAATATTATGATATAACTCTAAATAATTATCATGAATTTTCTTATCCTATGGTTATTCATTATATTTTCAAGTAATATTAAGATTTTTACACTCTTTTATGCTTAAAATAATTGAGAAAATGTTTTAATAAAAATCTGACTTTATTTCTCACTTCGGTCTGAAATCCATTTTCTTCCAGAATAATGTTTTTTGAATTTTTTTTAAAATTATTTAATATTATCATATTAATTTTAAAATATATTTTTAACCATATTTTAATTTTTACAAAGTGTTGAAACTGTAATATTAATTTTTATTCCTAAATAATGCCAATTTGGATTTTAACCAAAAATGTAAAAAGAATAATTATTTTAATCATGCTTGACACGAAGAGTATTTCCCACAGTCATGACCACTAAATGATTTCAATATTTACTTACAAGTTTTAAAAATATTTTCAAATAAAAATTTTTCCATTAAATTTGAATTTTTTTTAGTTTTTATATTGATTATTACAAAGAGAAAAGAATTTTGAAAATGTGTTATGTTTTAAAAAGTTTTTTTCAAAGTGGAAAGACTATTTTCCTCAAGAAATATTCCAAGTGATCTTTAAAAAAATATTTTACATCTAATATTAAATAATTTTATTTTAATTACATTTTAATGGGTATAAGATAATGAAACCATCATTATTATTTCTCTATATGGTTATTTTTTATGTTGATGAAATGTTTAGGAAACCTATTTTCCATACATGTGTTATGATGTCATAACATGAAAAAAGTTTTACGGTAATGTGGAACATATAAGTATGGTTTTAATTATGTGACGAGTGGGACCTATATCTCCCTCCAATTAATTGGGTGAAGATGGATAACTCATGGGTAAATTTTTTATGCATGAACATAATTACATGTTCACAATTTTATGAATGAACCAGACTACATGTTCATGATGTTATGTGAGAACCTAATCACATGTTCACAGTGTTATTCATGGACCTATATCTCATTTACAAAATATTCTATGTGAAGCTGGTTTCATGTACATATGTTTATTTGAGGGTAGGATTTCATATCCTTAACTTAATGAGTGAACCCGTCTCTATTTATACATGCTCATAATGTTATAAGCTGATGTGTATGACACAAAACTATCTATTATGATAATTTTGTGTTCTCATAGCTCATGTTATTTGATTCAATTACTATTAAAGTCTTAGTAACTTTCATTATTCAATGACTCATTTTTATGATCTATGATATACATAATGGATTTTAAAATGTTATTCTCATGTTCTCATATCTATATGATCATGTTATATGAATATATACCTTGTTTACCCTTACTGAACATCTGAGATCACCCTTTATTTTGTTTCCTCTCTCAAATTTATGAAGAATAGTTTTATGTAGGGTATTTTTATAAAGAGTAATAAATGGGAAGATATTTGTCAGAGACATTGAAGATATTTCACTAAATTAGAAGATTATGTTCCTAGTATTCAAAGGCACTAAACTATTATGGTCCTCTGTCACATGTTTGTGTAATGTATTGAATATTCATCTAAAAATATTTAATATCATTGTATGAGAATACTGGGTCTCTATATCCTCACTATTTACTAAACCAAGTATAATGTCTAATTAATTAATTAATTAATTAATTATAACTCCATTATACACCAATAAATAATACTTATGATCAACCAATAAAACAAATTAACTATTATTCCTATGAATTGATAAATATATTATAATATACTTATTAAATTCATATATAATTTATCCTTGTTTATTGTATACACTTATTTTATGTCCCTATAGGCCCTTTTCTTAGTTCCATTAGGCTAAACTTCCTAAATTCACAGGTTCGCATCTATAAACTTTCCAAAGTACCCATAGAGAAAATAATTAATGTTTTAATGACCTTCAACCCCATACAAACTATTACTTTGAAATACAATCCCTTTATCCTAATATATATCATTAAATAGGTTTCATAACTTGTGTTATCAACCTTTATGCTCAACTTTATTTCTTTAACTTTCTGAAACTGAACCCATCAAATAACCACCATGGACATGGAATTAATTTTAATATTCTATCCCATCAAAAGTCTTGAGATATTCACTTCCAATGGAAGGTAAAAATCCCCTCTCACATTATTCATTAATGTTATGCCACTTGTAATGTGAACAACATATATAAATTCACCATGAACTATTGTCTTGATGGTTTATGAAATAAATCTAATAACTTGAGTCATGTTATAAATTAATAATAATTTTAATGTCAAAGTATCATTACAAAGGTCCATGGAAAGGAATATCCAATAACATATGAAACATACATAATTCCTATTAGCGGGTCCATTCTCATAACCTCTCTTATTAGATATTACTAAGGGAGAACACCATGATAAATTGTTTCAATGTCTTATGAGCCTCTTAACCATGATAAACTATATAATCTATGTCTTATTAGATAATATCATTCGACCATATAACTTGGGTTTAAGGAATACAATCATAGCATCTAAGGTATATTGTCATACAAGGGAACTACTATGTACTTTCAATGTCAGAAGTATCCTTTGTACATTATCACATACACTATCACACATAAAAAAATTACATTTTATAAGAAATTATATTGTACTCAAACACCATGAATATACAATTTAATTAAAATTACAAGGGAAATTGGTTTTAGGGAACCACAAACTCCAATATCATTAATTCCTCTACACCTTATCACATGTATTCCTTCCCATATTCATGAATTAATAATATAGTTTTTCATTTTATACCTTAAACCAACTTAATATGTTCCAACTATGTATTTTAATATATAAAACATTATACAAAAAATTATTTGTGTTACTTACCTAAGAATAAAATATAACTAAATCTACACAAATCCAAATACATATCATACATAATTTATATATAAACCTTTCATGTAAATGCTTTTAATAATGGAAAACAAGAATACCCACAAGAGGAAGTAAGTTATGATTGGTAGCCAATGCCAAATTTTCTATATTGATCATAAATCCCAAGATCAGTGAGAATCCCATCCAAAGTACCACTATGCATAGAACATACTTAACATAAACCTTAATTCTGATACAAACTTGACTCCTAAAATTTATAAATTATAATCAATATTTACTATGGAGTTCATAACACAAAAATAAATCATATATTAGGATGAATGTCACTAATTATTATGTCATTCCTAACAGGTAACACCTTATATGGATAGAAAAAATTTATAAGAAGTAGTTCAGAAAATTTAAACTAAAACTTAAATCCATTCATAATTTTAAAAATTTATTCTAATAAATAATTAAAAATTAAAGGATAAATAAATAAATATATTTTATAAAATACAAAATGAAATATAAATTTATGAACATTTCATTAATAAAGAAACTCTAATAATTTCATAATTTATAAATTATTTTATGTACATTCTATTACATATAAATATAAAAAAATTATATCTATATCATAAGTTTAATTGACCATACTTTCATAGATTATTTCATTAATGTATTGGATATTGGAATATTTAGAAGAAGTTTACCAAGAAGAGGATGGAGTTATAGATGAAATTTCATCCAGAAAGATGTGTTTTGCGACATGACCCTATGTATTATTACATAATGGGTTAGAGAGTATTTTTTATAGTATGGTATGTCACACCATGAATAATTATACTAAGACATAGTTATTATGTTATGGCATAGGTTTTGATCTGTGAGGTTTTTGTCTCATGATTTTTCCAAGTGAAAATATGGTTCTGGAATTATGATGATTAGTTGTGGCCTGAGTGTCTATGAGTTATTCTTATGTGGGGAAAATACTTGGGTTAATCTGACATGATTTCTTCTGAGTTTATCTTCAATTAATGTGGTTGTGATTCCATTTTCTGGATCATGACATGGTTATCTTTAAGTTTTTTAGAGTTTATCTCATGTGATATAGTTTTTACAAGGAGTCTATTAAGATTAATCTTACATGTGCCTTTGAGTAAATCTTCTAAAAAGGATGTTTCATCATGACCACTATCATTACACCTTGGATATATGGGTTATCAGTCCCTAAACTTTAATTATTTAAGGAATTTTAGAATGTGGTTCCTTTCATTACACTATGGTTTGGGCCATGGTTCATCTAACTTGAAGGAAGTGGTCAAGAATATCTCTATGATTCTTATAAAGTTTTATAGTTTCATGGATACCCTTTATATTTCACCATAACCTTCATTATTATATCAATTTTAATGATATCTAACCTTTGATATTTGGATGATATCATGTCATGATATATATATTAGTTTTCCATTGTAGTGTGATACCCTTATCATGCCATGGTTATTTCATTTTCCAGAATGGTTAAAAAATTTCGAATTTTCAATAATTTTCTTTTATTTCCCTAACTTTC
This sequence comes from Viscum album, assembly GCA_963277665.1. Lineage (NCBI taxonomy): Eukaryota > Viridiplantae > Streptophyta > Magnoliopsida > Santalales > Viscaceae > Viscum > Viscum album. The sequence goes on from OY728132.1 coordinate 1,081,032,212, forward strand.
ATTGATACTTAGGTTACTAATGGTTCTACTTCATATACCTTTATCTAAAATTGATTAATTTTCCCTCTTATTTTAGAGATCAACCTCTTTGAGATCTAAAGATATCCCTATTCTCTTTTCCTTAATTCCCATCTAAATCTTTATTCTTGGGGAGGCTATAGAAAATGGGTTGATTGGTTTTGGTGTTGTTTCATTTTGTTTTATATGGGGAGTGGTCGAGTATAATCCTTTTGGTTGATCTTTTTGTGTTTGGTGGTGTTTTATTAGAGTGTTATCATCATCTCATGTAGTAGTTATTGAATCTTTTATTGAGGCCGAGGATTCAAGAATTCTCCTTATTTATTTATGTGTAAATTATATAAATGTCATAATTATTATTTCATTTAGTTGATAATATGTATTACCCAATAAAATAATGTAATTCGCAAAAATAAATTTATGGGAAGATGGTGATTCACATGAGTTTTATGAAATTCCATTATATCAATTACATAGTGATGTTTTGGTTGATTGTGCTAAAGTAATGTACATTTTTTCTGACAAATGGTGTGATAGAATAACCTTTAATAATGGGTTAATCAATTAAATTTAGTAATTAATTGGTTGTTCATAAATCTATTTTATAGGTTTCTAGGAGAGAGTTGGGGGTCATTCAAGACATTACTTGCTTGAGGCATTTATTTTCCATAAGAGTAACTTCCGTAGATATGAACTTTGGTATTCTACTTTGGAGACATTTTTTCTATATGGAATAAATTATTTGTGTATTTGGTTTATTTTATATTTTATATTGAGTATATTTTTGGTTTATCTCATTTTCTTAGGATTACAAGGGTAATGAATCCCATTTATATTTGATTATATCCTTGATGCAAGTCTCTAACCCTTGACCAATTGGAGGAAGTATTCAAGGGTCACTCTCATCTTTATTACTTGATTAGTATGGGTTCTCAGTGGGGAAAGGTCATGAGATAATGGTATCAAATCTATGGATAATATTTATGATGAAGACCCGAGTTAGGCACTGGTGGTAACTGAAATGGTTTAGTGGGGAAACAATATTGATTAAACATAACATGTGTTGTAGCAATGGATACTAGTTAGGAAATTGGAATTTAATCCCCCTATACTATTTGAATAAAGGACCATATTTTTACAAAAAATACATGGTAAAATTATTCTGATTGTGGGTTAGAGACCTAGGATATGTACATGCATAATTTATTTTGTGGTTATGTTTGAATTGTAGTGAATCTGGGGGAAATTAAATAAATTTTATTAAATTATTTTAAATGAATTCAATATTCACATACATAAGAATTTAATTTATTCACTTATATAGATTGATGATGGTTTTCATCCACATGCAGTTTAGGTTAGATATGTATAGTATATTGATATAGTTGACATTCATAAGGTTTTTCCCTTTTGAAGAGGATATTTCTTGGAGGAAGATGTTTTGGGAGTTTTAACGTTATATTTTTGAGAAGTATGAGAAAAATTTATTAAATTATAAGATAGAGAATTGTTTATCAGATCCAAATATATCATCCATCCCAATCCATTCTAGGAGATAACATTGGATCCCATTAAAATCCAATAAATTGAGGGGAGTAGCATGTCTGAGATGGTTTTTGTATCTTAGTGAAATTTCAGATTTATCTATTTCATGGAAAGTTTTCCAAAATTAGTTCAATGAGTAATTCCTTTCTTTGAAGATAAAGTTTCTTAAACATCAAGAGTTTTCTTCTATTTAGTTTTGGATCATGAGCATGTAATATATCATAATTCAATTCAAGGACCTTCTCCATTCTCTTTTTAATCTTTTCCCAGATGAGGAGGAAAGAGAGAAATGTATTGATGAGGTACTATATCCCACTATTCAGCATTAGGTTTACAAATTTACATTACCTGTATATTTAGAAGTAATATATAAACAAGTTTTTATTAAGATAATGCATGCATGATATAGGTTATTTTGATATGGTAGTCATCAAAACTTCATGAGGGGTAGAGATATAGATGGAGGATCTTAGATGCCAAGGATGTTGAGGTTTCAATTGAAATGGAGTCAGTTTTAGTATTCTTGTTCACATTTATATGGAGTCAGTTGTTATTTTGTATTTGAAAATATTTACATCCCAGTAATTTTATTATAAAAGTTGTGACTATCATCAATTTCAGTTCCCAAAGAATTCTCGGTGGCTAGCGTAATGTAGGTGGATAACTTCCAGTTCACCCTTAAAAATATTTTCCTCTACGGATTTATTTATAGTATAGGCTCTATGATTTTATTCTACAGAGGGGATATGGGGTGGGAAGATTACATTTTTATGATTCTTAAGTTTCATAGGGTCAAAGGGATAAGCATGGTCATGGATGTGGTCATCAATAGGACCATCGAGGAAGAGTATCATGGCATAGTCAGTTTCATGTCATGGAGTTTGTATTTCCATTCAGGGAAGAGATTATTATAGGTATTATCTTCTTATCTTCTATGTTGTCTTATATATATTTTTTGATTTTAGATTTGAAACTTTGAATCCAATAACCCAGAGCTTATGGTTATCTTATTACATTGGCACAAGATACAATAGATCACATTCTAAGGGATCAAATAGTTTAATAGTCTTGGGATATTATATACATATATGATTCTCATATTATATTTGAAAACATTAAATATAACTTAAAATTTATAGTGTGAAATTTATTATTTCTTTTAGTATTTCCCTAAAATCAGTTATATATGCCTTCTTGGTATCCTGTGGAATAGAAAAAATAATAAAAGTGTGATCTTTGATGCTTAGTAAAGAAATTGTACTATAGAAGCTATCAGAGTAAATAAAGAAAGAATAATATAACAGAGGTAAATAATATTTAGATATGTCATATAACCAATATAATAAAAGGAGAATATATCCATGGATACCATAACAATATAAAAAATAACATGTATAACAATGAATTGTTTTATAATGATAGAATACACAATCTTGGATATCATAATCTTACTGGCAAGGTCTTGAGCTAATAAATCATATAAAAATAGGTAATGAATATTATAAACACACAAAATAGTTTATCCCATGAGACCTACTGATGCATAAAGGATCTAAAATGGGCCACTCTCATTAATTACTAATTCCAATTCATTCATCATATGAAATGGTAGAATAGTAAATATAATACATAATTTACATAAATATATGTATTTAAAAACAATAATTTGAAATTTCAATATTTTTCAACCTTAAAAATTAGAACATCATGACCATAATACATCTAGATTCATATCATGGACAATATCATTAGACTATATCTCTAATAAATTATAATATTAAAAAAAATTGTTTACATAGATGAAAATACTTTTAAAATAACATTTAAAACTACCTTTTAAAACATGACAAAAATATCCATTTCTTTTGATAACATATTAAATAAAATTTTATAAAATTTTGAGAAAATGAATTTATTTGAAAATAAACATGGAAAATTGTAATGAAATATTCAAAGGAAATAATGGTTATAAATGTAGGAAAATCTATTTGTGCGGAAACTGTTAAATTAAAAATTCTTTTCACACTATTTTAAAAAGTCAATAGTATCTCATTCATAAAATGACAAGAAGATTATTTTTCAAAATTTTAAAATAAGGACATATTTAGTTGAAAAAGAATTCAAATAATCATTTCATCATATAAAGTAGCATTTTTTGGAACATTTCTTTAGATATGGACATAGAAGAAATTTTTTATAGACCAAAGAAGAAATAAGGTCGTCTTTTCTTAAAAAAGCATTATTAAATATATTAATTACCAAATAGAGGTAAATAATAGTAAAAAATGTAAAATACATATATAAAAATATTATAAGAAAATATATGGAGTTTTAAAAATTTATAGATCATAATTTCCTTAAATTAATATTTAAATGTAAATAACATTGAATAAAAATGAGATTGTAGAATAAACCATTACCTTTGACTTCCTCATAAGCATAGATGTTATATTATCCTAAATAATAAATTTAAATTTATTATAATTTTCTAAAATATCCAAGTTAATACTTATAATACTACACATCATTTACTTATTGCATCTTATTAGTCGTTTATTAAAAATATTCCATTATCATTTTCATTTTAGGTGTTAACTGCTTCATTTTTCATATATGTTTTGGTTTGATAGTTACGGTCCTTTCATATTGTTCATGGTTCCATATTACCTGGATTATTATAAAGTAATTTATATCATATTATTACTTAATATCAATGGTATTCTACATTCCTTAATAATTCATGTCATAAACATTATAACATCACTCAAGTAGGTGGTAAAACCAACCTAAACAAGAGTGTGTTATAAAGACCGATTGAGTAAGATAATGATAAGTTATAATAGTAATATAAAATTTATATAATCTTATTAATGTCATAAGTATTATATATATTCAGAATATACAATTTTATAAGCATCAATAAAATGAATATATTGAAAATGAAATATATCACTCATGGAGACGGTAGTTTGTACGTATGCATGAACAATACTTCCATTTTCTAATGAGAAATCAAAAAAGAAAGAATATAATATTTTTTTCATGAAAAATTTAAAAATATATAATAAATATAATATATATTTTTATTAAATCCATTATTATAACCATGTATAAGAGGTGATGATGAAAAATGAATCACATCGCTACACGGAGGCGACAGTTCGCACGTATGCATAAGCAATACCTTCATTTCCCATTTGCTGGAAAGGAGGTGTAAAATGGGTTTCCCATAATCATATTTAAATCCTAGTATATTTATTATAATTTATTAATTATGTTAGGATAGATACAATTTATTTAGAGGAAGTAGAAGAATAAATAATCTTTGAAATAGTCAGTAAAGATGATTACCTCTTCCTTGAGATACATCCTTTGGTTTACACATTAAGCCTTATTAGAATGGTATTAGGGTAATAAAAGAATATCAAGAACAATGGTAGGGAAAATTTTAATGGTTTTTATAATCTATAGGGATCAAATTTTTTGAATAGGGTAAGATAAGAGGTTACCTTTAATATGTGAGGGGACGGAAACACATGGAATTACTTAGAATATTTATATAATATAAAGTCATTTTATTTTTCAAGTGGATCCAAATGGAAAATAATTATATGTAAAGACAATATAATTTTGAAATATATTAAAAAAATAAGATTTATAAAATTTTAGGTGTCATTTTTACCCTTATCTCTTAGTTTAACCCCTCGTAAACCCGTTCTAACCATAACAATAGTAATAAATGTTTACTGTTTCACTATTCATTATGATAAAAAAATTTGAAATGATTACTTAATATTAATAATTATTATTCCAAAAATGGAATCCATTTTTTAATACTCAATTTTTATAAGTGGTAAACATTATTTTAATGATATGTTCAAAAAATTCAATAAAAATGTTTTTAGAATGTTGTTTGTTTTAAGCATAAAAATGATTTTACAACAAAATAAAGTATACAGTTGATTAAAACAAATTTAGTTAGATTTTTTAAAATAAAATGATTCTTATTTTTCTTTAAAATCAAGCCAAAACTGAAATGAACCTTGTAAATACTTGATTAAGATAGAGGAACAAAAAGAGTTTTTATTTCAACAAAAACATTACTCAGATTCCCAAAATACTAAGAATATATTTATAAGTTAAAAATTATAATTTTATGTGTATTATATTTTTTTGTAAATATATATTTGTCCTAGAAAAAGGTTTTTATAAAATTTTATATTGTTATTATATCATTATAATATCATTAAAGTGACATTTTTTTGTAAAATCATTATTTTCACTATTCACAAAAATCAACTATTTTTGAAAAATCTAATAAATTCACCCATAATTTTTTTTTTACATGATAAATTAAAATTTTAATCCATTTATTGAAATTAAATTTATTAAATTTTAGAATTTAGGTTTAATTCTCATTATTGAATAAAGTTATACGCATTATACTATAATTTCTTTAGAACGAAAAGTTTACTTACTATAATTGAAGCTCAAGTGTTACATTATTCCCCCATTAAAAAATTACATTATAAAAATTAATATAGTTTCCCCTCATGAATATATTTTCTTCATCATATCTTCTTCTAATTCACATGCCACCTCTTTCATCTTATGATTTTTCAATGTACTTTTACTAGTCGACCCATCCAATTCCTCTACACTGGTTCTTTAGTGTTATAAATCTGGGTAGATATTCATAGTTAGATAAATCAGGTTCCAATTATATTTCTTTATATTCAAGAACATGCATTGGGTCTAGTATGTACATCGTCAATAATGAGATATATAACACATCATGAACATTATAGAGGCAAGGTGGCATTACCAAATAGCAATCCACAACTCTAATTATTTATATAATTTCAAAAGGCCCGATATAACTAGGAATTAGTTTCCCTTTTTTGTTGAAACTTTTAACACCCTTCCTTAGAGACAACTTCAATAAAACATGATCTCCCAATTTAAATTGTAAATTCTTACTTTGGTTATCAGCATAGATTTTTTATAACTTTTAGATTCCTTAATATGGTTATGAATAGTATTTACTTTAACCATTGTATCTTCCATGAGATCTAGGCCTATAAGCTTCATTTCACCAACTTTATCCCAACATGTTAGAGTGTGACTCTTGTTTCTATACAATACCTCATATGATTCCATTTTAATACTTTAATGTAATCTGTTATATATAAAAATAACTCTAAAAGTAAATAAAGATCCCATATAACTTGAAAGTCAATTGAGAATGACCTTAATATCTAGATAGTCCTTTAAAACAACCCATTTATTTGAGAATGATAAGCGGTGCTCAAATTTATTTTTTTGTTGAGATACTTTTAAATACTCTTCTATAATTTCAATGCAAACCATGGGTCATGATCAGAAACAATCAAAAGAGGTGTATAATAAAGGCTCAAAACATCATTAATATAGAGTTTCATAAAGAAATATATAGGTATAACTTCTATTATAATACGTAAATTCTTGTAATTATTAAGTAGATTGGTAATAACCTATATGGAATAATTCTTTCTAAATTCTTTGAAATCTAGTGACAAAGTCCACAGTAATATCATTCCATTTCCACCAATGAATAGGATGAGGTTACATGAATCCTTTAGTATATTGTCTCCAAGTATTTACCTATTATAAAACCAAGAATATTGATACATAGTATGAAATTTTCCATTTTATATTATTCTATAAAAATATTCCTTCAAATACTGATACACTTCGGTGTTACTAGGATGTATAAAGAAATTTAAGATATGAGATTTATCTAGCACTTTTTTTTATAAATTAAATGGATAGAGCACATATACTCTTTACAAATTTCAATATATAATATTAATAGATGAATTATACAAACTTCCCATCACTCATTACTTTTATTTTATTTTGAATATTTTCATCATCATGCTGGTAACTTTTTATTTTCTCTAATAAGGATGTTTTGGTAATAATTTGGAATTAATGTGATTTTCCCCTTCCTTAATGACTCCCATATCCAAATTTACTAAATACATATATATAGGATATTTTTAAATCCTCATTTTATTCAAAACTCCATGATCTTTTCTACTCAATTCATCAACCACCTTATTTTCCTTCTGAGGGTGGTAGTATATTGAGCAATCATAATACCTGAGTAGTTATAACCATCACCTTTGCCTCATGTTAAGATATTTCTATGAGAAGATGTATTATAAACTTTTTTATCCATATATATTTCACATATTTAATTAAAAGGTTAATTAATTTATATCTTTAATGTAAATATCATGGATACCAACTCAAGATTATGGGTTGGATAATTCAGTTCATGAATATTTAACTTCCTTTACACATAAGTAACAGTTATATCATTATTCATAAGGACACTTCCAATTACCTTCTTTATGTATCACTATATAACAAAATTCCATAAATTACCTATAGTAAATTAAATATAAGTGAATTGACCAATATCTAATTTAATTATAAAAAAATACATTATATTCATCTAACCCTATGAACTTAACCCCTTCATGTGTTAACTTGGCTAGTAGGTTATCTTATGAAGAAAAATATTGAAAAAATCATTGACAATAACCTAAAAGTATAATTAAACTATGTACCTCAGTTATATTCATTAGTATTGGCCAATCCATCACTGCATTTTTCATTCAATGATTAACTGAAATTCCATCTGTAGTAAAAAATTACCAAGAAAAGAAACTTCCTGAAGCCGAAGTTCACATTTGTTAAATTTTCCATATAAGTCATTTTATCTAAGAGTCTTAAAAATGATTCTAAATTGACTCTTATTCTCATAATATCTTTTAGTTAATATTAAGATATCATCAATAAATACCATAACAAAATTATTGAGATAATCCTTCAATTCTGTATTCATAATATCCATAAAAATAGAGGATGCATTAATTAATATAAAGGGAATTACTAAAAATTCATAATATCCATACCTCATAAAAAATGTCATATTTGGAATATCTTCCTTCTTTACTCACAGTTTATGATACCCAAATGAAGATAAATCTTTGAAAAATATTGATCTCTTTGAATTTGATCAAACAAGTTATCAATATAGGTTAGAGTATACATGTTCTTTATGTTAATAAAATTGATTCCCCTATAATATATGAATAACTTCATAGAACCATATTTATTCATAACAAAAAGAATAGGGTCTCGCTATGGTGAAACACTAGGGTGTATAAATACCTCACCAGAAAAATCCTAGAGTTTTGTATTTAGTTCCACTAATTATATTGTGGTTATCCTGTATGAAGTTTTAGATATATGTTTTTAATTAGTGATAAGATCAATAGAAAACTCAACTTCATGAACAGGTGGGTTTATAGGTATATATTTAGTAAACACATAAATATATTCCTAAAAAATGTATATTTTCTACTCTAAGGATAAACTTCCCATTCATCGATTTCATATGATCTTCTTCTCTTTTAATTTAACTAAGGAGAGCTACTGGAGTTGGATTGAAACTTTATTATTATATTTAAATATCCCCTATAAAGGTAAGGCATTCCATATCTTCATTACAAATAATATTATCATTATATTGGAAATAAAATTATCACATTATAATTTGAAAGCTAATCTATACCAAGGATTATATCAAAGTCAACCATATGTGGAATAATCAAGTTTGGAAATAGGGTATGTTTATGTGTTATAATGGGAACTGAATGAAATATCCTTGTTTCAGTAAGATTTCCACTAAGAATCATTATTGAAAACTCCATTCTTATTGAACTAGGGAAATATCTAATTTTATTGGAAAACATGAAAGATATAAAATAGTGAAAATATCCAAAATCAAATAAATCATCAACTAAATTTCAGGAAAAATGGGGGTTCAAAACCCATTTGGTTTAGTAGTAAGAACCCTTTAATTATACATGAAAAATGGGGGTTCAAAACCCATTGGGCGCAGAGTACTGTAGATTACCGTAGTAGTGGTGACATTGTAGTACTACAGTAGCACGGGTACTGTAGCGGTACTATTCACAGAATGGGCCTTGGACCAAAAAAATGGGTCTACGGGCCATGTAATGGGATAAATTCCAATTGAGAATTTGGGCTATGTAATGGGTCTCTATATACACAGTTAAAGAGGTTTTTCCTTTACTTTAATAATAAATGAGGCTTCAGCCCCAGCCTTTAAAAAAAACTAAATTTGAGGAAATGATCAATGTACCTTCCTCCGCATCATTAGCAAATTCAACCTCAACTACATCGATCCCATAAGATTGGCCTTTCTCCATTTGTATTTTTTGAATAAATTTACATTTAATCTTGAGGAATTCATTAAAATAATTCGCCACATCCTTATAGTTGAAGCATTATACATTGATAGCTCTTTCTTTCCTTTACAATCATGAGCTGTATGGCCTTTCTCTCTAAACATGAAGAAATATCCCATTCCTGTCAACCATGTTCCATGATATTTATTTATATATTTATTAAATGTTAGAAATTAAACCCTTCCATTCTTCCATTTCTTTATATTTATTTTTTTCAGAGTGCTCAAATACCCGTTTATTTTCTTGTTTTTTATGGAAAACATAATACTTGGTGAATTATGTCTCTGTCTTGATGAAACATGATACTATATACTCATATAATAGTAATGTTTGAGAAACCAATTCCATTCTACTGCTAGGATATATCCCATGAAATAAATTACCAATCTTACTTCTTGGATTATATACATAATCCATAGTATGAGTTACTAACCTTGTAATGTCAGGTTCATATTCAAAAACATTTTCTCTTTCCTTTTGACTTAGATCAATGAATTTATTCTCTATATCAGCTCATTTCCCACATATAAATTATTTTTCAAGTAATATATCCTTGAAGATATTCTAATCAAAACTATTTATTTCCTATAAATCCTTAGTGCTTTGGTGTAATGGCCACCAATGATCAATTCCACATTTAAGATGATAAACTACTATGATAACATTACATCTTTCACTATGTCCCAAAGAAATAAATATCTTCTTCAGGTACTTGATCCATTTCTAAACTACTAATGGATTATTAATTTCATTAAAGGATGGATGTTTCCACTATATAAATTGGTATAACATCATTGAATCATGCTGTAAGGAAATAGTTTTTTCCATATAGGAAATGTTATTGGTCATAACATGAGTCAACTATCTTAAAATAATCATAATATACTCAACTCTAACACCAAACATATTGAATTTATCTTAAAGAAAATATGTACATTGATTACAGGTATTGAGAAGTTTTACATTATTTCCATTAGGTCCCATTTCTATACAATGGTACACACTAGATTAACTCATAACATTACAAATCATAGAATATACTTCCAAATCTACTAAAATACTTAACATAAATTGAAAATTTATTTATAGTTAGTCTAAGAATTATGATCTTGGTGTATTTAGAAATATATTAAAATATATAAATATTTTCAAATATTTCACAATGGTTTTGAAATATCATGTAAATCAACCAAAGAACATCACAATGGTGTTTCTAGATAGGTGTAAATTCTTAGGCCCACTCATCATGCACTGAGTGTAGAACATGTGGATTCTCAACTGCCCATTTCTAGGTTGTTTACCCCTAGGTGAATTTCTTCCACAACCACATACTATTTCTAGTTTTTAGATACAGATATAATTTCTAGGAAACTATAAATTCTATACCATAATAAAACTTCATGATATTATCCTATACTTAGAACTATATATAGATATTTCAAAGGGTTATGTTATCTAAACTATGTTTTCCAAAATCTTATTAGCTAGTTTAATAGTAGATATCAATTAATACCAACTATAATGCCTAAAATCTATTAACCCTGAGTTGGTGGTTATCTTACTACATTGTAACAAGATACAATAGATCACATCCTGAATGATTGATTAGTTTATAAGTATTGGGGGACTAGATATATATGATAATCACATTGCATTCAAAAACATTAAATACAACATAAAAATTCTATTGAAAACTTTTTTATTTATTCTAATATATCCCTAAAATCATTAATATAACCTCTATTAGTATCTTGAGGAATGGAAAAAATAATAAAAATGTGATATCAAATGCTTAAGAAATGAAATATAATTTAAAAAAATCTATCATAGAATAAATTAAGCATGGATAATATGGTAGAGATAAATAATATTCAAATATTACTTATAACTAATATCATAAATAGGAATATATACCTTGATTATAAAGTAACATAAATAATTAATTATATAATAATATCTAATTCTATAATGATAGAATTCAAAATTTCAGACATCATTATCTTACCATCAAGGCCTCGAGCCAAGAGATAACATATAAATAGGTTAAGTGTACATGAAATACCTAAAATAGTTTGTCTCATGAAACCTAAAAATGTATCAAGATGGTATAATGGTCTCTTCCTATCACTTAATAGGTTCAATGTATTCATCATATAAAAGGGGTGAATAATCAATACAATACATACCGAATATAAATATCCATATTTGAAAAATAGAATATGAAATGTTAATATTTTTCCCCAGTAAAAAATAAAATATCATGATCATAATCCATGAATAGTATATGGTGGATGGAATAATTAAACTGCATCTATATTAAATCATAATATTCATCAAATTATGCTGACATAGATGAAAATACCTTTAAAATAACATTTGAACCTTCCTTTGAAAATAGGAGAAAAATATCATTTTATTTTGATAACGTATTAAATTAAAATTTTAATAATATTGAAAAAATTAATTTCTTTAAAAATAATCATGGAAAATTTTAATTATTTATTCAAATGGAATTAATGGATATGATGGTGGAATATTCGATTTGTGTGGTATATATTAAAACAATGATTCTTTTCACACTTTTTTAAAAAGAAAAAAGTAACTCATTTAGAATACAATATGGTAATTCCTTTTAAAATTTTGAAACTAAAGTCAGATATGGTTGAAAATGAAATTAAATAATAATTTTATAAGATAAATTAATGTTATTTTAACAATTTTTGAATCATGAACATGGAAGAAAAAGTTGATTGACTTAAGAGGGAATAAGGTCGTCTTTTTTTAAAAAGTAATTCTAGATCATGTTACGTACCAAATAGAGTAAAATCAAAGGAAAACATATAAAATAAATATTTATATATAGGATAAAGAAATATATTTATTTTTAAATGTTAAGATCTTATAATTTTCTTCACTGAATATCCAAACACAAACAATCCTTAATAAGAATGAGATTGTAGAATAAACCCTTACCTCAAACTTCTGCTTGGGAAAAATCGTTATATCAACCTAAATAGTAAATTTAAATTTTTTATAATTATATACCAAAACCACATTAATACTTATAATACCATTAATTTATTATTTATAACATATTATCACCCATTCATTAATAATCATTCATTATCATCACCCTTTCTGGTGTTAACTACTTCATTTTTCACGTATGTTTCGATTCGACAGTTATGGTACTTGTATCATGATCCCGATTACATATTATATATAATTTTATTCATGTAATTTATATCTTATTATTATATAATATCATCATTATTCAACATTTCTTAATAATTCATGGCATAAACATTATGACATCACTCATATATGTGGTAAAACTGACCTAAACAAGGGCATGTTATAAAGGCCGAAAGACTAAGAACACAATAAGGTATAATCTTTATTTAATATTTGAGAAATATTATTCGAGTCATAATTATTATTATATATATATATATATTCATTATATAAAATTTCTTAACTTTCTATAATATGAGGATATTGATAATAACGTATATTAGTCATGGAGATGATAGTTCATACATTTTCATGAACAATATTTCCATTTTATAATGAAAAAAATGATAAGTTGGAAGTTAATATTTTATCATTAAATAATCACTATTACATCATAAATATCATATATATTAGGTTAATCCATTATTATAACCATACATGATAAATGTGATGAAAAATGAATCACATCACTATGTAGAGGTGGTAGTCTGTATGTATGCTTAAGTGATACATTCATTTCCCATTTGGTGGAAAAGAGAAGGAAAATGGTTGTCCCACAATCATAATAACATATAAATATATTTATGATACACTATTAATTAAAATAGGGTTTATAAAATAGATTTTGAGTAAGTAGAAGAAGAAATAAATTTGGAAGAGCTGGTAAAGATGATTACCTCTTCATTGAGATACCTCATTTATCTTACACCTTAAGACTCATTAAGATGTTCTTAGGGTAATATAAGAATATAAATAAATAAGGGAAGGAATCTAAGTAGTTTTTTTTGAAGATTTTGGTTGTGATATAAGGTTCAATTTTTGTGAATAAGGGAGGAGAAGAGGTGCCCTTTTATAATTGAGGGGAGGGACACACATGGAATTAATTCAAAGATTTAAATAATATAATGTCATTTTCTTGTGAATGTGGCACAAAATTTCCATGAATTATAATTTATGATAATATAAGGTTGAAATATCTATAAAAAAATAAGATTTATATAAGTTAAAGTTGAATTTTTACCCATATTTATTAGTTCAAATCCCCTTGGTAAATCTATTTTAACCATAACTGTCGAAACAAATTTTTACTATTTTTATAATTAATTATGAAAAAAATTAAGTTGAGCTTATTATGTAATATAAATCATGATGGTTAAAAATTTTGAATCCAATTTTCAAGATTCACTTTTTAGAATAGGTTGAAATTATTTTTAATATATGTTTGTACAATGCAACGAAAACAATTTTTAGAAAATTTATTATTTTAAGAATAAAAATGATTTTATATCCAAATAAAGTATAATGTTGATTAAAATGGAATTAATTGGATTATTTTAAATAAATGGAAAATTATTTTCCTTTAAACAAAACCCAAACTTAAAATAACCTTGTAAATACTTGAGTAAGAGAGAAGAACTAGTTTTTATTATTTGAAAAAAAACATTACTTCGATTTACAAAATGTTAAGTATATATTGCTAAGTTCAAAATTATATTTTATATTAATTATATTACTTCATAAATATAAATTTGGTATAAACAATTCATAAAATTTCATGTTATTCATATATCATTATAAGGTCATAAAAGTGATAGTTTTTTTAAATCAATATTTTTCACTATTCACCCAAAAATAACTATTTATGGAAAATCAAAAAAAAATATCCCTAATCTAATTTTGGAATGATGAATTAAAAAATGAAATCAATTTTAAAAATTTATAATTTTATAATTTTAAAATTTATATTTAAATCCCATTATTGAATAAAGATTTGTGTATTATGCTATAGTTTCTTTATAAATAAAAGTTTACATGATATATTTGAAGATAAAGAGTTATATTAGGTATTTATATTCTTTTATTACACCTATTTTATTCAAGAACATAGTGATCAAGGTGGAGAAGATTCTAGTTCCCCTAGTATTGACTATGTCAATTGGAGGCCAGTCCATTTTTTATGTGTTTTAGGGTTATGAGTTGATGATGTGGCAACATCAATCATTTGAATATTTATTCTTGTTATAGATACAATCATATGATATCATTCTTAGCATAGATTAGATTTATTCAATGCTTGCAATCATCTATTTCTTTCAAAGTAGTGTTTATTTTTTTGATGTGGAAGGGTGATGTGAAATTTTTATTGGTCGTTGGGATAATTAGAGTGTCCATATATTTTTTGAGCCTTTATCTTCTTAGCTAGTGGATTTTATATTGTTCTTAGTAGACTTTTAGGTAGAGTTCCTTTCTAAAGGTTGTTAATAACTTCTTATTTTCTTTTCCAAAATCATCTATGACACTTACCCCTCAATGTAATATCATGTTTGGGATATATTTTCATCCTGGTGCCTCTTTAATATCTATAGATAATTATCAGAAGGAACCTTCTAGGTTATTGTATTTTTGGATTCAAATAGATGATTTCAGGTAGAGTCGATTTATTTGACCCACTGTGTTACCTTGGGTTACTCCAGTGTTGTTCTCCAAGAAGGTGGATGGTTGTATGAGGTTGTTGTTGGAAAAAAAATCCACAATTTTTCCTCTTGGTATATTTTGGGTGTGACTGTGTTTGTTAAAAAATACAGATGACCGCAAATGAGTATGTTTGGTGTTTTCCAATGACAGGTTTTTAAGGTTTCTTAGTTTTTTAGTTTTTCCAAAAATTTTGGGCCTCATAATCAAGAATTTGTGTTTGGTAATAGAAGGTTTTAATCATATGTGTAAATGGTATAAATAATTGTGAAGAAAATAGAAAAAATAATGGAACTCCATACCTCTAAACATGGACCTCGTACCATGTCTGGGAACGGTTCATGGATGCATACCAGGAAGCGGGAACAGTACGCAGAAGCGGTTCACAAAATCGAAAATGGTTCATGATAAATGGTGTTTTGGTATGCGGATGTTGTTATGGTTCATGAGATATATTTTCATTGGAAGAATAGATTGGCCACCACAGATAAATGAAGGTGGTATGGAGATAGGGTAAGAAAAATGGTTTGCAGGATAGTTGTGGTTTGTGGTAGGATCACAATATGTGGTGGAGGCGTTGTAGTGTTAAAGATTTGGTAAATCTAGAATTAGAAGATTTTTCAGATATCATATACCATATAAGGAGTGTTAATCCCACAGATTAGGGTGAGAATAATTTTAATTAGAGAATATCTTTGCTTTGGGAATTTGGTGAAGTCCGAAGGAAGTTCGCGAGGGAGAATTCCATGAAGGATGAATTGGTTCGCACTGAAGAAATTTAGCCGAAGGTTTTTGTGGGAAACTAAATCCAAAAAAGGATGTGGTATGTGGAGAAAGAAGGTGTGGTATGTTGGCGAGTCTCTGAAGGAGAAGAGGTTTTTGGGAATAAATTCAGCGAAGGGTTAAGTTGTTCACAAAAAAAATTATATGAAAGGTTTTTATAGGGAATTGTAGGCTATAAAAGTAGAACGTCTGTGTAATAAGAATTTTGTATGTATAGGGGGAGCTCTGGTACACGGAAATAAAGGAATTACATGAATAGAGAATAGTTCTTGGACATTGGGTGATTTGTGGAAGCCGATGGTTTATAGAAGTGGTTCGTAGAGGAGGTGCGTTGAGTCAGTAACCAGAGGTAGTACATGATAGCGCAGACAAAGGCAGTCCGTGGGAGAGGTATGCCACAAAGTAGAATCAGTTTGTGGAAGAGGAAATGATACTTGGAGGAGGCGATCTGCATAGAAAACTCAGTACATAGTATGCGGGAGGAGAAAGTGGTTCACGGACCACTCAAGGAATCTTGAGAATGTTTCAAATCAGTTTGTAAAAGTATTTTCCAGTATCTAATAGTACCAAGGAAGGTGGAAATTATCTATGGGTGAAAAAGGGAATTAAAATAAGAATCTAACTAAAGTTTAGGATGTAGGAATTCGTGAAAATAAAGGGACCTATATGTCCATAAACCATGTTTGACCTACAAGTCTATAAACTGTGAGTGGATTCCATTCCAATAGGAGTGAGAGAAGGAAGAGGAAAATGGTGACCCTTTCCACATGTAGTGAGCCAGATAAAGAGGCATAGAGAGTGACCCTTGGTAATGCAATGATCAGACCCTAAACCTTGTAAAGGAATTGAGTCTGGGCATAGAAGATCTTTCCAGAACCTTATAATCAATATTAGATGTAAGTCTTAGTGAATTTGGTACATCAGCAAACCGCTGTTGTATGATACTTGGACGTATCCCAGTGAGGGTTAACCAATTAAAAATTGATGTGTCTCATTCATGATTTAAATTTTGTTCCTAATTTGCAACAATAATGAGAGATAAGAGAGTTTTGTTTAACAATGAAACAAGATCCTAAGGGGAAGAAATTTTATTCTGTCATACACAAATTCATCCCCCTCTCAGGGTATTCAACCTAGTGGACTTAACAGTTATACATATACTATTTGTGGTTTAATTAGGTGAAAATAAATAACTTTCATACCATATGAGGATATATAATTTACTAAATCATTTAAAAGGAGCTGTCTGTTTTTCAAAGATAGATATGGGGCTTAGGTTTCACTAAATGAGGGTGAAGGAAGAGGATATCCTTAACATTGATTACAAGTTTCTTTATGGGAACTTGAACATCAATGTTATACTATTTAGTGTCATTACCACACCATCTATTTTTATGGGACTCATGAACTCCGTGTTTTGTGAGTTCTTACACTAGATCATTATAGTGTTCCAAAAAAAACAATATTCTATACATGAAGTTAGAGGTGGATCTTGTTAAGAAACTAATGACAATTTTACAATTCCCTCAACATCATCATCATTATATGAAGCTATTTAGGTATAATTTTTTGACATTGGTGGTTTTTTATAGGGAATGTGGTGTATCTTTAGGGAGTATCGGTCAATCCAAAAAATATTGAAAATTTTGTTTTTTGAGAACCACCTTGGAATATCTCATAGGTTCAAAAAATTTCTGGACATGTAGTCCATTACCATAGGTTTAAGTATGATTTATATCATATTTCATTCCCTTTAATAACCTTCACCATAAAGGACCAAACTTTCTTATGTATTAATTAGTTTCAAGAGGGTTTTGACTACCTAAATGAGAAGCTGATCAGTGCTAATATTCTTCTACCACCAACAGAAGGACACTTGTTTGAGGTTTTCCATGATGCTTACTATCTTGATTTGGGTTGAGTTATGAGATAGTATAGAGAATAGATCTTATATGTGTTTAGATAGTTTCTAACCCATTAACATAAATATTCCACCCAAGATTTTGAGTTGGAATCTATGTTGTTTTCTTTGAATTTGTGGTGACATTTCCTCACTAGTGAACACTTCATGGTCTTTATCTGTTAAAAAATATTGAAGTATATATTTTCTTAGTGGGATTTAAATCTATGCCAGTGGATGTGTTTTTTATAGGATTATGACTTTAATATCTCCTACACCCCATGGAAAAAGAATTTGGTTATTGATGCATTGAGTAGAAAGTCACAGGGAGATGTTTTTCTGGAGTCAAGGGATATATAAAGATGATAGAGGATCTTATAGCTATGCATATTAATTTTGGAGGGTCTAGTGGTATTGTTTTCTTATATCATATGATAATAAAATTTTACATATTATTGTAGGTGTAGGAGCCTCAGTTGGGAGAATTTGAGGTTGAAGTGTATTGAGATAAAATATTTTTTGGCGATTCTCTTGAGAGATGATTAGAGGATGGTCAACATTTTTGTTCTATAAGGATTGGTGAAACAACATCAATATGGGGGGGGGGGGAATTAG
The DNA here is from genome assembly GCA_963277665.1 of Viscum album. NCBI lineage: Eukaryota > Viridiplantae > Streptophyta > Magnoliopsida > Santalales > Viscaceae > Viscum > Viscum album. The sequence continues at coordinate 1,081,051,106 of OY728132.1, forward strand.
TGTGGCAACATTTACCAATTTAAAATTTTCCTTTTTACCTATTAACCTATTTGGTGAATAAATCTCACTTTATCTCACATTTGGTTTAAATGTAAGAAATATAAGTAGAAAGGAAACAATAGGTATCATAGGTATTTTTATTTAGGATCACCTTTAATGTGGATGACTATGTCTCAGATGTATATTAGTTTTTATCCTAAACACACATTTATTCCCATTTATTACCAAGAATAAGAATAGAAAAGGATATATCCTTGAACTTTTAATCATATTCCCAACCAAGTACAATTGTTGAAACTAACTAGAAAAGAAATCACCCATAGTCTATTTTAGAATCTGGAACCAACCAGGTCTTTATTTTATAATAAAAGATTTATCTTTCTCCTATTGAAGTATAATCAACATTTTATCATGAGTCTTTTCTGGATTACATGATTTTATCTCCTTCCTAAACATGAAATAATCATTATGGTTCCCCCCTCTACAAAATAATTACAATATCAATTTCACTAGTCATCTTTAGTCCTTATTATAAAATGATATTATAGGTTGGATTTCTCACTTCTTTAGATTATCTGATATTCAACATATAATAAGTGGGATGGAATCTCTCGCTTATATTTTTTTTATTCAATTCACAAGGATGATCTTATAGAGTACTGTTGTACCTATCTTTTCCTTTAACACATAGAATATCTTTAATGGAAGAAGCATATACACTCCATGTTGTCCTTTTCTTCTTCTCTATGGTATACTATTTATAATATCAAAATCTCTCGTATATTGTTTTTATAAATTGAATATGAAAACTCTTCAAACTTGTAACTTCAATTATCAATCATTATCAGTATTTAAAACTCCCTTAAGTTGATCATATATAATATATATACAAAACTATGTCTTTAATCTCCTTAGGTTGTCCAAACTTATTATAACTTTCTCTTTCCACAAACCCCACATTATTCTCTCTATGTTTTTATGAACACTTGAATCAACATAGCTACATTGTGAAGGATATTCTCATGGTGTAGGCAAATTCTTATTAATCAAACATTATTAATAAATATTTTTAATCATGGTTATAATGACAATCATGTTTTTTAGATCACAAAAGAATATATCACATTTATCTTCCTTTTAACTCTGATTCCAAAAATTAGTCTTCATATACACTTAGTATACTAATAGATCAAATCTTTTATATAAACTAAGAAATCAATTTGACTCTTACCTCTATTCTTTACCCTAGAATTTACCCTTATACATCTCTCTATAGCTAAATACATTTCTATATTCTTAACCAGGTCAACCCTTCTGTATATATTGATTAACCTTATGTATGATCTGAGTAAACTTATGTATAAGTTGAGAGTAACCTTATATATTACAGTGTGGATATAGTAATTTTCCAAATTATAGTCTAAATTTTTCGGAAAACCATTACATATTGAGTACCTTTACACATGAACTAGAGAACCCATACGTATTGAGTACCTTTACACATAAACTATAGAACATTTACATATCAACCCTTACATATTCATTAAATTTCAATTTTTTGAAATATTTAAAATAGAAATACTCTAATATATTTCGTTCATAATTTAAAATTAAATATTACCTATAAATTATATTTCCAAATTTTTAATAACCTATAACTCTAAAATTCTATAGCCTCCTCCAAACATCTTGAACACATCTTAAACACTTCAAATTACTTTGGAATAACTTCAAATCATTTTAAATCATGAAAAAATAATTCCAAATCATATAGAGTATATAAATACTTCTTATAGCATTTTAATAGATCTTCCACTACCTCACAAACTTAATCCCTTCTTCCAATATCCTACAAGTATCTTCTTCACATGACATTAGTATTCATTATATGATAATACTTCAGAAGGATCATAAAAGCTATATTTATCAACTTCATTATAGAGATATATTATCCTATAATACCCGTAATCCATGTAACAAAACTTACTCAATTTCCAAAATATTTTTTAAACTGATTCTACACAAGAACTAATAGGAAAAAATCTTTACCTTTTAACCATCTTTTCCAATAATTAGTAGACAATAATTATGTATATAATATTTGTAGAAACAAAATAATTTATTTAACATTTTTCTATTTATTAGTATATCTAAAATAATTTAATGTTAAAATTGGTTACATCCTCCCACTTATTGAAAAACATCATTTTCATAATAACACATTAGGAAACTTCAATCATTAAGCTTCGACATATTGTTTGATCTTCTTCAACATAGAACATGATGACATATTGCTTCAGAAATTCACTCAATATTATCATTCTACATGATTGGGTTATCTAAAACACTTAAAATATTCTCTTATCAACACATATTGAAATCATACTTATTTATATTATACTAATTGATAACAAATAAAACATTACACAAAGTGGGTTCAACAATATCCCCTTTATATTTTTTATTAATTCCGAAATATATAATTAATACCAATATGTTTACTTACATTTCATTATCTAACCCCTTATTTAATAAACACAAATAAAATTTATTGAGGGTTGTATAATTTTACTTAAATATATTTCCATCAATTATTCCACTCTAGGTCTAAGTAAGAAATTCTTGATGTGTAAAATTAGAGGGACAAGTTTAGCCAACAAATATTTATAAAGTCAAACCAGAATATGATACTAACTCAGAATTTATTTCTATTGGGATGATCAAATATAGTTTTAGGTTATTAAAATTATTAAATATACTCTCATTAATTTATCTACCATAATTCTTGCACTCATCTCAATTTAAAATAAAAAACATTCAAACAAACTGGCATGTTTATTTTCATAAATCATCCCTTGAATTTCTTAAAAAAATCTTCATTTTCATGTCATTGATGAAACCATTTTCTCCACATTATATTAGAAATTAATAATTACAAAAATAAGGATGAGAGAACATGAAAACGTACCTCTTCAATGAACCTTACCAATAACTTTTTTTAGAATTATAAATTTTACAATAAGGATATATTCAGGATGTTTTCTCAAACAATGCCCTCAAGGGATACACCTCAGTTTTACTTCATAATGGATGATCTCTTTATCAAATATAATATTAAAGATATAAAATGTTGATATCACTTTCAATATAGTGAGTTCTATTAATCCAGTGATAGTTTTTCTCTCTTGCTAAATTTTTTATAGTTCCCCCCTTAATCATACATCACCTTTATTCCCTATATAGAAAGAAAAACACACTATATATGGGAATAAGGTGGCACTCCTTTTTTCCTTAATGTTATAAAAAGGGTTGCGAGTTTTTTCTCAACCAAGATAATCCTTTATTTCTATATATATAATTTGGAGGACTCCTCATTCTTTCTCTCTTAGATTTGAGGATTGTACTCTCCATGGGAAGCATGACCATATTAATTTTCCTGACTATTTATTTGTGTGTAATTCCCTTTTTTAATTTATCTAATAAATCACATTAACTTTTTAGTTATAGTTTGACATTATTCAATATCTATTCTTGATCTAGTAGGATGATCAAACATTACTTTAAGATATGACCTATTTTATCTCACCTTCCACATATATTCTCATGAATCTTTAAGTTTCTAATTTTTGGTATCTTATTATAAGATTCACGATTTATTTAATTTTTTGAAATTAATTCCTCCATATTAGTCCTTTTATTCTCTTACTAATATAATTTTCATTTTACCTATATTTCATTCATTGATACCATAAATATTAGGATTACATCAATGATCGGTGATATTTAACATTCTTCTACAGTAGAATAAATTTCTTATTCTCAATGTATTATTATTTCTAGCCTTCTTGGGAATATATTTTCCAACAATTTTCTTCTACTATTTCCCCTTATATAAATCAACATTGTTATCTTTTTATTTTCCATTATCTTTTTTTTTCTTTTCTTCTCAATTGTTCTTAGCTCATGGTTGATTGTTTTAGACTATAATTATTCTTCATTTTGGAATCTTTTGTTAAAATTTCCATTGGATTTATCTAAAAATATTATGGATTGATAATGTTTCCCCATTCAGTAAAAAAACGATCTTTCTTAGTAAACACTAACAATGTGATTTATTTGAAAAATAAAACTTATATCATATAATTTAATGGATGTATGACTATATCAATAATAGAAATGACATAGAATATATCCATGGTAATAAATAAGTTGAACACAAAGGATATCATTAATTCATCAGAAATGAAGTATTTGATGTAAAGTGTAATAAACCTAACTATAGTAACCCAGAGTTAGTTTTTACTTTATTACATTGGAATAAGATATAAGGGACCACATCACTAAGGGTCGATTAGTTTGATACTATGTAAGAACTATATATAATCATGCTTCCCATTTTAAATTGGAAATAAAATATAAAAACATAGTGAAACAAAATATTTTGTATCCTTAAACTTTTTCAAAGTTTCCTTATTAAAAGGTTCCTTATTTATATCTTATTGGAAGTAAAAAAAATCAGTTTGAGTTGAAATGATTAGTAATGGATATTTATAGCGAAAGATATCAAGAAAAAATAAGGAATAATCCATATGGAAAGGTAAATAGTTGAAAACACATTTCATTTAATCAATAACATGAGCATTAAATGAATCCTTGGATAAAGTTAATGAAATAATATCATGGATAATAATAAATGAACTATCAATATATTAAATTCATACTATTGGATTTAATGTTCTCATAAATCATGATATATTTACCATCAAGGCCTTGTTTGAAGGCAATTTATGTGATAGGTAGGTATACCCCAAAAATCCAATTAATAAGTTTGGACAACTGGTTTGTCTCAAGTGACATGTTGATTCATAGAGGGGATATATAATTCTAGGCCCACCCATTACTGTATGTCTAATTAAATCCTCATATATTTAATGATCAATTTAATTTATAAACAATATACCTTATAAAAAATAACTGAATTTAGTAAATGATAGAGAATATCAAGATTTCCCCAGTCAATCAGTTAACTTTCATTATAAAACACTATATTTAGAAATGGAATACATTTTAGGAAATAAAAATATGTATGATACAAATAATATGAGTATTTAATAGATATTTAATTTCCAATGAAATATGATCATAATAAAGTGAATGTTTTAAGAGATAGTTAATGACTAATAAATTAATAAGAGATCAGTTCATTAGAAATATATGTTTGGTAATAAATTAAAGTATTTTGGAGAATAAAATAAAATTGAATTGAAAAATTAAAATAAGTTTTAATTAAATAGTTTTATTTTTAAAACCATTAATTTTTTTAGAAGAATAAAAAATCATAAAATGATTATAGCAGTGGGAAAGTCCATTGAAACTGTATATGTTAAAAATAAAACATTCCTTTTGACTTTTTATAATGAAATTGGAAAGCTAACCATTCATAAAAAATTATAATGATTCCTTTAAAACCTTATATAAAGTGAATAATAACATAAAATATATTTAATAAGTAATTTGAGAAAATGAAAATGAATTTTTTAAAATAATTTTAAACAAATATAGATATGGAAGAAAAAATACATGATTAGAAGATAAATAAGATAAAATTTTCTTTTAAACAATTGTTTCCATGATTCAAGTTCTAATGTAACATGCCAAAATTTTATTTTAGGTATGTTTCTTGGTTCATAATGATTCCTCCTCTTATCCACATTATTTTTGAGTTGATATATGTTCATGTAAGAGATTTAAAAATCAGAAGGAAGCTTAAATGGATATTTTGGTCAATCCCCAATCAAAATTAGTGGTACCAAACTATAACAATAAAGACTACTCCATATATGAGTATGTGGTTTCATAGATTTTGTGTCTAACTCATAGTGGTATGTGGTGGTTGAGGCTATACCATATGGAAAATGATTGTACTGTAGTGACCCCAACCTTTGAAGAGTGCATTGTAGCCTTCATCAAAAAGTCTTGTTCATCGGGGTTGTGTCGTGGAGTCTTAGACCTCGCTATAGATATGTGTTCCAAATTAGGTATTTACCTTCAATGATTTTTCTTCGAGAGTTAATCATATTTAATAGAAATTTTATTCTTTAGTTTGGGGAATCCATTTGATTTTGATGAGGTTTAAATGACGGGTTTTAACACAAATTGAACCCCTTTAAATATCCTTTACTCTCACCAATTCAGCATCACCCTGATGTTTCAATGGGATGAAAAAGGGAATATATACCATAATTTCCCCCTTTACACTTTAGGGGTCATGTATAATGATGCCCAAACCACAGTACCTTGTCTTACACTATAGAGGTACTCCTAACACTGTAACCAAACATCCTACACTATGGATGTCTTCTTCAATGCACCACTATGTCGTAGTGCTCCACCCAATGTTATGGAGGTTGATTATGTTCCCTAATGAATTTTTTTCACTATATATCCTCCCATATTTCTAAAGAGTTGAATTTTCCTTATTGAGAATCCCTTGTTAAGGTTTTTTGGTAATTTTATCTTGGTAGGTATTTCTATGCATTGGCACCATATTGTAATTCATTATTACTTGATAATTCATAGAAAATTATTCCATCTTTTCAATAAATTTTCCATGTATGTTGATCTTGAAATATTCTTTAGACCTCACATCTATAATCTAAACATGTAAAGGATAAAATGGATTATGATCTTGATCCCTCTTATTAATTTGAAATTTTTGAATGCCTTTTTTGTTTTGATTTCTTTTCAAAGATATTTGGAAGGTTGTTTTCTATAAAGTAAGGGATTATGCCCAATTTTGATTGGTAAAATGAAATGTTTGATTTTAATTAATTGAGATGATAAATATAATAATTTATATATTATTTGATATTATTGAATTTTTGAAATGACAAAGAGCCATGTTTGAGTGATTTTCACATTCTTTTAGATGGGCATTCTTAGATAATTTTAAATAATTGACTTTTTAACATGGAGGGAGGTTGTAAACCCATGTTTTAAATTAAATTGAAGCCTATTAAATTTTAAAAACACCTTTGAATGTCTTAAGATAGTTTTGAAATAAATTTTTGGTTTAAAATACCATCTGGAATTTGGATGAATATTTTTAAAAGGAAGTAGGTATGGTTACCCTTTTAAATATTGATTTGAAGAAAATGTTTTGAATTAAAACTAACTATCTTTAATGGTCAAATCGGAAATTTACGATGATCACCTCTTATGAAAATCCCATGATATGGATTACATTATTTTTATACTCCACATTAATGGGGGTTGAACTAGGTATTTTATACTAGAGGGAGTTTGGGTGGAGTGGGATGTAAACTAATACTATGATGAAACTTTGAGGGCATGATCTGATTTTTAAATTAACATGGATCCCCATTATGATCCTTATAACCTAGTTATCTCTCACACTTCACTTCTTTGAATAGTCCTGAGAACCATGGTATTTATACGAGATATCCTAGATATATGCTTTGATAAAAGACTAATTCCCCATCTAGTGGATTCTTAGTGAACATGATAGGTCCAGGTTATGGACATGCAGTCATGAAAGTGAGTTTACATGGATTTGGTTTTCTTAAGACCCATGAAACTTGATATAATCCACATATTCCATAAAAATTATTTTTAGATTATACTGAATATGGTCGACTCACTATCATATCTTGGTTATACCTATGACATCATTATACTTGATACTTGATACTTGATGCATGACAATGTTCATTGACACTACTTATCATTGAAGTTTCCTTGATTTATTGAATATCTTTCTTGATTGATTTTCTTATTTAGATGATGCACCTTGAATATATTATTAACTATTTTATAACATGTTGATATATGGTGCATGTTATAAATCATTATTGACTTATCTAACTTTATCTTGTGAAATGGGTTTCAAAGATTTACTAGAAAATGTTTGGTTTTAAAATTATAAAATGGAAATTTTTTTAACTTTGGTATAGTAAATGATTTCTGGAAAATTTAAAGTTTATTTTTTAAAACCTAATATTATTGTAATTTGATATTGATGGATTTTGTTTCCTAACCTGAAGTGTAAATCCCTGTAATCTATTATCTTACTCTCTTTTATCATGTTTTTAATTACCTTATGAAGTAACTACATAAACTGTTTAGGGAAATCCTACAATGATTTATAGATCACACCCTACATATAATTTTTGGTGATTTTATCTTTTCTGCTCTTATAGTTAGTGATCGTGTTCTAATCACCTTTCTTTGTGGATTCATGATTTATTGGATGAGGGTAGGTGTCTTGGGTCATGTTTGGTGGCCATGGACTTCTAGGAGATAGATTTTTTAAGTTTTTGTTATGCTTTCAATTTTTGTATCATATATTTATACCCTGATATGTTGGTATTTATTTATTTATCTAATGTTGTTTTTGTAGATTAATTTGATTACTGTTATCTTTTGTGGGTTCATTCATTTCCAAAGGCTATTTCTGGATGCCCATGTGCTTATTTTCCACCCATAGAGATCTATAAATCTCTTGAGGTTAGTGGAGAATATGTTTGTAGGATAGTTTAGATGGTACTCCAGGCTGGTTCATTAAAATTGTTAATAGAAGAGGTCTTTCCATAGAATAAATAACTATTCATTGAATGAAATCATGTTACATGAGATGAGTTATGATAGAAAAAATATTTTTATTATGTTTAGACTCAAGATGTAGTTTGAGAGTGTGTGATTAATCCCCACCACTTCACGATGATACTTGAGTTACCAGGGGAAGTGGGGGCTTGGGTCTTTCCTTTGAGTTTTTAGGTTTCAGATGATAAATGATATTTTTATTTTTGACAAGATTATCTTTGAATTTGGGAATTTATTATGAGTTTTTGGTTTGAATAGAAGGATGACCAAAGTTGAACTGTTACTTCATGATATGGTAACATGAACAGTTGTGTGGTTGGGGAATGGTCTACCGACTTGTGCAACCAATACATGCATAGTTCTACTTTAAACAGAACATTGTTCCCTATCCATTAGTTTCAAAAATGATTATACTCATGTGAGTTTAGTTTTTAGGGATGTGGATGTGGTTTTTTAAACCCTTGTATGAGTTTTTCAACCTTAATCCTTTTTTTGATGATTTTAAATCCTTCAGAAAAACCAAATTGTGTCTTAAAAAAAGTTTTTTTTGAATTATTTGAAAAGTGTTTTCATTTAGCAAAAAGCGAGTTTTATGAAATTCTAGGTCTTGAAAAAATTATTTTCAAATACTCATTGATTATGTGATAAAAAAATATTTTGAGGAGAAATTTTGGTTTTTAATGGGTTGGAAATTGAAGTGGTTTTTAAAATTGGAAATTTTGATTAATGCTTTTGAAACCCTAGAATAATTTCTGTAATATGGTAAAAAAATTATAACTAAGATGGATTTATATCAATATTTATCATTTTGAAAGGAAAGTTAAATTTTTTATAAATGGATGAAATCTTATGTATTTCAAAGTAGTGATGTCTAGATGATTGTAGTTTAGAGACTTGTTTAAAAGATTTTAGTATGTATTTGTGCTCTATTAGAGTGATTATTTGGTATTGAGTAGATGAGGCTTTGTATCATATAAATATAAATGTATCCTAAAAAATTTTCCATGGAATATAAAAAATTAATTCATAGATCTGGTCTTTGGAGTAACCCTTCACACGTTTTGGAAGTGACATCTCCAATTAATGACTCTACCCAGACTCCAAACTGAGTGGTGGATCTGGAATCTTTCCAGCCTTTGGACCCCTTCCATATTTTCTTAGGTTATTATAAACCATATTATAGAAGTGATAATGGGTTCCTATAATGCAATTATGTGACTTTAAAATGTTTTAGGGTTCCTCAATTCTCCCATGACTCTTGATGCTTTAAGGGTTAAGTCTATCTCAACCTTGTTTGATGGACTCAATCGAAAGTGGTTGGAACTAATTATTTCATCCCATTTACATGAAATAATGTCCTTGGAATTATTCAATTTGGTATTCATTTAGTGTAATTATCCTAAGTAATTTAATAAGTAGAGAGTTTCTGATCTCTTGTGTTTTTATCAAGATACACTATTAGTTGCGGTGTATACCCAAAAATTATAAAGTTTTATATATTTAGTACCTATTCCTGTTGATAATTACTCCCTTAAGGCTACCTATTTTATAAATTTCCTTAACATAAACCACATAATGGTTATATCAGTGACCTGTTTGAACTCTTATCCAATGTATCTTGAAAGGGATCTGTCAGCATAATGGGGGATAAAGAAGTAATTTAAAGTGGATAATACCTTACTCATTGTTGGATTTTGAGAAGATGATCCATCTGGTGGATCAAGATATTTGTAAGAGATGGGAAATTATTCTTAGTGAAAGAATATTCTTATCTTGTTCTTTTCGTGTGGATCACATAGTCATTCTAATAAGTCTTGTTTTAAAATCATTGAGAGTTTGAAAATGGCATGGCTCCTTAGGGCACATCAAGTGGTTCTATAAGTTGGGCTACTGAATGGATAAGTTTTGATCATGAATAATCATCTCTATACTATAAGGAATAATATTCTTCAATATGATAGGGATCCTGATATATTCCTTAGAGTTATTCATTTTATAAAGTGGAGGAGTTTCCAGTTGTGATGGATATTGAACAAACTTTTTATTTCTGACATCGGAGTGGAATCCATTTGAGTTTTCCTTCTTTTAGCTTATCTATTTTTAGAAACCATTTTGTTTTATATATCTTAGTAGATTGTTTTTGGTTTATTTTTAGATAATATATTATGAAACTTTTGTTTCATCATGATGATGGGATTGTTTTATTGAGATATCTCTAGTTGTGCCTTATTTATGTGCACTCTTGAATAGATAGCCTTTGTCTTGATTTTTTTAGTCCCTTGAGGTTTTTGTGATCCTGGTAATATAGTGGAATATTTATTTGATAACCTTTATAGGTTGGGATTGTTGTTCTTAAAAATTACTCCTTTTTCTAAGTTAAATGGGTGTCTTCCTATAGTAAGTGTTGGATTCTACTATAGTTTGTTGTTGTTCCTTGGAATCCTCATGATTTTAGCTTGATGGATAGAGCTCGATTTTGATGTGGTGGATGATATCCCATATATAATTGTAGTAACATATATATGCACCAACACTAATCACTTTGTAGTTGTAATTGGATAGAAATTTGGGCTATAATCAGGTAATTAGGACAAATGTGGATTCCTAGTGGAATAGGCACCAAGAGGTACTAGTGTATGATTCGATGAGCACAATGAGGGGTGAGGCTCGGTAAGGGAAATTCATAGGTTACCACAGAGTACATTCCTAGGGTATAAATCCTTGTTAGATCCATTCCAAGATTATGGTTTTTTATTGTAGATTTATCTTTAAGAGCATTGTATATTCTAGTATTGTTGAGATGTTTTGTTGTCTGGTTCCATTGATAGTATGGTTTTGACTCATATATATTTATCTTTGGTGAGTGATTGAATATATTCTTTGGGATTTAAGGGGTGAATGGATCCCATTTTGCACCATTTTTTGGATTCTTTAAATGGGGAGGGGGGAATTATTCTGGGTCTCTAGTTCTTTCTGGTTGTTTTTTTATTCCTCTAAGTGATCTTGAGTTTTTGTTTTAAGTTGTGGGGATCTCAGAGTTGTGCTATATTATAGCTTTTTTGGGAAAATATTTATTCTATTTTAAGGACCATACACCTCAAAAGATATGTGATGTATTTATTTTTGTCTTTTATTTTTATATATTTCATTATATAATATTTTTAGGGGCAGAAAGCACTATAGTGGGGAGAATTATAACATAACAACCTTTTATTTCAGGTTTGTTTCTTAGTTCCTGATTTTTCATCTTCTTCTCCTCATTATTTTTGAGTTCATCCATGTTCATATAAGGTATTAGGGGATTTGAAAAGCTTGAGTAATTTTAAATGGATATTTTTTTAAATCCCATTCTAAAACATGTGGTAGCATGACACATCACTCAAGACTAAACCAAAAAGGAGTAGGTTATTCCATGGAGTTAGTGGATATGACGTAGTGGTATTGTGGAAGTTTTGTCCATACCACAGGGAAAATAGATGTGTCATAGTGACCCCAAAATTTGAAGTATACATGATATCATTCACTATAGAGGCCTATTTATGTTGGCTATGCCCTGGTAGCTTAGACCGTGATGCAGATCTATGTTTCATGTCAGTTACAGAGCTTCAATTTTTGGTCTTCGAATGTTAACCCAATTTCTTCATTAATTTAGGTAACCCATTTGATATTTATGGGGTTTAAATGAGGAGTTTAAATGTGGATTATATCCGTATAAATACCCTTTCCTCTCCTCTATTCGACATTGCCCTAGTGTTTTGAAGGGATGTAGAAGGGACTCCACAACACAACTCCCTCCTTTTCTCTATAGGGTTCATATTTGGTAATACACTTGACTAAGTACATTATCTATCAAAATGAATGTACTCCCTATGATATAACCAAACATACAACATGATGGAGGAGTTTTCTAGTGCACCATTACATCATAGTACTCCACCAAGTTCCATGGAGGTTGATTCCATGCTGCAATGCTTCACATTCATCATGGATCCTCCCAAATTTCCCATGAATTCACTTGTTTACATATAAAAAAATCTTATCAAGGTATTTTGGTAATTTTTTACAAGTAGGTGTTTCTATTATTTTACTTCCTCTTGTAATTAATTTCTGGTTGTGAATTCATATACATGTATTCCTTATTCTTAATAAATCTTTCATTTATTCTGATCTTGAAAGATTCTTTATACCTCATCTCTATGATCTAAAAATGGCATGGATAAAATGAATCGTGATTTTGATCTATCTTAAAATTTTGAAATTTTTTAATTCCACAAATGTTCTAATTTATTTTCAATATTATTTTGAATGTTTTTTATGGAAGTGAGGGCTTCAGACTATTTTTTATTTCTAAAGTGAAATTTTTTATTTGAATGAATGGGGTTGATAAATGAAATGGTTTCCATAGGGTTTCAAATGATTGAATTTGTAAAATTTCCTAGATCTAGATCTGAGTGATTTTTTCATTTATTTTAAATTAAAAAATTTGGATGACTTTAAATGAGTAACTTATTCACATGTAAAGAGGGTGTAAACCCATGTTTTTAAATGACTTCAATGATTTTAAATTGTAAAAACTACTTTGATAATTTTTTGTTTTGAAATATTTTTTTTGGGTTTAATGGTCCTTTTTTATTTCAATGAAGATTTCAGAAAAGAAGAGTCTATAGTTACCCTATTAAATGTTGATTTGAATAAAATGTTTTGAATTGAAATTGATGATGTTTGATGACTCGATTGGAACTTTGAGAAAATACTCACTTGTGAAAATCCCTTGATGTATTAGTTTATGTCTATATTTCCAATTTATTGGTGTTGAAAAAAGTATTATTTACCTAATGAAATTTAGGGTGGAGTGATATGTTAACTGAGAATGAAATGAAATGTTGAGGGCATGATCTCAAGTTGAAATTGATAAGGATCCCCATTATAATCCTCATAACTTAATTATTTCACTACCCTTATTTAAACAGTGATGGGAACTATCGTAGTTATATGATATGACCTATATATATGATTCTACAGTGGACTCAAACCCCATCTAGTGGATTCATAGATAACATGATAGGTTTAGGATATGGATTTGTGGCCAGGAAAGAATGTGTGTGTGGACTTGGTTTGCTTGAGACCCCTGAGAATATATATAATCTTGGAAATTATTCATGATAATTTATTTATTATATTTAATATGGTGGGATCACTATCATATCATTGTTTTACCCATTACATCATTATACATGATACTCGATACATGATAGCATTCATTGTCAATACTTGTATCTGGAGTTTCCTTGCTTGATTAATTTCCATTCATGATTGATTTTCCAATTGAGACCACACCCCTTGATTCTATTATTGACTCTTATAATGATTTTGGATATCTAGTTAATATTATTAACATTTCTTAACATATCTTAATTTATCATTTGAAATGGTTTTAAAATATTTTCATGAAAAGTTTTGGTTTTCAAATAATGAAATGGAATGTTTTCCAAATTTGGGTTGATGAATGATTTCAAAAACATTTAAAGTGTTGTTTTAAAAATATTATGTTTTTGTAGTCTGATATAGATGGATTTAGTTTCTTACTATAAAATATAAATCCTTGTACTCAATTTTTGTACTCTCTTTTATCATGTTTTGAATTACATTTTAATGTTATTTCATAACTCTTTATTGTGTACTAGGCTCTATAGCTAACACCCTTATTATACCATTTGGTGTTTGGAAATTTTTTGTTATTATAGAAGGTGATCGTGTTCTAATCACCTTTATTTTCGTATTCATGCTTGGTTGGACAATGGTAGGTGTCTTAGGTCTTAGTGCGTGGTCCTGGACCATTAAGAGATGGTTTTTGGATGTTTTTGTTTTGCTTTCAGTTTTTATATCATCTCTTTATACCATGATGTGTTTGTTTTGATTTATTTATCAATTGTGGTTTTAGAAGTGTAATTTGATTATATTTATCTATTGTGTGTTAAATCATTCCCAAATTTTATTTTTTTATTCTTAGGTTCTTGTCGTTGGCCCGTGGAGATCAGTAACACTCTTTGGGTTAGTGTAGAATCGGTTCAGAGGCCAGTTTTGATGGTACTATAAATATGTTAGCTATATCCAAAGAGAGTAAATTTTGGAATAAAACATGGAAAATCCTAAAATTTCTATATTATAATAAAATATATTAATTTTATGAAGGATATATTATAATATTATTTCAATGAAAATAAATGAAATCCAAAAATGATATTTTCAAAATAAATCTTTATCTATTTGGTAAGTTTTAAATTGTAACACCCTGAAAAGTTAAAGTAGATTTGGAACTTTAATCATCATAAATGAATATATATTTATTTTAAATATATAAAATTGGTAGTATATGCACCACATAAAAACAAATTGGTGCATAATAACAAATTTGTTTCAATAGACTAGAAATTGAGATGAAATCCCTTACATCACGCTTACACTTTTTAAAAATGATTTAACCTACTATATTATGGTTTTAAATATGTTATTAATTTATTATAAAACCAAATTAATATTTTTAATATCGTATATGGTCCTCTTATAACATCATATCTCATGTTTTTAACAATCTTTCATTATTACCATTGTTTCGGGCGTTAACTGCTTTATTTTCTCATGCATGTTTTGTCGTGAAAATTCTAGTTATTGTGTATATGATATAGTTTCATCATATAAATAATTATATTAATGTTTTAAATATAATATTAATTAATTTGATATATTTTTATAATCATTATTTAATTTTTTACATGGAAAATGAATCGCATCGCTTCGTGAACACGGTAGACAATATGTATGCACAAGCGACATTATCAATTCTTAATGGGTGAAAAGGTGAGGAAGTATATGATATATTAAATTTATAGAATCAATATTATGTCATACGTATCATATATATTTATTCATTCCCTAATTATGACTATCCATGTGAGTAAGTAATGGAGAAAAATATACTTTGGTTTGCGAGGCGATAGTCTGCGATACACACAAGTGATTGTTTTGTTTCTCATTTGATGGTGAAGGAGATGGATAATATTATGTCATAAAAATAACAAAATATAATTATATGGTAGGTACTGGTGTTATTATTTTTAAAATTTTAGGACGTTATTAAATGTGGTAAAATAAGAAGTAAAAAAAGAAAGATCTTTATTATGACAGTTACCTTCTATTAAAGAAACCTCCTTTGGATATCTTCTAAAGGACAATTGGTTTGGTATTTTGGGAATAAAAATTCCTATATAACGTGAATAAGGATGTTTGGGATAGATTTTTTAATTTTTTGGTCAACATAAATGGATCAAGAGTGAATCCAACTAGGTTTTTAATGCTCTTTCAAAAAGAAAAATTGCAGAGGCAAGCTCAAGATGGTCCTTTGTGATCCCAGAATTCTATTCACATATTTTGGAGTCAGATGCACGTTTTGATATTCATACCCACCTATGTAAAACCCATTACAATGCCAAATTATCTATTTTTTAAATAATTTTTCTAGAAAGGTTTCACTCATCTCCTAAACCTTTTCGATTAAATGGCTCAATAGGTGTGAAGAAGTGAGGGGAAAAGGTGCCCTTTTATAATTGAGGTGAGTGGAACACTTGTAATTTTTCAAAGTTTTAAAATACTATTAAGTACCTTTATTTAAAAAATGACTAAAATGAATCATATTAAAATTTTATATGGTTAAGGATGAAATAAAATCAAATAATGTGGTTTAAATAAAGTGCTTAGGTCATTTTGACTTTTATCTTTTAGATTAACCCCCGGTGAACCTGTTTTGACCTTAACCATAACAATAAATTTTTACTATTCTTATAATTAATTATGAAAAAAAATTAATTTTTCCTTATTGAATAATATTAATTATACCAATTTTAAATATTTAACCATTTTTATCAAATTCAACTCATAGAATATTTATAATTTTATTTAAAAATAAACCCACAAAACCTAATAAAAACAGTTTTAAAGAAATGTATTTTTCGAGTTCAAGATGATCGTATATTAACTATGTGACTAGTAATAACTATTATATGGATTTAAATCCTTATATTTAGATATATAATCTATAAATTTCATTTAAATAATTCATTATTAGATATTATTTTAATTAATTAAAATGGAAACACATTAATCATTTAAAAAATATTTTTCTAAAAAATGTCCCCCTTTACCTCCAAATGATATTATATCTATTTATAAAAAATTGATAACTAATACATGGTTAATTATAATTAAAATAACACATTATGTTAAATAATATGAGAATTATTTAAATACAACATTTTTAATTTATCATAAAACATTATTTCAAAGGGAAAATTTCAAAAACTCATTGTAGGATTATTTTGACCTTGTAAGTTCAAAATCAATATTCATCCTATAAAATTAGAATTTTTTCCATGAAATATTAAAATTTAAAATGTATTATATTTTTATAAAAATTAAATTTTCACTTACTATAATTGAAGGTTGAGAGTTACATTCTTTCCTCATTTAAAAATTTCTTCTTTGAAAGTTTCATGGATATTACTTTCTAAACAAATGAGGGTGGTTCTTATTCAAAACATCCTCTAGTTCCCACATTCATTCTTCCACATTCTTATTTCTCAAATGTAACTTTACCAGTTGAGTTGTTCAATTAATAAAATCTTTTTATCTAGTTTCAAGAATCTAGATAGGATATTTTTAATAAGATAGATCAAGTTCATATTATATTTTTTTAGAGGTGGGAACATGCATTGGGGTTGAGTTGTACTTCCTTAATAATGATATATGAAACACATAATGCACTTTAGAGAGGCTCAGTGGGATTTCAAAATATTAAGCCAAAAATACAATTCTTTCTAGAATTTCAAAAGGTCTGATATACCTATGGCTTAGTTTTTTTAATTACCAAACCATATAACACACTTCTATGGAGATAGTTTCAAGAAATAGTGATCTCCCACTTGAAATTACAAATATTTTCTTAAGCTATTAGAATAACTATTTTTTACTAATTTGGGTTGATTTAATATGAGTATAAAGAGTATTAACCATTTTCATTGTCTCCTCAACAAGTTTTGGGCCTACAAGATTCCTTTCAACAACTCTATCCCAACAAGTTAGAGTAAACTATCTCGTTCCATATAATACTTCATAAGACACCATTTTTATACTTGAATGTTAGCTATTATTTTTGGTAAACTATAAAAAAGGTAAATAATAATCCCACATACCTTTAATGTCAAGTGATAATGACCTAGATATTTATTTTAATTTTTTTAATTTTATTTTCTATAGCCTATAAGTTTAAGGATGATAAGTGATGCTCAGATGAAGCTCAATATCCAGATCCTTCCAAAAAAATTTCTATAATTTTGATGTAAATCATGGATCTTGATCAGAAAAAATTGAAATAGGTGAACCATAGAGTCATACAAATTCATTAATATAGAGTCATGAAAGGTTCTTAAGAGTTAAATCTTCTCTTATTGCAAGGAAATGGGAATATTGGTAAGGCGATTAACAATAACCCATATTGTATTATTACTTCTAGGAGTATTTGGTAATATTGTGAAAAATTCCATAGTAATTTCATCCCATTTACACATAGGTATAGGTAGATATTGCATATACTCTAGGATGTTGTCTCTTATCCTCCAATTATTGACAAGCCAAGAATCTTGATACATAATTAGAAATTTTACACTTTATATTATCCCACCCAAAATTTCCCTTAAATTACCTTTACATATTGGTGAAACCATGGTAAATAGGGAAATTTGTTCTATTTAAATCATCTAATAACTTAATTTTCAACTCAGTTATAGATAGAACACATAGAATCATTCCAAATTTCTGAATTCCATCTTCATATATAGAGTCTACTAATTTTCCATCATTCATTGAATTAATTTTTTTAATATTTTAATCATCAAGATGAGGAATTTTTATCTTTTAATAATAAAGAGGGATTGAAAATAAATTGAAAAAGTGGCGATGTTTCCCCTTCCTTAATAATTCCCATATCCATCTTTACTAAATCCATGAACATATGATTCTCTTCAATCCTCATTTTAGATAGGACTCCATGATATTTCCTTCTCAATACATCCAATATCTTATTTTTATTCCCTGAGTGATAATGTATTGAGAAATCATAATCCTTGAACAGTTTGACCCATCAAATTTACCTCATAATTAACTCTTTCTATGAAATGATATATTTCAGAATCTTATAATTTTTGTATATTTCATATCTTTCGCTATAGATATATTATCTCCGTATCTTCAAGAAAAAGATTATGGATTCTAAGTCAATATCATGGTTTGGATAGTTTTGTTTATGAGTCTTTAATTTCATTGATGTATAGGAAATAACTTTTTCATTCTATATAAGGAAACAACCAATTCCCTTATTTGATGTGTCACTATATATCACAAATTCACCATTTCCTAACGGTAGAGTCAAAATCAAAGCATTGACCAATATCATATTTAATTATGAAAAACTATCTTCACATTCCTTTATCTATGTAAACTTAACCCCTTCATGTGTAAGCTTGGTTAATCGGTTGTCGAACCTGGAACAATTTTGAATAAGCTGCCAATAGTAACCTACCAAACCCATTAAACTATATACCTCAGTTATGTTCATTGGTTTAAGAAATTGTTTCATTGTCTTTGTATTCATAGGATAAATTAATATTTCATATTTGGAGACAATATATCTATGAAATTAAACCTTCGGAGCCATAACTCACACTTTCTAATTTTCCCATATAACACTTTTCTTCCAAGAGTCTCAAGAATGATCCATAAGTGATTCCCATGGTCCTCATAGATTTTAAAATTTACCAATATATCATTAATAAATACCACAAAAAAATTATCAGGATATTACTTGAACACTATATTAATTAGATACATAAAACAATGGGGAACATTAGTCAATCCAAATGGAAATAACATAAGTTTATAATGTTTATAGCTTGTATAAAATGTTGTCTTTGGAATATATTCCATCATTACTAACACAAGATGATACCCCGAATAAAGGTCAATCTTTGAAAATTTTTGATCTCTATAGAGTTGATCAAATTAGTCATCAATTTTAGGTAGAGGATAGTTGTTTAGTATAGTAATATCATTGATATACTTATAATCATTTCATAAACTCATAGATCCATATTTCTTTTTAAGGAATAGAATAGGGGATCACCAAGGTGACACACTAGGGAATATAAATCCATTTTTACACAACTCCTATAGTTTTTATGCTTAATTCCACTAATTCCATAATGGTTATTCTATATAAAGTATTTTATATAGGCCTTGCATCAGGGATTAAATCAATGGAAGACTCAAATTCACATTCTAGTAGATGTCTATATAATTCCTCTAGAAACACATCAATTTATTCTTATAAAATAGGTGAATACTCAATTTTAAGATTACCTTTTTCATCCATAGATTTATATACTCTTCCCCAAGAATCTCATTTAGATGATCCACTATATGTGGATTTATAAATGATCCATATGATGAAGTCTCCCCTTTAAATATAAAGAATTGTATATCTTCATCATGAATCATAATTTATTTCTCTTGGTAATAATTTTTTTGCATTATATTTTGTAATCCAATACATACCAAGGATTATATCATAGTCAACCATAGGTATAATAATAAATTTTGAAAATATGGAACATTTATGTGTCATAATGGGAACTCATTGAAGCATCCTTATTATGGTGAGATTATCACTAGGAGTCTTGACTGAAAAATCCCTTCTTAAGGTGATAAAGAAACATAAAATTTTCTTGGAAATATGGAATATAAAAAAGAGTGTGAAGATCCATAATAAAATAAATAATTATCTAAATTTGTGATTTTGATTTAAGTACCTCCACTAGATTTTTAAGAACTTCAACCTCAAATATAGTGATTGTATAAGCTCAGCCTTCTCCCCTTATCCTATTCTATGGTAGGTTACTTTGACGCTTGGGACATTGGTTTTAATAATTCCCCATTTCCTTATAGTTCAAGCACTATATAATAATGGTATCTTTATTTTACTTACATTAAATATCCATATTACCCATATTTTCTTCACTTATAACAAACTCCCTTTTACTAAAAGGATTTTATAGGATGTATCTTTCAATATTTTTCACATGATGGAAATTGATTCATTCACTTCTTCTTTTTTGAGGAATTCCCTTTTTTTAGTGTCCATCTAACCTCTTATTTTCTTTATTTACTTTGAATATATTAGATATATATTATTACTTATATGTTTTGGTGGAACATAATACTATTTCATTATATGAATAAAATGTTTAAAAAACGAGTTCCCTTCAGATGTTTGGCTTAATATCTTCAAAGAAATTGTCAATATTGATTTCTGAATTACATATGTAATCCATAACATACCTAGAAAGTATTTTAAATATATAATCATATTTCAGAACTATTTCTTCTTAATTTTTCCTTAAACTATGTAAATTTATCTTCAGTTCTATTAATTGCTCAAGAGGATACTATTTAGAGAAGAATGTTACTTTAAAATATACCTATTCAATTTTTTCTATTTATTCTTCATCCAGAGTATTCTAGATCAATAAAAACAATTGATCAATATATAATTTAAGAAAATAAACTAATGGTATAACCTTTTACCTTTCATCACATCCTATGTCTAGAAATATCACTTCACAGGGCTTAATAGATTGCTTAGCAACCACTGGATTGGTAGTTTCACTAAAATATGAAGGTTTACATCATGTAAAATGATCCAATGTGTGTGTATCGTGTTCCATAACATCATTTATCTCTATATGTTCATGTTTATTATTCAGAACCTAGGTTATCATACCTAATATGGTCATGATCATCTTGGCTCCAACACCTCTTTTATTGGCTTACTCGGCAGGTAAATTTCTACAGTGGCCATGAGTATTGATACCATTATTTCTTTTATGATCCATTTTTAAATAATGGAATATAATTTAATAGATCATGACATTATGAATTTTAAATCATAATATTTAATTCTAAATCTTATGTAACACTAAACATAAATTGAATATTTATGCATTGATAATCTCAAAATTATAAACTTGGTTTCTTTCTAGATATATTAAAATCATAAAAATATTTTCAAATCTTTCATAATAATTTTAAGGAAAATTTTTATCAACCCAATAATATCCTCTAGAAGTGTCAGACTAGGTGTTAATTAAGGGAACATTCACTTTTCACCAGAATAATGGTTGAAATACACTCAACCAACTCTTTTTAGAGTTTTTAACAATAGATGAATCTATGCCAAAAACGACATCTACTTATAATATCCAAATAGGTATGTATTTCTCAGAAAACTGCATAATATCTATCTCACCAAAAAAATTATTATATTTTCCTATAATTAGACACATTTTCAAAGTATTTCATTGGGTTATGTTTCTTAATGTTTTTTTTCCAAAATCTAGTTCCCATAGATTCTAATAAACTTTCTCTATTAAAAATTGTCACAACCCCAAATATGATAACCCAGAGTTGGTTTCTAATTTTTTAAATTAGCATAATATACAAGGGATAAAATCACCAAGGATCAATTGTTTTATTTGTCTTTAAGAACTAGATACAATAATTATTCCCATTTTACAATGGAAATAAAATACAAAAACATAGTGAAAGTAAATATTTTGAATACTTGAACATATTAAAAGGTTCATTCTTCATATCCTATGGAAATCAAACAAAATAAGGGAAATATAAAATTCTATTTAAGGGTTACATATAATATCATCTATCAAGAATAAATCATTCATAATCAATATATAATGGTAAGTAACTAAAAACACATGCCATTTAATCAATAACTTGGGCACGAAATGCATGCATGAATAATATCAATTCAATAATATTATTAATAATAATTTCTAAATTCTCAATGAAGGAAATGTATAATTTTGGAAATCAAGATCTTATACATCATGATATTCTTATTATCAAGGCCTTGTGCCAAGAATATTTAATTGAAGGGTAGGTATACACCAAAAACCCATTTAATAAGTTTGGACATCTGGTTTATCTCATGAGACCCATCAACGCATCAAGGGGATATATAATTTTCGTCCCCAACCATCAATTCATGTAAAATTCATTCCTTATATATTAAATGATCAATTTAATTCACAAACAATATTCCCAATCAAAATATATTTATTTAGTAAAGGATGCAGAATATCAAGATTTCCCCAGTCAATCAAATAACATTCATAGTAAAACACTGTATGTATAAATGGTTTATTGTTTTGGAAATAAGAATATCCATGATGCAATTAATATTTTTATTTAAAATATATGTAATTTCCAATGAAATATGTTCATAATAAAGTTAATTTTTCAAGATAAAGTTTATGACCAAAAAATTAACAATAGAGTAATTTATTAGAAATACACATTTTGAAATAAGTTTATGTATTTTGGAGAATAAAATAAAATGGAAGAGAAAATTTAAAATAAGTTTTAATTAAATAGTTTTATTTGTAAAATAATTTAAAACTCATGGAAGAAGATTAATATTATAAATATGTTACGGCGGAATGAAAGTCTATTAACTCTGTATATGTTAAAAAGAAAGCATTCCTTTTGAATTTTTATAAAGAAAGTCAAAAATGAACCTCTTAGAAAATATTTAAAATATTCCTTTTAAACCTTGTTATAAGTCAAGGATAAATTAAAATTTACTTAATAAATCATTTGAGTAAATAAAAATTAATTTTGTTAAACAATTTCGAAAAATATAGACATGGAAGAAAAATACACTCTATCAAAAGTGAAATAAGATTGAATTTTATTTTAGACATTTATTTTTTTGATTCAAGTTACATAAAGAGGAAAAGTTTGAATTAAACATGTAAAATCCTTATATATATATTTTATAAGAAAATATATTATCTTTATTAAGGATATATTATAATATCCCTTCAATGAAAATAAAGGCACTCTCAAAAATGAGGCTGTAGAAATAAATCCTTACCTCTTTAGTAAATTTTAAATTATAACCCCTTTAAAGTGTAAACTTGATTTAAAAGTTCATAATTAATAAATATATATTCAATTTAAATAAATAAAATTCTAATTACATAAACCACATTAAAATAAATTGGTTTGTAATACCATGTATGTCTTAATTGAGTGGAAATTATAACCAAATCCATTACCTTATGCTTCTACATTATTGAAAATTCTTTAAACTCATATATAATGGTTTTAAACATGTTATTAATTTATATAAAAACCATATTCATATTTATAATATCATATATGATCCTATTATAACATCTTATCAACCGTTCATTAACAATATTTCATTATTACCATTTATTTGGGTATTAACTGCTTTGTTTTCTCAGGCATTTTTTATCAAGGAAGTTACAATTATTGTGTTTATAATATAGTTTAATAATATATATTTTTATAGTAATGTTATAAATACCATATTTATTCATTAGATACAATTTTTTAATCATTATAAAAGTTATACATGGATGATGAATCACATCATTTCATGGAGATGGTAGACCGTACATATTCATTAATAATGTTATCATTTCTTAATGGGTGAAAGGGTAAGGGGGTATATGATATATTAAATGTATAAAATAAATATTATTTCATAATTAATGTATATATTCATGATTTACATCAGTATCACTATCCATGTGAGTCAGTGATGGAAAATGAATTATATCAGTTCATGAGGCGGTTGTCCTCCAAACACATGAGTGATAGTTTTTTCACATTTGATGGAGAAGGATATGGTTAAATATCATTCCATAAGATAATAACATATCATTATATAAAATATACTGTAATTATTATATTTAAATTTCTAGGACATAATTTATGGTGGTAAAAGGAGAACAAAAATAAAGATCTTTGTTAATATGATTACCTTCTCTTAGAGAATCCTCCTTTGGATTTATTCTTAAAGACCCAAGGGTTAGTATTTTAGGGGAAAAAACCTCTAAAACATGAATAATTATGTTGGGGAGATATTTTTGAAGTGTTTTGGTCAATGTAAATGGACCAAGTGGTGTGAAGAAGTGATGGGAGGAGGTTCTCTTTTATAACTAAGGTGATTGACACAATGGTAATTTTTCAAAGTTTTGAAATATTATTAAGTAAATTTCCTGAAAAAATGGATAAACAATTGCTCATATTAGAAATTGATACGGTTAAATCTAAAATAAAAGCAACCAATGAGGTGTAAGTACGTATTAGTTCATTTTAACCCTTATCTTTTTTTATTAACCCCTAATCAACCCGTTTTGACCTTAATTGTATTAATCATCTTTTACTATTTTTACTATTCATTATGACAAAAAATTAAGATGGTTTTATTAAATAATATTAATTATTTTGATTAAATTATTTTAATCTATTTTATCAATTTTAAATCACAAAATTGGTAGAATTTAATTTAAATATAAACCCGTAGAATGTGATGAAAGATAAGTTTTCAAGAAATGCATTTTTTAAGTATAAAATGATATTATATAAACTATATGACTAGTAATAATAGTTATATGGATTTAAATTAATATAATTAGATATGTAATTTATAAATTTAATTTAAAAAAATCATTATTAAAGAATAATTTAATTAATTAAAATGGAAATACATTATGCATTTAAAAAACAGTTTTATGAAAGATATCCCTTTTTTCTTCCAAATGATCTTATCTTTATTTCTATAAAATTAATAATAAATACATGATTAATGGTAAATGTTATAACACATTATTATAAATAAATGAAAAAATAATTAAATAATGCATTTTCAATTATTCATAGAAGCATATTTCTAAGGGAAATTTCAAAAACACCTTCTATGATTATTTTGACCTAGTAATTTTAAAATCAATATTCATCCTATAAAATTATAATTTTTATGCAATGAAATTTAAAAAATTGAATTTTATTATATTTTTATTAAAATAAAAGGTTCAATTTATATAATTTATTCATGTGTTTGATATAAAGTCAAGACTTTTAAAATATATATAGGAAATGGAAGTGAAACTTTGAAAAAAATATCTCTTAAAACTTTTTTTAACTGAGTATAAAAATGAATTTATAAGAAACTTAAAAAATTATTTTCATGAGATGAAAAAGTATAATTTATAATAATTATTTTTAAAATAATTTACAATAAATAAATATTATAAAGAAACTACCCTTATGTAAGAAAATGTGGAGTTGATGATAAAAATGACCATAAGTGGATTGAAATCTCTTTTCAAAAATTTTACGAAAATAATACCCACTTATTTTAAAAAATTCATAGAATAATGGTAATAGAAAATAGTTTCAGAAAATAATTAAATAATTTAAAGAAAGATAAGTAATGGGGAATGGTCATGATGGTGAAAATCTTTCCATGCATAAAAGGTTTAAAAATAGACTATTTTCACACTTTTGTAAAAAAAGAAAAAATGCTCTGTTTAGAAAATATTAAAATGATTCAATTTAAAATTAGGAATATAAAGTCAAAGATAAAATTAAATTTCCTTAATTAATAATTTAATTATATAAATAAACTTTCTTGAAACAAAATAAATAATATGTATATGAATGGGAACAATTACTGACTAAAAAAGCGAAATAATGCCATATTTTCTTATAATCATTCTCTTAGTGCTTTTTGAGTACCAAAGAGATGAAAATGGATAAAATACTTCAAAACCCCATAAATAATAATATTAGAAGAAAATATATGGGTTTTAGGAAATTAAGAACCTAAAATAACCTCAAAGTTAATTGAAACATGAACAATCTCTAAATAAAGGGAAATATATATAATAAACCCTTAAAAATATCATAATAATTGAATAAAACCCTCTTGAAAGTGGGAAAATGAAATTGAAATTTAATTAAATTGAATAAAAATTTAATCATGATAAAATATTAAAAATAGGAATTACATCCACCATATATAAAAAAATAGCTGCATAATATAAGACATCTCTCAATGAAGAAGATTGGGGATGACCAACCCATACCTTGGATTCTTTCTTGGTCAGACACATTCCAACCTCATATATAATAAAATTTTATTTATTAAAAATCCATATAAAATTAATATTTATATCTCTCTAAATTTATATTACTTATTATTGACTTACTTTTACCAATTTACTCATAATTATTTTTTAAAATCAATTATTTAAGTGTTAACTGTTTTGTTTCTCCTGCATGTTTTGATTTAGAGGTTCTGATACTTTCACCTTAGACATTGTTAAATCCCTACCATAATATTAAACCTGAAATATATATAATATTTATACATAAATACACTTTTATACCCATCCATTTATGTCAGTTATGGAAAATGAAGCATGTCATTCATGGATGTTCCATATCACATGTACACAAGAGTGACATTTTTATTCTTCAATGGTTGGAATGAAAAGAATCTATATGATTATTTATCATTAAAAAACCTTAATTAGGTCATAAATATCATATTTATTTATAAATTACATCTATAAAACTATCCATGAGTGGAAGGGATGAAAAATTAATTACATCACTTTATAGAGGCGGTAGTTTGCACAAACACACAAGTGACATTTCCATTTTCCAACTGATGAGAGGGATAAAAATTAGATATGATTTTAATTTTATAGAATTATAATTATGTAAATAATATAATATATATTAATTAAACGTATCTATATAGACATCAATGATATGTGGTGATGAAAAATGAAAGACATCTTTTCATGGAGGCTGTAGTCCGGACGTACGTATGAGCGATGTTTTCATTTTACATTAGAAGGAAAATAGATAGATAATTGGTGTACCAACATAAAACAATTAAATATATTAAATAAAATTATTTAATAATTTTAATATATTTATATAACATTAGAGGAGGTTTAAGAACAAAAAAACTTGAAAAAGCTCAGTAAGAATATATACCTCTTACTTGGATAATCTTCATTGGAAAACACCTTCAGGCTTCTAGGATGAGTATTTTGGGAATAATAGAACCCTCAGTTGTGAATAAGGTTTTTAAGAAGGTATTTTTGGTAGATATTAGTAAACCTATGTGGCTTAAAGTTCATGTGGAAGTGAGGATAGGAGGTTCCCTTTTAAAAGTGAGTGGAGTGACACTCTTGTAAATATTAAAAAACATTAAAATACAATAAATTTAAATCTTAGGATAAGTTGCTCAAATTTATTTCAATTTTGAATATAGTATAAAAAAGGTCTAAATTCACTTTACCAATAAAAATTATATAACTTTTATAGATATTTTAAGCCTTATCACTTAGGTTAACCCCCCTTTAACTATTTTGACACATATCATGGTGGAATACTTTTACCATGATAACTTAATTTTATGACCAAATATTATATTGAAATTATTTCATAATATTTATTATTATAATTAAAAATATGTAGTCCATTTTATAATATCTAATCCCTAGAATTGGGAGAATTAATTTTAATACAGAAATCATGTACAAAATTGATTCCCATGAAATTAATTTTAGTATAAAAGGATAAGAAATAGATATTTTTATTTGAATTAAATATTAAAAAGGTATAGAAATTTCAATCATTGGTTTATAAATTAAAAATAATATTTTTAATTATTAATTTTAGTTATTATAATATATTTTTGGTCTATTTGAAAACTTTTAAGTCATTCTTATACCATAACGATTTTATAAAATTTACAGTATTTGTTAAATCAATATTTTTCAAAATTCAATTAAAAATAAACCATTTTAGAAAAATACTAAAAACTTAAAGAAAGATAATTTTGAAATTATAAATTCAAAAATTAAGTTCATTTTATAAAACTAAAATTATAAAATTTGGAAATTTATCTTTTAAATGAAAAAATATTATCAAATGAAAAACTACTTTTCTGAAAAATGAACCCTTTAAAATATAATTATTCTTAATATTATTTCATATCAATTTGAATATTAATATATTAGTTCATATATTGAAATATTATATATTACTTTATTTTAAAATTTATTAATTTAATTTATTAAAATATACAACAGTTAAAAATGGTTATTTAGAAAATAAAACTTTGTAACAATAATTGGTGTTAATTATATAACATTAATTATTTATTTTGTAATTATTAGATATCATTAGTAAAAAATATATAATTTAAGTATCATAATTTTCATTATCATTCTATTTAATAAAATTTTAATTTAATTTGTCGCAACTCGTTTTATTTTTTTTGTTCTGGGTAATATAAGCTATCAAGAATAATATTGTTTAAAATATAAATACATATTGAAATCTTAGGGTGTTACATTCTTTCCCCATTTAATTTTTTCCAATTAAAATAATTTTATCATGATATAAGTAATAAATTATTATTTATATTTTATCTTTTTTATTAATTGTTAACTCACCACAAGGAAACATATTATTTCTTAAATAAATATTTTTGAAACCTTGCATTTATCATTATAAGACTCATACTTTTGTATGTGTTTCCAAAACAATACCATGATATTCGATCGATATTTTCCTCATAAAAAATCAATATATTTATCTTCCTATTTATTATTTTGAGGAATTATGTTACCACCAATATAGAGAATATTATAAACTCTACATACTTAATGTTTTTTATATTTTCTTAGCACAATTTTGTCTACTAGTTTTCTTTAATTCAATTTTCCACGTTTTCTTCATCTTATATTCTAAATGATAAATATACATGATTAATATTTCATTCCTAATGTTCTAAAATTTAATTTTAATGGATTATAGGATCCAAAAAATGGATGAAAAGTTATTCCACTTATCACAAGTCATTTACTAAAAAAAAAACGGTTAGCATAAGTTAAGATAATACTTAATATGAATAAACCTTCATCTTAAGAATTAACACACTAATATCTAAAACCTTAACAATAACACCCAAAGTTCGACATAAATAATTCAAATAAGAACTAAACCCTAAAACTATTTGACATATTCTTGACCAAATTAAAAACCAAAAACCATAAACACTTGATAATATATTATTCCAAAATCAACATAACTTTTAACTAAAAAACCATTAAACCTCAGTAATTATTTAAAATATCCCTGACTATATACTAAAAAAATCATGGAAATATAATCTCATTAAAATGTATAAATATACCACAAGATAACATGAATCAACTTGAAATCATATTATTCTTTACTAGTTAAGGTTATCCATACTACTAAACTAATATTACTAAAAACCAGTTGTACTATTTGTTGAGGAAAGTATTGTTTTCAAAAATACATAATAATGTTATTTAAAGGGAGAGATTATTGAAAATAATACTCTGTTGCTTTATGATAATTTTTATGCTCACAAATACCCTTAGTTATTTTCTAATGATTTTATTTACTATTTTGCAGGAATTTATTAATTTATTTTAATCTTTAAATAATGAGAATTTATTGCTTGTTTAGAATCTACTTTAGCGCATCTTGGAATCACTGTTCACACCTTACGTGGATAAATGTAGCGCGGAATCTACTTTAACGCCTCCTGGAATCACTATTCATACCCTACGTGGATAAACATTGCGTAAAGATGAAAAGCGTGTATACTTTTTGAGATAAGAGAAAAGTATGGTTAAACAACCATACGTTTTCAGCAAAGTATGGAAGAAGAACCTTACATTAGGAAGGAACCTTACGTTTTGGTTATCAGCAAAGTATGAAAAGAGAATCGTATGAAAATACTAAACGTTACGTTTGTTTCTCAAAAGTATGGTTCATCAACCTTACTTTTTTAAACAACCATACGTTCTTGGAAAAGTATGGATCAAGTAAAATTATGGATCTTTTGCCGTACGTTTGAGAGTTGAAGAAAAAGTATGGATGATCAACCCTACGTTTAAGATCAACCTTACGTTTGAAGAAAGTAACATGAACCCTACGGTTATGATTCAACCTTACGTTTGAAGACTATGTCATCAACCCTACGTTTGGAGGTCACGTCATCAACCTTACGTTTAGCATCGAAAAGTTTGAAAGACGATATTTTTATAAAACGGTCAGCAAGCTAATTATTGGGCATATTTCAAGCCGAATTTAAATTAGTTTTTAAATTACAACTTTGACTCATTCAAAGCCGTTTTATCAATGGATTTAAGATCGAATTAAAAGGAGATTTTTATGTCGAGTCTTAAGGGAAGTTACGACTTCTCTGTAAATTCAAATTTTTTAATATCGTGAATAAAAAAGGCGACTTTTATGGATCCAAATGTGCAGGAGATATGCTCAATGTTATTATATATGTTCTCTCTGAAACACCAGGTACAAGCATGTGTGGTGATAAATCTTTTTTAAAAGAGGTGGAAAATAGAGACTGTAAAAAGCATCCAGTTCTACTGATTCAAAAGGAGCGTCAAACCTCTGTTCATTTTAGAAGAAAGAACTCGATAGAAGATTTACTTGTTCTGCATAGAATATCTATTGTGGATCTACTACTACTGAAGTTGTGAACTATATCTTTATATCTAATGCAACCATATCAACTCAGAATTACTTTGTTTTGAAAATCAATATTTCTAGAGACGACGATCCATCTGTTGTCAATTGCATTCTATTGCAATTGTGAAGATCAACTGGGAAACTTCTTTCTGAAATTCTTTTTATTCTTGAGTAACCAGCTTATCGTTCAAAGATGTGTTGGTTTATGTTAGAACTAGAAGGCTTTGTTTTTCCTTGGATTGTAAAGGTGTCAACTGCCTGTACCCAGTTGTGAATTGGTCTGTGTAAAATAGGACTAGATAGTGAAAATCACCAAGCTCGTGGAGTTGAGCGTTGGTGGAGTGGACTAGAGGCCTTCTGTTCCCCGAACCACTATACATATTTGTGTCCCTGCTTTTATTTATTTCCACTGCATGATCAAATATGATAAAACATATAGGAAATAACTCGTTTAATCAACGAGTTACTGAAAAATTGCAAAAGACACAATTCACCCCCCCCCCCCCTCTTGTGTATAATCTGTAGATTCAGATCCAACAATTGGTATCAGAGGTGGAGCTTCTGATAGAGCCTTAGAAAGCAAGAAGCATTTAAAGATTATATAACAGAGCATCATGACTGATACAAGAGAAGGGATGTCAATGGTCAGAGCACCATATTTTAATGGAGACAACTATGGATGCTGGAAATCACACATGATAATATATATGAAAAACCTCGGATATAAAGTCTATTCAAAGATTCTAACTCCTTATGAAATTCCTGAAATTCCTGAGACATGGAGTGCTGCTACAGAGGCAGAGTACGATATTAATTTGAAGGCTATGAATGCAATTATCTGCGGTCTAAGACCAGATGAATTTAATAGAGTATCTCAGTGCCCCACAACATATGAGATGTGGAAAACCATAGCCGTGGCATATGAAGGAACAGAAAATATGAGACAAATGAGATATGCAACTGCAAAACTGAAATTTGATACTTTCATAATGTTTGAATGTGAAAGCATTACCCAAATGAATGGGAGATTGACAGAAATTGTAAATAATATAACAGATCTAGGAGAACCTATCAAGCAGGATGATTAATCATTAAAAGTACTGAGGGTACTTCCTACTCGATGGAATGGTATCTCTGCTGCAATCAGACAATCAACAGCTGTCAAAAATCTAACCATGAGAGAGCTGATTGATACACTGATGATGTGTGAAGATGAAATGCAAGATGAGGCTAATGAACATAAAGTTCTTATCAAAAGAGAATATATTGACTTGAAGGTAACTTCACAACAAAAGAATAGAAATATGAAGAATAGATAATTCAAAGCTAAATTAGAACGCTCTGACTCATCTAACTCAGATGAAGAGCTGGCTCAGCTAGCTAGAAAATTTAAAAAGTTTTACAGCAAGAAAAGAGGCTTCAAAAAATCTTTTAAGAGCCATGATAAAGAAGTAAGATGATATGAATGCAAGAAGATGGGGCATATCAGACAAGATTTCCCACAATTGAAGGATGCAAAGAAGAAGAAATTCTTCAAAAGAAATTACTATGATAAGAAAGACAAGAAAGCTATGAAATCCACTTGGAGTGTATCTGAAGACTCTAGTAGCTCTCCTGAATCAAGCTTAGAGAAAGAATAAGTCAATCTAAAAGCAAACATGTGTTTTATTGAAAAGACTGATGAGGTAGTAGGCCACCAGAGAAGAAAATATATATGGTACATGGACAGTCGCTGCTCAAGACATATGAGTGGAAACTCATTGAATTTTTCTTCACTCACTCAAAAGGAAGGAGGACTTGTCACATTTGGTGATAATGCCAAAGGAAAAATCATTAGCATTGGAACTGCTGGAGATCCAAAAACAGTCTCAATCAACAAAGTACTTTATGTACAAGGATTAAAACACAACCTGATAAGTATCTCTCAGCTCTGTGATGATGGATATACTGTTGATTTTACTAAAAATTGATGCATTGTTTCTAAAGATAAACTGTTTAAATTTAAAGTACCAAGAACTGATAATGTCTATTCTTTGGATTTGAATTCCTTGTGTAAACAGCAAGTAAACTGCTTGACTGCTAAAGTAAGTGAATCCTGGATCTGGCATAGGAGACTTGGACATTGCAATGTATATGTTTTTCATAAATTATCTAAGAAACATTTAGTTTCTGATTTACCCTGTCTCAAATTTGAAAGTGACATATTTTGTGATGCATGTCAACTTGGAAAGAAACACAAATCATCTTTCAAATCTGTTAATAAAGTTTCTACATCTAAACCTCTAGAACTTATTCATATGGATTTGTTTGGACCCTCAAGAGTATCAAGCTTAGCTGGTAAATTATATATATATGTTTTAGTTTATGACTTTTCAAGATTTACATGGATTTTATTTTTGAAATTCAAAAATGAAGCTTTTACTTTATTTGAAACTTTCTGCAAATCTATTCAAAATAAAAAAGGTTTTAATATAATCTCATTGAGAAGTGATCATGGTGGAGAATTTGAGAATCAGTAATTTAATTCCTTTTGCTAAAACATGGGTATTAAACACACCTTTTCTGCACCTAGAACATCTCAACAGAATGGGATTGTAGAAAGGAGAAATAGAACAATTCATGAAATGGATAGAACTATGTTAAATGAATATAGTCTACCTATATATTTTTGGGCAGAAGCTGTGAATATTGCTTGCTATATAATTAATAGAGTTTTAATTAGACCTATTTTGAAAAAGGCACCCTATGAACTGTGGAATAACAGAAAACCTAAAGTAAATTACTTTAATGTTTTTGGATGCAAGGTTTACATCTTAAACACCAAGGATAATCTTGGTAAGTTCGATCCAAAATCTGATGAAGGTATTTTCTTAGGATATTCTGCTATCTACAAAGGTTATAGATTTTATAATAAGAAGTCAAGGATTATTGAAGAATCAGTTCATGTGAAATTTGATGAATCTGATCCCTTTGATAAAAGGACAGATCAAATGGATGAACTTGACTCTAATGATAACATGAGACTTGAGAACCTAAAGAATGATTTTAAAAATAATATAAAAGAAATTCAGTCCAGTTCAAAGGAACATGATACTGAAGAACCTTTAAATATATTACCTAGAAAGTCTAGAACCCTAAAGAATCACCCTTTAGAAACTGTAATAGGTGACCTAGAAACTGGTGTTCAAACTAGAAGAAACTTAGGAAACCTAGTGGAATTCTCTATCTTCCTATCTCAACAAGAACCTAAGACTATAGAAGAATATTTAGATGATGAAAGATGGGTAATAGAAATGAAAGATGAATTAAACCAATTTTAAAGAAATGAAGTTTGGGAAATAGTGGAAAGACTTAAGAATTATCCAGTAATAGGAACCAAATGGGTCTTTAGAAATAAACAGAATGACCAAGACACAATAACTAGAAATAAAGCAAGATTAGTAGCTAAAGGATACAATCAAGAATAAGGAATTGATTATGATGAGACTTTTTCACCTGTATCTAGGTTAGAATCCATAAGAATCCTTTTAGCCTATGCATATTATATGAATTTTAAATTATTTCAGATTGATGTTAAATCTTCCTTTTTAAAATGGTTATTTAATGGAGGAAGTTATGTTGATCAACCTCCTGGTTTTGAAAATTCTCAAAAACCAGATTCTGTTTTTAAACTTACTAAAGCTCTTTATGGCCTTAAACAAGCACCTAGAGTTTGGTATGAAAGATTGAGTTCTTTTCTTTTGAAAAATGATTTTACTATTAGAATGGCAGACCCAACACTCTTTAAGAAAACTATAAAAAATAATGTTTTATTGGTTCAAATTTATGTTGATGATGTAATTTTTGGATCAACTAATAAAACCCTTTATCATGAGTTTTCAAAGTTAATGCAAGAAAAATTTGAAATGAGTATGATTGGAGAATTAAATTTCTTTTTGGGTATTCAAATATTTCAAAAATATTTTGGAAATGTTTTAAATTAAAGCAAATACATTACTGATTTACTTAAGAAATTTGGACTTGAAAACAGCAAGCCATTTACAACTCCTATGTGTACTAATATAATACTTTATTTGGATGAAACTGGGAAATCAGTTGACAACAAGTTATATAGAGGTATGATTGGTAGTTTGTTATATCTTACTGCTAGCAGGCCAGATATAATGTATTTAGTATGACTTTGTGCTATATTTCAATCAAATCCTAAAGAATCTCATCTAACTACTGTTAAAAGAATTTTTAGATATTTAAAAGGAACTGTTTTTCAATCTCTTCTTTATCCTAAAACTTCTGATTTTAATTTGATTTTATATTCAGATGCTGACTTTGGAAGTTGTAGATTAGATAGAAAAAGCACATCAGGAACATGTGACTTTTTAGGAAAGTCTTTAGTATCATGGTCTAGTAAGAAACAACATTTATTTGCCTTGTCAACAGCTGAGGCAGAATATGTTTCTGCTGGCAGTTGATGTGCACAAGTGTTGTGGATGAAAAATACTCTTATGGACTTTGGATTGAATTTTAATATTACACCTATTTTATGTGATAATACAAGTGCAATTAATATTTCAAAAAATCTTATTAGTCATTCTAGAACTAAGCACATTGATATAAGGCATCACTTTTTAAGAGATCA
Source organism: Viscum album (assembly GCA_963277665.1). Lineage (NCBI taxonomy): Eukaryota > Viridiplantae > Streptophyta > Magnoliopsida > Santalales > Viscaceae > Viscum > Viscum album. The sequence goes on from OY728132.1 coordinate 1,081,086,915, forward strand.
TGTTATTAAAAAGGATATATTTTTAGAATTTATAAATACTGAAATTCAATAAGTATATATTTTTACTAAACCACTTCCCACTGCAAGGTTTAATTTTATTAAGGGGGAGCTAGGTTTATTTAATTTTAAATTATTTTTATTTTTATTTATTTTTATTTATTTTTTTAAATTTTATTTTGTTTATTGAATACTATTTAAGATTTTTTTTCCACCATATTCAAATTTTATTTGTTTTAAAAATATATGTAATAATTAGTGATTACACGGGAATCAAGGTTGTTAGAGCCTTTTCGACTTCTAAACCGTTTCATTTCTATCGAAACCTTTTCAAATCCGTAAACTGCACTTCTGCTCCTAAACCCTAATCTTCGAACCTCTGAAACCCTATTCTTCAAACCTTCAGAGATTCTCACAGAGATGGTAATAACTAAAAGAGCAAGTGAAGACGAGCCAAGCAATGCCAAGAGACAACACTCTAAGGGAAGAAAAATTTTATAGGGCAAGGTAATCGATCTCGACTGGTTATTTCAGACAAATCTGTTGTTTAAACAAGCAATCTCATTTCAGAACCTTGAACAGACATTCAATAGTGAAAATACAGAATTTCTGTATGAGGTAGAACTTAGACACTTATTCAAATATGTGCAGTTTAGCCTGGGAGATACCGAGGACAGTATGATGGCTAAAATAGAGGATAGGGATTTCTCAATCTCGTTGATCGAAATTGGTCAGATTCTCAACTGCCCTCATGAAAGAGTTTTTCATTTTTATTTGAAGAATATAGGAGATGTTGTGCATAAATCCTAGGATATTATGTCCTTTTTGTTTGGAACATATACTATTAAGAAAATGATGGTGAAAGATTTAGAACCAGATCAGAAGATCCTGGTTAAATTTGTTCAGATAGGAATAGCTCCCAGAATGGCAGAAATGGAAAAGATTTTGTACCCTAATATGTACAAAATGTATCTTTTGTTAAGTGATATTAAGTTAAACTTTCCAAGGTACATGATGAGTTATCTCAATTAATATTTCCAAAGTGACGCCTAGATGAACTTTTATCCTTTCGGTCGGTTTATTTCTAAACTGTTTCTTAAGAAAAACATGGTGAGATTGGTAGAGGTCTGAATACACTATCATCACAGTAATATGTTTAATTTTGGAACTTTAAGGAAGATTGGATACTTCTGGAGCACCATTAAAGGAAAAATCTTGCTAGTAGGAGCTGAGGAAGACTCAGAGAGTGCTCAGTCTCAACCTGCTAAGTCCAAGGAGGGACAGGCTAAATCAAGAGTCAGCAATGTAGCAAGAAGGATCCAATTTGAAGTGGAAGATTTTGAAGAATAAATAAGTCATGAGGGACTTCAATCAAAAATAAAGATACTTGTCAATGAAGAAATTATCTCCCCTACATTGGAAACAACAACAGAAGATTTATTTTCTTATTATTTTGTAAGAGAAGTTGTTGTTGATAAGACCATAGAAGATGTTACTGAAAGAACAACACCAGTAGAGGGATCAGGAGTTCAAGAAGAAGATCAAAGGGGGAATCATGAATAGATTGCAGCTGATGTTGAAGTTATACTTCAACAAGAACAAGAGACGGAGGCAATTCCTGGTGAAGAAGTGTCCAGACCTCAGGAAACTACTGAAGATACTGTTCTTGAAATTCCAGTGGAAGACAAATATGCAGATAAATTTTATGAGCATGCTTCTGAAGCTCCAACAGAGGTACTTCAAGAGGATTTTTATATGTAGGAGTTTGAAAACTCTAAAGAAAAATTTGTGGACCAACCTTCTCAGGACAAAGAAAAAGAAAAATCTGATGCTGAATCATTACCTTTGGTACTGCTGCATCATCCAGAGCATGTGAATATGAATCAAGCACAGGGTGCCTCTGATTCAAGGAAGAAAGAAGTTGAAGAACTGTACAAAAAGGTGTCTCAGTTAGAATCTGAGAATGTCACTCTGAGAAATGCCTTAACCTTTGAAAAATTGAGATTTCAAAAGCTAAAAGAGAGTACAGTCTCAAGGCAAGAAGTTGACATGTTTAAAGAGGATATGCTGACTGCTGTTACACAATTGAAATCTGAAATGGTTATGAAGTCAGATTTATCAGATCTGAAGTTGTTTATGGAGAACCAATTTGCATCAGTTGAAAATAGTGCTGTTAGTGGATCAGGTACTTCACCTGATTTAATCAAAAGGTTTCAAGCTATCACAATTGTGATGAGCAACATGAATGACAGGTTACAAGATCTTTAATGTAATAGTGCTCCTTTGTCAGTGTTTCTGGACAATCAGAATTTTTTAGTGGATCAACTGACATCTAGTGATCCATCGATCAGAATCCTGTTAAATCAGTTGTTAGAGAAGCTGTCACTGTTTATCGAAAAAGAGGAAAGGATGCATGAGTTTTTCAGAGTCAACTTAATCGAGTATATTCATATGACTCAAGAGAACAGAGAGATCGTTATCAAACTTGAAGATGGGATAATGAAGAGACTCAGGGAACAATTTACAGAAATCAAGTCTGCAATCCAAAGGAAATAGAACCTGTTTCCTATCTTACCCAAACCTTGATTCCTGTTTATATCATTGTCATGTATATACTATTGTTTTTGAATGAAAATTTCATTCATTGTTTATTTCTTTCTTTCTCTTTGTTTTACTAACTTTATTTTTGATATGCCAGTACTCCAGATTTAATTATTGATAAACAGTTAATAATAAGCATTTACTTACAGTTTATTGCAACATTAAATGTGTTCAAATCCATGCTTTTTCATTCTTTTTGATATCACAAAAAGGGGGAGAATTTGGATACATACAACAACATATTTTTATTTAGGGGGATAATTACATGAGAAATTTGGATAACCACGACATTTTATTTTACAAAACTTTATTTCAATGGTTTTTTGTATATTTAATGTTTTGGGTACTTATCCAAATTGTTTATTATAAAGGTTATTCAGAAGGAGAAATTTGGATAAAACTTTTTTTCTCTGGGGGAGTTATTTTTTATTAAAATAATTTTACTAAAATTAAATATTGTTTCATCCTCTCAAAATTCTAAAACTTTATGTAAATAATTTTGAAATTTAATTTCATTTAAATAATTTTATTATCTTATGGGTTTTGTGATCATCAAAAAGGGGGAGATTGTTGAGAAAAGTATTGTTTTCAACAATACATAATAATGTTATTTAAAGGGGGAGATTATTGAAAATGATACTCTATCTATTTATGATAATTTTGATGCTCACAAATACCCTTAGTTATTTTCTAATGATTTTATTTAGTATTTTTTAGGAATTTATTAATTTATTTTACTCTTGAAATAACAAGAATTTATTACTTGTTTGGAATCTGCTTTAGCGCGTCCTGGAATCACTTTTCATACCTTACGTGGATAAATGTAGCGCAGAATCTGCTTTAGTGCATCCTAGAATCATTGTTCATACCCTACATAGATAAACGTAGCATAAGGATGAAAATCGTGTATATTTTTTGAGATAAGAGAAAAGTATGGTTAAACAACCATACGTTTTCAGCAAATTATGGAAGAAGAACCTTACGTTATGAAGGAACCTTACATTTTGGTTATTAGCAAAGTATGAAAAGAGAACTGTACGTAAATACTAAACATTACGTTTGTTTCTCAAAAGTATGGTTCATCAACCTTACTTTTGTAAACAACCATACATTCTTGGAAAAGTGTGGATCAAGTAAAAGTATGGATCTTTTGTCGTACGTTTGAGAGTTGAAGAAAAAGTATGGATGATCAACCCTACGTTTAAGATCAACCTTACATTTGAAGAAAGTAACATGAACCCTACGTTTATGATTCAACCTTACATTTGAAGACTATTTCATCAACCCTACGTTTGGAGGCCACATCATCAACCTTACGTTTGGAATCAGAAAGTTTGAAAGATGATATTTTTATGCAACAGTCAGCAAGATGATTATCGGGAAGATTTCAAGCCAGATTTAAAGTTGTTTTTAAAGTACGACTTTGACTGATTCAAAGCCGTTTTATCAATGGATTTAAGATCAAATTAAAAGGAGCTTTTTATGCTGAGTCTTAAGGGAAGTTACGACTTCTCTGTAAATTCAAATTTTTGAATATCATGAATAAAAAGGTGACTATTATGGATCCAAATGTGTATGAGATATGCTCATATTTATTATATATGTTCTCTCTAAAGCACCAGGTACAAGCGTGTAAGGTGATCAATCTTTTATAAAAGAGGTGGAAAACAGAGACTGCAAAAACCATCCAGTTCTGCTGATTCAAAAGGAGCGTCAAAGCTCTGTTCATTTTAGAAGAAAGAACTCGATAGAAGGTTCACTTTTTCTGCATCAAATAACTACTATGGATCTACTACTGCTGAATTTGTGAACTATATCTCTATATCTACTACAACCGGATCGACTCAGAATTGCTTTGTTTTCAAAATCAATATTTCTAGAGATGACGATCCATCTGCTGTCAATTGCATTCTGTTGCAATTGTGAAGGTCAACTGGAAAACTTCTTTCTGAAATTCTTTTTATTCTTGAGTAACCAGCTTCTCATTCTAAGTTGTATAGGTTCATGTTAGAACCATAAGGCTTTGTTTTTCCTTGGATTGTAAAGGTGTCAACTTCCTGTAGTCAGTTGTGAACCGGTCTATGGAAAAGAGGACCAGATAGTGAAAATCACTAAGTTTGTGGAGTTGAGCATTGGTGGAGTGGACTAGGGGCCTTCTGTTCCCCAAACCACTATACATCTTTGTGTCCCTGCTTTTATTTATTTCCACTGCATGATCAAATCTAATAAATCATAGAGGACATAAATCGTTTAATCAACGAGTTACTGAAAAATTGAAAAAGACACAATTCACCCCCCTCTTGTGTATAATCTGTAGATTCAAATCCAACACTATTATCCCCACTAACCATATTAAATTCAATATAATGTACATAATAAAATATTCAAATCATTTATAATGATTCATTTATAGTATACGAATTAAAAAAATCATATACCCAAGGGTGTAAAACAGAATGTTCAGTTAGGCCCAGTTTTTGTGAACTAAGTGAAGGCCTATTTAATACTCAACCAAACTTTTTAAGGGTTATTAATCCTCAGTGAATCTAGGTTAAAACCCACGTACAATTTTTTGTATCTAGGTAGAGATATTATATCTAGGAAACCACACACTATTTACCATAATTAAGTTGTTTTCTAATACTTATACTTATCCCTAGGGTATAATAAATGTTTTATTATCCTAACCCATAAAAAATATATAATACATTTTATATTAATATTAAATCACATATCAAACAAAAGGCTTAACTATACTTCAATAATATCATATAATCTAATTAATAGAATTAAAATCAGCCATATAAACCCTCCAAAGTGTATTTATGACTTTGAACTTATGATCACCCTTAAAATTATCAAACCATAGTGGTATCTACAAATATTATATTCTCTTATTCTGATAAATTCCTAGATTATAATTTTATCTTATCCCTAATTTGATACTAACTCTAATAACCCATACCCATAAACATAGATATGGTGATAAAACATTATCTTTACACATTTGATTTAATACCAACTGAGGTGAACCAATTTTAATCATATATAAATTAAAAACTCAAATAAATGATTAATTCACATACACACCCAAGACCATTTTGTTTTTAGAAATTTTTGATAATTATAAAAAAAACATTACTTAACATAACCCATATCTTGATCACCCAAATTATATTTTTTCTTCTCTACCTGGATTATTTTATTCCATAATATGTATTTAACATCTCCCAAAAAATGATCTTTACATGATACCCTTCTAGAATTATCATATGTATTACTCTTCTTTAAAACTTAGGGAAATTAAAACATACAAAGGGTGAGATAAAATTATTAGCAAGGGAATGTGTATGGTGAAAGATGTCATAAAATAAATAGGGAATGAACAATTTGGAAAAAGTAAATAATAATAAAACATTTAATTTAATTTTAAATAGGACCATTAACTATTTCTATGGATTATTTAACACCATAAATTACCACATGTGAAAAAATAAATGATTTCATAATGATGGAATACATAATTTCGGACATCATAATCTTACCATCAAGGGAATATGACAAGACATCCCACATAAATTTGTATGGAATATTCCAAATACCTATGGTAGTTTTTTATGAGGCCCACCAATGAGAATAGGGACTATATAATATTGATCCCCAATATTCACTTACTAAGCCCAATGTATTCATCATAAGAATAAAAATACCATACATAATAAAATTTCCTTGATAATCAATCAATATCTATATTGAATCAGGTATACATAATGCCAATATTCCCCAGTAGATAAAAAACCCACCATACTAGTCAATATATGTCCTTATATAACTAAAAGTATATATATTTTCATTGTTTCCCAATATAAAAATGATATATCTTTCTTAGTAAACACCCTCAAATAAGAATTATATAAAACATGATGTTTATATCATATAGAGTATTGTGTATATGACTAAGTCAATAATAAAAATTAAATAGAATACATCCACGATATAAAATAACATCTTAATTAAGGATTGAAAAAATTCATCAAAAATGAAGGCTTTTAGGTGAATTAAATTCCTTTGGAAGATATAGAGGAAAATAAAATTGAATCTTTGAAATGAACATTATAAAAAAATTTATATATTAGTAGAAAAAATGGAGTTGAAAGTCTCTTACAAAACTATTTTCATGAGTTCTTAAGAATAAATTTAAATAATTATTTATAAAATAATATAAAATAATGAAATATTTAGAATAAACTACACTTAAGTAAGTAAATTTAGAGTTGTAGATAAATATATAAACGAGTGGAATAAATTCTGTATTAATTTTTTTAAAAAAATAATATCAATTTATTTGAAAAAAATTAAAATAATAATTTTAATGGATAATACAATAAAAAACCATAAATTTTTTTAATTTAATATAAATAATTAATTATTTTTATGGTCGGAGGAAAAAATTTCATATGGAAAATGTTTAAAATTATCTTCTTTTTAGCCATTTGTAAAAAAAGTCAAAAATGACTTGTTTGGAAAATATAAAAATATTAATATTAAAATTATAGATATGAAGTAAAACTCAATTTAAATTTACCATAGTAAATCATTTAATTATATTAAAAAACTTTATTAAAACATAATAATGAATTTTTTATGGAAGAGCAAGGTTTGAAACAAAAAAGTAGAAATAATGTCATATTTTATTATAAACATTATCTCAATGGTTTTAGGTATAAAATAAAATAGAAATAGAAATAATATATTAAAATTGCATAAAGTTTTATAATAAAATAAAATATATGTGTTTTAGGACATTAATAACATAAAATCCATTCAAAAGAAATTAAAACATAAAAAATCCTGATAAAGAGTGAGATTGTTGAGTAAACCCTAATGGATATTATAACACTTGAATTAAAACCTCATGTAAGAGTAAAATTGAAATTGAACTTAAAATAAAATGAATATAAATTAAATAATTATATAATATTTAAAAATTTCAGTACATACACCATATACACAAAAAATAGTTGTGTAATATGAAAATAAATTAAAGAAGAATATTTGTGATGAAAAATCCATACCATGGATTCCTGCTTGGTTGGAAATGTTACCACATATTGAAAAATAAATTTATATTTATTATTAACATATATAATATCCATATTTATATTTATATTTACTGTTATAATTTATTCATTACTTCCTTTTACCCATTTAAACAAAATTCTTTTTTAAATTCAATTATTTAGGTGACAATGGTTCTGTTTCTTGTGCAAGTTTTGATTCAGTGGTTCTAGTAATTTTACCATGGTCATGGTTTTATAACCTCTATATTATTAAACATATAATATATATATTATTTATACATCATATACACTTTTATTACCATCCATTCAATACTGTTATGAACAATGAAATACGATATTTTTTGTGGTGGTAGTCTTCATGTACGCATAAACGATGTTTTTATTTTTAAATAGAGTGAAAGAAAAAAGTTAAAAATTATTTATCTTTATAGAACATTAATTATGTCATAAATATAATATTTATTCATTTATTCCATCTATACAAACATCCAAGTGTTGTGGTGATGAAGAATTAATTACATTCCTTTATGGAGTCGGTCATCCGCACATACACGGAGGGACATTTCCATTTTTCTACAGATAGAGGTGAAGGAAACTAAATAATAGTTTATCTTTAAAGAAAAATAATTATTTCATATATATATATATAATATATTCATTAAATACATATATATAACCATCCATTATAGGTGTTTATGAAAAATAAAATAAATTGCTTCCTGGAGGTGGTATTCATCATGTTCTCATGTACAACCTTTTCATTTTCCATTATATGGAAGATAGATAGAAAATGGTTATACCATTAAAAATTTTATATATTAATTATAATTATATAATTATATTAATATGACTGTAGAATATTTGTAGGAGGATTAATAAAAAACATACTTGAAAAACCACGATAAGAACCTATCACTCTTCCTTGGATAATCTCCTTTGAAAAACACATTAAGGATTCTTCAATGGGTCCTTTAGAAATACCAGAACATATAGGTCATGATTTATGGTGTTTGTAAGGTATATGAATAGATCTTGGATGATTTATTGGGATAAAATTTTGAGGATATGTGAGGATTAGAGGAGCCCTTTTATAAATGAGAGGAGTGACACTCTTGAAAATAATAAAAAATTTTAAATATAATAGGTGTTATTATCAAGTAAAACAACTAAAATTTAGTACAATTTAGAATATAGGATAAATTAAGTTCTAAATAAACTCAACCAATCAAATTTGGATAATTTTTAGAGTTATTTTAATCCTCATCACTTACTTTAAACCCCAATTTAAACCCTTTTAACCCTTATTGTGGTGACAAACATTTACCATGATAACTTATTTTTATACACAAAAATTTATTTGAACTTGTTAACTAATATTTATTTTGATAATTAAAAATATTTACTCCATTTTACAATATTCAATTCCTATAATTGGTACTGTAGCAATTCTATTCACAGAATGGGTATTGGGCTAAAAAATTGGGCCCACAGGCCATGTAATGGGCTAAATGCCCACTGGGCCTTCGAGCTATGTAATGGGTCTCCATTTACCATGTTAAAAGAGGTATTTTCTTTTATTTTATAATAAATGAGGCTTTGGACCCAACCTTTAAAAAAATATTCCTATAATTGGTAAAAAAAATTATTTTAATATAAATATAAAAAATTTAAATAAAATTATTTCTTATAAAAATATCGTTATAAATATTAAAATGATTTTTTTATAAAAAAATATATAGAATTACTTATCAAGAAAATGATCAAAATAGTAATTTCACTTGATTAAATCATAAATGTCAATAACAATTTTCTAAATTCAATATAATTTTTTTAAATTATTTATTTTACTTCTCAAATATATTTTTGTTTTTCAAAAAGGTTTCATAAATTTTCCATAATTATTATACTATAACAATTATATAAAATTTATAGTATTTATAAAAATAGTATTTTGAATATTCACATCAAAATAAAACTTTTAATAAAAAAGCCCAAAAAATCACTTCATAAAAATTTTGATATGATGAACTAAAATTATAAAATCTATGAATTTAGAGTTTAAATCAAAATATATAATATAAAGAAAAAATTCATTTATAAAAAAGGTCCTTTTTAAACTCTATGTTTTATTAATATTATTTCATATCAATTTTAGTTTTAATACATTATTTTATACATTGAAATATTATATATTATCATCTTTTAAGAGTGTTTTATTTAATTTATTAAAAAAAACACTAAAAAAATAATTATTTGAAAAAGAAACCTTTTTAACATTGAATGATTTTAATTAAATCACATTTATTATTTATTTTCTAATCATTAAATTTCATTAGTAAAAAAATAAAATTAAAGTATCATAATTGATTATTATATTTATATTTATAAAAGCTTTATTGTAATATGTTTTGAATCATTTTAGTATGGTGTTTCATGAAACATATTCCATAACACATAGTATTTTTTAACAAAGAATTATATATTGAAATTGAGGGGAGTTACATTATACCCACTTAAATAAATTTATTCTAAGAAATACTAATTTTTTATTACTAATTTTTTGATGATGAAATAGTAAAAAAATTAATATAGATTTTACCATAATATTTAATTTCTAAGTCACTACTTGGAGACCTAGTGTTTCTTAATTCAATTTTTTATAACCTTGTATATATCATTATAGGAATCATACTTTTTAATGAGTTTAAAATTGAATACCTTGATATATGAGGAATACATTCCATATAAAGAATGATATATTTAACATACTCTTACTTGAGTTGAGAATTTATTTTACCATCCAGATATAAAATATGGACAAATATTCTTACTTTATTTCTTTCAATTTTATTATCCCAATTTCATCCTTTGGTTTTGTTTTGTGTGGTGTTCCACCTATCCTTAATCTCACATTCAAAATGATAAATGAACCTTATGATTTTTCTATATATAAAGCACTAAAATTAACTTTAAATAGATCATAAAATTTATATAAGTGATGAAAAGTTATTCCTCCCATCTCCAATGATTAATTAAAATAAAAATGGTTAACATTAGTTAAAATAATACTTAATATGAATAAACTATTATGTGAATATTTAATACATTTGTCTCAAAAAATTTAAATCATTCCACAAATAACTAAAAAATAAAACTATACAACATATTCTTGACTAAATTAGAAATCCAAAACCAAAAATACTTGATCAAAAATTATTTCAAAATCAACATAAATTTTACCTAAAAAAATATCGAACCCCAAAAATCATTATAAATCTTCCTTACTATATCTTTAACCCAAAAATCATACAAATATATGCAACTTGAGTTTTATTAATATAACCTAAAAAACCTTAATCATATTGACATAAAATAACTCTTATTCCCCAAGGTTCTCAAAAACTCCCAATTTGTATTTCTAAAAACCAATTGTCCCATTGTACTCATTAAACATAATATATCCCACATCGCATTAATAAAAAAAATTAAAATCCTTTATAATAGTTCAAAGAGAGTATGTGAATTAACCAAATCATATCTCAAAAGAATTTCAAACAATGTGTGTAGTTAGGCCCACTTATTGTGCACCAAGTGATGATCGAGTTAATATCCAATAAAAATTTTAAATGTTTTTACCCCTATGTTAATATGTGCTAAATACTTATTCCACTTGTTAACATTAATACATGGACATATTTCTAGTAAAACACATACTATTTACTTTAATAAAATAATAGGATGTTTTCCTATACTTAGAATTATCCCTATGATTTTCAATAATATTTTCCCATATTAATCTATAAATAATATAAAATACCTTATAAATTCATATTAATTCACATACCAATAAGAATAGTTAACTTTACTTTAATCATCTCCCAAAATCTCAATAATTTCCTTAAAAGAAGTCATTTAAGAACTCAAAAGGGTTTGTATGTCTTTGAACTTTTGATCACCATTAAATTTATAATCCCAAAATGACATCCAAAATTTTTATATTATCATATTATAATAACTTTTTAACCTATAATATTATCTAAACCCTGCTTTGATACTATCAATAATAATCCAGACCTGTACACCCAGATCCAACACTAAAAACATACTCTTTACATACTGGATTTGATACTGACTGTAGCGAACCAATGTTAACCATCCATAAAGTATAACATCAAAGAAATTATTAAGTCAATTACATACCCAATAACTTTTTAGGTTTATAAATTTATAGAATTTGTAATATAATTACTTAATATAACCTGTATCTTTCTCACATAATGTACATTTCCTCCACTATACCCATATTTTCTTATTCCCTAAAATTATTTCAACATCTCCTAAAAAATTATCCAAACATGATAACCTTATAGATATATAATAGGAATTACTATTCTTCATAACTAGGAGAAATGAAAAAAATAATAAGGGTGATATCATATACTCAATAAAGAAAAGCGTATGGAGAAATCTATCATTGAATAAATAATGAATTGACAATATGATAGGAGTGAGTAATAATGAAGAATTATATTTAACTTGTAATATTAGAATGAAATATTTTCATGGATAATATAACAATATAAATTATCACATGGAAAATAATAACTAATTTTATATTAATGTAATATATAGTTCCTGACATCATAATTTTATTATAAAGGCCTCACAACAGTACATTATACATAAATAAATAAGGATTATCCCAAATACCCAAGATAGTTTATCTCGTGAGACCCAAAGATGCATCAAGGGGATATATAATATTTTCCCCCACCCATCACTTACTAGAACTAATGTATTAATTATATTAAAGAAATGAATAAAAATACAATAAATAATCAACTTGACTTGAAAATCAATAAATATCCATATTAAATATTGTATAAGAAATATAAATACTCCATGGTAAATAAACACATGGCTTAAAATTTAATAATAATCCATATATAACTAAAAATAATAAAAAAATTCAGTAATTCCCCTGCCAATAAATGAGCTATCTTTATTAGTAAACACCCCCAATCCGATTTAAGCAAAATAGGGTGTTTATACTTAATAGAGTAATGGATATATGACTAAGTCCATAATATAATTGATATAGAATAAATATAAGATAATAAATGTAAAGACGCGTAAAATTCAAGGGAAATTTTTTCTTAATTTTCTTTGGAATTTTACAAGAGCTCGGTTTCTGACGGCACCTGATTCCGAGGCCCGGAGTGCCCGGAATCAATTTCCGAAGTTTGGCTCGGGTACGTTCAGTGAACGAACGAGCGGGAATTTCTAACTTTTGACCCGGTGCTCGGAATTGAATTCCGAGGACACCGATGAACTCGCAGCGCCGATATTCTCTTAAGGAGACCTTTTCCGAGGTTGCGTTTATTTCAGGTTGAGAGTTAGTTTTTGGGAGTTTAAAATAAGTTAAATAAAAATTGTGGATTACAAATTTTTATTTTAACTTATTGGTTAACTTCTCCCAAAGGGAGTTAGTGGTGGAGCCCACAACCACTTAACCTCCCTTGGGAGGATTAAGTGTGGTAGGGCCCACCCGAAGCATGACTCTTCTTCTTCTCCTTTTTAACTCCCTTAAACTCCTCTTTTAATGACATGACAACTTTGTTAATTAATGGAGTTGAATTGTTTGAATTTCAAACCTTTGAAATTAATTTTGTTAAGTGTGTGAATAAAATAAGACTCTAGCTTATTTTATTTGGTTAGATTTCTCTAGCTCGCACCGCGTCGAAGAAAACCGAAGGCGCCGCGGCCGGAGCGGGGCCGGGGCGGAGGGGTGCGGTGCCGTCGCACCGCGCCGGACGACGAACACCGCGGCCGGTTCCGGGCCGCGGCGGGACGAGAGGACCGGCGGCTCGCCGGGCCGCCGGCATCGGAAGCCGGAAAGGGGACAGGTTTGCCGGTCCCGTTGAAGAAAAACCGGCCGGCCACGTGGGCCGGCCGGAAGGAGAAAGACCGGGGGAATTAAATTCACCCGGCCAGGTTAATTTCCCCCCCATTATTAAGGGGGGGGGGGGGGTTTCATAAAGGGGGGCAGGCGGCCCCCAGTTTTTCTCAAAGGCAGACCCCCACGAGGGGGGCCGGTTTCACCAAAGGCGTGGCTTTCAGCCGCGCTGCCAGCGAAGAGGGGCGGGGGCCATGCCCCCCGCGCGTGGCACCCGAGCGGCGCCCAGGCCGTGCCGCCGCCGGCCGGGCCGCGCCGCCGTGCCGGACCGTGCCGCCGCGCCGCGCCGCGCCGCCGGCCGGGCCGGGTCGGACCCGGGTCGGGTCGACCCGGACCCGGACCCCCCGTTTTCGAATCGATTTCGTTCAAATGCTCATAACTTGAGCTTCGGGCCTCCGAACGACGCGCCGTCAGCGGCAACGCGATCCTTGGATCGAGACGGTCGTTTCGGTATACTATACTCAAGGTGCACCTTCCTTTTCGGGAGCCTACGTGGTTAAAACTCCGTAGTTAAGCGTGCTTGGCCTAGAGTAGTGATCAGGATGGGTGACCTCCTGGGAAGTTTCCCAGGGTGGGTGTGAGACGGAAAGACCAATAATTAACAGACCGGGCGTCCAATTGACGCGCCGTCTGTTTTGTTGAATTCCTCTAAGTGAGACGGATCTTTTGGCATACTTCTCCCGAGGTTTGGACGCAGGTGGAGTACGGTCGGGTTGGTTTTGCCTAAAAAACCAACCGGGCCCCTGGGACGAAAAAGCCAATAACTCTCAGACCGGGCGTCCGATTGACGCGCCGTCTGCGACGTTGAGTTCCTGTTGACGATACGGAACTTTTGGATACATCAACTTCAGACTTTGTGACAGTTGATGTATCGGCCTCTCGGCTCGTGGAGCGGACCCTCCCGAATGAGCTTGATGTGTGCGGGAACCCTAGAGCTGGCTGCGACTGCGACTGTTACTGCTACAGCTACTGCTACTGCTACTGTGACTGCGACGACGACAGTACAGAGATCCTGTGTGGATTCGACGACGACTACAGCACTCAGCGATCCTACATGGATCAGTGCTACAGGTCCTGTGTGGGCCCGATCCTGTGTGGGTCCGATCCTGTGTGGGTCCTTGCGCTCAGCGGTCCTGTGTGAACCAGCGCCTACAGGTCCTGTGTGGGCCCGATCCTGTGTGGGTCTTTTGCGGGGGTTAGTTACCTATCGATCCTTCGTGGGTCTGACGACTTAGATGGATCAGAGATCATCTTTATCGTCTTTCGAAGAAGTATACCTGTGTGAGCTGAATCCTGTTGCTTTCCTGTGTGGATTGAGTTGTGCTATCCTGTGTGGATTTCGTTTTGCTTCCTGTGTGGAATACGTTACTTTCCTGTGTGGACTGAGTTGTACTTGGGCTCGGAGGTTGGAGCGTATTGGAATTGATGACTTAGGTATATGTATGGGCATATACCTAAGCAGTGTCAGTTGTTACTTCGTGATTGTACCTTTCTTTGTGGTTTATCCTTTGTGGATTTCAGGAGACCTTCAGGGGTCTCGGGGTCCCTACTGAGTAGCTTATATTCACCCCTCCACGGGTTATGCCCGCACTACGTTGTGTTGGTTGCAGACGACGGACAACGTTGATCTTGGCTGAGGCTTGCAGAGCAGGACGGTACCTGGAGGTGGACCACTTGGCGGGACGTGTTCGGAGCGGACGGCGGGACCCGAGGAGCAGTGGAGCTATCTGTACCCACCCTTCAGGTGGGATTTCCAGTGGACATCTCGGAGTAGCGGCTTTTACTTTACAGTTGTTGTTTTCCCTTTAGAGTTGTACTTTACTTTCAGTTTGGGTTTGTATACTGGCCCATTTACTTTTCCGCACTTCCAGTTGTACTCTATTTTTACTTAGTGTTTACTTTCCGCTTGCTTACTCTGTGGTGTTTGTTTACTTTACAAAGGCAATGCCTTCCCTTTTTACTGGGATTTACGCCTTGGTGCTAGTCGCCAGCCCCTGGTCTATGGAAGGCGGGCTTGGGGTAGTCACGGCATGGACCCCGAGGGCGGGTCATGACAATAAATAACATTTAAATTAAGGAAACCAATAATTTATCAAAAATTAAGGCTTTTAAGTGATGTGAAGTATCTTGAAATATAAAGTGGAAAATGGAAGTAAAATTTTGAAAAGAACTTTCTTAAATATTTTGTAACTTAGTTTAAAAAACAGAGTTATAAGTAACTTCATAAACTATTTTTATGAAATTTTAAGAGTATTTTTATATATTATTTATAATATAATTTAAAATAATGGAATATAAAAAATAAAATACACTTATGTATGAAAATATGGAGTGGAAGATAAAAATACTCATAAGTTGAATGAGATTAATTTTCAAAACATTTAAAAAAATAATATCAACTTATTATAAAAAATTATAGAATAATTAAAATATATAATAATTCGTAAAAATATATAATCTTGGAATTTAATCTAAATAATTAATAATTTTCATGATAATGAGAAAAACTATTCATTTTAAAATTGTTTAAAAAGATATTCATTTCAAACTTTTGTAAAGAAAGTCAGAAATATATTATTGAAAAAAAAATTAAAAATATTCCATTTAAACTTTTTTATATAAATTCAAATTTATGAAAAATTTACCTTAATAAAACATTTAAGTTTAAAAACATATTTCTTGAAACAAAATAAATAATATGGATGTTGAAGAGAAAGATTCCCAACCAAAAAGGAGAAATATGGTTGGATTTTCCTATAACTTTAATATCAGTGGTTTTGAGCACCAAAGATGGGAAAAATGGAAATAATACTTTAAAACACATAAACAATCCATTCATATTAAAATATATTGATTTAAGGATACTAATAACATATAATCCTCACAAAGGAAATTAAAACATAAATAATCTTAATAAAGTGTGAGATTATATAATAAACCCTTATGGATGTTATAACACCTAAATCAAAACCTATTGGTAGAGATAACATAAAATGTAACATTAATTGTAACACCCCAGGTAAATAAAGAATATGAAATTTTAATATTTATCCATATTTGTGAATAAAATATTAATATGACTTTAAAGGGGACGCTATGCTCGATGGCGTACCCAACACGCAACAATGAGTTTCTTGGGAATCTTACGTTGCACTCTAATAATAAAATAATATTATTTTAAATAGTAGTTAACATGTAGCCATTGTATTGGCGGGAATGGATATAAATAACTAAAATCTGATTATATATGTTTTTAAATGTTTTTACATTTATCCAATAAAAGATAAAGGCTTAAAATACAGAAAGAATTCACTTTTATGCGTATATGCCCTAGTTTTCACTAAAGGTTCACTTATCGCCTTTTGATGGCGAACCGTCATTAAATATAGTTTTTTTCACTCTTATACATTATATTGGACCAAATAAAACTCTTCTTAATAATTGGGACTTCAAAATTTACCTTGTGTAAATTTTTGGTATCTTTCCGATAAAGTTCATTTTTTTTAATGAATAGTGTAAAATGTTGTATTTTAATTCAAACCCTCTTTTTAATATAATTTATTTATATGATTAGATTATCTTTTGAATTGGTTTTAAATTGAAATTAGAATATATTTTTACCATTAAATCCAATAGTGGTCGTTGGAATTAATTTCACTTTGAAATCAGACTTAAACTAGTGTCAATCTTTTGATACTTATTGTTTCACAAAAACACACTATTTGCTCTGACAGCGGGAATTAATTATTAAATTAATTAATGTGACTTATATGTTTTAAATTTTGTAAAATAGACTCCATTTTTTAGTTCGGAATATCAAATATAGCTTAGGGTGAATTTTTGGGATTTTTCTGAAAAACTTCAATTTTTGATGAATAGTGAAACCACTAAGTGGTACTTATAAAAACTGATTTTTCCGTTTAAATGAAATTTTTCCATATTTGTGTTTTGAATTTCAAAAATCCGACATACATGGTTGTAATTAAGAAGTAAAATGTGGTTTAATGGGATAAAAATAATTTTTTGGTAAATAGTAACTTATTATGTTTTTAATCGCGATTAGAGGTAATTAGTGTAGTTTATGGTAAGAATAATGTTTTAATAAAATGAAATGACCTATACACATGTCATACACTCATGGGATGTTTCATGTCCTACCCAGAAAACCCATGGGTCAACTTGGGGACCCCATGAAGCCACTTTGGTTGGAAAATGACATTAATATCTTTTTATTTAAAGTTAAATTAAAAATGAGACAAACATGAAATTTTTTACTAAAACAAATTTTACATGGGGTTATACAAATAATATTTTTGACTATAAATATTAATTAAAAAGCTAAAAAGATTTCCTACATCATAGTATTTTTTTTATAATTTTTAGACATTAAATAAATTAAATTATTTATGACATCATGATGATGCAACGATGACCTCATTATTTAACGATTTAAATAAAATGGAAAGATAATGTAATATCTAAGACCTACACATGTCCAAACCCTATTGGATGAGTGGATTTTCGAACCCTTATCACCTTATCCTCGAAATACATCAATGTGGGACCTTTAAAATCCGAAACTCTTTTGAAAATAAAGTAACATTTTGTAACTTTACAAGAGTGCCCCTCCTCTCCTCTTATAAAAGGCCCCCACCTCTACCTCCTTACCCACACTCTCAAAGCCTTGGGCTCGGTCAACCCCTTCCCATTTTGTCTCTCCACTTCCCTCTATTACTTCTTGAAGCCTCACTTTGGGCAGAAGTCTTCCCAAGGAAGCCATTGAGCTCAAACCAAAGGGAGTTACACGATTTTAAGGTAATGTCTTCACTTGTGTCCTTTTGTTTTATTTTGCTTCTACAACCACCTAAACTCTTTTTATTCATTTATTTTGTAACAAATACAGTATCTTCAATATACTAGGATGTTTTTAAAATAAGGATTCGAGCTACACTTACACACACCTACATCTAATGGTTAAAGAACATACTGTTTCCGTGGATGGTGAATTTCTGCCTACCGAAACGATGATTGTTCAACATTCTTCTAACACCTTAAAAGGTGGCCATTAAGATGACACTATATTTATATATGATATATAATATGTTTATGTTTTACTTAAGCTTCTGTATTTTTCATTTATGTCGTACCTTTATGGTTTCCATTATGGGTAAACGCGATATCTTCATTTAAGGAAGTGCGGACTACCGCCCCCTCAAAGTGATTTGATTCATTAATACCATATGTGGTACGTATAAATGATATATTTAATGATATTATATATGATACCATAATGTAATTAAAATAATATTATGTATCATTATGTTTTAATTCCATTAAATATGAAATAGAAATGGAAGTAGCATTCATGCGTACGTACGGCTTACCGTCTCCATGAACGGTACATTTCATTTCTTATCTCAAAATGTTATGTAATATTATAAGTACATATATATAATGGATATATATGTAATATATTACATATAAATTATGAATATCATTCTGTAATTATAACATATATATATCTCTCTCATTTTGTTTTAATTCCATTAATATGACAAAAAAATGAAAGTAGCGTTCATGCGTACGTACGGCCTACCGTCTCCATGAACGGTGCTTTTCATTTTTTATCTACAAATGATATGGAATAGTATAAAATGAATATTTTCTGGATATATATGATATTTTAATCATTAATACTATTCTTTAAATTATTTACTTATAACTACATGGGCAATCTTTTTTGAAACAAGTTCATTTTTGACTCATGTACCAAACATCGGCAAAAACGTCTGATATGAACTAACATTATTAAACAATTATTATAACATTATAATATGTGATATGAACTGAATAATAATATCTAAATTAGGTACTTAGGCAATTATTAATTGACCAAAGTTTATTATTCAGGAATATGAAGAAACGAACAAGACAAGTTGGACTTGAGGTAAGGGATCCTACTCCTCTCTTTCTTTTTAAGTACACTCTTTTATGTCATTCCTTCTAAGCTCATCTTTATTGTTATTGGGATGTTATTTTATATTACTCTTACTGTAATTTTTATGTTCATATGATGAGAGATCCTATTCTCTCTCATCAATCCATTTTTGGAAGTTTTAAGTGGCGTTGTTAGGCTGCCGAGTTTTCGTAAGGGATTTTTCATCTCACTTTTATTCCCGTGAGATTTATGCTACATTTGCCACAATTTCATTTGAGTGGTGTATGTACTGACCATTATTTTACTCATTGTGTAATATTCATTCATTTATGAGTATTTACATCAATGTTGTATTGTCCTTCTTTCATGGGGCGTATGTTTCGAAAGATACCCATGCCGGTAAGGGAACCTTTCACCCTCCTCTTTTTAAAAGACTTATTTTGTTATCTCTTTTAATTCACATAATATTATTTTGGGATATGTTCTTATATATCCTTATTGATGTAAATTTTATGCCCAAGTGATGATATCCCCTTTTTATCTCTCATCAACTCTTTTTCTGAATTTTGAAGTGACGCCGTTAGGCTGTCTAATTTTTGCAAGGGAACTTCTTAACCCAATTTCGATTCTTTGGGATAAACTTGTACACCTTGAATATGTAGTTCTATGATTATGTGTGAATGTCCTCTGATTGTTTTACACTTAATATCCACTTATATTTCATGTATTCGTTTGTCACACATAGTTATAAAACTGATTTATCCTTAATCCAAGGATACCATCTTTGTATGGGACTTTGTCTCAATCTCCATTCATTGAGGCATATTTTGTTTTATACACATCCTTCTTTTATACAGTGTATAAACCCCTTTGACATTTACGTTTATTAAAAAGAGAATCTTTTTTATACGAAGCGTTTACTAAACGACAAAAGGGAATGTTTTTGTCCTACGTATGCGGCGACAACGACTTCTCCGCCATCGTGACCATTATTTGAGTTTCGGCTTCCTCTACAAGACATACCTTGTTTTTAAAAGAAAAATAAATACCATGTTTTACTTTTCTTTTATTTTGGTATTGAAAATGTTTTTTATAATGTTTTTATATCAATGTGTTTTATTGATATCTTGTGATTGAAAGGTGGAAATGTTTTGTTTCCTTTATGCATGTTTTATGTGATACGATTGTGTTGAGGTTATTGGGCATTATTATGAAGACGGGTGGTTCCGTGATAAACTAAGGGCGGGTGATCCCGATATAGCTCTCCAATGCATTGGGTAACGCGAAGGAGTGAAACGTTAAGGTTTCTCCGAAGAGATTTAGGGAATATACAGTGATGGGTATTCCAAACGTAACCAAGAGGGTTACTTCCTGCGTAAGAGTGTTATGAATCCCTCAAGTTACCTTTATGTCTTATGATTTATATGATTTATTCATGATTTTATGAGGTATGTTAAAGTGCCTATGTTTTATGGGTAAATTATGATTTCATTCTTATGTATATATGAACTCATGTTTCCTTTCCATATTTTTATAACCCTTACTGAGCTTTTTATGCTCATCCCACGTTTTTGAAATGTTTTTCACAGGTCAAGGGAAAGGTACATGATGTGATGATAGTGTCAAGGATGTGTCATGAAAGAATCCATGTTTTATTTTAAATATGTTTTCATTGATGGGAAGAATGAATACTGTCTTTTATGTAACCATTTTATTTAAATGTGGAATTTAATGCAAGTTTCATGATCTAATTCTCTAAAACGCTAAACCTGAAAAGATCCTCAATGTGTAATCTTGTAATAAATCAAGATTAAGTAAGGTTTAAGGCTGGGGCCTTATAGTTAGTATCAGAGGTCGGTTTAGATAACTTTAGAGGTTAGGGTATTCTTTATGTATAAGTGGCATTACCATAATAGTTAGGATTTCAGAAAGAGTACTAGTTTTAGACAAAGTGAATGAGTAAGTATATCTTAGTGTTTATCTTCCTCATTATTACATGATGGTTTTTTTGATATACTCACATTGACCTTTTTGGTTTTAGTAAATGGCTGGATCTAGCAGGCACCAAAGTAATAGTGGATGTGAAGGAAACTGTGACAGTTTTTTGAGCAAGCAACTGAATGATATGGGAGCTGCAATGAGAACTCTTGTGATTATCCTCAACCAACTATATGGAGTCATGATTGACCACCTAAACCTTGGTGATTTCTCTAAGGCATCATATATGCGAGAAACAAATCCCTACGGAAGTAAAGGTAATAATCATAAAGGTAAGTGTGTTCAAAAACCTATGTGTCAAAGATGTGGAAAGAAACACATAGGAAAATGTTTCAAAGGGACAGAAATATGCTATAGATGTGGAAATGAAGGTCATAAAGCAAGAACCTACCATGGAAAAAGGAAGCATCCAGTTGACTCGAGGAAAGGGAAAGAAGTTGATTATGAGAGATCAATTGAATGTTCTAAATGTGGTGTGCATGGTCATTATGCAAACACATGTCCTATGAAGAAGTTTTTTGAATAGGATCACCAAGAGCGTACAAATGTTCGTTTACCAATACCTAATGCCATTCCGATTGAGGATGAAGAAACTGACAATGACCAATCAAAGGTATGTATTATTTCATGACTATTGTTTTCCTATTTTGGAATCTTAGGATATGATTCATGATTTTGTTTGTAGGAAAGAGGTATTTCGGAATAATTTGGAAAGGATTGGTTAATGGATCATGAATAATGTTGAATGAGTAAGATGTCAACATATAAGGGCTTCAAGAGTTATGGTGAAATTCTTAAGAGTATTAAGTCTCTTTTGATGATGGGGTTACATTAGAATACTTTTTATATTATGTGTAACCCTGATGTTTAATATATGAAAATTTTATTCATGGAATAGTTATCTTTTCTTTTGTGGACATAGTTATAAATAACTATTTGGGTTTATATGATCCTTACTTTTGAGGTAATTATGGGTTATTATATGATATGCTGGAAAATGAAAGGCATGAGATAAACTTAAGGTTAAAATATTTTATGATCATTTTTGATGATTTTATCTCTTTTTGGGGAATTATTTGAGAATTATATAGTTTTTGAACAAGGACAACACGTAGACCGTGTGACTACCCATCGCGTCGGACAAAGCTGCAGGAATCGAACCCACAACCAAAGTGCGACTGGTATTTATCGCCTACCACTGGACTACGTGAAGTCCCTGGTTAGTTTGACTGATTCTTTTTAGTTATATGATTTTATGAATTAGGATTAAGTTGATTTTGGGTTATTTATGAAAATTATTAACCTGTCATGGAGGATATGTGATTAGGTTAATTACTTTTCAATACGAGACTTTAGGAGCAACAGATGTTGTTTGGAGATAAATGTTACAATTTAACTTGGAAGACTATGTTAATAAATCCTTAAAATATTTGGGTTTCAATCTTATATTGGTTTACTTTGAAGAATTTTATGGAAAAATTGTTTATCAGATGGTCCTCATTGAACTTTGGGTTTTTTTGGACAAATTTTGGAGATTAAGAATAGATTTTCTTTTTAAAGGGCTATCCTTTTCTGGATTATCTGATCTTGTACTAAACTTTTTGGTTTTGGTTTTGGTTAAATCCTAAAGACATGGGAAGTATATAGTTCTCTTTGGTGGATTAGGTGATTCTCTAGAAGTTGATTATAGTACTCTTAATGCAAACAAGTCTCCCTAAATACTCGTCTTTTGAAAAAAAATATGAGTTTGATTAAGGAATCTAGTAAAAGTTGAAAGTCAACATGATAAGTGATTATGTTTCCTTATAAATTCCTCAATAAAAAGTAACTTAAAACAAAAATGTTGTCTATTAACTTTTTGTACTGGGGAATCGAATACCGTTTAACCCATCACAAGTTTGTGAGTTTCTTATGGTTAACTTTCTCCTAGACATGTTTACTATCACTCTACCTCAAGAACATGACCCATTGCTTTTTCTTCCATGTACATGTTTTTCTACATGGAATCCTAGTATGGGTTAACTCGGGTGACCTCTGTACTTATCTTTCTTTATTTTAAAGTGATTGTTTTACCGACTCTTGTTCCGGTGTGGGACTTTCAAGGATGTTTCCAAGCTCAATTTTAAAAATTTCGAGGACGCAATTCCCAAAAGGGGGGAAGGATGTAACACCCCAGGTAAATAAATAATATGAAATTTTCATATTTATCCATATTTGTGAATAAAATATTAATATTACTTTAAAGGGGATGCTATGCTCGATGGCGTACCCAACACGCAACAACGAGTTTCTTGGGAATCTTACGTTGCACTCTAATAATAAAATAATATTATTTTAAATGGTAGTTAACATGTAGCCGTTGTATTGGAGGTAATGGATATAAATAACTAAAATATTATTATATATGTTTTTAAATGTTTTTACATTTATCCAATAAAATATAAAGGCTTAAAATACGGAAAGAATTCAATTTTAGGCGTATATGCCCTAGTTTTCACTAAAGGTTCACTTATCACCTTTTGATGGCGAACCGTCATTAAATATAGTTTTGTTCACTCTTATACATTCTATTGGACCAAATAAAACTCTTCTTAAGAATTGGGACATCAAAATTTACCTTGTGTAAATTTTTGGTATCTTTCCGATAAAGTTCATTTTTTTAATAAATAGTGTAAAATGTTGTATTTTTATTCAAACCCTCTTTTTAATATAATTTATTTATATGATTAGATTATCTTTTGAATTTGTTTTAAAGTGAAATTAGAATATATTTTTACCATTAAATCCAATAGTGGTCGTTGGAATTAATTTCACTTTGAAATCAGACTTAAACTAGTGTCAATCTTTTGATACTTATTGTTTCATAAAAACACGCTATTTGCTCTGACAGCGGGAATTAATTATTAAATTAATTAATGTGACTTATATTTTTTGAATTTTTTAAAATATACTTCATTTTTGAATTCGGAATATCAAATATAGCTTAGGGTGAATTTTTGGGATTTTTCTGAAAAACTTCAATTTTTGATGAATAGTGAAACCACTAAGTGGTACTTATAAAAACTGATTTTTCCGTTTAAATGAAAATTTTCCATATTTGTGTTTTGAATTTCAAAAATCAGACATACATGGTTTTCATTAATAAGTAAAATTTGGTTCAATGGGATAAAAATAATTTTTTGGTGAATAGAAACTTATTAAGTTTTTAATCGCGATTAGATGTAATTAGTGTAGTTTATGGTAAGAATAATGTTTTTATAAAATTAAATGACCTAGACACATGTCCTACCCTCATGGTATGTGTCATGGCCGAATAAGAAAACCCATGGGTAAACTTGGGGACCCCATGAAGCCACTTTGGTTGGAAAATGACATTAATATCTTTTTATTTAAAGTTAAAGTAAAAATGAGACAAACATGAAATGTTTTACTAAAACAATTTTTACATGGGGTTATACAAATCAGATTTTTTACTATAAATATTAATTGGAAATATAAAAGTATTTCCTAAATCATAGTATTTGTTTTATAATTTTTAGACATTAAATAAATTAAATTATTTATGACATCATGATGATGCAGCGATGACCTCATTATTTAACTATTTAAATAAAATGGAAAGATAATGTAATATCTAAGACCTAAACATTTCCAAAACCTATTGGATGAGTGGATTTAGAACCCTTATCACCTTATCCTCGAAATAAATCAATTTTGGACCTTTAAAATCCGAAACTCTTTTGAAAATAAAGTAACATTTTGTAACTTTACAAGAGTGCCCCTCCTCTCCTCTTATAAAAGGCCCTCACCTCTACCTCCTTACCCACACTCCCAAAGCCTTTTTCTTGGCCAAACCCTTCCCATTTTGTCTCTACACTTCCCTCTCTTACTCCTTGAATCCTCACTTTGGGAATAAGTCTTCCCAAGGAAGCCTTTGAGCTCAAACCAAAGGGAGTTACCCGATTTTAAGGTAATGTATTCACTTGTGTCCTTTTGTTTTATTTTGCTTCTCTAACCCCCTAAACTCTTTTTATTCATTTATTTTGTAACAAATACAGTATCTTCAATATACTAGGATGTTTTTATAAGAATTATTCGAGCTACACTTACACACACCTACATCTAATGGTTAAAGAACATACTGTTTCCGTGGATGGCGAATTCCTGCCTCCCGAAACGATGATTGTTCAACATTCTTCTAACACCTTAAAAGGTGGAAATTAAGATGAAACTATATTTATATATGATATCTAATATTTTTATGTCTTAATTAAGCTTCTTTATTTTTCATTTATGGCATACCTTTATGGTTTCCATTATGGGTAAACGCGATATCTTCATTTAAGGAAGTGCGGACTACCGCCCCCTCAAAGTGATTTGATTCGTTAATACCATATGTGGTACGTATAAAGGATATATTTAATGATATTATATATGATACCACACTGGAATTAAAATACTATTATGTATCATTATTTTTTAATTCCATAAAATATGAAATATAAATGGAAGTAGCGTTCATGCGTACGTACGACTTACCGTCTCCATGAACGGTACATTTCATTTCTTATCTCAAAATGTTATGTAATATTATAAGTACATATATATAATGGATATATATGTAATATATTACATATAAATTATGAATATCATTCTGTAATTATAACATATATATATCTCTCTCGTTTTGTTTTAATTCCATTAATATGACAAAAAAATGAAAGTAGCGTTCATGCGTACGTACGGCCTACCGTCTCCATAAACGGTGCTTTTTGTTTTTTTATCTCAAAATGATATGGAATAGTATAAAATTAATATTTACTGGATATATATGATATTTTAATCATTAATACTATTCTGGAAATTATTTATTTATAACTACATGGGCAATCTTTTTTCAAACAAGTTCATTTTTGACTCATGTACCAAACATCGGCAAAAACGTCTGATATGAACTAACATTATTAAACAATTATTATAACATTATAATATGTGATATTAACTGAATAATAATCTCTAAAGGAGGTAATTAGGCAATTATTAATTGACCAATGTTTATTATTCAGGAATATAAAGAAACGAACAAGACAAGTTGGACTTGAGGTAAGGGATCCTACTCCTCTCTTTCTTTTTAAGTACACTCTTTTATGTCATTCCTTCTAAGCTCATATTTATTGTTATTGGGATGTTATTTTATATTAATCTTACTTTAATTTTTATTTTCATATGATGTGAGACCCTATTCTCTCTCATAAATCCATTTTTGGAAGTTTTAAGTGGCGCCATTAGGCTGCCGAGTTTTCGTAAGGGATTTTTCGTCTCACTTTTATTCCCGTGAGATTTATGCTACATTTGCCACAATTTCCTTTGATTGGTATATGTACTGACCATTATTTTACTCATTTTGTAATATTCTTTCATTTATGAGTGTTTACATCAATTTTGTATAGTCCTTCTTTCACGGGGCGTATGTTTCGAAAGATACCCATGTCGGTAAGGGAACCTTTCACCCTCCTCTTTTTAAAAGACTTATTTTGTTATGTCATTTAATTCACATAATATTATTTTGGGATATGTTGTTATATATCCTTATTGATGTAAATTTTATGTCCAAGTGATGAGATCCCCTTTTTATCTCTCATCAACTCTTTTTCTGAATTTTGAAGTGACGTCGTTAGGCTGTCTAATTTTTGCAAGGGAACTTCTTAACCCAATTTCGATTCTTTGGGATAAACTTGTACACCTTGAATATGTCATTCTATGATTATGTGTGAATGTCCTCTGATTGTTTTACACTTAATACCCACTTATATTTTGTGTATTAGTTTGTCACACATAGTTATGTAACTGATTTATCCTTAATCCAAGGATACCATCTTTGTATGGGACTTCATCTCAATCTCCATTCATTAAGGCATATTTTGTTTTATACACAACCTTCTTTTATATAGTGTATAAACCCCTTTGACTTTTACGTTTATTAAAAATATAATCTTTTTTATACGAAGTGTTTACTAAATGACAAAAGGGAATGTTTTTGTCGTACGTATGCGGCGACAACGACTTCTCCACCGTCATGACCATTATTTGAGTTTCGGCTTCCTCTACAAGTCATACCTTCTTTTTAAAAGAAAAATAAATACCATGTTTTACTTTTCTTTTATTTTGGTATTGAAAATGGTTTTCATAATATTTTTATATCAATGTGTTGTATTGATATCTTGTGATTGAAAGGTGGAAATGTTATGTTTCCTTTATGCATGTTTTATGTGATACGATTGTGTTGAGGTTCTTGGGAATTATTATGAAGATGGGTGGTTCCGTGATAAACTAATGGCGGGTGAGCCCAATATAGCTCTCCAATGCATTAGGTAACGCGAAGGAGTGAAACGTTAAGGTTTCTCCGAAGATATTTAGGGAATATACTGTGATGGGTATTCCAAACGTAACCAAGAGGGTTACTCCCTACGTAATAATGTTATGAATGCCTCAAGTTACCTTTATGTTTTATGATTTCTATGATTTATTCATGATTTTATGAGGTATGTTAAAGTTCCTATGTTTTATGGGTAAAGTATGATTTCATTCTTATGTATATATGAACTCATGTTTCCTTTCCATATTTTTATAACCCTTACTGAGCTTTTTATGCTCATCCAAAGTTTTTGAAATATTTTTCACAGGTCAAGGGAAAGGTACATGATGTGATGATAGTGTCAAGGATGTTTCAAGAAAGAATCCATGTTTTATTTTAAATATGTTTTTGTTAATGGGAAGAATGAATACTGTCTTTTATGTAACCATTTTGTTTAAATGTGGAATGTAATGCAAGTTTCATGATCTAATTCTCTAAAACTCTAAACCTGAAAAGATCCTCAATGTGTAATCTTGTAATAACTCAAGATTAAGTAAGGTTTAAGGCTGGGGCCTTATATTAATTAACATGAATAAAAATTTAATCATGTTTCACTATTTAAAATAATAATAATATAAAACATATACCAAAAAATAAGTATATAATATGAAGCCTATTTTAAAGAAGAAGATTTGAGATGATAAACACTTACCTTGGATTCCAACTTGGTCAGATATATTCCGGAATCCTATATAATAAATTTATATTTATTATTAAAATAGAAAATATATACATTCATATATATATATATATATATATCTAAATTTAATTTATTCATTACTTTTTTCTATGTATTTACTTATAATTCTTTCTCAAAATCAATTGTTTAGGTGTTAACTATTTTGTTTCTCATGCATGTTTTGATTTGTGTGTTCCTGTATTTTCACATTGATCATGGTTTCATCACATATAGAATTTGAAACATTTCATATATATATAACTTAAACATTAAATAAATTTTTAGAACAATCAATGTAAGGAAATTATGAAGAATGAAATACATCATTTCGGAAGGTAGTAATCTGCACATACACACGGGTAATGTTTTCATTTATCAATGGATAGAAATAAATAAAGATATATAATGATTTATATTATAAAAAAATCAATTATCTAATAACTATCATATTTTTTCAATAATTAAATCTATATAACCGTCTATGTGATACGGTGATGAAAAATGAATTGCATTGCTTCATAGAGGCAATATTCTACACATATACATGAATGATGTTTCCAATTTACAATAGATGGGAGGGAAGGAAATTAGATAATATTTTATCTTTTTATAATCATAATTATATCATAAATATTATATATAATCATTAAATATATATATAACCATCCTTGAGAGGTGGTGATGAAAAATCAAATACATCACTTCATGGAGGTGGTCGTATGCACATATTAGTGAGTGATGTTTTCATTTTCCATTGGATGAAAAAGATATATAAAATGGTTATGAAATTAAGATAAAAAATTTAAGTTTATTAAATATTCTTATTTAATTATGTTAATATGGTTATAGAATATTTTAAGGAAGTTTAAGTAGAAAGGAACTTTAAAAATCCCAGTTAGAACATATACATATTCCGTAGATAATATCCTTTGAGAACACATTAATACTTATTGAATGTTTTTTTGGAAATAAAATAAACTATAGGTATTGAATAAGGGTATTTTAAGGTATTTTGGTTGAGGTAGGTTGAGTTAATGGGATCAATGTTTTTGGATAACTAAGTATAAGTACTTCCCTATTATAGGTGATAGGAGTGACACTCTTGTAAATATTAAAAACTTTTAAATATTGTAAAAGTAATTCTCAAGGAATATTGAAAATATTAATTCAAATTTTGAAGATAAGGAAATATAAAGTTTAATTACACTCAAAAAACCAAATTTGAAGAAATTTTAGAGATATTTTAATCTATATATCTTAGTTTAACACCCCATTTAAACCCTTTTAACCATTGGCGTACAAATTTTTACCATAGTAAATTATTTTTATGCTAAAAACATAATTCAAAATTATTACTTAATTTTTATTATTATAATTTAAAATATGGAATCTATTTTATAGGTTTCAATTTTCATAGGTGTTAAAAATAAATTTCAATATATGTACACAAAACACAGTGACAAATAGTTTTTAGAAAAATATAGTTTTAAGTATAAAAGTGAATTTATACTAAAATATTGTATAGAAATTATTCTCATGAAATTAATTGGAGTATTAATAAAAAAATTAGAGTTATGCGACTTTAAATCCAATCTAAAATTGAAATCAACATTATAATTACTTAATTAAATAAAAGGATCAAAAATAATTCTCTAACTAGAATAAAACATTACTTAGTTTTAAAAAGATAAATGATTGGTTTCTAAACTCAAAAAAAATTAGTTGATTTATATTAACTATTAAATTTTTTATTTTCTTATAAAAAACAGTTTTAAAATTTTTAATACATTCTTATACCATAATGATGTCGTAAAAGTTACAATATTTATAAAATCCAAAATTTTCACTAGTCACCTAAAAAACAAATTTTTCAGAAAAATATTAGAAATTCATCCTAAGATAATATTTACATTATAAATTAAAAAATTAAGTTAATTTAATTATATTAAAATATTAAAATTTTGTATTTTTGATTTAAATGAAAATATAAAATATAAATAAAAAATTATTTTATAAAAAAAGACCCTTCTAAACTCTAATTCTTCTTAATTTTTTTTCATATCAATTTGAGTGTTAATCTATTAGTTCGTAAATTGAAATGTTTTATATTATAATATTTTTTAAATTGAACAAATTAATTTATTAAAATAAAATACACATAAAAAATAGTTATTTGAAAAATATTTTATTTATATTTGAATATTTTTAATAGAATCACATTAATTATTTATTTTATAATCATTAAATTAAATAATTAAAAAAATAATAAAATTTACGTATTGAAATTTAGTTCTATATTTCTATTTAATAAAGGTTTATTTTAATATTTCATGACTCGTACAAGTTTTGTGTTGCATGTAATATATTATATCAAACATTATATTATTTAAATAAGAATTAGATATTGAATTCTCACAGGTATTACCCATGTGATATATATATATATGTGTGTGTGTGTGTGTGTATGTATGTGTGTGTATATATATATGTAATTTTTAAAATTAATAAATATATATTTATATCACCCTAACGTCTACTTACATAACACCTTAAGATCTTTATATAATACCTAGGGATAAGATATGGTATGGTGGTAGTTATGTGTGGAAGTTCATATAGCATGGATGTCATAAAATTTTTAAAAATCTTGAAATTCCCTCACAAACTATTTTTCTAAAACAACTATTTTTTTAGTCAAGCTTGGGATTAGTCTAGTGAAAAAACTTATAGATGATTCTTCTATTCCAAGATAAAACAAATGAGCTTCATAAGGAATAATTATACTACGTGATGTCATTGTTTCTTCTTTCTATATATATTTCATAATGAGGTTACTTCTATTTATAACAGTTAATTTAACAACTATTTTATTATGGTCATATTTAATACTAAAAATTTATCTTAAAAAATATATCACAATTCAACATGGTTTGGAATTGTGTGTGAAATATTTTATTCAATATATTATTTATTTAATGGGAAATTAGTATAAAATATTAGGTTGTTATAGATATGTTAAGAAATTAAGTAAAAAAACTAATAAACTGGGTCATTTCCTAAATATAAATAACATTTACATAATTTTATCCATGTTCCTAAAACATAAATTAAAAATATAAAAGATCATAAATAGTGAGGGTTTTTATTTTATAAATATAAAGTAAGAAATTTAATAATAAAAATAATAAAATAATAAAATTGAATAATTTAAAATGAGAAAATATTATTCGCTTTAATATAAAACATTAATTATCTATTTATCCTTATATATTTAATTATGAATTAATTTATTAATGATTTAGTAAAATTTTAGTGCTAAAAAATATGAATATTATCTTGAACACCAAAAATTGGTGTTTTTATGGACTATACTAGAAAAAAATAATTATCATAAATTTCTAGGTTGAAATCTTAGATTCTGGATTATAAATAGTGATCAACCATGAAATTATACTAATTATATAAATATGATTTATTTATTTTTCCAAGACTCACTAATAACCTTGAAAATCAATAACATTTTATTTATGTCTAGTGATGTAAATCTTGTTTTATTTATTTAACTGTAAACAAACTTGTGAGTAAAGGATGTTTTTTAGAATACATCAAAAGAAAAAAAAATATAGTTACATATCATAAATGAAGATATAAAAAAACTTATATGGATCAAAAATATAAAAAAGGGTGTGAAAATAATTTTATTTTTAAGGAAAGTACTCTATGGATGTATAGTCGAGCATCACAAAAGAGGATAACATCACAAAAAAAATATTATAACTTCTAAATGGTTTTGGAAAGGTATAAATCTTTATTCATTTATGCTATTAAACCTAAATTACATGGATAAATCTTTTAAATCTGGTTCCCCACTCTTATGATTAAAAATATATATATTTATATAATAATTTAGGACTAAGGATTCTCTAAAGGCCCCAAAGTATGATGTTATTTTATCAAGAGTGGGGGGGTGAATCCGTAATTTTTTTTATTTTATAGTTTCTTAAAAAAAAATATTCACCTATTATTATATTGAATGATCTCACTATTGAATATACTCACATTGTAAGGAAAGAAAAAAAGGAACAACTAATGTATATGGTTCACTAATCAAAATATGTTTCTAAATCCATGGAATTATCTAGTAAAACCCATTATCACACATTCCAATATAATTAACATTGTGGATACAAATGAGAAGGGTATATCCATGAATCATAATTCAATAATATTAATAATAATGTCTCGTAAAAAGTTTCCCTACAAGCTGAACTATTTTCTGATTCTTCATTGAGGTAGGAATTATCCTTATAAATTCAATTTGATTGTATCATGATAGTTTTCTCCCAAACATATTCAATGCAGAACATGTGTGACTTATTTAAAACTTCATTAACACACACATAAACAATGGTATGATGAATACTCTATCAAAAAACATTCATGCACACTTTTCTTCTTTTACTTATTTTTCCACTTATTTCTTTTCCTTCCTCTTATTATATACATAGAATGTATGGCCCCATAACCAATAAGTATTATACAAAAATTTGTCCTTCTTCATGTAAAAATTTGGATTTCAAATTCAAATTAAAACTAACAACTTCCTTGAATTTCTCTTCAACTTATCCCTTTTCTTCTTCAGTCTTTGGATATATCAAAGTCTTCTATCTACCCTTTGATTAATTAGAAGACAAATTTTTTAATGTTTGAGTATCCAATGTATCCCCAATTGATCCACACCATCAACTACCTTGAATTATGTACTTTGGAACAAATCATGAAATAACCTCATATATTAGGGCATGATTAACAAATTTTTCACTCACTACATCTCAAAAATTATCTCCCTTTACAACATGATCAATATCTTTATTGTAAAATTATTATATTTCATGAATCTCTTACAACATGATGATATTATTCATGGAATAACCCTTCTTTCCACATTAAAATAGTGAGTATACTAACTCTCATAGCTTTTTATCAGGATATAACTCAATCCAAATCCACACTTCATTATATAATACAACATATCCTTTTCAATATGGAATGGTTGTATCATAATTCACAGTGATATATATAATAATTATTCATAAATATATTTCACTATGGAAATATTATATTCTTCACAACGCAATATCGTTTCTATCCTCAAACTAGTGAGAAAATAAAAGCTCTCTACTATACATAGAGTCATGGATTGAATTTCATGGTAAACCAGTTGATAAAATTATTGGATTAAAAATATTTATTCACATCGTGAACATTCTTATTATGACATGATTCATTACTCTATTATAATAATTACCCCTTATCATTTAAACCAGTATAAATAACTCTTATAAACCTCATATTACAACATGACCAAAACACTCATGACTTGACCATATCCATCCTCTTCTTATGTAGAGTCTATCTTAACGATGATTAAATTATTCAGAATAAATTCTTATCTGAATTAATCACATATAGACTTCATTATAGGGTGATTATACATGTTTGGAATGATTTAATATTCTTATCTAGAACCTATTATAAGCTTCTTTAATCCATCATCAAACCTCAAAAAAACTTCACCTCATTCAAAACTACATTTAATGTGGGTTTTTAAATGATTAATATATTGAAAAAAAGACAACACAAGAACCAAAACAACTCCATGTCTTCTCTAAATCATTTTATTCAGCTTATAAGCTCTACAATCTCCTTTTGGGTCATATCAAACCACCAAAGGTCGTAACCACTCTAGATCGCAACACCATCCAAAACCAAAACTTTTTCATAACAATATCCCCCTTTGGAATTTTTTAACCATTTAATGTAAACAAAATTTCAAACTCAAAACACCTAATAATGAATCATAATTAAATAATTATAAGACTATATGAGAAAACTTCATTTTTAAAATAAGTACATTGATTAATAATGTGAGGATATACTTTAAAGTTACTTACATCCACATATTTACAAGTTTATTTCATCACAAATCTTCTTTCACTTAAAAAAATATTCTTTGAACCTGTTTAAAATGATTTCTTGGATACATTTAAAAAAAATGTAATAATAGTTTAGAACACACACATGAAGATTTAACAATGTGACCTTTTTAGAAACTTATCGTAAAAAATTACTCATTCTTAAGGAAATTCACATTCTTGGAATTAATATTGTCCGAATCCCACTTTGAATTTAGGAAATAAAAATGAAATATATGTTTCTTTCTCCCCATTAGAAAAAAATATAAACATATTAAGTGATGGGAGTGAATCACCACACCTTATACTATAAAGTTTTAAGGTCAAACATCGGTCAACAACCTTAGTTTCTGAAATGAATCCTTCAACAATATTTTAGTAAACACATCCCCTATTTTATCATTTCATAGAAAAAACATAAAATTAAACACTTATTTATCCACTATATCATTAATTAATTTATATTTTATATTAGTGTAATTTAACCAAGAATTTCATACCAAAATATTTAATATATTGATAATATTTTGATTATCGAAACCCAAGAGTAGTGAAAACATTACATAAATCATGAGATTTTTGAATTAATTTTTAATCCACATAAATTGGGTTATTTCATGATTTGATGAAATATACTCTACATATATAGTACTCAAGGTCAGTATGATTTAATTATTTATATTTCTTTCCACACATATTTCCCCTATAAATAATTCTCCACTAAATGTAGACCTTCTATAATCTACATTACCATCCCAATTTTTATCAATATATCTAAGAAGATAAATCCCCATACTGGTATCATATTTAAACCCATAATTCAAATTTACATTTATATATTTTAGTATCCTATTGAAATTGATAATACAAGATTCCTTCGATGTGAACATAAATCTGGAACAAACTGTAACAACATATATAATATCTGGTTATTAAGCTGTCAAGAAAAATCCTAATTATATTTTAAAGATCCCTTGAATCAAATTTCTTACCATCTTCATCTTTCAATATATTGATTCACACTGAAATTGTGGTATATACCAACCTATAATCCTCCATCCCAAACTTTTTCAATAGTTTTTGAGTATCATTTTCTTGAGATAAGAAAACAGGATTCTTCTCTTGTGAATTTGTCAGACCTAAGAAATACTTCATCTCACCAATCATGGATATCTCAAATATTTTATTTATCTCCAATGAAAACTTTTTGAAATAACCCTATTCATTCACAATAAATATGATATCATATATAAATATAATAACAATAAATAATAAATTTTTATCTTCTTTTTTGAAGAGATTGTTTTCCACTATTCACTTCTTGAAATTCAACACCTTCATGCATAAATCAAGCTTCAAATTTCATGTTATTTGGATTCTGTTTAATATTTATAGTGTTTTATTTTCAAATTTAAAACATATCAGTTATCTTATAAAAGAAATAATATATTGGGCTTCTCATTATATACCTCTTGTAATTAACTATTAAGAAAATATAACATTATATACTTTTGAAATATATTATATTAACTTTATGTATAAATAGAGAAAAAAAATACTATCAGTTCTATTATTAGGAACCAGTGTAAAAGTCCAATCAAAATCAATTCCTTATTCATAGGAATATCCTCTATACATGAGTCCTACCTTGTTTCTCTTCACCAGTCATTTCTTGTTAAACTTGTCATGGAACACTTAATTTGTTCCTATGATATTATTAGTTTTTAGATTGGGTAAAAAATTACAAGTTTCATTATTATCTATTTAATAAAACCCCGCATTCTTAGTATTGATCCACTCTCGATCCTCAGAAGCTTTTTTTACTTACTTTGGTTCAACCTGATAAAAAAATGAGGTATGAGATGTTATCCTCAAAGTTCCCATAGTTTTAATTAGATGTACCTGATCTCTAAAAATATTATAGACCTCCACCCACTTTATCTCACTTATATGTGTTTAGTAAGATTTATATTTATCCCTAGAAACAACTGTATTAGTATATTTAACCTATAATTCTTTTGAATTCGTATCTTGTCTAAAAAACCCATCTTTTTTATCAACATATTTTACTTCATCATATTCACTTATGAAATGTGATTTATGATATGTAACATCATTATTTGAGTATTTCAGAACCATTAAATCAAAACAATACTTAATATTCCCATTCTCCTTAATATAGCAACAACATCCTCTTAAATTTTTATGATCACCAAGAAAGATAATATCAACTACTCTTCATTCAAACTTCCCTAGATTTTCAACATTCACCTTGATAATAAAAGGGATACCAAATACCCTAAAATATTTTATTATTTTCATATTATTATCATATATATCATATGGTGAAATATTTCAATTAGTTGGTATAAAAATGTTTTTAATATTAACCGGTGTACCAATTTTTTTCCTCCATAAAAATTATGACATATCATGATCCACCAACAAGGTGCTAAGTATTTACACAAAATTTTATTCTTCCGTTAAATCATACTATGTTTTATAGGGTATATGGTGCAATAAATTCTTGAAAAATTCCATTATTTTCAATTAATTCTTTAAACTTTCAACTGGTACACTCAGTACCATTATCTATCCATAACTTCTTTAGGGAAAATCTACACTCCATTTTAAATTTCATTAAAATTTCTTAAAAAGATTCAAGTTCTATGACTTATGTTTCATAAAAATAATACATTAAATATGAGTAAATTCATCAATAAAGTAAAAAATAATACTTATATCTATTTTATATTAGTTCCCCATAGTCTTATAAACATATTAATGAATGATTTATAATGGGTGAGATGTTTGTATTTATACTTTATTAATTGAAGAGTCAATAATATTCACCTTTTGGCATATAGAGAACATCCAATTTTTCTCTCTATTTAACATAATAACACCAAAAATTTTATTTCCTTGGGTAATATTACTTATATTTATTTGAGTAATGAGGCCAAGTATTTGATACAATAACTGTTTTTCTTTTTTCAAACTCAAGTAGTATGAATTTTCAGCATCAATAACTAGAAACAAGTTGCCTTGTGTTCACTATCCTCTCATCAATATGCATATATATTTTATTATACTTATAATAAATTCACATTTTTGAAATTATAATTAATTTCATTCATCGTATAGTTGATATACACTAAAAAATTAATGTTTTAACCCATCAAAAAATTCGGTGTTATTTAACTTTAGCATGTATTCTCCAAAGAATTTTTAACTAATTCCCCTTATTTTTAGTAACCCATCATTTAAAAAGGATATATATAGATATTTTTACTTTTAAACATATTTTAATAGATTAAAATCGACTATAATATGTGAAGAACACCCACTATCAAAGATCCATAAGTGTTCCTTTTGAGATTCTCAGAGAACAACTTCAATAACCAATACCTTATCTATTCATTTCTATTTTTTATTCTACGAATTTTGAGTATTATGAGTCATACACATCAAGGTAGATAAAATTACGAGACAATCATTAATTGAGTAACCTAGACGGTCAAATATACCAAACACCCCATCTAATGATTGGAACATTCTTTTAACCTTTAGTCCCCAATTTTTAGATTACTTCTGAACTTCTATTCTTTGAGTGGGTTGACACCCCTTTAATATTTTTTGTCATATAACCTAAGGAATAATATTGATATTTTTAAATTAACCAACATATTCTTTCTATGTTCCCAAATCCTCCATAGTACCAACAATAACCATTAATATTACAATTTCCTTTATATAATTAGTGTTATCTAGAAGTAGATTCCTATTGAAATTTCTCACTTTTATAATTAACCTTAGGTAATTTATTCAATAAAAATTATATTAGACTCTCAAAAATGATTTAATTATTCTATACTTCCTTATTCACTCTTTATGATTCAAATTTATACCATATTTCAATTTGAAATCAATGTTCCTAGAATTTTCATATTTCTAATAATTTGTTTTCTTTACAACAAATTAAACATTTTCCACATGCATCACTACATCATCCATTTAAACATATTTATTATTTAATTTTTATATGAAATCATATATGAAATTCTTAATGTTTAATTTAAATATGTCCAATATTTTTTCTTCTTCAATAAATTTCCATTGAAAAACTTCAATCTCATTCTTATTTTATGTGATCTTCATTTCAATTTTATTTTTTAACTGATTCATTTTTTCAATAACATATATCAATTATGACTAATTTTTGATAAATAATATATCATTATTCCGGATAATTGATAATCTTTATTTATATCTTGGTTATTTTTTTTAATCAATAGATCTTCAAGAGACTCCCTTTGAGTTCCTATTTTAGCATAAACTCTATTTTTGTGTCTTTACCAGTTTTATCATTGATAATTTAATCTCTAGTGAATTCTTTATAATTTACTTTTGAAATCCACAATTTTTACCAATATCATTGTAATTATCATCTTTATCTTTATTCTCATATATATATTTTTCTTCAAGATTAGATAATAAATTACTCTTATAGAATTAATAGAAACTATTTCCCTTTACAAATGAAGAATATTTTGGGGCTTTATTCTTTAAGGAACTCCTTGTATTCTCATCCTCAATATAACATGTTTCTACTTCTTTAAATTTTGGATTTTTTTATAAAATGTCACATACCTCCAAACTTGAAAATTTTTAGTGATATATTCCCCAAAATAATCATTTTACACTACTCACACATCTTGAAATAATGACATGAGTTTTTCAAATTTCATTTCCATATTATCTTAATCAACATATTGTTATTTGTATTAAGTTATTTATTTCTTGATCTTATCTTTCTATAAATCATTAAAATAAATTTAACTATCATATTTTCTATTCTTATTGAAATAAAAACCCTTTCACACTTCATAAGCAACTTAGATACTTTAAAAAGTATGCATTTAAAGTGTGTTAGAATCATGTTCTTTAAGAACTAAAAATTTTGCATCAAATATTTCCCAAAAAAACACATAACATCTTCTTGAAAATCATGGAATCCTCCATCTTCTCACCAAGTTCTATGATGGTTCTCATCGACTCATTAACTCATGTGAGGAAATAATCCACTATTTTATCATCATTAATCTTTATATATTTATATACAAATCTATAAATTTATATCTTAGATTCCTGATTTTCAAATTACCTTAATAAATATTTTCCAATTTATCAAAAATTACAATCACTATTTTCATCTTGTTAACTTTGAGAAACTCTTTTTCAGAAATTTGTGACAGAATGGAATCTCAATCAAGAGCATAAATCATTAAATTCTCTCTATCTACTATTATTATTAAAACACCTTCAAAACGGGGAACAATAGCATCAGTGGTAGCCAATATTACATCCATTGATTGACAAAATATAAGAGAGACCTATAATTCTAAATATAATAATTTCCCATAAAATATAGAATTATATTATTTTTCATTTATTTAATATTGGTCATTTTTATAATATAAATTCATACATCAATTGTTTATTACAGAGGAATAGATTCTATCAAATAGTTGATCATATTTGAAGGAACATTATAATGTTTTCATAGCTATTTTATAGTCCCTAGAGTATGGTGTTGGTTTCTTAGGGGAGGGGGATAGTGAATTAGTAAGAATATTCTATTTTTATAATTTATAATTTCTTGTGAAATCAATCACTATCACTTATTAGAGTTAATTATCTCATTTTTTATCGTTCTCACAAACCAAGTAAATAAAATAAATTTGGAACAACCATTTTATAAGGTTATCTACATAAAATGGAAAGAAAAATGTTTTAAATGGTCTAGTAATATTCTTGATAGCACATTCAATTGGAATCACCATTGTGGATAAGAACAACCAAGGAATATCTATGACTCGTTATGTAGAAATATCAAAAAAAAATTCTCCTAAATGTTTACACTAATATATTATTATTCAATGAGGTAGGAATTATCCTTCTTCCATTGATTTAATTGTCTCTTATTAATGTATAGTTCTCCCACTCTTATTAAATATAGACCAAGTGTGAATTATTTCACATTTCATAAAAACTCACATAAACAATGGTGTGATGAACACTATTCTAATAAATAAAAAAAATTTGTCATTTTTTTATTCTATTATCTTCTTCTCCTTAATTTTACTCTATAATAATGATTCAAGGCCCCTTATTTTAATATCTTATATATAAATATACTGTTCTTCAAGTTCAAATTTGAATTTAAAATGAAAATTGGAACTAAAAAACTTTATCTATCTTTTTTTAAACTTCTATTTATTATTTTTCAATATTTCAATCTATCCAAATCTTCTATCTGTACTTGGATATAATTATAAAACTTAATAATTTGAGTCAGAGTAGTTCATTTCACACCAAATCAGACACATCAACAACAACATTGAATTCTAGATGTTGACCCAAATCACTATGTAACTTCATACATTCTGGCATGGTCGACCAATTTTCCTCTAACTTCTTCTCAAATAGATTCCCCCTTTATATCATTATCAACATCTTTATTAATAATATATTCTCTTGATTTAATATCTTGAAATGTGATTCTAATATTCACATCATAATCCTTCTTTCCACCTCAAAACAATATAAAGATTTACCCTTAGGGCTTCTCATCATGGAACAACTCTATACCATAAAACACACTTCATCCTATACCATGGAATGTCCATTTCACTATGGTAAGACAACCTATCAATTAAAAATGGAAACTAAAATCCTTATTAATCCATATATATCGTTGTTTCATGATGTTATTAATCAAGATTTAATCAAATTTCTCTCCTCAAACTATTAAATAAATAAAATATTATAGTTGTACATTATCACGTGGATTTCATTTCATGATTAATAATTTCATAAAATCATAATATTAAAAATATTGATTCAATTTATGAAATTTTTTGTTTCATATTGATTCATTCATCCATTTCAATATTTACTCCTTACATTATATTTAAAATAGTATAAAAACACATATATAGATCTCATCACAACATGATCAGAAAACTCATGGTGCAACTAGACTCACCCTCTAGTTATGTAGAGTCTATCTCAATAGGTATAAAATTACACTGTGTACATTCTCATCCAAATTAATCACATGAAAACTTTATCATGATGT
Organism: Viscum album; assembly: GCA_963277665.1. Taxonomy (NCBI): domain Eukaryota; kingdom Viridiplantae; phylum Streptophyta; class Magnoliopsida; order Santalales; family Viscaceae; genus Viscum; species Viscum album. The sequence continues at coordinate 1,081,128,696 of OY728132.1, forward strand.
GATTATAAATTGTTTTGGTATAATTTAATCTTGTATTCCATAACCTCTTCCAAACCTTAAAATCGTAACTAGAAATTTCTTTCACCCATATCCAAACTTCTAAAAAGTTTTAACCTCACAAAAAACTCTATTTAATGTGAGTTTTAATATGATGTATGTAATAAAAAGGGTCAAAACATGAAACACATATAATAAATATATTCTATAATTCATCTTTTCTATCTATTAAGTTCACCAGCTACTTCTAGGTCTCATCAATATACTTAAGGTCACAACTAATATAGATATTAACATCTTCCAAAACTATCACTTTGTCACAACAACTTTAAATGGGATTAAGTGTAATGAAAAAGGATATATCAAAAAATCTATTTCACTTTATATCACTTAAAATTCCATATAAATTTACTAATTTGGTTAAGATAATAAAGGATTAAACATGGGATTCAGTGTATTTTATCGACTAGAAAATTTTTATATCAATAAAAGTCCAAATCAAGAAGTTATATCTGAAATGATGGGATGTTGTTCACGGTGAGGTGTTTGTAAAAACATTATCTTCAAGGTTCAATCATTATAAAAAAAATATATGATCCATTAATGATTATTAAAAAAATTATATATTAGAGAGTAAGTAATCACATAAAAAATTCTGTAAAAGGAAAAGTTTCATATTAAATGTTATGGAAAACATATTAGAGTGTTATCCAAAAGGTCAAAAACAATAATATTTACGAGATTTTAAAATACAAGATAAAATTTCAAAAACACCATTGCATGATATCTACTCATTTCATAGTAATGAAATTTAATCAATGATTATAAATAAAAGATTCATGAAAAATAGTCAAAGTCAACCCATTTAGAATCATTTAACATGGTTTAAACCATCTCTTCAAACCAATTATTAATTATAAAAACTTCTACACTATGATGTTTTTGTGATGATCATTATAACAGTTCTCTATAATGATAATCATATTCATTTTAGGTACTTTTTATAATTCTTGTAATGATTATTTGTAATATTATTCCTTTATTTTTTAACATAAATGAAATCATATGTTTACGACATGAAATTTTTATATAATTCCTTAATTAATTATTGTTAATAAATGTATTTTTTATTCAATTAAGGGTATTTAACATAAAATACACTAAAACGTGATATAAATTACATGAAATAATATGTTAAATATTTTCTCTACTAAATTATCTTCATGAAAATAGTGGGATTGATGATATATTAAAGACAACAAGAGTATTATCATGTATATAGATACAAATATAAAAAAAAATATAAGTTATAAAACATGAATAAAATGTTAAAATACTTTAATACAATATCAAGAATTATTGTATTGGTCACTAATGTTTTTCAAGTGATCGCTAACTACTGATCCTTTAATTGAATTCTATAAAGGTTTTATACATGAGAAATGTAATATTTTCCTTTTTATTATGTGTCATTAAACAATCTGTTTAATTAGGAATTGGTTTATATATTATTAATAATAAAAATATACTTTTTTAATATGATATAATATTTTTTTTCAATGATATGATTAGAAATGATATCATAGTCCCCAATTGAGGGAGACCGAGAACATATACGGTTCTTCCTTGACAAATGGCATGTGTTCTATTTACATATTTTATAACAATAATTTTGAAATAAATAAATTAAAAAAATAACTATATATAATAAAAATTATATATTTATCACATTCGTTATAAATTTCTTTGAAAAAAGAACAATTTTTAGTTGATATTTGGTTTTTTGGAGCACTTCCAATCCATTTTATAACACGGGAAAAAGGATGTGGTGATAAATGTCACACATTGCTTAAAAGTTTGAATAATGGATTTATAATTATTTCAAAAAGTGTAAAATAATACACGGTGTTATAAAATAAGATCTATAAATAAGTAAAATATACAATTTTTTTGATATAATTGAGTTATGGGGTTGATTCAATCATTTGTTCCTAATTTTTAAATATTTGGCTCAATTAGTGAGAGATTTAATTTATATAATATTAAAACTAATATAATATGGACTAATGAAAATTATATAGGTGAAATTATATTACATGACATAATATATATGAATTCAAAACCTTAACCATGTTAAATTAAATATGTACATTTATTTTATATTTATTATTTAATTATTATTCATTATGTAAAATAAAAATTAAAAGTTTTAAAATACATTATTTTTTATATTAAGGAGAAAAATTTCCCCTTTATGGTGTCTGGTGATCATCTTGATATTTTTATATTATAAATCCCTTTTCATCTGACTAGTAATGTAAAATTGGATACAGTACCATGGGATAGGTGTACTTGGGGAGAATTTGGGTTGGGGAGTACTTTATGAAAATTATTTTCATTAAAAATGGGCCCAAATGGATAAATCACACTGATAATAGACCTACATAGATAAACCCATTTAAATAAACTACTATTTATAGGTTTATTTATTAAAAAATGAACCCTATAATCCTTATTGGTTATCAATGTAACCCCACCAGCCTTCATAGGACATGAAAGCACCATTTTCGAGTCTCAATGTACCATTCTCCTTAATGGGTTCCCTATGCTATGATTTCATCCCTCCCTACCTCTATGTTTCACCATCTCCATTCCACCACCTTCACAAAGAAAAATTTACTAGATGCCTACCTCCCTTATCCACTCCTCCCCCCTCTTCATACACATAAAAAACACACATAGAGTTGACCTTTACTTATCACATAAATTATATCTTCCCCTCTCCCCCTTTGAACCTTTTATCCACTCCTTCACCTATTAATGCTTCTAGATTTGATCCATCCTCTTCTATGATTATATTGTAATTATTTTTCATAAATTTTTTCCTTCTCCCACTATTTCTCTTTCTATTATTCATAATTGGAAACTATGACCACCACATCCCCCTCCATTATACTAATATTTATCTTATCATCCTCCCATATGTTCACTTGTATCTTTATTTGTTCTATGAGTTTTTTATGTCAATGTAGATTGATGGTGATCCAATATTCAAGAGTTTTAAATTAATTCTGACTATTCCTTCTCTTATAATAGGATTTGGAAATGGGAATCCCTTCTAGTCATCTATTTCTTCATCACTGATGATAGGGGTTAGGCTAGGAAATATATATTATTTATATAGGCTTTAGTTATTATTATTATTTTTAATGAAATGTGGGTTTCACATAGGCTTCCAAAAATATTTTACTAGGTATGGTAGGCTAAAAATTTCTCCCTATATTGTATATGGGGTTTTGTAGGCTCAACCCATCAAAGGTATAGCTTACATGGTTTCATCCTACCCTTCCTTGACTGTTATAGTTTCATTACTACATCCAACCTTTATCACTAACATCTGATGTTTCTAGCACAATGTGGAGGTAGGTCCAGATTCATTTTTTTTTTGAACATGGGATAATCTAATAATCTTCATGACTTAGTAGATACCTATGGTGGTTTATAAATTTTTAGATATTATTATCTAACAAGATAGTCTATTATTCATGTAAATGAGGATGTCCTTATTATTTTTTATAAAATGAGATCCTCATATATTGTTTCATCATATGATGGACCATTTTTAAAAAATCTATTGTATGCTTTACAATGATATTATTTTATATTATAAAAAACATATTGTTACTTATTAAGGGTTATTTGGTGAGATTTTATTTTGTTCTCCCCTATGTTTAGTGCTTTTAAAATGTCTAAAAACATAAATACTCTACCATTAGTAACTATAACTCCCATAAATAAAATTTATGCCTAATGAGTGGATAATATTATCTTTATAAAGTATATGTGTAGTAATTAACCTTCATTTATTAATTTTATATTTTATTAATTTCTCAAATATTATTAGGGTATTTAGTCTTATAAAATAGATAATGCTTCTCTTTATTATTCCCTAATTTAATATTTTCAATTGTAACAATCCATACTATTATGTGTCGATGGAATTAGGAATTAAGATATACTCTAATTGAATGGGAGATAGTATGGAGTTGACTTTGGATATTTATATTTAGAGGAAGTATCTTTATAAATGTTTATAATGATAAAGGTGATGTTTTGGAGGTTGAGGAGTGGGAAGGAAAGTCTTGGATATAGTTTTATGGTTATCAAAGATGAAAACCCGTGAAATGAGAAGTACTAAGACTCCACTTGATAAATGATGAGGGTGATAATATAAGCCTATTTGGGAATAAGTGGCAATGTATCCATTGTTAGGATACCAAAATCCTGGTGGTAAGACACCAGGAGTTTAGTGGTAGCCTTGACCCTCTATAATAATTAAAGGAATATTAGTTATTTGAATTATATTTTTTCAAAAATACACCCAATATCCCCTCCCCATTGCCCATATCTTAAAATCAATCTCCATTCCACTTGGCTTCTTCAATCTCTTGGTTTCTCAATTCCTGGTAAATTTAAAACCATCTATAATTGTGAGATTTTATGGGTTAGGATAACATTATACACCCTTATATTTATGGGTTCTCTCCCTGTTAGTTCTATCTTACCATAATTATCTTATTTTGGAGATTTTTGATTGATTCTCCAATATTTAGTAAACTAGGATGAATCAAGAGAGGATTATGGATGAGATAACAACATACATATAACCATTGTTTGTCCTTAATAAATTAATTAATATATTTCATTGTATATTTATTATGGAAAGAATGCATGAGATTTTTTTTTGGAAGACCTAAACAGGGAAACAGATAGGGCAGAATCACGAGATAATATAGATAGATCCTATTAGTATCAAAATAAGTGTTCTTCACAATATTAGGTTATTTAAGGATTTTATGGTTATTGTTTTATCCTAATACACATAGACCGGTTTCATGATATAGATTCATAATGGGAATCTGAGTGCGAGATAAAATATGAGGGGCTATATTGGGATTTTATGGTCTAGTCTTAGAGGTCTAGAGTGGGTAGTCATTTTGATGAATTTTTGTGTGATCGATCATTATAGGATTCTTTGAAAATGAATTTTACATGGTTTAAGGACCATGTAATATTTTTTATAAGGGATAATACAGAGGATTATAGATTTAAGTTATTCTTCGTAATCCTAGAGAGTCTTGATCAACCATTTAAAAGGGGCTTCGTCTAGGGTTTTGTGAGTTGTTCCCATGAAAAGTTATGATAGGGAAGTGGGTATAGCCAATCAACTTTAGAAATTTAACTTTATGGTAATATCAAGGGTTTAAGTTTGGATTTGTTGTATAAGATTGATGAGGCTTAGAATGTTTCTATTACAAATTTTAATTAGTAAAACATTAAGGGTTGGGGTTTGATGATTATTTTCCTTGAAGGATCCATTAGAGGTGGGTAATTTAGATATATGGACCTTAGTTTCTCCTTCAATAGGGTAAGGGAGTGTATTAAATAACTTTCCTAAAGTTGGAATCAGGATACAATTTATTAATATTTGGAATGTGTTTGACCAAGGTAGGTTCATGGGAAAACTTATGGTGAAAGATTCCCCTAGTGTGCTAAGTTCTTGACAAGGTGTGAGTATGGACTATTGAATATGAAATCACTAAGGAGGTGACTATTCTTTTATAATAAACAATGGCAGGGTTGTTGTTAGGTCTCTAGGGACCAGGTGATGTGGTCTTTGTATGATATGATAACTGATTAATTTAACTTGATATGGATAATAATATTGAATGATATAAAGTAGAATGTATCCTTTAAGCATGGTGTATATGGAGTTCCCATGGTGTGCATAATGAATTATGTTAGGGATTACTGAATCTCAAGTGATATATGATAACATTGGAAAGTACCATGGGGTCTAGTAAATCACTATGATCTAGGAACTTATTAACCAGTGTATGTGAGATAGGAACTCATTGAAAATAAAAAAATCTACAGGAATGAGAAATATTTTGTATATTATGGGTTTTTATATCCTAGATAAGAATTGATGCAGTGTTTTAATGAAGAAATGGTACTTTAATGATGGTTAATTTGGGTACTGAGAGATGTTAGTGAGTCAAGTTTCTCTACCTGGGGTTCATCTGATGGATATATCAACTGGATCCCAAAACACCATCAAGGTATTCATTTGTGACACATGATGCTTAGACTGACTAGATCACATGTCACCACCTAGGTATTCTTCAATAAAATACAATGGCTATACTGGTTAGAGCCTAGGAAACCATCTAGGTATTCTTCTATGATGCTCTATGGCTAGACAAAAAAAATTCTGGGAAATCATTTATGTATTATTTTGTTAATTCTGATAACCAAAGAAACTAGTTCCTAGGATTCCATCTAAGTATTTTTTTTTCATTGATTTTAATGGCCATAATGGCCTATAGATTGGGACTCTATTTCAACATTATAGATAGTTATATTGGTATTGGAGAATAAGACACAATATTAGTATGATTTTTTCATGATTGGATTGACTCACAAATGATGGATGAATTATATAGGTTTTGGTGTTGTGGTGGTTTCTTTAGCACATGATGACTAACATGATTTACTAAATGTTGTGTTTTATTATTTTATTATTTATCATGCATTCACATAGTTTATTTTGGGATATGTTAGGTAACTATAGGTAGTTCCCAAAAAAAAATTATTGTCATACCCAAATGAAAACATCAGTGGATGTGTATATTATATATCTCACATGAATGTTAGGGCATTGGTTGGGTGAAGGTACTCTGGATGGAGTAAATGTATTGGATAATTGTGAAAAGACCATGGAAAGGATTATGAGTTTATATATTATCTTATATTGATTTATTTTGGTGTTATCATTTATACTCATATACGATTGACCCATTGGGTGATCCTCTTCTGATTGTGTAAAATTCCAGTTATAGCATGTGTGCCTTCGATATAGCATGTTGGTGTGTGTATTCTATTTGATGATTGATTATTCTCTATAAAACTCTATATGTAAACTATGATGTTATTATTATGATATTATAATAATAATATGTTTATAATATTAATTTCATAGTCTCCCCAACATTTTTATGGTCTCTCATCGCTAGCTAGTAGCCTCTAGAATGTGGGGACGCGTGTCTGAGGTCTCACATCACCTTCAAATTGGGTTGAAATTATGAAACCAAGTCAAGGATATTAAAAATTGTATAAAATATATTTGTTACTTATTTTAATTATAATATATTCCATATATAAAATAAGTACTAGTTTGAACTTAGGATGATAACTAACCTTTCTCCTTGCTAACACCTGTATAATGGATTTTCAAGTTACCAAGGTGGTGGGATTATCGTTATTTCTTTTCACTATCAAAATTTAGTTTCCTTTATAAAATCAATTGTTATGTGTTATTATTTATTATTTTATTCTTATACCGACCTTTTTAGAGGCATGGGTGCCTAAACTATACTATAAAAATTGTTTTACCTGATATGTGGACGATATCTTGTTTATAAAAAATGGGTTTTTGGAAAATGTTTGTGAAAAAATGTTTTTAAAAAAAGAAAATTTTCAGAATGATTATTTTAATTAATTGAAATTCTTAAATAAATTATTCAATGTTATCAATGATAACTTATTAGAGTTATGTGAATTAAAAAAACTTAATAATTATAGTTCTTTAAGTGTTTAAAATTTGTGTACTATGATTTAATCATCGTATAAATGTGGTAGGTAATGAACCTATAGTGGATTAGTATTGGCATTAATATCATGGGTACAAATTAATACCTAGAGAACATTTTCAGGTTGTTGATTGAGATAGGAATGTGATTCCATGGATGTTTAGACATCTTGAATCATTAGGTAAGGGAAAGTTGAATGCCTTATCTTCAATCCAGATATAAATAAAAAATAGTGCATGTGGGATCATTGTTTTAGGAAGGATATCTAAGATTCCTGTCCTAATGTATGGGTGTGAAATCCTAGGAATGGAGTGTATTAATTAATGATGGAATTAATCTAGGGTGTTAGTTTCATATCATAATTCTTAGTCCATTCCAACATAAGATGGATTGTAAGGTGTGAGGATATCCTAAGAGATGGGTTAGTCTATGCATATAAATTTCCATGATGTGATTAAGGAACATATTGATTATTTAATTATTAGAGAAATATGTGTCTGATGCATAATTTTGTATTTATTTTTTGAATTTATATTGATTGTGATTTTTTTAAGTTAATAGTGAGAATTGATCTTGATAAATGATATTGACACATTTAGAATTCTTGGTACGGTTTTTAGGTGCGATAATTTATGGCTAATGGTTCATAACACATGAAGGCACGAGTCAAGTTACAATTGCGTATTATAATATTTAAAACAAGTTTTTATAAGAATTAATAGATATTGATGATGATAAAGAACCTTTTAGAGAATGTTTATTCAAACTCTCTCTTACCATTTGAGAAAGATAGTGGGAGTTTAGTGACTTCTAAGGTGTGTTTATGAGTGAATGTGTAAGTTTATGTCAATTGCATGTAGGGAATCCTTAGTAAATGGATTATGTTAGGTTGATACATTCATTAGGTTCTTTGATAAATATATATGTTTTAAAAACCTGATAAATATTAAATTATTTATATGGAATTTTTGAATATTTAATTCCCTAACATCTTGGAGTAAATTCATGGGAGTCAATTGTGATTAGGTAAATGATCAAACTTGGGTATGTGACTGGGGTGAGATATTAAATTATTATAGTATGAAAGTAGATGGTATCATTTATTTTATTTAGTTGTATATGGAAAATGATATCTAGTTTTAGTGGTATAGTATGTCAATGGGAGTTATAGGAACATTCATGATACAATATGGCGCCCATTAGGGATAAAAAATTGATATTCAAGTAATAGAAATTAAATTCAATGGTTAAGACAGGTCTATAAAGACTCAAGGTTTATGGTGATATATCATTATTAATGTGACTTAGTTTTATAAGAGTCTAATTTGATGACTTTAGAACCTATAAAAATGTTTGGGATTGGTTTATTAGGATAAAATAAATATGGATCGTGAGAAATTATGCTAAGGTAGTGGAAGAATTGGGAATATTAGTGATTTAGAATGACATGACCCAAACCCAAGACCCCACTTGGGATAGAGGTAAGATGAGTATTCCACATAGTCACACCACCAATAGGTTAGGGTCTGCTAAAAATCACTAAGAATAAACAAAAAAAAAATGGGAGGCCTTAGCCTATACAACCTATAAAATTTATAGAATATATGCTAACCTTAATCATCACATTAAGACAGGGTATGCATAAATAACTAAAATAAAACATGCATGTAATACATTATAAGTATCTCAAAATAATACAATACAAATGATAAAATATAATATAAAAATAAAAGGCCCATCATTCCAAAAATATAAATGAATAAGAGTGTTTAGGAAGGGAGATCACCATATTACATCAAAACCAACCCAAGTACTGCCCACAAAAAATACCACAGGATCAATTAAGATCTAGCTCTACCAATTCCACATCCCTTGATATCACCACTAACCAATTCACCATTTTCTTTGGTACAAAATGTGTTGGTATAAAGACCATGTAGGAGTGAGTGTAAAAATATCATGTAGGATTCCCTAAAAACCGAAAAGATAAAAACATATAGGTTAGCTAAAGAATGTATTGAAATGAATAGCTACCTAACTCAAACAAAGAATAAACACATGACATGTAAGAATCCATTACTTCAATTTATGATAATTCCCACACCAAAACTCCTTGGGAAATAACTAGTAACCCAATAGTCTAATCCTTCCAGGACATGAAAACTCCACTACTAAACCCTACAGTATAGGGGAAAAATCCCCCTCCCCATTCATCCATAATAAGGCTGATCAAAAGATAAATCTCAATAAAAATGGAACCATAACCCAAATCACCCCATTTTACCTAGATAATTAGTGAGGATAAACCTAAATGAAAGAATCAAGTTTGATAGTTACCTTACCTTATTCTCCATTTTTTTCACATTTTCACCCTCGATATAACCAAATTATGTTTACTGAAAATAATATTTAATGTGTGTTACATTAAGTTATGTTATTTTTGGTAAATTTTAATCATTGAATCTTATTTATTAACATTCCTATTAAGTTAAAATTTCATGACTAAAAGTTTATTTTGAATCTTACCTTGCCATTTGCTTTCCCTTCTAGACATATCATATGTTATAAGCATCTTCATAACCTATGGAATGGAAACATAATAAATGTCCGAGTTCATATTCTCAATATGTGATAAACTTAATAGATATTTTTTTATCCATCCAATGTAAATTTTTTATTTTAAAACACTTTTATGGGGAAAGTGAGAACCCTAATAGCATTAAAAACCAAAAGAAACTATAGATTTGTTGAAGAACAGTTGGATCTGATTGGAATCAATCTCCCTCAACAATATATAGGGAATAAAATTTACCTGGGATTCTAGGTAGCCCTTTAGGATGCCTTCATAATGATGTGACAAGTTGTCCCAAGCTTTCATGAGCCAGCGGACATGAGAAAATTATTAAGGGGGATAAACATAGTATAGTAAAATCATACCAGTTTTTTTGAATTATCTATTTTCATTAAATTTTTTCTTTTAGAAATATCATATGTTATAACCTTCTTTATAACCTAGTTAATGATAACATAAGAAAGGGGTGAGTTCTGATTCCTATTAAAAGGTGAACATAATACATAACAATCAAAGATCACAAGTGATCATAAAATGAACATATGGGCATTGGTACATAATAAAGGTGCATGAAAATAATATAATAAAATCATTCCCAATAAAATATATATTATAAAACACAAGTCATAAAAGAAGGATATTTCACATAACATATGACAAGAGTCATAGGAGTGTCAAAATAAGAGTAAAATTTTATAATCCATATAAAAATAACATAGGAATATACCATAACATAGATTTAAGAAATAATAAGGGGTAATATACATAAGAATTAAAATTCATTTATTATGTCAGGGTGTATATCCAAGACAATCAAAATTTAGTAGAAGGAGTCCAATAGTAGACTAGGTTATCTCCATAATCCTTGACGTTTCATATCACATGATATAATTATTTAATAAATGAATTTGAGGGTTAATATGAACCCACCCATTACATAGTAATAAAAAATATATATGTGTTCTATATGAATCTGAATATAATCATAATTCCATCATATCTCAATAAATCAGTGGGAAAGAGAAATGTTTTATAAAAACTTACACAAGGCATTATTACTAGACATCCAAAGAAAAAAGGTGAATGAAATGACTAGATCATATCCATATTTATTCATAAAAAATGAAACGATGTTAAAATAGATTAAAAATATTATTATATGATAATTAGAATTTTTCTTTGAAAAATAAGAAGAAATATACTTCACATTTGTTAATATTTATTTTTAAAGAAACTAATTTAAGAAAATGGTAATATAAATTACTTTATAAAAACATGAAAACTAGAAAGGAATATTATTAAATAAAACATAAGAAGATAGTGGTAAAATCCATTCATTCAAAAAATGTTTAAAAATATTCATTTCACACTTTTGTAAAGAAAGTTTATTTGATTGAAAATGACCCAAGTGACAAATGTTACAAAAAATTACATTAATTATTTTTTAAATAAATTCAAGGAAAATAAAAATTGAACTTATTAAATCATAACAGTTTATAGAATGAATTTTATAAAAAAAAATAAATTATATGAAAATGGAGGATAAATATTCCCATTCAAAAAAGAAGAGATAAGGTCAGATTCACTTATAGACGTCCATTCGGTTGAATTATAAACCAAAGGGAGGTAAAATGGTATATAAATATGTAAAAAATAGAAATAAATAGATTATAATAAAATAAATGGAGTTTTATTTGGAATAAAAATATAGTTTCCCCTAGTGAAAATTTATTTTCAAAAAATCTCGATTTCAAAGTGAGATTGGAAAGAAACCCTTATGACTTAGGTAACTTTTGAATAAAAATAATTTAAAAGATAAAAACTAATATAAAATTATATATATCTTAGATATAATGAATGTAATGATAAAACACATCCATTATGTAGTATATATACCACAGAAATAAATATAATTAGTGAAAATGGAACACATTTCAATGAAAGGAAAATTAAGATGAGGAACCCTTATCGCAATCTTCTTCTTGGTCGAATTAATTTTAACTCCCTATATAATAAATTTTTATTTATTATTAATATATAAAATAAACTTTTTTATATCTATTATATATAACACTACTCATTTATTATTATTTATTTCTCTTATACTATTTTTTATTATATATATGTGTTAATTTTTTGTTTCTCAATGAATTATTTGGTTGTGTGGTTATGATCCTTACTCATTGATCACTGGATAATCACCTAAAAAATGTTCATGGAGATTTAATATGTGTTTGATACATTTCTAGAGTTATAGATCCATTTTATGAAACTTAGGCTTTTAGTTTTTATGGAATACTTAAAAATATCTTTTTTTTGTGAATTTCGATTTAATAAAAGGTATTAATTTTTTTAATGAATATATTTTTCTATATTACCAATCCAAAATTAAAAAATATATATATTTAATCTATCATTATAAAATTATATTAACTTTATTTAATTTATCTTAATCATTCATAATGATGAAGTTATTACATTGTTAATGTAGGTGGTGAAATCAACTAAAACAAGAACATGTTATAATAATTAAACGAGTAATAAACTATTATTATATAATAATAATGTAAATTTTATATAATATAAATGAGTTCAAAAACATTTTATTAAAGTGATAAAAAATTTCCAATAAGATTTGTATAAAGAAGATATAGAATAATGATTAAGGATATGATAACACATATGTTTAAGACTTGAATCTCCTCTAAGAGAACCTCTTGGAAATGAGGGATTTTGAAATTATTCTTGGGACTAGGGGTACCAAAATTTGGTTGATAATTATGAGGGAGATAATTTTGGAAATTATTCAATATATAATAAAAGGGAAATTGTGTGATGAAGTGGGTGTAATAGGGGTCTACTTATAGGTGATCTTGAGCATCATTTTCACAATTACCCAATCCATAATGTATAAGGTTTTCATTTTAAAAATGAAAGTGGGAAAAAGAAAAAAAAATGGATATATTATATAGTGAGATTTATGTATCCATAATCAATACATTTATAGATATTTTTTAGGATATTTTTTTTTGTCTTTAACCCTTATTTAAACCATTTTACCTTATTATAGACTTTACTAGGGTGACTAAATTCCATCATGGTAACATATTTTTTTGGATAAAAATAAAGTTGAACTCAATAACTAATTTTAATATACTAATTCTAAATATGAAATCTATTTTATTTGACTCAATTTCTAAATGTGATAATTTTTTTAAAATAATAAATATATAATTCCTAAAAAAATTAAGAAGAATATATTTTAAGCCCAAAAATAGATTTATTCCCTTTATTTACCAAATAAAAATAATTAGATGAATATTAATTTATTTTATTATTTATATATAATAAATTTCATTAAAATAATTATTTTATTGTAATCAATCAAATTATTATTACAAAAATACCAATTACCATATGTCCAATGACCATATTACTATCCTTTATATAGCCTTACATACATCTCTAAAATCATACATCCTATTCATTTACTACTTCCAAAAAATAAATATTGTAGTTATAATATTTTGTATTATTTCAATATTTTTAAAGGGAGGTAAGACCTTTGATAGAATCCCTGATTATAATGGTTTCATGCTTGTGGTATTTTTATTTAATTATAGTTTTATTCCACTTATAGTTTTATTAGTGATGTTTCATATTACATTATTATAATGTAATAACATTAATCATTCATTTTAATATTTTATCACAATAAAATATACCATGGAACATTTTAGTTTAGTGATTCATTTAGTACAATCTATAAACACAAAAAATTTATTTAAATAGAAATACATCTCTAAATTCATTCCTTCTATTCATTTACTACTTCCAAAAAAATAAAAATTGTATTTATAATATTTTGTATTATTTCCATATTTATAAAGGGAGGTAGGATATTTGATGAAAACCCTGATTATAATGGTTTCATGTGTGTGGTATTTTTATTTAATTGTAGTTTTATTCCTTTTATAGTTTTATTAGTGATGTTTCATATTACATTATTATAATGTAAAAATACTGATCATTCATTTTAATATTTTATCAAAATAAAATATATAATGGATCATTTTAGTTTAATGATTCTTTAGTAAAATCTATAAACACCAAAAAATTATTTAAATGGAAATATGTATTAAAATCCAAGGGTGTTGCATTATTTCCTCCTTAAAATACTTTTTCCCACAAATTTTATTTTTCTGATGAAAAAAGAGGGTACTTATATTTCATTATATTCTTATGCCCCCATGTTTCTTCTTCAAACTTGTGATTTATTCAAAGAACTTTAATATGGCAAGTGACCATATTTCATATTACTTTCTCTCTATAATCAACGATTTATAGTGGTTATTTATGATAATAGAGTTCATTCTCCAATTAAACAACCTCTAAGTTCAAGTGAATGTGATATATTGGGAATTTACTTATTCAAAAGTTAAATATTGAAGAAATAATGCACTTGATAGAGGTTTTGTGAAATTTGAAGACTATAAGCTACCATCCTAACAAGATCGATGATTCTGATGGGGATAATATATTTAGGGACCAACTTTCCCCTCTTCCAAAATCTCATAACCATATTACATGGTGATATTAAAATAAATACCTTATCTATGGATTTAAAATCAAAATATCATCATTAATTGTTAGTTTTTCTCTTCTGTAGACTTTCTGTAGTTTTATTATGGTGTAGTATGTTTTGAATATTCATTAAAATTTATTGAGAAAGATCCAGTCCAAAAATCTTATTCTCTTCAACTTCATCCCAACATATTATTATCATGTAACTCTTCCCACATAGAGCCACAAATGGTTCCATTTTAATTATATAATAAAAACTATTTTTATATGATAACTCTACTAGGTGAAAGTATTGATCCCAACCTCCTTTAAAATCCATTGAATAATATCTCAACATATGTTTCACATCATTAATGGTCTTTTTAGATTGAACACTAGTATAAGGATAATAATAAGTTCTGAGAAACCAGTCTTGAACATAAGTAGTGATGAATCTCAGCTCTATATTCAATTCTTATTGAATAATTCTTAAGATTATTGAGTTAAACCTAATATCTTGATCAGATACAATGGAGAATGGTATTTTATGTATCCTTACCACTTATTTTATGTAAATACTAGAAATTTGATCAAAAGATAAATATTATTGAATAATAATTAAATGTTATAACTTTATAGGGAAATTAATAAAAACCCAATTGACATTATATACTTAAGAAGTATTAGGAATACCTATAAATAAATCTATGGTGATGTTCTCCCATTTCCATACATGTGTGGGTAATGATTACATCAACCATTATAATTATTTTGTTCTTCCTTAACTTATAGTTACACTAAACATTGAGATATACATTTCTCAATCTCCCTCTTCATATTTTCCCACGAGAAATGATTCATGAGATCTTTATAAATTTTTTTTCTTATAGGATATATAGATAAAGATGAGATATGTGTATATTTCAATAGATTCTTATTCAATTATAGTATTTATGTGACAAACATTTTTTTCTAGAATCATATCATTTTATCATTATCAAAGGTGAATATGAAATATTTCATACATTCTTCTATAGCTCCATATCCATATTTTATAACTCCTTGATCTTCACATGGATGGATGGTTGAGAAATTAGTTTGGAAAAATAATATCTCACCTTCCATTATGATTTCAAGATATATCCTTTATAAATCGATGAGTATTGGGTCTCTTTAAACCTTATTCATAGATAATTTAGCATGATACTTCCTACTCAAATCATCAGCCACTATTTTCTCATTCTTAAGGTGGTAGTGTATAAATTAGTCACAGTCATTGATCAACTTCAACTATCATATTCAGAACATTTTCAAATAATTAAATGTCAATATATAATTTAATTTGTTATGATTATTATTTATATCACAATTTTTACTATATATACAATGCTTCCATATATTTAATGAAAATATTATCTCTAAAAGCACTAGATCATGATTCGGGTAATTCTTTCTCATATACCTTTAATTTTTTTGAGTCATACTCCATCAACATGTAATTTTCTTGAGGATTCATCCCAATACCTTTTTTGATTCATCATAGTATATCAAAACCCTTATCCACTATAGGGAAGTGTGAGTACACATGTAGTGATCAAAATTCTCTTAAGATACTTGAAATTTTCTTCTTATTCATATATCTAATGGAACTTGACTTAATTATGAGTTAACTTAGCGGATTTAAAATTCATGAATATTTCCTCATAAAAAATCCATAATATCCGGTCATTCTAATAAAACTGCTGATCTATGTTACAATGGTCGGTTTGAATAATTACTCAATAAATTATTTATTTCAAGGATCCATATATATACCCTTTATTATGATTACATGACTCAATAATGAAACTTTTCATAGAAAGGGTTCACACTTGTTGAAATTTGGCATGTATTTTCTCATTTCTCATGGTCTTAAGCACAATAATAAAATGATTTTCATTATTTTTCTTACTCTTAGAGTATATGATAATATATTATATAAATAATACCAAAAATTATCAAGGTACTCTCTAAAGACACTATTCACCATATCTAAGAATATAATAGGGGAATTAGTAAGTTTTAATGACATCAATATAAATTCATAGTGTTCATTTATTGTATGTAAGGATGTGGGGGTAGTTTCTCTATTTTCACCCTCAATTAATGAAATCCAGATCAAAAGTAAATCTTTGAGATGTATCGATCTCCTCAAAGTTATTCAAACAATCCATCAATATAGGATTGAGGAATCTCATTCTTGATCATTATCTTTATAAGTTCATGGTAATCAATATATAACTTCATTGATCCATCAGTATTTTTAAAAAATGGAACTGATTCATCCCATGGTGAAGTACTAAAGAAAATAGAACCGTTATCTAGGTTATCTTGGATTTGTTTATTTAATTACTTCAATTCAATTGGGTTAGTTATATATGTATTCTTTGATATAATTATAACACCATAAATGAGTTCTATTTAAGAATCAATATCATAATGCAACAACAGACTAGGATTCTATTTGGAAAAAAATCCATGCATTCATTCACAATTATAATTTCCTCAATAGTGGGTTTATTCCGAACCATTTTAGCTAAAACCCCTCATAATTAGGAATTAAGACCTATATAATTGATGTAATTTCTATAGAGAGTTCATAGTGTAACTTTAATTTATATATTATTATAACATTATTTGGGATATGAATTTGACTTACCTATCCCAATAATTAATATAATATCTATGCAGACAGATGAAATGCATTCCCAAAATCATGTTAAATTAAACTAAGTGAATAATAATAAGATTTTTATGAATTACTTTCCCAAAAAATTATATAATATAATTTTTATAAAATTGGGATTAAATCATCATACAATTATAAATTTTCACTGATAATTAAATATTTAATCATTTGAGTGGTGATTTGATGCTCTAGTATAATCCTAAGGTTTAGATCAATGTAAGAGGTCCAAAAAACCTACTTTTTTATCCCTTAATCCTTAGGTTTGTACTAAATAATTACCTTAAGGATGGATTTATATGCTCAAGTGATTTATCACTCAGGTCAACATTGGGCTTGTACATGACCTATTAGGGTGTAAAAAATATGAGGACTATTATATTTGGAGTCCAAGAACGAACTACTTTGTACTTTATTCATTAATAAATACCTTATCACATCTTGATTGTTTATCTGTGTGACAATGCATGTGATAATGTACTAAGGATAATTATTGCACTAAAAGGTCATAGCGGATCCCTTCTATGATGATAACCCAGAAGTGCCATAACACTATTCTTGAATATATGTTCTATGGACAGATGATTTTATTTGAGGGACACAAATAATACAGGTCATTAGGGCTGAGGACTCATAAAACGTTGAGTCACCTTCTCATGGTGTGTGCCCTTGGTAATATCTAGGAGGATATTATGAGAACTAGACCCGCCAGTAGAAAATCCAAATTTCATAGTGTCATTAGATGTTCTTATCTACGGACGTGTGTATTGGTCCTTAAACTTTAATATTATTATTTATGGGTATTACAACTCACGCACTTAGATGTATTGATGAAAAATGTGATGAAACACTGTTCATAGTGAGGTAGGATATGTTGGGTGCATCACGAGTAATACAACATTAATAGATAATGTGAGAAAGTATTTGTCCATTCTATTCCATAATGGAAGTAGATATCTCAGGCCCTTTTATAGAATTTTTATAGCCTAAATAAATCAATGCAAATGATGAGGAATAGACAAGTTCAATTCCAGGAAGTCCAAGAAAGAATAATCGATCACATGGGATAATGGAACTACCTTGAAACCCACTTTATTCGAGATATCGAGACAACATGATTACATTACACAGTAAGCATTCATAGGAGGTGACACGTCATTACGGCGTTAACTTCTTTCTCTATGAGTGCCTTAGAGTGTTTTTAGATGCTATCCTTGGACTTTAGGCAGGATTTTCCTAATTCCAATGAGAAAGAGGCCTAGAGGGTCACACACTAAGTGTGTCCAAGTATCACAGTTAAATATTAATTTAATAAGTTAAATAAAGATTATTTTTTATTGTGGTTTTATAATTATTCATGGATGCTTGATCACATTTATTTTGACACTAGTTATTTGAGATAATATATTGTGGGAGAAATAATATATTTATTAGAGAGTAATGTAGTGATATTTATTTGAGAAATAAATAGCCATTATTCAAGGTCTAATAAATGTGGTGGAGGAAATAATAAAAATGGAAAAACAAAAGTACACACTTTGTATATTAAAATACACACAGTGTAATTTTTCTAGGGATTTGTGAGAAATAATATTATTTATTTGATTAAATAATATTAGGTTTAATTAACTGGGATCATGTGAATTAATAATAATAGTCAACTTATATTATTAGACATGGGATATTACTAAGAATAAAATTAAATGAATAAATGCTTTAGGGTAATTAATTCATTTTATTATTCTAAGTAATTAAAATTTGAATTATATAATTCTTATTATCCTAAGAATTTTTGTTGGTTGTGCACAACATATCTAGGGAAACCTCTCAAGCTAAGAGAGAATTATTTTCTTCCAAGAATTCTATCAATCTATGAGAGGGATCTTCCACCACTGGATCAAGGATAACACTTTGCAAGCGACTCTCAAGGCGATTAGAGGAAGACATCGCAAATGAAGGATCTTCTGATCTAGCACCCAGATATCCCTTCAGTGATGTCCAAAGATACATAGAGCATGTGTGGATCACCTCTAGAGGAATCCTACAATTGGATTCTATGATGAAACAACGGATCACTTCGAATTATGACCGAAAACATAAATGGAGAGATAATTCCATCAAGGAAATTCTTGTCTTTTAATTAAATTAATTATAACCAACATATGATGATCCTATCTATGGTTATGGGACTCCCTTCCATTATTTCATTTTTCGTTATATTCTGAAGATCTGACATTTTATTATCGTGACAGATCTTGGATTGGTCATTGTTAATAGAAAAAATTAAAGTTGGGAACACCCACCAATGTGATTCCAATGCGCCTGGAACCTAAACGTATTATCAGAGGATTCATATCATTGATTATAATTATTTAGTTTTTTGTTGGTGAGTTATGCATTTAATAATTTAGTTGTTTCAATTCAAGTTAATCATTCTATAAATCTGAATCTCGAGGTCTATTCCTCCTCTTTAATTTCTCATTCACCGTATATAAACTATTGTTTTCTTTTAATTTTGATTAAAATAAAACATGGGATCTAATCTGGAGGTGCCAAAGATTCCTGGTCATACAAAACTAGAACACACAGCGTGTATTCGGAAGTACACATTGTGTAATATAGGTTCCATGCACCGGGACGATCCGCCAAACTAGGACATGTCATCGGATTCTATCTAAGTCATTAAGACTCAGTGTGTTGACCAGGAACAGGTGGCACATAGTTTTTGGATTACACGCATGTGGCCCACTAAACACGGAGTGTAGTCCCTTCAGGTTAGGGTTGGACCGTGTACCCCGTACACGGATTTCATAGCTAGAAACTGTGTAATGTGGATACTATACAACGTGTGTCCCACTGAACATGCCGTGTACACCAAAGATTTCTGAAGTACATCTACACGTCAAGTCCCTAGGTGTGTACTTTGGATGGACGATAAAAAAAAGTACACGTCGTGTAGTCATAACTACATGTTGTTTACTCATCAAAATTATGCAGATTTATTAAAATTTATTATTATACTATACAAAACCTTGATACATTTACCATATTTGGGGCATAAATCTAAGAAAAAACACATGATAAGTGTTTTATATATATATGGTTTTAATTTAACATCTGCATAATATTCATTTCTACTCATTGGGTAGTTATGAATGGAAATTCACTGGGTCGCCTCCAAGATACAAGTTACCTATATAGATAATTTTAAATGAATTTATTTGTTTGAAATTATGATGGATGAGAATCTCAAGTAAATTTAGAAAAGGGTTTATGATAAAAGGATTGATTAATTAGAGATAATTAATTGATTCGAGTGTTATTTATCTTAAAAATGATTAATGAATTGATTGATAGTTTTATTTATGCATAAATATCATTGCACATATGGATGATCATGATATAGACCATGACCTTTGTATGTGAATGTTTTACTTTTAATTTATTTATTTAAATTACATTTTTTGTTCTACGAGCCTTCTCCTCATTAATATGTAGGGCATGTGTTCCCAAGGTTCTTTTATGTAAAAACTCATTTTACCCCTCACCTGCGAGTGAGATAAAAGCATATGTAATGGACGGAGCTCCCAATCTAGTGGAGCCAGCTCAAGTTAGGAACCAAGGTGAAACCAATCCAAGGAGATACAAAGGTGGACAAGTGGAAAGTTGTAAACACGAACCCAAAAGGTTCAAGGTGTTTCTCCCCTAGGTCTAGGTTTAGTTTATCAACTACTTGATAAACTAACCAATAGAACAAGCTCATGATCGTACCATTTATTTTATTTCTATCAGTTTCATGGTTTATTTAGTGTGGGTGTGTTGTCACAATCACAGAATTATTGAATTAAACAAGCATGCAATATGGAACTAAAATAAGACCGGCCTATGTGTAAATATTATCTTAGACATGGTTAGTCACTTAAGTATATACCACATAATATTTACAATCATGTAATAAAATATAATAAAAATGAAATTTACATATAAGGATCATATCTCTCAATGAAAATATTAAGTTGGTATAGCCTTCCATAGGCTTGGTTAGAATCAAACCGTATTTCAAAGTGCTTGACCAACCCTAGTTGGGGTGATTTCAATTATTAGGGAATTATAATTCAAGGTTTTAGGTTTACTTGACTTGGTTTACATCAATGGTTGACTACCATAGTAGGACTTGGTGTGACCAAGAGGCCGAGGTTGAGGAAATCCAAAATAAAAGGATTTCAGGATTGGGGAGTGCACTCAGTAGATCAAGGAGGTGTGAGTTAATGCAGTTAGCATTTGAAATGCATACCTAAAACCCTTCAAGTTTCTTGACCAACCCTAGTTTGGGTATTGTGAAGGGAAATATGGATCCTTTTCACTAGAGTATTCAGGCGACAAAATATTATGAAGTCAATGGTGAGGGATATTGGATTTCGATAAAACAGTGGGAGACTAATAAGTATTAAATTATTTATTTGTCTCGGTTTTATAATTATAAAGTACTAAACCTTTTATCATCTTAAATAGTAGAAATGACAAGAAAAATGAATTCAATCATATCATTGTAAACTATACTCGAGAAAGAAAACCTTCTCACTGGCACCAATTTCCAGGAATCGTAGAGGCATTTACGCGTCATCTTCGCAATGATAGAAAATTGTATGTGCTAGAAGAGCCTGTTCCAATTGTGCCTAGAAAAGAGTCTAGTGATAAAGAACCATCTATCTACATGAAACATTTGGATGATTCCACATATTTCCAATGTTTCATACTATCGACCATGTTTAATGAACTCTTGAAGAAAAATGAAAACATGGACGGATATAGCATAATGTCTCACCTTAAGGATCTCTATCAAGAGAATGAGATATGATAGGTATGAGATCTCCAACGCTCTATTTAAAACTATTCTTGGAGAGTATGTGCTAGATGGGCCTCATGTAGTCAAGATTATTAGCTACATTGATCATTTGGACATCTTAGGGACTATGTTCCCAGATGAGTTGCATACAGATCTCATCCTATCATCACTGTCCAAGACCTTATCTAGCATTATTGTCAACTATAACCTGAGAAAAAATAAGAAGAGTCTATTGGAACTTCTGACCTTAATTCTCCAGGTAGATAAGGACATGAGTTGTGACAAACCCACATTCCTTATGGTGAATAAGAAAAGTAAGGATAAGGAAAAGGGTCCAAGGACTTATAAATGATCGGAAGCCCCTGAGCACCATCCCTCTAAAAAGGGGAAGATCTAGAGGCAAGACAAGGAATGGGAGGCGGTGTATTTTGCATGTAACATTCCTGGACACTAGAAGAGGAATTTCAACCAAAAGAATGGGGATGCTAAAGGTGAATTCATTATCAAGTGTAATCTTTCCATTTCTACAAATTGGGTATTATATATAGCTTTTGAGGCTCATATTTGTATTCCAATGCAGAAACCAAGTAGATTTAGAAATATTGGCAGAGGAGAGGTGAATCTTTGAGCTTCCAATGATGCATGTCTGTTTGGGTTAGCCATTGGTGATTATCACCATTCATTTCCAACTGTGATGATTTTGGTTTTATATAATTTTTATTATGTGCCTACTATTACCAAAAACATAATTTCTATATCATGTTTGGATATGGATGGATTTATTTTCATGTTTTGAAATAAGGATTCTTCTTTTTTAAGAAAAATGTATTTTATGGTATGGGACATTTAAATAATGGTTTGTATGTATTAAATTATGAAAACCAAGTATTGGAAATCAACAACACAACAAATTCATTTGACTTATACAACACCCAGTTGCGGCATCACCATCTTGGTCATGTAAATGAGAAGCGCTTGACAAAGCTCTGCCAGGATGGTTACATAGACTCTACTAAGCTAAAAAAACTTGATAGATGACACACTTGTTTACAAGGTAAAATGACCAAGCCGCCTTTTGGTAGATAGGGTGAAAGGTCCACAGAGCTTCTAGGATTGGTTCACATAGATGTGTGTGGACCATTTATAGTAGAAGCTAGAGGTGGATATTCTTACTTCATTACTTTTACTGATTATTTGAGTAGATATGGCTATATATATTTATGAGGTATAAGTATGAAGCCTTAAGTAAATTTAAGGAATTAAATAATGATATAGAGAATCAAATTGGAAAGAATATAAAGTTGATTCGATCAAATCGAGGTGGAGAATATCTGAACCAAGAGTTCATTGATCTTCTACGGGAGTTTGGGATTCTATCTCATCTCACTTCTCCTTATACACCATAATGGAATCGTGTTAGTGAAATGAGGAACCGCACCTTATTGGACATGGTGAGGATGATGATGAGTCATGCAGATCTTCCATTATCCTTTTGAGGATATTCATTACAATCTACAATATAAACATTGAACAGGGTACCAACTAAGGCGGAAAATGGAATTCCCTCCAAGATATGGGATGAAAAGAAACCCATTCTATCACACACACATGTATTGGGATGTGAGGATTTTGTTAAGGCTTTCTTAGGAAACAAAATAGCACCCCAGGGCATGAGGTGTATCTTTATAGGATATCCCAAGGAAATGAAAGGATATTACCTATATAACCCTTCAGACAAGAAAGTGATTGTCTCTAGACAAGATGTCTTTATTGAGTGGGAGCACATCCTCAAAAGGATAGTGGGAGGAAGATTGAATTCGATGAAGTTGATGCTCAAGATACATAGGATTTGGAACAGGAAAATGTTCCATAGGTTCCTATAGAAGAGGTTCTAGAAACACAAGTACTACTTAGGTGCTCAAGGGAGTTAAGGGAACCAGAGATATTTGGTTTCCTAGTCACCGGGGATGGAGAATCATTATTGGTGGACAACGATGAACCTATATCCTACAAGGAAGTAGTGTAGAGCTCAAAATCTGCAAGATGGATAGAAGCTATGAATTCTAAGATGGATTCCATGTATCAGAACCATGATTTGGTTCTGGTTGATGAGCCAGTTTATGTAAAGACTATTGGATGAAAATGGTTATTCAAGAGAAAGATGGACATGGAAGGTCAAGTTAGTACCTATAAAGCAAGGCTTGTGGCTAAAGGATTTAAACAGAATCAAGGAATTGACTATGATGAAACCTTTTTTCCAGTTTCCATGTTTAAATCTATGAGAATCATACTATCCATAATAGTTTACCATGACTATGATATTTGGCATGTGGGTGTCAAAACAATATTCCATAATGGGAACCTTTAGGAAGATGTCTATATGACACAACCGGAAGGGTTTGTGACACCAGGTGAAGCCAAGCAGGTTTACAAGTGGTAGAAATCCATTTATGGATTAAAGCAAGCATCCAGGTCATGGAACAATCAATTTGATGAATCCATAAAGGAATTTGGTTTCATTAAGAATCAATGAGAGCCATGTTTTTATAATCGGTTTAATGGGAATGCGTTCATTATCCTAGTAGTATATATTGATGACATATTACTTATTGGAAACAATGTACTAGTCTTACAGTTAGTTAAGGATTGTTTGAACAAGTGTTTCTTCATGAAGGACTTAGGTGAAGCAGCCTATGTTATATGGATCAAGAGAATTCATGATAGATCCAAGAGGTTTCTTGGACTAAGTCAGGATACATACATTAACCAGATACTGAAGAGATTCATTATGGAACAATCTAAGAGGGTATTGATTCTAGTGTCACATGGCCTACATCTTTCTAAGAGAATGTGTCCTCAGCCACAATAGGAGAAAGATAGAATGAGTAAGATCCCATACTCTTCGGCTTAAGGATCCCTCATGTATGTCATGTTATGTACCAGGGTTGATGTTGCCTACGCACTAAGCATGGTAGGTTGATATCAAGTAGATCTAGGATAACAATAGTGGGATGATGTTAATATTATACCTATGTATCTAAGAAGAAATAAGGATATGTTTCTGGTGTATGGATGAGGTGAGGAGCTTGTCATCAGAGGGTATGCTGATGATATTTTTCAGAAAGATTAGAATGATATGAAGTCGCAATATGGATATGTTTTCTGTATCAATGGAGGAGTTCTGAGCTGGAGTATTTCAAATAAACCAGTTTTCACCGATTCTACAGTGGAGTCTGAATATATAGCGGCCTCTGATGCAACCAAGGAAACCATCTGGATTCGGAACTTTTTCTAGGAGCTTGATGTGGTGCCTATCTATAAAGATCCTACCACATTTGATTGTGATAATTCTACAGTAGTGTCTCTTGTTAAAGAACCAAGGTCACATCAAAGGATAAAGCACATACTCTGAAAGTATCAACTCTTGAGGGATTTCTATAAAAGGGTTGAAGTTGCGGTGAGCAAAGTGTCCATGAAAGAGAATGTGGTGGACCCTGTGACTGAAGGCCTATCTCATCAGAAGCATGAATATTATGTAAGATCTAGTTGGTTAAAGGTTTTTAGCAGTTGGCTCTAGTCTAAGTGGTTGTTTGTTGGAGTTGGTGGCCTAAAACCAACTACAATATACTTTATTCATTAACATATACCTTATAACATCTTGATTGTTTTTTAGTGTGTCAATGCATGTGATAATGTCCTAAGGATAGTTGTTTCACTAAAAGGTCATAGAGGATCCCTTCTATAATGAGAACCTAGAAGTGCCATAACACTGTTTTTGAATATATGTTCTATGTCTGGATGATGTTATTTGAGGGACACAAATAATATAGGCCATTAGGGGTGAGGACTCATAAAACTTTGAGGCACCTTCTCATGGTGTGCACCCATGGTAATATCCCGGATAATATTATAAGTACAAGACCCGCCAGTAGGGAATCCACATTTCATAGTGTCATTGGATGTTCTTATCTATGGACGTTTGTATTTGTCCTTAGACTTTAATATTGTTACTAATAGGTATTAAAACTTGCACACTTAGATATATTGAAAAAAACTGTGACGACACACTGTTCGTAATGAGGTAGGATATGTTGGGTGTGTCATGAGTAATACTACATTAATAGATAATGCGAGAAAGGATTTGTACCTTCTGTTCCATAATAGAAGTAGATATCACAGGCCCTTTGATGGAATTTATATATCCTAAATAAATCCATGGACATGGTGAGTAATGGGAAAGATCAATTTCGGGAAGTCAAAGAAAGAATAATCGAGCACATGGGATGATATAAACATCATGCAAGCTTCTTGATTCAAGATATCGAGACAAAGGGATTACATTACACAGTAAGAATTTATAGGATGTGACACATCATTACGGAGTTAACTTCTTTCTATATGGGTTCCTTGGAATGTTATTAGATGAAAACCATGGACTTTAGGCAGGCTCCACCTAATTCCACTAATAAAGAGGACTAGAGGGTCACACACTAAGTGTGTCCAAGTATCTCAGTTAAATATTAATTTAACTAGTTGAATATAGATTATTTTCGATTGTGGTTTAATAATTATTCAATGATGTATGATCACATTTATTTTGACACTAGTTATTTGAGAGAATATATTGTGGGAGAAATAATATATTTATTAGTGAGTAACGTAAGTGATATTTATTTGAGAAAAAAATATCCATTATTCAAGATCTAATAAATGTGGTGGAGGAAATAAATAAAATTGAAAAACAAAAGTACATGCTTTGAATATTAATATACACGATGTGTGATTTTTCTAAGGACTTGTGAGAAATAATATTATTTATTTAATTAAATAATATTACGTGTAATTCACTGGGCGCATTTCAAGTAATAATAATAGTCAACTGTTATTATTAGACATGGGGTCTTACTAATAATTAAATGAAATAAATAAATGATTTCAGGTAATTAATTCATTTTGTTATTTTATGTAATTAAAATCCTAATTATATAATTCTCATTAGCATGGCCATTTTTTTGGTTGTGTACAATAGATCTAAAGAAATATCTCAATCCAAGAGAGAATTATTTTCTTCCATGAACGCTCTCAAGCTACGAGAGAGATCCACCTTCACTAGATCAAAAAGATTGGTTTGCAAGCAGCTCTCAAGGCGATTGAAGGTGGACATAAAAAATTAAATATCTTCTATGATATCACCCGGAGATCCCTTCGGTGATGTATAGAGATATGTGGAGCACATGTGGATCGCCACTATAGGAATCCTACACTTGGATTCTATGCTGCAATGATGAATCACATCTTATCATGATCAGAAACATCAACAGAGAGAGAATTCCATCAATGTAATTCTTGTATTTTAAGTAAATTAATTATAACCAATATATGATTATCCTCTCTATGGTTCCAGGACTCCCTTCCTTTATTTTGTTCTTTGTTCTATTCTAAATATCTGACATTTTATTATCGTGACGAATCTCAGATTGATCATTGTTAACAAAAAAAATTAAGGTTGGGAACACCCACCAACACACTTCCGATGCACCCAGAACCTCAAAGTGGTATTAGAGAGGTCATATCGTTGATTATAATTATTTAGTTTTTTTGGTGATTTATGCATTTATTATTTAGTTTTTTCCATTCAAGTTAATTGTTCTATAAATATTAAACTTGAGATATGTTCCACCTCTTTCATTTCTTGTTCACCTAAAAAATTATTTTTTCTTTTAATTTTGATTAAAATAAAATATAGGATCTCATACGGAGGTTCCAAAGCATCATGGCCATACAAAAATAGAATAGATGACGTGTATTCGGTAGTACACATCGTGTAGTATAGGTTCCATGCACCGAGACGGTCCACCAAACAAGGATGTGTCATTGGATTCTATCGATGTCTTTAAGACACCGTGTGTTGACCAGGAATAGGTGGAACATAGTTTCTAGATTACACACAGTGTGGCCCACTGAACATGGCATGTGGTCCCTTCAGGTTACAGTTGGATTTTGTACCCCATAGACGGATTTCCCAACTAGAAACCATGTAACGCGGATACTACACGGTGTGTGTCCCACTGAAAACACTATGTACTCCAAAGATTTATGAAGTGCATCTACACACCATATCCCAGGGTGTGTACTTCGAATAGATGGTGAAAAAAAGTACACACTATGTAGTTGGAACTACACACCGTGTACTCATCCAAATTACGCAGATTTCTTAAAATTTATCACTATATTATACAAACCCTTGAGACATGTACCATAGTGTGGCCGTAAAGATGAGGAACAACACGTGATAGGTGTTATATATATGTGTGTTTAATTTAACATCTGCGTAATATTCATTTCAACTCATTGGGTAGTTATGAATGGGAATTTACCGGGTTTCCTCCAAGGTACATGTTACGTAAAAAGATAATTTTAAATGAATTTATTTGTTTAAAGTTATTATGGATGAGAATATTAAGGAAATTCAGAAAAGGGTTTAAGATAAAAGGATTGATTAATTAAAGATAATTAATTGATTCGAGCATGATTTATCTTAAACAGGAACGGTTAAAGAATTGAATGATGGTTTTATTTATGCGTAAATATCATTTCATGTATGGATGATCATGAGCTAGACCAAGACCTTTGTATTTGAATAGTTTCATTTTAATTTATTTATTTAAATTAAATTTTTGGCCTGCGAGCCTTCTCCTCATTAATATGTAGGGCCTACATGCCCCAGGTTTCTTTTATGTAAAACCCCGTTTTACCCCTCAACTGCGAGTGTGATAAAAGCAGATGTAATGGATTTTGCTCCCAAGCTAGTATAGGTAGCTCAAGTTATAAACCAAGGTGAAACCAATCCAAGGAGATATAAATGTGGACAGGTGGAAAGTTGTAAACACGAACCCAAAAGGTTCAATGTGTTTCTTCCATAGGTCTTGGGGTACTTTATCAACTACTAGATAAACTAACTAATAGAAAAAGATCATGATCATACCCTTTATTTTATTTCTATCAATTTCATGGTTTATTTATTGTTGGTGTGTTGTCACAATCCCACAATTAATTAATTAAACAATAATGCAAGATAAAACTAAAATAAGATCGTCTTATATGTAAATATTATCTTAGATATGGTTAATCACTTAAGTATATCCCACTTAATATTAATAATCATGTATTCAAAGATAATAAATTGGCAATTTACATATAAGGATAAAATACCTCATAGAAAATATTAAGTTTGTATAGCCTTCCATAATCTTGGTTAGAATCGAACTATAGTTTGAAGTGCTTGACCCACCCTAGTTGGGGTGCTTTCAATTATTGGGGAATTATAATTCATGGTTTTCGGTTGACATTACTTGGTTCACATCAAGGGATGACTGCCACAATAGGACATGGTGTAACCAAGAGGAAAATGTTTAGGAAATACAAAATAAAATGATGTTAGGATTGGGGCGTCCACTCAGTGGATCAAGGAACTGCAAGTTAATGTATTTTTCATTTGGAATTCCTACCTAAAACCCTTAAAGTTGCTTGAACCACCCTATTTGGGGTAATGTGAAGGGAAATATTGATCCTTTCCACTAGAATATTCAGGCTACAAAATATTTGGAAGTCAATGGTTATTGGGAGACTAATAAGTATTAAATTATTTATTTGCCTCAATTTTATCATGACAAAGTACTAAACCTTTTCTTATCTTAAATTGTAGATACTAAAAGAAAAATGACTCCAAACATATCATTGAAAATCATACCTGATAAGTAAAACCTTCTCACTAGCACCAATTTCTAGGAATGGCAGAGGCATTTACACGTCATCCTTTACCACAAGAGAAAATTGTATATGTTGGAAGAGACTGTTCCAATTGCACCAGGAAAAGAGGCCAGTTATGAGAAACTATCTCTCTACATGAAACATTTGGATGATGCTATAGATTTCTAATGTTTTGTGCTATAAGACATGTTTAATGAGCTCTTGAAGCAACATGAAAACAAAGATGCATATAGCATGATGTCTCACCATAAGGAACTCTATTAATAAAAGGAGAGACATGAGAGATTTGAGATCTCCAATGCTCTATTTACAACTATTCTCAGAGAGTCTGTGTCAGCTGGGCCATATGTAGTCAAGATTATTTTCTACATTAAACACCTATACATATTTGGGATTAAGTTCCCAGATGAGTTTCATACAGATCTCATCCTATCATCACTTAACAAGACCTTCTCTAGATTTATTGTCAACTATAACATGGGAAATAATGAGAAGTGTCTATCAGAACTTATGACCTTAATTTTATAGGTAGATAAAGACATGGGGTATGACAAACCTACAGTCCTTATGGTGAATAAGAAAAGGAAGGACAAGGAAAAGGGGACAAGGACTTATAAACAGTCTTAAGACCCCAACCACCATCCTTCCAAGAAGGGGAAGATCCAGAGGCATGGCATGGAACAGGAGGTGGTATATTTTTCTTGTCGCAAGACAGGACACTGGAAGAGGAATTTCACCCAAAAGAATGGGGATGCTAAATGTGTGTTCATTATCGAGTGTTATCTTTCCCTTTCTACACATTGGGATTAGATTTATCTTGTGAGGATCACATCTATATTTAAATGCATGGACCAAGTAGATTTAGAAAGATTTCCAGAGGAGAGGTGGATCTTCAAGCTACCAAGGGTGAGAGGCTAGCTGCATTAGACATTAGTGATTACCTCCTCTCATTGAAAACTGGGATGACTTTGGTTTTACATCACTGTTATTATGTGAATAGTGTTACCAAAAACATAATTTATGTATCATGTTTTGATATGGATGGATTTATTTTCAAGTTTGGAAAAAAGGGTTGCTTCTTTTATTAGAAAAATTAGTTTTATAGTATGGAACATTTAAATAATGGTTTGTGTATATTAAATTATGAAAACCAAGTATTTGAAATCAACAATGAAACAAATTCACATGACTCATAAAACACCCAGTTGTGGCATCACTGCCTTGGTCATGTAAATGAGAAGAGCTTGACAAAGCTCTGCCAGGATGGTTACTTAGACTCTACTGAGCTAAAATCACTTGATAGATGTTACACTTGTTTACAAGGTAAAATTACCAAGAGGCTTTTCAGTGGATAGGTTTAAAGGGCCATAGAGCTTCTAGTATTAGTGCACACAGATGTATGTGAACCATTTCTAGTAGAAGTTAGAGGTGGATATTCTTACATCATAACT
Organism: Viscum album; assembly: GCA_963277665.1. Taxonomy (NCBI): domain Eukaryota; kingdom Viridiplantae; phylum Streptophyta; class Magnoliopsida; order Santalales; family Viscaceae; genus Viscum; species Viscum album. The sequence continues at coordinate 1,081,160,272 of OY728132.1, forward strand.
TTTATTGATGATTTGGGTAGATATGGATATATCTACTTAATGAGGTATATGTTAGAATCCTTATAAAAATATATGGAATTTAAGAATGAAGTAGATAATCATCTAGGTAAGAAGATAAAGAAGCTTTGATCGGAATGAGGGGGAGAATATATAAACCAATAGTTCATCGATCTTCGACGGGAGTCTGGGATTCTATTTCATCTCACTCCTCCTTATACACCATAGTGGAATGGTGTTAGTGAAATGAGGAACCACACCTTGTTGGACTTGGTGAGGTCGATGATGAGTCATGTAGATCTTTCAATATCCTTTTCGGAATATGCATTTCAAAATACAACATACACATTAATCTGAGTACCAAATAAGGTGGAAAATGTAATTTCCTTTGATATATGGAATGGAAAGAAACTGATACTATCGCACACAGATGTATAGGTATGTGAGGTGTTTATTAATTCCTTCTCAAGCAACAAAATATTACCACGGGGAATGAGGTGTATCTTTATAGGATATCCCAATGAAATGAACGGATATTACCTATATGACCCTTCAGACAAGAAAGTGACTTTCACCCGACAAGTTGTCTTTCTTGAGAGGTAGAACATCTTCAATAAGGATAGTGGGATCAATGTTGACATCGACGAAGTTAATGCTCAAGATACATAGGAGTTCGTACAAGAATAAGTTCCACAGGTCCTCATAGAAGAGGTTCCAAAAACACAATTACATCGTAGGAGCTCAAGAGAGGTAAAGGAACCAGAGAGATTTGGTTTCCTAGTCACCAAGGATGGTGAATCATTATTGTTGGAAAATGATGAACCTATCTTTTACAAGTAAGCAGTAGAGAGCTCCGAATCTACAAGATGGATATAAGCTATGAATTTTGAGATGGATTCCATATATCAAAACCATGTTTGGGTTCTGGTCGATGAGCCAGTTTGTGTAAAGCCTGTTGGATACAAATGGGTATTCAAGAGAAATATGGACATTGAAGTTCATGCTAGCACCTATAAAGCCAGGATAGTGGCTAAAGGACCCAGATAGTATCAAGGAATTGACTATGTTGAAACATTTTCACCAGATTCCATGTTTAAATCTATAAGAACCATACTTTCCAAAATACCTTACCATGACTACGAGATTTGGAATATGGATTTTAAAACAAAATTCCCTAATGGGAACATTATGTAAGATGTTTATATGGAACAACCAGAAGGGTTTGTGATACAAGGTGAATCCAAACAGGTTTTCAAGTTACAGAAATCCATTTATGGATTAAATAAAGCATCCAGGTCATGGAACATCCGATTTGATGAAGCAATAAAGGAATTGGGTTTCATTAAGAATGAATGTGAGCCATGTGTTTATAATATGTTTAATGGGAATGTGGTCGTTATCCTAGTAGTATATGTTGATGACATGTTACTTAATGGAAACAATGTTCCATTATTACAGTCAGTTAAGGACTGGTTGAACAAATGTTTCTCCATGAAGGACTTAGGTGAAGAAACCTACATTCTAGGGATAAAGTTCATTCGTGGTAGATCCAAGAGGTTTCTTGGACTATGTTAGGGTACATACATTGAACAGATAATAAAAAGATTTAGTATAGAAGAACACAAAAGTGGATTGGTTCCAGTGTCACATGGACTATATATTTCTAAGAGAATATGTACTCAATCACAATAGGAGAAAGATAAAATGAGTAATATCCCATACGCTTCGGTTATAGGATCTATCATGTATGCCATGTTATATACCAGGTTTGATGTTGCCTATGCACTGATCATGGTGGGATGATATCAAGCAGATCCAGGAGAACAAAATTGGACTATTGTTAAGACTATCCTTAAGTATCTGAGAATAACTAAGGATATGTTCCTGGTGTATGGAGGAGAAGAGGAGATTTTCATCAGAGGGTATGCGGATGCTAGTTTTCATACAGATCAGAACGATTTGAAATCACAATATGGATATGTTTTCTATCTCAATGGAGGAGTTGTGAGCTGGAAGAGTTCAAAGCAACCAGTTGTCGACAATTCTATAGTAGAGTCCGAATATATAGTGGATTCTGATGCAGCCATGGAATCCGTCTGGATTTGGAATTTTTTTGGGATCTTGATGTGGTGCCTAGTAGTAAAGATCCTATCCCATTGTATTGTGATAATACTGTAGTGGTGGCTCTTGAAAAATATCCAAGATCACATCAAAGAACAAATTACATACTCTGAATGTATCATCTCTTGAGGGATTTCTATCAAAGTGGTCAAGTTATAGTGAGCAGAGTGTCCATGAAAGAGAATGTGGTGGACCCCATGACTAAAGTCCAATCTCAACAGAAGCATGAATATCATGTGAGATATAACAGGTTAAAGTTTGTTAACAGTTATATCTAGTCTAAGTGGGAGTCTATTGGAGTTGGTGTCCTAGAACCAACTACTTTATACATTATTCATTAATAAATAACTTATCACATATTGATTGTTCTTCTGCATGAAAATGCATGTGATAATGTCCTAAGGATAGTTGTTGCACTAAAAGGTCATAGAGGATCTCAGCTATGATGAGAAGCTAGTAGTTCCATAACACTATTCTTGAATATATGTTCTATGACCGGATGATGTTACTTGAGGGACACAAATAATACCGGATTATGTTACCTGTGGATCACCACTCGATGAATCCAAAACTTTTATTCTACGATACAACGACATATCACATCAGATCATGACTATAAACATAAACAGAGAGAGAATTCCATCAAGGAAATTATTGTATTTTAATTAAATTAATTATAACCAACATATGATGATCCTCTCTATGGTTTTGGGACTCCCTTCCTTTCTTTCATGCTTTGTTCTATTATGAATATCCAGCATTTTATTTTCATGAGGGATCTCAGATTGATTATTGTTAACGACCAAAATCAAAGTTGGGAACACACAACGACATGCTTCCGATGTGCCCGGAACCTATAAGGATGTGGGGTCCTTTTATAGAAAATAAATATCCTGTGAACCTAGATATAACTTTGTATGAATGAAGGTGGGAGTGTGTGGTAGGGTGTGTAGGGAAGCATGTGTGAAATATGGCACATGTAGTAGGATCTACTCCATGCGGGGAGTGGGGAACATGTGGCAAGTGGTGCACATAGACTGGGGTATATATTGAGAAGTTATCTCATGCATGGGTTTCACCTAATTATAAACTACCTATGATTTGGAAAATCTCCCTCAATATTTAAACAAACATACCATGTTATCTGTAATCCCATTTTGGTTCCATAATAAAGATCCCAAGTAAAGATTTTATTTGATGTAAATAAGATTGGTTTCCATAATAATGAAAAGCTATCAATATATCTTTATAATGTTATTAAGGGAAGATAATATCATTCCATCATAAATCTAAAATAAAGATGAATGCTACATATTATAGACCTGACTTGTATAGATTAAATAAAAAAATAATTAAATGTGGTGATTGTTTGAGCTATTTTCCAAGATAAATACAAGTATCATTGAAGAATAATTATTTAAAATAGTTGGAAAGATGTTTTTTATAAATCCAATTTGTATTAATATTTAAGAAATAACATCAAGGAAGAAAAATGATAGCTAAATTTTTGAGAAGTTTTGAGATTCTATCTTAATGAAAAAAATATTTATATGACGATTTTTAAGTGTTGGATGATAATTATGAGTTAATTTTACGTATTTAAGAAGTTCTTGAGATGAGTTGGATTAAGGTATATTAAATCAGTATTTGTAGTAGTTAAGCTAAATTTGATAATTCTTGAACCCTACACACACCGTAAGGAAGATTTCCAATACTATAAAATTCATTTCATCTTTCTTAATGATGATTTTGGAGTGTGTAAGAGTCATTATAAATCTTGGATTAAAAAATTTCAAGCTAGTGAAAATTAATCTAGATTATTCTTATATATGAAATAATTATTTTGATATTTTTATGGATCATACATAACTTCAAAAGATTTATTATATTACTTATATTGAGGAAATGGAAAAGGGATTGAATGTTTTTAAGGATGGATTTCACACTTTGTATGGTTTCCTTAGTACATCATAAATATTATCTGTCATGTACATAAGTATCATCATAGTAATTCTTAATAATTATTGGATTTACAAAATTCATATGGATCATTAAACTATAAAAATAAGCATTTTTAATCTTATGAAAAAAATAAATATAGTGAGATTTTATAAGGATCAATTACATTGAGATATTTTGAGGATATTTTTATAAAAAATATGAATTATTATAAATAATTAAATAACTGATATATACTGAAATATTATAGAATAAATATATTTTTAGGGACATAAATTTAGATGATGCAAAAGATATATTCTTCATTGAAATAAATATCACAATGGGAGATTTTTATTATTTCTAAGATAAGGAATCAAGATGGAGATGATTCAAGTTGAAATTGAAGAGTTCCATGACACAAAAAACTATTCCACACTCCAATTCATGGATCCATATACACATGGATAAATATTTTGAAAGATTTAAGAGTGAATTTTTTTTGGATATTTAAAAGTGGAAATAAACCTGAGTCTAAGGAATATTTTAATAAATACAATGAGTTGAATTAAATGATTATAAATGTGAAGATCAATTTGTTTTCATAATTTAATATTGAAACAATATTCATGAATACATGAATATAAAGAAAGAGTATTGCATGGAGAAAATATATTTAGGTTACTTTGATATTTTATCGAAGATAGAAAAATTTATAGTATTGAAACAGATAACCTAACTACTTCCCAGAAATACTAGTAATTAAAGAAGATCAAAAAGAGAAGGCCTATAATAAACATGTATCATTGAAGTGGATCAATAGAAGAAGGACAATATTTTTTCTTTCAGTGATGAAGCTAAGGAGAAGTTGAGAAGGAGGAACATATTTCTATGACCTTGGATATCATCATATCATTAAGAGAAGAAGGTGAGAAAGTAAAATGATCCATTAAAATACCAAGATGTGTGGAATTGAATTAAAAAGGTAAAATGAACACTACAATAGTAGATTAGAGTGTTTGGAGATATTTTTGAAGAATTTTGTATAGTACCTTGAATAAACCTTTGGGAGGTTATATAAAGACCCATTGGGAGATGACAAAAAGATTTCTAGAAGATTACTTCGACTCATGAAAGATGGTATTAATAATCTAGAAAGATGCATCCACTATATTAATTTGTGAATAAAAAATTTAAGGGGATTTATTATCAAGTTTTTTAGGAGAAATATTTTACTTGAACTAATAATGATATATATTGGAAAACCTTGGTCTTAGGACTTAAGAAACTAATAAAAAGGATTAGGTTTTTTCATTGGATATGATATTTTTAAATACCTTGTATGTGGATGTTATTATTTATATACTCATTAAATACTGAGGTGAGGATTGAGTGCACACAAAAATATACATATAACATAACTGAGAAATTTATTTGATTATTGAAAGTGGCATAATAAAATGGAACGATTGAAATCAGAAAAATTTGGGAATATTATTTCACCCCTCTCAATGTCTCAACATGATCCTCTTAGTAATTCAAGAGGCATATGAGCTAATCCATTTTTACACTAATTTGATATACTATTCAAACTCAGTTAACTTTATTAAAATCAATGGAAGTGAATATTTGTAAAAAAAAATCAGAAGTTCTTTTGAGAACAAGGCCCCTATCCCTGTTAAAGTTGAAATGGAGGGTTTCACAAACACATTGAAGAATAAGAATAAAAAAATATGAAAATAAATAAAAAAATATTTCTAAGTGAAATAATGATTATCTCTTACTTGAATATAATCACAGTGGTGAGTTTTCATCTATCAAGTCAATGAAAAGTGATCCTTTTAAATAAACTATCTCATTCTATAAAGAGTATATATAGGATGGATATATTCAAATATTTTAAGACTTTTACAATAAAGTTTAAAGGTATTTAAAGAAAGTTATTATTGAAGTAGTCACTTATATACTTAGCCTTATAAAGGGACTACATGATGAAAAAGCACAACTAGAAGAGGAATATGAAGAAATGGAAAATGATTTGGACATTAAATTTGAAATGTGAATTACTCTCAAACAACTTGTCAAATAAAAATAATAATAAATACAAAATTGCAATGAAAATATTTCTTTAATTTATTAAAATTTTCAAATAAGCAATTCTAATAAATATGTGGCTTAAATAAAATTTATGGAAGTTGACCATCAATTTTACAGACCTAAAAAATACTCCATTAATGTTAAATAGGCTCAATTATAGGTTAATTAAAAAATGAATAAAATATCTTGATAAATAATTATAAGAATCAAGAAAAATGAATGAAGAAAAAATCAATAATTTGAATACAGATTTTGAAGATAGACTGAGATAAGTTGAAAATGAGAAGAAATACCTCAACATGAAGTGTCTTGACCATGAGGTGAAATTGAAGTATTTATAATTAGTAGAAGTTGAAACATCTAATATACCAAAAATAAGGAATATTGACCCAAAAAAATATATTAAGATTCAAGGCTTCAAGGAGATTAATAATAATCTAAATAAGAGTGTAAAATCACACCATGATCAACCTACAACATGCTCTTAGAAAAAGGTAACCCAAACTCTAGAAAAATCTATTTTTACTTATTTAGTTATATCTACAAATACAGGTATTAAATCACTGTATATAATTTTTTGGGATTACAATTACAAAATTTCCACTAACACATAATATGTGGATGTTGTAATATCCTAGAAAAGTATCCCCAAGAATAAACCAATAGGGAGGTGTTTCTTCCCAAAATAAAAATAAGTAATCAAATATGGCCAAAACTGCTTGCCCGGGGAAAAAGAAGAAGATTCAACAGATATTATTAGTGTTGTGGGAGTATTGGAAATAGGGATATTTTGTATTGAAACAATTTTCCAATATATAGAGAATACAGAAGGCCAGGATTAAGGGGAATTATAGATGATATAATAAGAATACTTATTGAGAAGTATCAAACATTAAAGAAAAATAATTAACTTTTCACCAAGAATAGATTTTAGGACTTATAATTTTTTTGATAACTACAATATAAGTATACATAATTATGATGAGTTTTAGTTTATACCAATCATGTACATATTATATGTTAATATAAAATGTTATCCACAACAAAGATAAAATTAGGTTAGAAATAAAGAAGAATCTACCTTGGGAGAAAATCTAGTGAATAAAGGCGTTCAACAAAAGAACAGAATTGAGAAAACCACTCCAAATAATTCTAAAAATAAATCTATAAAGAATATCACATTAAAAAGGTAAGATTATTCTATTGTAGAATAAAGGGTCATACCATGGATCACTAAAAATAGTCCCTGAAGATTAGTGTAAAATGAATCAAGATGTATTCAATGATGAAATCAATCTAAGAGAAAAATAAGAATATTAGATTTATTTAAGACACGACAGAAGAGGTTTTTATGGAATTTATTAATAAAGGTAAAAAGGATTTATAAAGAAACTATATAGAAACATTATAAAATATGAGTATTTTAAGAAGGAGTGATAGATAGTTTATCCTGCACAATTATAGATGGCTAGATAGATGGAGAAACCTCATACGTGAAAGTGACAAAGAGAAAAATGTTACTTCACATGAATAAAAACTAAAATTTCAAGGGAGGTTTTCCAATAATGATAACCCAAGATTTCTTAAAAATTTGGGTGGAAGGTTCAAAAAATGTGGTTATACTTATGAAAATTGTGGGACTTTTCTTCCAACTCAAAAGGAATTTCACAAAAATATTGAAGTAAATGAAAAAGCATATTCACTGAATATTATTTATAATAAAAATAAAAAATGAATAATTTACACAAGAAGAAATATAAATAGAAGAATAAGTTTATCATCCCTAAGGAAGTTCAGAACTAGAAAATCAATGAAAAAAAGGAATAATGAAGAGTCATAATGATTTTATATCCATAAAAAATAATATATCTTGGTTGAGAAGAAAATATCATCCTTATAGCTATTGATAAGAATATAATTAATACACCCTCATTATTCCCTTTCCTTTTGGTTATTTTTAATAACATATAGGGAATCCAAGGAGATAAATTTATGGTTGAGTTGGATGAGTTTTTTTAGCTTATGTACACTAAAGAAGTGGATTCCATCCTGTAATTCTATCATAATGAGATTATTAGTGAATGTATCCATCGATGCGGATAAAATTTAAAAAAGATACTAGTAGGTAATATATTTTTTGTATGAATATAAATTCTCTATATATCATAAGTAAATACTAGATGTTGAGGTAAATAATTACTCTCCAATTCAAATTTGGAAATATCTCAAATATGTTATCCAGGGATATTATATATTGAGCTAAAAAGGGGTAGTTTTATGACTTAAACTTTAATGTTTCTAATTTATTTTTTAAATATGAGTCTATGATAATATTTATTGATAAATATGTATTCACATCCCCAAAAATGAGAAATTAGAAAATGTATCTCTTATTGAACATATTAATATAAAACCATGATGTCTAAGTTAAATCTCTATTGTTATCTATATTGGGTTTTCCAATGTAGTATTAGAGCTGATTAACAAAAGTCTCATTACTAGGAAGTGTGTGGTTCCATCATTTTATCAAAATTTTAGATCATGTTTTAACCTGAATAAAATATGGGGAATATGATTTTATGAAAACCATAGAAAATAGTTTATGATAAGTAAACTAAATCCCTTATATTTTATTTTCATTTTTTATCAATAAGGAATAGAATAAAATATTTTATTGAAAAAAAAATATTGAAATAATGGTTTAATGGTATTAAAAATAGATTCAAAGGAGGAGATTGAAGAGATCAATTAAATATATTTTTTTCAGAAAGAAATGTTTTCATCATAATGATAAAGTGATAATACGTGTCTTGGATTTTTTTTAAATATAAAATGAGGTTCTTCCATCATAAATAGAATATGAAGATGAATATTTCTATTTAGAAATCCTCTATTGAGAAATTAAAGAAAATATAAATTACATGTGATGATTTTTTGAGATGTTCTTCTACATAAAGGCAAGTACCTAGGAAGGAACACTATATAAAACAATTTGAAAGAAGTTATGGAAGATGATAACTTGTGGGAAGATTGAAGAATTTAAATTTAGGAAGAAAAAATGATAGTTGAATATGTGAGAATTTATGAGAGTTAATCAAAATTATGGAAATATTTTGATGATGATTTGGAAGTAGTGGATGATAATCTAGGTTGATTTGTGTTATAAAATAAGATTCAAAGATTATGTGAACTGTGGTAGATGTAATATGTAATTATAGTAATAAATATAAATTTGAACAAGTCCATAACCCTATGCACTTTTTAAGGATGATTTGTAATACCATAAGTGTCATTGTAGATTTTGTAAGGATGTCTTAGGAGTGCATAAGACTCATTTTGACTCATAGATTGAAAATTGATTAAGTTAGTGAAACATTATAGTGGTCATTAATTTTATGTAAGGATGACTATGATATTTGTAAGGTAATTGACTTCATAAGAGTGATTCTACTGCTCTAATTGAGAAAATGGAAAAGGAATGTGAAGTTCATAAAGATGAATTTCTTATATTATAAGGATGCCTAGGTACACTGTAAGGATCATTTTAGACTACTTAAGGATTATTAAAGTAATTCATAAGAATCATATCTACTATTATAAAAAACACAAATACGGTGGGATTTTATAGGGATTAATTACTTGGGAAACTTTTTAGAAGATTTCTAGAATAAAGTTTCAAATATTTTGAAGAATGAAACATATGAGAAATACATAAGAATTATGATAAATAAATATATTCTAAGTAAAATAAATTTTGATGATGTACACAATTTACTATTTATTGAAAAAAATATCACAATGGGATATTGATATTCTTTTTGAAGTGAAGAATCAATTTGATGATGGTTCAAGATGATTTTTAAGAGTATTGTTCCATAATAAACTATGATGCATCATAATTCATAAATCCATACACATAGGGATAAATATTTTAAAGGATTTAATATTTAAGATTATATGGATAATTAAAAGATAAGATAAACTTGAGTATTAATGAGTATTTGAATAAATACTATGACTCAAATTAAACCTATTTATATAAGAAGATCATCTTTCATACAAATATCTAGAAGTTACCATAATTTAATATAGAAACAATATTAAAATAATTTTGGATATAAAAAAGGGTAGGGTAAGGAATAAAAGATGTAGTGGATACTATATTGATTCATTGATGAGAGGAAACTTGTTGGTATTTAATAGAATAGCATGAATACATCTAGGAAATCGTATACAAAAAAGAAAAGGAGAAAAGGATTCTCTATGATAAATATGAATCATATAAAGTGATCAAGAGGAGGATCCTAATTTTTTACTGTAGTGTTGAAGTTGAGGTTAAGGTGAGAATAAATAAAATATTCATGAGAACTGTGATAAAATCATATCGTTATGAGAAGAAGTTGATAAAGGATAATGATCTCTTAGAAGTCTAGGATTTATATACATGAAGAAGAATAAGGTTGAAACATGCACTTCACCAAGATTCATGAGTGTTTGAACACTTGTTCGAATAATGTTGTGGAGAATCCTTGATGAACTATTGGGAGGAATATAAATACACCATTAAGAGATGGCCAAAAGTTTTTTAGGGGATAACTTCAATTGAAGGTTTCTAGTATAAGGAGAACATCAGAAGAATACTATTTTATGCACTTGTGTGCTTGAAATTTTTGGATATTTTATATCAATAATTTAAGGTAATTCTTATAATTGTACTCAAAATTTTCTACAGTGGAAAATACATGTCTCAAAACTGAACCTGAACTTAGAAGAGAGAAAGTTTCCTCATTAGAGATGAATAATGGGAGAATCTTGTGTGGTGTTGTTCTTTTATATTTATGCATTGAATAATGATTTGAGGATTGAGGTAAAATAAAAAGATATATAACTCTAAATTAGTATAAAGGCTCAAGTATCAAGATGGAATTAAAATGGAGAAATAATAAACTCATTAAAAGTTGGGTGCACTACTTCCACCCAACCCTCATCATTCCCATAATATCCTCTGGGAACTTCACATAATCTATCTAATTGAAGATTTTGAGATTAGATGCATCACTAGTTATACAATTTAAATATTTTAGGTATTTTCCAAGGCCAAAAGTTGTTTTCAGTGGATCTAAAAAGGGTTCTTATGATTGGAGAGACCTTTTCTTCAATAATGTATAAAATCCTTTACCTGGGAGGTTCTCACCACTATATCACTATATTAGGAAATGTTTTTTAAAGAAATAAATCCCTCATTATGTGACAAATAATGAAACATGTGGAGATCTAATTTGTGTATTCTTCATTAATTGTGTCACTCATTCATTTTCAACTCAACTTATGTCATCTTAGAAAGGTTTAAATTATGGTCATCATGGAGAAGTTCATGGAACACAATTTCTGAGGTCCAATAATTGAATAAATGATTGATCATATTTTCAAGGCATAAAAAATATCATTCATGCATTTATATTCTTTATTAATAGAAGGAAATTAATACATCAAAATACTTACACCATATAACATTGGTATACTTATGTTTTTAGTTTCTATGATAAACTTATTTATTACTTTAAAAATATATGTATTTTTAATTTGACCGAGTAACCACATAGATCTATCTCTATTGATTTTCATATCTTATGTGTGGGTTCTTAAATCCATGTCTCTCACTGTGGAGAATTTTACAAACCAACACTTTATAGATTTCAATGTAGGGACATCATGTCTAATGAGTAGATTTTCATCTACAAACAATACCAAAAACATGAAATTGTTCCCACCATCACCCATATATAGATTAGAATTTTATACATATTTTATGAAACTAACATTTTTATTACAAAAAAAATATTCTAACTGTATGATTATTTTATAAATCGATAAATATACCATTTCAACTTACATACCTTAATAGCGCCAGTTTGATCCTCAAAACCATAGAATTTTATCATATACAAAATATAAAATCCATTTCCATTGAAAAAATGGTTTTTAAATCCATATAATATATTTTATAATCATAATATGTTATTATTTAAATCATATTTTAAATATAATTTATTATATTTATTTATGTAAATGTTTTTTATAGTCAATTCCATGTTTTTTTAGGAAACCATTTTCCCCTAGTGAGATTTATAAGACGTCACTCTATCATATATTTAATACCTTTTTTCATTTTAAATGAAATTTAATTTAAAGGTTTAAGTGAGAACCCATACAATGAAAGGTAAAACTCCAATACATCAAACTAATTCTTAAAAAAACACATTCCAAATATCCTAAAAATAATGGAGATTAGGTTCAGGGAACCAGATGCAGGCCAGTCATCCAAATCAAAGGCCAACTAACTTGGTTACACCTTGAAAATGCATATTGGGATATATGACCTTGACCCTCATGAACTTTATTGAATCATGATTAACCTTACCACCTCCAATATAGAGGGTCACTCTTAAAAAATATATTTTTACCACAAGCTAGTCGTTATCGATCAAAAATAATAATTACACTAAGAAAAACATCCACCCAAATAAACAAAGAGAAAATTAAAAACAACACAACTTCCACTAAAGTCCAAAACAAGTGTTCCTTATGTGATATCACCTAATAAAAAATCATTCAATTCATATATAAAACTAAATCTACCAAAATAAAATGATATCCCATTATGAAGACACCTCCATATTGCAATAAAGTACCAATACTAGACAAAGGCCTTTTTGAATTACCCATCCAAATAAAATCCCAAAATAATAATTAGAAATATAAAACCTAATTAACTATGTGAGAGAAATAATAGGTCCAATAGAACTCATATTATCAACTATAATACCAATAAAAATAGGAGACGAGACATTGGACAATGATAGACATAATGCTAATTTCGTAAAATAAACCACGATGATAGAAGGTTACCACATTAATCTTAAATTAAAATTAAATAATGAAAAAACAAAACACACTTAAAACCCCCCAAAACACCTATCATTGATATAATTATAACCAAAAACATTGAACCCAAATATTTTCTCCCATGGTTAAATAAATAATGAAAACTGGGTTACCACTTAGTTAAAGTGAACATACCATTACCACTCTAGGCTAGAATTACCACTCCTGGAACAAATATTAATCTATAATAATGTATTATAAGAAAATAAAGACATAAGACCACCAATCAAAAATTATACTTAAAACCAAAGTGAAATCTGAAATGTCCAAAAACAAGTGATGAGAATAATGTTAAGCCTACCCATAATAAGAGAAGAGGGGAAGAAAATACAAAAAAAATATGGAGAGTCTTAGGGGTTGGAAATTACACTAAAGAGGTGATAAAAACAATGAAACAAATGAGTCATAAAGAATGGAAAAGGGGAACAAAAACTAAGGAGAAATATCATCTATTCCAGAGTAAGGAGATAATAATGGGAAGAAGTGACAACAACATCCTAAGGAAGATCTACTAAAAACAAACTAGTGAACTATAGGGAGAGAGTAATAAGTAAATTTAGATCCATATTACCAATAAAATCTTCCACCTATATCATACATATTTCATAAAATATTCTTACATTCTATGGTTTTTACGATATTTAGTAGTTTACTCATGTTATAAACATGACTAGTATACATGGATTCCATTTTAGAGCTCATGGCCTCTGACTATTTATCAAAATCAAAAAATTTGAGAGATTCTTGAAATTTGTTTGGTTCATAATTTTTTTAATCAACCTCAATAAAATTTTCAAAAATAAAACTATATCACACTGACTCTTTATGAATATTTCTAGATCTACATGGTTATTGTAATTTTTGTGTTGGTTTTGTCTCTGAAACTTCTTATAGAACTATCTCATATTTAATATCAGGAACTACTATTTCTTTTTGGATTTTAAAAACACTAGGTTTTTTATTTCTCAAACATTTTTCTTGATTAATATATTCCTTTTCAATAATTACTACTCATCCACTCACAAAACCTTTTTTTTGTAAATGTTTTGTAAAATTAACAACTCATTGATTCTAAAGGATATCTAAAAAACATGTTCATTTAAAATTTGGGCCTAAATTTATCTAATAAATTATACTTTACATAAACTTTATAGACCCCAATTCTCAATAAATACAAGTTAGGTTATTTATCATCAACATATCTTATTTTTTATTTATGAATACATTATATGGAATGTGGTCAAGTTGAAATGAAATTTTTTCAAGAGAATAAAATAGTAATGATATAAAAAGATTTGATAGAATTATCATGGATCAAACTATTTATAATAACATTTTATCTCTTGTTTAAGATATATCATTCCATTGAGGTGTACCCAAAAAATAGATTTTTTAAACAATTGTATAATCTCTTAGATGATCGATATAATTTTTAATTATGTATTCCTATCCTAAATCTAATTAAAGTATATTAAATCTTTTCTAAATTTGATTTTGTACCTTTTCCTTGAATATCATGAACATTTAGAATATTTAAAGCATTTTTTTCATAATAAATGCCTTACCATATCGAATAGAGTCATGAATACATGTTATAAAGTACTTATAACCACTAACGTTATGTGCACTCATTATTCAACATACAGAATCATTATTAAGTATGTTGGCGTCAAAAGTCGTTCCCCCAAAGGTGTGAACAAAGTCACAACTAGTTCAAAACCAAATGAAGACCCGAGTAGCCTTGAATTTTGGATAAAATCATAAAATGGGTATGTTTTTCAAATATCCTTAGAAAATAGGTTTTGTGGACCATCTTGAAAATGGATCTCCTCCACAACATCTATCACCCTTTGCAGAACAGCTCTCAAACCTATGTCCTTCGCAACGTCTAGCTCCCTTCACGAACCAGCTCACAAACAGTTCTCCAATATGGCATCCAACTCCCTTCATGGACCATCTCATAAATATACATCCTTCACGGTGTCAATATCCCTTTATAGACTAGCCTGCAAAGGTATTTCCTTCAGAACTTCACATTTTCTTGGCGATCCAACAATAAACGTATGTCCTCTACAGTGTCAATTTATCTTCAAGATGCTTGAATGTTCTTCACAACAAACCCCGAAAAGCCCCCTCACCTTCGCTTCCTATATATAGAAGGATCATCCCTTCCCAAACCATTGTTACTTCGGCCTTTCTCCTTGCCATCTCTCATTTCATGAAGCTCTTCATGAACCCAAGATGAATCACCTAAGGTACTTAGGGTGGGAAAGCTATGCCTCCTTTGGATCTTTATGTCCCCCACTTAGGGTGGGGATTCCCTTTGCATAGTCCTTCACCCTTTGAAAATGAGGTAGCCCCTTCGGGTTGCTTGAGGCTCTGTGAAGCATTAATCCTTCATGGAGAAATCTCTAAATTAAGAGCTCCTTACTAAAGTAAATCTTTATTCCACCAGAGCCTTTCATTTTCAAATCCCTATTCATCACGAAGAATTAGAGCTTCAAAAACCTATATCTAAGAAGCCTTTAAATTTGTGAACCCTACTTATGTATGGCCCTATAGGCTCGTACGGAGTGATTTTATGGTTCCTAGAGTGGTGTTTCATACCAAAGTTTCTTGCATAAAGCTTCTTCGCATAAGCACACTAACGACTATTGTGTCTTCTCATATCCATGCTAACATGGACCCCTCGATTGAGAACTCCTCCACCTCACTCTCGTCGGTATTTTCTTATGCCTCCCCCAAGTATGGATAGGTACAAGTTATGTAAGCCCAAGGGATGTGGAGTGAGTCCTCATCATTCAATATGTATGATGTTAAACTGCCAAGACACTTTATCCCCATCACATGATGTTTAACTATGGGTTGCCTCATGTGTGGAAGGACTGAGGGTATCAGAGAGAAGATGGGACCGAGAGTGATTTGCATGCCTCCTTTTCAATCTTCCTTCTCTCTCTCTAGGATTTATTTCCATGTGTACATTGGGAAGCCCCTACTTAAGCCCCGACACACTAATTTATAGGGTGTTCCTTGTACAATGACCATATACACCTCATATATTTAGAAACCATCCTTGGTCTTCCATCCAAGAGTTAGTCCCAATCACAATTTCATCGTGTCACCTCATTGCATAATCCCCACGCAATATCCTTCATGGTCGCACATCTCTCGACATGATCCACTGTTCTGATGCTACCTCTTGTTTCTCACACTGAGCATGAATCACGTGGCCTTAGAGTAAGTATCAACCATGACATCCTCTATAGGTCGCTAACCATGCGTAAGCACCATGCCCACTTTCTCCTTAACTGCATTGGGTTTTATCCCTGTCTTCTAGGTAGGGTCTGTAGGAAGGCTCCTTAAGGTTCAATCCCATCACCTATCTATTCCAGCCATTTCACATCATTTCACTGCTCATACCAAATGATGTTAAACTATATGCCCCTTTCATCCCACATGATGTTAAACTATATTTTTTAACTACATGGGTTTTGATACCTATCTTTCAGGCAGGGTACATTGGACACCTTCATGAGGTTCAACATTGACCAATGGTAAAATTTGTTTCTACATACTAGGTATGTTCCCTCTAGATGGGAACTCATCCCACTATGGTAAACATTTCTTGGATCCACCTCCACGATGCGTTCTGATATCCTGGGGATGCTAACCATGCATAATCCCCAACATGTCTCGAAGTAGCTATCCCATGTGTACACCAAAATTCTATACCTCATTTCCTAAACTATGTGGACTTTTAATCCCTACCACGGGGATACGTAGGAAGCCTACATGAGGTTCAATCCCATTAATCATGTCCCATCATAGTCTCTCCCTCAAGCCCTTGTGTTTTGGTAAGATCATGCCTCAACCTAAGGTTCTTCTTCCTTTGGGATCCCCATCCATGTGTCTATTTTCACTGAGCTGCCTCCTTAGGTGATTCATCACCCCACTCCAGAACTACGTTGACTTTGATTCCTTCCTCCCTAGAAAGGTACATTGGAAACCTCCCCGAGGTTCAAGCCCTAAATCGTCATATTCACATCCGTTTCACCCCATTCATCACATCCACTTCAATAAATAATCCATCATCCATCCCGATTATCACCTAGGTTTCCACATCTCGGTGGGATGACACCATTTATACAGGTAGATAACCATGAATAAGCCCCAGTCATCCACTCCATCACCTCACCCTTATCACGATGGGGTCAAGTTACCCATACGGGTCTTCTTAGTGCATAATCCCCATTCATCCATATGATGGATTCTCTTAGCAGCACCTGGGTCATCTCAGTACATAATACACATATCATCTATTCGAACTATGTAGGCTTTGATCCATGTCTTCTAAACATGGTATGTAGGATGCCTCCATGTGGTTCAATCCCATCCAATGGTAAACCTTGGTGTTCCCATTTTTGGGGTGTGCATCCCTGATCTATCCTTTTTTGTGTCCATATTAGCCTTCACTATGTGAAATATTCCCTCTTTAGGACACACAACCCAAGGTCCATCCTCATTGGGTGTTTTTATCCATCCCTCAATAAACCTTTTAGGTGCTCCCACTTAATGTCGTACCCATCTAGTCCACTCTTATCAGTATTTTGATCAGTCTGATACATCTCCTCTAGATGTTAAACTAGTGGAATGCCCCATGTTAAACATGGGAAGCTGAGGAAAACCTATATGACTTGCCTTTTACTTGAGATACCCCACAATCAATGTAGGAATCCTTGGGATTCTACACCCTTGAGAATCCCTCTAATGAGGAAAAATACATGTGCTTCAATGTTCCAACATCAAGACCTGCCATAGATTCCTTAGCGTGACTACTCTCCTGAATGAAGTTTGCTACCTTGACTTGATCCTTGGGAATGTCCTAGTGAAAGTAGCATAATTATCCAACATCTACAAAGAGATGGCACTAGGAATGTGTTTCATGAACAACATCTTAATCTATAAGGGATACATGAACTTGGAGATAAGTTCCGAGGATGAATCCATGAAAGAATAAATGGACATCCCATAATCTCGTTTTGATCAAGGAGAAGGAACCACCAAAGAGGTGATGGATTCTACTCACCTATGGAAATAAAGAATGAGGGGTACAATGTGACCATCAGTGAGCATCAACACACATATGGTGGGCACGTACCAATGAAAAGCATCAGAAAAAAAATGGTGAACCCAACATGAATATATTCTCCTCAACATGAGGATTAGTAATATTCGAGACATTAGTAGATGATCATGCCATCAGATTCAGGTATCCAGTACCAAGTCCTACAAAGAAAATAGTGGTTATGGCATGAAACTCACTAAAATTTGGGGCAATTAATCACAAGGCATTCTAGTATGTGGAATTATTAACACGGATCTTTCTCCCTAACCATGGAAGACTGATCGACAATGGGGAACTGAGCATTTCTTTCCTCATATCTATATTGATAACTGAATATACCTACTTTTCTAGACCTAATATGCAGTTATAGGAAACCAAGATCACCTGCCAAAAGACATAGGGACATGAGGAATTATGTTGTGGCATTCCCGTACGGCTCCACCTCCACTACAATAGCTTCAACAACTACAACTAATGTGAACCCATGCCCCATCTTACCTTCAATGTTTATTCACATAAGGGTGATTGACACTCTTGTTTGGAGATATGAATAGTATGGGGTCATCCCGACATGGGATATGGCAAGCCGAGGTCTGGAGGCCTCTATGCCTCAGCATCGCCACCACCCCCAAGAGCTGCATAGAAAGCTATTGCGCCCCACTCCGATATTCAATCGTTACGGGAGACTCTCCCTAGTACACTCCTCTAATTCACTCCCGTACGCCGACGAATCAAAGGATTCTAGAGTTAATATTGCAATGAATTCATCTAGGGATCCACTAAGGAGGGCTCCAACTAGGCCATAGAAACACCACTATCTGTTCCCATAGACTAAGGAGTTGTTGGTCCACACCCCTACCCAGCTGGCCCTAGTTCGGCTGACCCGGTGCCAATGTCAGGCGTTGGACCATGAGGACGTCTGTTAGGGGGCATAATCTTCCACAACTTTAGTGGCCCATGCCACCACCAACACACACTATCTATCCCCTGTTACTACAGATCATGGGAACTTCCATCCCAATTAGGATTGAGGCTCTAACCTCCCCTTGGGTGGGGTATGTAGACTCTTCTGATCATCGGTGCGAGAAGCATCCGTCAGTGGCCAACTTGTGACGATGGAATTTAGTATGGAGGCCCTCCTCTTACTATCACTGGCTAGATTGTCGGTCCCCCCACCTCATAAAAACCCATCACATAGGTCCTACCCATTCTCATCATCCTGGTATGGATGTTGTTCACATGTTTCAGGTCATCAATGCAAAGTTCATCCTCACGTCATCATCAAACTGAGGGGATTCCCTCCCCACAAAAACTCTAATCTAATTGAAGGTTATTCCTACTCCATAACCTATTAACTTGGAGGTCCTACCCATTTTCATATCATATCTAGAATAGGCCCTCTCCTCTCTAACACTTCTTACAATAGAGGCCCTCCCCATGCTTCGGAAAATAGACATGGAGGTCCTCCCCGTGTTCCATTCGGCATATGCCCAAGTGCTCCTTGCACCCTAGCCCAATAGGGAAGATTTTATATCTACTATAATGATAACCCATATGAATTCCCTCCTCATATCCCATCTAGCTCAGGGGGAGTCCATACCCACTCTAGCACTAGCCCGCATGGAGTTCATCCCTATTTTATAGATCCACCTTTCCCTAAGGAATCATTCTGGGGTAGGAGGGTGAATAATCACCACCAAAGGAAGAGCGCCTAGAAGTTCCAGATCATCATACTCCCCGTATGCTTCTTAAATTCTAAATAATAATATTACTTGATGATGGATCTTTGACCCTGATTCTCTATGTTAGGTTCGGGTTAGCAACGTAGTGTGTCAGCTTCATCCTACTGGAATACAAGATACGTCATATCCCCAAATTCCTCCATAGATACATAGAAGAGGAGGAGGATTTTTCTCATTTCCAGGGACTCTCTATGAATGCTTCCCAAATATCACCTGATTTGCTCTCTACTTTGACACGAGATCATGGGGAGTTGTTCTGGGGATTAGTTTATGATGATCACCTATCTAATCCACCACCAGCAACATCCACCTTATTATAGGAATTAGTTTTCAGAACCCCCATCCTATAGGGATGTGGTGATGTAGTCGGTATAGTCCCTAGGGGATAGCCTAATATACATTGGTTTGTTAGCTCGTGCACTGTACTACCCACTAACTAGTCCACCGTAGTGGAGATTTGTATCAGTGCCATTTCTGGTTCCCTAGACACCCCCAATTGATGAATGGTCCATCAAACTTAAGATCCCACTAGTGATCGAAGGAGCCTGTGGGACATTCTCACTATGGATCACTTCCCCAAGATATTTTGGCTGATTTAAATGCCAAACTTCGGCATCCCGGAGTCCCTCAACTAGGAGGAAGTCAGGTGTCTCCACCGAACCCTAGGAAAGAAACATTTCCTCCTTCTCCATCATTAGGTGGTCTTTCCACAGAGCTAGGAGCACTATGAAATCCTTGGAAAACAATGATACATGGTTGAGTTAACCACAATCCCCATAGACCAACAACATGCATCATCTGATTTTCATAAAATTATTCAACAATGATGTGTTCATAGATTCATTATGTTATGAAAAGTTATAGTCAAGGTGTCTCCACATGTGAAGGTTTATGGTTGGGGATAGTATGAAATCCTTCACTTCAGCCCGATTATGTGATAACTCGATCCACCTAGTAATATCAAGGATATTTCATCAGGAATAGTCACATTTAACATCGATGATCTCCCAGAGAAGGAAGTCGAGATGGGGATCCATGAAGAGAACCTACCCCCTAGGATAGTACAACATATTTTGGATCCTCTAGGTGTTATCAGTCATCAACATCAACATTTTATCATACTCATGAATCACATTGATTCATTACCTTTCTGTCGAGAACCCAACAAGGGAAAAGGCCCCCCAGAGATGTTAAGCCATCTGTCCTGTCTAGTTGAGCACTGAAGGTAGAGGATGATCCTGAAAAAGAAAATATTTCACCAACATCTCATCGAGTAAAAAAGGATTTTCAATGATATCCTTAATGAATTTTCTACATAATGACATTCATATTACGAAGATCCTTGACTTGGGCCTCAAGGGTAGGCACATCTTCTTCCTGGCGAGTTACCTCTTGGCGATCTGGTTAACCCTTCCCATATAGATAGGGTGTATTCCAGAGCCTATGGTAAGAGAGAATGGTATGCATCACTGAATCCACCTAATATGTATGAGACCCTCCTCTGGTATATGTCTCTAAATATTGTTCCCCTGATAGCCCCTCCGGTGGTTGTACAGGTTCTTCCTCTAAGTGCTTCATAGGTCAACCCTCTAGTAGCCCCCAAGTTATTTCACCAGCTGCTCCACAAGTTACTAGGACCACCTATCACATCAAAGAGCCTCCAAACATGCTGGTGATCAGGAATCCTCGTCAGGATAGGGGCCCCCATCAAGGTGATCTAATGTCCAACTCATTGCCCGTATTGAGGCTCTTGAGACTAGGAATGTGGAAATACCAACCGATGGAAAGATGTATATGGAATGGGTTGATGATATACCGGCACCCCTAGATTTTAGAAACCCCATGTTCTCCCACCTTAAACAGGATGGGAAATACCCTATAGCACCTAGACAACTTCATCTCAAGCTGTGGACTTATGCTATAGACCTAGAACAGCATGAGGCTGCCAAGATCTGGTGGTTCATACAGACACTGGAAGGGCCTGTGTTTTTATGGTATTTCCAATTACCCATTTGGGTCTATAGTTGGTTGAGAAGATCTCCATAGGAATTTCTTGTATCATTTAAGCTCCAATACTCACAATATATGTATTCCTAATCTCTTCAAGTACACAAAAAGGCCATATGAGCATGTCGCGGACTTTGTCTCTATGTGGAAGGGCCTCACATAGTCACTCGACATGTCGTTAACTCAATAGTAGTTGCTAAATATGTGCATGGGGAATGTGAAAACTGAATTGGTTCATTCCCTCATCAATCATAATTTCCTTAGTGGATTCTAGGATTTCATTGAGAAGGCTATATGCCAAGAGGAAGCCTTGCAGCAAGCTAGACAAGCATGTATGTTGCCTCCCATAACTGTGGTTCCAAGGGCGAGACTTCCACCACTGCATAATTAGAGGGGACCATACTGCTAGAATTTTTTTTTATTGATCCTCCTCTACAACCTCATCCAAGGTCACTACCTTAGCCTTAGATTTAGGGTCAACAGTTCCCACCACAGAATCAGTAGGCGCCACCTCGTCAACCACCACCGCCAAGGTGAGATAATCAGGTTCCACCTCCTCAAGGATAGGATCAAGGAGTACCATTATTAGATAGGTGGAACCAGACCTACTCCTT
Organism: Viscum album; assembly: GCA_963277665.1. Lineage (NCBI taxonomy): Eukaryota > Viridiplantae > Streptophyta > Magnoliopsida > Santalales > Viscaceae > Viscum > Viscum album. The sequence continues at coordinate 1,081,182,858 of OY728132.1, forward strand.
AGATGAGGATCATGTCCTTGACTACTTTTTAAGTGCCTTGGATCAGGTAATTCTAAGGCTTCCAGCATGCGTAAAGACCATAGAGGCTGATCTGATTGATTTCCCCAACTACTTCCCCTATCACAAGATCTTCGGACATACTCTCAAGAAATGTTACGTGTTCAAGGAATGGATTCAAGAGCAGGTCAATAAAAATATAGTGAGATTGGTTCTGGCCTTAGAATTTTTGGTGTACATTTCTACAAAACTTGATAGTGATAGCGAAGTTGAATGGAAATAGGTTTATAGTTGTGGATCTCGGAAGTACGATGACTGAATAGATCAAAAGATAGTATCTCATGCTCATGGTATCATCCATTATCATTTGAATCAGCCTAAACCTTCCAAGGTCACCACACCTCCCCCATATTCCACTGTTGCATCAACATCACAGTCTTCCACCTCTTAGAAGGTAAGGCATTGACAACGTAAGGGAAAACAGATCTCCCTATCTATGCCAATGCAATCATTCGTTCTAAAAAAATTCATGTCTCTGGAGATGGGAAGTACCCCCAGAATCTACCCATTAGTGGAAAATACTTCAAGTGACGATCAGAAGTGTGCCTTAGAAAACACCATCAATTTGGTGGACCCTTATATAGTTCCCAACAATGAAGAACAACTTATAGACCCTCCTAATGTTCCCAGTCGATTCTAGAACCAGTGAGTTCATTGATATGTGAATTGATAGAATACATTAATTGGTTCCTCTAACCAAGATGTACATGCTACCAGGAGAAGACAACAGACATAACATAGATCTCAACATGCACATTCCTTTCATTATGTCTCATCAAATTTTCTCCCACCACCCTTTGTGTTGCTCAATCATGCTGAGCCACCATAACCATGATATGATCATATGTGTTCAGTTATGGATGGGTCTCCGTTATTTGGACATTATCCTATAGTCATTTTGTGTAGTTTGACTAGTGATCAGTAGGATACCCCTAGCCCCAGTTAGAATCCACCGGTTCGACCAGTAGTTCCCATAATACACCCTACCACAGGGTGACCTCCTATCAGCAGAAATTTGTGCCTTTCAAAAAAGTAATACATACTTTTGAATCTCTCCCGTATTTTTGAAAATATCTCAACCCTTGGGGATCTTCGCCAATCTGATGATATGTGTGAATCCATCATAGAGACTTTAAGAACCCCCCATCAGTTTGAAACAGATGTAGTAAATGCAGAAGCCTCCCATGATGAGGAAGTAGAGCATGCAGAATGTTAGGCCATGACTTAATTATCTAGAGACGATAATGGTTACCCAGTGTTGGGGAACAACCTCCCATTGTACATCACCGACTAGTTCAATAGCATGGAAGTTAGGTGCTATCTTTTCAACATAGGTTCTGGGATCAATCTCATCCTAACCTGGATTCTCTAAAAAAAAATATAAATCACTCTAACCTAAAGATTCAAGGTTATGATAGGATGGAGAAGATATCAGTTGGCAGAATCCCTCTAAAGACCCAATTCAGTGGCCTAGTTTCCAATACCAAGTTTGTTATTGTCATGCATGATACTACCTACAATGAATTGATGGGTAGACCCTGGATTAACCTGCATATTCCAGTTCCGACCTCCTATCACCAGTGACTCAATTACTCCTTTAATGGTCATGTGGGTGTACTCTAGGGTGACATGTCTCCCTTTGCCTCTTGTGAAGTCCGCTACTTAGATGAGGACTATTACAAAAGAAGATACAGGTATGTTCCTAAAAATGAGGTTCTGAACACTACCACTGTGGCCAATCTATGGACATACTTGGATGATGACTTCATCCTCCTAATTGATCAGTTGGAAGCCAGGACACCAGAAATGGGACATTTCATTGTCATATCTGGGATGAAGGGAAACATTTCCCCTAGATATAAGGAATGATGGAAGATCACTTTGTACTCCTACACAAACTAGGCTCAAGGGATTCCAGATCCCCTTACTCTGGTAAGATATCAGGATGTTCACCCTAGGAAAATAATAGTATTCCATACTTTCTTTTTTTACCAGGATAGGTTGAGCCAACATAAGACGATGTTCCACTACTGCATTGATATTATCTAGAGTGGAACATTGGGTCAATGTCCTTATGAGATCGTATCAAAAAACTTTGTCACTATGGTTTCAACAGTGCGGGGACCTCCCAATGTAGATTCCACCACTACTCAGGCCAACCCCAATATTTCTTCAGGGTCAGCCAACTCGAAGTAATTTCTATGTACTAATGATCCTCTCACTTTAGATGATGAAGAGGATTTAGAAGACGCTCCTCCTACATTTGAGGAAGATGTCTCCACCACTGTGATGAGTTGGTACAGGTGAATCTCGGTTCCAAGGCAGTCTCAAGGCCAAAACTGATTAGCACAGCCATGTCTGCGGAAGAGGAACAACAATATGTGGATTTCCGGAATCATCTTCGGGATGTATTTTCCTAGAGCTATGATGAGATACAAGGGATAGATCCTCATATTTCCATCCACCATATATGTCTTCTTGTAAGTCATTATGGGTTCAATCAACCTCCCAGAAAGATGCACATGTATCATGGTGCCATGGTTGAGGATGAGGTTGATAGGCCCATTAAAGCCAACCTCATCAAGGAAGTCTAGTACCCTTAGTTGTTATCCAACATTGTGAACATGATAAGAGTCTACATCCACTTCCATGATCTCAACAGTAATTGTCTAAAGGACAACTTTCCCCTTATTATGACAGAGTTGTTGATCGATGCCACTACCGGATTCCAAGAACTCTCATTCATGAATGGGTATTCAAGATACAACTATATCTAAATGGCCCATCGGGATTAAGATTATACCACCTTCAAGGCACCACAATGTACATTCTATTACTAGGTGATGCCTTTTGATCTGAAAAATATGGGTTCCACCTATTATCATGCCATGCACCACATATTCAATCTGATCCTTGGAACATTGGTGTAATGCTATATAAGTGATATAGTGATCATATCTCGCCAGTATCATGACTGTCTCAGAGATCATGAGAAATTGTTTGGATTCCTTAAATCCCACCATCTAAAGATGAGTCCCCTGAAGTGTGCCTTCAGGGTCACCTTTGGGATGTTTCGTGGCTTTTTCATTGGATACAGAGGCATCAAGATCAATACAGATAAGAAAAATGCTATCAGTGAGATGCCTCCTCTGAGTAAACTATGAGAGATCTGAGGTATTCAATGTTACCTAGCCTACATAGGTTGATTAATTAAAAATCTGGATAGCAAGTGTAAGCCATTTTCTTGACTCATGAAGAAAGGTGTTGTCTACCATAGGGATGAAGAGTGTTAGAACACCTTTGCAAAGATCAAGCAGTACCTGCTGCAGCCACTGGTTCTGATTCCACATATCTCTAGAAATCCATTGGTCCTTTATGCGACTACCTTGGAACATTTCCCCAGTGCCCTTCTCACCCAAAAGAACAAAAAATGGATAAAAAATAGTTTATACTACTAAATCTGTATGCTCCTCGACACCGACACCAGATAATCCTCTATCGAAAAGAGCTTCTTCACACTAGTCTTCACAGTTCAGAAGTTGTGGAATTATCTAAAACATCATGAGATCTAGCTGGTATCACAAGTAGACCTGATGAAGTATATTCTAAACTTCTCTATGTTGATAGGCTATCTAGCATGGTGGGAAATGATCATTCATCAGTTTGATATAAGGTTCATTCCATGGAAATATATTAAGGGTCAGGCATTGGCAGGCATCCTTGCCACCCATCCTTCCCCTAAAGAGCAATCTCTATACCTTGACTTCCACAATGAGGCCATCCTCTCAGTGGATCAAGTTATTCCATGTTGGCATATGCACATTGATGGTGATTCCTAGAGTCCGAACGGTAGAAGGCTCAATGATCCTAGACTCAATAGAGTATGCATATGTATCATCTTTGTCATGCCTACACAGGCTATCTTTCCCTACTCATTCTTGTTGTTAGAAGGCTACACCAACAATAAGGTGGAGAATCATACTCTCATCACTAGTCTTAAGCTGGCCCTCGAGATTGAAGTTCCCCACCTACATGTGAAGGGGGACTTCGAGATGTTCATCAAATAGATTAATGGTGAAGATGTCATCAGAAAGTCAGTGTTTATACCCTTGTTAGAGTGTGCTTGAAAACTAATAGCCTGGTTACCTTCCCATCCTGAGGTCATTCATTTTCCTCGATCATAGAATGGTCGAGACGGAACCTTGGACAGCCTTTTCGCTTCTCTCACAGAACCTGACTAGGATGATTTGATCATCCATGTGGTGCATCAAAGAGTCATCACTCATGTTACTCAAGATGATGATGGCTAGAAGGTGAGCCATCTCATCGCAGGTGCCTATACATTAGGACTTGCAGGTCCCCCTTTCATAGCATAAGATACCTCTGATTGGATGACTCCTTTCATCGAGTACCTCCAACAAGACAATATCCCAAAATACATAGCCGAACGTGAGAGAATCTGTTGGCGTGTAGTAAAGTTTCCCCTCCAGAGTAGTCCCGGCCTTGAGCAGATCCTCTACAGATGTGGGTTTGATAGAGTTCTCCTTCATTGTATTCATGGAGATGATATTCACCATGTTATACAGGAAGTTCATACTGCATCATGCAGAGATCATCAGGTAGGACCGAAGCTCTCCCACCATATCTGAAGGTTCAGCTACTTCTACAAAAACATGATCCAGGACTGTATTGAGTTCTCTAAGAGGTTCCACATGTGTCAGATTGATGCTAACTTTGTGCATTTACTTCCAGAGCCTCTTCATACTACCTTTTACTCTTGTCCCTCTACATTCTGAGGACTCGACATTGTGGGGCCATGTCCACTGGTGATGACTCACCAGTGTAGGTTAATCCTAACTGCTACAAATTTCTTTTCTAAGTGGGAATAGGCAATCCCACTCAATTAAGTCAAGGCCCGTTCTATCATTGATTTCATGATCTCCAGCATCATCTACTGATTCGAAGTTTCTCACATCATTCACACTGATAACAACACCATATTTCAAGCCTCTAAATTGAATAAATTATACACCATGCACAGTGTCTAGTCCAACCATACTTACCGATATCATGCACAAACAAATGGTCATATCAAGGCATTCAACAGGACCCTATCTAACATTTTAAAAAATATGGTTGGTCTGAACAAGAATATTTGGTCAGACAAGCTCTCTAAAACTCTATGGGATTACTGAATGTTGACTCATAATTTCACCCAAGTGACCCCGTATTCTTTGGTGTACAGAACAAGGAAGTCATACCCATCAATATCTAGTTACCATCACTTCACATGGACTTCTACAATTAGAAAATATCTAAAAAAGTGGCAGAAGTCCATCTAAATAAACTAGAAGCCCTCGATGAGAACATTCTCTATGCTTTTCAAAATATAGAGAGGCAACAGAATAAGATCACCATATCTTTCAATAATAAAGATTTTCTTTGTTATTTCCTTTAGGGTGACATGGTTCTAGCCCTGAGAACACTGATGATACCTGGTAGGAAGCCACCAAAGTTAGAGTCCAATTGGGATAGGCCTTATATCATCTACAAGGCTTATATAAACGGTGTGTACTCTATAGTCACCATAGATAGTGATCGCATTACCCCTCCCATAAATTCCAAATTCATCAAGAAGTATTTCTCCTGAGAAGATATTCATCCTTACTACACGATGTTAAACGGTGTGATCTTCCAGGGCTGAAAGACCTAAAAACTATCCAGATTTATCATCATGCATGATGATAAACTAAAAATAGTAAACATACCTCACAGTCTGATATTTATGACCTTAAACTAAGATCTCATTCATCCTTACCACATGATGTTAAACTGTACAATATCTCAAGAACTACATGCATCTTGATTCTTTCCATTACAGGATATATCGAAATGACTAGACATTTTTTCTTCAGTGTCCAACCCCACTTTCCTCCATTTTCAGTCTCTCGACTTAGGGATTCTCTTGGGAGCATGTTATGTGGGCTTATTTAGTCTTCATTCACATCAAGTTTTCAATATCCATGCCATGTTCCCCCCTTAGGAGAACCTCCCCATTCCTTCATCCTTATCGCATGACGTTAAACTACCCGACATCTAAAGAACTACACATGGATGGATTCTCATTCTTATGGGATATGTAGGAACACTCAGATGTTTAGTCTCCAGGTCTAACCTCATGTTCCACAAACCTTCTCTTTTGTTTGGCCCTAGTTCTTCTAGGATCATGTATTGTGGTGTACATCTTTTTCCCTCATTCACATCGGGTATGTAATAGCCGCATCATGTGATACCCCATATGAATTTCCCCTTTCACCTTACTTCCTTACCACATAACATTAAACTGCATGACATCTCAAGAACTAAGTGTGGCTTGATTCCTTCCCTTGCATGATAGGTAGGAATTCCCAAACATTTTCTCTTCGGGTCCATCCCCAAGTATCACAAATCTGGACTTTTCTCTAGGCCCCTTGATGTTGGCTTGGTTCCCCTCTTGGGGGGTGCATTTTGTGGTGTGAGGCCTCTTTAGTCTTCATTCATGTCTTGTTTACAATGAAAACACCATGTACTCCACCTAAATAGTATCCTCTTATAATTCCATCCTTACCAAATTATGTTATGTTGCATGACATCTCAAGAACTATGTGTGACTTGATTACTATCCTCATGGAATACGTAGGAATTCTCATATGCTTTTTCTATGGGTCTAGACCTATGTTGATCAACCCATTTTCCCCCTTTCCATACTCATCTTTTTGATTCATCTACCTTCGGTCGAATCCCTCATCCTCTATTTTTTCATATCAACATGCTCAGATGCATTGTGGAAGGGGACTTTGAGTGTTGGATTCTACATGGACATTCTCTCATCCCACCCCCATGATTTGTGTGCCCTTATTTTGGGTCCCCATAATCTTTCACATCTCAAAGGAATCCTAGATGGCCTGGTCTCATGCCTCGTTGGCTCACCTAGCATTCTAGGACAATGTCCCAGAGGATCTCAAATGACAATTTGTTACAAGCCCCATGTTGCGAATATGGTCACCGGTTAATGCTTAGTAGTTTATTCCCATTCTAGGTTGAAAGATATGAATATTTTGTTACAAACATGGTCAATAGTTATCCTCCATCATTATCACCAACTCGATCATGTCCCTAATTTTGTCCTCGTGATTCACATTCCTTCTCGCATCCTTATGTCTAGGTGGAATTCTAACACCCTCGGTGTCATTTCTTTGTGAACCTTTGTGCGTTGAGTAGGAAAAATGGTGTCATGGGGCCATACTTGGCCCCACACCTTTGTTACATTATCGTGTGTTTTCGTGTGTTGTAAAGATCTTCTCTGCCCTTTTTTCCCACACCGATCATAACTCATGTGGGTTTAGGGGTATTGATAAGGTTTATGCCCGCATGGGAAAGTAGCATACCAAAATTGTCTGAACTCTATGACCTTAAACCTAGAGTTTAGGTCCCAAATCCTAAGCATCATGACCTTAAACTATGTGTTCATTCTCTTGAGAACTTGTAATGTGGTGTGGACCTCTTAGTTCCTCATTCACGTTGGGTTGTTTCTTGACACCTCATTTCGTATATCATTCTCATGGTCTGATCTCTATGACCATAAACTAAGATATCCTTCATCCTTATCGCATTAAATAGCACAGACATGTTCCCCACACATGACATTAAAGTGGACACCTATGTTCCAAACTCTATGACTTTAAACTAAGATTTGCAGTGTTCGAGTTCACATGACATTAAACTATGTAACAACCTTGATTTTTATCGCTTTAGAGAATATCACCCCTTTTCCATATTGGACTCCTGCCATGCCATCTCAAGAACTACATTTGGTTGATTCATACCCCTGTAGGATACATAGGAACAATCAGACCTTTTTCTCTCCTAGCCCTTCCCTAGGTTCATTAACCTCATAGGCCCTTTGGCCCCTATTGCAGTCTAAACACTATGACCTTAAACTAGGAGCACTTAGTTCATATAACATGACTTTAAACTATTGTCCAAGGACTAGGTAGTATTAACTTAAACTATGTGCATCATCTTATTCATATGGTGTTAAACAATTCTTTGTATCGTCCTTACCGTGTGGAACTAACCACATGCTTATTTCCCTCATTTGTATGACATAAAACCGCAAGCCATATTAGGCCCTCACAAGAGAGGTCCTGTCTGGAAGTAGGTTTGATCCCAATTCATACCAATATGCTCACCCAATGTTCTTTTGTCATGGTGGAATAATTTAAATAATGTTGGACTCCACTTGAAAAACCCATCAATCCTTCTTGATGCTTCACGTATCCTCTATTTGAATCCACATCCTCTTCATTGTCTACAGGACCCCCTAAGGGCCTGGTCTTATACCTCTTTGGCTCACCTACCGTTTTAGGTCAACGTTCCAAAAGACATCATATGACACTGCATGTTTGGCCCCATGTTACAAACATGGTCAATAGTTGGTACTCATTTTTTTATCCCTATTTCAAGCTAACATGATATGGATACTATGTTGTGAGCATTTTAAACAGTTATCCTTTAACGTCATTCCATCCTCACTGTGTTCTGAATTTTGGGTATCGTGATTCACAATTCTCATTCCCCTTTGTTCAGATTGATTCCAATGCCCTTGGTGTTACCCCGCTCATGCACCGGAGCACGTTGGGAAAGCTGGTTTGGATTCTCTTAGAGGATTACTATCTAATTAATATCCCCCTATATCATTTTGAAACTCTGGGTGGTCAGTTAGACCATGAGAATTCAGTTATTGGAAAGCGTTCTCATATCCTAAGTGAGCGGTTGTGCAATCGTACCTTGTTTCTAACACTGGGAATGACCCATATGATCTTAGGGATTTATTGTCAGTTGTTTCATGGATACTATTGAATTCCAGTAATTAAAACAAGAAATAAATATGTCTATGAACTTTTTTTAAATGGGCAGGTGGACAAATAATGTATATTTTGATTTGGCCAAAACATGGCCCTACGGATCCCCTCCCTCAAGGGAATGCTTTAATTCTGCCACTATTTGGCATGTAGCTTCATGGGTTCCTTACTGCTCACCAATATCCTTCTCCTCATCGAAAACTACAGATTGATGCTTGTCAACCCTAATCTGCATTCGGTCCCATTTATCTTGATATTCTACCACTTGAAGGATCACCTATGCTAATTGCTTCTAGGCCTCTGCCAATTGGGACTTTAGTCTATCGGTGAGCCCCATCTACTTAGAGAAGAATTTGAAATGATCTCTCAACTTCCCATAAATTTTTTGAATCATTTGGTTAGCCTCTTGGAGTTTTTGGATATTTTTGGACTTTTTATGGCACCACTCAGCATCCAGGTGTTGACTACTCACCTGCATCCTCTCGATAAGGTAGTCCCGGAAGAATGTGTGATGATTCCATGCATCTACCCTTCTAGTGAATAGATCTTGAAGCCACATGTGAATTGATCCCATTATGCCTATCCACTCGGGTTATAGAACCTCATTGAGAAAACATTTGATTAGATTCCTTGATTGACCCTTGGCCTTTTGACTTAATTCAGGTATGTCAAAATCAGATTTGTGTAGCTTTAAGGGATCAGTTAGTTCATATTTAGGAAATGAGTCAAGTAGATTATTATTAGGATCTTACTCGGGAATTTTATCTAAATAATAATGCTCCAAGTTGTTTGGTTGGTCCTCATCACTTGATTATACCTCGATGATGTCAACCCGACCAGCTCCAAGTTCTACTCCACCAATGGCTTCACCTATCTCCATGATTGATTACTTTCCAGGAAGTATAGATTGTCTAGATTGGGTGCTTGATTCCATGTAGATTATCACCCCTCGCGTTAAAGGGTCTTTAGGACCTCTAGCCATCCATACTAGTAGGGCACCCACCATTCTAAGAACTATTCAGACAAGGGTTGTGTTAGTCATATTTGTTGATCAAAAAAATAGGAGTGGCTACAAAGAGAAAGAGACTTACGATGGTTAAACTCATAGTATAGACTTCAGATTATCATCACTATAATGATAGGGTGTGTTATCCCATATATGATGGAAGGCTCTATGGGTTCTGGTGACACTACCATTTCTTCCTTAACACTTCTCAATTTTGCAGCCATTTTTTCACTAAATGTGAGTCTCAGCACTTGTTCTTCCACATCCATTGTCGCTTCTTCATCCTTGATGGTAGGGGTGGTATTCACAAGGTCATCCTTCACAAGTATATGTTTATTGAAGGAACAAGATAAAGTGGTAAGGTTAATAGCACAAGAAATGAGTTGGGGATTACTTCAAGAGTTGCTAAAAATTATCCCAGAGAAGTTTCCTCTAAATTATTGATTTCACCTTCCTCAGGAGAGCCTCCATTGGAAAATACTTCCTTGTCAACTTCCTGAAGGTCCACAATGTTTACCTATTCCCCCCAGGAACTCTCTGAGTTAGTCAAAGGAAAGTTCTCTACCAGTTGATCTACTGATGACATTGGGGGTGGTCTTGTTCAATATCACCCTTACTCATATTGTTAGTGGTCGTACAATACCTTGGTAATATACTAGGTCCTCTTGTTCATTTAAGAACTATCTTCCCATGACTGGGGCCACCTTGAATCCATGTTTGGAGAATCCAATCCCCCCATCTACATCCTGTTCTTATTCATATTCGTCCAGATTTTTTCATTATTGAGGAACTGTTTGTAGAATTCCCAGTCCTTCTAGGCCTCTAGATAAAAAGAATTAAGAGGATTCACCGCTTGATGCACGTGATTCCCATGATCCAGAGGGGTGACTTGAGGAACCCCTTTGAGGATTCTACTCTCTCCTGTGTCATCCTGATTGGAGTCGCTAGGTCTGGAACTACCACCTCCCTTTCATCACATTTAACTGGTTACAGTTCATGGACCACTACCCTTATATATTCCACCTCATCTCCATGACATTTGTCAGTCCCATACTCAAAATGTCACTTTTATTCCTCTCAACCTCAACTTCGAGTCATAGAAACCACTTCTTTGATTGCTTGGTTTTTTGGCATCTTCACCATCTTACCTGGGTAACCAGCTTCCCAACTCAATGCATATTCGTGAATCAATCCGAATGTGGTTGTAGGTGGTGGAATCTCATTCTACATCTTTCCATCCTCCCTTGTGAACATCGAAGATAGTTCTCTCATTAAACATGGGTGGTTCTCATGGCACACCCCAAAGTACACTTTTGGAGTTAGCCTTTGCTTACAATTGAAATGTATTGTGAACCGGTGTAGAGTATATGGTTCGCATACGAGTTCAAAGTCCACCTGTGTGACCAACACACCATCGTGGAAGGATAGAAGATACAGCTGCTTCTCTATAGTGTCCATGCCATCATCAGTCTGTTCGGTAGGAGAAATGGGTGGAAGATGAATTGATTGTCTTTCGCAATTTTTCTCAACATAGTTGTTATGCCAAGATTGAGTGGGGGGATCCTTGTGATATTTAGAATTGTTGGTCAAAAGTGTATCCCAGGTGGAGTAATGGGATTGAGGTATTTATAGCCTCCCATGGGTGCAACGATCCATCTATAAAGGAAATGGAATTTCTTGGACACACACAACGACCTCTTTCCCTCACTGATGTGACAAAGTAAATGATATAACATCACCTACACTGATATGCCCAAGTTGATGTGATCTCCTTAAGCCAGTTTTTCTTCCTTAATTAATGTACTCAGTCATGGTCCCATTTGCACATTCCTAACTGATAGTTTCCTCCCCCAGATCAATGCTAAAAAATAATCTAGCCATCCTGACTATTGGATACTGGTGATCATTGATGTTTTAGCCCCACAATTTCCCCTGGATATCTTTTAGGATTTTCTAGTAAGAACCTTCCTTTCCCCACTGAAATCCCCTTAGACATGTAGGGGGCCTTATTCGTAGTTTCCTCAACACTACCGCACCCTCAGGCAGAATGATTAGAAAATAGCAGAGCCACTGCTTAAAGTGTACATTTATGGTATTCATCTTATCATCATCCATGCCCGAAACCAGGTTCAATAATTCCTAAACCTAAGGTGAAATCTGTTCTGCATCCTACCAAACATTCATGGTAGGGAAGAACTCATCATACATCTTTTCCAGAATCAGGATGCCAAAATTTTATGGAGATCCTAGAGGCTAATACTAACCTCCCTATGATGCAGGTAGAATGTGTTGGTATCTGGCGATCACAGGCCTAAAAATTATGTTATGAACTCCTTTGGTTTGGAAACATGGAATTGGGAAGCCTATGTTGCTTGGTACATGCCTAGTCACCTTAGAACATGCTCAAACTCAGCACATGATGAACACACATAGTAGTCCCAAGTACACTCATCAGTGAAGTTGTCACCCTAGAATAGATCCCAACTCTTCATCCATCCCTTATCTAGATTCCCAAGATCTACCTTAATGATCATCTTAAACTGAGGTGGGGATATCTCTTCTTCAAATTCCTTGCCATCAATGTTGTTAACATGATTCTAGAGGTAGTGCGCTATGATAGGAGTATGATCTTTCCCAAAATGTCCATCTGTGGCCTTGTTCCACTGATATTGTCCTGCTATGCCCCTAAACTAGTAGGTTGGTTCATCTCAACTTGACTCATGAATAAAGACATTACCCCACAAGAAAAGGTTATACATCGACAACCTCTTTTATAGTGGGTATTCCTTCTGACCATTCGACTATAGTGTCATCCGAAAGTCATGATCAGAAGTACTCTGAATGTACTCTCCTATTTTAATATTGTCTTTTATTTCTCCCCTCTGAGTGGAATTAGTGAAAACTTCTCAGGAAGCCTCCTGTTCATCCATCAACTCAAGACTCAGAAAAAATTTTGGGTTCCATTTGTAGAGACATTTCATAGAGACCGATCATAGAGTAGTCTTAATCTTAGATCACATTGTAACACCCCGAAATTTTATGAAAAATATTCTTTTTAATTTCATGTGTTGTACGCTACACCAAAAGAAGCTTTCACAACACACATCCTTGACTTGCCTTCCATTACACGCAATCGCGACCTTCCTCGATAGCGTGTGTAGTACGCAATAACGAGTTTCACTAAACAGCAATATGCTATTAAAATATTATTAAAACTAGCCGTTATGAATAGTAATAACCACTTTTTGAAATTTTGTAAATTTTATTTTATCAAAATGGACTTTATTTTTGGATTCGTAATATCGAAATTAGCTTAGGGTGAAATTTTGGTACTTTTCGGATAACTTTTATTTTCTGATGAATAGTGAAAATTACTAAATTTTATATAAAAACAACTTTTTTAATCGAAATAATTAATAGTGATCAATTATTAATTTGAGTGGTTTTAAAGTATATTTATAATATATTTTTACAATTTAATACAATGTTGGTCATTGGATATAATTTCACATTTACACCAGACATAAACAAGTGTTAACCTTTTGATAGTTATTATCTATTAAAAACACGCTATTTGTTGTGACAGCGGAAATTAATTATAAAAATAATTAATGCAACTTATATGTTGGGAATTTTGTAAAATAGAAATCATTTTTGAATTCGGAATATCAATTATAGCTTAGGGTGAAATTTTGGCATTTTTCTGAAAAACTTCAATTTTTTATGAATAGTGAAACTACTAAGTGGTACTTAAAAAAATTAATTTTTTCATAAATCTTAATTTTACCACTTCTGTGAATGGAATTTCAAAAATCTGAGAGACACGGTTGATGTAAGTAAGTAAAATGTGGTTCAATGAGATGAAAATAATTTTTGGTGAATAATAACTTTTTACTTTTATTTATCACGGTTAAAAGTAAATACGGTAATTAAGGGTAAAAATGATATTAATATTACCCTAACACATGTCCTAATCCTATTGGACAAGTGTATCTCGACCAAAAACAACCTTAAGTGTAAAATATTATCATTTAGGCCCACTTGGATTAGATTAGGACATTTATTATTATTTAATTCAAAGAAGAGTTAAAAGAGTTAAAATCAAAGTTTATTTACTAAAACATTTTTAATATAGGGTTATACATAATATAATTTCGACTATAAATATTCATTAGAAAGCTAAAAATATTTACTACATAATGGTATTTTATTTGTAATTTTTATGCTTTAAATAATTTAATTTATTTATGACACAACGATGATGCAGTAATTGCCTTTTTAAGAAAATATTAACATAATTGATGTTATAAATGCCCAAATAAATGTAATTTGAGACATTTTATGACTTAAACTAATTTTCTAGGTTAATATGACATGTTATTGTTGATTTAAGTAACTTTTTTCGAACTTATCATTCTGTTAAAAATTTCATAAAAATCATGTACCAAATAGTGTCAAAATTGACATAAATTAGTTTTTAAAACAAATATTATATTATTAATTGTTATTTAATTCTTAAAAATCTAGGGTTCAGCCAAATTACTTAGATAAGGATAGATATATTAATAATAAAAAACTTGGGGTTCGTTTGGCTTAATATAGTAAGTTTATTAACCATATAGTGTAAGAAAACAAAAAGGCACGGTAAAAGATAAATTATTTAACTTAGAGTTAAATCTAATTGATAAGGTTAAAATAATAACCTAAACTTGTCTAAATTCTATTGGATGAGAGGATTTCGACCCATCCCCACTTTATATTTGAAATAAGACCATTTTTAACCATTATAAACCGAATTTGACCTTAATATAAAATAATATTTTGAGATATTCCTAAGGTGCCCCTCTCCTCCCTTATAAAAGGGCACCTCCTCCCTCTCCTCCTCACACCAATTTGAGCATTCAAGCTCGGCCAAACCCTGCCAAAATCTCTTCTCCACTTCCCTAGTATCATCCTAGAGGTCCTGGTATTCTTCAAAGACCATCCTTAGTTATTTAAGTGGAGGTTAAGAAAAGGCGCGTCAAAAAGAGGAGGTTCGGACACTTACGAAGCAAATCGGACTTAAGGTAAGGGAAATATCACAATATCATTTTTATCCGAGATTGTTTATACTTTGGTATTTACTGGGGTATATTTTATCATCCACATCCATGTTTCCTCAATATGTAATATTATTTCCATTCACCTACAATTGTTTAAATCCTATTTTACCCTTCGGTGAGTTTTTAGTAAAAGATATGAAAGGAATCTTTTGTCGTTTTTCGTACGAGGTACTTTTTTGACTTTTCCGACAAAAGTATGAGAAGAATGTTTTTTTAACTTATACGGCATGAATGGATTTTTAAAACCTTATTTCCAAGAAGCTTCCTTTACAAGTTTTCAATTTTATTTTTAATCAACTTCTTTAGTTTAAAATTGTAAGACATGTTAAGAAAGGAAAATGTTTTTGAAGTAGAAAGGATATTTTCCTCAAGAATGGAGTTCAAGTGTTTTATCAAAATTATTTTCCATCTAAGATAATAAAGGGTTCTGTTTTATCCCTATTATTACATTGATTTCATTATGTTGTGATGGAATTATTTTTATGAATTCCTTTATCTTATATGAATTGTTTTATGATGTCATGATGTTTAAGAATTCCATTTTTATTACATGGGTTATGCAATGATGTATGATTTATGATTTTGTGGAACACATAAGAATGGTATCATTATGAGATGGGTGGGACCTATATCTCACTCCAATGCATTGGGTAAAGATTTTATATCTCATGAGATAGACATGGCTGGAACGGTAGGTTATACCGGTTCAGTGAAACAGGACTGAAATGAGGGTGACTCGGTTCAGAAAGGGACTTTGTCCACTAAGATAGTCTTGGAAATGAGTCTTGACTAACAAGAAATGATTCTCTATGATTATGTATGTATGCCACAAAGTTTCATGTTTTGTGTTATGATTATTGGGATTTCATTTCACTACTATGATTTATCCCATGTTATGAAATTATGCTCTCTTTTGCAGGTTAAGATTTCCAAAAGTTATGTTCTTATGAATATGATGTGATTGATTTTTCTTTTGTTTACCCTTACTGAGCATTTGAGCTCACCCTTTTATGTTTTATTTTCCCCAGGATATAAAGAAAGGTTTTAGGTAAAAAAAAGTGAATATCTTTATGGGAGATATTGAAGATCTTTCACCACGATTAGAAGATTACGTTCCGAGTTTCCAAAGACACTAAACTATTACGATCCTTGTGTGTGTGTTTTTTTATGTACTAAGTATTCCGAAAAAGTAATGTAATGTTCATGTGCGTCAAGATTCGGGTCTCTACAGTTGGTATCAGAGGAAAGGTTTAGTCAACCTTTGTAAACTAGGATGCGAAAACGTTAGTGAGATCCCTAGAGATATTTCTAAGGTATGTCTAGGGATGTCCCTAAGGTTAAGTATACGTATAGGTTATAGTACTAGAATTACGCTAACGATCATAGAATTAAACCTCAGATGTTAGATATTGAAGGTACTCCCCCTTTATTATGTTGTTTTCCCTAGCATGATTTTTGCCTCTCACACTATTCTGTTTGGGTTTTAGATGATGGCTGGAACCCGAAGGAACTGTGTTGATCAATGCAATGGATAATGCAATGATTGTCCTCCTGAACAAACAAATGTTATGGGAGATGGAGTACAAAATCTTATTGCTATACTTACACAAGCTATGAATCATTCTGGACTTCCAAATGAGCAGAGAAGGGAACAATATTCTATTGAGTCCTTCATGAGGCAATGTCCACCTTCTTTCAGTGGGTCTTCTGATCCACTTGTTGCTGAACAATGGATCAGTACCACTGAAAAGATATTTTCAGTTCTTCAATGTTCTGAACATGATAAAGTCATCTTAGCAGTGTATCGTTTGGAAGGTGATGCTGATCAATGGTGGAATCTTATTAAGAATACGAGGCAAAGGGATGAAATTGAGTCCATGGAATGGGACGAGTTCAAGAACTTATTTTTCAATAAGTACTTCCCTCTTATTCTTCGAACAAAGATGGAGAAGGAGTTTCTTGAACTAAAGCAAAAGGATGATGAATCTGTTGGTATATACGAAGCGAATTTTAAAAGACTTGCAAGGTATGCGTCTGGCATTATCATCCAACCTGAAAGTAAAGTTGATCGATTTTTCAGTGGCTTAAAACCAAGTCTTCGAAGGGCATTAGCTATAAGAGACTTCAGTAGCTATGAAGAAATTGTGCGTTGTGCTATCAAGGTAGAAATGGAAGTTGGTGTTACATATCCATCTCATGGTTTTGAAAAGAAACGAAAGATGGAGTTCAAGGATAAATCTCAGAATAATGGTGAAAATAAGATGAATGTTTCCTTATGCTCAAAGTGTGGAAAGAAGCATGGTGGAGATTGTCTTAAAGGGACTAGAAAATGTTTTAAGTGTGGAAAAGAAGGTCATCGATCAGCTGAGTTTCGAGGTAATAGAAAAAGGGTTTCTAATGATGTGAATAAAGTAAACACTGCAGAGAACGCACCACCAACACTTCAATGCTTCAAGTGCAAGGAAATGGGGCATTATGCTAATAAATGCCCTAATCCAAGGGTTAGTGATGATCAACATGAGAAACCACTTAAGGCAAAGGACAAAGGGAAGTCACATGTGATCACTATTGGTGATGTTGAATATGACAACGATGTGGTGGAATGATTAAGTGTTTATGTAATGGGATTCCAAAATAACGTTGTATATAGTATCGTGGAATATTGGAATATTTATGTTTTGGATTTCAATATTTTTATGGTACCGGTAACCATGAAAAGTGATTGAGACATTTTTGGTAAACAGATGATATGAGAATAATGAAGGGATAAGAAGATAATGAGATGTTTGATTGTATTCATGAGCTCATGATTGATATAAGGACTAAGTGATATCATGGTTTGAGTATATAGAATTTTGAGGATTTTGGTATGTGGAAAGTGTTAACTTTTAACTACATTCATGTTTTCACTAAGGTTCAATGGGTATTCATTCTTCAAGAGAATACATTATTAAGGTATTCACATGTTTGAAATTTGACCAACAAGATATATCTTATGATATATGGGGGATAAATGATGGCATTCACGTGATTATTCTGTGACATTTCAAGTAATCATTTTCTTTATACTATGAGCTTGGACCGAAGTATTTTAGATAAGCCTAAAGATTAGAATGGATTATGTTGGACATAAGTTAGGATAAAACATTTTTCGATATTATTGATGGGATGTTATAGTAATATATCTTTAGAAAAAGGACAACCTGCAGGACGGGCGACAGCCCATCGCATCGGACAAGGCTGTGGGAATCGAACCCACAACCAAAGTGGGACTGGCCTTTATCGCCTACCACTGGCCTACAGAAAGTCCCTGTTTAGTAGAAACTAGTTTTATTATATTAAGCAGTATGATATATGAAGTATAAATCCATTTTAGGAACCATATATGATTAATCTCACTATAGAATGACTTATGTATATTTAATAACTTTTTCTAACCTTTTGTTTGAGATAGATGGAATGACCCGCCATTCTATCACATGATCTGCTAACACTTCACGAATAACAAATTCAACTTCATTTATTTAAGAGATGAAGTGGAAATTGTTCAAGGCACGAACAACAGTGATATTGTACCAAAATAAATTAAGTATTTATTCTAATTCAAATTCTTCAACTTTAGAGAAACGATCTTGAAAACCAAAAATGTTGTCCTAGTGCTCTTATATCTGATTAATCAGATGGTACCTTAGATCGTCACAAATTTATGGATTTGTGATTGTTGTCTTTTCCATAGCCATGTTCTCTACCACTCTCCATCAGAACATGATGGTTAGATTTCTCTTCCATATCCATATTTTCACCTATGTGGAAACCCAGTGATTAGTTTAATTGGGTAACTGTTACATTTCATACTTTTGTTTTTAAAGATTGGTTTTGGTATTCCTTTTTACGATGTGGGTTTCTATTAAAGAAACTTTCGAATAGTAAACCATTTATAACCCCGACGAATTTCGAGGGCAAAATTCATTTTAAGGGGGGTAGAATGTAACACCCCGAAATTTTATGAAAAATATTCTTTTTAATTTCATGTGTTGTACGCTACACCAAAAGAAGCTTTCACAACATGCATCCTTGACTTGCCTTCCATTACACGCAATCGCGACCTTTATCTATAGCATGTGTAGTACGCAATAACGAGTTTCACTAAACAGCAATATGCTATTAAAATATTATTAAAACTAGCCGTTATGAATAGTAATAACCACTTTTTGAAATTTTGTTGTGACAGCGGAAATTAATTATAAAATTAATTAATGAAACTTATATGTTGGGAATTTTGTAAAATAGAAATAATTTTTGAATTCGGAATATCAATTATAGCTTAGGGTGAAATTTTGGCATTTTTCTAAAAAACATCAATTTTTTATAAATAGTGAAACTACTAAGTGGTAGTTAAAAAAATTAATTCTTTCATAAATCTTAATTTTACCGCTTCTGTGAATGGAATTTAAAAAATCTGAGAGACACGGTTGATGTCTGTAAGTAAAATGTGGTTCAATGAGATGAAAATAATTTTTGGTGAATAGTAACTTTTTACTTTTATTTACCACGGTTAAAAGTAAATAGGGTAATTAAGGGTAAAAATGATATTAATATTACCCTAACACATGTCCTAATCCTATTGGAAAAGTGTATCTCGACCAAAAACAACCTTAAGTGTAAAATATTATCATTTAGGACCACTTGGATTAGATTAGGACATTTATTATTATTTAATTCAAAGAAGAGTTAAAAGAGTTAAAATCAAAGTTTATTTACTAAAACATTTTTAATATAGGGTTATACATAATATAATTTCGACTATTAATATTAATTAGAAATCTAAAAATATTTCCTACATAATGGTATTTTATTTGTAATTTTTATACTTTAAATAATTTAATTTATTTATGACACAACGATGATGCAGTAATTACCTTTTTAAGAAAATATTAACATAATTGATGTTATAAATGCCCAAATAAATGTAATTTGAGACTTTTTATGACTTAAAATAATTTTCTAGGTTAATATGACATGTTATTGTTGATTTAAGTAACTTGGTTCGAACTTATCATTCTGTTAAAAATTTCATAAAAATCATGTACCAAATAGTGTCAAAATTGACATAAATTAGTTTTTAAAACAAATATTATATTATTAATTGTTATTTAATTTCTAAAAATATAAGGTTCGGCCAAATGACTTAGATAAGGATAGATATATTAATAATAAACAACTTGGGGTTCGTTTGGCTTGATATAGTAAGTTTATTAACCATATAGTGTAAGAAAACAAAAAGACACGGTAAAAGTTAAATTATTTAACTTAGAGTTAAATATAATTGATAAGGTTAAAATAATAACCTAAACTTGTCTAAATCCTATTGGATGAGAGGATTTAGACCCATCCCTACTTTATCTTCGAAATAAGACCATTTTTAACCATTATAAACCGAATTTGACCTTAATATAAAATAATATTTTGAGATATTCCTAAGGTGCCCCTCTCCTCCCTTATAAAAGGGCACCTCCTCCCTCTCCTCCTCACACCAATTTGAGCATTCAAGCTCGGCCAAACCATGCCAAAATCTCTTCTCCACTTCCCTAGTATCATCCTAGAGGTCTTGGTATTCTTCAAAGACCATCCTTAGTTCTTTAAGTGGAGGTTAAGAAAAGGCGCGTCAAAAAGAGGAGGTTCGGACACTTACGAAGCAAATCAGACTTAAGGTAAGGGAAATATCACAATCTCATTTTTATCCGAGATTGTTTATACTTTGGTATTTACTGGGGTGTATTTTATCATCCACATCCATGTTTCCTCAATATGTAATATTATTTCCATTCACCTACAATTTTTTAAATCCTATTTTACCCTTCGGTGAGTTTTTAGTAAAAGATATGAAAGGAATCTTTTGTCATTTTTCGTACGAGGTACTTTTTTGGCTTTTCCGACAAAAGTGCGAGAAGAATGTTTTTTTAACTTATACGGCATGAATGGATTTTTAAAACCTTATTTCCAAGAATCTTCCTTTACATGTTTTCAAGTTTATTTTTAATCAACTTCTTTTATTTTAAAATTGTATGACATGTTAAGAAAGGAAAATGTTTTTGAAGTAGAAAGGATATTTTCTTCAAGATTGGAGTTCAAGTGTTTTATCAAAATTATTTTCCATCTAAGATAATAGAGGGTTCTGTTTTATCCCTATTATTACATTGATTTGATTATGTTGTGATGGAATTATTTTTATGAATTCCTTTATCTTATATGAAATGTTTTATGATGTCATGATGTTTAAGAATTCCATTTTTATTACATGGGTTATGCAATGATGTATGATTTATGATTTTGTGGAACACATAAGAATGGTATCATTATGAGATGGGTGGGACCTATATCTCCCTCCAATGCATTGGGTAAAGATTTTATATCTCATGAGATAGACATGGCTGGAATGGTAGGTTATACCGGTTCAGTGAAACAGGACTGAAACGAGGGTGACTCGGTTCAGAAAGGGAATTTGTCCACTAAGATAGTCTTGGAAATGAGTCTTGACTAACAAGAAATGATTCTCTATGATTATGTATGTATGCCACAAAGTTTCATGTTTTATGTTATGATTATTGGGATTTCATTTCACTACTATGATTTATCCCATGTTATGAAATTATGCTCTCTTTTGCAGGTTAAGATTTCCAAAAGTTATGTTCTTATGAATATGATGTGATTGATTTTTCTTTTGTTTACCCTTACTGAGCATTTGAGATCACCCTTTTATGTTTTCTTTTCCCCAAGATATAAAGAAAGGTTTTAGGTAAAAAAAAAGGGAAGATCTTTATGGGAGATATTGAATATCTTTCACCACGATTAGAAGATTACGTTCTGAGTTTCCAAAGACACTAAACTATTACGATCCTTGTGTGTGTGTGTTTTTTTATGTACTAAGTATTCCGAAAAATTAATTTAATGTTCATGTACGTCAAGATTCGGGTCTCTACACACATCACACAGAATCAAGGTTTTTCAGTGTAATGGTTTGCTAAAAATAATCCACTAAGCACCATACCGTAGAACTCAGTTCATTGAAAATATTTCAAAGGGCACTAGACCATAGAACCAGGTTCAAATAGGTGTGTTCATAGGTAATATCTCTTCATGTATGGAGATCATCAAGGCAATCATTCATGGTGATCCCGTTACGAAGAAAAGAGCATTGTGGACCAATTTATAAGTAAGAGAAGACTCGCCCTTTGAAGTGACCTTTCACAGTGCACTTCGCAACTACCTTTTTCATGCACTTCTTAGAGACCTTTCATGGTTCCCTTCATGGTGACCATTCACCCATGCTTCATGGTGGTCATTGGATGAGATGGATTTGTGATTTTGAGCAACCTGCCTAATTTTCAATCTGGTTTTGAGATTAAACAATAGCTTTTTCGGAAATTTACCCTCAGAATCGAACCACCTTTTTCTTTATCTCCCATTCTAGGGGGGGATTTTGGAAACAAAATTTATTCCCCCGAAGGCATGAACAATTTCATGACCGATTCAAAACCAAATGTAGACCCAAGTGGCCTTGAATTTTGGATAAAAGTTTAAAAGTGGTCTGTTTCGCAGAGCTCCTCCACAAAGATGTTTCACATACTAGATCACAAATGAATCTCATATGCAGTGTCCAGCTCCTTTCGTATAGCCTCCAAATCCATTTGTGGACCAACTCGCAAATGGATCTCCTGCATGGTGTCCAACACCCTTCACAGACCATCTCATGAACATATGTCCTTTGCAACATCCTGATCCCCTCACAGACCAACCCATTAATGTATGTCCTTAGAGTTTTCACTTTTTCTTCACGATCCAACTGCGAATTTATATCCTCCGTGACATTAATTTTCCTTCAAGACACCAATTTTTTCTTCACAGACAGCCTCGCGAAAACCACCCACCTTTAATTCCTATAAATAGAAGGATCAAACCCTCCCCAAACCTTTGTTACTATGACCTTTCATCTTCCCATCTCTCATTTCAAGAAGCAATTCATGAACCGAAAGATGAATCACATATGGTACTTAGGTCGTACGATCTTTTCCTCCTTTGGTTCTGTAAGTCCCTCACTTAGTGTTTGGATTCCCTTTGCGATGGTCTTAACCCTTCACAATGGGAGGACCCCCTTCAGGTTTCTCAAGGCTCCACGAAACATTAAACATTCATGGAAAACTCTATAAATTAAGATCCCTTTGCTAAAGAAAATCTCTGCTCCACCCAAGCCTTTACTTTGAAAATCCCCTATGCTTGAGAAGACCATCTCTATGAATTCATTCACTTCAAGAACCCTTCTCCTATGAAACCCTTCAAGAACATATAGAGTGATTTCATGGTTCCTTCAGTGGTGTTTCATACAATGTTTCCCTACCTCATGCTACTTCACATAGGCATGCTAATAGCTATTGTGTCTTCACATAACTATGCTAATGTGGACCCATAGATTGACCACTCCTCCACCTCACTCTCATTGGGAATTTATTCTGCCTTCCCTCTTCCAAGTGTTGTTTGGTACCAGTTATGTAAGTCCAAGGGATGATGAGTGAGTCCTCATCGTCTGAGCTACTGGAAGTTAAACTTCCAAGAACCTTTATCCCCAACACTTGACATTAAACTTTGGGTTGTCGCATGAGTAGAAATCCTGAGTGGATCAGATAGAGGATGGGTCCAAGAGCTATTTTATTCACACATTTTCAATCCAACTTCTCTCCCTCTAGGCTTTATTACCATATGTGCATCAACTAGCCTCTGCATTAGCCCTGACACACACCTTCATAGGGTATTCCTTGTACGATGGCAATATCCTCCTTGGACATATGGATACCCTCCATGGGCTTCCCTATAGGAGTAAGTCCAAATCTCCATTTCAATGGGTCTGCCTTAGTGTGTAATAACCATTCATTATCCTTCATGGTCACACCTATCATGACATGATTGTTGAGTCTGATGCTTCCTCTTGTTTCTCACACTGAGCACGACTCACATGGGCTTACAGTAAGTATCGACCGTGACATCCTCCATGGGATTCTAACCACACGTAAGCCCCATTCCCATTTTCTCTTGAACTATATTGAATTTGATCCATATCTTCTAGGTAGGTTATGCAGGAAACCTCTTTGAAGTTCAAAACCATCACCTGTCTCTTCTATCTATTTCATATCGGTTCATTGCTCTCCCCGCATAACATTAAACGAGATGCCCCTTTCATCCCAAAAGATGTTAAATTTTATTCCTGAACTACATGGGTTTTGATCCCTGTCTTCCAGGAAGGGTACATAGGAAACCTCCATGAGGTTCAACCCCGAAAAATGGTAAACTTTAGTGATCCCCCCTAGAGATGTTCCCTGCCAATGTAACCTCATACCTCTCTAGGACACATCTCTTGGATCAACCTCCATGATGCATTCTTATCCCCCTAGGTTGTTAACCATGCTTATGAACTAGCATTCCTATGGGTCATTTTCCCTTGTGTACAACCCGATTCTATGCCTCATTTCTTGAACTACATAGACTTTTATTCCCTATCATGGTGATACATAAGAAGATCCCATGACGTTCAATCCCATCACTCATGTTCCATCATGGTCTATCCCCCAAGAACTTCTGTTTAGGGATGATCATGCCTCAACCCAAGGTTCTTATTCCTTTGGTCCCCCCATACATCCAATCATTTTCACCAAGTCGAGTCCTCAGGTGATTCATCGCCCCACTCCAGAACTATGTTGACTTTGATCCCTACCTCATAGGCAGGGTACATAGGAAACTTTCCTAAGGTTCAAGCCCTACACCATCATCTTCACATCTATTTCACCCCATTCATATAATCCACTTCATTAAATCATCCATCATCCATCCTAATTCTCTCCTAAAATTCCACATCCCAGTGGGATCATGTCATTCATACTGGTGGCTAACCATGCACAAACCATATCCATATGCTCCATAACCTCACCCTTATCATGGTGGGGTCACGTTACCCATATGGGTCATCTTAGTATGTAAGCCCCATTCATCCTTATGACTGATACTTTTAGAGACCCTCACTTTTCAAAAATTACCATTTCATTACATAAGCTGAATACTTAAACATTATACAAATAGATCCCCAAAGACTGTAGTTGGTATAGTGCCTTTAGAAATATGGAGACATAAACATCGGTATATATATGAGCTATATTATCTGCCACTGGGTTCTTCATGACTAGCACCCTTCATAGACACATCAAACATAATACATGTCTTCATAACCTGGGTAAGGAAACATAAAAATGGGTGAGCTCAAATGCTCAATAAGGGAAAATAAGGGAGACATGTAAGCATTAACATGAGCTTGAGGGTATGAGAACATGATCATGGAAATAGAAGATCATACCATGCATATCAAGGATCATATACATGAATCGTGGCATAAAGATCATACGTTCATAAGAAATGAATCAAAATTAAGTAAAGGACAAAAGCCATGAAACCATAACATAGGAGTAAGAAATGGAATTGTGGAAACACATAAGCGTATACCGATTTCCATAGTAGCCAAGGTATCAAGGTCAAGAGAATCTTACTAGAAAAAGTCCATTACTGAACTGGGAAAACTATGTTCTAGCCCTGTATTACTAAACGAAGTTACCCTCATTCCATCCCTATATTATTGAACTGAGTAACCCTCATTCTAGCCCTATATTACTGAACCGAGTAACCTTTGTTTCGGCCCTGTGTTATCTGATGAGATATAAATTTTTACCCAATGCATTGGAGGTAGATATAGGTCCCACCATAATAAACCATAGAAAGAGATAGGTTTCATATTCATTTCATCATAATCATAACACGTGAAAAGAAGCGAGTTTCAAAAGCATATAACCCGTGAAAGAGAAAAGGGATTCATAAACAGCATGCCATCAGAACATAATCCATTCAGAGAAATAATATGAATAGAAACATTGAATAATTCCCCCATAAATGCCTTAGAAACACTAATGGATGTTATATTATATGGGAAATAATTTTGAAATCTCTTTTAAAATCATTTCATGTTGAAAATGTCCTTTCTTCATTGGAAAATATTTTTATAAAATAAAACCTTTTAAGAACCTTTTTCTTTCAGAAAACCTTTGAAAATTTATAAAGGAAGATTTAAAAAATATTTAAAATCCATTTTCCTTAAAAATTATCTTTAAGGATCTTTTTAAATCATTTTTGAAAACATTTTTGAATACATGGTTTTTGAATATGATGGATTTCCGACTGAAGAGAGAGAAAGTATGATTTTATTAAAAGCATTATCTTAAGTAAAAATGAGTGGATAAAATGGTACTAAAAAATGAAAATATCTTGAATAAACATAGGATAAGAAAACTCATGAATATTCTTGATACATTTCATTAAATTAAGTATAAACATAAATAATCTCGAAAAAACGATAAGATTGTCTCAATAAACTCTTACAACTTAGTTACTTGGGATTACACTATCTATGTAAGAAAAATAAATTACATGATGCTTAATATATCATTATAGGAAGTATATTAATGATAAAACATATACAATGTAAGTATATAAACACTGAAAAAGGTTTTATGTGAAAAACAAAACATGAGTCTCAAAGAAGGTAAATTAAGAAAATAATGTTTTTCCAATTTGGTAAATTTTGATAGTTAAACCCCATGAAAGAAGGATCATAGAATTTTTATGTGAATACCCATAAAATTAGGTATAAGATAAATATAATTCAATCATGGTATGTATATACACCACACAAAAGGAAAGTGTGGTGAACATAACATGAATCTCACAGAAATTAAAAGTGAGATGAAATTCTCCTTACCTTGTGTCTTGACTCTCTCTGTACTCGTAAAAGATTACTTTATAATAAATATAAGTTAATTATAAATATTTTACAGATGAATATTATTATACATAATACCATATATGGTTTTATTATGACCTTATATTATCGTCTTGTTAGAGATCCTGTGTTAAAGTTTCACTTTGAGTAATCATTCGCTTTGTTCTTTGCACGTGTATTAATTTGTTATAGAATTAGTCCTTAAAATTATATAACGATTCAATATAGTATAAAATGATATAAATATAAGATATATCCATTATATTCACATTATAATATTTTATATCATAATTAAGTACGAGATGAAATACCCTGTTTAGGGAGACAGTAAGTCGTTCATACCGAAATGAGATTATCATATTAAAACCAAATTGAAGGTAAAAATATGTGTGTTACCAAAGGAAAAAAAGAATAAATACATGAAAAATATAATATATTATATATATAAATAGATTTTACATCATAAAACCCATCATTATTGGTGGTAAAGGAGAAATGAACAATCATCATTTCGTGAGGCAGTAGTTCATTGTACACAAAAATAGTATGTTCTAAATCCATTAGATGGTGGTGTCTGTAAGTGTAGGTCAGAACATTTTCAAAAAAAATCATATTATATGTAAGATACTAGTGTTGTCACACAATAATGGAATAAAGAGAGTGGAGGGTTGAAGAAGTGAAATAAAGGAAATAAGCTTGAAATAAGACATTACCTCTAAATCAGGTAACTCCATTTGGTTTGTGAAAAATTGATTCCTTGAGAGGGTTTATTCCCAAAGGTAGGATTCAATGTAAAATGGAGGATTTTTGGGAGTCAATTTTGGTAGGTCCTGTCCTAAATTAAGAGTCTTTAGAGGTGTGAGGAATGTGTAGAGGTGGCGTCCTATGATAGGGAAGGAAAATGAATCACATGGAATTTTTAGAAAAAAATTAGGTGTGCATATTTTATTACCTAAAAAAATCTTAAAAGGAAAAAAACTCAATAATGGAAGTTTTATTGACTAATTATTCAAAACCAATGTGTTTTGGAAAATTTTATAGGTCTTTTGGGCCCTTAATTTTAATGTTAAGTCCCTAATTAATCTTAATTTGGCCTTAACTACTGTGATTAATTTTAATCACTTTTACTAATCATTTTGGTCAATAATTAACATTGTCTCATTATAATATAAATATTATAATGAATATAAATTTTTATTTTTTATTTTTTAAATTTATTTAATAGAAGTGGAAAAATTAATATTAGATCTAATACTACAGATAGGATGAAATAACGAGGTTTTAAAGTAGGAAAAAGTTGAAAAGTTTGTTAAGATTTTATTTTTAGTTACAAAGTAAAATTGATCCTAATGAATTAAATTTTATTAATTAATTAAATATTAATCTAATGTTACCTTAAAACATATTTATAATATCATTTATAATTAATAATTAATTAGAAAAAATGTTGTTTTAACTAAAAAAATAGTATTTTTCAATAATCATCAAAAAATGAAGTTTCTCAGAAAGATCCTAAAAATTCACCCTAAGATAATTTTAAAATTATGAATTCAAAATTTTTTTTTATCAAATTAAAATTTTAAATGTGTCTAAAATTACTTTCATTATTAGAAGAAGTTCATTTGAGAAAACGATGTTTTTAAACCTAAAAAGTAATTTACCGGAAATCATATAATTTATTATCAATATGTTTTATTTATATAAAAAATTATAAATAATATTTGGAAATAATTTATTAATATTCATATTACTAAGTTTAACCCCTAGGTTATAATTATCTTATTTAAATAATTAAAACATTAAAAAGAGATATTTCATAAAAACTCAGTTTTGTGTGTATCGTACACCAAATCTCTGTTGAATGCATCGAACGACAAGTTAGTGTTGTGTGGAACATATTACAAGTTAGTTACATGTGAAATGAATCTTTGACTTAGTGCATTGCAAGATATAAATGAAAATTTAAATTTATTCTAAAAAATAGGTCCATAAAAACTCAGGGTGTTACATTATACCCCCTTAAAAATGAATTCTAAACTTGAAATTAATCACTCAGGTAAAAACTAGTGAAGATACTTATGCTTCATCATATCCTCAAGTTCCCATGTATATTACTCTAACAGGTGATTTCTCCACAAAATATTGTCCAGGAAAGTGGTCTTGTTTCATAGAACTTTCTCATATTGGTCTAGAATTTCAACATGTTAGTCCTTATAAGAAATATCTTACTCAAGAAGTATGACTTATGAGTTTAGTACATGTGAAGGGCTAGGTATATACTTCCTTAGGAGCGATAAATGGAACCCCTCATGGACTTGAGAGAGATTTGGACGAAGTGGCAAGCAATCGACTACTATCTCGATATGATCATGAATTTCAAAAGGGCTGATATACCTAAGGCTTAGTTCCCCTTCTTCTAGAATCTCATAAATTTCATGCAGGGTGAGATTATTAGAAAACCCTTTTCACTGACTTCAAATTCCAGATAACACTAATGGTTATCAAAATAACTTTTTTGCCAACTTTGAGCAGTCTTGATATGGTGCGGAATGGTTCTAACCTTCTCAACCACTTTTGAAAAAATACCAGACCATAATAGATTTCTTTCTCCAACCTCATCTCAACATGTTGGATTTATACATTTCTTTCCATATAGGTCTTCATAAGGTGCCATCTAAATTCTTGAGTGAAATATGTTTTTGTAAGGAAACTAAACTAGAATAAGGTGTTGATCCAAACCACCTTTTAAATCTAGAGAACAAGTTCTCAATATATCCTCTTGGGTTTGAATTTTTCTTTTAGACTGACCATCTATTTGAGGATGATAATCAGTGATGAAACTCAATTTTATATGAAGTGATTTTTGAAGACTTCTCTAGAACGTAGTGGTAAACCTCAGATCTCGATCTGATACAATATAATGTGGTACTCCATGGAACCTTACCTCTTCCTTAATGTATATTTTGGAAATATGATCAAGAGAGAAATATTATCTAATAGCAATGAAGTGTAATTAATTGGTAAGGAGATTGACTACCACCCATATAGCATTAAACCCTTTAAGATTTTTGGGTAGTCCAATGAAAAAATCCATAGTGATTTTCTCCCAC
Organism: Viscum album; assembly: GCA_963277665.1. Lineage (NCBI taxonomy): Eukaryota > Viridiplantae > Streptophyta > Magnoliopsida > Santalales > Viscaceae > Viscum > Viscum album. The sequence goes on from OY728132.1 coordinate 1,081,212,905, forward strand.
TTCCATTCTGGTATGGGTAATGGATAAAACATCCCTTTAGACTTTTTTCTTTCAGCCTTAACTTGTTGGGATACCAAACACTGAGATAAAAACTTTTCAATATCTCTCTTTATTCCATCCCATCAAATATATTCCTTAAAGTCCCTATATATCTTCGTACTTCCAAGGTGAAAAGAGAATGAAGAACTATGAGCTTCCTATAACAACTCCTTGAAATATGGTAGTGAAGGAATGTATACACGATTCCAAAAGCTTGTCATTCCATCCGGTTCAAGGTTAAACTCAGGAACATTTCAAACATTCTTTTACATCTCTTCATCATCCTTATACACCTCCTTAATCTTCACTTGGATAGAGGGCCAGACGTCAATTTGAGAAATATTTGATTTTCCCCCTCCTTTAGGATTTCTAGATCTATCATTTAAAAATATAGAAATATTGGATCTTTTGTGATCCTCATCATGGAAAAGCTATCATGATCGTTTTGACTCAAAGCATCGACCACATTGTTCTCATTCCCAGTGGGGTAATGTATTGAGCAGTCAAAATCCTTTATCAGCTCTAACCATATTCTCTAGCGCATGTTCAACTCCTTCTATGTGAATATATATTTCATACATTTATGATCCACATATATATATATATATATCACACTTTTACTTATAAAGATAATTTTTCTATATCTTTAATGAAAAGATTTTCACTACTAACTCCAAATCACGAGTTGTGTAATTTTTATCATGAATCTTCAACTATCATGAGGAATGGGCTATAACCATGTTATTTTTCAAAAGAACACATACCAATCCATTCTTGTATTAATCACTTTAAATTATAAACCCTTATCCATTATAGGGTAATGTAAGCACAAGTGCACTGACCAACCTCCTCTTTAGTTCCTTGAAATTTTCCTCACATTCATCTTTTTGGAAGAACATCACACCCTTCCGAGTTAAATTGGTCTGTGGATTAGATAGTCATGAGAAATTATCCCCAAATGGTTGATAATATCCAATTAAATAAAGAAATCTATATATCTCAGTCATCATTATTGGGCTAGTCCAACTATCCAATAGACTTCGTCTTTGATTGAACTACTATTATAACATCTATTGAGATTACATGACCCAAAAATGAAACCTTTTTTTCCAAAATTCACACATTGGAAAATTTTCATAGAACTTATCCTTCCTTAGGGTCTTTAGTACAATTATCAAGTGATCTTCATTCTCTTACTTTCTCTTTGAATATATAAGAATATAATCTATAAATAGTGAAACAAATATATTGAAAAAACCTATAAAAACTATATTTATTAAATCTATAAAGATAATAGGGGAATTAGTAAGACTAAAAGGTATCACTATATATTCATAGTGATCATACCTTTTAGGTAATTTCATCTTGGGTATATCCTCTTTCTTGACCCTCAATTGATGATATCCAGAATGAAGGTCAATCTTGGAAAAGAATTGAGCTCTGCGCAGTTGATCAAACATGTCATAAATACGTGGAAGAGGATATTTGTTCTTCATTGTGATATTTTTTAACTCCAGATAATCAATGCAGAGTCACATTGATCCATATTTCTTCTTCACAAAAAGAACTGGTGCACCCCAAGGTGACACGCTTGGCTGAATGAATCCCTTATCAAGGTTTTCTTGGAGTTGATTCTTCAATTCCTAAAACTCAAGAGGGGATATTCTATAAGGAGTATTTGAAATTGGTGTGGAACTAGGTACAAGTTCTATTGAGAACTAAACTTCACGTTTTGGTGGAAGACTAGACAACTATTCCAGAAATACATCCACAAAATCTCAAACAACAGGCATGTCATAGATTTTGATCTTCTCCCCAACCATTTAAGATAAACAACCATGTTGAATGGGAATTAAGACCCATGCGCTGGATGTAATCTCCAAAATAAGTTCAAAATTATTGTCACATTGATGAATGATCGTAAGAGGGTTTCAAATATCAAACGTAACCTACCTTCCTTGAAAATTGATGTGGGATTTATGTAGAGAAATCCAATAAATTTCTATAATGACAACAAATTCAACCAGATGAAGAATGAAACAATTTTCAAGAAGTACATTCCCATAAACATCAACTAGAGAGGAATCATAGACTTGACATGAAATCATCATACCATTAGGGGTTTGCACTGATAATTCCACAACTAATTTCTTTGGTGGAATCTTAACACACTTAGAAAATTCTTTAAATATGAAAGAGTGGGTAGGTCCAGAATAAAATATGATGTTAGAAGTTCTAGAGTGGATGGTATGTGTAACTTTCATCATGTTGTTATCAAACCCCTCATTAGATATAGCTATTGCATGATATTTACCCTTATCTTAAGAGGTTGCTGACATTAATCCTCATCACCAACCCTCAGGTTTGGGAAATGGTTATCAAAATGCCCATACTCCAAACACTAAAAGCACTGAATCCTGGGAGGTGCACTATGCGTGGATTTTTCTCTATAATCATTTTGAGTAAACTTATTCCCATAAACTTGGAAATAAATTTCTCTATTTCCTTCCCTTTCACACATAAAACATTATTATACCCTCTAAGGAAATTTCCTCCATAATTCTTCCCACACTGAGAGCATAAAGGAAATTTCATCTTCTTTTCTCCATGGTTCTTAGAGTTTCATTTTAACTCCATCATCCTCTTCTTGTCAAAGCCATGAGATTGATACATGACTCCCACCACCATTTGAACATTGATTTCATAATGAAATTTTTTTCATAGCTACTAAAGTCTCTTATGGCCAACACCCTTCTAAGAATTTTCCTTAAACCACCAAAGAACCTATCAACTTTACCTTCGTGTGGGATGATAATTCCTAAATCTTACCTTGAAAGTCTCATGAAATTAGCCTCATAGGTACCAACGGAATCACCATCCCTTTACTTCAATTCAAGGAATTCTTTCTCCATCTTGGTACGAAGAATTTGAAGAAATTATTTATTGAAAAATATGTTCTTAAACTCATCCCAAACCATGGATTCAATCTCATCATGTTTCCTCATATTCTTGATTAGAGTCCCCCACTGATCTGCTTCTCCTTCCAAGAAATAAATATTCAGAATAAAATTCTCATGCTCTAACCATTGAAGAACAAAGAATAACTATTCAGTGGTACTAATCCATTGTTCAGCAATATGTGGATCATGAGACCGTCTAAATGAAGGTGGGAATTTCCCCATGAAAGGCTCAATAGAATGTTATTCTTTCCATTGGTCATTTGGATTTCCACCATGATTCATAGCATGAGAAATCTACATGATCATATAAATAAGGTTTTTCATTGGAGCTCCCATAGAATTTGGTTGCTTAGGTGTACAATAATTTCATTTTCTGTCTCAATCACCATTAACACGGTTCCTTCGGGTTCCAACCATTGACTAAAACCAAAATCATAGAGTAAGAAATAGTTATCATAATGAAGAACCACATAATCATGAAATATCACTTATAGGATGTCTAACTTATGAAAGCTTCCTTAATATATGACACCTTAGGTTTATCCAAGGTTATTCATAGCCAGCCTATTTCAGAATCCTTCATAATGGTTCGTAAAGAGTTTGTGAATTCCCAAAGCATATCCGTCAGGAGTATCAAAGATGGTGTGAAGCAAGACTCATTTTTATGTACCAAATTACCCCGAGTCAAGCCCAGAATATATTTTCCGAGTTTTTACCCCTAGGTATATCTATAACAGATCCACATACACTTCTCGTATCTAGAAAGGGATGTATTTCTTGGAAACCACTCACTCTATCCTTCACCAAAATTCCAAGGAATTTTGTTATAATTTTCCTTATCATTATACTTATCCTTAGATATGTCCTTAAGGTTATCATTAAGGTTTTTACATCCTAGTTTCCAAAGTTTAACTATAAATTTTATCTAATACCAACTGTAGTGAACCACTCTTTTCAAACATTAACATTTCATTACATATATGGTGTACTTAAACATTATACAAACATATTCCCAAAGAACATAGTTGGTATAGTGCCTTTGGAAACATAGAAATATAAACACTGGTATATAAGTGAGCTACATTATCTTCCACTAGTTTTTTTGTGACGAGCACCCTTCTTAGACACATAAAAAATAATACACATCTTTATAACCTAGGGAAGAAAACATAAAAATGGGTGAGATCTGATGATCAGTAAGGGTAAAAAAGGGAGATATGTAAGAATAATCACGAGCATAGGGCTATGATAACATGATCATGAAAATAGAAGATCTTACTAGGCATATCAAAGATCATATACATGAATCATAGAATAATGATTAGCAGTTCTTATGACAAGAATCAAAAGGAAGTAAAGGACAGAAGCCATGAAATAATAACATAGGATTATGACATGGAATTGTTGCAACACATAAGCATATACTGATTTACCTAGTATCCAAGTCATCAATGTCAAGGCCATATTAGTGGGAAAAGTCCTTTACTGAACTAGGTAACCCCCATTCTAGCCCTGTATTACTGAACTGAGTGTCCCTCATCCTAGTATTGTTTTATCTCATGATATATAAATCTATACCCAATGCATTAGAGGGAGATATAGGTCCCACCCGTTATATAATGAAATCATACATATATGTGCCACAAGATCATAAATGAACATATCGTAACCCATGAAATAAAATGGTTATCATAAACATGTAAACATATAATAACCTGTGGAAAGATACATTTTTCATAATCATTTAATCATAAACATAACCCATGAAAAGAAGTGGGTTTCAAAAGTATATAACCCATTAAAGAGAAATGGGCTTCATAAACATCATTCCCTCAAAACATAATCCATTCAAAGAAAGAATATGAATAGAAAAATTGAATAATTTCCCAAAAAAAGGAATGATAAACTATAGTGGATGTTATCTTATATTGGAAGTAATTTTTAAAGGTATTTTAAAAACATTTCTTGATGAAAATATCCTTTCTTATTTGAAAATTATTTTTGTAACATAAAACATTTTGTAGAATTTTTTATTCGAAAATAGATTTGAAAATTTATAAAGGAATATTTTAAAACAATTTTAAAATCATTTTTCCTTGAAAAGAAACTTCAAGGATCGTTTGAAATCATCTTTGAAAACATATTTTAAAATATGATTTTTGAATACAATGGATTTTCAACCAAAGATAGAGATTGTATAATTTTATTAAAAACATTATGTTATGTACCAAAGAGTGGGAGAAATGGTAATAAAAAATTATGATATCTTGAATAAACATAGTATAATTAAACTCATAAATATTATTTAGATATCTCATCAAAGTAAGCATAAACATAAACAATCTCGAAAAAATGATAAGATTGTCTCAATAAAGTCTTATAACTTAGTTACTTGGGATCATACTCTCCATGTAAGAAAAGAAAATTACATGAAGCTTAATATATCATTAATAAAGTATTTTCATGATAAAACATGTACAATTTAAGTATATACACCTTGAAAAGGATCTTAGGTGTATGAAAAAACATGAGTCTCAAAGAAGGAAAATTGAGACCAAAATATTTTACCAATTTGGTAACTTTTGAAAGTTAAAACCCATGAAAGAAGGATCAAAGAATGGATATTTGAATAATGATAAATTTAGGTATAAGATACATATAATTAAATCATGGGTATTACACAAACCTCACAAAAGTAAAGAGTGGTGAACATAACATGAATCTCATAGGAATTAAAAGTGAGATAAAATTCCCCTTAACTTGTGTCTTGAATCTCTCCATACTCATACATGCTTCTTGTATAATAATTAAAACTTTATCATATGTATTTTACAGAATAATATTCTTATACATAATACCTTATATGGTTTTATTATGAACTTATATTACCCACTTTTTAACAATCCTATGTTAAAATTTATCTTCGGGTAATCATTCGTTTTGTTCTTTGCATGTGTCCTAATTAGTTATAGCGTTGGTCCTTATACTTATATCATGATTTCATAAGGTTAAACATGATATAAATATAAGTTATATCTAGGGTATATGTATTATAATATTTTATATTATAATTAAGGATGAAATGGAATACATCATTCGTGGAGATGACAATCTGTTCGTACACATGAATGTTATTTCTGTTTTTATTACTGTATTGAAACAAGGTATGTAAATGACATATTTATATATATATATATGTATATATATATAATTATTATATCATAATTACTATATAATATATATCATATAAGTTTATTAAACCCATCCTTAATACATTCCATGTGGTGTGTGAACGAATCACATCGCTTTGAGGGGGCGGTAGCCACATTACCTCAAACGAGATTATTGTATTAACACCAAATGGAAGGTAAAAAGATGAGTATTAAAAAAGGAAAAAAATAAAGATATAATAAATATAATATATTAAACATATAAATATATTTTCCATCATAATTTCCACCATTATTGGTGGTAAAGGAGAAATAAACAATCATCGTTTCGCGATGCAGTAGTTTGATATACACAGAAACAGTATGTTCAACATCCATTAGATGGAGGTATGTGTACATGTTGATAAAAACATTTTCATAAAAACATCATAGTATATTTAAGATAATTTTATTTTCACACAAGAAGGTAATAAAGGGATTGGAGCAGTGAAGAAGAGAAATAAAGAAATGAGTTTGAAGGAAGACAATACCTCTAAATCGGGTAACTCCTTTTGGCTTGTTCTTAAAGGCTTCCTTGATATATTTTCTTCCCAAAGGGTGGATTTAAGGTATATAGGAGGATTTTTGAGAGGAAATTTGGGTTGGTCTTTCCCGATATTAAGAGACTTTATAGGTTTGAAGAATTGGTAGAGGTGGTGGCCTTTTATTGGGAAGGAAAAGGACTCACAAGGAATTTTTAGAAACAAATTAGGTGTGCACATGTTCTTGCCTAAAAAAAATCTTAAAAAACAAAAAAAAATAAAGGTTTATGGACGCATTATGGACATCCAATGGGTGTTGTGTGAGTTTCTAGGTCATTTGGTCCCTTAATTTTAAGGTTTAGTCCCTAATTAAGCTTAATTTGGCCTTAACTACTATGATTAATTTTAATCACTTTTACTAATCACTTTGGTCAAAAATTAACATGGTCTAATTGTACTATAAATATTAGATTAAATACAATGGTTTATGTAGTATTTTTTAAATTCACAACACATGATCAATAAAATTAATATTAGTGTTAATCCTGCATACAGGATGAAATTACATGGTTTTAAAGTAGGAAAAAGTTCAGAAGTTTGTTAAGATTTTTAATTCAGTTTCAAAGTGAAATTAATCCTAATGAATTAAATTTTATTAATTTATGTAATATTAATCTAATATGACCTCAAAATATATTTATAATATCATTTATTATTAATAATTAATTAAACAAAAAGGTAGTTCTTAAATAAAAAGCAGTATTTTTCACTATTCATTCAAAAATGAAGTTTCTCAGAAATATCCAAAAAAATTAACCCTAAGATAATTTTGGAATTATGAATTAAAAAATGAATATTTTTTTAACAAATTAAATTTCAAAATGTTTTTAAAATTACTTTCACTATTATAAGTATTTAATTCAAGAAAACAATGTTTTTAAATATAAAAAGGACTTTACCAGAAATCATATCTTTTATTATCAATATGTTTTATTTATATAAAAAAATTAAAAAAAATTTTTGAAATTTTTTTATTAATTTTCATATTAATATGTTTAACTAATGGTTATAATTATCATATTTAAATAATTAAAATAATAAAAATAGACATTTCATAGAAACTCAGTGTTGCATGTATCATACACCAACTCGGTGTTGCGTGCATCATATGCGAAGTTGGTGTGGAGTGGAACATACTCCAAGTTAGTTCCATGTGAAAGGAATATTTGACTTATTTCATTGCAAGATATAAATTCAAATTAAAATTTATTCGAAAAAACAGGTCCATAAAGACTTAAGGTGTTACACTGCTCTAAGCAGCACCTGGAACATCTCAATGTATAAGCGCATATCATCCATAGAAACTACATGCATTTTTATCCCTATCTTCTAAATAGGGTATATAGGATGCCTCCATGGGGTTCAATCCCAACCAATGGTAAACCTTGGTGTTCCCCTTTCTGGGGTAGGCCTCCCCGATCCATCCTTTGTGGTGTCCAGATCAGCATTCTTGGTGTGAACTCTTCCTTCTATAGGACATGCCACCCAAGATCCTTCCTCATTAGTCATTTTGATCTATCCACTTGGTAAATCTTCTAGGTTCTCCCTCCTAGGGACGTACCAATATAATCCACACTTATCATTGTACTGATCAATCTGATTTTTCACTGTTAGACGTTAAACTCATATCGTGCCCTGTATTAAACATGGGAAACATAGAAAATCCTCAAAGGCATGACTATGGCATGACATACCCCAAAATCTATGTGGGAAGCCTATAGTTTACATTCCCTTGAGAATCCCTATGAATAGTAAGAATACATGTACTATAATGTTCCAATGTCAAGACATTCCATAGATACAACATTTTGACTACTATCCTGACTGAAGGTTGCTGCCCCAACTTGGCCATTTTGAATTTTTTAGAGGAAGCAGTATAATTAACTAGCATACACAAAGAGATGGAACCAGGAATGAGTTTCATGAATAACATCTTAATCTATAAGGGAGACCCAGAATGGGTGACAAGTTCTGAGGAGGAATCCACATAAGGAGAAACTGACATCCCATCTCTCATTTCGATCAAGGAGCAAACATCATCGAAGAGGTGATTGATGTCACCCGCCTGGGATTTTGAGGTACAATGCGACCGTCAACGAGTGTCAAAACACCCATGGTGGGTGGGTATGGACAGAAAGTGTCAGAAAAAAAGTCCAATAATCAATTTCTCTTCCACAATTTCTAATAAAATTTTCATTAAATTTTTTTACTAATAAAGAGTATCAATATGTATCAAATGATCAATAAAAAACTGATTTTAATGATCTATCCAAATAGAATGTTTGGATTTTCTTCTCATTTATATTTCTAAAGTAATAATACCATAACCATTTAGTATTTTTTTCATTCAATTTAACTATCATACTTTTTATTTTGTGCACTACATTATTTATTTCTATAATATATATAAACAATTAACAATATTTATAATTCTATAAAAAAATTTATTCATATATATATAATAAAATTTGTTCCTAATATCTATAGAAAATATTTCCCTATCCAAACCAAAAATATAAATCTATTTTTTATTTATAGATAGTGAATGGTAATTTTATTCTATAAAACATGATAAGATAAAACATAAAAATGGGAGGATAACCATGAGGTTAAAGGAAAATTTGTGATAGTGCTTCACTTTCAACACTATAAAAGTACAACCATAGATATTTATTTGAACCATTTAAGCCTTGATCCAAATGGGTAAAATTTATTGTTCATGATTTAGGAATTTTTGAATTTAGTAATAGCCTTAGTGCCCTCAGATACCAAATGATTCACTAATTCCCTGGGGAGAATGTGTAGAACTTTTTTTGGATATCCATACGATGTGATAGTGAGATTATTTTTATACCAAGTGAGGTGGAAGGATTGTTAGGAAATATTTTTAATGATATTTTAAAGAAATATATTCATAATATACATGAATTTTATATATATCTTGAGGTCAGGGTGAACAATCTTGATAACCACAATGATTTTGATCTTAGCAGTCTTGACACACTTCTATGAACACTTCTTCTTTTTAATTTCCGATATAGAAACTTTGGGTAGAATATTCCTAGACTTTTACATATTATGTAAATAAATATTATTCTCCTATAACTTTATCACTTCAACATGAATCTTATCAAATAAATTTTCCTCATCCTTTGGTTCCACCAATAACTATAGTAAATGTAAAGTTTCAAAAATAGTAAATGGAAAAAATAATGATAAATTTGTTAAATTAAAATTTCTTGGATAATATTTTTTTAATATTTTTGAAGGGTATATAGATTCATATTCTATTACTAATTACTAGTAAATTTCAATTTCAAGAGTTCTTGAACCTAGAACTCAATTAATTTTATGGAGAACTATCCCTGCTAGACCATGGAATCATGTTCATTAAAACATAGTAATAAATTTATAATTCTAGAATTAATTCACTAGGTAGGTGAGAACCACATGTTTATACCTCCATTGAGATAAAAAATTCTCTATTTATAATGCATATATACTTATCTCCAATAAAAAATATCAGCTAATTATATTTCAGCCTAAGACATCCTAAAAGGGGAGGGGTGAATCAAGTGTGGAACATTTCTTTTCAAATGTTGGATCTTGTTCCCATATAGGTATGAACACATTAAACCTAGAATAATTCAATATGAATACACCATAATTACAAATTAATAAATTTAAAAAAGGAATATCAGTTTTACTTGGTTCACCACTAAGGTATAGTCTAAGGAATATATATACATATATACTATTATGCTGATGTACGAGAATCTATTAATATCCCCTCATTTATTAGATAAATTATTTATCCATGGTCACTCCATCCAAGGATCACTTCCTTTATTATTTGATACATGGATTAGTGAATTGACTATATAGATCACATCAACTAACTCCTCATTTTGGCACTAATTTAGATGAAGTTATTCAAAAAAAAATTATGTGTAGCTAGATTCCATATTTTAAATAATGTGTTCTTTGATTTTAACCATGAATACTAGTGTATTATGGTCCAATGTAATCTGTTATCCCAATAATAACCACCAATAATACTCCACTAAAATACTATCTTTCACCTAGTTACCTTTTCTTAGGATTTAGTAAGAAAATATCATTCAAGTCACTTCACTCAGGTAAGTTCCTATGATGTCCCTTCACAAAACCTCTTTTCTTCAAGTATTTCCACTGAAGTGTTTTTTTGCAATTTTATTCTCTAAGGAAAGTTCACCAAACTATGTTATCCATACTACCATCACAATTCATTTTTCACAAAAACATTTTTTGTGAAATTACCTTTTATTTACCATTATTACTAAAATTATTTCATGAAAATCTCTTTTCTCTGGTAAGTTATCTCAAGTATCCCACATGTAACTATCCTTGTACAACTTTCTTCGCCAAGATATCTTCTATCAAGTTTAGTTTGAGAAAGTATATATGATTAGGTAATCCTTAAATGAAGAGTGACCTAATAATACTACTTTTAATACATGTTTTTTCTAATATAGAGTATAATAGTATTTATAGGAAAACCCCAACCTTCATTTATCCAAATAGCATGACACATTAATCCTGTAACTTGACTTCCATGACACCTAACCATCAGAAATCTCCTGGCCTACATGAAACTGAATAACACCCAACCACTTGACTATAATATAACCCAACTATCATAAATAACCTAAATTGCATGAAACCCAACTATAATGAAGTTCATTTACTAGCACAAAATATATTTAAGTAGAGAAAAAATCATACCTTTACACCAAGAACAAATTTGAACTTCTTCTAATAAATTTCTAGCTTATAATTTATATATAACACCTCCATTTATATTCAAATTCCTAGAAAAATATGAAAAAATAATGACAAAAAACACAAAAAACATGAATATCAAACTCATATCATCTTGGTCAAAAAATTCTCATACTTTTTATTTATTATCAATCAAAATTGGAATTCGACTATACAAACACATGTTACTTCTTCTTAATGACAACTGAATATCCCATTCATCACTATAACTCTATTTGAGAATTAATTAGTGTATAAAACATGATCTCAAGAGAGTATTACATAGTTCATGAAATTCCAATTTCCAAATATCCATTATATTATAGCTTAATTAAACAAAATTCTCCATGGCTCGTTCTCCCCCTTGAAGCTCAATAGTAAAACCACTTTTCACTGACACCACATATTCAGAAACATAGTCAGCCACCATTGTTTCTCATTGAATTTGACTAGAAACATAGTTGTTCTCCATCTTTAAAAATAAAAACATATAGAATTAACCTACTTTAATAAAATAAACAAGATAAATAATTACATAAAAACTGCGAGAGGGGAGAAATCCAAACATCCTTAAGCCAAGGGAGGTTGTAAAACACTAAGTATTAACCAATGTTTGTCTAATGTTAGAGTATCCAATGGATATTTCATGATATATACCACAATTTGGTAAGTTCCAACATGCTCTAATTTGAAAATTCCTTGCCAGAATTTTAATTAAATAAAGTGGTACCTGATCTCAAAATATTTTTTATATGAGTACTATACTTTATTTTTTCATGAGGTCAATTACACATTCCATAAGAAAAAACATTATCATTATTGACTTCAATTATTCAAGAATATCTTCTAATAGTTGATTGATCCATAGAAGTGGAGTTCATTCCTTGGTCACTAAAAGATATTCTTCTTCTTCCATGATCAAAAAAGTGTGTACCTATTTTTTAACCAATTATCATAAATATTTACTTCAAATGAATAATTCCTTACCACTAATGGACTTACAGTCGACTACATCACTAATATAGCTGACATCATAAAATGCAGATAACAAATGATCCTTTACTATATTAATGTATAAAGAAAACTGAGAGTACCTTGTAAATAAGTTATAACCAATTTAACTACTATGAGATGCTTTTAATTCAAATTATATTGGAAATGGAATGTCATACATGAGGAAAAAAATAATACCCAACCAGGTTGTAGTCTAATATTTAAATCCTCCAATTATCCACTTATATAAGGTAAGATTCATATATTTATCATCCTCTTGTTTTATAGTCATAGTTACAACTGCAACCAGAGTCAAATTTTGATTAGGATCGTGTATATCAAGTTTCTTAAGAAAATATATTACATACATAACCTAATACATAAATTTGTATCTCTTATTATGAACAACTTACAACCCTAAAAAATAAGTGATTTCACCAATCATGAACATTAGAAATATAAACACAGTAAATTAGAAAACTCCTCTATACACTATTTCTATATTCCACCAAATATTATATCTTCCACATATTCCAACATCATGAATTGTTATTACATATAATACTTTACATAAAGGTTATGATCAAAACCTCCCATTGTTAACATAAACTTCTTTTAAGTATGATTCCTACTAAGAATACCATGGTCATGGAACTTATTTAAGATATTACAAATACATTTTTAATATGATCACTTTGGTTTCATCATTTCCAATTAAGAAACCCATTGTTTATTATAAATAAAAATACTCTAAGAGTACACCATTAAAGAGAACCATTTTAATTTCCATATTGTAAATAATAAAACCTATTCAAATTATCATCTCTAAAAAGATCCAGATCAACTCAAGTAGAGACACTAGAGAAATAATTTATTTAACATAAACTTCATGAATTTGTGTATAGAATTTAAAAACCATTCCTACCTTATTTAGGATCACATTTACATGTTCTTAAAATTTATTATTAACATATAGTCTTCATTATTTGAATAACTCAAGAAATAATTAGGATTTGTATAAACTTCATCATCTTCGTCACCCAATTCCTCAATGTTTGAGTTTCCATAATTCATTCATCTAGTGTATCACTAACCATTCCATGATTTACCTCTTTAATCCAAATGAATCATCTGATTCCAATGAATTAAAAAAAATTAGATAATTTTTCCTTCAATTACACATTTAATAGGGTTCCCTCTCCTCCCCCAGTCTTATTGCCACTTAATTTTTATTATACACCACAAATTTTATTACTTCATTAGAATAGCGGTGAGAGATGCCAATTTTAGTGAGTAATATTTTGGACACATTATTCACCTTCTAATTTCTTCAGTCAATAAATCCATTAAATTTGTGGATTTATTGACAAAGATACCTCAATATTTAATGATGTGTTCCTTAATGTAATTTTCTAATTCAATGGTTTTGTATTGTGTTCCATTTTCAGATCACAACATTTTTCTTTTACATCACGTCTCATTTTTTATTCTCCTTTGATACCTTTTCATGAAATCCATGAATTATACAGTATAATTCATATAACACATGCCATTATTTTATAACAATTAATAAAGAGGATGAAATACCTCTCTCCATGGGTGCCTGGTCAATTCATTGGGCCACACACATGTGTGTACTAGATCAATTAAATTACATTTCATTTTTCTTCTTCTACCAAAATAGATTTTATACAAAAATTCCATTCACACATGAATCACATTTATTTTCACGAAAATACTTCAGATAAGGAATATCCATAATTAATTTTATCATAGATATGTTCTCCATAATATTCTTTTGGATGTGTCATAACATTCAATTCCATAAGCTATTCTAATCATTAACTATTTGAATACATGTATTTTCTTTACTATACACCTTGTATATATTACTATTTGTACTCCAAACATACATAAGAGTGTTTTCAACCTTTCATTTTATTAAAAACCACCCTTTTTAATAGTAACCTCAAGAATAGTTTAATAGAGCTGATTCACACTCAAGTGGTTGTGCTGTAAGCCATCCATAAAGAGAATTTGTGAATTTTTCAACTCATCGCCTACTAACTTGGTGTTTATACTCTATTTGATTTTTAACCTCATTAATATAGAAAACATATGGTTTTATTTAATCTTATATTCATGTATTTAAATAGATTTATATTTATTTACATGTGTGAAGATAACCCATAATCAAGGATCTAGGTGTTACTATTCTTAGATGCTTTGAGATATGTTTCTACAATTCTAACCTTCTATATCATCATCTTTTACATTGATGATAATCTCATCTAAGTTGAGTCAAAATATAAACTCGCTTGTTTCTTTTGAGAATGTTTTGTGTAATCATATTTATCATTCTATTTTAGTGGAGAGTATTTGTTTTTTCATATAGATCCAAGTTGTGTGGCCTTATATTTCTACATCTTTGATTTCCTTGGTTATTATTTTTTATTATTCTATATATACAATCAATATAATTATAACAAAATTATAATAATAATATAAAAATCAAGAGAAATAATTTATTCTATTAGATGAATAATATTTTATCATTCTCTTTTTAAACTTCTATGTATTTCTCTATTCAAATATTTCATTTCCTCTTCACAATAGTACATGATGCGGCCAAGAAATACATAGAATCAAAAATTCGTAGGAGGAAATATATTCTCTACTTATTTACTCCTCATGTACCAGCCCCTATATAGTTTTCTAGTTACTGATTAACACTAGATTACTGAGGATTTTTACAAACCATTTTCTTTCCTTTGTTTATAGTAATCATTTTTCATGATTCAAGAGTCTTAGTTTTGATGAAAAAAATCACAAACCTTATAATTCCATTTCCTTTGGTATATTTATATTCTTGA
Source organism: Viscum album (assembly GCA_963277665.1). NCBI lineage: Eukaryota > Viridiplantae > Streptophyta > Magnoliopsida > Santalales > Viscaceae > Viscum > Viscum album. The sequence continues at coordinate 1,081,228,321 of OY728132.1, forward strand.
ATTTGATGTCTTGAAATCATAATTGAATCTAATTTTACTCGTAATCCTAGGTTTTTATTCTCCCCAAATTATATCTACACCTTTGGAGCCCCTCGCGGGCCTTCGTAATAGGTGTTCATATGGGAACTTCTTAAAGGAACCTTCTTTTTGAAATATCTTAGTTTCATTTCATATTAATTTATTAATCTAGGAAACTACCTAATATTATAGGGATAAAAACTTATTTGTATAATTATATTCATGATCATTAATGTTATCAATAACTTTCACATATTCTTCAATATTCAACTTGATGTTCAATATATCTTTTCAGTATACCTAACTAAATGATTGATCAACCAATTATTTCTCTTGTCAGTCAATATACGATTTGAGATTTCCCACAAATTCATATAATTCTATCAACATACCACCAATATTTCATTTTTTATTTCTTTAAGAAATTATCTCATCAAGACCCCCTAAAGTTCCACCTTAAGATCAACCACACCTTATCGTTGGATGTCTTTCTCTTGTTCAGGTTCTTATTTTTCAACCATAGCCATCATAACATTTTTTATATCAAACGTAAACTATTTTACACTTTCTACAAAGAATATTCATTATTATATTCTTATTTTCATACAAATTTTATTTGATTAAACTTATTTTCTAATGAATATCCCAATTTGATGTCACTTTTATGTGGGAACCACCTTCATTGTTTCAAGGTTATTTTGTGACAACCTTGACTCCAATATCCTATAGGCCATGTTTAATTCATTTTATTGGTAAGAGATAAAATAGATTTAATCCAAATTCATTTATTATTTTTTAAATATTTGGAGGCTCAAGACGTACATGATTTTTATATTATATTAGAAAAATAAAACCAATCATGCAATAATTTCTTGCATCCTTGAAATTCAATCAAAGATTACTTCTTCATATCCTGAGGAAAGGAAATCATAATAAAGGGGGATCGTATATTCCTACTAAGGGAAATAATATGATAGAATATATCATGAATACAATAGTTATAAATAATATGGGAGAGTTAATAATAAATACATGTGTCATTTAATAAAGAACTTGAGCTCCAAAATATACCCATGGAAAATATCAGCCTAAAAGTAACATGGATAATAATTAGTGAAAATTTAATTAAGGAAATGAATAATGTCATATATCGTTATATTACCATCAATAACTCATATAAAGGCATCATTAAACTTACCATAAGGTCCTATAGCTGATACATTTCAATAAATGGGTTTGTATATACCAAACACCCAACTAATTTGGCCAATTTTTTGCCTCGTGAGACCAGTCGATGTATCGAGGGGCTATATATAACCAGGGCCCACCCACCAATTAAATATATCAATTATATTTCATATATATTGAATAAAAATTAATATATAATCAATATTTCATATCAATAAAAAAATATCTGTATTGATTCCAGAATATAAAATGTAAATATTTCCCCACTCAACGAAAAAAAAATTCTTAAAAAGATTCCTATAGATAACACCATATATTGAAAAGGTATATAGATAATAGAGTATCAAATTAATAGAAATGAAACATAATATATCCATGATACTAAAAATATTCATATGAAAGAGAAAAATAATTTCCAAATAATAATGGAAAGTGATGGGGAACATGATCACAAGAAAGTGAAAGATAAAGAAATAATCTATAATCCATAAACCAATAAAGGATGACAAAATACCATAAATTCACAGGAAATTAGGTCCTTAAATGAAGTCACTTATTTTATAAAATATATAGGATAATGGAATTAAAACTTTTAAAGTAAAATTTCTTAACACCTCTATAACTTTTTATAAAAACAATGTTATAAATTACTACAAAAATTCTTTTCAACCTTTTAGAAAATAATTCCATTTTACAAAAAATTCACATAATAATGGAAAATAATTTTATTTGAAAAACCTAGAAACTTATATAGGGATATAAATAGTTAATAATGGTTTTGTATGCTGGAAAAGATATTTATATTGTATACATTAAAACTAACTATCCTTTCACACTTTTGTCAAAAGTAAAAAAATGACTTGTTTGGAAAAGATTAAATGGATTTAATTTAATCTTTTGTAAAGAAAGTAAAAGGTAGCAAAAAATAATTTTTCCAATAATATAAAATTATATATAAGATTTTATTAAATAATTTTATGAATACGGACAAGAAAGAGAGATATTCTTGGTTAAAAGTTGATAAATAAGGTATGCTTTTTAAAAAAATATTCTTATGATCTTTTTGAGTACCGAAGAGGGGAAAAGTTAGAATAAAACATGGAAACCAATGAAATAAATATAGGATAAAAAAATATATGGGTCTCAAAATGAAAGGATATATAATTCTTCCAATGTATATTTAAATAAGAACAACCTCAATAAGAGTGATATTGTAAAATAAACCTTTACAACATTAATAACTATTGAATCAAGCCCCCTTAAAATAGAAAAATGAAATGAAAATTTAAATACCACGAATAATGATTAATTCATGATATAATATTTCAAAGGTTAATTATATAAAACATATAAACTAAATTAGGTGCATAATATAAAATAAGTCTTAGTGGAGTAAAACAGAGATGAAAAACCACTACCTTCAATTCCTGCTTGGTCAAACATTTTATATCCTCCCAAATAATCAATTTAAATTTATAAAATACTTTTGATAGAAAATTTTTCATCCTTATTCTCTTTTTAAGGTAATTTTATAATCATTTTACATCCATTCATTGTGTAGTTCTTGTTTCCACCAGTCCCTTAAGGTTGTTTGATCAATTTATCCAAAACTAATTTGGTATATTGACCATGGTAAAAATTGTTATGGAATGGTTCCATAATATCTAAAAATGAAATAATTTATTTAATATAATTTTTATTAATTTTATAAAAAAAATTAACCATCCATTAAATACATTAATATTAAAATGAAATACATCATTAATGGTGTCGGTAGTCTACATGTATTCATAATGCCATTTTCTATTTCCTAATGGTTGAGAGGAAGGAAATTATATAATGAATAATATTTCAAGTAGATTATTTATATCATAAATATCATAAATATTAATTAAATATATCTTCATGATCATTCATTCAAAGAGAATATGAAAATCTAATCACATCACTTTGTAGAGGTGGTAGTCCACACATACGCATGAGCAATGTTATCATTTTTCAACAGATGGGAGTGTAATAAGTTAGATATTATTTTATCTATAAATAGAAGTAATAATTTAATAGATATTATATATATTCATTAAATCCAAAATTATAACCATCCATATTAGGAAGTGATGAAAAAAGATACACATCACTTCACGAAGGCGGTGGTCCACACACACATGAGTAAAGATTCCATTTTCGTGGGATAGAGAAGAGGTAGATAATAATTATTAAATAAAAATAATAAAATTTAATTATATTTATGATAATATTTTAATTACATTAGTATGTATACAAAATATTCTAAGGATGTATAAAAAATGAAATTTAAAGGAGTCTGTTAAGACCATTACCTCTTTTTTGGGAAACCTCATTTGGATTAAACCTTCAGCCTTATTAAATTGTTATTTTTAGAAGAACCAAACTTATAGTATGTATAAAAAGATTTTTTAGAGATATTTTAGTAGTAATTTAATGATATATGTGTCTCAAGAAGTGTTTATAAGTGAGGGGAGGAGGTTCCTTTTTTATAAGTGAGGTGGGTGAAAAACTTATAAATATTTGAAACTTTATTAATACTAAATGTCTTAATAATGTAAAGTGGATCAAAATTTTCATATTTTAGATAAAAAATTATTATTAAAAAAAACAAACTGATTATATTTAATAACATGTTTTTTATACTTAGGCCGTACCCCTTTTTAAAATCCTTTTAACCAATTTCAACCTTAACCCTAGTGAAAAATTTATACTATTGTTACTATTTATTATGACTAAAAATGAAATTTAACTTATAAAAAAAATCAACAGGAATATTATAAATATTTAATCTATTTTCTAAGATTAAATTTCTATAAGTAATAAAAATTAAATTTAATATAAGTTCTTAAAATACATGAAACCCTTTTTTTAGAAAAATGTCCACCTTAAGAATAAAACTGATTTTATTCCAAAATCATGTATATTATTAATGAAAATGGAATTTATTATATTATGTTAAATCAAAGAATTATTATTTTAAATTAAAACCAATAAAAAACTTAATATAACCATATGGTGAGAGGAACCAAAAATATATTTTATTTGAATAAAAACCTTACTAAGATTTTCAAAATGTCTACCATAGATTTTTTAGTTCAAAATTTTATTTTTAAAATAATTATATTAATTAATAAATTTATATTTGGTATAATAAAAGGTTTTATAAAATTTCATTTCATTCTTATATCATGACACTCTCATAAAAGTGGCATTATCGGTATTTTTCACTACTCACTCAAAAATCAATAATTTTTAAAAAATCTCCACAAATTTACCCTAAACTAATTTTGAAATGATAAATTCAAAAATTAAATTCATTTCATAAAATTTAAATTATAATTTTTTCTTTAATTTTAATTTAAATAAAATTCTTGAAAAAATCCATGTGCATTGTTTTATAGTTTCTTTATAATGAAATTCTTACTTAATATAATTAAATCTCGACTAATTCATTCCCCCCTTAAAATATTTCATCATAAAAATTTATAGAATGTAACCTAATAAAAAAATCGGGTTTGTGTTCATCTTAAATTTCTTAGGTTCCCAAATTTCATTCTTTATCTTATGATTTCTTTGAATTACCTTTACCAACCAGTTAGTCTGATTCCACAACACTAATTCTGTACTGTTAAGAATCTATATAGGCTCATCACAATAAGATAAAATCTGGCTCAAATTCTATTTCTTCAAATGTTAGTACATGTGGTGGGTCTTGCATATACTTTCTTAATAGTTGTATATAGAACAAATTATGCACCTTATAGAGTTTGATTTTAATTTCAAAACAATAAGCCACGGTTTCAATTCTTTCTAAAATCTCAAATGGCCTAATATTCCTGGGACTTAGTTTCACTTTCTCAGCAAACCATATAGTACCCTTCCATGAATATTCCCTCAAGAAAATATAATACACTACTTAAAATTATATATAATTACTTTTTTTATCAATATATCTCTTTTTCCTAATTGTAAATAACATGATATAACTCTATATATTTCATATTTCACCATTTTATCCTAAAACATTTTCTAGGTCTAAAGTATTCCTTTTAATAACTTCATCCAAAAAATATGGTGCATGACATATTTTACTATATAATAATTCATACCATGCAATTTGATTGATTTAATAGAGGATATTATTTTATGAAAATTCCACCAAAGGTTAATAATGATATCATAAACCTTGAAAGTAAGGTGAGCATGACCTTAGTGTGAGTTCTAATGTTTAAATAGTCTGGTTTAACTACCCATATATCTAATAATGATAATCAGTTATCAAATGTAGCTCTATGTTGAGATCATTTGGAAGACATTTCTAGAATTTTGATTTAAACCATGGGTCATGATTAGATACAATCAAAATAGATGAACCATGAATTCTCACAAATTCATTGATATAAAGTTGTGTAAGGAACTCAAGAGGTAAATGCTCCCTTATAGATAAGAAATATATAGACTTGGTAGGATGATCAACCATAACCCATATAAAATTATTTATTTTAGGAGTCAATACAAATACAGTTAAAAAGTTCATATAATATCATCCCACTTACACATAGAAACAAGGATAGGTTGAAAAAAATTGTTAGGATATTGTCTCTCAAACATAACCTCTTGAAAACCCAATCATCTTGATACATAGTCAAAAATTTCGCACTACATACTATCCAATAAAATATGTTTTCTTAAATCCCAATAAATATTGTTGCCACCAAGGGGTATAAATAAATATGAGCTATGGGATTTAGTAAGTAATTCCCTCTTTAACTCAAGTATTGATATAAAACATGGAATCCTTATAAAGTTCATCACAAAAACTTCATAAATTAAGTCTTACACATTTCCATCATTCATAGAATTAATTTTATTTTTTATACCCTTTTAATCTTGGTACGGAATTTTTAGTTTCTGTAATAAATATAGTTTTGAAGTAATTTAAAAAAAGAGTGATTTTCCCCTTCCTTAAAGATTATTTTATCTAACTTTACTAAATAAATGAATATATGTTCTTTGTCAATCCACATTTTAGTCAAAACTCTGTGATCTTTCCTACTCAACACATAAACCACCTTATTTCCTTTCCCAGGGTGGTTGTGTATTGAGAAATTATAACCCTTGAGTAGCTATATCAATTTCTTTTGTCTCATATTCATCTCCTTTTTTTGAAATTATTTATTCAATAAAATTTTTATCTATATATATCTCACATCTTTCACTATATAGATATTGAATCTATATCTTCTAGGAAAATATTATAGCTATCAACTCAAGATTATTTGTTGTAAAATTATTTCCATGGATCATTAAATTTCATGATTTTTAAGAAAAAACTCTATCAATCTATATAAGGACACATCGAAGTCCTTTCATTGATGTATCACTATATATCGAAAAACCATCCTTCCCCAATTGTAATGTTAATATAGGTGAATTGAACTGTATCCTCTTTAATTCTTTAGAACATTCTTTAAATTATTTTAACCTTATGAATCTGGACCCTTTATATGTCAACCTTGTTAATGGGTTAGATAATAGAGAAATTCTTTGGACAATGTGCCAATAGTAACCTACAAATACAAGGAAACTATGTATATTTGTTATGAATTTTGGAGTAGTACAATATTTAAATACTTATTTCTTAGAAGGATCAATTGATATCCCATCCTTAGAGACAGTATAGAAATGAAAATAAACTTCATAAAGAAATAATTCTCTCTTACTAAATTTACCATATAAATATTATCCTCTAAAAGTTTTAAGGGTGATTCTCAAATGGTTTTTATTATCTTTATATATTTTTGATTATACAAAGATATCAACAATAGAGATAAAAATGAAATTATCAAGATAATATTTGAATACCATATTAATTAGGTTCATAAAAATGGAGGAAGAATTAGTAAATATAATGGAAATTACTGTAAACTCAGAATGTCCATAACTCATATGAAATGTCATCATTGGAATATATTACTTGAATAATTTCAATTTATGATAACTAGAATGATGACCAATATTTGAAAAAAATATTTTTATCCATGAAGTTGACTAAAAAAGTCATCAGTTTGAGGCACAAGATACAGGTTCTTTATAGTAATGGTATTTATTTCCCTGTAATTGAGGTACAACCTCTATAAGGACCCAATCATAAACACTAAATAATATTGAGTTTATTATCTTACATTTGAGGATATTTTTAGGTTTAGTTTTTTAGATAATTAATTCATAACTAATACATAAAAAACCATAAACTAAAAAGTGTACACTGATGATAAGTATCCATTTTTCTGATAATATAAAACTTTTAAAATAAATCAGTATTTCTTTCCATGAAAAATATTAAGGATTTTAAACTTTAATTCTTTATTTCATTTATCCATCCCTATAACCTATTAATTTTTTATAAAAACGTGGTATGGGTATAAAAAGATCAGAAAGGGACATAAAAATAAGAAGTCTATCAGTTCAATGAGAAACATGAAAACTCATGAAAATACTTTTCATAAAATCAGTGGTTTTTTCTAATAAAGGGAATCATTTTTCCTTTTAAAAGAATCATTATCTTTCCTTTTGAAATCAAAATAATTCCACTAAAACTGATTAAAAAATATTGAAATTCATGCAGGTGACTTGGGACATCATCTCATAGAACCCTTATAGAACCCTAAAAAATTTGAATAACCTTACAACCAACTACTAATATAATTCTCTAGGGAACATGATCATTACCCAATTCATTAGAGCTCTATCTTGGTGAACCAATCCTATAAGCTAAAATGGGATCACTCGTGATCTATAATGGGTATTAGAATATCATAAAAAATGTACAAGGAACATATCATGAATATAACATTTTGTGATTTCCATTTTTCATTATAAAAAAAATTAAAAAACAATTTTAAACATAGATTCAAATCTATTTTAGATTTTAAATTCAAGTTTCTTTTAAAACCCCGTATTCAATACTAAGATAACATTTTCTTTTTAAAACCCCATTTTCAATACCAAAATTACCAAAAAAATAGGAATTAGGGTTTTCTTTAAAGAAAACATGAAATATTATAAAGGAAGACATGCATCAAATAATGGTTACGATGATAGGAAATGTTGGTGTCACCGTATATGTTAAAATATATCATTCCATTTGTCATTTGTAAATAGAGTGAAACATTCCATATAAATATTATTATTTTCTTCAAAAACATTTAAAAAATTTTCATTTAAAAAATTTCATGCCAATAATAAAATAATTAAAAAAAACATTGATAGAGAAGAAAAAGAAATTTATAAGTAAAACATTAAAAGAGAATTTTTTAGATAACTCACTTATCACTTTAGAAATATTTGATTCATAATGGCCATAAAAGAAAAGCATTAAAAAAATTAATATCATTATAATAGAAAAATTCAGGATATAACATGTGAAAGGGTTTGTATATACACCTCATAAAATAATATAGGTGTGTAACATAAAATATTCCTCAATGAAAGAAAATTGAGATAAAGTCCCTTACCTCAAATTCAATTAATTACGTTCATTATTTATCTTATTAAATCATAAATGTATGTCAATTATTTAATTTATTAAGAATCATTTTCAAGTTTTTTATTCATTTTATTTTTCTCATTACCATGTCATATATAATTACTTAATCAACTATGTTTACATTGGATGTTTTGATAATATTTGGATTATGTGTCAAAATGACTTCAGTAGGATGAGAATTGGTCTAAGGGGTAATTATTTAAACATATAAATAATAATAATCATGAAATATTTATGATATTTATTCATAAATTATTGTTTTAAAAACAATAATTAAATATGGTTATGAAAAATGAACTACATTATGATCATGGAGATGGTAGGTTGTATATATTCCTGAGTAACATTTCCATATTTCAACAATCGTTATAGAAAATAGGTAAGTGATATTTTATATTTATATAATGAAACTAATATCATATATACCATATTATTTCTTTAATTACTCTTATATATATATATCATTATTTTGATGTGTTAATGAAAAAATAATCACATCGCATCATGGGGGTGGAAGTCCACACATACATTAACGACATTATCATTTTTCTGTGTATGAAGGAAAATGATATATTATCTTTTATGAATGATAAATATGTCATTAAAATATTTTTTATTTCATTTATATCACATATATTCATTAAATTTATCCTTATTAAATTCCATGTAAAGCATTAGTGAAAAATGAATCACATCGCTCCGTGAGATGGTGGTCCATTGTACACATGAGCGACGTTATCATATCCCCTACCAAATGGAAAGTAAGAAGTTATATGTGATATCATAACTACAAAAGTATAAATATGTTTCAAATATCATATATATTTTTTAAATCCATAATTAAAAGATGTAATTATGAGATATAATGGAAAATGAATGACATCTGTTCATGAGACGATATTCCTCTGTACACATGAATAATGATTTCATATCCCATTTGATAGAAGAATAAATGGATTTAGTTTATTGAATTAACATAATAAAATATCAATATATGTAATATAGTTTTATTATAATATAATAATATTTTAATAATATTTTAAGGAGGTTGAATAAGAAATAACATAAAGACAATCAGTTAAGCATGAGAAATCTCTTTTAGGAAGCCATCTTTAGTAAGCACCAAAAGCCATCTTAAGATGGATTTATGATAAAAATAATGGATCTTGGTCATGGGGAGGTAATTAAGGAATATATTTGGATATTACTTGGACAATAAAAATGTCTTTTAATGTGTGAATTAGATAGGATAGTGGGTGGCCTTTTATAGGTGTGGTGAGTGGCACACTTGGAATGTTTGAATAGAAAAAGGTATTGCCATATTTTTCACATGCCACAAGGATCCAAAATAGCGAAAAATTAAGCTGACCATATAAAATAATATAAATTAATATAATTTTAAATATGGAAACCATTTTACCAAATTAAATTTATATAAGGAGAAAAAATTATTTTTAAACAAAACCATATACCTGATGAAAAAGAGGGTTTTCAAGAAGTGTATTTTTCATGAAAAGATGATTTTATATTAACTATTTGATAGATAATAGTTATTTTATGAATATAAATTAATATTTATTTATATATAATATATAAATTTTATTTAATATATTCATCTTTAATTATTATTTTAATTAATTAAAATGAGGAATCATTATGAACTTTAAAAAAAAGTCAAAAACAATCTCATTTATAAATTTAAAAACAAAATTATTCTAAAATATAATATTATTTTTAAAAAAAATTATTAAGTGGATAAAATATAAATAAAAAATAATTAAGTTACTTAAAATAATATTTATAAAATATTATTAATTTTGAATTACATAATTTTGTTGAAAATAAATGACATTTTAAAAAAAATTGATATCTTTCAGTATTCATGGAAGAATAAATATTTTCTGAAAAATACAAAAAATTTACCCTAAGTCAGTTTTGATTTTATGATTTTAAAAATGATATTAATTTTTCAAAATTATAATTAAAAAATTAAAAAATTATTATTTTAAATAAAACATTATAATAAAAGTGTTTAATTAAAAATATTTCCTTTTTGATTTAACAAATTACTTAATATTTTTAAAATGAATATAACTATATAAATAAACATGAAAGTGATTTATTATATCATTAACATATTTTTTAAATACATATCCGTTTTTTAAATTAGATCATATCCATTTTATTCACTTATTAAACAAGTGGGGATATTGTTCCCTAATAATATTTTTAGATTCCCACATTGCCTCTTCAACCGTATTGTTTTTCCATAAAACAAGAACCTAGAGAATATCCTTATTTAACAATATTTGATCTTTGAAATCAAAAATATTAAGAGAATATTCCTTGTAATAAAGGTTCTCTTGCAACTAAACTACTTCTATGCTCAAAACATGATACGAATCTAGCACATATTTCCTCAATATTGAGACGTGAAAAATGTTATGTACCTGGAAAAAAATCAGGAGAAAAGCCAATCAGTAGAAAAAAGAACCAAATTTCTCTGATATTTAATTCTTTATAATGAATCAAAAAATTATATTTCCTTTTTTACCAAAATTCATAATACTTTTCCATGGAGATAATTTGAGAAAGACATGATCACCTACCATGAAAGAAATATCTTTCCTCTGATTATCTGCAATTCTTTTCTACCTCCTCTAAAATATTATCATATATTCTTGAATCAAATAGATCTTATCATCCATTTACTATATTAACTATAGTACTATCAACTTCCTTTATCCTAATTTATCCCAAAATATATTTTCTGAACCTCTTTCCATATAATGGCTTAAATGGTTCCATCTGTATACTATAAATTATTATTATTATAAGAAAAATGAACCAGTGAAAGATATTAATCCCAACTTTCCTAATATTCCATTGAATAAGAAAAAAGAATATCTTCAATAGTCTGAATCATATTCTCAGACTGACTATCATTTTGAAGATAAAAATATATACTGAAATTTAATTTAGTACACAAATAATTCTTACATCCTTATCAAAAATTAGATGTGAACCTTGGATCACGATATGATAAAATAGAGAGATAAACTCCATGTAGCCTGACAATATTCATAAGATATATTTTAGAAAGATATTTCAATTAAATAAAATCATGAATAAGAGGGCGATGTATTGATTTAGTTAATTGAACCGTAATAACCCAAATCACATTTTTATTTCAAGAATTCTTTTATAAATCCACCATGAAATCCATTGATATATTTTCTCATTTCCACTTTGTAATTGGAAAAGGTCTAATAATTTACTTTTTTAATTTTCATTATAATTTTACATGGTACCAATTCAAACACTTCATGGTAAATTCGTCTATATCTCTTTTCATTCCATCCCTCACTAATACCCCTGACAGTCTCTATAAATCTTGGGGATGCCATGATGAATTAAAAATAAAGAACTATGGGATTTACTCAAAAATTAATTCTTAAATTGAGAATCATAAGAAATAAATAATCTTTTTCCAAATAATAAAACAGCTTCTCCATAAATATTAACATAATGAAACTTCACCTTCTCCAATGATTATACCTTTTCCAATAAAGTAAGATCCTGTTTTAGTGATTTCCTAATTATTTCTGATGAATTAAAATGCCCTGAAACATGAAACAAAATATGTGATGTCCCTAAATCCAAAAATTATAGGAATTAATTTATCAAATTATTAAATAGGGGGTCACATTTCAAACATGGTATGGTCAATATTTTTCTCAAAGCATTAACCACTTTGTTATCTTTTCCAGGATAGTAATGAATCATGAAATAATTATCCATGATTAGTTCCATCCATCTTATCTATCTCATATTAAACTCTTTTTGAGTTAATATATTCTTAAAAATTTTGTTATCAATATAAATTTCAAGATTTCTCCACACAAATGATTCCCCAAATTTTTTAAAGAAAAGAAATATAATATAATTTCAAATCAAGCATAGAATAATTTAACTCATGATGTTTCAATTGACATGAAGCATAAGTAATTACATAACCATTATTCATCAAGACACAACCAAGTCCATTCAATGAAGAATCATAATAGATGATCAATTTTCCATTTTTTCAGGGTTGTGCCAATACTAGAGCATTCACCAATATTCTTTTTTGTTCTTGAAAAAAATCAACACATTCTTTTATGAAGATGAATTTAACTCCCTTTTGAGTTAACTTAGTCAGTTGGCTAGATAACTGAGAAATGTTTTAAATAAACCACTGTTAATAACCCTATAATCCAAGAAAATTACAAATATCGATGATTTTTTTGGTTTTTCCCAATTTTCTTTAACTTTTGTTTATTAAGGTCAATAGTTATGTCATCTTTAGAAATAATATGGACAAGGAAATAATATTTTTCAACCAAAATTCAAACTTACTAAATTTCACATATAGTTTATTTTTTAAAAAGTTTTTAAAATAATCCAAAAGTGTCTTTCATGTTCTTATTGGCATTAAGAATATACCGAAGTATCCTCAATAAACAAAACCACAAAATAATCTAAGAACTCATGGAAAACTCTATTCATAAGGTCTATAAATATAGTAGGTTCGTTATATAACCCAAATTGAATTAATAAAAACTGATAGTTCTTATATTTAGTTTGAAATGCAACATTTTTAATTTCATCTTCCTTCACCTTAAACTGATTGTTCCAAGAACATAGATCAACCTTCAAAAAAATTTAACTCCTTCAAGATGATTAAACAAATCATCGATATGAGGAAAATGATACTTATTATTAATAATTATGTTATTTTGGTATCTATAATCAATGAAAAGTATCATTGAACTATATTTCAATTTTTTGAAAAAAATAAGAGAACCCCATGGTGAATTTAAAGGTCAAACGAAACCTATATCTAACAACTCCTACAATTTCTTTTTCAATTTTAAAAGTTGTACTTGGCCAATTTGATAATGGAGTTTTGAAATAGGCTTAACATCAGACACTTAGTCAACATTTAACTCAACCTCCGAATCTAGAAAACCACCCAAAAAAATCATTAGGAAATGCATCCATGTATTCCTTCACTTTTGGAACACCACTAATTTGAATAGTTTCTTTCATTTTTAAAATGTGAGCTAGACAAATTTTAAACCCATCTTTAATCAATTTCCAAACTTCTTGATATGACATCAAATGTATTAAATCGTTTAATAAAACTTTATGGGAACTACAATCTAAATTAGAATGATAAAATAAAATCCAATCCATATCGAAAATGATATCAAACTATACTATGACTAGTTCAGTAATATTTTAAAGAATAACCATCCCACTAATAATAATAGTAATATTTCTATAAATCATATTTCCTTTAATTTTTCCACCAATATTTTTACCAAAATTTATATCATCTTTTCATGTGTTGATATTCCAAATTTACGTGAAAATTTATCAAAAATGAAAGAATGTGATGATCCAGAGTTAAACGGGGTATTGGTATAGTTTGGATAAAAAAGTAACATACATGTCACCACTTCATTTGATATACCAACATCGACCTTACTAATAGAAAAATATTCTTCCACACTCATTTACTTGTGATATTGATGATTTCCATCTCACATTACTATATTTGGGAACACATTATAAAAATGATCCAAACCATTACAACTAAAACATCTCACCATTGGATGGAAGTAATCAAGGATAATTATTTCATGATTCATTGTTATCCTAGAAAAGATAACAAAGTTGTTAATGCTTTGAGTCAAATATTGACCATACGATGTTTGAAATGTGACCCTTTATTTAATAATTTGATAAATTTATTACCACTATATCTCATTGAACTATGTTTCTCTATAACCTTTCATACTGAATGCTTCTTACTTTCATCATCATGAGGCACCTAAGTGTCAGAAAACTACATCTCAACTTTATCATCACAATGGACAACATTATCGTAGATTTTGAATCCTCTTGTATCCAAAGGACATCTCAAACTTGGTTTCGATCCTAAGTAAAAGATATAAATTTTATTATCAATTTACTAAACAGAATTTGTTATGTACCTAGACAGTATTTTAAAATTGGTTTCATATATGGCCACATAATCATTATCTTTTTGACACATTTCTGGGAATTTCTTTTGATCCAGATTCAAAAATCATTAGATAAGTATTTATTAAATACTATATCCTTACATGTTTCCCATTCCATGGCATCAAGATCATCATTATCTATGGTATTTTTAACCAGATACCACCATCAATCATCTTCACCTTTAAAATTAGGGACGAAAAGAGTTACTTTTTGATGTTATTAACAACCCATGACTTCAAATATCTTATCCAAAGCATTGATCCATCCTTCGGATACCATATCGTTAGATGATCTACTAAATTATGGGGGATGTTACCTCATGAAATCCACCAACATAGACATGTTCTTTCATGGTAGATCAGATTCCACACTATCCTGGATTCCAACACAATTTATAGCCTGTGTGAAATGAAGCATCACTATAACAATCTATATTATTCCATTCCAACCATATTAGGATACTGATTTTGGAGGATATTTTCCTCTCGGTTCCAACCAAAAAAAGTTTCCATGTTTCCTCTATGAAAAAAAATTCAAAACATAAATAGTTTAAATAAATCAACATGTTAATCTTAAAATTCTATATCATTTCACATTATAAATAAATTCAAAAATTTAAAGGGAATTATATTAACATTATCATAGCCTCTAAATTTATATAAACTATCATATGATACCAACTATAAAGACATGATCTTAAACATTACATAATATTTAGTTTTATGTGAAGAATTCATTTTCTTATATTTAAGGTTATTTTCAGTTTTAATGTTTTGGAGAATAAATTCATAACTCATGCATGAAAAAAAGCATAAATTTCGAAGTGGACACTTCTGATTAGTGCCCATTTTTCACATAATATTAGACTTTTAAAATATATCATGATTTTTTTTCGTGATTTTTTTTTTGAAATTCCACTTAACATCTTTATTTTCTTTAGCCATCCTTATACCTGGAAAAAAACATTTTAAAAATGTGGGATTAGTACAAAAAACCTCTATAAGTGACATAAATGAAACAATTCCATCATTCTAATGAAGAAATGAAAACCCATGATTTTTTTTATAAAATCATTCATTTTTTTCAGAAATCGTATCATTCTTCTTTTAAAAAAATATCATCATCTTGCCTTTGTAAATCAAATGATTTCCCTGAAAACTCATTAAAAAATAGAAAATTAATATAGGTGACTTGGGATATCATCTCATAGAACCCATATAGAACCCTTACATAACCCTTAAAAAACCCTTATAAATTTTAATAACCGCATAACCAACTTAAAATATAATTATTTATAGAAAACAATCATTACGCAATGCATTAGATCTGTATCTGGGAATACCCGTTATATAAGCTATAACCGGATCATCTGTGAGCTATAATGGGGATCAACCATTCATACAAAAAATCCAAGGACCATATCATGCATAAATCATGTTATTCTTTCAATTTTATCATAAAACATTCTAAAAACTCTTTTAAACTCATATGAAAATACCTTTCAGATATTAAAATATCTGTTTATTTTAAAAAAACATTTCAATACTAAAATATCATTTTCTTCTAAATACCCATTTTCAATATAAAAATGCCTAGAAAAAGGGAAGTAGGTTTTTTATGAAGAGAATAGGAAATATTATTTTATCACCCCGACCCAGGTGCCACATACTGATGCCCCAAGCTCGTT
Source organism: Viscum album (assembly GCA_963277665.1). Classification (NCBI taxonomy): domain Eukaryota; kingdom Viridiplantae; phylum Streptophyta; class Magnoliopsida; order Santalales; family Viscaceae; genus Viscum; species Viscum album. Next base: position 1,081,244,862 of record OY728132.1, read on the forward strand.
TTCCACATGACCTCGGGTGTACATCCCAATATGCTAGAGGCTACTGACTAGAAATGAGTTTCTACTATTTAAAAACGGTAGGTTGTACCATCTTTATCAAATAAATAAAATAATATAAATAAATAAACAATAGAAAAATTATGATAAACAATAAACAATAAATACTAAAAACTCATGATGAATGCCAAAATAGGGAAAATTACCATAAATCTAGTTAGTAAATATTTCAAGCCATAAAACTGTAAAGTGTATAATGAAAACCCAATGTAATCACACAATGACATCTCCCAAGTGGGTATGAATGTAATATTTGGTTCCCTCATCTACGATCCATTCCAAATTCCCAACTCATTCTTCTATCACAGGGTTACTTCCCTTATCATTTTCTATAAACATGAAGTCTATTTATGTACCAATCAAGCGCCCCATGTGGGGTGTGAGTACAACTCAGTAGGCTACCTCCAACAACTTCAAAAGAAATATCCTATCTATGAAAATATATTAATTTTTGAAAAGTATAAATAAAAAATGCTAAAATTAAATAGGTTTCAAAATTATTATTATTTAATCAACCACCTATGTTCTTAGGTTGACGGTGACACCCGAACCAATAATACCTTCTTCAGCCTATGCCATAGTTTGAACCATAAAACATAGTGATTTCCAAATTCATTCATTTTTGGTATTTTTTTTATTTATCTAATCTCAATTTAATTTATCACAATAGATCATAAATCGGGATACTAACTCAAAATCATTCATCAGGGGGGACAAAGTAGTTGTTTGTAACACCAGGGGTATTTGTTTAATCAGTAACTGAACCACACATCACTATTTATAATCACATATAAATATAAATTGATGGCCTATATCAATAGTTTGGAACCCCATGGGTATTTGGAGCATCAGTCCCTAACCCACACCTCATTGTTTACATGCATATACACATATCAAGGTTCAACATTCATAACTCATATATCAACCATTCTAAACATGGTTTACTGATTGATTTATGAAACAAAACCATGGTTATTCACTTTTATCATAAGTAACAGCATGAACATTTTACCCATTAATCCAGTAATCATCATCTATTTCACAACCCATTAACCATTTAAGGTTAATCCAATCAACCCTTTAAATCCCATTACAAAAAAATTCAATAAGGATTTTTTTAACTTTATAAACCCATAATATCCTTTAATATATTTCATTTATCATCATTTCATGGAAATTAGAACACCTCTTAGGTTTCCATCATGCCCAGTCTCATAATCTGCAATGAGTCTAATGGGATCCATGAAGGGACTCTCAATTGACGGCAAATCAATAAAATTTTCTAATTAAATGAAATTTTACAAAAAGTCAATGAAAAAATAAAACTACTAAAAAAATATAAATATCAAGGCTATGGGATTTATCAATTAGACTACCTACCTTAGGATATTTGATGGATTCTCTCAAAACTACAACCCTCAATTTGATGAATAATGAGTGAAATCACAACAGCGAAGAAGTTCTAGGATAAAAACCTAGGATAATGATCCAAAAAAATGAGATCTACTAACCCTATATCTAAACCAAAAAATAATGTAAGGAATTCATACCTCTCTAGGAGGATAAATACGGGGTAGATATAAACCTTAATCAAGGAATATAATCACTTACCAGAGAGTTAATCTTCATCCAAAGAAACTTCAATTCACAAAGGAAGGAGTTTGAGGAGCCTTGAAACCCTTTATAGAGCCTAAAAACAATATAAATTGTATTAGGTCAATTTTTGATGATTAATGACATAAATTGGGGGTTCATGAAATTTTAATTAATTTTTTTAGTGTTTAAAATCCCACTTGCACAATTTCCTATGAGGGCCACACAGCTTGAAAAACTGTGATCTGTAACTGTGCACCCCTACTGTATAGGTTTGAAGGTTACTCTAATGTGGTCACGCGGTTTATTTAACCATTATCCAACCATTAAAATCCCTTCTATCTCGGGGTGCATAGTTTTCTAGGGGTGGGTGCATGGTTTGGGAAAACCATAGTCCAACTGTGTACTGCCCAAACACCCTCTAAAAACCTCAAAACCTCACCTGAACACACCCAATACAAACCTCAACCAAATTAATACTGAAAAAGGAGTAAAATAATACCTAAAAATAAGCATGATACATGTCCAAATGGATAATATCTTAAATTATCCCTACATTATAAAAACTCATCCTCAAATTGCACTCCCGAGCATCCCTAAGCTTCCAAGGTAAAAGTTTTGGGCCACCGAGATCACATATCTACTTCCCTCCCCCATGTTTCCTCTAGAATAGGGCTATGATGCCTCCACACTCAGATCAACAACACAATATCTCCTCATAACACTTTCTCAGTTTGATCTATAATATGAATAAGATGCTCCTTAAAGTACACATCAGACTCAAGATCAACATCATCAATGTCGATCACATGAGAAGGGTCATGGTGATACTTATGAAGCTATGATACATGATAAAAATCATGAATATAACTATACTTATATAGAATATACAACTGATATTCCACCATTCTGATCCTCTCCACAATCTAAAAGAGCCTAATAAACTTGGGAACCGACTTACCCTGCCTCTGAATCCTATGGTGACCCAATATCGAAAAAACCCAAAGGAATAGATGATCTACCACCGTACACTAAATTAGTCAACGATGTAGATCAACATAAAACTTTTTTCAAAGCCACACTGTATCCATACATTTATGAATCATCTAAATATGTATCAATGTATTCTGTATGATACTCAATCCCAACAACTCTGACTCTCCTGCCTTCATCCCACAAAAAAGTGATCTACATGGCCTACCATAAAGTGCCTCATATGGTCCCATATGAATAGTTTCCTAATAAATTTGTTATATAAAATACCAATGAGTGATAATTTATTCCTCTAATACCCACGAATTTCTAGGATGTGATCCCATAGCATGTTCTCTAGCACCTGAATTGTACACTCTGATTTCTTGTCTATTTGTGAGGGGAAACCCATGCTAAAAGAACCATGGTATAAAGTTACTTTTTCAATCCCTACCAGAAGTGTAGAGTAAAACATGAATCATGATATGAAACTATGATCCATGTTACCAATTCAAATGGACTATCTCCCAAACATATATATCTCCCAAATGATCAATTATAAAAGTTCCCCAGATAGGTAAGAAATGAGATACTTTCATCAACTCATCCACAATCACACATATCACATCATTATTCTGAGAGATCCTCAAAAGAATTACCACAAAGTCCATATTAATGTTATCCCACTTCTATTCTAGAATGGGAAACAATTGTAATAGACCACCAAGTTATTGATTCTTAGCCTTCACTTGTGGGAAAGTGTAGCATCGTATCACAAAACCTGCAATATCCTTTTTCATTCCAAGCCACCATTACTATTTACAAAGGTCATGATAAATTTTTGTCAAACCAGGATGAACTACCCATTTAAATGCATGAAACTCAAGAAAAAACTCCTATCTCATATATGTGGTCACAAAAAAATGTCCCCAAACATATATGATCTCTTCATCATCAATAGTCCAATCTGAAGGTGACTCCCCATCGTCAAGACTTTCCCTCAAGGATAAACACTTTGAATCATCATACCACCTATCCTTATTCTATCTCAAATGTGTGGAATCTAATAATAGGTACATTATGGCCATCTACCCCTAGCCCTTCTAAACCTCTGTATGCATCTCATCCAACAAATTCATCATCTTACACTCATATATAGAATCATGTACTTATCGAGTCTATTTCTTCAGGCTCAAAGTATCAGAAACACCATTTCCTTTCATTGATGTATAGGCTAGATAAAAATCAAAAGAATGCATATAGTCAACCCATATCCAGTTTTGAAGATTCAAATATCACTAGAAAAGGTATAATTTAAATTTTTATGGTTAGTAAACACTACAAACTTTTCACACAATAGGTAATGTCACCAACACATTAAGGTATAAACCACCACGACTAACTCGATATCATGCGTGTAACGCCACGACCCCAGTTACCCAAAGTTTGTGCATTATTACATAACATTGGCATGATCACAAAACATCAAGTCTCAAAATACTAATTAGTTTAGTAGCCTTGGAATCACTAGATACATTTATAAAGTTTACATTACATCATAAAATGAAAACTACAACAACATAATATCCATATTCCACATTCATATCCCCTCATACTATCCTTTCAGTTCATTAATAAAATACTTTTTCACATCCTGTGAAAAATAAAACATAGAAAGGGGTGAGCTCAAATGCCCAGTAAGGATAACAATATAGCGGAAACTTTCATAAATAAGCATAAACATTTAAGGCAATGTATAACTAAAACAAAAGCCATTTAAACTTAAACTTTAGTATAATATGGCAGAAATAGAATGAAATAATGTCATTTACTTATTCACATTGATATTATACTAGTTGAATAATCACATGAAATATCAATAACCACTTTCATAATGATGGAATGCATAATTCCAGACTATCATAACAACATAGTCAAGGCCTTGTACCAAGACTACAAATAAGATTTTGTCAAAGCCTTCTTACAAGACACTAGTTTGTCTCATGAGACCTAATGATGCATCAATGAGCTATAGCATGCTCTACCCGTCACTTATTAAGTCTAATTCATTTCTCATATGAATATGTTTAAACATAACATAAATATTCGTATTAAAACTAGCATAGGAAATGTCAATACTTTCTCCATAAACCATGAATGGTATAGAAATAACAAATCCACAGTCAAACATATCACAAAACCTTCAATAAAATATGGAATTTTTTTATCATAATAAATCAACTTCAAATAAGCTTAAAATCCATCAAAGGATGTTGACATAGATGAAATCAAAACTATTTGAGAGAAATATCTCATTTTTGGAAATCATTTAAAAGCCACATAATTAAAACATTTACTTTTAAAATATTATTATAATATTTTAAGGGAAGCTTCTATGATTTTATAATGGAGAAAAATAGCCGCACCCACGGTATAAGTTAAAAAAAGACATTCTTACCTTAATACTGTCAAAAAGGTTAAAAAGGACCTTGTTTGGAAAACGACAGAAAGATTCCTTTATAAGCATCTTATAAGAAGTAAAAAAGGGTATAAATTACTTTAACCCATAGTCTATAAAATATTAAAAATGATTTGAAATACATTTTTAAGAAACATGGATGTGGATGATAAAGAGGTCCCAGTAGATAATTACGTATAAACAACCTCGGATAATGAAGAGATTATGAAATAAACCCTTACCTTGTAATTTTCCTTGGTCAAGGGTAGTTTAACCTCCTGTATAATGGTGAAATAATTGTTATTAAATTATACAATAATCATATATATTAATAGTATATCATATATGATCTTTTAACATTGCTTTGTTAATAATATCTTATTATTATCGTCGTTTTGGGTGTTAACTTAATCATTTTCTTTTATATGTTTTGTTACATAAGCCATGTTTGTTATGGATAGGTTGTATATTATTCATGTCCAGAATGATATCAATTCCTTAAACATCATTTTTAATCATAAAATGAGAATTATACTTGAATGGATATGATGGGGAATGAATCTCATCGCGTTTGTGGAGACAGTAGTCCGTACGTACGCACAAGTGATAATATCATTCTTTTGATATTAAAATAATATATAATTGGATGATATATCATATATACAGAATAATTATCATGTTATATTTATTATTTACATCAATTACACATCATTATCATACTCATCCAAATAATAATGTTTTGAATAACAATTACACCACGACGTGGAGACGGTAAGCCGTACATACGCACGTATGGTGACATGTCATTCAAAAGATTGATAGAATACTGAATATGGTTGTACCATATTTATAATAAAATCACAGTATATATAAGATACTGGATTTATTGTTTTTTAATGTAAATAACAAAGAAAGAAGAAGTTGAAGAAGAAAGGAACTTGAAAGAGGGTGGTGAAAACATTACCTCTTCTTTGGGTTCTTCCTTTTGATTTGATCAAAAGGGCTTCTTAGGTTTGATTTATGATCAAACTATTTCCTCTAGGTTGAAGTGAGGGAAGTTGATAAAATATTTGGGCAGGGTTTGGCCGAACAAAAAGTCTTTGAGGGTATGAATTTGAGAGAAGGGGGAGTGCCCTTTTATAAGAGGGGTGAGGGGCACCTTAGGAAAATCTAGAAATATTATTTCATAATAAATTCATATTCAGTTTATAATGGATAAAAAGTGGATTATTTAAAGTTTAATGTAGGTATGGGTCTAAAAACACCCAACCAATAGGTTTTAGATAGGCTTGGGTCACTATATTAACCTTATATTTTAGTTTTAACTCTTAGTTCGTTAGTTTCACATTTACCATGTCTCTTTGTATTTTTATATTATATGGTTAATAAACTTTCTATAAACCTCCAATAGACCCCCAAGTGGTCCATTAATGATACACCTATCATGATATAAGTCTTTTGTCCTAAAATTATATTTTTAGGAATATAATATCAATTAATAATATAATATTTGTTTTAGAAACTCTTTTATGTCAATTTTGACACTATTGGGTATTTTGTTTTTGATAAATTCATAATAGAATTATTACTTAAAAAAATCATATAACCAATATTGATATGTCATATTAACCTAGAAAATTAATTTAATTCATAAAAAGTTTCAAATTACATTTATTTGGTTATTTATAATATCAATTATCTTAATATTTCATTAATTAGGTAATTACTGCATCACCATTGTGTCATAAATAAATTAAATTATTTAATGTCTAAAAATTATAAATAAAATACAATTATGTAGGAAATATTTTTATCTTTATAATGAATATTTATAATTGAATTTATCTAATACATAACCCTATATTAAAAAAAATTTAGTTATTAAACTTTGATTTTAACTCTTTTAACTCTTCTTTGAATTAAATAATAATAAATGTCCAAATCTAATCCAAGTGGACCTAAATGATAATATTTTATTCCTAAGATTGTTTTTGGTCGAGATACACTTGTCCAATAGAATTAGGACATGTGTTAGGGTAATATTAATATTATTTTTACCCTTAATTACCCTATTTACTTTTAACTGTGGTAAATAAAAGTAAAAAGTTATTATTCACCAAAAATTATTTTCATCCTATTGAACCACATTTTACTCCTTGATATTAACCATGTCTCTTGTATTTTCAAAATTCCACTCACATAAGCGGTAAAATTAATTTTTATGTGAATTTGCAAATTCTCCTAGGAGGTGGGTAAAAGATGGTGAAAGTTCAAAAAAATCATATATCTAAAATTATTCTAAACTGACTCCAATTAATTACATTGAACTTATATAGGTATTATGTATCTATTTTTAATTTAATTAAATTTAAATAAAATAAATAATTATTTAAATAAAAATTCAGTTTTAAACTATAACTCAGTGTTTTTCACTATTCATCAAAAATTGAAAGTTTTCAGAAAGATACCAAAATTTCACCCTAGGATAATTTCGATATTCTGAATCCAAAAATGAAGTCAAATTTGAAATATAAAATGTATAAAAATTTAAAAAGTGGGTATTACTATTCATAATGGCTAGTTTGATTGGTTGTGGTGTGTGTTAGAACTCGAAGTTGCGTACAACACACGCTACTATATCATTCAAAGAGAAGCGTATCTTGGAAGCTTGGGGTGTTACATTCTCCCCTCATTCAAATAATTTTGTCCTCAAAATTTCTAGAATATTACTCCATAAAAAGACTTGGGTGATTCTTTATCATAAGTTCCTCGAGTTCCCATGTTTCCTCTTCTATTTTATGGTTTCTCCATAGAACTTTTACCAGACGAGTCGTCCAGTTTCTCAGCACTTGTTCTCTTGTATCAAAAATCCTGACGGGCTCTTCGCAATAAGATAGATTGGGTTATAGTTCTAATTCCTTGTAAGTGAGTACATGCGTTGGGCCAGGCATATATTTTCTCAACAGTGATACATGGAACACATCGTGAACTTTGGTTAGATTTGGCAACATTGCCAAACGGTAAGATACAGCCCCAATTCGTTCTAGAATTCCGAAAGGTCCGATGTACCTGGGACTCAATTTACCTTTCTTACTGAAACGTATAACTCCATTCCATGGAGATACCTTTTCTCCTACCTGAAATTCCAAATCCTTCCTTCGGTTATCGGAATAGATCTTCTGCCTACTTTGAGCTTCTTTGATGTGGTTTTGGATTAACTTTACCTTTTCCATTGTTTCCTCCACTAGTTATGGGCCAACAAGTTTTCTTTCCCCAACGTCATCCCAACAGGTTGGTGTGCGACATCTCTTTCCGTATAATGCTTCATATGGTGCCATCTGGAAAATTAAATGAAAGATATTGTTATAGGAAAATTCCACCAGAGGTAAATATTGATCCCACATACCCTGAAATTCAAGTGATCAAGATCTCAACATGTCTTCTAAGGTTTGAATGGTCCGTTCTGATTGTCCATCTGTTTGAGGTTAGTAGGCAGTGCTCAAACGAAATTCAGTATCCAGGTATTTCTGAATACTTTTCCAAAATCATGGAGTAAAATGGGGATCACGATCAGAAACAATCGATAGGGGTACTCCATGAAGTCTCACAACTTCATTAATATATAGCCTTGCTAGACGTTCAAGTGGTAGATCTTCTCTTATAGCAAGAAAATTTGCTGACTTGGTAAGATGATCAACAATGACCCATATTGCATCATTCCTTCTAGGAGTCTTTGGTAGTCCCATGACAAAATTCATCATGATATTATCCCATTTCCAGTCAGGTATGGGGAGAGGTTTCATGAATCCACCAGGCTATTGCCTTCCAGCTTTCACTTGTTGACAAACCATATATCTTGACACAAAATCAGCAATATCCCTCTTCATGTTGTCCCACCAAAAATGTTCCTTTAAATATCTATACATTTTGGTGCTACCAGGGTGTATAGAGAAATTGGAACTATGAGCATCGTCCAACAATTCCCTTTTTAGATCAGGTATATTGGGAACACAAAGTCTCTTCACAAATTTTAAAATTCCATCATCATACACAAAGTCACTCAATCTCCCATCATTCATAGCTTTAATCTTCTTTTGAAACTCTTCATCATCGGTCTGATAACTCTTAATCCTTCTAGTAAATATGGTTTGGAAACCATTTGAAAAAGCATTGATGTTTCACCTTCCATATTTATTCCCATTTCCATCTTCACTAGATCCATGAAAATAGGATCCCTTTCAATTCTCATATTGTTCAAAACTCCATGATCTTTTCTGCTCAAAGCATCTTCCACCTTATTTGCCTTCCCTGGGTGGTAGTGTATCATGCAATCATAATCCTTGAGTAATTCAAGATATCTCCTTTTCCTCATGTTGCGTTATTTTTGTGAGAAAATATACTTCAAACTCTTGTGATCAGTATAAATCTCACATTTTTCACCATAGATGTAGTGTCTCTATATCTTCAAAGAAAAGATCATAGCTGCAAACTCAATATCATGAGTAGGACAGTTTTTCTCATGAATTTTCAACTGTCGTGATGCATAGGCAATAACCCTATCATTCTTCATAAGGACACAACTAAGTCCTTTCTTCGATGCATCACTATAAATAACGAACCCATCATTACCCGATGGTAGAGTCAATATAGAAGCATTGACTAATCTTCTCTTTAGTTCTTCAAAACATTCTCCACACTCTTTTGTCCAAACAAATTTAACCCCTTTACATGTGATCTTTGTTAATGGGTTAGGAAACCAGGCAAAATTCTGGACGAAACGTCAATAATAACCTGCTAAACCAATAAAACTACATACCCCACTTATACTCGTCGGTTCTGGCCATTCTTGGATTTCTCTTGTCTTAGAAGGGTCAATGGAAATTCCATACTTAGAGACAATATGACCAAGAAAAGAAATCTCCTAAAACCAGAATTCACACTTGCTAAACTTCCCATTTAATTCATGTCTTCTAAGAGTCTTCAGGATAATGCGCAAGTTATTTTCATGGTCTTCGTAGCTTTTGAAATATACCAAGATATCATCAATAAATACCACTAAAAAATCATCGAGATATTCCTTGAAAACTCTGTTCATTAGATCCATGAATATAGATGGTGCATTAGTCAATCCAAAAGGAATTACTGTAAACTCATAATGATCATACGTGGTTCGAAATGTTGTCTTTGGAATGTCTTCCTTCTTTACACACAATTGATGGTATCCAGATCGAAGGTAAATATTTGAAAAGTATTGAACTCAATGCATTTGGTCAAATAAATCATCAATGTAAGGTAGGGGATACTTTTTCTTTATTGTTATAGCATTGATATCCCTGTAGTCAATGCACAACCTCATAGATCCATCTTTCTTATTAACAAAAAGGACAGGGGCTCCCCATGGAGAAACACTAGGGCGAATAAATCCCTTATTACTCAATTCCTTTAGTTGTTTCTTTAGTTCAACTAATTCCAAAGTGGCCATTCTATAAGGGGTCTTCGATATGGGCCTTGATCCCAGAATTAAATCAATGGAAAACTCAATTTCTCATTCTGGAGGATGTTCAGGTAAATCTTCTAGAAACACATCAACATATTCTTTCACAATAGGTACATCCTCTATTTGAGCATTCTTTTCCTCACCCACAGTTATTTTATTCTCTTCCTCCCCAATAATTGAATTTAGTTGAGCTACTAGGGGTGGATCTAGATAAGAATCAGGTGGTGACGATTCTGCTCTAAAGATAAGGTGTTTCTTATCATCAGCATCAAAAATTGTAACCTCCTTCTTCTTACAATAAATCTTTGCATCATGGTCCAAAATCCAATCCATACCGAGGATTATATCAAACTCAATCATAGGTATGAATATGAGATCAGCAGATAAAGAACATTTATGTTCTCTAATGGGGACTGATTCACAAAACTTTGTTGCAATGGTACTTCCCTTAAGATTTTTAACTGAAAACTCCCTTGTTAAATCAAATTGGAAATATATAATTTTCTTAGAAAATTAGGAAGATATGAAACAATGTGACGATCTAGAATCAAATAATTCATTTTCTAAACTTGAGGAAACCATTAAATTACCTGCCACCATGTCTTTCGGAGCTTCTACCTTAGTAGTAGTGATAGCACAAGCTTGGCCTTGATCCCTTGGTCTTTTCTGAGGTAAGTTCCCCTGATGCTTAGGAAATTCATTTGCATGATGTCCCATCTCCCTGCAGTTTTAGCATTGAACATCGGTTGCTTCTTTCTTCCCCTTGCAATCACGAGCTTGGTGGCCTTTTTCACCACACTTGCAACATACTCTCATTCCTTTCAAGCAAGTACCGGGGTGTTTCTTCCCACATTTACTACAGGATAGATATTCAACTTTTCCTTTATTCCCCTTATTTCCATTTCCAGATTGATCAGAAGATCTATTCTTCTCTTGCTTTGATTGAAAGTCATAATACTGAGAGAATTCTTTTTCTGTCTTGATAGCACATGAGACAATATCTTCGTACGACGAGAAGGGTTGTGAGACTAATGTTCGATGAAGAAATGGTTTTAACCCATAAAAGAATTGATAAATATTACTTATTCAGTTACGTATATAATCTACAGCATGCCTCGCTAACCTTGTAAAGTTAGCCTCATACTTTGCGACATTCTCATCATCCTTTTGTCTTAGAATCAGAAATTTCCTTTCCATATCTGCTCGATGATCACGAGGAAAGTATTTTTCTAAGAAAATATCTTTGAACTTCCTCAATTCCATATTTTATACTTCATCATATTCCTTCATGTTTTGAATCAATGACCACCATTGATCAGCATCTCCAGTGAGGCGGTAAACTGCCATGACAAATTTTTCCTTTTCACTACTCCCCAAGGCATGGAATATTTTCTCTATGGAATTTATCCATTACTCAGCTACTAAGGGATTTGTACTACCATTTAATTTTGGTGGTTGTTTCCTTATGAAGCAATATAACATTGATCCTCCACACTGCGGATCAGGGTGCTCCATAAGGGTAAGATTATTATTCATAACCTGAGTGAGTTGTCCCAGTATGGTGATTATCTGATCAGCACCAGTTGCATCACCAGCTCCACTATAATTATATTGAGCAGGAGGGCAATCCCTACATGGAGTTATTGCATTGATACGGTTTCCATTTCTTCCACTAGGCTCCATTTCTAAACAATGGCATAAACTAGATCAGTTTATGAATCAAAATACATAATTCCATACTTGTAAAACACTTTACATAAATTGAACTATTTATGGATATAATCCATAATCATAAAAAAAATGTTTTCTTTGAGGAATTATATACTCATAAACCCTTCATAATGATTTTTAAAGAAAATAAGAATTATCCTAAGCATATCCCTCGGGAGTGTCGTAACCAAGAGTGCAGTAAGGCTCGTTTTCGTGCACCAGTTCCCGTTCGAGTCTAGATCAAAGCAGTGTTTTCGGGTTTTACCCCTAGGTACATTTGTGCCAGAGCCGCCTCTACCTGCACGTATCCAAACAGGGATGTATTGCTCAGAAAATTCACAAAATCTCTACAATACCAAAATTATAGGAAGTTCTTCTATACTAATCCATAAAGTCTATTTTAGGGCTATGTTCTCTAATCAGAATTTATCTAAATCTAGCTTCCAAGGTTTGTACTAAACTTCCTCTGATACTAATTGTAACGCCCCAACCCCAGTTACCCAGAGTTGGTGCATTATTACATAACATTGGAATGATCACAAAAGATCAAGTCTTGAAATATCAGTTAGTTTAGTATCCTTGGAATCACTAGATACATTCATAAAGATTACATTACATCATAAAATGAAAACTACAACAACATAGTCTCCATAGTCCACACTCATATCCCCTCACACTATCCCTGTAGGTCATTCATAAAATACTTCTTCAAATCCTGGGAAAAATAAAACATAGAAAGGGGTGAGCTCAGATGCCCAGTAAGGATAACAATATAGCGAAAACTTTCATAAATAAGCATAAACATTTAAGGCAATTTATAACTAAAACAAAATCCTTTTAAACTTGAAATTCAGCATAATATGGTAGAAATAAAATGAAATAATGCCATTTAATTATTCACATGGATATTCTACTAGTCGAATAATCACATGAAATATCAATAACCACTTTCATAATGATGGAATGCATAATGTCAGACTATCATAACCATATACTAAAGGCCTTGTGCCAAGAATACAAATAATATTTTGTCAAGGCCTTGTGCCAAGACACTAGCTTGTCTCATGAGACCTACCGATGCATCTAGGAGCTATAGAGGTCTCCACTCGTCACTTATTAATTCCAATTCATTCCTCATATGAAAATGTTTAAACATAACATAAACATTCGTATTAAAACTAGCATACGAAATGTCAATACTTTCTCCATAAACCATGAATGGTATAGAAATAACACATCCACAGTCAAACATATCACAAAACCTTCAATAACATATGGAAGCTTTGTATCATAATAAATTAACTTCAAATAAGCTTAAAATCCATCAAAGGATGTTGACATAGATAAAATCAAAACTATTTGAGAGAAATATCTCATTTTTTGAAATCATTTAAAAGTCCCATAATTAAAAAATTTACTTTGAAAATATTCTTATAAGATTTTAAGGGAAGCTTCGATGATTTTATGATGGCATAAAATTTCCGCACCCGCTGTATAAGTTAAAAAAAATCCATTCTTACCTTAATTCTGTCAAAAAGGTTAAAAGGGACCTTGTTTGGAAAATGACAGAAAGATTCCTTTATAAGCATCTTATAAGAAGTCAACAAGGTTATAAATTAATTTAACCCATAGTCTATAAAATAGTAAAATTATTTTAAATACATTTTTAAGAAACATGGATGTGGATGATAAAGAGGTCTCAGTAGATAATTACGTATAAACAACCTCGGATAATGAATAGATTGTGAAATAAACCCTTACCCTGTAATTTTCCTTGGTCGAGGGTAGTTTAACCTCTGGTATAATAGTGAAATAATTGTTATTAAATTATACAAGAATCATATATACTAATATGATATCATATATGATCTTTTAACATTGCTTTGTTAATAATATCTTATTATTATCGTCGTTTTGGGTGTTAACTTACTCGTTTTCTTTTATATGTTTTGTTACATAATTTGTGTTTGTTATGGATAGGTTATATATTATTCATGTTCATAATGATATCAAGTCCTTAAACATTATTTTTAATCATCAAATGAGAATTATACTTGAATGGATACGATGGAGAATGAATCTCATCGCGTTCGTGGAGACGGTAGTTCGTACGTGCGCACGAGCAACAATATCATTCTTTTGATATTAAAATAATATATAATTGGATGGTATATCATATATACAGAATCATTATCATGTTATATTTATTATTTACATCAATTACACATCATTATCATACCCATCCAAATAATAATTTTTTGAATAACAATTATACCAAGACGTGGAGACGGTAAGCCGTACGTACGCACGTATGGTGACATGTCATTAAAAGGATGGATATAATACTGAATATGGTTGTACGATATTTATAATAACATCACAGTATATAGAAGATACTAGATTTATTATTTTAGAATGTAAATAACAAGGAAAGAAGAAGTTGAAGAAGAAAGGAACTTGAAAGAGGGCGGTGAAAACATTACCTCTTCTTCGGGTTCTTCCTTTTTATTTGATCAAAAGGGCTACTTAGGTTGGATTTTTGATCAAACTAAGGCCTGTAGTTTGAAGTGAGGGAAGTTGATAAAATATTTGGGCAGGGTTTGGCCGAACCAAAAGGCTTTTAGGTTATGAATTTGAGAGAAGGGGGAGTGCCCTTTTATAAGAGGGGTGAGGGGCACCTTAGGAAAAGCTAGAAATATTATTTTATAATAAATTCATATTCAGTTTCTAATGGATTAAAAGTAGATTATTTAATGTTTAAGGTGGTGATGGGTCGAAAACCACTCAACCAATAGGTTTTAGATAGGTTTGGGTAACTATATTAACCTTATCTTTTAGTTTTAACTCTTAGTTAATTAGTTTCACATTTACTATGTCTCTTTTTATTTTTATATTATATGGTTAATAAACTTACTATAAACTTCCAATCGACCCCCAAGTGGTCCATTAATGATACACCTATCATGATATAAGTATTTTGGCCGAACCTTAGATTTTTAGGAATATAATATCAATTAATAATATAATATTTGTTTTAAAAACTCTTTTATGTCAATTTTGACACTATTGGGTATTTTGTTTTTGATAAATTCATAACAGCATTATTACTTCTAAAAAAATTCATATAACTAATCTTAATATGTCATATTAACCTAGAAAATTAATTTAATTCATAAAAAGTTTCAAATTACATTTATTTGGGTATTTTTAATATCAATTATATTAATATTTCATTAATTAGGTAAATACTGCATCGCCATTTTGTCATAAATAAATTAAATTATTTAATGTCTAAAAATTATAAATAAAATACCATTATGTAGGAAATATTTTTAGATTTATAATTAATATTTATAATCGAATTTATCTTATTTATAACCCTATATTAAAAATATTTTAGTTATTAAACTTTGATTTTAACTCTTTTAACTCTTCTTTAAATTAAATAATAATAAATGTCCTAATCTAGTCCAAGTGGACCTAAATGATAATATTTTATTCCTAAGGTTGTTTTTGGTCGAGATTCACTTGTCCAATAGAATTAGGACATGTGTTAGGGTAATATTAATATTATTTTTACCCTTAATTACGCTATTTACTTTTAACCGTGGTAAATAAAAGTAAAAAGTTACTATTCACCAAAAATTATTTTTATCTTAATGAACCACATTTTACTCCTTGATATTAACCGTGTCTCTCGGATTTTTGAAATTCCACTCACAGAAGCGGTAAAATTATGTTTTATGTGAATTTGCAAATTCTCCTAGGAGGTGGGTAAAAGACGGTGAAAGTTCAATAAAATTTTTATATATCTAAAATTATTCTAAAATGACTCCAATGAATTACATTGAACTTATATAGGTATTATTTATCTATTTAGACCTTAATTAAATTTAAATAAAATAAATAATTATTTAAATAAAAATTCGGTTTTAAACTATAACTCAGTGTTTTTTACTATTCATCAAAAATTGAATGTTTTCAGAAAGATGCCAAAATTTCACCCTAGGCTAATTTCAATATTTTGAATCCAAAAATGAAGTCCATTTTGAAATATAAAATGTATAAATTTTCAAAAAGTGGGTATTACTATTCGTAACGGCTAGTTTAATTGGTTGTGGTGTGTGTTAGAACTCGAAGTTGCGTACAACACACGCTACTGTATTATTCAAAGAGAAGCGTATCGTGGAAGCTTGGGGTGTTACAATGCGTAGGTTAATTCATTTCAAGTGTCCTCAACTACCATAACCCATATGCTTTGACATGATCTCCCTAAATCAACATTGCCCCATGTATGATCCTAAATACAACACAGAACATGGTATACTCCTCACCCTTATTAGGTAGGACCAAAATTGGTGCGGTATTCAAATGATTCTTAAACTCCAAAAAGGAATTCTCACATTCCCCAAACCATTAAAATTAGATACCCTTCTTGGTAAGTACCAAAATTAGTGCTTCCAAATTGGAAAAGTCCTGAATGAATCTTCGATAATAGCCCATTAAACCAAAAATCTTTGGATATCAAAAACATTCTTGGGCTGCTCCCAAGAAAAAAATCCCTAAAATTTCTCTAGGTCCACTGGAACACCTTCCATAGAGATGATGTGACCCAAGAAATTTACCATTTAGATAAAAAAAATTATCACTTATATAGCCTGGTGTATAGGATATTCTATCTCAGTGTACTTAGGATGATGTCAAGATATTATGCATGATCATCATGAGTCTTGGAGTACACCAAGATGTAATCCAATAAAATACACAAATGGATCCTTGTATAGGTATAATATTTTTTTTATCAAGTCCATGAATACATATAGATCATTATTCATACGAAACAGAATCATGATGGACTCATATAGACCATACCTTATTTTAAAAGTAGTATGTGGTATATTAGAAGGTATAACTCTCAACTGATGAAACCCCTATCTCAAGTCAATATTATAGAACACACAAGCTCATATAAACTAGTAAATGAGATCATAAATATGAAAAAGTGGATTTTGGTTCTTAAATATCATATTGATTTACTTTTTCTAATGAAAACATTAATAGAATGCCCCATCACCCTTCTTAAGAAAAAAACTAAAGAACACCAAGGTGAAATAATTAGATGGATAAATCCCTTATCCATCAATTACTCCATCTATGTTTGAAGCTCTTGAATGTACCATGGGGATATTCGGTAAGGCAGAATGGAAGTTGGTTTGGCTTTAGGAATTAGATCAACTATAAACAAAACATCTCTATCAGGTTTCCACCCTAATAATTCTTTAGGAAACATGTTATGAAATTGATCCTATATAAGTATAAAAAAAACTATGATTCACACTCTCATAATCTAAAAAAAGACTTGAAACCTTGATGGTGAGTACTCTTAGTTACTATTGAAATGGCCCTACATAGTCTTTCTGGATATCCCATTCGCCTTGATGAATGTGACTATTACCCTTTGGAGACATAATTTACTCTCCAATGATAATAATCAATGTGGGATTAGTATGATACTAGAATATCCATACAAAAAGTAAAGTCAAAACCAAAAATTTAAAGAATATAAAGATCACAAAGGAAATGATACTCACCAACCTTGAGGGAACATCCATTGCATATACAAATTTCTTTTGACCATACATCCAACAGTGTGTCAATCATCATAACCCCACTCAAAACCTACAACATCAAACTCTATCCATTCATAAGTTTAGAAGATATAAAATAATTTGAGGATCTCGTATCAAATAAAGTTCTATAAATCATAAGATCAACAATAATAGTTACTCTCAATATCAATGACCCAGTGTCACTACCAAAAAGTGCTGGTTGAACTGCAGGTCACTGGCCTACCATAATTCTCTATTATCAAGTCTGAGTACCCTAAGATGCACCACCCTATTGATACGAGTTCTCTTTCCCTAAAGTACCACATCCACCATCTTGACTGTCACAGATAATAGTACTCCAACTACGATAATAGTATGTTGTAGAAGACCCCCTTCCTATACTTTGGTTTGGTCTAGCTCCTCCATCACTACCCATATGTTAGTGATTATTATATAACCACTGTAGATGTCCCATATTTCTACATACTTATCACTCTACTAGTGTTCGAGGACACTAGATATGAAATTTACCCATCTTACTGCACTGATAGAAAAGAAATCAAGTATTGACTGAAGTAACTGATCCTTCTCCCTGGTTACTATTTTTCCACTACTCAGGTTAACATTATCATAGAAATGATTCCTATCCTTGTAAAATGTAACTCTTGGTAATACTATAGAAACTGCCAGCCCTACACCAGAATCCCCCTTCAGGTTTCCAACAAAAATTAGATCTAAATTCATCATATTAGTAAACTTCCTTAAATAGAACATATTAACTTGGTAATTAACCTCACATTTAAGTAAATCCGAAAAAAAAAATTTGTCGTTGTCTCATCCCCTTCCTATGTTGGTAAAATTTGATTTATGTAAGTGAATCATCTGACATAGTGCATCATTGATATGCTTCCCTAGGTCAAATGCATAAACTCTACCATTATCTCTATTCTTTGAATATTTGGATAAAAGTGTTATAGGAACTTTTCCTAGAAGTCATTTTATATTATGTCCTCCAACTACTCATACCAATCCTAAATATCCCACCAGCACGTTGTTGATCATCACAACATATGAGCATCCTTATTGACTATTTTCTCTGTAGAAGTCTCTAAATGATCAAGGATGATATGGATAGACTCAATCCAAAACTTATCTACCCCATACCCACCCTCTTTAGTGAATGTTTGAGGGTGATGCAACTAGAACTCCTGGGCTAGACCAGACATATGAAGCACCTCTTGCCCTAGGATTAATTCCTTGGACTTCATAAAGTGAGAAAATTTATCATGAAACTTCTCTCTGAATCCTCACCTAAAACAATTGGGACCTCTTTTTCCACTATTGTGGGATCATTTCCATCAATTTCCTTATGTCGTCCAACTAAAAAACTGCACTGCATAGTAATGTATCTACAATGATAATAACATGTCTTAAGACACATAACAATTCATTAAAAAATTTAAACAAGACATATTAACATAAGTCTATAAGGATTAATTCCTTGTACATCACCTCACAGTCAAAACTAAGGCACGATAACAACCCTCAACTATCCCTAAACTGGTTAATGGCTAACAAAGGTTAAAAAACTTTCAATTCATAAATTTCTAATTAGACACCCATTTCTTAACCAATCAAAATTACTAAATTTAGCATAATTTGTAACAATTAATTATTTATTATGAACCATTTCATTTAGAATTAATCAAATAATTAAAATCATTTTTTTCATTCCCCATACCCACTCATAACATTCTTTCCTATGCGTTCCTAACATGATGAATGTCATATAAATTGTTGAGTTCATAAAATGATGAATGTATACTAAACTCTTGTTCCATACTATCCATGAGAAAAAACATTAGAAACATAATAAAATCACACATTGCATCACCCAAGGTGAAATAACATTCAACTGTAACAACAAACATCATGAAGAATAATCCCACCCTGGGTACAAGGGGTTTTCCTTGAACATTGGTTTGATACTCCCATGAAAGAGATCATGAACAAGTTCTAAATTATCCTAGTCACATATATAACTAAAAAAATAATAAGACAACTGAAAAGAAAATAAAATCCCTATGATACCACTTTGTAACACCTTGAACTAGGTGTTGCATACCGGTGCCCCAATATGGTTCACCACATGACCTCAGGCTCCCCTCCTTATAAGCTAGAGGTAAAATATTGATAGCGAGGGTATGTTATGTAACATGGGGAAACTATAACCTCTTTATCAAAGCATTGAAATAGTGGAAATAAATAAAAAACATACAAATTATAATAAAACGAATAACCAAAAAAGACCAACAACTCATGATGAATCCCAAAATAGGAAAAATAACCATAATACAAAGAAGTAAATATTCCATTCCATAAATGTTTCAAGTGTATAATGATAAAAACAAATAAATACACACTAAAATATCTCAATAGGTTCCAAAAATCATATATGGTTTCATTATCCATGCTCCATCAGGAATTCCCAAATAAACTATCTAATATATGAATCTTGCCCTTATCTTGTACTGCAAACATGAATTCTATTTGGGTACCAATCAATTGGCATGAGTAGGATGTGAGTAAACCTCAGTAGGCCAACAATAATGACATATAAAGAAATATCTACTCAATAACAGTGTATGCAGTTTCATAAAGTATAAAGTACAAAATATAAAACTAAAAAGGTTTCACATTTATTATTATTTAATCAACCATATAGGTCCCCAGGTTCATGGTGGCACCTAAACCAATCAGACCTATTTTTTCTTATACCATAGTCTCAACAACACACCATGGTGATTTTATAATTCATTCATTCATGGGATTTCATTATTTATTTTATCTCAAATTCCTTCTGCACCTTGGAGTGTTAGTCCATATGCTAATTTAAAATCATGCATTTTTGGATGAGAGAAGCTATATGGTACCACATGGGTATTTTAATTATTAGTCCCTGAACCACAAATCATTGTTCATAATCACATATAAATATACATCAGGGTCCAAGAGTAGCAGTTAGGCATCATATGGGTATTTGGAGCATTATTCCTTGACCTTCACCTCATTTTTCACATGCATATATACATATTATGCTTCCATATTCATAACTATTTTATAAGTAGTTATAAAAATGGTGTACCAATTCATCTAAGAAAATTTGTGGTTCTTCATTTTTATCACAATGAAAAACATGAACAATTTACCCATTAATCCATTTATCATCATCTATTTCAACACTCATTAACAGTTCAAGGTAAAGACAATAAACCCTTTAAATCCTATTATCAAACATGAAATAAGGATTTCGTTCAATTTCATAAACCCAAAATCTCCCCTTATACATTAAATTTATCATCATTTTATGGTAATTAAAATAACCCATTGGTTTTCATCAAGCATGATCTCATAATATTCAATGGGTCCAATAGGATCCATGAAGGATCTCTCGATTTATGGGGGAGTAAATATTTATTTTAAATTTAATGAAAATACAAAGCATGGAAATGAAACAATACAACTGACACATAAGATCAATATTAAGGCTATGGTATTTATTAATTATACCACCTAACTTAATATTTTTGATGAATTATCATCAAACAAAATATCTCAATTAGATGTAAAATGATTGAAATTACAACAGCAAGGAAGATCAAGGATTAAAACCTAGGATCAAGATCCAATGAAACAATATCCAATAATATTAGATCTAAAACATAAAAAATGGATGTAATTAACACCCACCATGGGTGAGAAATATAAGATAGATATGGACCTTAAACAAAAAATATAATTTATTAATGGAGATCCAATTGTCTTCCATTTAACCTTTGATTCAAAAATAAAGGAGTTCGAGGAGTATTGGAACCCTCTCTAGAGCCTCTAAAAATGATTTAAATAATATTATGTTGAATGTGGGTGATTAGGTATATAAAATATTTGTTTAAAAAATTATTTAATTTTTGGGGGTTTAATATCCCACGCACACGATTTTTAGGGTAGGATGCACAATTTGAAAATTTGTACACCCTAACTGTTCACCCATACAGTCCAGGGTTCACAACTACTCCTAGGATGCCACACAGTTTTTTTAGCCACACATGAACCATAAAACCCATTCTATCTCAAGGTGAATAGTTTTCTATGGGTGGGTACATAGTTGGGGAAAACTAGGCACCAACCATGCACTTCCCAAAAACCCTACAAAAATCAAAAAACTCACTTGAATGCACCCAAGACAAGCCTCAACCAAAGTAGGAATAAAAAATGGAAAATTTGTACATAAAATAAAGCATGATACATGTTTAGAAAGGTCAATATATTTCACCTATTAAGTAATCCAATCTTCAAATAATAGTTACAATGGCGGGAAAAGTCATTGTTACTGTATACATTAAAATAGAATATTCTTTTTGTCCTTTGTAAAGAGAGTCAAAAATTCCATATAAAGATTCATTTTTCTTCAAAAATATGAAATAAAAAAATTACTTTATAAAATTATCATGTCCATAATAAAATAATTTAAAAAATCATGTACATAAAAGAAAAATATAGTTAGAATAAAAACATTAAAAAACATTTTTTAAAAGAAAGTCCCTTATCACATAGGAAATATTTGAATCATAAGACAAATGAAAGTATAAAATTAAATAAAAAATTAAATACGATGAGAATAGATAGATTCATGATATAAAATTTCAATGGTTCTGTATACACACCACATAAAATAATATAGGTGCATAACATCAAAATATGCCTCAATGAAAGGAAATTGAGATAAAGTCCCTTACATCGAATTAAATTCATCATGATTTTTATTAATCATCCTGAATAATAAATTTATATAACTTATTTAATTACTTAATAACCTTTTTAAGGTTTATTATTCCTTTTATTTCACTTGTCACCATTTCATATATAATTACTTAATCAATTAAATTTTTATCAGATATTTCAATGATATTTGGATTAAGTGTCAAAATGACTTTGGTAGGTTTATTATTGGTGTAATAGGTTATTTTTTCAATATTAATAGAATAATAATCATGATATATTTATCATATTCATACATAAACTATAATTTTAAAACCATTCATGAAATAAGGTTATGAAGAATGAACTACATTACAATCATGGAGACAGTTGGTCAAACATACGCATGAGTAACGTTTCCATTTTCCAATGATCATTATGGAATAGAGGTATATAATATTTTACCTTTAAATAATGATAATAATATAATATATCGAATATTATTTATTTAATTATATTTATATATATATATCATTATTTTTTTGTAGTGATGAAAAAAATAACATCGCTTCATAGAGGCGGTAGTTCACATGTACACGAATGGTGTTATCATTTTTTCACTGTAAAACAACTGATATATTATATTTACAGAATGTAAAATATTTCATGAATATCAATATGACTTAAATTATATAAAATATATTTATTAATGTTATACTTATTATCTTCCATGAAAAGTGTTAGTGAAAAACGAATCACATCGCTTCACAAGGTGATAGTTCACCTTACACACAAGTAACGTTATCATTTCCTTTACAGAATGGAAATTAAGATGGTATGTGTAATAGAATAACTAAATAAGTAAAAATATGTTAAAAATATCAAATATATACTTTAAATTTCTCATTAAAACATGTTTTGGTAGGTGATGATGGAAAACTAATGGTTTTGATTCGTGAGGCGACATTCTGTTGTACCCGTGAATGATGATTTATTATCCCATTTGATGGAAGATGAGATTTATTTAGATTATTATATTTAAATAAAAGAAATATAATTATATGGGATATACTAGTGTTATTATATAATAACAATTTAATATTATTTTAAGGATTTATCATAAGGAATAAAATAAAAAATTCTTGGTTAAGGACAATGCCTCTTATTCGGCTGCTTCCTTAGGTAAGCACCAAAAACATTCTTATGATAGATTTTAGATGAAAATAATGGATCCAGGTTTTGTGGATTTAATTAAGTAATATATTTTTTATATTTTTTGTTCTGTAAAAATGGATTTGAAGGTTTAAAGAGGATATAAGGGGGTGTCTTTTTATATGTGAGGTGAGTACCATACATATAAATTTTAAAAATAAAAAAGTGTGCCAATGTTTTTCACATGAAAAATGCTCCAAAATGAACCATTATCTAGAAATATAATTTAAAATGTCAAAATATGACCATAAATTATATTTTTGAAAAGTTTTTAGGTCATTTTAACCCTTGTCTTTTTGTTTAAACCTTGGAAAATCCGTTTTTACCGTAACTGTGGTAATTAATTTTTAATATTTTGACTATACATTATAGTAAAATTTTAATTTTAAATCATTATATATTATAAATAATTATTATTCCAAATATTTAATAAATTTTAATTCATTAAATTTATATAAGTGTAAAATTTTGATTTAAAATATTACATGTAGACATAATGAAAAAGAGGGTGTTCAAAAAGTGTATTTTTTGGTAAAAATAAGAATTTATATTAACTCTATGAATAATAATAAAAATTTTATGAATATAAATAAATATTTATTTATATATTATACACACATTTTATTTAGAACATTACTCATTAGGAATTATTTTTATTAATTAAAATGGAGAAACAATAGGTTCTTGAAAACAGTTTTGAGAATAATCTAGTTATTAAACACAAAAATTAACCTACCCTAAAATAAAATATAAAGTTTAATAAAAAGTAATTAATTTGATTAAATATAAATAAATAATCCTTATGTTACTTGAAAACATATTCAGAACATATTTGTTACTTTTAATTTATTTAATTTCGTTGAAAAGAAATGATTTTTTACAAAAAATTGTTATTTTTCACTATTCAATGAAAAATCAATATTTTTCAAAAAACTATCAAAATTTTACCATATGAAATTATTTATATTAAAATTTAAAAAATTATATACATTTTTTATAAATATAATTCTAATATTTATAAATTAATCTTTTAAAGAAAAAATTTAATAAAACTATTTAATTAAAACTACTTCCATTTTTATTTAAAAAAATTATTTAATACTTTTATATTGAATATATATATATATATTAATAAAAATTAATTTTATTTACTCTATCACTACCTTTTTTGTTACAACCTCATATAACAATCCTTCTTCTTAATAAAATGAATATGGGCTTCCCATGGTGAAACACTAGGGATAATGAATCCCTTATTACCCAACTCCTCTAGTTGTTTCTTTAGTTCTTGTAATTACACTATGATCATTCTATAAGGAGTATTATATATAGGTTTTTCATCAGGGATAGGTTGAATGGAAAACTCAAATTCATGATAATATAGGTTTCTAGTTTACTCATTAGAAAACACATCAATATATTCCTCCACAATAGGTTCATACTATATTCTAAGGTTTCCTTTCCCATCCATATATTGTGTTTTATCTTCTTATCTCTGAATTTCATTAAGGTAAGATACTATAGGTAGATCCATACATGATTTAAATGATTAATTATCCTCTATGAAGAAAATTAATCCAAATATAATTCACGAATTGTAATCTCCTTCTCTTGGAAAGAAATTTTCACATTATACTTTTAAATCCAATTCATACAAAGGATTATATCAATGTTAAACATAGGCACAATTACTAAGTTTATAAACAAGTTCTATGAATCATAATGGTAATTTAACAACATATCCTTTTTATTATAATATTTCTACTAGGTGTATTTATTTTCATCTCTCTTATTAGGGTTTTGGGGGATGATTTAATGTTCTTGGAAAACATGGAAGATAAAAAGTGTTGGAAGAAAAATAATCAAATAAAGAATTATAAAACTTTGAGTTTACAATAAATGCACCTACCAACATATATTTAGGGAATTAAACTTCAAATATAGTAATTTTATAACCTTTCCCTCCCCCCTTATCCATTTTTTATAGGTTCCCTTGTTAGTTGTGGAATTGGTTTGAATAATGACTAATCTTTATACAATTGAAGCACTGGAAAATAGAAATTTCTTTCTTTCACTTTAATTAATAATTTATATGGAACTTATATAAAAACTAGTAAAAAACTACTATTCCATTTAATAATTTACTATGATAATACCTTCCAAAATTATAACATTTTGGAAAAACTATCTTTCCTTCAGTCTCCTTTGACAAATTTCTTTTCCCTTGGTGCTCACTTGACCTCTTCTTTTCTTGATTTACATTAAAGGTATATGACATAGAATATTCTTTCTCTATCCTGAAGGAACATGATAATATATCATTATATGATGAAAAAATTAGATACTTGTAATTTTCATAGGTTTAATGTAATCCTATTAAATAAACGGACAATCTTGCTTTATAGGTTACGTATATAGTATGTTTCATGACTTGAAAATTTTATGAAGATAGCATCATATTGAGCAAAAAATTTCTCATCCTTATACATTAGGTTGAAAAACATTCTCTTCATTTAATATCGTTTATCTTGGGGAAAATATTTCTAAAGATATATAACATTAAAATCTCTCCATTCCATACATTCAATTTACCCATATTGTTTATTATTTTGGATTAACGACCACCATTGATCAACATAGCCCTTTAAATAATATACCACCATCATAATTATTTCCATTTAATTACTTATCAAACCCATGAATATATTTTTGAGAAACATGTTCATTTTTTTAGCTACCAATTAATTATTAGTTATATTTAATAATGGAGTCTTTTGTCGCATAAAGCCATCCAACACAAGTGCGTAGTGTTATAGAACAACAGGTTGTTCTAAATAGGTTGTTCTAAATAGTTAAGGTTATTTATTATAAACTAAGTGTGTTTCCTTAATATTTCAATGATCATCTTATCACAAAAACCATCTATATTAACTTTCTCACAAGGTAAATTATTACATTTACAGTGGATGTTGATATTATTTCTATATATTTCGCTAGGAACTATATATAATTATTGAAAAACACATAATTAGATCATAACTTCTTGAAAATTGATCCATAACATAAAAATAGATAAAATTTATTGAAAATTTTAAGGGATTATAAGAATTCCCATGAAAGCTATGTTCTTTTAAAATCTAGTTCCTAGGGGTCCTACTAAACTTGGTCTAATACCAACTATAACAACCCTGACTCCAGTAACCAAGATATAGTGTTTACTTCATTATATTGGTAAAAGATACTAGAGATCACATACCAAAGGATCAAGCAGTTTATTAGTCTTGAGATATTATAAAAATAAATTATTTTCATATTACGTTAGAAAAATAAAACATAGCATGAAAAAATTTCTTTCATCCATGAAAATCAATAAAATATTCATTCTTAATAACCATGGGGAAAGGAAACATAATATAGGGTATACATAGATTGTGAGTATAAGAAAGAATAAAATGGAATCTATTATTAATATGAGTCATAAATAATATGGTAGATTAATTAATCAACACATATCCTATTTAATTAATGATTGGAGATTCAAAATATATCCATAAAAAATATCAACATAATAGCCCCATAGAAAATTATCATTGAAATTTTAAGGAAATAAATGTATAATAGTAGACATAAAAATATTACCATCCATTATTCATTCAAATACATCATTAACCTTACCGTTAGGGCCTTTTTCAGATAAATTTCAATTGAAGGGTAGGTATGCACTAAATATCCAACTAATTTGGCCAACTGTTTGTTTCATGGGATCTATCAGTGCATCAAGGGACTATATATAACAGGGATGCACACATTAATTACATATGTATAATTAATTCCACATATATTGAATAAAAAATATAATATATAGTCAATTTGACTTATCAATAAATAAATATATGTATTTAATTAATAATACAGAATGCCAATATTTTCCTAGTAATTGAAATGAATTTATTAACAATATTCCTTCAACTAACATTGTATATTGAAACAGTATACAGATAAGATATTATCAAAGTAGTATAAATTATACTTAATATATATAAGACATTGAAAATATGGTCCTAATGTAGTAAAATAAAATCTAATGAATAATAATGATTGGTAGAGTACATGATCTTAAGAAAGTGAATGATCACAAAATAAGTTTTAATCCATAAATCAGTAAAGGATGATAGATGGTCGTATATTCATAAAAAATTAAGGTCTGAAGTAAAATAAAGTCCTTTGTAAAATATATTGAAAAATATAATCATATCTTTTGGAATAAAATTTCTGAAAAACACTATAACATTTCATAAAATTAATGTTATATATTACATCAAAAATTATTTTATTGCTTTTATAAAATAATAATTTTTTTCAAAAAATTTATAATATAATGAAAAAGTATTTTCATGGCAAAACCTTAGAAATTTTTTGATTAATATAAATATCTAATAAATTTAATGGATGTTATAAAATATAATTATTTGGTATATGTTAAAAAGAACATTCCTTTCACAATTTTGTAAAAATTTAAATTTGGGTTTTTCAGAAACATTTAAAAATATTACTTCTAATACATTATAAATAAGTTAAAATTTAGTGGAAAAATACCTTTAACAATTATTTAAAAGTATATAAAAAATTATATAAAACAATTTAAATAATATAGACATGTAATATAATGATTCTTGACCAAATGAATAGAAATAAGGTTGATTTTTCTTAAAAACAATTTCAATATTTTTGAGTACCAAATTGAGGATGATTTGGAAGAAAAAATGGAAACACATTACATAACTAAAATATTAGAAAATATATGGGGTATGATAAATAAAGAGTATATAATTTTTCCAATGTAAATTTAAAAATGAATAATCTGAAGAAGAGGGAGATTGTGAAATTATCCTTTACAACTTTAATCACTTTTGAATCAAAACCTCTGAAAGTATAAAACATGAAAAAAATTAAAATACCATAAATAAAGTGTAATTAATGATTTAATATTTTCTATGGGATATTATATGCGTCATATAAATTAAATTAGTTACATAATATAAAATTTGAATTAATATAATGGAATTGAGACAGAAAAAAATTACCATGGATTCCTACATGGATGAATGCGTTATATCCTACAAAATAACCATATTAAATTTATTAAATACTTCATTAAAACATTTTTTCA
Source organism: Viscum album (assembly GCA_963277665.1). Classification (NCBI taxonomy): domain Eukaryota; kingdom Viridiplantae; phylum Streptophyta; class Magnoliopsida; order Santalales; family Viscaceae; genus Viscum; species Viscum album. The sequence goes on from OY728132.1 coordinate 1,081,273,898, forward strand.
AATTTATTCCATTTTTATTTTCCCTATTTTTATCATTTTTCATCCATTAATTGTATAGTTGTTATTTATGTCAACCACTTAAGGTTGTTCAGTCAATTTCTCCAAAACTATTTCAATATTTTGACCATATTAAACGGTGTTATGAAATGGTTCTACCTTATATTGAATTATAATAATGAAATTAATATTATTTTTATTCATTTTATATATTTTTGGAACCATCCATGCAATTATATAATAAAAAAATAAATACGTTGCTCATAGAGGTGGTAGTCTACACATATGCAAGATGGCATTTTCATTTTCCTAATGGCTATAAAGTAAAGAAAGTATATAATGAATAATAATTAAAAAATAATATTTATTTAATAAATATAATATATATTCAACAAATTAAACCTTACCATATTCCATATAAATTGTAAATTAAAAACAAATCACATTGCTTCATGGAGGTGGTATTCCATATGTACGCATGAACAATATTATAATTTTCTAATAGATTGGAGGGTAAGAAGGTTGATAATATATTTTAATTAAATACTCATAATTATTTCATAAATATCATATATATTCACTAAATATATTACTATTACCATCCATATGAGGTAGTGATGAAAAATTATACACATTGCTTCTGAGAGGGGTAGTCTTCGTGTACACGCATGAGCAATGTTTTCATTTTCCATTGGATGGACAAAATGTAGATAATCCTTATTAAATCAAGATAATAATGTTTTAAGTATATTTATGATAATATTTCAATTCTATAAGGATAGATACAATAAATTTCAATGATTTATAAGAAGAAATAAATTTAAAGTTGTCAGTTATGAAAATTACTTAATTTTTGGGAAACCTCCTTTAGATTACACCTTAAGCCTTATCTGAGTGTTCTTATGGGAATCCCAAAACTTATATAATGAATAAAAGAATTTTGGAATGATATTATGGTAGGTATTGGTTGATCTAGGTGGATAATGAAGTGTGGATAAGTTAGGGGAGGTTGTTATATTTTTTATGTGTGGTGGGTGATAAACATGTAAATACTAGAAACTTTATTATATAATATATATCTTACTCAAGTTATGTTTCTCCAAATTGTTATAATTTTGAATATCTGAAGTTTAAGGTAGAAATCCATCCAACTAATGATATTGAAGTTATTTTTTTGTGTCACTTAAAGTCTTATCCCTTTATTTTTACTCTTTTAACATATTTTTCCCTTAAAAGCGGTGATAAATTTTTACAATGGTAACTATTCATAATGAATAAAAATTAAATTTAACTTATAACCAAATTTGGGCATTCTGATTCAAAATATTGAATCCATTTTCAATGATCTAATATTTATAGGTTATAAAAATTACTTTTAATACAGGTTTTGAAAACACAATGAAAATCCATTTTTAGAATAATTATAGGACCCTAATACTTTCTACAAATATTATTGCATAAATTAAAATTTAAATAAAAATTAATACAAAAAGGGATAAAAAATTAATATCATTTTTGGAATAATAGGTTCATATTACATATAAAGAAAACTAAAACATGACACACTAATTTTATTATTTATAATGATTTCCTAATCCATTTGAGTTCCTAGAATTAAATAGGACAACATAGGGAAAATATTAAAGAGATGGGTTAACTATGTATCCTTGTAAGGGAACAAACATGATAAGGAAACATAATGTGTGAGTCAAAGGTATAACCTGATACCATAAAATAGAAGGTTTATGAGATTTAATTGGGGAGAGTAACATAAATAACATGGTATCATAAGATAATGGAATAATTGGAAATATAGAATCAATTTATAACATGACATAAACAAGATTCATGGATATATGTATAGATATACATGGTGGGAAAAGTCCCATAATGAATTAGGTTTACTCCCTAATCCCATACACGATGTCTCATAAGACAAAATCTTTAACCAATGCATTGAAGCACTATCTAGGTACACATATCTTAAAATTTTAATGATTTATATATTTCATAAAGATTAAATCAATCAGAAGGAATACACAAAATAATTACTTGTGGAAAGAAAATGGGTTTCATAACCATTCTTCATATCATAATAAAAAAAATCATAATTAAGGCATTTGAGAAATGAAAATAATACATTTATTAACCCATAAAAAGAAGGTAGAATTATAAAGGTATATATTTTTGTGACATCTGTACATAATTTTTAAGCATTTCATAAATTTAAAGAGAGAGATAAAGCTATTTAGAGAGAGAATGATCATAACACAAAGAAAATTCAAGTTTATAGAGATCCCTTACCTCGAGACCGACTCATCAAGTAAATAACTTATATTATTAAATAAAAAAATAATTTTAATTATTTACATGATTTAGAACCTTTTTCATTATTATTATTATTATTTTATTTTTACCGTGTCATGTTTAATTACGTAATCAATTAATTTCACGCCACACATTTTGATGATATTCAAATTGTATTTCCAAAATCACATTGGTAAGTTGAATAAGGTCAAAGAGATTATTATTTAATCATATAAAAGAATAATAATCAGGAAATAATTATCTTTTTTATAAATAATTTATACTTTTAAAACTAATCAGGAAATATGGCTATGAAAAAAGATTATGTTACAATCATAGAGATGGAAGACCCTAAGTACGCCTGAGTAATATTTCCATTTTTATCATTATAATTATAATTATATCATAGATATCATATTATATTTTTAAATACACTTACATATACATTCCATGTAAGTAATTAATAAAAAATGAATCATGTCTCTTCACGCGATGGTTGTCCCACGTACAAATGAAAGACATTATCATTTTTCAATAGATGGAAAGGTAAAAAAATTATATTATATATTAATTTTTTAGAAGTATTAATATATAATTAATATCATATATAAATATTAAAATCATTTTTATGACTTTACATGTTAGGTGATGGTGGAAAATGAATTACATCAGTTCGTAAGATAATTGTTCTCCGTACATATGATGTATGGTTTCATTTCTCATTTGATAGAAGAGGAGATGGATGTAGGTTATTAAATTAACATAATAAAATTTAATTATATGGTATATTATTATGTTATTATATCAACATGGTTGAATAATATTTTGAAGGACGTGGAAGAAGAAATAAAAGAATCGCTCGGTTAAGAATGACACGTCTTATTTGGAGCAATTCCTTAGATTTACACTAAAAACCTTCCTGGGAGGGTTTTATAAAAAAACCAAGTAATATATGGAGGGTTTTGTAGGTATGGAAGATATTTTGGAAGGTCTTGTACAAAAAATGCTTTATAATTGTGAAGATAAAAGGATATAGGGATCCCTATTAAAATTGAGGAGGTGTGACATTTTTGTAAATACCCAAAACTATTCAATAATTGGAAGTCACTCTCAAGGAATGTGCCCAAAAATTGATAAATAAATTATTTTTGTTAATATAAATTTTATTAACATCTATACCTAAAAGAATTTTGTAAAATTTTTATTCCCTTTACATTTTTAGTTTAACCCCCAGTAAATGGGTTTTAAGATTAACTGTGGTAACATATTTCCATTATTTTTACTCTTAATTGTGAAAAATTAAGTTGAACATATTATATAATAATAATTATGATAATTAAAATTATTTAGTATATTTTAAAATATTAAATTCATGAAATTGGATTAAACACCACAAAACATGTTGAAAAATGGGGTTTCAAGAAATATGTTTTCCAAGCATAAAATGACCTTACATTAACTATATGACTTTTAATAATCATAATATGAATTTAAATTAACATAATTATGTATATAATAAATAAATTTAATTTAAATACTTATTTATTAGAATTTAATTTTAAGTAATTAAAAAGGATAATCTTTATGCACTTAAATACCTTTTTTAGGGAACCACATTTAAAAAAAAGAAATAAACTTATACCAAAATCATGAAAATTGCTCATTAAAATGAAATTAATTTTATTATTATAAATAAAATAGTTTATATTTCACTTTATGAAAAAATAAAAAATATATCAGTACTTTTTAGTTACTTGATTTGTTGAAAATACATGATAATATTTGAAAAATTGATAATTTCCATTATTCACTAAAAAACAATCTTTTCAGGAAAATTTCAAAATTTCACCCTAAGTTAATATTAATATAAAATTGGTAATTTTTGTTTTATTTTATAAAAATAAAATTTATAATATTTTCCAAAAAATAATTATGATATTTTCTCACAAAAACAAATAATGATTATTTTTTAAGGAAACCTATTTTTCTTAAAGAATAAAATTTATTTTGTAAATATATTGAGTTATTATTTACCAAGAATGTATTAAAACATTTATATTGACTAGGAACTGTAAAAATATATCATAAATTATTTAATCCTATTTCATACCTTCCAATTTAGTGACTATCTTATAATGATCATGTTTAAATAAGCATAGTTCGTTCAGTTCACTGTTGTGTGGCGTATACACCATCAAACATAGTTTTCTTTGAAAAAAAACTTTGGGTGTTACATTCTTATTCCCCATAAATAATTTTTCACTAAAAATTTCATACTACATACTAAATTGAAAATAGGTGAGGGTACTTATACTTCATAGATTTCTCCAATTCCAAGGTTTTCTCTTCGCATTTATTATCATTCCATAATACTTTTACCAGGTGATTCTTCTTGTTATATAGTTCTTAATATCTATAGTCTAAGGTATTCACTAGATAATACTCATAAAATATCATTTCCTCTATTTACCACCTTATAATTTAGTACATGTGGGGGATCTATTATGTACTTCCTCAAGAGGGATATATAGAATACATTGTGTACTTGAAAAAAGATTGGTGGGGGTGCTACTAGATATGGCACAACTCTAATGAGATTGATAATATAAAAGGGGCCAATGTACTTTGGGATTAACTTTCCTTTCTTCCAAAATATCATGAATCTATTACATTATGATATAAAGAGAAAAAAATTTCCCTAAAATCAACCTCTAGGGCTCATCAGTGATTTTAAGCATTGATCTTCTAATGACTCTAAGATTTCCTGATGTGTTGTTGAATGGTCATGACATTTTCGACCAAATTCTCATTCATTTCAAGACCCAAAGATTATTTTTACCAAATTCATCCCAATAATAAGGTATTCTACATGTCATCCCATAAAGGGATTCATAAGGATCCATTAGGATGCATGAGTGAAATATATTATTGTATAATAATTCAGCCATAGGAAGATATTGATCCAATCCTCCTTATAAGTCCATCAAGCACGCTATAAAAATGTCTTCCATTATTTGAATATCCTACTTATATTGTCCATTATTTTGGTGTTAATATCCTATATAGAAGTTCAACTCGATATTTATTGAATGTTGGAGGCTCCTCCAAAACATAGAGGTAATTCTTAGATCTTGGTACGATACAATCAATAATGTTGTTCCATGTAGCCTCACCACCACTATGAAGTATATCCTTGTAAGTTAATCAAGTGACAAGTCCTCTAAAATTTAAATTAAGTGATTAGTATTTGTAATACGACCTGACATGACCCATATGGAAGTATTTTCTCTTGATTTCTTTGAAAGACAAATGAAAATGTCTATGGTGATGTTTTACCAATTTCATGTAGGCATGGGTAATGGTTCCATCAACCCCTTATACCTTTTCCATTTAGAATTCACCTGCTAATATACCAGACAATTTTATGTATATTTCAAGATCTCCTTCATTATATTTTCCCCCAATAGTGTTCTCAGAGATCCCAATATATCTTCATGCTCCCTAGGTAGATAGAGAAGTTTAAGAAATTTGGATCATTCAAAAAAAACTTCTTTAAATCAATATTTTATGGTACACATAGTCATGACCCAAATCTTTCCACTCCTTTTTCATCAATTTTGAACTCCAAATATTTCCATTTTCTTATAGCTCCAACCTTATTTTAAACTTTCACATAATCTCTTTGAGCGTCCTTTATCTTATCTGGAAGGGTTGGTTGATTAATCATTTGAGAAAGGAATAATGATATTATTTTCTTTATTATTCCCATTTCAAGCCTTTTTAGGTCTAAGAAGATTGGATCCTTCTCAATTCCCATCAGCGAGAAGGTTTTCATATCCTTTCTACATGGATCATCCACCACTTTTTTAATTTTTCAGAATAGATGTCACACCTCGACCTCGAATGCCTATTTATTTTATTTTATTTTTATTATTTACTTGGTCCCGTGTCATTTGGACAAGGTTTAGTTGGGTCCCGGTTTGAAATTTTCAAAGTTTGACGTTTTTTATGGGTTTCGGGCCGATGCGCAGACACCAGACCATTAGCGGTGACCGCGCGTTCCACCCTGGTGACCATGCGGTTGCGTGACGCTTAAAATAATAATATCTTGTGTAGACAATAACATTATCATTATTACTAAATTTTTATAAATATTAATATTATTATTTAAAATGAAATGTAACAATTTATTATCATGATTTGTATTATTGAGTTGCAATAATAATAATAATTATTATTAATAATTAATATTATTATTAGAATTATCATTACTATATTATTAGTATTAATATTTTTATTATTATTATTATTATTATTATTATTATTATTATGAAAAAAGGATAACCCTAGATCTACCCTTCCTCATCCCCTCGCTCACGGCCCCCTCTCCCCTGGGCGTCGACCTCATGTGTGTGGCGACCCTCCCCAGTTTCTCCTCCCTTGTGAAGATGGCGCTTCACCCAGCCCATCGCTCCCCTTTCTCCTCTCACCCCTCACGACCCATATCCCCTTATCCCCAGCACGCTACAACCGCGCAAGGATGCCAGCCTCTCCTCCCAGCCGCGCGAGCCTCCGTCGCTCTGCCCCGTCCGGCGTAACCCCCCTCTTGGTCTGGTGCGGCTCCCTCTCCTGGTCCGGAGTGACCTCCCTCCTCTAGCATGACACAACTACCCTTCACCTTTGCTCCGACCTGCTCGGATCATGACCAGACAACCCAAACCCCTAACCGCATCCAATTTCTGTGTGGCCCAAAACTCTCTTGCGCAAAACCCTCACCCTATTCCAGTGCAACTTCGGTTCCCCTTGCTGGAATCCCTCATCTCTTTTGGTATAATAGTCCTTCTTTCCTTTGTATTTTTTCATTTCAATTTAATTATAATTCTAATTCCTTGGGTCATGTTCACACATCCTTTTTTTCGGCATCTAGGTTGTGCGGTTGGTCCGCAGAGCGATGCTCTTCCCTCCGTTGAGGTTCCTTTGCATTCACGCGTGTTGAGGTACATGCTTCCATGACTTTTCTTCAAATTCTTTTCCATGTAATGCTTGTGTTTTAGTATTTAATTATTATACCTTTATTCTCACTTATATTACAAGTGTTGTTAGTTTATGGTAATGATTTATCGTTGGTTTGACTTGCTGAAAATAGGTTTTTTCATGTCCTTCCATTCATGCACATGTTTTTGCCTATGCAATTGAATCTGGATAACTGAAGTTGTCATGGAAATGGTTTTCTTAAATGTTTTTGGTGGGGGTTTACCTTTAGAGGCTTCTTATTAAAGTTTTTAAACTTGTTCTTGGGTGTCTTTTGTGAAATTTGGATGGTTTAGTATGGTTATCCCCATTTGAAATGTTTTTGTAAATTTATTTGAAGTCTGTATTGGGATTTCAAATGAGTTTTATCCCTAAAAACTTGGTGATTAAGGACCTTTGGATTTGTAAAAGTGTTTGTTTTCAAATGGTGTCTTGGATTATTAAAAACGGTTGTGTATAGTGTTTATGGTTTCTTAATAATTTAGTTAGGGGTGTGTTGGTCCTTGCCGCCTTATTTTTGGGTATCTTTTGTTGTTATTGTAAATTTATGATCAACGACTGAGGATGTACATGAATACACCCAAGTTATGTATATATATAATATATATATGTCCTTCAAGTACGTATTCCCTCATGGCGCAGGGAATAAATGCATTGTATTATGGATATATGAATATATATAGGCATGTGTGTGCGAGTGAGAGCCAATTTCGAGTGGTCACCGCACTTTTTTTCAAGTTGCAAAGTGTTCGACTTGACCTGGTTCTTCCTTGAGGTGGGAGAATCTGCATTTTCCCTTTTTAAAATAAGTCCATTTAATTCTTGCATGTTTTTAATAAATTATTTTACTAGATTAGTATCTTTGAAAAATAATTGACCAACCTGTTATAGTGTTTTCCAGTTTTCTTTTGGGCTTGTTAGAAGTAGTTTGTTACATTATCTTCTAGTTTGTGTCATCTGTCTGATTTGTTAAAATAAATTTTAACGAACTATTTGATTTGTTTATGGAATGACTAGTAAACTGTTGTGTTGCTTTAAGTGTTTTGGAAAACATGGTTTTTAATGGGTTCTTTAAGGTTTGTCCATTGGGTTCAAAACATGTTTTGGTGATTAAAGTTGTTTTTAAAATGGTTCCTAAATGTTTATTGTTTTTTCATGTTTTGGTAAATGTGTTTTTTGGTAAATGCATGTTTTCGTGAAAGGATATTGGCATGTTTTGGTCCGTCTGACCATGTTTGAAAGAAAAAAATGATGTTTATTACTGTTTTGGAAACATTCTTAACTGTTTTGGTAAATGTTTGATGTGGTAAAGATAAAGGCTTTTTTGGAATTTTAAATCATCTATTTAAAAAAAATTTGATGTGTGTGAATTTTATGAGGCTCGTTTGGCATCTTTGAAGCTGTGTGTTTGGAAAACCCCTCTTTGGTTAGTCCCTTTTCCTCGTCTATTAATCATGTGACATCAGGGTCCTTGGTATGATCCTCCTTTTAAGAATATTTATTCTAAGGCATGAGACTAAACTTGAGGTGGTCGGGGTGGTGTTGGATTGTGTTGCGTGCATGATTATATATATATGGTTTATTATTTGAATGTTTTTCAGACCTCTTTGTGAACGTTTCAGAAAAACTTAGCATAGTAAGGGGTTTTACTAAGAATGATCATTGCACTAGTTTAGACTACGCACTGGCAAGTGGCCCTTAGTACGGATTATACTCTTCTAGGGGATTGGGCCCCTCGGTTAGGCCAGGTAAGGAAATACTGAGATTTTGGGCATTATGACGTCATTAAGAGTAGGCTTGCCTTCAGGATGAGTCACACGTATAGTTCATTCCAGTCTTCCCCCAAGTTCCTAGGTTTTCCTTGATCCTTTGATACGAGCATTATTAGTACCATTTCCCTTGTTGTGTGTGGAATCATACCCTTGAACTTGGTTTTGGTGTTTTCTTGGAAACGTTTCGTGTGTATGGTTGGTTTTAAAATGAACTTCAAAGTAGCTATTTTGGAAAAGTTTGTGTGAGCCCCTCTTTTGTTTTCTTATCCTTGTTTTTGAATTATAAAGGAAATGGAATTATGATTGTTAGTTTTTGAAATGTAGTGAAAATATGAAAACCTTATTTTTATAATTGTAGTTAAAACTAGTATTTTTGGGCTATTTTGGAACTGGAAAATGCATGGATTCTGTGGTTTATTTTTGGCATTCCTACAAAGCATTTTAATGCTCACGCCTTTCTTACCTTTTCAGATGCAGGTTCATCTGTTTGGTTCAGGTTCTTGTTTCGTCTACCCATGTAAGGCAGACGATTAGTTGTCAAAGGTGACCAAGAGGTCACATGGAGGTATGTGCAGTCTTGTTATCTTGACACTTCTAGTTTTCTTTATCTTTGTTTAGGCTTTATTAATTTATTTTTCTTCCTTTTTTGGACAAATCATTCCCACCTATTTAGTTTTGATGCCCGACACTAGTTGCCAGCCCACAGGGATCGGGAACGCCCCTCAGGCCATGTTGTGGGCCGGATCGGGTGACCGGTTCTGGGTCGACCCAGGTTGGTTCATGAAAAAATGGTATCAGAGGAGGCCCTTGTTATTTGGGGTGTCTGCTAGAGAGATATTAGGACAGTCGGGGCTCAGAAGGTAGGTTACAGGTTGGTGCCTGATTAGCACCGCTCGCAACGAGACCTGAGTTACCAGGGGTAATTTGGGATTTGAGTCTTTTATCTTTGTTTGTTTTGGATTGAGGAATGACAATGGGGGAAAATCAGTTCACATTGCATCCTCACGTGGGGTGGTGACCCATGTAGAGTCCAAATTCCTAGTTTAAGTTCCTCTTAATGTTATGTCTTACTTGGGCATGGCTCACCACCATGTCGCTGGGTTAGGCACATACACTAGTCCCTCATTCCGATGGTTTATAGTTGTTTGTGTCTCGTTTTGAACTCAGTCGATGTGAGTGTGGGTTAAAAATGAAAGTTATTTTGAAATGAAAAAATAATAATGTGGTTCCATCTAAATTGTTTTTGAAATTATTAAAGAGGGTTTTTAAAGAGAAAGTGTATTGGTTTGGAAAAACATGGTATGAGTTTGAATTTGTTATGGAAAAGAAGAGTTTGAAACTTGGAACTCCTTATGTAGGGTCACACATGCGTGGGTATGTACGGAGAGAGCGTGGGGGAACTTGTTCTCAGATTATGTGAGTGATATTGAATGAATGCACATATGACGATTCATAAGGTTCCATAGGTGAGTTTTAAAATTTTAAAGAAATAAAGGTTTTGGAAAAGTGATTTATGCTTGTCTTTGTATATGTTTGTCTTATGGGCCTATTGCCCTTGTCTTGCGTTGTTGCTCTGATTGAGTTTTGTCTTGATGCCGGTTTTGATTATGTTTTTCGTTTTGTTCTGAATATACTACCTAGAAAGCCTCTAAAAGTTGTTAATGAGTTATGCCCAGTTCCCAGTTCCTTTTATATATTCCCTTCTTATCAAGGCAATTGAAGTCTGTTAAAGGAATTTGTATAGTTTGGAAAGATAGTGTGTCTTCAGGTTGTTGGGAACTCCCAGGGTAGTTAAGGTTTGTACCATCCTAGAATTATTTGAGGGTTCAGTTCTGGACTACTAAAGATGATATGTGTCATCATCATTAGAGTTTTGGGTGTGATAAATGGTGGTCGACTTCCATGAAGGTTCCCCTTCGGGTGAGAAGTGCGGGCTGGTAGAACCAGTCTCCAAGAAACCATCCTATTCTGTATCGACTCTTAGATTTTTGGACCATTCTCTCGCATGAAACTAGTGTGGCCGGTTCAGGAATTCTAAGCCGCCTTGTCAGATCCCTCCGAAGTCATGCTACTGTGCAACTGTTCGGGCCACCGGGGAGAGTTATGAAAGAAGCGTTGTTTTGGAGGAAGGAGTCAGGGACCAGAGGATGCAAATGCTTGATTGTGAGGTAGGAGATGCTTCATCCATCAGGTCCCTAGTCACAGGTCTCGGGGTGAAGCTCACATATAGTTAGGAGTTTCCAAGGGTGTTTGGAACCTTGTTCCGGATAATATATTCAGCTTTGGGATGGAAATATCCAAAATTTACTTGTTCTATTCTCATTGTAGTCGTAAGCTTAGCCTTGTGGTGGTGGCGTGATAAGCTTGATCCCCTACAATCCAAGGGTCTTATCTGCTCTCAATGTTGTTTTTAAACTGTTTGGTCTCTTTGAATTATGTGGTCCAGTGAATAAACTGACTTGTTCTTATCTGAGTTAGTCTCATCAGTGTTTGTTAGGGGGGATGTTTGTTTCGTGAAATTGATGGAGGTGTTGAGTTAATTTCTCATCCACAAGTTGCTGGATTATTCTGTAGAAATATTTCCATCAAAGGATCAGGGGTGTTGTTTGGTCCATGTGGGGAAAAGAATGAGTCTGGTTTGGGAGTTCCCGTGTTTCCCCCCCTAGGGGTGGTTTGTTCGGGTTTCAGAGGTTTATATATTAGTGAATTCTCATGGTGGGGAGAACCCTCCCATGTTCTCCCCTCAATATCGGGTTGTGGTCCTCCATGAACTAGTTGGGTGTGACGTTTTTTGGGAATAGTTACTCTGAGGCTCTTGTTTTCCTTTAGTTTTTTATGGGCATTGACTCTAGTTGTGTCAACTATTGTCTTGATGACTTTCTGGGGGAAGAATGTGTCTGTGGTGGGGATAATTGTCACACCCTGAACTCGGATGTCTATTTATTTTATTTTAATTTTATTCTTTACTATGTCTCGCATTATTTTAATGAGGTTTAGTTGGGTCCCAGTTTGAAATTTTTGAAGTTTGATGTTTTTGATGGGTTTCGGGCTGGTGCGCAGACACCGGACCGTTAGTGGTGACCGCGCGTTCCACCCGAGAGACCGTGCAGTTTCATGAAGCTTAAAATAATAATATATTTTGTATAAAATAATATTATAATTATTAATAAATTGTTATAAATATTACTATAATTATTTAAAATTAAATGGAACAATTTATTATCGTGATTTTTTATTGAGTTGCTATAGTAATAATTATTATTATTATTAATTATTATTATTATTATTAGAATTATCATTACTATATTATTAGTATTAATATTCCTTTATTATTATTATTGTTATTATTATTATTATGAAAAAGATAGAACCCTGGATCTACCCTTCCCCATCCCATTGCTCGCGGCCCCCTCTCCCCTGGGCGTCGACCTCATGCATGCGGCGACCCTCCCCAGTTTCTCCTCCCTTGCGCAGAAGGCGCTTCCCCCATCCCATCGCTCCCCTTTCTCCCCTCACCCCTCATGATCCGAAGCCCCTTATCTACAGTGCACTTCAACCGCGCAAGGCCGCCGGCCTCTCCTCTTAGCCGCACGAGCCTCTGCCGCTCCGCCCCATCCAGCGCGACCCTCCCCCCCTCTTGGTCCGGTGCGGCTCCCTCTCCCAGTCTGGAGTGACCTCCCTCCTCCGGCATGATAGAACTCTCATTTTCCTTTGCTCCTCCATACTCGGAACATGGCCAGCCAACCCGAACCCCTAACCACATCCTTTTTCGGTGTGTCCCAAAAATCTCTTACGCAACTCCCTCGCCCTATTCTAGCGTGACCACGGTTCCCCTTTACGGAATCCCTCATCTCTTTTAGTATAATCATCCTTCTTTCCTTTTGAATTTTTTTCTTCAATTTAATTATAATTCTAATTCCTTGGGTCTTGTTCGCACGTCCTTTTTTTCGGCATCTAGGTTGTGCAGTTGGTCCGTGGAGCAATGCTCTTCCATTCGTTGAGGTTCCTTTGAATTCATGCATGTTGAGGTACATACTTACATGTCTTTTCTTCAAATTTTGTTCCATGTGATGGTTGTTTTTTAGTATTTAATTATTAGACCTTGATTCACACTTATATTACAAGTGTAGATAGTTTATGGTAATGATTTATCATTGGTTTGACTTGCTGAAAATAGGTTTTTTCATGTCCTTCCATTCATGAACATGTTTTTTCCTATGCAATTGAATCTGGATAAGTGAAGTTGTTGTGGAACTGGTTTTGTTAAATGCTTTTGGTGAGGGTTTACCTTTAGAGGCTTCTTATTAATGTTTTTAAACTTGTTATTGGGTGGCTTTGTGAAATTTGGATGGTTTAGTGAGGTTGTACCCATTTGAAAAAAAAATTTAAATTTATTTGAAGTATGTCTTGAGTTTTTAAATGAGGTTTAACCCTGAAAATTTGGTTATTAAGGACCTTTGGATTTTTAAAAGTGTTTTTTTTTCAAATGGTGGCTTGGATTATTAAAAACAGTTGTGAATAGTGTTTATGGTTTCTTAATAATTTAGTTAGGTGTGCGTTGGTCCCTGCCGTCATATTTTTTGTTATCTTTTGTTGTTATAGTGAATTTATGGTCAATGACTGAGGACGCGCACACATAAACCTAAGGTATGTATATATATAATATATATATGTCCTCCTAGTACGTATTCTCTCATGCCATGGGTAATACATGCATTGGATTATAGATATATGTATATATATAGGTATGTGTGTGCAAGTACGGGCCGATTTCATGTGGTCGCCACCCTTTTTGTCAAGTTCCAAAGTGTTCGACTTGACCCGGTTCTTCCTTGAGGTAGGCAAATCCACATTTTCCATTTTTAAAATAAGTCCATTTAAATATTGCATGCTTTTAATAAATTCATTTACTATATTAGTATCTTTGAAAAATAATTGGTCAACCTACTATATTGTTTTCAAGTTTTCTTTTGGGCTTGTTAAAACTAGTTTGTTACATTATCTTCTAGTTTGTGTAATATGTCTGGTTTTTTATAATAATTTTTAACAAACTGTTTGATTTTTTTATGGAATGACTAGTAAACTGTTGTATTTCTTTAAGTGTTTTAGAAAACATGGTTTTTAATGGGTTCTTTAATGTTTGAACATTTGGTTCAAAACATGTTTTTGGAGTTTAAAGTTGTTTTGAAAATGGTTCATAAATGTTTATTGTTTTGGTATGTTTTTGGTAAATGTGTGTTTTGGTAAATGCATGTTTTCATGAAAGGATATTGGCATGTTTTGGACCGTCTGACCATGTTTGAAAGAAAAAAATGTTGTTTATTACTATTTTGGAAACATTCCTAAATGTTTTGCTAAATGGTTGATTGGGTAAAGAAAAGTCTTGTTTGGAATTTTAAATCAGTTGTTTACCAATGTTTTGATGTGTGTGAATTGTATGAGGCTTGTTTGGAATCTTTGAAACTGTTTGTTTGGAAAACCCCTCTTTGGTTAGTTCCTTTGCTTCATCTGTTGATCATGTTACATGAGAGTCCTTGGTATGAGCCTCTTTTTAAGAATATTTATTCTAAGGCATGAGACTAACTTTGAGGTGGTCAGGGTGGTGCCGGATTATGTCACGTGCAAGATTATATATATGGCTTATTATTTGAATGTTTGGCACACCTCTTTGTGAACATAACATGGAAACTTTGCATAGCAAGGGGGTTTACCAAGAATGATTGTTTCACTAGTTTAGACTACTCACTGGCTAGTGGCCCTTAGTATGAATTATACTCTGTTATGGGATTGGGCCCCTCGGTTAGGCCAGGTAGGTCAATACTGAGAATTTGGGCATTATGATGTCATCGAGATTAGGCATGCCTTCAGGATGAGTCACATGTATAGTATGTTCCAGTCTTCCTCCATGTTCCTAGGTTTTTTGTGATCCTTTTATATGAGTATTATTAGTACCATTACCCTTTCTGTGTGTGGAATCATACCCTTGAACTTGGTTTTGGTGTTTTCTTGGAAAAGTTTTGTGTGTATGGTTGGTTTTAAAATGAACTTCAAAGTAGCTGTTTGGGAAAAGATTGTGTTTTCCCCTCTTTTTTTTCTTTTCCTTGTTTTTTAATTATAAGGGAAATGGAATTGTGATTGTTAGTTTTTGAAATTCAGTATAAATATGAAAACCTTATTTTTATAACTGTAGTTTAAACTAGTATTTTTGGGTGGTTTTGGAACTGGAAAATGCATGGATTCTATGGTTCATTTTTGGAATTACTATTGAGAATTTTAATTCTCATGCCTATCTTACCTTTTCATATGCAGGTTCAGCTGTTTGGTTTAGGTTCTTGTTTCGTCTGCCCGTGCGAGGCAGACTGTTAGTTGTTCGAGGTGACCAAGAGGTCACATGGAGGTATGTGCAGTCTTGTTTTCTTTCCAATGCTATTTTTCTTTCTCTTTGTTTAGTCTTTATTAATCTATTTGCCTTCCTTTTATGGGCCAAATCATTCTCACCTGTTTAGTTTTGATTCCCAACACTTGTTTCCAGCCCGCGGGGATCAGGAATGCCCCTCGGGCCATGTCGCGGGCCGACTTGGGTGACATGTTCAGGGTCGACCTGGGTTGGATCGTGACAATGGAAATGGATTGTGTAGTCATATTACTTGATCATATCTAACCATATTTACTGGAACATATTAAGAACATTCTGTGTGAATATATATTTTAGGATCTTATGGTCCATATATATTTCACACTTCTCCCTATTGAGATAATATTACCATATTTTCATCACCAAGAACACTATATCCCACACTTGATCTTGTGTTGGATAGTTTTATTCATGAAATTTCAACATCCTTGATGCATAGGCTATCACTTTATCATTATTCATTACTACAAAACCCATACCCTTCTTTGAAGTATCACTATAAACCACAAAAAAAATCCTACTTGAGGGAAGCATGAGGAAAAGTGCCTTGATAAGACACTTTTTAAACTCCTTAAATAATTCTTCATATTCATTTGGATAGAAAAACTTTACCCCTTCCATGTTATCTTAGTTAGCATGTCTGAAAATCAAGACAATTGTCTCAAAAATCATTGGCAATTACCATCTATTCTAAGGATACTACTAATCTATATTACATCGGTTGGTCTAAGCCAGTCATCAATATCCTTATTCTTATAAGGGTTCATAGATATCCCTTTACTGGTGATAATATGACCCATAAATGACAGTTCCTTCATCTAGAACTCACATTTTATATACTTTTCATATAGATTCATCTTTTTCAAATCCTTTAGAAAAGTATTAAAATGCTCCATGTTCTCCACCTTTGTTTTGTAGTATATCATAACATAATATATAAATATGACCATAAATGTTTTGATGTCATCCCAAAATAATCTATTTTTTATATTCATAAATATTCATAATGCATTAGTGAGTTTCAAAGGCATCATTTTTAACTCATAGTGTCCATTCCTTGTTCAAAAGAAAATTTTAGGACTATATTCCTTCTTCTACCTTAATTGGTGATATCATAATAGAAGGTCCACCTTATAGAATTACTAAGCCTCAAGTAGTTGATCAAACTAGAAGTCTATTCATGGAAGGGTATATTTTTTCTTTATGGGGTTTATTTGATTTTGTGATAATCAATACAGAGGTGCATTGAACCATCCTTCATATTGATTAAGAGGACCGGCACACCCCACGGTGAAGTACATGGGCATATAAAATCCTTTTCTAGATTCTATTGTAACTTCTTTTTTAGTTCTTCCAACTCAATGGTGGATAGTCTATAGTGATTCTTTGATGTGTTTAGAGATCTAGGTAAAAGTTATATTGAAAACTGAATGTCTCAATGAGGAGTATGACTAGAAAACTCTTCATGGAATACATCAACATAATCCCTCACAATGGGAATGTTTTCAAAAATGATTTTCTCCTTTATCTTAATCATTTGGGGTAGATATTCCTTCTCATAAGGAAATAATATCCATTATTTAACATTTTCTTTTAGAGGAGATTCATCCTCATCCTTACACTTATACAAAATTAAAGGATGTCTTGGGATGTGAAGGGTGATCTCCCTCTTTTAAAATTTTATGTAAGATTTATATAATGACATCTGATCTATTCAAATATAGCATGAATTTCTACTAACGTGGGTATGAAAATATTTTCTAGAATATTCAGTCCAAAAAATTTGACTTGGGATGATCTATACAATTGGGATGAAACCATTAGTATATATATTTTCTCATATATAGATCAACCCCCATGTTTTTAGGTGGTTCTTGAATAGTTATACTAAAATTTATAGATATAAAAGAATTCATAGAACCAAAATTCAAAAGTACATTCATTATTCATGAATGAATAACTAGTATAACTATCACAACATCATTATTGAGATTCACCTTAGTAGTAGTGATATAATATTTCATTTTTCTCTTGGACTTGAAGGATGTTTTTTTATTATCTCTGAAACTATTGAATTGGGGTATTGGATTACATAATTCCCACATTCCTTTCATTTGAAATACTACACTACAGGTTGAGTGTTGTTATAATAATCATTTATTTTTCCACATTAATGGGTTTCTTCATTTACCTTCAACATTTATTATACCAATACCCATATTTTCCACATTTTAAACATCACCTAGTTCCTATTAGATAGTTTCTAGGATGATTGTTCCCACGCTTTTGAAAATTGGGATGTTGGGTTATCTTTATTCCATGGTATGTATCAATTTATACTCCAAAAGAAAACCACATCTAATGTTTTTTGTCTCTATTCCCATGTGATCATTGAGAGTCACCAATATACATTTAATCTTTGAGGTAATAATGAATAATATCTTCATATCTATCAAAGTCATAAACCTCTAGTTATTTTTATATAATTGGATTTAACCCACTAAAGAAATGTTCCACCTTAATTTTGGTGTTGATGGAGAATCTAAGGGAATACCATCCAATCCATGTGAATTTTTACCCATACACCTTTATAGACTCATATTAATTTTTATTTAGACTAAGGAACTCTATATCTATTTTAATATTGAGAGTTTGGGGAAAATATTTATTGAAAAATATTTTATTAAATAATTCTTTTTCCATGGAATCAATATCCTTTTGGGAATTTTGGTTTTTGATCAATGTTCACCACTGATCTGATTCTCCCTTAATGAGATAAATGGTCGATAGAAATTATTCATTCTATAAGAATATAAATATAGAGAATATATCCTAAATGGAGATAATCCATTATTTTATGATGATAGGATCAGAAGATCCACTAAATTTCAGGGGCCTTTCTTATATAAAAGACATGACTGCATCATTCCCTTTCGTAGGAGGAGGAGTGTGTTCTACTTGATTCAACTAATTATTCATAAATTTAGATAGTTAATCAAGTAATTACATAAATTTATTAGCTATCACTGACATGTGGTTAGTAATATCATTGAGGAAATCATCACATTTCCTATCATGTTGGTTTTTGGCATGGTTTCTCCTATTTTTGGGTATTAAATAAAAAACAAGATAAGAATACATTAAAATAAAAAAGTGGAACTTATAATATTAGAAGGAATAAATTATAAATGATAAGACTATAATGACATATGATACTCTAGGTTTCAATTTAAGTTATCCATGGTAATGTTTCCTATTAGGTTTGGTAACATAAAAATTTGTTTAAGTCATTCAAAATAGTTTGTAAATATTTTTTTTTGAATTTACAAGGTATATCCCATAGGAGTGTCAAAAAATTTGTGCAACATGTCCCATTTTAGTATTCCAGGTGATGATCATGTCTAGTTAAATGTATCCTTTTTTGGAGTTATTACCCCTAGGTAAAAATTTACTAGAGCCACATCCACTTTTAGTATCCCTATAGGGATGTATTTTCTTGGAAACCACTCACTCCATCCTTCACTAAAATTATAGGATATCTTCCAATACTTATGATTATCCTTATAATTATCCATAGGTTCTTACTAAATTATCCCAGTCATAATCCCCCAAAATAACTATACCATCCTCTGATAAAAACTATCTAAACCCAATACTTTTTACATATTTTAATTCATTATTTTTGACATAAATATCCATTAATACAAAACATGTATTAGAAAGGCCTAGTTCCATTAGAAGAAAAGGTTCATAATATATAGAAAAGAAACAAAAATATGAAATCCTTATTTTATTCTCTGTAATGAGATCATAATCTAGTTGACCTCTTAAAACTACATAGGTTAACCAACGGAATATATTAGAGAAAGGGGTGAGATAAAAATCACAATAATGTTAAGAAAACATAACAGGTGAGTCAAATGTATAACATGAAATCAGAAGAGAAATGGATCAAGATTAATCAAATAGGAGAGTAATATATATAGAATGGTATAATAAGATAATGGAATAATAGAAAATATTAATGAAACATATAACATTGCATAAACATGAGTAAAGGATAACTGCCTAGATAATATCTTATCGTGTACAAAGTCTCATAATGGATTAGGTTTACTCCCAAATCCTATAAATGACATATCATGAGAATAAATATTCAACTGATAAATTATAGTGCTATATGGTTGTACCTATCATAAAATTTGTATTATTTATGTGTTCCAAAAAAGGAAATCAATCATATGTTATAAACATAATAATTTCCCATGAAAAGAAAATGGGTTCCATAATATTGCATCATATCATAATCAATGAAAATTTCATAATGAAGGCATTTGATAAATGAACATAAGGAATGTATTACCCCATAAAAGGAAGGTAGAATAAGCTAGGTATATATTTGTGAGACATATATAATAAATTTATAATAATTTCATAACTTTAATGAGATATATATAGAAAGTTTGTTATAGAGGGAATGACCATAACTCAAAGAAAAGGGTGGTTGAGATAGAACCCTTACCATGAGCCAGAATCGTCTTGTGCATTACTTATATTCTCAAATAAAAAACTAATTTTAATTATTTATTTTATTTATAACTTCTTTCATAATTAATATTACTTTTATTTAATTTTTTTACCATGTCATAATCAATTTATGTATTATTGAGCATTTTGATGACATTCAGCTCACATGTCAAAAATTACTTTGGTAAGTTAAATAAGGTCTAATATTTTATTATTTTATCATATACAGAATAATAATTATGAAATAGTTATAATTTTTATACATAAATTATAATTTTAAAAGTAATAATTAAATATTGTGATGAAATATGGACAATGTTACGATCATTGAGACGGTGTGTCATATGTACGCGTGAGTAACGTTTCCATT
The DNA here is from genome assembly GCA_963277665.1 of Viscum album. Lineage (NCBI taxonomy): Eukaryota > Viridiplantae > Streptophyta > Magnoliopsida > Santalales > Viscaceae > Viscum > Viscum album. The sequence continues at coordinate 1,081,294,317 of OY728132.1, forward strand.
TTTCAGAGATCATGATGGAAGATGTTAAATATTATTTTATCTTTAAAAATGATAATTATATCATTAATATCATATTATTTCTTTAAATATATGTACATATTCAATCCATTATATGAATTACTAAAGACAAATGATATCGCTTCAGGAGACGGCAGTCCACTGTACATAAGAATGAAATTATAAATTTTAAATGGATGGTAAGGTAAGTAAGTATATAATATGTTAATTTTATATAATTATTAATATTTAATTAATATCATACATAATCATAAAATCCATAATTATGAACATTCATTTGATGCGATGATGTAAAACGAATTACAACGGTTCACGAGGTGGTAGTTCGTCGTACACACGATCGATGGTTTCATTTCTCATTTTATTGAAGAGGAGATGGTTGTATATTATTAAATTAAAATTATAAAATATTACTATATGGGAGAAAATAATTTTTTATATAAAAATGTTTTTATATGATTTGAATGATGTGGAATAGTAAATAAAACAAAATGCACCGTTAAGAACAATACCTCTTATTTAGACAACATATTTAGGTTTTCACGAAAATCATTCCTTGGAGTGTTTTATAATCAAAAAGAGGATTATAAGATGTGTAGAGGGAGTTATGGAAGGTATTTTTTAGGGATTTTATTAATAAAAAGGCTTTTTAAGTATGAAGAGAAGAGGATAGGTGGTGTTCTTTTATAATTGAGGAGTGGAGTTTTTGTAAATATCTAATACTATTCAGTAATGTGAAGCCACTATTAAGGCATGTGACTCAAAAATTGATAAATAAAAAAGTGGATGGAAGATAAGGGCTCAAAACAACTCCAAATAAAATAAAAATGCTTTAAACATGTTATTCCCTTTACCTTTTTATTTTAACCCCTCGTATAACCGTTTTAACATTAACCACAGTAATATATTTTTACTCTGTTTACTATTCATTGTGACAAAAAATTAAGGCAGAAATATTATATAATATTAATTATTATGATCTCAAATATTTATTCCATTTTATCACATTCAATTCATTGAAGTTTCATACTTTATTTAAAAATTAATCTCTTAAAATGTGTCAAAAAATGAGTTTTCAAGTAATGTGTTTCCAAGCATAAGATGATCTTGCATTAACTGCATGGATAGAAATAATTATAATATGAATTTAGATTCATATAAAAAGATATAAATATATAAAATTAAAAAAAAATTATTTATTAGGGGTTTCATTAATTAATTAAAAAGGATAAAATTTATGCACTTAAAAACTGTATGAAGAAAACCACATTTTTAAACATAGAATCAAACGTATACCCAAATCCTAAAAATTGTTGATTAAAATGAAATAAATTATATTATTATAAATTAAAATTTTCATAATTAACTTTAACACTATATAAAAAATATAATTTAATTTTAAATTACTCGATTTAATGAAAACAAATAAAAGTATTTGAAAAAAGGTAATTTTCTCCATTCACTGAAAAATCAATATTTTCAAAAGAATACCAAAATTTGACCCTTAGTTAATATTATTATCATATTTTAAAAAATTATATTATTTTTATAATATAACATTTTTAAATGTTTCAAAAATTAATTATAATATTCTATCACAAAAGCAATAAAAATCCTTTTTGAAGAAAACACATTTTTCTTAAATAATTAAATGTATTTATTAAAATATTGTGATTTTATTTAGTAAGAAATTATAAATAAATTTATAATTATTAGTACCTATATATATTTTAAAATTTTGTTTATTATTTTTATACCTACCAATTTAACTACTAGGTAATAATGATCATGTTTTAATAATCACGGTTCATTTTGGCTCAGTGTTACATGTCATATACAAAATTGAACATAGATTTCATTAAAAAACTCAAGGTGTTACAAAAATAAAAGTTTTAAGCATAAAAATGATTTTATACAAAATTAATGTATAATACATAATCCTATGGAATTAATTGGTTTGTTCTAAATCAATGGTGGCCTATTTGACATTATAACTGATGTTCTAAGGAATAAATTACTTCACTACTATGAGGAGATGAATTATTTTAGACCATTTGTTACAATTTATTATTATTTAATTCAACCCATTTAACCTATTAAGGTTTTATTCACTCAAATGAAGAGTCCCAAACACAATTCCATATGAAAAAATAAAGATTCAATAAACACTAGGATTTTTATAAGGTTCATCCCCCTTATGGGTGTAATAACCCAGATAATGTTAATATTAAATAAATTTCATTCTTTATTATTATTAATAAATTATATTTTATAGATTTATATTCATTATGAAAATATTATATAAATTTTCAATCAAAAAAAATATTTTTATTCCTACTAAATTTGATTACATATATTATATAGTTTTATTTAAAATATTAATTTATAAATTTTAGAATTTTAATTTGAACAAAATACATAATTTTCTATATCATAAAGTACAAATTTTATTAGAAATATTTTTTTATAATTTTTTGAAATAGTTTACTTTTGGGTGAATAGTAGAAAGTACTAATTTTTAAGAAACCCATATTTTCATTCATATATTTGTGAATTCACTTTCTATTTTGGATTAGTTATAAAATTTATTTATTTCATTTTTATTAAAAATAATACAAATGACTTTAATAGGAATCAATATTTCACTTTATTTTTTATAAAAAAAATTATACCTAAAAGGGTATTTTTAGGGAAAATTGTTTTCCATCACGTTTTGTGGGTTCCTTTTAAAATTAATTTCTAATAATTATATATATATATATATCAAATTTGATAAAATGGAATTGATATTTTTTATTATAATTTATAAATTTGGTAATGATTCCACTAAAATATTTGGTCATTATGAGTACTAATTTTGGTAGAAAAGGTTAATTATCACGGTAAGAGTTAATCCAAGTTAAAATGGTTAAAACCAAATTGATAAGGGTTAAAATGACATAAAAAATTGTCCCAACCCTATTTAATGGTAATATATTTACCCTATATCACCTCATTCTATAATTTTAGTAATTTTGGAGATATTTTTATTGATTAATAAATTAATATATTTTAATCTTTTGAAATATTCCAAGTGTGTCCTCTCCCACACTTATAAATGGACAACCCATCTCCTCTCTTCTCCATGATTCTAGAGCCTCTTAACTATGAAAATACCTTCCCAAAAAACATCAAAAAATAAATCACCATGTTTTATAGGTCCTTGTTTGATCATAATACTAGAGAATTCAAGAGTTTTCTATAAACCTAAAGAGGTTGTTCGAAGAAAAGGTATAATTATTAACTGAGTGTTTTATTTATGTTTATTATTTTATCTTCTTCAAACCTATCTTAAACATTGCGATATAATTAAATAAGTATGTACCATATAATTAAATTTTATTATGTTTATATTATAACCATTTTAATATACTTATCCATATAATGGAAAATATAAACATCTTTTGTGCATACGTGCAGATTACAGCCTCAAACGAAGACAATATATTTCATTTTTCATCACCACATATTATGGGTGATCATAATAATGGATTAAAATGAATTAATTTTATATATATACATATATATGATACAAATTTAATTATTTAATTTATAATAGATTTTCTAATTCTTTCTTCTCCATCCAGTGAAAAATAATAACATTTCTCATGTGTATGTGCATACTACCACCTCAAAAATCGATGTGTTTTATTTTTCATCGCCACTTCACATGGTTTGTATATATAACCAGATTTAAAAAAAAAAAAAATATTATATTTATGATATATTAATCATTATATAAATATATAATGATACTTTTTTTTCTCACATTCATTGAAAAATGGAAACATTACTAATGAATACGTACAAACTACCATCTCTATGATGTAACATAATTATTTTTTCATAGCCACCATACATTGATGGTTTTAAAAGTATAATTGGTGTATAAAAATGATAATTATAATTATATTTAGTCTTTTTTAAATGATATAATCTTGATCCATTGGACCATAGTCAACTAAATAGAGTCATTTTGAATATATGATCTGAATATTCTCAAAACATCTAATATGAACTTAATTTATTAAGTAATTGAATATAAATTGGGTAAAAGTAAAATAAAATGAACAATAAAATTGAAAAAGGTTATTAATAAATTATTTAACTAACCAAAGTCTATTTTTTTGTAAGATAAAGAATATACGTGGCATTTCAGAATTAAGGTATGAGTATTTTAACTTTAAACCTTATTTTTAATTTTTAAAAGATTTATTTTCAAATATTTAATATTCATGTCAAAAATCATAAAAATTGTTATATATGTATAAATTTTTATATGAATTAATTTAAAAGGGAATTTCATAATTCATTTTACTTTCTTAAAAATGTATCCAAAAGGAATCTTTTTCTATATTTCATATAGAATGTTTTGACTTTGTTTAAAATATACAAATGAAATATTATATTTCAATATATATGTCTTGAATACCTTTTACCAGATTCCAGAATATTGATTGTTATTGGATTAATTTAAAAAATGTATGGTTTTTCAAGTAAATAAATTTTTTCATTTGTTCTATTATTTTTTAGAAATTCAAAAGGGATTTTTAAAAAGGAAAGGGTATTTTGATATCCGAATGTGTTTTTTATATGAGATCAAAATAAATTTCCAAGGGATTTACTATGAAAAGGTGAAAGATATTTTTTCATAATATATTACTTGAGAGTTATTGATGATGATGGGTGGGTATGATACATCTTATACGATGGGTGTGATTGATACTTCTTATATGACTGGTGAGCCCTATAAGGCTTGTAAAATGGGTCATAACGATATATATCTCTAATGATTTGGTTAATTTTACTTATCTTCAGTGGAAATATGGAGGGATTTAACTAGGGTGGTTTCTCATATAGATTTAGTTGGCCTTCGGTTATTTTTGACACAAGTGAACAAAGGTTAGGAATATATTTCTATAAGATTCCTATAAGGGTTTTTTTTTTATATGGGTTTTAAAGATTTTATATAAGTAAAAAAATGTTTTATTTATATGGATATGATTTATTTTATAATATTAAATAATAATGTGAAACTTTTAAACATTTTATGGGAATTTTTTTCATTGGACTAATAGAAGTACTTATTCAGTATCCCTTACTAATATTTTTGTGTCCATCCTACATTTTCCAATATTTTTCAAAGGGTTTAAGGATGTGTAGGAAAAAATAAGAAGTTAAGTTGAATGTTGTGATTTATTTTTATGAAAATAAAATGTGTTTCATTTTGAAAGTTTTATATTGTGGTAAACATAGACTTGGTGTGATTGTTTTTTATTTGTAATGTATGGGTTTTTTATATAATATTTATGACCTAATCCTCTAAATATATAAACTTAAAAGGTCTTTGAGAATGAAAAAAAATGGATTCTTCATTTAAAACTCAATATTATGTAATGTATTAGGTTCGGGTACTTATAGAGGGTAATCTACTCCTGTTAAGGGTTGGTTAGTCCCCCTAAACACAAATTCTTCACTATAAGAAAGAACATATTACAAGCATATAGTATTGGAATAGAATCACACCATGTTAGTCTAGATTCAAACTAGACTATTTTGTTTCACATTATCTATATAGAAAATTTTTAATCAAGATGAGAAATATATTATTTGATATTTTGGTCTCTTTAGTAATAATATATGCAGATCTCCCTCGATGAACCTTCAAGAAAATTCAAGAATAACTTAGTGTGTCATGTAGATCCTATGTGGAATTTATTCTCAATCACATACGATATTATTGAATGATCATGATCCACTAGACGAGGATGATGATCAGTATTTCTTCCCAAGGTGTGTGTGTGGGAGTGAACAAAATGGCTCGAAGGATAACAACTAATTGCCTGCTATTATAGAGAGTTTCATATTGGGTTCACCATTTTTGTTTCAACCTGATTCACATCATGACCCTTTTTGGTGTGAGAGATGGTTACACTAGGACTAGGTAGTACATCCATCTTCTATTATGATGGAGGTTCTATAGTTGAGTGGTATCGACATATGATTAGGGGGTTCATTATTTGTGCAATCAGCCCACATCGGGTACGATGTCCTCAGATGGACTCTAGTGGGTTTATTCACAGAGCCAGAAAGACCCAATGACCCTTTTATCAATGATTTATAGACCTTATTTCTAAAGTAAGATGCTCATTGGATGATTTTTCCAATGAAACATAAAGAATACATTTTTAGAGAGGATAGGAGGTTAGGCTCATCACACCATTTTGGGGGGAGTCATTGCCTATTTTGGGACTCTATTATAGATTTAAGAAATGTTCATATGTTCATGAATCATTGGTTCATTACCAAGCAGGTGTCTATGGATTACCCCTAGGTCACAAGATCAATCAGAAATGTGCATGGGATCAGAATCATCTATATGTACTTGAGGTTCTTCATCAATGTTACCCCTTTTACAGACACATTAATGATTAACTAGTCCTTTACCTAGACAATGATGATTTAATCCATGTGATGAGGTGATCTAGAGTTTATCATCATCTATGGGGGACAAATATCATTTCTATATCAGGATAGAACCCACAAGTTGGGATTCCTACATACCCTCTTGAGAAGAATTAGATTCCACATAGTCCAGTGTTTCATTACTGGACTCATCACCTTTTAAGGTCATTTGAAAAGGACCCATACATGTAGTTTGACATCATTCAATAAGGACGTCTAGGTAGAAGATTCATAGTCAATATTTCATGTGGGACTTATGTTGGGCCCAAGATTCGCAAAATAGATATGGTCTCCTGAGTGGATATGACCCTACTATAGATATTGCCCGAAGAACACTAGGGTGACATAGGTGTTGGGTTTGGACCTCATGGAGTCTTCCTATGTATCCTAGTTAGTTTTGAATCAAAGCACTCATAGTTCTGTCTATATTGGTTCTTATACCATAGAGGAGGATATGTTTGAGAGAATCAAATCAGGGATTATTCCTAAAGAGGATTCCCTAGTGAGTTGGGGGGAATTTTTATTGGGACTCACTTTCATGGAGAATGTCCCTCATTCTTAGGCCTTGGGTAGGAATTATACATATCCAGTTTTGGGAAGGAATCATAGTTCTCATAGTTCAATGCATTTTGTCTTACACCTTCTAAGAGGCCCATAAAGGGGGAATGATGTGGGAATAACATTGGTGGAGAAGGCTCTTTTTGAGTTGGATTTGGGAATTTCACCTTAAAAGAGGCCTTGATGTATTGGGGGTTGTGATTGGGGTTAACCCTTGAGTAGGATCCCCTTTTAGATTGGGCCTTAGATAGGACTCCTATATATACTATTTGGGGAAGGAATTAGAGTTCTTGTAGTTCAATTCATTTGGGTCTTACACCTTCTAGGAGGACCATGCTTTGGGGTTATGTGGATTTTATGATCACCTCTAACCTCTAAGACCATTTGAGTCATGATCAGTGTTAGAAACAAGATGATGTAGTGGATATAAACATCACACATCCCACATCATCTTCTGATAGATAGTACTGGAACCCAAATTGAGAGAGAGAGATAGGAATTTGAACATTCCAATACCCATCCTATGTATTCATACCATGGATAGTCAGATTAACCTATCCAGGTATGCTTTGGGTCGAGGCATATAGGAGCACTAATGAAACCTCCTTGAAGAAAATCTAGGATATTACCTTAGTGGGAGTTCCCTTTGATGTCATATGGGTTACACTATAGTTTAAGGTCATATATCTTAGACAATGTCATCACAGTTTAATTTCCTGTTGTATGGACTAATACCATATAGTTTAACATCATTTGGTGTGGATGATAACTCATAGTTAAAGGTCATAGAGTTTAGAACATTTATTATAGAAACCATGATTAATTAGAGGATAATTAGGTCAATATGTTCTAATATACCTCAAACATGATAGGGAAGAAATTTGTAAACCATGATTCTGGAGGTTCTCGGATTAGGATAAATGATATGGGTAATGAAATCTATTGGGCATATAAAAGTAGGAAAATCCTCTCATGAGGATGACCATGTGTTTGGTTGAGAGGCCTTTTTTATGGGAAACATATGCATATCCATCGGGGAATTGTGTGCATAGTCATGAAGAGGTGTCCTCGAAACACTGAACTTTCATTTTTGATGGCTAGGGAGGTTTATGAATTTCCAAAATTTCCCGGTACATAGAGATTGATGGATGGAAAATATGTGTCCAGGAATATAATAAAAATTTAGACCACGATTTTTCATAGAGTTCTTGATCAACCTAGTATAAGAGGTAGGTGATGAGGTTTTAGGAGTGTCATTATGGGAAGTTAGACTCATGGTATTGAAGGGATGAATGATGGGGAGACATAAGGGTGAAATAGAAAATGTTGTTGACCCGACCCGAAAAGTTCATGGTGCAACTCTCCATTTTTCATGGAAGTTAGTGATGGTAGTAAAGGAACTGGTCCGTAGGGCTGGAATCATACCCTATCACTAATCTTGAGTGGGGTTGTAGGGGCACATCCCATGTAGTGTGGATAGGTGGGAATAAAAAAAATTCTCATTGAAGATGGTCCATGAGGGAGCTAGCCGCATAGGAGATGGATGCATAGGAACATCCACATAGGATCATCCAGAAACTATTTCCTACATAGTCTCAACCGCATATTATGATATCTATATATGATCATCCATGAAATTTTCCCACATAGGAGCATTTGTATACTATATTCTACAAAGGGTCATCTACTTACTATTTTTGGAAAAGAGTCATTCACGAACCATTTTCTTCCTCGGATCATTTGTGTATTATTTTTTATTTGTTCACGGGTTCCTAAAACGATGCATAAATTAAATTAAGGACACTACCTACACATATTATCTTTATCAGTTTTCGGGGTGTATTTCTTCAAAGGGGAACTCGTATATGGTTTACGAGATGGAGTTCCGTGAACTACTTTGGGTACGGGAGAGATTTCTCCCTCACCCTTTATGTTTTTCTACGTGCGTCATACATTTTTAATCTATTTGAGGAGATATTTTACACTATTTTTTTCATTACCCTCAAATTTATTTTATATAGAGGTTGGGGTGCTAAATCAATGGGCCACGTAATGCCTTTTGTGGAAGCCCATGGTGGACTTAGTCATCAGGGGGCTTTATTTGCAGGGGCTGGTGATGACACCTCATTCTGTGGACTACTTAGTTCACAGGGGATCTTGTACATGGGGGACACCATATATGGGGGTGTAATTATCCATTTCTATTTTTCCAACAACACCATTCATGGGAGGCAGTGTCATCACCTCCATTTCATGAACCATTTGGATCGCGAATGCATTGTGAGGTCGTGGACCGCAATGCGGAGCAGTGGTCCATGAATGAATTTTCATTTCGTGGTCTCCCTTACTTTTAGGATTTTTCTTCAATCTTTATCAGAATTTTATTTCTATCCATTACCAATTTCTATGGATTTTTTCTCATCTTGAATGCATAATTTTTGGGACCCTACAATCACTAATCTTCAATTTCAAAATCCCTCTCACTGTGACTCTCTATTTTTCTACCCTTCTTCAAATATTGAGGAACCCCGATATTCTTTCTTCAAAGCCTATAAATATTAGTGATATATGAAAATATATTAATTAATTAAATTATTATAAAACATTTTATATCTCAGTATTCTAGATTCAACCCCCTATGTAATTGTATAACATTATATCTTTATTTCCTTATTTGGTTAGGCTCATAAATATGCACCATGATCTCCTAAAATATTCTCGACATTTAATAACTTCATGTATATAATGAAATAACATTTATACCCATCTTATTTCTCATTATCTCAATGAAAAAAATTCAAAAATATTCCTTATACACACATAATATTGAGAATAATTCAAAAAGAGTGAATTTTTTAATCCCACAAATACCAATTTCTTCTTCCTCAATAAATTAAACTAAAAAATTATCTTCCACGTATAGTTTTTGATAATAAGAACCATATATTAGTAAAAAAATAAATCATTCACATTAACATCCATACATGAAGTACTCAGCTAAAATCACTATATCTTCTAATGGAGGTGATTATTTGATCTTGACAATAACACAACAACATCACATTGGAAATATAGATTTAAAATCTATAGATTCATCATAAATATACAAGCTTCAAGAACAAAATCAACTTTTCAATAAACTATCTTGGAACAGAAATAAAATATTATAATTAATTACCATTAATAAAATCGCACATGAAACATCTTGAATCACATTATAAACGTGATGCTTTAACCATTTAAGATTATCTTGAGCATTGTCACGTTTAATTTGTTTTGATTTATCACCTAGTATAAATTCATAATTATTTTAATTCTTGATGACTTAAATTCACCAACTCATATGATAGATTATCATATAAAATATATAATCATATCTGAAAGACTGACACTTAAATGAAGGCTTATGTTTATTGATGTCTTATGATGATAACTCAAAGGATTACATAGGATATAAAAGTCTTACACCTAGCAGTAAAGGATTACACTTGATGCTAAAAAGACTTAAACTCATTGAAAATTAATTATGCTCAATGAATAAGTCTTATTATTGGTATATTTACAAATTAATCAGGTTGAAAATAATCTTCTAATTTTTGGAATAACATCAAAAATCCTTAAAATCACCTCCAACCATTCCCAAAAACATTCCAAACACCTCAAAAACATATCAACCACATTTATAGATCCTTAAACATGGTTGGGAAATTATAGTCCATCGTGAATTTATCAAAAATTCCATGGTTAAATTAGTCTCCCTTTTTTGAATTTGTTTCCAATATCTCTAAAATAATCAAAAAAACCTTATATCTATTCACACTTCCACAAGTTATATAAGAATCATCACATCAAAACCTATATCAAAAGATAAATTTCTTGCACCATAGAACAATACAATGATATTTTTTTGAGAAACTTTTATCACTTAGTGGAATTAAAATTTATCCAATTGACATAGATAACCCCCCCCCCCTCAATTAATGCATAAAATATCATTCACAAAAAATGCCCCAATTAGCATTATCCATATCTTTTATTAATAAAATTGTGTCAACTTATCCTATTATCAAGAATTATATTATTTTATACCATGAGTTAAATATCAAAATAGAAAATAGAATGATAGGATTTATAAGGTAATCCATGATTCATAATTCCCAAGGAGATAAAATCATTTTAACATAAATATGAAAATTAAAGTGAAATCATAATTTTTTTTATAAAAAATTTTAATAATGCCATAAAATAGGAATTAATGGGTTACTATCCAAATTAATTTTCAAAATGGTGGAATGAATAATTTTGATAACCTTTACTTTTAAAGAGAATATTAACTAATAGATCCTTGAAAACTCATAACGGTTGTACCAAGGAAATATGGAGTGAGAGATAAAATATATAAATAGGAACGGTAACCCCATTTTTGAATTTTGAAATATCTTTGTTGAAAAATCACATCATAAAATGTATAAGAAATCATTTAAAAAGGGATAAAGTGAAATATTATTTTAAAATGAAATAATTTATAATTACTTTTCCAAGGAATTATAATATTTGGGGAAGGAAAAATATGGATATTAAGGAGAAACCATCATCATAGAGTGTGTGAATTATTCTCAAAGATTTCATTCTTTTATGATAATGAAATTAATAAAGTAACAGGATGTAAATTATAAATGTAATATTCAATTGATATAGAAATGGGAATATCATATGAAATTTGAAATGGAATAATATAGGTGATTTAGAAGAATGAATTTACAAAAATAACATTATAACCCAAAGAGATGAAGTTTGAGATAACTGAATCCCTTAAATATATCATAAAAAGTTATGTAATAATCCTTTATAAAGTTGTTCATGAGAATGAATTATAAATACATAGAAATAAAAGAATTGTAATTTTATAAAATCACTGGTCAAAATAAATCAACATAGAAGAATGGGGTTCAATGATAATAATTAATAATCCAAGAAAGAAAAATGAAAAATGAAAAATTATTATGGGTTTAGTTACAATTGAATTGAAAAACACTTTAAAATAGAAATTACGATGAATTTATAAATACATTTAATTTAATTAATTTATAATAAAAACACTAAAATGGTAGTATATACACCACATATTAGAAGAAAATTAGTAGATATTTTATAAGTCTCAAAGAAAAAAAATTGAGATGAGAAACCCCTATTTTTTGGTAATAGTAGAATAAAAACGTTTAGAGGGTTATATTAATGAAAATAAAATTAAATACCATGAAAGAAACATTATTAATTATAATATAATCTAATTTTTCAGTAAGTAAACCATGTTAAATAATAATAAGTGCTAAACTGGAAGACATTCCTCAATCAATGGAAGTTGAGATGAAAACCATTACCTTAATTCATGGCTTCCATGAAAGTTTTTTAAACTTATATGTAGCAAACATAAAAATATTAATAAATTATTATATAACCTTATTCATTTTTATGAAAAAATTATTCTTTTTTTATAATAATTTATTATACATTCATTAGTCATTTATTGTTTATTATGATCATTAGATGTCTTTTTTTTGGAGATTCTAATGAAGATATCGATCCTTGTTCTTTTTATAAGAAGTTAATCATTCCTAGATAAATAAAGGTACTAGAATAGATGTTTTGAAATTATTTATAAACTTCCAATTTCATTTCATAAGTATTTAATTTTTATTAGTGATGATGGAATCAATGATGCACTTGTTTCCATTAATTTTTTCAAGGAAAATATGTTATATTAATAAAATGAAAACATAACATCTCTAGAACCATAATAATGTTATGAGGATAATTTTTATTCAGTAAATATTTTGTTAGAATCAATGAATTATTGTGATGATGAAAATCAAAATACATCACTATATGGAGATGTCAGCCTACTTGTAAAAATGGAAAACATATTCAATTTACATAGAATGTAAGGAACATATAAAATAATTTATATTTTAAAAATAATAATAATGTTGTAAATGTAATATTTAATCATTAAATACCTCATTTAAACTATCCATATAAGTGGGTTATAAAAAATAGACTATGTCACATATAGAAATGGTAATCCGCATATAGAACAAGTGACATTTTCATTCTTCAAATGGTTGGGAGAAAGGTAGAAAGTGGTTATCCCATAAAAATAATAACATTATAGTTTAATTATGATAAATATGTAATTATTTAATCATAGAAATATTAGATTCAAAGGATTTAGAATAAGAATGGAATGAAAATAAATGAAAAAGGTTTAATTGAGAATTTTACCTTACGACTTGGAAGAGATCCTTTTCAAATTGGATAAAGGCTTTGAGAGGTGGTCTTTAGAGATGATCAAAACCTCTTAGATATGATTCCTTACCTTGATACACTAAAATATTCCTTTATTATAGAATCCATAATAGCTTATTCATTCCTTATGGCAAGCTAAATGCTACCGACAAGCAGTGGGGGCATAATCCCTACCACGGGAAGACTATGACATCACATCAGAGTCATACAATAGAAAAAGTAATCGAAATCATCCATAGTATATAATTAAAGTGTACATAAATAAATTAAAATAATAATATAAAAATTTTCATTTATAATTTTTACATTCATACATAATCTAATCACCCATTTGGTAGATCATATATACATGATAGAAAAATAAATACAATACACTCACATTGGTGCTACATCCATCCTCATGCCTCACACACATTGTCCCCAAATCCATCGAGTCACACCAACCTGATCCCCTACACATCCTAGGATAAACCAAAATGTATACATAAGGTATTCATGCGTAGTAAAGTTCCCATACAGGATGTGAGAAATATATCTCAGTAGGGTCACACCAAGTTCCCAAGGTATATACAATCAGGTATGTATATTCACGAGGAAAATAGAAATAGGACACAAGTTCCTTGGACATCATGGGATAACTATGACACCGCAACACCCGATGCATCAGGTCACTATGTATAAACTAGTCCACCATAACCCTTTATCAAACCTTTTTCCACCATGTTGAAATACATTTCATCATCTCATCTCATTCAATAAAATCAATTCCAAATGTATACCCAAAGATTCATGGTATGGTAACATGCAAACCTCAAACAATTACCTAATAGTATTTTATATTTTCATACATCCATATATCAACCCACTACCTTATCTCTCATGGAAATTTCCATTAGGATCTTCTCATGTCATACCATGACCCATCCCCTCATGGTTTGTCCACTTCTATATCTCAAGACTCTCAAGGGAGGTCATAAATCACACTGACCTATCCCTAAAAATTCTTGGGAGGATACCATCAAGCACACTAACCCAAGACAATACTAGAAATGAACTCAAACCAATCCCCCTAAAGGTAAGATCCATAATCCCATGAAACATAGTTAGGGAATACAGGACATCATAAAGCTCCTAGATGATCCTACGAAACTAGTTTTTTAAGACATAGCCCCTCATCACAAAAAAGTCTTTCCTTACCCATCATGGAATCCACTGTATCCTCAAGACTCGTCATTGAATATCCTTGATAATACCATCTCATGACCATCACCCATTGGAAACTAAATTTACTTGAATTTTCCTTCAATACAAAACTCATAATCAAACCCGCATTCCTATTAAGATCCATTAATACTCCTCATCCTATACCCTAGAGACTATCCAAGTTCACCACCCTCTAAGACCCTTGGCATATCAATTACAAGTCTTTAACTTTCACCATGACCCATACTAGGATCCCATAAAACCTATTCTGGTGGGAGATCTATCATCTTATCACTCAAAGGAAACCCTCTCCATCACATCTCTTCTAATACTAAAGTAATCGCCCCACCCACAATGCTCGTCGATCCACATACTACCCTTCGGAGGGTGTCTCTCAACAAGCATGATATGTATGATCGACTCACCCGTATTGATATGCCTAATCCTATACTACAATAGGATTAAGATAAAGTTTTTTATATAAGGAATCATGTGACACTTATTAAAATATAGGGTTCCACATAATAAAAATGAATGGTGTCACGAAGAAACTTACCCACATCGAAAAATGTGGTGGCTGGTATCCACTTAATTACTCAACCCACTTCCCGATATTAGAAATGAGATATTTATAGGTTTTGGTTCTTTCCCTCATACTCTCATATTTCCCTACACCTGTGAGGATAAGAACCACTTGTCCTTTCATGCACCGATCGTGCTCCTAAATGCATGAACACGTGACCCCTGCGCCAGTTCATCCCTCAACATACTCCACCCAGTCTCTTAGGCTAGATATGTGTGGTTGTGATGGTTTATATAGACACCTTAGGTGTTTTGGTTGAGCTGGTTCCCATATTTATCCTAAGTTGGCTATTTTTTTAATCCACCTCCTCAAAAATTAGTTAACTAACTAATTCAAACCATTCAAACCAACATATTACTCCTTACTCAAAATTCTAAATCAAATAATTCTCCATCCAAGTGTAATAATACTTTCCTTATTTTTATAAATAATAAATTCTCATTTTTACCCTAATATTTTCCACTTCAACATCACAGGACATATTTGTGCATATAACTATCAAAACATTAAGATCATTTTTCAACCAATCATTATATACAATTTTGAGGATGTATTCATAAAAATTTTCCAAGAATCATGATCTCCTTTAATAAAACATATATTTACACATTAATAATAAATAAAATCCATCCAATGGAAACTTAAATATTCAACCTTTTATTCTAGGGGAGCATCTTCTTGGAAGAGTTTCAGAGCATGAAGTTCAAACAAGAATTTTCAAGATAATCTTTACATTTGAATCTTATTTCTCACAAAGAGACTGACTTATTTGGGATTATAATTGATTTTTAGTAAATAATTAATGCACTATATGAAGTAAATAGGTTTAAAAAGTGTGTTAGAAACCAATGATAATTGCTAATTCTTGGTGTTATGTATTTGATTCATTATCAACCCCTATCATTCTCAACCCTGGTGTATTGGTATGTTGGATGCCAATTTCCATAGACATGGTGTGATGGATCACATTGGATTTTTTTTCACCATTTAAAAAGTTTCATGATAACATGGTGTTTCTAATAAAGTAAAAGTTTTGGATTGCATAAATCAATGTGAAATCCCAAAATGTCGATCATGATCATACTGAGAGACAGCTTGAATCTATCCAATAAAGAGGATCACCTAGATAGGTATACATCATTAAAAGTTTATGGATAAGTTCCAGGACTATGAATACCTTGATATATTCATATAATAATCAGTAGTGAATTATTTTATCATGTGTGGGAAGTTTGTATAGGAAAATGGAGCAGGGGAAGAAGGCTCACATAGATTTAAAGTTTTGTGAACATGTTTTTTCTGGGCCACCTCATGAAAGTATGGTATAGTAAAGAGATTCATGAAAGTGAACAAAAATTATGTGAAGGGTAACAATTTTTTTTAAAGTTTCATGCAAGTGAATATCCAAGGTTGACTCATTTAAATTGGAAAAGGAAAGTGTTCCACAAAATTTATTCAGTTTCATGAAAGTAAAAAAAAATTATGTAGACAAAATTAAGCAACCCCATGAAATATAGATGTGATTTTCATGAATATAGTGAGTTTCACACTAAATATGACATTAAATCATTGATTTTTAGTAAACTAGGAAATTTTTGCACAAGGTGGGTTGTACGCAAGGTAGTTTCATAAAAGTTCAATCACATTTATAAATAGTTTGATACCCCCCTAATTTGAATAATTCAGAATAAAAAAATATATAGAGGCTTTGAATTAAATAAAGGTTTGTGTGAAGTTATTTATTGTGTGTAGAATTCATGCAAACAAGAGTTTCACAAAGAAAGGACTTATGTTTGTTTGACCAAGCAAGTTTCACAAATGCATTCATAAAAACATCAGTTACTTGAAGAAAGAAACTTGTGTCTATACATACCAAGTGAGTTTCATGAAAAAATTAAAGTTGAAAAAAAAATTGTAGTTTCAAAAAATAACAAAAGTTGTGAAAAAGTTGGTAGTTTTGTGACTTAGTGAATGTTTCAAAAAAATTAGAATTTTTAGAAAGTGTAAGAGTTGTGTGAAAAAATGAGGAGTTATAAAAAAGTGAGTATTGGTCATTCACATTGAGAAAAGGGTATATAATGTGATTAAAACTCATTACAGACCTTTCAAAAGGAATTTAGTATTCCTTAAATACTAGTTATATATATAAATTAAAGCTTCTATAATAGTGATGTTCATAACTTGGTTGTGAAAGAGTAGTGTAAAGATAAATAGGAACTGGCCAGTGCGACATCCACTAGATAGTGAAGTCATGCATTGGCATGTGTGAAAAGGATATTGTCATCCTAAATTCGTGACAAAAGGGAGAGGAAAAAGGGAGTGATCCTTGGGTGGTGTTTCACTGACATTAAATATTATAAGTGGATTAACCTTAGGCATAGGAGTGACCTAGCCTAAACCCACCATTGAAAGTTTATTAGTGGATTCCATCACATCGACATAATATTGGTGTGTGCTCCTTGGATGTAACCTAGTGTGGGTAAAACAAGTAATTTTTTTGTGTATCGTGTGCTTGATTTACTTATATTCTATAGGATTATAATTAGTTCATGTGGATGAAGTGATCATCGGTATTATCTGAATAAGGATTGGATAGGCACTCTAGTTAATTGAATCATTACTTAATAGTTTAACACAAGAGTGACCCTACTAATAATTGAGGACAATATTGGTTAGGATAGTGAGAGTTTCAAAGATTTTGTGAAAAACACTAATGAGTTTCATACTTTGATTCACCCCCCTTATCAGGGAATCTTTTACTAAATTCCCTTGTGGGTCCAACATTTGGTATTATAGTGTAGGTTTATCTTGTTGGATTTATTTTATTCTAAACTAATATAATCAGATTTTGGAGTTGAAATATATTCTGTCAATATGAAATGAGAAATAGAAAGAATTTGAAGAATCATAATCTAAATGAATTACATATAATGGAATAGTCTTTGAGAAGTGTATGATCGAGCTAAAGAATCCCAGTTACTCACAAACAAAAGGTATGGATGAATGTGGTTGTGTATCCACTTCCTCATAAAATAATGTTACTAGGCTGTCTAAGGAGCCTAATATGCCAAGTGATGTGGGAACTACTAATGAAAATGAGATATCAAGAGATCCAAATGTGGAATCTATTCATATATTAGAGGATCTTGATTAATGGTTGAAGGAAGAAAACATGAAGCTGTTAAAGAGGAATGAATCTTAAGAGATCAATGTTAAATTGATAAAATTTGAGTCTAACAAAATGAAAAGCCTCAATCAAAGACTAATTAACATAGACATAAATTTAAGGGAGAAAAATTATACCTAATCCAAATAATTGTAGGATATGTCTTACAAAGTGAAAGAGTATAAATATAGTTCTGAAGAGAAGATCTGTTCAAAGGAGGTTAAGATATGAGGTCCAAGAAGGAATAATTGAGTGTGTATATGGAATATTTGGTTGAGGATAACCAAAGTATGAGGAAATTGAAAGTTTCACAGAATGATGTAATTGTGAATATGTCTTAAAAAATGAGTATCCAAAGTGACTTACTTGAAGAACTTTCACATGAAGTGGAAAAAATATAAATGGAGAAGGAGTTCAAAGATAGCACTATAACTCTCAAAAAACAACTGGAATATAGATTAAAATATGGAAAATAAGCAAGATCAATTATTTAAGGTATGATTTCTTATCTAAAAGAGAATTATGGGAAGATCAAGGAGATTAAAGTAAGGATAAAACCCTTAAATGAGAAAAAGAATATTCCTCTTATAGGAGCATCAACAAGTGGAATCCACAAATGTGAAAATATAGAGTCATAAAGTAACAAGAACCATTTTTCTAAACCTGAAAGAGGAAAATCTCACAAAAAGGTAGACACTAAGTTCTACTACTATGGTATCACGGGGTATACCAATATTATTTTCTTGGAATTAAAAGGGATCAAAGGTAGAAGTAAATATGCTTCAACAACATCTCAACATAAGAGAGACTATATGAGGTATTTTTTTAATAGAATATTATTTATATGTGATAAACATGTCCATATCAATAAAAAATGTAAAAAGATAGAAACAAAATGTTTCATGATGAATTTCTCTATTCCTATGATTTTTGAGATGAAAATTTTCACTGAAATAAAGTCTGTTAAGTTAGAAAATAGATTTACTATTCTGGGAAAAATTAATGGATCTTAGAAAAAAATTACATTAGGAACTAACATCAGTTTACTCATATAATCCCTACTAGAAAGAAATAAAAATATATAGAAAAAAATAAAGAACTTTATTCAACTATGAGAATGGATAATGAGTGTACAATGAAAGATCCACCATGGAAGAAAACATTTGAGGTGACTCTATTTCTTATTAAAGAGGACAGATGTGAGGCATGTCTGAGTGGGATTGCAAAAATGTACCACAAGTAAAGAGAAGAAGAGAAATGTGATTATTCCCAAAAAATGGGAATAAATTAGTTTAAATAGGTGTTCAAAAATATAGTGTTTAATATAAGTTCTCTTAGAAAGACAATAAGAATATTTGTAAAACTAAAAGGATTCCAAAAGTTGCTCATGTGAAAGAGACATTCTGAAATAAGGCATGGGTTGTGAAATATGATAAATTGGGTAGGGATAAATAGATCTACAAGAAAACATAGAGAATAACTATGGAATCCCACCTTTTTATTACATAACTTTTTTTTACATAATACACATTTAACATATGGGAAGATCTTTTGGGTTTAGTGTCTTGGAAATTAGGAACATAATACATGAAAACAACATAAAACATCCTTCTAATACAGTTGTAAGGCTTCATTGTAGGTTAATCCTAAGTATAATTACTACATCTCAAAACCTGGAGACATACATCAAAGGAAAGGGTGAGTAGAAGGCTCAGTAAGGAAAACAAGTGAAATAGTTCACATGTGATCTTGAGAAATATTAATAAGAACATGATATAAATCATAAAGGCATGAGTAGTGAAATAATATTAATATCATAATAAAAAGAACTTTAATAATAACTTGAATATGTGGCTAAAACATTTCATTTAGACATTCATGAACATATCACCAAGTTTTATCCCCGAGGTGTCATAAAAATTACTAAGGTTTTTCACCAAGGTATCATGAAACTTGTCATATCAAGAAATTAAATTCTTTACCCAATGAATTGGAGCACTATTAGGGTGCACCCTTAATATGACTTTATATTCACGTGATCCACATATATAACCCGTAGAAAGGGAGTGAGGGTTATATGTATGTCAATTACAAAATCAAATATATAATTTTTGTGTATTTATGAACACCCATATAAATTAAATAGGTCTAGGTATTCACATAAATAAACAAGAGAATTTCAAGAGAGAAAGAGAGAGAAATTTTGAGATGAAATTTCTGCAACATAACGGCTATATGACATGGTTTTAGAAAACATTGAAAAGAGAGGTTACAAGATTCACCCACTCATAAATAACTCATTATATAGTAGGGGAACAGAATAAAAATAAATAAGATCATTGTATGGATATTTTATGGAAATACCATATGAAAATGAAAATCGAAGAAAAAGAGAAGATGTGATTTCTTTTACAAAAATTTCGGCAGCCTAACGGCGTCACTTAAAAATTCAGAAAATCATTTGAAGAGAGAGGAAAGGGTCTATCATAATTTGGACATGAAATGGATATTATTAAAGATATATAATAATAATACCCCACATAATAAAATGGAACTATAAGACATAACATAAAGGAAGTCATGACTTAAAAGAGGAGGGTGGAAGGATCCCTTACCTTGAGAAGTAACTTCTAAATCTTGATGTTCGAGACCTTGGGAGGCTTGAGTGAACCTTGGGAGGACTACTTGGGAGGTAAGGAGACCATAAATTCGTTGAGAAGGATTTTTGGAATGAAATTAATGAGGAAATGTCTTGGTATTTATAGGAAAAGTGTGGAAATAAATTATTAATTTCTAAGGGACACCTCATCGGTGGTATTTGCAAAACCATGTGCTTTCCCATGGTATTTGACCATGGTATTGGCCACTTAAGACAACTCATAGCATATCTCACTATTCATAAGTTGACCAGAAAGCTTACATCATTAATGATTTCATTAAACACACGAAACTCAAAACTGTATTTTTACTATTCACAGAAAATTCAACTGTTTTAGAAAAATCCCAAAAATCCACCCTAACCTAATATCGATGCTCTGAATTCAAAAATGAACTCCATTTTATGAAAACAATTCTCTAAATATTTTTAATTTAATTTTAAAATAATATCATTATTTATTCAAAAAAACAACTCTAAAACTATACCTCGTTTAGTAACTTCTTAAGAAAGTAATCATGGTCCCATAAAATTATCGTATAACCATAAGACAATAAAGTAACTATTTATGATTAAATTTTATGAAAATAAATTTCCATTTTAAATTATAAAATTAATTATAAAATTTTAAATAAAATATTTATGACATACAAAAATACCAAAACTTAAACTATAATCGTTTTTTCACTTTTAAGATGTCTAAAATGTATTTATACATTCATGGGTGAAGTTTCAATTTTTTTGGTTGATTTACTATTAATTACTATTCATTTCTATTCATACGGGTATGTTACTATTCATACTTTACTATTCACTAAAAATTAAGTTGATCTTATTAGACTCTAAATTTCCTACTAAACACAACTTGTAACGCCCCGACCCTAGTTACACAGAGTCGGTGCATTATTACATAACATTGGCATGATCACAAGAAAGATCAAATCTCGAAAGACCGATTGGTTTAGTAGCCTTGGAAACACTAGATATATTCATAAGTTTTACATTACATCATAAAGTGAAAAACTATTATGACAACATAATGTCTCCATAGTCCACACTATTATCCCCTCATAATATCCCTGCAGATCATTCATAACTTACTTCTTCACATCCTGGGAAAAATAAAACATAGAAAAGGGGTGAGCTCAAATGCCCAGTAAGGATAACAATATAGCGAAAAATTCAAAAATAAGCATAAAAATTTAAGGCAATGCATTACTAAAACAAAAGCCTTTTAAACTTGAACTTCAACATAGTATGGAAAAAGTAAAATGAAATAATTCCATTTACTTATTCAAATGGATATTCTACTAATCGAATAATCACATGAAACATCAATAACCACTTTCATAATGTCGGAATGCATAATGATGAACTTTAATTTCTTTTTCAAGGCCTTTTCCCAAGACCTAGGGGCTAACTGTAACCGGAACCCAACCCGGAGTTCCTCTAATAACCGGACACCAACCCAGAGTGCCTCTAATAACCGGACACCAACCCGGAGTTCCTCTAATAACCGGAGACCAAACCGGAGTTCCTCTAATAACCGGAGACCAAACCGGAGGGCTTAATTTTACCGGTCCCCAACCCAGAACATACTTTTCTAACACATTCATCTGAATGAAAGGTTGAAATATAACATAAACATTTGGATTAAAAATAACTTATGAAATGTCAATACTCTAAACAAAAACCATGAGTGACATAAGAATAACTTATCCAAGTTCAAAAATATCAAAAAACCTTCAATAAAATATGGATGTTTTGTATCATAATAAATCAACTTCAAATAAGCTTAAAATCCATCAAATGATGTTGACATAGATGAAATAAAGACTATTTTAGAAAAATATCTCTTTCTATTTTGAAATCATTTAAGAGTCTTATATTTATGAAATAAACCATTTTTTTTTAAAATATTCTTATTATCTTGTAAGGGAAGCTTAGACGATTTTATAACGGCGGAAAATAGCCACACCCGCCGTATAAGTTAAAAAAACAATCTTACCTTAATTTTGTCGAAAAGGTTAAAAAGCACCTTGTTTGGAAAATGACGGAAAGATTCCTTTATAAACCTCTTATAAAAATTCAAACAAGGGTATAAATGACTTTAACCCATATTCTAGTAAATAGTAAAAATGTTTTGAAATTCATTTTTAAGAAACATGGATGTGGATGATAAAGAGATCCCAGTAGATTATTACGTATAAACAACCTCAGATAATGAAGAGATTGCGAAATAACCCTTACCAATTTGGTAACTTATGAAACATACAACCCATGAAAGAGGTAGCATACAATGAATATGTAAATACACATAAATTAGAGTGTATTACACAAAGAATATAATTATGGGCAGTACATACACCACACAAAAGGTGATGGTGGCAATATGGCATGAATCTCATGGGAATAAGGAGTGAGATGAAAACCCCTTACCTTGTACTTTTCCTTGGTTGGGGTAGGTTAACCTCCTGTATAATGGTGAAATAATTGTTATTAAATTATACAAGAATCATATGCATTAATATGATATCATATATGATCTTTTAATATTGATTTGATAATAATATCTTAGTATTATCGTTGTTTCGGGTGTTAACTTACTTGTTTTATTTTATATGTTTTGTTACGTAAGCCATGTTTGTAATGGATAGGTTGTATATTATTCATATCCAGAATGATATCAAGTCCTTAAACATCATTTTTAAATCATCAAATGATAATTATACTTGAATGGATACGATGGAGAATGAATCTCATCGCGTTCGTGGAGACGGTAGTCCGTACGTACGCACGAGCGAAAATATCATTCTTTTGAAATAATATATAAATGGTTGTTATATCATATATACAGAATCATTAACATTTTATATTTATTATTTACATGAGTTACATATCATTATTATACCCATCCAAATAATAATATATTGAATAACAATTACACCACGACGTGGAGACGGTAAGCCGTACGTACGCACGTATGGTGACATGTTATTCAAAGGGTGGATAGAATACTGAATATGGTTGTACCATATTTATAATAGCATCACAGTATATATATGATACTGGAGTTATTATTTTAGAATGGTAATAACAAAGAAAGAAGAAGTGGAAGAAGAAAGGAACTTGGAAAAGGGTGGTGAAATCATTACCTCTTCTTCGGGTTCTTCCTTTTGATTTGATCAAAAGGGCTCCTTAGGTTGACTTTCTGATCAAAATAAGGCCTCCAGGTTGTAGTTAGGGAAGTTGGGAGAGTATTTGGGCAGAGTTTTGCCGAACCAAAAGGTTTTGAAGGTGTGAAGAAATGAGAAGGAGGAGTGCCCTTTTATAAGAGGGGTGAGGGGCACCTTTGGAAAAGCTAGAAATATTAGTTTATAATAAATTCATATTCGGTTTCTAATGGCTCAAAAGTTGATTATTTAAATGTTAAGGTGGGGATGGGTCGAAAAAAACTCAACCAATAGAATTTAGACAGGTTTGGGTACTTATATTAACCTTATCTTTAAGTATTAACTATAAGTTAATTAGTTTCACTTTTACAATGTCTCTTTGTATTTTTATATAATATGGTTAAATAAACTTACTATATACATCCAAGAGACCCACAAAAGGTACATTAATGATTAAAATATCATGATATAAGTCTCTTGGACGAACCTTAGATTTTTAAGAATTTAATATCAATTAATAATATAATATTTGTTTTAAGAACTCTTTTATGTCAATTTTGACACTATTCAATAGTTGATTTTTGTGAAACTCATAACAGATTGATTACTTCGAACAAAGTCAATTAAATCAATCCTTATATATCATATTATCCTATAAAATTATTTTAATTCATTAAAAGTTTCATATTATATTTATTTGGGTATTTATAATATCAATTATTTTAATTTTTCACTATTATAGTAATTAATTCATCATCATTGTGTCATAAATAAATTAACTTATTTAATGTCTAAAAATTATAAATAAAATATCATTATGTAGGAAATATTTTTATCTTTCTAATTAATACTTATAATCTAAAATCCAACATATATAACCCTATGTAAAAAAATTTTGTTTCTAAAAGATATATGCTTGTGTCATTTTTGTATTCATTTTAACTTAATTAAAATAAAGTGTCCCTATCACCTACAAGTGGCACCATGGGGTCCCAAAATCGACCCAAAGATGACTATGGTCGAACATGTATCAACCAATAAGGATAGGACACGTTTTAGGGTAATTTAGTTTTATTATAATATTATTTGTTAACCTTTATTTACCGGATTTACCCTTAACCATGGTAAATAAAATATTTACCGCAGTAATTATTCAAAATGTCTAAAAATAAAAGTTACCTATTTATACAATTTGAACATCCTGATTCCAAATATGGAATAAATTTTTCTAAATTCAAAACACAGAAGTGGTAGAAATTAATTTAAAATTAATTCCCGCTGTCAAAACAAAAAGTGTGTTTTTAAAAGATAATAACTATCAAATGATTGACACTTGTTTATGTTCGGTTTAATTGTAAAATTATGTCCAATGACCAACATTATATTAAATGGTTAAAATATATTCTAAATATAATTTAAAACCACTCAAATTCATAATTTATCACTATTAATTATTTTGATTAAAAAAGTTGTTTTTAATTAAAATTTAGTAATTTTCACTATTCGTCAAAATATGAAAGTTATCCAAAAAGTACAAAAATTTCACCTTAGGCTAAATTCGATACTCCAAATCCAAAAATGAAGTCCATTTTGAGAGATAAAATTTATAAAATTTTAAAAGGTAGGTATTACTATTCATAACGGCTAGTTTGAATGGTTGTGGTGTGTTAGAACTCGAAGTTGCGTACAACACACGCTACTGTATTATTCAAAGGAAATCGTACCGTGGAAGCTTGGGATGTTTCATTTTAAATTTTTTGATGTCCCCATTTAGTCAAAAAGTTTAAAATATTGTATTTAAAAAGGTTTCACTATTAAAAGTTGATAAAAGTGAAATACTGAAAATGAATCTGTTCTTGCATTATGTCTAAGAAACTCATAATATGGATTCTAAAATTATAAGGATTATATAAATTTTAAAATTTAGTTAATACTATTCATAACCTCTTTTGAATGGATTTTTTTTGGTAAGTCATGGTGTGATTGAACTCGGTGTTGCGTGTAGTGAAAGTTATTGAATTATTTTGAAGAAATAACACACTATGAAATCTTGGGGTGTTACATTCTCCCCTCCTTCAATAAATTGTGTCCTCGCAATTTGAAATTGTTCTTCGAAAATAAAAGGTTGAAAATAGAAAATATATTTGTGGGAAAACCCACATCGGAAATTGGGTTACTAAAATTTAGTCTTAATATGAGGAAAAGAGAAATGAAAGGGTCACCACAAAATTATGATCTCGATTAGGAGAACATTGGTGGCAATTAGAGACATATAATTGGAGGAAAACGTAAATATTTATAGGTAGTGATTGAGGTCATCAATCACAAACAAGTATAAAATTGAGGTCCTTAAACTCATCAATCTATGATGATTTGAAATACCATCGGTTCAATAAAACATAGGGTATTGGGATAACACATTTTTGACGTTTCAAAATATCTTAGTTGAAATCCCACATCGAAAAATGAATTAATGAGGCCTCTATTTAAAATAAAGAGTGGAAAGTATGAAGATTACTGAAAATAACACATACTAGGGTTCCATGTAGGAAAATATGGATATGGAAGAGAAATCTAACCATCAATTATCTGATGGAGAGTGGTAGAGAACATGGCTATGAAAAGGCCAACAATCCCAAAGCCATAAATTAGTGATGATTTAAGGTACCATCTAGGACAACATTTTTGTTCTAAGTTCCTTTTATTAATGTTGAGGAATTTATTTATGAGATTGGATAAGATCATAAGGAGATATACTTACTTTATAATTAGAGTTTTATCCATTAATAAATTTCTACCAGAAACTCATCTTTCACTCTAAAAGATAATAGAACGTAAAAAAATTCCTATTTATACTATTCGTATAGGGTTCCAAAATAAATGAATTTATAATTCATCTACCAGATCTTTTAAAAAAACTACATTATTTAATCCAGGACATCTCGTGGGCCAGTGGTAGGTGATACACCCTTGTCACCCTTCGGTTGCGGGTTCAAGTCTCGCGGCCTTGCCGGACGCGACGGGTTGCCGCCCGACCTCCAGGTTGTCCTTTTATGGAAATCCAAAATAATCCAAACTAGAACTATCCAAAATACTTCTGTCCAAACTCACAGTCCAACATTTATAAGGAAGGTAAACATAATGTAGATCCTTTTTACCCCATAATAGCATATGAATACCTTCATCATGTATTCTTTTAATACACTGAAACATCCTGAATTACCATATTCCTTATTGATTACATTCATGCTCCCTTATTCCATATAGAATGCTGGATATAGTTCATCAATCCAAAAATGTTTTAAACCCCAACAATGATGGAATATACAAATCATTAATCAGTTCCAAGGTAGTCAAGAATATCCAATATAATTTATCCAAAACAATAATGTATTATTCCAAAATCACTACCTCGGTATCAGAACTATATTATGGTTTATCATTCTCTCAACTATATATTTTGCAAAAATTTATCCTACTATTGAGTCACTTTTCTTTGTTCCACACAATCTCAAGTCCTTAATGAAATAGTATTGCAGTACAATCCTTATATACTCCATAATTATTATAACAAGTACATTGTTGATATAACACTCAATTGACATAATCAACATAAGAACTCTAATCATTCCTCTTCATCTGTGGTAGTATCCTAACTTGATTATTATCCAATAGCATCATTTGCGGCATAGTCTGATGACTGGGACATAGGTTCGCGTAGTGTCCAAACTCCTTGCAAATGAATCATTGTACATTTGAAACCATTTTCTTACCCTTGTAGTCAAGTACTTTGTGCCCTTTTCCTCCACACTTATAACAAACTCCCATTCCTTTCAAGCAAGTTCCAGGGTGTTTCTTTCCACAGTTATCACATATGGGAAAATTCTTCTTTTCCCTCTTCCCTTTATCCATCTTTCTCTCTTCCATCCTTTTCTTCTCTTGCTTCCCTTCAAAGCCATAGGACTTAGTAAACTCTTTACTTATCTTATCAACACATGATATTATTTCTTCATATGATGATAATACATGCGAGACTATTTCTCTTGTAAATTCTGGCTTAAGACCATAAAATATATGATCCTTCTTTCTCTTTGTATCATGTGCATTTCTAGAGTTCTCATTCCTTCTACTGGATGCCATTTCTAAACAATGGCATACATTAGATTAGTTTATGAATAACAATACCTAATCCCAAACTTTTAAAACACATAACATAAATTAAATAGTTTATGGATATAATCCATAATCATAAAAATGTCTCCTTTGAGGAAGTACATACTCATAAACCCTTCATAATGATTTGTAAAGAAAATGAGAGTTATCCTAAGCATATCCCCCGGGAGTGTCATAACCAAGAGTGCAGCAAGGCCTGTTGTCGTGCACCAGTTCCCATTCGAGTCTAGCTCAAAGCGGTGTTTTCGAGTTTTACCCCTAGGTACATCTGTGCCAGAGCCGCCTCTACCTGCTCGTATCCAGACAGGGATGTATTGCTCGGAAAACTCACAAAATCTCTACAATACCAAAATTCTAGGAAGCTCTTCTATACTAATCCTCAAAATTCATCTTAAATCTATGTGCTCTAATCAGAGTTTATCTAAATCTAGCTTCCAAGGTTTGTACTAAACTTCCTCTAATACCAACTGTAACGCCCCGACCCTAGTTACCCAGAGTCGTTACATTATTACATAACATTGGCATGATCACAAGAAAGATCAAATCTTGAAAGACCGATTGGTTTAGTAGCCTTGGAAACACTAGATATATTCATAAGTTTTACATTACATCATAAAGTGAAAAACTACTACGACAACATAATGTCCTCATAGTCCACACTATTATCCCCTCATAATATCCCTGCAGGTCATTCATAACTTACTTCTTCACATCTTGGGAAAAATAAAACATATAAAAGGAGTGAGCTCAAATTCCTAGTAAGGATAACAATATAGCAGAACATTCAAAAATAAGCATAAACATTTAAGGCAATGCATTACTAAAACAAAAGCCTTTTAAACTTGAACTTCAACATAGTATGGAAAAAGTAAAATGAAATAATTCCATTTACTTATTCACATGGATATTCTACTAATCGAATAATCAAATGCAATATCAATAACCACTTTCATAATGTCAAAATGCATAATGCTGAACTTTAATTTCTTTGTCAAGGCCTCTTCCCAAGACCTAGGGGCTAACTGTAACCGGAACCCAACCCGGAGTGCCTCTAATAACCGGACATCAACCCGGAGTTCCTCTAATAACCGGACACCAACCCGGAGTTTCTCTAAAAACCGGAGACCAAACCGGAGTTCCTCTAATAACCGTAGACCAAACCGGAGGGCTTACTTTTACCGGTCCCCAACCCGGAACATACTTGTCTAACACATTCATCTGAATGAAAGGTTGAAATATAACATAAACATTCGGATTACAAATAACTTATGAAATGTCAATACTCTAAATAAAAACCATGAGTGACATAAGAATAACTTATCCACAGTCAAAAATATCACAAAACCTTCAATAAAATATGGATGTTTTGTATCATAATAAATCAACTTCAAATAAGCTTAAAATCCATCAAAGGATGTTGACATAGATGAAATAAAGACTATTTTAGAAAAATGTCTCTTTCTATTTTGAAATCATTTAAGAGTCTTATATTTATAAAATAAAACATTTTTTTGAAAATATTCTTATTATCTTGTAAGGGAAGCTTCGACGATTTTATAACGTCTGAAAATAGCCACACCCGTTGTATAAGTTAAAAAAAACATTCTTACCTTAATTTTGTCGAAAAGGTTAAAAAGCACCTTGTTTGGAAAACGATGGAAAGATTCCTTTATAAACCTCTTATAAAAATTCAAACAAGGGTATAAATGACTTTAACCCATATTCTAGTAAATAGTAAAAATGTTTTTAAATTCATTTTTAAGAAACATGGATGTGGATGATAAAGAGATCCCAGTAGATTATTACGTATAAACAACCTCGGATAATGAAGAGATTGCGAAATAACCCTTACCAATTTGGTAACTTATGAAACATACAACCCATGAAAGAAGTATCATAAAATTAATATGTAAATACACATAAATTAGAGTGTATTACACAAAGAATATAATTATGGGAAGTATATACACCACACAAAAGGTGATAGTGGCAATATGGCATGAATCTCACGGGAATAAGGAGTGAGATGAAAACCCCTTACCTTGTACTTTTCCTTGGTTGGGGTAGGTTAACCTCCTTTATAACGGTGAAATAATTGTTATTAAATTATACAAGAATCATATACATTAATATGATATCATATATGATCTTTTAATATTGATTTGATGATAATATCTTAGTATTATCGTTGTTTCGGGTGTTAACTTACTTGTTTTCTTTTATATGTTTTGTTACGTAAGCCATGTTTGTAATGGATAGGATGTATATTATTCATATCCAGAATGATATCAAGTCCTTAAACATCATTTTTAAATCATCAAATGATAATTATACTTGAATGGATACGATGGAGAATGAATCTCATCACGTTCGTGGAGACGGTAGTCCGTACGTACGCACGAGCGACAATATCATTCTTTTGAAATAATATATAAATGGTTGTTATATCATATATACAGAATCATTAACATGTTATATTTATTATTTACATGGGTTACATATCATTATTATACCCATCCAAATAATAATATATTGAATAACAATTACACCACGACGTGGAGACGGTAAGCCGTACGTACGCACGTATGGTGACATGTTATTCAAATGGTGGATAGAATACTGAATATGGTTGTACCATATTTATAATAACATCACAGTATATATATGATACTGGATTTATTATTTTAGAATGGTAATAACAAAGTAAGAAGAAGTGGAAGAAGAAAGGAACTTGGAAAAGGGTGGTGAAATCATTACCTCTTCTTCGGGTTCTTCCTTTTGATTTGATCAAAAGGGCTCCTTAGGTTGGCTTTATGATCAAACTAAGGCCTCTAGGTTGTATTTAGGTAAGTTGGGAGAGTATTTGGGCAGAGTTTTGCCGAACCAAAAGGTTTTGAAGGTGTGAATAAATGAGAAGGAGGAGTGTCCTTTTATAAGAGGGGTGAGGGGCACCTTTGGAAAAGCTAGAAATATTAGTTTATAATAAATTAATATTCCATTTATATTGGATACAAAGTTTATTATTTAAATTTTAAGGTGCGGATGGGTCGAAAACAACTCAACCAATATAATTTAGACAGGTTTGGGTACTTATATTAACCTTATCTTTAAGTATTAACTCTGAGTTAATTAATTTCACTTTTACAATGTCTCTTTGTATTTTTATATAATATGGTTAAATAAACTTACTATATACATCCAAGAGACACCCAAGTGTTCCATTAATGATGAACCTGTCATGATATAAGTCTCTTGGCTGAACCTTAGATTTTTAGGAATTTAATATCAATTAATAATATAATATTTGTTTTAAGAACACTTTTATGTCAATTTTGACACTATTCAATAGTTGATTTTTTTGAAACTCATAACAGATTGATTACTTCGAAAAAAGTCAACTAAATCAATCATAATATATCATATTATCCTATAAAATTAGTTTAATTCATTAAAAGTTTCATATTATATTTATTTGGGTATTTATAATATCAATTATTTTAATTTTTCACTATTATAGTAATTAATTCATCATCATTGTGTCATAAATAAATTAAATTATTTAATGTCTAAAAATTATAAATAAAATATAATTATGTAGGAGATATTTTTATCTTTATAATGAATATTTATAATCAAAAATCCAATATATATAA
The DNA here is from genome assembly GCA_963277665.1 of Viscum album. NCBI lineage: Eukaryota > Viridiplantae > Streptophyta > Magnoliopsida > Santalales > Viscaceae > Viscum > Viscum album. Next base: position 1,081,326,310 of record OY728132.1, read on the forward strand.
CCCTATGTAAAAATTTTGTTGCTAAAAGATATATGCTTGTGTCATTTTTGTATTCATTTTAACTTAATTAAAATAAAGTGCCCCTATCACCTACAAGTGGCACCATGGGGTCCCAAAATCGACCCAAAGATGCCTATGGTCAAACATGTATCAAACAATAAGGCTAGGACACGTTTTATGGTAATTTATTATTATTATAATATTATTTGTTAACCCTTATTTACCGGATTTACCCTTAACCATGGTAAATAAAATATTTACCGCAGTAATTATTCAAAATGTCTAAAAATAAAAGTTACCTATTTACATAATTTGAACATCCTGATTCCAAATATGGAATCCATTTTTCTAAATTCAAAACACAGAAGTAGCATAAATTAATTTAAAATTAATTCCCGCTATCAAAACAAAAAGCGTGTTTTTAAGAGATAATAACTATCAAAAGATTGACACTTGTTTATGTTCGGTTTAATTGTAAACTTATGTCCAATGACCAACATTATATTAAATGGTAAAAATATATTCTAAATATACATTAAAACCACTAAAATTCATAATTTATCACTATTAATTATTTTGATTAAAAAAGTTTTTTTTAATTAAAATTTAGTAATTTTCACTATTCATCAAAATGTGAAAGTTATCCGAAAAGTACCAAAATTTCACCTTAGGCTAAATTCGATACTCCGAATCCAAAAATGAAGTCCATTTTGAGAGATAAAATTTCTAAAATTTTAAAAGGTAGGTATTACTATTCATAACGGCTAGTTTGATTGGTTGTGGTGTGTTAGAACTCGAAGTTGCGTACAACACACGCTACTATATTATTCAAAGGAAAGCGTACCATGGAAGCTTGGGATGTTTCATTTTAAATTTTTTGATGTCCCCATTTAGTCAAAAAGTTTAAAATATTATATTTAAAAAGGTTTCGCTATTAAAAGTTGATAAAAGTGCAATACTGAAAATGAATCTGTTCTTGCATTATGTCTAAGAAACTCATAATATGGATTCTAAAATTATAAGGATTATATAAAGTTTAAAATTTGGTTAATACTATTCATAACCTCTTTTGAATGGATTTTTTTTTGTAAGTCATGGTGTGATTGAACTCGGTGTTGCGTGTAGTGCAAGTTATTGAATTATTTTGAAGAAATAACACACTATGAAATCTTGGGGTGTTACATTCTCCCCTCCTTCAATAAATTGCGTCCTCGCAATTTGAAATTGTTCTTAGAAAATAAAAGGTTGAAAATAGAAAATATATTTGTGGGAAAACCCACATCGGAAATTGGGTTACTAAAATTTAGTCTTAATATGAGGGAAAGAGAAATGAAAGGGTCACCACCAAATTATGATCTCGATTAGGAGAACATTGGTGGAAATTAGAGACATATAATTGGAGGAAAAACGTAAATATTTATAGATAGTGATTGAGGTCATCAATCACAAACAAGTATAAAATTGAGGTCCTTAAACTCATCAATCTATGATGATTTGAAATACCATCGGTTCAACAAAACATAGGGTATTGGGATAACACATTTTTGACGTTTCAAAATATCTTAGTTGAAATCCCACATCGAAAAATGAATTAATGAGGCCTATATTTAAAATAAAGAGTGGAAAGTATGGAGATTACTGAAAATAACACATACTAGGGTTCCATGTAGGAAAATATGGATATGGAAGAGAAATCTAACCATTAATTATCTGATGGAGAGTGGTAGAGAACATGGCTATGAAAAGGCCAACAATCCCAAAGCCATAAATTAGTGATGATTTAAGGTACCATCTAGGACAACATTTTTGTTCTAAGTTCCTTTTATTAATGTTGAGGAATTTATTTATGAGATTGGCTAAGATCATAAGAAGATATACTTACTTTATAATTAGAGTTTTATCCATTAATAAATTTCTACCACAAACTCATCTTTCACTCTAAAAGATAATAGAACGTAAAACAATTTTCTATTTATACTATTCGTATAGGGTTCCAAAATAAATGAATTTATAATTCATCTACCAGATCTTTTAAAAAAACTACATTATTTAATCCAGGACATCTCGTGGGCCAGTGGTAGGTGATACACCCTTGTCGCCCTTCGGTTGCGGATTCAAGTCTCACAGCCTTGCCGGACGCGACGAGTTGCCGCCCGACCTCCGGGTTGTCCTTTTATGGCAATCCAAAATAATCCAAACTAGAACTATCCAAAATACTTCTGTCCAAACTCACAATCCAACATTTATAAGGAAGGTAAACATAATGTAGATCCTTTTTACCCCGTAATAGCATATGAATACCTTCATCATGTATTCTTTTAATACACTGAAACATCCTGAATTACCATATTCCTTATTGATTACATTCATGCTCCCTTATTCCATATAGAATGTTGGATATACTTCATCAATCCAAAAATGTTTTAAACCCCAACAATGATGGAATATACAAATCATTAATCAGTTCCAAGGTAGTCAAGAATATCCAATATAATTTATCCAAAACAATCATGTATTATTCCAAAATCACTACCTCGGTATCAGAACTATATTATGGTTTATCATTCTCTCAACCATATATTTTCCAAAAATTTATCCTGCTATTGAGTCACTTTTCTTTGTTCCACACAATCTCAAGTCCTTAATGAAATAGTTCTGCAGTACAATCCTTATATACTCCATAATTTTTATAACAAGTACATTGTTGATACAACACTCAATTGACATAATCAACATAAGAACTCTAATCATTCCTCTTCATATGTGGTAGTATCATAACTTGATTATTATCCAATAGCATCATTTGCGGCATAGTCTGATGACTGGGACATAGGTTCGCATAGTGTCCAAACTCCTTGCAAATGAAGCATTGTACATTTGAAACCATTTTCTTACCCTTGCAGTCACGTACTTTGTGCCCTTTTCCTCCACACTTATAAAAAACTCTCATTCCTTTCAGGCAAGTTCCAGGGTGTTTCTTTCAATAGTTATCACATATGGGAAAATTCTTCTTTTCCCTCTTCCCTTTATCCATCTTTCTCTCTTCCATCCTTTTCTTATCTTGCTTCCCTTCAAAGCCATTGGACTTAGTAAACTCTTTACTTATCTTATCAACACATGATATTATTTCTTAATATGATGATAATACATGCGAGACTATTTCTCTTGTAAATTCTGGCTTAAGACCATAAAATATATGATCCTTCTTTCTCTTTGTATCATGTGCATTGCTAGAGTTCTCATTCCTTCTACTGGGCGCCATTTCTAAACAATGGCATACATTAGATTAGTTTATGAATAACAATACCTAATCCCAAACTTGTAAAACACATAACATAAATTAAATAGTTTATGGATATAATCCATAATCATAAAAATTTCTCCTTTGAGGAAGTATATACTCATAAACCCTTCATAATGATTTGTAAATAAAATGAGAGTTATCCTAAGCATATCCCCCGGGAGTGTCGTAACCAAGAGTGCAGCAAGGTCCGTTGTCGTGCACCAGTTCTCATTCGAGTCTAGCTCAAAGCGGTGTTTTCGGGTTTTACCCCTAGGTACATCTGTGCCAGAGCCGCCTCTACCTGCTCGTATCCTGACAGGGATGTATTGCTCGGAAAACTCACAAAATCTCTACAATAACAAAATTCTAGGAAGTTCTTCTATACTAATCCTCAAAATTCATCTTAAATCTATGTGCTCTAATCAGAGTTTATCTAAATCTAGCTTCCAAGTTTTGTACTAAACTTCCTTTGATACCAACTGTAACGCCCCGACCCTAGTTACCCAGAGTCGGTGCATTATTACATAACATTGGCATGATCACAAGAAAGATTAAATCTCGAAAGACTGATTGGTTTAGTAGCCTTGGAAACACTAGATATATTCATAAGTTTTACATTACATCATAAAGTGAAAAACTACTACGAAAACATAATGTCTCCATAGTCCACACTATTATCCCCTCATAATATCCCTGCAGGTCATTCATAACTTACTTCTTCACATCCTGGGAAAAATAAAACATAGAAAAGGGGTGAGCTCAAATGCCCAGTAAGGATAACAATATAGCAGAACATTCAAAAATAAGCATAAACATTTAAGGCAATGCATTACTAAAACAAAAGCCTTTTAAACTTGAACTTCAACATAGTATGGAAAAAGTAAAATAAAATAATGCCATTTACTTATTCACATGGATATTCTACTAATCGAATAATAACATGGAATATCAATAACCACTTTCATAATGTTGGAATGCATAATGCTGAACTTTAATTTCTTTGTCAAGGCCTCTTCCCAAGACCTAGGGGCTAACTGTAACCGAAACCCAACCCGGAGTGCCTCTATTAACCGGACACCAACCCGGAGTGCCTCTAATAACCGGACACCAACCCGGAGTTCCTCTAATAACCGGAGACCAAACCGGAGTTCCTCTAATAACCGGAGACCAAACCGGAGGGCTTACTTTTACCAGTCCCCAACCCGGAATATACTTGTCTAACACATTCATCTGAATGAAAGGTTGAAATATAACATAAAAATTCGGATTACAAATAACTTATGAAATGTCAATACTCTAAAAAAACCATGAGTGAAATAAGAATAACTTATCCACAGTCAAAAATATCACAAAACCTTCAATAAAATATGGATGTTTTGTATCATAATAAATCAACTTCAAATAAGCTTAAAATCCATCAAAGGATGTTGACATAGATGAAATAAAGACTATTTTAGAAAAATATCTCTTTCTATTTTGAAATCATTTGAGAGTCTTATATTTATGAAATAAAACATTTTTTTGAAAATATTATTATTATCTTGTAAGGGAAGCTTCGACGATTTTATAACGGTGAAAAATAGCCACACCCGCCGTATAAGTTAAAAAAACATTCTTACCTTAATTTTGTCGAAAAGGTTAAAAAGCACCTTGTTTGGAAAACGACGGAAAGATTCCTTTATAAACCTCTTATAAAAATTCAAACAAGGGTATAAATGACTTTAACCCATATTCTAGTAAATAGTAAAAATGTTTTGAAATTCATTTTTAAGAAACATGGATGTGGATGATAAAGAGATCCCAGTAGATTATTACGTATAAACAACCTTGGATAATGAAGAGATTGTGAAATAACCCTTACCAATTTGGTAAATTATGAAACATACAACCCATGAAAGAGGTATCATACAATGAATATTTAAATACACATAAATTAGAGTGTATTATACAAATAATATAATTATGGGCAGTACATACACCACACAAAAGGTGATGGTGGCAATATGGCATGAATCTCACGGGAATAAGGAGTGAGATGAAAACCCCTTACCTTGTAATTTTCCTTGTTTGGGGTAGGTTAAACTCCTGTATAATGGTGAAATAATTTTTATTAAATTATACAAGAATCATATACATTAATATGATATCATATATGATCTTTTAATATTGATTTGATAATAATATCTTAGTATTATCATTGTTTCGGGTGTTAACTTACTTGTTTTCTTTTATATGTTTTGTTACGTAAGCCATGTTTGTAATGGATAGGTTGTATATTATTCATATCCAGAATTATATCAATTCCTTAAACATCATTTTTAAATCATCAAATGATAATTATACTTGAATGGATATGATGGATAATGAATCTCATCGCGTTCGTGGAGACGGTAGTCCGTACGTACACACGAGCGACAATATCATTCTTTTGAAATAATATATAAATGGTTGTTATATCATATATACAGAATCATTAACATGTTATATTTATTATTTACATGAGTTACATATCATTATTATACCCATCCAAATAATAATATATTGAATAACAATTACACCACGACGTGGAGACGGTAAGCCGTACGTACGCACGTATGGTGACATGTTATTCAAAGGGTGGATAGAATACTGAATATGGTTGTACCATATTTATAATAACATCACAGTATATATATGATACTGGAGTTATTATTTTAGAATGGTAATAACAAAGTAAGAAGAAGTGGAAGAAGAAAGGAACTTGGAAAAGGGTGGTGAAATCATTACCTCTTCTTCGGGTTCTTCCTTTTGATTTGATCAAAAGAGCTCCTTAGGTTGGATTTATGATCAAACTAAGGCCTCTAGGTTGTAGCGATGGAAGTTGGGAGAGTATTTGGGCAGAATTTTGCCGAACCAAAATGTTTTTAAGGTGTGAAGAAATGATAAGGAGGAGTTCCCTTTATAAGAGGGGTGAGGGGCACCTTTGGAAAAGCTATAAATATTAGTTTATAATAAATTCATATTTGGTTTCTAATGGCTCCAAAGTTGATTATTTAAATGTTAAGGTGGGGATGGGTCTAAAACAACTCAACCAATATAATTTAGATAGGTTTGGGTACTTATATTAATCTTATCTTTAAGTATTAACTCTGAGTTAATTAGTTTCACTTTTACAATGTCTCTTTGTATTTTTATATAATATGGTTAAATAAACTTACTATATACATCCAAGAGACCCCCAAGTGGTCCATTAATGATGAACCTATCATGATATAAGTCTCTTGGACAAACCTTGTATTTTTAGGAATTTAATATCAATTAATAATATAATATTTGTTTTAAGAACTCTTTTATGTCAATTTTGACACTATTCAATAGTTGATTTTTGTGAAACTCATAACAGATTGATTACTTAGAAAAAAGTCATTTAAATCAATCCTAATATATCATATTATCCTAGAAAATTATTTTAATTCATTAAAAGTTTCATATTATATTTATTTGGGTATTTATAATATCAATTATTTTAATTTTTCACTATTATAGTAATTAATTCATCATCATTGTGTCATAAATAAATTAAATTATTTAATGTCTAAAAATTATAAATAAAATATCATTATGTAGGAAATCTGTTTATATTTCTAATGAATATTTATAATCTAAAATCCAACATATATAACCCTATGTAAAAATTGTGTTGCTAAAAGATATATGCTTGTGTCATTTTTGTATTCATTTTAACTTAATTAAAATAAAGTGTCCCTATCACCTACAAGTGGCACCATGGGGTCCCAAAATCGACCCAAATATGCCTATGGTCGAACATGTATCAACAAATAAGGCTAGGACATGTTTTAGGGTAATTTAGTATTATTATAATATTATTTTTCAACCCTTATTTACCGGATTTACCCTTAACCATGGTAAATAAAATATTTACCGCAGTAATTATTCAAAATGTCTAAAAATAAAAGTTACCTATTTACACAATTTGAACATCCTGATTCTAAATATGGAATACATTTTTATAAATTCAAAACACATAAGTGGCAGAAATTAATTTAAAATTAATTCCCGCTGTCAAAACAAAAAGCGTGTTTTTAAGAGATAATAACTATCAAAAGATTGACACTTGTTTATGTTCGGTTTAATTGTAAAATTATGTCCAATGACCAAAATTATATTAAATGGTAAAAATATATTCTAAATATACTTTAAAACCACTCAAATTCATAATTTATCACTATTAATTATTTTGATTAAAAAATTTGTTTTTAATTAAAATTTAGTAATTTTCACTATTCATCAAAATATGAAAGTTATCCGAAAAGTACCAAAATTTTACCTTAGGCTAAATTAGATACTCCAAATCCAAAAATGAAGCCCATTTTGAGAGATAAAATTTCTAAAATTTTAAAAGGTAGGTATTACTATTCATAACGGCTAGTTTGATTGGTTGTGGTGTGTTAGAACTCGAAGTTGCGTACAACACACGCTACTGTATTATTCAAAGGAAAGCATACCGTGGAAGCTTGGGATGTTTCATTTTAAATTTTTTGATGTCCCCATTTAGTCAAAAAGTTTAAAATATTGTATTTAAAAAGGTTTCACTATTAAAAGTTGATAAAAGTGCAATACTGAAAATGAATCTGTTCTTGCATTATGTCTAAGAAACTCATAATATGGATTCTAAAATTATAAGGATTATATAAAGTTTAAAATTTAGTTAATACTATTCATAACCTCTTTTGAATGGCTTTTTTTTGGTAAGTCATAGTGTGATTGAACTCAGTGTTGCGTGTAGTGCAAGTTATTGAATTATTTTGAAGAAATAACACACTATGAAATCTTGGGGTGTTACACAACTGTAGAAGACCATTTTTTGAAAATCATTTCACAAAAAAAGTTATTTAATAATAAAATATTTTTATTCTATTCATCAAATACTATTCATCAAATTGAAACTTCTTAGAAAATTTCTAAAAATTCATCCTAGGTTAATTTTGACATTTGGAATTCAAAAATGATGTTTATTTAACCATAACAGTTATCTAAGTATGAGAAATTTGACTTATAAATATGAAAATCCTTAGTTATTAAAAATAATAGTGGATAGAAAATGAATAGTGAAATTGCATAGTGAAATTGCATAGTGAAATTTATAACATAAAAAAAGAAAAATTATTTTATCATTTAAATTTAAAAATAGGTTTTTTTGATCATATTATTTAATTAAAATAATCATTATTCCATATACCTTAATTTTTTATAATAATTATATTATTTTTGAAAACTGCAATTTGGTTCTGATGTAATTTGATGTGCTTTTATTTTAAAACATAATAAAAATTTATTAAGATAAAAGAGATCCATAAATAAAATAATTACATGTTTTGGGTCATTACAATAAGGATGTAATCAGTAACATGTGAGGATATCCTTATTTTTAAGAGTACATAAGGAATAATAGTTTGTGAGTTGGGAGATGAATAAAAAGAAATTCCCAGTCTAGGAAAGGGGAATTCCAAATAAAAAATCTAAAATAATTTTTTTGTAGGTGGAATCACATAAAGGAGAGACACTTAAAAGGAAGTGAAGAAGTGTATCATGAAGATTGACCAGGAATAGGTTGATGAGGTGATATAATTCCTTACCACAAATCATAAAAAGAGAAAAGTAAAGTATGATACTGAAGGGTTATTTTTATCAATATCATCCTCATTTGTCAACTTGAGAAAGTAAAATTTTACCCTCTACATATGTGTTTAAATTATATTAATTGTTGTTGAAATGTTTCAGGTTTTATCAGAGATACAATCCATGGGTAAGTTGCATCAAATGATGCAAAGTGGTGTTGTGACATTCTCCATAGTTCCAACTGATTAAAATCAGTACAATTAGAAATTTTGTTATGTATATAATCATAATGAATGAGAATAGAATAATATTTAGAGAAGTAATGAGGAGTCTCAACAATTTGAATTAGGGGATAAAAGTTGATATTTCAATTGATGTCAATTGATATCAAGATCCATGAAGCATTGATGTCAAGAGAACCAGATCTCCATAACTTTAGATATTGATGATAGAAAAATGGTTAAGTGGAAAAAAATAATCTCTCATGTTTTATTTATTTTTGATATGACATGTGATATCATCTCACTGTTCTCACGATATCAAAGACTGCTATGGATGGATAACTCTAATATTGAATTTTAATTCTATGGTGAAATGGTTGGGAATTTTAGGGGGAGTTTTGAAATGAAAATTTAAAAGATGGTTTCCCCATAAAACAAGGAAATACACCGTATTGATGAAAGAATAAATTATTTACCAAGAATGGTTTAGTAAGTGATTATGAAAGCTGGACATATAAGTCATCATTTCAACAATTGGTATCAGTTTTAAAAATTGGTATCATTTTCAATAAATGGTATCATCTATTACGCTGTTATATGTGACAAATGGTATCAATTTCAATTATTTTTATCAACTTGGTGTCTAGAACCAAAGTAAAAATCTGGTATAATTCCATGAAAGAAGAGGAAGTTTTATTGCTTATTAAGGTGTATGTAAGTGAGTTAAATAGATATTGATGGTGTTATTATCTTTATCTCTTGTTTCTTACACTAATTATTGACTCAGTAAGATTAGAGGTTTTATTAATGTCTCTTTGATAAGTGGTAATTCCACCTACTTAAAATCTTTTTGAATTCAAATTTAACAGAAATATTTTTTTTCACTAGATAGATTTCTCAAACTGGTAGTCACGTGTGAAGATATAATATCGGATAATAAGTGAATTTGTGGGTTTACCTAGTGATCCTAACAAGTGGAGGAGTTACATATCATAGGAGGATCATTATATCCCCTTATCTGATACATGTACCATGTTGAAAAATGGTGAGAGGTAGAAATACCCCTATACACATCATTGATAAAGGAGACAGAGTTCAATGAAAAAATTTGTGGTCTCAATGGTATAGAAACGATGGAAGCTTATATTTTCTAAAATCAAGAAAATAGGGGGAGAATGATATAATTATAAAAGTGTTATCCATTTTCCCAAAGGTATGATTTTTCTCAGGATTATATATCTGGTTCATATAGTACAAAATATACTTTGGATTTTATGTCAAGTGGGGAGAAAAAAGGATCAATAATCCTTGCACGTTTTTTACATAGTAAAGAAAGAAAGGATCATGACTTTGTGTGTGTTCTATACAAACCTTAATTGGGGGAGTATAAATTAAAGATTGTAAATGGATGATGCATAAGTATTTCATTCAATGTTGATAAATCATGGAAGGAGTTCTTGATGAAAGTAGTTTCCCATGGGGTTGAAGGAATTGGTCCACTTGTGTGCCATGCTTTGTGAAATGGTTGATATAGATATTCAACAGTAAACAACATTTGGTATTGGAATTCCTAGATAGTGGGTATTATCATGGGTTTATTAGGTGTAATTGAGATATAGGTGAATGATTCATGCAAGTGTTGTCAACAAATCCAAAGGGGGAGATTGTTATACGCTAATGAGAATTGGTATTTCTATGTGTTGTGTGTTAGATTATTTTTCAACCCTAATCGTTTTCAACCCTAGTGTGTTTTTATATTGTATTTAGGTTTCCATTGACATAGTGTGATGGAGAACATTGGATTTTATGTTCATCATGTCAAAAATTTCATGAGAATATGGTGTTCTTGATAAAGGGAAAGTGGTGGATTGCATGATGTGTGATCCAAGAAAGTCAATAATTATCATATTGAGAGATGGGTTGAAGTTATCTAAGAAATAGGATCACCCATAAAGGGATGAATCATGAAAAATTAATAGAGAAGTTATATGACCATAAATACCTTAATATATTTATGTAGGAGTAGCATGGAAGTGTTCTAGTGCATGCAAGAAGTTTTTATAGGAAAAAGGAGAAAATAAAGAAGGCTCGCGCATATCATAAGTTGGGTGAACATAGTGTTTCCGAGTCTCATCATGAAAATATGGAAAATAAAGAACTTGATAAAAGTGAAAAAAAATGTATTAAATGTAACAATTGTTTTAGAAGTTTCATGAAATATAATATTTGAGGTTTCCTCGTTGAAATATGGAGAAAGGAAAGTGTTTCATGAAAGTTATGTAGCTTCACAAAAGTTAAAGTTGTGTTATGCAGAAAAATTTACACTAACCTATGAAATAAAAATGGGAGTTTCATGAAAATAGTGAGTTTCATGATAAATGTGACATAAAATGATTTAATTTCAATGAATTAAGAAATTATTGTGTACGGCGGCTGGTGTGAAAGTCAATTGCACAAAGGGTTGGACACATTTATAAATATGTCACTACCCCCCTCATTTGAAGAATCTAGACTCAATGGAGATCTGGAGGCTCTAAATTCATGAAATATTTTCATTTAGGTAGTTCTTGTGCAAAGTATTTGTGAAAACATGAGTTTCTTAAATAAAGGAATTATATTATTTTGACCAATTGTGTTTCGTAAATGCATTTATGTAGACATAAGTTTAATGAAGAAAGTAACTTGTGTACATATAGGCCAAGTGAGTTTGATGAAAGATTCAATATTTTTAAAAATTTTGGAGTTTCATGACATAGTAAATTTGTGTGAAAGTTGGGATTTTCATGACCCAATGGAATCTACACAAATTGTATAAGTTGTAAAAAAGTGAAAGAGTTGTGTAAAAAAGTAAAGAGTTGTGTGAAGGTGATTATTTGGTATTCGCATTAAGAGAATAGTATAGAAAGTGATCAGAACTCATTTTAGACCTTTACAAAGGAAGATTATATTCCTTGAAGACTAGTTCAATATAGAAAGTTAATTTTATATAATGGTGGTGTTCACAACCAATTTTTGAAAGAGAAGTGTGAAGATCAATGAGCACTAGTTAGTGTAACATCAACCAGGCAGTAAATCCATGCATTAACATGTGTTCCAAAGAGATTTTCCTCTTAAAGTAGTGATCAAAGGGATATGAATAAAGGGAGTGAACCTTAGGTTCCAGTGGGAAAACCCTAAATCTTGTAAGGGTATAACCCCAAGTATATGAGTGACCTAGCCTAAATAAACCACTAAAAGTTTATTAGTGGATTTTATCATATCAATACAACAATGGTGAATTCTCCTTAGATGTAGCCCAATGTGAGTGAACCAAGAAAAATTCTTGAGTCTTGTGTGATTTGTTTTCTTATATTTTTCTGGACAATAATTAGTGTATGAGGATTTACAAATCATTGATATTATCTGAATAAGGCTAAGATAAGTGCACCAATTAATCATATCAACACTTAACAGGTGAACAAAAGAGTGATCCTACTAACAAGTAAGGAAAAGATCAGTTAGGACAGTGATATTTTCAATGCTACATGTGGAAAAACAAACAAGTTTCATACACTAATTCACCCCCCACCCCTCAAGGAATCTATCACTAAAGTCCCTTGTGGGTCCAACACTGTGGCACTACTTAATTCTAGATAGATCTAAAGTTTCTAAGTGAAGTTATTCTAAATCATTTTTGAAATTTCAAAAAACCCAAAGGGATAATTTCTAGAAAAAATACCCTTGAAATGGTTTTAGGTTGTGTTTGTTGACATGACTATTGAAGGGATTTCCAAAACAATGCATGTAGTCATGGGGATCACATAACATAAAGTTTAAAGGAGAAATAAATGTATTTTATTATATTTCTTGATATTTCTAGTTTGTTAAGTGTGATTTGAATTTTTCTAAGTATATTTCATAAGGTTCATTTAATATTTTTGTAAGAATAATTTTTAGAGGAAGAAAATGAAAATGGAAAAGTATTGGTGTTTCCCTGTGAGCATAAGAGTCATTTTGTGGAAGATTGGGAAATTGTAAGGTTCATCCCTGATTTCTTAAAGGTTACCCTATATTTCATAAGGGTCACTGAGGTAGCAGATAAGTGAAAAATGGAAAATTCATGATTTCATAGGGTCATTCTAGAAACCATAAATGTCATTAGAAATTCTATAAGGGTCATCAAAATCATTTTATAAGATTCATTCCTGACCATTCAAGAGTTATTTTCAAATTTTGTAAGTTTAATTCTATAGAAAATGGAAAAATCCTAAGGTTCAATAGTTTTATTTTGTAAGTTTAATTTCAAGAAAATAAAAAGGGTTATCTCAAAGTGGGGGATCATCATGTAAGGTTCATTCCCATAATCATTTTTAGATAATTTTATCCTCTAGAAATTTATAAAATACTTCATTAATCATTAAATATAATAAATAAATCATCCAAATTTGGAAAGAGAAAATCATATAAAGATTTATGGGAGGATTAATCCATGGTATTTTAATGATTTAAACACTATTTTCGTTTAGATTTGGTGGATCTATTTTTGACCGGACAACAAACTGTAAAGAAATAAGCTGCATCATGTAGGTTGTAGCAATGACTTTAGATATAATTTTGGAGAAAATCATGTTAATAACTTTGAATTTTCCATATTTAAACTTGGAAATATTTTTCACACTGATATTTAGTGAAACAATTTTAAAGGAGAAATAAAAAAATAGTGGATGTGGAGACTCTATCAACACAAAGAAGAGATATATCGTTTAATTTGGAAGAACTAGAGAATCAGGGGTGAAACATAGATTGAAATTAATTTTTTTGAGAACTAAAGGTGAAGAAATCTAGGCATGCAGTGGAAAGTATGAGAATAATTATAGGAATGTATTGGAAAGTGAGAGAATAATTTCAGGACAAGCACTGGAAAGTAAGTGAAGAAGAATATGGTGTTCTAGGAGGTATCTCACTAGAAGTTCATAGAATCTATACTAAGTGATACACCAATTTTGGTGTAATTTCCACCAATTGGTTATGAAAGGAATAATAAATTATAAGAACAATGAGTTCCATCTTGTAAAGAGAATAGTGGGTTCTTTAATTATTGGGTGAAGGTTATAGACCTAAAGGGTTAGTTTGATTTCTCCTAATTATATAATAAAAATAGTGCACTTAGTTTTTTTAGGTGTATCAAAACATTTCCACTGCACACTCCTTGCATTATACCATTTGGGGTGAACCTAGTAATTTCATAATGTCCATTTATTTTACTGATTTAACACTTTAAATCAACTATAATTGAGAGATAGTTCCTAATAATTGTGGCACAAAAAATTTTTAAAGGGGTAAATAAAAATAAACACACCTTGATTCACCCCCCCCCCCCCTCAAGGTATTAACCTTTTTGGGACTAACAACCTTCACTAAAGTAGTGAAAAGGGATAAGTAGAGGGAGTGACCCTTGTATCGATAGTGAGTCTGTACTAAACCTCATAAGGTAAGTGTGTCTTGGCATAGAGTGACTGTAATCTAAAAGAGAACAATGCTTTATAGTGGATTCAGGTACACCAAAACTTCATCATATGTATATTAATTGGATTATCCCTTATTAGTGAACCAAGTGAAATAATTATGTTTGCTTATGATTTATTTTCTACATTCATATTTGATATTTTTTAGGATCGGAGATGAGGGAAAAGAGATATTTAACATGTTACTTTCATTAATGGAATAATATTTTCATTACAAATGGATATCAAATAAGAAAAGTTTTAATTCAGTGTGTACCCTAATTTACCCCCCCCCCAGGGTATTTATATTCAGTTTGATCCAAACAAGTGGTATAAAATCCCAAAGTTTCTTACTTAGTGTTCAATATTAAAAGCTACTATTTTATTTTTTTTTACAAATGGATTCAATGATAAAGTCTATTGTTTTAGTGGTACTAGATTTTATGGATGGAAAAGGGGGATGTATTTATTTTTATGGGCTTGTGGTAGAGAGATCATGGAATATTCCCAATTATATACTGACTTGAAAATTCATAATGAAAAAGTTTGTGATGTGAAGATGTAGAATATTCTGAAAAGATATGTATCATGTGAGGTATTTAATAAAACTATGAATTGTACAAGTGGTTTTGATATTTGGGTATTGTTGGAAGAAATTTATGGGAGGTTAGTGGGGGAAAGAAGGTTGTAGAACCTACATCATTAGATGAATGTAAATCTGTTTATAATGAGAAACCATTCAACAAATCTGGAAAAAAATTCCTTATGTTAAAATGCAAGAATAAGTGGAGTGGGAAGAAGAATCCCAAGAAGAATTATACACCCACTAAGGTAAGTATGTTTAAGATTAATGTTAAATCTATGTCTAACAGTATTTTATAAGATTCTTAAAAATATAGAAATTTATATTATCCCATGAAGAATGATGTGGATTGTGATTCAATGGAAGAAGTGGTAATTACATATGGTCTTTATTTCGGATAATTCTCTTATATCAACCAACAATAAAAAAATTAATTATAATTTTGGATATTAAATAACTGATGTTAAAAATACTTTCCATATATTCTATTAAATTAATGAAGTAAAAAAACCTACTTCATGGGTATTTTTAATATTGATTATATCAATAATTGATGTTAAAAATACTTTCCAAAATATTTTTAACATTGGTTATTTAAAAAACCAACATTAAAAATATTCTATAAATATTTTTAACATCAATTATTTAAATAAATAATGTTAAAAATAAATGAAAATTTCATTTTTTTGTATCATGACAATGAATTTTTTCTTTACCACCTACAAATTCATCTTTATACACACAAAAATTTTATTTTTCTTCATTTCACTCACACAGTTTTTATTTCCCACGAACAAATATATCACACCACACACTATTTATTTCATTTCCCTCTCAAACATCCATCTCTCCCTCTATATTTAAATCTATCATGATTTTATATTTTTCTTATATGTTTTAATTTCTCTGTTTATTTTTCATTCATATATCCAGAATTATGAGTGCATATACAATATGAAGATAGATATGGTGGTATCGGAAAAGTCGGAAATAGTGGCATTGATTTATACTATGATGATGATATTTTTTAGAAAATTATGATTTATTTAATATCCTTATATATATGTAAAATCCTTAAAATGAAATATTTTATTCTCATTTGTTTTTTATTTTCTATCATTATAAATTTTATTTGTTGATTTTTTTATGATATCTTTGAACTATTATTTTTTTATATTATAAATCTAAACTAATTATTTTTTATATGAAACTATGATTATTATTATTGATTATCCAAAAAAATATAGGTTTATTCATTATAATATATTTTAAAATATATATATATATATTATTTTCATGTTGGTTATTAAAATAATATATGTGAAAAATCATTTTCCATATTGGTTATTTAAAAAACCAATGTGAAAGATCCTTTTTCGCATCAACTGATATAGAAAATTATAAAAAAAATAATTTGATTGATAACTGATGTTTTGAATATTTTTAACATCAATTTTAATAACCAATGTAAAAAAATATATATACTACATCTCTAATAATTATTTCAGTTCAAAATTAATGTTCAAAATATAAAAAAATAATGTAAAACCCCTATTATTGTATTAGTACAAAGAGATATTTGAATATTACATAAAAGGTGGGTCAATTGATGGTTATACATGGAGTAGAATTTGAATTCATATAATATTTGGTCATGGGGAATATAATATTTATTAAATTTTAGGTTTCCTTGAATGAATACATAATGAAAATTGGAGTAAAGATGAAGGTTCATAGTGACTTTCTTAAAGAACTTTTACATGAATATGGAGAAAAAATGTCCACGAATAAGAAACTAAAAGTAGGTATTATCCCTCAAAAAATGCAACTTGAAGAGTTGATAAAATCTTGAAAGGAAGCTAGTTCAATGTTGGAGATAATGACTTCTCAACAAAAAGAGAAGGATGAGAAGATTAAGGAACTTGAAATGAAGGTAAAATCCTTAAATATGATGAAATAGATTCCTCCCATGATAGCATCAACAAGTGAAATATGCAAGATTCCAAATTTGGAATCATTGATTAAATATAAAAGTCATACAAAATCTACAAGTTAAGGGTCTTAAAGGAAGGTAGCAAAAAATTACTACTAATTTAGAATAATGGGTCATATAATGAGTGTATTTATAGAAACCCAGAGTCTCAAAGGAGAAATAAAATATATTTTAACAATATTTCAATAGGGTCATGACTATCTATGGTATTTTTTTAATAAGATATGTTTTATATGTGTTAACCATAGACATATAGATATATATTGTAGAAAATATGAACTAAAGGTATCATAGAGAATTCGTATATTTTTATAACAAATGGGAAGAAATATCACACTGAAATAAAATATGTTATGGTGGAAAATAAATTTACCTCTTTGGTGTAAAATAATGTGTCCCAACGAAGGATACACTAATCACCAATAATGGTTTACTCACAGAATCCCTTTTAGAAATTGAATAACCTTTGTGAAAAAAAAATTAACAATGTTTTTTGTATTTGTTGAAAACTAACCTTTTTGCTTAATATTGTTTTTGTTTTTCAATAATTGGACCTAGTCCATCGTAATAAGGTTGTTTTCCGGACATAGGATTTCATATTTAATTTTTCATATTGAGTTGCACCAGGCATAGAAACAGTCACAAAGATGAAATTATTGATCAAACACTTTATTTTATTCTAGTCCATCGACATGACATTGAAAATCATCAGATTCAAAAGAATCAGAGGCATAATTTTTTATTTGTTGTAAGTTTGTCTTTTCCATATTCAGATAAGTAAAGAAGTTTCTAAGTCATAAAGGAATAAGTTTTTGAGTGTAGAAGTCATTTTTTTGTTGAAGATTTTTGAAATAATATTGTGATGTTAGGAGTTAGAAAGTTCTCATACTTTCTAAAACAAATCAGACAATGCTTGCTTGATCAAGAAGTTGTCACAAATCATCAAAACCCTAATGATAAAAGCTTTTGAAGAAATGTTGGATAGGTTTAAAGAATTTCAGAGATGCAAAATGGTATTTTAATCAAAATGGTATTTTTATCTTAATAATAATTACATCATAATTATTTGAGAAAGAAAAATATATTACTGATCATGAGGAAGAAATAAATTGTATTGGGAGTTTCATACTGCTATTTTTGTACTGAGATTTTCGTACTAGGATTTTTTGTACTAGGAAAATCATACATAAATTTTCATACTGATATTTTTGTACTGGGATTTTCATACTGACATTTTAATACTCAGATTTTTGTACTGTGATTTTCATACTGGGAAAATCATACTTAGATTTTTGTATTCAGATTTTCATACTGAGATTTTCATACAGAGAAAAATTTTCTGATATTTTCATACTCAAATTTCCATACTGAGATTTTCATACTGGGAAAAATGTTCTGATATTTGTGTACTCATATTTTCATACTCAAATTTTCATACTGGGGAAATTTTACTGAAGTATTCATAATAAAGTGTTCATACTGATAAAAAAACAGATCATAATGAGCTGAGAAAGAAACATATTATAATGACCTAAGGAAGATATAAAAAGTTGAATAAGTCAAACATGAATTTTAATTTTTCATAAATCTCATAGAAATATAAGGAGGTTTGAATAAGTCAAAGTTGGAGTTTTAAATACGAGAGATTCTTGGAGATTTTGAGATTTGAGGAAGAAAGGAAAGTTTCCAAGTTTCCCGACTTTGTTTTCTGAGTCTCCTATAAATACTTCCTCAGATCATTCATCCATGTACAACTTTCACACATACGCAAAAGGGAGAGTTCTAGAGAATTCTAAGTGAATGTTCTCATCATATTGAAGAATAATTGTATTGAGCATTCTAGTAGAGTTAGAGCTTTTCAGATTGAGAGTGAGTATATTGTATTCATAGAATCGAATCCAGCATTATCGTATTCAGAAAGTTGGATCCAGCATTATCATATTTAGAAAATCAGATCCATCATTATCATATTCCAAAAATCAGATCCAGCATCATTGTTTTGAGAGAATTGGATCCAGCATCACTGTATTGAGAAAAATTATATTTAGAATTATTAAATTGAGAAAATCAGATACAACCAAATCAAACTGAGGATTCAGACTGAACAATTGTGAAATAGATTTAACAAATTCTTTTTTATTTTGTTTGACTCAATTTTTTTATAAGAAAACATTGTAAACTAATAGGAGTCAGTATAATCATCCATATTAGGAGATAGAATATGTCTAATGGGATTTGGCACAAGTTGTATTCACTCATTATTAAAAGTGGATTTCTATAAACCCACGGGAGTGGCTTTGGAAAGGATGTAGTTTCTCACACTGAGGTTGAACATTGTAAATCTTGTGTGCTTTAATTTATTTCCTACGTTTTCATGCATGAGTATTTACTAAATGTTGATAAGGAAATAAATCTTAACAGGTTGTGGGGTTTAAGTTTCTAAATGTTTTGAAACTTATAAAAATTGAACATCTAATTCAACCCCCCCCCCCCTCAGTTGTTATTTTATCCTTTGAAACTCTAATTGGTATCAAATGGAATGTTCCCTTGTTGAATCATTGTCACGAAGAATATAAATTCTTTCAATAGTAGAGTAATTCCTACATTTGATGGAAAAAAATATTATGGGTGGAAAAATAGGATGATTCTTTATCTCTTATCTCTTGGCCTAGAAGTTGTTTATGTTACTAATATTGGTTTTCCACATTTTGAGGAATATGGCCTTAAAACATTTTCTAATAAGAGAAATATAGAAAGTAATGGAAAGGATAAAAATTCTATTCTCATGTCCCTATCAAAAAAATTTTATCAGAATGTGATGGGTCTCAAAACTTCAAAAAGTATGTGGGATAAT
This sequence comes from Viscum album, assembly GCA_963277665.1. NCBI lineage: Eukaryota > Viridiplantae > Streptophyta > Magnoliopsida > Santalales > Viscaceae > Viscum > Viscum album. The sequence goes on from OY728132.1 coordinate 1,081,346,346, forward strand.
CTATAAAGTGTTTGTAAAGGGAATAAGAAAGTTAAGTAATAAAATATATAAATTTGGTGTAGTAAGTACGAAGACATCAGAATGATATATGCAAAAATAATTAATGAATACTTCACCAGAGTACGTGAAATTATTGGCAATATCATGGGATTTAGATATTTTTTGGAAGATTTTACAATTATTAAGAAACTTATGAGAAACTTTCTGGATATTTTTTATTCTAAAATTTCTTATTTATAAGATAAGGATGGTTTATCACTTGATGAATTTCATAACTTTATTATTTCTTATAAAATGATGAAAGATCAATTATTTAAAAAGAATATTAAAGATGAAATGGATTTTGAAGCTATGATAAAGTTGGAAATTCAAGATCTTATAGATGTTGATCCTTATAAATTCGAAGAAAAATAAGATTATGAGTTGAATGAAAAAATCATGTCTCTTATATCCAAGAACTATAGAAAAGGAAGAGGAAATTTTGGAGGCAAACTTCCTATAAAATATTTTGAGTGTGGTGGAATAGGACACTTTGCTATGAATTCCCTAAGAAGAAATATAGAGAATATCGATATGATTCCGATGGAAAACATTTATGGAATAAGTGGAACAAAAATGATAAAGAAGAAAAGTCTTCCAACATATACAATAATAATTTTACTGGGAAAAAAAAGAGGCTTGTTGAGTAAGAAAGTTGAATTAAACTCAATTGAAAGAAATTATTTTGAATATGAAAGTTCAGAAAAATTTAGAACCTTCATTGAAAAATTTGAGAATACAAAATATTCCTCATAGAATGAAGAAGGAGGTGAAGAATCTTATAGAGAGTATCAGATCAGAATAGGACTTCTTGAATGTCTTGATTAAAAAAATCACTTAATAAAGAAATCATGATGATAAATAAATATTTTGAAGAAGTAATTGAAGTAAGGAAAGATGTCATCAAGTAGGAGGATGAATACATTTAGGGGATCTTATGTTACAAATGTAGAATTGCTGAATAGGGAAAGATTAATGAAGATCTTAGTAAGAAGATGGAAAATAAGGAATAAGAAGTTAAAAAAATTTAATAAAAATTTCTTGAGTCTGAAAGTAACTTGAGGGAGATAAATGAAAACTTCAATAAATACTTTTTAAGTAAAATATGAGACTTTTAAAGTTATTGAGAAGGATTAATACAAGAATCAAATATGAGACTTTTAAAGTTATTGAGAAGGATTAATACAAGAATCAGGTGAAATCTCCACTTACCAAAAATAATGTTTCATCTAATTATTTTAACATTTTAGGTTCTAGAAAAAGTAATGGGAAATAATGGGTGGAGAAATTATGTGATAAACCTATCAATTCTACAAAATTATAAAACCCACTCAAAAGAAAAGATGTTCCACGTCCTAAGTATGTTAGAGCTGAAAGAAGTTATCAACCTCAGCAAATTTTATATAGATAAAGATATTTCTTGAATTGAAAATCAAGATTTGATTGATACTTTTTTTATTGTGGAATATATGGGAATAGATATTATAATTTTTTATACAACATATCTTTACCTAGAATAAGTTTTTGATAAAAGTGGAATAAATAGTGAAAGTAGAATGAGTAACTTTCCAAACTTACAGAAAGTTAGAAAAGTGAATTCTCAAGATGTTAGAAACTTGACAACAATAAATAAATTTGAATATCTGGAAGAAGTTTGTGTAATATGTGATAAAACTATTCATCATGCCAAAAAATTTATGACACTCCTAGAACAAATTTCCTATAATAGAAAATAAAAGAAAGCTGAAAAGAAAAAAGTTCAGGAAATAGATTTTGTTGTTGAGACAGCTTTGAAAGTAAGTAAAAAAGAAAAAATAATGGATATTTAATAGTGTATGTTCTTCACATATGATAGGTGATATAAAAATATTGAAACATGTTGAAATTCATGATGAAGGTGTCGCCACCTTTTGAAATGATAGTTCCTTAAAAATCCGAGTAATCAGAACGGCTAAGATTGAAGCAGAAAAGTTTAAATCTAAGGAAGTTTTATTTTTTGATGGGATAAAACAAAACTTACATAGTTCCTATATAAAGAGCAGTAATCCCATTTGTTAAGTAGCATGATTGGAGATTAAAATTTTAGAAAGAAATTCAGTAAATTGCGAAGTGGTTCACAGAGGAGAAGACGGTACGTGAAGAGAACCATCTGCATAAGGAAAATAGTCCATGGAAGAGAGTGAATTTCTTTGAGGAAGATCTCAAAGTACGTGGCAGGGCAAGGCAGTATTCAGAGCAGGACGGTACGTGGAGGAGCTGAACAGTATGCAAAGTAAGGCAGTACACGGAGCAGGGCAGTTCACAAAGGAGCTGGATAGTACGCAGAAACAACAGTGGTATGTGGAGGAGGTGATCTGCAAACCATACCCGCTACTCAATACATGAAGGAGGTAAAGTGGTATTCTAGACACCCAAGGAAGCCAGAAAATTGACCAAATCAGTTTGAGAAATTAATTACCATAACCTATCAGTGTGTGGGAAAGTAAATTACATCTATGGTTGATAACGGGACTTCAACATAGCATCCATTTATAGTTGAGGATGCATTATTTAATGATAAAAATTTGAAGCGACCATCAAGTCGATAGACTGAGTAAATATTATTCCAATTTAGTGAGAAAGGGGGAGTCAGTTAAAGTGATTTGAGGGACGTAGTCTTCTTTCCCTAAAACCTTGAAAAGATAGTGTACATGGAACAGAGTGACTGTGATAAACTCTTATAATCCACAGCTTGTAAAGATTAGTGGTTTTTTGTATAACTGAAACACTGTCAGCATATTCTCTTTAGACATATCCCTTAGTGGTGAACCAAGTAAAATTTTTGTGTCATTACTTTTAATGTGATTGGTTGTTTTCTACGCTTCCTCTTCAGACATGTTTAACAGGTTTCTACCAATGTGGAGACAATATCCATCCATTTGAAAAAAAAATTGACACCCTGATTCACCCCTCCCCTCTCAGGGTGTTTCGTGGTCCTTCATACATGTTTTTTATGTGTTTCACGATGTGTAAAGTCCTCTTTTGGCCAATTTTGATAGATTTTCCTTTGGAATATTAGATACCTATTCTATGAAAAAATAAACACATACCCAATTCATTATCAAATAAAACATGAATAATCATTAATTAAATGAATCCAAAATGTATATAAAATTTTAGTTTATAAAATCCCCCCGCACTTGAACAATTTATTCTCCTCAAGAAAAAATAATCTCAACAAGGATCCCAAAATAAATAGTTTTTAAAACATGAAACATGCATTACAACCAGGAAAATAAAACTAAGTGTAAGAATAAAAAGTCAGTCCTCTAGAATCAATCCTGTAGAGAAAATCATTCATGCCTAATAGTTCAGTTCTTTATCCAGATTCTTATTCTTTTAATTATAATTTCATAATTGTTTCTTAAATTCTTTACCCATTTTTTAATTTACTTCACAATGATTTTTCTCTCATCACTAAAGTTAAAATGTAACTAGAGTCATGCTCATACCCTGGATTTATGTTCCTAACCATAGGGTTTCATTGGTTCTATCATCTCCACTTCATAAATAAAAATACAAAATCAATCATGAGGGATTCATCAAAAAGGTTTGAATGACTCTGAGGCTAAGGGAATGTGGCTAGAAAGTGAAAAAAAAGATCAAAATGAGGGTAAGATATAAATTATAAATCATGAATGTCGTGAACAATACAAAGAAGTGACTTCTCCAAGATTAATTGGTGTCCATCCTCCAAGCATCTCAAAGTGGATCCATGAGTATACCAAGTATATATCAAAAATGCACCTTGTTCCTTTATTTTTCTTTTATTTTTATTTATTTGTTGAAATTCATGTTTTATCCATATCTCACATACATCCCCTAACCACATATGATCCATCAGGGGATTCATTAGTCTATAAATGGTGATTTTTGACCTTCCTAATACACAACCCGGTATATTTTTCTTTCTTTTTCCTTTTTTATATATATATTTTTTCTTTTTTTAAGGAATAGGGTAGGAATAAAATTTAAAAATGAATCATGGATTATATCATATCAATTTTGTAAAATTTACATAGTATATCTCTTTAATAAATACATCTTGTGTCCATCAGCTAAAAATTCCTCAATACTTGTTTAAAGGATAATCACGCATAATACCAAGAGCAAGGTGGGAAGGGATAATCAGATTGAAATGGTTCCATTCTAAAAAGTTTATTCATGGATAATATGGGATAAATATGGAAAAATGTAAGGTGTGTCTCAGGAAAAAGTATCTCAACAAATATTGTATCAGTCATATTAAAATTGTATTTGTTCATTTATAGCCTCAATAAGATCTCAATGCAAGTTATGATAGGTTTACATGCCCCAGGTGTCTCTCGATAAATATAATCAGAAAAGAATATAAAGTTTTAGGTTTATAATCCTATCAAAAATGGGAGTATACAAATAAAAATTTGAAATTACTTAGGGTATAAAATCAAGTAATAAGTCACTCAAAAGAAATTTCAAAAATTTTGAATTTGAATTAAATTACTAAACTATTTAATCATGCTAAAAATCTAAATTGAAGTAAAAATTGATTTCAACAATTTCCAACTTAAATTTATCTTTTATTTAAATGGGTGCAATTATTTTTAAAGTTTAAATCATGATTTTAGTGAAAAATGTCTCTTACATAGTTTTAAAAAAGTAATAATCCAAGTGTATCGATAATAAAGCTTAAGAAAGAATCCCCCTCACTTAGAATTAGATAGTGTCTACACTATCCTAGAAATAATTATAGGAGATTTATCACATATATAGAATAGATGAAATGAAATGACAATTAGAAATTGTATTTAGGGAATCGAGAGATCCCTGTATGAGTGTCATGCCTAGGAGAAACTTGGTGGATGTTGATTTAAAATTTGGGATACCTACATAATGTTTTAAAATGAAAAATACTTCACTAGATCAAAAATTAGTCCACAGGGTTTAAATGGGTTGAAATTAGTGAAATGGGAAGGTACACACAGTGAATAACAATGAAATATAGCTCAGATATATATATATATATATGTGTGGGGGGGGGTACAGTGTACTTAAAAGTGACCTATGAACAAAAATTCTACTAAAAAAATCCTAAGTATAAGAATAAAAATAAATAAAAATAAATAAAATAAGGATTGACTCCCATAAAGCGCTAACAATGAAATCATCATCCAAATTGATGAAAAAAGGAATCAACATCTTCTTAGTACTATTATACCACCTACAGAAACTAAAGGTTGTTTCATCGAGCTCACATGGATTCTTTAAGGGATTAACCACCTCAGGAGTGTACTGAGTATAAATATCATGTAGTAAGAAATGCATCTTCACCCATCATGGTGGGGACCTCTACTGAGCATGGATATCCAGTGAAAGCTCATCAATATAGTGCTCGATGTTATCTAGATGTTGATTCATCCAAAATATGAGGGTAGATAGTGGTGAAATAGGTGCATCGATGATCATGGATGAGGTAGAAGAACTAGACATGGATAATGTAATATGGAAATGAAATGAAAATAATCAAACCAAAAAAATAAGTCAAAAACTATATCCCATGTATATATATAGCAATGAAATGTCAATGTGAAATATAATTTATGTACTAAAAAAGTTTCACCCACACAGAATACAAAATTTTGGTAGTTTTACATGGGAAACTAATCAGTATAATCAAAATCGTTGATCTCTTCATCTAGAGTCTTCTCCCGAATAGAGGGTGCCTGTATCTAGAACTTCCTATCAATATCAGATATGAAGGAAGGGAATGGAGGATCAACTATTTTAGTGGGTTTCATGGTGTTGGAATCTATCTTAAAGGATGGTGTATAAGGGGTACTAATCCAAATGGTGGTTGTGTGTCTAATAATTAGGGTAGGATTTGGTGAGGTAATGGAGGAGGATGAAGGGCCTGTTAAAGATGGTGGGTGGGAGGATATGGTGTCTGGTGGAGGGGTAGTGAAAAGAGAGAGCTCAATGAATGGAATGTTAAGGTGGTGGAAGACTCTGTACAGATTCTCCAAGATAAAATGGTGTATGGACTAGAGATCTATTGGGTATGATAGGGTGGGTGATGGAGTGGGAAAGGTTGTGGTAGATGGAGAAGGGATATGGGTGGTATCAGGGATAGGAAAGGGTACAGTAATGGTTCCGGAAATGGTGGTAGTAGAGGGATGGGATAAGATGGAGGTGATAGGAGTAGAGGCTAGGTCTGAGGTGGATGAGTAGGGAATGGGTCAGTAGCATGGTCATTGGGTGCCTCATCAACACCCTCGATGCATCCTAGATCCCATCATTAGACGTCATTGTCCTTACTTAGTAGCTTAATTTTGTCAAGTAGGATGAATTTGATCAACTCCATCGGTCTAAAATATTTAAGAGGAAGAGTGACATCAAAAATATCTAGATTTAGGTCTAAATGAGTGATTAAGGATCTACCAATCATCATGTCTCGAGTCCACTACACATGCACCCAGAAATAAAAGGCGAACTGAGATGTCATATTGAAGGTAGGGCCACCCATGGAAGTGACAAGGATGCGAACATATAACTAGATCATGATCTCGTGAGCCTCTGTGAGAGTGAAACAAGCATGTTTGAATGCTCAATGGAGAATCTAGAGTTTGATGCCTTTTAGGTGGGTGGATTTCATAATTTGAGGATCGTAGACACTATGAGGGTCCTGGGAAATCATCCTCTAGAGACATGTTGTGTTCGAATTTCTCATATCAATCTAAATAGATGGAAACACCATGGATGTTATGAAGTCAGAAGAATAAATATCGAGATCTAAACCGAACTCAATAAAGGTGAGCTTATGGGGTCTTCCACCTAGACGAAATCAGATGCTATCGACAACCAACATGAAAGTGGACAAGAATTCAAGGAAAATATCTCTGGAGGTCTTCTTGTGAATTTTGATGATGGGGAAGAGGTTTAGTTTTTCAAGGAGGTGGAGGACCTCATTGATGATGAGAAACTATGCTAGGATGGCAAGATCCAACATTTTGTTGGTCCACATAATCTTTTCCTGAAAACAGACCATTGTGACCTGCTACTTGGGGGAGGATAGGTACGGGATGGGGTGGAGATGGGGATAATCAACATCCTACAACCCAATAAAGGTCAAATGAGACTCTTTGGTGGTTAAGGGGGTTGCAGAGGAATCAAGGAAGCTAGAGGAGGATGAATAGGGAAGTTATGAAGGTGTGGAAGAACTTTGGAACTTGTCCAAAGGTGAATCCTTAGGCTTAGGTACGCGATCAGCCGGGGTAGTTCGCACGGTCTTCATGTATTCCATTTTAGGCACAAAGGATAGGGTAAACAGAGAGGAGGAGGGGGATGTGTTTGATATAGGAGGTGAAATTCATGGAGAGAGTGATGTGAGGTAGAGGGAGTGGTTGAAGGTGGGGGTGTGCATGGTTGAGAGCGGTGGGAGAGGGGAAGAAAATAGGGGGAGGTTCGTGCATTGTGAACCCTAGGTTCATGAAATTTATTAGTTGCTAATTTTCACATCTTATAAGATTTAATGATTTTTAATGTGATAAATTGTGATTTTTGTAGGTTTTGAACCTTATACATCATGTATAGACTACATGATGTGTAATTTGGGCTTCTTGCACATTTGTGAACCGGGACCTTGTCCTTTACTTTCAGTGTACTCTAAGCTTCCCTAACTCTACTCTATACTAGTCTAGCCTATGTGACCTAATCCTGGGTTTCCTCCTAGTAAACACTTAGTTTAATATTGATATGTAGACTTAGTATCACTTATATTAATCTCAAGGTGATGACACGTCCCCCACGGAACTGGTTCCTGATAAATTTTCAATCTTTTACCATGTATGATCTCAGAAATCAGGGAGGTATTTCCTTGTTTAAATTTTGGTTTAAATATATTTTTTTGTTAATTAAATTATTCCTAGATGTATGAGGGACCTCGAGGGTGTTTTGGGAGTTTAGTACATGAAAGGAAGGAAAATAGGGCCAAAATTTGCAAGGTGCACGGTTGGCACATGGTTAAATAAACCATGCATCCTTCCTAGGAAAACAACGTAGCCTTGGATAGTGGCATATTTCATATTTGAAACATAGTTTCTAAACCATGAAGAGATTCCTAGGTAACCGTATGACCCAACTCCCCTTGGACAATGTTCTGTGCACGGTTTTCACCCAGTTTGGGAAATCGTGTGGGTAAACTGTGTGCCCCTTTAAAAGTGAAAATTTTACAATTTTCTATTATAGTATTTTAAATAATTTCCTAATTTTCTTCCCCATTTACTCCCTTTCAACCCTATTGATTAATAATAACCCTCAATATCTCCCAAGTATCAATCTCCCTCATTTATAGGCCATTTGGAGCATCGTTGGTTGCAAATCTAAGCTCCAGGTAAGTTTAATATTCTCCTTTCTTCTCATTTCCAAATTAGGTTTTGTATCTTGGGTGATCTTCTTCTAAATCCCTAAAATCCTATTTTCCCACTATAAACTAGGTTGGGGCTTCAAAGGGTGTTTGTATCAGGATCTAAGTCTAGGATTAAGAGTGATTTCATTAACGGATTCAAGGTAGGTGGTAAACAAATTCTATCCCATAGTTTTTAAGTGGATTTGTGCATATGAGCATGTGTTCTTTCTTCTCTATTATTTTGATTTGAATAAATTTTGTAGGTTTTGGTAAAATTGGTATCTAAATAATGATTTTAACTCCTCATGATTCTTATGGGATGTGTTTATGATGATTTGACCAATTTAGGGCCACCTATGGTGTGTGATGACATTTCCAAACCTAGAAATCGATAGAGTCAAGTGTGTAATTGATGAATGATAACATATCACCCTTGTTTAACATGTTAGTATGTTTATTTTAGTTGTAAATGGAGTATTTATAGTGTTCATAGATTTGGTAATGTCTTAAGCGGTTGTTTATAATGGCATAGTAATGGGTTAAATTGAATTAATTGAGATTATGTCAAATGGATTATGAATTATGTTGAATATGCCGAATGGGGTGGGGCATGAAAATAGGTTTATAGAAATTAGTGAATATGTTTAATGAGTTGGGCATAATAAATGGGAATTGGGATAAATATAAATGTAATGTAAATGGAAAAGTGTTAATGGGTTATAGTATAATATTTATTCACATGTTAATTATTATGGATTATGATTATTATTTATATTGGTTGTGATATGGTATGTGTGGTGAATGGATATATATAATCATGTAAACATGGCTTGTTGGAGTGGGGTATTGACTTGAGGTTCTATGTCCATGGGTCGAGTTAGGCAAAGTCTCTAAACTCCACCCCATAATTCATGGATTAGGGAAGGGAATGGAGTTATATTCCCCTAATGGTTGTATTCAATGAGATCACCTAGACCAAGGCTTTAAAGTGAGTGTGTTGTATATGTGATGAAGTTTTTATCCCTAGTGAGTTAGGGAACTTGATTTACTCTCCTTATGCATTGAGATTGAAGAATATGCCTAATCCATTAAACACATGACAAAATTGAATTAAGTAATGAAGATGGTATAAGTATTGGAATTGGGAATAATTCTAGGAATAACTTAAGTGAACCTTGTTAACTAATGGCAGTAGAACTGTCTTTTACTTACTTTTTATTTATTTATTACTTTCATGCACTATCTATTTATATGGGATATTTTGTATACACCATTGGTGGTGGCCTATTGAGTTTACTCGCACCCTGCTCAGGCCACCATTGGGTTCCTGAGTAGACTTCTTACTTGAAGGTTGGGATAAGGGAAAGGGCCCCATGCTTGGATGTTGAGTTGGGCTTGGGATGTACATGGATGATGTTTTGGATTTGGAGTCATGATTGTTTTGGGGATTTCATTGTTTTTCTTTATTTTGGGTTTTGGTCACTTGGAAGTATTTAGCATGACATATCATATTTAGTATTGGCTATGGTTTGTACCCAGTTTTGGGAGATGTTGCTTATGCGTGTTCTTTGGTTATTGAATATTGTTTCTATTATTTATATTATTTTATGTTTTGGTTTACTCTGGTAAAGAGGGTATATTCTCCCCATGTTTCTTATTTAGACCCTCGCTACTAGTCGGAAACCTCTGGCATATGGGGAGGTGCACTTGAGGTCATGTGACTGCCTGACTTAGGGCACCATTTAGTGGATCCTATGGTGGGGATGTTACAAAGTGGTATCATAGGTAGGTTCTTTTCTGTAGACTTACTATTTGAGATGGTATAAGGGAGAATAGTATGTGTGGGGCCTTGGTAATGAGCTCGTTATTTGGAGTAGCTAACCCATGTACAAGAGAAAACACAAGTCACCCAGGGTGGAAATTTTTGTTCTTGTTGTGTATTGTTACAATTGATGATATTTCACCATCAGGTGATGCACTTGTTTTATGATGTAACAGTTTTATGATATTTATCTCATGGATGTAAGTGAATGGGATTGTTAATTCATGAAACATTTTAGGTCCCTAGGTATATAGGTGACATGTATCATGATAGGCACACACAAGATGGGTGTGTGGGGTATGAAAAGTGGAATGCATTTGATCTTATTGAAAATTTGAGTAAAATGGTGTCTAATCAAATGATGAAAATGGGTGAGAAGGGAAAAATGTTAACTAATTATCAATTAATTGTGACTAATGAATGGTTTTAAGTGAGTTAAAATTTTTATTGTAACAATTTTTAAAATGGGTAAATGTGCCCTGGAGGAAAGGTTCCTATTATAAGTATTGAGATGGTTTTGAAATAGTGTCCAATGTAAGACGTGTAACCATTTAAGTTGGTTACCCCAGGTTAGCCATGACCCACAGTAGGTATTTTCAAGGGTAGAGTTGAGATGTGATGATGAACTTTGGGATAGTTTATGTGAATTGCTGTTTATGGAGAGTAGAGACCCTTCTTTTATACCAACTATGGAAGCTTTATATTATGTGTTCTAAATATTGTGTTTGGAATTGTAGAGAAATGCCACCATAAAGACGTGTTCTGGTTGGATGAAAAGAGGATGTTTCGGAGAACTCTTCTCTATTAGTGGACAAAGAAAATATAGAGATATAGGGTAATAGGGAATAATAGTTCCATGATAATTTGGCTTGGTTTATGCAGATGATGGAATGGGACCCAAGGCGGGTGTGTCAAGCGTGTTCGAGATGACTAGAGAGTTTCTGCTATAACACACTCCAAACTTTACTAGAAAGGGTGGTATATAGGAATTATAAATCTAGATAGATTCCATCCAAATGATTCTAGATCATTTGGAGACTCCTTTTGAGAAGCGAGTCAAGTTAACGGCATATATGTTGTGGGGTCAGACAAAGCGTTGGTGGGACATCATGGTTCAGATTGAGCAAGCCAAAGGAATGGTATGGAAAGATTCTAGGAAAATTTTCTTGAACACTTATATCTAGAAACCTTAAGTAAGGATAAGGCTGTGGATTTTATGATTTTGACCCAAGGGGAAATTTTGTTGATGGATTATGCTAGTCATTTCACTAATTTGAGATGCTTCATTCCAGCATTGGCAGGGGATGAGGCAGTTGTGGTGAAACATTTTTAGGATGGAATTAGGCATGTGATCAAGTCCCAGGTGAACATATTCTGTTTGAATAGGTTTTTAGAGGTAGTGGATCAGGCCCTTATCTCATTAGGGAACCTGAAGAGAGCTTCATGTAGTATACTTCTGGTACCATTCGGACGGGTGAGTGGTGTTCCTTATAAGAGAATGAAGTGTCACTTTGAGAGTTTCCATCAAGGGGAATTTTTTAGAGTAGTCGGAAGAGAGGTTCATCCTCTCAGGGTGGAGATTAGGTGTTTTGTTATCAGTGTGGAAGGTCAGGGCACATGTGTGGTCAGTGTCCCCAACCACCATTTGAGTTCCAAGCATGTGGAAGAATGGGGTACGTATAGAGGTTATATAGGAACCCTCAACATTTGGGCATGGATTAAGTTTTGAGGTAGTTTTTGAGTGCAGAAAGGGGTTGTTTACCCCTTATCAAGTAGGTAGTTGGAGTTCTACAGGTCGTATCGGTAGGGGTGGTGGACGTGGAACTCCAGGGCGAGACCATCCATACCAGCAGGGTAGTTCTATGGAGGGTACATAGACCAGAGTCTAGGGTACATGGGTGGGTCATCTTTATATGGATTAGTCTGAACCTAGAGGTGGCGAGTCTGGACCATCTATAGTTCAAGATATGATTCTTTTAGCTTCCACGCTTTTTTGTGCTTTATTTAACATAGGTGCCACACATTGTTTTATTTCTGCTCATTTATAGTTGTTCTGGGCCTAGCCATGGAATGTGTGTGTGGGGTTGGGTCGATTGAAACATTTTTGGGGGTGCGAGTTGAGAATATCATGTAATTTAAGGGTTTTTCTCTACAAGTTGGTGGGTACCACTTTTCTATGGGACTTATTCACCCTCGAGATGTTAGGTTTTGACCTAATTTTGGGTATGGATTGGTTGGTGTTGTACCAAGCCCATGTCAACTATTACCTCTACCAGGTAACATTCATGTATCTCGAGGGAGACACTTATGTCCATCGTGGTGAATGGGATGTTTGGGTAGGTCGTGCAGGGCCAGTTTTCTAGCAATTGGGAGAACTCACATCCCAAGTGGCATGTCTTGTGCTTTATTATGGGGGGATTTAGCAAATAATTTGTCCTCTCATTGTGGATCAATTTCAAGATGTGTTTCCAGATCACTTCTTAGGGATACCACCTAAGAGGGATGTTGAGTTTTTGATCGAGTTGCTTCTACAGTCAGAGCCAGTTTCCATTCCTCTATATTAAATAGCGCTGGAAGAACTCCAAGAATATAAAGCTCAGTTGGATTAATTAGAGAATAAATGGTTTATCTGTCCTATTATGTCACCTTGGGATCTCCAATGTAATTTTACAAGAATGTTGATGGATATTTGAGGCTATGTGTTGATTATAGGAAGTTGAATCAGATGAAAGTTAAGAAATGATACCCTCTTTTGCAGATCAATGACTTTTTGATCAGTTAATAGGTACTTTAGTGTTCTACAAGATTTATTTGAGATCAGGATATCATCAGTTGAGGGTGAGACCTTCTGACGTACCATGGATAGCTTTCAGGAGAAGGTATGAGTTGTATGATTTTGTGGTGATGTCATTCATATTGACCAATGAACTAGTTGTGTTCATGGATTTAATGAACTGATTATTTCACCCATATCTGGATCAGTTCTTGGGTGTCCTCATTGATGAAATCTTGGTGTACTCTAGAACTCTTGATGATCATGCCAAACATCTTGACATCATCCTAAGTACACTAAGAGAGAATATGCTTTACTCCAAGAAATCTAAATTTCATTTTTATATGGATAAAGTGAATTTCTTAGGTCACACTATCTTCGAGACAGGTGTGTCATTGGATCTGAAAAAAGTGAAGGTTATGGTGTCTTGGGAGCATCCCAAGAATGTTTCTGATGTTCGGTGTATTTTGGGATTGGATGGTTTTTATCTAAGGTTTATTAAATATTTATCCCATTTAGTAGTTCCACTTTTAGGCTTAACCAATAAGGTAGTCAAGTTAGAGTGGTCTGAGGCATGTGATAATTATTTTCATGAGTTGAAGAAGCGGTTGACGATCGCACTGATCCTGATCTTACCTGATCCTGGTAAGAGGTACACCTTGTTCTATGATGCATTTGGTGTTGTACATGGGGTAGTATTAATTTAAGATGATCGGGATGTATCATATGGGTTAAGATAGTTTAGGCCTCATGAAATAAATTTTCCTACTCATTGTCTTGAGTTAGCCATTATGGTTTATTCCTTAAAGTGTTGTAGGCATTACGTGCTGGGAGAGTGGTTCACAGTTTTTACCATTCATAAAAGTATTAAGTACATCTTCTCTCAGCATGATTTGAACCTTCTATGGAAAATGGGTTGATTACATAAAATATTTCTATTTTGAGTTTGTTTATACACCAGGAAAATGGAATAGTATTTCCAATGCATTGAGTTGAAAAACTCAAAATTAGGTGGTTCTGGAGTCCATATCTGAGTAGAAAATGATGTCGTTGTTTACAGAAATTCATCTAGAGGTTCAGGATGGCCAAGGGAAAATGACCCTTGCATCCATAGTAGTTAAGTTTGTGATTTTGATTTGGGTCAAGGATATTCATCTTGAGGATATGAAGTGTTTGTCTATGAGGGAAAGTCTTAAAGGCGGGTAGTCACCCTTTAGTTGGGTTGTTGGGGTTGATAGGGTTTTTTATGTTCGTGGTTGCATAGTCATGCCAGCATGTATGTGAGAAGAGTTAATGCATGAGTCACATGCATAAAAGTGGGAAGTGTATCCTCATTTGACTAAGATTTATTGTGATCATTGTAGGTAGTATTGGTGGCCCGGAATGAAGAAAGTGGTTGCGGGTTTAGTGGCACGATGACTTACCTACCAATAATTGAAGGTTGAGCATTAGTGCTTTGGTGGTTTTTTACAGCCATTACCCATTCCAAAATATAATTGGGATGATGTAATGATGTATTTTTCAGTGGTTCTTCTGAATATTCCCCATAAGAATGATGCAGTTTGGGTATTTGTGGATCAGTTGACTAAAGTGGCTCATTTCTTGTCAATTCAGGATACTTTCACCATTGATCATTTGGGTGAGTTGTGTGTTTGGGAGATAGTGTGGTTGCATGGAGTTATATGGACCATAGTGTCAGATCAAGATCTATGTTTTACTTCACACTTTTTGTAGGGATTTCATAAGGTATAAGGTACTCAGGTGTTTTTTAGTACGGCTTTTCATCCACAAACAGACGGGCAGTCATAACATACAATTCAGGTACTCAAGGATATGTTGATATCTTGTGTTCTAGATTTTGGTGGTTGTTGGGAAAAAAATTTCTCTTTTTTATTTTCTTAAAATAATAGTTTCCAGGCTACGATCCATATGACACCATTTGAGGTGCTCTATGGAAGACCATGTAGATCTTCGTTGTGTTGGTTAGAGGCTATAGATTTTGAGTTGTTGGAAAAAAGTCTCATGTATGAGACATCAAAAAAGGATAAATTGATTTAGAAACACACGCAAATGGATTATAGTAGGTATAAGTCGTATAAAAATTTTCATCATAGACCTATTGAGTTCATAGTGGGTGATAGTGTGTTTCTTTGGGTGTCGCCAATCTTGGGTCACCATCAAATATGGAAGCAAGGTAAGTTGGCGCCCAGGTATGTGAAGTCATTTAATATTGTAGAGAGAATCAGACTGGTGTCTTGCTGATTGGATCTTCCACAGTGGTATAGTATAATTCATGATGTTTTTCATGTGTCATATCTATAACAGTATCACCCTAATCCATCTCATGTGATTAATGTTGAGGATGTAGAGCTTGAGGATGATGTGTCCTTTGAGGAGCATCTGGTTTGTATTGTGGATCATAGAGATAAAGTCTTGTGAGGAAAGATCATACCCTGTGTTTGGTTTTTATGGAAACATGGAGATGTTCAGGAAGAAACATGTGAAAGGGAGTTAGATGTGTGGTCCAATCTATTTTCTTCAGAAACTCAATAATGCTTGGGAGTACGGCTCGAGGATGATTCATTATTAGGTGGAGAGGTTGTAAGATCCAAGACTTCAAGGTGGTATTTCCTTATTTAAATTTTGGTTTCAATATCTTTTTTTTAATGAAATGATTCCCAGAATTATAAGGGGCCTCGGGGGTGTTTTGGGAGTTTGGGACATGAAAGGAAGGAAAACTAGGAAAAATTGTGCATGGCATACTGTTAAATAAATCGTGTGGCCTTCCCAAGAAAACTGTGCACCCTTGGATAGTGGCATATCACATGGTTGTCTCATGGTTTTTAAAACATGTGGATCTTCCCAAGTAACTATGTGACCCAACACCCCTTGGATAGTGTCCTATGCACAGTTTGGGAAATCATGTGGGTAAACCATGCACCCCTTTAAAATTTAAAAAATTTACAGTTTTTCCATTATGGGATTTTAAAGCCTCACAAGATTTTCTTCCCCATTTCCTCCCTTGAAACACTAGTGATGAACAAAAACCCTCAATATCTCCCAAGTATCGATCTCCCTTATTTCTAGGCAGTTTGGAGAACCATTGGTTATGGATCGAAGCTCCGGGTAAGTATAATCTTCTCTTTTCTTCTTTTTTCGGATTAGGGTTTGTATCTTGGGAGATCTTATTCTGAATCCCTAAAACCATATTTTTCTAGTGGAAACTGGGTCGGGGAATAAAAGGGTGTTTGTATTGGGATTTAAGGCTACAATTAAGAGTGTGTTCATCAACAGATTCAAGGTAGGTGGTCTACAAATTATATCCCATAGTTTTTAATTGGATTTGTGCATATGAGTATGTTTTCTTGCTTCCCTCTTATTGTGATTTGAATCAATTTGGTGGGTTTTGGTAAAATGGGCATCTAAATAATGATTTTAACCCCTCACAATTCACATGGGATTATTTGAGGATGATTTGACCGATTTAAGGCCACCCATGGGGTGCGCCGACATTTCTAAACCTAGAAATTGGTAAAGTCAAATGTGGAATTGATGCTTGATAATTTAGATCCATTTTTGAACAAGTTAATATGTTTCTTTGAGTTAGAAATTAAGTATTGATAGTGTTTCTAGATTTGATAATGTCTTAAGGGGTTTTTTGGAAAGGCATAGTAATGAGTTAAATTGAATTTATTGGGATTTTGTCAAATGGATTATGAATTATGCTGAATATGTCGAATGGGATGGGGCATGAAAATGGGTTTATGGGAATTAGTGAATATTATTAATGATCTAGAAATAAGAAATGGGAATTGGGCTAAAAAACAATGTAATGTAAATGGAAAAGTGTTAATGGGTCATGGCATAATATTTATTCCCATGTTGATTATTATGGATTATGATTATTATTTGTATTGGTTGTGATATGGTATGTGTGGTGAATGGATATATATAAGTATGTGCACATGTCTTGGTAGAGTGGGGTATTTATATGAGGTTATGCACCCATGAGTCGAGTTAGACTAAGGCTCTAAACTCCACCCCACAATGCACAGATTAGGAAAGGGGGTGAAGTTATATTCCCCTAATGGTTTCATTCTATGAGACTACATGGACTGAGGCTTCAAGGTGAGTGTGTTGTATATGTGATGATGTTTTTATCCCTAGTGGTGTAGGGAACTTGATTTACTCCCCTTATGAATTGATATTGAATAATTTTCTAATCCATTAAACATGTGATGGAAGTGAATTAAGTAATGAAGATAGTATAAGTATTGGAATTGGGAATAATGCTAGGAATAACTTAAGTTAGCCTTGTTAACTAATGGAACCCAAATTATCTTTTACTTACTTTTCATTTATTTAGCACTTTCATGCACTATAACGACCTGAACTTTTTAATAATATTTATTTCCTAAATTTGCGTGTTATTTTATACTCAACAAAACTATATCCTTTAATTAATGAAGTGAGTATAATTAAATGAGACAGTTGGGTTTCGACTGTTATATGACAATTGGTCAATATGGCCATTGGAAACTAAACTCTTTACATTACAATTATTATTTATAAATACAAGTGATCTTGGTTAATTAATACAGAAAGAAGAGTCGATGGCCTTATCTAGTAGACTCAGGCTATATGAAGCCCATCTGTCAGATCTTGGGAAGGAGGTAGCATCTTCGGGCTTTCCTTTGGACCAAGCCCAAGATGAGCTTCAACGTGTGAAGCTTGAATGGAATCGCCAAAGGGAGAATTTCAAGCTGATATAAATCTCTACTCGGTCAATATTTTCCAAGAAGTCCCAAGATTCTATCAATATAGCACACATTACACTTAGGTCCTATGCAGGTGTTATATGGGGCTATGTAGGAAGGCCTTAGATACTTTTTTGTAATCTCTTGGTGTAAATAAAATTTTTATTTCTTCTTATGGTAAAATTTTTTAACTTCAAATGTCTGGATAAATGTAGGATGAATTTATAGAAGTTCCATATTACTAATGAATTTTGGAAAAAAAAGGTATTTTAAAATATTTATGTAAACTTAAACAAATTAAAAATGTAAAATGATTTTCAAAAAATTGTCTTCTACAGTTGTGACCAGTAAGAAATTTAGAGTCTAATAAGATCAACTTAATTTTTAGTGAATAGTAAAGTATGAATAGTAACATACCCTTGGGAATATTAATGAATAGTAATGAATAGTAAATTGGCCAAAAAAAAGAAACTTTACCCATGAATGTATAAATACAATGTAGACATCATAAAAGTGAAAAAAATGATCATAGTATAAGTTTTGGTATTTTTATATGTCATAAATACTTTATTTATAATTTTATAATTAATTTAATAATTTAAAAATGGAAATGTATTTTCATAAAATGTAATAAATAATTGTTACTTTATTTTTATTAGGGTTATACAATAATTTTATGGTCCCTTGATTACTTTTTCAGGGTGTTACAAAACAAGTTATAGTTTTAGAGTTGTTTATTTTTTGAATAAATAATGATTTTATTTAAAAATTAAATTAAAAATATTTAGAAAATTATTTTCATAAAATGGAGTTCATTTTTGAATTTAGGGCATCGATATTAGGTTATGGTAAATTTTTTGGGATTTTTCTGAAACAGTTGAATTTCAGTGAATAGTAAAAATACAGTTTTGAGTTTCGGGTGTTTAATGACATCATTGATGATGTAATAATGATGTAATAAATCTGGTATACTTTTGAATAGTAATATATGTTATGAGGTGTCCCAAGTGGCCAATACCATGGTAAAATACCATGGGAAAGCTCATGGTTCTGCAAATACCACCGATGAGGTGTCCCTTGGAAATTAATTAAATATTCCCTCACTTTCCCTATAAATACCAATCCATTCCCTAATTCTTTTCATTCCAAAATCCTCCTCAATGAAGCTCTGGTCTTTTTACCTCCCAAGTATTTTTCAAAAGGTTCCATAAATCCCCCAAGGTCCCAACCTTCAAGCTTTCGAAGTTACTCTTCAAGGTAAGGGAACCTTTCACCCTCCTCTTTTAAGTCATGACTTCCCTTATGTTATGTCTTATAGTTTCTATTTTATTATGCGGGGGTTTGTCCTTCTATATCCCTAATACTTTCCATTTAATTTTAAATTTATTATAGACCCATTCCACTCTCATCAAATTGTTTTTTGGATTTTTAAGTGACACCGTTAGGTTTCCAAATTTTTCGTAAAAGAAATCGCATTTTCTCTTTTCTTTCAAGATTACTTTTCATGTGGTATGTCATTAAAATATCCACACCATGATCTTGTTTCTATTTTTTTATGTCCCTATACTATAAAATGGGTTATTTATGGATGGGATACTCTTTTTCCCTTTTTCATTGTTTTCGAAAACCATTTTATATAGGCGTTACGCTGCAGAAATTTCACCTCAAAATTTCTCTCACTTTATCTCAAGAAATTATCTTATCTTATTTAAGTGAATACCCAGACCTATTTCGTTTCTATGGGTGTTCATAAATACATAAAAATTGTGTTATTGATTCTGTAATTTACATACATATAACCCTCATTCCCTTTCCATGGATTATAAATGACATAATGATCTTATTTTTAAGCACTTTTAAAACGTCATGATTTTGAAAAGAAACCTATTTCTTTTATTCTATTTGGATTATTTATGAAATGTTTGATTATTATCTATGTGGCTCAAATTAATGTAAATAAATATTAAGGGTGTGACCTGATAGTGCTCCAATGCATTGGGTAAATAATTTAATCTCTAGAGATGAAAAGTTTCACGATACCTTGGTAAATAACCTTAGTAATTTTTATGACACCTTGGGGATGAAACTTGGTGATATGTTCATGAATGTCTAAACTAAATGTTGTAGCCATATATTAATGTTATGGTTCAATTTTTTTCATTATGAAATTCCTCTAATTACATTTCTCATTCTTTATGTTATTTATCAAGTTCTTATTGATATCACAAGTAAATAGATTCCCTTGTTTACCCTTACTAGGACTTCAGCTCACCCTTTCCTTTGATGTATGTCTCCAGGTTATGAGATGAAGTAATTGTACATAGTATTAACTTTTCAAGAAGCTTTTAAAGGGGATTTAAAAGTGAGTTTTAAGTTTTCATGTTTTATTGTTCCTGATTTTCAAGACACTAGACTTTAAATATCCTTTGTTTGTAACATGTAATAAAAAATTATGTAATAAAAAGGCGGAATTCTATAATTGGTATCAAAGGAAAGTTTAGTTATTTATATAAATTAGGCTATGAAAACATTAGGAATAACCCTATTGAAAATTTTAAATATAGGAATACTTCTTGGAATTTTGGTGAGTATTGAGTAAGTGGTTTATCAATCAAATACATCCATGTCTGGATACGAGCAGGTAGAGGAAGATCTAGCACAGATGTACCTAGGAGTGAAAAATATGACAAGGAGTTTCGAACTTGACCTGGGGTATCCTGGTACACAAAAATGGGCCTTGATGCACTCTTGGTTATAAAACTCCTGGGGGATATTTTTGGTTAATCATAAGCTTTTTATGAATCATTGTGAAGGATTTATAGAGAAATGTAATTGTTTAAAGCATGAAGTTTTAAGACATAAAATACTTTATAGTTAAAAGATTCATAAATGAAATAATCTTCTCACTAAGGTTTTATTCTTTTAGAAAATGGAGAGAAATAGGAGGAACCATGCAAATGGTGACCGCAATGGACCATGCGCTGACGGCCCTATGATGGAAGCCGGAATGGAAACTTTTATATGAATAATGAACCAACTGACTCAAGTTATGGGAAATAACTTGAATAAAGATGAGATAACAATCTCATCATAAAGGGAACAACTTTCTATTGAATCCTTTATTCATCAATGATCACCAACCTTTAGTGGATCTACCAACCCATTGATTGCTGAATAGTGGATCAGCTCTATCAAGAAGATCTTTTTTGTGCTCCGCTATTCTGAACAAGAGAAGGTTACCTTGACTGTTTATCGCTTAGAGGGAGAAGCTAATAAGTGGTGAGAACTGATTAAAAATACAAGGCCAAGAGTGTAAGTTGAAGATATGGAGTGGGAATAGTTTGTAGGAATATTCTTCAATAAGTATTTCCCTTGATTGACGAGAACAAGAATGGATAAGGAGTTTCTCGAGCTGAAGCAGAAGAAGAATGAATATATGGGAGGCTATGAGATGAACTTCACAAGGCTTTCACATTATACCTCTATCTTTGTCATGGATCCAAATGGTATGGTTGTTATATTTTTCAGTGGACTAAGACCTCATCTACGGAAGAATCTATCCAACCGATATTATGATAGCTATGAAGAGATCGTGCGAAGCACGATGAAAGTCGAACTAAATTTTGGTGAGACGCAATGGTCTCATAAATCCAATGACAAGAAAAGATCAATGGAGCCAAGATTAGGGAGGATCTTCGATCAGGGAAGAGTAGGAAAGAAAGTAGAATGTCCCACGAGTAATAAATGTGGGAAGAAGCATTTAGGGAACTACCTACTCGAGAGCGGGAAGTGCTACAAGTGTGGTAGAGATGGACACATTGCGTGGAATTTTCGTAGTGAGGTGAAGCCACAACTTCCCAATAATAATGAAAAAGGGAAGATAGTATAGTCCCTACCTGATGTCCAATGCTATAAGTGCGTAAAACATGGGCACTTTTCCAATCATTGTCCAAATCCGAGGGTAGTGGAGGGGAATCACCATCAGCCTTAGCAACGACCAAGGGAACAAGGTTGTACTTTTGTAATCACTATGGCTGAAGTTGAAGCACCAAATGATGTGGTGGAAGGTACTCTTGTTGTTATCTCAAAGATAGAAAGTACTTTGTTTAATTCTGGTTCTACTCATTCCTTTATTTCCTCTAAGTTTGCAAATAATTTAGAATCAACCCCGGATTTTCTAAAAGTAGAGTTATCAGTCAAGACTCCTGGTGGGATTATCCAAGCATCATTAGTGTTTAGAAACTCTTGTATTTACTTCAGTGAGCACAATATTATCACAAATATAGTAGTCATTCCCATGCTAGAATTCGACATTATACTAGGGATGTACTGGCTCTCGAAGTATAATGCTAAGATCAAATGCAGAAGCAAGGAAATCTTAGTAGTCTTGAATGGAAAACCTACAGTTATCTTTCAAGGAGAGATATCTCAACCTGATCTTTGTATAGAAGAACCTTTTATATCCTTCTTCATAGAGTTGATCGGTGAAGAAGAAGTAAATGAGATTTTGAGGATAGAAAATTCCCCATCGTCCAGGAATACGTTGACTTATTTCCTGAGGAGATACCCAGACCTCCCCTAGAAAGAGAGGTTGAGTTCACCATTGAACTCATACCTAGATCCCATCTGATA
This sequence comes from Viscum album, assembly GCA_963277665.1. Classification (NCBI taxonomy): domain Eukaryota; kingdom Viridiplantae; phylum Streptophyta; class Magnoliopsida; order Santalales; family Viscaceae; genus Viscum; species Viscum album. The sequence continues at coordinate 1,081,368,791 of OY728132.1, forward strand.
TCAAAGACCCTGTATATGATAGAAAATGTGGAGCTGGAGGAGTTAAATAAGCAACTCCAAGATCTTTTGGAGAAGGTTTTTATCTAACTGAGTGTGTCTCATTGGGGAGCACCAGTTCTATTTTTGAAGAAGAAGGATGGATTGATGCAGATATTCATTGATTATAGAGAACTAAACGGGATCACAGTGAAGAAAAAATACCCTCTTCCAATAATTGATGACTTATTTGACTTACTTAATGGGTCTCAATTTTTCTCTAAGATTGATCTTTGGTCTGGTTATCATCAATTGAGGGTGAAGAAAGAAGATATTCCAAAAACTACCTTTCGATCAAGATATGGGCATTATGAGTTTGTTGTTATGCCATTCGAACTGACCAATGCACCTGCTATTTTTATGGATTTGATGAATAGAGTCTTTAAGGACTGCCTTGATAACTTTGTGGTAGTTTTTATTGATGATATTTTGATATATTCTAAAATTCACGAGGAGCATGAGGATCATCTAAGAGTTATCTTGCAAGTTCTACAAAAGGAGAGTCTTTTTGGGAAGTTCAGAATATGTGAATTCTGGTTACATCAAGTTGCTTTCTTGGTGCACATTGTAACCAATGAAGGAATCACAGTTGACCCTGCAAAGACAAAAGTTGTAGAGGAGTGGCCTCAGCCTACAACAATAACTGAGATTCATAGTTTCCTTGGATTAGTGGTATATTATAGGAGGTTTGTGAAAAACTTTTCATGGATTTCTAATCCTTTAACCAAGTTAACTCGAAAAGGGGTCTTGTTCATATGGACAAAGGAGTGTGAGGAATGTTTCTAAGAGCTAAAGAAGAGATTGGTTACTACACCCGTGTTAACTCTTCCCTCAAGTAGAGAAGGATTCATCATTTTTAGCGATGTATCTCTGAAAGGGATTGGGTGCGTCCTCATACAAAATGAAAAAATCATTTTTTATGAATCTCGATAGTTGAAGACTCGTGAGCAAAACTATCCTATGCATGATCTAGATCTAGCTACGGTCATTTTTGCTCTGAAGATATGGAGGCACTATCTTTATGGGGAGAAATGTGATATATACACAGACCATCAAAGTTTGAAGTATATTTTCAAATAAAAATAATTGAGCATGAGACAGAGGAGATGGTTGGAACTTCTCAAAGACTATGATTGTTCAATTCATTATAATCCCAAAAGAGAAAACAAATTCACTGATACATTAAAAAAGAAAGACCCAGTTGTTCCTTCCATTATGAGGATTAAAAGAGATCCTTTGATAAATGACCTAGTAAAGTTGGACATAGGAATTATAAGGGAAGGGACATCATCAACCCTAAACCAAATGATTTCTCAACCGTCATTACTAGAGAAGATCAAGAAAGATCATAAAGAAGATCCTTTGTTGTAGAAGAATATTGAGGCTATGAAGGATGAGAAGTTTCTTGAGTTCAATATTGATCAATAAGGTGTACTAAAATTTTGTACAAGACTATGTGTTACATCTATTCTGGAAATAAAGAAGGAGCTGATGGATGAAGCTCATAGCTCTACTTTCTCTATACATCTTGGAAGCACAAAAATGTATAGGGACCTTCATGATCATTATTGGTGGGATAATATGAAAAGGGAGATTTCTTACTACACTTTAAGGTGCCTAGTATGTCAGCAAGTGAAGGCAGAGTGGCAACTTCCTAAAGGGGTATTGCAACCACTACCCATACCAGCATGGAAGTGGGACAATATCACTATGGACTTTGTCACTGGTCTCCCGAGAAATTCCAAAAGAAACAATGTGCTATGGGTTATTATGGACTATCTCACCAAGACTTCCCATTTTATCTCCATTCAAAAATATTTCTCTCTTGGTCAAATTTCTAGTATTTACGTGAAGGAAGTGATAAGGCTACATGGATTTCCACTTTCTATTATATCTAATCGTGATCCAAGGTTCACATAAAAATTATGGAGAATTCTTCAACATGATCTAAGTACCGAATTGAATTTCAGTACGGCCTATCACCCCTAAAATGATGGCCAATCTGAAAGGACTATTAAAACACTCAAGAACTACTAAGAACATGATCAATGGAATTTAAGGGTGGATGGGGTCAACATATCCCTTTAGTTGAGTTCTCTTACAACAACAGCTTCCACTCAAGCATTCAAATGGAACCCTATGAAGCTCTACGTGGTAAGATATTTAGAACTCCTACTTATTGGAATGAATCTGGTGAGAGAAAGCTTCTTGGGCCTAATCTTGTGTAAGAGATGATAGAAAAGGTCCATGACATCCAGCAACACATTAAGACTGCTAAGAGTTGGCAAAAGAGCTATGCCGACAACCATCGAAGGGACTTGGAGTTTGATGTTGGTGATAAGGTCTTTCTTCGAATTTCACCTTGGAAGAGATTCATCAGGTTTGGGAAGAAAGGGAATCTTATCCCTAGGTACATTGTCCCCTATGAAATCCTTGATCGCGTGGGAGAAGTGGCCTATCAGCTTGCACTTCCTCCAAATCTAGAACAATTTCATGATGTCTTCCATGTATCCCTCCTGAGGAAGTACATACCTAACCCTTCACATGTACTAAATCCAGAGGTAGTACAACTGGAACATGACCTCTCTTATGAGGAGCATCCAGTGGAGATCTTGGATCGTAGAGACAAGGTTCTATGCAACAAGACTACCCACCTTGTTAAGGTGTTGTAGAGAAACCACAAATGTGAAGAAGCCACATGGGAACCAGAGGAGTCTATGAGGAATAAGTACTCACACATTTTCTCTTCATAGGGTATGAGTTAAAATTTCAGGGATGAAATTTCTTAAGGGGGGAAAATGTAACAACCCAAACTTTTTAATAATATTTATTTCCTAAATTTGTGTGTTATTTTATACTCAACAAAACTATATCCTTTAATTAATGAAGTGGGTATAATTAAATGAGACTGTTGGGTTTCGAATGTTATATGACCATTGGTCAATATGACTATTGGAAACTAAACTCTTTACGTTACAATTATTGTTTATAAATACAAGTGATCTTGGTTAATTAATACAGAAAGAAGAGTCGATGAACTCATCCAGTAGACTCGGGCCATACGAAGCCCATCTTTCGGAGCATGGGACGGAGGTAGCATCTTCGGGCTTTGCTCTGGACCAAGCCCAAGCTAACTTCAACATGTGAATCTTGAATGGAATCACCTAAGGGAGAAGTTCAAGCTGATAGAAATCACCACTCGAGCAATGTTGTCCGATCCGCCCCAAGATTCTATCACTATAGCACACCTTACACATAGGTCCTATGCAGGTGTTATAAGGGGCTATATAATGAGGCCTTAGATACTTTTTTGTAATCCCTTGGTGTAAATAAAATTTTTATTTCTTCTTATGGTAAAATTTTTTAATTTCAAATGTCCAGATAAATGTAAGATGAATTTATAGAAGTTCCATATTACTAATGAATTTTGGAAAAAAGGGTATTTTAAAATATTTATGTAAACTTTAAATAATTAAAAATGTAAATTGATTTTTAAATAATGTTCTTCTACAGTTATGACCAGAAATAAATTTATATTCTAATAAGATCAACTTAATTTTTAGTGAATAGTAAAGTATGAATAGTAACATACCCTTATGAATTGCAATGAATAGTAAATCGGCCAAAAAATAGAAACTTCACCCATGAATGTATAAATATAATGTAGACATCTTAAAAGTGAAAAAAAATGATTATACTATAAGTTTTGGTATTTTTATATGTCATAAATACTTAATTTACAATTTTATAATTAATTTAATAATTTAAAATGGAAATGTATTTTCATAAAATTTAATCATAAATTTTTACTTTATTTTATTATGGTTATATGATAATTTTATGGTCCCTTGATTACTTTTTAGGGTGTTACAAAACAAGTTATAGTTTTAGAGTTGTTTTTCTTGAATAAATAATGATTTTATTTAAAAATTAAATTAAAAATATTTATAATTTTTTTTCATAAAATGGAGTTCATTTTTGAATTTAGAGCATCAATATTAGGTTATGGTAAATTTTTTGGGATTTTTCTGAAACAGTTGAATATTCAGTGAATAGTAAAAATACAGTTTTGAGTTTCGGGTGTTTAATGACATCATTGATGATGTAATCATGATGTAATAAATCTGGTAGAATTTTGAATAGTAAAATATTTTATGTGGTGTCCCAAGTGTCCAATACCATGGGAAAATACCATGGTAAAGCCCATGGTTTTTCAAATACCACCGATGAGGTGTCCCTTGGAAATTAATTAAATATTACCTCACTTTCCCAATAAATATCAAGCCATTCCCTCATTCTTTTCATTCCAAAATCCTCCTCAACTAAGATCTTGTCTTTTTACCTCCCAAGTAGTCCTTCCAAGGTGCCCTCAATCCCCCAAGGTCCCAACCTTCAAGCTTTCGATGTTACTTTTCAAGGTAAGGGAACCTTTCACCCTCCTTTTTTAAGTCATGACTTCCTTTATGTTATGTCTTATAGTTTTCATTATATTATGTGGGGTTTGTTCTTCCATAACCCTACTATTTTCCATTTAATTTTAAATTTATGAGAGACCCTTTCCACTCTCATCAGCTTGTTTTCTAGATTTTTAAGTGACGCCGTTAGGCTGTCAAATTTTTCGTAAAAGAAATCGTATTTTCTCTTTTCTTTCATGTTTCCTTTTCATGTGGTATGTCATTAAAATATCCACACAATGATCTTATTTCTATTTTATTTTGTACCTATATTGTAAAATTATTCATTTATGGATGGGATACCCTTTTTACCTTTTTTATTGTTTTCTAAAACCATGTTATATAGTCGTTATACTGCAGAAATTTCACCTCAAAATTTCTCTCTCTTTATCTCAAGAAATTCCCTTATCTTATTTATGTGAATACCCAGACCTATTTCGTTTCTATGGGTGTTCATAAATACATAAAAATTTTATTCTTGATTCTGGAATTGACATACATATAACCCTCATTCCCTTTCCATGGGTTATAAATGACATAATGATCTTATTTTTAAGCACTTTTAAAACATTACGTTTTTTAAATGAAACCCATTTCTTTTATTCTCTTTGGGTTATTTATGAAATGTTTGATTATTATATATATGGATCACATTAATGTAAAGACATATTAAGGGTGTTCCCTGATATCACTCCAATGAATTGGGTAAAGAATTTAATCTCTAGAGATGACAAGTTTCACGATACCTTGGTAAATAACCTTGGTAATTTTTATGACACCTTGGGGATGAACCTTGGTGATATGTTCATGAATGTATAAATTAAATGTTATAGCCACATATTCATGTTATGGTTCAAGTTATTTTCATTATGAAATTCATATACTTCCATTTCTCATATCTTTATGTTTTTTATCAAGTTCTTATTGATATCACAAGTAAACGGATTCCCTTGTTTACCCTTACTGGGCCTTCAGCACACCCTTTCCTTTGATGTATGTCTCCAGGTTATGAGATGTAGTAATTTTACATAGGATGAACTTTTAAAGAAGTTTTTCAAGGGTATTTAAAATATAGTTTTAATTTTTCATGTTTTATTGTTCCTGATTTCCAAGACACTAGACTTTAAAGTTCTTCTATTTGTAAAATGTAATGAAAAGTTATGTAATAAAATGGTGGGATGCTATATTTAGTATCTGTTTAGACTGGATATTTTTTAGATACCATTTTTGGTGGCTTAATGAGTTTTACTCACACCCTATTCGGGACATCATTGGGTACACAAGCATGCTTTTTATTTGCTGGTTAGGATAAGGGAAAGGGACTCGTGCTTGGGAGTTGAGTCGGGCTTGGGATGTACATAGATGAGGTTCCAGACTTGGAGTCTGGACCTTTTTGGGAATTTCTCTATTTGTATTTATTTTTGTTTTTTCACTTAGCATTGTTTATCATAACATATCATATTTTTTATTATCTATGGTTTGTACCCAGTTTCAGGAGATGTTTCTTATGCATGTTATTTGGTTATTTCATATTGATTTTGCTATTTATATTATTGTCTATTGTGGATTACTCTAGTAAAGAAGGTATAGTCTCCCTATGTGTCTTATTTATATCCTCACTTCTAGTCAACAACCACTGGCATATGGGGAGGTGCGTTTGAGGTCATGTGGTGACCCGGCCTGGAGCACCATTTAGTGTCTCTTGAGACGGGGATGTTACAACCCATTAACCATGACGGGTGGTTCTCCTCCTTTCTAAATATTAATAGTCCTATAATTGAATACTTGTTTGACCATGAAGGGTCCTAACCATCTATATTTGAGATTTATATGGAACATCTTCAAGAGGGAATTAAATAACAAGACCTTATTCCTTGGTGTGAAGATTCATCACATGATGCACTGATTGTGCCACTTCTTGGTTTTTTATTTATAAATCTTGGCGTTCTCATAGTAATCCTTTATTATTTCCTCCAGTTAATCTTATTACAGCATCCTAACTTCCCAAGCTTTTTTAGAATTAAGATTCATATTCTTAATTTCCCAAAATGAGTTATTCTCAAGTTCCACTGGTAAATGGCATGTCTTGTTGTACACTAATCAGAATGGAGTGGTACCGATGGGTATTTTTTACGCCATATGGTATTCCCAGAGTGCATTGTATAATTTGAGTCTGCATTTATTCCAATTTTTGTTCACAACCTTTTCTAGGATTTTTTTATTTCCTTATTTGAAAATCCAACTTGCCTGCTTATTTGTGAGTGGTGGGGAGTTCTTATGTTATACTGAATTTCATACATCTATAGTAATCCTTTTACAACATTATTGGTAAAATGTGTTCCCTAATAAATAATGAGAAATTTGGGAAATATAAATCTTGAAAAAATATTTTTCTTTAAGAATTTCATGACCACTTTTATCATTTCATGAGTGGTGGATTCATATTATACCCATTTCGAGACATATTAAACACCATCCAAGATATATAACTTTCCATATGAATTAAATAATAGCCTTATAAAATCTATCCCTCATGTGTAGAATATTTTGAATTCCATGATCAGGTTTTGAGGCATTTCATTTCTCTTCTAGATGGTTCCAATTCATTGGCACTGGTCACATATTGGGAAAAAATTTCTTACATCTTGAGGGATTATAGGGAAAAACGTTTACTTTGTAGGATTTTGGCTAATGTGTATTTTGTTCCATGATTCCATCTAGTTGGTGATGTGTTACACATATATAGTACACATTATATCTCTTTATCTGGGATGCAATGCGGCATTAATCCATCATTACAGTGCTTAAAAGGTAGTGTCTCGTCCTAGTAGTAGTGTTAGGCTTTGATAAATAATATCATATGTTACTGGTAAGTGAAGTATGGGTAGAGTGATCCTCTAGAGAGATAGTTTTCAATGTCAGAAAACAATGGTCATGCCTTTATGTTTATGTTGAAATGAGTTTCATCGGGGAAGTCAGCCTTAATGTCCAGATTATCATCATCCTTAATGATCAGTAGTGAGTTGGATAGATAGTCAAAAATTACATTCTTAGTCCCACTAGTGTCCTTTATTATGATATCAAAATATTATATTAGTAAGATCCACCATATCACCCTCATTTTTGAATCCTTTTTACTCAATAAATACTTAAGAGCAATATAGTCAGTGTAAATAGTTACTTTGGACAAAACAAGGTAGAAGAAAAACTTTTTGAAAACATAGAATACTTATAAAAGTTTCTTCTTTGTAGTTGTGTAATTCATCTGAGAATCATTAAAGGTGTGAATAGCATAGTAAATGGGATAGAATTTTTTTCCAACTCGCTATCCTAAGATAGCGCCTAGAGAAAATTCCCTTGCATTGCACATTAACTCAAAGCCTTTGTCAAAGTTTGGTGAAATGATAATGAGAGTGGACACTGGGATATTTTTTAAAATGTTGAATTCCAAAAAAAATATTCAGTGAACTCAAAAGGAGTATTCTTTGCTAACATGTGTTTCAGAGGGAGGGATACTTTCGTAAAATCTTTTATAAAGTGGTGATAGAATCCTGCAAAGCCTATAAATTTTCTTATTCCTTTAATAGTTGAGGGGTTCAATAAGTCTTTTATATAAGGCCCCGGCCTTAAACCTTACTTAATATTGAATTAAATGAATAATTCACGTTGAGTATCTTTTCAGGTTTAGAGTTTTAGAGAATTAGAACATAACTATTACATCTCAAAATATTACAAAGTAGTCACTTCTACTAAGTTTCCATAATAAAAAAACTCTTAAAAGAAACATGTCTAGTTCCATGTTTTATATAGCATGACATTCCCTTGATCCCATCCTTGACCTTATTCCACATTAAGTCCTGTGAAAAAAATTTCAAAAAAACTTGGGGTGAGCATAAAAAGCTCAGTAAGGGATACACAAAGAATGAAAAATGTTAGTTTTTCAAACATCAAGTAAACCATGTATACTCTATCAAAGTAATACCTTCACCTTCATGAAGTAGTAAAAACTCTTCACTGAATAAAGTATCATTACTTACCTTTTTGTAACCAAAGGATTACCATAAAACCCATATAAAGAACACATAACATATATAAAGGTAACTTGGGACATAAACATACTTAAGTGGAATAACCATACGGTTGAATTCCACACATATCACTTAATGGAATAGCCATGCGGCCAATTTCCATACATACTTAATAGAATAGCCATACGGCCGACTTACATACCCAATGCATTGGAGGTTATAACGTAACCACCCGTCCTGGTATTCACGACACCCCCTGTCATATGGTTTATAATGTAACCACCTGTTAAAATGTCCAAGTACTAATATAAAATCATAAAACATAAAACCAATATAAAGGAATGATAACATTTCCACATTTCAATCACAATATATCATAAATATATTGACATAATAGAATCCTTTATCAAAACCATTTTCAATACCAAAATACATAAAAGAGTATATGGTATTTATTTTATTTTAAAAACATTACGGCTTGTTAAGGAAGCCAAAGACCAAATAATACTCGCGGCGGCGGAAAAGGTCGTTGTCACTGCGTACGTAAAAAACACTCCTTTTTTTCGTTTAGTAAAACGCTTCGTAGAAAAAGATTCCTTTTGTATAAAAGTAAAATTCAAAGGGGTTTATACACCGTATAAAAGAAAGTTGTGTATAAAATAAAATATGCCTCAATGAAAGGAGATTGAGACGAAGTCCCTTACCTCGGGTCCAACTTGACTCGATCGTTATTTAACGTCCTGAATAATAAACTTGAGTTAATTTATACTTGATTAAGAACCTTTTTAAAGTTCATTATTCCTTTTATATCACTTATTTCCATGTTATAAACATTATGTAACCATTTAAGTTAATAATGTTTGTTTTGTCAATATTTGGTTCTTAAGTCGAAAGTGGACTTCTTACAATTACATGTTGTTCATGTGGTCAAAGGTTATTTATATATAGAATGACATTCCTGATTTGGATATCATATATATCATATATATCCAGCATATACATGTATTTATAATATTACATAATCATTTAGAGGTAAGAAATGAAATGCACCGTTCATGGAGACGGTAAGCCGTACGTACGCATGAACGCTACTTTCATTTCTATTTCGTATTTTATAGAATGGAATCATAATGATATAAGAGTATATTATAATTCCAGTATAATAACATATATAATATCATTAACTTTATCCTTTACACATCCCACATATGGTATTAACGAATCAAATCACTTTCAGGGGGCGGTAGTCCGCACTTCCTAAAATGAAGATATCGTGTTTACCCATAATGGAAACAATAATGGTATGCCATAAATGAAAAATACAGAAGCTTAAGGAAAAAATAAACATATTATATATCATATATAAAAATAGTTACATCATAATGTCCACCTTTGAAGGTGTTAAATGAGTATTGAACAATCATCGTTTCAGGAGGCAGAATTTCGCCATCCACGGAAACCGTATGTTCTTTAACCATTTGATGTAGTTGTGTGAGATTGTAGCTAGAATAAATCTTATAAAAACATCCTAGTATATTGAATATACAGGTTTTGTTACAAAATAAGTAAATAAAAAGATTTTAGGGGGTTGGAGAAGCAAAATAAAACAAATGAACAAGAGAGAATGAATTACCTTTAAAAGTGTAACTCCTTTTGATTTGAGCCTAAAGGCTTCCTTTGAAAGGATTCTGCCCAAAGGGAATCCTCTAGGATGAGGAGATGGATGTGGAGAGAGTAAATGGGCAGGTGATGGCCGAGACAAAGGCTTTAGGAGTGTGTGAAATGAGGTAGAGGTGGGGGCCTTTTATAAGAGGAGAGGAGGGGGCACTTTTGGAAAGTAAAGAAATATTACTTCATTTGAAAATGTGTTTCGGTTTTAAAAGGTCCCACATTGATATAATTCGTGGATAAGGTGATAAGGGTTATAAATCTACCCATACAATAGGTTTTGGACATGTTTAGGTTTTAGATATTACATTATCTTTCCATTTTATTTAAATCGTTAAATAATGATGTCATCGTTGCATCATCATGATGTCATAAATAATTTAATTTATTTAAAGTCTAAAAATTGTAAAAAAAATACTATGATGTAGGAAATCTTTTTGGCTTTACAATGACTATTTATAATCAAAAATCTGATCTTTATAACCCCATGTAAAAATTGTTTTCGTAGAACATATTATGTTTGTGTCATTTTTACTTTTACATTAAATAAAAAGTTATTTATGTCATTTCCCAACCAAAGTGGCTCCATGGGGTCCCCAAGTTGACCAATGGCTTGACTTGGTCGTCCATGACACATTCAATGATGGTAGGACATGTTTCAAGCTCATATCATATTATTAAAACATTATTTTTACCTTAAACTACACTAATTACCACTAATCGTGATTAAAAACTTAATAAGTTACTATTCACCAAAAAATTATTTTAATCTCATTGAACAAAATTTTAATTCTTAATGACAACCATGTATGTCGGATTTTTGAAAATCAAAACACAATGATGGAAAAATTTCATTTAAACGGAAAATCAGTTTTTATAAGTACCACTTAGTGGTTTCACTATTCATCAAAAATTGAAGTTTTTCAGAAAATTACCAAAAATTCACCCTAAGATATATTTGATATTACGAATTAAAAAATGAAGTATATTTTATAAAATTCAAAACATATAATTCACATTAATTAATTTAATAATTAATTCCCGCTGTCAGAGCAAATAGCGTGTTTTTATGAAACAATAAGTATCAAAAGATTGACACTAGTTTAAGTCTGATTTCAAAGTGAAATTAATTCCAACGACCACTATTGGATTTAATGGTAAAAATATTTTCTAATTTCAATTTAAAACCAATTCAAAAGATAATCTAATCATATAAATAAATTAGATTAAAGAGAGGTTTTGAATTAAAATACAACATTTTACACCATTCATTAAAAAATGAACTTTATCGGAAAGGTACCAAAAATTTACACAAAGTAAATTTTGATGTCCCGATTCTAAAGAAGAGTTATTTTTGGTCCAATAGAATTTATAAGATTGATCAAAACTATATTTAATGACGGTTTGCCGTCAAAAGGTGATAAGTGAACCCTTAGTGAAAATTAGGGTATAAATGCCTAAAACTGAACTCTTTCCGTATTTTAAGCCTTTATCTTTTATTGGGTAAATGTAAAAACATTTAAAAACATATATAATCATATTTTAGTTATTTCTATCCATTCCCACCAGTAAAAAAGCTACTTGTTAACTAACATTTAAAATAATATTATTTTATTACTTGTGTGCAACGTAAGTTTTCAAAGAAACTCATCGTTGCGTATCGAGTACGCTATCGAACGTAGAAACCCCTTTTAATTAAAATTAATATTTAATTCGTAAATATTAATAAATATGAAAATTATTTATTCTTTAATTACCTGGGATGTTACATCCTTCCCCCCTTTTGGGAATTGAGTCCTCGCAATTTTATTCACTTATCAAAATAAGTGGGGTATTTATCCCTCATAGCATTTTCAGATTCCCACGTTGCCTCTTCAATCACATGGTTTTTCCACAAAACCTTTACCTGATGAATCACCTTATTCCGTAACACCTGCTCCCTGTGGTCAAGAATCTGGACTGGTTGTTCTTCATAAGATAGGTTCTCCTCCAGCTGAACTACCTCTGGACTCAAAACATGAGATGGATCTAGCATATACTTCCTCAACATTGAAACATGAAAAACATTGTGTACCTGAGATAAACTCGGAGGTAAAGCCACTCGGTAAGCAACTAATCCAACTTTCTCCAGAATTTCATATGGTCCAATAAACCTTGGACTCAGCTTTCCTTTCTTACCAAATCTCATCACACTTTTCCAAGGAGAAACCTTGAGAAAAACATGATCACCTACCTCGAAAGATAGATCCTTCCTCCGGTTATCTGCATAACTCTTCTGCCTGCTCTGAGCTGTTCTCATGTGCTTCTGAATCAACTGAACTTTTTCTACCATCTCTTCTACCAATTCTGGTCCCATCAGCTTCCTTTCACCCACTTCATCCCAAAATGCTGGAGTTCGACACCGCTTCCCATATAATGTCTCAAATGGTGTCATCTGTATACTGGAATGAAAGCTGTTATTATAAGAAAACTCAACCAAAGAAAGATGTTGGTCCCAACTTCCCTGATAATCCATCGAACAAGCTCGTAGCATATCCTCCAAGGTCTGAATTGTTCGTTCTGACTGCCCATCTGATTGAGTATGAAAAGCTATACTAAAATTTAATTCAGTACCCAACGACTTCTGAAGGCCTTTCCAAAAGTTAGATGTGAACCTGGGATCACGATCAGATACAATGGAGAGGGGAACTCCATGTAACCTGACTATCTCTTTAAGATACAAACGGGAAAGTTGATCTAGGGAAAAAGTATCTCGTATAGCAAGGAAATGAGCAGATTTAGTCAAGCGATCAACAATAACCCAAATTGCATTATTACCTCGAGATGTCCTCGGTAATCCCACAACAAAGTCCATGGATATGTTTTCCCATTTCCACTCTGGCACTGGTAAAGGCTGAAGCATCCCTTTCGGTAACTGCCGCTCTGCTTTAACCTGCTGACAAGTCAGACACTTCACAGTAAAATCAGCAATATCTCTTTTCATTCCATCCCACCAGTAATACTCCCGCAGATCTCTGTACATCTTAGTACTGCCAGGATGAACTGAAAACGGGGAAATATGAGCCTCATATAACAACTCATTCTTCAACTGTGAATCACAAGGCACACATAATCTCTTCCCAAACCTCAAAACACAATCATTATCAATGTTGAATTCAGGAAACTTACCTTTCTGAACCAGCTCTACCTTTTTCTTCAACTCACTGTCTCGCTTCTGTGCTTGCTTGATTCTGTCTGATAGAGAAGATTTCACTGATACCTGAAACAAAACAGAAGAACATCCTGTACCAACAACTTCTATGACAAAGTTCATCAAATCTTTAACCAAAGGATCACGTTCCAAATGCAACATTGCTAATGAAGCATTAATTTTTCGACTCAAAGCATCAGCCACTTTATTTGCTTTTCCCAGATGGTAATGAATTGTACAATCATAATCCTTGATTAATTCCAGCCATCTCCTCTGTCTCATGTTCAATTCTTTCTGAGTAAATATATACTTTAAACTTTTGTGATCAGTATATATTTCACACTTTACTCCATACAAATGATGCCTCCAAATTTTTAAAGCAAAGACAACAGCAGCTAATTCCAAATCATGTGTAGGGTAATTTACCTCATGAGTTTTCAACTTTCGTGAAGCATAAGAAATTACCTGATCATTCTGCATAAGGACACAGCCAAGTCCCTTCAACGAAGCATCACTATTTATAACAAACTCACCATTCCTGGAAGGAAGTGCCAAAACTGGAGCATTCACCAATCTTCTCTTCAACTCCTAAAAAAATCATCACATTCTTTTGTCCAGATGAACTTAACACCCTTACGAGTTAGCTTAGTCATTGGACTAGATAACCGTGAAAAAAATTTCAACAAACCTTCGGTAGTAACCTGAAAAACCAAGAAAACTACGGATCTCGGTTACATTTGTGGGTCTTGGCCATTCTTCAACAACTTTTGTTTTAGTAGGATCAACAGTTATGCCATATTTTGAAACAATATGACCAAGGAAAGAAATTTGTTGCAACCAAATCTCACACTTTATGAATTTCCCATACAATTTATTTTCTTTTAAGGTTTACAAAATAACCCTTAAATGTCTTTCATGCTACTCTTTACTTTTAGAAAACACCAAAATATCGTCAATAAAAACAACCAACATTTTTCACCTGAGTCAACTGAGCCATCACTGTAACAAACTGTTTAGTTCTGATTCTGACCATCTCAGGATACTGATTTGAAAGGTCATTTCCCTCTGTATGCCTTCCCAGAAAAGCTTATTTGTTTCCTCTATGGAAAACCATTCTTATAACAGAAATACCTTAGGTGAAGCAACATGGTAATCTTTAAATTTTATATCATTTCATTCATACCATAAATTAACTTATAATTTAACAATTTCCTAACTCCTAAAGTTGTCTAAACCGACCTCTGATACCAACTATAAGGCCCTGGCCTTAAACCTTACTTAATATTGAATTAAATGAATAATTAACGTTGAGGATATTTTCAGGTTTAGAATTTTAGAAAATTAGAACATAACTATTACATCTCAAAATATTACAAAGTAGTCACTTCTACTAAGTTTCCATAATAAAAAAAACTCTTAAAAGAAACATGTGTAGTTCCATGTTTTATATAGCATGACATTCCCTTGATCCCATCCTCGACCTTATTCCACATTAAGTCCTGTGAAAAACATTTCAAAAAAACTTGGGGTGAGCATAAAAAGCTCAGTAAGGGATACACAAAGAATGAAAACTGTTAGTTTTTCAAACATCAAGTAAACCATGTATACTCTATCAAAGTAATACCTTCACCTTCATGAAGTAGTAAAAACTCTTCACTGAATAAAGTATCATTACTTACCTTTTTGTAACCAAAGGATTACCATAAAATTCATATAAAGAACACATAAAATATATAAAGATAACTTGGGACATAAACATACTTAAGTGGAATAACCATACGGTCGACTTCCACACATATCACTTAATGGAATAGCCATACGGTGAATTTCCATACATACTTAATGGAATAGCCATACGGCCGACTTCCATACCCAATGAATTGGAGGTTATAACGTAACCACCCGTCCTGGTATTCACGACACCACCCATAATATGGTTTATAATGTAACCACCCGTTAAAATGTCCAAGTACCAATATAAAATCATAAAACATAAAACCAATATAAAGGAATGATAACATTTTCACATTTCAATTACAATATATCATAAATATATTGACATAATAGAATCCTTTATCAAAAAAAATTTCAATACCAAAATACATAAAAGAGTATATGGTATTTATTTTATTTTAAAAACATTACGGCTTGTTGAGGAAGCCAAAGACCAAATAATACTCGCGGCGGCGGAAAAGGTCGTTGTCACCGCGTACGTAAAAAAAACATTATTTTTTGTCGTTTAGTAAAATGCTTTATAGAAAAAGATTCCTTTTGTATAAAATTAAAAGTCAAAGGGGTTTATACACCGTATAAAAGAAAGTTGTGTATAAAACTAAATATGCCTCAATGAAAGGAGATTGAGACGAAGTCCCTTACCTCGGGTCTGACTTGACTCGATCGTTCTTTAACGTCCTGAATAATAAACTTGAGTTAATTTATACTTGATTAAGAACCTTTTTAAAGTTCATTATTCCTTTTATATCACTTATTTCCATGTTATAAACATTATGTAACCATTTAAGTTAATAATGTTTGTTTTGTCAATATTTGGTTCTTAAGTCGAAAGTGGACTTCTTACAATTACATGTTGTTCGTGTGGTCAAAGGTTCTTTATATCCAGAATGACATTCCTGATTTAGATATCATATATATCATATATATCCATCATATAAATGTATTTATAATATTACATAATCATTTAGAGGTAAGAAATGAAATGCACCGTTCATGGAGACGGTAAGTCGTACGTACGCATGAACGCTACTTTCATTTCTATTTCGTATTTTATAGAATGGAATCATAATGATATAAGAGTATATTATAATTCCAGTATAATAACATATATAATATCATTAACTTTATCCTTTACACATCCCACATATGGTATTAACGAATCAAATCACTTTCAGGGGGCGGTCGTCCGCACTTCCTAAAATGAAGATATCGTGTTTACCCATAATGGAAAAAATAATGGTATGCCATAAATGAAAAATACAGAAGCTTAAGGAAATAATAAACATATTATATATCATATATAAAAATATTGACGTCATAATGGCCACCTTTGAAGGTGTTAAATGAGTATTGAACAATCATCGTTTTGGGAGGCAGAATTTCGCCATCCACAGAAACTGTATGTTCTTTAACCATTTGATGTAGTTGTGTGAGAGTGTAGCTCGAATAAATATTATAAAAACATCCTAGTATATTGAAGATACTGTTTTTGTTACAAAACAAGTAAATAAAAATAGTTTATGGGGTTGGATAAGCAAAATAAAACAAATGAACAAGAGAGAATGAATTACCTTTAAAAGTGTAACTCCTTTTGATTTGAGCCTAAAGGCTTCCTTTGAAAGGATTCTGCCCAAAGGGAATCCTCTAGGATGAGGAGAGGGATGTGTAGATATTAAATGGTCAGGGGATGGCCGAGCCAAAGGCTTGAGGAGTGTGTGAAATGAGGTAGAGGTGGGGGCCTTTTATAAGAGGAGAGGAGGGGGCACTTTTGGAAAGTAAAGAAATATTACTTCATTTGAAAATGTGTTTCGGTTTTAAAAGGTCCCACATTGATATAATTCATGGATAAGGTGATAAGGGTTCTAAATCTACCCATACAATAGGTTTTGGACATGTTTAGGTTTTAGATATTACATTATCTTTCCATTTTATTTAAATCGTTAAATAATGATGTCATCGCTGCATCATCATGATGTCATAAATAATTTAATTTATTTAAAGTCTAAAAATTATAAAAAAAAATACTATGATGTAGGAAATAATTTTAGCTTTCCAATGAATATTTATAATCAAAAATATGATCTTTATAACTCCATGTAAAAATTGTTTTTGTAAAACATATTATGTTTGTGTCATTTTTACTTTTACATTAAATAAAAAGTTATTTATGTCATTTCCCAACCAAAGTGGCTCCATGGGGTCCCCAAGTTGACCCATGGCTTTTCTTGGTCGTCCATGACACATCCAATGAGGGTAGGACATGTGTCAAGCTCATCTCATATTATTAAAACATTATTTTTACCTTAAACTACACTAATTACCACTAATCGCGATTAAAAACTTAATAAGTTACTATTCACCAAAAAATTATTTTAATCTCATTGAACCACATTTTAATTCTTAATGACAACCATGTATGTCAGATTTTTGAAAATCAAAACACAATTATGGCAAAATTTCATTTAAACGGAAAATCAGTTTTTATAAGTACCACTTAGTGGTTTCACTATTCATCAAAAATTGAAGTTTTTCAGAAAATTACCAAAAATTCACCCTAAGCTATATTTGATATTACGAATTCAAAAATTAAGTATATTTTAAAAAATTCAAAACATATAATTCACATTAATTAATTTAATAATTAATTCCCGTTGTCAGAGCAAATAACATGTTTTTATGAAACAATAAGTATCAAAAGATTGACACTAGTTTAAGTCTGATTTCAAAGTGAAATTAATTCCAAAGACCACTATTGGATTTAATGGTAAAAATATTTTCTAATTTCACTTTAAAACCAATTCGAAATATAATCTAATCATATAAATAAATTAGATTAAAGAGAGGTTTTGAATTAAAATACAACATTTTACACCATTCATTAAAAAATGAACTTTATCGGAAAGGTACCAAAAATTTACACAAAGTAAATTTTGATGTCCCGATTCTAAAGAAGAGTTATTTTTGGTCCAATATAATTTATAATATTGATCTAAACTATATTTAATGACGGTTTGCTGTCAAAAGGTGATAAGTGAACCCTTAGTGAAAATTAGGGTATAAATGCCTAAAATTGAACTCTTTCCGTATTTTAAGCCTTTATCTTTTATTGGATAAATGTAAAAACATTTAAAAACATATATAATCATATTTTAGTTATTTCTATCCATTCCCTCCAGTACAACGGCTACTTGTTAACTAACATTTAAAATAATATTATTTTATTACTTGTGTGCAATGTAAGTTTTCAAAGAAACTCATCGTTGCGTATCGAGTACGCTATCGAACGTAGAAACCCCTTTTAATTAAAATTAATATTTAATTCGTAAATATTAATAAATATGAAAATTCTTTATTCTTTAATTACCTAGGATGTTACATTTGATCACTTTTATCTTTTCTAGATCAACTTCCATGCCATTTTTTGAAATTTTTTGACTGAGGACTATGCCTACTTAGACCATAAGTGAAATTTCTCCCAGTTTAAAACTAGACATTTTCTTCATAGCATTACAGGACTAATTATATATTTCTTAGGCATACCTCAAAATATCTTCCATAAACATATATATCATCCATAAATATTTCCAATAATCCCTACTCCATATCATGTAATATATGTTTCATGCATATTTGAAAGGTTTCTGGTGCATTACACATACCAAATTACATGTGAAAGTATGTGAAGGTATCGAATGGACATGTGAATGTAGTTTTGGAGTAATCATCTGGGTCGAATGCAATTTGATTGTATCCTAAATATCCATCTAGGAAATAGTATAATTCATGCCATGCTAGTCTCTCCATCATTTGATCCATGAAAGGAAAGGGTAAATGATCTTTTCAGGTCATGGTATTTAAATTATTATAATCTACACATACTTTCCATCTAGTGATGGTTTAAGTTGAGATTATCTCATCTTCATCATTTTCCACAATTTTGAGGCCACTTTATTTGGGATAACCTATAGAGGACTCACCCACTTGTTGTCAGAGATTGAAAAAATTATTCCAGTGTTTAGAAGTTTTATTACTTCTTTCTTAACTACCTTCTTAATTAGTGGGGTGAGTCTCCTTTGGGTCTAGTGTTTGGGTTTCACTCCTTCCTCCAGTAAAATCTTATGAATGAATTTTTTTGGGATGATTTCTTTGATATTAGCCACACCCCAAGTGATTGATTTCTTATGTATTTTTAAGAATTCGATCAACTTGTTCTCTTGTGTTTGTGTTATTTCTGAGCTGGTGATGTGTGGTAGTCCAATTGTAGTCTCTAGGAATGAGTGCTTGAGTGTGCTTGGGAGAGGTTTTGGCTCCAGTGTCAGTGGATGGATGACTGAGGGTGTGAATGGTGGTATAGTGTCCCTTGTAAGAGGTTATATATATTTAACTTCCTCAAAATCATATCATTTTAGTAGGATATATATCATCATTATCATCTTCGATGGACATGTAGTCATTTCTCTCTTTAGTGAGAAAGATGTCTTGATGGTCAAAAGAATCATCTGTTTGTTTAATAGCTTTCACTATGTCAAATATAACTTATTCTTCACCTACTATGAATATAATATTCCCTTGATTAAATTCAATCTGTGTCTTCCCATTGGCTAAGAATGGTCAACCTAGGATAATTCGAACATCTCCTTGTTCTTCCATATCCAAAATAAGGAAGTCTACTGTGAAAATGAATTTTCTGATTTCGACAAGAACATCCTTGAGAATCCCTAGAGGATACTTTACTAATAGGACATCTAATTTAAGTTTCACTATAGTCGAATTTAGTTCCTTGAGTCCCATCTTGTAGAATAAACTCATTTTCATGAGGTTAATGTTGGATCTTAAGTTACATAGGGATCTTCTGAAGTTGAATTCTCCTATGGTGCATAAAATTTAGAAACTCCAAGGGTCTGTCATATTTATTATAAGATTATGTTGAACAAAAATAGAGAATTATTAATTTAGGTAAAATAATCCCATGTATTCCATCTTCATCTTATTGTAGAGAAGTTCCTTTAATAACTTTTCATAGGTAGACATTTGGGTAATAGCTTCAACAAATGGGATGTTGATATGAAACTTCTTAAACATTTATAAAAAAAATTATAACGCCCTTTGATTTTATCTTTCCTCATTCTTTATAGGAAGGAAAGGGGTGGTTTGTAATTTGGTTGTTCTCTGTATATTTCCTCTTTATATTTCTCTTGAGCTGGATCTTTTACAAGAGGTGATGATTCTAGATATTTTTCCTAATTAGTCCTATTTTTACTTTCATTATCATCTTCTTTAAGGATTGTTTATTATTTCTTGGTTTCACTAGGATTTTCTTATTCTCCTCTAAAATATTTATAAAAATCCATCACTTTTTCTCTCCTTAGTACCATGGCCTTGGATTCCTCCTTTGATTAGGTCTCAGTATTATCAGGCAGCGTACCAAGTAATCTATCAGACAAGGTCTTCAAGATTTGACCCATTTGGTGTCCTAGGTTCTGGAGGGATGCCCTTTGATTTTGAATTTATGTCTCTTGGGTGTTCATCCTTTAGTATACCTTTTAAAAAATGTTGTGAGAATATTATCTAAATTAGATTAAAGGGGCATAAAATATTATGGTGGTCTTTGTAGAGCTGGTTGAAATTGTTGTTGACCTCTAGGAGGAAAAGGTTGTTGGGGTACTTGTTGAGGTGGTTGAGGAACAAAATTGATAGGAGGGTATCTAGGTGATCCTTTGTTCCTAGGTGGTTCTTGGACACTTATCTATTGATAGTAACCTTGATTATTTGGTGGTGTTTATTGAGATAGACTCTGTTGATAATACTATTGTGGTTTCCAGAATTGTTGGTTTTGTTGATTGTAATTAATGTAATTACAATCTATGATTTTTTTCATCGAATCATGCCCTATAGTCCTAGTATAAGTGTAGGCTACCACAAATTTTTTAGGATTAAATCTCCATTAGGATTATGAGGGGGTGGTGGTGCAGTAGGAAGCTGAAATTATTCCAACTTCTTAGTAAGGGGATCTACTTGTGCCACTAGATGGGTTTTTCTTCAACCTTATGGATTTCACATCGAGCTGGTCCATGATTTATTTTACATAGACTAGAAATGTTTGATACCTATTCTAGAATTTATCAACCTACTTCAGATGTTTTAGAATTAGACCACCATAAATAGTAGTATCTACCACTGTACGAGTGGCTGGTTGGAGGCCTTGGTGGAATTTTTTTAGCTGACGCCACACATCAAGTCCATGATGTGGGAACTTTTGATTGCATTCCCTAAAGAAATCTCATGCCTCCTAGACTAACTATCCATATGTTTGGAAAAGTTTTGGATTCCATTGCTGATTTTCCAAGTTCATATGTGTGGAAAGTACTTATCTAGGAACTTCTTGGCTAATTTGTACCAAGTCATAATTGACTCAGGATATTGGATTTTTAGCCAATTCTTGGCTCAGTCGCACAAGGAGAACAAGAAGATTCACAATCTAATTGCATCATATGATACTCTATCATTGTGAAAGGTATATCAAAATTATAGTAAGTTAGAGATATGATCATGAGGATCTTCACTCTACAATCCATTGAACTAGAACATATTCTAGATCATGATGATGAGTCTAGGTTTGATTTCAAATGTGTGCTCTTGGATAGGAGGGAGCACCATGATGGGTGTGGAAACACTAATATAAGGAAAGTTTTAATCCACGATGGTGTGCTCAAATTTCAAGGGTTGATCTTCATGTAGTACAGGTGGCACATATTACATGTTTTGTGGGTTAGGTCCTAGAGGGTTATTGCGGTTATCCATATTGAGATGGTGGCATGCAGAAAAATATCTTTTGAACTCAGGAATGAATGTGGGAAGTTCTTGAGAAAAAATTATTCTTGAACAAGTGATGGGTCCCTAACTTATGCACTAAACCGGAAACAAATAAGTACACAGTGGTGTCTAGAAGAAAGAAGGAAAATGAAAGGAGAAAAGGGGGATGGGTGAGGTAATAATAGGTTCATGTTGAAGTTTCTTATGCCTAAGAATAGTTAAAGATCCCTGAAAACAGTACCAAAATTTGACACACCCTCACGTTTCATTTAATTCACATGGATGGAGATCATATTGGAATTTATTTTATCCCAAAATACACTTGCTATAATGGCATATTAGAGTGGTAGTATGGGGTTGAACCCATGGGGAAAGACTGGGAGATAGAGAACCAATGACTTAAAACACTTTATATAGGAGTACTCACAAGTTTATTTAAGTTTGGAATTCAATTAAAACTATTGATTTTGGTTTAAGATCCAAAAATAAGATGGGGATCGGGTTCAATTTTAGGGTTTAGGTAAAAAGGATAATATCAATCCTAACTTTTGATAGTCCTAGGGATTAGGCTGCAATGAAGTTCATAGAGCACTAGTTGATTGGGTAAAACCAACTAGATATATACAAGAAGAAAATATTCCTTAGTATGGATATAGCTAGCAACCTAGATGCATTAATCCTAGCTTCTATGGAAGAAATTTTCATATGATAATGGTCAGATCCTACTCTACTCCAATCAGGTTAGGTTTTTTTATTTAAAATTACAATGGTAAGGGTTGTATAAAATAATTGAATAAACATTTTTTGATTAACCCTCTTACTAGCCTTAGGGTTATCAAGTTTCAGTTTATAGATTCATTAATTTCATAACAACCCTTACTCTTGACCCCTACCCTTAACAGTTTATTCACTCATGAAATTATTAATCAAAATAAAAGAAACAAACACATACATTCTTGGCAGATTGATAAGATAGTTTAAATAAGACATTTTTTTAAATTGAGGGATAATATTCAAGAAGTTTGAAATCAAAAACAATTGATAAATCAACCAAACACTTAATTGAAATAGTAAACAAGAAATAATGTGGTGCGTATCCACTATCGAGTGGAAAAGATAATGGAAAATGAATTTTGGAATAGTAAATAGTGAAAAAATAGATGAAGGATGCTTGGAGATTGATAAATGAAACTTGTATTTAATTAAAATAATAAAAGGAATTTTTTAAACTTCAGTTGGAAAATAAAGAAAGAAAGAAAGAAGAGAAAATTCATAGAAAATTCAGTTTCCCAAAAAAACTATATGTGGTCATCAACCCTCTATAAATAAATAGATGTGAATTTACACGATGTGTAAAATTCTCACATCATGTAATCTCAATCCAAGTTTGTCTCTATGTATTTTGGATCTAGCGCCTTTCACTGCCTAAATCTTCTGGATTTGGGGATACAACTTCTTTCACAATGTGTAATGGGAACTCATGACATGCTTCTTCTCAGGACTTAAACTTTAAGAAGGAAGTGGCCTTTTAATTTTACATGATGTGTATTGAAGATTCATGATGTTTATTGTTTTTATGACTTGTAATTTTTTCATGAATTGTGCTTCATGGCTTCATACATGTTTTGAATGATTCATACACATTGTGTATGAGTTTCACTATATGTAAAGTCCACTTTTATCCAATTTTGATAGATTTTCCTTTGGATTATTGGATACCTATTTTCTGGAAAAAAAATAACACATACTTATTGATTTCTCAAATAAAACATGAATAATAATTAATTTAATGAATCCAAAATGTATATACAATTTCATTTTATCAATATACCTAAAGGATTTTGTGAAATTGCATGGAATTTCCATGTTAGGTATGAATGTTATAGAAATTAATTCCTTGATTTTGAAGGGTATGTGATACCAAATGTATATTTTACAAAGTGTTATGAATATACAGGAGTTCAAAATCAAAGGAATAATTGACCTAGCTTGTAGTTATTCATGAGATGAAGTAAATGGATTTTATATCAAGGATTTGAATGTAAAGGATTTCATCAAGATCAAATGAATCTAAGTTAAATATGTGTATCTTCATAAAATTTCTCTTATGTGATATGAGAATACTTTTATAAAAAAGATATATTATTAACAACATGATATGATTAAATAAATACACATAGTTTATGATTCCTCAATTTCTATAACATGTTTTGAGAATAAGATATGGATAAAAATGTTTTATCTAGGATAAAATGTCTATTCAAATATTTTTTTTAAATATGAGGAAATGTGTTCCCATAACCCATCAATGGTATATTTTAATAAAGTATTATTTTCAAATAAACGTTATCCAAACACATATAATAATATATACAATATAGTTAATTTTTAAAATGTTCCTACTAAGAAGGAAATAAATGTTATTTTTTTAACACAAAAGGGTTTGTGTGTCTTAATAATATATTTTGAAAAGAATGTAGTGTCTAAGATTCTAGTGGGAATATGTTTGGACTTAGAGAAGTTAAAAGTAAACAAATAAAGAATTACACCAGTCTAATTTTAAATTGAATTTTACTTAATATCCTAAGAGAGTTGGGATGTATTAGTAAACAATAATGTAAGTAGTTACATTATCTCAAGGAAAAAATTTTATGGAATAGGGTTACAAGGATGATGATGATGAACATAGAAATATTTTTAAATAGACAAAAAAAATTAACATCATAACATTTTATGTTTTGAGTTTAATAAGTTTGAATATTTTCAGAACTTAAATATTTATGAATATGATTTCTAAATCTCATCATTATTCAAATGGGATTACTTCATATATGTTTCTCACTAAAGGTTTTAGTGGGAAAGTTTTATTATATGGTCATATAATGATGTGACATAAATTACATATGATGTAAAGAGTTAACAAAACCTAGAAAGTGTAACAAACATAAGGTTGATCTGGTAGTTTATCATATATGACATGAAAAATCAGTTCTTATACTAGTTTTTTTAAATATTATTAAAGAGTTTAAGAATATTAAAATGTATCATATTAAATGAAACCTCCATTTTATCATTATTTCAACTTGGATACATAAATTTTTACATAGATATACATTTCAAGAAGTGTAATAATAATTGGACTCTAAAAGTACAACTTTGAGTTATCCCTAATCGATGTTCATCATGTAGTATTATAGGTTGTGAAAAAAAAATTAAGGTTGGAAGGATTAAGATTCTTTTCTGGAGATATAGAATCTACTCATGAGGCAAAAAACAAAGAATAGGAATTCTTTGTGTGCACTGGATGACCTACTAAGTATACCATATGGAGTTTCACACCGATGTCTTTGCTATACTAGGGGTGTATGGATCATATTTGAGTCCCCACTACCCAAGTTTGGTGGGATACATAGAATGAGAACCTTCATACTTTTATACCCTACTTATGCAAGTATACATATTGACTTAGCTAATGTGGGGGTGGTTGGGTATGTTGTTGATCATGTCGTCGGTTGGAGCTTAACCAAGATGGGATTTTTCCTCTCATATGAAAAGTATAAAATTTTGACTCTCAATTAAGATAGACTGTGGGAGTGTGTGGTCGAACCTAGATATTATATATATATATATATAAGGTACATGTGATGTACTTATCCATAAGTATGAATGACATGTGATATATTCATCCATTAGATTAGTCTACACTCAAAGAGTCAAGAACAGATGAGTTGCCTATATGTGATTGACATTATTTGTGTCCCATGGTCACTCAATGTCATGGAAAAAGTGAAAATATGAGAATGAAAGTTTTTATATGATGTATACTAGTGGAGACATGCACTATTCTAAAGTAAGCATTTAGCAGTGTTTTTTTTTTGCATTTAGCATCCGTTTAAACCGCCGCTAAATCATTCTATGATGGTTTTCAAAAACCACCGCTAAATCATGTGTCAGTAATAATTTAGCAATGGTTTTTTAAATCCATAGCGGAATGATTTTTTTGTGGTTTAAACCACCGCTAAATCGTTTCGTAATGGTTTATTTTTTTATTTTATTTTATTTTATTTTTTTATTTTTTTTTATTTTTTTATTTTTTTTATTTGAACCCCTTAACTCTTGGTTATTCTATAAACACTTTAACATTCTATCAAGCTCTTCATGTGATGAGTGAATAAAATTTAATATACTTATATATATATATATATATTAATAGAAAAAACAATTAAACTTTGATTTACAACTTTTATTAAAAATATAATAAATTTTACTCTTTTAATTATTAAAAAAATATTATCTAATTTGGTTTTATCTCATTTCATAAGCTTTGATTTGAATGGTTTTAGAGCTAAAACAGACTCCCGAAACAAAAGTTATGGTAATTTGATGTTGAAGTCTAATTTTCAACTTATTCAAGAATCATTTTAAGTTTCAAATTGTTATTAACTAATAATTATAATTATTTATTAATCAATACATTATAATTAATTAAAATTTTAAATAATAAAAATATATGATAATAAATCATAAATCACAAATCATATTTAAATATTTTATATTTTATATTTTTTCCTTTAATTTAGAATCATTTTTTAAAAAACTGACACTATTTCATGACACTTTCTAAAAAACTGCCACTAAAAATAAATTTAAATTTTTAAAAAAATATGAAAAAGATGAAAAACACATTTAGTGGCAGTTTTAAAAACAATCACTAAATTCTTTTCCCTAAAAAATATTTAGCGGTGGTTTTCAAAACCGCCACTAAAAAACCACCACGAAATTTTTTCTCTGTAGTGAGGTATAGAGATACATGTGTTCGATAGAGATCACACCATATCCATTTATAGTTTGAGTATCATTGATGCTTTTCTAGTGGCTACTCTTTTCTTACATATATATATCTGTAGATATGTATTTGATTTCAATGCTATAAAGGTCTATAGGGTCACACTTTTTGGTTGATTGGAAGAGTATTGAGTTTGTCTCAGAGAGAGACTCTAAAATTATTTTATAGTTAATCCAAAAGTGTTTTGGGTGGGTATTCACAATGTATTCAATATTAGGTGATAGAAGGTGAAGTTTATGATAGCTTTCCAAAAGTTTTTTGGAAAATATCCAAAAGAGTTTTGGATATAGTTTCATAAGTTATTTTATATGATGCAATATAAAGTGAAATGGAACAAAGTCTTTTAGGTTTTAGTGTAAGTGGTATATTTATGGTAATATGTCCTAAATTTTTATATATATATATATGATATGTATATAGTTCATTTCATGTTGCATGAAAATTATGATTTGCATGAACATAAGGTTATATTGTTTTATACAATATGTGATTGCATAAAAATGAAAATTGTTATTATTTTATGTTTCTATCACATATGTTATCATTCAATAAGTTGTTACATAAGATAAAATAATAGTATTAGTTATATTCATGTATATCTATATATATATATATATTCATGAACTAAACAAGGGTATTAACTCATTCGTTATAATAAATGAGTTAATTAAAACATTGTCCAGGAGTGTCCTTGGGTTTTATATAAACCCTACAGCCATATGATGGTGTTGTGTGTGGATATTTGTCCAATGGCTCCTAGGAACCCAAATATCCCTTTAATCTTCCTTATTTTCATATGAGATGTTAGTACATCATGAATGTAATATTAATCCTATCTAAACATCAAATGATTTAGCACAGCTCGTGGATACCTCCAGTGGTAGGATTTCATTTAGCTACCACTTAATGATCTCTCTAAAACCCATGTGAGGGTTCTTGAAGATGATTCAGTGGATTCTTTGATGTACAGTATTCATGTTTATAATTGGTTTTTTTGTATTTTTTGCAAGTTTCATATTTCTTACATGGGAGATCCTTGGAAAAGGGTTTAAATTATTTTCATTGATTCTAATAATTGTTATTAGACTCTAGAAAAACCATTCACTAACATGTATGAAACCTGAAACCATGTATAATTATAAAATGAAGAAACTATTGTTTACCTTTAACTAATGAATGGTCAAGCCACCTTCTTCATTCATGTGCTTAACGAAGATCTCTTAAAGGTAGTCAAAGGGATCCCTCCTCTGTAGTATATTCATGGGTTGAACTAAATAACCCCTCACATGGTTAAGACCCTCCTCTAATCCATGATATACTAGTATCTAAGAGAAGCTAATAAATAGTGGGAAGAGATAATTTGAGCATAAAAACCCACATGAGTGATAAATATATCAATAGTTACAACTTGTTCATATAAGACTCAAGTCCTGAATCTTTATGGCATTTACTCAAATGTTATGAAATGTTTGAGTAAAGCCTTCAACTATTACATACTTTCATAACATGAATCCATTAATCCTATCATGTGTTTCATTATATAAAACATTTATAATAATGATATCCATTCGTGGAAGATATATGAATGATAACACTTATCATTTGGATGCCTAAGGAATTGTATGATGTAAAGTGTACCATACAATACCATACACTACATTATGATATAGATAATTATATGCTAAGATTTATTTAAGGTAGTAGCATGATATCCTATCACGCTCCTTACTATATATCTATATTTTAATATATGATAGAGTGAAAAATCATTGTATGTGTTTAAGGATTTAGGGAATATCTCCTTTAATCTATCACTTACACTAAATCCCCGTAGACTTGTACCACTTTATTTATATTGTATCATATAGAATAAATTATGAAACCATTTTCAAAACTTTTTTTAGATATATTTTAAAATATTTTTGGAAATATATCATTAACTCACCCTGTATCGCATCATATGTAATACCTTGTGAATACTCATACAAAACTCATTTTGTATTAACTCTAAAAAAAATTAGAGTAGCTCTCTAAGTTTCATAAAATTCAATCCCCATATTCTCAACCACTAATTGTGAACCCACTGGCCTTTTTTGAATTGATAATAAATATGAATTCCTGAATTCATAAATTCAAGAAAAATAGTCCTCTAAAAAACATCAGTACTACTCAAGATACAAATTGATCTAGTGTGATATCTATCAAACACATGTATCTCTATACTTATGTCCACCAGCTACATCATATCCAAGCATGCATTTTAATGTAATCCTTTTTTATAAGACATCAAGTAAACATAAGACATAAATTATGTCAATATCATATAGCTACTCATATATTCTTGATTATCTAAGTATAGACTAACTCAGTTGATGAATTCATCACATTTCATTCACCTTTATGGATGAGCACATCACATGCACCTCATTCTATAGATAAGTACATCACATGTCTTATCTAGGTATGGTCATTCACTTCCTCGATCTATCTTAATCGAGTGACCATATTTCATACTCATTATATGAGAGGAAAATCCCATATTTGTTAAGATACAACCAATTATATGATTAAAAATATACACAACCACCCCCTTATTAGATAAGTCCCAAGTATTGTATAATAAATGTATCAAAGTATAAATATTTTCATGCTAGGTATCTTTCCAACATCAAGTATAAGGATTCAAATATAAACTATGTGAAAATGATCAAATAGGTATGGAAAGAACTGAGAGGGGGTGAATCAATACCTTTAAATTCTTTTTATATCAAACCTATAACCCCTTGTTCTTATTTAGCAAATATATCACCAAACATTCAAAGGAGATAATAAATTAAGCAAAACACATTTTTTAACATGGATCACCACCCTAAGGATGACTATATCCTCAGTGTATGGTGGTTTTTATCCCATGAACACACTACTAATATTTTATTATAAAGAAAATATATAGGAAAAAGTATGATCTTGAACTTCTTATAAGTGCTGGAACCAACTAGTGATAATCACACTTCCACAGAACAAGAAACTCCTCGTGAAGAATGATCATTGATGAATGTATGAGCCTCCTCGCAGACTCTAAGATATTGATCTTATTCCTCCTCCTTTCATATAAATATTCAATGGTTGTTCTTAGTTCTTATTATTCAATATAATAGTGTGTTGTTTCTTCATTATCAAAATTATTTACACCTTTTTTTCCTTTATATTTTATTATTTTATTCACCAAATATATTGTTTGAATATCATTTCTATAAAAGTTAGGGAAATATATATGGATATTGGTGGTAAATAATGAATCATTAAAACTTATTCATATTCAATTCAATGTGATTCTTTTAATTCTACTTAAGACTCAAGAAATTTTCCCTTCACATGATATTAAATATCATGGTCTTCCTCTTTGGTCAAATTCTCTATAAAATTCAGGTGTATATTTTTTGAACATTTCCACATGTGCATGAAACACGTAGAAACATGATGTTTTTTATGGAATAGAGATCATAATATGATTTTTTTTCAACCATGATTATTACCATGGTCTCTAATAAGGTGTCATATTCATTCTATCATCATTTTGTCTTCTGTTTTAATACTCACATAATTTAACCTACTTTGAAAACTCACCATAATGGCCACTACAACATATCCTCAAATCATCGCTCATTTCATATGAAATTTATATTTCACTATGGAATGGACACACTCATCATCCCATTTCACCACTTTAAACTGTAATGTGTAGCTCCTCCTTATGGTGTGGTAACATCTCAAACACCAGTATCTCTCAACTATTTCCTTAATCGCTATGACAAGAATCATGATCATTATGGATGATCATGTTTTTTATTTTAAATGAATAAAAACACCATTGCATCATCAAAATATAAAAATTCTAGAAACTTAGATTTTCTCCTAGAAGATAAGCATTCATGAAAAGTGACTATGAAGATCCACTGTGTGAAGCAGACAAGTGACCATATGGATCAAAATCATGTCCAAACAACTGAATGTACCTTTCCTAACTTACCAAAAAATGTTGAATATACCAAATGGATAGATCTAGGTTTGACCAAAATTAATGATCTTTCACATAATGATATCCAAGTTTGATCATAAGTATTGGTCTTTTATAAGTATTGAAACCAAAATATTTCAAAAAAAATTCCAAAATATTATAGATAATGTATTTATATCCACTACCCTTGTCTTTGATTTACTTTAGGATCGAAACATAAATCATCAAATTAAATGGGTATTTTTGAAAAATATAATAACATCACCAAAGCTTTAATAATCTACAACTTTGGATTTATTAACAATAACACTCATTTCTCTCCCATTTATTGATAATAAAACTAAAAAAAAACATAAGGTAGAGGTACACTCCAACCAAATCAAAGTAAGGACTCATGAAATAATCAACTCTAAATCTATATAATCTTTCTCTTTATAGAAAAAAAGTGATTAAATTAGTTATCAATGTTTTCCATGGAAAAAAATCATCACATCCTTGTTGTGATCAAAAAAATAAGTGAACTACATTTTTGTTTAAATATATTTCTTTCCTGAAACACTTAGAATACACGTTAAAACAATTCATATATAGGTGAAATAAATTTATTCCCTATAAATAACATATCATCAAATATAAACATTAAAATATATTATAGGAAACTCAAAAACATTATACCTCAATGTTGAGGTGTGGGTTACACTCCCATTTGTAGCCTTAGCTTCTCAAATTGCTCTATTGTAAGTGGTTTTTTTAGAATATAATCTAATTATTCATTAGAAGTAATATACTCTAGTTTCAAGATACCTAATGCAACATTTCTTTCAAAAAATGATACTTGATATCAATATGTTTATACTTAGAATATTGCATAATATTTTTATACAAATTTATGGAACTTTAATTATCATAGACTAAAATTAGAGGGTGATTAGCTTTAAAATTCAAATCATGTTTTCATGTCTTCATCCACATAATCTATGTAATTTATTATGATGTAGGCTTCTATTAAACTTATTTTAACTAATGTCTACTTATTTTAATTCCATTAAACATATCTTCTTCCAAAAAAACTAATCCACTATATTTAGACTTCTTGTCATCTATAACTCCTACCCAATCATCATCAGTAAATCCTCTTAGATTCAGTCCAACTTTTCTATTATATATCATCCCATAATCAAAATTATTTGAGATGTAAAAACTATTTTTTAAAAATTTCATGTAACCATTCCTCTCCATTGCCGACCAAACCATAAAAATACAGAAAGAAGCAAAAATAAGCAGAAACAACAAAAAAATTACTTATTCATAGTTACAACATTAAAAAATTACAATATTAACTAAAAACAAACCTAAATCCAACCAAAATAACTACCAAATACACATTTACAGTTACAACATTCAAAATTCCAATATTCACAAAAAATAAACTAAAATCCAATCAAACCTATAAAATGATTTACCCATTCCACTTATAATTGTGTGATCTCTTGTGCACTATAAGGGTGAGGTTCATCAAAAATATACAAATTAAAATAAAATTATTTAACATGTATAATGAATAAAACAAATGAAATATTAAGGAATACTTTATAAGTAAATCTAATCGGGTTAAACTTTGTAACTGTTCCAGTTGTAATTATTTCATACATAAATCTTAACAAATAATATTCACATTCTTTGACATGTTATTGTTTATGAAATTTCTGTTTAAATGAGTTTTTCAATTCAAAATAACATTTTTATGAAACATATCTAAAATTTACTAATTATAAATGGAAATTCACCTTTACTTTTACATATTTTATCTTGGTGTTATTTTTCTTTGTGGTTTTTTTAAAAAAAACACCATCCCCAATTAGAAAATAATACAAATGAAATAAATTTAAAATTCATTATAATATAAACAACTATTAAGAAATTAAAACTTAATTTTCCAACTTGTTCTTAAAATTTTCTCGCACATCGCCATGGATAGAGCATATCCAATAAAGTGTCTTCTCCCTTGGAAAAAAACACCTAACATCCAATGGTCACTATATAAAAGAAAATTTAATATTAGTGGTTATTATGTTAAAAGATAAATAAAACTTTGTGAGATATATGTTTCATACCTCTCAACATAAGAAAAAATCCAACACTACGTAATTATATTCTGTTCAAATATTTCAGCAATGTAAACTATTCTTTATTCCTCAGTCAATGTGTGTGCTTCAAGTGAAATCAATTGTGGGTCCATCAATACATATACATATTTCTTTTCATTCTCCTCGCACATTTTATAAATATACCTAATAAAAAATAGACATAAGTATAAATTTTAAATAAATTTAATGTAGGGAAAGATTTATGTTAATAATTACATGGAAAAATCTTACATCATGTTGATGCCCAACTTAACTCCAGTAATAAGCTCCATGATATCATTTTTCAAAATCCACACATTTATTACATTCCCACATATATGATCTTCCATTGGAAATATATAAACACCTACCAATAAATTTGAATATCTTGACAATATGTCAAGACTACAAGAATTTTTATCTGAAGTCATAACCCTTTGTCTTTGTTGTTGGCTATACAATATTTATTTACCTTTAAAGTATTCTTGTAAATAAATAGATAAATATATTAAATTTCAAATGTTAAAACAAATTTAATAAAAAATAAAATTAAAGATAAAATATACACATAACTCTATGGTAATATGTCATAGAAGACTAGATGAATAAACCAAAAAGTAGCTGATACTTTGTCCAATTGTCCTCACCTCATCTGTAGATAATGGTACTCTAGTTGATATATCTATAATATCTTGTATAGTGACCCTATGCTTCTCTATCCCAAACTTTTGATGATGAATTTTAACTCCTATATAATATATTATCCCATATACAATTATATGATAGTGAGGATCATCAACATACAAATCACAATAACTAGGAAGCTGTGGAGAAGGGGGTGTAGAAGTAAGATAAAAAATGGAGTTTACAGGTAGAGGGGGAGGAGGGAGTGTAGAAGTAGGATAAAAAATGGGGTTTGTAGGTGGAGGTGGAGGAAAAATAATTCGGTCTGTAGGTAGAGGTGGGGGAGTGGGAGATACTGGTAGAGGTGGAGTGGGAGTTGCAGTGTGAAATGGTCTTTACATGTATGCAAACATAGACTATACTAATGCTTTAATTTTTCCTCTATCATCACATTAATTTTTTTTTAACTTTACCCTTCAAAGATTATATTTTTTTATAAAAACCCTAAATGGAATAATCTGAAAAATGTGGTATCACTTTTCTCACTGATACACCCATCGGGTATCCTCATACACGACCCGGGTGTTCGAGCATTCCCAATACTGTAGATAAAATATCCTACCCCCTTCAGCTATAAATACCCCATGTTTTCTCTTCTCCTCAAGAGAATCTTGTATAAATTATTTGAAAAAATCTATAATGATTCTAATTATATAAAGAATTAAATTAACTTAAATAAATAAAATAAACATCTTACAATCCTGTCAGCTACGACCCTCGATTATTCCATATGATATTTCCCCTTTTTACTCAATTGATCCCTCTTCCATTTTTCATGTCTAGTCAAGGGGTGTAGGGAAAACCTCTCCAGATCTTGAAGACTCAGCTCTCAGTTTTTGTAATTTTTCATCCATCATTTTTTCTTCCAATAAATTATACCCTCCCCAAGATAAAGTATGAGGGTATAAATTTCTATATTGGATCTCCTAATGAGATATCCTCAATTATTAAAAACTAAGAATAATAAATCATTAAGAAATCATTAATAAATCATTAATAAGATCATTAATATAACAAAACTTCTAAAAGTTTACATTACACTTACCAAAAATGCTTCTTATCTTCTACTTTCAACAAATTCTTTCCATGTTTCTTCATCTATAAAAGGATATATATATGGAATGGATTTTCATGTTGCCTATTCTCATAAATGAAATCAGATGTGAGGGTTGATTTGAAATCCCTCCATCTCCTAGCAGCCATCGATAAACATTTCATCCTGACTCCTCTAGTATCTGGTATATCAAATTTAATCTGATAAGAATAGGGAAAACATATTATACTATAAACATTTCAAGATTAGTAAAACAATAATAAAAGATCTTACCAAAATGGTCTCCCACTACTGAGATAGTGTTGTTTTATCAACACTTCACCAATCATTAAACAAAATGCTGACTTTGATTTTACCCTGAGTTAATATAAAACTCTTGAATTGTTTTTCATTAGGACCTCTTGGAATATCAATGTCATCAAAGTATACCACAATCCTCTAGTCCTAGCTACGAGCAAGTGATAATTTTGGTAAATGTGTGCTACCACGTTTATCAACCCTTGAACTCTTCTTTGTCAATGTGGGAGTATATGAAGAAGATTGAGGATCATCAAGAGGATCATGTGCATGTTCCTCCCCAGAGTTATGATCATGATGCTCATCTCTATAAGTATTTGGTTGATAAACTGATTGATCTATCATTATCCTTCAAATCAAAGAAACAAACAATTAGTACACAAATATAAAAATTCAATAATTACAATACGAATCTAAATAAAAAATGAAAAATTATGAAACATTAAAGTAAACTAAAACTTAACACATTATTATTCATACTTATTATAGTTAACTAAAATACTAACAATAATAATGATATATGAAATTTCATGTAAATGAATGAAAAAAAATCCAAAATTGTTGTATGAATATTAAAAAAGGTCCAACCTAATAAATCATTTTTACATAAAAAAAATATTTTTTAACATATTAGATTTAAAATAATTTTAATTCAACAAAATAAATAAATATATAAGTTGTGTAATGGTAAACATGGTAAACTAAACAAAACTAAACTAATATAAATAAAAAAATTTACTTATTAGTTTTAATACATGTTTTAATAAAGAAAAAAATTAAAATATATAACATTTTATGAAATTAATAAAAGTAAATGAGAAATAAACATATGTTACCTCTAATATTAGAAATGTACTAGTAGATATTTTTCCCAAATTTCATCATCATGATTGTTCCTTATGGAACAAACCATGTCTACGACATGCTCATAATTATTAACTGTTAATCTTTCCACGGAAGTAGGGATCTCACATAAATTAGCATCTTCATCAAGTTGATCATCACCAATATATTATTTTTTTCCTTGTAAAATAATAAACCACTGTATATTGGATTGATCAAGAACATAGAAAATTTGTTTTCCATGTGTTTCCATTATAAAATAATCAGTTGTGTCTTCTAATCTATTCAGATTAACAAGTGTCATTCTAAATTCATCATGTCTGACATTGTTGTTACCGATAAACCATTTGCAATTAAACACTGGAAATTTAATTTTAATTTAATCAAACTCTCATTTTTCTTAAATGAATCCATAATATTCACTTGATGCATAAATTGGGTTTTTGTCTTTATAACTTGAAAATACATTACTTCTACGAACACCAATACACCACTATTCTCAACTTCACTTCTATTGTCCTGAGATTTCGTATAAAATGTATAGCCATTAATGTCATACCCAGACGATGTTATCACATTTAAAATGAGACCACCCACTAACCATCTTAATGTCTCTGATTCATATGATCTACCAAGCACAGCCTTTTTAAACCATTTCAAAAAAATTGTTATACTCATTCAAAATCCACATGTCTTTCTTCTTTGGATGACATTGTTTCAACTCATTAATATGAAATATTATATATGGTTGAGAATCATGTATGTTATTCAAGATGTATAAATGTGCCTTATTTATATATTCACCTGACAATAATTTGACTTTCAATCCACTAATCCCCTTTCCCCCATTATTAACTTGTTCATGGTGAGATAGAGGCAAACCAATGTGCTCCTCCATAGACAAGTAGATCATACAAAACTCTTCAACCTCCTCAAAAATATACTATTTAGTAATGGAGGCTTCAAGTTGATATGAATTCTTAACATACCCCTTCAATATATTCATATACCATTCAAAAGGATACATCCAATGTATATATACAGGTCCAAAAAGCTTTATTTCTCGAACCAGATGAACCATTAAATGCACCATTATATCAAAAAAAGATAGAGGAAAATACATTTCCAATTGACAAAGTATAGAAATTGTTTTGTTTTCCAAAATTTTCAAATAATCTAGATTAATCACCATATTACAAATTGAATTGAAAAAATAGCACACCTCCATGATAGTATTTCTAACATAGATGGGTAATATTACACATAATGAAACTAGTAGAATTTATTACATCATGAAATGAAAATCATGTGATTTCATACCTGTCAACTTCAAATCCTTCAAAGAGACAAAAAAATTACATTTAAAGAATAACCCTACAGCACTTTGATATCATGAAGACACTAAAAAAAGATAATTTTCTCCCTCTTGGATAATGTATGATAATACAGGGGAAGAAATGTTCACCTTACATCAAGAGTGGGAGATAAATCCAAACATATTCCCATTGACAACAAGTATAATCTTTCATTCAACTCATCTTTAGTCTTTTCTTTAATATCTAATAATGTTCTAATAAAATTGTCACAGATATTCTTATCCACATTCATGAAATCAATGTTATGTTTCAATTCATGATATCTCCAATATGGTAGCTCAAAAAATATTGATTATTTCTTCCAAATATGTTTATCATTACCAGATTTATGTGTATTTACAAATGTCACATCAAGGTTTTGCACCCTCACAAAATAATCATCAATGGATAAAGGTTTTGGAGCAATGTCAAATTCATGTGATCCATTTAATTCCTTTTTTAATCTTTTATAAGAGTGATCCATAGGAAAAAACTTTTGATGACTCATGTATATTGTTTTCCTCCCATGATGAAATTGACAATATAAAGTCTTTTGTTCAAAAATTGGACATGTTTTATGCCCCTTATAATTGTATCCAAAAAAATTACCATACACTGGAAAGTCATTTATAGTGAACATAATCACTACATGCAGTTGAAAATATTCCATTTTATAATAATCATAAACCCTAATACCATCCTCCCATAAGATTTTAAAATCATCAATTAATGGTGACATCGGGTTGCTTTGGTCTAGAGATCATTAAACTCAACATGAAATATTTTCACTTTATAAAAAATCTAGGATATAGGTTATAAATTACCAATAAAATAGGCCATGAACTATGTGTGATACTAAGGATTCTATATGGATTCATTTAATCCATTCACAACCTAAGTCTGAGATTTCTAACTTCATTTTCGAATGTAGGAAACTGGTGATCTATTTTCTTCCAATGTGGATAATCAGTTGGATGACGTATTTTTCTATCACATATTTGCTCATCAGTATGTCATCTTAAACTTTTTTTATCATGTGAATTAGAAAATAAACATTTCAAATGAGGAATTATAGGAAGATACCAAAATACATTGGTAGGGATCTCTATAATCTCTAAATCAGCCTATGATTTTTCTTTCAACTTATACCATGATGTCCCACATATAGGATACTCTGACAAAAATTCATATTCATTCTGATATATCACACAATAATTTGGGAAGGCTTGTATTTTCTTATGCCCCAATCCCATAGAGAATAATATTTTATTGGCCATATAAAGTGAATCTGTAAGATCCTTGTCTTTAG
Organism: Viscum album; assembly: GCA_963277665.1. Taxonomy (NCBI): domain Eukaryota; kingdom Viridiplantae; phylum Streptophyta; class Magnoliopsida; order Santalales; family Viscaceae; genus Viscum; species Viscum album. The sequence goes on from OY728132.1 coordinate 1,081,407,246, forward strand.
AAAGAATTTCTTTCAACAATTATAGCACCTCTGTAAAACTCTTGTCACTCCATCCATGTTTCGCCTTCAGGTTAATCAATATTAACACTGATGATAAAATTTTAAAATCTATACAACCATGATACAATGGTTTTTCATCATAACTATATTGATGCTCAATTGTATGTTCCTTCTTAATTTTTTTTTGCTTCAATATCACAAATTATTTCTTCAATTTCATCAAAGATACCAGCTTGCAAAGCATCATCATGGGTAGATCTGAAATTCTTCCCAGTTTCACCATGCCAAATCCAAGGGTTGTAACTCATATTAAAACCATGAAAAATTAAATCCTTTTATCTATCTACTTTTCAATTTTTTTCATATTTAAACATTTCAGGCATGGATAGAAAAACATGTTGTTGTTTGGAACATTTCATTTACAAAATTTTAAAAAATCATCAACGCCTTCCCCATATTCCTCAATCATTCGATGTGCCATAATTCAACTTTAACTCATTATTACCTATAACAAATATCAAAATTATATATCTTTTTAAGATAATCAATTTTTATATTTATATAAAATATTTCATATTTTGAAAATAACACAATTTGGAAATATAAAACAAATATATGCATATTTGAAAAATATAATTACAAATTATACACAATCAATGGAAGATAAGTTTAAATATAAATGATAAATAATAAAAATATATGCATGGAAATAATTTTAAAAGGAAAATATAGTTAGATAAACCATTTTTATATTTATATGAAATATGCCATAATTTGAAAGTAACAAAATTTTGAAATGTAACAAAATATATGCGTATTTGAAAATTATAATGATATTGTTTTTGAGCAATAAGATAGAAACCCACTATGTAAAAATAAATCACCATCCACTAGTGTGATTTATTATTAACCCATCACAACATGAGTTTTTTTACTTAATTTTTTATCCTAATTATTTAAAATATTAACCTAAAAGGTCTTAGGATTGTATTGAATTGAAATATTTTCTTTATTTCATGTGATTTTGATGGTCACATTTATGGGTTTTAACATTATTATTGAGTTTTTTGTATAAAATGGTCTTTTGTATGGTCTTAATTGATTTTTATGTGGTAAGTTGATATTGTTAGGTTCTGAGCCAATTTTTGAAATTAATTTATATTAGACTCAAAGTATATGCCTTGAGAGGAACCTAGATTGTCTTGAGAAGGTGGTACAAATATCTTATTCAAGGTATGTTGATAGTTTGTTTTGGATGATACTTAGATAACAAGGAATGTCTCGAACTGGTTCACTTTATAAATAGTAACTAGACTGGTTGGTGGTAAGGCCTCAAGCGAGCCTCCCCATATGCGCATGCTAGAGGTTGGTGACTAGCAGCGACAGTTTAATGGTTGTATGGTTGGAAGAATTTACCCTCTAGATCAGTAATAAATATATTATAATAATAGTAAATGAAAATTAGTAGAATGTAACAAAAACTAAGATATAATAATAAATATTTAACCAATGCAGTGCTAAATAAATAAGCAACCATGCATAAACATACTATTTTATAATACTAGCAGTCAACATGAAATATATACTACATACAATCTGACCATATATGGAAAGAATTAAATAAAAAATGGACCAACTTCTATAGGATAACATATTCATCACCAAACACCTAGACAAGTATACCTTCTTTTTCCTAAGCTAGAATAACTAAAAATTTGATGTGTTATACAAATTGAGAAAGAAGACATGGTATATAACAAATGTCTCCATGACCAGGGATATCCATATGGGTATTTCATATTTAAATAAGGCATAAACCCAAGTATATAACCAAAGTAACAAGGAGCTTCATGCCCAACAATTTCTGATAAAGGATAAGAAAAACCAAGTCTAATAATGAGGAATGCCATGCCTTATATTTCAATAAATAATCAATGGAATTCCATTACCTATAATGAGGAATTTCATGTCAAATGATTTTAGATAAATAAAAAAGGAATTTTATTTACTATGACAATAACATGAGGAAATTTAACAAGATATTGTATTATTTTATTAACTGAAATCGCAAAACATAGATTTAGGGCATCCGTGAAAAATAACAACCAAAATCGAGGTGTGTGAGACTTACTTGAGAGTTGTGAGTCGATCAGATAGATGCACCGATAAAAAATATGATGAATGAAGCTGAAAAAATGAGGTTAGAGGCCACGGGTTTGAATAATCGTTTCTAGGGTTTTCATGCGAGAGAGAATCGAGTCACTATTTCCCGATCGAAAAACACCGCAATGACTCTAAACAGAGCTTTATAAAAAATTTAAATGATTTATCATGTCAGTTATTTAGTAACTGACATGATAAAGTGTTTTTTATTACATTTATCACATTTTTTATTATATAATTGATGTGATAAAATGATTTATATCATCGATTATATAATAACTAATATAAAAAATGGGCTTTATCACGTTAGTTATAGTATAATTGATGTGATAAAGTGAGATACTTGATTTATCACGTCAGTTATTATATAACTGATGTGATAAATCAAGATAATTCATTTTTTATGTGGGTTATATTATAACTGGTGTGATAAATCAATTTATACGGCTTTTCACATCGGTTATAAATAACCGGCGTAAAAAATGTTGACGTGATAAATACTTTTTGTATTAGTGAATTGTGTCTTTAGAACTCCCCACACAATCCTTCTTCATTAATAGAAAAAAATTATGTCATCAATATACACAAGCACAAAGAGTGTTGTGGTGTTAGTTTTATTCACATAAAATTCATTTCCCATTTTCCCTATGTTAAACTCTATACTCTTAAAATATTAATCAAGTTTAAAATACCAAGATCTTGGATCCTATTTCAATCCTTAAAGAGATTTCTTAAACTTACACACCTTTATACCATCAGAATCAAGAGTAAATCTCTCAGGCTCCTCCATGTAAACTTCCTCATCAATATCAATATTTTGTAATATTTACTTAACATAAATCTGAAATATTTTAAATCTTATCTAAGAAAATATAGAAATAAATATTCTAATAGACTCAATTTTGGACATTTGTGTAATGGTTTCATCAAATCTCACCCCTTAAATCTATGAGTATCCCTTGTAAACCAACTTAGATTAGTTTCTATATACTTCACCATTCTCGACTATCTTATTTATAAAACCCCATTTGGATACAATCATATTCCTTTTATTAGGTCTAGGAACAGGTTCCCAAGTTTCATTTTTTCAGTATGTTCAATCTCCTCATTCATAGTTTGAACTCACTCCTTATGTTCAAATTCTTCCTCAAATATTTGAGGTTCAATATTAGGAAGTAGATCAGTATGTTTGGATATAATTATCCTAATTCTAGTATTTTCACCTTGATTTTGATCACTAATTATATTTTCAGTTTTATAATTCTTTATATACCTCAAATTAGTACCTGTAATCTTCTAATTTCATTCACCATCATTGGTATAGGTAGAATTGGTATCATCTTCCTGAATTTTTGAAATCTCTTCCTTTTATTATAAGGATATATAATTTAAAACATCATAATTATCTTCAATTATAATATAATTCATCACATATTCTTCTTTTTCAATCACAACAACATCATCACAATCAATATTTTTTATGATGTTTTGTCATAACATCTATAAGAGCTTCCATTTTGTGTATAACTAAGTAATATTCCCTCATCATCTTTTTCAAAAAAAAAATCTTACATATATTCATTTTCTTTTAATAAAACATGAACTACCAAACACTATAAAGTTTTTTACACTTGGTTTTTTCCTAAACTACATTTCATAGGGAGACATGTTAGAGTCGGACCTCAAAAATAACCTATTTTGAATAATTCAAGAAGATATTATTTCTTGTAACAAAAAAAATGATGTATCATGCTCAGTAATAATTATTTTTTTTATGTCAATGAGGCTACTATTCTTCCTATCAACTACCCCATTTTGTTTACGGGTGGGTAGGGCACTAAAATCATGTTTAATCCCATATTTATCATGATATTTTGAGAATTTTATATTGTAATATTCAATCCATTGTCTGATCTAAACTTATTAAATGACAAAACAATTTATTTTCTAGTCATCCTTTTCAATATTTTAAACCTATATTATCATGAACCAAACCAGGATGTCATCTGAACCATCACCTGGCCCAGTCAATGGCATGGCCTAAAGGGCATTCTCGATCCCCACGGGCTGGAAACAAGTGCGCGGGTATCAAAAATATAACTTGGGAATGATTTCACCCAATCATATAAACATAAACAACCAACAATAATAAATAAACCAAATCTGAATAATCGCAAAAAAATAAGGGATAACAAGTTTTTAGATTCAATTTTACAACTTTAAATAAAGATCCAAAAAGTTCTACAATAAAAAGGGACTCGACACTATCCCACAAACCACCATATGATAAGAGGAGTTTCATCCTCAAGCCACCACTGTAACACCTACAATGGGAAACCACTAGCATCACAAACCACCATCACCAAACACATTACATTTACCTGTTTCAAACATAACCAAGTGTACTTACACCCAAAAGTATAAGTAGGGTGTGATCCAAAGCCAAAAAGGATGCCACCCAATAAAAATATTTCATGTTGTAAACATTATAAGATAAATAAATATTCTAGTTTTATAAAATAAATCTATGAACATTTTTATTGAAAACATTTTAAAAGAAAACATATTGGATTTTCAAAAAAAACCATAAATTATATTGTATGACGATGTTAAGTATGATATCACCAAAGAGCAATATGTCACGAGAAACCCCTCTAGGAACTAACTAGTAATGGGACACTAGGTACATCTTATCTCGATGAAATTTGGTATGGTAACCATGACTAACAACATTCTTGGGAACAAGACACTAGGAGGGGAAACCCCATAGGCCCAGTGGTCTCCAATCATCAATATCATTTAGTTAGTTTTGTATCATCAATCCTACTAAATGAATCCAGGATGAACCACTTCTGATTCACCTAGCATACCAGTCCTAGTCCACCCATCTATTTACCAAATCTTCCCTTTTTACACTCAATTTCCACACCACATGTCACATACAACATCACTTTCACATACACATAAACCAAAAAATTTAAACATTCTTGATAAATCACTACTTTCAAAACCAAACCGAATTTTAAACCCACATGCACACCAAAACCATTATAAAACATGTTTTTTTACCACTTTAACCATTTATCAAACATATTTCATAATTTATAAAACATCCCCAATAATAACAACAAGGGTTCACACAAGTAATGCACCCAAATTCCTTTAGAAAAATAATTTGCAAGCCATACGCATATCAAAACCCTTAAAAAATACCTTTCACACTATACACATAGATCATAAAACATGTTTATACACTCAAGAAATCATATAAAATTTGTAAAATAATGTTTAAGCATTGAACCACCTACATTGAAGGTCGAAACTCCTGGAAATTGATGCTAAACCACAACCACACCTCAATAAAACACTATAAATGCAATATTGAACCATAAATGGAAAGATTTAACCCTAAAAATTACACCCAACCCACTGGAAAAGTGAAACCCTGAAGAAAGATGAAGAAACCCCTAGAAAGGGAGAGAAACCAAGAAATAATATACTTTATTCAGGGTTTCCTAAGGAATCCAATCCAAATATCCCACTAAAATGGAGCCCAAGGGAGGAAGGAGGAAGGGGGAGTCGCGCTTGGGGTAGGAAATCTAGAGTGGGGGAGAGGGTGAGTGATTTGGGGTTAAAAATCAGGGAAAGATAAACTTAAAAATCCAGTTTTTAATGACCTGGACAGGTCTCACAGTTAGTCCACATGGTTTTCCAAACCATGTAGAAATTGTGCTCCTCAAACTGTCTAAGCAATACATTCCACACGATTAACCCACATGGCTTACAAACCATGCGCTAACCGTGTGATAAGCCTCTGTCTAAAAATGAAATATTGGCACATGGTTTCCTAGGCATGGCACATGGTTTCCCCTAACCATGCGCAAGTTGTGATCCACCCCCATTCAAAGCCAAATTTTTCCATTATTCTCCTAAAACTCAAGAAAAAATCAAATGAAAAATGCAAGACCAAAATAAACAGAATAAATACCTCAAAGATAAATACTGATTGTGACATATCTAAATCTTGAGACTTGTAGGATATAAACATAATATAGGTCATTATAGTAAAATCATCAATGAAGGTTATGAAATACCTATCTCCTCTTTATTAATTCATTTTCATTGTTCAAAAACATTAGTGTACACCAGATTCAATGGTCTCTCTGTTTGAATGTAAACTCATTTAGAAGTTTTGTTTATCATCTTACCTTTCCTGTAGGTCTTGAAAACTATAATAGTATTTTATTTTAGTGAATTAAAGTTTCCCAAATATTGTTATTGGTTAATTTTCTCAACTTATTTTGGCCAATATAGCCCAATATTTTATACTATAAACTATTTTCAGTTATCAAACTCAAATAAAAATATGATTTTGCTTCCCCAATTTTAAAAATATTAACTTGAGTTATAATTCCCTTTGAGATAACAACTTCATCTATGATCCTCTTCACAAGACATCCACCTTTATTGATAATAATTTAATTTTCATCATCACAAAGTTTTGATACATTTAATAGTTTGTTTTTTATGGTGTCAATAAATAAAACATTATTATGAATAATTTGGTTCATTCCAAACTTCTTGTTCCAACACATTTAATTTTAAGTGAGTTTTAATTACCAAAGGTGATAACACCTCTCCCATAATTATCTAAATTATTTATTTTATTCATATATCTAGTCATATGATATGAACGACCACTATCCATTATCAATGGATTCTCAGTTTTTTATTCTTTAAAAGAAACCTCTGCAATATTTTCTAATTGGTTTTGAATTTTCTTCTTTTCTAAAATCTGATTAAAGTTAAATAGACCTGATGTAATAGTGACACAATCATTATATGTGTTCCCATATTCCCCATATCTTCCACATGACTATTTCAAACACCCAAAGTTGTTTCTTCTTAAAAAATTCAATTCAATTTGTTGATGCATGAATATATTTTCCACTTTTTGCGACTATCTCCCCCTTGAATCATAAACTCTCCTTAGACTTATAAGAGATATATTATATCATAAACTATATGTTTTATCCCCAAGTATACCACAATAACAACAATCACCCTAAAACCTTCTCTTTTTGTTGAAGTTTTGATTTTGTCTATGAAATTTTATTTGCTCATTTCAAGTATGTGTTATGATGAATTCACAGAAAATTATCATGTGCATCTTCTCTATATATCTAGGGTTGTAATGGATATTTTCTCATAATTTTTATCTTTCCAAATATGTTCATATTTTTATCTTTCTTCTTACTTTCCATATATGATAGGTTATTGTTTTCCCCTAATATCTTGAGAATTCAAATCTTATTTCTACAATGATATTTCATCAAGAATTTTAATACCATGTTCACCAAATTGAATATCATATCTGATAAATTTCTATTGATTAGATCATTCACATTTAACTTTAATATCATTATTAAAGTTATATTTTTTTCACTTCATGTTTCTAAATTCAACAATTTTCTGCTTTAATTTTTCAATCTCCTTATCTTTTAGAACAATAGTGAAAGTCATATCATCAATAATACTCTTATTTTATACATTTATAAGCTTAAATTTTTCTATTTCTTAAATAATATTATATTTCTTATTCTGATGTTATTTAATTTCTTCTGATTTATTCTTGAGATATGAGTTTTGATCTCTCAATCTTCCAATCCTTTTTAGAAACATTTTAATTTTCATACTAATGGTATATTCTTTGGTTGACTCACTTTGTTAAGAAATATATTAATTATTAGTGTGTAAATCATCATCTATTATGTTATATGCTTCTATTTTTTAATCCATGATAACTCTATGAGAGCATTTTTAATGTGTCTTATCATCATCATTATAGTCATCACTATCATAAATCCCTTCTTTAACAGATTGAAAATTCAGTCTAAAAAATCTTAAAGAGATTTCCTTCTTCCCTTTCACATGTGATTTGTTGTGATCTTCCTTTGAAGAATGAGACCCTTTAAGTTTCCTCATATTCATCTTCATCTTTTAATTTTATGGGATAACCAGTAGATAAGTGACCAACCTTTCCAAAGTTGAAACATTTGAAAGGAAACTTTCCTTTTTTACTTACCTCCCCTTCCTTTAGTGAATCATCTTGACATTATAGAAAGTGTGTCAGCATAGTCTTCCATAGTTTCTTCTCAAAATGAATAGATTTATTTATCATCAATATTAAATTATTTGAGAGCATTAAAAGCAATCTATTTACCTTTATTTACTTTACTATTAATAGCAACACATATTCTCATTTCATAATTGATTAGAGTGTAATGAAACTCATAAATAGTAAACCCATCAAGATATTTCTCTTACAATGATGATACTTTAGTATAAAACTTATCTAGGAGAATTCTAATGAGATTATTGACAATAATAAAATCATAAATTTTCTCCCCAAACCCTCTGAATAATCTTAAAATAACATTTACTCTTATAAAAAACTCATAAATGGATTTAACTTCTTTTATTCTTATATTGTCAAACCATTGTCTTCTAAGTTGAAATTTTTCTTCCTTCACCTTTTAATTTCTTTCCTAGATTCTATAGATTTTTTCCCAAATTTCATTGGAATTCTTTCAACCCATAAACTATTTTAATTCTTTCTCTAATGATAAATATAGTATAGAATTTATATCTTTTATATCATTCTTAGTATTCCTATTGTCATCAGGAGTCCAAGAAGTAATTTACTTCGGCATAATTAAACCTTTAAGAGAAGTATCAAGAACATCCAATCCTAGGGATAAAAAATAAGGTAGCATCCTTCCTTCAATAAGTGAAAACCTTTGCTATCAAATGTGGGAACTCATTTTAGATTGGTTGGGTTGTGGTTATCCATAGTAAACCAACTTGAGATATTCAAGGGTGTGTATAGATTTGATACCAATTGAAAAGGATTGAATGGATGTGGGAATCACTAAGAGGGTGGATGAATCAATGCCTTGAAATTTTTTTTAGATAAAACCAATAATCCCTTCTACTTATTCAATATATATCTCATGAAACATTCAATATAGATAATAAATGAAGCACAGCATGTTTGTTAATGAGGATTTTCTCTTTAATGATGACTATGTCCCTAGTGTAAGTTGGTTTTTATCCAACACACACATAGATAATCTTTTATTATCAGTAAAATCTATAGGTAATAGTATGATCTTGAACCTTCTATATGTATTGGAACCAACCAATGATAATCATACTTCCATGGAACAAGCAACTCCTCATGAATAATGATCATCGATGAATGTATAAACCTCCTCACGGGCTCCAAGATGTTTATTTTCTTCCTCCTCCTTGCATGATAATCTTCAGTGGTTGTTCTCAAATATTCTTTGATACAATGGTGTATCATTTCTCATTTCTCATAATTCTCCAAACCCTCTCTTCCTTTATATTTTATTATTTATATTCATCAAATATATTCTAAGAATATTATTTCCATAATAGTTATGAAAATCTCCTTGAATATCAGTGGCATGGAATGACTCATTCAAACTTATTCAAATATGGTTCAAGGTGATTCTTTTAATTCTCCTTAATACTTAAGAAACTTTACCTTCACCTAATATTAAGTATCATGAACTTATTCTTCATTCAAATTCTCCATAAAATTATATAGTATATTTTTTTAATATATTCACATGTGCATAAAAAATATAGCAACACGATGTGTGATATAGTGTGGAGCTTATAATCTAATTATTTTAAAACCATGATTCTTACCACAATCTCTATTATAGTGTGGTCTTAACTCTATCGAAAAAATTTCAACTATTTTAATGCTCATGTAATTTAACCTACTTTGAAAATAAACCATGGTGTACACTACGGAATAGCCTCCAGTTATTGCCCATTCTATATACACAACGTATTTCACTACAGTTTGGAAACACTAATCATCCTATTTCACCACTTAGGACTACAACATGTAACTTCTCCTTGTGTCATGGTTTCATCTCAAACACTAGCATATCTCAACTAGTTATTTAATCACTACAAAAATAATCATGGTTAACATGGATGATCATGATGTTTACTTTCAATCAAGAATAATACTATTGCATCATCGAAATATATTTCTTTAGAAAATAAAAATTTTGGAAACTGAGATTTTCACCCAAAAAATAAGCATCCATAACAAGCAATCGTGAAGATATACAGTGTGGAGCAAACAAGCAACTGTATGGATCAACTGTATGTAGATATATAATTGACCATGCATCATACAAGCAACTATATAGATCGATCACATATATAACCTACTGAACATGACTTTATTTACTTACCATATAGAATTGAAGCTACCGCATGAAGATATCTAGGGACAACCCCAGGTATTATTATATTGCATGAAGAGAGTTAGGGTTGACCCCAAGTATTGATCTAATGAAATTATCGAAACCCAAATACTTCAAAAAAAAATCCAAAATGTTGTAGATATTTATTTTATATCCACCAACACTTGTATATTATTTCCTTAAGGATCAGCACATCAATTATCACATTAAATAGATATTTCCCAGAAAACAACAACATCATCAATGGTTCAACACTATACACCCCTATTATACTAAAGACATATTGTATGAAACCCTGTGTGGTATAATTCATGGTTCATCCAGTGCACAAAACCTATTTTGTGCCTCATGAGCATATTTTATATCCTGATAAAAGAATCATACTCACCCTAACACTAACATTTCATCACAACCTATAATACTCCATGATAAAAAATCAGAGTTGTACTTTGAGAGTTCAATTATCATTTATCTTCACAAGAAATATATATACAACATGAAATAATGATATATTGTAGATTTTATTTTTAAAAACATGATACATTTTATATTATTAAACTCTTTTAATAATTTTAATAAAACCATATATAAGAACCTGTCTAATAATATCACATATGATTGACTATCAAATCAACCTTGCATTTTTTTCACTTTTAAGGTTATTTTAAATTAATTAAATATATATGTAATATCTATATGACCATATAATAAAATCTCCCTATTAAACTATTATGTGATTAAAATCTATGAAGAAATCCATTTTCAGTAATAGCAAGACTTAGGAATCATATTCTTAATGCTCAACTATTTAAACATGGTATTCAAAGTTTTTAAATTAACAATTTCTAATTTTATGATGTTAATAACTCTTATTATCTATTTAGAACTATTTATAATTTCATCATCATCATTATCCTTAGAACCATTGCATCAAACTTTTTCCTTGAAATATTTTGGTAACTAATGCAACTTTTCTACATTTTTCTTTACCAACATATCTTAAACTCTTTTAGGAAATTTACTTTATGTTTTTGACTGATATAATCCTTTGTTTTTTAAATTTTAACTTCTTAAAGTACAAACATACTTCCAGTAGTATCTTAGAAACTATATTATTTATAGAATATCTTTCTAAGATACACAAACTCCTTTGTGTTGGGAAATAACACTTATTTTATTTTAGTGGGAATATTAAACAAATAAGTTATTGTATCTATATATTATATGGTATTTTATGTATTTGGAGTAGTATCTTGAAAAGAATATTTTATTCTTTAAAATATTCCACTGATGGTGGTGGGGTCATATCCCTTTTATTTTCTCAAACATCTAGATAAACTCTTTTATCCTAGATAAAACTCATTTATCTTTATCATATTCTGAAACATGTTATAGAATTTGATGTATCATAAACCAAGTGTAAAAAATCCATCATCTCATGTTGTTAATAACTACTACTTATTTATAGGAAACTTCTCTTATCAAATAAAATAAATGAGGTAATTATACACATCTATTACTTAGATACATATGAGATTGGTATAATTATTTACATTCAATTCTTTGATATTAAAACTCTTTGGTCCATAATTTCAAAAAAATAAAAAATCCAATAATTATTTCCATGATTTTGACATTTTTTATATTTAAAAAACTTGTGAAACATATATTTGGTATTATATACCCTTAAAAATCAAATAATTTATTTCAATAACACTGATACATGATATATAATTTCCATGTATTTTCTCAAACTCCTTCAGGTATTCTAGATAATTCCAACCTATGGGATAAATTTCTTTCCTTCATTATGTTATCTTTAGGATTTTTGAACTTGACTGGATACTTGAAGAACATTTTTAAACTTTCTAACTTCATTCTTCTGGTTTAAACCTTTACCCACTTGTACTGTCAATAAATTACTAGAGCATAACATAAAATTCCAGGATCATTTATGCCCAAAACATTGAAAATTTTGGGGAAAAAATTAATGAAATAATTCACATCATTGAAGCATTTAAAATGATGATTTCATAATTACAAAACTAAAACAATAAATAATAAATCCTATAGTCTCTCAAAGTCATTAACATGTCTAATCATGTTAAATTTATAAGAGAATACTAAAATTGCTTTGGTTATCTAGAATATATTTTTTAAAACCTCAAATGAATCATTCTATGCTTATTATAAGAATTTATATTCACATGTTGAACATCTTCAACATTTTTTGGCTCGAGAATAGGTTACATTAACACATAAATATTTTTTATATCTTAAGAACAATTATTAAGTTTTGTATCAAATAAAAAAGTTACTTACATTAAGCTTATTATTTAAAATATTTATCTCAAAGCAATGTTAGAAGATTATGAGGATTCCAATATAAATATAATAGAATCTTTTATCATATGAGTATCACGTTTTTTAATCATTTAATAAGAACTTTTATTAAATGCTCTCCCATTAAAATGATGACCCCCCTTTTAAAATTCATTGTATTCATTAGTGATCCAAGATCCGTATTTCACTATGAAATGAGTCCACTTTAGGGTTTCTCTAACAAATTAGTTATTTAGGTATAGAATCGTCCCAATAATATCATATATGACTCTTAGATGGTTGAGCAGACAACTCTTTGCCTAATCTGTCACATGGATAAATGCAACATTATTCCTCTGGTAACCTAATCCTATTAGGGTCTCCCTACCAAGTTTAACCCAAATAAAACATCAAAAATGGGAACCTTGTTCTATTAATTTCACCCTTTAATTACTTCTCTTACACAATATCCCAAGGGAATCCAACTATGGCATGAATTTCTTACTTGTATGATCGAATTCTTGATAAGTGTTCACTTTGAAAGTAATCTAACACTTAGTATTTTTAAAGGGGATTTAATATCACCATGTTATCTCATGTTATTCCCTTTATAAATAAATGATTCTAATGATTTATTTTGGGATCATATTCCTTCCATCAAATCAATATATTCAAATCATATTGATGTGTAACTCTTTGCACAAATCATAGATTATGTTACTAACACAAATTAAAATTAAACTATATTTATACATATCCAAATGTATCCCATGTATAAGGTATATGAAACACTTTCATGAAAATGTTTATAATTATATTAAATCAAAAATCCCTATAAGAGTAAGCATGGAGTGACAGATCGCCAACCCCCCATTTTTCTAGATAAAGCATAAGCCTCTGGGCTAGTGAGCAGTCCAACCCAAAGTCCATATACCCAAGGATACTTTACTCAAGAGAGACATTACTTTCATCATAATTATAACACCTAATATGTATAAACAATAATCAACTTATTAATTCAATATCATAATCTAGTACAAGCCAAAGTCAAGATAGAAGAAAATATAATCAATTATCACACCAAGCAAGTAAATCCTTAAATGCATTTATGAAAATTTATAGAATCATTTTAACACATTAAACTAAATCATATATACATACATAATATAAAAATTATATCTATGAATAAATTAGTGAATAAAATAAATAAATAAATAATTCATATATTTTATCATGAGATAAACTATTCATAAACAATTCATAAATAAAAAAGAAATTATAAACACTATATAATGTTGTTATTTATTATGTAAATTCCATAAATAAATAAATATAAACACTTCATTTTCCTCCATTATCAGATAGGGTGGTAAGGGTGGTGAAGGTTTTGGGACATGGTCACAGGGTCAAGTCCCCAGGCCAGCAGTTTCTCTACATTATCTTTATTGTGTCATGTGTCACTTTCACAGTTGTACCCAATTTTTTAAAATATAAACACTTTATATTTACTTCCAATATGAAATTTTTCATATTATTCATTATATTACATGAAATTTAAATATATGATATTATATAAAAAAAACATTTCATATTCCAATTTTGTTATGTAAACAATTTATATAATCTAAATATCACATATTTTATGCAATTTAAACCTTGATTATATCAATTATCAAAACTCTTTTTGATATGATTTAAATAATTTCTTAAATAAGGCCTTTTAATATGAAAAATTAAATTTTAAATATTATTAAAAATTCATAATATCAAATATAATCTTATTTATATATTTTCCTTATTTTTCAATTTATAAAACTTTTATAAATTAATTAATTTCCATATAAACCATTTATATCTAAATTATAAGTCCCACAACATAATTTGAAAAGGTTATTTTAATATTAACATTTAATATTATGGATATTTATTTATTAAACATTTTATAAACTTTTAAGTATTTAATTATAAAAAAATTGTAATTAATTAATTTATAAAAGTATTATAAATTAAATAAATATCTTAAAATACCACTTTCTATAATTTATAAACAATTTATAAATTATATAATTCAATTTTAAATTGAAATTTATAAAAAATCAATTTTTTATGATATCATATTTTACAATATCCATTATATCATATGGAACGATTGGCTTCATTATCTACCGTATTTAGTGATAGATAATTCCCAGCCTATAATATAACCCTTGTTTCCTAGAATATTGTATCATGTGATATACACTACTATATCATAATGATGATAAAATGCTCCCTTTTTTCCAACATGGCACAATGATATCATCATATATGGCATCCTATATCGTAAGCTACGATATACCAAAAACCAAAGGATTTTAACTGAGTCATTGCCTATGATATACCATATAATATAGTGAGGTTATATTAATTCTTATGATATCCTATATCATATATTCAATAAAAGTATGAAATTTTTATCATCTTTTATGATAAAAAATATGATATCATTATGAAAAACATGATTTTTCATTTTTTAAAATGATTTCGTGAATAAAAGGGCATGGTGATATTCTAATACCATTATTTGGTTTCTTAAGATTGATTAACACTTAATCAATATATTGGAATCAGTTAGAAATCCCAACCCCAATATCTACCATGTCTGAAACCTAAACTCATATATAAATATAAAATAAAGAAATTATTGTGCACCTTTCATTGATGAATGGATGAGACTCATTCTTCACTAATATGCTTGATAAAGATCACTTAGATATATCCAAATGACTCCCTCCTCTATATTGTATCCATGGGTTGAATCATAACACCCATCACATGTTCAAGAACCTCCTAAAAGCCACAATATGCTAACATCTTATGGAAGCTAAGGAAGGAGAAAGAAGATATCATTAGGTAAGGGAGAATTCATATGAGTGATAACTATCTCAATTTTTATGGACTATTTATATAAACCTATGGATATTCTTGAGTCTTCAGAGATTTTAATCAAATTTTATGAAATGTTTGAGTAAATCCTTCAGTCATTACATGCATTAATCATATGAATATATCAATCCTCCCATGTGTTTCAACATATAAAATCTCCATATTAATGATATCCATTAGTGGAATAGATGTGAATGATAACTATTATCATTTGGTTTCCCAATGAATCATATGATTCAAAACACATCATATAATATGATACACTGCATTATGATATATCCAATCATATTCTATGATTTAGATAAGGTAGTTCCATGATATCCCATAACATGTATTACGATATTCTTATATCTCACCATATTATATATCAAAAACTCATAATATTTGTTTAAGTATTTTGGTAATATCTAGTTTAAGAATTATTTAAGAACTCCATCCTTCTAGAATGCCATAATATAATGGTGTGTCTAAGAGGAAGAATGACACCTTTTGGAAATAGTTCAATTGATGATGAGTCAATGTCACCTAATTATATAATTTTACGGATATTCTCTAGGAACTAATGCATTTGTACTTAATCATATTCTATCTAAATTTTTCATAAAGATTCTATATGATATATGGACTGGGAAGCATCCCAATTTTTCTTTTATAAGTATTTGAGGTTATGAAGAATACTTATGATGTTTTGAGTCTAAAAAACCTGAAAAAAAATTAGAAAAATGATTATGTATTAGTTATTATAAAGAATTTATGGGATATTATTTCTATAATTCTACTAATAATAAATTGTTTGTGGGATAATATGGTATTTTCCTTGAGAAGGAACACATGGATTGAGGTGTCCATAGGAGGAAAATTGAACTTGTATAATTTTGAGACTAATAAATAGGAAGTGTTATTGAGAAATAAGATATGACAATTCCATAAAGGATTGTAGAAGATAAACTAATATAGATTACACAAGAACCTCAAAGGTCTAGTAGAATTCATCCAGAGATAAATAGGTGTGGATTTCTTATAGAAAATGATGATGAAGTATTGTTCATATATGATGAACCAACTACCTACCATCAAGAGTTCTGTTTAGATAAATGTTTAACTGGACATGAAATCTAAGATAGAATTCATGTACACTGACCAAGTTTGGAACTTGGAGGATTCACTTGAAGGGGTGAGTCTTGTAGAGTTAAAGTGGGTTTTCCATAAGAAAACTAACATGTGTGTTAAATTTTTTTCCTATAAATTATGTCTAGTAGAAAAAGGTTACAAAAAAATCATGGTATTGATAATAAAGGAACCTTTTCTCTATTAATTCCATTCATATATTTCTTTTCATAGTGGATCATTATGACTATGAGATATATCATATGGATGTAAAAACCACTTTCCTTGATGGGAATGTAGACAAGGGTATATATATGATACAACTTGGTAGTTTTGAAGTGCCAAATGTGACTGTCAAGGTTTTCAAGTTGCAACAGTCCATTTATGGATTGAAGTAAGCTTATTAGAGTTAGAATATATGGTTTGTACATGCAATCAAAGAGTTTATTTTAAATAAGAATATGGATTATTTTGGTAAATATGAGTGGTTTAGTGGGATTATTGTGATATTTATGGTGTTGTATATGGATGACATACTACTCATTGGAAATAATGTGCTGACTTTACATTCTGTAAAGATATAGTTGGGAAAATGCTTCTTGATGAAAGGAATGGGTGAAGAAACCTACATATTGGGTGTGGATATATATAGAGATAGATCAAAATGGTTGTTTTTATTAAATAAAAATGATTATATTGGTAAAGTGCTAAATAGGTTTATTATGTAGAAATTGAAAATGGGTATTTATTGTTGTTTTATGACATGATTCTTAAGAAAATACAATATCATTATAAAGAGATAAAAATAATGGATAAGATTCCTTATATTCCCTTTATTAATTTTGTAAAACCCCTAGGTTTATGTCTCATTTTTTGAAATCCTTAGAGAAAACCCTTGGAACACGGTTGAATATGAGTATGGATTATCATCCCTAAATAGATGGATAGTCTGAACAGACAATTAAAACACTAGAGGACATACTTAGGGCTTATGTAATGGATTTTTGTGTCTAATTAGAGGATCGTTTACCATTAGTGGAGTTCTCATATAATAACACTTACCAAGACTTGATATATATGGATCATTTTGAATCATTGTATGTGTGTCCTTGTATTTCTCCACTTTTTGGGTGGAAATATGTGAGAATTCACTAATTGGACCCAGCCTTGTGAAAAAGACAACATAGAAGATTCAATTGGTTAGAAAAATAATGGAGATGGATCAGAGTCATCAAAAATCGTATGTGGATCATCATCAATGATCGTTTTCATTTGAGTTGAGTGGTAATGTGTTCTTGAGAATCTCTCCAAGGCTCGAGCATTATATTTTTGGTAAGTATTTCAGGTTATCTTCTCGATACATAGAACCTTTTGAGATACTTGAATTACTTTTTGAGGAGTTATATCAGTTGGATTTACCACCAAGATTTAGTTTAGTACACAATGTGTTTCATGTAACTTATTTGAATAAGTACCAACCTGATCCTAACCATGTGATTCGATGGGATCACATTGACCTAGAGCCAGGTGCTACATTTATTCATGTTCTGGTATTGATTTTGGATGGAAAATACAAGCTCTTTCATGGTAAAAACATCATTCTACTATGGTTTTATGGAAACATGGTTGGATTTGGGAAGAAAAGGGGGAGCATGAAAAGAAAATGGTATATCAATTACCCAAACTCTTTTAGGAAAGTAAGGCTTTTCTACTTTCCAATGATTTAAAGGCCAATGGTGGGGAGAATTTAGCACCCTCGTTTTCATGTACATGACCCTTTATTCATGTATTTGGACTATATATAATGGTTAGGTTAAGTCATAGGAGGATATGAGTAAATTTGGAACATTTTTGAGGATTTATAGAGGTTCATGGTTTGTGCATGGTTAGTAAAAACCATGAAACATCTCTGGTAAACTGTGTAGGGGAAGACAGTGGACATTAGGAAGGCACGTGTTTGGGGCATAGTTTTTCCAAACCATGTGAATTACCAAGAGAATATGTGCATCTTGAAATATAGGGAATTGCATGGTTTTCATAT
The DNA here is from genome assembly GCA_963277665.1 of Viscum album. NCBI lineage: Eukaryota > Viridiplantae > Streptophyta > Magnoliopsida > Santalales > Viscaceae > Viscum > Viscum album. The sequence continues at coordinate 1,081,426,119 of OY728132.1, forward strand.
ATATTTTTAGCCATGAAATCCAATCATATGAGGCATATCCTTAAGATAGTATCACTACACAGTTGGCGCATGATTTTCCAAACCATGAAACCTAACTATGAGATATATGTTTAGCCCTCCTTAAAAATTGGATATAATGTGAATTAATCCTTTTAACCCTCTTTTATCCCTTAATCCTCCTATAAATTGAATTCGTTTTTTCCCAAGTCATGAGAGATGATCCCCTTCGATCTGGGATTGATTCCTAGAAAAATAAATGTGTATTGGAGGCTCAGACTCATCGGTAAGTGCATGTTATTCCTCATTATTCTTAGATCTGAGGTTCTTCTCTCTCTCAGAACCATATATCTAGTTTTTTATGGATAGATCTGTGTGTTATGGATGATTTTATGATGAAATATTGTTGGATACGGAGAAGGTAATGTGATTTGTGATCGTATCTTGAATTTTTATTGTGTTGTTCTTCGTTTTCACTAACTGTTATGAGGTAGGTGGATTATCTATTGACTTCAGTTGATTTATAACTTAAAGGATTAGTTTCTATTAAATTATTTTCTTGAAATGGTTGTGAAATATTGGTGTGATTCTTGATGTAAATCTTGTTTTGGTATTGGATTGGAAATTTTGGAAAGGTGATTGGTTTTGGAAAACCCATTTGTTTATAATTTTCAAATAGATATTTTAAAATGTTTATTTTAAAATTATGTTTGGTTTAATTCATGTAAATAATTTTTTAAATTCTTTAAAGAAATAAATTTTTTGATTGAAGTTACTTGGAATGATGTTGGTATAAATAGTTGGGTGTGATTTGAATGGGATGGATGATGGTCATGAAGTACCATCATCAAAATGGGATAGAGTATGGATGTAAAGTTCCAATGTCAATGGTGACACCAATATTGTGTGCATGTGTGGTTTTGTGTGTGTGTATGGAAAAGAATATACCAAATCAAATGAGAAATGGTTTAAAGTATTTTTTATTATTTACTTGGAAAAGATCATTTATAGTTTTGATATGAATTGTTTAAACTATTTTTAAACTATTTTTATACATGTACCAACAAGTTTTTTCATGGTATAATGAGTTGGGAAGTCATTGGGGAAAGCCTACAGAGTTTAGACACACCCCCTTCTTGGGAGCTATTGTGTGTTTGCAGATTTTATCTATCGAGACATTGGTAAAGGCAAGGTATCACAGTTATTTAGAGATTATTCATGATATTGGTGTCATGGAATGTGGAGTTGGATATTGGAGTGGGTTGGGTGTTTCCGGTTGATGTCACTTTGGAGTTTTAGAGTTTTGTGGTGTTTTAGTACTCTTTGAGTATGTATTTTGGTTTCTACTTATACTCTGATATGGTTTATCAGTTTGGTTATTCTTGAGTTTTATTTTATACTCATGCATTATAAATAGGTTTATTTAGTTGGTGTTGTTTATGTAGTTATATTCTTCGTATTTCAAATCTAAAATCATCCCCCAAATGTTCTTGAGGCCCTTGAAATTTATTTCCAACCTTTGGTTTCTTGGAGATGTCGCCTAAGGCCTAGTATCTCCCCTCTCACTCATCAATCCAATGAGTAGGTTCGGGATGTTACATATGTCATCTCATATACATGACCTGATGTTGCTTATACTTTGATCATAACAAGTAGATACTGTAACACCCCAAGTATTTTCAAATAAATTTAATATAGAATTTAATGAACACAACGCTAAGTATTTGCGAAACAACACTTTGTTATTATAATTATTTAAACAATATAGTTATAACCTATCCATTAAACATAATTTTGTCCCTTTTGTGATTTGAATTTCAAAAAAAGGACATTCACGATTGCGTTCATTAAGATATTTAGAGTCTGATATGATCAACTTAATTTTTTGGTGAATATTAAACCCTTTAAAATAGTAATGTACCCTTATGAATAGTAATATGACCCTTATAAATAGTAAATTAGACAAATTAAGAGTAAAATCATCCAAGATAGTATAAATAAAATTTAATAACCTTATAAATGAAAGTATGATATAATTGTATCATAGTACAAGTAAGAAAATATTTTAAAAATTAATAATTAAGTGTTGGTATTTTTGTGAGTAATAAATATTTAATTATAATTTTATAATTAATAAATTTATTTAAAAGAAAATTTATTTTCAAAAAATGTATTTATAACTAAATAATTTATTTTCCTATGACTTTAGGGTAATCTAATAAGACCTTTTTTATTTTTTCAAGGTGTTATAAGATTAGTTTTAACTTCAAAAACTGTATTTTTCGAGTAAATGATGATTTTAATTAAAAATTAAATTTATCATATTTGGAAAATTATTTTCATAAAATGGAGCTCATTTTTAAATTCTACACATCGAAAAATTGTTAGGGTGAATTTTTGGTATTTTTCTGAAATACTTGAATTTTTAGTGAATAGTAAAATACAGCAATTTATAGTATAAATAAATTATAAGATAAATACACTATTCCTTGATTCATCGATGATTTAAGTACCCTTGGATCGAAATAACATGAACTTATTACTATATTTAGTCATGAGAATCAATATTATTGCTTGTCTTGTGCAAAATAATAAAATAACGAGAAATTACCCCTCACCTCCACTATAAAAACCACTCATCACCCCCTCTTCTCATCACACCTTTCAAGATTTGAGCCTTGTAAAATTTATTCCCATTACTCTTCCAAATATCCTCCCCCATTACCATAATCTTTTGTTCTTATCAAAATACCAAAATCAATCCCCTTAAGGAGATTCTCAAGGAGAAGTATTCAAGAGGTAAAATCCTCTTCCTTTTCCTTTTATTTTCTTTTCAAGTTCTTTCTTTTAATATTATCTCCTAACCTAGTCTATCCAAATGAGAATTATAAATACATTAAAATTTATATACTATAATTATATCATTTTAAAGGAAGAACCATCATCAATCTCCTTACTCACACTCTTTTATTTTAAAAACAAAATCATCATCCGGGAGGTGCCGATTTACAACCTTCGTGGACAACAAACTTTCGTTCTTCAATTTCTTCTTCAATTATGATCATTATATAATTTTTATGATTAAAAAATAATATAATATATTCATTATAACCTATTTAATGTTCTGGAACCAATATATATACATAATACTAATTCATCCGACAAAACTAGTTCGTGGTGATCGAAATATCACGGTAAAAATCTAAATGATTCTCACTAAATGTATTATCTAATGATTCATCCTCATACCATATAAACATATGATATATATAAAAATTTAAAAAAATTATGATAATTAATAACATTTTATCCCAATTCTGGAGAAGTATTCCAATTCCACATGAATTTCCATACTCATATATAAGAATATTGATCGTGGAAACCAAAAAAACGAACACTCCTGAGTAATAAAATTATATCTTATAACTCATCAAAAAGGACATAAATGAACTTAATAAAATTATAATAAATAAAATTCATGTATATAATGTTATTAATTAATTAATTAATAGATTTAATTTGATTATGCAGGACGTTAAGGTCAAGTTTGGAACACATTCGGACATAAGGTAAGGGTTTTCTCGACTCACTTTCATTTCCATGAGATATACCTTACTCACCACTAATTATTGCGTGTGGTGTATGTATACTGACCTTTTATGTATCATGTCATGATTATATTTATTGTCATGTTATTCAATATATCATTTTATGATTATTAATTTTGGGTTATATGATTCAATTGATTACAATTTGGTAAGGGATTATACCTGAACCCCCATTTTTCCTTCAGGTTACTCTTTCCCCATCTTCACTCAAATGTAATGCTTATTTATTTTTGTATATTTCCTAAAAATTCTTTTTATATGTTCCAAAATCATATATCCAGATCATATCACCCTTATTTTATGGTGATATACATGTTTTAAAAAGGTTCCCTTCTCAATTCTTCCTCATAAACAAGCCTGATTCAAGGGAATTTCCCAATTTCTTGCTCATTTTTAAGTCCACTCAAAAATATATTTTAATCACTTTTATTTTTATAAAATTAATAATTTTATCATGAAAAACTATATTGGTTCATTTTGGTTTTATGAAAACAACATGCCTTTCTGCTTTAAAATCTCTTTAATATTTTCCTTAAACCGCACTAAAATGTTTTATTTCTAAAGTTTCTTAAAAAGTATGTTTACATGATTTCACTTTAGTGGGACATAATTTATGCCTAAAATAACATTTAAATGTCCTTACCTTTTCTTTTATGAGATATACAAGTTTAAAATCTTATTTTATGACAAATACAAATGATTTTCCAAAAGAACACTTCTTTCCAAAGTAAAAAGGGTTTTTCTCGTCTCATTTTTACTTCTATTAGATATAAGCCTTATTCACTAATATTTCTTATGTGTGGTGTATATACTACCATTTGATATTTTATATGATGAATTATATTATTTTCATGATATTATAAGTTTCATTTAATGTTAAAAGAGATTAAGATTTAAATGTTTCAAGGATGTATGGGACACTTTGGAATGTTTAAAGATTATTTTCCTCAAGAATTTATCAATGATTTTATTAGAGTAATTTCATCTTTGATACTTCAAAGTTTTATAGGAAACTTTTATTTAAATATATCATTTTATTCGACATATAATTAATGCATTGAACTTATTATGTGATGTGTGGGGCCCACTAAATCCCCTCGATGCATCGGTAGGTCTCATGAGACAAAACAGAAATATACTTTGGTCAAGGCCTTAACCATTTATTTTTCAGAAGTCTTGGTTGAGGCCTCAATGAAAGGTTTATGAGGTCCAGAATATTAATTCCCTCATTGTGATTTTAGTAATTGATAAATTGTGTGATTATTATACTATTATAATATCTATGGTGAAGTTTCATGGGATTATTTATATGGCGCTATTTATTCAGCTTTTATTCCTTCCATATTATGCTCAAAATTATATTTTAATGACATGTGTTATTAATTATTCATCATTCCTTCTTGTTTATGTTATATCTCTCACTGTATTTATTACACTTAGTGATAATTTGAGGTCACCCCTTTCATATGTTTCTTTTTCCCTAGGATTCTTAGAGGTATTTTATGAATGACTTGCAGGGTTAATCTAAGAGATCTTGGGTTTTATCAATGGAGTTTATATGTTTTTTCCTTTTAATATGTAATGTAAAGTTCATGTATGTAATCTAGTTTCCATAACTGATAAACTATTTGTTCCTTCGGTATAAAATTACTTGTAATAATACCAATGTAATAAAGTAAAGCACTGACTCTAGGATACTCGGGTCGGGGTCTTTATAGTTGGTATCAGAGGAAGTTTAGAAGTAACCTTGGAAACTAGATTTACAAAACATAGATTGTGGAACATAACCCTAATATAGACTTTGAGGATAAGAATTTAAGAATATATAAGAATTTTTTTAAGTTATAGATTATGTGTAACTTCCTAACAATACATCCTTGTCTATATACTACAAGTGGACGTGGTTCTGGCATAGATGTACTTAGGGTAACAACTCTGACAAGGTGTCCCGAGCCTAAATTAGGGTAACTTGATACACGACAATTGGCCTTACTGTGCACCTGGTTTGACACTCCCATGGGATATGCTTAGGATAATTCATATTTTCTTAATAAAACTTTATGAAGGATTTAAATATAAACATGTCCTCAAAGAAACCATGTTTATGATTATGATATTAGATACGCATAAATTTTTCAATTTATGTTATGCATGACACTAGTATTGGGATTATATATTATGTTTCATAATGTTATAATCTAATATAGTGTATGAAATTGTTTAGAAATGGTGCCTACTGGAAGGAACGAGAACCGCATCAATGCACATAATCCAAAGAGTAAGAATGATCATTTCTTCGATGGGTTTAAGCCAGTATTTCGAAGGGAACAAGCCGCTCAAACATTCTCGTCATATGAGGAGATAGTATCAGGTCCTAAAAAAGAAGTAGAAAGAGTTTTCTAAGTATTATGGATTTGGAAGGAAGTAAGAGAAGAAGAGGAAAACTGGGAAAAATATATATAAAGGGAATAAGGGAAAGAAGCATCTTCCAACATGTGATAATTGTGGAAGGAAAAACCTTAGAATATGCTTAAAAGGAATGGGAGTTTGTTAAAAGTGTTTAGATAAAGGAAAACATTGTTATGATTAAAATGGTAATAAAAAGTTTCCCAATGTCCAATGCTTCAACTGTAAGGATATTGGACACTACACAAATCAATGTCCCATGCGTCAAAGGAATATACACTAAAAGAAGAAAATGTATCATGGTTAATATTATGATACTACCACGGATGAAGTAGAATGATTAAGGTGTTTATGTTTGGATTAAAGAATTATGCCAATTGAGTATTTTTATCAATTATGTATTGGTTATAAGAATTGTGGAATATATAAGGACTGTACTACAGTACTATATCATAAAGGATCTAAGGTCATATGATGAATGTTACCAAGGAAAAGTGACTCAGTAGCATGTTAAACTTTTTGAAAAAATGTATGGTTGGGGGAAATACAACCCTTAATATGTTCCTGATACTAAGATATCGATTTTAGAATAAAGAGATGATTGATTTGGATAACGTAAATTGGATAGCACTTACTATCTTGGATCCAAATAATAGATTATCGACAAAGTGATATCTAGGGTTGGAATGGATATTTTCTCATAATTTTTATCTTTCCAAATATGTTAATATTTTTATCTTTCTTCTTACTTTCCATATATGATAGGTTATTGTTTTCCCATAATATCTTGAGAATTCAAGTCTTGTTTCTACAATGACATTTCAGCAAGAATTTTAATACCATGTTCACAAAATTGAATTTCATATCTGATAAATTTATTTTGATTAGATCATTCACATTAAACATTAGTATCATTATTAAAATTATATTTTTTTCTCTTCATGTTTCTAAATTCAACAATTTTCTGCTTCAATTTTTCAATCTCCTTATCTTTAAGAACAATAGTGAAAGTCATATCATCAATAATACTCTTATTTTTTACATTCATAAGCTTACATTTTTCTATTTCTTCAACATTATTATATTTCTTATTCTGATGATATTTAATTTCTTATGATTTCTTCTTGAGATATGAGTTTTGATATATCAATCTTCCAATCCTTTTCAGAAACATTTTAATTTTCATACTAATGGTATATTCTTTGGTTGACTCAACTTGTTCAGCAACATATTAATTATTAGTGTGTAAATAATCATATGTTATGTTATCTGCTTCTATTTTTTAATCCATGATAACTCTATGAGAGAATTTTTAATGTGCCTTATCATCATCATTATAGTCATCACTATCATAAATCCCTTCTTTAATAGATTGAAAATTCATTCTGAAAAATCTTAGAGAGATTTACTTCCTCCCTTTCACAAGTGATTTGTTGTGATATTCCTTTGAAGAATGATACCCTTTCAGTTTCCTCATATTCATCTTCATCTTTGAATTTTATGGGATAAACAATAGATAAGTGACCAACCTTGCCACAATTGAAACATTTGAAAGGAAACTTACCTTTTTTACTTACCTCCCCTTACTTTAGTGAATCATCTTGACATTATAGAAAGTGTTTCAGCATAGTCTTCTATAGTTTCTTCTCAAAATGAATAGATTTATATATCATCAATATTAAATTCTTTGAGATCATTAAAAGAAATATATTTATCCTTATTTCCTTTACTATTAATAGTTACTCATCTTCTTATTTCATAATTTATGGGAGTGTAATGCAACTCATAAATAGTAAACCCATCAAGATATTTCTCTTACAATGATGATACTTTAGTATAAAACTTATCTAGGAGAATTCTGATGAGCTTCTTGACAATAATAAAATCATCAATTTTCTCCCCAAACCCCTTGACTAATCTTATAATAACATTTACTCTTATAAAAAACTCATCAATGGATTCATCTTCTTTAATTCTTATATCTTCAAACAATTGTCTTCTAAGTTGAAATTTTTCTTCCTTCACTTTTTAATTTCCTTCCTATATTATATAGATTTTTTCCCAGATTTCATTGAAATTATTGCAACCCATAAACTCCTTTAATTACTTATATAATGATAAATATTGTATAGAATTTATATCTTTTGTATCATTCATAGTATCCCTATTTTCATTAGGAGTCCAAGAAGTAATTTACTTCGGCATAATTAAACATTTAAAGAGTAGTATCAAGAACAACCAATCCTAGGGATAAAAAATAAGGTAGCATAACTCATTTTAGATTGGTTGAGTTGTGGTTATCCATAGTAAACCAACTTGAGATATTAAAGGGTGTGTATAGATTTGATACCAATTGAAAATTATTGAATGGATGTGGGAATCACTAAGATGGGGGATGAACCAATTCCATGAAATTATTTTTAGATAAAACCAATAATCCCTTCTACTTATTCAATATATATCTCATGAAACATTTAATGTAGATAATAAATGAAGCATGACATGTTTTTTAATGAGGATTTTCTCTTTAATGGTGACTATGTCCCTAGTGTAAGTAGGTTTTTATCCAAAACACACATAGATAATCTTTTATTATCAGTAAAATCTATAGGTAATAGTATGATCTTGAACCTTCTATAAGTATTGGAACCAACCAATAATAATCATACTTCTATAGAACAAGAAACTCATCATGAATAATGATTATCAATGAATGTATAAACCTCCTCACGGACTCCAAGATTTTTATTTTCTTCCTCCTCCTTGCATGATAATCTTTAGTGGTTGATCTCAAATCTTCTTTGATACAGTGGTGTATCAGTTCTTATTTCTCTGAATTCTTCAAACCCTCTCTTCCTTTATATTTTATTATTTATATTCATCGAATATATTCTAAGATTATTATTTCCATAATAGTTATGAAAATATCCTTGAATATCAGTGGCATGGAATGACTCATTCAAACTTATTCATTTCTGATTCAAGGTGCTTTTAATTCTTCTTAATACTTAAGAAACTTTACCTTCACCTAGTATTAAATATCATGAACTTATTATTCATTCAAATTCTCCATAAAATTATAGAGTATATTTTTTGAAAATATTCACATGTGCATAAAAAATATAGCAACACGATGTGTGATATAGTGTAGATATTATAATCTAATTATTTTAAAACCATGATTCTTACCACAGTCTCTACTATAGTGTGGTCTTAATTATCTCACAAATTTTTCAACTATTTTAATGCTCCTGTAATTTAACCTACTTTGAAAATAAATCATGGTGTACACTATGGAATAGCCTCTATTTATTTCCCATTATATATGAAAAACGTATTTCACTACAGTTTGGACACATTAATCATCCTATTTCACCACTTAGGACTACAACATGTAACTCCTCCTTGTGTCATGGTTTCATCTCAAACACCATCATATCTCAACTAGTTATTTAATCATTACAAAAATAATCATGGTTAACATGGATGATCATGATGTTTACTTTCAATCAAGAATAATACTATTACATCATTGAAATATATTTCTTCAGAATATAAAAATTTTGGAAACTGGGATTTTTACCCTAAAAACAAGCATCCATAACAAGAGGTCATGATGATATATTGTGTGAAGTAGACAAGCAACTATTTGGATCAACTGTATATAGATATCCAACTGACCATGCAACATACAAGAAACTCTATTGATCGATCACATATAAAACCTACTGAACATGACTTTGTTGACTTACCATACAGACTTGAAGCTACTGCATGAATAGATATAGGGACAACCCCAAGTATTAATCTTTTGCATGAAGAGAGTTAGGGTCGACCACAAGTATTGATCTAATGCAAGTATCAAAACCAAAATACTTCAAAAACATTTCCAAAATGTTGTATATATTTATTATATATACACCAACACTTGTATTTTATTTCCTTGAGGATCAGCACATCAAATATCACATTAAATAGATATTTCCAACAAAACAACAACATCACCAATGGTTCAACATTATACACCCCTATTATACTAAAGACATAGTGTATGAAACCCTGTGTGGTATAATTCATGGTTCATCTGGTGCACAAAACCTATTTTGTGCCTCATGAGAATATTTTATATCCTGATACAAGAATCCTACTCACCCTAACCCTAACATTTCATCACAACCTATAATACTCCATGATAAAAATCTATTAGGGGTAAATCAAAGTTATACTTTGAGAATTCAATTTTCATTTATCTTTACAAGAAATATAAATAAAACATGAAATAATGATATATTGTTGATTGTATTTTTAATAACATGATACATTTTATATTATTAAAATCTTTTAATAATTTTAAAAAAACCATATATAATCACCTATCTAATAATATCATATATGATTGATAGTTAGATCAACCTTGTGTTTTTTTCACTTTTAAGGTTTTTTTAAACTCATTAAATATCTATGTAATCTCTATATGACCATATAATAAAATCCCCCTATTAAACTATTATGTGAGTAAAATCTATGAAGAAATACATTTTGAATAATGGTGAGACTTAGGAATCATATTCTTAATGTTCACCTCTTTGAACATGGTATTCAAAGTTCTTAACTTAACAATGTTAAATTTTATGATGTTAATAACTCTTATTATCTATTTAGAACTATTTATAATTTCATAATTATTATTATCCTTAGAACCATTCCATCAAACTTTTTCCATTAAATATTTTGGTAACTAATGCAAATTATCTACATTTTTCTTTACCAACATATATTAAACTCCATTAGGAAATTTACTTTATGTTTTTGACTGATATAATCCTTTGTTTTTTTAATTTTAACTTCTTAAAGTCTAAACATTCTTCTACCAGTATCTTAGAAATTTTATTCTTTATAGAATATCTTTTTAAGATACACAAACTCCTTTGTGTTAGAAAATAACACTTATTTTATTTTAGTGGGAATATTTAACAAATAAGTTGTTGTATCTATTTATTATATGGTATTTTATGTATTTGGAGTATTATCTTTAAAAGAATATTTTATTCTTTAAAATATTCCACTGATGGTGGTGGGGTCATATCCCTTTTATTTTCTCAAACATCTAGATAAAATCTTTTGTCCTAGATAAAACTCATTTATATTTATCATCTTCTAAAACATGATATAGAATTTGAGGTATCATAAACCATGTGTACAAAATCCATCATCTCATGTTGTTCATAACTACTACTTATTTATAAGAAACATCTCTTATCAAATAAAATAAATGGGTTAATTATACATATTTATTACTTAGATCCATATATGATATTGGTATATTTATTTACATTTAATTATTTGATATAAAAAACTCTTTGGTCCATAACTTGAAAGAAAAATACAAAATCCAATAATTATTTCCATGATTTTGACATTTTTATATTTAAAAAACTTGTAAAACATTTAGTTGGTATTATATACCCTTAAAAATCAAATAATTTATTTTAATAACACTGATACATGATATATACTTTCCATGGATTTTCTCAAACTCCTTCAAGTATTCTATATAATTCCAACCTATGGGATAAATTTCTTTCCTTCATTATTCTATCTTTAGGATTTTTGAACTTGACTGGATACTAAAAGAACATTGTTAAACTTTCTAACTTTCTTCTTCTGGTTTAAACCTTTAACCACTTGTACTATCAATAAATTACCAAATCATGACATAAAATTCCATGATCATTTATTCTCAAAACATTGAAAATTTTGGGAAAAATTTAATGAAATAATTCACATAATTAAAGCATTTCAAATGATGTTTTCATAAATACACAACTAAAACAATCCATAATAACGCCTCTAGTATCTCAAAGTCATTAACATGTCTAATCGTGTTAAATATATAATAGAAGAATAAAATTACTTTGGTTATATAGAATTTATTTTTTTAAACCTAAAATGAATCATTCTATGCTTATTATAAGCATTTATATTTACATGTTGAACATATTCAATATTTTGTTACTCAGGAATAGGTTGTGCTAACACATAAATATTTTTTATTTCATAAGAACGATTCTTAAGTTTTTTATTGATTAAAAAAGTTGATTACATTAAGATTATTATTTAAAATATTGATCTCAAATCAATGTTAGAATATTAGGATGATTCCAATATATATATAATAGAATATTTTATCATATGAGTATAATGTTTTTTAATCATTTAATAAGTACATCTATTAAATGTTCTCCCATTAAAATGATGACCCCCTTTAAAAATTCATTGTATTCATTAGTGATCCAAGATTCATATTTCACTATGTAATGAGTCCACTTTGGTGTTTCTCTCACCACTTAGTTATTTAGGTATGGAATCATCCCAATAATATCATATTTGACTCTTGGATGGTTGAGCGGACAACTCTTTGCCTAATCCATCACATGGATAAACGCAACATTATTCCTCTGGTAACCTAATCCTATTAGGGTCTCCTAACCAATTTTAACCCAAATAAAACATCAAAAATGGGCACCTAGTTCTATTAAGTTCACCCTTTACTTACTTCTCTTACACAAGATACCAAGGGAATCCAACTATGGCATGAATTTCCTGATTGTATGATCAAAGTCTTGATAAGTTTTCACTTTGAAAGTAATCTAACACTTAGTATTTTTAAAGGGGATTTAATATCTCCATGTTATCTCATGTTATTCCCTTTATAAATAAATGATTCTAATGATTTATTTTGGGATCATATTCATTCTACAAAATCAATATGTTTAAATCATATTGATGTTAAACTCTTTGCACAAATCATAGATTATGTTACTAACCCAAATTAAAAGTCAACTATATTTATACACATCCAAATGCATCCCATGTATAGGGTATATGAAACACTTTCATTCAAATGTTTATAATTATATTAAATCAATAATCCCTATAAGAGTAAGCATGGAATGAAAGATCGCCAACCCCCCATTTTTCTAGACAAGGCATAAGCCTCTAGGCCAGGGAGCAGTCCAACCCAAAGTCCATATACCCAAGGATACTTTACTCAAGAGAGACATCACTTTCATCATAATTCTAACACCTAATATGTACAAACTATAATCAACTTCTTAATTCAATCTCATAGTCTAGTATAATCCGAAGTCAAGGTAGAAGAAAAGTAAATCAATTATCACACCAAGCATGTAACTCCTTAAATGCATTTATGAACATTTATAGAAGCGGTCTAACACTTTAAACTAAATAATATATCCATAAATAATATAAAAATTATATCTATGAATAAATTAGAGAATAAAATTAATAAATATATAATTCATATATTTTAGCATGAGATAAACTATTCATAAACAATTCATAAATAAACAAGCAAATATAAACACTATATAATTTTGTTATGAAATTCCATAAATAAATAAATATAAACACTTTATTTCCCTCCATGGTTGGCTAGGTTGGTAAGGGTGGGGAAGGTTTTGGGGCATGGTCGTGGGGTCAAGTCCCCAGGCCAGTAGTTTCTCTACATTACTTTTATTGCGTCATGTGTTGCTTTCACGTTTATACCCAATTTTTTAAAATATAAACACTTTTTATTTACTTTTAATAAGAAATTTTTCATATTATTCATTATATGACATGAACTTTAAATATATGATATTATATGAAATAGAAACATTTCATATTCCAATTTTGTTATGTAAACAATTTACATAATCTAAATATCGCATATTTGATGTAATTTAAACCTTGATTATATCAATTATCAAAACTCTTTTTGATATTATTTAAATAATTTCTTAAATAAGGCCTTTTAATCTGAAAATTTAAATTTTAAATATTATGAAAAATTCATAATATCAAATATTAACTTCTTTATATATTTTCCTTATTTTTTAATTTATAAACCTTTTATAAATTAATTAATTTCCATATAAACCATTTATATCTAAATTATAAGTACCGCCACATAATTTGAAAAGGGTATTTTAATATTAACATTTAATATTATGGATATTTATTTATTAAACATTTTATAAACATTTAAGTATTTAATTATGAAAAATTTATAATTAATTAATTTATAAAAGTTTTATAAATTAAATAAATAACTTAAAATACCACTTTCCATAATTTATAAACAATTTATAAATTATATAATTCAATTTTAAATTTAAATTTATAAAAAATCAATTTTTCATGATATCATATTTTACAATATATGTTATATCATACGGAACGGTTGCCTTCATTATCTACCTTATTTAAGGATAGATAATTCTCAACCTATGATATAACCCTTGTTTCTTAGCACATTGTATCATGTGATATACACTACTATATCATAATGATGACAAAAATCTCCCTTTTTTTCCAACACAGCACAATGATATCATCATATATGGAATCCTATATTTTATGCTACAATATACCAAAAACCAAAGGATTTTAACTGAGTCATTGCCTATGATATACCATATAATATAGTGAGGTTATATTAATTCTTATGATATCCTATATCATATATTCAATCGCAGTATGAAATTTTTATCATCTTTTATGATAAAAAATATGATATCATTATGAAAAAACATGATTTTTCATTTTTCAAAATGATTTCGTGAATAAAAGGGCATGGTAATGTTCTAATATCATTATTGGGTTTCTTAAGATTGATTAACACTTATTCAATATATTAGAATCAGTTAGAAATCCCAACCCTAATATCTACCATATGTGAAACCTGAACCCATATATAAATTTAAAATAAAGAAATTATTGTTCACCTTTCACTGATGAATGGATGAGACTCATTATTCATTCATATGATTGATAAATATCACTTAGATATATCCAAATTACTCCCTCCTCTATAGTATATCCATGGGTTCAATCGTAACACCCATCACATGGTCAAGACCCTCCTAAAAGCCACAATATGATAACATCTTATAGAAGCTAATGAAGGAGAAAGAAAAGATCATTAGGGAAGGGAGAATCCATATGAGTAGTAACTATCTCAATTTTTATGTACTATTTATATAAACCTATGGACATTCTTGAGTATTCAGAGATTTTAATCAAATGTTATGAAATGTTCGAGTAAATCCTTCAGTCATTACATGCATTAATCATATGAATATATCGATCCTCCCATGTGTTTCAACATATAAAATGTCCATATTAATGATATCCATTAGTGGAATAGATATGAATTATAACTCTTATCATTTGGTTTCCCAATGAATCATATGATTCAAGACACATCATATAATACGATACACTGCATTATGATATATCCAATCATATGCTATGATTTAGATGAGGTAGTTCCATGATATCCCATAACATGTATTACGATATACTTACATCTCACCATATGATATATCAAAAAATCATCATATTTGTTTAAGTATTTAGGGAATATCTAGTTTAGGAATTATTTAAGAACTAGCTCCTTTGAGAGCACCATAATGGAATGGTGTGTCTAAGAGGAAGAATGGCGCCTTTTGGAAATAGTTTGATTGATGATGAGTCAATGTCACCTAATTATATAATTTTAGTGATATTCTCTAAAAACTAATTCATTTTTACTTAATCATATTATATCTAAATTAGTCATAAAGATGCTATATGATATATGGACTAGGAAGCATCCCAATTTTTCCTTTATAAGTATTTGAGGTTCTGAAGCATACTTATGATGTTTGGAGTCTAACAAACCTGAAAAAAAGTTAAAAAATGATTATTTATTAGTTATTATAAAGAATTTATGGGGTTTTATTTCTATAATTCTACTAATAATAAAGTGGTTATGGGATAATATGGTATTTTCCTTGAGAAGGAACACATGGATTGAGGTTTCCATAGGAGGAAAATTGAACTTGTATAAGTTTGAGACTAATAAATAGGAAATGTTATTGAGATAGAAGATGTGAAAATTACATAAAGGATTGTAGAATATAAACTAATATATATTACACAAGAACATCAAAGGTCTAGTAGGATTCATCAGGTGATAAAGAGATGTGGATTTCTTATAAAAAATGATGATGAAGTAATGTTCATATATGATGAACCAACTACCTACCATCAAGATTTATGTTTAGATAAATGTTTAAATGGACATGAAATCTAAGATAGACATCATGTACACTGACCAAGTTTGTAACTTGGTGGATGCACTTGAAGGGGTGAGTCTCGTAGAGTGAAAGTGGGTTTTCCATAAGAAAACTAACATGTGTGGAAAATTTTCTACCTATAAATTATTTCTAGTATAAAAAGGTTACAAAAAATCAGGGTATTGACAATAAAGTAAGATTTTCTCTAGTACTAGTGATAAATTACATTCATATATTTCTTTTCATAGTGGATCATTATGACTATAATATATATCATATGGATGTAAAAAACACTTTCCTTGATGAGAATTTAGACAAGGGTATGTATATGATACAACCTGGTGGTTTTGAAGTGCCGAATGTGACCGCCAAGGTTTTCAAGTTGAAATGGTCCATTTATGGATTGAATTAAGCTTATTAGAGATATAATATATGGTTTTTACATGCAATAAAAGAGTTTGGTTTCATTAAGAATATGAATGATTCTTGTAAATAAGAGTGGGTTGGTGGGAGTATTGTGATATTTATGGTGTTGTATATGGATGACATACTACTCATTGGAAATAACGTACTGACTTTATATTCTGTAAATATACAGTTGGGAAAATGCTTCTTGATGTGAAAGGAATGGGTGAAGAAACCTACATATTAGGTATGGATATCTATAGAGATAGATCAAAATGGTTGTTTTGACTGAGTAAAAATACTTATATTGGTAAAGTGCTAAATAGGTTTACTATTTAGAAATTCAAAATGGGTCTTTATTATTGTTGCATGATATGATTCTTAAGAAAATAAAATTTCCTTATAAAGAGTTAAAAATGGTGGATAAGATTCCTTATATTCCCTTTATTAATTTTGTAAAACTCTTAGGTTTACCTCTCATTTTTGGAAATCCTTATAGTAATCCCTTGGAACATGGTTGAATATGAGTATGGCTTATCACCCCTAAATAGATGGATAGTCTGAACAGACAATTCAAACACTGGAGGACATACTTAGGTCTTATGTAATGGATTTTTGTGTCTAATGAGAGGATCATTTACCATTAGTGGAGTTCTCAAATAATAACACTTACCAAGCCTTGATATATATGGATCATTTTGAATCATTGTATGGGTGTCCTTGTCTTTCTCCACTTTTTGGGTGTAAATATGTGATAATTCACTAATTAGACCCAGCCTTGTGAAAAATACAACATAAAAGATTCAATTGGTTAGAAAAAGAATGGAGATGGCTCAGATTCATCAAAAACCGTATGTGGATCATCATCGATGATCATTTTCATTTGAGGTGAGTGGTAATGTGTTCTTGAGAATATATCTAAGGCTCGAGCATCATATTTTTGGTAAGAATCACATGTTATCTTCTCAATACATAGGACCTTTTGAGATACTTGAATTACTTTTTGAGGAGTTATATCAGTTGGATTTACCACCAAGATTTAGTTTAGTGCACAATGTGTTTCATGTAACTTATTTGAAGAAGTACCAACCTGATCTTAACCATGTGATTCGATGGGATCACATTGACCTAGATCCAGGTGCTACATTTATTCATGTTCTGGTATTAATTATGGATATGAAATACAAGCTCTTTCATGGTAAAAACATCAGTCTAGTGTGGCTTTTATGGAAACATGGTCAGATTTGGGAAGAAAAAGGGGAGCATGAAAAAAAATGGTTGATCAATTACCCAAACTCTTTTAGGAAATTAAGGATTTTCTACTTTACAAGGATGGAAAGGTCAATGGTGGGGAGAATTTAGTACCCACATTTTTATGTACATGACCCTTTATTCATGTATTTGGAGTATATATAATGGTTAGGTTAATTCTTAAGAAGATATGAGTAATTTTGGAACATTTTTTTAGGATTTCTATAGGTTCACAGTTTGTGCATGGTTAGTATAAACCTTTCAACATCTTTAGTAAATTGTGTAGGGGAATACAATGAACATTAGGAAGGCACGTGGTTGGGGCATGGTTTTTCCAAACCATGTGATTTCCCAAGATAATCTGTGCATCTTAAAATATAGGTAATTGTGTGGTTTTCATATGGTTTTTCTAACCATGCAAGCCAATCATACGAGGTATATCCTTAATATGGTATCACTGCACGGTTGGTGCATGATTTTCCAAACCATGAAACCTAACTATGCGATATATGGTTAGACCTCCTTAAAAAGTGTATCTAATATGAATTAATCATGTTAACCCTCTTTTATCCCTTAATCCTCCCATAACTTGAATTCATTTTTTCCCAAGGCATGAGAGATTATCCCCTTCGATCTGGTATTGATCCATAGAAAATTCAATGTGTGTTGGAGGTTTGGATTCGTCAGTAAGTGCATGTTCTTCCTCATTCTTCTTAGATCCAAGGTTCTTATCTCTCTTGAAACCATATATCTAGTTTTTTATGGATATATTTGTGTGTTATGGATGATTTTATGATGAAATATAGTTGGATATGGTGAAGGTAATGTGATTTGTGATTGGATCTTGAATTTTTATTATTTTGTTCTTCATTTTGACCAACTTTTGTGAGGTAGGTGGATTATCTCTTGACTCCAGTTGATTTATAACTTAAAGGATTAGTTTCCATTAAATTATTTTCTTGAAATTGTTGTGAAATATTGGTGTGATTCTTGATGGAAATCATGTTTTGGTATTGGCTTGGAAATTATGGAAAGTTTATTGGTTTTGGAAAACCCCTTTGTTTATAATTTTAAAATGGTTATTTTAAAATTATGTTTGGTTTAATTCATGTAAATAATTTTTTAAATTCTTTAAAGAAAAAAATTTTTTGATTCAAATTACTTGGCATGATGTTGGTATAAATAGTTGGGTGTGATTTTAATGGGATGGATAATAGTCATGAAGTACCGCCATCAAAATGGGATAGAGTATGGATGTAAAGTTCCACTGTCAATGGTGACACCAATCTTCTGTGTGTGTGTTTGGTTGTGTGTGTGTGTATGGAAAAGAATATACCAAATCAAATGAGAAATGGTTTAAAGTATTTTTTATTATTTACTTGGAAAATATCATTTATACTTTTGATATAAATTATTTAAACTGCTTTTAAACTATTTTTATAAATGTACTAACAAGTTTTTTCATGGTCTCATGAGTTTGGAAGTCATTAGGAAAATCCTATTGAGTTTAGACACACCCCCTTCTTGGGCACTATTGTGTGTTTGTAGATTTTATCTATCGAGACATTGGTAAAGGCAAGGTATCACAGTTATTTAGTGATTCTTCATGATACTGGTGGCTTGGCATGTGCAGTTGGATATTGGAGTGGGTTGAGTGTTTTCGGTTGATGTCACTTTGGAGTTTTGGAGTTTTGTGGTATTTTGGTACTCTTTGAGTATGTCTTTTGGTTTCTACTTATACTCTGATATGTTTTATCGGTTTGGTTATGCTTGAGTTTTATTTTATAAACATTCATTATATAAATTTTTATTTAGTTAGTGTTGTTTATATAGTTAGATGCTTCATCTTTCAAAGGTAAAATCATCCCCCAAATGTTCTTGAGTCCCTTGAAATTTATTTCCAGCCTTTGGTTTCTTGGAGATGTCTCCTAAGGCCTAGTATCTCCCCTGTCACTCATCAAGCCAATGAGTAGGTTCGGGATGTTACATATGTCATCTCATATACATGACCTTGTGTTTCTTATACTTTGATCATAACAAGTAGATACTATAACACCCCAAGTATTTTCAAATAAATTTAATATAGAATGTAATGAACACAACGCTAAGTCTCTGTGAAACAACACTTTGTTATTATAATTATTTAAACAAGATAGTTATAACCTATACATTAAACATAATTTTTCCCCTTTTATGATTTGAATTTCAAAAAAAGGACATACACGGTTGCGTTCAGTAAGATATTTAGAGTCTCATATGATCAACTTAATTTTTTGGTGAATAGTAACATGGCCCTTTAAAATAGTAATGTACCCTTATGAATAGTAATATGACCCTTATAAATAGTAAATTGGAAAAATGAATAGTAAAATCATCCATGAGAGTATAAATAAAATTTAATCACCTTATAAAAAGGAAAGTATGATATAATTTCATCATAGTAAAAGTAAGCGAATATTTTAAAAATTAATAATTAAGTGTTGGTGTTTTTGTGAGTAATAAATATTTAATTACAATTTTATAATTAATAAATTGATTTAAAAGAAATTTTATTTTCATAAAATGTATTAATAACTAAATATTTTATTTTCCTATGACTTTAGGATAATCTAATAAGACCTTTGTTATTTTTTAAAGGTGTTCTAAATTCAGTTTTAACTTTAAAAACTGTATTTTTCGAGTAAATGATGATTTTAATTAAAAATTAAATTTATCATATTTGGAAAATTATTTTCATAAAATGGAGATCATTTTTAAATTCTACACATCAAAAAAATGGTTAGGGTGAATTTTTGGTATTTTTCTGAAATACTTGAATTTTTAGTGAATAGTAAAATACGACAATTTACAGTATAAATAAATTATAAGATAAATACACTATTACTTGAGTCTTGTATGATTTAAGAACCCTTGGTTAGAAATAACATGAACTTATTACTGTATTTAGTCACAATAATCAATATTATTTCTTGTCTTGTTCAAAATAATAAAATAATGAGAAATTACCCATCACATCTACTATAAAAACCACTCATCACCCCCTCTTCTCCTCACACCTTCCAATATTTGAGCCCTGTAAAATTTATGCTCAATACTCTTCCCAAGATCCTCCCCCATGACCATGATCTCTTTGTCTCATCTAAAGACCAAAATTAATCCCCTTAAAGAGATTCTCAAGGAGAAGTATTCAAGAGGTAAAATCCTTTTCCTTTTCCTTTTATTTTCTTTTCAAGTTCATTATTTTATTATTCTCTCCTCTCCTACTCTATCCAAATGAGAATGATAACTAAATTAAAATTTATATACTGGAATTATATCATGTTAATGTAATAACCATCATCAATCTCCTTACTCACTCTCTTTTATATTAAAAACAAAATCATCATCTGGGAGGTGCCGATTTACAACCTTCGTGGATGATGATCTTTCATTCTTCAATTTATTCTTCAAGGATGGTCATTATATAATTTTTATGATTAAAAAAGAATATAATATATGTATTATAACCTATTTAATTTTTTGGAACTATTATATATACATAATACTAATTCATCTGACAAAACTAGTTCGTGGTGATCGAAATACTGCGGTAATAATCTAAAAGATTATCACTAAATGTATTATCTAATGATTCATCCTCATACCATATAAAAATATGATATATATAACAATTTAAAATTTTTTATGATAATTAATGACATTTAATCCCATTTCTGGAGAAGTATTCCCATTCCACATGAATTTCAATACTCATATATAAGAATACTGATCGAGGAAACCAAGAAAACGAACTCTCCTGAGTAATAAAATTGTATATTATAACTCATCAAAAAGGTCATAAATGAACTTAATAAAATTATAATAAATAAAATATCTGTATATAAGGTTATTAATTAATTAATTAATATATTTAATTTTATTATTCAGGACGTTAAGGTCAAGTTTGGAACACATTCGGACATAAGGTAAGGGTTTTCTCGACTCACTTTCATTTCCATGAGATATGCCTTACTCGCCACTGATTATTGTGTGTGGTGTATGTATACTAACCTTTTATGTATCATATAATAAATCTATCTATTTTCATGTTATTAAATATATCATTTTAGGATTATTAATTTTGGGACATATGATTCAATTGATTACAAATTGGTAAGGGATTCTACCAGAACCCCCATTTTTCATTCGGGTTACTCTTTCCCCATCTTCACTCAAATGAAAAGCTTCTTTATTTTTGTATATTTCTTATAAATTATATTTATATGTTCCAAACTTATATATCCAGATCATATCAACCTTATTTTATGGTGATATACATGTTTTAAAAAGGTTCCCTTCTCAATTCTTCCTGATAAACAAGCCTGATTCAAGGGAACTTCCCGATTTCTTACCCATTTTTAAGTGCACTCCAAAATCTATTTTAATCACTGTTATTTTCATAAAATTAATAATTTTATCATTAAAAACTATATTGGTTTATTTTTTGTTTTATGAAAACAACATGTCTTTCTGATTTAATATCTCTTTAATATTTTCCTTAAACCGCACTAAAATGTTTTATTTCTAAAGTTTCTTAAAAAGTTTTTTTACATGATTTCACTTTAGTAAGACATAATTTATACCTAAAATAAAATTTAAATGTCCTTGATTTTTATTTTATGATATATACATGTTTAAAATATTATTTTATAACAAATACAAATTATTTTCCAAAAGAACACTTCTTTCCAAAGTAAAAAAGGGTTTTTCTCATCTCATTTTTACTTCTATTAGATATAATCCTTATTCACCTATAATTCTTATGTGTGGTGTATATACTACCCTTTGATATTTTATATGATGAATTATATTATTTTCATGATATTATAAGTTTCATTTAATGTTAAAATAGAATAGGATTTAAATGTTTCAAGGATGTATGGGACACTTTGGAATGTTTAAAGATTATTTTCCTCAAGAATTTCTCAATGATTTTATTAGAGTAATTTAATCTTTGATACTTAAAAGTTATATGGGACACTTTGATTTAAATATATTATTTTATTTGACAAATAATTAATTCATTGGACTTAGTATGTGATGGGTGGGGCCCACTATATCCCCTCGATGCATCGGTAGGTCTCATGAGACAAAACAGAAATAGACTTGGGTCAAGGCCTTAACCAGTTATTTTTAGAAGTCTTGGTTGAGGACTCGGTGAAAGGTTTATGAGGTCCAGAATATGAATTCACTCATTATGATATTAGTAATTGATAAATTGTGTGATTATTAGACAAGTATAATATCTATGGTGAAGTTTCATGTGATTATTTATATGGCACTATTTATTCATCTTTTATTCCTTCCATATTATGCTCAAGATTATATTTTAATGACATGTGTTATTATTTATTCATCATGACTTATTGTTTATGTTATATCTTTCATTGTATTTATTAACCTTACTGAGAATTTGAGGTCACCCCTTTCATATGTTTCTTTTTCCCTAGGATTCTGAGAGGTATTTTATTAATGACTTACAGGGTTAATCTAAGAGATCTTCTGTTTTATCAATGGAGTTTATATGTATTTTTCCTTTTAATATGTAATGTAAAGTTCATGTCTGTAATCTGTTTTCTATAACTGATAAATTATTTGTTCCTTAGGGATGAAATTACTTGTAATTATACCAATGTAATAAAGTAAAGCACCGACTCTAGGCTACTGGGGTCGGGGTCTTTGTAGTTGGTATCAAAGGAAGTTTAGCAGTAACCTTAGAAACTAGATTTATAAAACATAGATTATGGAACATAACCCTAATATATACTTTGAGGATAAGAATCAAAGAATATATGAGAATTTTGGTAGAGATTATGTGTAACTTCCTAACAATACATCCCTATCTGGATACTACAAGTGGACGTGGTTCTGGCATAGATGTACTTAGGGTAACAACTCTGACAAGGTGTCCTGGGCCTAACTTAGGGTAACCTAATACATGATAATGGTTCTTACTGTGCACCTAGTTTGACACTCACATGATATATGCTTAGGATAATTCACATTTTCTTTATAAAATATTATGAACGATTTAAATATAATCATGTCCTCAAACAAACCATGTTTATGATTATGAGATTAGCTACGCATAAAATTTTTCAATTTATGTTATGTATGACACTAGTATTGGGATTATATATTATGTTTCATGATGTTATAATCTAATCAAGTGTATAAAATTGTTTAGAAATGGTGTCTACTAGAATGAACGAGAACCGCATCAATGCACATAATCCAAAGAGTAAGAATGATCATTTCTTTAATGGGTTTAAGCCATTATTTCAAAGAGAACTAGCCACTCAAACATTCTCATCATATGAAGAGATAGTATCATGTCCTAACAAGAAGTATAAATAGTTTTCTAAGTATTATGGCTTTAGAAGGAAGTAAGAGAAGAAGAGTAAAACTGAGAAAAATATATATAAAGGGAATAAGGGAAAGAAGTATCTTACCACATGTGATAATTATGGAAGGAAAAACCTTAGTATATGCTTAAAAGAAATGAGAGTTTGTTACAAGTGTGGAAATAAAGGCCACCATTATTGTGATTGAAAGGGTGAGAAAATTTTTCCCAATGTCCAATGCTTCAACTACAAGAATATTGGACACTACGCAAATCAATATCCCATGCGTCAAAGGAATATACACTAAAAGAAAAAAATGGATCATGGTTAATATTATGCCACTACCACGGATGAAGTGGAATGATTATTATGTTTATGTTTGGATTAAAGAATTATGTCAATTAAGTATTTTTATCAATGATGTACTAGTTATAAGAATTATTGAATATATAATGATTGTACTATAGTAATATATCATTAAGGATCAGAGGTCATATGATGAATGGTACCAAGTAATAGTGACTCAGTAGCAAACTAAACTTTTGGAAAAATGTATGGTTTAGGAAAATACAACCCTTAATATGTTCCTGATACTGAGATATTGATTTTAGAATAAAGAGATGATTGATTTGGATAAAATAAATTGGATAGCACTTACTATCTTGGATCTAAATAATAGATTATAGACAAAGTGATAGAGTATACAACGTTTTGTACTTAAGGAATATATCCAAATTCCAATGTTTTACATAAGTAATAAGAAAGTATGAACATATTCAATAAGGTTTTATAGTAATTTAAGTTATTACCATACTTTAAGAAAATAAAAGCATAATTTACTCACATGTTTGTATGTGATGATTAAGAGGCACTTCATGTTGTTTAATAAGTTCATTATGTAAATTTAGTGACTTTCTTTATAAAGTGTTGGATAGTGATATTTTGGAAAAGTTAACCATTTATGAAATGGTTGAATTTGATCTTTAGACAAGGTTTTAGAGATTATTTTACCCTATGATACAACTTGTTCCATGAAATGAAGTAGGAATAGTTGAAGGCGCAACTGAAGGATAAGATTGTGTTTATAAAAATGTATTAATTACTCATATTTCCTTACATTATTATAGAGTGAAATAATTTCTCAACTTTAGGGAAAGTATCTTGAAACAAAAAAAAAATTATCCTAGTACCTTCTTTTCTGATGTGAGTTTTCCACAAAGGTATTTTCTAGTATCATCATTTTTTTCTTTTTCTAAGTGAAATTTGAAATTGTGAGGACCCAATTTATTGAAGGAGGAGATAATGTAACACCCCAAGGATTTGAAAATAAATTTAATATAGAATGTAATTCACACAACACTGAGTCTCTACGAAACAACACTTTGTAATTATAATTATTTAAACAAGATAGTTATAACCTAGCCATTAAACATAATTTTTCCCCTTCTGTGATTTGAATTTAAAAAAATAAACATACAAAATTGTGTTCAATAATATATTTAGAGTATGATAGGATCAACTTAATTTTCTGGTGAATAGTAACCTAACCCTTTGGAATGGTAATGTACCCTTATGAATAGTAATATGACCCTTATGAATAGTAAATCATCAAAATGAATACTAACCTCATCCATGAGAGTATAAATAAAATTTATAAACCTTATAAATTAAAGTATGATATAATTATATCATAGTACAAGTAAGTTGATATTTTAAAAATTAATAATTAAGTGTTGTTATTTTTGTGAGTAATAAATATTTAATTATAATTTTATAATTAATAAATTGATTTAAAATAAAATTCATTTTCATAAAATTTATTCATAAATAAATATTTTATTGTCCTATGATTTTAGGATAATCTAATAAGACCTTTGTTAATTTTTCAGGGTGTTGTAAAATCAGTTTTAACTTTAAAAACTATATTATTCGAGTAAATGATGATTTTAATTAAAAAATAAATTTCTCGTATTTAGAAAATTATTTTCATAAAATGTAGTTCATTTTTTAATTCTACGTGTTGAAAAATGGTTGGAGTGAATTTTTTGGATTTTTCTGAAATACTTGAATTTTTAGTGAATAGTAAAATATGGTAATTTACAGTATAAATACATTATAAGATAAATATACTATTCTTTGATTCATGTATGATGTAATAACACTTGTTTAGAAATCACATGAACTTATTACTTTATTTAGTTACAATAAATAATATTATTTCTTACCTTGAGCAAAATAATAAAATAATAACAAATTGTCCTTCTCCTCTACTATAAAAACCACCCCTCACCCCCTCTTCTCATCGCACCTTCCAAGCTTTTATCCTTGTCAAATTTATAACAAATCCTCTTCCCAATATATTCCCCCAATACTAGAAGCTTTTTGTCTCATCAAAAGATCAAAATCAATCCCCTTAAGAAGATTCTCAAGGAGAAGTATTCAAGAGGTAAAATCCTCTTCCTTTTCCTTTTATTTTCTTTTCAAGTTCTTTCTTTTATTATTCTCTCCTCACCTCCTATGCCAAAATGAGAATTATAAATAAATTATCATTTATATACTATAATTATATCATGTTAATTTAATAACCTACATCAATCTCCTTAATCTCTCTCTTTATTTTTAAAAATGAAATCATCGTCTGGGGGTGCTGATTTAAAACCTTCGTGGACGACGAACATTAATTCTTAAATTTATTCTTCAAGTATGGATATGATACCATTTTTATGGGTAAAACAAACTATAATATATTTATCATAACCTATTTAATGTTTTGGAACCAGAATATATACATAATACTAATTCATATGGAAAAACTAGATCATGATGATAGAAATACCACCGTAATAATCTAAAAGATTATCACTAAATGTATTATCTAATGATTCATCCTCATACCATATAACCATATTATATATATATATATTTAAACTTATGGATTCTAATTAATAACATGCAATCCAAATTCTGGATAATTATACCCATTCCACATGAACTTCCATACTCATATATAAGAATACCAATCGTGAAAACCAAGAAAACAAACACTCCTAAGCAATAAAATTGTATCTTATAACTCATCAAAAGGAATATAAATGAAATTAATAAAATTATAATAAATAAAATACATGTATATAATATTATTAATTAATTAATTAATGTATTTAATTTTATTATCTCATACATTAAGGTCAAGTTCGAAACACATTTGGACATAAGGTAAGGGTTTTCTCAACTCACTTTCATTTATGTGAGATATGCCTTAATCACCACTAATTATTGTATATGATGAATTTATACTACACTTTTTTGTATAATATCATGAATATTTTTATTTTTATGGTATTTAATATATCATTTTATTATTATTAATTTTGGGGCATATGATTCGATTGATTACAAAGTGGTAAAGGATTCCACCCGAACCCTCATTTTTTTCTTTAGGTTACTCTTTCTCCATATTCACTCAAGTAAAATGCTTCTTTATTTTTGTATATTTATTATAAATTCTGTTTATATGTTCCAAAACTCATATATCCAGACCATATAATCCTTCTTTTATGGTGATATACATGTTTTAAAAAGGTTCCCTTCTCAATTCTTCCTGATAAACAAACTCGATTCAAGGGAACTTCCTGATTTCTTACCCATTTTCAAGTACACTCCAAAATATATTTTAAGACACTATTATTTTTATAACATGAATCATTTTATCATTAAAAACTATATTGGTTCATTTCGTGTTTTATGAAAACAAACATATCTTTCTGCTTTAAAATATGTTTAATATTTTTCTTAAACTGTGCTAAAATGTTTTATTTCTACAGTTTCTAAAAAACTCATTTTACATGATTTCACTTCAGTAGGACATAATTTATGTCTCAAATACAATTTAAATGTCATTACCTTTTATTTTTTGAGATATACATGTTTAAAATATGATTTTATGACAAATACAAATAATTTTCCAAAAGAACTCTTCTTTCCAAAGTAAAAAAAAGGGGTTTTCTCATCTCACTTTTACTTCTATGAGATATAAGCCTTATTCACCATTATTTCCTTGTTTTTGGTGTATATACTACCCTTTGATATATTATATGATTAATTATATTATTTTAATAATATTATAATTTTCATTTAATGTTAAAAGAGATTAATATTTAAATGTTTCGAGGTGGTATGGGACACTTTGGAATGTTTAGAGATTATTTTCCTCAAGAATTTCTCAATGATTTTATTATAGTAATTTCATATATGATACTTAAAATTGGTATGGGACACTTTTATTTAAATATATCATTTTACTCAACATATGAGGAATCCATTGGACTTAGTATGTAACGAATGGGGCCCGGTATAGCCTCTTGATGCATCGGTAGGTCTCATGAGACAAAATAAAAATGGATTTTGGCCAAGGCCTTAACCATTTATTTTCAAAAGTCTTGGTTGAGGCCTCGATGACAGGTTTATGATGTCTATAATATTCATTACCTCATTATACTATTAGTAATTGATAAATAATGTGATTATTCGACTAGTAGAATATCTGTGGTGAAGTTTCATGTGATTATTTATATAGAGCTATTTATTCAGCTTTTATTCCTACCATATTATTCTCAAGATTATGTTTTAATGACATGTGTTGTTATTTATTCATCATACCTTATTATTTATGTTATATCTTCCATTGTATTTCTTACCCTTACTAAGCATCTGAGATCACCCCTTTCATATGTTTCTTTTTCCCTAGGATTCTAATATGTATTTTATGAATGACTTGTAGGGTTAATCTAAGAGATCATGGGTTTTATCAATGGATTTTATATGTTATTTTACTTTAAATCTTTAGTGTAAAGTTCATTTATGTAATCTAGCTTCCAAAACTACTAAACTATTCATTCCTTCAGGATGTGATCCCTTGTAATCATACCAATGTAATAAAGTAAGGCACCAGCTCCGGGATACTGGGGTCAAGGTCCTTAGAGATACTAATCTAATCCTAGTAATAGTTATTAGGTTGATATAAAAAACATCCTTAATGGATTGAGAAGAATTAAATATATGTTCTTGGTATTTAAAGGTGGGGATGATTTTTTTGTAAAGGTTGCACTAATGGTAATTTTCAAACCAATAAGGATGATATGAGATCTCAATTTTTTTATTTTTTTCCTTAATAGTGGATATATCAGTTGGAAGAGTTCCAAATAAGTCACCATGGAAGACTCGACAATAGAGCCAGAGTATATCACTACATCAGATGTTGTGACTAAATCTATTTGGATCAATAATTCCATTACTAGGCCTGGGGTGGTTTTTAGCATCAAGTGAGTAATTTAGATTTACTATGACAACAATATATTTATTTCTCCAGCTAAGGGACCTCAGTTTCACCAGAGGACTAAACGCATCCTTCACAAATACCATCTCATTCAATATATTATTGAGAGGGGTGATGTAAAGATCCATTGGGTGGATATAAGGGATAATATAGCAGATCGATTGATGTAAACATTATTGTAGTAAAAATATGAGGGTTATATTGAATATTTGGGTATTGGATACATGAGTGATTGGATTTAATGGTTGTAAAATGTATCATTATTTTTTAATAAAGGAAATATCCATTTATTATTCATTTATGTATATTGTATTTATAAAACTTGAATAGTGGAATGATAACCCCCCCCCCCTCAAATTATGACTTTGAGATTTCTCTAAACAAAGATCATCATAGGGTATTAATGGTTTTGATGATTTTAAAATATTAGCATTAGAAGAATCCTCATATGCAGTATAGGATAGACTCATGAGATAATAATGCAAGACTTATTATTTGGGATGACCCGTAAAAGTATATCACATGGAATGTCATGCGGTAATTGATATACTTAGGGGTGTATTCTTATTATAAAATCCTTATTAATTAATGTTGATAAGACACTTATAATGTGAGACTTTATACTTCGATTCATTTTTCACCATCCTTAAGGACGAGATAATTAGGGTTAATTGGTATGTTATCGATCATGTCATCAATTGAGTTTATCCAAGATGGGAATTTTCCTCTTGTATGATAGGAAAAAAAACATATTGTCCTTAAATTGAGTGATTAATGAAATTTATGGTCATGATTAGATAATTTTCATGTGATATGATTGTCTATTAGGATGACTAGAATGTGATGTAATCATTTTGTGTGGTCAATCTACTCAGAGAATAAAAAATGTATGAGTTAGACTATACTATATTGACATATTCCATGTCTAGTGGTAACTTGATGTCATGAACAGAGGGATTATATAGGTATACATATGAATTATATGGTACATATTATGGTGGGAATGCTCTTTTATATATTTGATCATGTTTAGTTGAGTTCACACCATAACCCTTTATAGTTTGAGTAAAAATGGTTTTTTATTATAGCCCACTCTTTTCTTATATCTACAAATTCTGGAATTAATATTTATTTTCAATTCTATAAAGGCTCTTAAGGTCACATGGTTAGGATTTTGAATATGGATTAAATT
Source organism: Viscum album (assembly GCA_963277665.1). Classification (NCBI taxonomy): domain Eukaryota; kingdom Viridiplantae; phylum Streptophyta; class Magnoliopsida; order Santalales; family Viscaceae; genus Viscum; species Viscum album. The sequence continues at coordinate 1,081,456,820 of OY728132.1, forward strand.
TTGGACAAAGTGTTTGTTATAAAATAAAGATAGTTTGGTAAAATGTATATAGTGGATTTTGGATAGATTCACAAATAGTTGTGAAGATTTTCATAAAGTATTTATGGGATTTTAATGTATATGGTAGATTGATAGATATGAAACAAAACCTATAAATTATATTATATATTTCATGTATATAATAATTCATGGTATGCATGTGATTTATATCACAGATGATGATATGAGGTAGTATCGTAAGGCTTGTAATTATTGGAACATTTTATACGTAATGTATGTGGTTTGTGTTATGTGATATCATGTTACATGGCCTACTATCACATCTCCTTAGTGGTTTATCTTTGGAAAAAATTCATCGATATGTATTTTTTATGGATTAATAAATATGTTGTGATTGTTGAAATTTTTAATGGTTATAATAGTTCAAATGATCATATGTTATTAGTAATGTATGGAGGCTACTAAAAATTGGAAATCAATTCTTTACTTTCTTCATTGATTGAGGTGGGATTATATAAAAGAAATGATCCTTTATGTTTATGTGTGTTGTATATTTTCAATCCAAGTTGAATCTCTATTCATCTCTGCTCTTCATTTATCTTCAAGGAAAACGTGAAAACACACATTTAGAAGAACAAGGGGTCCTCATGTAGCATATGTGGATTCTATTGGTCGGTGTACTACATGTTGAGGTATTAGAATGAGTGTTGTTGCTTAGTGTTCCTCCTTAATCATACTCCATTGAGATGGAGAACACTGGACTTGATCTATGCAAGTTTGTTTTATATTTCTCATTTTTTCATGTTGATTCTATAATAATGGATCATGTTAGAGTTAGTGCCTTATAACCTACTATTTTATACTTTAGATTACTTATAAATTAAAGGTATTTGATATTAATAAATATCATATCACATATTGATTTTTCTTCTTCATAATATTAATGTGATAATTTACTATAGTATTTGTTACAATGAAAGTTTACAGTAGTTCCTCGCTATGATGAGAACCTTAAAGAGTTATGACAATATTCTTAAATATATATTCTATAATTGGATAAAATCATCTTATGGGACATAGACTGTGTTTGACTATTTGGTGATTGATTCTCATAAGTAGATGAGACTTTATCTCATGAAGTTCACTCTTGGAAATCTCTAAGAGAGGAGTTTATGATGTAACGCCCTAACTTGAACCACCAGGTTTGAGATGAAGTGTCGCATGACCTCATTCATGCCTCCCTATATGAAAGAGGTTTCCAAAATTTGGTGAGGGAAAAATGGACTCATGGGGATACTATGCCCTCAGTAATAGGAAAACATCAAAGTATAATAAAGGAATAGACAACTAATAAATAAATAATAATGAATGAATGAATGATCATTAGAGTGTAAGAATACACAAAAGTATCAACCCATGCAAAGCAGTAGGCATGTCATACAGATAAACCAAAACTAAATAAAGGATCCCCACAAGTGATAGATCAATGCACAGAGAAAAGAAACTAAACAAAAATAGTAGCATGAATCTAGATTGAGGCCCATCCTATAACTTTTGAATCTTTTTACTAAATCTACTCATACATACACCATAGGGTCCTTTCCCTTCACCAGATCCTTGACCATGAAATCTACAAGTACACTGAAATACCTGAGTGGGGTGTGAGTATAAGACTCGTTAGGACACCCCCAACGACCCTTAACATAAGTGCATAAGATATATTAGTGCATGCTATGAAAGTAATCAGATTATAGATGACAACAAGTATATCACACAAGAACAACATATGTTCCAAGTCCTTAGAGACTGGATCTACCTACTTTGGAACTATGCTAGAAGGAACATCGACCAATCTTCTAACACATCCCCCTTGATAGATAGTCCAAAAACACATTTGAAAAATCTCACCAATTGATATATCTTATGTATATACTAACCTCTCTAATAACACATCCCTCTCAGGTGATAGTCCAATAATCTCAACCTACATGGTCAACTATAGATGAAAATAGAATAGCACATATGATACAAGATACCAATGAAATATTAACATCATGTTGTATCAGGAAAAAATCATAACCATCATAATCCAAATGAAAGAAACACAAGAATTGGTTTCATAGGGGTATATATGCACACCTCATATGATCAAGCATCAAACATAGGTATCATGGAGCTACACACACATTCCAATGATCATGCCAAGAACCTTTATAAAACATGCTCTAAATTCAAGGGTGGCCTACCTTAGGTTCAATAATGATTCGGTATCAAGGGTCACCATCTGAGTTGAAAATCATCACCATATCCTATAACCAATACTGATTTATCATGATTATAATACTAGGTTCAATATTTAGGATAATTCATACCCAAAAGGTGGGAAAAGATCACACTTACCCAAGAAGATTCACTGTCGACAACAGTCTAGGTCTAGATGTTGCATAGATGCCAAATCCTTGAATTCATATGATGATTCTATAAATGATCAATGAATCCATTGTTAGACCATGCCAAAACCCTTAGATTAAATCAAGACATTGAGAATATAATTGGGTTTGAACAAGTAGAAAAGAAAGGAATCGATCTGGATTAATAAGGAACTCATCGGATTAAAAACATAGGATCAAACTATTTCCTGAGCATCGAACGGAGGATATAGAAGGGGGGAGGAGAGACCAAAATTTCCAAGATAAGTCTCCTAGGGTGCAGGGGGTTAAAGGAGGTCTAAAATAATAGGATAAATTTAGTGCAAAATGAGTTTTTTAAAAAAATAATATAAACTCGATGTGCTTCCTAGGATCTAAAAGATGCCACCGGCCATCCAATGAAGATAAATTTATACCTAGGAGCACCACTAGCTAACCAGTTGTTTTTGGGTAGAATTTACTCTACCTAGAAACCTCATCAGTTGGACGGTGAGACTGTTATAGCTTAAAAGGCTACATTATTTCCACCAACCCCGCCTTAGCTCAGTTATAACCTCTCAAACACCTCTAACCCAACTCAAAATACTTAAAAACGTTCTCAAAATACATGTAAAAGTTTTATATAAGTGTAACTTAAATAGAGGATGTCACATGTGAGAATTGACCCACCAATAGGAATCACACATGTTTATGTGTCATTAGATATTCCTATATGTAGACATTTGTAATGATCCTTATACTTGATATTATTATCAATGCATATCATGATTTACTTAGGGTATTGTAGCAGTGGTACTATTCATTCAAATTGGGATTTTGATCCATGTATTTGGGCATTAGGGCTACTAAACCTTTGATACATACTTGGTGACCCTTGTGATTTGTATGGGAGGAGCTTCAAGTCTGGTGGATTGCAATATGGTGCAAGGAAAATCAAATCAGATATGGTTGGATGTAAAAGGGATATCTTATAGCAATTTTAGTCCACATCGGTTTATTTATCTTGAATGGAATGGTGATGGAAGACCATAGATATGACTTCAGGGAGACATGCTAATTAAAAATGGTGGGAAGGTAAGGAGGGGTTGTTATATTATAGGTTCCATGGGTTACCTTTCAAGGAATATGTGCCTCTGGGACTTCAAGTCATGTGTTCTTCAAGGAATTTGTGCCTCTTGACCAATGGGTCATGTAGGGGTTCTCTCTCAACCCAACTAAAAATAGAGTTTATTAAGATAATATAAAATCTAAAGTCCTTTAGACTAGGGAGCATATCATGAGTTTCATACTTTGATTCATTGATAAAAACCATGAAGATATATGCTCACGACAAGGTAGGATACATTGGGTGCATCATGAAAGATATTGAATTAATGAATAATTCAATATTGTATTTGTCCCTTACTATTGAAAGAATATGATATCTTAGGCCCTTTGATTGGAATGGAACAACTAAACTAAAATTCTATGGGCATAGTGATTGACAAGTTCATTTAGGGGAGTCAAAGAAATATATATTGAGCACATAGGTTGATGACATGAGTATGAAACCTATTTTATTTGAGATATCATGAAAAAATAGGTTATATTACACTATGTATATTCGTATATAGTTTTCTTCATTGTGACATTAACTTTTTCCTCTATGAGTGCCTTTGAGTATTATTAGATACTGATATTGGAATTTATTCAAGACCGACTAATGTTAATGGGTAAGTGGAATATAGGGTCACGTACTTAGTGTATCCATTAATCTTAGTTAAATTCTAATTTGAATTTAATAGTTGAAAAAATTGTTATACTCAATACTGAGGAATAAAATTTATTCAAGATTTATTGATTGTAAATATTCAATCACCCTATTTATGTGATTTAAATATTAAATAAATATTTATTCACAAGTCCATGAATGTAATATTTATTTATTTATCGAATGAATGATATTTATTATTTGGGGTTCGATAAATGTTGAGGAAGTTGGACAGTACAAGTTAAGAACTTAGTAACAGGAATGATATAATCTTAAATATCATTTAAATAAATAAGTAATTACTTGTTTAATTAAAATAATATTTAATTTGTGAAAGTTGGTGCATGATATGATATAATAATAATAATAATAATAATTTATCATTATTATTATTATTCACATGGGGTATATAGTAGGTTTATTATTTGATTAAGGGACTTTGTGAAATTATCAATATTAAACCCTATCTCTATATATACCCACTTATATCATTTTAGAGGGTGTGTGAAATCATTTGTGTTGTATAAAACACGTCCTATACCTAGATAATTTTCTCAATAATGAACAACTTTAGGGATCCCCTTAAGTCTGATAGATTTCCTCCACCTCTTTTATTTCACTTAAGAATGAGAGATATAGAGAGACAGTTCTTCAAGCCAGAAGGATTGTGTTGTGATTAATATGAACAACATAAGGTGATTAGATCATCCATTAAAGAACCCATATTTTCATCACTACCATTCGTAAATCAAGGAGTGCATTTGGATCATGGATAAATATATTCTACTTTGGATCTTATTAGCACAAAAAAGTATAAATATAATAAGGAGTTCAAACGATCAACATATTCTTAGAAAAAATAATCTAAAGATTGAGGTAATTTATGTTATTAAATTAATTATAAATTTAATATGAAATATCCTATCATATTACTTATAGTATTATTTATCTAATTTCTTCAGGTACATTCATTAGACATGAATATTCTTCATTATGTTTTTTCTGATTATTCGTTGAATATGACAAAATCCAAGTTGGGAATAGGACCGAATAACACTTACATTGGTCCCAAAACCATCAAGTAGTATTAGAGTGGTTGAATTCAAATTTATAATTATTTAATTTTTTTGATCAATATCTATAACACCCCAAATATTTTAAAATAGGAACATTATGTTTGACAGGCAACACCGAGCTAGCCATTAAATTGGTAGGTATGAATAATATTAACTACTTTATAATATATATATATATATATATATATCCTAATCAATATTAATATATTGATAAATTCTTAGTAAATAATCAATCAATTTTTATTAAAGTAATTTTATTCATCAAAAATATATTTTCTTCAAAAGTAATTTTTATTTATTTTTTTGAGAAAATATTATAATTATTTTGGAAAGATTTTATAAAAATTATTAGATAAAATGAACTTAATTTTTGAAATCATCATATCAAAATTAACTTAGCATGTAATTTTGAGATTTTTAAAAATTATTGATTTTTCAATGAATAGTGAAAAATATCAATTTTTGTAAAATAGTCATTTATTTTCAATAAAATAAGTAATTTAAAATTTCCATTGATGGGACTAAAATCTGTTGTTATTTCCCTTGGTTCTAATCAAAATAAAAATTTATAAAACTCATATTAATGCCACTTAATTAATTAAAATGAATATAGCAGTAGGTCAAGATCGATCCCATAGAGATGATGAAATTAATTTGATTAGGTTTTTAAAAGAATTATGTTATTTAATTTAGTTTGAATAAATAGGTTAATAAAATAAAGGATTAATTTGGGTTTTGAAGATAGTTTTGGTAAAATTAAAGAATAAAGCAAAGCATGATATATTGTTTGGTTTAAAATTAGATTTGAAAGTTGTGTCAGGGTTTTGTAGTTTTATAGTTTAAGTGAAATTATATTTTTAGAAAATAAATTGATTAATACATGTTTGGAATTGGAGTTGAGATGAGGTGGATCCAATGGTCATGGTATCCCCTCCTCAACATGGCAATCCTATATTTCCATTGGTCCAATAATTTAGGGTTTTTCCCAATTGAGTTTTTCTTGATACCATATTTAAAACTGGATACCTTGAATGCAACAATGGTCATGTCTCAATTTCGGGTACCCAGTTGTGAAATGAAAATGTTCATTATAGATTAATTAACCAATGTTCATTATTAAACAAAAATAAAGAGATTATAAAAGGATAAATAAATTATAGCAAACCAAATACATGAATAAGAATAAGAAATAGATCCAACAACACCTTCCCCTTCAACTATATAACCCTAGCACAAGGTGGGTTTTACCCCCTCATACTAGTGATTAGGGATTAAGGGGGAAGGAAGAAAACAAAATAAATTAGAATAAAAAATATAGAGAAAGTGGTTTAGGAACCTGTAGTAGTGCAGCTTCTCGCCCTAGACTTTGGTCTCCAGATCTCTCTTTGACAGCATCTTGGGCTTCTATTTATAGGAATATATTGATCCATGGGTTAGTTTTTGAGTCATAAATGATCTTTGAGGTCGTATCGATGTATTCCTAGAATTCCATGGTCAAAAATCCAGAAATCTTGTAAAATATAACATGTTTGGATCATCCAGGCATGATCAAATTAGAAATTTATATGTTTCCGGACCGCACTAACTACAAAGGTGTAGTAATGTGAAAGTATGGTGTTAATACTACGGAGATCGGGGAATGTGGTAGAATACTTTTAACTAAAGGTTAGTTCACTCCAATTTTAGTTTGATTTTATTTAACTAATTAAATGACATGGGTTTAAATTAGGAAATATAAAAGGGTTCGGGGTCAATTTTAGGGTTTAGGTAAAGGGTAATCCTAAATCTAGCTTGGGATAGACCTAATTCTTAGGATGAAAAGTGGTGAAAAGGTCACAAATTGATCCCATTCAAACCAATTGGATCTACCTATGCTGAAAATACTCCTTGGTCCAGAGATAGTTGAAAACCTAAGTGTATGAAGCTTAGCTTCTAGGTAGAAATAATCACAAGTTATTTCTCCTAGCCTGCACAACTCCAATTAGGTCAAGGTCCTTCTATTTCAACTCTGATGGTAAAGTTTGATGTAATATAATGGTATTAAAAAAAATTTATAACCTAATTACCATCTATAGGGTTACTAAGTTTTTATTTAGATATTCATTAGGTTCAAATCCACCCCTACTCTTAACCCATAACCCTAAGAGGATTAGCCATGCATGACGGAATTAAACAAAAGCAGGGAAATAGATGACAACATGATTAAAATAAAAAAAAAATAAACAATTTAAGGTAAATCAATCTACAATTGAAATTATATGAAATTAATAATATACTAACTTGAATGAATAAATAATGAAGAACTCAGTGGCATATTGGTATTGAACAGCAAATTGAATTTGATTCAAGCGTTGGACAACAATGAGCAAAGAATGAGTCTTGGAATAAAAAGTAGTAACAATGAAATGAATAAAACAATAAAATAAATCAATATAATCAAACTAGAAATAAAATGATAAATAAATGAATAATAATAGAGGAAATAAGTTTTGGGTGTCAGAGCTCCCCCTCGCATCAAGGGTCACTGGAAATATATAGGCCTAAGTAGTTCACGATGTGTAAACAATTCACATCATGAATATTCTTTAGGTCACTTCTACATAAAAACTTTCATGGCATGTAAGCATCTTTCATGTTGTGTACTTTAGATCCAAAAATTCCTTTGAAGATCTTGGATCTTTGGATTTCATGAATTATATATTTGGTGACAACTAGTGAAGTAAATGATGTGTAATGTTGAACTCAGATTCATTATATTTATGTACCTTAATTGCCATGTTTTTATATCTATTATTTCACATTTTATTCCTATCACAATAATATATAAAACAATAATATCATACATGAACCTCGTATTTAATCAATTAATATCAATTAAATTCACATATAATAGATATGAAAATATAGATATAAAATAGAGATATCAAATACCCCCACGCTCAAATATTTTCTCATCCTCGAGGAAAATATCAACATCAAAACACAAAGGGTCTATACATCAACAAGGGAATTTTCAAATTATGATTCTCATAAAAACAAGTTATAACTAAAGATTACAAAATCACAAAATAGACCCAATACAGAATTCACAAATCATGCTTCATTTATAATTTTCAATTCAAGACATTCCCACCTTTTCACTTACAGACTTCAGCCTTTTATTAACACCCATGCCATTTATGATTTACCTCACCATGAATTTTTCCTCTCATCACTAAAGGTAACAATTTAATGGATTTATGATCATACCTCAAGTATATTCTCTTAAATACAGGCTTTCATTGAATCTACTTTCTCCACCCCATAAAGACAAATATCACAATTTATCATGAGGTCTTTGCAATTAAGATCAAATGTTTCTAAGGATAAGGGTTGGTAGGTATTGATGGTTAAAACAAGTAAATCTCAAAAAAATAGGATAAACTCAAAATTATAATACATGATATTCAAAAAAACTCTCAAATAAATGCACCTCTAAAAAAAATATAATGTCATCTCGCACCCCCCCCAAGCACAAAGTATATGCTCATGGAAAATATAATCAAAATGAATGAATTCCTCTCTTGTTGTCCTACTTTTTTATTCTCCATTTTTTTTAATTTGTACCTAGGATAAGTCTCATATCCACCACCTAAACACATATGATTTTGAGATCATTGGTCTATAAGTGGTGATTTTTGACCTGTCCGAGAAACAACCCAAAATTTTTATTATTTATTTTTTTATCTTTTTCCAAAATCCATGATTGGAATGGACCTCACATACACCACCTAACAACATATGATAAAAATAATCGGGCTTGTAAAGGATATTTTTTTGTTCTCTCAAGCAACAACCCATATATTTTTTCATTTTTTTACAATAAGACGGATAAATAATGAAATATAATGAATGTAAATATGAAAATTCACCAAAACCCCCATAAAAACACCTTACATTATCCTCTAAATATACAGTATCCCATATCCACCATGAACAACCCCTCCACCATGCTCATTCAAATTAATATCATGAAAAATAAAAAGAGCAGGGTAGGGAAGGAAAATAATGGCTTGTAATGTGGCTCAATACTAATAAGGTCATCCATGGATTCTACAGGATAATAAGGATCGATGTTCATATGGGTATCAAGATAAATGGTCTTATAAATAAAATGCCTCAATCATATTAAAAGTTAATTTTTTAGTCTTAATTTTTACATGATATCAATGAAAGTTCTAGTAGGTTTACATGCCCCAAGTTTCACTCAAGAAATATTATTAGAAAAATAGGAAATATTTGTTCTAGAATCCTCTTGATAATGGTAACTAAATATAAGTCAATCAAGTTATGGCATGAAAATAAATAATCAGTTTACTCAATGCATGCTTTTAGGAATCAACATCAAGAAATCCAATCATATCAGTAATAATTTTCAAGAAATCCCAAATTGAATTAAGAAAGTGACTCTTAAAATTCCATTTATAACTTTTTCATTTATGGGAATTATATTTCATATTTTCCAAGATGTCAACATACTTCTCCTAAGTGATGATGTATCCTAGATTAGTGAGTACAAGACAAAAAAATTAACCATTTGTTGGAGAATATAATTTATTTTGGTTTATAAAACACTTTAATTCATTTTTTTATTTTATATATTTTTAAATCATATGTCATAAAAACTAGGGGTGAAAAAATATAAACAAGTAAAAATTACTCCCCTTCCATTGACACTTTTGAATGAGTTTTCTAGGTTCTATCTGATCCAGGTTCATATTATGAACTGTGATCCCATGATGTGAATTTTTCTCATGATTTGAATTGAACTCAAGATGTGAATTGGTCATGTATGCATCAATTCCTTTTCTTCCTATTTCTTGCTTCCATAATCCTAAAAAATAAAAGTAAATAGTTAAATTATGGGACCTTTTAAAATTTAAAATATTTGGATCAAACAAATAAATATATCTAAATAAAAAGGAATAGTAAATTAGATTTATGAGTTTGATCCCATAGAGAGCAGGGAACATAACAGAAGACTTTTAACCAAAGGTTAGGTCACTCTAATTTTAGTTTAATTTTATTTAACTAATTAAATGTCATGGGTTTAAATCAATAAAGATAAAAGGGTTTGGGGTCAATTTTATAGTTTAGGAAAAGGGAAATCTAAAATATAGATTGGGATAGACCTATAGATAAGGCTACAAAGAGATGCAAAGGTTACCAATTAATCTTGGTCCAACCAATTGGATCTATCTAATCTAGTAACTACTTTTTAGTCCAAATATAGTAGACAATATAAGTGCAAAAAGATTAGATTCTAGGAGTAAATAATCATAGGATATTATTCCTAGCTTTCTCAACTTAAATTAGGTCAAGGTACTTAGATTTCATCTCTTATGGTCAAGGTGGATGTAATGGAATGGGGTTAATAATTGTTTTTAACCTAATTACCAGACATAGAGTTAAGAAGTTTTGATTTAGATATTCATTAGGTTCAAATCCACCCCTATTATCATATCCTAATAAAAATAAAAAAATTTAAAACTCATATCTATGATACTTAATTAATTAAAATTAATATAGTAGTTGTTTGAGCTCGATCCCATAGATATTATGAAATTAGTTTGATTTTTTTTAAAAATAATTTTGTTATTTAATTCAGTTTGAAGAAAGAGGTGAAGAAAAGAAATGATCGGTTTTGGTTTTGGAAACTGTTTTGGGAAAACTAAAGAAGAAATCAAAGCACAACAAATTGTTTGGTTTTAAATAAGATTTGGAAGGCATGTCAGGGTTTTGTAGTTTCAGGGTTTAGGTGCAATTGGATTTTTGGAAAATAAATTTATTAATCCATTATCATGACCCGACCCAATTCGGGGTTCGATTCACAACTACCCTAATCTCACCTCTATGGTCTAGGGGTGGAGACAAGCATCGAAGGCATAAATAACCTGGGGATTCCTTTTCCTAAGTACTTGTACACACATAGAGATCCAACTCGATGAAAAAGTGTAGTGGTAAAGAGTAAAAGATGTAACACTACTATAAAATAAACCAAGTATGCTTGAACTTCTAGATAGTACAAAATTACGATAGTGTAAACTGAAAAGTAAAGGGGGAAAATACACACCCAACCAGAAACATGTCCCAACCTAAAAAAACTGGAAAAGTAAATAGCAGAGAGAGCCCATATCCTGAATCTCAAGTTATAACCACTATACACGATCTAATCACCCAATATCTCTAAGATCCTCCGAAGTCACGATTGACCTGTCTATCATCTGCATAAGGCATGATATGTATGGACAAATATCATTCATGGGTGATTATAAACATACCCAGTAGGATGCCCTGAAAGATGAAGGGGGGGTAGTAAGAGATACAATAGAGGGGAAAGTTAGTAGATAGCACAAGGTATAGTGAAAGAGTACAACTCAACCTAGCAAGAGTGAAAGTAAGATTTTCTAATCATAAGGGTATAAACACAGTGAGTATATGAACTACCCATAGATTCTTTTCTACCTATATAATGAGAGTAGATTCATCCAATCACGAGAAGCTAAAAACAGAAAGCATGTGGCATGCCCCATGCATCTTCGTCTCTCCTAGAAGGAGAGTAACCAAATTCAAGGAGTGGATACACAATAAGGATATATATATATATATATATATATTATTAGTCAAAATAATCTCAAACAAGAGAGTATGTGGGTCTCCATCTCATAGCTCATCCCAATAATAAGAGTATCCAACAGTTCTAAAAGTTCATCAATGATTCCCAGCATCTCACGCATCTTCCCTGAACACACAAGTCTAAGGAACTCATTCACCACACCTTGGCAGTATCTGCTTTGGGTGGCACTGACTTGCGTACATGGTTTTTGGTCACATATCAAAAATGTGCCTCAATAGGGAAAGCATCCCTCTTCCTCATGAGTTCAATTTTGTGTCAAACCATGTCTCATCACTGTACTACACATTCAAGGGACCGCAATTTTTAGGTATAGGATCCATGCCCTAGTATGACAGGAGGGTTCCATTTTTAAGGTTGAGGACCCATGAACATCCCATCTAGAGGGTTCCACTCTAGGTCAACAAGGACCCATGCCCTACCCCGCAGGAGGGTTCCACTCAAAAAGTCGAGGAACCATACCCATCCTGACTGGAGGGTTCCACTCTAGGTGTCTGTAGAGGACTCATGCCCAACCCAGTTAGAAGTTTCCACTCTAAAAGTCATCAAGGAACCATGCCCAACCCATTTGGAGAGTTATACTTGGTAAGTCATCAAGTACCCATGTCGATCCCATTTAGAGGGTTCCACTCAGGAGTCAGCCTCTAGTGATCCTGCCTGACCACTTCCATCATTGGGCATCACCTCATTAGGTTTCATGCCCGTTTAATTCCACATCATTTCTCAAAATCCATAATTTATGGCACCCTAATGTTTTACATAGAAAAAAAATCATGATAGGCTACTCACGGGCCAAAATCCAAGTTCAAACAAAGGAGATATAGACATTCGAAGTTTTCTCAAAAATGTGTCTTAGTGGGGAAATCATCCCTCTTCCTCATGAGTCCAAAGCTATTTAAAACCACATCTTATCACTATTCCACAAAATTGAGGGGCCATAATTTCTAGGTAGAGGACTTATGCCCCGGAATGACATAAAGGTTCTACTCTAAAGGTTGAGGACCCATGCCAAGCCCGGCTGGAGGGTTCCACTCTAGGTCATTGAGGACCCATGCTATGTCCCACAAGAGGGTTCCACTCAAAAAGTCAAGGACCCATACCCATCCCAGTTGTAGGGTTCCACTCTAGGTTTCAGTAGAGGACCCATACCCAACCCAGCTAGAGGGTTCCACTCTAAAAGTCATCGAGGACCCATGCCTAGCCCAGCTAGAGGGTTCCACTCAGGAAGTCATCGAGGACCCATGCTCAGCCTAGCTAGAGGGTTCCACTTGGGAGTCGGCCTCTGGTGATCCTACCTAACCACTAATTTCATAAGGAATCACCTCAAAATTTGTTGTGTCTAGGGAATTCGACATCATATCTTGGAAGCCACAACCATGGGCACCCTCATGTTTTACCTTAAAAAATACTTGGGATAGGCTACTCGCAGGCCAAAATCTGAGTTCAAACGAAGGAGATACGAATGTTCTAAGTTTGATCAGAAAAGATAAAGGGGGTACATAGTGTGTGAGGGGACCCACACGACGTGTGGTCCCGCTCCGCAGCCTGGCCATGTCCCTATTTGTCACATTAATTCTTGTCTGTGTAGTAGTGAAATCCATATAGGTGGACTACACAGCGTGTTCTGGATAACCAGAACCAGGGTTGTGTGTTTCTCACCATGTCCATGTACTAGTGTACACAGGCATGTACCCGATCCTGTGTAATTTTACATGGGTTCTTATTAGTGTGACCATCACATAGGTTATCTAACCAGGAATGGGTTACATTGTGTGTAGGATGGGATACATGCCATTTTATCCTCAGTTTTCCCAAAACCCTAGCCACTATCATGGGAGGGGCTACATGTCGTGTGTTCTTTATTGAACACGGCGTGTAGCCATGTTTTCTCTAGAAAACTCAGATCTAATTTCCTTGTCAAGATCTACTCTTCCATCTTTAACTTTAGCCTCCAATCTACTTGAAAATGGTGGATCTAGCAGAGAATTATGGATCTCATATGTTTCTCTCTGGAAAATGGCCACCGAAAGTTTTCGAGCATTTCACCGCTCGTCATGCACACCGTCGCACCTCCTTTCAACCATGATTCATCTGTCGATCATCAAAACAATCATCCTCACCTTACAATGATCCCATATTTAGGCGTTTCTCATCAAACCATTCATGTTTCTTAGATCCTCTGAGAATCTAGGGTTTCAATCAGGCTTGGTACCTCCTGAAAAAGTCGAATGGGGACCGTTGGGATCCAACTAGTGAATAACATGAAGAAGATTGGGGAGGAAGGAGCCAAAAAAAAGAATTTAATGATTTTTGGACAAGAGTTCTTGGATAATGGTCATGAATAATAATCCAAGGTTAGATAAAAAATTCAAATTAACTTAAATTCCAATACTCAGGCGCATATAGGGTCTACAATTGGCACATATCTAATAAAGGGAATAGATCTGCTCAACCATTTAATCAAAATGGCTCAAAAACACAAATTTAAGAGTCCTGCCTTGATTTCAGATTGATCACTGATGAAGAACACGTTCTCCAAATTATTCGAAGGAAACTGCTGCATTTGTTGCATCTTGATCTGATCTGGTCTGGAGATCCATCATCATTCGATTGAGATCTACCAACGGAAGGGGGAAGAGAGCTCTCACTAGAGATTTAAGAACTAGAAAACTCTCCGTAATGATATATTTATAAACATATCATTAGGTCAAACAAATTAATTAATTAATTTATTAAATTAATTTATCCACTTAAATATACTGCCAATGAGCGAGGGGTTCAAACATTCTGCGTCAACTCATTTTATGTCTGGCCTAGGGTAAAAACCACATTTTAGACTTAACTATGGTCTCTGATTTTTTATCCAATCAACTTTTTAAGAGTTATCCCATTTTATTTAATAATTCAAACATGTGAAATATAAAATATATTTAATATTTTTATAAAATTAATTTTTGGAACGTCGGGCCTCAGAATCACACATCGTCTCAGTTCTTAGCTCTAAATATATATGTGTGTGTATATATATATATATATTTCAAAGTCTTACAAGGAAAAAAATAGGGTCTCTATATCATTCCCTCCTTCAATATTTTCATCCCTAAAAATCAAAACTAGGAAAACAAATTGGGATATTAAGCCCTCACTTGGCTCTCCTGCTTCTAGGAACTCTCCTGCATGTTTTCGTGATTCCACAAGCATGTGAACCAAAGGGATGGTCTTTTCATGTAGGATACTCTTCTACTGGTCCTCAATCGCCACTGGGTGCTCTGCAATGCTGACTCCATCCTCAATGTCCAGCTCACCCCACTCAATGATGTGTGTGGGTTCATGCACGCATCTCCTCATCTGCAACACATGGAAGACGTCATTCACTCACTCCAGCTGTGGGGATAGGGAAAGGTGGTAAGAAGCTTTCCAACCCTCCGTATGATCTTGAACAGTCCAATGAACCTTGGGGATATCTTTCCCCCCAGGTCGAACCTCCGCAATCCTCATTGTGGGGAGACTCTCAGGAAAATGTGGTCTCCCTACTCAAACTCCAAGGTCCTACAACAGTGATCTGCATAGGATTTTTGTCTGCTATGGTTCATCCTCATCTGCTCACAAATTACCTTGACTTTCTCTATTTTCACCTACACCAACTCTAGGCCCGCAAGATATGACTCTCCAATATCTACCCATCACAAGGGTTACCTAAAGGGTATCCCATATAGGGCCTCAAAAGTTTACATGTCGATAGTAATGTGGTAGTTGTTTTTGTATGAAAACTATACCAAGGGAAGGTGATCCTCCCTACTCAATCCAAAGTCTAACACGCAATCCCTCAGTATATCCTATAAAACATGGATAGTGCAATCGCTCATCCCATCAGTCTGGGGGTAAAATACTATACTCGTCCTCATTTGGATCCTAAATTCCTCCTTCAGGCCTCTCCAAAATCATGATGTAAACTATACATCATGATCCGAGACAATCATTGAGGGAACCCCGTAAAGGAGAATGATCTTCAGTACATATAGCTACCCTAAACTCTCCACCAAACTCTACTCACTAATAGAAAGGAAGTGCGTTGACTTTATGAGTCTTTAAAATATCACCCAAATGGAATCATATCCCTTCATTGTGCATGGAATCCCTATGAAAAATTCTATGGATATGTATTCCCACTTCCACTCCAGGATCTCAAGGGGCTGTAACAAACCTGTTGGAACTTAGTGCTCAGTTTTTACCTGCTGACAGGTGAGGCGCTGAGAGATGAAATCATCTAGGATTTTTCTTATGTAGGGAAACCAAAACTACCACTAAATGTATCTATACATATTCCCCACGCCATGATTTATAGCTATGGGAGAAGTGTGGAACTCCCACATCACCTCCTCCCACAATGTGACTGGAATCACTGTTCTCCCCTAGAATAAGATGATACAATTCCCTTTTTCATAATATCCATATATTGAGTTTTATATGGATATATAATAATTTAAGACCTCACAGTTGATGTCACCTAGATGAGACTCACTCACACACTCAATAAGCAAAGGAGTCAACACCATTAACTGCAGAAAAGTTATGCCCTCCTTCTCCACTAGGATCAGCTATAGGGAAGCTAACTACTCTAAAGCTTCCAGAACTAAGAGAGCCTAGGAAGTCCTAATAATGGAATATACTATAATTTTTCCCTTACCTAGAGTATATATTATCTCAAAGTCATAGTCCTAAAGAAACTCCAACCAGCATCATTACCTCAGGTTTAGGTCTCTCTGTGTGGAGACGTACTTGAGAATCTGATGGTCTGAGTAAACCAAGAAGTGTTCCCCAATAAGGTAGTGCCTCTACATCCTTAGGTAGAATACTGATTCTACCATTTCTAGTTCATGAGTCATGTAGTTCTATTTGTTGGGTCTCAACTAGATCAAATCGTATTCGATAACTACATGTCGTTGCATAAACACATAGTAGAACCCCGCTCCTGAGTCATCACAATACACTATGAAATCTATTCCCTCATATGGTAGTCTCAACATAGGATCACTCTTCATCCTCTACCTCAACTACTCAAAGTCCCTCTAACACTGCTTAAACTAGGTAAACAGCAGACCTTTCTATAGCAGGATGGTCATAGTATCTATGATTTTGGACAAGTCTGTCGAAAGCCTCCTATAGTACCTTGAAAAGCCAAGAAATATTCACACCTCTAACATGTTCTTGGGTGGATCCTAATAAATTACTTATTTTATCTTTTTTGGATCCATGTCTAAACCATGCTCAGTAATGACATGCCCCAGAAAGTGAACCTTATGTATCCAAAACTGGCACTTTGAGAGTATAAAGCTGGTGATCTCGAAGAAATTCTAGGACTATCCTCAAGTGTTATGAATACTCTTTCTATGTTTCAGAGTAGATGAGTATGTCATCGATGAAGAACACAACAAACTAGTCCAAGTACGGTTGTAAGACCTGGTTTATCAAATCCATAAACACAGTGGGGGCATTCATCACACCAATGGGAATCACTAGGAACTCATAGTGTCCATAGCGACATCTGAAAGCCAACTTTGGAATATCAGCCTCGTGAACCCTCATCTAGTGGTATATGAACCCAATATCAATCTTTGAGAACCATATCACGCCTTAAAACTGGTCAAAGAGGTCGTCAATCCTTTTCAAGGTGTACTTTTTCTTTATCATGGCCTAGTTCAGGCGGAGATAATCCATGTAAATCCATAATCTCCCATCCACCTTCTTCACAAATAGGACTGGTGCTTCCTAGGGGGACACACTGGGTTTGATGAAACATTTCTCACGAAGGTCCTCCAACTACAACCACAGCTCCTGGAGCTCGGCAGGGGCCATCTGATATTCTTCAGAAGATATTGAAGCGGTGTCAGGATACAAGTCAATAAAAATATTCTTCTCCCACCTCGAAGGTAGTCCTAGAACATCCTCAAGGAAGATATACATATAATACTCCACAAATAAAGGAAAATAGATGTATGAATAGCCTTCTAAACCAAGGAATATACTTACTAACTGATGGGTAATGGGCTGCAGCCTCCTGTTCTCGGAACTCACTTTCCCTTCCAGGATATCTCTCTCACCATAAAAGGAGAATCTCATTCAATGAGTGTGTAGGCATCTAACTTGTCTGCAGTGACGGTCAATCTAGGATTGGACCATGTAAATCCAATCTATACCCAATATGACATCATAGGGTTCCATCGTGATGACCAAAAGGTCCCATACGAACCTTTTTTCACCATATGATAGCTCGCACTATCAACTGATGAAAGATACAGAAGAAGCATTCCATATAGGAACTTTAAGACAAAGCTGCTATGCTAGCATCTCAAATGGGAGTTCTAGATTTTTCACCAGGAGTAGATAGATGAAGGAATTAATGGAACATATGTCTGCTAAAACTAAATCAATAGTAGAATAAACACAGATTGTACCTCTTGTCATCTTGTGTGCTATGAGATCATAGACATCCAAAGCATGCAGTTATCCATGGCCCCGGCTTCCAGCTCCCTAAGCTTGGCATGGGCCACTTGGTGGTGGTGGTGGAAGGATCTCATGATGGAGTCCACCACCCCTATCTCCTCCTACTCCTCTGCCAGCTCCGTCTCCCTGGGGACCACCATGTATGTGCTTGGGAGATCCCTGATCATAGTGTTGCCTCTGCCATGGCAGTCCATTGGCTATCTATCTGTGCTGCTCAGCACGCCTGGTTAGATAGTATGGTTCCATGTGACCTCACCCATTACATGTAAATCACAACCCCACTCTAGGATTCTCTATTCCTCCATGCTTCCTCTAACCACAATCCTGATTCTGGTCATGGAAGCATCTCCTGTGCTGAGATCTTGACACCTGGCGTCTGCTAGATAATGCAGAAGACTCAACTCTGTAGCACCCACTACCAGCTCCAGCTATCTGGTGTCCCTCTAAAAGAAATTTATTTGTTACTAGTTCCCTCTCCAGCACCCCGACATAGGTGGTAATTCACAAGGTCACAACACTGGCATGGATCTCTCTGCGGAGTCCCTACTCAAACTTCTATTCCCAGAAGTAGTCATCCTCGATCATGTCAAGGGAGTAACATGTAAGGTCTGTGAACCTCGTTGCACACTCTTACACTATCATCCCTCCTTGATGCAGCTCTAGAAGCTCCTGGATCTAGACTAAGTGAAAACAAAAGAGGTAATACTCCTCATGAAACAACTGCTAGAAATCAGACCACAAGAGTGTCGAATCATCATGTATCTGCGTAACAAGGCTCCACCAACACCTAGCTACTTCGTGAAAGAGGCTAGATACTAGTGCAACCACCTAATCTGTTGGGGTCCAAACAAACCTAAAGATATGGGTCACCAACTCTAGCCAATCCTCTTCTTCCTGAGAATCTAGCTTGCCGTAGAACTTTAGCGGTCTCTGACACTGGAATTTGCGGAGCATGATAAGACTCTATGTTTCCTCAACCTTCTCAGATGGAATGATCTGCTACCACTACCAAAAAATGACCATATTCCCACAGTTTTGTAAAACCATGGGTATAGGTTGTAAATTCCCACCTATACCCATGGTTTTGAAAAAACTATAGGTATAGGGTTTTTTTCAAGACCTATACCCACATTTCCCCAAAAACTATGGGTATAGTTCATGCCTTTACCCATGGTTTTGGACAACCGTGGGTATATATTTCCCATGTTAAGGAAGAATTTTTTTTTCCGTGGGACAAAAAAATCTACAGGAACACCTATTTCCACAGTTTTCTACCTATAGACATGGTTTAGATAAATATATATAAGTGAATATATTTTTATATACTTATAAGACAATGTGGTGTAGTGGTTAGGCACATTAATTGTATACAGGTGGTCTAGGGATCGAAAACCGTGTCAGAAAATTTTTTAAATCTTATTGCCACGGTTTAAAAACCATGGGTATAGGGTTAATGACACGGTGGCATACACCTATTCCCATTGTTCATAACCATGGGTATAGAATATTTCAAACCATGGGTATAGCTCAGAGCTATACTGAAACCTTAATAGGTCACGGTTTTGAAAATCATGGGTATATCTTATACCCATAGTTTTAGGAGTTATACCCATGGTTTTAAATCATGGGTATAAGTGGATTTTCCAATAGTGTGCTTGATAGGGGAAGGTGCTGCTACCAACCCACCTAGAGTATGGGGATCATGGGATAGACCCTGAATTGAGGCCTTATTGCTCATAGAGTCATCATCATGAATCGGAGCTAGAGTCCTAGTTGGTTTTCATCGTGAAGGAATCCAAAAAGTTGTCAAGGTATACCATGGTCAGATGAGTATATAAATATATATATATATATATAATGGGGTGTTAAATCAATAATGATAGTCAAAGACACAATCCTATATGATGCATATACCATTAATCCCCACAAAAAATGTCTCATCATGCCAAGTCAACAAGCAGGTAGTTAAGGTCCTGGTGAATGGATACATCAGTCACCGCACCATCAGTGTACTCCATATCCTGAGAGCCACACTCGAGACACTTTGAAACCTTTACCTAAATCCCAACTAAATCCTCTTAAGGAGAAATGTCTGAACAATTTCCCAAGGAATAAACTTTCTCTTGTACTAATCTGTTATGACTTGACCCAAGTCGGGGTTCAAGCCACAACTACCCCAAGCTAGCTTTCATAGGCTAGGGGTGGCGATAAGTGTTAAAGGAATAACTAACTCAGGGAGGAATTTTCCTAAGTACCTATATGCACAAACACAACCAACTCGATGTAAAAGTGTAGAGGGGAAGATTAAAAGATACAACACTACTATAAAATAAACCAAGTATGCATGAACCTCTAGACAGTAAAAAATACCGGTAGTGTAAACTGAAAATTAAAGGGGAGAAATACACGCCCAATTAGAAATATGTCCCAGCCTGAAAAAATTGGAAAATTAAATAGCTGAGAGAGACCATCTTCTGAATCCCAAGCTACAACCACCATATACGGTCCAAGAACCTAGTATCCCTAAGATCCTCTGAAGTCACAGTCAACCTATTCATCATCTACATAAGACATGATACATGTGGGAAAATCCCATTTAGGGGTGAGTATAAACATACCCAATATGATGCCCCGAAAGATAAAGGGGGAGCAGTAAGAGATTCAATATAGGGGAAAGGTGGTAGATAGAACAAGGTATAATGAAAGAGTACAGCTCAACCCAACAAGAGTGAAAGTAAGCTTGTCCAAGCACAAGGGGATAAACATGGTGAGTAGATAAACTACTCATCGAGTCTTCACCACCTATATCAGGAGAGTAGACTCATCCAACCATGAGAAAATAAAAACAGAAATCACGTGGCATACCCCACGCAACTTCTCCTCTCCTGTAAGGAGAGTAACCAAATATAAGAAGTATATATAGAAGAAGGATATATATATATATATATATATTCAGTCAAAGGAATCCAAAATGAGAGAGTAAGTAGATCTCCATCTCACAACTCAGCCTAAGAAGAAGAGTATCCAATAGTTATAAAAGTCCATCAATAATGACCAACATCTCACATGTATTCCCTAAACACATAAGTCTAAGGAACACATTAATCACACCTTGACACTATCCACTTTGGGCATCATTGACTCACCCGCATGGTTTTTGGTCACATCTCAGTGGAGAAAGAACCCCTCTTCTTCATGAGTGCAAAGCTACGTCAAACCATGTCTCATCATTATTCCACACAGTTGAGGGACTATAATTTCTAGGTAGATGACCCATACCCTAGTACAATATGAGGGTTCCACTCTAAAGGTAGAGGACACATGTCTAGTCCAGCTGGAGGGTTCCACTCTAGGTCATCAAGGACCCATGCCCTACCCCGCAGGAGGGTTCCACTCAGAAAGTTGAGGACCCATACCATGCACGGCTGGAGGGTTTCACTTTATGTGTCAGTAGAGGACCCATGCCCAGCCCATATGGAGGGTTCCACCCTAAAATTCATTGACGAATCATGCCCAGCCTAGCTAGAGGGTTCCACTCAGGAGTCGGCCCCTGGTGAACTTTCTTAACTACTTTCATCATTGGAAATCACCTCAAAAAGTGTTGTGTCAGGGGCATTCCACGTCATATATTTAAATCCAAAACCAAGGGAACCCTCATGTTTTACGTGGAAAAACACTCAGGATAGGTTACTCATGAACCAAAATCTGAGTTCAGATGAAGGAGATATGAGCATTCAAATTTTTCTTAGAAAATCTCAAGGGGGTGCACAGTGTGTGAGGGGACCCACATGGTGTGTGGTCCCACTCCACAGTGTGGTCATGTACCCAGTCAACACATATCTTCTTATTTTTATAGCGGTACACGCCGTGTAGGTGGACTACATGGTGTGTACTAGCTAACTGGGACCAGGGCCCTATGCTACTCGCCATGTCTGTGTACCGGAGTATAGAGGCATGCACCTAATCTCGTGTACTTCCACATGAGTTCTCGTTCGTATGACCTTCACATGGTTTATCCAACCCGGAAGGGGGTACACAACATGTAGGATAGTGCACACACCATTTCATCATTAGTTTTTTCAAAAACCCTAGCCACAACCACAGGAGGGGCTACACGTCATGTGTTCTTCATTGAACACAGCGTGTAGTTGGGTTTTCACTAGAAAACTCATATCTAATTTCTACACCTAGATCTACTCTTTTGTATTTGATTTCAGCCTCCAATATACCTAAAAATGGTTGATTTAACCGAGAATGATAGATCTCATCCATTACTTTCAGGAAAATGACCACCGGGAGTCATTGACGGTTTCACCACTCGGTTCTCATGTCATCACACCTCTATTCAACCATGATTAATCCTCCGATCATCGAAACAGTCATAATCACCTAACAAAGATCCCAGATCTATTCCTTTCTCATTTAATCGTTCAAGTTTTGTTGATCCTCCACAAATATGGTGGTTCGATCAGCTCGGTACCTCCTGGAAAAGTTGAACTGGGACCGCGAGGATCCAACCAGTAAATAACGTGAAGAAGATTGGGTAGGAAGGCACCAAGAAAAGTTTTAAATGATCATTGTCCAAGAGTTCTTGGCCAACAATCAATAATGATGATCTAGGGTTAGATAAACAATTCAAATTAACTTAAATTTGAATACCTGGGCGCATTCAAGGTCTGAAATTGGCGTAGATCCAAGAAAGAAAATAGACATGCTCAACCGTTTAATCAAAAGGGCGTAATAACACCAATTGATGAGTCCTAACTCGATTTCAGATTGATCACTAATGAAGAATGCATTCACCAATGATTTGAAGGAAGCTTTCATGTTCGTTTTATCCTGATCTGATCTAATCTAGAGATTCATCATCATTCAATTGAGATCTTCCAGCGGAAGGGGGAAGTGAGATCTCATCGTCAATTTTAAAATTATGATCCAACCATGGAAAATTATCCATAATGATATATTAATAAACATATCATTAGGTCAAATGAATGAATTTATTTATTTATTAAATTAATTAATCCACTTAAATATACCACCAATGAGTGAGGGGTCCAAATGTCCCATACCAACTCATTTTATGCCACGCCTAAGGTAAACACCATGTTCTGAACTCAACTATAGTATTGGATTTATTATTCGATCAACCATTTGGGATTTATTCCATTTTATTTAATAATACACATGTGCATAATATAAAATATTTTTAATATTTTTATAAAATTAATTCAGGGCACACCAGGCCTCAGAATCGCATGGCGTCTCAGTGCCTAACTCTAGAAATATATATAGAAATATTTAAAAGTATTATAAGGAAAATATTGGGTCTCTACATCCATGTTTGGAATTAGATTCAAGATGAGGTGGATTCAATAGTCATGGTTATCTCCTCCTCAATACTACATTCCCATGTTTCCCTTGGTCCATTAATTTAGGGTTTTTCCGATTCGAGTTTTTCTCGATACCATATTTAATCTCGGTTACCCTGAATGCAACAATGGTCATGTCTCAATTCAAGGTACCCAGTTTCATAATTAAAAGGTTCCTTCTAGATTAATTAACCGAGGGTCATGCTTGAACAAAAATAAAGGGATTGGAATTGGATAAATAAATTGCGAAAAACCAAATACATGAATAAGAATAAGAAATAGATCAAATGGTACCTTCCCCTTAGTCTATATACACTTATCATAAGGTGGGTTTTATCCCCTAATCCAAGTGATGAGGGAGTAAGGGGGAGGAAAAAAAACAAAATACAGCATAATGAAAACCAGAGAGAAAGTGGTGGAGAATCTTATAATAGTGCAGCTTCTTTCCCTAGACTTTGGTATCTTGATCTCTCTTTTATAGTAGTATGGAACTCTATTTATAGGCATAAATTGATCCATGGGTAAGTGTTTGGGTCATAAATGATCTTTTAAGTCATCACGATGTATTCACGGAAGTCCAAAATAAAAAATATATAAATCCTATAAAATATTTCATGATTAAATCATTTGTATATTTTTGTTGATGATGGGTTCATGACGTGTATATTTTACACGTCGTGTAATATGCGACACCGGTGGATTCTCTATAAATTCTTTTGTCTTTATACTTTCATGGCATGAAGGAATATCACGAAATGTAATGCCACAATTCGTGAATATCTAGTTCATAGATGTCTAGGGTGATGACTCTTCTAAGAATATCATAACATGAATTCATCTCACGTCATGAAATGTCTTTCTCTAACACTCCAAACTACTCTTTCTCCATGCAAATTTGTCTTCCAGCTTTAATATTCTAATGTCGCACCACGACATGAAGTGTCATGGCATGAAGTGTCTTTTTATCCTAAAATCCATTCCTATTTGTTCCTTTAACAATAATTGGTTTTATCTTTCCAATTATCACAAAACAAGTTAAAAAATTCCATTTTTTGCAATATTAATCATTTATTTACAGAAATCGTTGTATAGACATAGCCTAAAATATATACATTAAATGCATGTACCGCCCATTATTCTTTAAATTTGATTTAAAGTAACATAAATATTATTTATTTATATTTAATCAAAGTAATTACATTTAAATCAAATTTCTACTGGATTTTAGTATAATTTTATTTTTGGTTTTAAAAACATGGTTTTCTGAAAATTGTTTTAAAGTGTATAATGTTTCTCCATTTTAATTAATTAAAACAACCCCTAATGAGGAATGTTTTAAATGAAATATATATATTATATATCTATAAATATTAATTAAAATTCATATAATGATTATTACTAGTTAAAGAGTTAATATAAAATCATCTTATGCTTGAAAAATATGTTTCTTGAAAAAACTGCTCTTTCATTGCATCTACATGTTTAAATTTAAATTAAATTATACCACTTATATAAATTGAGTTTTTAAAAATGTATTTCATATTTAGAATAATAATAATTAATATTATATAATTTTTTTAACATAATTTTTTTTCAAAATAAATAATATAAATAGTAAAAATTAATCACCTTCTTGCTTTTAATTTTCAATTATGTGTTCACATTGGAACAAAAAAAATATGTGAATGAATATTGATTATAATTTTGAGAATAATGAAATTAATTTCATGAGGGTGATTTTTTTTAATTTTTTTAATTATATAATTACTTTAAATGTTTAAGCAACGCCGACACTATAATTATTTAAGTAATAAAAATATAAAATAAATGATACTAAAAATATTGAAAGTAATATAAATTTAATGAATTATTTTATTTAATGAATTTTTTAGGTAAATATAACATGATTTGATGGTTTGAAAATAATATATTCTAATTCCACCTTTTTATTGATGTTTATTAAATTCGACTTAAATGAATAGTTTAAAAATTGACATTAATGTTATTTTATAATAAATAATATTTTATTAAATGATTTAAATTTCCTAAAATTATTATCCTCTTACAATTCATTGTTATTAGTTTAAAAATATAAATAATGGTCCATTCATGGACCAATTATCCTTTTATAATAATAATATTTAATCCTAAATATAAAAAAACTTTGTTACCATGGTAAAGGGTAAAACGGGGTTTTGTGAGTTTCATGCACTTGTGTTAAAATAAATTTTCCACACACATGGTATTTTTATTTTATAAATTGGATTTAATATTTAAAACTAGTGGGTACAAATTTTCTAATAAGGATCATTTTATTTATAGTTTTAAATGATAAATTACCTAGATAAAAAGGCTAGTTACCATAGTGAAAACTAAAATGGTAAAATTAAGGAAACCTAGAAGTTAAGGAACAACATGTTTAAAACATGTGTTTTTTTTTTGTGTTGGAAGTGTGTATCAACCATATTATCCCTAAAATATATTAATTATCAATTTTTTAGAAACTTGGGCTGATAGTTACTTCCCATTATTGAATAGTTTTGTGTTTTTACAAAAATGTTACTCCTCGATTATAAAAGGTCACCTCCTCTCCTCATTTCTTCACACCTACTAAGACATTTTTATATAAAATAACCTGTAAAAACCCCTAAAAACATATATATATATATATATATATATAAATGTTCTAGATCTGTTTTTCATCCAAAAATACCAACCATAGGGTCCTTAATAAGAGATCCAAAGGGTGTTGTTCTAAGAGAAGGTAGTTGTCTTCACTAAACTCTTTCTTTTTTACTTCTTCTCTTACCACCTTAATTCATGTATTAATAATTAAAATATAATAATATTAATATATAACATATACTTATATGTTTTTATGTTATTTTAATAACCCATATCCACCTCCTCTTCCATCAAATGGTAAATTAAACTGCAGATCGTGTGTGCGGAAGACTACCGCCCCGCGAATCGATATAATTTGTTTTTCAACACCACCTCTCATAGCTAGTTATAATTATGTATTTTAAGTATATATATGATATTTATAACATAAATATACCCCTATAATTATTATATCACATATATCTTATTAATTTCCATTCTGTAAGGGATATGATAATGCAGCTCATGTGTACGACGGACTACTGCCTCATGAAGCGATGTGATTCGTTTTTCACTAATACTTTTCAAGGAAGGTAATACGGATAAAGTTAATGAATATATGTGATATATATGACATTATTATAATATTAATTAAATATTTATCATTCTGAAAATATAATATATTATTTTCTTTCTTACCTTTCCAGTTGCTGAAAAATGAAAATGTCGTCTGTAAATACGTGTGGACTACCGCCTCCACAAAGCGATTTCATTATTTTTTTATCACCAAATCACATGGATGATATATATATATATATAAAGAAATAATATGTTATTTATGATATTTTTACCAACATTTAAATATAAAATAATACTTACCTTCTTTCTATAATGATCATTGAAAAAATGGAAATGTTACTCGTGCGTATATACGGCCTACCATCACCATGATTATAGCATAGTTTATTTTTATAACCATATTTAATTATTGGTTTTAAAAGTATAAATTATGTATAAAATTTATAATTTTTTCATTATTATTATTCTATAAATGATGGAACGATGACCACTTTGACCGCAGTCAACACACCGAATCTGTTTTGAAATAATAAACCAAATGTCCTCAAAACACACAACGTGGAATTAAATGATTAAGTATTTAAATATGTAATTAAAATAAATAAAATAACTTATTTAAGTATAAGTTATTAAACCTATAAAATTTTCTTAATAAATAAAATAATTTATATAAGTTTATTATGTAGGAGTTAAAGGACATAAATAGAAAGTCTAGACTTGAGGTAAAGGATTTCATCTTAATTTACTTTCATTGAGGCGTGTTTCATTATTATACACCAAATTTTTTTATGTGGTGTATATAATAACCCTTTAATTAATACTTCATAAATCATGGTTTTCAATTTCAAATATTTAATCCAAGGGTATTTGACTTGAATGTTACCAATTGGTAAATAATTTCATAACTCGATTTCTTTTCATTGGGTTATATTACTTATTCATTGTCTTTGATATTCTAAGATTATATGTGTAATTGTTTTTTATTATATTATATTTTATTTAAACTTTTTTTATTTAAATTTGATACACATAATTGATTCATTGATTAATTCTCATTTCAACATTATGATCATTGTAAGGGTTGCTCATCTCAAATTGTCTTCTTTGGGACATATGTTATGTTATACACCTATCTTCCTTTATGAGGTGTATCTACTGCCCATTTGATGTGTTATATCATAAAACTCATTATTTTCATGATATTTAAATTATCATTTGAATTTATTCTTTCATGGGGATTATGATTGAAGAATTACCAAAGTGGAAAAGGCTTTATATTGCAATCTTCTTTCTTTCAGGATTGTTTATGTTCAAGGTTCCATTAGAGGAAATAATATGATCTTATTTTCTTGAACTAATTAACTTTATTCTCCACTGGTTATGAATTTGGTTAAAATGTTTGATTTCCATTTCCTTCATTATTTATTAAAGAAACATTAAGAAAATCATTTGTAAGTGATACCAGTCTTGTATCTTCTTTTAGATCGGGAATATTTCTATTCCATATCCATGTTTTATAAATTTTTTTCAAAAAAATTCTTTTCTAAAAATAAATTATTTCCTAAATCTATTTTACATGATATTTGACCTTCTTTTAAATTTTTTTAAAAGGAAATTACTTAATATCTTCCAAATGGATCACTTTTGAATCGCTTTACAAAATGTTTGAAAAGAATTTTTATTTTTAACATTTACATCATGAATACATTTTCCCACCATCATGATCAATATTTTATTTGAAGATTACTTTATAAGTTTCCAGGGTTATTTTCAAAAAAAATTATTTTCACCATATTTTTTGAATTTTTAGTTTTTAAAAGTGATTTTTAAGATAAAAGGTTATTTTCCTCAAGAATGTTTTAATGGTATTTCCATTCATAAATGTTAACAACCCATGATATTAATTATTCTCCACTAGGGATATTTTGTATTTATATCATCCTCATTCCTTCTCTGGATGAATTATGATTGTTTTAAAGATATTTTCATGGATCCCATTTCATTTCCACAAGGTAATAAAGTTATAAAAAGATTAAATATTGTTTATATGAGTTTTATAATGAAATTAAAGATTTATGTACTTTATTAATATTGTGGTTCTTTGACATTTATTATATGATAGGCATGCCCAGATAGCATCGGGTGAGCCTGATATATCTTATATGATGGGTTCACCCTGATAGCGCTCTAAGTAATTGGGTATGGAAGTTGACCGTATAGTTATTCAATTTGTAAGGGTTCTGTAAGGGTTATATAAATATGATGTTCCAAGATACCAATATATTTTCTTTATGTTTTCTATGGGTTTTAAATGTTTCCTTTGATCAAGATCGACATCACATGGATCATGATTATTAATTCTCACAACTCTTGTCTTTTTTAAATCTTTATTCCATATCACATGTTTAATGATCCATGTTTTATGGGTATGAGTTATCTTATTTTATGCCCATGAACTATTATTATGTCATCATACCCTTATAATCATATTATTCTCACTAATGGAATTCAGTTTTTAATGCTTATGTTTACCATTACTGAGCATTTGAGATCACCCTTCTTATGTTTCATTTTCCTCAGGTTATCAATAATGATCTTAAATGAATTATGTCTATAAGGGTTTCATCTGGATGGTGATAATTACTTAATGTGAAATAAGAAAAGCTAAGTTTAGTATGAGGAATGCTCATTTGAAGACATGGGTATTTTTTATGTAAGAGTTTTCACTAATTCTCAAAAACTCTAAACCAAAAAGGTATTTGGGTATGTAAGTGACCCGATATTTTCTTTTTATGTTTTAAGATTTGGATGGAGAAAATTGGTTTACATTTATCAGTATCAAAGCCAAAAGTGTAAAGATTATGATTTTAGCACCGGATTCGGGAGTGCAGGTTTAGGGCTGTTATAATATCATGATTATTTTGTTCGATTTTCATTATAATTTTCATTTTTAATCCATTAAGTTGAGACAAAGAGTTTATTCACTATCATATGACCAAGAAAAGGCCAAAAATAAGTGATGAGCGCATGGATATTTCATCTGGAGGTTCCATAGATTCAAGTTACATTAGTAGATTACATATCATGTGACTTAATTACATGTTGTGTGGTCACAATCAACCACACACCTATACGGTCATGCCAATCATAGTTGTTCATGTGGGGATTCATTATGCGACATGTAATTATATCATGTATTCACTAACAAGTGAGAACATGATTTTCAGGGTTACATAGATATTAATTGAAACACACACCGTGTAATGCCACATAACATGGTGGTCACATGGTCAATTCATGTAGCTTATAATAAATTTACACATCATGTGTTAATAGACAACTGAGAAACATGGGTTGGCTATTATTACATGAAGTGAAGGTAACATACACGTCATGTAACATGGTTTCATTATGTATGGATTGCACGCTGAATCCCTAGGTGTGTATCAAAAATAGCCACAAAAAGTGAAACACGGACTATAATAAGATATACATGTTGTTTAATACATACCCATTTAAATGGAATACACACCAAGCCAAACTGGACACCATGTAAATTAATTATGCAGAATGAAATTAATTACAACATCAAGACCAAACTATAAAACATGTATCCAACATATACATCATGTGATGGGGTTTTACAAAATATTAAATGCCTAATTAATTTTCATGTTTTTTCATAACTAATCATCATGTATGGTCCTCGTACATGTTGTGTACTTCACACAATTATTAATGGAGGTACACACCACATATATCAACATGTTTCATGTGTCATACATGTCAAGCTGACTACTTGTCTTGACACATAGAACTACACACCATGTAATCCACAACACTCTACGTATGTTACATGTTATATAAGTGCACAATACATAACAAGGATCAAATGGGTAATTGTATAGTTCAGATGGGTACATGTTGTGTTTCCTCCAAGTATACTCTATTTATTTAAGTAAATTTAAATAAAATAGATTTTATTGATTTTATTTAAAAATTATAGTGGATGAGAATCTTATGTATCTCCAGGACTACTTGGATTAATAATTAAGATGAATAATTGATTAAATAATAATACTATTGATTATTAATTTAAGTGAAATTTATCTTAATTGATATAGAAAATTTAAATTAATGCTAGTATATATGAATGTGATATCATTGTATGTATGTGACTTATTGACTAACCAATATATGTATTGAGTTTCTATTTAATTTAATATGATTGCATGGTTTTATGCATAATAAAGTTTTATTAATTTAAATATGATGGTATATGTGTCATCCATATAACCAATATTATGTAGGACCTATGTGTCCATGTTTTATTAAATGTGTCTCATATCCCAGGTTACCCTCACCTATATGTGAGTAAAACATGTAAAGGATGGATCTCTAAGGAGATGAGGTGGTTAAGATTATATATTGAGGTGAAACCAACCAATAATATACAAAGGTTTGTGGTGGAATGTTGCAACTCAATCCAAGCCTAACTCAATGATTTTTTTCCACTAGGTTCATAAGTTTATTTATTGTCCACTCGATAAATCAACTATTAGAAATCCCATGATCAAGTCACTTTATTTATTTAATTTTTTCAAGTGTGTGGTTATTTTTTTGTTTATGAGAATTCATGTTTATATAATGATTAAACTATATCGCATAAATTAAATAAGATAACAATACATAAAAGATAAAATGAAACAAATGAATTATGTGTAAATTATATTATCAAATATATGGTTCATTAATTATGTAAAATCCACATAATATTAAAAATGCATATAGGGGATAGAATAAGGATATTTATACATAATAAAAAAATTCTTCAAGTAAATATTAAGTCAATAGGCTTCCATTACTCAAGTTATGAATGGAACCATAGTTCAAAGTACTTATTGAGCCAAATTCAAGGTGATTTCAATTATCAGGGAGTTATAATTAAAGTTTTGGGTCAAATTAACTAAGTTAGCATCAAGGGTTTACTACCAAAGCATTTCTTGGTGCAACTTAGAGGCGAGTGTTGAGAAAATATGAGTCAAGATTTTTTGTATTGGGGATTCCACTCAATGGATCAAGGAGTTGTGAGATGGAAGTTGGAAATACCTCCTACCTAAATAGCTTTGAATAATTTTTCAAGCTGAATTATAGATTTTTAAAAGGTAAATATTGATCCTTACCACTAAAAAATTCATGTGATGGTATATTTAGAGTATAATAGTGATATATATTTGAACTTGATAAAATAGTGAGAGACTAATAAGATAATTAAAGTTATTTCATCTCGCATATTTTGGAAACCAAGATAAAGTTCTTATAATCTGCTTTAACTATTGTAAATAAAATGGAAAGCGAAACCACAAGAACACTATGATCATTTATTAACTTAAGTCATGTCCCCACTGACACAAATTTCTCTAAGTGGTATAATCATTTATACATGGAACTGCTATAAAAAAATCTATGGTTTGGAATCCCCTACATCTGACCAACCTTCCCACAAAGTGACAAAAATTGAAAAGGAAGCCTGCCAGAGATTTATGGAGATTCTTCTTATGCATGTTATGTCATGTTATCATCCATGTATGAATAGATGATGATGCAATATAAGGACATGAATACTTACACCATGAAAACTCGTCTCCTTGAACTTGAAAAAGAGAAGAAGAGGATTAATATAATTTAGATTTTCACTCAAATGTACCAATGTAAATTGGAAGAATCCAACTTAACTATTGATCATTACATCAAAATTCTAGAGTATGCTGATCAGTTAGTGAAGTTATACTTTCATATGGAAAATAAATTATCCATTGATCTCATATTATTATACTTACCATACAGATTCTATATATCCATCATGAATTATAGGATGAACAACTCAGATTATCCACTCAAGAATATTTTGACTATGCTTCATTAGGTGGATAAGGAATTGTTAGAACTTGGTTCCTCATTACTTATGGTGATCAAAGTAAAGTACTAGGTTGAAAAAACCAATACCATTTCAAAAATAATGGTACCTTTACAATGTACTTTTAAGAGTAAAATTATTCAAAGGGAGAGTAATGACCATGAGGTTATTTACTTCTTATGTTGCAATAAAAGACAATGGAAGAGGGAATATAATGAATTAGAGAATAAGTAAATAGTTACATCTACTTAAATTATATTCATCATCATAAGTAGTTTTATGTTTTACTTCTTGATAATTAAAATAAAATATGTTTTCCATGTATGTATTCGAATATATGAACTAATAAAGTATAAAAAGATTAAAATAAGTAAGGTGAATTCTCTAATGAGATGAAGAAGGGTGATTCCTAGATCAGTATAAAGAATTGAATGACTTCATGATTGCTTAATGGATTCAAGTTAAACTATTGTTTTGTATTGATTATTACCAAAACATTTTTCTCATCATCTAATTAGAAATAAAAAAACATTATTTCATGTTTGGAATGAATTTTTTTATGGTATTTTATACTTAACTAATATTTTGGTAATTCTTGAATCATAAATATCCAAAATAATTAATTAATGATGAATATAAATATAAGACTTGGAATTTATAATTGTGATGAGACAATTATCTATCAAGAAAAAAAGATAGTAATTGGTGAGTTTATATCCATAAGGGTATTTTAATCACTATTAAGTTAATATACTAGGTATTATGACAAACTCACTATCAAGTTTTAGGTAAAGAAACCTTTAGAAATAAAGGTACACAACAAATATATTAGAGTTAGTTCAGCAAGAACACATAAACTATTCTAAAAGTGAAGATAAGAGGAAATTTTATATACTTTATAAGAGTCCTTTAATGGATTTTAGAAATGCTCGATGAATAAATAAATTCACTTGGTAAAGGATATAGGATCCTCCAGGTGGGATTGTCATAGTGAATCATAATCAAGTATTCATAAATCATTAATATATGGAGTGATAGTAATCCCAAACTCACATTACCTTATACATCAAAGTTTTGATAGTAGTAAAAGGGGATAAATGGAATGTTATATATATATTGAAAATCTTCTATAATTTCTTCCAATACATGTTTTGAAAATAGTAGTATAATAACTAGCCTTGTGCTAACTATATTGACTAATGGATATCATATTAGTTGAATTATGATAACGAATCCATTAGGTACATCTTCTAGTGTTTAATGAGAATATTTTTTTAAAAACTAGATTTATCTGCAAATGAACATCAATAAAATAATAAGTGAATCTTTTTTAATTATCCTATATCCACCAAGGATATTAACATCCCTTATTAGTTTATTCTGACTATAATCACATATCCCTTTTGAGATGGTGGGAGAAGACTATAATTCAATAAAATATAGGCTCTAGATGTACATGAGTTGGAATAAGATCATAAAAACTTCATTAATCCAACATAGAGGTGTTTTTTCATAGACACATACTGTGTGAGAAGTTAAAACTAAAGAGGTGGTTTTTTTACCAAGATAGGTGATATATTATTCATTAAGATTAATGATTCTTACAAGGAATCGGTAAATGGAAACATGATAAGATTGAAAATTATGTATGAATTCAACAATTGTTCCATGTACAAAAATTTAGGGGTTCTGTATTTTGGATGTTTCTAGACCAGATATTGTTGGTGGGTGTTCAAGAAAAATTCTGCATGGATAGTACAATATGATACTAATAAAACATGATTGATTATTGAAAGTTTTAATCTATGTCTATACATTGTCTATGATGAAGCCTTTATACTAATCATAATGATAAAATGTATTGGAATTTTACTTTTCATAGATATTTTTTTATCATTATATTGGGAGGTTGGATGTTAAGTCCATTTTCTTTAATGGGACCCTATGGAACATGTCTATATGACACAACTAAAAAAGTTAGTGATGACAATGAATGTTAATAATATTGAGAGTCCTTATGGATTGTGTAGTCACCTTAAGATGGAAGTGAATCAGTGGGGTCCAACTTTTATTGATTAAGTTAAACTTGAATTTCTTTATTCCTTTAAGTTGATCACACCTATATCATCAGTTGGGATGTAAAAATATTTGTAAATATCCATTACCACTTTTAACAAATATTATGTAGATATTGTAAAGTAAAAAACACATGGGGATTTTTATAAGGTTCGGACTCAATGTTAGAACATACTCCATATTGTTTTGACTCTCATCGTGTCATATATTTTCAAAGAATAATATTATCATCAATTATAAGTGATGTGGGGAGTTTTTATCCTTAACCCACAGTGTCCATCCCACATACTAAGTCTCTTAACTTTATAAAGTCTCCCAACATCATATTATACTAACTCTCTCCAGTCATCAAGATTATCTAAACTTGAAAAGTTCTTCGACTGCACACTGGTATAAAATTGAGCAATTATGGGGTTAGGATTCAAGTGACCACCATTTGTCAATCACTATTGACCTTATTAGTGACCTCCAAATAGAGTTCATTGTACTTTTCCTACAACGTACCCTAATTTCCTTCCCATTCTCACTTGTTCACCCTAATTCTCCCACAACCTCACTCCTCCTACCTTTATGCACCGCCTTCTGTCATCCCACCACCATGGAGCCCTTTTTCCCCCATCGCACCCCTTCGTTGAGCCCTCCCACCCCCGTAGATCCCTCTCACCCCCATCAAGCCCCACTGCTGAGACCTCCTTCCTCCACTGAGCCCCCCATCGAGCCCCGTCATCAATCCCCCCTTCCCCCATTGATCCCCCATCGTCGATCCCCCTATCATACTTTATCTAGCCCCCATCGTCGAGCCCCCTGTCACCCCCTATCACCCCCCCCCCCCTGCCGAGCCCTATGTCACCCCTATTGAGCCTCGTGTTTCCCCCTATTGAGCCCCATATTACCCCCTGTCAAGCCCCCGTTGTCGAGCCCCCATGGTAGAGCCCCCCTCCAGATGAGTGGTGCATTGCATTAGTATTTTACAATTTAAAACATTGAAAACATTTGTACACTTTGTTTTCTCATATCTATTCTTCTTGGAAGAATCATTTACCCTTGATAATTTATAATGTTGAATTTATTTCTATAAGGTAGGGACTTGTGTTTATAATCTAGTTGTATATTAATATTTACATGGATTTTCAATTATGATTCTAGTAATTAAATATATTTTTTCCTTTCATTATAGACATGATGATTATCATTCATCTTTGAAATGTTAGTTCTACTTCATAAAGTTCTTGATTGAGAGAGTTGTTTCATATTTTGAGCTTGTCAGATAAGTATTGTTATTTGTAACTTCATTTGATTCTGTTATTTTTCCCCCTTAATGCCATAATTGGAAGGAAAGGAATGTATATTGGTAATGGATGCTCAGTTTCTAGAAAAATATTTTGAATTACAATGGATTTAAGCCCCTGAAATAGGAGAATCTACTTGATGAAGTTTCATTTCACTATTGGATTCCATATCTCACCCCATGACACTCGTCAAACTTATTTCTTTGATGTTTTTTCTACTATGCCTATGGGTTTCCATTTTTGTTTTATTTCCATTTGATTTTAAAGTTTTATACTTGAAAATTTTAGTTGTTTATGAGGATCCAACCCATGTATTCTGAGGTGTAATAGAGTCGAGTACCTAATCTATTATTTGAAAGAAAGCATGGAATAATGATTGAATTGTTAGTTTGGGTTTGGCTACCTAGAAAATTCTAGGAAAAAAAATTCTATTTGTCTGTTTGGTGAAAAAACTTTTTCTAATGATTTAAATTTTATAGAATTGGTTCTTTATTTAAAATAAATTATACCTAAAAAATATTAAATACATGTTATTGGTATCAAATGTGATTTGTTTCCAAGAGTTTTAAATGTATTTTTTGGTTTCACTCATATAAAATCATAAAGTGTATTTATTTTTTTAATTGTTTCCCCTCATTATTATTTGAATAAATTATTTATAGAGTTTGTGTGTGTGTAGGTTCATGCACACATAAGCATAGTTAATTCATTTAATATATTTCATTATAATCTATATGTGTAAATTCTTTGATCAATATAATTTGCATGCTCTTCATTATGATATTCAAAGAGGTCCTCATAGTATTGGATATAATGTTCATTATTGTTCTTAATTGTGTTTTCATATATTATTTATGTCAAATTTGATAAATTACCTAACTAGATTGGTTGATATCAATAAGTATTTTTTTCATCTTCTTCAAAATTTTCCTTAGACTGTGGCTTCATTGGTTCATAAGTTTTAATGATATGAATTTCTTTATAATTTAAATAATATATTTCTATTATTTTATTTCTATTTAATATATATATGGATAGGAGTTGGATTAATATTCCATATAGGTTTTATACTAAATATTATGAGGGGATTAAGTGATTTGTGGATTTTACCAGTAGATTTTAAAGAGACTTGATTAGTTGTTCATATAGAAAATGTGAAAACAGTTATCTCTTCAAACAAGATAGTGTTAGAGAAATTATATTTCTAAATGTGTTTTTGAAAAAATATAAGACATGGGTATGTCATGTAGAAGAGTCTGTTTTGTATCACCAATCAGAAAGTATTCATATAGATGTTGATTTGAGAACAGTTGATCTGATAAACATAATTCTCAATGATATGGTGAATAAGTTTCAACCTGAAGATAGTAATGTTGTAAATGATGACATTAGAGGGATTAATCCACGTTCTTCTACAGATGGATAAGCATTGAAATTATTTGAAATTCTTGATAAAGCTCATACTAAATTATAACATGGATGCTCTAAATTTAGTAAATTTTTATTCATCATTGAATTATTACACTTGAAGGTCTTGAATCAATGGATGCTTGAAGGCCTTGAAGAATGTATTCCCTGCTATAGAGAAGATTCTAGAGTTATTCTATCAAGATCGCAAGTTGACCAACGACCTTGGTTTTACATATGATAGAATTGATGTGTTACTCAATAACTGTGTGTTGTTTAGATAATATAATGTGCAATTCAATACTTGTACTGTTTGTATAAGGTGGAAGTCCAAGGAGATTAATCAAGGTAGTTAGATTCTTCCTAGTGGGGTCTTGAATCAAGGAAAAAAAGTTTCTAATAAGAATATGTGTTATTTCCCGATAAAACTGAGACTGGAGAGATTCTTCATTTCAACTAAAATTGCTAAATTGATGACTTGTCATTCAGAGAGAAAAAAAAGAGGTTGATAAATTAACTCACCCCGCAAATTCTCTCGCATGGAAAGAGTTTGATCAAAGATGCCCAGAATTTTCCTGGGATGGTCATAATGACCGACTAGGTTTGGTAGCAACTGTTTTTAACCCATTTAGTTCCATGGTTTGTGCGACACATAGTACATTGGTTTTGGTTCCATACAAACTTTCCCCATGGGTATGTATGAAGCAACCATTTTTGTTACTTCTGACTTTAATTGATAGATCGAGAGGACCTAGCGGTAAAATCAATGTTTATATGCAACCCTTGATTGATGAGCTATAAGAATTTTGGGAAGATGGTGTAATGAATTTTGACTCCAAAGCTAATGAAATGTTTAGACTCTGAGATACTTTGTTATGGACAATTAATGACTTTCCAATATATGTTAACTTATCTGGTTGGAGTAAAAAAGGAGAATTCTCCTACCCTTGTTGTAATAAAAGTAAGAAATCTATATGGCTTAAGCACTGTATAAAGTAGGCATAACTTGTTCATAGACACTTTCTTCATCCATTGCACAGGTTCATAAAATATGTTGTATCATTTTATGGGAATAGAGAGCATGACCTATCACCACAAATAATGTTTAGAGTTTAAATTCTTGCATAGGTTGATCAAGAAAACATCGGCATAATGTATGATTTTTAGTATTTATTGTCTCCTGCATTTCCTTTTATTCCTGCTGCAAATAGATAGTGCAGTCATAATTGGAAGAAGTGGAGTATTTTATTTGAATTTCCTTATTATAAATATAATATTTTAAGACATAATTCAGATGTGATGCACATTTAAAAAAATGTGTGAGATAATATAATGTGCACCATTTTAGGCGTCAATGGGAAATCAAAGGACAGTTCCGATGCTTGACATGATTTACAAGAAATTGGGTTAAGAAAACCTTTACATTTAGAGTTGGGTGATAGTAATTGGGAATACATTCCTATTTCATAGTACACAATGAGTAAAAAGAGAGAAAGAAAGATTTCTATCAATTTTAAATATTGTCAAGGTGCCTTATGGTTATTACTCTAATATGTCCAAGCATGTCAATATGATGAGAATGAAATTGTAGGGGTTGAAAAGTCATGATAATCATGTTATACTTCAAAAATTAATCCCAATTGCAATTATTGATTGCTACTTACCTATATTTTTTAGCCTTTGATTAAAGTTTATAATTTTTTCAGATAGCTATGCTCAAGGATTCATTACACTAGGGATTTGAAAAAGAGATAGGATAAGATTATGCTTGCACTATGTCACCTAGAGAAACTATTTACACCGTCTTTTTTGAGGTCATAGTCCACTTGATTGTGCATTTAACTGGTGAATACATTGTTGGTGGTCCCATGCAATTTAGATGGATGTATCCAATAGATCAATATTTAAATACATTGAAATAATATGTGCACAATAAAGCTCATTTGGAAGATTCAATTGAAAAGGTATATTTGATGGATTAGTGTACTGATTTTTGTGCATCATATATTGATGAGGTTGAAACAAAGTTAGATAAACCCTCCCGACTTTATGAGGGTCCAATTGGATAAGGGATAACATTTTATATGCACAATGATGAGTGGGTTCAAGCTCATCCATATGTGTTGTTCAACACTCCATTGGTTATTCCATTGATACTGTAAGTTGCATTATTGATCTATTATGCCTTATGTTTATATGTTTAATTTATTACTTATATTTTATTGTGTTGGAATTTAGGATGCATATTTCTATGTTGAAATGGGAAAGGCCCCATGAAACTAACCATCAAATCTAAAAACATCATTTTAACACATTTCATGAGTGGTTCAAGACTCATGTAAATATAAATAATTGATTAAATATTTTTATAATTCAACTGAGTTGTATTTTCACAATCCTTTATCCATGAATTATGTGAAATTTACATATTCAAAAGATGCATGATTCAAGTACTCATACTATGAGAAAATAACTAAACCAACTATCTA
Organism: Viscum album; assembly: GCA_963277665.1. Lineage (NCBI taxonomy): Eukaryota > Viridiplantae > Streptophyta > Magnoliopsida > Santalales > Viscaceae > Viscum > Viscum album. Next base: position 1,081,496,985 of record OY728132.1, read on the forward strand.
ATGGCTTGTTTATTAAAGCTCATTGTTGAAAGTCTTTGGATGATAATAGATTTTGATTTTGAATTAGCGATGTTAACGTGAACCAAGAAATTCATAACAGTGGTATTAGTTGTTCATCTATTGATGCAGGTTATTATTATGGATTCCTAAGGGATATTATTGTGATTATTTATGGTCTTGGATTAAAGAATATATTGTTAAGGTGTGATTGGGTTGATCCGGTTCATGGAACTAAAGTTAACCATTTCTGATTTACATCGATAAACTTTAACAATATGCTATATAAAGATAACTGAGTAAGAAACGATCCCTTAATGCTGGCATCATAGGCAAAGCAATTTTACTTTGTCGGCATTGATTCTAATTGGAATGTTGTGGTGAAAATGTCTAGAAGAGGGGTTTTTTTGATTGACTGAGAGGAACTAGATGTTGTTGAATTTTTTGATCAAACACTTGACCAAAAAACTATAGCTATATGAGAAGAATATATACAATGGGCCAAAGAGAAAATTGAAGGAGATACGATAAACTTGCATGATCAGTGAATGGATATAATTTTTTTTAGTTAATATTTGTAAAAATATTTATAAATTATATATATGAATTTTTGTTTATCGGGATTAGGTGTGTCTTCCAGTAGACGTAGGGGTCCTAGTAGAGGGATTAGATCATGGAACTCTAGAGCCCGATTAGATGCATTATTTGATGACACCTTTCATCCAGTTTAAGAAGGTGTGAGTGTATTGATTCATTAGTTAAGGAATATGATACAAGACCCACACAAATTCTCGATGATGACTCATGATTGGACTTCATTACACCAGGATACGATTGACATATTATGGGGGGAGGTTCAGGTAAATTCAATGTTTAATTTTTTATGACATTGTTTTTATTATTATTGAAGTTATTGACTTTTTTTAATAGGATAATTTGACATCCTATCCAGATGAGTTTCAGGAAATATGAATCGCCAAATTTAGAAAATTATAGAGATCACTGGATACCATTTATAGGTGTTCCATAAATTCTACAGTAAGTCCCTTCAGGCATTCTTCCCGTGTAGTAGCATGATTTGGTAGCGTTTTGGTTGAGTGAGGTGACGATGATAAAATTTATTACTTTTAATCTATAAATGAATATAATTTTTCATATGTATATTAACTGAATATGTTTAATGTAGACTAAGTCCACTCATTATTCACATAATCAGGTGATGTAGGGCATGCCTTCCAGACTTGGTACTCGACACGTGTCATAGTTCAGACATAATGTAAGTTTAGAATTCACTGTTTATTATTATGTTAAAAATATTGTAGTATAAAATTAATATAAATATTTATTTGGTGGAAAACTTTATTATAGTTACACCAGCGAGGTGAGCCAACCGATCAGATATCGATATAGGTGAGGACTCGTCGGGTGGGTGATCCCGATGTTGTCGATATTATATTAAGAAAAATATTTAATAAAAAATGTATTTTTATTTCATAGAAATTATTCACATTTTTTTAATTAATTAGTTATGTATATTCTATAGGATTGGTTTGATGATGAGTTAGCATAGCTTCCAAAGGAGAAACACGGTAGTATTGTACATAGAGATGAAATATTTCAGCGTGTTGTGGGGCGTGATGGTCATGGTTATTCTTTGACTTATGGAATTGGTATCCTAAGACATTCAGTTGTTAGAGTAGAGGCAATGGGTGGATACAGAGATGCAGGGATGTGCACAAAGATTGATATAGATGTTTCCATACAGGCTATGCAGTACAGTACATATGAGCAGTTTCAGCAGTTAGGTGTAGAGTATGAGGAGAGATTATCACAGATGTAATGACCCATATTTTTTTAAATGATATTCTTTTTCTGATAAAATGTGTGTTATATTATATTATACACAAAAAAACAATATATATTTAATAATGATCAATACATTAGTTAGCTAAGAAACAAATTAAAATGATAAACATTACAACTCGACAAAAAATATAAAATAGAAAAGCCAAAATGGGAAAATGTGGATCACTCCAATCCATTAAAATCATCACCCCCATGGACAAAACTACATAAATAAAACAAAATATTAGTAAACCAATCAAAATCTTAGAAAAATTAAAATATGTAACCTTGGGAGAAATGTGAGAGAATTTTTGAATGAAATAATGAAGTGTTATTTATAGAGTATAAAGGGAAATGTGACCGTTGGGATTTGACTGTTATAAAATTGTTGGTCAAATATGACTGTTAATCAATATAACAATTGGAAAATTTGTCTATTGAGAACTATAATCATTTTTAATAATTATAACGTTATAATTAGTGTTTATAGGTAGTAATGAAAAAGTATAATTAATGTATATTGGATAAGTGATGACCTCAATCACTAGAGTCATGTCGTATGAAGCTCATTTGTTAGAACATGGGAGGGAGGTAGAGTTACTGGGGTTCACCCTTGACTGAGGACAAGATGAGATTCAACAAGTTAATCTAGAACAAAATCACATATGGGAGAAGTTCAAGTCAGTGTAAATTACCACTCGATCTGTCACGAACCAACCCGGGTCAACCCTGAACCGGTCACCAAAGTCGGTCCATGACATGGCCCGAAAGGCGTTTCCGATCCCCACGAGCTGGAAAATAGTGACGACATCAAAATTTAATCATTGGGAACGATTTGTCCCATGAACAAAAGAAATAAATAAATAAAAATTGACGATAAAAATAAAACTAGCAGTAGAACAAAAGTAAAACCAAACATACCTCCACGTGACCTTCCAGGTCACCTCCCAACCAAAGGCCAACCTTGCTTTAATAACAAGCAACTCAGCCAAGGAAACCTGAGCAAAGGAAACCTGCAACTGAAAAGATAAAATAGGTGTGAGAATTAATAATGCTCATTAGGGATGCCAAAAGAAACCATAGAATCCAACGCCTCCTTTCCCAAAACAATCCATTAACACAAGTTTGAAATACAATTATAAAAGTAGGGTTTTCACATTTTAAAATAAGCAACATTATTTTTCTGATTCAGTAATCCAGTAGACACTACATGAAATTTCTATAAAACTTTATTTTCATTTTATAAATAAAACCCAAAACAGAAGATACCAAAACTGGGCTAAAATAATACAGGTAAATAAGGAAGACTGGAAACAAACTAGTACGACATAAGGTAGAAAAGAAATATAAGTAAAAGAGTAACCATGGTTGATCTTAAACATCCCTAGAAGACCTCTAGATGTACTCAGTTTCAGAACCACCTACCAGCGTATGGTGAAGCTCCTAAGTCTATAACCAACTAGCTTCCCTAACTGACCAATCCAATGGCAAAGCTCGCCTGGCCTAACAAAAAATCCAGGGGGTAGCAACCCATCTAATCAGGGTTGATCAGCAATCGTAACTCAATCTATAAAAGACACCCAGGAACCCATGGTGGTTATAATAATCTTATGTAAGTAGGATGCCCTCACATGCGTGACTTGTCTCACTGTACTTGCCTACCCCAAACACAGACACTCCATACGATAACCCATAAGGGATATCCCCCTATAGAGGTTCCCAAAAAAAAAAATATATATATATATATATATCATCAAAGGTTCCAATCGGGCCGTCATGCCATGAAATGATTAAAACCATTTGATATTATTTTTCAAAATACCAAAGTTGTAAAATGGGAATACAGTAAATCTAAACGTTGTCATTTCAAAGAACAAACACAAACACTACACTAAAGCTGAAAGTGCCAAACGGGTTGTCATGTCACATCATGTCAAAACCATCCTTTTCTTAAAAAAACATTTTTAAAGCTCCGACCAGACACATACAACTTTCCAATCCCCATCCCTTAATAAGATCTTAGTCAACAATCACCCTTTTTAAGTTCAAAGCACCAAACGGGCCCTTATCCTTTCCAGACACACTAAATTATTTTCCAGTTCAAAGCACCAAATAGGACCTTATCCTTTCCAGACTCACTAAATTATTTTCCAAGGCCCGATGGGCCAAATCCTAAAAAAAATATTTACAGTCATTTAAGGGAAACACACCAAGGAGTATACCTCATTTAGGAAAACAAGATTTTTTTTGGAAAACCAGGGATTTAAAGAAACATCATTTCAAAGGTGCCATTATCATTTGTGAGCACATCCAGGTGTGCACCTCATGCACCCATGGATGTGCCAATATCCAATGGCACAATAAAATCTAAAGAGAACATTTGAAAACCAAACCCAAATGCACATTGAAACACCTTAAACCCATGATTCATATTTCAAACATAATTCACTAAATCATTTACTAATTTAAGAAAACCCTTTTCAAAAAAACACAACAAAGGCTTACATCAGGATTCTATCAACTTCACACACAAATTCCATTTAAACATCTGATGCATTTCCAAACATTTCAAAAACTCCCTTCACACCTTTCAAAACCTGACTCATACCACTTCCAAATCCAAAAGAACTACTTGAACACTTTATAAAAACTAACACATAGCTCAAAATAGGTTTTTTCCCAAACACGCTCATGCCATACAAACATACTATCAAAAATGAAACAAACACAAGTCTTATATTCTTAAAAACTAAGTTTTCACCAACCAATTTAATAATAATAAAAAGAATAACTTTCTAAGTTAATTAGACATGAGAAATAATTTACCAAGTCATGATTTTCATAAAACTACTCAAAATGAATCAGATAATTTATCCAGAAACTATTTTCAACAATTTTAACTAACCTAGAAACACTTTGATAAATTAAGGATAATATTAATGATGGTGCGAAAGACATATAAATATTAATTCAAACTATGCAAGTGCTTATAGGTTATGCGAAAAAGGAAATAGTCAGAAATTCCTACCTCAATGGCGAGCGACCATGACGAAACTCTGACAGGAAGTAAAACAATCTCTTGTGGACTAACTACGCACGCTGAACAGTGATAAAAGCACACGACACCCAACCCACGACAGTATTAGGATTAATCCAAATTAAATAAAAACACCAAGATGGAATTAAGGAAAAATAAATAAACGAATAAATAAATAATTAAATAAAAGAATAATTAAATAATTAAATAAATAAATAAATAAAATAATAAATAAATAAATGATTAATTAATTAATTAAAAGAATAAATAAATAAATGAATGAATAAACAAACAAACAAATAAATAAATAAATAATAAATGAATAAATAAATACCTAAATAAATTAATAAATTAAATATATCAGAGGAGGCCGATGCCGGACGGAGCGGGAGAGGAAGCACGAAGGAGGCACGGCGTGGCTGACAGGGTCCAAAGCAAGGATGGCGGGGGGGTTTTGGGCTGTCGGTGAAGGGAAAAGTTGAGGGGGTCGAAGCAAGGCCTGACTGAAGGTGTGGGGCTAGGCAGTTGGCCGAATGGGGTTCGAGGAGGCTAGGATTTGTTGCTGACATAGCTGAGAAGAGGGGGGAGGCCAGATGGAGGATGGTCAGCAGGTCGGGGCGTGGGGGGGCGACCAGGAGGTAGGGCTTCGGGTGCTGGGCATAGGGAGCAGGGCAGCTATAGGAGGTCGGGGATGGGGAGGCGAGGTAGGGATGGCGATGGTGCAAGGTAGAGGCAGGTGCTGGGAAAGGCAGGTGGTGGCCGTTGGGACTGGTCGGCAGGCTGAGAGTGCGGGGTGTGGAGGGGAGAAGGTAGGAGAGAGCTGGGCGCAGCGGGGCGAGGCGGGGAGGCAGCAGCCAACTACAGACAGAGGGTCGACAGGCGCATGCAGAGGCCGAGATCCATAGGGCGAGGCCCGATGGAGGTGAGAAGGTGTTGGCGGCAAGGGCAGGGCGAGCACAGAGGCAGCTCGGGGTGGCGGGCACGCTGGAGGTCGGGGAGGTGAGAGCGTGGAGGCGGGTTGCGGGGTAAGGGGGACGCCGCAGCGCAGGGGGTGAAGGGGAAGGGAGCAACAGGATTTGGGTATTAGGGTTTTTTTCTTTTTCATTCAATTATAATAATAATAATAATAAACCATAAATAATAGTACTAATAATAATAATAATAACAATAATAATAGTAATAAAACCATAAAAGTTATAATAATAAAAATCATAATAATAAAAATAAGAATAATAACAATAACAACATCTTATCAACAATATTATTATTAATTTCATAGTAACAATATTATTATAATTATAATTTAAACGTTTAACTCACTTTATTTAAATAAAAAATATATATTTATTTTAATCGATGGGCATTTTTGCAGGCACCCGAGCTGACCACGTGGCTACCGCGCATTGTGTGGTGACTTTGCATGAGTCTGAAACTCGCTAAAGTTATTAAACATCAAAAATTTAGACTTGTGTTCAACCCGCACCTCGATTTGGTTGACCGAAGCCTTGAAATAGTAAAATAAAAATAAATTAAAATTTGGGACTGTCGGGACTCGAGAGGTAGGTACGGGAAGGACATCATGAACCCCCGCCCGTTCCGAACCTCGAGTCACCAGGAGTAGTCTGATAATTGAGTCCTTGTTTCGTTCTAGTTTTCTTTTGATTGAGGTATGACAATAGAGGAAATCTGATTTCACATCATGATTTCACATGGATTAGTGACCCATGTGGAGTCCAGGTACACAGTTTAAGTTTCTCCTAATTGTTGGTGTTTACTTGGGGCATGACCCACTACCATGTCATCAGGTTAAACATGAATACTAGTCCTCATTTCAGTAATTTTATGCAAGTTGTGTGTTATCTTGGTTCTTATGGGTGTAAGTGCACTTTTGAAAATGAAAAAAACAGGTTTTTGAAATGAGAACAATTTCTTTTAAATGGATTTAAATTTGTGAAATGGATTTTTTTTTAAAAAAAATTGAAAGCTCTTGGTCTAAAAAAAATTGGTGTTTTCTTGGAACTGGATATGGTTTGGGTGCAACCTTGGGTACTTTTTATGAACATTTTCACATGTGAGGGAATGTATGGGAAGTGTGTGTTGGTGCATATGGATGAAAGCGTATGAAGACATGTGCAACGGTTCATGGGATTAATGGTGTGTGCACTTGGAATTAAAGTCTTGATCTTGTTTTTCTAAAGTAAAAAAAATGATTTCTGTAAATTGAATTTGGTTTGAAAAGTGGACTTGGTATTTGAAAAGTGGCCTTGAAAGGAAGAAGTCTTGAAATCTAAAATGAAAAAGGGATTTTTTTGTTGTGTTTTTATTTGTTTGGTTTCTGAGCTGGCTATTTTTGGATGAAAGCCCTTTCAATGATATTTCTTTGTCTTGATATTGGTTTTGGATCTGTGTTTTATATGTTGTTCAAAAAATGCCACCCAGAAAGGTCACCAAGGTTTCTGATAATTCATTCCTAGTTTTGGTCCTTCTTGGACATTTCCCATCCTTTATGGTGATCGGGGTCAGTTAGAAGCATCAGAATGGCTTGAAGGGGTCGAGCGTGTCTTCAAGGTTTTGGGAACTCCCGAATCTGTCAGAGTGTGTGCTGTTTTGGGTCTGTTTGAAGGTCCAGCTCTGGACGAACGGGAGTTATTTTCCCCTCCATCACTGCAAGTTGAGGTGACTTGGGATGTCTTTAAATCCATCTTCATCCAATGGTTTATACCTGAAGAGTTGAAGATGAAGAAAAGGGAAGAGCTCATTCATATTCAACAAGGCCAACGGATGGTGAAGGCATATGTTGACCATTTCAAGGAGCTTGTGTCCTTTTCTCCAGAGGTAGCGTCACATGATTTGATGAAGACTTCTCTCCTCATCGGGGGTCTTCATCCAGAGATCAAGGAGAAGGTCCTCCCTTCTAGGGACCATTGTTTTGAGAAGCTGGTGGATGAGGTGTTCTCAGCTGAATTGGACTCCGGAGCACAGGTGCTTGGCAATCCAGTGAATCCAGTTACTCATAAAGGTTCCCCATCTGGCGAGTAGGGTGTGCCAGAGGGACCCGTTTCTAAAGAGTCATCTACAATGATTCTGACATCTAGTTCGTCGGACCGTTCAGTGGTGTGCCACCAATGTGGCCGGTTCGGTCATGTGAAGCTGTCATGTCACATCCCTCTAAAGGCGTGTTATCGTTGCGGGTGTCTAGGTCATCTAGAGAAGTTATGTAGGAAGCATCATTTGAAGAAGATGCTATGATCAGAGAAATTCAAGTGCCTTACTGTGAGGTAGGAGATGCTTCGACCATCAGATCCCCAGCCATAGGTCTTGGGGTGAAGCTCGCACGCAGTCAGTAGTTATCAGGGGTGTGAATCCTTGGTCCAGGTTTTGTGTTCCGTGTTGGAGGTGGAACGTTTAAAGTCATTTCGTTCTTGTTTTTCTATTGTTAAAGTTTTTAATTTGTTGTAATTTCATTTTTTTATCATGGAGTTATGACGGAAACACTCTATTGTAATCCAAAAAGTTTTGTTTGTCTGGTCATGTTTTTTTTAATCATGCGCTTTTTTTAAAAGTGTGTTTGGCCCTTGTCTGGATTAATTTTGGTTTAGCTGTGTTCGTTTGGAGATGTAAGTTCCTATGAATGAGCTGATTTTTGTGGTTATGCTCGGGTTCACTACTTGGGGTAATTTCCACTTAAAGGTTTTCCCTTAGTTTTGGGAGTGTTTGGTATGGGCCGAGAGTTACAAGTTTCAGTGGAGGTATTGTTTTCTCGTGCTGTAGAACTTAGTTCGGATCGGTTGGGAGTTCCCACGTCGCCCCCCCTCCCCCTCCTAGGGTGTTATGGTTGGGTGTTAAATTTTCATGCTAGCTGAGTTCTTTTGGTGGGGAGAACTCTCTCATGTTCTCCCGTTCTCCTGTGTTGTGGTTTCTTTCGGTCAATCGGGCAAGGTTTCTTGTTTTTTCTAATGTTTGGATGTGTGAATTTCTAGGGGTAGAAAGTTTCTGTGGTTGGGAGAATTGTCACACCCCGACTTTTAATTTATTTTTATTTTACTATTTCATGGCTTCGGTCAACCACATCGAGGTGCGGGTTGAGCGCAGGTCCAAATTTTTTATGTTTAATAACTTTAGCGGGTTTCAGACTCATGCACGGTCACCGCACAATGCGCAGTAGCCGCGTGGTTAGCTCGGGTGCCCGCATAAATGCCCATCGATTAAAATAAATATTTTTTTTATTTAAATAAAGCGATTTAAACGTTTAAATTATAATTATAATAATAATGTTACTATGCAATTAATAATTATATTATTGATAAGATGTTGTTATTGTTATTATTCTTATTTTTATTATTATCATTTTTATTATTATAACTTTTATGGTTTTATTACTATTATTATTGTTATTGCTTTTATTATTAGTACTATTATTTCTGGTTTTATTATTATTATTATTATTATTATTATTATTATTATTATTATTATTATTATTATTATTGAATGCAAAAGAAAAAAACCCTAATACCCAAATCTCATCACCCACTTCCCCTTCAACCCCTGCACTGTGGCGCCCCCTTACCCCAGAACCCACCTCGTGCTCTCACCTCCCCAGCCTACAGCGTGCTCGCCACCCCGAGCCGCCTCCGTGCTTTCCCTGCCCTTGCCGTCAACACCTTCTCACCTCCAGCGGGCCTCACCCTCTAGATCTCGGCCTCCGCATGAGCCTCCTGACCCTCATCGCGCCCCGACCCTCTGCCTGTAGCCGGCTCCCGCCTCCCCACCTTGCCCCGTCATGCCCAACTCTCTCATGCCTTCTCCCCTCTGCACCCCGCGCTCCCGGCCTGCCGACCAATCCCAGTGGCCACCGCCTGCCTCGCCTAGCACCCGCCTCTACCTTGCACCATCGTCATCCCCACCTCACCACCCCAGCCCCGACCTCCTGTAGTTGCCCCACTCCCTGCGCCCAGCACCCGAAGCCCTACCTCCTGGTCATGCCTCTGCGCCCTGGCCTACCGACCATCCTCCATCCGGACTATCTCCCCTCCTTAGCTCCGGAACCAGCAAATCCTGGCCTCCTTGAGCCCCATTCGGCCAACCACCTCACCTCGCACCTCCAGCTAGGCCTGGCTCCGACCCCCTCACCTTTTCCCTTCACCGACAGCCCGAAACCCCCCCTGCCATCCTTTCTTCAGACCTTGTCAGCCTCGTTGCACCTCCTTCACACTTCCTCTCCCGCTCTGCCTGGCATCGGCCTCCTCTGGTATATTTAATTTATTCGTTTATTTAATTATTTATTCATTCATTTATTTATTATTTTATTTATTTGTTTGTTTGTTTGTTTGTTTGTTTGTTCATTTATTTATTTAATTATTCTTTTAATTAATTAATTAATCATTTATTTATTTATTCTTTTATTTAATTAATTATTTGTTTATTTATTTATTTATTCTTTTATTTAATTATTTAATTTTTTGTTTGTTTATTTTTCTTTAATTCCATCTTGGTGTTTTTATTTAATTTGGATTAATCCTAATATTATCGCGGGTTGGGTGTCATGTGCATTTATCACTATTCAACATGCGTAGTTAGTCTGCAAGGGATTGTTCTACCTCCTGTCAGAGTTTCGTCACGGTTGCTCGCCATTGAGGTAGGTGTTTCTGACTATTTCCTTTCCCGCATAACCCATAAGCAATTGCATGGTTTGAATTAATATTTATATGTCATTCGCACCATCATTGATATTATACTTAATTTATCAAAGTGTTTCTGGGTTAGTTAAAATTGTTGAAAATAGTTTCTGGATAAATTATCTGATTCGTTTTGAGTAGTTTTGTGAAAATAATGACTTGGTAAATTATTTCTCGTGTCTAATTAACTTATCAAGTTTTTATTTTTTTATTATTAAATTGGTTGGTGAAAACTTAGTTTTTAAGAAGATAAGACTTGTGTTCATTTCATTTTTGATAGTATGTTTATATGGCATGAGCGTGTTTGGGCAAAAACCTATTTTGAGCTATGTGTTAGTTTTTATAAAGTGTGCAAGTAGTTCTTTTGGTTGTGGAAGTGGTATGAGTCAGGTTTTAAAAGGTGCGAAGGGAGTTTTTGAAATGTTTAGATTTGCATCGGATGTTTAAATTGAATTTGTGTGTGAAGTTTATAGAATCCTTATGTAAGCCTTTGTTGTGTTCTTTTGAAAAGGGTTTTCTTAAATTAGTAAATGATTTAGTGGATTATGTTTGAAATACGAATCATGGGTTTAAGGTGTTTCAATGTGCATTTGGTTTTAGTTTTCAAGTGTTCTCTTTGGATTTTATTGTGCAATTGGACGTTGTCACATCCATGGGTGCATGAGGTGCACATATGGATGTGCTCATAAATGATAATGGCACCTTTGAAATGATGTTTCCTTAAATCCTTGGTTTTCCAAAAAAAAATCTTGTTTTCCTAAATGAGGTTTACTCCATGGTGTGTTTCCCTTAAATGACTGTAAATATATATTTTTTTTTTTTAGGATTTGGCCCATCGGGCCTTGGAAAATGCTTTAGTATGTGTCTGGAAATGATAAGGGCTTGTTTAGCGCTTTGAACTTAAAAAGGGTGTTTGTTGACTAAGATCTTATTAAGGGATGGGGATTGGAAAGTTGTATGTGTCTAGTTGGAGCTTTAAAAATGTTTTTTTTAAGAAAAGGATGGTTTTGATAAGATGTGACATGACATACCATTTGAAACTTTCAGCTTTAGTGTAGTGTTTGTGTTGGTTCTTTGAAATGACGACGTTTAGATTTACTATATTCCCATTTTACAACTTTAGTATTTTGGAAAAAAATACCAAATGGTTCTAATCATTTCATGGCACGACAACCCGGTTGGAACCTTTGATGATATATATATATATATATATTTGGGGCACCTCTATAGGGGGGATATCCCTTATGGGTTATCGTATGAAGTGTCTGTGTTTGGGGTAGGCAAGTACGGTGAGACGAGTCATGCGTGCGAGGGACTCCTACTTACACAATATTACTATAACCACTATGGGTTCTTGGGAATCTTTTAGAGATCAAGTGATGGTTGTTGATCAACCCTGATTAGACAGGTTGGTACCCCCTGGATTTTTTGTTAGGCCAGGCGGGTTTTGCCACTGGATTGGTCAGTTAGGGCGGCTAGTTGGTTATAGACTTGGGAGCTTCACCATACGCCGACAGGTGGTTCCAAAACTGAGTATGTCCAAGGGTATTCTAGGAATGTTTAGGATCACCCATGGTTACTCTTTTACTTATATTGCTTGTCTACTTTTTGTCGTACTAGTTTGTTTCCAGTCTGCCTTACTTACCTGTATTATTTTAGCCCAGTTTTGGTATCTTCTGTTTCAGTTTTTGTTTATAAAATGAAAATAAAGTTTTATGGAAATTTCATGTAGTGTCTGCTGGATTTCTGAATGAGAAAAATCATGTTGCTTATTTTAAAATGTGAAAACCCTACTTTTATAATTGTATTTCAAACTTGTGTTAATAGATTGTTTTGGGAAAGGAGACGTTGGATTCTGTGGTTTCTTTTAGCATCCCTACTAAGCATTATTAATGCTCACGCCTATTTTATCATTTCAGTTGCAGTTTTCCTTTGCTCAGGTTTCCTTGTCTGAGTTTCTTATTATTAGAGAAAGGTTGGCCTTTGGTTGGGAGGTGACCTGAAAATTCACGTGGATGTATGTTCGGTTTTACTTTTGTTTTTCTGCTAGTTTTATTTTTATCGTCAATTTTTATTTATGTCTTTATTTTGTTCATGGTCCAAATCATTCCCAACAATTAAATTTTGATGCCCAACACTAGTTTCCAACTTGTGGGGATCGGGAACGTCATTCGGGCCATGTCGCGGACCGGCTCGGGTGACCGGTTCAGGGTCGACCCGGGTTGGTTCGTGACACGATCGATGTTAGCCGAGCCACCCCATGAATTTATCACCATCATACACCTTACCCTTAGGTTGTCCATAGGTGTTATAAGGGGTTACGTGTCCTGGAATTAGTTACTTAAAGTGTAATTACTTTGTATAAATAAAATTTTTATCCCATCAATTCCATTTCAAGAATAGTTTTTCTTAATAAAATATATGTTTAATTGAGATGATTTTGATAAATTGATTTTTCAGACACCGATTGTACTTTTAAGAAAAAGATATAAATTTTTATAATAAACTAAGGTATTCTGAATTATATTTATTTTAATGAAATGGAATTTTAAAAACACTCTTATTTAAATATAAATGATAAAATAATTTTATTATGTCCTAGAAAATTTTTATGTGTCAGTGATTTTATTGTTCCTTACAACCCGCAATTTTTTTAATAAATAATAATTTTTATGTTTAAAAGTTAAAATTATCATACTTAGAGAATTATTATGATAAAATAAACATTATATTTTAAATCATCGCATTGAAATTAGGTTAGGATGAATTTATGATAATTTTATAAAATACTTTATTTTTTCATGAATAGTAAAAATACAATTTGGAGTTTTTGGTATGTTTAATGAGTTCATAATTATTTAATAACGATTTAAGAGTTAATTAACCTCAATCTAAGACCTAAAATATTTTATTTTATTTATATCAATTATTTTAATAGATTTTAATCAATTTCTAAACCTATAAGTGACTTTCCAAAGCCTAAAATGGAAACTTTGACTTTAAAAACATTACTTTGCGGAAACTTTACTTTTTCCAACAAAAATAAGTAATAAAAAATGATTTTCAGTTCCTATAGATTAAAACAACATAAAATTTGTCCTAAATATCCAAAACCATGGGCAAAAACAATGGGTAAGCCAATGGATTTTCATTTTCCACAACCTAGATTTCCAAAGCCTATATTTGGAAATTATTAAACAAATCTTCCACTTTTGCAATAAATACCCACCCATTTATCCATTTATTTTCACTCTGAATCCATAATCCATGAAATTATAGTGTTTTTAACTTCAAATTAGTCCCCCTAAGGTTTCCTCAATCCCCCAAGGTCTCAATTCTCAAGATTTAGGAGTAACTCTTCACGGTAAGGGAATTATTCTTTTTTCTCTTCAATTCAAGAACCTTTTTTTTAATATGTCTTATAATTGTTATTATTACTCTCTTTTATTACCTTTTTTATAATACCCTTACTAAAAAATTATTTTTTATCAATGGGATACCCTTTTCCCCTATCATTTTACCCTTTTTTAAATCCATGTTGTATACATGTCATGCTACTAAATTTACTTCTCAAAAATTCCCTCTTCTCCTTAAGAAATTATCTTTTAATTTTCTTTGTTTGAATACCCAAACCTTTTTTTAATGGTTATTCACCTATATGTTAAAATTATTTATTTTATTCAAGTATTTACACATAACAAACCCACTTTCCCTTTTCTTGGGCTAAAAATGACATAATGGTCTTGTTTTTAAGCACTTTTGTACACCATGATTTTTATAAGAAACTTGTTCTTTATTATAAAAGAGTTATTAATAAAATGATTGATTATTATATATGTGTCTTTCATTAATTAATACATATTAAGGTTTTTCCATGATAGTTCTTTAATTAATTGGGTAAATAATTTAATCTATAGAGATGGTGTGTTTTATGATACCTTGGTGATATGATTATAAATGTATCATTTAAATATTGTATCCACATTTCTGATTTATGATTAATGTTCTTTTTATTATGTTATGTCTCATGGTCCCTTTATCCATCCATAATAATATTCCACATGTTCATATTGATATTCCTCGTGATCACATGTAAATTATTTCCCTTACTGGGCTTCATGCTCACCCATTTCCTTTGATGTATGTCCCCAGGATATGAGATGTAGTAAATGTACTTAGGATGAACCTATGAAGAATACTTTCAAGTTTATTAGAATAATGTTTTATGTTTTCATGTATTATGTTCATGATTTCCAAGAAACTAATCTTTAAAATATCCTTTCTTTTGTTCCATGTAATGAAAATTTTATGTAATAAAAATGTGGGATGATATAGTTGGTATCAAAGTACGGTTTAGTTATTTTGGGGAATTAAGAATAGAAATCCTTATTATGCACCCTAGAGAAAATTTTAAATGTAGGAAAACATCCTGGTATTTTGGTGAATTATTAAGTAAGTTGTTTCTGAGTAAAGAAATCTTTGTCTGGATACAAAAAAGTGGATGTGGATCTAGAACAGATATATCTATGGGTAACACCTAAAAACACCACATGGGGCTAGACTCAGTCGAGAATAGGCGCACAAAAACGAGACTTGTTGCACTCCTGGTTTGACACTCCCGGGGGATATGTTTGGTTAATCACAAGCTTCATATGAACTATTATAAAGGATATATAGAAAATGTGATTGTTATTAAAGAATAACATATCTAAGCATGATTTTTTAAGATATAAAACTCCTTTAGAATTATAAGATTCTTAAAAGAAACACATTTCTCCCTAAGTTTTTTTTATTTTAGAAAATGTCTAAAAATAAGAGGAACCATGTAAATGATGGGCACAATATATGATGAACTGATAACCCTCCGATGGAATCCTAAAATGGAAACTTCATGAGAATAATTAATCAACTATATTGAGTTATAAATAATAAGTTGAATCAAGTTGAGTGACCGGATTCACCTCAAAGGGAACAAATTTTCATTGAGTCCTTCATGCATCAATGAGCACCTTCTTTTAGTGGATTTACCAACCAATTGATTATTGAATAATGGATTATCTCTATAGAAAATATCTTGTTCATACTCCGATTTCCAGATCAAGAGAAAGTCACCTTGTAAGTATACCACTTAGAAGGATAATCTGATCAGTGGTGGACACTGATTAAAAATATGAATCCAAGAAGGTAGATCGATGTTATGGTGTGGGAAGAGTTTAGGGGAATCTTTTTTAATAAATAGTTTCCCCATTAAATGAGAACAAAAATGGAGAAGGAATTCCTCAAGCTAGAGTAGAAGAAAAATGAATCAGTCGGGAGTTATGATATGAACTTTACAAGACTTGATTGTTACACCTCTAGATTTATTATAGATCCTAAGGGAAATTTTAATAGATTCTTTAGTGTACTAAGACCCCATTTGGGGAGGAATTTAGTAAATCGAGACTATGAAAGCTATGAGTAGATAGTATGGAGTTATATGAAGGTTGATTTAAAGTTTAGAGAAGTGAAGTGATCACATAGGTTGAATGAAAAGAATAGATATATGGATCCAAACTAAGGGAGGAACTTTGAACATGGAAGAGGAGGAAAGCAAGTGAAACTTTCTGCATGAAACAAATATGGGAAGAAGTATTCAGGATACTGCTTACTTGGGAGTGGAAAATGTCAAAAGTATAGAAGAGATGGACATATAGCTTGGAACTATCATAGTGAGGTGAATCCTTAACTTCTCAACACTAACGACAAAGGGAATATGGTGCAGGCTTAGCCTAAAGTTTAATGCTTCAAGTGTGGACAGTCTGGGAACTTTTCCAATCACTGCCCAAATCAAAAGATATTAAAGGTAAATCACCATAAACCTTAGCATAGTCTAAGGGAGCAAGGCCATGAATTTTCTATCATGATGGCTAAAGTATAGGCTCCAAATGATGTGATGGAAGGTACTCTCATTATTCTCTCAAAGCTATCAAGTAATTTTTGTATTCTGGTTCTACACATTCTTTTATTTCCTCTAAGTTTGCAAAGAATATAGAATCAATCCCCAAGCTTCTATAATTAGGTTTATTATTCAAGAATCCTAGAGGGATTATCCAAGCATCAAGAGTGTATAGAAACTCTAGTATTGACTTTGGAGAGCACAATCTCATCACAAATCTAGTAGTCATTACCATGGTGGAATTCAACACTATACTAGGGATGGACTTGCTCTCAAAGTATGATGTTAAGATCAACTGCATGATCAAGGAAACCTCAATAGTCTTGAATGGAAAACCTATAATTATTTTCAAAGGAGATATATCCATACCTAAGATTTGTCTAGAAGCACCTCCCATAGCCTTCTTTATGGAGATGATCATGAAGATGAAGAAGTAAATGAAAGTATATTAATAGAAAATGTCCCCATCATTCAAGAATGCATTGACGTATTTCTTAAGGAGTTACCTAGACCTCCCCCAGAAAGAGAGGTAGAGTAATCCATTAAACTCATACTTGGATCCAAGACGATATTAAAGACCCCATATATAATGGAAAATGTGTAGCTAGAGGAATTAAAGAAATAACTTAAAGATCTTTTGGAGAAGGGATTCATCCAACCAAGTGTGTCTCCTTGGGGAGCACATGTTCTCTTTGTGAAGATGAAGGATGGATCAATGTGGTTATGCATTGATTATAGAGAACATAATGGGATCACAGTGAAGAACAAGTACCCTCTACCAAGGATTGATGATTTATTTGACCGGCTTCATGGGGCTCAATTCTTCTCCAAGATTGATCTTCGATATGGGTATCATTAATTGAGGGTAAATAAAGAAGATATTCCAAAGACTATCTTCCGATCAAGATATGAGTATTATGAGTTTGTTGTTATGTCATTCAGCTTGACTAATTCTCCTTCTATATTTATGGATTTGATGAATAGAGTCTTTAAGGACTGCCTTGATAAATTTTTGGTAGTTTTTATTCATGATATTATGATATATTATAAAAGTCGCAAAGAGAATGAGGATCATCTAAGGGTTATATTAAAAACTCTGAGGAATGAGAGGCTATTTGGAAAATTAATCAAATATGAATTTTGGTTACAACAAGTTGCTTTCTTGGGGCACATTATAATTAATTAAGGAATCTCAGTTGAATCTGTCAATACAAAGGTTGTGGAGGGGTGACCTCATCCTACAATAGTAACTAAGATTCATAGTTTTCTTGGTTTAGCAAGGTTTTATAGGAGGTTTATTAAAAACATTTCATGACTTTCTAATCCACCAGCCAAGTTAACTCGAAAAGGAGCTAAGTTCATCTGGATAAAGGAGTGTGAAGAATGTGAATTTTCCTGAATTCAATATTGATTAACACTACGGAAAAAATGAGTATTTGCGACGGGTTATTTGCGACGGGGGTATTTGCCCGTCGCAAATAAGTATCCTTTTGCAACGGGATTGCTATCCCCGCCGCAAAAGCACTGGCGCGCTTTGCGCGCCAAATCGCGGGAAACATATTTGCGACGGGCGGTTATTGCCCATCGCAAATAACTGGCGGCGGTAAAAGGTATTTGTGACGGGAATATTCCCCCGTCGCAAATAGTATGTCGGCAGGTGGTTATTTGCGACGGGTCCCGTCGCAAATAACTAGTTAACCGTTGTCCGTAATAAATGATGGCTAAGGTATTTGCGACGGGTACCGTCGCAAATAATACTATTTGCGACGGGTATCCCGTCGCAAATAATCTAACCTATAAATACCCCCATCCGTTTTTTTCAATTTATTCTCAAATTCCATCTTCTCCTTCTCTCAAAATTCTACTTCTAGAGTTTAGCGTTTCTCAAGTTTAATTTTTTTCTCCGGAGTAGATATTGAAGTTTTCAAGAACGATCAGAGATCAACCTCAGATCAATTTTCAAGGTATTTATGTTCATTTTAATTTAATATTTATTTTAAATTTTTTATTAGTTTCAATTATTCTTAATTAGTTGTAATTTAATTATGTTTACATTGTTTTGTTAATAAATTTAAATTATTAGTATTGTTCATAGTTAATGGTAATTAGGAATAATTAGTAATAATTTTCAATAATTAAGAATAAATATTAATAATTAGTAATAAATACCAATAATTAGGAATAATAACATTATTACATTATTAGTATATTTTATTATTAATATTAAAATAATATAATTTTTATATTATATACAATTCTCCTTTCATCTGTGTGTTTTTTGTCTCCACATGTATTATTTGTATGTGGAGACAGAAAACACACAGATGAAAGGAGAATTGTATATAATATAGAAAATTATATTAATTTAATATTAATAATAAAATATACTAATAATGTTATTATTCCTAATTATTGGTAATTATTCATATAATTACTAATAATTAGGAATAATTACCAATAATTCGCAATAATTTGGAATAATTAGTAATAATTACCAATAATTAGTAATAATTACCAATAATTAGTAATATTTAACAATAATTAGAAATAATTACCAATAATTAGGAATAATTACCAATAATTATCAATAATTACCGGAAAATAATAATAACTGGTAATAATTAGGAATAATTACCAATAATTAGTAATAATTAGTAATAATTATTTATAATTAGTAATAATTACCAATAATTAGTAATAATTAGTAATAATTAGTAATAATTAGTAATAATTAGTAATAATTAGTAATAATTAGTAATAATTAGTAATAATTACTAATAATTTGGAATAATTTGGAATAATTACCAATAATTACCGGTAAATAGTATTAATTAGTAATAATTAGTAATAATTACCACTAATTAGTAATAATTACCACTAATTAGTAATAATTAGTAATAATTACCAATAATTAGTAATAATTAGTAATAATTACCAATAATTATTTTTATTTGTAATAATTACCAATAATTAGTAATAATTAGTAATAATTACCAATAATTAGTAATAATTAGTAATAATTACCAATAATTAGTAATAATTAGTAATAATTAGTAATAATTACCAATAATTAGTAATAATTACCAATAATTACCAATAATTACCAATAATTACCAATAATTACCAATAATTACCAATAATTACCAATAATTACCAATAATTACCAATAATTACCAATAATTAGTAATAATTACCAATAATTACCAATAATTACCAATAATTAGTAATAATTAACAATAATTACCAATAATTAACAATAATTAACAATAATTAGTAATAATTAGTAATAATTAGTAATAATTACCAATAATTAGTAATAATTACCAATAATTAGGAATAATTACCAATAATTACCCATAATTACTGATAATTACCAATAATTAGAAATAATTACCAATAATTAGAAAAATTAGGAATAATTACCAATAATTAGGAATAATTACCAATAATTAGTAATAATTAGTAATAATTAGTAATAATTACCAATAATTACCAATAATTAGTAATAATTACCAATAATTAGTAATAATTAGTAATAATTAGGAATAATTAGTAATAATTACCAATAATTAGTAATAATTGACAATAATTAGTAATAATTAACAATAATTAGTAATAATTACCAATAATTAGTAATAATTACCAATAATTAGTAATAATTACCAATAATTAGTAATAATTACCAATAATTAGTAATAATTAGTAATAATTAACAATAATTAGTAATAATTAACAATAATTACCGATAATTACCAATAATTAGTAATAATTACCAATAATTTGTAATAATTAGTAATAATTAGTAATAATTACCAATAATTAGTAATAATTAGTAATAATTAGTAATAATTACCAATAATTAGTAATAATTAGTAATAATTAGTAATAATTAGTAATAATTAGTAATAATTAGTAATAATTAGTAATAATTAGTATTAATTAACAATAATTACTCATAATTACCAATAATTACCGATAATTACCAATAATTAGTAATAATTAGTAATAATTAGTAATAATTAGTAATAATTACCAATAATTAGTAATAATTACCAATAATTAGTAATAATTACCAATAATGAGTAATAATTACCAATAATTAGTAATAATTACCAATAATCAGTAATAATTACCAATAATTAGTAATAATTACCAATAATTAGTAATAATTACCCATAATTAGGAATAATTACCAATAATTAGTAATAATTAGTAATAATTAGTAATAATTACCAATAATTACCAATAATTAGTAATAATTACCAATAATTAGTAATAATTACCAATAATTAGGAATAATTAGTAATAATTACTAATAATTAGTAATAATTACCAATAATTAGTAATAATTACCAATAATTAGTAATAATTACCAATAATTAGTAATAATTACCAATAATTAGTAATAATTACCAATAATTAGTAATAATTACCAATAATTAGTAATAATTACCAATAATTAGTAATAATTACCAATAATTAGTAATAATTAGTAATAATTAACAATAATTAGTAATAATTAGTAATAATTAGTAATAATTACCAATAATTAGTAATAATTACCAATAATTAGTAATAATTAGTAATAATTACCAATAATTACCAATAATTAGTAATAATTAGTAATAATTACCAATAAATAGTAATAATTAGTAATAATTAGTAATAATTAGTAATAATTAGTAATAATTAGTAATAATTAACAATAATTACCCATAATTACCAATAATTACCGATAATTACCAGTAATTAGTAATAATTAGTAATAATTAGTAATAATTAGTAATAATTATCAATAATTAGTAATAATTACCAATAATTAGTAATAATTACCAATAATTAGTAATAATTACCAATAATTAGTAATAATTAGTAATAATTAGTAATAATTAGTAATAATTACTAATAATTAGTATTAATTACCAATAATTACCAATAATTACCAATAATTAGTAATAATTAGTAATAATTACCAATAATTACCAATAATTAGTAATAATTAGTAATAATTACCAATAATTAGTAATAATTACCAATAATTAGTAATAATTACCAATAATTAGTAATAATTACCAATAATTAGTAATAATTAGTAATAATTACCAATAATTACCAATAATTAGTAATAATTAACAATAATTAGTAATAATTAACAATAATTAGTAATAATTATCAATAATTAGTAATAATTAACAATAATTAGTAATAATTATCAATAATTATCCATAATTACCGATAATTACCAATAATTAGAAATAATTACCAATAATTACCAATAATTAGTAATAATTACCAATAATTAGTAATAATTAGTAATAATTAACAATAATTAGTAATAATTGGCAATAATTACCGATAATTACCAATAATTACCGATAATTACCAATAATTAGTAATAATTACCAATAATTAGTAATAATTAGTAATAATTAGTAATAATTACCAATAATTAGTAATAATTAGTAATAATTAGTAATAATTACCAATAATTAGTAATAATTACCAATAATTAGTAATAATTACCAATAATTAGTAATAATTACTAATAATATTAGTACTATGAAAATAATAAAAAATTTATATAATATTAAAATTATCAATATTTGTAACAGGTTTTACTTTATTATCAACATATTTAATTCTTAAAGGGTCAATTTTTAGGTCTATCTCAATAAAAATTTTGCGTCAGTCGTGTATGATGTAAACTCTATAATTATCCTAGCTTGGGTGTTTTTTCTAACAAATTATTCAAAATCAATAATGCTTTTATATTTTATAGAAAAATATGAAACAACGAGGTCGTCAAAAATCATTATTAGGTGACCGCATATGGATAAATCAACGTAGAAATCTAAACGGTTCTGGTTTAAATCCAGTATATGTAGAGGGTGTGGAGACTTTTTTATCATTTGCGGCATCAAATCTAGAATTTGTTTCAGAAGGAAAAATAGAATGTCCTTGCAGAAAATGTGCATTGAGAACGTTTGACACGTTTGACAAAGTGGGGGAACATCTCTTGCGTTTTGGTTTTCAACCAGATTATGTTTTTTGGTATCAACACGGTGAACGCAGTTCCAGAGCAGGCGATACCAACTTGATTCCGGATCCATCCCGGTTTCAAGATGTAGTACATGATGTTGCAGGTTCATCTGTTCAACATACAGAAACTCCGGCTGATATAGCTTCAAATCCTGAGTTGGCACCGTCTGAATTTTATGAGTTGTTGAGGTCTGCTGAGGATGCATTATATCCTAGCTGCAAGATGAGCAAATTAGAAGCAGTTGCAAAATTTATGGCTATCAAATCTGATAACGGAATGTCAAACACCTGTTTTGACCAGATATTTTCTTTGCTTAAAACACTGTTACCCGAAGGAAATGTTTTGCCTGCAAATTACTATGAGAGTAAGAGGATGGTTCGAAATTTGGGACTTACTTGTCAGAAGATTCATGCATGTTCAAATGACTGCATTTTATATTCTGGGGAAAATGAGTCGTTGGATAGTTGTCCCACATGTGGGCAACTGAGATATAAAGAAGGACAACATGGGAAGTCTGGTTTGATTCCTGTAAAACAGTTGAGATATTTTCCGCTTACATCCAGAATTCAGCGTTTATTCATGTCTAAGAATACAATGACAATGATGTCATGGCATAAAGAGAATATTTCAACCGATAAAAGCTTGAATCATCCAGCTGATAGTGATTCATGGAAACATTTTGATAGAGTGCATCCATCATTTGCTTTAGAAGCTATAAATGTTCGACTGGGCCTTTCCACTGATGGTTTCTGTCCGTTTGGATCTTATGGTAGTCAATATTCATGTTGGCCTGTTTTTTTAACTCCGTACAATTTACCTCCATGGATGTTGATGAAGGAGCCATATATCTTTTTAACTTTACTAATTCCAGGACATCCGAAGAAAAATATTGATGTTTATTTGAAACCATTGATTGATGAATTAAATTTATTGTGGAGTACTGGTGTCAGTACATATGATGTTGCAACGAAACAGAATTTCATACTAAGAGCAGCATTGATGTGGACAATTAATGACTTCTCGACTTATGGGATGTTATCTGGCTGGAGTACACATAGTCAGAAATCATGTCCTTACTGTATGGGAGAGAACAAAGCATTTATGCTCATTCATGGAAAGAAACCTTGTTATTTTGACTGTCATCGCAGATTTCTTCCAGCTGATCATCCTTTTCGCAGAAACAGATCTCATTTCATAAAAGGAACAGTTGAAAGGGATGGACCTCCAAAAATGCTATCAGGTTAGGAGTTAAAATCAGTTGTATTTTCATTAACTCCCATCACTTTTGGTCCCAAAATAAACCAACATAAAATTTCTGGTTTTGGGAAAGAACACAATTGGATTAAACGTAGCATATTTTGGGATTTGCCATATTGGTCTGATTTGTTGGTCCGACACATGTTAGATGTCATGCATATTGAGAAGAACTGTTTTGATAATTTGTTTCGTACAGTTTTGGATACGCCAGGAAAGAGCAAAAACAATGTAAATGCACGTTTAGATCTTGCCCAAATTTGCAGGCGTCCAGAATTGGAACTGTTTGAGAATGTCAGAACAGAAAGGTTACTGAAACCAAAAGCAACTTATACACTGTCTAAAGAAAACCGTTTATTATTTTGTCAGTGGATTGCAGATTTGAGACTTCCAGATGGCTGTGCTTCCAATTTGGGTAGATGTGTAAAGAATGGTCATATTACTGGATTAAAAAGTCATGATTGTCATGTTATAATGGAAAGACTTATACCCATTGGATTAAGAGTTCTGTTGAATTCTGTGATTTGGGATTCCATAACAGACATGTCTCATTTTTTTCGGGAAATTTGTGCGGCTACAGCAGATTATGATACTATAGGAAAACTTGAAAAAGATGTTGTTATAATTATATGTAAACTGGAAAAAATATTTCCGCCGTCTTTCTTCGACTCAATGGAACATTTGATGTTACATTTTCCATATGAAGCCAAATGTGGAGGTCCAGTACAGTTTCGATGGATGTACCCATTTGAAAGATGCATGTAAAAATTGAAAAGAAAAGTACGTAACAAAGCATCTGTTGAAGGATCTATTGCAGAAGCTTATTTGCAAGAGGAAATATCTTTTTTCTGCTCCCATTATTTTGAATCTGAGTATCCTTTAAAACACAACCGAATGGGACGGAACGAGAGGAATATTGATGAAATCGACAATCAATTATCTGTTTTCAACCATCCAGAGCTTGGTTTTGGTGGAGTTTATGAACCCTGGCTTTCAGATGATGAACATCATAGAGCTCATACGTATGTTCTGCTCAACTGTGAAGAGATGACATCAGTTGTACTGTAAGTGTTTATATCACTTATTCTATCATTTATGTTACAGTAAATAACTTTGGTTTTTATAGGTTGTATGATAATCATATCAAGAAACAAATTCCACAAATTACAGTAGCTGATCTCGAAGAACGTCGACTGAAAAATTTCTCTCAGTGGTTTCAAAAACTGGTAACATAAATTATTTATCTTTTAGAAACTCATTCAATGTATAGTTTACTATATTGATAATTATTTCACAAATTTTCAGGTGTCTCGACATGCTGATAAAATTGACAAACGGCTGTGTGTATTGAGTAACCCACCTTCCAAACTTGTTAAAACTTATAATGCATATGTGGTGAATGGATTTCGATTTCACACACATGCATATGGGGAATCGAAAAAAACAATGAACAGTGGAGTTAGCTTGAGAGGATCTCATCATCGAGAAAATGAAGTTGACTTTTATGGCATACTTGATGAAATCATTGAACTCTGTTATCTTGGACAACATTACATAACCATGTTCAAATGTCGGTGGTTGGATACAGAGAGAGGCGTGCGTGTTCATCCGACTCATGGAATCATCGATATTAAATGTAAAAGTGTTCTCGCAGTAAATGAACCATTCTTATTAGCTCAACAGGCACATCAAGTTTATTACGCAAAGTACTGTGCTACATCAAGAGACTTGACTGATTGGTGGAGTGTAATAAAAATAAAAATTTGAGACAATCAGTTTAGTCAAAGTGAATGTGCTTTCACTGATGTGCAAAGAATTGAAGTTTTTCAAGAGAGTACTCAAAATCAATCTTTTTTACAAAGAGACATGAGTATCGATGACAACACCCCACATTTAAGATTCGGTGATGACGATGATGTTAATGATGTCACATATGAATTTGAAATGGTAAGAGATGAAGCAACTGTAACTCGAATGGATATCGATGATGTTGAGGAGGAATATGAAGATGACATTGACATATATGAAGATGATGATGAAGATAAACACTGATAGAATTCCATGGTATTTATATACAATCATAATATGTATATATGTATATATAATAGTAATTATCAATTATTTTCTAACAACATTAACATTTTCTGTTTCAGATGGACGACGCCACATTTCGTGAGTTGACGGATGCTGACCTGCCTTTCGATGTGGATGAGTTGCTGGCAGATGACCCTCATCCTGCAGGCGCTCCAAGGAGTACGCGGAGGGGGTGCGATCTTGCACGATTGATGATTCCTGACCCTGTCCCCGAGCGACATCTACGTCTTGGGTTTGATCCACGCACACGGAGGTGTGATAACCTGTGTGATAACCTGTGGATTTGACTAAGATTTCATTAATCTATTCAAATAATAAATGTTTATTATTTTTACAGTTTTCCGCATATAGCAGTCGGACAGGGCAGCGCTATTTTGCGCAACTATTTCTATCATCCATGGATCACATGGGAGCAGATTCCCATTGATGTGCAGTAGGCCATGTTCGGCCATTGGTTGGTACGTACGTAAATAAATAATTTTTATTTTGAATTTTTTTTCATTTCTAACTTGATATTTTGATTTATTTATAGGGTTTATGGTATCTGATCGAGGATACCATGCATGACTCCATCCACAAGGCATGAGAGGTGTCCATGCGTGATCGCCTTCGTCAGTTTTTGTACAATTTAAGAAAAGCTGTCATGAAGAAAGCAGGAGTGTCAGATTTTGAAGAGTCATGTAGAGCACACCGACCAGAGTACATTTCATCCCATGTATGGGATGGATTATGTGCGCACTGGTTGAGTGGTGCCTTTCAGAGGAGATCATCGGTGGGGAGGCAGAATCGGGGGATACAGGAGGTGACTCATCGAGCTGGGAGTCGTTCTTTCAGTACTCATAGACAACATCTGGTACGTACATTATTTATAAATATTTTATATAACTATAAATATTAACAGTTTATTTTTTATTCTTATAGGCTGTCGAGCACCCCGATATTACGGAGTATGACGTATATCGGAGGATGTATAGTGATCCTGCTACTAGGGAGCTCAGAGGTGATTGTCAGTATCACATCGTGGTCAGTATTATTTGTTTTCAAGTTTAAAAATTAACTGCATATAATATATTCACAATTTTAATTTTAAATTGCAACTACAGGAGTCATATGAGGCAGCAGTGTCACAGGCCCGACCTGAGAGTCAGGACGAGTCATCAGATCAGACCACTGGTCATCAGTTTGATGAGGCGGCATAGATGCAGGTCACCCAGTATGCCTTTGAGAAGGGCCGGGTAGTTGGTATCAGCTCTCGACTGACTCCCGGAGATTATTATGGCAGTGTTGCGATGTCGGCGTCCAGCTCGAGAGGAGCTCGTGCATCTTCTTCTGCTACACAGTATGAGGATTAGTTACGATCTCAGACTGCACTGATAGAGAGTCTCCGACAGGAGAAGGAGCATATGCGTCAGCAGCATGAGGAGGAGCGTCGATGCCAGCAGCAGCTGTACGAGGAGCAGACGAGTCGGTGGCAGCAGCAGCATCAGGAGCAGATGGAGTACATGCGCCGACTCACTCATGCTTTAGGGATGGAGTTTCCTCCACCACCATCTGCAGATCCCCCCCCTCCCCCCTCCTTCAGATTAGAGTTTGTTTTTATGTTATAAAATTTGTGAAATCAAAATATGAGTTTTTTTTTCTATTCGTAGTTTCTGTCTCATTATAAAATATTAATAATATTATATTTTGAAATAACAATATTAATATGAATAATAATATTATTTATATTTTATAATATTAAATTTTATATATATATTAAAATTTTATAATATTATAATTTAATTATATTTTTTTGTAATACATGAATTATTTTAATATTTGAATGTAAAATAATTCTATTATTTTTATATTAATTAAAATAACTTATTAATATTTTTTTATTTATGAATTATAATTCTAATATTATTATATTAATTAAATCATTTATTAATATTCTATTATTTTTTATTTTTGAATTATAATTCTATTATTATTATATTAATTAAAATAATTTATTAATAATTTATTATTTTTATTTGTGAATTATAATTCTATTATTATATTAATTAAAATCATTTATTAATATTTTATTATTTTTTATTTTTGAATTATAATTGGATTATTATTATATTAATTAAAATAATTTATTAATAAATTATTTTTTTTATTTTTTTTATAGTATTTGCGACGGGATATTATTTCTGTCGCAAATAGTATTATTATTATATGCATTAAAATAATTTATTAATAGTTTTTTATTTTTATTTTTAAATAGTTTTTGCGACGGGTCCCGTCGCAAAAACCATTTGTGGCGGGCCCGTCGCAACAGGTATTTGCGACGGGGCCCATCGCCATTACTATTTGAAAAGTTTTTTACAAATATACGGAGTACTATTTGCGACGGGGATTCGCCCCGTCGCAAAAAAAGGCTTTAGCGACGGGCCCGTCGCAAATAATTGTTGTTGCGACACCGTTTTCAGCAACGGGCCATTTGCGACGGGATCCCGTCGCAAATGGCCCGTCGCAAATAACTGTTTTTCTAGTAGTGTAAGAAGGTGTACTAAAATTTTGCACAAGGCCCTGCATCTCATCTATTCTGGAGATAAAGAAAGAACTGATGGATAAAGCTCATAGATCTACATTCTCTATATATCCTGGAATCACTAAAATGTGTTGGGACCTTCTTGATCATTATTGTTGAGATAATAAGAAAATGGATATTGTTGGCTAAACTACATGGTTCTTGTTGTGTCAACAAGTGAAGGCAAAGCGACAACTTCCTAAAGGGGTATTGCAACCACTACCCATACCAACATGGAAGTGGGAAAATATCACTATGGACATTTTCATTGGTCTCTTAAGAACATCCAAAATAAACAATATGATATGGGTTATAGTGGACCGACTCACCAATACTACCCATTTTATTACTATTTAGGAAGATTTATCTCTTGACCAACTTTCCAAGATATATGTAAAGGAAGTGGTGAGGCTGCATAGAGAACCACTTTCTCTAATTTCTAATTATGATCCAAGGTTTACATCTAAATTCTAGAGAAGTCTTCAACATTATCTGAATACTAAATTGAATTTCAGTATGATATATAACACTCAAACCGATAACAAATCTGAAAGGATTATTCAGACACTCGAGAACATGCTAAGAACATGCTCAATAGAAATTAAAGGTGGATGGGATCAATGCCTCCCATTATTTGAGTTTTAATACAACAACAGCTTTCATTTGAGTATTTAAATGGCACCCTATGAATTTCTATATGGGAAGTGATGTAAAACTCCTACTTATTGGGATAAAGTTAGTGAGAGAAAGCTGCTTGGACCTGATATTGTGCAAGAGATGATAGAAAAGGTTCATGTTATCCAACAACATATAAAATTTACTTAGAGTTGGCAGAAGATCTATATTGAAAACCGTTGAAGGTACTTGGATTTTGATTTTATCGATAATTTTTTCCTTCAAATATCACCATGGAAGAGATTCATGTGATATGAGAAGAAAGGGAAGCTTAACACTAGGTACATTGACCCCTATAAAATCCTTGATCGCATAGGAGCAGTGGCTTATCGGCTAGAACTTCCTCTAAATCTAGATTAAGTTAATGATGTATTCCATGTATCTCTCTTGAGTAAGTGCATACAAGATCCCTCACATGTATTGAATCTAGAGGTGGTATAACTGGAATATAACCTCTCTTATGAGGAGTATCTAGTGGAGATCTTTGACCATAGATACAACGTTCAATGCAACAAGACTACCCACCTTGTCAAAGTGTTATGGTGAAATCATAAGTTTGAATAAGCGACATGGGAACCAAAGGAAATCATTAAGTAGAATTACCCTCACCTTTTCGTAACCAAGAATATGAGTTGAAATTTTGGGACAAAATTTCTAACAGGGGGAAGAATGTAATGACCCAGTTTTTTTAAATGATATTTGTTTCTTGAGAAAATGTGTGTTATATTATATTATAAACAAAAAAACATATCTCTTTAATAATGGTAAAAAAATTAGTTAGTTAAGAAACCAATTAAAATGTCAAACATTACAACTGGACAAAAAATATAAAATAAAAAATCCAAAATGGTAAAATATGGATTGCTCCAATCTGTTAGAATCATCACCCCCATGACCAACACTATATAAATAAAAAAATAGTAGACCAATCAACATCTTAGAAAAATGAAAATATGTAACCTTGGGGGAAATGGTAGATAATTTTTGAATGAAATAATGAAGTGTTATTTATAGAGTATAAAGGGAAATGTGACCATTGAGATTTGACTGTTATAAGACCATTGGTCAAATATGAACGTTAGTCAATATAACCATTATAAAATTTGACCATTGAGAACTATACTCATTGTTAATAATTCTAACATTATAATTAGTGTTTTTAAGTAGTAATTACAAAGGATAATTAATATAGAAAGGAGAAGTGATGACCTCAACCAGTAGAGTCATGTCGTATGAATCCCATTTGTTAGAACTTGGGAGGAAGGTAGGATCACTGGGTTTCACCCTTACCAATCCCAAGATGATATTTAACAAGTAAAGCTAGAACAAAATCACCTATGGGATATGTTCAAGTTAGTAAAAATTACCACTTGGCCAATGTTAGTCAATCCACCCCATGAATCTATCACCATCATACACCTTACCCTTAGGTCATATGCGGGTGTTATAAGGGGTTACGTGACCCAACCTTAGTTACTTAAAGTGCAATTACTTTGTATAAATAAAATTTTTATTCCATCAATCCCATTTTAAGAATATTTTTTCTTAATAAAATATATGTTTAATTAAGATGAATTTGATAAATTGATTTTTTAGACACAAATTGTACTTTTAAGGAAAGATATAAATTTTTATAATAAACTAATATATTTTAAATAATATTTATTTTAATGAAATATTATTCTAAAAACACTATTATTTAAATATAAATGATAGAATAATTTTATTATGTCCCATGAAATTTTTAAGTGTCAAAAATTTGATTGTGCCTTACAACCCGCTATTTTTTTAATAAATAAGGGTTTTTATATTTAAAAGTAAAAATTCTAATATTTAGATAATTATTATAATAAAATGAACATCATATTTGAAATCAGAACATCAAAATTAGGTTATGGTGAATTTATGAGAATTTTCTAAAATACTTTATTATTCGTGAATAGTAAAAATCCAGTTTGGGGATTTCTATATGTTTATGTATTCATAATTATGTTATAATGATGTAATAATTAATTATCCATAATAAAAGACCTATAATATTTTATTTTATTAATATCAAGTATTTTAATATATTTTAATCAATTTTCAAACCTATAAGTGACTTTCCAAAGTTTAAAATAGAAACTTTGACTTTAAAAGCATTACTTTGTGTAAACTTTACTTTTCAATGCCAAAATAAGTAATAAAATGATGTTTGGTTTTGGTGGATTAAAATAAAATAAAAATTTGTTCCAAATTTCCAAAACCATGGTTAATCCAATGGTTTTTCATTTTCCACAACCTAGATTTCCAAGGCCTATATTTGGAGATTATTAAACAAATCCTCCCCTTTTGCTATAAATACCCACCCATTTATCCATTTACTTTCACTCTCAATCCATACTCCATGTATTTTTGGTGGTTTTTCCTCCCAATTAGTCCCCCCAAGTTTCCCTCAATCCCCCAAGGTCTCAATCCTCAAGATTTAGGAGTAACCCTTCACAGTAATAGAATTATCCTTCTTTTCTCTTCAATTCAAGAACTTATTTTTGTATATGTATTCTAATTATTGTGATTAATCTCTTTTATTACCCTTTTGATCATACCCTTACTTTAAAATTATGTTTTTATCAATGGGATACCCTTTTCCCCTCTCATTTTACCCTTTTCTAAAACCATGTTTTATACCTATCATGTTACTGAATTTACTTCTCAATATTTCTCTCTTATCCTTAAGAAATTATCTTTTAATTTGCTTTGTGTGAATACTGGTTCACGCCCAAATTTACCCAAGAGAATAAGGGTAGAACGGTCCTTGTAGTGTAGCTTGGGTTGTCGATTCCACAGAGACCTAAGAAGATACCTAAGATACAAAACCTAAGGGATGGATTTTTGGCTATGAAGTGGCAAACTTTGGGTTGATTTTAGATGGGTTTAAGTGAACTCTAAGATACTTAAGTGAATTCAAATTAAAAGAATGAGTTGATCCTAGGTTATCACTCGGGGTGGATTGGACGTATTTTCTTTTTAATGATTTCAATTTCTTAAATTTGAGATGGGTTCATTTAAGGAGAAAAAACAACATCATCACTTACTGTTTTAATGCCTACACCCTCTAATACTAATCACCTATACACTTGAAGGATCAAAGTTTTGAGCACTTCAAGGTAAAGGATCGTATTAGTACTTGAAGTGTGTGGCCTTAAATTCAACAAGGACAATGGAGTTTAAAAATCATCAAATAACAATCCCAATTAAAGAAGTGATTATACATTAATTAGGTGATAAATAACATCCAATCCAGCCCCTTGCTACTCCCTTGGATCAACCCATAAGTGGGTTAGCCCTCCATTGATCCCATGGTTTCAATGGAAGCGGAAAGTAGACTCATAAGGGAGAAAATGGAGAAGTAAAGAAAACAACAAAAAATAAAATGATCACTCCACCGTTGTGTGAATAATTTCACAAGGGTTGGTGTGAATAAATTCACACCTTGATCCAACGGTATCAAAGTGATATTAAGAACAACATAATAAGAGGAGAAGAAGAACTTTTATTAAGAAACTAAAGTGAATTGAACAACTTACATGTGAAAGACAAAATTGAGGCAACAAAAATGCAGCATAACATTACAATTGAACAAAGCATCCAAGATATTCAACTCCTTCACCACCACTGCCTTAAATAGGCATTTTGAGAGCCTTGGGTCGAACCACCAACAGTACAAAGCATCTTAATTAATTTTGGTAGGCTATAGGTGGTGGAAAGCTTGTGGAATTTGGACTTTTCCACGTTTGACCCGAGGTGGCAGCCAGCTTTACTTCACCGAACAGACGCGTCTGGAAGACCTTCTAGACGGCCGAATCAGGGTGGGACATAGAAGAAGAAAATGGAGCTACGGAAGTCTTCTAACCGCCTGTAAAATTTGGGCTCATTTGGAGTTGTGGATTCCGAGATATGATTAAATTAGTGGACTGTTTTTCTGGGCCGCAGAATCTGGCCCAGGATTGTATCTCTAACTTGGGCCGCCTAAATGACCACCATGGAGGCAGAATTAGCATTAACTCCTGAAGAGTGATTTGTTCCCATACATGTCTTCTACCATCCCACGAAAGTTGGGATTAATTGGGCCTGTATGTTGGGCCCCTCAGTCTCATCAGCGGGCTGGTGTCCAATCTGCCTTCTCCAGAATTGCTTCCTTTCATTGCCAAATATCTCCATCATCCTCCATGAATTCTCCACTGATCCCTGAATCAAACATGTTCATATTTAAGTTTAGATCAATTTACAAAAATATCAAATTAAAATATTTAAAATTCAATTCCTTAAAATCAGATTAATCATTGGGTACTTTAAATGATGTTCAAAAATGTACCACATAATAGTGCATTTTAAGAAGGTATTACAATCATAATGTGAAATGATGTTCAAAGTGTAAAATGCACTAAAATGGTGTTTATGAATAACAAAGAACATGAAAATTATGTATATTAATAATGAATATTATCCTCATTTAGTGGCTAATCACACCCCCCAACTTGAGTTTTGCTAGTCCCGAGCAAAATATATCTCAACAAAAATGAAATTCGAATTCCCTTTTCCAAAAACATTTTAATACACAATGATCACCAAAAAACCTTATACCAAACAATCATGAAACCCATCAAAATATTTTAATACGAGATAGTTTCATAAGCAGATCCCAATCCCAAGCCCATTCCTTTGATCAAATCCATCATCATACTTCATCCAACTCAATTAGGTGTAATGATGTGTTGTGAACACAATAGATATGGGGGTTCATTTTCATTCAAGGGGGAAATCATGGAAGCGCTAGGTGGAATCACATTTAATCCTAATATGAGTATTCTTCATTCATCTTTTTTTTTTATTTTTTTTTTGCAATATTGCTATAGTAATTGAGATTGCAATTAATCAAATTAACCCATGTAGCAAGACTTTGCCGATGACTCCCAGACTCAAAGGCCTTAGGGCACCAAGTGAAGCCCACATACTCGGGCATCGTCTCGAGTTAACTTAATCCAAAACAAAGTCATATTACCATAAATAGAGATAGATTGAAAAACTCGGGGCTAGACAACTCTGGAGTCACGATCCCCAAGTGCCGAAAGCCTCGCATTTTATCAATCCATTGCTCTACACGCAAATTTTTATTTTTATTTTTTTATTTTTTTATTTTTTGATATATATATTTTTTTTTAATATTTTTTTTTGAATACTCATATTATTCATAAAAATAAAATCATCCCATGCTATTTATTATGGGACCCCAAAAATTCAAATTAGTACCCCACAGTCTAGAGGACGTGCATTGTGGCATTTTTTTTTATTTGGATGAAAATATAAACGATGAAATATCACATTGGACAGCCACACTTTCCAAAATCTATGCTCATGAAATTATACAAGGATTAAAATCAGAATTAGGGTATGCTAAATTATTTGATATTCAGTTTCAAAGTGTGCAATGTGTATTACCATGTTCAAAGTTAAAGGAATTTTTCCTTCCATTTAATTATTTTTTCAAATCATTCAATTTTTGTTTTTGACACAAAAGCATTTTTTTTTATTTTATCTCCCCCCCAACTTAAAACAACACTGTCCCCAGTGTTTGAAGAAATGAAAAATTAGGAGTAGAGGCAGGGAATAAAAATTTAAAAAGGAAATTGAAAATGAGGATTATGGAATGAAGTCACCTGGTGGTTGAAGTTTGAAGTTCTTGCCGCTCGAATTTATTCCTTTGATATCCATGTCGCTTGCAAAGTTCCCTAGTGGAAAAAGGAAAAAAAAAACAAAACAAACAAACAAAACAAACAAAAACAAACAATATATATATATATTTATATAATAAAGGAATTAAAATATAAGAATATATATAAAAATTATATAATAAGGTAGCACAAGAGCCACAGGTCAGTGGTAAGCGCGCGCCCCTGTCTCCCTTCGGTCCCGGGTTCGAGTCCCCGCGGCTTCGCCGGTTGTGACGGGGTTTGCCCCACGGCCTATGGCGTGGACTTTTTTTTTGTATTATTATATTTTTTTTAACCCATTGAATAATAAAAACAAAATAAACTGATGATACATTGTCTTCTTTTTAAATTTCTGGGTAAGGTATTACTCAAGGATCACACCACGTGACACGGATGAATATGGTGCTCCCCTTTCGTACCCATCCATACTCATAATAGAAGAACAGGTCAAAAGTCTATTTTTTTTTATTTTTAAATATAAAAATGATTAAGTAATCTTATTTGAAAAATAAAGATGATTCAGAAATATTAGAAACATAAAAACCACGGGTTGCCTCCCGTGCAACGCTTTGTTTAACGTCGTTAGATCGACTTAAACCCCTTATTGATTAATTGTTGTTTTTTTTTCATCAAAGGTAGGTTCACTCAGGTCTTCATCAACTTCATGTTTTTGGAATGGTTCTATGAATGGTTTGACTCTATGACCATTAACTTTAAATATTTGACCATTGGTGGGATCTTGAATTTCAACAGCCCCATGGGGGTACACCTTATGCACTATGTATGGACCGGACCATCTAGACCTCAACTTTCCCGGGTGCAAATGAAGTTTAGAACTATACAAAAGCACAGGTTTCCCTGGTTCAATGTGTTTAGTTTTAAGATTCCTAGACTGGTAGGCTTGAACTCTAGCTTTATTGATCCTTGAATTTTCATAAGCCTCCATCCTAAGTTCCTCAAGCTCGTTTAGATCCAATTTCCTCTTTATTCCGGCCAAAGAAATGTCAAAGTTCATTTTTTTGATTGCCCAAAAGGCTTTATGCTCAATCTCCACTGGCAAATGGCATGCTTTACCATAAACCAACCTATATGGGGACATTCCTAGGATAGTTTTAAATGCTGTTCGATATGCCCAAAGAGCATCTAGGAGTTTGCTCGACCAATCTTTCCTAGATGGATTAACAGTTTTCTCAAGAATTTGTTTGATTTCTCGATTGGCTAACTCAGCTTGACCATTGGTTTGTGG
Organism: Viscum album; assembly: GCA_963277665.1. Classification (NCBI taxonomy): domain Eukaryota; kingdom Viridiplantae; phylum Streptophyta; class Magnoliopsida; order Santalales; family Viscaceae; genus Viscum; species Viscum album. The sequence goes on from OY728132.1 coordinate 1,081,533,093, forward strand.
GTGGTAAGCGGTGGACATTTTGTGAGAAATTCCATACTTCTCCATGATCGATGAGAATGGGCGATTGCAGAAATGAGTTCCACGATCACTAATGATAGCCCTAGGAATCCCAAATCTAGAGAAGATGTTTTCTTTAAGGAATCTAATCACATTTTGATGGTCATTGGATTTTGTAGGAATGGCCTCAACCCATTTTGAGACATAATCGACAGCCAAGAGAATGTAAAGATATCCCCTAGAGTTTGGGAAGGGACCCATGAAGTCAATTCCCCAACAGTCAAAGATTTCAACCACTAATATTGGAGTGAGAGGCATTTGATTCCTTTTTGTGATGGACCCTACTTGTTGACACCTAGGACAGCTTTGACAAAATGTGTAGGAGTCCCTTGAGAGGGTGGGCCAAAAGAGACCACATTGAAGAACCTTGGCAGAAGTTTTCTTAGAGGAAAAGTGACCTCCACAAGCCTCACTATGACAGAACATTAGGATAGACTCTTGTTCGGATTCTGGCACACACCTCCTAATGACTTGGTCAGGACAGAACTTATATAGGTATGGATCATCAAACACATAATGCTTGACATCAGAAAGAAATTTTCTTCTAGCTTGGGTCCCTAAGAATTTTGGAATGACCCCTGAAACTACGAAGTTGGCTATGTCAGCATACCAAGGGCAATCACTCACAGAATAGAGGTTCTCATCGGGAAATGAATCAGACACAGAAAGGTGATGTGATTTGTCCTTGAATTCCAACCTAGAGAGGTGATCAGCTACAACATTCTCGACACCTTTTTTATCCTTAATGGTTAAATCGAACTCTTGAAGAAGAAGGACCCACCTAATCAATCTAGCCTTTGCATCTTGTTTTTGGAAGAGATATTTTAGAGCTGAATGGTCGGTGAATACAATGATGGGTGATCCTAAGAGGTAGGACCTGAATTTCTCTAAGGCAAACACAACAGCAAGTAACTCCTTTTCAGTGGTGGTGTAATTGATTTGGGCATCATTTAAGGATTTTCTTGCATAAGAAATGACATATGGAGTTTTATCACACCGTTGTCCTAACACAGCTCCTACAACAAAGTCACTGGCATCACACATGAGTTCGAAAGGAAGGTCCCAATTTGGAGATTTCATAATGGGAGGAGAGGTGAGAGCGTATTTAAGGGTTGAAAATGAACCCTCACAGCTTTCTGTCCAAACAAATGGAGCATCCTTTACTAGGAGAGCACAAAGAGGGCGAGAGATTGAACTAAAGTCCTTAATGAATCTTCTATAGAAACCAGCATGTCCTAAGAAGGACCTCACTTCCTTAACAGTTCTGGGTGATGGAAGGTGACGAATGATGTCAACCTTTGCTTTATCAACTTCAATTCCCCTACCCGAGACTATATGGCCAAGGACTAACCCCTCTTTTACCATGAAATGGCATTTTTCCCAGTTTAGGACCGGATTCTTTTCTTCACATCTTGACAAAACTCTCTCCACATTCCTAAGACATCCCTCAAATGTATCCCCAAAGACAGAGAAGTCATCCATGAAGACCTCTAGAAAATCCCCTACCATATCTGAGAAGATTCCCATCATGCACCGCTGGAAGGTTCCAGGGGCATTGCATAACCCGAACGACATGCGTTTAAAGGCAAAGGTACCGAAAGGACATGTGAATGTAGTCTTCCCTTGATCCTCTAGAGAGACCTCAATTTGATTGTAACCTGAGTACCCATCTAGGAAGCAATAGAATTGATGACCCGCCACTCGCTCGAGGACTTGATCAATAAAGGGCAAGGGAAAATGGTCCTTCTTGGTACAAGAGTTGAGCTTCCTATAGTCAATACAGACTCTCCAGCCACTACTCACCCTAGTTGGAAGAATTTCCCCATCCTTATTAGTGATCACAGTGATTCCAGCTTTCTTTGGGACAACTTGAATTGGGCTTACCCACTCACTCTCAGCTATGGGGTAGATGATACCAGCTTTCAACAACTTAAGAAGTTCTTTCCTTACCACATCCATAAGATTTGGATTGAGTCTCCTCTGAGGTTGACGACATGGTTTGGATTCAGATTCAAGAGTAATCCTATGAGTTCCAATAAGTGGGCTAATCCCAGGAATATCAGACAGAGTCCAACCAATGGCTTTCTTGTGTTTTCTAAGGACATCTAGAAGCATCCCCTCCTGATTGGCTTCAAGAGAAGAAGATATGACTATAGGATGTGTTTGATTTTCCCCTAGGAAGGCATACTTGAGGGAAGTAGGAAGTTCCTTCAATTCAAGATCTGGTTGGTTCAGAATTTCAGCAGAATATTGGGGAATTGGATCAAGATCAAATTTGTTTCCTAGATTTTCAGATTGAATTGATTCCCCATGTGTAGAAGTTTCAGCCACAAGATTGTATTGACCTGGGTTAGGGAAGGGAGTTTGAGTTGTCTCCATGAATGTGTTTTCCTGAAAGGTTTCACTGATTGTTGGTCCTAAGACATCATTATAAGAGCAATTTGAAAATGATTCAAGCCAAGGAGATAAACTTCCTTCATATGAACAAAGGAAATCAATCTCATTCTGACTTAAACATTCATCAAATATTCCTTGATGTTCCATGGATTCATTATCAATGCTTCCTATCATGTTTACTTCATGAATATCCTCGTCATCCCCTATTTGTGAGCTTGCATTATAGATGTTCAAGTCTAGACTCATGTTCCCAAAGGTGATGGTCATGTTCCCATTTCGGACTCGGATAACAGAGTTGATTGTTGCAAGGAAAGGACGACCAAGGATGATTGGGGTTTGTTCCTTATTTCCTAAGTTTGGATGGTTGTCAAGGACAATGAAATCAGTAGGGTAGATAAAGTTTTCAACCTTTACCAAAACATCCTTTAAAATCCCCTTTGGAACCCTAATGCTACGATCAGCAAGCTGAAGTGTGACAGATGTGGGTTGGAGCTCTTCTAGGCCTAACTGGCAGTACACAGCATATGGGATGAGATTAACACTAGCACCTAGGTCACACAAGGCCTTGACAACTTTGCTTTCTCCTAGTTCAACATTGATGTAAGGGCAACCTGGGTCTTTCAACTTAGGAGGAATGGTCCCTTGAATGGTGGTACTCACATTAGCAGCCAAAAGGACTTGGTTTTTATGTGAAAATTTCCTTTTAAAAGTGCACAAGTCCTTAAGGTACTTTGAGTAGGCAGGTATAGTTTGGATGGCATCGAGAAGGGGTATGTTCAACTTGACTTGTGAGAAGATTTCCCTCAATGTTTCACTCAGTTCAGGCTTGGGTTTCCCCCTCATGCGTTGTGGAAATGGTGCAGGTTGTGGGGTTGTTTGTTGAAGAGTTGTTTCTTTCACATTGTTATCAGTTTCCTCAGTTTGATCTTGTGGTTCATTTAAATTTTCATCCAAGTTTGAATCTTCAGGTGGGTTCTGAATTAGTTGTTCAGGTTTCTCAATTGATTTCCCACTTCTTAAAACAGTCACAGCCTTTAGCTGTTCATGAGTTGTTTGAGCACAACTTGACTCTCCCCTTGAAGTTGAGGATGGCACCGCCTGAGTAGGCATGGGTGCCTTTCCTGTTTTGATGGTTTGAAGTTCTTGTTTTAGGGAAGATACCTCTGAGTTCATCCTCTCCATTTGTTTGCACAGTTGTTCTAGTAGGCTTTGTGGAACAGTTTGGGTGGGTGCTTGAGTAGGTTGGTTTATCCCAGGGGGATATTTTGGAGGTGGGATGGTTTGTTGAAAATGGACCGGTGGCTGTTGGTATTGGATAGGTTGGGTTTGGAACTGGTTATGGGTTTGGTAGCTCTGTTGAGGGTAAGTATTTTGCCCTTGTGGTTGGCTATTTTGTTGGTTATCCTTCCATCGGAAGCCAGGGTGGTCATTGTACCTTGGATTGAAGGTGTTTGGGTATTGGGGCTTTTGAAAGTTTAGGGCATTGACTTCTGCTGGGGGTCCTCCTAGAAGAACATCCTTGATGGATGGAATGGTTGGGCAGTTGTCTGTTTTATGGTCATGTTTGTCACAAATTGTGCAAACAAGGTCTACATTTTGGATTTCATGGACTTTCCTAAGGTCTATCTCTTCAACCTTCCTAGAGAGTGCTGCGAGTTTAGCCCTAAGGATTTCCTCTTCTCTAAGTGTATGAATTCCAGTGGTTCTTTGTGGCTTTTCAGAATAAGGTGAAGTTCCCCAAGTTTGGTTTTGTTCAGCCAGACTTTCCAGATACTCGTAAGCATCATTTGGGGCCTTGTTTTTAAAGGTTCCATTACACATCATGTCAATGAATTGTTTATTACCCGAACCCAACCCTTCATAGAAAATTCTCACTTGTTCAGGTATGGAAAACCCATGGTGTGGAACCATGTTTAGGGTGTCTTTGAACCTCTCCCATGTTTCATAAAATGACTCTCCCTCTTTTTCAAAAAAGTTTTGGATGCTCTTTTTAAGTGCAATTGTTTTGTGATGAGGGAAGTATTTTTTGTAGAATTCTCTTTGTAGTTGGTCCCAAGAGTGGATTGATGCAGGTCTCAAGTTGTTTAGCCAATTTTTAGCTCGATCCTTTAATGAAAAAAGGAAATAGCCTCATCTTAGCGGATTCTATTTGATGTGGGGGACACATGGTTTCAACAATGTCGTTGAACTCTTTGACATGAAGGTATGGCATTTCTGACTCCATCCCATGAAAGGTTGGAAGGTGGTTTAGGACATGGGGTTTGAATATGTAGTTGGTATCTCCTATGGAATTGTGTCTAATGCATGAGGGGGCATTGGTCCAAGCTGGAGTGAGGTAGTCATTCATGGTTTGATCAACTACATTCCCTAAGTTTGGAGCTTCTTGGTTTTGGTTTCCCATTTGATTCCCCCCAGGGTTTACAATTTGATTTTGTGGATGACCCTCCATTGGACTTGTTTCAAGTTCTGACTTTGGGGTTTCAAGAATATTTGAATCTGATTTAAACAATCCCTTATGTTCACTTGACTCCCCTATCCCAGGACTTTCAACCCTAACTAGTCTGTTTGAGAAATCGCGGGTGTAGGCGGACATGCGCCAAAAAAAAAAAGCGAGAAAGGGACAAGATAAGAGATCTTGGGTGAGAGTAGAAGAATGGAGGTGAGGAAAGAAGGTTTTTTTTTTGAATCTAAGGTACTTACTTGGTCCCCGGCAACGGCGCCAAAATTTGGTTCACGCCCAAATTTACCCAAGAGAAGAAGGGTAGAACGGTCCTTGTAGTGTAGCTTGGGTTGTCGATTCCACAGAGACCTAAGAAGATACCTAAGATACAAAACCTAAGGGATGGATTTTTGGCTATGAAGTGGCAAACTTTGGGTTGATTTTAGATGGGTTTAAGTGAACTCTAAGATACTTAAGTGAATTCAAATTAAAAGAATGAGTTGATCCTAGGTTATCACTCGGGGTGGATTGGACGTATTTTCTTTTTAATGATTTCAATTTCTTAAATTTGAGATGGGTTCATTTAAGGAGAGAAAACAACATCATCACTTACTGTTTTAATGCCTACACCCTCTAATACTAATCACCTATACACTTGAAGGATCAAAGTTTTGAGCACTTCAAGGTAAAGGATCGTATTAGTACTTGAAGTGTGTGGCCTTAAATTCAACAAGGACGATGGAGTTTAAAAATCATCAAATAACAATCCCAATTAAAGAAGTGATTATACATTAATTAGGTGATAAATAACATCCAATCCAGCCCCTTGCTACTCCCTTGGATCAACCCATAAGTGGGTTAGCCCTCCATTGATCTCATGGTTTCAATGGAAGCGGAAAGTAGACTCATAAGGGAGAAAATGGAGAAGTAAAGAAAACAACAAAAAATAAAATGATCACTCCACCGTTGTGTGAATAATTTCACAAGGGTTGGTGTGAATAAATTCACACCTTGATCCAACGGTATCAAAGTCATATTAATAACAACATAATAAGAGGAGAAGAAGAACTTTTATTAAGAAACTAAAGTGAATTGAACAACTTACATGTGAAAGACAAAATTGAGGCAACAAAAATGCAGCATAACATTACAATTGAACAAAGCATCCAAGATATTCAACTCCTTCACCACCACTGCCTTAAATAGGCATTTTGAGAGCCTTGGGTCGAACCACCAACAGTACAAAGCATCTTAATTAATTTTGGTAGGCTATAGGTGGTGGAAAGCTTGTGGAATTTGGACTTTTCCACGTTTGACCCGAGGTGGCAGCCAGCTTTACTTCACCGAACAGACGCGTCTGGAAGACCTTCTAGACGTCCGAATCAGGGTGGGCCATAGAAGAAGAAAATGGATCTCCGGAAGTCTTCTAACCGCCTGTAAAATTTGGGCTCATTTGGAGTTGTGGATTCCGAGATATGATTAAAGTAGTGGACTGTTTTTCTGGGCCGCAGAATCTGGCCCAGGATTGTATCTCTAACTTGGGCCGCCTAAATGACCACCATGGAGGCCGAATTAGCATTAACTCCTGAAGAGTGATTTGTTCCCATACATGTCTTCTACCATCCCACGAAAGTTGGGATTAATTGGGCCTGTATGTTGGGCCCCTCAGTCTCATCAGCGGGCTGGTGTCCAATCTGCCTTCTCCAGAATTGCTTCCTTTCATTGCCAAATATCTCCATCATCCTCCATGAATTCTCCACTGATCCCTGAATCAAACATGTTCATATTTAAGTTTAGATCAATTTACAAAAATATCAAATTAAAATATTTAAAATTCAATTCCTTAAAATCAGATTAATCATTGGGTACTTTAAATGATGTTCAAAAATGTACCACATAATAGTGCATTTTAAGAAGGTATTACAATCATAATGTGAAATGATGTTCAAAGTGTAAAATGCACTAAAATGGTGTTTATGAATAACAAAGAACATGAAAATTATGTATATTAACAATGAATATTAGCCTCATTTAGTGGCTAATCAAATACCCAAACCTTTTTTTTCATATTTATTCACCTATCTATAAAAATTATTTATTTTATTTAGGTATTTACACATAAGAAACCAAAATTCCCTTTTCATGGGATAATAATGACATAATGATCATGTATTTAAGCACTTTTGTACACCATGATTTTGATTAGAAACTCATTATTTATTCTCCATAGGTTATTAATGAAATGATTGATTATGATCTATGTGGGTATATTAATTAATATATATGAAGGGTTCACCCTGATAGCACTTCAATGAATTAGGTAAAGAATTTAATCTCTAGAGATGACATGTTTTATGATACCTTGGTGAATAACCTTGGAAATTTTCATTTATGACACCTTGGTGACAAACCTTGGTGATATTATTATTTATGTATCATTTAAATTTTGTATCCAAATTTCCATTTTATGATTCATGTTGTTTTTTTATATTATTCCTCATGTTCCCTTTCTCATGACATAATGATATTCCTCGTGTTCTTATTGATATTCCTCATGATCACGTGTAAATTGTTTCCCTTAGCATGACTCATGCTCACCCCTTTCCTTTGATGTATGTCCCCAGGATATGAGTTTTAGTAAATATACTTAGGATGAACCTATTAAAAAGTTTTTCAAATGGATTAAAATAATTATTTATATTTTCATATACTATGTTCCTAATTTTCAAGAAACTAAACTTTAAAAGATCCTTTGTTTTGTTTCATGCAATAAAAAATTTATGTAATAAAAAGGTGGGATTCCATAATAAATGTCAACACATATCAATGAAGTGATAAAGCAGCATCTTATCGATGGTACAAAAGTGGTGTTATAGGTAAAAAATAAAATAAACCATACTCATATTTACTTTTATTGATATTCTTAAGATAAATTGTATTTATATATGTTGTAGGCTCTGGATATTACTGGTGGACTTTGTTATGAGTTCATTAGTGATCCAGATGAGGATGAACCTCATGCATGAGTTATTTTACATTACCATTTTAATATTTAACGTTTCATTTCAGATGAATAATTTAAATGTGTTTTTTTATTTCCTAGAATACCCCACATAAATCCTTCCAATTTGCCTCTAGTGAACATGTGGTAGGATGAATTTGTATAGAAATTACTACTAAGAGAACATATATAAAATATATTTATGCCTTTATGTTAAATTATATCATCATTATAAATATCCTGATTCTTGATTCTTCATGTTAGAAAATTGATCTTGTATGGAACCACATTGTTCCATATAGCTTTAGAATTAGGATCCATGATCTGGGAATTATGAAATCTTGGTGCTTGAATCAGACTTCTTTAACATGGATTTTCTTGCCCTGATTAAGGAAGGGGATTTATGAGCTTGAATTTATCTTCTAAAATTATTATACTGGATATTTTATGGATTCATATAAGTTGCCTTGTTAACCTGAACTCTTCATTTGTTAGCCCCTTGATCCAATTGGCTAGGATTTTTGTCATGTTCCTTTGATTGTTAAACCCCTTCACTTAGATGCTTGGTTTTTACAACATTCTCTTATTTTACACCCACCTAATTATCCCATGAGTCAATTCCTTGCAGCTTCAACCCCTAGTAATCCATCTATACTATAATATGTTGCAAAGGAGGTAAAAATAACCCATCCCTTAGGCTTGGAATTATGAAGTTCTAGGGGGGAAGGGTTACTCTAACTTATGCATCTCATTTATTAACTGTCTCCTTAGGCTTGGTAATGTGGAGATATGGTCTGATGGAGGGATTCATATATATATGTTATAATATGTATTTCTTTCTATCTCTTCAGTTTAATGTTATGGGATTTAATCTAGGATAAGGGGATGTGTGTGCTTTCTCTGTATATTTCATGCAATGGACTATGCTTTCTTTATTATGTTTCCCATACTTGCTTATTTTAGATTATTCTCTACCTTTTTCAATATATATTTTGTTATATGGTTTTTATGAAATCTTACTTGAGGAGACATTGGTTGGTTTATGAATCAAACAAGGAAGGTAATCAGGTTGGTTAGCCCCTTTAATTTTCATGAAATCTTATTGATGAATTCTGTTATTAAATATTGTTGCATTAGCATTGATAGTTGGGTTGGGAAATAAATAAATATGAAATTTTGAGAAAGAGGTGATAATGTAAAATTGGTAATTATCTAATGAAGTTGGATATTAATCTAAAATGGAAATACGACTAAAGGGGAAACTGATAATAAAAGATGGGAAATATAAATTTATAATTAAAAAATTAAAGGGATTATGATTGTAATTAAGAATAAAACGAGGTTTGGTGTTTTGTTATATAATGCTAAGAAGAGTACTCAGCACTTTTAAATTTGGGTATTATTGGGAAATTTTACCCTTGTAGGTTTTAGAATGATTTAAAAAAAGGTACTATTCTTTTATCCTCTATTTCTATAGGTCTGTTAGGGCTGGTATTTTTTAAAATTTAGATAAAGATAATTGCTTCTAATTCCCCTTTGTGTTTTTTCTACATATAAAGTTTATCTATTATTGTAGGATGTTTCCTTGAACCTTGAATTGTAAAGTGTGGATTTAGAAGATCTTTAGAAGGAGTGGTTGGGTGATTTCTTCCTGGGAGCATGTTGCAAGTCTAAATTGTTGAGTAGGTGAGCTACTAGGTTAGATGAAGGATGACATGGGTCAGTTATTTTATGTTTGTTGGGTAAGATTTAGTTTTATATTATAATTCTATGAGAGAGTAGGTATTTAATTGTAAGGGTTTAAGGGTAGTACTTGTATAGGCCTTCTTTGAAATGTTAGTTTGAAAAGTTATGCAGCTATAGGTTTAAGTTCCATGAGTAACTTGTTTAGATTAGGGTATATGTTATGGTTCCTAAGACATAGTTTATGTTTAATTTTACCTGATAAATGAGATAACTAAGTTGTTATAACTTAGTATAAATAAATTAATTAGTAACTATAATATATCTTTGAATATTGGTAAGTATTTTTGTTAGGTTACAGGAACCTATTTAAATGAATGAATTGAATCCTTCACTTTTTGATGAGTCGTATTAGTAAAATAATGAGAAAAAATACGTGTGAAGTTTTTATGTAATTTAAATAATTGAGATGAAATTGTTGGATATAAATTATATAATAATAACATGGAATTAAAAGATAAGTGTATGGAATATGAAAATTCAAATCTAAACCTGAGTGAAACTTTGGGGATGTGATTAAAATAATAACTCACTAATGAATGAAATTAATACAAATGGTTATAACTAAAGTGTATATTAATGATAATAGATAAATCAGAGATGAGAAATAAATGGTTGTGATAAGAACTTTTCCTATTGGTAATAGTATATCTATGATGATGATATTGATAAATGTTTATTGGATGCTTAGCTATATTTATTGATGAATGATGAATACAACTTATGTATGATTATATTAATTATATTATGTGTGTGGATATGTAAATATGATGTGTTGTCTATAAATTTTTGATATTTTGGAAAGTGGTATAATGGTTCGAATATGTGGTTGTGATTGAATGGTTATGTGATGGACGCATAGGGTACAAGATATAAGTTTGAGGTGTTGATAAGTAAATGATTCTTATGTTTGTTATCCATGAATTCCTATGTAATTAGTAAGGGGAACTCTTAATGTATAGCTACCAAGGGACCTAGTTGACAGGAAATAGCTAATGGAGTTATAATTATAGGGCCTTATTTATTTAATTATATACTATTGTTATTTTCTTAGATATTTTGATGGTTATACTATGTTCGCAATGGAATGGTTACATTAAAATTTGAAAATTATAAAATGATCATTAAATATACAGAATACCACTCTTGATATGATAGTCCAGGTTGTGTACATTTGTTATGACATGGAAATACCTTGTGATAGGACCTAAAAAGTACTTTTAGTATCATAAAACATCAAAACGCGCGTTTAATGGTCAAATCATAGAAAATGACCTTGGAATGCCTTTAAATCATAAGAAAAACATCTTATTATTATTTATAACGTGTACAAGTAGACAAAACATCAATTGGACGTGTGGCCTACACGATATGACTGAATATGTGGTTCTTAAATATTTGATGCCCTTTAAAAAGGTGTGTCTGAGGGTCAAAACTAATTGAACAATCTTTGAGTGTTGTGAAATCAGATGAAAATAACCATGGAGTGAATTTTGAAATTATCAAATAGATGGTACGGCAATCGAAGGTTTCATTTGGATGAGATGACGGAAAAAACACTTTTAGCATCATAGAATGCCAAAATGTGCGTTTAACAATCATATCCATAGAAAACAACCTTGTAATTACCTAAAATCATAGGAAAACCATCTTATTATTATTTTTGACATGTACAATTAGACAACATATCAATCGGGCATGTGGTATGCTTAGAACAACTGAATATGTGGTTTTTAAAGATTTGATGGCCTTTAAAAAGGTGTGTTCAAGGGTTAAAACCAACTAAATGGAATCTGAATACCATGAAATCAGAGGCAAAAAACTGTAGTTTGAATTTTGAAATGGTTGAGAAGAGAAAATTTCAATTTGAACTGGTGTTTTCCTAAGAGGACTGAAGACACACTTTTAGTGTCATAAAACACCAAAACACGCATTTAACGGTCTGATCTATAGAAAATGACGTCAGAATGATTTGAAATCATAGAAAAAGCATATTATTATTATTCATGACACGTACAAGTAGACAGAACATCGATCAAAAATGCAATCTATGTGTAATGACTGAATATGTGGTTCTTAAAGATTTGATGCCCTTTAAAAAGGTTCATATGGGGGTCAAAACAAGCCGAACGACCTCTAAATGTCATGAAATCAGATGATAATAATAGTGAAGTGAATCTTGAAATGGTCGAGTAGATGGTTCATCAATCGGAGGTGTCGTTTGATCGGGATGATGGAAAATGCACTTTTAGTGTCACAAAACACCAAAATGTGCATTTAACAGTCGGATCTATAGAAAAAGACCTTAGAATGACTTGAAATCATAGTAAAATCTTCTTACTATTATTTTTGACATGTAATAGCAGGCAACACATCAATTGGACATGCGATCTTCTCAAAACGACTGAATATGTGGTTTTTAAAGATTTGACGCCCTTTAAAAAGGTGTATTCGGGGGGTCAAAACCAACCAAACATCATCTGAATACTATGAAATAATATGAAAAACAACCGTAGAGTGAATTGTGAAATGGTTGAGCATATGGAACATCAATCTGAGTCTGCATTTTTCCGGGAGGACCAAAAACGCACTTTTAGTGTCATAAAACACCAAAACGCGCGTTTAACAGTCAGATCTATAGAAAATGACCTCGAAATGACTTGAAATCATAGGAAACCATATTATTATTATTCATGGTGTGTACGAGTAGATGAAATGTTAGTCGGGCATGCGGTCTGCGCGGAATGATTGAATATATGGTTTTTAAAGATTTAACACTCTTTAAAAAGGTGTGTATGGGGGTCAAAACCAGCTGAATGACCTCTAAATATTGTGAAATTAGACAAAAAAGACCATGAAGTGAACTGTGAAATGGTCAATTAGATGGTATGAAAATGGGAGGTGATGTTTGTCTGCGATGACGGAAAACACACTTTTAGTGTTATAAAACACCAAAATGTGTGTTTAATGGTTAGATCCATAGAAAATGACCTTGGGATGAATTGAAATCACGTTAAAATTGTATTATTATTATTTTTGATGTGTAAAAGTAGACAAAAAATCAATTGGACATGTATTCTTCTTGGAACGACTGAATATGTGGTTTTTAAAGATTTGACGCCCTTTAAAAAGGTGTGTTTTGGGGTCAAAACCAACCGAATGGAATACAAATGTCATGAAATCACATGAAAAAAAAACATGGCATGAATTTTGAAATGGTCAAGTAGAAGGAATTTCAATTTGACCTGGTGTTTTTCTAGGAGGACCGAAAACGCACTTTTAGTGTCATAAAACACCAAAATGTGCGTTTAACGGTCAGATCCATACCAAACGACCTCAAAATGACTTAAAATCACAATAAAACCATCTTATTATTATTTTTTATGTGTAAGAGTATATATAATGTCAATCAGACATACGATATACATGAAATGACTGAATATGTGGTTTTTAAAGATTTAATGCTCTTTAAAAAAGTGTATATGGGGTCAAAACCATCCAAATGAGATTTGAATGCCATGAAATCATAAAAAAACAACCTTGAAGTGAATTTTTAAATGTTTTAGCATAAATTATGTCAAGCATAGGTGTTTTTTTCCTAGGAGGACCAAAAATGCACTTTTAGTGTTATAAAATACCAACATGTGCGTTTAACGGGTAGATCCATAGAAAATAACCTCGGAATGACTTGAAATCATAGAAAAACTATGGTATTATTATTTTTTATGAATATGAGTAGACAAAACATCAATCAGACATGTGGTCTACATGGTACAACTAAATATGTGGTTTTTAAATATTTAACGCCCTTTAAAAAGGTGTGTATGTGGGTCAAAACCAGCCGAACGACCTCCGAATGCCATGAAATCAGAAGAAAACAAATATAGAGTGAATTGTAAAATGTTTTAGTAGATGGTACATTAATTGAGGGTTTTATTTGACTGAGATGATGGAAAACACACTTTTAGTGTCATAAAACACCAAAACATGCATTTAACAATCAAATCCATATAAAACAACCTCATAATGACTTGAAATCATAGGATAACTATATGGTTATTATTTTTGGAATGTATGAGTAGATATAATGTCAATTGGATGTGTGGTATGCTCAGGACGACTGAATATGTGGTTTTTAAAGATTTGACGCCCTTTAAAAAGGTGCATTCAGGGGTCAAAACCAACTGAACCTCATCCAAATGTTGTGAAATCAAATGAAAATAATCATAGCATGAATTGTGAAATGTTAGAATAGAAAAAAATTCAATCTGAGCTGATGTTTTTCTGGGAGGACCGAAAACGCACTTCTAATGTCATAAAATACTAAAACACATGTTTAATGACCATATTCATAGCAAACAACCTTGGAATGACTTAAAATCACAGAAAAATCATCTTATTATAATTTTCGATCTGTAAGAGTATATAGAACATCAATTGAATGTGTGGTCTGCACGGAATGACTGAATATGTGGTTTTTGAAGATTTGGTGCCCTTTAAAAAGGTGCGTCTGGAGGTCAAAACCAACCGAATGACCTTTAGATGCTGTGAAATCAGACAAAAAAATTGTGGAGTGAATTTTGAAATGATAACGTAGACAGTGCATCCATTAGAGGTTATGTTTGACCTGGATAATGGAAAATGCACTTTTAGTATCATAAAACATCAAAACGTGCATTTAATGGTTAAATCTATATAAAAAGACCTCAGGATGACCTGAAATCATAGAAAACCCATTTTATTATTATTATTCGTGACATGTATGAGAAGAAGTCACGTCAATTGGACGTGTGATTTGCTCAGGACGATTGAATATGTAGTTTTTAAAGATTTAGTGTCCTTTAAAAATATGTGTTTGGGGGTTAAAACTAGCTGAACAATCTTTAAATGTTATAAAATCATACAAAAACAATTTTTATGTGAATTGTGAAATGGTCGAGTAGATGATACTTCAATTTGATGTTTTATTTGGTTGGGATGATGGAAAACACACTTTTAGGATCATAAAACACCAAAACATGGGTTTAATGGTCATATATATATCAAAGAACCTCGTAATGACTTTAAATCATAGGAAAATAATCTTATTATTATTATTAATGTTATGAGCAGATGACACATCAATCAGATGTGTGTTCTACCCGAAAGGACTAAATATGTGGTTTTTAAATATTTAATGACCTTTAAAAAAGTGTGTATGGGGGTCAAAACCAATTTAAATACTTCTAAATATCATGAAATCAGATAAAAACAATTTTAGCATTAATTGTGAAATGGTTGAGTAGACGAAACTTTAATTTGAACTAGTGTTTGCCTGAGAGGACCGAAAAATGCACTTTTAGTGTAATAAAATACCAAAACATGTGTTTAACGATCATATTTATATCAAACAGACTTTGAATGACTTAAAATCAAATTAAAACCATCTTATTTTTATCAGTTATTTGTATGATAAGATGACACATCAATCGGACATGCGGTCTACCTGGAACGACAGAATATGCAGTTTTTAAAGGTTTAACGCCCTTTAAAAACACGTGGGGTCAAAACAAGCTAAACGACCTCGTAATGCTGTGAAATCAAATGAAAAAAAATGTGGAATGAATCATGAAATAGTAGAGTAGATTTTATGTCAATCAGAGGTGTTGTTTGTCTGGGATGATAGAAAACACACTTATAATGTCATAAAACACCAAAACATGCATTTAAAGGTCAGATATATAGAAAATGACCTCAGAATATCTTGAAATCATAGGAAAAATATGTTATTATTATTCATGTCATGTATAAGAAGACAACATGTCAATCTGACACACAATCTATTCGAAATGAAAAAATAAGCAGTTTTGAATTAAAAAAAAACGATTAGAAATTATTAATATGTTTTCAAAATCAAATAACTTTGGTATGTTGCACTAAGATTTAATTGAAATATTTTATTGAATTTCAATTATTAGTTGGGATATTTTTTACTGTATTAATTATTTTATTAAATTTTTTCATGCATTTTTATTCGATGATGGGTGTAGAGCTTGGAAGATGATGGGGAAAAGAGATTTATGTGCCAATGGTTTTATATATTTTGTAAATATTTTTGTATTTTTGAAATATAGTGGGTTTTTGTAATGTTGTTGTGATTTTTAAAAATAAAAATAAAAATAAACCTATAGCATCCTCCATATGGTGATCGCTATAGGTCTTGCCTGGTTGGGCTATAGCGCCCGTTATTTGGCGGTTGTTATAGTCGATCCTGAATGAGGCTACAACGACCATCAAACGTCAATCATGATAGACACTCCCATGTGTGGCCTATAGTGATCATTGTTTGATGGTCACTATAGGTGATCTCAATATCATCTATAGCATCCAACAAATGGTGGATGCTATAGGCAACAGTGATGGGTCTAAAGCATATTTTGTTTAGCGGCCGCTATAGGACTTTAGTGATGGTTTTTGGCGGTTGCTAAAAGCCTTTTTTCTACTAGTGGAAACTTCCTATTCTACTAGAATACTTCCATGATAACCTTTTTCTGCTTCTACTAAAATTAATTATGAAGATCAAACTTTCTTCAAAACCTGATGTTCTGGACTTCTCAACTTTCCTCAAAACTTGATGTTCTAGTCTTCCCAAAAGCTTTGACTCAACTAAATCTTTCTTAAATGCTCTGGTCAACAAATTCCTCTCCAGTATTTCTTCACCTGATCAACACTTTTTCTCTAAATGAGATCAATCCTTTTTATAGGCTCAACATTCTTAATATATTTAGTGATTTAAATCTTCAAGATTTAAGGATCAATTTTGAACACCTTAAATAAATCTTCTAAGATCCCAGGGTCAACTCAAATCTTCACAAAATCTGGTGTCAACTCATTTTTCAAAACTTTCTCAAATCTTGGCTATAATCACGAAATAAATATTTGTGAACATTAAAACATTTAAAACTATAGCACAACATCATTATAATTAATTTTAATTCACATGAATGCAAAGTTTCTCCACATTATCCAGTGAACTAACTTCAGTAGACTCCAGTCATTCCTTGCATGGACTTTATTTTGCATTATTATACCAAACCCATCTTTCCTAGATGCAAGCATTTCTAGTGTTCTTATTTCATCGAACATTAATATTTCCACAAAAAAATTAATTATTTTTTATCACAAAAGATCTACATGGGCACATGTCTCATTCTTCTTCATCCATAATATTTATTCTGATGAAATTAACAAACTATATCGCATCTTTAATTTTGATATTCTTTGTGGTATTCTCGCTCATTGTCATGCAATAATAAAAGCACAGTACATCCTAAAAATATTTGTGTGGGTATTTAATTAAACTTATTATGAAATAATGCAATACTCATACGTCAACTTCTAAACTCCTTCTTCCAGAATATTTTAGTATTCATTTATTATTTTTCATTACCCTTCCGATCATCATTTCATATGGTAGCATCGTATGGATATCTCAGTCCAAACACATCAGTCTGAACCACTCAGCTCAAATATTTCTATCTGAATATTAACATTATCTTATGATGATAATAAATGTATCCACAACTTCTGTTAGCCTTATTATTTTTCCTCACACATGTTGCAGATATAATGATTCTTATCATTCTTTTCCTAATGGCGCAATGCAACTCCAATTGTAATTCATTCTAGTATTTTCATTCTTCTTTGATGATGACAACTTGATCATGATGGGTTTGGAATGATCATTTGTCAAGCCTTTTCCAATGAAGTCATGATACAAGAAACAACATGGGTGCTTCATCTCCTTAGTATTCTCCATCGTGCATCATAATGTGAACATTGTTCTTTCAAACTTCCTCAATTTTGATCTTCCACAAGATTGACTCCGATGAAATTAATGTTCATGTCTCAATATCATGAAAACCTCATTATTCTCTTGTACTTCTAGAAATGTACACACTTTGTCTTCTGGTAGCCTTACAAATTCTAATTTCTTTATAACTCACTGCATATGTTGTTTTAACAACATCTTTTGAAAATTTGTAGTTCATTATATAGAATATGTGAAGTGATAATGAAACTCTGAAGGATCACTTAGTTTTTTCATGTTAACAACATCTTGCTCAAACTCAAGAAATATTAATGGAAAGCTTGTTTCTAATGAAAATATTATGAATTAGATATTATGGCTACATGTATCATCATACTCAGAGCTTCATGTGACTTATCATAAATCAGTTTCTGGTGTAATTAAAAAACACCTTTTAATAAAGTGAGATTATAGAGTCTCCTTCCTATGGAATTATAAAGTTTCTTTCCAGTGATATTTTATAGTATTTGACCCATGGGTGTTTCCAAATTTGAGATAAGATAGTTTTTGAATATGAGATATCTTTTATCCTATCACACAGATAAGGTTGCATGTATTGCTCATGGGGAGATATATCTTTTATATCTATTTTGATAAGATAAATATTTAAAAATTAAAATAACAGATACATGGTGATTTGTAAATTTAAGATACAATATTTTATATCTTATCTATTTTTAAAAAAGGAAATATTGAAGGTTTTAAAAGGGGAAGCAGCTGGTGGCGAACAGACAAATAGAGAGTTGATCAAGATGTAATCCACCATGATCAAGGGGAAAAGGGTTTTCGTGTTTGAAGTAGCCCATGTGGCTCATTGATGATGGAAAAAATCATCAATGGTGGATCTACGATGGGATGGGATATCACATTTGTGGTAGCATGTGTGGCGCATCGACATTGAGTAGGTGTGAAGCAGCAGCGACATGATTAATGATCGAGGCCATGTATCGAGAGTCTTCTTGATTGTAGTGATCAAACGGCATGTACTGGTTGATTATCGGCGATACATCATGATGGAGAGATCATGAGAGAGGGTAAAATCCTTTAGGTATCGCAAAACGGTGTGAGAGTGATGTATGTTTGGATGACGATCTCTGAGGTAGTGGTGTTTCGTCGATAAAAGGGTAACGTTTTGTCATAGATGGATCTTTCAAGCATGGCGTTGGTGAGATGATATTCAGAGAAAATGTAGAGGCATATCAAGGTGTGGTTTTCCATGGGTTTTTATTCTCTCTCATTTTTAATTCAATTTTGGGCGTTACTTGGATTTCTTTGTCCTTTCTAATTCATAGTGGATATTTCATAATTTCCCCATAGTTTTTTAATCCCCCGCATTGGTGGGTTTTTCAAAATTAAAAATCATGCATTCTGATTTATTTATTATACTTTATATCACTTCCATATTTCATTAGGTTTCTTGCAAATTGTTTCACAAACAATTTTCATCCCGAGATCAGGATTCTCCCCCAACAAGTGGTATCAAAGGTGATGTTTTAGGCTTGCAATTTGATGTAAGAATTATGGAATTTTATGAGAGGATCAATGGTGCATGATACAAAATAGGGTTTGGAAAACAAATAAGTTTGAGTGAGGTTTTTTAGGTCTTACACCTAATTATTTTCTTCAAAATGTGTGATTGGTGAAGAAAGCATTAAAATTGAAGATCGAGGTGATGCGCTAGCATCTCTGGATTTTGAGAAGCGGGGGAAAAAAATTTGTGGGTGCTCTAGATTATGTAGTGATCACGATCATGGGGGAGCCAGATATTACTGGTTTCATTATTGTTTAACAGGGCAGTGAAAATTCAAATATGATGAAGATTTCAACGATCGGATTTTTTTTATAGGGGCAGTCAGGTTTCTATCAGAGTTGCAAAAGGGTGTCATCATTTTTCTACAGAGGATGATGGTTGGTGAGATGCCAAAAAGTATTTCGTTCCAAATGAGTCTATTGTATGGTATCTCCGTTGACAGGATAAATGGGGAGATTTATAGGATTCATCCTAGGGGTGTTTCCAAATTTGAGATAAGACAGTTTTTTAATATGAGATATCTTTTATCCTATCACACAAATAATGTTGCATGTGCTTCTCATGGGAAGATATATATCTTTTATATCTATTTTGATGAGATAAGTGTTTGAATATTAACATGAAAGACACATTGTGATTTGGAAATTTAAGATATGATATTTTATATCTTATCTATTTTTTAAAAAGGAAAGAGTGAAGGCTTTAAAAGGGGAAGCAATTGGTGGTGAATAGATAAATAAAGAGTTGCTCAAGATGTAGTCCACCGAGATCAAGGGGAAAGGGGCCGCCATGTTTGAAGTAGCCCATGTGGCTTGTTGGTGATGGTGAATGAAGCAACAATGGTGAATCTATGATGGTATGGGGTACCGTGTTTGTGGTAGCATGTGCAGCGCATCGACATTGAGTAGGTACGAAGTAACAATGATGTGATTAATGATTGGGGCCATGTATCAAGAGTCTTCTTGATTGAGGTGATAAATCAGCATGTCCTGGTTGATGATTAATGGTACATCATGATGGTGATATCATGAGAGATGTAGAAATCCATCGAGTGTCACAAGATGGTGTGAGACTGATGCATGTTCGGATGAAGATCTTTGAGGTAGTGGCGTTTCGTTGACAGAAGGGTGACGTTTTGTCACAGATGGATCTTTCGATCATGGCATTGATGAGATGATTTTCAAATAGAAGGTAGAGGTATATTGGGGTGTGGTTTTCACATAGGTTTTTCTAGGCTTTCATTTGTAATTTAAGTTTGAGAATTTCTTGGATTTATTTGTACTCTTTGATTTATAGTGGATATTTCAGAATTTCCCCATTGTTTTTTAATCTTCTATTATAACTATAGTTTTCCTTATATTGGATTTTAAGAAAACTTATTTCAGTATAAGACATTGGAGTTTAAGAAAACTTATTTCAGTAAACTCTAATGTCTTATCCTTCCAATAATATTACAAATTCTCCTTTCGATGAAATTACAAGGTCTCCTTATGGTGAAATTATAAAATATTATGGTGTTTCTTCTTTTAAAGATTACTTCTGATGATTTTATCCTTCTGGATTATGTACTTCTAGAATACCTATAGGAAACTTCAACTTCATTAATCTCCTTTAAAAAATTTAACTTTTCTCTAATTAATTGATAACAAATACAACACATTCATCACCATCATCGCATGGCCCCTTCAAAGATATGAAAATTGCACATATCCATTTATGAATAGAAGAAAGCATAATGATCATAGAATATTCGTTTGGAAGGAAGAATTTTTGTGTATCTATAAGAGTTTAGTGGGAGTGTTATTGTTTTCAAGATAGATATGTTGATAATACATGTAAAATAGATATTTAGTCTTTCCAATTTGTTAAGAAGAAGGAATGAATTTCTCCAAAAATGATTGAAAAATATCAACCAGAGTTTTAGAGAACAATATTTATAAACACAGATCTATGGGTTGTTAAATTTATTCATAGTGCATATGTTGACCATGTATTGAAAATATATAATGGAACAATTCAATAATATGTTTTTGCTTAAGTTGCGTGGTATGAAATCTCTCCAAGATAACATGTGTGGGAATATGAGGAGATTATTATTATGAATAAAATTCTATATGCATATGTGTTGGGAATCTATCTCATATACCATGATGTGTACTGGAGTTTGATATTACTTATGCATGGTATGCGGTAGGTAAATATCAAAAAGAACCAAAATAACTACATAGAATTGCAGTTAGATCTATCTAATAGTGACTGGGGAAATGGGACTGGATGAGTCCCTATTAAATAGAGAAATGGGGATATTAGTGATCAAAGGATATAACACTAGTCTTCCTTTAGATAAATTTGATTTGGTATCACAGTGAGGCAAAGGTGATATGAAATACAAACTTATTACAGTCAATGGTTGTCATATCTACAATAATCGAGTACGTTACAAATTATAATACTTCTTAAGAAGCAATTTAGTGGTGATTTTTTCAATTTTGGGTTATACCAAAATAGTAAGAGTATTATCATTATTATGATAAACTTTGATTATGGTATTATCCAAGATGTCTAGTTTATATCAAGGGATCAAGAGATGAATACTTGGTGATATCACTACTTGAGGGATTTTCTCAAGGTAGTGAGGTCGCAAAAAGTATATTTTCTATTGTGACATGTGGAAAAACCAACCCTATCCACAAAAGAATGTGGTGAACCTAATAACTATAGTCAATCTCAGTAGAAGCATGAATATCATGTGACAGCTAGTGGACTAAAAGTTGTAAACGATTGGTTCTAGTGAAAATGGGTGTCTATTAGAGTTGGGGCCCTAGAACCAACTACTTTTTTACTTTAGATTACCTCTATATTCAAGATCTTGGGTATTAATAAATATTTTATCACATATTGAATAACGTTTATTAAAGATTAATTGATCGAAAATATATATCCACCATATTTATGTGAGTTGAATATTAAATAAATATTTATTCACAAGACCATGGATATAATGTTTATTTATTTATCGAATAAATAATATTTATTATTTTCCCCCCAGGGTGCATCTTAGTTGGTAGCAGCCCTACGGGGTCTCGGTGAGGTCTCGAGTTCGAGTCTCACCGAGTTCTTCCTTGTAAGTAGTGTAGAAGTTTTCTTGTATTTCTCCCCCTTCCCCGACCGTTGTAATAAATAATTAATATCTATTATTTGAGATTTGATAAATGTTGATGAAGGTGGATGGGTCGAGTTAAGGTCTTGGTAATCAAAATAATATAATCTTAAATATCATTTAAATAAATAAGAAATTATTTGTTTAATTAAAAATATAAAATTTGTGCAAGTTGGCACATGGCATGATATAATAATAATAATAATAATAATATATTATTATTATTATTATTGGCATGTAGAATATATTTGGTTTATTATTTGATTAAGGGTCTTTGTGTAACTATTAATATTAAACACTAACTCTATATATGCCCACTTATATCATTTTAGAGGGTGTGTGAAATCATTTGTGTTGTACACAACACATTCTCTCCCTAGAGAATTCTCTCAATGAATAACATCTCAAGGGTTCCTCTCAAGTCTGAGAGATCCCCTCCACCTCCTTTCCTCTCAGTATAAAGAGATGGTCTTTCAAGCATGAAGGATTGTGTTGTGATCTAGACGAACCATGTAAGGTGATTGAATCATTTGTGCTAGCACCTGGATTTCCATCGGCATCGTTCGAAGATCAAGGAGCACATGTGGGTCACCACCAAAGGGATTCTACTTTGGATCCTCTTATTGCAATGATGGTGCAACTCGAGAAAGGGGTTTGAATGATCAACATCTTCTTTGTAGAAAGAATCTCAAGATTGAGGTAATTAATGTTATTAGATCAATTATAAATTTAATGTGAAAGATCTTATCATCTTAGTTCTAAGATCTTTTGTCTAATTTCTTTAGGTACGTTTGTTAAACATGGAGATTCTTTGTCATGTTCTTGTAGATTATTCATTGAATCTGATAAAATCAAAGTTGGGCATAGGTCTGGTCGGCGCTTTTGCTACACCCAGAACCTTTAGATCTGACATTTTAATGGACTTCTTATGTTGTCTTCAGCATGTGATGTTCTAACAAAACCTTTCAGAATTGTCCCGATATGATTTTTTTTCAAATGTAACTAGTTCTAAATTTATTGAGTGTTATTAGTAAAACACATGTTGTTTATCATTACTTATAGATTACTCATTTCAATTACAAATACATTTATTTGATAAGTTAAATGTCAAATGATTGATAATCCATGGACAAACTCTTCCAAAATGTTTTGTTATGTAAATTATTTATTTATAATTTTCGTAACAGTAATTGATAGTTTTCATGTACAAATATGTTGTTAAATAATGAATTTTATTTATTATTTGCATTATGTTGATTTTGGTATGCATTGTATTGATTTTTGATGATAACTTTATTATACATCTATATAATTCTTATATATGGGGTGATACAACACTAGATAATGGTTGAAACATTCGTTGAGGGTCACTCTCTCAGTGCTTGAAAAGCGCTGAGAGTGCCCCTTTTAGCGCTGAAAGGGTGATTTTGTAGCAGTGGACATTGGTAATAATGTATAAGGATATGACATGAATAAAACATTAATAACATGAAAATTTTAGTAAACAAATGTTATGATACAAAACACACACGTCATAGTAAAATTATAAAAAATATATATAACATGAATCAATTAAAAAACATGAACATTGAACACTCATTATTTTATTTTCCACCACATAATGCCTACTCTTAAAATAACATCAAAATATACACATATTACGCCGTTTTATTTATAACAATAGTTTTCATTATAAAAATAGATAGGCCATAATATTAGGTTTGACTTGTTTATTACTCATTATGAGAGTTTTAGCGGTTAAAATGAAAAAAAAATCATGAATTGGTGATAAATCTATTTTTTGAAATTATTTGCAAGGAGCTTCAAAAAAATATCTTTTTAAATCGTTAATTGGAGCTCCAAAGTACAAGTTCAAAAAATGGATTTATTATTAAACCTATATAAAACTAAAACAATTGAAAAATGATAAGTGAAATCAGTTTTTTAGGCATGTATTAAAAAAATCTTCACCCATATTTTTTATATTATTATTTTAATTATATTAAAAGTTATAATTTACTTTTAAAACTAAATCTCATTTATTCTCCCCTTCAACTATGAGTTTTTTTAATTTGAGTGTTTAAAAAGTCATAGAAGGGAGTGGGGTTAAAATTATTTTTCAAAAGGGGTCCCGGGAAGGGTGAACAGGGTTCACGCTTCCATGGACCATGTTCACGCCTCCTGTTTACAATTTTCATAGGAGGCATGAACGCGGTTCACACCTCCCTCTTTAAAAAAAATTGTTTTGTTTTGTTGTGTGTGTGTGTGTGTAACAAAAACATAAAAAACATTTAAAATACTCTTATTTTATATAGAATTACCCACATTAAAACGATCCAAAAATGTAATCGAAAACTCCACCTAAGCCTCCTTTTTATAAGGGAGTGGGGCTTGATATTTCATAAAGATTTTAAATGTGGGGTTCTCTACATTGCTTATGAAATTAAATTGCTTGTCATCACTGTTGTTTTCAACAATGATGAGCATCTTGAATGAGACCACCTTTGGATTTAAAGTGATTCTCTAATGGTGGCCATGGCTCTTGAAAATTGGACTAGAAATGTTCCTTGGAGTATCTACGTAGAGTGGATCAGTAACCCAAAGTTGCTTCAAAATATTCATGTCAGAGTCTCCCACATCTACAATGAAGGAAAACACAATTGCATATGCTATTTCCAAGAAGGAAATCGAGGACCATCTTTCTCTCTCTCTCTCTCAAACACACACACGCGCGCGAAATTGTGCGCTTGCACCATTCAAATGTGACCAAACAGTACAACACTCGTACGAGTGTTCTTCTCTGACTATATATGCCTACTTTATATTCCTTGAATGTGCTTTAGGTGTGCATGTTTTTACTTTAATAAAATTTCACAGGATCATAGATCCTCAAATCCATAACCCACACATTTTTTTAGTAATTATTAATTACTAGTCGTATTATAAACCATCTTATTAAATATTAATTATATTATTAATTGTTGATTATATTAGTAATTAATAATTATATTATACTATTTATTATATTATTAATTACTACTGATATAGCGGTTGGAGGCTTAACATAGTGGTAGACTCTCCATGTAATCTTGGATCAAACTCGACTTCAAATCTGAGTAGGGATGAATTTTTATGGTACTGTAGCTGCATCGTAGCACTGTAGCAGTGCAAACACTATAACAGGTACTGTAGCACCAACACTAACCATCAGAAATGGGTTTTCAAACCATGTAATTGGGCCTTTGGACCACAAGGATTATGGGTCACACGTTCTAACAGGGTAGTGAAAGTGGCAGAATGGCGACACGATGCAACGAAGGATGGTGCAGGGTAGTTGGTGGGCGGCAGCACAGTGTGCAGTGGTCGATGATTGAAGGCATTGATGGGCCGATGTCTCGGGAGTTAGAGGATGCTCTTGAGTGATTCGACCCGCCTTCACCCACTCGGGTTCCCCGATGTGGGATAACGAGTGTCTGGGTTGGACGTAGCATCGGGTGGATGTCTGGAGGAGTTTTATGACACAAGCACTACCACAAAACAAGCTTTTATCAGCGTTAAAAAAACGTTGTTAATCGAGACGCTGATAAAAGGGGTCCCTTTTATCAGTGCTAAAAAAAGCACTGATAAAGACCACTTTTATCAGCGCTTTTTTAAAAGAGATGGTAAAAGTTAAAAAACATTAAAAAAACTGCAAATCAGGGAGGGGCTTCAACAACGCTTGATTAATAATTAATATTTTAATTATATTGTTAATTATTACAAATGGGTGAGAAGAGGGGAATTACAAAGCTATAAAGAAAGCAGACAACACACACACAATAAGCTGAGAAGACTTGAACTCGATACCTCCTTGACATCCCACAGGGCCACCACCACTAAGGCGCGCCCTAGGGACATATTGTTAATTATTAATTATATTATTAATTGTATTATATTTTTTATTAATTATATTATTATTTATTGGTAATGTTAATTGATTGTTTTTTATTATTAATTACATTCTTAATTGTTGTTATTAATGTGGTTGAGGGTTTACATTAAATGTAAAGTCACTTTGTAATCCTACATGAAATCCGAGTTCAAATTCGGGTGGTGACGAATTACTATGGTACTCTAGCACCACTATAACACTGTAGTATGAACTATAACAGGGTATTGTAACAATGATATTGTTCACCACATATGGGTTTTCGGGGCATGAAACCGGGCCTTCGAACCATAGGACCTCAGAGTCTTCACATGTGGGCCTATAGGCGGACGCTGACGAGCATGCATCGCGACCACTAGTGAACGACTGAAGCAAATGCAGTGGGTTGAACCTACACGACTAAGGCGGTCGACGGTTTGAAACGAACGCAACGAGCAACTGACGCTGCATGTCAGAGGCGGTGGATGTGTGAAGCGAATGTGACAGGTGACCACTGATGCGCGACTAAGGTAGTATTTAGAAGGTGAACACGAGTGCAGACTAGGGTGTGGTGCTCATCAAAGTCGCCAAGGGCCTTTGGGTCACATTAATAGGGCTTTTGGGTTATAATCTCAAAGCTTTTGGGTTACCAATAATGAGTATTCGAGCCACAAAAATATAATAAAATGGGTTCGATGGATGTTTGTCATTCCATGTAGGGAGGGACGAGCATTGACCCGTTGGAGTACATGGGTATATGAGTTGTTTACAATTTACAATTCTCTCAACCAAATAAAAATTATAAATAATATTATTAATAATTATATTTATCATATTTTTAGTTACTAACAATGTTAAATAATTAAATAAGTATTATTAATTATATTGTTAAATACTAATTACATTAATTATACTATTAATTATTAACCGTATTTCCCCTTGCTCGTTTGTAATTATACTGTTAATTATTAATTATATTAACTGCAGTGTTGATTATTTATTATATTATTGATCATTTATAATTAATTATGTACTGTTATTAATAAAATATTAATATTCAAATGATGACAAATGTGGAATTAGAATCCAAAAAATCCTCACACCCTCATCCTCATATAAAAAGGAGTCCTAAGATAAGTTTTCAGTTTTTTTTTTGTGATTGATTTAATACAGGTAATTCCAAATAAAATAAAAGTATTTGAAATGATATTTAATTTATATATATATAACAAAACAAATTAAAAAAATATATATAAAAAAAATGAAAAAGAAAAAAAGGGAGTTGTGAAGGGCGTCCTCTGCAAACTGCAAATAGGAGGCGCACACAGTCAACACCTCTTGCTTGGATGAAGCAAGCATGAATCCCGTTTATGGTTCCTGACCGAAGAGTAAGAGTGAACCGAATTTGGAGTTGTAACGCATGTTTTGAAATATTCTAAATCCTAACCCATCTTACCATTTTTTTTTAAAAACCCATTAAAAAAAACCCTCCCACCAGCGGAGAATTATTGGAAAATCTCACCGGGATTCCGTACCAAATCGGGCCTGAGGGAGTCGCCTGCGTCGTCGTGGAGTTGAGATGGGGACTCTGCGGCAATTCTCGCAGCTTCGGCGCCGGCTACGCTTTCGGCCCTCACCATCCCGTCCCTTTCGGCCAGTCATCGCATTTCGTCACAGTACAGATTCGTCTCCCTTTTATCCAATGCTGGCTTCGCTCTTTCTTGACGCACATTCCCCACGAATCCCGCGATGGCCCGCGCGTCCTGTCCTTTCTCAATCCTGCCCGTTTTCTAGCAGAGCTGCTTCCCAAGAAATCGAGCACGGGAAACCAAACCAGGTCGCCGAGTCAGTACCTGAGCCGGAGCTCTTGGATTCGGGTAGCCTTGCCGGTGGCTCGGAAGTCGTTAGTTGCGGCAGTAGCTTTGTCGGGGATGACTATTTTCTTCCAGTTCGAGCAGTTGTTTGGATGCTTGATGGGCTCCATGAACTATCTGGATTATCCTGGTAAGTTGGTCTGTTGGTACTGTTCATTTGCTATAGAAATTTAAGAAAAATAATAAAAAATTGAATGGAAGGAAATATGGGTGACATCTGTTGAGATGCGAGAGAATTGCCCCTGTGTGGGTTCCTATTTTTAAGTTTCTATGTGGTTGTTTGGTTTAGTTTGGCATTTGGAAACATAATTGGGCTTTTGGAAAAGCTATAGCGCGAATTTTTAATATCACTAAAACATGCATCTCCATTTATGTCAATTTCTAGTTGTCCCGACATAATAAACATAAAAGCCAGTGGAAATTGATTTTTTTTTAGCGTATATTCAAAAGTAAATAATGTGATGATAATTTGGATATTTTGTCGAACCATCCATGTTTTATTTATGTTTTTTTTTATTCACGTTTGGTACATTTGATGTGATAAACTTTGAAATATGGTATTCCTAACTATCCTCGATCAGGGATCATTATGAATTAAGTTTTGATGATGTATTACGTTCGTATTCTGCTTAATTAACATGCTTGAAAACCAAGAAATCAATAGATTAGACTATATTATAGCATAATATATGTTTTGTGATCAGATTTGTTGTTTTTTTGTAATAAACCGTTTTTTATTCATTTATCAATATAATTTTAATATAAAATGGACGTAGCATATGTTAGGTGTTTTTTTGTTGGATTCTTTGAAAAGAACATATTAAATTTTCAATCCTTTTTCTTTTTTTAAAGACAAATTATATGACCTGTGATTATTTTTTGTTAGTTTTTTTTGCAACAAAACATGTTTTTTCAGTTTTGATTACAAATTTTTTCATATACAATCATGAACAAAACATACCTTTTAATATTGTAATGCTTTATATTCATTGATTTTAAATAAAAGTAATTGTTTTTCTTCTTTTGTTAAATTGTAATATAAAGAAAGAACCATATGACACGTTATTGAAGGAGTAAAGAGATAAGTACAAACATGCGTCTGAGATGGAACAAACATTGCCACTCGGTCACATATTTGTTTACAAAAGGGGAAAACACATGAACACATATGCATGGTAAAGGAAAACATGACATTGATCTTTACTTGATGTAGAAGTTTGGTATCCAAAACTCGATCCTTTATTTATAGATGTATGACACAAAAATACTAGTGGGAAAAATTTAAAATGCATAAAGATGATTACTCAAATTAATCAACTCAGTCAAACTGTTGACTAATCAACACAATCAAACCATTGACTAACCCAGCCAAACCATTGACCAGTCAACCCAGTGAAATCATTGACCAACTCAGTCAAACTATTAACCAATCAACCCATTGACTAGTCAACCCAATCTTAAAAATCTATGTTTTCCAACACCCCTTAAACTGGGACATATATGTTTATCATATCCAGTGTGTTACATAAAAATTGTACACGGTTCTAGAACTTTCTTTGTGAGAATATAAACGAATTCATCACTAGTTCGAACATGGCCATGAGTGATATTCTTTCTCTTGAGATTTTCCTGCACAAAATGGCAATCCACTACCATGTGCTTTGTCCGCTCATGGAAAACTGGATTGGTGGTTGTCTTGACAGCCAATATGTGCAGCCTTGTTGATTGGATAACCAATCTCCTGAAGAAGCTACTGCACCCATAAGATCTCAGTAGTCACGTGAACCATAGCCACGTACTCAGATTCCGCACTCGATCTTTGCAACACCCCGACCCAGGAGCTTGAATCCCGAGACCCATGCCGGGATGACACATGGTCTCAAGCGCGTACCCCGATCGCCAAAGGGTGCTGACTAGCGGCGGAGGATAAATGAAAAACGTGCGGAATGATTTGCCCTCAAGCACAAGCCATAAACCGTGTCTCATGTGAAGAACCATTTAAATGAACCATTTAAACGAACCATTTTAAACAAACCTTTTTAAAAATAATCTGTAAGAGCGGAACTAAACTTGTTTTACAAAATAAACCAAATTCAGTGTAACACAAAAGGGTAACGACACATGCTGAAATCAAAGACACACAAAAGGGTAACGACACATGCTGAAATTAAAGACACAAATGCTCGAACTATGAGCCACTATCTCCTCCGTCATAACTCCAAAGTGGAATTACAACTCACCACTGACAACGAATAACGTTTTCGCCTTACCTACATCATGTTTGACGACATCTACAATAAACCATGTTAAACCAGAAACAATTTTAAAACATTAAAACATTTGATTTAACTATGTTTTTCCCAGATTCAAGTATTCTTTTACAAGAGGATCACAATTTATCAAAAATATTTCATTCAAGACATAATTCCCATTTGATTCAACAAATGTTTTCTCCTTGAAAACCCATTTTTCCAGAAAACACCATTTATCTTCCTAAATTGCATGAAACTCCCCGTTTTCATGAACGGTTGGAAATTTCCCATTTTTCGAAATTTGGAAAACGTCCCGTTTTCCAAAATTCGATGGAAACTTCCCTGTTTCCTCAAACTTCAATGGAAACTCCTTGTTTCCCAAAAATTTCATTGAAAACATCCCATTTTCCCAAACAAATTTCATTTCCCGTGCTAAGGCATTTCCAAGATTCACACAAAAGAAAGCCCACGTTTTCTAAAATCCTTGCTAACTTTACCTAGGTATGAACTCTGTTCATACGTCTAAACTCACACCATAGCGAGTGTGCCTTCTGGCTTCCGGTCATCCCAGCTGCATGCTCACCTTAAGGCACGTACGCTTGTGACCACATAATTCCATATTTTCCAGAAAATCGATCATTTTGTGAAATCACAATTTCGCATTGTAAATTCTGTTTCCAATTTTTCATCAATCATGTCATCACATTGGAAAACATCTTTTTCATACTTCAAGAATAAATTCAATCCACCCATTTGGAAGTCTCCGTTTTCAAATTCCAAAATTCATTTTAAATTCATGATTATAACCCCCCAAAGTTCATCAAATTTGGTTTATGCCAAAATCACCATTTTTGCATAAATTCTTAATTTCACGAAATTTCAGTCAAAGGAATCCTTAATATATTACAATCAATCAACAACACATAAGAAATTAGCTAAGTCATAGATGAGATTGAAGCCACCTACCTAGTCGCACCGGTTTTCGAAATTTTCAAATCCGTAACTCCGTGAATTACACTAACGAGGATTAATCCTTCAATCCTTAACACAATGAACGCAAATCCTCAATTCCACACTCAAGGAATTCACAAATCCAACTTCACATCTCTAGATCCAAGAAGAAAGAAAACCTAGGGTGGGATTCAAGAACCAACGAGAGGTCGAAGCCCTAACCTGCGATTTCACGCCGCAACGAATCGATCTTTGCAAGAAGTTTGTTGTTCGTAGGTGGAAATGCCCAAAAATTGCCCTAAGAAGACCCAAAATCATCCAAGGTTGGACAAGAGGAGACAATGGGAGTTTTGGTGTTCAAATGAGGATTAAAAACACAAATTCGCACAATAATCTCGACATGCATGGTTAACTCGCACAGTTAATGTGCATCTCGCCGTGCTATCCTCTCTGGGTCGAAAACCAGGGCGCACAACTAGCTCGCATGGTTAGTCTAACTATGTCTAAGTGCGCACACTCTTTTGGCCGATTTCCATTCGCAGAGTTAGCTCACACAGTTTGGTTAACCGTGTGTCTAACCGTGCTTATCCTCATATTTTCCCAAATT
This sequence comes from Viscum album, assembly GCA_963277665.1. Classification (NCBI taxonomy): domain Eukaryota; kingdom Viridiplantae; phylum Streptophyta; class Magnoliopsida; order Santalales; family Viscaceae; genus Viscum; species Viscum album. The sequence continues at coordinate 1,081,564,862 of OY728132.1, forward strand.
TTCTAAATTTTCAACCCGTAACCTCCAAAACTCAATAAAAGACCTAGCTGTCAAAATCGGGACGTTGCAATTCTCTCCACCATAGGACAATTTGCCCTCGAAAAGTCATTGAGGTATCCTCTATGAACAACGATGTCCATTGGTGACGTATCGGTCTCTCTCTTCCATATCTTTTTTGAATCGACTTGTGCTACCACAACACTCGGACTAAAGGAATCCTCATTTCCTGAAGGAATTTTGCTCCACGATCTACACCTCGAACGAGTCTCTCCACATAAGAGGCATCGGGTTCCGACTCTATTACATCCCATCTCAAGACATGAGACAAATCCGGTTGATACCTGAAAAATTTGAAAAATGTTATGAATCCCTGCATAATGTTGTGGTCCAATCCTTTCAATTTTCTCAACACAACCCCATATACTCGGGCATCAATTTCCCTTGCTTCCCAAACTGTCTATGCCCCAATTTAGGAGTCACTTTCAAGAACATGGAATCCCCAACATCAAACCTTAAAGGTCGTCGTTAACGATTGGCATAAGACTTCTGTCGATTCCGAGCAGAAATCATACACTTCTGAATCAACTAAATCTGCTTCGTCGTCTCTTGCACTAAACTGGGTCCCACGAGGGATTTTTCACCCATCTCAACCCAACGCAATGACGATCGACATTGTCGACTATGCAATGCCTTGAATGGAACCATATGAATTGACAACTGATACACAAACTCCACCAACGTGAAATGATCCTCCCAAGATCTTATGAAATCGAGCACATTGTCGGAGCATATCTTCTAGAATTTGAGTAACACGTTTCGTCTGGCCACCCGTGTGCGGATGATACGTTGTGCTCATTTTCCTGCATGCATTGCTGCACTGACTGATATTTGCTTTAAACACTGTTGGTGGTGATCTACTAAGTTTTACTCATACCCTGCTCGGGCCGCCAATGCACTTGGGTACCTGAGCAGCTCTCATGTGTTTATTGCAGGCACAGGTTCGGGCTGAGGCCCGCGTTGAGTATTGTTGGTCGAGTTCCAATGCCATTATGACCTAGATAAAGAGGGAATCACGCGTGGTCACATTAATAAAAGTTGTTCATCCAGATGTTCTCTTGCTCCATGTCGAATTTCAGCTACATTGGGTCATCCATTTATGAGATATGGGCCCAACATCATAAATCTCCACCCAACATCATAAATCTCCAGATCTGTGCACAGATTTCGAGGTCCGACTTGTGAGTTGGATTTGGGCCTTCAAATGATGCATTGAGCTTTGGTTCCAGAAGAATGAAATGACGCCCAACAAACATGGAAACCTACAAAAGAAGAATTTTGCAATTTGGATCAGTGTAGAAAATGTTATGGTCCAAATACGGAAATAAATTAAAACTGTTAAAATCCAAAATTAGATCATTTTTGCAATTAACCTCAAAATACCATAAAAACCTAAAAATGTGACAACTTTTCATAAAATAACATCTTGGTGGGATTAAAAACATTGAAATTAAAAGTAAAATAATTGAAAATATTTGCTTTGTTAGTATGTCCAGTTTGAGTGGGAGTATTGAGGTTTCTTTCTGTTTTCTTATGTATCCAAGCTAGGTAGACCTAGCTTGAGGGGGAGTGTTGAAGTGCGTGTCTTACATCAGACTTTGTTTTGTTATCATTATAATTTTCTATAAATAAACTCCAAAGCCTCTCTTAAGAGGAATTTTGGGTATTTGGTCTGATCTCCTTCTATTTCTACAATAACACATACGATTATGAATATCAATAGCTATGTTTTCATGGGGGTCAACATAACTCGTATTTGCTTTCCCTTTGCAAAATATTGCTCACAGCCGCTTGCTCTTGTCGCTTTCCCTTTTCAAAATAGTACTCATGGCTGCTTATGCTTCACTACACAATCGTTTTTCCTTTGCAAAATATTACTCATGTTTGCTTGCTTGCGTTGCATGGTTGCTTGCTGTCGTGAATTTCCTTCACAGCCAGCTGCATTTGTTAGGCCCTGATCTACTGGATTCAACAGAAGTTAAAGTCTACCATGTACAACACTGTTCACCTGAAATCTGCTTTACACAACATTTTTACTTGATGCCTACTCTACACAACATTATTCAAACATCTACTAGAAACGACACTGTTTACGGGCAGCAGTCAACTTGACCATCTACTAAACACAACAACAGTTACGCAATGCAATCTTCTACTTCACACAGCCACAGTTAAGCAACACGTTCTTCAATATAGCGCAACAGCAATTATGCAACAACTGCAACGCACGGCAATTATGCAGCACATTCTTCTCCTTAACACGGTAATAGTTACACAACCAACTCACTTATACTGGATGCAATGCCTTTTCTATTCAACACAACAGTTTTCATCTCCTGGACACAACACCTTTTCTACTCTGCGCAACTTTTACTCTAGGCAGATTTTCCTTTCGATATTTCTGCCCAACACAGTGCTTTCAAGCATCAAAACTCTTCAAAATATTTTTTCAATAAATTCATTGTTTTCCTTATATCATATATTATGATATTTTATCCATCAATATGCAATATGTTGTCTAGTAATTCCAAACCCCTTCAACATGCCTCAAATACATCAAAACACTTAATAAACATATCTTCAATATATCTTTAATATATCCAAACACAAAGTGGTTTTCCGATGGTACTACTACCAACTTGATGTCATATTTCTAGATTTTGGCCCCGTGCCGTACTCCACCAATGACTTTGTGATGGTTTGTGATTTTATAGCATCTACCATTGTTGATAACCGATGGTGTCATCATGATCTTGACATCCGAAATTTAGCATGGAAATACCTGGTTGCTACTGGCGTGAAATTTTAGTGTGTGGTTTTGGTGTTGTGGATTGTCTTGGAACATGGCTGTAAGGGTTCCCACTCAACCTAAAAAGTGGTTTATCTTTTGAAAATGAAATAAAAAAGGATTTGGTGGAATATATCCAAACACACGTCTCAGTCCTTGTATCCAACCTTCCCTGGACTTTGAGACCAATCCAACATTTCATTGATTTTGAGCAACATCAAACCAAGGCTAAACACCATTATTGTGGTTGACAACAAATCCAACATCATATAATCAATGAGTGCAACACTGCTTAACCAGATCAATGTGACATTCTTTCTTTCTTTCTTTGTTTTGTTTTGATTAAAGCAAATTTCATCTTCAAGGATCAAAAGAAATTGATAAATGGTTTCCGTGTGCCTTTCTTGAATTATTGCCATGCATTTAAACAGAAGGAATTGCTTCTTCCCTTGAAAACTAGTCTCTGATTTCTTAGATAGTGGATTAATTTTCTCAAGTAACAGGTGAAAGAATAGTTCACCCCGTGCACACTGCATCATTTCATGGGGGATTAAGTTTCTTGCATAGTCTTGTGGCAACTGCTTGACTGATAACTACTGAGTTTGAAGTATTGATTTTCTTCCTTTCCATTTGTTCTTTTTAGTGTAATATTTGTCCCTCTGTAATTTTCCTTCTCTAGTTTGATCTTCCCAGAAAATGATATTTTCGTGATGCTAAGACGCTTTTATCCTTTCAATTAAGCTATTTCTTTTTTACGTTGAGCTGAAATCTTGTCTTGGAAATTACCCTGGCTTTTGACCTGGCCTTGATTGTAGTTTATAATAATTTCTAAATTCTCTGTGTTTGTTATGAATAACATTGCAGGTGGATAGTAATTGTTTCCTCCACTTTGACTCTTAGAATTGTGCTTTTCCCTGTGCTTGTCTTGCAACTTCGTAAGCTAAAAAGAATCTCTGAGTTGCTTCCTAAATGTGAGTCTTCTGTTATTTGTAAAATGTATTTATAGTTCTACCTATCACGCTCCTCAACATATCTTTATATTTCTTCGTCAAGTTATTTCTGGTTCACTTTTGTTGCTAGTTGCATGATTTTTTTTGTGAACATAAAAAGCAGTTTATTGAGTTCTTTTTGCATTTGAATATGTACAATCGCAATTGCTGCTGATTGTTTGCCATTAATTGTTGAAGTTTTATAGCTATTTAATTCTGGTGGTAAAGATTGGATTTATCAATGTCTCTCTCATTAATTTTGATTTTCTGATCTCGTATTATTTTTTGTGATTCCTAATGCATCTTAATATTTTCATGATCTTTAATCCCAATCATATTGTTAGATTATTATATTAAGTGTTGTTCAATATGCTTGTGTGAAAATCAAAGTTGGAAAGGTGATTAGTTTAAATTGAAATTTAAAATATATTTATCATGTATTATACTAATTTAATATAAATACAAGCATCGTTATCTTTATAATTAATTATTATGTGATAATTAATTGCAACTATATTTATTTATTATAATTATAATAATTATACTTTTAATTATGTTTTAAATTATAAATATCTTTTAATTATTATAACTGATCGCATAAATAATTATTATATTTTTATAATCCCATTTCATTATATTATAATTATAAGGTGATAAAAACACCTTTCCTTCTCTCTAGTGATGGAAGACTGTTTCCATAGGGATGGAAGACCCTTTCTTTTTTCCTAAGATTGCATTCCTTTCCCAGGGTTTATTTTTTGCCTATATAGGATGAAATCCTGTACCCTTTATGAGAGGCTGAACACTTTTTTTATAGATATTTCTAAAAATACATCATAGGAGAAAAACCAATATGAGACACTAATGCAACTTCAGGCCAAGGTCCAACTTAACTTGGAATACAAGAGTCCCACAAAATTTGAGAGAAAAAGTAAAGTCTCCCCCTCATGTTGGGCTGTAGATGTTGTACATCCCTAGCTTGGTGCAAGATTGCTTCACTCAAGCTCTAGGAACACTTTTAGTGAAGATGTTGACAATTTGATTTGTAGTGGAAATGTAGTCGAAAATAGGCATTTTTGCTCGAAGTGATCCTTCAAGAAAGTGATAGTCCACCTCAATGTGCTTGGTGCGCTCGTGGAAGGTTGAATTGGGGGCAATCTTCGTGACAATCCGATCATCACACCAGAGATGAGCATGATTCTTCAGTGAAAAGTCAACTTCATGAAAGAGTTAACGGATCCAAATAATCTCATGAGTGACAGTTGCCATGACATGATATTAAAACTCAACATTGGCCGTGATCGAAGTATAGAAGATCGTTCCCGGGGTCCTGCTTGATGTGTTTGACGATGCAAATAACGATTTCCTACTGAGATTTTGTGGGATGTTTCATAAATTGACTTACCTTGCTGATAACACAAACAATGTTGGAATGTGTCATCGTGAGTAGTTAAGGTTCCCGACAAGACTGTGAGATCATTCCTAAAGAGAATAAGACTCACTGTCATCGCGAAGAGGCTTTCTCGAGCTCAAGAGTAGTGTCAATTGCAGCAGTTTGAGACAATTCATTCTCTTATAAGATATCAAATGAATATTTGTGTTCGGAAAGAAAGATCCTTGTATGACAACAAGATATTTCGATATCAAGAAAATTGGACTTGAGATGGGTTATCCCTTGTGAGTCATGTATTGTGATAACGATATCTGAAAGGTTTCTTAGGATTAAACAACATCTTTTCATCACAACAAAAACAATTAGAATTCTTACAATCCAAGATCTACCACGCTTGAAATTGAAACCATGCGTATAAAATGAAGAACATGCTAGTGTATCTTTCACCGTTGATCGCAGCAACAACAGTATGACAAACCGGCTAGGGTCGACCTAACCCGTCACCCAAGTTGCTCTGCCACAAGACCCAAAACGCGTCTTCGACCGCCACAGGCTGACAACTAGTGTCGGGTCATCAAAGTAAACAATTAGGGAGGATGATTTTGCCCTTCGATGATAATAATAAAGAAGAAACTACCGTGAATCCTGCGTAACACTGCGGAAGAAACAAGTAGAATAAATAAACAAGCCAAGCATGTCACAAACAAAAATAAACATCCAAATGAGACATAACCAATAATAACGATCTATCTCAATTCTAAATATACAGTGGAAGAAATTTCTAAATACATCACACAGACCAAAACAGAAAAGGAAAGAAAAACCACTGTAGGTGGCTGAATTGGCCGATACAAACTTGTCCCCAAAATAAACCCGAGCCACCGCTCAAAGATTCTATGTGACCCGCGATCACTCACCACATTCACAACGTCCATCATAGACTGACGAACAACAATCGATCCAAGTTTGAGCACTTGTATAAAGGCACGAGAGGTGCATACGCACATACATGGGTGTGTATGTAGGGTCTGAGCTGAACAAGTCTGGTGAATTTTCACCAAAGTCTATGCAATTCCTTTTATAAAACATTCCATAAATGCTAGTTTGAACATTAATTTAGAAAATAATGTTTTCTAAATGTAAAGCATAAAGGAAAATAAGTATCATACATGGTCCTTTTTCTGAAATCGTAAGGTAAAACCTTTTTGTTAGAACAAAACACCATTTGGCTTGAAAACCATGATTTAAAACCCAAACAAATAAATCATACTTACCTTTGAAAATCTCTTTCAAAACCCCCTTTTATCCCAAGGGGTGGAATCCACCATTTAAAATGGGAAACACTTTAAAACATTTAAGAGGGTGAACCTCCAAATTTACATAATCAAAACTAAACCATTTTCCTTCTTTCAAAACCTTTCATAAACTTCCCTTTTCAAAACATGTTTGAAAAGTAAATCGCCTCATAAGGAAAGGAGACAAATAAACACCGGACACCATCATATCAAGTGGCATGATAAAAGAAACAATAATAATGTAAACGATGCCACTAATCCAAACAAACACAGGGGATACACTTAAAGTACACAACGAGATTCCCAAGGTAATACCATTAACAAACGGGTAAGTGTCATGGGCAACTCCTTGGGTTCTAACGTGAGACAATCTAAGCATATACATAGGGAATCAACTGTCGGGCTTATGTTGTCTTCCTAACAATACGGGCACCTGAATCACTCTCATCGGGGGCCTTCCCTTGGCCAGAGCACAATCTAAACCAGGGCACTAGTCAAAGCACAATTTAAACCAGGGCACTGGTTAGAGCACAATCTAAACTAGTATGGCATTCCTAAACGATATACACCCGAATCACTCTCATCGGGGGCCTCCCCTTAGCCAGAGCACAATCTAAACCAAGGCACTAGTCAACGTACAACCAAAGTAAAATGGGGCGCAAGCCGAGAGTATCACAACATTAATAAAATCCTTTTTTATAAAGTGCCAAATGGGCCTTTGAGTCCAAAATGGAAAACCATCTTATAAACGTTCTTTGAAAACCAAACGGGAATCAATACTTTGAAAACACTGCTTTCCTCCCTTAGGAGTCGCTTAAAAGCCAAAACATGGGTTACTTCCTTTAGAAATCAAAACCGAGCTAAGACCCTTCTTTTGTCGTCAAAACCATTTCAAAAGAGCCCCATAAGCATTTTCACAAACACTTTTCATACAAACAATTTAGTCCAAAACGAATTACTAAAAATCCATTGAAAATCTACTATGCCAAGACTAGAAATCATTTGAAACATTTTATAAATCCTTCACGGGCTTCACATATAGATGTAACTTGCTAAAAAATGAATCTAGAAAGCCCAAGCATTTCATGAGATTGCTAAATAAAGGAATTGCACAAAAACATCTACCTCAAACTAAACGGAAACAACTTGCCTTCAACGGCGGAAGCCAAACCGGGTGAGAGAATGTAAAAACCAAAGCCCCATGATTAGACTCATCCCGAGCCCTAAATTCGTCCCACCTGACGATTAGGGTTCACGGGATGAAGAAAAACCAAGGGGAAAGGAGGAAGGGAGAAGAGGCGAAGAATAAAGGAGGGCCTCACCTTCTAACACCGCTTGGAATCGAAGGAGAGGAGGAGCCAAGGAAACTAGAAGGAGGAAGAGCTCCCTTGAGTGCATCCCAAGGTCGGCCGAACGAGAGGGGAGGAAAGGGAGGGCTAAACCCCTTAAAACCAAACAAGTGTAGAATTGAAAAATCACATAATTAAAATTGGGCACAAGCTCATCCCTGTGCGACCTCCCTATCGCGGTGTGACCTGCCTTCCAAGTAGAATTGCAGGCTCACTGCCCAGGGTCATTGATAGAGACCCCAACTCCAACAACCCCCTTAGAGAGGGCTACTTTGTATTAAAAAGGTAAAGTGCCGCAAAATTACAAGGGAAACGTAACAGAGGAAGTGACAACAAAAAAACATAGAAGAATAAGAGGAGGAAAAAGAAGAGGAGGAAGAAGAAGAAGAATACTCGGAAGGCTCCCCAGCTCTCCCGCCCAAGCTTTCCAGCTGCGCCTAACAAATTTCTCCCCTTCCTTTCTCACCAATCCCCTCCTTTTAACAGTTGTGGGTCCCTCCCCGGTTTGTTCCCCAGCATATTCCCCTGAGATCCTTTGAGTAACGGCCATGGGCCCCTCCCCAGTTTATACCCCAACATATTCCATCCAACATATTCCATCTAGGTCCCCCCATGCAATTCTAGATTTGCCCTCCTGAAGATTCCCACATATCTCTATCAGTCATGTCGCGGTGTGACCTTCCCTCGTCGCGTGGGCAGCCCTTCGCGACGCAACACCTAGCTGGGACGCGTCCCTAGAAAAATGACCCCACTGCTTGGGTCTTGTCTCGGTGCGGCCTCCTCTATCGTGGTGCAACCACTTGCATTCCACAATTGTAGGTCACCCATCACATATTCCATCTAGGTCCCCCCATGCAATTCTAGATTTGCCCTCCTGAAGATTCCCACATATCTCTATCAGTCATGTCGCGGTGTGACCTTCCCTCGTCGCGTGGGCAGCCCTTCGCGACGCAACACCTAGCTGGGACGCGTCCCTAGAAAAATGACCCCACTGCTTGGGTCTTGTCTCGGTGCGGCCTCCTCTATCGTGGTGCAACCACTTGCATTCCACAATTGTAGGTCACCCATCACACCTGTGGCGTGATCTACCTTTGTTGCGGCGCGACTCACTGCTGACAGAGCCGCTGAACAACAAAAACACCCAAAATACTCCCAACTCTCGAAGACTCCCATAATTTCAAAATAACTCTCAATTATATAATAATTTAATGCAATTGTGACATGTGAGTGTCACAACTCTCCCAACCATGCCACTTTTCGTCTCCAGAAAGTCACGATGAAAAGTAGAAGCAACGGAAAACCAGAATGAAACCACCTAAATACATGAGGTGGGTAAGGGAAAACTCAAAGCGGTCCAGTGATGAAGGAGCATCGGACAAACAACACAACTCCCCAAAACTTAATGGAACCAATCCTCAAGCATCATTAAGCGTCTCCAAGCATCGTCCAAACCATAACAGCTAAACACGATGCTCATAGATTACAAAGACCCAAAACAGGTCTCCCCACCATTTAAAATTCATCTAAAATGGCGAGACAAGAAATGAACACCCCTACGAAAAGGATATCACCCAAACAAACATGTTTTTTCAAAATACCACAATGGAAACAATAATCCTGTATTTGTCACAATCAACCGTCCAAGAGGCAACTCAAAATTCTAAAAGATAGCACAATCCAAGGAAGCTTCCAATGGACCACAATCAAGGTCAACCAATCCATCAGCATTGCATAACACATGGAAAAGATACACCAATCAGGAGCATGTCTCAACAAGGAATCGACTGATGAGTTTTGGGGGTTCATCATATGAACATAGCAGCGGAAGCAAACCCATATTTGTGCTCGATCTATCCAAGACGATATTAACATGTAATTAATAATGAAAAACCACGCACCTGTATTACCGATGTAGCAACCTCTATCTCAATGGAGTTTGCTTGATGGTCAAACGAGCAGCACACGTAGGCTTCCTGCCTCCATAGGTAATTCACCGGCCTTTGGATCCTGGTTCGCAAACAGAGAATTCTCGTACACCGAGAGGGGTGCTAGCATGCATAATCTCAATATCAACAATACCAAACGTTGACTTCCTGCCTCTGTAGGTAATTCAGCGATGCATCCAACATAATCTCAATATTAACAATATCAAAGGCTGTAAAAGCATGCAAAACATTCCCCTTCTCCTTCAATTTCAATTTAACCAGTTCATTATCTTTATTAGGCCGGTGCATACTATCTTCCCAAAATATAACAAGCGCATAACCCCTACCACATGATACAACTAGATGAAAAATGAAGGATCTCCTACCTCAAACAAAGCTTTTCGAACCGGTGCACAAGGTTAGAATGAGAGGGAGACCACCACCAAGCACCTCGACGAAGGAGAACACCTTGATCACCTTAAACACAACACCCCACAACATCTTACCAAAACATCATCAAAACAACATGTTCCCCTTGACAACAACCTCTTACGGACGAACAACAGGGGAAAACAAGGAGAAGAAAAGAAGGAAACTTACTTAGAGCCTCCAAAGATCGATCCCCCAAAGTTGGGGTTGAAAGCCACTAAAAGGGGGCTGAAAGGCCTCCTTGGGACGCACTTGGGTCGCCTAAGAACCAAGAAGAAAGCCGGAAGAATGAGGGGGTTCAGGGGGTTTTGGAATTTATCCCCAGTCTGAAAAACACAAGACCACGACACAACCTACAACACCACGTCGGAGAACTGTTGAAAAGGGAGGGGACCACGGTGCAATAGGAAGGACCACACCACAACCTGGCCGGTCAAAGCAGTCTCCGAGAAACAAGGTTATCCCCATACCGCAGATTCGATAAAACAGGAGAAGGGTCCACGACGCAGTGGGAAGGACCACGCCGCAAATTTCTTTCCCCAAGAAGTGGCTACGCTGCAACCCTGCTCCACGGCGCAGTTGTGCCTAAAAAGGCAGAACCGCCAAAAACTCACCCCCGGGACTCCACATCGCAGCCAGGGTTTCCATGCTGCAGCTATGCCGAAAATGGCAGTAGCACCAAAACTCTACTTGAGGCTCCACGCTGCAACCCTCACCTCCACGTCGCAGAACTCGAAGGACTATGCCGCAACCCCGCTTCATGGCGTAGCCATGCCAAAAATGGCAGAACCTCCCAAAACACCTCCCCTGAGCCTCTACGCTGTAGCCCCACTCCACGTCTTAGCCATGCCAAAAATGACAAAACCTCTCAAAACACCTCCTCCGAGCCTCCATGCCACAGCTGGCCTCCCCACACCACAACTGCTCTCCTTACGGTGCAACCCCATGCTTCACGCCGCAGAACTCCTCTGAGCTGAAATCTTAGCTCCATCTCCTCCTTTTACTCTACAAACTCCTCAGGACTCCTCCCAGGCACCTCCACCACCTGAATTCTCGTAAAGTAACGGGTCAGAAGGTCTTGACCGTTACAGGCACGATCTCCGGGTGAGGAATGAGAAGAAAACAGTGAAAGGGAAGGAAGAGAACTCACCTTGGATCTCTAAGAACCAATCCCTTGGAGTTGGGGATCAAAGCCACTGAGAAGGGGGTGAAAGACTTCTCAAGGGCGCACCTAGGTCGCTCAAGAATTGAGAGAATAGTCGGAAGAATGGTGAGTTTCGAAAGGGTTCAAGAATTTACACCCAATAGAAAAATTAAGACCATGACGCAGGATCTGTTGCTACGTCGCAAGCACCCCACGCCGTAATCCGAGGGACTACGCCGCAAGAAGTCAATCTCCAAACCTACTATGCCGCAACATCGGGCCATGCTTAAACTCCCCTCGGATCAGTAGAACCACCAGAGCCGACTTCTCCAGGTTTCCACGCCGCAGCTCACCTCCATGCTGTAGCCATGCTAGAATTGACAGAGCCACCAAAACCAACCTCCCTAGGACCCTACGTTGTATGGCCTCAACCACGTTGGAAGAGCCTTTACTACGCCGCAGAACACAACTCCATGCTGTAGGATCCTCCTCTAGTTGAGTTTCAACTCCAACTCCATCGGATTCTCCTCAACTCCCTCAAGACATCCCTTAGACACCTCCTTCACCCAAAACCACACAAAGTAATGGGTTGGGATGGTTCGGACCGTTACAACGTTCTTTTTCTCAGTGCAACAGACAAAACATGCATGGCTGTTGTAGGAGCGACAAATGACGTCAGAACAATGACATTCTCAGTTGATGTAGAAGTCATGGTCGATGAATGATCAGAATGGACATAACTAAAGCGATAACGATAGAGGGAGGAACTACGCCTTGTGCGTTTGGGTGTGGAGTAGCGCAGAGTGAAGGGGTGCCAAGAGGGGAGGCATGCCGGGAGTGGAAGGCGACTAGGGTTGGACAGAAAATTGTCTATGGTACCATGCAGAATAAAATCCCATATCTCGATGAGAGGTGAAACACTTTATTTATAGATGGATCTAAATGATACATCATAGGAAAAAAACCCGACGTGGAACTCTAATACATGACTCTAGGCCAAGGCCCAACTTAACTGGGTCCAACATAAACCATGTTATGTATAGTCATATGCAGTTATATTGACATTTTTTCTGGATCATTTGGTGGGGGCATTTAGTTGGAGAGTAATGCCTGTGTTAAGAGATGGTTTTTCTGGCTGTGGGCAGCTATGGAAGGTTGCCTAGTGTGCAATGGTGTGTGCATTTGTTTCATGTTCTTTTTGAAATAAAGATTAATTTCCATGTTTCGTGAGTAGTGCACTGTAATTCATCAATTTATCGATGGAAATGTGATAGAACTTTTCGTACCACAGTTCCCGACTGCTTAGTATGTATTGCAGTAACAGAATTACAGAAGATAGGGAAAAAAAAGTATAGAAGTATAGAGGTGCAGAAGTATAGGAGTATAGGAGTATACTCAGAAGGCCCTGCTGCCCTCTCACCCAAGCTCTCCAGCCGAGAAATCTAAAACAAACATCCCCCCTTATTCTCTCTCCAGCCCTCCCTATTTAACTGCCCCCCCCCCGCCACATTGGCACAACTGGCCTAACCACTCCCCCCTACCAATGGGACAATTATACCCCTTCTAGCAACTGCTTCCGGGCTGTCCAGCAGCGGGAAAGCACGGTATGTATCACTCGCCCCTCCTTGAAAATCAATATTGTCCTCAAGACTGAAGAGAGAAAGCCGATGACGGTTGCTGAATCCCTTTTTCCATGTATACCAGAGCCCCCCCCCCCCCCCCCACCCCCCCCACCAGTCGTGACTGCTTCAGTGGTCCAAGGCTTATTTTGAGGCTCTTCTACAGGCGTGCCAAGCAATTTCCCAGATACCCCTCCCTGCCTCAAGGACCCGCTGTGGAGAGAAGATGTGGTGCGTACTCTGTTGCCACGTGCCCCCTTCCCGCTCGTAGAAGCAGTGTGGTCCTCGCCCACAAACCTGGGGAAACACACCCCCATGAACCTGGGGAAACACACCCTTCCTTTTCGCTAACGCAATAGCAGCTGCAACAAAAAGACCGTGAAGCTTCTCCTCCCCCAAATGCCACATTTCAAGGATACTTACATATTTAGGAATAGAAGGTAGTGGCACAATTTGACCCGCTGCCCCCAGCTCACCAACTGTGTCTAGCCATTGCTGACACAGGGCATAACTCAACCACTCGACACCCAAATCAGCAAAGCGAAGATCTCTGAGTCCAAAGTATTGATCTGCTTGCTCCAATATTAATGGCTGTGAGCCAATGAGTCCGGTACCCAGTCGTCCGACCCATTCTTGAATGCCTTGGCACAGAGTGCGCTGCTTTCCAGTTTGTGACAATCTCTTCATCTCCGATCCGGCACTGAAAGGAACTGTTGCCATGAACGATGGTACAGTACATCTACAGCGCGTATTAATCACAGATCCTGCGGGTAACCTGTGGAGCCTTGGTACCCTGGTTACGTCAATATTCGTGCTGGAGCGTGTCGCGTCCTTCTTAGCCTCCTAGGATAGTCTATCCGAAGACTGAAGTGGTTGGGATGAAAACTGGGACGGACACCAATGCTGTGCCAGCCCTTCTAAACAGAACTGGACAATTTGAGGTTGCAAATCATTCTGAGTTCTACAAACGCTGGGAGGTGTCCTAGAAGGAAAAGTCCTATTAGCAGCAGGAGCAGTTGAACTGTTTCCTGCAAATGTCTGCGCTACTCCTCACTTTGTGGTAGTTTGACACTTGTTTTTAGTCACATTTGGCGCCAAAGACGTGTCCAGGCCAGATGCATCCGTCGTCCAGAATGCTTGCCCCGTGTGGGAATCCTTATCGCCGCCCCCGTCCTAACATTCGCCAGTTTAAGCCATTTCCTGCCGATCACCTTCCTGTAGAGGGTAGTGAGTAGGTAGCTCACCTTGGACGATCTCAGGCGGATTGGCTGTTGAAACCTCGTTTTGCCGCTGCCCAAGTCCGATTAATGCTGCTTCGTCTCGCCCCTTATGCTGCTGCGTTGTCTCCAGACGTCACACCCACCGAATGAGAACTTTGTGATACGTTGCTTCTTTGTGCCGATCGAATTCAGCTCATTCAGTTCCGATTCTGCTCTAGTTCTGTCATTGCCACATATGGAGTCTGAGCGTCCGAGTTGCTAAATCGGTCCATGAGTTCCTCCTTAAATACTGACCAAGAGAAATTCCTATAGAACTCCCGGATGATATTGTACCAGTGTGTCGCGACCCCCTCCATACGTACCTGAGCATAGGAAACTGTAGACGCCTCTAGAATCAACAGGATTAAGTACATTTCCGCATGCATGAGCCAACCTCGTGGATCCTTCCCATCAAACACCAGTAGTTCTTCTCCGTCAACGGATGTAACCGGATCTCGTGCAACACCATCTGGAATCGTTTTCCAGGTCGCCGACTGATCCCGCGTCTCCCAAACGTTGACTCCGGATCGTGTGCTTAATTCAACCGGTCTTCCAGATGATGCATCCTTCCATGAATGCTTGGGCTGTCGCATAAAACTTCAATTGTTCTTGCAGCTCGTGTGTCTTCCACTGCGGATCATGCGTGACGTCTGCCGCTGCCCGCCTTAGCGTCGCCATCTTCGCCAACCGACAATGCTCTCTTCTCGAGTTATCCAGCAGTGTGGCTTTACCGGATGAGAACAACAGCGCGCGACTCCTCTAGACGCGAGGCGACAGAGGAAGAACTGCACGTCAGACCAATTGATAGAACCTTTCGAACCATAGTTCCCAATAAGGGACTGCTTAGTATGTATTGCAGTAACAGAATTACAGAAGACAGGGAAGAAGTATAGAAGTGTAGAGGTGTAGAAGTATAGAAGTATAGGAGTATACTCGGAAGGCCCCGCTACTCTTCCGCCCAAGCTCACCAGCCGAGAAATCTAAAACAAACTAATCCCCAGGCCAACCCTTGCTTCCAGGCTATCTAGTTGTGGGTATGCAGGGTATGTATCAAAATGTAACTGAAGTCATGCTAGCTGTACCAGATGATGTATTAGGAAGCCATTGTTTGAAGTATTGCTATAGGGGCAGCATTGTGAATAAAACTGCGGTCTTAGTGAAATTGGAAATGACCACCCATCATTTCCCTTTCACTCCCTGCTCTTTCTGATTGGATCCCAGGATTATGAGTGTCTTTACAGGGAGGATATTGCTAGAGGAGGGAATATTGTTAGTATATGATTAAGAGATGCTGGGACCACAGGGGGGGGGGGGCAGTTATAAATAAGAAGCAGAACTTTTAGCTTGGAATTCGGCATTGGCTTGGGCGGGAGCGCCCTGGGGGACTCTCGATTGTCTTCTTCCTCTTCCTCTGTATTTTTGATGTACCCACTTCTTCGCTCTTCTCTTTATATCGAGACGTCGGTCCTCTAGTCTCTATCATTTGGTCCAACCTACCGTCCCTCCACAACCCTTCTTGCCGACAAATTCTCGCTGAAGAAGCTGCAAACTTCTTTTCATCCCCTTCCGTTACCGACCACCTCATTAGCCAACACTGACAACCAGACACGCCACACTGCCAGTCATCTCTTTCTGGGGGGCTTTGTTTACGTCTGACGAGGCGCCTGGCCGGAATCGTTGCATGACCAAGGAGCGCCCCGTTCTCAGCTCGCTCGGACAAGGCGCGCATCGAGGACACTACTGTCTCACGTTTCGAGGCAACACACTTGGTTGGCTTAACTTTGTTTGACAGAGGCGCAATCCGTCAGATTGCATTCAGAGGACGTGCACAGCTGGTCCGCACGGTCGACTCACGTTCCATGGAGGACGCACCGCCGGTTTATGTCGGCAGCATCGTGCGCACGACAAGCATCAGGTGTGTACTAAAGGAGAGAAGGGCTGCTGGATATTACTTCCGGGCGAGGGCGTGCTGCTGGAATCACCCGCACAGGAGGGAGCACTGTTTTTTTTTTATCCCTCACTGCGAAGACGAGCACCGCCAGAGACACTTCGGGGAGGAGAGTCGAGCGTTGCCCGACTACCCTTATGAAGGAAGGTGCGCACCGACAAAAATACTCCGCGCAGGAGGCTGCTCGAGTTGTCTTTTGGGAACGGAAAAAAAAGAAACTCACTATAGACCCGCGATTGAGTCGGATTCGGCAGTCCGCTTTTCTTGCATATGGCGAATCACATGCAGGAGTTCTGGGCGTCACTGGCCAGGTTGGACAAATACTTGGACAAGCGCTTTGGCCAACTCATGATACCGGAATTTTCTGGAAGAGATCCCGAAACATGGATATAGAAAGTTGAGACTTATTTCTTGATCCGTCAAACTCTAGAAGCGACGACTCTGCATGCCGGGTATGTATGAACTTTGGTTTTTTCTGGCCAAGGGACCTATGACTGTGTTCACTTGGACGCATCTCAAAGAAGTGCTCCTTGAAAATTTTGGAAGCTTCGCCGGGGAAGCCCCCGCAACTACATTTGATTTCCCATTGACAGTAACGCGAATGTCCGCGTCGCACTAAGGGGAGCCTACCGACCATTGGATGCAAAACTGAAGCATGGAGCTGACCGAAAATCATGAAGACACTACCTCTAGCCAGTATATGGTAGAGCTGCTGCACACGTAGTAGGAAACTTCTGGGACCATAATACTGGACCACGAGATGCTACAAACCGAGTTGACACAAACATGGACTCTTGCTGTCTTACCACCAACTGCACTGATCACGCCCGCAGTGACCGAATTTTTCGATGATCATGCTCCACGAGGCTAGCTCCGGGAGAGTTTAGGCCTTCCACCACGACGACCGTTCATCACTATCGAATCTTGGCCTGATTTTGGAGTGGAACAACAAACAAGAACATTTGAATTGCTTTTAGTGGCATCATGAAGTACAACGATGCATGAACATGCGGCGTCCTATAAATTTCTAACTAGGGGAATGCTCCATCTGGAAAATAAGGTGAAGCACAAAGCCGACCTGACAACAATGGATGTCAAGTTGGGGGGAGCATATGGAAGATTGCTTGGCATGACTGTATGGCCAATGCACATTATCATTGTCCTCAGTTTCATGAAGCTGGTATGGGTGATCGTTTGGCATGACTGTGAGATCCGCCACCTTGGAGACAAGGTGGTTTTTCCGAACGGTGGCAGTGATAGGATCCCGGGGGTGTAGGTGTCTTTACAGGGATTACTAGAGGGGAGGGAATATTTTTTGTATATGGTTAGGAGATGCTGAGACCACATGGGGGGGATCAGTTATAAATAAGAAGATGGGGGGTGAGAGACAGGCAAGAAGAGATTTGTATTCGGCTTTTAGCTTGGAATTTGGCATTTGCTTGGGCGGGAGCTCCCTAGGGAACTCTCGAGTGCCTTCTTCCTCTTCCTCTGTATTTCTACTGTAGCCACTTCTTCGCTTTTATCTTTATACAAAGACATCGATCCTCTGGTCTCTATCACTTTCTCTCTCCCCTTTGCTTGCTCGCTCGCTCATTCACTCTCTCTCACTCACCCTCTCCCTCTCTTATATATTTCCCTTGACAACATGCTCGCGATGGGGGGTGAGAGACAGGCAAGAAGGGATTTGTATTCGGCTTTTAGCTTGGAATTTGGCATTTTCTTGGGCTGGAGGCTCCCTAGGGGACTCTCGAGTGCCTTCTTCCTCTTCCTCTGTATTTCTACTGTAGCCACTTCTTCGCTTTTCTCTTTATATAGAGACGTTGGTTCTCAGGTCTCTATCACTCTCTCTCCCCTTTGCTCGCTCGCTCGCTCATTCACTCTCTCTGTCTCACTCACTCACCCTCTCCCTCTCTTGTATATTTCCCTTGACAACATGCTTGCGGGTAAATGAATTAGCAAACATATTTGCTTCTCGTTGTGCTGTATAATGAGCATTTTTTTTGACTTGTTTGGATGTGATTCAATTTTGTCTGTTGTGCTTATTTGGAGCTGGAGCACACTTTATTTTGGGGAGGGGGGTGTATAAACATGAAATATGTTGACAAGGCGTACCTAATCAAAAAGCGTTGTAATTGAGAAAAAGGGAAAGAAAACAGTACAAAATGGATATGGCAGTATAAAAAGTTAAAAACCCTCAAAACATATATTTTTATTTAATCCCCCAGATCTTATTTTTGTAATTTTTTTTTCTATTTGACTTACAAATTTTTTATTGTGGTGCTCAAAGTACCTCCTCCATTGCCACCACCTCTCTCAGGAAGGACTTACATGGAGCAAATCTCACTCTTTCAGAGGGAGCGACAAGCTGTTGGATGCCCGTCATATTTGTGGTTCCTTGCATACTTTTCTATTAAGGTGGTGCTCCTAATTCTATTTTTTCCTTCTGGAAAGGTGCATGTCATTAGTGATTGTTAGGTTTATTTTCACAAGTTCTTATTTAAATGACACTAGTTAAATGAAATATGGGATATAGTTGCTAATGAAGACTGGAATTGATGCATGTGTCACCTGACTGAATGATAAAGGGGATTGAAATACTACCTCCCTTCCATTTGATTGTGTTTGTGAAGCTGCTATTTTCCATCCAGTTGTCCTATCTGCCATGCCCTGTTGGCTTGATCTTGTAAAGCTACTAGCCGCTGCTACTCAACCAGGTTCCAATACTGCTCATATCAATGACAATTCTCCATAATGAGAGTTGTCATCGGTGATGGTCAACCTATTAGGCATCCGAGTATGAGTACTATCCAAAGCATTCATAAAAAATTATACATGCTGGTCACAGCATTCCCATATTTATGATAAATTAGATTTTATCTTCAATAAAGGGGCAATTTATCTCAAAAAATTTCATCTTTTAGTAATTAGCTGGATAAGATGAGTGTGAACTATATTTCACACTATTATTTTAATGTCTTTAAACACAAGCAAACCCCCTTATCAAGCAATCAGTTACCACTCAAATTTAGTGAGGGCTGGAAGTACTGTAAGTGGAAGCACTAGATTGCATCACCAGGTTCTTCTTTTTCCTCCATAAAGCTGGATTACATCTAACAAAAAAACCACATGCAGTTGTGGATCTCTGTCATAGGATTGCATCACCTGGTTCTTCTTCTTATTCCTCCGTAGAACCGGATTACCTCTATCAAATGTATGGAATACAGTTGGGGATCTCTGTCATAAGATATTCCAGCCAAATAGTATTTCCCCACTAGTGGACTCCAAAGGGTTGTTATACAATGGTCCTTTAAATGGTGCCTTATACTTTGTTTATCATTCAAGCCCTGCACCAGACACCTGCTTTGAACCATTCAGTTATTTTATGAGCTTGCACGTGATCATATATTCGTAACTTCAGTGATTTTATGAGCTTGCACGTGATCATATATTCGTAACTGGAAATAGCCTAATCAGTTGTGCTGTATGAGATTTTTTCTAGCAGATCAGCAGTTCCTAACCATGTGAGGCAATGCATACACAATCATGTCCTAGGAAATACATATTGAAGAATTTTGAATGTGAAGAACCTTTGTGATGTTTTGTTTTTAACAAAGTTTTGTATTTACTGACAAGTAATCTTTTGTAAAAGAATGTTTTTGAAAAACAGGTGAAAGTTGTTGAATGTTTGAATCCAAAAACAAAGGGGGAGAAAAATTTTTATCTTTGAGAAAGTTGTATTCGGGACACAGGTTTCCAGACACAGGTCTTCGGACTGAGCAGTACCGGACGCAGAAGGTGGAAGGAAGATGGAAGCTGGAAGTCCTGTAAAGTTGTTGATCAGACGCACCATCAGACTCAGATCCATCATCATGAAGTTCAAGATTCATCGGACTCGACGTTGATTAGAAATTCAGAAGTTGCGGGTTGTGGAAGTTAGAATGATGTTGAAGAAAATGAAGGATGACAGTGATGTCAGGAGTTAGAAAGTTCTTAAACTTTCTAACCTTAAGTCAGACGATACTTCGCCAATCTTGAAGTTTTTCTAAATCATGAGAACTCTCATGATAAAAGCTTTTAAAGAAACGAAGGAATCGTAAAGTTTGTATCGGTTCCAGGAATAAAGACAAAGTTTGCATTGGATCAAGAAGTACCGGACACAAAAGTTTTTAGAAGTCTGAATGAGTTATAGCTGATGAGGTTTGAAGATTTTCAAAGTTGCAGAGTGAAGTTTCCATCGTAATGAGAATTCCATCATTATGAGGATTCCATTGGACTGAAGCTGAGGAAGTTCCATCAGATTGACTCTGAGAAAGAAAGTCAATCGGACTGACTCTGAGAAGGAAAATCAATCGGATTGACTCTAATGAGAAAAGTCAATTCAGAATAAGCTGAGGAAGTTCCATCATAATGAGCTGAGGAAGTTCCATCACAATGAGCTGAGGAAGTTCCATCGCAATGAGCTGAGCTGAAGAAGTTCCATCGTAATGAGCTGAAGAAGTTCCATCGTAATGAGTTGAGGAAGTTCCATCGTAATGAGTTGAGAAAGTTCCATCGTACTGAAGAAAAGTTAGGAAGTTCGAGAAGATTGATTATTAAGAAGACTCAATACGACTCAAGAAGATTCGTGAAAAGTTGAAGTGGTCAAACTTGAGATTCAAATATGCGTAGATCTCAGAGTTTTTGAATTTGAGTAAGCGGGAAAAGTTTTTCAGTTTCCCGCCTTTGCCATTCTAAGATGCCTATAAATAGAAGCACAATACATTCATACTTTGCAACCTTTCACGTGAGCGGAAAAGGCGAAGTGCTGCAGAATTTGTATAAGAGTTATCTTTCTGGCCAGTGATCTCGTTAGAAGATCAGGCAACTGAAAGTTTTCTTACCGAACTGAGGAATATCGGACTGAGGGAGATTGAACTGAGCAGTTGAGTAGAGTTTGAGAAGTGCAGTTTGAGAAAAGGGTTCATCATAATGAGTCCATCTTAATGTGTCTATTGGACTAAGAGAATCGAACCCAGCCATATCAGACTGAGGATCCGGACAAAGCATTGTGGAGCAGTTTGAACAAAGCCTTTATTCTTTTGTTTTGACTCAATTGTTTGTAAGCAAATTTTGTAAATTGACGGGAGTCAGTATAATCATTCCTATCGGGTGATAGAAGGCGTCTGACAGGAGTTTACACAAGTTGTATTCACTTTTTTCATAATAGTGAATTTTCATAGACCTACGAGAGTGACTATGATAAGGATGTAGTTTCTCACACTGAGACCGAACCTTGTAAATGTTGTGTGCTTTACTTGCTTTTCTACTTTTGCATGCATGAGTATCTACTAAAAGATGTTAAAGTAATGAACTCTAACAGGTTGCAGGGGTTTAGTTTAGTCTTGAAACTTATAAAAAGTGAACAACTTATTCATCCCCCTCTCAGTTATTCGATCCTTTGGAACTTCAGAATGAATCTGAATTCTTTTCTATTATCATGTTTTGACCCTTGGAACCGGTGACACAGTTAACACTGGTTTTGATGTTAGGATATTCTGATCTTCCACTTAACTTTTTCGATACATTATTTTAAAGCATATTTTTAATTTAAAAAAAATATAATTTGTAGTAAATTAATATGTTAAATATTTTAAGTAAAAACTCATATGGTATTTCAAATGTGTGTTTTTTATAAACTATTCAAGTCTGTCTTTTCTTGTTGTTGCAGATGGCTCCTCACCAACTCCACTTTGTCTTTGCAAGATTTGTTTTTCAATCTTTCTTCTCTCTTGTTTATTGATAAGAAGAAAACCAAGTGTCATTGATGCAATTTTTGGCAATCAATTTAGGCGATGATGATAAATATCTATCTTTTGCTAGAGTAATTTTCTCTCATTTTCAATTTGTGTCCAACGTTTCTTCAGGATTAGTTGCTTTTGTATTTGGTGCAAATTGAGGTGGATTCTCAAGTTCCATGGTATACCAATCCCTGTTTTCAGAGTTTCTGTTCTTAATTTTGTCGGTTAGGGTTAATGGGGCGCCTAAAATTAGGAAGTAGGAAACAACACTATAATGAAGTTTGAGAAATGGAAGATTGGGCCATTTCTTATGAAATTGCAGCATGCAATAGCTATTGATCTTTGCAACATCAATCCAGAACACTTCGGATCCTTGCATTTAAAATTAGTGCCTCTGCAATTTCTGCACGTGGAAGTTCTTCGTCTGCGCACCATGAGTGTGCGTGCGTGCTTGGGTGTGTGTTGAGGAAGTCACGCGGAGGGGCACTGGGGTGAACGCGTGGAGAGGAACACGCGGGTTCTGGGCGTTGGCGTGGGGGGGGGGTTGGCATGTGCTGGGGTCATGCTTCCTTGCTGGGCGAAGGCCGATGCAGTTCATGGCGCAGATCGTAGGGGAGATATTCCAGCGTGACTTGTGCTTTGCTTGCAGGGTTTCACATGGATCTGACTTAAATCACGCGCTTCACATGATGTAGCTACAGCTGTTGTGGATTTGACTCCTTTTAATTTTTTTTAGTGTTTTTTTCATGGAGATAGCGGGTGGTCCGGTCGGCCTAGGTGGATGACAGTGAGTTGGACGTAGCAGGGCGGTGCGACGCGACTAGGAGTGCCGCGTTTGAGCAAATGGGATTGGATGCCGCAATTATCAGCGCGCAGGAAAAATGATGCAAAGTCACTGGATCTCAAGAAGGTTGGGATCACAAGGATCACAGTTGCAATTAGACGGCGAGGAACGTGGAACGACGTTGCCTTGATACCATCTGATGTAGGCAGTAGAGATAAACAAGTCCTTACGCGAGGAATTCGGGGCGAACATGAGCAGAACATCCACAAACGGAGAGGAAACTCACTGAAATTTTAAAAGAATGACAACCAATGACAGAAAACAATCTATTCACAGGCTAAAACCCTAAACAAAATAAAAGGCTAAATTACCCCCAAAATATCTTGAGTTGGGAACAAAATAATAATTAAACAAAATAATAAGACTTAAAAGCTACGTGGGCGTTGAGTTGGCTGTAGGAAGGGGCTCGAATCAGTGCTGCATTACTTATCCATTTGTAAGTTCACTAATGATATACTATGCACTGCTATCTTCTCATTGATGAATGTTTCATTTTGGGAGCTCTCAACGAATCATGTGCTTGGTATAGATAGGTTCTGCAGAGGCGTTTTTCTCCCCGAAATCATCCCTTCCCCTTGCTTGTGCATTTTTCCTGATCGTGTCTTGGATCTCCACTACCACCATGGTCATCCACCTATACAGGTTTTACAACACCTATATCCCTAGTTAGGTTCTTTGCCTTATGTTGATCGCGAGTCCTGTCATTTCTTTAAACATTATCGTGCCACCTACGTTCCCCAAACACTAAAGTGTGGGGCCCCAGTTCGACTTGATCCCTAGTTAGGTTCTTTGCCTTTCGACTTGGTTCATTATGATGTTTGGGGGGCCCAGTTCGGTCCTTGGAAAAGTGTGTTATCACTATTATGTATTGTTTATTGATGATTTCTCTCGTATGTCTTGAGTTTATTGTTAAAGAATCGTTCTGATCTCTTTCATGTATTTTTCTCATTTTATAATGAAATAAAGATTCAATTATCACTTATCTCAAATGTTTGCATTGCGATAACGGTCGAAAATATTTTCTCAACTTTCACACATTTCTTGACGCCCACAATATTCTTCAGTAGGCCTCTTGCCCCAGTAGCGGGGCTATCCGTGACATTCCTCGACTTTGGCGCTATGTCGTTTTTTGTTGATGTGTTATTTGTCGAAGTGTCCCTTTTCAAGTCCTCTCTTGTTTCACGGGATAATTTTCCCGATGATCTCGATATTCAACCTTTTCCCTCACACCTATGAGTCCTACACAACCTCCTATATTTTGTCACCTTTGCCGAGGCGTCGAGACACTCGGGTATAAGGAAAACCAGTAATTTCTTTATGTGCAACTGGTGATTTTAGGGAGGCGAGAGAGGCCAATTTCATCCTGACTGTGGCAGCTCAGGCATTCTCAGAAAAACCTACTGGCATTTCGCCACCCCTCAAAGAATTACTCAATGAGTTTCGCAAAATTATGCCCGACAAATTACTAGTGGGCTTATTGTTGAGTAGGGATATCCAACACCACATTGAGTTGGTCCTAAGGGCTTCTTTGCCAAATTTTCCACATTACCGCATGAGTCGAATGGAGCAAGAGATCCTCCAGGGGCAAGTATCGGAGTTTCTCAATAAAGGTTTCGTGCGAGAGAGCATGAACCCTTGCGCGGTTGGTATCCAAGAAAGATGGGTCATGGAGGATGTGTTGAAAATCGGGCCATCAACAAAATCACAATAATGTACAGATTTTCAATTTCACGATTGGATAACATGCTCAATATGCTTCAAGGGGCTATAGTGTTTTCAAAGTTGGGCCTTCGGAGTGGTTATCACTAACTTCAAATTTGACCAGGGGATGAATGAAAGACAACTTTCAAGACCAAGGAGGGTTTGTTCGGGTGGTTAGTGATGCCATTCAGGCTATCCAATGCCCCTAACACTTTTATGAGACTCATGAACCAGGCTATGAAGCCATTCATTAATAAGTTTTTCGTGGTTTATTTTGATGATACTCTTATATATAGCAAGACAATTACTCTTCACTTTGAACATCTGAGGATGGTACTCCGAGTTTTGCTAGTAAACACACTTAATGTCAACCTTAAGAAGTGCAGTTTCATGTTCCCCAAATTGATCTTTCTTGGGTATGTTGTATCATTTGACGAAATTTAAGTTAACGAGGAGAAGGTTTGAAGATTTATATGAGAATTCAGCTTGATCTTGGCACCGCTTAGACGACGCAACCGAGGAGAGTTTCGCCACCATTAAGGAGAAGATTTCCACCGCTCCTATTTTGGTGTTGCCTGACTTCAGCGAGGTTTTCAAGTTAGAAACGGACGCATCCTGTTAGATGCCCTCACAAGATCAAACTACCAAGGAGACTCCGTATGTATTTCAGTATGGTAATCGGAATTACAGAGTTGATGAGTCGAAGGAGCAGAAGAAAGGAGATGAAGAAGGAACTCGAGAGAAGGCTCCCCTCGCCTCACTTGCCCAAGCCTCACAACCGACTCAAACTAATGTTTTTCCTCTCCCTTATTCTACTTCCCTAACCCCTTTTTATAATAGTTTCCCTAACAGAAAGCCCCCCCCCCCAACATATTCCCCCAGGGACCCAAAAGCGGTTACAATCTGCCCTCTTTTATTCCAACGAATCAACAGGCCCCAACATTCTTATCACTGCCGTCGTCCTGAAAAACCACATTGTCCTCAGGGTGGTGGATTCTGCAGACATGCCGCCCTGGAAAAATTGTTGGCGACGCACCCTGACTCCACCTACTCTCTAGGCAATCTCCCAGATGGTCCTTCCGGCACTGTGGGCCGGTCGTGTGTGCTGCTGCCTGAGCATAGCTACTTCATCGCCCCCTTGCTCTGTCAATTTACCAGGGCTTGCGCCAGTTGTCGGAGAAAACGACAACACCAACACTGGCGGCATCATATTGCCGAATACATGGAATGCGACTAGTGCAGTGGTGTCCAATGTCCAGATCACATGCCCTATGTTCGTCTCCCAGTAGCCACCTCTGGCAGGATGTGTGCTTGTTGTTGTCGTAGCTAGCGTTGGTTGGGCATCTTCTGTTGCATTCGTCATGTGTTTTGCGAAGTCAGCTTGCTCTGTCAGCTAACGCCCTCCTTCCTCTTGTTGGTGTGACGTGAAATCTTCCGTTTTATTTGTCAAAGGCGGCAACACTGCTTCAACATATTTCAAGTACGGGTCCCTCTCACCAAGTCGTACTTGTGATGCGTTGCTAGTCGGTTTTGAGGCATCCCCTGCGTCGCACCCTATTATTGTGCTAGAGGTTCCGAGTTGCGCTTCAGGGAGAGCCATCAACCAAAGAGGCGGAGTCGTCCCCGCTGAGGGCGCCTCTTGATGTGTGGTCGTTAGAGAAAATTGGCGCACCATCAGTGGCCAATCATTTGATGTCATCCCCGACAAAGCCGCTTCACATTGCTGTGGCACCGACATGAGGTCAGTCACCTCATGCAGATGTCAACACACGGAGCAAGTCATAACCTGGCATGTTGTCAGTTTCGCCGCCCTAGCGTGGGATAATGAACACTATGAAAGTGGAAGGCTACCGGGCGGGTGTCCCAATTCTTGTTCTCTTGGACAGTGGGGCCACAATTTCATTACATCCAAGTTAGTTAAGCTGTTCGGGTTGTTGGTCTGGGACTCGCATAAACTTGATGTCAAATTGGGGGATGGGCATAAAATGTCAACACATGGAGCAAGTCATAACCTGCAGTTATATCTGGAATATTATTTTGTTCTATTCATGCTCATGTCATGGATATTGTGGGCCTCGACCTCATTCTGGGAATCGCTTGGTTGCGCACATTGGGGGAGGTGCACATTAACAAGAAGATGATGATGATGCACTTTATTTTTGGGCAGACAAAATATGTTCTTCGTGGGGCCAACAAACTCTGCATGCAGATTCAGCTTTACAGGGAGGCGTTACTAAGTCTGACAAAGTTAGCAGACAACGGGTTATGGTTGGCTCCGTTTCTGGGGGTGCGCAGATCACTTTAGCTGAATTTCAACAACAGGAACTGCACCACTTGCTTGGCCGTTTTAACAGTGTTCGACACACCGAAGGGACTTTCTCCAATTTGGTGACACACTCATGCTATTCGGCTATTGCTAGCGCATTGGCCAATTTCTGTTAGGCCCTATCGTTACCCGCATTTTCAAAAAAATGAAATCGAGCAACGACTATTCGCCACAGTTTTAGCGCCTATTCCAGCCCCGTGCTCTTAGTTAAAAAGAACGATGAGACTTGACGTTTATGTGTTGACTATAGAGCAATTATCCCCGATAAATTTCCCATTCCCGTCGTTGAAAATTTATTAGATTAATTGTATGGGGCCCGATTCAATTATAAGCTGGACCTTCGATCGGGCTATCATCAAATTCGGATGAAAGAAGAAGATGTTGAAAAGACTGCTTTTCGTACTCACAGTGGCCATTACGAGTACTAGGTAATGCCTTTTGGACTTACCAATGCCCCCTCTATATGCCAAGCAACGATGAATGATCTTTTCAGGTCTATGCTACGTAAGTTTGTGCTCATTTTTTCCGATGATATCTTAGTTTACAACTGTGATTGGGCTACCCAGTTGGGACATCTGGAGACTGTTCTACAAATATTTGCCAACTCAGTTTCTTGCAAACCGTGGGAGTTCGGGGATTCCTTGGTCTCATAGGTTATTACATGAAATTTGTCCAGAATTATGGTAAGGTCGTTCAACCCTTTACACCTCTAACGAAGAACGGTAATTTTTCTTGGACCCTTGTAGCAATTCAGGCCTTCCATTCCCTCAAGCAATGCATCACAGACCAGTTCTGGCATTGCCCGATTTCTCCATGGCCTTTGAATTGGAGTGTGACGCCTTCGGGCGCGGGGTTGGCGCTGTCCTTATGCAAAATGGCCAACCCATAGCTTATTTTAATAAAGCTTTGACAATAGCGAATTTAGCCAAGTCCACCTGTGAGAAGGAAATGATGGCTTTAGTACCCGCCATCCAACATTGGCGGCCCTATCTTCTTGGCAGGTCATTTATTGTTTATTCCGATCATGGGAGTCTTAAATACCTCCTCCACCAGTGCATAGCCATGACTGACAAACAATGTTGGATAGCCAAACTGCTTGGGTATCAATTCAAGATCAAATACAAGCCGGGCCGTGAAAATTCGGCCGTTGATGCCCTTCGCTCATCTCCAGTTTGGGAAACTAAGCCCTACTTGTTTGAGGGCCGGGCCGTGAAAATTTGTCTGCCGATGCCCTTCACTCATCTCCAGTTTGGGAAACTAACCCCCACTTGTTTAGGATCCTTGCCTTAGCAAAATTGTCGTTGCCATTCAAAAAAGTGACTACTTATCCAGCTTACTCGTATCACCATGGGATCCTTCGCTATAAGGGTAGATTGGTTCTCCCCCAATCGTCACCTTGAGTGCCAAAATTTAGAGCCGAATTTCACTATACTCCACAGGGGAGACATTTGGGTTTTTACCGAACCTATCGCAAATTGGCAGCCAATTTATATTGGATTGGTATGAAAAAACAGATTCAAGATTATGTTTGAGAATGTGCTGCTTGTCAACGCAACAAATATTCTACCCTATCTCCAGCTGTGTTGCTTCGATCACCAGAAATCCCCCAGCTTATTTGGACCGATCTCTCTGTTATCACTGCACTTTTAAAATCCCGCGGCTATAATGCGATCTTTGCCGTTGTTGATCACCTCTCTAAATATGACCATTTCATACCCCCGAAGCATCCTTACACAACAAAGTGTGGCTGAGGTTTTCTTACGGGAGATCATTCTCCTCCATGGTATTCCAACATCCATCTTCAGTGACAGTGATCCCATTTTCATCAGTCATTTTTTGATTGAATTATTCTGCTTACAAGGCACTTCATTAAAGCTCAGCTCCGCCAACCACTCGCAGACCGGCGACCAAACCGAAGTGGTAAACAAATGTGTTGAGACCTATCTACGCTGTTTTGCTGCGGAGCAACCCAAACAGTGGTCTTATTGGCTTCTGTAGGCTGAATTCTCTTACAACACCCCATGGCATGCCTCTATCAACACTACACCTTTTGAGGCAGTTTATGACAGACACTGTATTCAATTTCTTGCCATCTGAAGTCAAAGCACCAGTCGGAGCACAAGCCCTGTTAGATCGTCAAAAAGCTTTACGCCAGCTCAAACACCATTTGTCTCGATCCCAGGACTGCATGAAGCAGCAAGCTGATAAACACCGACACCCGGTTGCTTTCCATGAGGTGGCTACGTGTATTTGCGACTCTGACCTCATAAACAACATTCTTTGGCTGTCCATTTCTGAAACAGATCGGCCCCATGGCGTATCAGTTAAATTTACCCCTTTCGGCTCGCATCCACAAGGTTTTTCATGTCTCACAACTAAAAAAAATGGCGGGCCAACACTCTGTCCAGCCCACCCTTCCTCTCGACCTGGAGGGCAATGAGACTGATTCCATGGTGTCAGAGGAAGTTTTGTCCTGGCGCTGTCAACAACAGCAGGGACTTGTTCAACCATAGTGCCTGATCAAATGA
This sequence comes from Viscum album, assembly GCA_963277665.1. Lineage (NCBI taxonomy): Eukaryota > Viridiplantae > Streptophyta > Magnoliopsida > Santalales > Viscaceae > Viscum > Viscum album. Next base: position 1,081,594,233 of record OY728132.1, read on the forward strand.
CAGGGTTGTCCATCGGAAAATGCAACCTGAGAAGTCGAATTCTTTCTCCGTAATTAATTTCCGTTTTTTAGTCTTGAGGACAAGATTGATTCTCAAGAGGTGACGAGTAATAGAGCCTGTGATTTACCTGAGAGCTGGAAGGTATATTCTAGGAGGGGCAAGAGTGTCCATCTAGGAAAGGAGCATGTTGTTAGGTCAATTGGACTAGCTGAACCCCATGAGGGAGAGGGAAGCGGAGAATCTGTTTTAAAAGTACAGGCCAACAAATGAGAGGGCCATGAATCAGTTGCTGGGAAACTCGGCCTGGGGCTTGGGCAGGAGATCATAGAGCCCATCCTGTGAACTCTCTCCTCTGTTTCTATTTCCTTTTACCCACTCATACTGTAATGCCGATTCTTCTTGCAGTAAATACAAAGTAGTTGGCGTCTGTTGAGGGCTGGTGGTTTGAGAGGTGTAACAGATTTTGCTAATGCGGCTACAGGGTGTATGGCCTGCCTGGAGAATAAGAGGCATGCACAAAATACTAGCTTGTATCTGCCACTGCCCATTCCGGAGCCCCCCCCCCCCCCGAGAAGGCGTCTTTGTGGATTTTGTCTTGGGGCCACCCCATACTCTCAACGGTCCCATGATTCTATTTTGTTGTGGTAGACCAATTCTCGAAGATGATGCACTTTATTCCTTACAAAAAAGACAGTTGATGCTTCTTAGGTGACCGCATTATTCTTTTAGGAAGTGATGCGACTCCATGACATAAAGACAGTTGATGTTTTTTATGTGACCGCATTATTCTTTTAGGAAGTGATGCGACTCCATGACATTCTGAAAACCATCACGTCTAACCGTGACACCTGTTTTCTAAGCCCTTTTTGGCGTACTCTATGGGGAATGTTTTAGACAGATTTGAATTTTAGCAGCTCCTTCCATTCCCTGACAGATGGACAGACAAAAGTTGTCAATCGCACTCTCGACACTTTCATTAGGATCTTGTCCTCGCCCTAGCCGAGTTTGCATTCAACAACATGGCGAATTGAACCAGGGGGAAACTCCTTTCGAAGTGGCGTGTCACCGGCCGCCAAAGCATGCCCTCGGTCTAATCCCATTACCCAAGCTGCCTGGGTACAACTTGGCTGCCGAGCATATGATCTCTCACATCGACAACATTTAAGCTGAAGTGATTCGTAATATTGAAATTTCAAAATGCAATGTATAAAGCAGAGGACGACAAGAAGCAGATACGAACTGTTTTCATTGTGGGAGATTTTGTCATGGTTCACATTCGAAAGGAATGGTTCCTGGTGGGAACCTACAACAAGTTGAAACCAAAGAATATTGACCCTTGCAATGTTCTACAACGTCTCAATGATAATGCTTATGTGGTGAACCTTTCAGAAGATTGAGAGATTTCTCCTACATTCAATGTGATTGACTTGAAGTTCACTTCGGAGGAGCCGCTTTATCCTTTAATAGACTCAAGGTCGAGTCCTTTCCATGCGCGGGAGACTGATATAATGCATTAGCAGCCACGTGCTGGCCCAACGCCCTACACGAGCTAATGTGTTTTTTTCTTTGCTTATTATTTCGGCCTCTCCAGTTTAGGATATTTCATGGGAAAATTAGTCTTTTTTTTTGTTTCAGGGTTTAAGCCTTTAAATATGATGTTAGCTGTCAATTGTAAGTAACTTTTGCTAGATTAACTAATTTTTTCAGAGAGCGTTCTCTCATTTTGTGCGTGTTCTACTTGTGTTCCTTGTGTAAGGACTCGTTTATCCTGCACTATATCAATAAAGGTCCAAAATGGACCATCTAAATAACTTATAATCAAAACTTATCCAAGGAGCATGTATATCACATACAATGATATCATGCCATCCTTCTCAACCAATTTTTTTTGTATATTAGTATTTTAATACATGTATGTCTAGCCAATCTTATTTCAATGTTTGTGTTAGACCTGGTTAATTGTATTTCCGGGTCAAGTGTTTTTTCGAGTTCCACATTGAATTCTTTTGTCTTGTAATTATTCTCCTCTATCTATAAAAGAATGTCTCCACCTCTCATTGAGGTAGAGAATTCATACCATTCTACATGCTATCAAAGGGATGCATCTGATAATTTTTTTTTTCTCCTTGTCTGCTGTGCCCCGCCCTCGCGTTCTCTACACCGTAGTGCTCGTTGGTGTCGCCCGTTCGCTTGGCCTCGTGCCCCGCCTTGCCGACTGCTCTCTGCGCAACAATGTGGCACCCCGGCGCCCCGCCGTTGGCCCACCTACGCGACTCCTTTGCTACGCCTCGTTGCCGACCCGATCTGCGCGACGACCGTCGACCCCCACCGCCTGCACGAAAGCCCCACACCCCGTCGCCCCCCATGCTTGCGTGGCAGCCTCGACTCCCCGTCGCCGACCTGCTTGTGTGGCCTCTCCTACGTGACGTCCTCTGCCTCCCGTTGTTCTCCTGTGCGAGGTAATCTCCAGCGGGCCGCCTCCCGTGCGACTCTGCTTGAGGGGGTGTGTATGGACTTTGTAGAATGGTGAAATTCCTACCTCAAAGGAGAGGTGGATACATTCTTTTATAGATAGAGGAAAACAATCACAAGTCGTAATAATCCGATGTGGGACTCAGGAACACAATAAACCGGGTTTAACACTCCCCCTCAAGCTAGTACATAATAGCTTGGAAAAAAGAGTCCCACAAAAAGAAAGTAGACACCAAACAAGACCATACACACTCCTCCTCAAGCTGAGTTGTTGATGCTGTGGAAGCCCATTTTGGTATAGAGAGAGTCCAGTTGAGCTCTTGGGAGACCTTTGGTGAAGATATCGGCAAGCTGATCAGCCATCAGAATGTAGCTGAGGCTGACATGATGATGCTCGAGGTCATGACGAAGAAAGTGATAGTCTACTTCGATATGCTTCGTGTGTTCATGGAAGACTGGATTGGAAGCAATCTTCGTGGCTGTCTGATTATCACACCAAGTTTGAGCAGAGACTTTTGGCGAGAAACAAATCTCAAGGAGAAGATGACGAAGCTAAAGAATTTCAGTCGTGAACGCGACCATCGCACGATATTCTGATTTAGCACTGGACTTGGAGACGACAGTCTGTTTCTTGCTTCGCCATGAGATTAAGTTACCTGCCAGGAAAATGGAAAACCCAGAAGTAGACTTTTGGGTAGCTAAGTAGCCAGCATAGTCAGCATCACAGAAGGCCTCAATATTTAGATCATCGTGATGTGAATACCGAAACCACGAACCAGGTCTTAATATATTTGACAATGCGAAAGACAACATCCCACTGAGATTTTGTCGGATGTTCCATGAAATGGCTAACCTTGCTAACAGCGCAGACAATATCCAGACGAGTCATGGTAAGATAATTGAGTTTTCCCACAAGATGACGGTACCTCTCTGGGTGAGAATATGAGTCTGTGACATCATATAGAAACCGTTCCACGAGCTCAAGAGGAGTGTCAACGGAAGTTGCCTGAGATAAACCAGCATCCTACAAGTCATCCAAAGCATATTTCCGTTGGGAAAGAAAGATGGTGTCCAGAGAACGGGAGACCTCAATGCCAAGGAAGCATGTCAGAGGAATTAGATCTTTGGTTTGAAATTGTTGTTGAAGATAAAGACGTGTTCCGATAGAAGACAGTATGACCCTTCATACTCTGAGAGAGGCCAAACATAGTGATAACTGTGCAAAATCTTCTAAACCATGCACGAGTAGACTGTTTGAGTCCATAAAGAGAGCGACGAAGCCGACAGACATGAGAACCAGCTCCCGAGGCAAGGAAGCCAAAAGGTTATTGCAGGTAAACTTCTTCGTCAAGAAAACCATGTAGAAATGCATTCTTGACATCAAGTCGATGAAGAAGCCAATGATGAGCAGCGACAAGAGAGATGGATAATCAGACAGATGCCATTCGTCGCAACCAGAGAGAATGTATCGAAATAATCAACACCATATGTCTGGGCAAAGCCTTTTGTCACAAATTTGGCTTTAAGGTGGTGAAGAGTGTCATCTGCATTTAGGCGTACTGTATAAATCCATTTGATGCTAACCACCTGTTTACTTGCCGGAAGAGGGATCAGATCCCAAGTATGATTGTCGTCCAGAGCTTGCAATTCATCCCGCATTGCTTGAAGCCACCTAGGGTCAGATTTGGATTCACCAACCGTGAAAGGAACAAATATTGTCTCCAGAGCAGAGAGGCATCTATGTGAAGTTGTGTAAAGAGGATTATTCTGACAAGAGCAAATACCTTTCCGCAGTACAATTGGTAAGTCGTCTGTTGCTGGAGCAGGAGCGCCGAACGAAGCTGGTGAGATGGTGTCCTCAGCCTAGATGGGGGACACATTCGATGGTCGACGAGAGTAAACGGTGCCAAAACGGTGATCAACAGAGTGAGACACCGGAGGCAGTGGTGGATGAATGGTTAGAGGAAGACAGTCATCGATAGTGGGGTCTGGGTGGGAAGAGAGATGAGAGAATGGAGAACTCTCAACAAAAGAGATATCAGCAGAGATGATATAACGCTACAAGTCTGGAGAGAAACATTGGTATCTACGCAGAGTGCATGAATATCCGAACAAGATGCAATAGAGAGATTTTGGAGAAAATTTTGAGAGGTTGGGACGAGTGTCACACACCTAACAAAGACACCCAAACACACGAAGTGAAAGCGGGTGAGAGGGGAGAGAGGAGAACAAAACCCGAAAAAGAGTCTCCCCTGAAGGATAGAACAAAGGAGACGATTTATAAGGTAGGTAGCAGTAAGGATAGCATCCCCCAAAAAATGAAGAGGCTCCTGCATGTGAAATAAGAGGGCGCGAGCAGTCTCCAGAAGATGACGATGTTTACGCTCGGCCACTCGATTTTGCTGTGGTGTATCAGGGCAGGATGCTTGATGAAGGATGCCGTGATCCTTGAGAAGCCGCTAAAGGGAAGTGGACCAATGCTCAGGGGAGCGTCGGGGGGCTGGCTGGATCCGTCGTGAGGAGAGGTCGGGCCGACAGGAGGGCACCTGACTGGAGATGGGGCGCTGAGGATGCAGCGTGGGGAGCAACTGATGAAAGCGAGGGGCTGCCTCGTAGGAGAGCTAGTCGACCGAGGGACGCGGGGTAACCGCGCGGGGGGGGGGCACCGCAAGAGGCGCCGACGACGGGAGGCAAATCGAAGCCGTTGGAAATGAACCTGCCCTGGGCGACGGTGAAGAGGACAGATCCATGCAGGAGGGATTGCGCAGGAGGCCGACGGGTGGAGCTGCGCTATTGCGCAGGGAACAGCCGACGAGGCAGGCCGTCGACGGATGGTCGACACCAGTGTGGGTGGGCTGGCGTCAGAGCTTAGGGAGGTGGGGCCGGTATAGCCGCACAGGGAGGCGGGGTCGGGATAGCCACACGAGGAGGTGGGGATTGCGCACAGGGAGGCGGGGTTGGGATATCCGCACGGGGAGGAGGCCGTCGGGCAGGGCGACAGAGCGTCCGCAGGAGGCGCCGACGAGGAGGTGGGGATTCCATAGGAGGAGGCTGGCGTGGGGGTGGGGATTCCGCAGGAGGAGGCTGGCGTGGAGGCGGGGCTTCCGCAGGAGGAGGGCTAGGTAAGATAACCCGCCTTTGATATCATTTAGAATGTTGAAGTCCCTACCTTAAAGGAGTGGTGGAGACATTCATTTATAGATAGAGGAAAAGAAGCTGTAATAATTCGATGTGGGACTCGAGAACACAATAAACTGGGTTTAACAGTCTTGTTTTGGTGTCTTCTTTTCTTTTCGTGGGACTCTTCTTCCAATCTATTCCTGTTGTCGCTTGAGGGGGAGTGTTAGACCCGGTTAATTATATTTTCGGGTTAAATGTTTTTTCGAGTCCCACATCGAATTCTTCCGTCTTGTATTTATTCTCCTCTATTTATAAAAGATTGTCCCCACCTTTACTTGAGGTAGGGAATTCGTACCATTCTACAGTTTGAAATGCATAAACGTCAATTTGTTTACGATTTGAAATTTGGAAGAGCAATTTAAGAACATTTAAGCTATATAGACTAGTTTTTTTAATAGAGTGAAAGCTTGAGAATAAAAAATATGATTTTTTCCTTTAAGAAGTTTTACGTAAAATAAAAAGTTATTATAGAGTGAAATTTTATTAATTCTCAAGGGAGGTTTAAGAAGTATCTAAAACACCCGTTTTGTGAGAGAAAAAAAAGCTCTAACAGCTCTCCTTTTTCTTGCATCTTGTTTAAACACCACTAACATTATGATACGTAGAATGAAACTTCAATGCTTGTTCTTAGGGAGGATTACTTGTGATTCGTGAAGCTTGTGTGGATATCTTAGAGTCTTGGCTGAAGTTTGTGTCATGTTGGTGATCTATATCAAAAGCTAATGTTTTGTTGCGAAAATTAAGCGCTTCTTCAAGTTACGTACTTTATATTTTGATTTAGATATGTTTCATATGATTTTGGATATGGGATTTAGATTCATTTCGTAGTGCATGTTAGATGCACCAAATCCTATTAATGGTATTAAAATGTATCGTGAAACCTCAAAATCAAGTTTTTGTTAGTGTCCTGCATTGAAAAAATATCAAAAAATACTATGCTCGATTATCATGCTAGATCACTTCTCGCATAACCAGTCAGTTTTGTGATGAATAGATATCCGAGCTCATGTTATATTTGGTCCGATGGTGCTCTATGTTATAGTTGACTCATTAAAAACTTCATACTATTTACTAACAAAACCCATTTGATGCTTGCGTGTGAGAGAGCGTGTTAAAGTCTCACATTTAAAGAAAACCAAAAAATATAATGCTTGAAGTACCTTGTTGGACAAATTGTCACCTGGTCAATTGATTTTGTGGGAGGCATTAAGTAATTTTGCTTTATTTTATTTGAAAAACATGGCTTTTAATTTTTTAATTTTTTTGGCATAATTTGACACAAGATTGGTGCTAGTCATGATGATGACTAACACTTTATATGATGTAACATCCAAGGTGGTAGTGTCCAACATTGACCTTGCTGAAACTTTACATCTGTAGTTGTTTTGTGCCATTGTCTGGCGTTGAGCATGTTGGTATCTCCCTTCTAGGTGTGGTCATCACGGGTGATTGATTTTAGACACCTGTAGATAGATGTCAAATATAATATGCATTGGCTTTCTACATTTTGAATCTTGTTTTATTCTTTGATTAGAAAATTGCTATTACGTGCCTGTCATTAATAATAATTTGATTTATATTTTTTAGACAAGAAAAGATTTTCATTTGTAATAGAAGATAAAAGTTGTTACATTTATATGAATTAAATAGTTCATAGCAACACACATCTTGTGAATGATTTATATGTTCAGAGCCTTGATAATCTAATTGGTGAGATTTCCTGTGATCTTATATGAACAAAGTTTTCTACATGTAAAGTTTCGCATCTTATCATATTTGTATGAGTATTTACGAAGATAGTTGATGGTTGTCATGATTCATGTTTGTGAATTTATTTAATTGGGCACGACATCATGGACCCTTGATTTATGTAATATTGAAGGATTGCGTGACCATTCTCAGATAGGTGATCTAAGATGTGAATATTTTTTATAGTAGGATGATTGATTTAACATGTCAATGGCGTTCAGTTCAACTTGTTTATCTAGTAATAAAAAATCAATAAATTTTATTATATGAGATTAACATGACCTATGTCTGATACTTGGTCTTTATGTCTTGGACGAAGAGATATCAATGGTGGGTACAAGAATGGTTGATTAGATCATTGATTTTTTTCCATGCTTAGTTATGAATGATGTGTTGTTAAACACCACTCATTATTGGTGATCGTGAGTTTTTGCTTGTTGCAGTGAAATTGCTATACTTAAAACTAAGTTTCTTGTTTATTCTTTCCTTGTAGCGTGGCTGGCATTTATGGAATATTTGATATGCATGAAAAAGCAAAAATTTCCTTTCCAGTGTTTCATATGAGTGAGTAATTGACTCAAGTGTTTCATATGGCTTCTTTATGATTTTACAGGCTCCATGCTTTATCTTGTGGATGATGAGTATTCGCAAAATGTCACTAGATCATCACCCTGGATTCGATGATGTATGGATTTTACTCAGTTATTGATGAAAGTAATGGATTTCTTGTACATATTTTCAGGTTATGCGTTGGATGTTTGTTATCAGAGAGAAACAAATCTCCTTGCTTTGGTTCCATGAAATATTTTCTTAAATAAATAGTATTAATTGAATTAGATCAAAGATGGAGCCCCCAAGTGATCGGGATGATCATGGGACCCTCAAATGCATTTTATTTTCTTGTTTCTTTTGAGATTTTACGTTGTTTATTGATGTTAGAGTATTTAGTTATTTAGATATTTAGGTTAGTTTGACTTGATCAACCTCATCCCATGTATTTTTGAATTTCAAGCTCTATTATCTTTTGCATTGACTTCCCTATAAATAAAGTCTACTGCTTCACTTGAGAGGCCCGGTTTCGGGTATCTCTTTCTACATTCTATCAGATTGGGTTACTCAATCCCAACCTATCCCCTATTTTTCCCCTAGAGAAACCCTAGGAGATTTCCCCCGGGGGGCGATGGTCCCCTGGCCAGCCAGCCCGAGTCTCTGCTGCCCCTCCTTCTCTGGCCGTGTCAACGCCTTGTCTCTCTAATTTCCTTTGTCCCACAACCCTCTGCGTTGCGTGCACCTCCTGCAGTTGCCCTTCCTTAGATAAAGCCACACCAGTTGTGCACCCCCACCCCTTTTGCATTGCCGTTCCCCCTGCTGTGTCGTCCCCTCCCAGCCCCTCAAGGCGCGCGACTTCCAGCCAGCCTTGGGCGCTTCACTCTCTTTGTCCAGGCACAGTGAGCCCGGGCGACCGCCTCTTCTTCTGCGTGCTGCCCTCCAGGCAACGTCTCCTCTGCGCACGTCCCATCCAACCAAGACTTGTGCCCGTCCCTGAATGCGCCTCCCCGCTCCCTCATCCAGGGTTTGCGGCTCAAAGCAGCCCCTGCTCTTGCGCGTAACCAGACAACACGCACGTAGGACTTGTTCGCACCCAAGCCGTGTGTGCACCCAACCAAGACGCACCACCCAGGCGGGGCTCCTCTAGGCGCACCTTCACCTCCACCTCCTGGTGCGATGCCCCCTACCATCCAACCCTCGATTAGCGCCCAACGCGTGGGTTCACCGTGCCTCTGCTACTGTTCGGATCATCATCAAGCTCCCCAGATCACCGTTTGGACTATTTATTGCTGTCCTCCACCTCCGTCACCACTATTGCTGATGGCCATAAATGCTTCCTTTTAGGTCCGTAAGTCGGGCACCGTTTCACCCGACCTTTTGGGTCTGTTATTCGAGCTCCGTTTTACCCGGCTTTCTTGGGTTTGTTATTCGGACATTGTTTCACCCGACCTTCTTGGATCCGCTCGTTGTGCGCCGGTTCACACAACCTTTTTGGGCCTGTTCTTCAGGCGTTGTTTCACCCGACATTATTGGGTCTGTTTTCATGTGTTGTTTCACCTGTTTTTTTGGGTCTGTTATGTGGGCGCCGTTTCACCCTGCCTTTTGGGTTTGCTCGTCTGTCACCGTTTCATCTGACATCTTCAAGCAATGATCGTTATCAACATGAGAGTTCTATAGTGGTTGATAGGAATGAGGAGCTCGTTGGGCAACATACTGGCCATGGGGACCCGACTATCCATTCAGTTTACCTAACGAAGGGGGTGTCATCAGAGGGGTAGGGTATTGGGGGGTTGTAGAATGGTACAATTCCTACCTCAAAGAGAGGAAATACACTTAACCTGGAAGTACAATTAACCGGGTCTAACACTCCCTCTCAATCTAGAACATGTATAACTTGGAAGAAGAGTCCCACAAAAAAGAAAGAAATAAGACACCACAAAACAAGACCACACACACTCCCCCTCAAGATGGGTCGCTGATGCTGTGGATGCCCAGGTTGGTGCATAGAGAGTCCAGTCAAGCTCCCATCAAGCCTTTGGTGAAGATGCCGACAAGCTGATGAGCTGTTGGAATGTAGCTGAAGCTGATATGGTGTTGCTCGAGGTGATGACGAAGAAAGTGATAGCCAACCTCGATATGCTTCGTGCGTTTATGGAAGACTGGATTAGAAACAATCTTTGTGGCTGCCTGATTATCACACCAAATATGAGCAGAAGTCTGTGGTGGGTAACCAATTTCATGAAGAAAATGACAAACCCAAAGAATTTCAGTAATGATCGTGACCATCGCATGGTATTCAGATTCAACACTGGATCTGGAGATGACAGTTTGTTTCTTGTTTCGCTATGAGATTAAGTTATCATCCAGGAAAACGTCAAACCCAAAAGTAGACTTTCGGGTAGCTAAACAACCAACATAGTTAGCATCACAAAAGGTCTCAATATTCAGATGATCGTGATGTGAATACTGAAGGCCACGGGCAAGGTCTTTCTTAATGTACTTGATAATGCGAAGGACAACATCCGATTGAGATTTTGTCGGATGTTCCATGAATTGGATAACCTTGCTGACAGCGCAGACAACTGGATGAGTCATGGTAAAATAATTGAGTTTGCCCAAAAGACGACGATAACTCTCTGGCTGAGAATATGGGTCTGTGGCATCATGTAGAGACTGTTCCCCGGGTTCAAGGGGAGCGTCAACGACTGTTGCCTGAGACAAGCCAGTATCCTGCAAGATATCTAATTCATATTTTGGTTGGGAAAGAAAGATGCTGGTTGGAGAACGAGAGACTTCAATGCCAATAAAATATGTCGAAGGACTCGGGTCTTTGGTTTGGAATTATTGTTGAAAATAAACCTTAAGATGGGCAATGCCATGCGAGTCTCTACCAGTAATAATGATATCAATATATACAACCAACATAATGCAGCTAGAGGACGTTTTGCGGTAGAAAATAGTGTGGTCCTTCATACTTTGAGATAGACCAAATGTAGTGATGACAATACAAAATCTGTCAAACCATGCACGAGGGGATCGCTTGAGCCCACAAAGAGAGCGACGAAGGCGACAAACATGAGAATCGGCTTCTGAGGCAAGGAAACCAGGAGGTTGTTGCAGATATACTTCTTCAAGAAAACCATGTAGAAATGCATTCTTGACATCAAGTTGATGAAGAGACCAATAATGAGCAATGCAAGAGTGTTGGATAATCGAACAGATGTCATTTTAGCAACTCAAGAGAAAGTATCGAAATAATCAACACCATATGTCTGGGCGGAGCCTTTTGTCACGAGACGGGCTTTAATGCGATGAAGAGTGCTATTTGCATTTAGACGGACTGTATAAATCTATTTGGTGCTAACAACCTGTTTACCTATCGGAAGGGGGACCAAATCCATGTGTGATTGTCGTCCAAGGCCTGTAATTCATTCCGCATTGCTTGAAGCCAATCGGGGTGAGATTTAGCCTCGACAACTGTACGAGGAACAAATATTGCCTCCAGGGTAGATAAGCTTGTGTAGGAAGTTGTGTATATAGGATTATTCTGGCAAGAATGAGTACCTTTTCGTAAATCAATAGGCAAGTCTTCTATTCCCGGAGCAAGAGCGTCGGACGAAGTTGGGGAGATGGTGTTCTCGGTTTGGATTGGGGACACGTTTGATGGTCGACGAGAGTAGACAGAGCCAAAGCGGCGATCAACAGAGTGGGTGGATGGTGAGAGAAAGACAGTCATCGATGGTATCTGGGTGGGAAGAGGGTGGAGAGAATGAAGAGTTCTCAATAAAAGAGGCATCATCAGAGATGATATACCGCCGCAAGTGTGGAGAGAAACAGTGGTATCCATGTTGAGTGCGAGAATAACCCAGAAAGATGCAACATAGGGATTTTGGAGAAAATTTAGATAAGTGGGGAAGAGTGTCACGAACATAACAAAGACACCCAAACACACAAAGTGGAAGAGGGTGAGGAGGGAGAGAGGAGAACAAAGCCCGAAAAGGATTCTCCCCCTGAAGGATAGAAGAAAGAAGACGATTTATAAGGTAGATATCAGTAAAAATAGCATCCCCAAAAAATGAAGAGGCACCTGCATGTGAAATAAGAGGGCACAAACAGTCTTCAGAATATGACGATGTTTACGTTTGACCACTTCATTCTGCTTAGTTGTATCTTGGCAGGATGTTTGATGAAGGTCGCCGTGATCCTTGAGAAGCTGCTGAAGGGAAGAGGATAAATATTCTCATCCATTGTCCGAGTGGAGACATTTAATTGGTGTGGAGAACTGAGTGTGAATTTTGTGGTAAAAAGTCTGGAAAGTAGCAAACACCTCAAAATGATTACGAAGTAGATAAAGCCATGTCATGCGAGAGAAGTCATCAATAAATGATACATAATATTGGTACGCTAACTGACTTGGGACCATGCATGGACCCCATACATTGGAATTGACTAAATCAAAAGGTTTAGATGCCCGCGTTACCAAACGAGGAACATAAGAAACACGATGATGTTTCGCAAACTTACAGGACTCACATTGAAAAGAAAGGTGTACACTGAAATGAGGATAAATCTGATTTAGGGTGGAGGCAGGTGGATGTCCCAAGTGAAAATGTAGATCCAGAGTATGGGCAGAGATTGTCGAGCAGACAAGAGATGTTGGAGTATTGAACATTTACACCCCATCGTGAAGATGACCTCTACCAAGTTCCCGATTCGTCGACCGCTCCTGAAACACAAGATCAGATGGTGTAAAAATAGCAACACAGTCTAAGTCCTTTGTGAGCTTACTGATGGAGATGAGATTAAAAGGACTTCGGGGAACATGAGCCATGGAAGACAGACGGATACAAGGATTCAAGGAGCACGTGCCCAATCCCGCAATAGGGATAGTGGATCCGTTAGCAATAGTAACGGCAGTGGTGCCAGTATACGGATGATAAGTAGTTAACATACCTGTATCACCTGTGATGTGATCAGAAGCACCAAAATCAAATATCCAAGCAGACGGGCGACGAGTGACATAAGCAGTAGGGCCACCAGTCTGAGCAACAGATGCCGAAGAGGAACCAGGTAGCGAAGCGACCCAATGAGAGTTAATGATCCCCTCTCTCCAAAGATGGCGCAATGAAAGAAGAGAGTTAATGACCCCCTAATTTGAAAATTTCACAGTATGAGAGACATTACCCTCTGTAAATGAAACAAGATTGGGAGATGAGATAAACAACCACCAAACAACTCCAACAGATAATATAAAATAAACCAAAATCTATCCCACAATGCATGAATAAAGTAAATTGATACATATAAGTCTCAAAAGTAAAGTACCAAAGACAAGTCTACAACATCGATTCAACAATAGCTCCAAACCCAAGCTTGCAATGTCCAGATTGGTCCCCAAAGTCCTGGAAACCTGAAAAACAGTTTATATACGTAGGGTGAACATACATGAATACTTAGTAGGGATATAACCAAGGTCTCAAGTGCATATGTAAAAAGAGCATGCTTATGCGTCAGTGAACAAACAACAGAACCAATGGACACATAAATAGGTTAACCAACCAATCTCAGCCTCACTATGGCTCGTTCACCAAATCATGCATCCAATATAATAATATAGCATCGAGATCATAACGAAGCAAGGCGCCTTGCTGCCGCTTCCCCACTGATTTTCCGCTCTCACGCCCCAACGTCGAACGTCCTGTGCTCCCATCCCTTCCATACATACCACGTCACATCACATCGTATTACATCACATCTCATCACATACCAGCCATCTCTGATGTGGGTCGGGATGCATCCCTACCCACCCCACCCTCGCAAGGTCTCGCATCCGGTGCTAGCATCAGGAATCATCACATCACGTCTCGCTCGAAGACACCTGGACCATCACATCACATCTCGCCCGCAAACACCTGGGCCGTCACAACACATCTCGCCCGCAAACACCTGGGCCGTCACAACACATCTCGCCCGCAAACACTTGGGTTGTCACAACACATCTCGCCCGCAAACACCTGGGCCGTCACAACACATCTCACCCACAGACACCTGAGCCACCACTGCTGAAGGGAGTGGAGAAGAGGCGGTGGCCTGTCATTTGTATCACCACCATCTTGGATGTTGGGGAAAACACCCGGAACCTAGAACCTCTGTGTTGGTAGGGTTATCCAACTCGGGTGAGGCACATATAGAAATAATATAAACATACAGATATATAGATAGCACACATATCCAACCTATGAGTTCACAACAACTGCATCAGCGCACACCACATCACCACCACCGTACCACACATCAATCGTCGCAACCACTACCACCATTATATGCAACACACCACACCACCACCACACATAGCCACACACATCCCCACTTTTAATTACAGGTTTCACCACTTTCTAGATATAACAAGTTACACCAACTTTCATTTACTAGGCCACTTCATTCATATTTACCACACATATCAATTCCACCCATTCATATTTATTTCATTTAGCATCATCATTTATTTCATGGTTAATCAGGCAACTATCACAGCCGTGCCATATAGCAATTGGTCTGATTCACACAACCACCGCCACAACACCACACATCCACCATCGTCGCCGCACTATATCGCCCAAGCCAACTCAACACAGCAACCACACATCGTGCATACCAATCATATCTCACAACAGAACTGTCGCACACAACAACCACATGTCACCACCACACACATCGCCACACATCACTACTACACATCACAACCACTGTGTACCACAACCATTGCGCACCACATTGCATACCACAATCTCGTCGTACAACACCGCCACACGGCACAACACCGCCACACATCATCACCATCGCACAACTGCCCACGTCGCATCCATGCCAACCAACCACCGCATCACAACCCCATGCATCACACAACCCAACCGGTCATCCCCATCACCGCACAACAGCCCAAACCACGCAGGGAAAAACAAGCACAAGCACACATCACAACAACACATTCCGGCTTCCACAAATTATTCATGGGCTTTTATCACATCACTTCTTTAATTTAGTATGATTATTATCACACAAACCAGGTTCCGTTGGTAGCCATTTATTTAGCCATATATACATTCTTTATCCTTTTATTCAGGGTGTGATCACACAACACAACAAGGGTCTCAAGGCATATCATCTACAACGCAAACAAGGCTTCCAACAGTTGTTATTTTCAGTATTGGTAGCAAGCATGCTCAATATCATCAACAACATATATCAAAGCAGTAAAACATGCGACAACTCCTCATTCCCATCAATTTCAAATATGCCAATTAATTATCTTTATTATGACAACCTTCACTCTCCTCCCAAAGGTAAGCAAAACCGTGCCGATCTCACACATAACTCATAAACAGGTGAGAATGAGGATCTCCAACTTCAAGAAAGCTTTTCGATCTCACTGCGCACCGCAGGATGAAGAAGAAACAACCCGCGAACCACAACCGCACCAGAAAACTCTGGATCAACTTGAACCGCACCAATGGGTTCTAAAAAACGCAGCCCAACACATCTCAAACAAAACCAACAACACACAACGAATCTCCGAGGGAAGAACGAGGGGAAACAAGGGGATAAGGGAGAACTTACCAACGATTGCTAGAACTCGATCACCAAAATCCATGGATCGAAGTAGGAAGAAAGGGGCTGGAAGATCCCTGAAAACCGCCTTGGGTTTGCCCAAAACGAGGGAGCGACGACTGAATGATAAAAGAATCGGCTGAGCAAGAGATATAAATAGGTTGCAAGTCACCTGATTTACGGCGTAAAACCCACATTTACATCATAAAATCCACAGCTACGAATACATGTCATAAAACCAATTTTTAGGTCGTAAAACCTTCTGAAACCTCAACTTATGCCAAAAAACATGACGCTTAGGGCTTAATTAAACTTACTAACGTAAATTCCATTCTTACGGTGTAAACCCATACCATGCGGTATCCCCTTGCCGCACACAAGCCGTACGCCACTGGCTTGACAAGTTGTAAAACGCAGACTTGCGCCGTAAATTCCTCTTTTACAGCGTAAATGGTCTGCTGCAGTTCTGTTGCAGCTCCAACTCCACAAAACCTCCTCTAGCCTCCTCCGAGTACTCTCCAACCACAAAACCAGCGAAGTAACGGGTCGAGAAGACACGAACCGTTACATTATGTCCTGGACAAATTCCCAACTGCTTTTCACTGCCGTGCAACCTCACCTATCATCTCTCTGTCTCTCCCAATCTCAAGAGAAACAAATTTCACAGTGCTTGCACTGAAGGTTTGCCCCTGTCCGCAAGCTGTACTACCTCTTCCACGAATATCTGGAGACTTAATATTACCTCTCACAATTAATTCACGTTCTACTCGTCTCGTCAGCATCAACAGATGTGCCTTTGTACGTGGTTCATGCGTTAGGAGAATACTTATTTCAGGACGCAAACCACCAATGAACATGCTCACATACCATTTTTCGGTTAGTTTTGGTATTCGCAAAGCTACGCGTTCAAATTCATCAATGTAGTCATCCACAACTTCTGACTGCTGCAAACCTTTCAAAAAAGTTACAGGATTCTTCTTCGTTGCACTTCCATATTTGCTTAGAAGCTCTTCCTTAAATTGTGACCAGGTAAGTTCCATCTTAATAAACTTCAAGGAGATGATCCAGTACTGAACCTGTTAGAACTGGGTGGAAGGATGGGGCGTAGCCGGTTTATTCGAGAAAGAAGAGGGCTGCGGCAGAGAGGGAGCCCACTGGGGGCCACACTGGGGACCACGTGGCGGTAACGGATTCTGTTGAGGGATCCCCTGGGCTAAAACAGACTCCACTTGGAGCTGAAACAAAATGTAACTAAAGGGGGGGGGGGAACGTGTGGGGTCTGTAACTGTTTGGGAGGTGGGATCATGGGGGGAAGCTGGGGTCCAGTCCGTTGTAACCACTGGGGTAATAAAAGGGGCAGGGGAGAGAGGTATTGGGGACACTTTTTGGAGCTGGGAAATTGGGAGGAAAGTTTTTCGACCCAGGGCTTGGGCGGGTGAGCCAGGGGGCCTCCCGTGGACACTCTTTTTACTGTTTTTTCCCTCTCTCCCCTCCACTCTAAGGCTGTAATTCCAAGTATGCTGCTCTAATTGTTATAGTATAATTCCAGTTTCATTGTTTTATATCAAGGGGCTCTATCAATTTGGTCCGATCTGTCGGATTACAATACTCTACTCCTCTGTGGGGGTAAGGGGCGAGGTGATGGAAACTCGGCTTCAAGCTCGCCTCGAAGGACTGGAGCAGAGGATGGAGAATGTAGAAACTGGAACAAACCAGCGCATGGGGTGCCTGGAGTCATCAGTGTTCGGACTGACCGAATCAGTGGGATCTCTTAAACAAGAAATTACTGGGTTGACAGCGGTTCACAGATCGATGTCGGATATATTGCGCCGGCTGGAGAAGTTGCCAAGGCAGGAAAGCGCATCGGCTTCGGAGTTACACGACACAACAGGAGTTGCCCCATCGGAATCTCTCGATCAAACAACTTTGAAGGCGGAAGCACGTGGCGCGTTGGAAGTAACCACCGAAGGGACGACCCCGATGTTGGTAGTCTGACGGGTTGAGTTGCCAGTGTTCGATGGACAAGATCCCCGGGGATGGATCAATCGGGCGGAATTGTACTTCCAAATTAATCAGACAGCGGAGGACAACAAAATTCCCCTGGCCCAAGTGAGTATGGAAGGGGTGGCAATCCACTGGTTTACCATATTGTAGGAGGTATACCAAAACCTAACATGGAAGCAGTTTAAGGAGGAGTTGATGGCGCGCTTTAGTGGTTTAGAAATACAAAATCTTTACGAAGAATTGGCAGCAATCCGACAAAACGGGTCAATTCAGGAATACATTGAACGTTTTGAGTTCCTCACAGCTTTGGTTCCCCGTCAGCCGGAACCTCAGTATATCGGATACTTCCTTCATGGATTGCAGGATGATGTTCGCAGCTGGGTCTGCATACACAGCCCGAAAACTCGTTTGCAGGTAATGCGTTTGGCACGGCATGTGGAGCTAGCACTCTGCTGAGGAACTGGGCCACCAGGCCGAGCTGGAGGAACGTGCCCAAATGGGAGCGGGGGTTGGCAGCCTTCATATAGAACGGGACTCACCCAGCAAATGGGATTTTCGCCCACACAAGTACGTCGGGGAGGGGAGTTGACGGGAGGAGGTGCCAAGGAAATACAACGAACTGCCATGGCGGGAGGAAGGGGAGTTCGACAGTTGTCCAACCAGGAATGGGAGGACCGTAGAAAGAAGGGGGTGTGTTTCCGGTACGTAAAACCGTATAATCCTATGCACAACTGTGCTGATGCCAAGATGAGGGTGCTGTTGTTGGGAGAAGAGGAAGAGAATCTTGAGCTTACACCTCCACTTGAGGAGGAGGACTAGTTGGAGGCTGTGGCGGACGCTCCAGAAACTCCAGAGGCTGAATGCAAGGTGCTGGAATTTCAGAACTGGAGAATCTTGTGCAGAGACCTGGACCGCCAAGAAGAGCCCATCTCATCCATGAAAATAGAGGGCTGCATAAGGGGAATTCCCATCCTGATTTTATTGGACAGTGAGGCTACTCACAATTTCATTAGCCCCGGGTTAGTCAGTATACTGGGGCTCACTGTCCAGGCCGCCAAGAAGATGGGAGTAAGGCTGGGCGATAGTCATAAGACAGGAACCTTAGGGGTCTGCCAGAAGATCTTGCCCATCTTAAGGGCTTATGAGTGTTCCATTGAAGCCCATGTTTTGAAGATTGGAAGATTGGATCTAATCCTAGGAATCTCTTGGTTGAGAACTTTGGGAGATGTCAACATAAATTGGCAGTCGATGGTAATGAAGTTTTCAGTGGAAGGTCGGCCATTTACCCTCTCAGGTATCCGCCAAAATGATTGGACAACAGTCTCCCTGGATCGGTGGGCTCAGAAATCTGGACAGAACAGCGAACTGCGACAAATTGTTGGAGGTAACAAAAGTAACCTCGTGACACCCTTGATTGAGGCTCAAAACCAGGAATTGCAAAAGGTTTTTCATCACTTCCCGTCTGTTTTTTTAGAACCTCGGGGCTGCCAGTGCATCGGCATCGGGCTCATGCCATTAACCTGCTACCTGGTCAGGAACCAGTCTTAGTCAGGCCTTACCGGTACCCGTACCTTCACAAAAATAAAATAGAGAAAAAGGTGCAAGAGCTACTAAATCAAGGCATCATTAGGCCAAGCTCCAGCGCATACTCCAGCCCGGTGTTGCTTGTTAAAAAGAAGGATGGCTCATGAAGAATGTGTGTGGACTATAGGGCTTTAAATAAACGGTTCTGGACAAATTCCCCATACCAGTGGTAGAGTAATTACT
Organism: Viscum album; assembly: GCA_963277665.1. NCBI lineage: Eukaryota > Viridiplantae > Streptophyta > Magnoliopsida > Santalales > Viscaceae > Viscum > Viscum album. Next base: position 1,081,613,562 of record OY728132.1, read on the forward strand.
AGATGAACTCCATGGAGCTACCTATTTCTCCAAGTTAAACCTCAAATCGAATTATCACCAAATTCGAATGCGGGAGTCCGATGTGGAGAAGACAGCGTTTCAGACACATAGTGGCCACTATGAATACTTAGTGATGCCCTTTGGCCTCACTAACGCTCCGTCCACATTCCAGGCTACTATGAATGATTTATTTCGTTTTTCTTTCTGTTAGTTTGTTCTAATATTTTTTGATGATATTCTTGTGTACAGCAGGGATTGGTCTACTCATTTGCATCACGTGGAAGTCGTGCTTCACCGTCTATATGAGCATCAATTCTTTGCTAACAGGAAGAAATGCCTTTTTGGCCAGCAGGAGGTGGAGTATTTGGGACACCTAATTTCTGCTTAAGGTGTGGCAATGGATCCCAGTAAAATACAGGTCATGCTGGACTGGCCTCCTCCAACCAGCGTTAAGGGTGTCCGCGGCTTCCTCGGTCTCGCCGGGTATTATCGAAAATTCATTTGCGGGTATGACAAGGTGGCCCGGCCTCACAGCATTAACCTGGAAAGATGGGTTCCGGTGGACTGCCAAAACTCAAGAAGCTTTCCAGCATTTGAAGAAATTAATGACGGAGGCACCGGTCCTGACTCTACCTGATTTCTCTCAAGATTTTGAGCTCAAATGCGATGCTTCTGGCCGCGGGGTGGGAGCTGTCTTTATGTAGGCCAGACGGCCAGTAGCATACTTCAGCAGGGCTCTTTCCGACCCGAACCTCACCAAATCGGTATATGAAAAGGAGATCATAGCCCTCGTTCTGGCCATCCGGCATTGGCGTCCATATTTGTTGGGTTGTCCCTTCATAGTTCTTTCCGATCACCGGAGTCTTAAATTTCTACTACAACAACGCATTACCACCATTGATCAGCAAAACTGGATCGCCAAGTTGTTGGGTTATCAGTTTGAGATTAAGTATAAACCGGGCCGGGAAAATTCTGCTGCAGATGCTTTGTCTCGATGGGTGGAACCTCTCTCCCAGCTTCAGCTTCTGCAGTCCCAGCCCATCTGGACAGAGGGTCGGACTCTGACTGAGGGCGTGTCTTCAGATCCCTATCTTGGTAGGGTGCTTCACGCATTACAGGAGGGCCATTCTACCTACCCAGGCTTCACACTGGCCCGAGGCATGCTGTATTACCAGAATCGACTGGCTATCCCTGCCTCATCCTTGTGGGTACCCAAGCTCCGGACAGAGTTTCATGCCTCCCCTCAAGGAGGCCACTCGGGTTTCTACAGAACTTACAGGAAGCTTGCAGCCTACCTCTATTGGGTGGGAATGAGAAAGGCTGTAAAGGAATTTGTCCAGCAGTGTATGATTTGCCAGCGCTGTAAGTATTCTACCCTGACACCTGCATTCTGCTGCAGATGCTTTGTCACGATGGGTGGAACCTCTCTCCCAGCTTCAGCTTCTGCAGTCCCAGCCCATCTGGACAGAGGGTCGGACTCTGACTGAGGGCGTGTCTTCAGATCCCTGTCTTGGTAGGGTGCTTCACGCATTACAGGAGGGCCATTCTACCTACCCAGGCTTCACACTAGCCCGAGGCATGCTGTATTACCAGAATCGACTGGCTATCCCTGCCTCGTCCTTGTGGGTACCCAAGCTCCGGACAGAGTTTCATGCCTCCCCTCAAGGAGGCCACTCGGGTTTCTACAGAACTTACAGGAAGCTTGCAGCCTACCTCTATTGGGTGGGAATGAGAAAGGCTGTAAAGGAATTTGTCCAGCAGTGTATGATTTGCCAGCACTGTAAGTATTCTACCCTGGCACCTGCGGGACTCCTACAACCCCTGGACATTTCCACCACTGTGTGGACCGACATTTCCATGGATTTTATTACGGGGCTGCCCAAATCCAAGGGGTATGAGGTCATATTGGTGGTGGTTGACCGACTTACCAAATATGCTCACTTCTTGCTCTTCAAGCATCCTTACACTGCTCGGACGATCTCTGAACTTTTTCTCCGGGAAATTGTTCGGCACCATGGCGTGCCAACTTCCATCGTGAGTGATCGGGACCCCATTTTTCTGAGCAAGTTCTGGACAAAATTGTTTCGCCTCCATGGTACTTCCCTCAAGTTTAGCTCGGCCTACCACCCGTAGACAGACGGTCAAATAGAAGTGGTAAACCGTTGCCTCGAGACCTACTTGCGCTGCTTTGCAGGGGACCAACCTCAGATGTAGTCTTTCTGGATTTCGTGGGCAGAGTGGAGTTACAACACTACCTGGCATGCCTCCATAGATTCTACTCCATTTGAGGCAGTGTATGGTCGCTCACCTCCTATTTTGAGTTTCCTACCTGCTGATGTTCGGGTAGCAGCTGCAGTAGCCACGGCTGTGGAAGATCGCAATGAAGCTTTATGTTAGCTTTGACAACATTTAGCTCGATCTTAGGACTATATAAAGCGCCGGGCGGACCGGCACCGTCGCCACATTTCTTTTCAGGTGGGTGATCGGGTGTATTTAAAGCTCCGGCCTCATTGTCAGCAGACTGTCACCCATCGGATCCACCAGAAGTTGGCAGCCCGATTTTATGGCCCTTTTACCATTCTTGGTCGAGTTGGGCCGGTTGCTTACCATCTGGATCTGTCTCCCTCAGCTAAAGTTCATTCCGTTTTTCATGCGTCACAATTAAAGTCGGCGGTGGGAAATTCAGAGGTCCTCCCTATTCTACCACCGGGTCTCGAGGTGGATAGTTCTAATACTCTGGAATCCCAGGCTGTCCTTTCCCGCCGTTTTCACCTCCAGAATCACATTGCCCAACCACAGTTCCTTATCCAGTGGGCTGGTCGTCCGACAGAGGAGGCTACATGGGAGGACGAGTTTACCCTTCAAAATCAATTTCCTTCGTTCAGTCTTGAGGACAAGACTGATCTACAAGGGGCGGCGAGTTTTAGAACTGGGTGGAAGGATGGGGCGTGACAGGTTTATTCGAGAAAGAAGAGGGCTGCGACAGAGAGGGAGCCCACTGGGGACCACGTGGCGGCAACAGATTCTGTTGAGGGATCCCCTGGGCTGAAACATACTCCACCTTGAAGCTGAAACAGAATGTAACTGAAGGGGGGGGGGGAAGTGTGGGGTCTGTAATCGTTTGGGAGGTGGGATCGTGGGGGGAAGCTGGGGTCCAGTCAGTTGTAACCGCTGGGTTAATAAAAGGGGCAGGGGAGAGAGGTATTGGGGACACGTTTTGGAGCTGGGAAATTGGGAGGAAAGTCTTTCGGCCTTGGGCTTGGGCGGGTGAGCCAGGAGACCTCCCGTGGACACTCTGTTTACTGTTTTTTCCCTCTCTCCCCCACTCAGGCTGTAATTCCAGGTATGCTGCTCTAATTGTTATAGTATAATTCCAGTTTCATTGTTTTGTATTAAGGGGCTCTATCAGAACCATTCCTTCCATGCACATTTCCACTGGTTTGGACTGCTCGCAAATTGCTCCACTTAGCGTTCCCTGTTTTCCCTTGTTAGTGTCCGTAACATTCAGTCGTTGGTCCTCCGCCTCAACCTCTGATCGGAAACTGCTTCTTCCTTCGTCTTCAGTGATGTTCTTTCCTTTATCATCCACTTGCCCCGTTCATTCCACTTGTTTCGGAACCAGCCAAGACAAAGTCATTGTCAGCTCTTGTACCTGGATCTCTATTCGCTGTAGAGAACTGTCTTGTCGTTGTTCTGACTGCAGTTTGGTGATAGCCGATTTAACTCCTGCCACTCTATTCTCCATATGCGTGGGTGTGTAGCAGCAATTCCCTATCATCTTCAAGCTCGCATAGGCACGAGGCGCCTCTCAATGAAGGTGCCAAGTTGATAGGGAAGAATTCGGAAACCAAAGTATATCTATTATGTAGCTGGAAACCAAGCGTATCATCTCACTGCTAGGGAAAGGAGGACTTGCTCCCGAGAGACCCTTCTCCTCAGGCCTCTGGCAGGCTGATCGAGCTATGAGAAATCCCGTTAACCCTGCTCTGCAAACAAGACTCTCCTATATACTATCTTTCTAACTGGCTAAAAGAATGCCAATTACAATAATGCCCTCCCTTGGAAATTACGGATCATTCCCTACCCCCGCTTTACCCCTCCTCCCTTGGTATGTATGAAACACAGGTGGCCTAATTCTATCTGAAATCCCCCTAGCCTCCCTATCACATTCAAACCTAACCTAAATATCTAAATACTTCAACACTCCTCTTCAAGCTAGGTTTACCTAGCTTGGATACATAATAAAAGACAAACTAAAAAAATCTCTCCTAATACCCCCCTTCAAGCCGAACATACCTAGCTTGGTACATAAAAAAATAAAATAGAGCATCCTCGTATGCGTCACCTACTTGTTTTGCTCCGACCATCTCTGTGTGAATCACTCATGATAGAAATGATTGAGAAACAACTGCTGCTTCTGAAAAAGAGATGGTCACTGAAAAACACCCATGCGGATGACAACCATTGCTTTAAGATGTCAAATGAAACGGCGATTGACAAGCAGCCTCAAAACGGATGGGTGATACGACGCTCGAATAGCGGACCCAAAAGGCCGGGTGAAACGACGTCCAATGTGAAGACCCAAAAGGTTGGGTGAAATGGCGCCCGTTGTTCGATCCCAAAAGAAAGTTGGGTGAAACGACACCTGATGTGCAGATCCAAGGGAAGGCTAGGGTGAAATGGTGCCTGCTATGTGAACCTAAAAAGCCGGGTGAAACGACACCCGTCATGCGGACCCAAGAGATCGGGTGGAATGACGCCCAAATAACGGACCTGAACTGAAGCAGTTATGGTCATCAGCAGTGGTGGTACAGCAACAACGAGGCCCGATGGAGGTCTAGGCTGCAGCGAAGAGGCCTGACAGAGATAGAGTCCCTCTGCAGCAGCAAAATGGCCAGGCAGCAGCAGCAGCGTGGCCTAACAGAAGTTTGGAAGAGGACCACACACCTGGAGAAAGAACGTGTGTGGCCTGTTGAAGGGTTGGTGTGTGTATGTCATCACAAAAGAGAGGTGCCTGCTTGGGCGCATCACAGGGAAGCCGTGTGCGAGAAGGAAGCTGGTCTGTCGTCCCCTTCTTTCTCACCGGTGGTGGAAAAGGGCGTGACTTGGACTTGGATGGGGGTTGCGCGGTTGAGGGGTGCTGCAGTGGGAAGGAGGTGCGCGTCTGATACAGTTCCGTCTGGGGAAGGGGTGGCTGCAGAAGGCTCTCATGGCACAGGGCTGCGTCACCAGGAGGGGGTCGTGCGTAGAGAGGCCGACAAGGGGGCATGCCGGTCTCGTCCTGCAGAGAAAGGGAAGACGGCTTGGCTAGGTGAGGGGCGACGACAAGAGACGAGGGCTGGCTGGCCAGGGGGCCACCGCCTCCCTCAAGGGGAAATAACCTAGAGTCTCTCTAGGAGAAAAGATAGGGGAGAGGGGGCTAAGGTTGAGGCGCCCGCTTTCATACCATGTAGAAAGAGAGGCCCAGAAAGCATACCTCCAAGTGAGGTCTGGTGCTTTATTTATAGGGAAACCAATACAAGAGATAAAAGGGAGATTTCAAATTCAAAATACATGGGGTAAGGTTGACTCATTCAAACCTAAATATCTAAATAGTCTAGCAGAAAGCATGTCATTAGGGTGTTTGTTATTGAGAAATAGCCGGCGTTTGCAAATGCAAAAAGGATTCTTATAGCTGATTCCTGGTAGCTGGGATTGATATTTGTGATGTTTTAATGGGTAATTTATTTGGGATTCTTATATCTAAGCACACCATTTTTTCTGTTACCATTGAAGTTAATTCTTTTTTCTTTTTGAGAATTCGTTTCCTCTTGTTACAGGGTGGTGGTCTTTGGTTCCAGAATTTAACTGAAGTTCCTCATGGGATTTTGTCTTTCGTTTTCCCATCACTAGTGGCTGGATTACATTACACTTATGTTCAGGTTTTTAACGTTCCATTTTTCCCCATATTTTTGAATTCTTGAGCAGTTTTTCTTAATGTTTTTTGCTAGATGTTCATTAATGCTTTTCCCAGGTTTATTTTGAAATTCTTTATTACATGTTCTATGAATTTTCATTTCAAAGACCTTTTAGGAAATAAGTGCCTTGTCTTTTCTCTTTCCCATCCCCTCTTGATATTTGCATCTTTCACTGCCTCATAAATTCTCCTATCAGTCTTCCCTTTTCCTTTTCATGTAGCTTCCTCTGTTTTGTTAATTTCTCTCTTGCTTCGTCAGAGCCTGGCAGTACCCTCTCTTCCACCCTAGCATCTTGCAGTGTAGATGCTCAAACTTTTTTTTGGTTTATTTTTTTGATGAAAAGGTGAATTTCATTTCTCTAGAAAAAGATATGCACAAAACATTTGTCAAAAAAAAAAAAAAAAAAAAAAATTCAAAGCTCAATCAAAATCGAAAACTATAGAGCATGTATGAAACATTCACAAAAAAAGCAGTGTTGGGATGCTTAAACTACAACTCTATTCTCCAGGGTGCATTTTCCTGTCTATCTGTGCAAAGATTCAACTGCAAGCCAAACCTAAACGTGCGGAAGAACTTTCCAATATCCATCCGCTGCCCTGTAAAAACGATCAAATTAAGCTCTGGAAATCATATCCTGCATTGAAAAGGTGCGATGAGGATCAACAATTTACTCCTTAATAAGATTCTAGTCAGTGGAAGGAGGAGAAATAACTAGAACAACCAGTAACTTGTGAAGATATCTAAAAGAAGCAAAAAACTCAAAGAACAAGTGAAACAAAGTTTATTCTGTCATACCATGAAGATGACAACTATCATAGTTAAATAGAAACCCGTACCTCACAACAAGGTATGATGCTTTATTTATAGATGAGAAGAGGAGTACAACAGATAACCCATACCGATGCGAGATACGAATATTAAAAATATATGATACTCTTAACACTTCCCCTCAAGCTGAGATATATATATTTATCATGCCCAACTTGTTATATAAAGATTGGACACGTGGTCCAGACATCCCTTTTGTGAGAACATCTTCAAGTTGATCAGAGGTGTGAATATGGCCGAAGATGATCTTCTTTTCAAAGTTTTCTCGAACAAAGTGACAATCAACTTCAATATGCTTTGTCCGCTCATGAAAGACTGGATTTGTGGCAATCTTGATAGCAATTTGATTGTCACACAAGATATGTGCCAGTTTCTTGACAGTATACCCAATCTCCTGTAGAATTTATTGTGTCCAAATAATCTTTGCAATCACATATGCCATTGCACGATACTCCGACTCTGCACTTGATCGGGAGATAACCGTCAGTTTCTTGCTTCGCCATGAGATCAAATTTCCTCCAACAAATACTGTAAAACCACACGTAGATCTACTTGAAGAGAGACATCCAACATAATCTGCATCACAAAATGCCTAAATATCTGTATGCCCATGATCAGAATATAGATTACCTAAACCTGGTTCCTTTTTCACATATCTAACAATGCGAAGTACAATCTCCCATTGCGTTTTTGTTGGGGATTCCATAAACTGACTTTGCTAACCGCACAAGCAATATCGGGTCGAGTCATCGTCAAATATTTAAGTTTCCCAACAAGTTGTCTATATCTGTCGGGTGAAGAAAAAATCTCGCTGTCAGTATAAAGTGATTTTTCTCCAGGTTCGAGGGGTGAGTCAACCGAGTCATTCTAGTTTCCTGCAGAAGATCAAGAGCATACTTTCTCTGAGATAGAAAAATTCCTTTGGTACATTTGGAGACCTCAATCTGCAAGAAATATCATAGTGGACCTAAATCCTTTGTGCGAAAATTATGATGAAGGATTTGAGTCGATCAATGTCGGTATTATCACTACCAATAACGATAATGTCATCCGCATAGACTATTAAGAGAATGTTGCCTGCTGTAGATTGTTAATAGAAAACGGAAGGATCATTTATGCTTTGACACATGCCAAAACTAAGTACAACGGCGCAAAAACGTTCGAACCAAGCACGTGGTGACTACTTAAGACCATACAATGATCGACAAAGGCGACAAACCTTGGAAGACCCCCCCGAGCAACAAACCCCGGTGGTTGCTCCATATAAACTTCTTCATCAAGAAAACCATGAAGAAAAATATTTTTAACATCCAGTTGATGGAGAGACCAGTGATAGGAGGCGACAAGAGAGATAAATAAGCAAACCGATGCCATCTTGGCCACTGGAGAAAAGACATCAAAGTAATTAATGTCATACGTCTACACAGAACCCTTGGCAACAAGTTGGACTTTGAGACGATTAAGAGAGTCATCGACATTGACGCGCACGATATAAATCCACTTGCAACCAATAATCTGTTTATCTGAAGGGAGATGGATAGTGTAGATGGTGAATTCTCCTTACCTCAATGAGAGGTGGAGACATTCTTTTATAGATGAGTGAAACAAAATACAAGGAGGGTAAGTCCGATGTGGGACTCAGAAATACCCATTAAACTGAAATGGGGTCCAACACTCCCCCTCAAGCTGGACATGCCCGGATTGGATTGAGTCCCACAAAGAAAAAGGAAGACAAAACACAAAGACCATTTCATACTCCCCCTCAAGCTGGGCCATGTAGGCTGTGTATACCCAGCCTGGTAGTGAGAGAGTCAAGGCGAGCTCTGGGGAGGCCTTTGGTGAAGAGGTCAGCAAGCTGATCCACTCTCGGAATATGGCCAAAGCTGATATGGTTCTGCTCCAGATTTTGTCGAAGAAAGTGGCAGTCCACCTCGATATGCTTCGTCCGTTCATGGAAGACGGGATTTGAGGCAATTTTTGTGGCTGCCTGATTGTCACACCAGATATGAGCAGAAGTCTGTGCTGGGGAGCCGAGCTCTTGGAGGAGGTGACGGAGCCAGAGGATCTCAGTGGTGACCGTGGCCATGACGCGGTATTCGGCCTTGGCACTCGATCTGGAGACGACAATCTGCTTCTTGCTTCGCCAGGAGATGAGGTTACCGACGAAGAACACGGCGAAGCCCGAAGTAGACTTGCGGGTAGCGAGACAACCAGCATAGTCCGCATCACAGAAGGCCTGAACATCAAGATGAACATGATGTGAGTACCGAAGGCCACGGGCAGGGTCTTTCTTGATGTATTTGGCAATGCGGAGGATAGCATCCCAACTATGGTTGGTTTCCAAGGCATGAAGTTCTTCCTGCATTGCCTTTAATCAGTCGAGATGAGATTTTTCCTCAGCCACACAGTGCGTGGTGTTGAGTGAGTAGCCAATGTCACAATAGCGCGAGAGGTAGCCGCAAATTAGCTCTGATAAGACTGACATGAACGAGAACCTTTGCGAACCGCAATAGACAATTCTGGCGATTAAGGATCAGGAACAGGCGATTTGTCAGGTGTGGTAGCAACATCAGGCCCCGAGGTGGCATGTGTGCTAGGTCGGCGAGTATATATCTAGCTAAATCACGATCCAACAACATCATTAGGAAGAGATGGAGGTGGTGGTGTATCGAGAGAATATGGTAAAATAACTTCGGAATCAGGAACGACATATGGTGTTGGGAAATCGGTAATAAAAAAATCGAGGATTCGACAAAGGAAACATCATTCGCGACGACATAATGACACAAATTTGGAGAGAAGCAACGCTATTCGCGCTGAGTTCGGGAGTAGCCAAGAAAAATGCATTTGAGAGCGTGCGCATCAAATTTGGTTATCGAGGGGCTAATATCCCGAACATAACACTCGGCCAAAAATATTTGGAGTCAGGGGATGAGGTGATGTTGGAGACAAAGAATGAAACGGTGTCTCCTCTTGAAGAACTAACGATGAAAGTTTGTTGATAAGGTAGGTGGCTGTGAAAATGACATCTCCAAAAAAAACGGTCCGTACTTTCTTCTTAAATAGAAGTGCACGAGTAAACTTCTAATAGATGACCGTTCTTTCTTTCAACAATACCGTTTTGTTGAGGTGTATCGGGACCAGAAGGTTGATGGATAATGCCATGATCATCTAGAAAAGACTGGAATGGTCTAGATAAATATTCACGACCATTGCAGAATGCAAACAGTGAAGTTGAGCAAAAAACTGAGTGGTGATTTCTTGATAATAGGTGCGAAACATGATAAAAATTTCAGAATGTTTTTTCAAGAAATAGATTGAAGTCATTCGTGAAAAATCATTGATAAAAGTAATAAAATATCAATAACCCAGTTCAGATGGACTAGGACTAGGTCCCCAGATATCAGAATAAATCAAATGAAAAGGAGTAGATGCACGAGAGATTGCTCGGGGAACATAGGTGACCCGATGATGCTTTGCGTAATGACAGGTTTCACAGTTAAAAGGAAGAAGAGGACCCGATCCTAGAAAAAGTTTTTGAAGAATGGGGACAAATGGATGATCAAAGTGATAGTGAAGTTGGAGAGCATGAGCAGAAGTGGCAGGATACGCGTGAGTTGAGGCCGAGTCAAACATATACACACCACCTTGAAGACGTTCACTACCAGACACTCGAGTCGTCGAATGCTCCTGAAAGATAACTGAAGTAGGTGAGAAGATGCTCTGACACTGCAAATCAGCTGTAAGTTTACTAATAGATAGTAAATTAAAGAGACAGTTGGAAACAAAGACAACGACAGATAGCGTCAAGTTAGACATAATCGTACAACTCCCATAACCAACAATCTGCACTGTCTGACCATCGACCACAGTAATATTACCTCCAGTTGAAGTCGAGCGATAGGACTGAAGAACACCTGCATCCCCAGTGATATGCTCTGAGGCACCAGAGTCAAGAACCCATGAGGTAGACCGTTGAGATAAACATGCTGCTGAAGGATAACCATGAGCAACAGTGACGTTCGGGGATGCCATAGGGTGATAAAAGACGAAAAGCAAAGGGTCGTTGAGTGTTGAAGATGCACGTTGAGAAAGTGCTGAAGGTGCACAATTGGTAGACAGTCGGTGCTAAAATTAGACAACCTTTACCTACCACAATCAATCACGAACAGAGGAAGCTAGGATAGAGGCATTGTTCTGGCGTGAAATTGTTGATGGCGGACGAGAGATGGGTTGTCGTGAGAGCGGGTAGAAAGTAGGTGTTGAAAATGCACAGGGAGGGTCATCGCATTGGGAGCTGTCTGTCACGGGCTGAGCGTTTCAACACAGCAGTTCGCCCATGCGACACCCTAGCCCCCTCCAAGGCGGGCGGGGTTCAGCCGTCCAGCTCTTCATATGTGAGGTTCACTGGTTTCGTCCTGCCATGGACTCATCAGGAGAGTGGCCCCAACTCCCAACCAGTTGTGTCAAGATTGACACGCACCATCCTCCACTTTGTCGGGGCGACTCCCATCTCTTAGATAGGGACAAACCAGATGAACCGCAGCTTTGATGTTCTTGCCGGTGTGGGACAGGACCCCCATGATTGGGTCGTGACATTCTCCCGCCACCATTCCATGCACGTCCTTGTGCATGCAGGATCGTGGCCTTCTGTGTGTCCGCGAAATGGTGCTTCCAACTAATCGGCTACCAAGCATGGCCTTAGGGGACGCTCCTTCTTTGTCGTTGGCATCAATGACCCACCCACTCTCTGGGTCGCAAACCACCATGGTCCACCCTCTCTCTCAGGGTTGAAAACCACTTCCACGAGACCCACCCTTCATAGTGGCGTCTCTGCCTCTGACTTCTCTCGAGCGCGACCTTCTCTGTCGTGTCACCTCCGCATGACACCCCGGGACTCCGCTCCCACCACCAAGGTCCGTCCGGCAGCATTCCGCAACACCATGAGGCACATTCCCTCTGATACCACTTGTCACGGGCTGAGCGTCTCAGCACAGCAGTTCGCCCGTGTGGCACCCCAGCCCCCTTCAAGGCGGGTGAAGTTCAGCCATCCAACTCTTCATATGTGAGGTTCACTGGTTTCGTCCTGCCATGGACTCATCAGGAGAGTGGCCCCAACTCCCAACCAGTGGTGTCAAGATTGACACGCATCATCCTCCTCTTTGTCAGTGTGACTCTCATCTCTTAGATAGGGACAAACCAGATGAACCACAACTTTGATGTTCTTGCTAGTGTGGGACAGGACCCCCATGATTGGGTCGTGACATGTCGCTCAGGAGGTCATCGCACAGGAAAGGCCGTCGCGCTGGGGGTCATCGAGTAGGGGGACGTCGCACAGGAGGGGCGTCGCACACAAGGTGCGGACGCGCTGGGAGGTGCGACGCACAAGGGGGCCGACTGAGAGGGAGGGCGGATGAGTTAAACCTCCTCTGATACCATATTAAAAGGAAACCCGTATCTCACAACGAGGTAGGATGGTTTATTTATAGATGAGAAAATGAGTACAACAGATAACCAATACCGATGTGGGTCATGAATATTAAAAATATCTAATACTCTTAACAATAGTCTTCTTCTGTAACTCAATAATACCCCTTTCAGCTACTTTAGCTCCATTAATACTCTCATTAACATATGTGATACAGTTAGTCACTGGAATCAATCCACTCTAGAGACATGTCATTTTCAATATCTAAAAGTTCATCTTTCATTTGTTTTCTTTGGGCAGCAGAATTAGATCCATTCACAATTGGCACATAGCACATGAATGAAGATGAATGTAATTGACAGTTTGTTGTTTTTAATTTTTATATAATTTCATGGTTGTTGATTCTTTTTCTGTTTTTGTTGAGCAAGCAACGTGTAAACTAATTAATAAAATAATTATATAGATTTCTCCAAGCGTACCGGGGAAGCCTCAACTGACTCCAATATACGAATAATCACATTAAACCAAATTAATGCAGTGGGGTCAGTGTTTGGCCGAAAAAGACCAATAATAAATATCATTCTCAACACAAAAACATCCTGAGTGGTATTTTAGTGTTCCTATGCTGTTGCTTACAAATATTCTAGTTTTCAAAGCTTGAATCACACATGCTTTGGGAATTTAACCTTTTCCATTATAATTATTATTTTTCATCGTTAAAATGGTTTGGAATTTAACTCTTTTTTTCGGTTGCACTGATTTTTTTGTCCGTCTTTTGTGATGGCATGTGATTATCTTTACATCCTATTTCTTGGATTAAACCAAATTAATGCAGTGGGGTCAGTGTTTGGCTGAAAAAGACCAATAATACATATCATTCTCAACACAAAAATATCCTGAGTGGTATTTTAGTGTTCCTATGCCATTGCTTACAAATATTCTTGTTTTCAAAGTTTGAATCACTCTTGCTTTGGGAAATTACACCTTTTCCATTATAATTGTTATTTTTCATCATTAAAATGGTTTGTAATTTAAATCCTTTTTTCGGTTCCACTGTTTTTTTGTCAGTTTTTGTGATCGCATGTGATTATCTTTACATCCTATTTCTTGGATTAACAACTATCCTCATAAATCTGTATGTGTTCTTTTATTGATTTTTTTTTACTAATTCCTTGAGAAACTTTTTGAGAGGTCCCATCCCAAGATTATTCATGCATGCTCAACATTTAGGTTGTCAAAGGAAGATTGCACATTATTAATAATAGTAACAAAATTAAAAATTGAAAGCATTCCTCGTTGTAAATCTGAATTTTTGATTGAGAGTTACAAGTGCGATCGGTGTGTCCCTCAACTAAAAGACATCACTAGAAATTCATTTTTGACACAACAACTCTTAAAGGCTGCTTTTGGAATATGGCCTAGTTAAATTTTCAACTGATAATGTCTTGATCTTGAATAATTTTTTAGAAAATGATCTGGCACCTCTCATTTGACAGTACGAATCATCAATTTTGAACTGAAGGGCATTTGCTTTTGGCTGTTATCACCTTATGTTTGCAATCTATACATAACCACGGACTATCATGAGTATTCCTTGCAAACAAAACCTCACTATCCCTGGATGAAGGCGTCAATCATATAAATTCCTTTTATAATAAATTCTCCAATTGCTCCTTTTGTTCCTCGGGTTTAATTGGCACCATGTGGTTTGTGGTTCTCAAATTGGTGTGGAATTAGGATATGTCTTAATAGACAACTCAAATCTCCCACACTAGTGGCAATTCTATCGATTCACCTGGGAAAAACTTTAGAAATGTGTCTATCACAAGCAGACATCTAATGTGATGCATTGTTTTGAGTCTCCAAAACAGCATGATAGCTACTTATAGGGATGTCATTTTCTCCAGGGGTGCTTAATGTGCTGGGCCGGGGCGGTGTGTGCCAAGCCCACATGGACCGAGCCTAAAAATCTCTAGTCCATTTAGGCGCGCATTTAATGCTGGCTTGAAAAAATCGAGTCTGATCCGTTCCGCATTTTAAGCGTACTGGTCCATGGACCGGCCTCCATTTGTAATCAAGATAAAGAATATTTTTTAATAAATAAAACCCTTAATATGAAGCAATATTAAATAATAAACAAATATAGCTATCACATAAATGTTAATATATATATATATATATATTTGTAGAGGAATAAAAGAGAGAGATCCGAACCTCCAAGGTGTGTCACTCCAAAGGAGCCCTTGGGGTGTATTTATAACAAATAATAAAGACCACACCGGACCTCAAGTCCGATGTGGGATGCAGACTCCAACACTCCCCCTCAAGCTAGGTGTACCTAGCTTGGACACATAATGAAAATAAAGCAACAAAACAGAGACCAACACTCCCCCTCAAGCTGGACATGCCCAGCTTGATTACAAAACCAGACGAAATAAAAAAAAAAAAAAAACGCTGCAAAGGGCTGCTGCTCCTCCTCACGATCGAAGCACCCCCGCAGGATGATGGATGGAAGATGTTGCGGGCGCAGCAGATGACCACTCAGACTGGCTGGTTGACGGAACGCCAGGAATGCCGCACTAGTGGGGCCGGTCGATGAAACGCCGGGAAATCCAAACCTAGCACCGGGAAAACCGCACTTGCGGGGCCGGCGACGGGAGGCGGGGATTCCGCAGAAGTGTTGCGGGATCTGGCGGCGCCAACGAGGCCCAAATCCTAGGTGGTCGAGCTGCTGTGCCAGCGAATGGGCGTGCCGACGGATAGAGATGCGGCTGCCGGGAGTTGCCGGGAGATGTCGGCGAGGCAGGGATGCCGTAGGAGGTGCCGAAAGGGAGCGGATGAATCCAGGCGGAGGGAGGGCCGCCTTGCAGGAGGAGGCCGACAAGGAGGGAGAGCAGCGGAGATGCGTGGGGACGGATCTGGCCGGAACAGTCCGGAACTCGCCGGATCTGGCCGGATCTGGCCGGATCTGGCCGAAAATCGCCGGATCTGGCCGGAGTAGCCTGGATCAGGCCGGAGCCGGTCGGAGCTGTCCGGATCTGGACGGAAATCTCTGGATCAGGCCGGAGCCGGCCGGAGTAGCCTGGATCTGGCCGGAAATCACCGGATCGGGCCGGATTCGGCCTGAGCTGTCCGGATCTGGCCGCCGGAGAGCAGCAGGCGAGGTCGCCGGGAGGGGAGCGGGACGGGAGATGCCGCCGGAGAGGGGTCGCCGGACTGGAGGGAGATCCGTCGGGAGCCGGTAGCCGCGAGCGCGCGGGAGCAGCGGGAGGCGCGGGAGGCCGTCGGGGCTTGGACGCCGACGGGAAGAACCGCGGAGGGCTGGAGGCGCGCCAGGCAGGATCGGCCGCCGGGCAGAGCAAGATCCGGCTGGAGTCGCGCGTAGGACGGAGCCGCCGGGAGGATCGCGCGCCGGGAGGGAGGGTTGCCGGGAGGAGACGCCGGGAGCCGGGGGGCGACGCGGCGAGAGGGCCACCGGACAGGGGGCCGACTGCTCGGGAGGGAGGGGAGGGGCGACGGCGCAGGAGGCGCGCGCACGGTGGGAGGGGCGATCCGCGCAGGAGGCGTAGGAGGGCCGCCGGGGAGCCGCGCAGGGCAGAGGCGGGGCCTGGCGCCGGGAGAGATCCGCCGGGAGGGGAGCGGCGCCGGGAGAGAGGGCCACCGGACAGGGAAGCCGGCTGCGCTGGAGGGAGGGGAGGGGGCGACGGCAGAGCTGGCCATCGAGGCCGCCGCCCCCCGGAAAAGGAAGGAAACCCTAGAGCAGAATAAAAAAAAGATGGGAGGGAGGGGTCGGGTTTAGTGAACCTGCTCTGATACCATGTAGATGAATAAAAGAGAGAGATCCGAACCCCCAAGGTGTGTCTCTCCAAAGGAGCCCTTGGGGTGTATTTATAACAAATAATAAAGACCACACCGGACCTCAAGTCCGATGTGGGATGCAGACTCCAACAATATTCATCACGTACTTAAAATACATAAACGTTTTTCATAAAAAAATTCTATATTAAATGGGAACAACATAAAAATAAAAAAGAAAAAAAATTATTTTTGGCCTGTTGGGTGACCCACATTTTTTTAGGCGGATCATTCTTTTCTAGCCCAGCCCAGCCTATAAACACAGGCCTAGCCCACGGACCTGAGGCCCGTTAAGCAACACTAATATTCACACAATTCCATTTGGCCAGTCCTACTTTTCTTGCCTCTGCGTCCACTTACCGAAAAGGTTCAACGAATTTCCTTTAATGCGACTATTTTTTAATAAAAGCCCACATGGTTCATTTTCCTTTGGCATTTTCCTCCAAACGATTTTTTTTTTAAATAAAGCCATTTTATGGTTAAGTGGGAACTGTTAGATTTCTTAGACACACTATTCATCAGTTGTTCACCCCCGTGCCCTGCTTTAACATTGCATGCTTCTTCTGCCAACATTTCAAACTGGTTCTTGACATTTAAGGCCTCCTGAAGGTGAAGAGCTCTAAGTCTTCCTCTCCTTCCCTTTGATCGGTCCTCTGGTTTGTTCCCAGACTCACAAGCCATTGAAAGCTCCAATTCAGTTCCAATACTAATACCTGGGGGCTGCACCACCTCAGTTGGGGACTGCAATAAAGGTTCAGTGCCCCTTCTTGCACCTTTCCTCGATGTTGAGGATAAAGGATCAACAGGGGCTGCTGGAGAATGGGTGAGAGGAGGCGCAAACTGTGTCTGGTCGCAGAGTTGAGGAGTGCCATGTCCAGCCCATGACCCCTCACTCAGCCATCCAACCCATGCGGGGCCAGTGCCATGCCCTCCCCACTGCAGCAGCTTCCTTGCCCGCACCAACCTGTCCAGAACATTCTCCCATGGACACAACAGAAACTGGAAGACATTCTACATCAGATATAACAGCCTTCGGCTTGTTCTTTAACCGAGCATGATCAGTATGAACATCCTCCTTGGGGCGGCCAGTTTCTGCATCAGGATGTTGACCAGAAGAACCTATAGCTGCCATCCGAGGCAATGGAGGAACAGCTTGAACAGCAGGGGCCTTTGGCGGTGGAGCATCCATCACATGATGCCTATGAAGTTTACTCCTAGCACGTCTTTGACAATTTGAAGTCGAATGACCTTGCATCTGTTTCCCCTTTGCACGACACAAACCTTTCGAACCAGACCGATCAGGGGATGCTGAAACCGATTGCTGCAACAACGGTGGATGGTCGGAAGCAAATGGTGTAGACATCTTCTGTACTATTAATTTTAATGATAAGTGGGTACAAGCATATGTACGAGTGAACGCCAGTTGGCGTTTTAGAATGGTTAACTACTTCTAATATGAGTAACAGAGATATTTTGTTAGTTTGATAAATTCCAACCATGTTACATGGTTAATTTTCATTCGAACTCTTTGCAATTATTTTTTCTTGGATTTATGTTGCTTACACATATTACCATTGCATTTTTACCTAGTTAGATTTGATTTCTCCTGAATTTAAGTGATTAAATTCTTGAAAGCATTTTGAAGAATTAATATTGACCGACTTCCGTTACTTCATTTTATCAGCTTTCATTTAGAAAAAGATTGTATGGACAGGAGAAAGGCTTCTTTGCCGGATTGGCTAAGGTATGTAGAGGGAAATCAATTATTTTTTGCGATTCATTTCTTTTTTTCAATAGTTGATTTATGTTTCAATAAGCATTGAAATTCTGGATTTCTATTGTGTAATCTATTAGTTAAAGTTAACTAGTTAAAATCCCATTCTTGTATATTTCACTAAAAATTAAAACATAGAATGCAATTAGTCAAAATCTATGATTTCATCATCAGTATCAATAAATTATGGTCAATTAATAAAGACTTTGTAATTCAATAAACAATAAAAAAGTAGTCAAAAGTCGAGTCATATAGTAATTATATTTTAAAATCCATTGCATTATATTTCTTTATTGTTATTGTTGAAACAATAGTTTAGGGAAACTGTTCCTTAAAGTGAGATCTGAAGCACTTTATTTATAGTGGAGATAAAGATATATAAGATTCTAGATAGACGAAAGATATAAATTTAAAACCATTAGGATAGTGTTGACCCGGTCAAATATGACACCGACTAACACGTCTACAGACCAGGTGCATAACTATTCTAATAGTCCCCACAACATATATATCTTGTTGAACCCAGTTATTGTATTTCCGGGTAAAGGGTGTTTCTCAGTCCAATATCGGAGTATTCCGACTTGTAAATTTTTTCCTCTATCTATAAAAGAATGTCTCCACCTCTCCTTGTGGTAAGAGACTTAACCATTCTACATGGTATCAAAGGGTAACTCCCAATAACATTTCTTTCTCTCCCATCCGTTGTGCTCCGCCCTCCAGCTCAGTTCATCTTCGATGCCGGCCCGCCCGCGGTCCTCTGTCCCTCTGCGGCTCCCTCAAGGCGGAACCCTCCCGCCGCCTCCCTATGCGGATTCCCGGCCCCGCCTCCCTGTGCGACCTCTCAGCCCCACCTCCCTCCGTGGATTCCCGACCCCGCCTCCCTGTGCGGCTTTTCGGCCTTGCCTCCCTCCTGTGCGGACGCGCCACACTCTCCTCCTACCGACCGACCTTCTGTTGCCCTCCCGCGTTGGCACCTCCCTCCCGCGAGGCTTCTCCCCTTGCGCCCTAGCCTGATCGCGCGACTCCCCGCAGCGCCCCATCTCCAACCGGTTTTCCGGTGATCCCGTGCTCGACGGCCCGCCTGTGTACAGACCTCTCCTTCTGAATCCCATCGCCGACGCTCCCCCTGCGGACATCTCACCTCCCTTCGTCGGCCCCTCCTGCGGAAGCCCCGCCTCCACACCGGCGCCTCCAGAGGCACCCCCATCTCCAGCGGCCTATCTCTCGCGCGACGGCCCTTTGACGGCTCCACCCTCCGCCACAATAGTCCCCGTGCTCCAGCTCCGCCTCAGTAGATTTCCTGGCTTCCCCTCGACCGGCCCGCCTCTCTAAACGCCCACCGACTCTCCAATGGCAGACTCTTCCGTCCTTCCTCAGCTGATCACCGCCTCCACTCGCTTTGTCGATGAGCGGCTTGATTCAACAAATTTTTCTGTCTGGTGGGAGACGGTCCTGATGTCTCTCACCAGCATGGACCTCGTCTCACACCTAGATGCTTCTCCGCCACCACTGTCAGATCCGAAATACAGGGTTTGGTAGCTTGCTGATAGCAAAATCTTCGCTTTGCTTGTGAATTCTATGGATCGCTCGGTAAAGGATGTGACTCGAACGACAAATATGGTTAAGGAACTCTGGGACTCCTCAAACCTCATGTATTTCGAAACAAACAATGTGACTCGAACGTCCTTTTCCGAAGTACTTCATTGAGTGGAAAGCCCTCCATAATGAATTACTTGAGTTGTGGCCCATTCCTCAAACACCTGAGGCATCTTTCGCCCAGCGAGACCAATTATGTCTCTTTAGCCTTCTACATGGCCTTGATCCTGAATATGCAATAACGACCACAAAGATGGTCGCCAGCCCCTCCTCGCCTGAGATTCCGCTGGTTTATCATCGCCTTAGAAAGGCTCAGCGACTTCTTCCCCCACCCACTCACTGTATCGATGCTACTACCCTTCTAGGCCGTGGCAGTGGACGTTATTTGGGTGCTCGTGGACGTGGTCGTGGTGAGGGTCGTACTCATCCTTTATGTCAGCACCGTGGCAAGTTAGACCATTTCATCGAGCGATGCTGGGTTCTTAATGGACGCCCATCTCAGCTACATCGGCAGGGTCTGACTGCGGTCCTCGATGCTTCCCTGTCAGTTTCTGATCTTCCTCTCACTCTGGACCTCTCCATGGATGAGCTCCAGCTTATTCACACTTGTCGGGGCACCTCGCTACCTGGTTCTTCTTTGGCATCTATTGCCCATACTGGTGGCCCCACTGCTTGTGTCGCACATTGCCCATTGCCCACTTGCTTGGATGTTTGATTCATGTGCATCCGATTATCTCATTGGTGGTGCAGGTATGTTATTTACTTACCGTCCGTATACTGGCCCCATAGCCATCACTGTTGTTGATGGATCTACTATCTCTATTGCGGGATTTGGCACCTGCTCTTTGAATTCATGTATTCACCTGCCGTCTGTAGCACATGTTCCTCAAAGTCCTTTTAATCTCCTCTCCATCAGTAAGCTCACAAAGGACTTTGACTGTATTGTTATTTTTACATCTTCTGATGTCGTGTTTCAAGAGCGGACGACGAATTGGGAACTTGGTAGAGGTCAGCTTCTTGGCGAGGTGTATATGTTCGATGACCTGATATCCATAGCCTGCATGACACTCTTTGCTCGTGCGTTGGATCTTTATTCTCGGTTGGGACATCCACCTGCTTCCACCCTTTATCAGTTTTTTCTTGAGATTAGTCCGCATATTTCTTTTTATTGCGAGTCATGTAAATTTGCGAAATATCATCGCATATCATATATTTCATGGTTGGTAACACGGGTCTCTAAACCCTTTGATTTAGTTCATTTAAATTTATGGGGTTCTTGTGCAGTCCCGAGTCAATTAGGGTACTGATATTATGTATCCTTTATTGATGATTTCTCGCGTATGACATGTCTTTACCTTTTTCGTGATCGGTCTGAGGTGTTTTCTACTTTTCAGACCTTTTATCATGAAATTTATACTCAGTTCTCCACCTCTATTAAATGTCTCCGCCTGGACAATGGATGAAAATATTTATCCACTTCCTTTTAGCAGTTTCTCAAGAATAAATGCATCATTCATCAGACATCCTGCTTCGATACACCTTAGCAGAATGGAGTGGCCGAGCGTAAACATTGTCATATTCTGGAGACTGCTCGTGCCCTCTTATTCCACATGCAAGTGCCTCTTCTTTTTTGGGGGGATGTCATCCTTACTGCTACATACCTCATAAATCTCCTTCCTTTTTCTATCTTTCAGGGGGAGACTTCATTTCGGGCTCCGTTTTCCTCTCTCCCTCCTCACTCGCTTCCTCTCCGTGTGTTTGGTTGGGTGTCTTTGTTATGTCCATGACACTCGTCCCAACCTCTCAAAGTTTTCTTCCAAATCCCTCCGTTACATCTTTATCGGATATTTCCGCACTCAGTGCGGATACCGATGTTTCTCTCCAGACTTACGACGATATATCATCTTTGCTGATGTATCTTTTGTTGAGAGCTCTCTTTTCTCTCTTCCCTCTTCCCATCCTGACACCACTATTGATAATTGTCTTCCTCTCACCACCCACCCACCTCTGCTTCAGGTGTCACACTCTGCTGATCACCGGTTTGGCACCGTCTACTCTCGTCGCCCATTGAATGTGTCCCACGTCCAGGCCGAGGACACCATCTCTTCAGCTTCATCCGACGCTCTTGCTCCGACAATAGATGACTTGCTCATTGCATTGCGAAAAAGTACCCGTTCTTGTCAGAATACTCCTCTTTACACATCCTCATACAAAGACATTTATGCTCTGGAGACGATGTCTATTCCTCGCACGGTTGGCGACACCAAATCTCAAATTGGATGGCTTTAAGCAATGCGGGATGAATTGTAAGCCCTGGATGACAATCATACTTGGGATATGGTCTCCCTTCCGGTAGGTAAACAGGTGGTCGACAGCAAATGGATTTATACGGTACGCCTGAATGCAGATGACACTCTTCATCGCCTTAAAGCCAGACTTATGGCAAAAGGCTTTGCTCAGACATATGGTGTTGATTATTTTGATACCTTCTCTCCGGTTGCGAAGATGACATCTATCCGATTATCCACCTCTCTTGCCGCTCATCATCATTGACCTCTTCATCAACTTGATGTTAAAAGTGCATTTCTACATGGTTTTCTTGACGAAGAGGTATATCTGCAACAACCTTCTGGCTTTCGTGCCTCAGGAGCCGATTCTCATGTCTGTCGACTTCGTCGCTCTCTTTATGAACTCAACTGTCTCCTCGTGCATGGTTTGGAAGATTCTGCACAGTCGTCACTCCATTTGGCCTATCTCAGAGTATGAAGGACCGCACTGTCTTCTACCGCACGACGTCCTCCGGCTATATCCTGCTGGTTGTCTACGTTGATGATATCATTATAACTGAGAGCGACTTAAATGGAATCGCCCATCTCAAGGCGTATTTTCAACACCAATTTTAAACCAAAGATCTGAGTCATTTGACATACTTCCTTGGCATTGAGGTCTTCCGTTCTCCGGACACCATCTTTCTTTGCCAACGGAAATATGCTTTGGATATCTTGCAGGATGCTGGTTTGACTCAAGCCACTGCCGTTGACACTCCCCTTGAGCCCGGGGAACGATCTCTTTATGACAACACGAAACCATATTCTCACACAGAGAGGTACCACCGTCTTGTGGGAAAACTCGATTATCTCACCATGACTCGTGCAGACATTGCATGCACTGTTAGTAAGGTTAGCCAATTCATGGAACATCCAACAAAATCTCAGTGGGATGGTGTCCTTCGCTTTGTCTAGTACATTAAGAAAGACCCTGCCCGTGGTATTCGGTATTCAAATCACGATCATCTGAATATTGGGGTCTTCTGTGATGTTGACTATGTTGGCTGCTTGGCTACTTGGAAATCTACGTCTGATTTTGCCATTTTTCTGGCAGGTAACTTAATCTCATGGCGCAGCAAGAAACAGACTGTCGTCTCTCGGTCCAGTGTTGAATTAGAATACCGTGCGATGACCACGGTCACTACTGAAATTCTTTGGCTTCGTCATCTTCTCTATAAGATCAGTTTCTCGCCACAGTTATCTGCTCACATTTGGTGTGATAATTAGACAGTCAAGAAGATTGCTTCTAATCCTGGCTTTCATGAACACACGAAACATATCGAGGTGGACTGCCACTTTATTCGTCATTACCTCGAGTATCTCCATGTTAGTTTCAACTATATTCCGACGGTTGATTAGCTTGCCGACATTTTCAACAAAGGCTTCTCGGAAGCTCGACTTGATTCTCTCTGTGCCAAGTTGGGCATCTACAGCTTCAGCGACCCAGATTGAGAATGAGTCTATGGTCTTGGTTTTTTTTTTTGTGGGACTCTTCCAAGCTATCATGTACTTGCTTGAGGGGGAGTATTAAACTCAGTTATTGTATTTCTGGGTAAAGAGTGTTTCCCTGTCCCACATGAGATTATTCCGATTTGTAAATTTTTTCCTCTTTGTATAAAAGAATGTCTCCACCTCTTCTTGAGGTAAGGGACTTCACCATTCTACATATCTATCATGAATAGTTTATTACATAAAAATTTTACCATTGTCCTCGAATCTCTTTGGTAAACTCATTGGTCAATTACTTTGTGGTCTATATATATAGCTAAAGAAAAGATTACTCTTTTTAAATTTTTTCCAAACCAAATGATGCATCATAGCAAAAGAGATGAGTCCTTACGCGGGAAACTCGGGAGGAACACACATAAACGAGAGAAGTATCTCTGAAGAATTTTATTAATCTAGAAAAAGTTGATCACACCGGACATCCAACACTCCTTTTAAAGACATAAACCCTAAAACAAATAAAAACTTTTTTGCTCTTAAAATATTATAAACCGGAGGACAAGATAATAATTAAACAAAAAAATAAGAGTTCCACATGGGGTGGTGCATCAGTCCCTCCTCACTTGGAAAGGACTTGACCTTGAGTCTCATAGTGGATAAAGTGGCTCCTCAGGAGTGAACAATTCCAAGTTAGCCACAGTGAATGTAGGCGAAATCTCTACCTTATAAAAGGTCCACCACATAAGCATTATTATTGTGACGTTTTAGAACTTTGCCGAGGATCAATATTCCTTGGTTTTGACTTGTTGTAGGTTCCCACTCGGAACTGTTCCTTTCGGATGCGAACCATGACGGGATCTCCCACTTTAAAAACAATTTGCCTCCTCTTCTTGTCAACCTTCACTTTATACTTTGCGTCTGAATTTTCAGTATTACGAATCACTTTAGCTTGAATGTCATCGATGCGCCATATGCTCAACAACCATAACCATGTTGGGTAGCAAGGTTAAATCTAGGGTATGTTTTGGGTGCCGTTGGTACACCTGTTCGAAAGGAGTTTTCCCGTGGTTTGATTTGCCAGGTTGTTGATTGCAGACTCAGTTGGGGTGAGGATGAGAGATCCAATTACTTGAAACGATCACTGCACAAACAACGAATTAGTGTGTCAAGAGTGCGATTGATGACTTCTGTTTGTTCATCTGTCTGGCGGTGGAAGGAGTTGTTAAAATTCAGAATTGCCTCTCCACCAACGAAATGGTTTTGTCTTTTTCAAAATGACCATTGCGGTGAAGCTCTGTAGCTATACTCTCTCGTACCGATTCTTGTGGAATGCATATGAAAAGAAATCCATTCCACATCATAAAAGGACTAACAAACACACCTTGTTAGCAATGTGCTCATTCATTGGTGAAATCCATGTCTTTCGGGTATTGGTCTTTTAGATATTCAAATCCCACAACCTCATTCTGCATAGTGATGAGTGCATGAGCACGTTTTCTTAATGTGTCCGCCACTTGATTTTTCCATTCACTCTTATTCTTAATCACAAAAGTGAATTGATGTAAATAGGTGAACTCTCGCGTGTGAGATTCTTCTGGGAATGCATATATTTGAGTGTTATGGCCGGCATGGAGGATGAATTCTCGTTGGAAAAGGCATTGCTCCCAATGCTTAACGGCTCATACCATTGCGTATAGATCAATCTTGTACGCGGCCCACTTGCAGAGTGAGTCATTGAGCTCCTCACTCATAAATGCGACTGACCATCCTATTTAAGATAGGAAAACACCAATCCCGACAATAGATGCGTACGTTTCCAACTTGAACGACTTGCTAAAGTCAGACAACACCAAAAGAGGAGCGATAGAAAGCTTCTCCTTAATGGTAGCAAAGCTCTCCTCAGTGGCATCACCCTAATGGAAGTTTCCCTTATTCAAGAAATCTATAAGCAGTGTCATGATCGAGCTGAAAGCTCAGATAAATCTATGATAATAAGTAGCAAGCCTATAGAAACTTCGTAATTCATCAACAATCATGGGTTTGGGCCACTTTCGGATGGCTCGAACCTTTACCTCGTCGACTTGAATTCTGTTAACCGATACAACATACCCAAGGAAGATCAATTTGGGAAGCATGTGCTAGAGAGTGTGAGTCCCACATGGGATACTAGGTGTTTTGGATGTTTCTTTTTGTTTTCTTATGTATCCAAGCTAGCCAATCCTAACACGAGGGAGAGTGTTAGAGGGTGTGAGTCCCACATGTGATATTAGGTATTTTTTCATCATCATTATCATTCACTATAAATAAACACCAAAGCCTCCCTTACAGGTATCTTGGATTTTGGGTCGTTGCTCCTCCATTCTAACAACATGAAATCGCACTTCTTAAGATTGACATAAAGTGTGTTTTCATGTAAAACTTGGAGTATCTTCCTTTGTTCAAAATGAAGAGCAACCATCTTGCTATATATAAGAATATCATCGAAATGATACACAAATTCTCTCCCTCCCAATTTCTCTCTCATGTTCCAGAGAGAGAAATCAAAAGAACAAGACCTGATCGATCCTGTCCCCTCGAATCGATTATGCGTTCTTCTCACGATCGAAGGTACGTCGTAAGTGTCTTTGATTCTCCGCATTTGCACCTGGAGATCGAAGAACGATGCACCAACAAATTTGTGGAACACGTGTGGACAATCTAAAAGCATCCTCGCTTGGATCCTTTGATCTATGATAATATAGAGACGAGTAGAGTACACAAGGATCACATTGTCCATTAAGGCACCATTTTAATTTCATTCTTCGTACTTAAATCATCTGCACGAGATCCTTGACATGAATCGAGTATTGCTACACCGAATCAAGTATCTTAGGACAAATTCAGTGTATTTTTTTTTGAAATTTACCTGTTTTCACGCTTCCATGGTGTACCCATTTCCTTCAAATACTAAAATGCATTCTTATTTTACTTGAATGTCCCCTATCAACTTTATCCATCCAACGCGATGGGGTGGTTTACTGCTTCTTGAGAGATTAAATTCTCATGACTTCCTCCTGAAGGAGATATGCCTTAAAGCCTATATGCATATTGTTAGAGGGTAAGTTAAGTCGAGTCCCACATTAGATATCAGGTATTATGTCATCTTTATTATTCGATATAAATAAACAACAAGGCCTCCCTTAGAGAGGCATCTTGGACATTGAGTCATAGCTATAAGGACCCGACCTTGGACATTGGGTCATTGCTATAAGGACCCAACCGTAACCATTACACATTCTAGCGACTTTAGACTAGAATTCATTTTTTTTTCGTTCCCAAATATCTTTTAGGTTTAGAGTCTTAAAGAATTAGGTCATAATTCATACATAACAACCCACAAACATACATAGTGGATACTACTAAAACAATATCCATTTTTTTTCCATAATACAAGTCTAAAAAAAACATGATTTCTTTTCATGAAATTTTTTCACAACATTCAGTTTGGTTTCTTCTTTTCTCTTATCCAACTTTAAACCTTGCGAAAAACATTTTAAAACTTGGTATGAGCACAAAAAGCTCAGTAAGGGACATAAAAAGAAAGAAAGAAACCATTAGTCGATGAATACTTATAAACACAAAAGTTATACTTCTCACCCTTGAATGTAACATATACTTTGTTAAAATATGAGGTTTCCATAAAACATAAGCAAGAATAAACAAACCATTTAGGTAACTTGGGGCATCATTTTCTTACCATATTTATGATTGTAACCCTCACGATTGCCATATGATTTGTAACCCTCACGGGCTACCTTACAATATAACCATCATAACTACCTTATGATGTAACTATCGCACTTACACTTGGAATAACCATTACGGTCAACTTCCAAAATACCCAATGCATTGGAGGGCTATCACGGACCCACCCGTCTTAGGTTTATAATGTAACCACCTGTCATCATAAACCATGCCATAAAACATGAATATTTGTATTATAAAAACATTTATTGAGTAAAATCACTTATTTCAAAGGAATATTGCTTACATACAAAAGAAAACATTTTCTTTGAAAATAACCATGTCATCTTGTAAAGGAAGTTTCAAAACAATAAGGCGTTATGAAAACGAGAAATGCCGCTCATGCCGTATATGTTATAAGAAGAAACATTCTTTTTGAATTTTGTTAAAAGAGACATTAAAGAGGATTTTAAAAGGAAAGTCTCTTACCTTATGTCTGAAAACGTTTTGTACTTGTACTTAATGTCTTGGATAATCAAATTAGATTATTAATTACTTAATTCAAAAGCTTTTCAAGATTCATTTTATTTATTACCATTTTATTAAGTTCATTTATGGCCATTTCGATGAGTTATAAATATCAGAATCGTCGTTCCCGGAGCGTCCGTTTCATGACTTTATGGTTGAGTATAATTATGAGAGTTTTTGTCAAATGGAAGCAAAACTCCAAAAGTGGAAAGAAATGGTATTAATATGCTTCTAAAATTTTAAATGATCCCATATATCATTTTGTTTTCTGATATAAAGATGATTTATTAGATAAAATATTAATGATAAAAGTTTGGCTTATTTTTGGCGGTTTTTTTTTCCAACCATCGAAGACTAGTTTCGTTTTATTTAATATTATGTCTATAAATTAGTTCTAGAACATTAAACAATTTATAATATACATATTACAATATGGTTTAACCCTAATAATGGTTTTATGACCAGTTTTGAAGGTGGTAAAGGAAAATTAAAACTCATCGTCCATGAAGGCGGTGAATCGACACGTCACGGATTGTGTTTTCATTTTTTAGAATACGAGGAGAAGATGAGAAGTTTAATGATGTATTCAATAACACAATAACATTCCAATATATATTTTATAATGGGGGTTATCATGTCACATTGGATAGGGGTGAGGAGAGGATAAAAAAGAAAGAAATAATTTAAAAGAGAAATGAGGATTTTACCTCTTGAATGTTGTCTCCTTGAGAACCTCCTTAAGACACTTAATTTTGGTCTTTTGGTGAGATCAACAAGTTTTGGACGTGGGGAAGAGGATTGGGAAGAGAATTAGACAGAATTTAGACAAACTACAAGACTTTGGAGGTGTGAGGAGAAGAGGTGGTGATGAGTGATATTTATAGGGAGAGAAGATCAATGTTTTTGAATATTATATTCATTAGTTTATTATTTTGACTCAAGAATATCAATAGTGTTGATTCTTGTGACTAAGTACAGTAACTAGTGAATGCGAGTTCGAACTAATGGTTGCTTACATCATTCACGACTCAAAAATTCATTTATTTACTTATAATATTAAATACCGTAAATTACCGTATTTCACTATTCATAAAAAAAATTAACTATTTCAGAAAAATCCCGAAAATTTATCATAACCATTTTTTGACGTGTAGATTTCAAAAATAGACTCCATTTTTTGAAAATAATTTTCTAAATATGAGAATTTAATTTTTAATTAAAATCATCATTATTCGAAAAATACCGATTTTAATATTATCACCGATTTTATTACACTTTGAAAAATTAAATAAGGTCTCATAAAACTTTCTTATAATTACAATACAACAAAAATATTAATTTATTAATCCATTCTATGAAAATAAATTTTATTTTAAATCATTATATTAATTATAAAATTGTAAATAAACATTTACGTTTCACAAAAATACCAACACTTAATTTATCATTTTTAAAATATTCATTTACTTATTCGATGATATAAATATATCATATTTTCACTTATAAGATACATAAATTTTATTTATACTTTAATAGGTTAAGCTATTATTCTATTAATATAGATTCCTTAATTTTTATAAATACCACTTATTTCATTATACATTTATAATGAATTTAACTATTTAATTCCAGAATGAAAACAAATTATTTTAAAAGTAAATGGGTTTTTACATTCCCTCCTTCTGGAAATCGCGTCCTCGCAATTTTTATTCACTTATTAAACAAGTGCGAATACATTTCCTTTATAGCATTTTCGGATTCCCATGTTGTTTTCTCAACCATGTGCTTTCTCCACAAACCTTAACCTAGTGAATTGCCTTATTCCGCAATACTTTTGTTCTACGGTCAAGAATCTGAATTGACTTTTCCTCATATGAAAGGTTATCTTTCAACTGAACAATCTCAGAGCTCAGAACATGAAATGAATCTGACACATACTTTCATAACATCGAAATATGAAAAACATTGTGTATTTGGGAGAAACTCAGTCGCAAAGCCACTCTGTAGGTAACTGATCCAACTTTCTCCATGATTTGATAGGGTCCAATGAACTGTGGACTCAACTTCTTCTTATCAAAACGCATCACACTTTTCCATGGAGAATCTTTGAGAAAGACATGATCAACTATCTCGAAAGAAAGATCATTTCTCCAGTTATCTGCATAACTTTTCTACCTGCTCTGAGCTGTCCTCATATGTTGCTGGATCATCTTTATTTTCTCAGCCACTTCCTCTACTAATTCTGGTCCCATCAACTTTCTTTCTCTGAATTCATCTTAAAATGCTGGAGTTCGACACCGCTTTTCATATAATGCCTCAAAAGGTGCCATCTGTATTTTGGAATGAAAACTGTTATTATAAGAAAACTTAACTAAAGAAAGATGATGATCCAAACTTCAATGGTAATCCATTGAACAAACACGTAGCATGTCTTCCAAGGTCTGAATTGTTCGCTCGGTCAGTCCATTAGATTGAGGATGAAAGGCTTTGCTGAAATTTAATTCAGTGCGCAACGACTTCTGAAGGTATTTCCAAAAGTTAGAAGTGAATCTAGGATCAGGGTTAGATACAATGGAGAGAGGAACTCCATGTAACCTGACTGTTTCTTTGAGGTACAATCGAGAAAGATGATCTAAATACTGAATATCTTGAATAGGAATGAAATGTGCAAATTTAGTCAGTCGATCAACAATAACTCAAATCGCATTGTTAACTCGAGAAGTCTTTGGTAGTCCCACCACGAAATTAATGGATATATTTTCCTATTTCTACTCTGGCACTGACAAAGGTTGAAACATCCCTTCAGTAGTTGTCGCTCTGCTTTAACCTATTGAAAAATCAAACATTTCATGGTAAAATCAGCAATATTTCCTTTAATTCCATCCTACCAGTAATGCTCTCGAAGATTTCTGTACATCTTAGTGTCAGTTTCAACCATCTTCCCTGCCTCATTTTCAATTCCTTCTGAGTGAATATATATACTTCAAACTTTTATGGTTAATATATATTTCACATTTGGCTCCATATAAATGATGTCTCTAAATTTTTACAGCGAAAACCACAGCTGTTAATTCCAAATCATGCGTTGGATAATTTTACTCACGAGATTTAAGTTGTCGTGAAGCCTAAACAATTACCTGATCATTCTGCATCATAACGCAACCAAGTCCCTTTAAAGAAGCATCACTATAGATGACGAACTCTCCATTTTTGGAAGGTAGAGCCAAAACTAGGGCATTCACCAATCTTTTTTTCAGTTTCTGAAAACAAAAATCACATTCTTCTATCCAAATAAATTTAACCCATTTTCATGTTAACTTAGCGGACTAGATAACCGTGCAAAGTTTTTAAACAAGTCATCGATATGAGACAATAGATACTTATTCTTTACAGCAATGTTATTCCAAGCTCTATAATCAATGTAAATGCCCATGGAACCATCTTTCTCTTTAACAAACAAAACAGGAGCACCACATGGTGAAGTGCTAGGATGAATGAAATCTTTATCAAGCAACTCCTGCAACTGCTTTTTTAAATTGACTTAACATCAGGAACTAAGTCAATAGTAAATTCAACTTTTCCGATCAGGTATAACACCAGACAACTCATCTGGAAAAACATTCAGGTGTTCATTTACCACTGGCACATCATTAATTTGAACAGTTCCTTTGTTTTCAACAATATGTGCAAGATAACTTTTATTTCCATCTTTTAACAGTTTATCAACATCCTGATATGTTATCAATGGTATGAGTTTATTCTTATATTCAAACTGAAACTCTTTCTGAAAAACAACTTTCTTAGCTCTACAATCAATCTTAGCATGATAAATAGAAAGTCAATCTATACCCAGAATAACATCAAACTCTACTAAGGGCAAACCAATAAGGTTTGCAGGTAATGTCTTTCCACAGACAACGACAGGAAGATTTTTATAATGTTTTTTTGCTGTAATATCTTCCCTTGGTGTTTTAACCATAAGTTGTGGTTTCATTTTTTGAGGTGAAATTTCCAATTTACCAGAAAATTTCTAAGAAATAAAGGAATGTGTAGATCCCATATCAAACAAGGCATTAACAAAATCTGAGTAAACGAACAATGTACCCGATACCCTTTCATTGGATGACCCAACATCTGCTGAAGTCGTCGCAAAGGATTTCACTACACCTTTTTGCTTATAGTTTGACTGCTTCCCATCATTCAGATCCTTCTTTGGGCAGGTATATGCATAATGCCTCATCTTACCACATTTAACACACTTTACAGTTTGCTTATCAGTATTAAACATATCAACACTAAGATCTTTTTCATTGCAATCTCGGGCCATGTGTCCAAACTTACCACATCAGAAACTGTTTTTTTTCTACCCTCAGCAGATCAGACAAGTTTCTCTTAATTTATTCATGGGAAGCTAATGCCCTTCGATATTTTGGTTTCAATCCTACGTAAAAACTATTGATTTTACTATCAAGATTCCGGTTAAGATTTGGTGCGTACCTTGCCAATCAAGTGAAGTTTGCTTCATACACGACCACTGGATCTTCCTCCTTTTGTTTCAATTCAAGGAATTGCTTTTCCATCATAAATCGAACTGCCTTAGGAAAATATTTTTCTAAGGAAAAAGATTCTTAAATTCATCTCATTCCAAGACACCAATCTTTTCTCTTTTCCTGATATTCTTGACCATTGACCATCACTGGTCGGCTTCACCTTCAAAATGATAAATAGCAAGACTAACCTTTTGATTATCTGAACACCCCATGACATCAAATATCTTTTCAAGGGCTTTAATCCACCCTTCAGCCACCACAGGTCAGAAGATCTACTGAAAGCAGGGGGTGTTGTCTCATAAAATGTTCCACTATCGTCATGTTCCTTTGTGGCAACTTTGGCTGTTTTCTTTCGTGGATGCCACCTTCATTTATAGTCTGCGTCAACTGAGCCATTACTGTCACAATGATAGGGACCTGAGCATAAAGGGAATAAGGGGGTTATTAAGGGGGGAATGTTCTAGATGAGATAATTTGGCCACGTGTGAAATGAAATAAAGATGTTAAAAAAGGGTAGCGGAGGAGAGATGGAGGAGCCGCACCACAAGAAGTTATGAAGCAGGGCTTCTCTCGAGTCTTCTTTCTTTATTCTCTTCTTCGTCCATTCCTTCTTTTCCTTTCACTTGTAGTTTTGATCCTCTTACAGCAATATATGCAAGAAGCTTGTTCTCGATTAGGCTTGGACATGAGAGAACCTATCATTTGGTCCGACCTGCTGTGGCGCGTTTGCCCGGTTTTGATCGACAGAGGCGCGCACAACTTGCTCCTGGCCTGCGGACCTTCGCAAGGAGGAGCCGCACCACACACTGCCGTTCTACATCCACTCCCGGACGCACGACCTGCCGATGCGGGATGCCTTCTCGTTGATAACAGGAGCCGCGCTACTGGATTGAGACAAGGTACGCTGCACTGCTGCCCTTCCTCTTTGCTCAAAGGAGGAACACGCCTGAGGCGAAGACCTTTTATAGAGGAGGAATTCTCCTTCCTCAAGGTGAGGTGAAGACCTTTTATAGATTGAGAAAAATGAATACATGATTAAGTATTCCGATGTGGGACTCGGAAATACCCAGAATAATAAAAAACAAGGTTTAACACTCCCTCTCAAGCTGGACATTCCCAGCTTGGACTATGAGTCCCACAAAAGAAAGATGACAACAGACAAGGCCATACATACTCCCCCTCAAGCTGGGTCGTAGATGCTGTGGATGCCCAACTTGGAACTGAGCGAGGCCAAACGAGCCCCTGGGAGGCCTTTGGTGAAGATATTGGCTAGCTGATCCGCCGTTGGGATGTGGCTAAAGCTGGCATCGTTGTGCTTGAGGTGGTGTTGAAGAAAGTGGCAGTCCACCTCGATATGCTTCGTGCGTTCATGGAAGACGAGATTTGAAGCAATCTTGGTGGCTGCCTGATTGACACACTAGATATGAGCAGATGTCTGTGGAGGAAAGCCAAGCTCTTGGAGAAGTTAACTAAACCAAAGGATCTCCGTAGTGACGGTGGTCATGGCACGATACTCAGACTCCGCACTGGATCTGGAGATGACAGTCTGTTTCTTGCTGCGCCAAGAGATGAAGTTGTCTGCCAAGAAAACGGCAAACTCAGAAGTAGACTTCCGGGTTGCAAGGCAACCAACATAGTCAGCATCACAGAAGGCATTAATATTCAGATGAGCATGGTGAGAGTAGCGAAGACCATGGGCAAGGTCTCTCTTGATATATTTGGCGATGCGGAGGACAACATCTCACTGAGAGGTGGTTGGATGCTTCATGAATTGGCTCACTTTGCCAACAGCGCAGACAATGTCTGGACGAGTCATGGTGAGATAATTGAGTTTGCCCACTAGTCGACGGTACCTCTTTGGGTGTGAATACGGTTCCGAGGAATCATAGAGAGACCGTTCTCTAGGCTCAAGAGGAGTGTCAACGGCGGTGGCCTGTGTCAGCCCAGCATCCTGCAGAATGTCCAACGCATATCTTCGTTGGCAGAGGAAGATGGTGTTCGGAGAACGGGAGACCTCAATGCCAAGGAAGTATGTGAAAGAGCCGAGATCTTTGGTGTGGAAGTGATGATGAAGATGCCCCTTTAGGTGGGCGATTCTAGCGGAGTCGTTCCCGGTGATGATGATATCATCCACATATATTACCAATAGGATGCAGCCGGTGGATGTTGTCCTGTAGAATATGGTGCGGTCCTTTATACTGTGAGTGAGCCCAAAGTCGGTGACGACGGTGTTGAATCGGCCAAACCAAGCACGATGAGACTGCTTGAGACCATATAGAAAGCGACGAAGTCGACAGACTTGAGAGTTGGCGTCGGAGGCACAAAATCTGGGGGGCTGCTGCAGATAAACCTCTTCCTCAAGAAATCCATGGAGGAAGCCATTCTTGACATCCAGTTGATGAAGGGGCCAATGATGATGAGTGGCCAGACAGATGGATAATCGAATGGAGTCCATCTTGACAACTAGAGAGAAGGTATCAAAATAGTCAATACCATATGTCTGAGCAAAGCCCTTTGCCACAAGGCGTGCTTTGAGACGATAGAGAGTGCCATCGACATTAAGTCGGACTGTATGAATCCATTTGTTGCCGACCGCTTGTTTGTCTGCCGGAAGGGGGACCAAATCCCAAGTATGGCTGTCCTCCAGAGCCTGCAATTCATCCCGCATCGCTTGTAGCCACCCCGGGTGAGATTTGGCCTCGCTAACTGTGCGGGGGAATGGATATCGTCTCTAGAGCTGACAAACCTCTACATGAAGATGTAAATAGAGTAGTCTGACAAGAACGAGTACCTTTCCGAAGTGCAATGGGCAAGTCGTTTGGTGCCGGGACATGAGCATCGGACAAAGTGGGGATGATGGTGTCCTCGGCCTGAACGGGGGTACAATCGATGAGCAACAAGAGTAAACCGTACCAAAACGGTGATCAGTAAGGGGAGACACCAGTGGAGGGTGAATGATGAGAGAAAGACAATCATCAATGTCAGCGTCGGGATGAGGAGAGGGAAGTGAAAATAGAGAGCTCTCAACAAACGAGACGTCAACATAGATGATATGCCGCCATTGGTCCAGAGAGAAGCATCGATATCTGCGCCGTGTGTGGGAATAGCCGAGGAATATGCAGCGGAGGGATTTAGGAGAGAGTTTGGAGAGACTGGGACGTGTGTCACGGACATAACAGAGACATCCCAACACACGGAGTGGATGTTAGTGAAGAGGGAGAGAAGAGAATAGATTCCGAAAAGGAGTTTCCCCCTGAAGGATAGAAGAAGGGAGACAGTTTAGGAGGTAGGTAGCAGTCAGGATGACATCGCTTCAAAAATTGAGAGGCTCCTTCATGTGGAATAGGAGGGCACGAGCAGTCTCCAGAATATGACAATATTTTCGCTCGGCCACTCTATTCTGCTGAGATGTATCATAGTAGGATGTCTGGTGAATAATGTCTTTATCCTTGAAAAGCTATTGAAGGGAAGTGGATAAATATTCCCAGCCATTTTCGGAGCAGAGACATTTTAGGGAGGTAGAGAATTGAGTATGAATCTCATTATAGAAGGTCTGAAAGGTAGAAAATATTTCAGACCGATCACGAAGAAGGTAGAGCCAGGTCATGCGGGAGTAGTCATCGATAAAGGATATATAATAATGGTACCCGAACTGGCTAGGAACCCTGCAAGGACCCTATACATCGAAATGAACAAGGTTGAAAGGATTCGCGGCACACGGGTCCAATCGAGGAACATATGTCACCCAGTGATGTTTAACAAACTGACAGAGTTCACAATGGAAGGAAAGGTGGGGTCTAAATTGGGGGCAAAGCTTTTGTAGGACGGAAGCTGGCGGATGACCAAGGTAAGAATGAAGGTCAAGGGCACATGCTGAGGTGGATGAACAAGCAAGAGGTGGTGGGATATCGAGTACGTACACCCCAACCCTAAGATGACCTCGACCAAGTTCTCGATTCGTCGATCGCTCCTGAAAAACAACACCAGATGACGTAAAAATAGCAACACAATTTAAGTTTTTGGTGAGTTTGCTGATGGAGAGAAAATTAAACGGGCTGTGAGGAACATGAGCGATTGAAGGCAGACTAATAGACAGGGTCAAAAAGCATGCGCCAAATCCCGCAATGGGGATTGCTGATCCAATGACAATTGTAGAAGTACTAGTAGACGGATGGTAGGTAGTGCACATACCAAAATCCCCTGTGAGATGTTCGGACGCACAGGAGTCGAGCATTCAGGCTGGCGGTCGATGAGATAGACAAGCGGTCGATGAAGTATGCTTCAGCTTGAGGGGGGGAGTGTTAGAATATTTAAATAATCAGGATATAGGTCTATCTCGGATCTATCTGTTTGAATAGATCTATCCTATCCCTTTTTCCCTATAGTTTGAATTTTGAATTTTCTATCTATTTTGAATCATGTATCTTGTTATCCATTTATATAAATAAAGTTACGGTCTCATTCCAAATACATGGTTTTTTGGTCTCTTATTTCTTCACGTTCCATTAAATTTTTCCATCACACTAAACGTGATTTTTAAATGCCTTTTCTACTCCCCTGTGAGATGTTCGGACGCACAGGAGTCGAGCATTCAGGGTGGCGGTCGATGAGATAGACAAGCGGTCGATGAAGTATGCTTCAGCTTGAGGGGGGGAGTGTTAGAATATTTAAATAATCAGGATATAGGTCTATCTCGGATCTATATGTTTGAATAGATCTATCCTATCCCTTTTTCCCTATAGTTTGAATTTTGAATTTTCTATCTATTTTGAATCATGTATCTTGTTATCCATTTATATAAATAAAGTTACGGTCTCATTCCAAATACATGGGTTTTTGGTCTCTTATTTCTTCACGTTCCATTAAATTTTTCCATCACACTAAACGTGATTTTTAAATGCCTTTTCTACTCCCTTTCCAATTCTTCTTTCCATTTTCCTTTCTCATTCTTTTTTCATCGAAGTCATTCATTCGTACCAAACGAAGCCTTAGTGTATTCTCAAAGCACACCGACGATAATTTGTATGACTTTTTTACTTCTTCAGGGTCCATCTCTTTGTCTTGAACCATGCATGCTCTTTGCTTGTTGATGAGTGTTGACATCTATCAAAGGAATATAACGACAATAGCAGCATTTATAGAAATAACAATGCTGGTGCTTTTAGTATATTTGATGTCCTAGAATGTCTTGAACATGTAATACTTTAGGTGCATGTTGTACATGACTCAAACCAAAATAGTGTTTGTGCTGTGTTGACTGTAGCCTTAGGCATTCATTGCTGTAGTATTTTCATTCTCTATGATATTTTGCTGGAAAAAAAAACTAATCTCTCTGTTGTTTTTGTTTTTCCCTATTTGCAGCACTACAAGATCTATCTTGATCTATTGTCAGTACCAATATTTTTAGTTGCGTTTTATGTTCCACAGGTAATCATTTATTACTTGTCTAATCATGTCACTTTATTGCCGTTTTAATGTTAAGAATATGCTGCTGAAATTCTAGATGTTCACTTCTGTATGATGTAAATATATTTTTCCTTGTGCACAGCTAATTTGGATATCTGCTTCTTTTTCAGGCTTGTTTGATTTATTGGACAACAAATGGGACACTCACTGTTATTCAGGTTCTTTGGTGGTGCTTATTATTTAATAGTTTTTTGCATATTGATTGTTTGGCCTGTGATCTAAGTACTTCTAATGTGATCACCTAATAATTGATATATTGTTTTCTGATTAATCAATCTTCTGAGTAACAACCTTAATTTGTTAATTTATTTTTAAATCTTTGTTTTTTATGTTTTTTTTGTTTTAAATTTTCATTACCGTGGCAACTAGGAGATAGAAGACTAGGTGTCAGCAACACCTGTATTCTAGTGGCTAAGCACTATTTTTTGGTTGCTGGATACGTGGTAATGAATGTTTGCCTATACTAAATGAATTTTCTTTGATATGATGTTAACCAGTTGTGGTCGTCTCAAAAGTGGCTTTTTATCTATATCATGAATGTATAGAATGTTATGATTGACTGTTTTTGTTCAAAGTCTTGTTTTGAAATAATATTCTGTATTATGATGTTTAAAATACCTTATCAGGCTACATCTCCCATTGCCAGTTTTGGGTTGGAATCTTGATAACTGTCGAGTTTATTGTGGGGAGTTGAATTGCTATTTTTAGCAGTGGCCTGAACCTCAACTTTTGTTTGGCATGATTTGAATTTATTTTTGATGACTCGACCGATCTTCATAGCATCATAACAAACACTAAAAAAGTTTATGGATTATCTTAGGAAGGAAATATGTTTTGTAAAGACAGTATCTTATTTAAAGGGACACAAAAACCAAAATAAAAAAATCATATTGATGCTAAGCAAGCCATTTTCAGGCTTTTGATTTGTCTCTTTTTGCAGGAACTATGCCTTAAAAATACTATTATGAGGAAGAAGCTGGGGTTGCTTGATGCTAGAAATCTCACAGACATGGAAAATCTTAAACAAATAGTTTCGGTTGGTAAAAACTCAACAGATCCTTTGGCAAGTCACAAAAAAATTCCTGTCCAATGCTTATCTCCTAAAGAACTTCTTGCTGTGAGTATGCTAAGACTGTTAAAAATAATGCACCATGTGAACGTCATGGGTGTCCTTCAACCCTGACTTTTTTTTTGGGTTTGTGACTATAACAGCTTTCAGTCAAACTATTAGCAAATGGGCATAAGGATCGGCCAGTTCACTTACTTCAGTATATCCTCTAGCTTCATTCTTTCTTAGTTTTGTTTAAATGGATGATGCTTGTCGATTTTTGTCACAGATTAGCACTTGAAAAAGACCCTGAATATGTTAGAGCTTTGATTGTCATGGGGCAGACGTTATTACAGAAGGGGCTGCTGGTTGACGCTAATGGATATCTGGAGCGTGCTGTTTCTAAGGTTAGATTTTTGTGGCTCTCTTTGTGCCTTTTTAACTTGTTCTGGTTAAGATTGACATGTTTTTCATCCTAATTAGCATAGGTATGATGTGGGATTCCATAAGTTTCAACCATCAGAATATGGCTTTTCGATCTTAATTTTATGGTGCATGTGAAGTGCTTGAGTTTTTCAACCTTGGGGTTCTGTAATGGCATGATTTTTCTGAGGTGGTATATATGTATATATATATGTGTGTGTGTATATGATTCAATTATCTTGAGATGCCCAACACTTGGTTCAGCTCCATACCTGCCTGAATTGAAATGGAGTTTTGTTCCCAGTCTATTCAATAAAGACACAGCAGTTGTGGTTGCTTCTTCTCTGTTGCAGTCTTCTCAGAGTAAACACGTTCCTATCCCCATTTTGCTCACTCCATTTTGTTGTGGAGTAAGCCGCAACCAATTGATGTTCAAGTCCTACATTAATGTGAAATTTTTGGAATTTATTAGAAGTTATAACTTTAATCTTTAATTCACTTATTCTCAAAAGGTGGCTTAAATTATAAAACGTATCTGCAACATCATTTTGTTCTTGGCAAAAACTCAACACATCCTTGTGAAGTCATCAATGAACAAGATAAAAATATATTTCTGTTTAAAGGTGTTCTAGTTGGTCCACGCACATCAATATAAATTGATTTAAGGTTTTTGTAGCTTTCCAAGCCTTATTAATTGGAAAAGGCTTTCTATTTTGTTTTTCAAGTTGACATGCTTGATATATATTTTTACCATAAATTTTAGGCTGGCTTCTAGCTGAGCGTTTGTGATGCAAGTATTTTGGGGTGAGATGGTTGAAGTGTCCAAACCTTTAATGTCACAACATAGAACCATTTTAGTGTAAGAATGGAACTTCGCCTCTTTCCATCGAATTGAAAGCTTTTTTTTGTCTTCCATTTTAGCAGTCATTGACTGATGACCAGCTCGATCAACAATGGTGAACTGTGAAAAATATTTTTTCCTTAACATTTAATCAACACTCAATTGTCTTTGCCTCATCTTATGCATAAACAACACTTCTAAAATAATTTAAGTTATATAAAAAAAAAATTCAGTTTTCATGGAATCGTCACAAGATTGTCCCATCTTTTTGCAAAGAAGGCCCCTTTAAAAATAATTAATTGTCTCATCAATTATCTTTGTTCTTGAGTTTGGAAGACATGGACAAGGCCAGACAAGAAAATCTTTGACAAATTCTTTTAATCTCCAAGAGAAGAAATCCTGGATTCAAATCTTTCATGCAAGCTCACTAAAATTTTCCCCACAGCCCTGGACTGAAAGTTCGTTTCCATAAAGCTAAACTTTGCTGGCAACTTTCATTTGCCTATCAACGTATTTCTTGATAGTTTCTTTGTATTTTATCCTCAAAACCTTCAACACCCTCTTCAAATTCAGAACTTGCATTCTTTTAGTCTCCGCACCCCCTATGTACAGCTCTTTTAGGCTGTTATGGGCTTCTTTTGAT
Source organism: Viscum album (assembly GCA_963277665.1). Lineage (NCBI taxonomy): Eukaryota > Viridiplantae > Streptophyta > Magnoliopsida > Santalales > Viscaceae > Viscum > Viscum album. The sequence continues at coordinate 1,081,653,995 of OY728132.1, forward strand.
GGTTCATTAGTCATCATCCTCTTAAAAATTTGTACGAAGACCTCAATGTGGATGTAGGAGAAGGCTCCTAGAGCTTGATAAGAACTTGAAAGATTGCTTGTATTTAGGAGAGGAATTCAAACTGAAATTACAGCCGAGGTAGAAGAAGAAGAAGCGCGGAAGAAGAAGAATGAAGAAGGGAGAAAGCAGGAGACACCTAGCACTCCTGCCCAAGCCACAGTGGCCGATTCCCAAGCCCTTTGGCCTATTCCATTACAATACCCCCCCCCCCCACTCTAGCTCCTCAACCCCCTTTATATAACAGCTTCCCTAACAACATGTGGGCCCCAAACATATTCCTTTTTATTCCCCAACATATTCTCCTGAACCAGCCCAGCTGGGCCACATATTCCCTTTGACCCAAGTACCTAACACTGCTGCACCCTTGAAGTTCACCTTGTCCTCAAGGTGAGTCATATGGTGAAGTATTGGTGTACTAGGTGTAGTCGTTAGTCCCATGCTTTGTTCGCCCTGTCGTGTGTCAGGTGGCCCACTCGCTTGCCAACCCCCCTTGGCTCGTGTCCTCTGCACTGGGCGTGGTTGTCGGCTTGGTCTCGCCCCCCTGTCGGTTCATACATTCCATGCAATCATCCAGATATGCCTCTCTGGTTGACGGTCATCCTGCAGCAGGTCTGCCAGTGGATTGGACTTGTCGATGTGTATTTGATTATTCTCAGTGCCTGCTGCGTTCATTGTCGAAGTCACCATCCATGCTAGTGCTTCCATGGCATTGAGTCCCACAAAACACGTGCAGGAGTCGTTGGTTTCGGCACCCTACTGCAAAAGGGGCAGCTGCTTATAGAACCCGTGCTGTGAAAAGGTCCATTGATGCTACAAAAAAGTCTTGTGTTTTTGCTGCGTGAGAGTCCCCTAGTGCTGCATCTTCTCTGTTCTTTGCTCCAGGCTGGAAATGAATTTCTTAAATTCTGCTGGGTCCCTTCCCGTGTGGATCGACTTCCCAAACATCCCCCCGTCCCTGATATGATGCGCTCGATGTGCTGCTGTGAAGAAGACTAGCCTAGGGAGTGGCCATGTGATTGTGCGGCCACCCCTACTTTGCGTTCTGGCACCCCCATAACACTCGATGCTACTGTTTCCGGCCGGCCCCTGCATTGCCCCATCTGTTGCGTCTCCCTATCGTTTGAGTTCCCTGCCCGTGCCTTACGAGGGGCGGTTCAAGTTGGTGGAGACTCCATCAGCGACACCTCATGTTGTAATGGCATCTTCACCGTTAGTAGAGGGATTGCGGCGTTTGTCGGCCCATTGAAACGCTCCAGGAATTCGTCTTCGAACACCGGCTACGCTAGATTTGGATGGACTTTCAACAAAATATGAAACCATTATTTAGCAATTCTCGCCATACATACCTGAATGGAAGGGACCTTCGAGTCATCGGGAATTTGCCGGATGCGGAAGTGCAACTCAGGTCGCATAAGCCATCCGTAGGGATCACTGCCATTAAACTTTGGCAGTTTGACTCGTTCGTTGGGCGGAATTGAGTCTCACACCGCTCTAGCTCGGTTGAGCGTTGCTTGTGGGTCCCCCACGATGCGCCCCTGCTCCGTCGTCGCACCAGATGCAGCTAGTTGCGTCGCATGTGGCTTAGACGGAAGAGGAAACCAGGCTGCTGCGAGCAGTTGTTCCCCTCCAAGTCGCATGCCCAAACACTCTATAAATGACTCCTCTTGCATGTCTCCAATCATCATTGCCACCAAAGATGTGTTAAAGGTAGAAGCGTTCGATGTGCAAGTTGCATGCCTCTCTTTCAGGCTCCTGTCTCCGCTTGACACATTGCCTATAATACTTTCAATCGAATTCGCGTTCCGCTCTAGCGTCTGTCTCAAGAGAGCTACTTCGTCAGGCTCCTTGTGTTTTTGCGTGCCGAATGAGCAGACACCTCCATCGGCATCAACATTCGGCGTCCCAGTCGTCTGCTGCTTTTGCTTATCCCATTTATTGCCCCCTTCAGAAAACACGCCCGGCTCCTCCATAATCATCATCGATTGCTTCTTATTCGGTAACGACGTTTGCTCCAGTTGGCGCATCCCTGCAGTGCAAAATTTCTGAAATTTAGCTTCTTTTTGTTGGTGGTGATCCCAGTTTTGCTCCCACGTGAGCTGGTGTTGCCGAAACTGTAAGAGCGGAGGAAGGATGACAAGTCGACACGCCGGTGTAGGGGGCTATAGGGCAGCCCACATCTGAAACCCAAGCCCTTGGTCCGGTGATCCTGCCATTTTTGGGTCGTGCGGTGCCGAACACCTCACCCGCCAAGAGGTTTCTGATTTGGAGCCTCCCATCGAACTCCTAGCCTGCAACCTCTTTGCGTCTGATCGGTTAGGGAGTAGTCTCGTGTTGCTGGTTGTTGGATTGGTGTAGCCCGATCCATTTTGGATGATGTTGGCCTGAATGCTTCCGGCCCATACTGCGCACTAGGCCACAACTCTCGCAGGTCGAGCTCCGCAGTGAGTTTATTGGGGTTGTAGGGGGCAACACGCCCCTGTTCCGCTCTGAACGACTGTAGCAGAGCTGATCGGACGACACCGACAGAGCATTGTAGCAGTGCGGACATTGACACGACTATTGTAGCAGTTTGGAATTTGGAGACAACGGTACTGTAGCTCCGCGAACATCTTTTCACGGCCATTTTAGGACTTAGGTGGCTGCAATACTGTTGGAGTGTGGACTTCCAACCACCTTTCACTGTAGCAAATGGACTTTCTGTGCGGTTGGTGGAAGAGTGTTTCATCCACTTTGTTAGCTCATTTTGAGCTAGGGTTTCTGTGTTAGAAACTCTGAGATCTCCCTGTAATTGTGCTCTCGAATCATAGTGATGTTTTTGCCACTCTGTGGACGTAGGGATTATTATCGAACCCACGTAAATTGTTGTGTCCTATGAGATCTTCTTCTCGTTCTTTTCTCGTTTTATTTTTTCTTTTCTTCATCTGCAAACCTGTTATGTCGCTGCGACTCTCGGCATTTTCGCAACGCTGGTGTGTCTCCGAACAGTCTGTTGTCATGTCCCGGCTCTGAGGCCCCTCAATCTGTGCCCCAGACCGGAGTGCCACAAGACTCCAGACGCGCCTCCCCATGTGCCAGTGGTTGTCGACTAGCTGCGGGGGTCTAGGGTGACCTTGGAGAGACTTTACCCCCATATATCAGAGTGCACAATAACAGATAAATAACATCCACATTAGAGTATACAGAAGCAATAATCATATCCAATAATAATAAATTAATGCAGAAGTAGTACAAATTCAAACAGTCATGTTGACATACAAAACAAATCACTGAGACGATCATATATACAAAATACATAAATAAAAGAAATAAGACTAGAAAAGAGGTCCTGCCCCCAACTTGAGGCCTCACCTCCAATCTTTTGGTTCCACTCGAGTTGCTCTAGCTCGAACACATAATACCGCACCTCAACCCAACCTGTACCTGTAACCAAGTGAGAGTCTGCTCAGGTATCTAAGTGCGATGGCGGCCTGAGCAGGGTGTGAGTACAAAACTCAGTAGGGAACTACCAACGCGGTCTCGTACATACCGACAATGCAATGATATGTGCATGCAGCATGCTCAATTGAAAACAATAAATAAACCGCAAGACATAAATAAATAAATAATCCACCATCGATCCTCGGGTTTGTGACCCCTATCGACTATACCTGCTTTGGCTAGTGCTAGAGTGTCTATGAGTACAATACGTCACCACAAGGGGATACAAGTCCTGCCTCGAGATCCTATGTACATGCCTCAATCAAAGGCTCGACAACAAGATCCTAGGTGGCCTAGGCATCTCTCCAAACTCCAATATATTGAATGGCTCGAAGCCAATTCCTAGGCATTCCAGACAATCACTAATCAGAATTGTCCTCCATGTCACCATGCCAACCGGCCGGATCCCAGGCATCTTGGGCATCCCAATCAGGTAGAAGTAATGTCATTAAGCTTAACTGGCCGGATCCTAGGGGTCACCTAGGAATCTTATAATAATCATGATAATAATAGCCCCCCAAGCCTGAATGGCTGGATCCTAAACATGCTTGGCATCCTAGGAACCCTTTATATCCAAGGCGTCCCATATAGACCCGAGGTCGAATCCCAACGTTCCGTGCTTTCTTCACGTGGCTCAACAACTGGATCTTGGGAAGCCCATCCAGACATTCATGTAAGTGTCATCATATCATATGAGGCTCAAAAGTTGGATCCTAGGAAGCACCTCTGGGCATCCACCACGTCATCATCATTATATCGTAGCATACTCATAAATCAGATCTCAAGCACATTTGGGCATCCAAAAATGCATCACAATAAATAATGAAAGCATAAAGAAAAGTCAAGGGTTAGCCGAACGTCTAACCGACCACCACTATCCATAGCCCCCTAGGCTCACATGTAAGGTATGAGTTCTAAGGTGATCCTCTTGTTAAACACAAGGGCGGAGGCACCTCACTTGGGTCCTCAGTCTCAGTCTGGTCTCATGGGTCAACACTCAATACTTAGAGGACATCATGCTCCTCAGTAGTTTAATAAACATGGTACGACCTCATGGGCCTCATGGATAAGCATCTCAAGCTACGGTCTAGGGACATGACCCATGGCCCATCTCAAGTCCAAGGTCATCTGGGTCGGTTCGCTCACTAGGCTCGTTCAAGTTCACCGCGCCCAACAGCTCTAAGGCATCTCAAGGGTCATGACTCGGCCTACTAAAGCCGATCGGTATCAAGACACCTAAGCAAGGGCCACTCTTGATTTCAATTCGTTTGATTAACGCCCCGCAATGGGTTCTAGTATCAAGGCATGCCATTAGTCCATGCCTTAGCCATTGGCAGCCGAGGCGTCTAGCCAGTGCACTAGGTCCGTAGTGGCCTAGGCACTTTTCTCTTTTCATTCTTAAGCGTTTCATATGAGTCTAACAAATTAAATTAGATCAACCCATTTAATTATTCGAAACATTTCAATTAAACATAAAGGTTCAACTGCCTCAATGGCGAGACCACACATCCACATGCATATGACGAAAACCATAGGGCAAGTACCAAGGACCACCTACCTCACACGAAGCTTTCCCATTTCATTTTCCAAGTTGGCTAATTTAATTTTAAAGAAAACCTTAAGAAAATTCCAACAGCGACGTACCTTTGTCGAAATGACAAGCAATTGCAGGCGGACGTTGTCTCTGGACATCCTCTCCCCTGGCTACACGAAAGCCCCGTCGAAAATGGGTGATTTCATCATTCTCCGATGAAATCGCCATGAAGCCCTAAACCCAAATCAACACCAAATTAGCGCGAAAGAGGGAGAGGATAGAACGGAAGGAGAGGAGCTCATACCTTGATCAGCCATGGAAAACGGCCAAGAACACCGCCCCAAATCATGGGAAGAAGAAAAGGGAAGGAGAGAAGGCCCTCCGACCGTGCACACAAGAGGGAGAGAAAAGGGGGTCGCCCCCTTAAAATACCCGAGGGGGCCAAAAATATCATTTTCTCCCTCAGAAGGCTACCGACTAGCCAGTACTGGGCCATCGGCTAGTCGGTGGACCCAATAGGCTAGCCAGGCCCTTCGCTGCAGGCTGCAGCCACCCTGCAGCCCAGCCACCTCGGGCTGCCTCCGATCCTTTCTGTACACTCTGGGCTACCTATCGAGCCCCATTTCATGTCTAAAAACACACGTTTGAGGGGTTCTAACTCTCAGAATTCTATTTCGAACCCTTATTCAAAATCAGGCTCATCTAGTAATTCAAAAATTCAAATTCCTTCTGGAATTTTCAACCCATACCGACACAGGATCTTACAGCTATCATGGTTCAGCTTCGCGTGCTCGAAGAGAATTCCACAGCCTGTCACCGTAGGTTCGGGTGCCCACACTGCTCGATAAGGCGAGCTCTACGTGTTGAGTTAATTGCATCACTTGCGGTCGAGTCTCGGGGTTGTGGACGCGAACTCAACTACGAATGTCTTCTTGGAGTCCATGCAAGAAATACTCAACGTAATGCGGTTCAGTTTGGAGGGGTGACAAATAATTGCTCAAATATACTCCTGGATTGGCCTCGTCTGCTGTAGTGCAGCCAATTCCTCGTAAGGATTTTGGATCTCTATGCCACTAAACTGTTCCATTAGTTTCTAATTGAATGTTGTCCAAGACATTCCTGAATGAATATCATTCACAATGTTGAACCAATGGACCACAACACTGATACGATACTGTATGGGTGTGTGGTATCCGTTGGCGAAAAATGTGGAAACCCAAGGGGTGAAAGTGGGAGATATGCAAATAAGGAAATAAATGCGGAGGAAATTAAAAGGGGAAAGGGATGATCAATTAGGACCCCAAGGAGACTTGCCCCTTAAAACCCTAATTATAAAGCGCCACAAAGATTGACCACTCATTTTATAAGTCTTACTTGCATTCATTCAAGAACACAAGAAACACAAGCATAATAATGCGAGAAAACACTCAAATTCGAAATTAACATTCAAGGGGTACAAGAGGTGGCTATTTATAGCCAAATGAGAGGTATACATGTCAAAATACCTAACCCACAAAAGTTTAAACGCTATCCCACGATTTTGACTTTGTTTACATATGTTCATGACTTACAAGATATCCACCAAGGAGACTTTTTGGAACCACCCCCAAGACTTTGAAGATTCCCACTATGACTTTGGAGACAAGGGGCCCACCACTTTATGACTTTGGAGATTTCCTTCATGCAAGTGACTTTAAATTCGTGGGATCAATTCGGTGGGCCATTTAGGTTCACTTTTGGGCTTTAATAAATGTGATTAAAGGCTCATTTGCTCCTTCCATGCATGCATGTTGGGCCTTTTGTAATTTCAAAATGAGGTCATGTAAAGCCTCTTTCATCCTCCTCATTCTTCCTCTTGTCATTGGGCCACCAAGCCCATGCAATGGATCTTCTACATTTATGCTCCTTCCACCATCCATGTCGTGGTCACTTTCAACTCCTCGCTGCATATGTGCACCATGATTCACATCAAACACCTTCCATACCGATCCGTGCAAGTGGTATCTTAACTTCGTCCAGTGTTTGGTTGACTTGAAAGTACAGTTTGGTGCGCGTGATCCAGCCTTTGGGGTGTCTTCCCTCGAACATCGGGAATTCCACTCGCTTTGCAACAATGTGTTGATCGTGTCCAATGGCGATGTGAGGTGTGGTGAGTCCCATCACCCCCCCCCCCGGATGTTGAGGGCGCTTGACTCGGCCGCGTATGCGGCCGAGGCCTCCGTCTCAAATGTCTGATGTTCCACTGCATGTTGCGGCGCCTTCTCCAAGTGACACGTGACTCCTGCAATCATCTTGCGGAGCTCGGCTTGTTCATTCTGGAATTTAGCCAACTCCACTCTCTCATACTCCCAGGTCTGTTGTTTCAAGTGGACTTTCTCCAGTGACACCACCAAGTTGGCGAGAAGGGATTCAAGTCGTCTCAACCTTTTGTCGACGTCGTCCTGATGAGCTTGTTTTCGAGTCCTCATCGCGTCAGTGGGGGTAGAGCTGGTAGTGAATGTTTGTCTGAACTTGGCAGTAGTGCCTGGCTGGAGGAACCTGTCACAGCGTACTAGAAGATGTGGCAGCAGGGGACTCGAACACGGTAGTAGCAGAAAACTGTTACGTCGTCGCTGGGAAGCTGTGGACGTAATCCGGCAGCGTAGGTCGTCCCTGAACGGGTGCACCTCCTCTAAGTTGAAACCGACAGTGCGCGCCTCCTCTGACAACACGTGCCTTGGAATGAATCCCAACAAAACGTGGCTCCTCTGAACGAAAGCCGTCCAAGCGCTCCTCGTCCGTTTGAGAAGAAAATTCGCAGTACGTGCCTCTTTGGCACAGGTGGTGAAGAAGAAACGGCCGATTGGACCAATTGATATGACCCTGCAAGACTACTTGTATATAATAAGGGAAACAAAATGGAATTACAGTGGGAGAGGAGGAAGAAAACTGGGAGAATAGAGGAGAAGACACTCGAGAGGCCCCTTGCACTCTTGCCCAAACTTCTAGTCGAACTATCGAAACAGCCTACATGATATTCCTTCCTTCGTACCCCCACTCTCACCCCCCACACTTCTTATAACGACCCTACCCTCAACAAACTAACAAATCTCCTCTCCACATGGGCCCGGATGCTCCCCCTCGGGTTTTTTTTTTAAATAATTTTTTTAAAAAAAATATTTTTTAAAAACAGGCTAGGTTAATTTTTTTTTTGAAAATACGCCACAAAGGCGGCATCCTTGATGCCGCCTTTGGGCTCGGGTGAAAGGCGGCATCCTAGATGCCGCCTTTCTCATAAAACAGAAAAAAAAATATTTTTTCTTGAATTTATTTTTTTTTTATTTTTTTTTTGTTTTGTTTTGTTTATATATATATATATATATATAAACAAAACAAAACAAAAAAAACACACAAAAATAAAATTTTCAGCAGAATTTATCCGCTATTTAAAATCCAGCAGTACTGCCATTACAGCAATCTGGATTCTGACAGAAGCTCTCACCCAGAGCTCCTTTTTATAAGAGAGCTTACCCTGGAAATCATTCTGCATTTCCGATGTGGGATTCTGGTTCTCCATTTCCTGCACAGAACATTCTGCATTTCCGATGTGAGATTCTGTTTCAAGTACGTGACTTTGAAAGACTATAAAATATAAACTATAAGGCCAATATAAATGAAACTTAAAACATGGATTAAACATATAAAAAATAGTTGAAAACAAAAAAAATCATAAAAAAATGATGATAAAAAATAATTTATAAGCTTTCAAAACCACTTACTTTAAACATAAGAAGTTTCAAGTACGTGATTTTGAAAGCTTATAAAATATAAAGTATATGACCAATATAAATGAAACTTAATACATGAATTAAACATAAAACAAATATTTGAAAATAAAAAGAATTTCGTAAAAAATATTGATGAAATATAATTTATAAGCTTTCAAAACGACAAACATGAAACTTAAAAATGTTTCAAGCACGTGACTTTGAAAGCCTATAAAATATAAACTATAAGACCGATATAAATGAAACATAAAACACGGATTAAACATATAACAAATAGTCGAAAATAAAAAGAATTTCGTAAAAAATGTTCATGAAAAATAATTTATAAGCTTTCAAAACCACTTACTTGAAACTTAAAATGATTAAAGTATGCGGTTTTGAAAGACTAAAATATAAACTATAAGACCGACATAATTTAAAGTTAAAACATGGATTAAACATATAATAATTTATTTAACTATTAAATTAATATTATTAATAATTAATTATATAATAGTTAATTAGTAATATAATTATTCATTATAATTATTCATTAGTAATTATTAAAAATTATTTTATAATAAATAAGTAGTTAATTAGTAATATATTTATTCATTATAATTATTCATTATAACTATTAATTATTATTTATTATTTATATAATACTGAATTAGTAATATAATGATTAATTATATAATTATTAACTATATAATAAATAATTATTTAATTAGTAATATCATTATTAATTATATAATAATTAATTAGTTAATTATAAATAAGATAATTAATTATAATAAGTAATTATAATTATTAATTAGTAATTATTAATAGATAATTATGTAAAAATTAATTAGTTAATTAATAATATTATTATTAATTATATAATAATTAATTAGTAAATTTGTAATATGATTTTTAATTATAATTATTCATTATAATAATTAATTAGTAAATTTGTAATATGATTTTTAATTATAATTATTCATTATAATTATTAATTAGTAATTAATAATAATTAATTATATAAAAATTAGTTAGTTAATTTGTAATATTATTATTAATTATATAATAATAAATTACTAAAATAGTAATATAATTTTTAATTACATTTATTCATTATAATTATTAATTATTAATTAGTAATTAGTAATTAGTAATTATTAATTATTAATTATTTAATTAGTAATATAAATATTAATTACAATTAGTCATTATAATTATTAATTATTAATTATTAATAATTAATTATATAATAGTTAGTTAGTTTATTAGTTATATAATTATTAATTATATAACAATTAATTAGTAAATTAGTAATATAATTTTTAATTACATTTATTCATTATAATTTTTAATTATTAATTAGTAATTATTAATAATTAAATATGTCATAATTAATTAGTTAATTAGTAATATTATCATTAATTATATAATAATTAATTAGTAATATAATTATTACATATATAATAAATATTTAGTTAATTAGAAATACAATTAATAATTATAACTAACTAATTAGTAATTAGTAATTATTAATTATTAATTATTAATTAGTTAATTAGTAATATAAATATTTATTATAATTATTCATTATAATTAGTAATTAGTAATTAATAATTATTAATAAGTAATTACTAATTATTAATTAGTTAATTAGTAATATAAATATTAATTATAACTGTTCATTAAATTATTAATTATTAATTATTACTCATTAATTATTACTTATATAATAATTAATTAGTTAATTATTAATATAACTATTAATTATATAATAATTAATTAGTTAATTAGTAATATAATTATAATCTTTCAAAGTCACGTACTTGAAACATTTTTAAGTTTCAAGTAGACGGTTTTGAAAGCTTATAAATTATTTTTCATTAACATTTTTTTGGAAATTGCTTTTGTTTTCAACTATTTCTTATATGTTTAATCAATGTTTAACGTTTCATTTATATTGGTATTCTATTTTATGTTTTATGGTCTTTCCAATTCACACACTTGAAAAATTTTAAGTTTCAAGTATGCGGTTTTGAAAGCTTATAAATTACTTTTCATCAACATTTTTTTGGAAATTTCTTTTGTTTTCAACTATTTATTATATGTTTAATCAATGTTTAAAGTTTCAATTATATTCGGTTTATAGTTTAAATTTTACAGTCTTTCAAATTCACGTATTTGAAACATTTTTAAGTTTCAAGTAGGCGGTTTTGAAAGGTTATAGATTATTTTTCATCAACATTTTTGAGGAAATTCTTTTTGTTTTCAACTATTTATTATATGTTTAATCAATGTTTAAAATTTCATTTATATTGGCCTTATAGTTTATATTTTATTGTATTTCAAAGTCACGTACTTGAAACAGAATCCCACATCGGAAATGCAGAATGTACTGCACAGTAAAGGTAGAACCTGAATCCCACATCGAAAATGCAGAATGATTTTCAGGGCAAACCCTCTTATAAAAGGGAGGCCTGGGTAAGAGTTTCTGTTAGAATCCAGACTGCTGTAATGGCTGTAGCGCTGGATCTTTAATAGCAGAGAAATTCTGCTGAATTTTTTTGTTTTGTTTATATATATATATATATATATATAAACAAAACAAAAAATAAAAATAAAAATTTTCAAAAAAAAATATTTTTTTAGGAGAAAGGCGGCATCCGCGATGCCGCCTTTCACCCGCAGCGCAAAGGCGGCATCGCAGATGCCGCCTTGCCCCCGAAATGCAAAGGCGGCATCCGGGATGCCGCCTTTGAGGTGCATTTTTAAAATTTTTTTTGCCGGAAGCGTTTTCTGGAAATTTTTTTTTTTAAAAACGTAAAAAAAAAAATAAATCCCTCCCCCTCCCACTAACAGATTAACAAAACCCCCTTTGCAAAGACATTTATACCCCTATTGGGATTCAAACTCTATCACAATCACCTTTTCCATTTTCACAACACCATGGGTATATGATTATACATCCAGAACATGTACTTTCTTGAGCATAATGAAAAATGATCTATTATAAATTTAAAGAACCTGCCAAAGGAAATCAAAGAAGTGGGGAAATTCTTACTTCACTTCCTTGCTTCCCTTCAAAGAAGGGGGGAAATTCTTGCTTCCCTTCAAATTCTTACTTCACTTCCTTGCCTCTCTTCCTTAAGTTTGGTGAGTCGAAAGGGGTGGACGGGTGAGTATTTATTGTAAAATCTTAGTGACAATTTCACAAATATGTGGAATAATAACCTTTACATGTTATTCAATAGTAACAAACTTGTAAACCAGTAATATTTGTCACGTTTTAAATGTCTTTGGGGCTTAGAAATATTCTAATTTCGTTCTTCCAAAATTTTCTTACTATACTGTATCTTGCTGTTTACTATAATATTTTACCATTCATAAAAAATCTAACATTTCACCCCTTTAACAAATTTTAGCATCTTGATCCCAATTATGCAATTCATTTTATCAAATTTAATTTCTAACAATGATTTTTTTTATTTACTAGGAAAACTAAATGTTAAGAATATAGGGGACTGCCAGGTGTGGGCTATACTTGGGATATTGTGCTGCCAGCTGTTGACAGCTGTTATTGGCTGGGTTGTTTGTCAGTGGGTTAAGGGCTGGTGACAGCTGGAAATAGGCTATTAGAGTTTGTTAGTTGGTTAGGGGGCATATTGTATTTTTGTAATTACGTTGTCAGCTGTGGTAGTGGGCTGGAGGGGTATTAAAGTGGCAGCAGGGGGTTGGGATAAGACACGAATTGATATCTGGGAGTTTTCCACAACAGGCTGCTGTGTGGGTTGGTGTGTTGGGACGTTCCAGTTGGGAATCAGTGGATTGGTCTTCCACAGGTTCCTCACTTTCTTCTCCTATTTTCTTCCTGCTCCACTCCTATATTCTTCTCTACCATCCTGCTTTTGTATTTCTGCTGTATTTCTGCCACATATATACTGTGGATTCGACAATATAATTCTGTTTCACTTCCCGTTCTCTCCCTCTCTCATTTTTTCCATAACAAATTGGCGACTCTGCTGGGGAACTGTCATACGAGAGTGGGAAATGCTGTAGGAGGGGAGCCGAACGCAGCAGTTGGACAACCGCCATTGGAGGAGACGCGCTCACTGGAGGAGAGGCGTTGCAGGAGCAGGACGAACGTTTTGTTGGAGCTCGCCTAACGTCAAACGGTTGATGTAGCAAGCTGTTAGTTGAGAGCGATCGAGGAGGAGAAGCTGAGGCGCGACTATGAAGAGGGAGCTGAACGCTGTTGTGGATCCGCCATCGCTACACCGAGGCTTGGACGCCTGTTGCAACGAAGACGCGTGCGTTGTTCGTCTTTGGATTTTTCGAACAGTGCTGGAGGGATTGTTGCTGCAACACAGGTCGGGTGTTGGAAGGAAGCCGTATACAGTTAGTGGTAGCTGTGTGAAACGCACAGGGGAGCAGGCGCTGGGGAAAATCGAGTTGTTGTGCGAGTTTCGATCGCAGGAAGTCGGCGCGCCAGTGAGCCGTGCGTCGTAGGGGATGAAACATACGCAGTACACTACGAAATTTTCCATCACAACAGAAAAAAAGTAGGCAGGTAGGAGCTATTGTTCGTTGGAAGGAAGAATGACAACGAGAGTTCAGGTGACTCCATTTTCGGGGGAGGATCCATGTAGCTGGATCGCTAAAATGGAGGCTTACTTCAAATTCAATCGAACGTCGGAAGATATGAAGGTTCATTGGGCACAGTTGTGGATGGAGTATTCAGTTTTGTATTGGTTCTTGCCATGGTTGAAAGAAAATCCTGGTTCAGGGTGGGAGAAGCTGAAACCAGCACTATTCAAAAGATATTTGGGCAGCAGAGAGCAGCAACGAACAAAGTTATTTGCAGTGGAAGAAACAGGACTGAATGAACTTCCAAGTGCACAAGAGTGGCAGGGAATGGAGGAAGACGTCACACAAACTTCTCCCTGCAACAAGGAGACTTGCCCCACTTTTCCTAGTTCGGGATTAAAAGATTTAAGCATATCTGAAGATGAATGAGTATCCTGTTATTGGTGTTGAGCATGTGGTTCCAGAAATGCTAGTTGTTCGAACTGCCGATACAACTGTTGTAGATGTCGGAAGAGAGGCCGTTAATGAGCTAAGAACTCCCTCCGCTGTTGTTCAAATTGATTGCGAGGATAGTGCAGGGGGTGCCTGCAGTCTTAGAGAGGGGGTGTTGCAGAGGAAACCTATTCAAGCGACACCAGGTTCACTTTCTCAAGCCATGAAAATTCGAGTAGAGCAACCTTTGGTGTCTGTGATGGAGGATATTAGCTACAGAAAGGGCGCCTTTGCACCTAGGATGCCTAGGAAATGTGGCCTACTTGCAGGTTCGGTTTCCAACACGCTCATCCGTTGTAAACATACCTTGTACATGGCATCAACCTTTTTCCTGTTCCAGCTCAAAGATAAGGAAAACAACGTTGTCAGGGGTGCAACACGTTCCCTTTAAGATGCTGGCATTTTTCCAACATGTAAAGCCTTATGGATCTGTTGGTTGTACTCTGGTTTCCTTTGGGAATTGTGTTATAGTAGAGAAGAAGGGTTGGACATGCAGGAGTCGAGTTTGGTGTTGGATGGCATTCATGGGGAGTGTTCGAAAGAGGACTCAAAATTCTAGAGGTGTTAACAGGGATGTAATAATTATTTCAAAGCCCGTTGTTCCTACAACATCAAAGATTGTTTAGGGACTTTGTACAGGATTTGTTGCGCAAGGTGGTGATTTTTCTAAAGAAACTTCTGGTGGTGTTAGCATTTATGGAGGAAAGTTTTCAGTGAGCACCTTACACTGGATCATTGTTGATGCTTGCATACTGAAGGCAGTTGCTATTGAACATTCAAAAGATGCCGATTCAGCTATAGAATCCATTCTATTGGAGGTGCTTCCTTTAATGTCCAAGCAATCTGATGGTCAGATTCCTTCCATTGACTACAAGGGTCCTCGAAGTCCAAAACCCAGAAAGTCGAAATTTCCGGTTGAGTGTTAGTCTACAAATTCAATGGCTGTTGAAGAAGCTGTTGTTGGTCCCTCTTCTAGCCGGGGAATTGCAGCTGGTATGGATGCTGCTATTGTTGATCATATGGCCAATGACTTGCGTGGGGATTCTGCCTTGTTAGATGGGGATTCAGTGGGTTCTTCAATTTCAATTTTTTACAAGGCGGATGATAGCCATGATCATGTCTGTGGAAAAGCTTGTAGTGGGGTTGGTGAGGATTCACAGTCTTGTCAATCCAACATTGTCAAAACTGCACCCAAATAGACCTCTGTAGGATCTCCACTCTCCATCGTGCTGGGAAATTTTGAAGGCAATATCAACTTGAATATTTTGCGTGCTGCTCTCTCAATTTTTAGTAAGCCTAGGCAGCAGCCTGAAGGATTAGTGGCTGGATCATTGGATTTGTTGACTATGCTATTGAAGGATGCTCCCGATGAAGTAGTGAAAGCTATATTTGATGTTTGTTTAAATCTGGTTACCCAAATTGTCCTTCAATGTGATGATCATAGTGAAATGCAGAATGCAACAGAATGTTTTTCTAGATTCATCTCTTTTGGGAAAACAGAAGTTCTGGTGTGGGGTGGTGATGCTAGATTTACAATGAGAAGCTTGCTTAATTCAACATCGAGGCTTCTAGATTCTGATTTGGAGAGCTCTGCATCCCTTTTCGTTGGAAGCTTAATTCTACAACTTATTTTGTACCTTCCATCTCAAATGGCGGAGCATCTTCGAGACCTCATTGCTGCTGTTTTTCGTATCGGTACCAGCGAAGCTTCAACCTTTCTTGGGGCAGCTAAAGAAGGGGAAGGCTACTCTATTTCTGGCGTGACCGAGGTTGCAGAATCCTGGAATTTCAATGGAAAATTATTCCGGCAAAGTTATCCACCTACAAAGGTTGCTCTAGTTTGCTCAAGTGTGTTGCTGACTTCCAATGAAGATGCAATGATACTGAGACCTCCACCCAAGCCGTCACCAGGTGCTGTTGTCCCAACGAACAGCCGAACAAAGGTTGAGTTGTTCCACCTTGAGGACAAGGTGGTTTTTAAGTGGGAGGAAATTGTTAGAAATATAGGGGACTGCCTGGTGTGGAGTGTACTTGGGATATTGTGCTGCCAGCTGTTGACAACTGTTATTGGCTGGGTTATTTATTAGTGGGTTAAGGGCTGGTGACAGTTGGAAATAGGCTGTTCGAGTTTGTTAGTTGATTAGGGGGCAATATTGTATTTTTGTAATTACGTTGCCAGTTGTGGCAATGGGCTGGAGGGGTATTAAAGTGGCAGCAGGGGGTTGGGATAAGACACAAATTGATATATGGGAGTTTTCCACAGCAGGCTGCTGTGTGGGCTGGTGCGTTGGGATGTTCCAGTAGGGAATCGGTGGAGTGGTCTTCCAAAGGTTCCTCACTCTCTTCTCCTATTTTCTTCTTCCTTCACTCCTATATTCTTCTCTCCCATCCTTTTGTATTTTTGCTGCATATATACTGTGGATTTGGCAATATAATTCTGTTTCACTTCCCGTTCTCTCCCTCTCATTTTTTACATAACACTAAATACATCAAGAATTGAATATGGATGTAAAAGCCATTTTATAACCATTAAAAGATTTTTTTTTGCTTAAAAATATCATCCTACTTTCTAGTTTCATATCCTCTTAATATCTCAGCATATGCCCTTTAGTTTAATGTGTTGGTTCGACTAATATGAATAGCATAGTGATCTGTCATGGCTTGAACTTTTCGCACAAGCGGTTCCGTTAAAGTCGTACTTTTTGAAGCTCGGTTCGGACTTAGTCCAAGATGATATATCCACTTCACAAGCTCGATCATGTGCTCTTTGGATGCAATACATCTACTACATGAGTTTGAAATCATAATTCCTTCATTCTACACAATTTCACAATGTCACTATTCTTATTCATACACACCGTATATACTATTTTTAACTATTACTTGTTAACGACTAAATTATCGTTTTGTGGTCAGATTACTATTCAAATGGTTACTTACTAGCTTAGCAATTAATTTCTCAAGCCTTAATTATAAGTAATTCATTTTTCATGTTCAAACCCAAGGTGAGTTTTGGTGTAGTGGTGAACGTGTCTTGGTACACCCTCTGGGTCGTTGGTTCGAATCCGTCCCTCATTAGTTCAGTTTAAGGTGGCGCACGCTTTAGGGTGTTGCAGAGTGTTCTTCCCTATCCGGAAAAGTCCTTTTATTCTTTCACTTTTAAATTTTATTTATTTATTTTTGACAAAGTTTTGCAAAATATTTTTCTTGGTTCTTACATCAGCTACTACGTGGCATGTTTGTACATGCTCTCTAATTTAAGGAACTTTATAAGTTTGAATGTTTTATTTTTAAATTAAATATTTGTACATTTTCTCTGACATTTGGAATGAAAGCATGGCACAGTACAGTGCATGGGATATGGTTGAATTGAGGTAGCTCTGATTGTGTATTCAATTCTTTTAGCATCAACGTTTGTCACTGTGCATTATTAACCACTGATCCAAGTACTTTCCCCCTCATTCTGATCAGCTCTATCAACTTAGCCATCCTATGGGGGTCGAGAACGTTGATCTTCTGATTCAGGCATCTCAATGGGCCGGTGTTGTTTGTATTCGACAGGTGTTGCTCGCCGTTGCCAAGATCTACTTTTAAATTAATGTATTATTTAATATTTACACACGAGGAGTTGAAAAGAACTGATGTTTTCTATGGTGGTCAGACATGCTGCTTATCATGATGACTGATGCTCTAATTGACCTTGAGGTATTTTGAATGGAACCAGGAATATGGGCCCCACCAGTTGGGTTGGCTTGTATAACCTGTAAAAAACATGGGTTGGGTTTGAGTTTTCTTGGCCCACTTAACCGACGGTTTAAATGTGGCGGTCCATATAAATAGCAGATGACCCATTTATATATATATATATATATATATATATATATATATATATCATAATAAAAAATTTATACATCTCAGATGTTTATTTGGTTAAATTGTACATAATTTTCTTTTTTTTTTCTTTTTTTTAATAAAGATTTCCTTGGATTTGAGTATATTTACATAATAGTTAGCGAGGTTACAAAAAATATTATAAAATTAATTATATAATAATTGGATTAATTATCTGTACCGACCACCCCTCGGCCCATTCTTAGTGAGTTGGGCTGGGAATATCCCGACTGAAAAACGAGTTGTGTTGGGGCTGGTTGGCCCATATTCCCACAGAGGAACGTTTTGTTCTTGGCATCCATGGGTATGTGCTTCTGGTGAAAATCATCTGCATTGTTATCTGGGACAAGTGGAATGTGATCTGTTATGATGGGGGCAGATGCAATTTTTTGATGGCTCCTGATATATTTTCGCTTTTTTGTTGCGTGACAGGGGAAAACTGCAGAAGGAATTACACACTTGCAAAGAGTTGCGGACATGAAAGAGCCAGAGGATTTAACTGGCAAGGTCCATTACTTTGACGGGCTGCTGTTGTTTGCAAGGTATACGGTTTAGTTAAAATTTCAGTTATTGAGCCCAATAAATAAACCACCTTTAAAAAAATTATGATTTTCACGGAGAATGCTTAAAAGATGCTTTTTCCGTGCTCGTTTGAGTTTTACATTGAAAAAATATACCACTATAACACCGTTATATTTGACAACACTTGTATAAATGTGAGCACAGAACCTATCACTCCCGAGAAGTGCTTCTGCACAAGTGTTTGTAGTTTCAATAGGAGTGACAACTCGTCATGACGTGATATGAGATAAATGGGTTTGGGTCAGACATAAATAGATTTAGGTTGTAATTGAGTAATCTAACTCGAATAAAATTCGGACGGGTTTGGGTTGACCATTTCTGAACCATCCAACACATGTAACCCGATTAAAAATATAATAGTAATTAATTTTATAATATATTTTATTCTTATAATCAACTTTATTTGAAATAATTCAACACGTTTGTAACACTATTTTATGTGGGTCAAGTTGCGGTAGTGATAACATATGTTTCATATCAATTAGGTTATTTTTATTTTAAATGTGATAATTTAATTTGGTTTGGTCATTGACTTTATGTGATATTGACTAGTTGAACATCTCATGATACAGTGTATGTTATATATTTTTGAAGTTAAATGGGTTTTGGGGCCGTGTTAAGATTGACTTATTCATAAATGGATTGGGTTTTGGTCAATCTGTTTAATTAAATGGGTTGAGTTATGGTTAAGCTTAAATTGGTTCACAGGACAACCAACTCGACATAAATGGGTTGAGTTTTGGTCAACCCGTTTAATTAAATGAGTTGTGTTACGGTTAAGCTTAAAAGGTTTCACAGGACGGCCAACTTAAATGGGTTCACATGACACCCAGCTTGACACGAACCCAACCCGAATTCCCGCCGTCTGATTTTCATTCGGTGTTGCTGAACACAGCATTAAAGTATCATGCCGATTACTTCTGACGTTGTTGATTAGCCTTGTGGTGGTGAACATTTAACATTATGCTAACGCTAAGATATTTGTTTTTCAGTGCTTTATACAATGATGGCCGTAAGGCTGAAGCTGCAAATGTATTGCGCAAGGTTGTTTCATACAACCCTGCGTATAGGGAATTCTTGGAGCAGTGTGAGAGTGGAAGAGGCGACTGATTTCCATTGTGAGCTGTAAACCCTTCTTCCCTCTAATTTATCCTCAGTAGTATCTAGCAGTAATAAAATTACAACAATAATAATAATAATAATAATAATAATAATAATAATAATAATAATAATAATAATAATAATAATAATAATAATAATAATAATAATAATAATAATAATAATAATAATAATATTATTATTATTATTATTATTTTTAGAATTGAACATTTCAATGGGATTGCAGAACGTAAAATAAATTAGAATTGGTAATTCTGAAATAAGGCCCGTTTGGCACCGGAAAGAAATTCGAACCGAAAAAGAAAAGCTGAATACAAGCTATATGAGGGATAACTGTTGCGTTCCAAACTAACATTAAACGGAAGAAAGTAGAGTTTTTTATTCCTTTTTGTGAAATTGGAAAAAAAAAATCGTTAGTTCCACCAGCACTTCCTAATTCTATGGAGCACCGTAAAAATACCAGGGAATTGGCATGAAAGAATCTTGAATCATGAAATTCGATCTTGTAGTATGTTACAGGTGGAGCGATGGTTATGTAAGTGAAGGCCATCGTTGCCTCATGACAGCACACCGGAAAGTGAGGCAAGTGAAAACTTTAGACCAGCTGAATCCAAGGAAGATTGTCGGCGTAAGCATTTCAAGTGATGCACGATCATGTTTTGCATATTCAATGGTAAATTTAATTATTAGAATGACATGAGGTATGAAATGATAATAATCTTTTGAAATATTGTAGTCTATGTTGTCTCTAAATGATTATTATCATGGATAATTTTAGCATGATGATGATATGTCAAGGCTTGTACGTATGTGGATTCTGAGCAAATCAATCAATTTTGGGAATGCCACATGGATTGTAATGTAGCTCCATATCTTATGCCCTTTTGAGCATGTGATTCCATTAATTTGAATCAAGAATTTGTTTGTGTGCCATGACACTGCCAAGATATATTTCATTTTTACATTGAACAAATAATCACTTAAAAATACTATTTTAAGGTCACAAAGAACGAATCCATGCATGCCTAAAACATTCGGCGGTATAATTCATAAACCCAGAATTGTGTATTAATCTACTAAATCAACTTAGGATGACCCCTTTGCTAATAGAGTTAACCCATGTTGAGGAGTGAATCTAGTTTCACAAATTGGAGACGTTCGGTGGTGTCATGATTAGCTGGAGCACTGAAGTAGTTATGGGTGGTTAATTGTTGCAACTGGATTATCAATGGCCTAATGTTGGATGGTTGTCAACAATTCAATTAATGGTTAGATGCAGTTGGGTGGTAGAGTTGTGGTTTCCACAGTATCAATAAGAAAATAGGTGCAATCGGGAGTTACAGTGACTAGTAAGGAATATTTGATCCACAAATGATGATTGAGGTTATGAGGTTTGCCTATAAATAGGTGGTTCCTGTGGGGATGATTGTAAGTTTGTCTTTTGGTTCAAGTAGTGATTAGTGAGATCTCCCAAGAGTTTCTCTCCTCTCCCTTTAGTCTTTAGTGAGTTGTAGTGTTTTTTCATGGATGTAGAGTGTCCCTAACCACGCTAAATTCTTCTTGTGTTTTGTTCCATTGTTTTCATGTTGTTGCTTGTCAAAGTCTTGTTGGTTGATATGGAGTGTCGTATAAAGTTTTACGCTTAAATACTCCATTATCGAGTGTCTTTAAATGCCTAGTATTTGTTTCACGTGTTGAAGTCTGGAGGGTGGATTCATGTTTTGGACACAACAAAAACAATAAACATGGCCGATCTTTCCTTTGAAACCCAACATGTGTGAAAAATAAATGCAACGAATGAAATGGAAGCTAATCAAACAATGCAACATGAATCCAATTCATAAACCAATATTTGTCTCAAACTATAATATATTTGCCACGTCATAAAAAAAGGAAATCAGGTTGCCAAGTCCAAATCGAGCATGCCCTTTGTCTCAAATTTGGTACACACTCATTTGGTGTATAATGGCAGTGATTACCCATCGTTTGCATTTCCCATGGCACATTGCGATCTATGGAGAAATCTTTGTTTGTGTACCCCTTTCCACACTAAAGTCATCATATCAAAGTTTGTGTGTTTATCTCACATCACACTGATCATTATATCAATGTTGTCCCCTGCCTCATATCACACTACAATCGTCGTATCAATGCTCACATTCGTGTATTATCCCACACTATGATCATCATAAATATCACACAATATAGCAATCATAAAAATGAAGAGAGATAATTGAATATATGAGGTGTTTGGTATGCCAACAAGTCAAGATAAAACAAAAACTATGCAAAGGAATGGTGCAACTACTTCCTATTTTAGTATGGAACTGGGACAACAACATGATATTTTTTTCACGAGTCTCCTGAAGTCATCAAAGTGAAACAATTCTATATGCTTTATCGTTGAGTGGTTGACTAGATTTGTCAATTTATGAACTATATGTGAAGATTTCACCCCTTTTCATCTTTCCATGATTTTTATAAATGCAGTGGTTAAACTCCATGGTGTTCTGCTATAAATTATAATAGACATTAATATGTGATTCACATCAAAAATTTGGAGTGGACTTTAAAAGGCTCTAAACTTAAACATAAATCTTGGCGCTGCTCATCATACTCTAACAAATGGATTTTTTTGATAGACTATCCAAATATTGTAGGATATGTTAAATTCTTATTCACTTGAATTCCAAGGGTATTGGGATTAAAATCCTCCATTGGTGGAGTTCTCCTACAAAAACAATATCCATTAGGGCATAGAAATGACACCATATAAGGCTCTTTATGGGATGAAATGCTAGATTCCAACCTGGTGGGATGAGGTTAATGAAAGAAGATTATTGGGACCGTAACTGGTTCAAGAGATGGCAAAGGTGTGGGGGATCCAATGACACATCAAAGCAAAATAGAGTTGACAAAAAAGTTATGTCGATAACCGAAGATTGGATTTAGAGTTCCAAGTGGGGAGCCATGCCTTCTTGAAGATATCACCACCAAAGACAATCGTGATGTTTGATAATAATGGAAAGTTATGCTTAAGATGCGTTGGATCTTTTGAAATATTAAAGTGGATATGTGTAGCATCCCAATATTTTAAGATATATTTCTCTTTAAATAATTTGAAGTGTTTAATAACTTGCTTAACACACAACATCGAGCTTTAAATGAATTGAGATATATTATATAAAATATTATTATTTAAATGTGATAACCTAGTTGTTGAATTGATGGCTATGAATATGAGTAACCACATTATAAAATATGTGTATAATGGTCCTACTCAATACAAATGCATTGATGAATGGTTAAGAAACTCACTCAATTTTTAGTAAAGTCATTTTATATTTCAAAAATGCATTTTCTTTAAAAATGATTTTATTGTATTTTGTGTGGGAAATATAATTTATTTCTACCACTTTTAGAAATTTTATTTTATAAAATGAATAATATTTTTGAAATCATCATATCAAAATTAACTTATGGTGAAATTTTAGGATTTTTCTAAAATGATTGATTTTTCAGTGAATAGTGAAAAATATTGATTTTTCAAATACCCTCATTTATTAAATCAAGTAATTTAAAATCCCCATTCTATTTTGGATTTGGTCTTAAAGTGACATATGATCCATTTGATTTAGAATAATATAATTAATTTTATTTTAATCATAAATATTCATGATTTTGATATATGTTAATTTTATGTTTAAAAACACATTTATTTAAAAACTATTTTTTCACTGTGTTTTGCACATTTATATTAAAATCGTTTTTTTTTTCATTTCTAGAGATTGAATCATAAAAAAATATTTCATATTTAGAATTAGGAGGATCAAAGTTTTTAAATTGGTCCCTTTTATTTTTTGGTCATTATTAATAATAACCCTCATAAATATTTGTCGCCTCAGTATGGGTAAAACGGGTAAAATAGGATTTGAACTTTGGGATACAAAATTTTTATAACACTTGCCTTTATCCTATTGGATGAGTGGAGTTTGGTCATATGCATCCAAGTCTCGAATATATGGCCACTTGGTTCCATTTGTTTTTTATCATGACCTTTATATTATTTTAAGAAAAGAATAAATACAAAATGTCACTCTCTTGACTTTAATATCTCTAATTTTTTTACATTAGTATAAAAAGAGGACAAGTTTGGTTCTAAATTTTTATCTAATAGATGAATTAATTGTTTTTATCATGGTATTTTTTTTTAATTTTTAGTTATTGAAATAATTACCTTAAATGCTTACACAACGCTGATACAATGCTTGTGTAAACAGTATAAAATAAAGTAAATGATTTTAAAAAGTATAAAATTAATTTTCTTTAAGAGATTTAGAAGATAAATATAACATATTAGGGATGTTTGAAATGTTTAGATTCGAATTCCTTTGCTTTCATATTGTTTTCAAAGTCAAATTAAATAAATAATTCCAAAAATGACATTGATGATATTTTATAATAAATAATATTTTATTAAATGATTTAAAATTCATAAAAATATTATATTCAATAAAGTGAATGAGATATGGTTTAAAATATCAACCATGGTTTATTTATGGGTCGCTTATCCTTTTATGGTAACATTCTTGACTTTTAAAGGGTAGAAAGCTTTGATATTGCGGTAATTGTCAAAAGGGTTAACAGAGGGTTAAAACTAAAAGATAAGGGTGAAAACATAACAAAAACTCGTCCAAATTTTATTGGATGAGAGGATTTCAACTCATCTTCATCTTATATTCAAATTATATCAATTTGGATCAATCTTTCTTTGAAAATTAATTTATATTAATTTTATGCTCTAAGTAATTCCAAGAGTGCCCATCCCCTCACTTATAAAAGAGAACCTTTTCTTTTCTTTTCCTCACATATTTTGTGCCTTCAAGCTCAACCAAGATTTGCCATAATATCTTTCTAACTTCCTTCACCACATCTTATAGCTTCCGATCTTTCCAAAATACCACCCCTTCAAGGATGAAGGTGTAATCCAAAAAAGGTTTCTCAATAGAGAGGAGGCTAAAATCACTTACAAAGAAGGTCAAACCTGAGGTAAGGGTTTTCTCATCTCACTTTTGTTTTCATGAGACATATGCAATATTCACCATTTTTTTATTTCATGTGGTGTATATATTGTCCCTTTAATATGCTATATCGTGAATCCCTTTATATTCATGGTATTTAAAGTTTCATTTGAAATTATTTCTTTCATAAAGGTTATGGTTCAAAAGATACCAAAGTGGTAAGGGATTTATATTACAATCTCATTGTTTATCGGGATTGTTTATGATTAAGTTTCCGATGATGAAATTTTATGATCCATATTTTAAGAAACACATGAAAGTTCTTCTCCTTTGGTTAATTCTGGAGATTACATATTTTTCTTTCATTTTCCTCACTTCAAGTACTCAAGAAACCAAAAGATCGTTTTTAAGGAAAACCGATTTTGTTTTTTTACTCGGCTGGGGATCTTTTTCTTCCATGTCTATGTTTTATTTTAAATGTTTTCAAGAATGTTTTTGACTATCCTCCAATAATTTTTAAAATTCATTTTTACCCATATTTTACTTTTTAAAAAAGGTTTAAAATGAATATTCTTGTCATTTTCTAAATGAGTTACTTTTTTCCAAAAGTGTGAAAAAATATTTGTTTTGAAAACACGACATGAACAAAATTTTCCACTGTCAAGACTGCTCAATGTTTTAAAGATTCCTTTTTAAGTTTCCAATTTTTTTTAAAGAAAAATTTTTCTTTAATATTTGGGAAATTTTTAGATTTTAATAAGTGATTTCATAGTGAAAAGGGTATTTTTCTAAAGAAATTTTCCAGTGATATTTTAGAGGTATTTTCAACTATGAAAAAAAGGATATGATCCAATGGTACTATATTTATTCTTTCTCTGGATGATTTATGTTGATGAAGTGTTGATGTTATATATTCTTGATTCAATACGAATAATTGTTGACTTATAAGGCATTTTGAGATTGAATTGTTTTGATCATTAAAGATATAAGGAATGCATAAGACATGGAAGTGACAGGTGGATCCTAGTTATAAATAGCCCCTTGATGCATCAATAGGTATATTGAGGCAAAATTGGTTGATATGATGTATAGGATGAGGCTGTAAGATCATTTCATAATAGTTGGGTATTTGCTACATGCTTTCCTATATAATGATAATGTTTTGGTTGAGAGGCCTTAATGGAATAATAATGTCTTGGTTGAGAGGCCTTGGTGGAATGATAATGTCTTGTTTGAGAGGCCTTGATGGCAAGATTCATGATTTCTTAGTTGAGAGGCCATGATCATGAATGTTCAGAATTATTCATTTCCTTTATTAAGAATTCAATTTTTATTATCCATGTGTTTGATATGTCGATATTAGTCATGGATTCTCATTAAACTCATGTTTCTGATTGAATGAAATATGTTTTTATCATCAACTCTACCATGTTAATTATTCCTTATTTACTCATGATATCTTCCGCTATACATAACCCTCACTGAGCATCTGGGATCACCTTTTATTTATTTTCCTTTTCCCAAGATACAAAGAAGGATATTATAAAAAATATTAAGGATGAAAGAATGTTTCTTATGCTATGTTTTTATATTTATAATTTAATATGATAATCATGTATGTATCTAGTTTACCAAGATTGATAAACCATCCATTCTTTTGGGATGCAATCACTTATATCTAGTGCCAATGTAATAAATCAACCACCGACTATGGGCTACTATGATTGAGATATTTACTGTTGGTATCAGATAAAGTTTAGTAGAAACCTTAAGAACAAGATTTTAATTGAACATAACTAATATGAGAATTATGATAATCCCTTATAGTAATTGAGAACTTTTACCATATATGGATTTTTAATTTATGGCTCAATATTCATGATGATTATGACCATATTAGGGTAGTTGGCTCAGGTTATGATGAATAACCTTTCCTATATAGAACAACCTGTTGTTCCAAAACATGATTCACTTAAGTTGGATCACTTCATGAGACAAAAGATTCCATATTTTAATGGAACTACTAGTCCATTGGTAGATGAACAATGGATTAAGTCCTTTGAAAAGATATTCCTATCTTCAGGAATTAATAAAAGTGAAAAGGTTATTATGGCAGTTTATTGTTTGAAAGGATTTGTTGATCAATGGTGGTCATTGATCTAGAACAATAAAGAGGTTGATGAAATAGAAATCATAAAATGAAGAACTTTTAAAGTGATATTATTTGAGAAACACTTTCCTCATGAGCAATGAGTTGATATAGAAAGTAAATTCTTCAATATAAGACATAAGGAAGAGGAAAATATTGTTGAGTATGAGGTAAACTTTACAAGATTAGAAAGATAGGATATAGATTGTGTACATAATATGGAAAATAAGATTGACCATTTCTTTGATGGGATTAATCCAATCCTCTGAAGGGAACTAGTCTCTCAAATGTTTTCATCATATGATGACATGGTATCAAGTACCATTAAGATAAAGAAATAATTCTCCAAGTTATATGTTTTCAAAGGAAATAAAGAGAAGAAGAGGACGATTGAGTTCTATGAAAAAATAAATGAGGTGAAGGAGAAGAAAGGAAAGATGGAACTTTCCACATGTGAGAATTGTGGAAAGAAACACCCATGTATTTTCTTAATGGGAACACGAGTTTTTTTCAAGTGTGGAGAAAGGGGTCATAAGGCTCTTGAATGTAGTGCAAAGAAAGAAACTACTTCTATCCAATACTTCAGCTATAAAGAGATGATGCATTATTCAAACTAATTTCCCAAGTGTCAAGGTAACTTACCATAGAATAAACCAATGGGAGAATGCCAAGATTATGCAATTACTACAACTGAAGTTGAAATATCTTAAGTTGTAATAATTGATAACATAAAATCATGCTTTATTTGATTCCAGACCTACTCACTCTTTTCATGGATATAAAATCATCCATTTACACTTTGAGTAAATAATTTTCAACCAAGACACATAGCAGGAATCTAGTTATCAAGCGATTCCTGTTAAGATGAAAAACTATTCCCTAGTTGCAAACATGGTTGTTATACTTATGTCTGGCTTTGAAATAATCTTGATTTTTGGGATTTATTTAGTTGTGAGGATTTAGGAATTATTATATGATTCATAAAATAATATAGGAAAAGGATCTTGAAATAAAAAATTTATTTCTTTTACCTTTATTACTAATAATTTTGGTGGTGTTTTCACACCTCACTGATTTATTGTTTTGTGGTTGTTAACTTCCTCATGACCATATTTTCTATCACTCTCTATTAGTCCTTGGATGTTAGTATTCCCTTTCATGTCTATATTTTAACTTCCTACCAATTTTCTCCTTATTCAAGAACCAAAATATGTGATATTTTAGACAACCTTTATGTTTCTCACTTTCCCTTTTCAAAAGAATTATTATTATCCCTCTGTACGATGTGAGTTTTCAATAAAGGTTGATCCATTGATGACCAAGATAAAATTGTGAGGGTAAAATTTATTTAAGGGGGGTAGAATGTAATAACATGAGATTTTAATATATATTTCTTTTTAATTAATTTTAAGTTTTCAATAGCTTACTTAACATGAAACACCAAGCTTTAAGTGAATTAAGATATATTATAAAAACTATTATTATTTAAATGTGATAACCTATCTGTTGAATTGGAGGGTATGAATATGAGTAACCACATTATAAAATATATTTATAATGTTTATAATCAATACAAATACATTGATTAATTCTTAGGAAATACTCACTCAATTTTTAATGAAGTTGTTTTATACTTCAATAATGCATTTTCTTTAAAAATGATATTATTACATTTTGTGTGTGGAAATTATAATTAATTTATACTAATTTTAGAAATTGTATTTTATAAAATGAAAATCATTTTTGAAATCATCATATAAAAATTAACTTAGGTTTAAATTTTGGGTTTTTTCTGAAATGATTGATTTTTCAGTGAATAATGAAAAATACCGATTTTCAAATACCTTCATTTATTAAATAAATTAATTTAAAAGTCACATTCTATTTTTTATTTTATATTAAAGTGACATATGATCCATTTGATTTATAATAATCTAATTAATTCCATTTTAATCAGAAATATTCATGATTTTGATATAAGTTAATTTTTATGTTTAAAAATGCATTTTTCTAAAAATTATTTTTCGTTACGTTTTACAAAATTATATTAAAATTGATTTATGCCAATTCTACCAATTTAATCTTAAAAAATTTATTCCATAGTTATAATAAGTTAGATAAAATTTGGTAAATAGTTCCCTTTTATTTTTTTGTCATTATGAGTAATAACCTTGGTAAATATTTATCACCTATGTATGGGTAAAACAGATAAAATAAGGTTAAAACTTTAGGATAAGACTTTTAAAACTTCTCTAGAAAATACCTTTATCCTATTGGATGAGTGTATTTTGACCATTTACATCGAATTCACAAATATATGGCCACTTGGTTCCATTTTTCTTTGATTATGACCTTTATATTATTTTAAGAAAAGAATAAATACAAAATGTCACTCTCTTTACTTTAATACCTCTGAAATTTTTACATTTGTTTAAAAATTGGAAAATTTTGATTCAAAATTATTATATTATAGGTAAATTAATTTTTTTTATCATATTTTTTTTTAATTTTTAGCGATTAAAATAATTACCTTAAATGCTTATGCAATACAGATACAATGATTGTGAAAATAGTATAAAAATAAAATAAATGATTTAAAAAACTATAAAATTAATTTTGTTTGAGAGAGTTAGTGTCCCATGATTTTTTTAAATAAATATAACATATTAAGTATGTGTGAAAGGTTTATATTCGAACTCCTTTACTATCATGTTGTTTTCAAAGTCAAATTTAATAAATAGTTCTAAAAATGACATTAATGATATTTTATAATAAATAATATTTTATTAAATGATTTAAAATTCATAAAAATATTTTCTTAATCCAAGTGAATGGGATATGGTTGAATATATCAACCATGGTCCATTTATGGATCAATTTTCCTTTTATGGTAACATTCTTGACCCTTAAAGGGTGGAAAACTTTGATATTATGGTAATTGTCAAAATGGTTAACAAGGGGTTAAAACTAAGAGATAAGGGTGAAAAAAATAACAAAAACTTGTTAAAATTTTATTGGATAATAGTATTTAAACTCTTACTCATATTATATTTGAATTATATCAATTTGGTTCCTTTTTCCATGAAAACTAATTTATATTAATTTAATAATTTATGTAATTCCAAGAGTGCCCCTCCCCTAACTTAGAAAAGGG
This sequence comes from Viscum album, assembly GCA_963277665.1. Classification (NCBI taxonomy): domain Eukaryota; kingdom Viridiplantae; phylum Streptophyta; class Magnoliopsida; order Santalales; family Viscaceae; genus Viscum; species Viscum album. Next base: position 1,081,683,804 of record OY728132.1, read on the forward strand.
AACCTCTTCTCCTCTCATCCTCATGCGTTTTGAGCCTTCTAGATCATCCAATCCCTACCATAATACCTCCAGATCTTCTTTCACCACATCTTATAGATTCTAGTATTTCCCAAAGATCACCCCTTCAAATCTTAAGGTGTAAGCCAAAAGAGGTTTCTCAATGAAGAGGAGGCTAAAAGCACTTACAAAGCAAGTCAGACCTGAGGTAAGGGTTTTCTCATCTCAATTTTGTTTTCATGATACATATGCAATATTAACCATTTATTTCTTTCTTATGGAGTATATACTATCCCTTTGATATGTTATATTATGAATCCCTTTATATTCATGTTATTTAAAGTTTCACTTGATGTAATTTCTTTAATGGGGGTTATGATTCAAATGATAACAAAGTGGTAAGGGATTTATATTATAATCTCATTGTTTATTAGGATTGTTTATGATTATGTTTTCTATAATGAAATTTTATGATCTATATATCAAGAAACACATGTATCTTATTCTCCTCTATTAATTTATTGAGATTACATGTTTTTATTTCATTTTCATCACTTTAAGTACTCAAGAGACCAAAACAATTTTACAAAGGAAGACCATCTTTGATTTTATACTTAGTCTAGAATATTTTTCTTCCATGTACATGTTTTCTTTAAAATATTTTTGAGAATGTTTTTGACTATTCTCCACTGATTTTTTAAATTTATTTTTACCCATATTTGACTTTTCAAAAAAAAGGTTTAAAATGAATCTTCTTATCATTTTCTAAACAAGTGAATTTTTACCAAAAGTCTGATTGGAGTAATTATTTTAACAAACAATACATGAACTAAATGTCCCACTGTTATGACCACTAAATGATTTGAATATTCCTTTAAAAGTTTCCAAATTTCATTTCAAAGAAAATTTTTTCTTTAATATTTGGGAAATTTTTAGATTTTAATAAGTGATTTTAAAATTAAAAGGGTATTTTTATCAAAAAAATTTCTAATGATATTTTAGAGGAATTTTCAACTATGAAAACACCCATTGACGTTATTGGGGATATGATTCAATGATACAATCTTTATTCTTTATCTAGGTGGTTTATAATGATAAAGTATTATTGTTCCATATTCTTGATTCAATATGGATAATTGTTGACTTATGAGGCATTTTGAGAATGAATTTTATTGATTATTACAAAAATAAGGAATGCATAGTGTTAGGGCCAATAGGGGCCTATATATACCCTGAGAGGGGGGGTGAATCAGGGTATGGATATTCTTTTTCAAAGTTCTTTCTGCCCCACTGGATCTTGACCTCTTTGTTACAAGGGTCACTTTGTTTGCACTTGTGTGGTTACTGTGATCAGTTGTCTCATTTACCTGATGATGATGCTTTGAATGCAATGCAGGAAAGTAAGCAGGCAGACACATAGATTTTTACTTGGTTCACCGCTAAGGGCTACGTCCAAGGAGCATACGCCGACAAGTTGCCGGTTCGTACCAAATTCCACTAGGCTTCACTAGCTGTGGATTACAATGTTCGGGCTAGATCACTTCTATGCCCAGGCTCACTGCCTATACAAGGTTTAGGGTCAGCTCACTGCTTTCCCAAGGGTCACTCCCTGTTTCTCTCTCTCTGGCTCACTGCTGGTGGAGAGGATCACCTTCTTCCTCTTCCTAAGCTCACTGCTCTTGGAAGGGATTCACTCACAGTTTATAGACCTGTAGGTCTCTTCATTTCCATGAAGGAATGCATCTTCCTCTGTATGTAGATGCTCTGTTGAAGTCCAACTTTCACCCGCAGATGAATCTCACTTTGCACCGGATGTACCGGGCAACCTCAATTTTTACGCGCAACCCTTACGGTGTCTTGCGCGCAATTTCTATGCTTTGCGCGAAATTCCTTTTTCGCGCAACCTCCAAATTTTACGCGCAGCCTGGAAACTGTCTTGCGCGCAATTCACTGCCTTTGCGCGAAATCCACTTTTCGCGCAACCTTCCTTTTACGCGCCAGCTCAAACTTTCTGCGCAGCCTTTGCTTTTCGCGCAATCCGACTTTACGCGCAAACTTTAAGTTTACGCGCAACACCCTTTCAAACTTCAATTTCGCGCACCAGAGCTCGGGTATTTTCTATGTCTTGAACTCTCCCGAATGGAGGAGGGTCACTTCATATTTATAGGCAAAATCGACCCCGCGCGAAAAACCCTCCTTGAGCGCGTAATCCGCGTTGATCGCGAAATACAAATCTTCCGCGCACAACCATTTTCCGCGCACTGCTCCATAATTTCGCGCACCTCATGCCTTTGCCATTTTACGAGCTTCGGACCTCGTAACACCTCTTGCGCGAAATACTTCATCCGCTATTTCGCGCGCCACTTCAATTTTCCGCGCACGCCTCCAAAATTTCGCGCGCCCCATGCCTTTACCGATTTTCAAGCTTTCGGCCTTGAAACATCTTTTGCGCGAAATACCATTTCGCGCAACCCGCTGTTTTGCGCGCCACACTTCAAGATTTCGCGCAACCCTCTAGTTTTGCGCGCCACGCTTGATTTTTCCGCACACCTTCTTCATTTCTCTCTCCTCAACCTTTGCCAACAACATATCACTCCATTTTCCATTGGCGATTTTCAGGCCCAAAAATTTGGCAAACACTGGAAAACGGCGCCACCTTGTACTGCTCTTTTGTACCGCCTCCAGATCGTCCTTTCCTTTGTCAAAGTTCTTTGTCAACATGGAATGTCAACAAATTCTCGGGAACTCGACAATTCTCCATGGAAACCTGCTTTGTCAACAAACACAATCAACCCAAAAATGCTGTAATGCTACCTTGAGGGATTTTTGCCCAACAATCTCCCCCTTTGGGTTTGTTGACAACTCTTCACAACTCTGCTCAGAAATATTTTCTGCACTTTGATACCTCACTGAGTCTTCTTCCAGCTGCTACCACTATTCGCCTCTTGCGATTATGATAGCGTTCAAGGATTCACTTAACATGTACTCTAAGCCCACATGAGCAATGCTCGGCGTGAGAAACAAGAGTAGTATGAAAAGTTCATCAATGAATCACTTCATGTCAGACCCTAATTGTCGATTCCACCCTGACACCAATTCTTAAAATAAAACCAGTTGTTGAACCACACTGATACCAATTGGTGAATTCTTAAGTTGATACCGATTGTTGATAGCTGGACACTGTCTCACACCATTCCAACACCACTGTTCTGCTTTTATCACGATCCTCAGCTGTCGTGATTTCTATGATTTGATCGATCACTTCTAGCATCGTCAGATTTAAAAATCTCTCCCCCTTTCTCATTGCTCCCCCTTTCTGGCTGCTCCACCTGTCAGCTTCTCCCCGTATCAATTATGATTTATCAAATCTCCGCACTATTTTCTCTCTTGAACTAACACTTTTCTCCCCCTTTGTCAAGCACTTTTCAAGCACTTTTCTCCCCCTTTGTCAACGAACCCAAAGGTCACGCCTTTGTAGTCTGTAACATAGTAGAGAACACATATCAGCATATTAGGGAAAACACATCAGACCTCGGGGAGAGGGGGGGGGGCCCACATCCACTCTATTTCAAGTGTGGGGAATTGACTGAACTCCCAGAGCCAGTCGATGCCTTTCAAAAGCTTCCTTGGGTAAGGCCTTTGTCAGAATGTCTGCAACCTGTAGTTCTGTAGGCACATACTCCAATTTCACGATCCCCTGCTCAACTTTCTCCTTGATAAAATGATACTTTATCTCAATGTGCTTTGTCCTAGAGTGACGGACGGGATTTTTGCTGAGATTTATAGCACTTGAGTTATCGCACTGGATTCCGATCGGAGACTTCACTTCAACTCCCATATCTTCAAGCTGCTGCTTCATCCACAATAACTGTGTGCATGCTTGAGTGGCCGCAATATACTCAGCTTCTGCGGTGCTTAATGAAATGCAATCTTGCTTCTTGCTAAGCCAAGAAATACACAATCCATTATGTAAAAAGCACCACCTGACGTTGGTTTCCTATCATCCGCTGAACCGGCCCAGTCTGCATCAGTATATCCCAATAACTCTGTATGAGATTTGTCATTGTATGTCAAGCCGAAGTCCACTGTGCCCTTGATATACCGAAGTATTCTTTTCACTGCAAGCATGTGACTTTCCTTGGGATTACTCTGATATCTCACTACTTGGCATGTGGCGAAAACAATATCAGGCCTTGTTGCGGTTAAGTACAACAGACTTCCAATGATTTGTATGTATTCTGTGATATTAACTGCCCTGCCACTGTCATCTTTTGATGATTTCATCCGGGTAGAAACCGGAGTCTTCATCTCCTTGGAATTTTCCATTCCAAATCATTTCAAAGCATCCTTGGCATACTCGGATTCAGAAATGAATGTTCCATTCCTGCCTTCTGTAACTATGCTTCATCTGATCTTCCAAATATTATGTCTTCTTCCTTGACCAGCCTCACCATCCTTTGATTACTATTGTTGTTCAAATAAAGATTGTAATCAAATCCACCACACTGAAAACCAATCTTCTTCAAATACTGATATAGCCTTCAGTACCATTCTCTTGGGGTGTATGCTTTGCACACCAGTCGTGCTTTGTTTCGAATCATTGTACCATCTTCGTTCATCTTGTCTAAATAGACCCATTTTGTCCTGATGACGTTTTTATCATCTGGCCTCGAAACAATTTCCCAGGTCTGATTCTTCTCAATTCTGACCTATCGCTTCATTCATGGCATGATCCTGGTTTTTCATCTTCAGCTGCATCAGCAAAGCATTTCGACTCAACCTGAGATAATAATGATGTCTGCTGTAGTGATTTCATTCTCTTTGTCTGAACTGGATCTCACTGATCACTGATGATAGTCTGCCTGTCAATTTCAGCTCGATTCTTTGTATTTTGTGCAGATAAGGATTTTACATCCTTGTACTCATCATCAGTATCTTATTTTGAGTCACCCTTAGCCAGTTCTTCTCCCCCTGTGTTGCTTTCTTCCTCAACACTTTCGTCAGGAAATTGTTCACTGACTCATTTTTCAGTGGCTTCATTTCTTTCAGCTACTTTTCGCAGCTTCTTGGTATCCTGAAAAACAATCAGCTGATACCACAATGTTAGATCAAAATAAATAAGCATGAAATGCTTGATCACTGCTGCTTCTCCCATAGTATGTCTTCTCTCAATAGACAACACTTGAGCTGGGTCATCCAATTATTTCCTTGACGGATCTGGCATATGATTTTGTTATCAAATGCTCCCCCTGTGTTACACAACACTTCTATCTGGTAGGCCCAACGGCAGAGACCCATAATCATTCTTCTCCACGTGCACCATTTATACTAATCTGGCACTCAGCATCGATCCATTAACCAAATCTCTAAGCCTACTGAGTTGGAACTCGGTGTAGGAAACAAGAGATAGAGTTAATAACACAAACACTTCCTATTGTTCTATGTTGCTCCCTTTCTTCATCAACTCTAGTACCTGATTTGAATCAATTTAAATTCTAGAGCAAATCACTTCTCCACTTCGCATCCTTAGATGCCACTACCCCATGGATCGTATCTCCCTGAAACCTGAAACACATGAATCATCAGTTAATAGCATTTAAATATATAGGGAGAGGGGTTTCTTCTTGAATCCTCAACATGAGGATGATGGTTGATCCTGATGGGTCAACCCTTTGATTCTTTCTTGGAGCGCATCACACTCCTTTCTTGCTTCCTCCAACTGCCTGACCAACTTCAACTGTTCTGGCCATATGACTAGGCATTCTTTGCTCACATTCTGAGCCTTTTTCTGATATGAAGATTCTGCAGACTTGGCCTTTCTCACAATCTGGGGTTTAGACCAACTGGTACACATTTCGATCTTTGATGTTCTACCGAAATTCCATTTCCCTTGATTGTTTCTCGGTGCAGGAATCTCCTTTCTTGTCATCTTCCCTGTCTTCTTTGTCCATTGTAGGGATCTGCCTTTTTCTTCCACTTCTCGTTGCAAAACACGACATGTGGATTTTTCGATGCATTCTTTGCTTATCTGCCTTTTATCAGATTTATGAGTCACCGCCCTATTTTTCATTGGTGGTGGGTCCTCCATTGAACGTCCATTCTTCTTTATCACCACTGGAGTAGATCTCCCCTTAATCTTCCAGGTTTGCTCACATTCTCTCCTTGAGAGCTGTTGTGAGTATGACATAGGAGGTGACTGATACACCTTTCGTTCAGCTCCACATGATTTCCCTGAGGCTCGAAGCCTATTCTTCTCCTTATCACTTTGTCTCCCAGTACAGGCTTCTTTCTTGTACACTTCCTGTGGTGGAGATCTATTTTCTTGTTCCTTTCTCTTTCCTGCTTTCTTCTTACTGCAATGTCTCGCCATGTGCCCATAGTGAGAACATATAAAACATTTTCCCTCAAAGGCATACCTCATTTCATCATCTCTCTGCTGAGATGTTGATGCACCTTGAGTTCTTCCTCTGATATTGTTCTCCTGAGCTTCCTGACACATGCTCATGGTGTGTCCCATTCTTCCGCAGTAATAGCATCTAATATATGCTTTCCTCTGAGAAGCTCTTCTTTCTAATTTCTCATGATGCTTCTTCCTGTTCTCAGATTTATTAATGTCTCTCTTTTCACAGCCTGAAATGTACTCCAGAGCCTCTGTACAGAAGCTTGATGTGTGGCCATGAACTCCGCAGAAATAGCACACATCATCACTCCTTGAAACTATCCTCATAGGCCTATCTCCAGCACCTATAGGATTTTTCTTACCTTTGTAAATTTTCACTGCATTTTTCTTATCATCCATAGGAGTGGAATTATCATATCCAATGCCAGCATTTCCAAAACTTGCTGGTCTTTGAGCTGAGAAAATATTATGTTGTTTATCTTCAGAAACAGCATATCTGTTCTTCATTTTATCATCACTTGTCGAAGGATGATCAAATAGCAAGTGCAGTGCATCCTTCAACTTGGGCTTATCTTTGGATTTAGACTTCTCTATTTCCTGCTTGACTGATTCGAGCTCTTCTACCAACTTTTGAATCTTCATATCCCTTGATTCAAGTTGGACATCATGTTTTTCCATGAGAAGCTTCCCTCTACTTACCTCATCTTCCAGTTCATGCTTCAGCTTATCAACCATGTCATTTTTCTCCTTTACCTTCAATTTTTCTTGAGCGACAGAGTCAGAGCAACATGCATTCTCTTGTTGTAGCCTTTGATTTTTCTGAACTTCTGCAGACAACTGTGCTGCTAGATCATTATTTCTGGCTTTAAGATTCTGTGCTTCATCTGACATTTGACTCTCTTCATAATCACCAGCCTTTTGTTTTCCTTTCATTCTGGCCATCTTCTGCAGCTCTTCAGCACGTGAATCATTCTTCTCTGTTAGGTCAGTAACTATATCAATAAGCCTTTGATTTAAACATTTTAGCTTGTTGACCTCAATCTCCAATCCCTTGATCCGGATATCTTTAGATTTGGCTTCTTCAGTGTTTCCAACGTCACTTGGAATATTCGGTTCTTCGATGCTTTTGAATTGATCTTTCACTTTTCTATTCAAGCCATCGATCTCCCTTTTTTGTTCTTCAATCTTAAGCTTATACTCACTAACTGATTCTGAGTTCTCTGGTGCCGATAACTTGAGTTTCTCAATTTTATTTATCAACTCAGACTTCTCTTCTTCCTGCTGCTGCATATAGAGTTTGGCATCGCGAACAACTTTGTTAGCATTCTTGGTTTTGGCTCTCCAAACATCTATCTCTTCAAGAGCAGCCTCTAACTCAACTCGCATATCTATTCTTCCTTCAATTTCTTCTTCTGTTTCAGTATCACTCTGATGCTCATGTACTTTACTCATTCCAACATCATGATTGAGTGAATCAATTTTTTCCCTTTCTGATTCATCCAAGCCTTCCTTCAGCAAGTTGTTTGATTCCTTTAGTTGAATCACACATTTTCCATATACACTTCCACACTGAGGAGTACCACCTGACTTCTGCTTGTTCTTGGATGTTTTTCCCTTTGCCATGGCTGATTGAGATAAGAGAAGACTGATTCTTTATGCACACAGATCGACTACACCAAGTTGGAGCAAACAAATCTGATAACAACAACCTTCGCTCTGATACCAATTGTTAGGGCCAATAGGGGCCTATATATACCCTGAGAGGGGGGGTGAATCAGGGTATGGATATTCTTTTTCAAAGTTCTTTCTGCCCCACTGGATCTTGACCTCTTTGTTACAAGGGTCACTTTGTTTGCACTTGTGTGGTTACTGTGATCAGTTGTCTCATTTACCTGATGATGATGCTTTGAATGCAATGCAGGAAAGTAAGCAGGCAGACACAAAGATTTTTACTTGGTTCACCGCTAAGGGCTACGTCCAAGGAGCATACGCCGACAAGTTGCCGGTTCGTACCAAATTCCACTAGGCTTCACTAGCTGTGGATTACAATGTTCGGGCTAGATCACTTCTATGCCCAGGCTCACTGCCTATACAAGGTTTAGGGTCAGCTCACTGCTTTCCCAAGGGTCACTCCCTGTTTCTCTCTCTCTGGCTCACTGCTGGTGGAGAGGATCACCTTCTTCCTCTTCCTAAGCTCACTGCTCTTGGAAGGGATTCACTCACAGTTTATAGACCTGTAGGTCTCTTCATTTCCATGAAGGAATGCATCTTCCTCTGTATGTAGATGCTCTGTTGAAGTCCAACTTTCACCCGCAGATGAATCTCACTTTGCACCGGATGTACCGGGCAACCTCAATTTTTACGCGCAACCCTTACGGTGTCTTGCGCGCAATTTCTATGCTTTGCGCGAAATTCCTTTTTCGCGCAACCTCCAAATTTTACGCGCAGCCTGGAAACTGTCTTGCGCGCAATTCACTGCCTTTGCGCGAAATCCACTTTTCGCGCAACCTTCCTTTTACGCGCCAGCTCAAACTTTCTGCGCAGCCTTTGCTTTTCGCGCAATCCGACTTTACGCGCAAACTTTAAGTTTACGCGCAACACCCTTTCAAACTTCAATTTCGCGCACCAGAGCTCGGGTATTTTCTATGTCTTGAACTCTCCCGAATGGAGGAGGGTCACTTCATATTTATAGGCAAAATCGACCCCGCGCGAAAAACCCTCCTTGAGCGCGTAATCCGCGTTGATCGCGAAATACAAATCTTCCGCGCACAACCATTTTCCGCGCACTGCTCCATAATTTCGCGCACCTCATGCCTTTGCCATTTTACGAGCTTCGGACCTCGTAACACCTCTTGCGCGAAATACTTCATCCGCTATTTCGCGCGCCACTTCAATTTTCCGCGCACGCCTCCAAAATTTCGCGCGCCCCATGCCTTTACCGATTTTCAAGCTTTCGGCCTTGAAACATCTTTTGCGCGAAATACCATTTCGCGCAACCCGCTGTTTTGCGCGCCACACTTCAAGATTTCGCGCAACCCTCTAGTTTTGCGCGCCACGCTTGATTTTTCCGCACACCTTCTTCATTTCTCTCTCCTCAACCTTTGCCAACAACATATCACTCCATTTTCCATTGGCGATTTTCAGGCCCAAAAATTTGGCAAACACTGGAAAACGGCGCCACCTTGTACTGCTCTTTTGTACCGCCTCCAGATCGTCCTTTCCTTTGTCAAAGTTCTTTGTCAACATGGAATGTCAACAAATTCTCGGGAACTCGACAATTCTCCATGGAAACCTGCTTTGTCAACAAACACAATCAACCCAAAAATGCTGTAATGCTACCTTGAGGGATTTTTGCCCAACACATAGGATGTGAAAGTGATGGGTGGGGACCAGTTATAGATAGCCCCTCGATGCATCGATTAGTTTCATAAGACAAAATAGGTTGGCATGATGTATATGTTGAGACTATAAGATCATGTCATTATAGTTGGGTATTTGGTTTATGAATTCCCATACAATGATAACGTCTTGGTTGAGAGACCTTGATGGAATGATAATATCTTGGTTGACAGGCCTTGATGGTAAGATTCATGATTTCTTGGTTGAGAGGCCTTGATCATGAATGTCCAGAATCATGTATTTCCTTTATTAAGAATTCAATTTTCATTATCTATGTGTTTTATATGTTGATATGATCCATGTATTCTCATTGAACTCAAGTTTTTGATTGAATTACATGTGTTTTGATTATCCACTATGTCGTGTTAATTATTCCTTATTTACTTATGATAGCTTTCGTTGCAGATAACCCTTAATGTGCATCTGAGCTCATCCTTTATTTGTTTTCCTTTCCCCAGGATATGAAGATGGATATTATAAACGATATCAAGGATGCAATAATATTTCCTATGCTATGTTTTTATATTTCTAATGTAATATGAGAATCATGTATGTATATAGTTTACCAAGACTACTGAACTATCTAGTCCTTTGGGATGTGATTTCTTGTATCTAGTGTCAATGTAATAAAATAACCACTAGATCTAGGATACTAGGGTTGGATTATTTAAAATATGATTTGTTTCATATCAGTTTTACATATCACATAACCTCTCCCAAGTACATGGAATCTTTCATGTTTCTATTTTGAGGAAGTACATGCCAGACCCAACACATGTACTCTACACTGAAGGGGAACTAATAGAACTTGACTCTTCATATGAATACGTTCTTGAACAAAGAAGGTGTTAAGGAATTAAAAAACTCATCTGATTAATTTTTTTTATGGAGGAATCAAAAATTTGAAGATAAAATTTGAGATCTCGATGAGGAAATAAAGAAAAATTATGTGTGTGTATTATCGAATTATGGTAGATTAACATTTTGAGAATGTAATTTTTAGAGGGAGAATATAGACCCAAGACTTTATATAATAAAATAAATGAATAAATATAATATATACACCACTTAAATTATAATACAAAATGAACACCTTTTTACTTCATAATGACTAATTGAAATTAAAGATAAACATTCATATTAACTACTAAAAGTAATAATAGAAAATATACCCAAGTGAACACCATGAACAAAATCCAAAATTCTCTTGGATCGTAGTCCCTAGAAAGAAACATGACTATAATAAATATTATTGATAATAAAATAGAGTAATTCATGGAATATATGTTTTGTAAAGAGAAATTAAATTTGAGGATGAATAGAGTGATTTGGGGTTTCAAATGAAGACAATTTATAGAAAAGTATATGGACTAAGTGAAGGTTCCGAGCATATCAGAAGCATGGTTGAACCAACACCCAAATTTAATTTTAACCATGATCAATGATTATTCTGGGATCAATACGACAATGAAAATCAGTCTCCACGGAATAGAATCAAAGATTTAGATAAAGAGGGAAGAAGCTCAAAACCTTTAGAGAGGATCTTGCACATCATGTTTATAATTAATTTAATTAATTTCATAAAGAAAAGGATACCTGTTTCTTTGGTAATTTCTTCGTTGATGATGTTGATCGTTCAGAATGACCCTTCCGGATTGTCTCATTGCGCTTGTGAGGATCCAAACTAGAATCCCTCTAGCGGTGATCCACACGTACTTCGATGACCTCCGATCGACATCACTTATTCTCCGGGTGTTAGCACGGTGAAGTGAGTGTCCTGCGTCGGTCGTTCTTGATCGCTTGTTCTTCGATCTAGAAGAATTTATCTCTTTCTTAAGAGTGAGAAGAAGTGGATCCATGATAGAAATTGTTTGGCTTGACAATTCTCAATTCACCAAGCATGCAGTGTGTTCTCTATGGAACAATAGACTTACTTGTCTATTTATATGCATGGAAATTCAGTTACAATATTTAATTACATAAGAGAAATTAAATACATTAATGAACTTAGAGAAAACCCATGCTCATAACAATAATACCACGTCATTATTTATGGCGCGCCAACTTGCGCAAAACAGAATTATAAATAAAATTCCATGTCACAAAATAATAGCAGCATCATTATTATTTTAACTTGTGCAAACTGGTAAAATATTTATTTACCATCTTAAAAATAATTATTTTACTATAGGACCGAACTTGGTCCGCTCGAACTCCACTTCCATTTATTGAAAACCTGAATAAATAAATAAATAAATTATTCTCTTAAATAAATATTTTATTTACAAACTAGTAAATAAATATTTATTAAATGTTCAATAAAATAAATAAATAAATTTTACCCACAATATGGTGAATAAATATTTATTTAATTTATGAAATCATTTTAAATTGAATAAAATTATTTCACTGTCTTGAGAATAATATTTATTAATTAAATTCAAATAGAATTTAACCGAGACCACCAGAAACACTTAGTGTGTGACCCTCTAGGATTATTTCTTGTTGGCATTAGGCGGGCTTGCCTAAAGTCCAAGAGTACCGTCTAGTAATGGGTAAAGGTACCCAAGAGAAAGAACTTAAAGTATCAACAACAACATCCACATATGAAAGTTCACTATGTAATATAATCCATTTGTCATAATATCTCATAAAGTAGGTTTCATGATAGTGTTATCAACTTTTATGCTTGATACGTCATTCTTTGAATACCTAAAATAAACTCATCGTTACACTATAGACATGGAATTTCACGTGACGATTCTATTTCAATCAAAGTTACGAGATATCAACTTCCATAAATGGAAGGGGAAAATCCTTCCTTGACTTATCCATTAATAACATGCCACTCGTGACATACCCAACATACCCTACTTCCCACCAACTGTCTGTGTGACAGATTTCATCAGTAAATCAAAGTGCGCATGTCATGACACGTATTAATGACAATCTTAGTCTTAGGATCATTACACACACTCGTAGATAAAAATATCCAATGACACCAGAACATGCAGAATTCCTACTAGCAGGTCTGTTCTCATAATCTCTTGTCTTGGAGATTACCAAGTGTGAACTTCATGAGAGGAAGTCTCATCTGCTTACGAGTACTCGTACCTGGCGGTCTTCGTGCTATGTGTCCCATCATATCATATCATCCAACTGTAGAACTATATTTAAGAATATTTTTATATAATTTCCAGGCTCTCATCATAGCGGGGAATTGACATGACCTTATCAATGAAACAAATACTCTAGAAAATTATTACATCATAGTCATGTAGAACAATGAAAAATATGTAATAAGATGTTTAATATTTAAATACATTAGATATACATGTAATCAAAGTACAACCAGTTGGTTCTAGGACACCTACTCTTACAAACTCCCACTTAGACTAGAGCCAACTGCCTACGACTTTCAGTCTGCTAGACCTCACATGGTGATCATGTTTCTGCTGAGCCAAGGCTTTAGTCAAGGGGTCTGCCACATTGTCTTCCTTGGAAATACTACTCACTACAACTTCACCTCTCTGAGAAAAATCCCTCAAGAGATGATACTTATGATGTATGTGCTTCATCCACTGATGTGACCTTAGATCTTTTGTGAGAGCCATCACTGCAGTATTATCACAATACAGTGTGATGAGATCTTTACTGCTAGGTATCACATCTAGCTCCTGGATGAAGCTTCGCATCCAAATTGCTTCTTTAGCTGCCTCAGAAGCTATGATATACTCTGAATCTGCTGTAGAATTTGTGACCACACTCTGCTTTGAGCACTTCTAGCTCACTACACCTCCATTAAAAGTGAAGATGTATCCTGTTTGCGACTTCACTACTACAAAAACGGGCAAGGGAAGTGCCACCTTATATCAACACTAAGAAAAAACCGATGATAAAGAAACCCTGTATCATCGCTAAAATTTTAGCACCGATACTGGGAATCTTTATCAGTGCTAACATTGTAGCGCTGATACATGGTTTCTTTATCAACACTTTTCTAGTGCTGATAAAGAAGCCCCTTTATCAGTGCTAGAAAAGCGCTGATAAAGATTCCCAGTATCAGCCCTAAAATTTTAGCGCTGATACAGGGAAACCTTTATCAACGCTAAAAAGTGCTGATAAAGAGAACCTTTATCAGCGCTAGAAAAGCCCTGATAAAGAATTCCTGTATCAGCGCTAAAATTTTAGCACTCATACAGGAAGGATTTATCAGCGCTTTTTTAGCACTGATAAAGATGCCCTTTATCAGTGCTAAAAAAGTGATGATAAAGGCTACCTTTATCAGCGCTAACATTTTAGCACCGATAAAGGTAGCCTTTATCAGCACTTTTTTAGTGCTGATAAAACCGTAGTCCCATATTTTATAAAATCGGTCACACAATGTCCTCGGTTTATCGCGACCTAAAGCTCTCGCGGTACTGTAACCCTGCGACTCCCCTCTTCTGCCCCCCGATCTTCGCGTTGTTGGAGCTCCGCCACCCCTGATCTTCGTGTTACCGGACCTCCTCTGCCCCCAATCTTCACGTTGCCGGACCTCCGCCGCTAGCCCTTCTCCTAATCCTCCCCCTCGAAACCCTTCGGCGGATCCTCCTCCCCACAAACCCTACTTATACTCCTCTTCTCTTGACCCTACTCCCCACGAAACCCTACTCCTCCATTTCTCTTCGGTTGGCGGCTCCTCCCATCCACCTCCTCCCGTGCACCTCCACCTCTAAAAGTTTCCAAGTGTGTAGTAAGTGATTCAATGCTTTTACATTATTATAAGATTTTGATATGATTTTTTAGTTACATGAATGTGTTCTATGGATTACTTTTTTGGTGTGAAATATGTTTTGGAAAGGTTTTGCAATCCACATGTGAAGAATTTTTTTTCTAAAGGAATGTTTTTATGTTTCATGTTATCTTTGTTGAGGTGTTTCTTAAATATATTTTATTTCTTTTGTGAAAGGTGTGAAATGAAATGAGTTTTCAAAGAGAATTATTGGTTTGAATGTGTTGAATGTGAATTTTATAAGAGAAATTCATTTTTGTTGCATGCTGTATTTTTTTTGAACCTGATATGTGTCTTTGAATTGTGAATGTGATTTGAAACATGTTATAAAATTTATTTTATGTGAGTATGAATTTGAAAGGGGATTTTCACATGGAAATGGTTGGATTCCAAAGAATTATTGCATGGAAGCATTGAAGATTTACATCTCGTACAGACATTAAAACCACTTGAAGAGGGTTTTACATGTTTTTACTACCCTGTGTAGTGGAATAGAATCATAAATATTTAGAGGTACCAAATCATAGTAATATTATTCAATAACAATGGGATCCTAGAAACATGTATTAGGAACGAAACAACTTCATGCAATGGATTAATCTCCAGTAGGAACTGATGTGGGTCATGCGATAGTGAGAGGCACCATTTCCATTTCTTTTTCCTTAGTGTATGTTTTATTTGATATTGGTTCCCATCATTATTTCATATCAAACCTCAATATAGAACTATTGAAACTTATAATAGAGATCATGGATTATGTGATAGAGATTGTAATATCTCTCTGGATAAAGAGGGAGTATGGTCTCTGATTCCCCTCTCATGCTTTCTCTTTTTCAGAGATTTAGATCATATGATATTTTTTCATTCTTAAAATGATTTCCCTACATGTTATTCTCAGAATGGATTGACTATTTTCTAATAAATATTGGATTTACTATTATCATCGGTGGGTGTCCTTCACTATCCCCGATGGGGAATTCCATGTTTTCCATAGAGAATCAGACCTGATGTCTAGTCGAGCTAGACCTCTTCTTCCAGAGTTGAGTGGGATGATATCCTTTTATGCTATTGAACTGGATTAGGAAGCATATTATAGTGAACTTCCCCTAGTAGCTATTGAATTTCCAAAAGTGTTTCCTTTAGTCTTTTTTGGTATACCACTAGAGAGGGAGGTTGAGATTTATGTGTGACTATATACTTATTATATTTTCTTATTATTTCTTACACACCACCACTTGAGTCGAGTAACCTGATTGAAATCCATATGGGTACTTTGGTTCTGATGTGGATATGGTTTTTTATGTGTTTGTGATGTGTATGTGTGGATATATGGGTATTTAGTCATGATGATATTGAATGTAGAAAAGAGACCTTGGAGTGGTAGATGTATCATTATTGATTATTCTTGTGTTTGTACTGGGGTGATTTGAGGAAACTATAATGAATATAAAGTAATTATATTTAATGAATTCCATATTGTAGAGATTATGAGAATCCTTTCTTCACTTATAGATTTGGATATTGGTTTTCATCCATATGTATTTTAGGTTGGTGAGGTATAAAAGGATGGACTAGTTCACCATAGAAGGGTTGACCCGATAGGGGAGGATGATCCATAGAGGATGATGCCATGTGAGTTTTACCATCTATGACACAAGTGATTATCCTCGTGAACCCCTTTGTGTTTGGAAACTGTGTTGATTTTGATGGGGGGTCTATCCTGGTTCTATTGATTTCCAAATCTTTATTGGAAATGGTTAGGCTCTATTAATCTCTATTTTTATAAGGAAGTGGTTCTCTTATAATATATTTGGAAGTCTTTTTTTGTGTATTTGAACCATAAATACTAATATTTGAGATTCAAATAGGATGGAGATAAATAAAGATTGTATGAATGCTAATCGTTTGATAATAGAGTATGAGAATGGAGTGAAAGAGTTCATTAAGTTTGCAAAGGATCATGCAAAGGATCCTTGTCAAATCCTTTGTCCATGTTTACGTTGTTGTTATTATATACTAATTACTCTAGAGGAGTTGAAATAACATTTGATATGTCATGAAATAGATTGGAGTTATAAATGTTGGAATAATCACAGAGAAAAGAAAATGTAGCTACTAGCTGGGATAAAATTGTGTTTTTTGGATCATCAGATATGAATAAAAATATGGATAATGAATAAGACCGTATGAAATATGTGATTAAAGATGTTAATGATGATGAATATCATACTGATGAAATGAAAAAAACAATTGAAGATAAACTCTGTGATTGCCCAAAATTGTTTGAGAAGTTAAAGAGTTGTGCAAAGAATCCATTGTATGCTTGTTTCACTAAATATACAGCATTGTCAGCTGTACTGAAGTTGTATAAATTGAAACGGGCAACAAATGGAGTGATTTCAATTCTACGGAACTACTTACTCTCTTTAATGACATGCTCTCGGAAGGTAATGAGCTCCCAAGCCGGACATATGAAGTTAAACAAATGCTACGCTCAATGGGTATGATTTCTAAAAGAATACATGCTTGATCGAAAGACTGTATATTGTTTCGCAAGGAGAAAAAATCACTTACAGAATTCCCAAAGTGTGGTGCTTCTCGATACAAGAAAGATTAATAAAATCCTATGAAAGTTGTAAAATACTTTCCAATCATTCCAAGGTTTAGGAATTTATATAGAAGTGAAGAAACTGAAAGAAAATTATCATGGCATACAGATAAAAGAAATAAAGATGGGAAATTACATCATTCGGCCGACTCTCCTCAATGGAAGAAAATTGATCATGAGTATCCTAAATTTGGAAAAGAGTTGAGAAACCTTCGTCTTGCATTATCTACAGATGGAGTGAATCCTTTTGGTTTTCAAACCAGCACTCATAGTACATGGCCTATTATGTTGGTAAATTATAACTTTCCACCCTGGTTATGCATGAAGTGAAAATTCATCATGTTATCTATGCTTATATCAGGACCAAAACAACCAGGTAATGATATTGATGTTTATCTGGCTCCTTTGACCAAGGATTTGAAGTTATTGTGGGATTCAGGTGTTATGTTGTATGATGATTATAAAAGTGAATACTTCACATTGAGAGTGATGTTGTATGGGACAATAAATGATTTCCCTACTTATGAAAATTTTTCAGGCTATAAAATTAAAGGAACTCAAGGGTGTCCCGTGTGCGAAGAAGATACAGAATCAATTTGGTTGAAACATTCATTGAAATCTGTTTTTCTAGGACATCATAGATTTCTACCTCATCGGCATAAGTACCGATCTTGGACGAAATCATTCAATGGAAGTTTAGAACAACATGCATCACCGTCTCCACTAATAGGTGATCAACTGTTTGAGAAAGTAAAAGATGTGAACACTGTTTTTGGTAAACTATTTTTGAAAAACCTTATGAAAATCGGTTGGAAAAAGAGATCAGTTTTTTTTGAATTACCATACTGGAATTATTTATACATTAGAAATTTTCTTGATGTGATGCATGTGGAAAAAAATGTATGTGACAATGTTATCATAATGTTTCTAAATTCCCCTGGAAAAACAAATGATAGAATTAAGGCAAGGTTAGACATGGTTGACATGTGAATATGAGAAGAGTTGGCTCTCGTGAAGGGTGAAAATCGAATGTTTCTTCCTCCAACTACTTATACTCTTTCTATGGAGGATAGATATCAGTTTTGCAACTTCTTCAATGATGTAAAGGTTGCAGAGGGGTATTCATCAATTATCAAGAACATTGTGTCAATGAATGATTTGAAGTTACAAGGTTTGAAATCACATGACTTCCATGTTTTGATGCAATATCTAATTCCTATAGCTTCATGGTGAATTTTTCCCAAGAATGTTCATTATATGTTAATCAAACTTTGTTTCTTTTTCAAAGATATATGTAGCAAAGTTTTAGACCCGGTGAAATTTCTAGCTATGGAAAAAGAAATTGTCATCATATTATTTGAATTAGAAATGTTCTTCCCGCCAACATTCTTTGATATGATGGTTTATTTGATGATTCACTTGGTGAGAGAGATTCAACTTTGTGGTCCTGTGCAATATAGATGGATGTATCCTGTTGAACGGTATATGAAGATTTTGAAAGGGTATGTCAAAAATTGAATTCGTCCAGAGGGTTGTATATTGGAGCGATATATTGTTGAGGAATCCATTGAATTTTGTACCGAATACCTATCTGATGTGGAAAGCATTGGTCTCCCAAAATCTCATCACATTGGATGCATTGAGGGTGAGGGAATTTCTGGAAGAGATTTTGTGACAATCCGTATTACAGACCGGGAGCAGACCCACCTTTATGTTTTGCATAACAATTGAGAGGTTTCTCCATATATTAAAACTCACAAAGAAATTCTTAGGCAGTTGAATCCATCAAGGGATGAAAAATCTTTATCAAATACACATAATTAGCAGTTTATAGGATGGTTTCAGGACCATATTTTTAAGTAGTTGGATGAAAATATGAATTCAATTTTAGAATGACTTCGATGGCTAGCCGCTAGACCAAGTGTGTATGTATTATATTACAATGGCTATGTAATTAATGGTTATACATTCTATACAGATGAACATGATGAAGATAGTACCATGAAAAATAGTGGAGTTACATTAGTGGCTAAAGCGATGCATGTTTCTGTTAGTAAGGACAAAAATCCAATTTATGCAAATATGTCATATTTTGGAATTATCAAACTAATATGGGAGTTGGATTATACGACATTCCAATTGCCAATTTTTCAATGCAAATGGGTTGATAACAACAATGGTGTTAAAATAGATGAATGAGGATTTGTGAAAGTTGATTTTAGTAAATAAGGTCACAAAGATGAACAATTTATAATGGCATCACAAGTAGTACAAGTTTTTTATGTTCCAGATCCTGCAAACTGAAAGTGGTTGATTGTTCTGTTATCGTCCAAAACTACTGAAGGGTCCGATGAAAATTTTGTTGAGGATGATCCTTTCAGTGGTATGTCGCAATAATTTCACAGTGGTCCCAATGTAGATGATGTTTTTTATGTTAGAGGAGACCACAATTAAGGGATTTGGATAATCGATAGAGGTGTCAAATCTCTTCAGCCTTTGAAAAAAAGAAATAGAGTTCAATAAACATGTTATATTTTGTTTGTAATATAGATCTTGTTATCTCATGTTATTATCTTATCATTAATAAATTTATGTAATCTAAATTAACTGTTCAAAATTTTTTGTAGATAATGACTTCTACACATTCTGGTGCTCCTAACCTTGAGCCTGAACAAGTCTCTACGGCTGCTGCTACGGTTGCTGCTACTCCTGCTGCAACTTCTCACAGTGTAGAGCAACAACAAGTTTCTGAACCTATTGTTGATTCTAGTGTTGAGGTCCAACAACCATCATCACATGCTGTTGCTACCATTTCAAATGAACATATAGATGATGTTGATATCGATGAAATGGTCAGGAATGAAGGACCGACATCACAGAAAACACAGGTGCGTCGTAGTTTGACGGTGTTAGCCAAAGTTCTTAAGGCTAATAGCAAAGGCATAAAATTTGATGTCGGATGGAATGCATGAGGCCAACATGTGAATCCCAACAAGGCTATGTTTAGTAGTTAAATTGGAGTTGTCACTCAGAAATGCATGTTGATTGACATAGATTCATGGAACCATGTTGTGTCTGGGCTGAAGGTTGTGATCTGGGAAGAAATTACGATAACATTATTAATTAATTTATTTAATTTACTAGAAAATAAAATAATGAAACAATTCCTTACTCTTCTCAATATCTTTCAGAGTACATTTATAGTAGATTATTCACACAAGGATTATGTATTAAGGCTTGTAGGAAGGATTCATCGAGGTTTTCGCACTATTTTAACAAGATGTCACCTGAAAGATTCCAAAGGTAAAATAAACCCACACCCACCCATTGTCTGCGCTCACCTGATATCCCAAGAAGCATGGGATGCATTTATTGGCTACCGTGGGGATGAGAATTTTCAGGTACATTGTGGGTGATAATACATTGTTTGAGGATACGTGTATTCATCACTTTGATTTTCAATATTTTATTTATGAAACAACAACTCTGTACTGAAAATAAGGAATGTGCATCAAAACCAACATACCCCTATCATAAAGCAAGGATGGGGTACGCTTCACTAGAAAAGAAAAAGGTACACATTTTAAATTTATAGTAATATTGTTAGGTGGCAATAAACAACATCATAATTATCTTTCTACGTTTATATGTAGATTGATGAGTCTAAAACCAAAGACAATTCCATCCCACGTCATGTGCTATGGAAGAAGGCATGTGTGAATAAGGAAGGGGAGCTAGTAGATGAGAACACACAAAAAGTGTGGGAAATATGTGTCAGAATGACATGATGATAAAAATATTTGTTTTAAATTGCTATTACATAAAAATAATCAGTTATTTTCCTATATCCGAAAGTCATAGGAATCAGCTACTCCTGTAGTGGGTGTAGACCTATTATTGACGGCTTTGAAGCAGCCAAAACAATACGGTTGTGTCAGAGGAGCGGGGTTTGGGGTGACACCCCGAGTATATTTTGAGAATAAAAAAAAATAGATGATAGAGATGAAAAATTGAAACAAATTAGCAAAAGACTAGCAACCCTTGAAGAACGAATGCAATGGCAGGGAGAGTTGCTAGCAACTTTTATGGGTGGGAAGAATAGAGAAGACACAACTCAGGAACAACTAGCACATGAAGATCCCCCCACCCCCACCAACTTTGAGGTGAACCATTCCCCTCAAAGAGCTGTCTTATCCATGATAATAAATATTCTAATAATTGTTCTCATGAAATGTGAATCAGACAAAAAATGATAATTTTCCTATAATGATATTCTATAGGGTGATAATGATTATGATTTATATCTGTCAACACCCACCTATCACCTTGTAGTGAGGGATATAGTGTTCAACATCCCAGATGACACACTGCATAATAGACCACTTCTGAAAGATCATTTGAAAGTGATGATTACTGTAGCTCATGAGCCAAATGCAGAGCTACCTATTCCACTTGATGACGATGATATTCATATGGTCGAAAAGGATATTGGGACATTCATTGCATGGTCGTCACAACTTGTAAGAGTACATGCGGACAAAGAGGTATTTATTTTATTTTTTTCAAGCTAAACCTTTAACAATTAATGAAAAATGGGTCTGAACCAATGAATGTTATTATAGATGGAGAAAGGGAAGGGGGTGACAAACAACAGATCAAAACCATCTAAAGGATCGACCAACCAATCCCAAGGAGCTATAAAAATCACAATAACACCACTTGTTCTCTATCCACATTTACTATCATTGAAGACTCATGTGGATACAAAGCTAAGAGGTGGTAGTAGTCATATAATGGTTTTCAAAAAGAATATAAATGGATAGGAAAGTCAAGATTTTGTTGCTGCTGAAAATGTAAATGAGATCCTTGAAAATGGTTGGCTAAGTGTCACAGTTGTAAATATATATATGAGGTATGTTTTCATGAATTTATTTTCTAACAGATTATCTAATGTGTAAATTATGACTAAATGAATTTTATATTGTTGACAGACGTATATATGAAAAACAGTTGAAGGAATTTTCTCATGAGCCAAAATTCAGACTCATTAGTCCTCATACCACATCAACACATCTATTGAAATTAGAGCCATCAAAAAATAATGAAATAGTGAACAGCTTGTTGAAATCATTTGAAAGTAAGATTACAGATGATAAACTCTTCCTAATACCAACCATGCAGGGGTAAAACTCTACGATTAAAGCATATCAATTATATTTTCACTTCTTTTATTACTTATTCCTTTTTGTGTTTTTAGGAAATATTAGATGCTAATTACGGTGAACTTGGATACTCCAAAGATTTATTTTCTGGATTCAAAGCAAGGATATTCATCAAACCGACCACACATGATGGAGTTTGTGAATCTATAAGACACAACATCCTACGTTTTAGGTCTAAACATCAAGTAATATAATTCATATCATCTTTTACTGAGGATTCTGTTATGATAGGGTGGTGTATCATTATCGTCTAAAAAAAGGAATGAGGACAGGGGATAAACATAAGGAGGTGATCAAGTACTATGTCTAGACAAATATTAGGGTATATATAATAAAATTTCACTGTCCAAACACATCTCAAAACAAGTTACTTATTCTCCTAATGAATAATTTTTTTTGTAGTGTCCAAAACAAACAAACGATAATGATTGCAGTTATTATGTTTGTAAATTTATGAAATATATTGTTTTTCATCAACAAACTAGAATCCCTAAAGAGGTATTTTCAAAAAAAACTACTAGTTCATTTAATTTATTTATTAATTATTTATTTTTATATTTTGTAGTACTACTCTGACTACCAAAAAGTCTCATACTCACAAGATGATATAGATTTGTTCAGAAATTATTGGGCCGCATACCTGATGGTAGATTGTACACGAATAGCATGAAGATCTGACTTGGAGACGTGTACAATTGGCGGTCATTTTTGATAGGGGTTAAGGGGATCAAAAGATGAAACATTGTTGTATGTAAATGTTCGTAGGAAAATTGTAATTGTTATTAAATAAAACATACTTTTTCCAATGAGTCATTTTCCCATTTTAACAGATGATATGCACCAGCAACATGCAAGAATGATGAACCACTCAAAGTGTCTATCTTTTGTTTAAAATGGACAAAATTTTAAGTTAAAACAACAAATGACCTATGAAAATATGACCAAACGCATTCGGATTGTCTTGATCCTTTACGAGAATGATCCATGGGTCCTTTTTGATGTGTATGAGTCAACCCAGCCTCAATCCGAGGCACGATGTGACCGGTATCACTCAAAGGGTCTCTCATTTGTTTAAAATGGACACAATTTTAAGTGAAAACAACAAATGACCTATGGAAATCTGACCAAATGCATTTGGATTATCTTAATCCTATAGGATAATGATACATGGGTCCTTTGAGATGTGTACGAGTCAACCCCACCTCAATCTGAGGCCCGCTGTGGCCGGTATCACTCAAAGTGTCTCTCATTTTTTTTTTAAAATGGATATAATTTTAATTGAAAACAACAACTGACGTACGAAAATCTGACCAAACACATTTTTATTGTGTTCATCCTTTAAGATAATGATCCATGGGTGTGTTGGGGATGTGTACGAGTCAACCCCACCTCAATACAAGGCACGGTATAGGCTATATCACTCAAAGTGTCACTCTTTTGTTTAAAATGGACACAATTTTAAGTGAAAACAACAATTGACCTACAAAAATATGACCAAACACATTCGTATTGTCTTGATCCTTTACGATAATGATACATGGGTCCTTTATGATGTGTACAAGTCATCTCAGCCTTAATTAGAGGCACGGTGTGATCGGTATCACTCAAAGGGCCTCTCGTTTATTTAAAATGGACACAATTTTAAGTGAAAACAACAACTGACCTATGGAAATCCGACCAAATGCATTCGAATTGTGTTGATCCTATAGAAGAAAGATCCATGGGTCCTTTTAAACATTTAATAGTCAATACTGATTCAATCTGAGGCCCGTTGTGGCTAGTATCACTCAAAGTGTCTCTCATTTTTTTAAAATGGACACAATTTTAAGTGAAAACAACAACTGACGTACAGAAATATGACCAAATGCATTAGGATTGTGTTTATACTTTAGGAGAATGATAAATGGGTGTGTTGGGGACATGTACGAGTCAACACTACCTCAATTAGAGGCATGGTTTAGCTGGTATCACTCAAAGTGTCTCTCTTTTGTTTAAAATGGACACAATTTTAAGCGAAAACAACAACTGACCTACGTAAATCTCACCAAACGAATTAGTATTGTCTTGATTCTTTACGAGAATGATCCATGGGTCATTTTTCACATATATGAGTCAACCCAGCCTCAATCCTAGGCACGGTGTGACTGGTATCACTCAAAGGGTCTCTCGTTTGTTTAAAATGGACACAATTTTAAGTGAAAACAACAACTAACCTATATAAATACAACCAAATGCATTAGGATTGTGTTTATCCTATAGGATAAAGATTCATGGGTCCTTTGAGACGTTTAAGTTTCAACCTCGCCTCAATCTGAGGTCCCCTGTGGCCAGTATCACTCAAAGTGTCTCTCATTTTTTAAAAAATGGAAACAATTTTAAGTGAAAACAACAAATGATGTATGGAAATATGACCAAACGCATTCGTATTGTGTTTATACTTTAGGAGAAAGATCCAAGGGTGTGTTGGGGACATGTAAGAGTCAACCCTGCCTCAATCCGAGGCACGTTTTAGCCGGTATCACTCAAAGTGTCTCTCTTTTGTTTAAAATGGACACAATTTTAAGTGAAAACAAAAATTGACCTACATAAATCTTACCAAACGCATTAAAATTGTGTAGATCCTATATTATAATGATACATGGGTCATTTTTTATGTGTATGAGTCAACTTAACCTCAATACAAGGCACGATTTAGCCGGTATCACTCAAAGTGTCTCTCTTTTGTTTAAAATGGACACAATTTTAAGTGAGAAAAACAACTGACCTACGAAAATATGACCAAACACATTCAGATTGTCTTGATCCTATAGGATAACGATCCATGGGTACTTTTATATGTGTACGAGTCAACCCTGCCTCAATACGAGGCACAATTTGGCCGGTATCACTCAAAGTGTCTCTCTTTTGTTTAAAATGGACACAATTTTAAGTGAAAACAACAACTGACCTACAAAAATCCGACCAAACGCATTCATATTGTCTTGATATTATAGGATAATGATACATGGGTCCTTTTTGACGTGTACGAGTCAACCCTGCTTTAATATGAGACACGATGTGGCCGGGATCACTCAAAGTGTCTCTCTTTTGTTTAAAATGAACACAATTTTAAGTGAAAACAACAACTGACCTATGGAAATCCGACCAAACACATTCAGATTTTATTGATCCTTTAGGAGAATGATACATGGGTCCTTTTTGATGTGTAAGAGTCAAATTGGCCTAAATCCTAGGCATGGTGTGGCTGGTATCATTCAAAGGGTCTCTCTTTTGTTTAAAATGGACACAATTTTAAAGTGAAAACAACAAATGACCTACGAAAATCTGACCAAACACATTCAGATTGTCTTGATCCTATAGGAGAATTATCCATGGGTCCTTTTTGATGTGCATGAATCAACTCTGCCTCAATACGAGGCATGGTGTGACCAGTATCACTCAAACTGTCTCTCTTTTGTTTAAAATGGATGCAATTTTAAGTGAAAACAACAACTGACCTACATAAATCCAACCAAACGCATTATTATTGTGTTGATCATTTAGTAGAACGATCCATGGGTCCTTTGAGACGTTTATGAGTCAACCTTGCATCAATCTGAGGCCCGGTGTGGCTGGTATCACTCAAAGTGTCTCTCTTTTGTTTAAAATGGACACAATTTTAAGTGAAAACAACATCTTACCTATGTGAATTTTACCAAATGAATTTGGATTGTCTTGATACTATAGGAGAATGATACATAGGTCCTTTGTGATGTGTATGAGTCAAACCCACTTCAATCCGAGGCACAGTGTGGCTGGTATCAATCAAAGTGTCTCTCTTTTGTTTAAAATGGACACAATTTTAAGTGAAAACAACAACTGACCTATGGAAATCCAACCAAACGCATTCAGATTGTATTGATCTTTTAGGAGAAAGATTAATCGGTTCTTTTTAATGTGTATGAGTCAACCCCGCCTCAATCCGAGACCCGGTGTGGCTGGTATCACTCAAATGATCTCTCTTTTGTTTAAAATGGACATATTTTTAATTGAAAACAACAACTAACGTACGGAAATCCGACCAAACGATTTCGAAATGTATTGATAATTTAGTATAATGATACATGGTTACTTTGTGATGTGTACGAGTTAACTCCGTCCCAATCCGAGGCACGGTGTTTCCAGTATCAGTCAAATTTTTTTTCTTTTGTTTAAAATGGACGCAATTTTAAGTGAAAACAACAAATGACGTACGGAAATCTGACCAAAAGCATTTGTATTGTGTTGATACTTTAGGATAACAATCCATGGGTGAGTTAGGGACGTGTATGAGTCAGCCCCACCTCAATCCGAGGCACGTTTTAGCCGGCATCACTCAAAGTGTCTCTCTTTTGTTTAAAATGGACACAATTTTAAGTGAAAACAGCAACTGACCTACAGAAATCTGACCAAACACATTCTTATTGTTTTGATCCTATAGGAGAACGATCCATGGGTCCTTTAAGATGTGTAAGAGTCAACCCCACCTCAATCCAAGGCATGTTTTAGCTGGTATCACTCAAAGTGTCTCTCTTTTGTTTAAAATGGACACAATTTTAAGTGAAAACAAAAACTGACCTACGGAAATCTGACCAAACGCATTCAGATTGTCTTGATCCTATATGAGAACGATCCATGAGTCATTTTTGATGTGTAAGAGTCAACCACACCTCAATCCGAGGCATGGTGTGGCCGATATCACTCAAAGTGTCTCTCTTTTATTTAAAATGGACACAATTTTAAGTGAAAACAACAACTGACCTACAAAAATCTGACCAAACACATTTGGATTGTATTGATAATTTAGGATAACGATCCATGGGTCCTTTGTGATGTGTATGAGTCAACCCGGCCTCAATCTGAGGCACATTATGGCTGGTATCACTTAAAGGGTCTCTTGTTTGGTTAAAATGGACACAATTTTAAGTGAAAACAACAACTGATGTATGGAAATACAACCAAACACATTCATATTGTTTTGATCCTATAAAAGACTGATCCATGGGTCGTTTTTGACGTGTAAAAGTTAACCCCGCATCAATACGAGGCACGGTGTGGCTGGTATCACTCAAAGTGTCTCTCTTTTGTTTAAAATGGACACAATTTTAAGTGAAAACAACAACTGACCTACGAACTGGACACCCCACCCCGTGGAGAGCCCCCTCAACCCCCTGGACACCCCCACCCCTGGAAATGCCCATGGATAGCCCCACCACCTCGGACAACCCCCCAACCCTCCTCCCCCCGGACACCCCCACCCCCTGGATAACCACCACCCCCTGGACGGCCCCCACCCCTCCTAGACACCACCCCACAACCTGGATACCACCACCCCCTGGACACCCCCCACCCATGGACGACCACCCCCACCCTCCCGGACACCATCCCACCCCCCTTGGACAGCCCCACCAACCCCTGGAAAGCCCCATTGACACACTGGACCCCAGCCCACCCCCTGGACACCCCATATACAGCCCCCCCCACCTGGACACCCCCCCTCCTTGGACACCACCCCACCCCCCCTTGGACAACCCCCTCAACCTCCTAGACCGCCCCACCCCCTGGACACCCCCACCCCCTGGAAACCACTATCCCCCCGGACACCCCCATCCCACCCTCCTGGACACCACCCCATCCCCTTGGACAACCCCACCACCCCCCCGGACCACCCTCAACCCCTCGGACACCCCCACCCCTGGAAATCCCCCCAGACACCCTGGACACCAGCCCACCCCCTGGACACCCCCATGGACATCCCCCCCTCATCTGGACACCCCCACCCCCCTAGACACCCCTTTTCCCTCGGACACCCCCATCCCCCCGGACACCCCTACCCCCCCTTGGACAGCCACCCCAAACCCCTGAACAGCCCCCAACCCCCTGAATTATGAATTGAATTATTTATGTACTTAATTAAATTATGTATTATGTGTTAATGGTGTACATGTATACTTGTTGTATGGGTATACTTGGTCTAATTATCTTATGATTTATGTGTTAATTTTGTATGGGTATACTTGGTCTAATTAGATTATTGAGATGCTGAATTTTTTGCAGGTGTTTGGGTGTGCTGCTGCAGATTTTTTTGTAGTAGCAGACAAAGCATTTATCAGTGCTAAAAAAGTGATAATAAAGGATCCGTTTATCAGTGCTAAAAGAGCGCTAATAAAACACACATTTATCAGCACTCTTTTAGCTCTGATAAAGGGGTTTTTTATCAGCGCCTTTTTAGCACTGATAAAGTACCCCTTTATCAGCACTCAGTAAGCAATGATAAAAGGCCCCCCATATCAGCACCGAGATTTACTGTGCTTTTTTATCACTGATAAAGCCCATTTTGAGTGCTGATAAAGACAATTTTTGTAGTAGTGATTCATGAAATCTTCATTAGTCTGGAAACTAGAATATGAATATCCTATGATGACTAGTTCCTCATATCCTCCATAAACTAGGAACATATCATTAGTATGCATCAGATACTTTAGGATAGTCTTGACTTCCATCCAATGTCAATCACCTTGGTCAGCTTGATATCTGCCTACCACACTCAATGCATAGGTGACATCCAGCCTAGTACATAGCATGACATATATGACTAACCCAATCGTTGATGTGCATGGAGTCCTTTCCATTATCTTTATTTCCTCATGTGTCTGAGGACACATTTTCTTGTAAAGATGAATGTCATGTGATGCTGGCAACAATCCCCTCTTGGATTGTTCCATTCTGAATCTCTTCAGTATCTTATCAATGTATGTACTTTGAATTAGGCCAAATACTCTCTTGGATATATCAAGATGGATCTTGATCCCAAGAATATATACTGCCTCACCCAAGTCCTTCATAGAGAAACATTGATTCAACCACACCTTAACAGACTATAAGACTGGTATCTCATTTCCAATAATTAATATGTCATTAACATATACTATTAGAAAATGACTGCACTCCCACTAAACCATTTTTAGACACAAGGCTCACATTCATTCTTGATAAAACCAAATTTTGTTATGGATTCATTAAAACAAATGTTCCATGACCTGGATACTTGCTTTAATCCATAAATGGATTTCTACAACTTTCATACCTTATTGGAATCCTTTGGAGTCAGTCATAAATCCTTCAGGTTTTGTTATGTAGACATCTTTCTGAAGGTTCCCATTAAGGAAGGTTGTTCTAACATCCATTTTACAAATCTTATAGTCATGGTAAGCGATAATGGATAATAGAATTCTGATGGATTTTAACATTTCAACTGGTGAAAAGGTTTCATTGTAGTCAATGCCTTGACTCTATTTGAACCCTTTTGCAACTAGTTGTGCCTTATAGGTACTGAATTGTCCTTCCATGTCCAGTTTCTTCTTGAATACCCATTTGCAACAAACATTATTTACGTCAACTGGAGGATCTACCAAAATCTAGACTTAGTTTTGGTACATGGAATCCATTTCATAATTAATGGATTCTTGCCACTTGGCAATATCTGTGCCACTTACTACTTCCTTTTAGGTTATAGGATTGTTATTATCAACTAATAATGAGTCACCATCCTCAGTAACTAGAAAACCATACCGTTCTGGTTCTCTAACCTCTCTTGTACTCTTACACAGTTCTGGTGTCTCTGGAATAGTTCTTTCTTCCATGAGGCTTTGTGGAATCTGCTCCTGTACCAACTCTTTTGTACCTTGAGCCT
The DNA here is from genome assembly GCA_963277665.1 of Viscum album. Lineage (NCBI taxonomy): Eukaryota > Viridiplantae > Streptophyta > Magnoliopsida > Santalales > Viscaceae > Viscum > Viscum album. Next base: position 1,081,713,915 of record OY728132.1, read on the forward strand.
CAACTTCATCAAATTATATCTCACTCCCACTATCTATTTTGGAGATGTGCTCCCTCTAAAAAAATATGACATGTCTTTACACTATAACCTTTTTATATGATGGTTTGTATCAGTAATATCCCCTTGTTTCCTTGGGGTATCCTATAAAGTTACACTTTATGCCTCAAGGTACAAGTTTTTTACCTGAAGAGGCCTTAAAAACGCATCACTTCCCCACACATGTAAATTTGATAACATGGCTTTCTTTCTACTACAGAATTCATATGAAATACCATTTATCGATTTAGTTGGTACTTGGTTTAGTATGTGCACCGCTGTTTGTAACGCATATCCCCAAAAGGATAATGGAAGACTCATATGACTCATCATTAATCTCACCATGTCCAGGGTGTGGTTCCTCCTTTCGCTCACACCAATCCACTGGGGTGTGTAAGGAGGAGTGAGTTGGGATAGGATCCCAAACTCCTATAAGTAATCAATGATGTATTGATTAAGATATTCACCTCAGTTTGAGTGGAGTTTCTTAATCTTCTTACCAAGATGGTTCTCAACTTCATTCTTGTATTCTTTTAACTTACCAAAAGAATCCTATTTATACCTCATTAAGTAGATATATCCATATCTACTAAAATAATTAGTAAAATTTATGAAGTATGAGCACCATCCCTTTGCTTTAACTAAAAATAGTCCACACACATCAGTATGAACCAATTCAATAGGTTCTTCAATCCTTTCACCTTTCCCACTAAATGGGGCTTTGGTCATTTTACCTTGTAAAGATGCATGACATATGCCAAGTGGTTTTAGTTAGAAAAAATCTAAATATCCATCTTGATGTAATTTTGTCAAGCATTTCTCATTTACATGACCTAGCCGGTGATGCCAAAGTTGGGGGGTGGTATGAGTCATGTTAATTATCTTTGTTATAAATTTCTATTACTTGGTTTGTGTAATCCAACATGTAAAGACCATTGTATAAATGTTCCCTACAAAAACAAATTCTATCTTTGTAAAAGAAGAAACAATCATTTAAAAACTTAAAACAAATCAATCTTTATCTAATATGGATACAGAAATAATGTTTTTATTAATAGATGACACATAATAAAAACCCTTTAACACCAAGATCATCCCAGTTGGCAACATGAGGTGGTAGTCCCTGAAAACTACAATAGCAAGTCTAGCTTCGTTGGCTGTTCGCAGATCTACCTCCCCTCAGTCAATCTTACTGAATCTACTTGGTTCTTGTATTTGGATACATATGTGAGCACTAAAATCTATATCCAATACCCAATTTTTAGAAACCGATAGATTTCATTTGATAAAAAATTCAATTGAAGCTTCCCCTTTCTTCTTAGGTTGGGTGTAGTTCTTCTTTCAGTGGACTTTCTTGACACATGCGAAACAAACAACCTCCTATTCCCTTGACCCCCCTTGATATTTATTTTCTTGGAAGGCCGTGAATAAGCTTTGGGCTTAAATCACTTTGCCTTCCCCTTCCTCTTATTCACCATAAGGACAGAAGGCTTTTCACGCTTCATATCTTTGTCCACTTGGAGAATGAGGATAAGAAGATCAGATAGATACTTATCAATGTTTCTCATGTTAAAATTAATAACAAAGATAGTGAATCTTAGAGGGAGTGATGTGAGAATGAGATCGGTGCCTAGTTATTTAGGGAGCCTAAACCCTAGAACCTTTAGGCGCTCAATGTAGCCAATGAGCTTGACTACATGAGGTGCAGTTGGGGCACCCTCTCCAAGCTTACTTTGAAAGAGTGACTTGGAGATCTCAAACCTTTCCTATCTTTCTCTCTCTTGGTAAATATCATAGAGGTGCTCAAGCATGCTATAAGCATCCATGTTTTCGTGAGACTTAATGATCTCACTAGACATTGATGATAACATCAAACATTGAATGTTGAACACATCGTTCATATGTTTCTCATATACTAGGAAATCCTCATCACTCGCCTCTTTGGTAGGCGGATCAAGTAATGCTGACTCCAACACGTAAGACTTCTGTTCATGGCGTAGGATAACCCAAAGACATCTAAACCATTACTAGAAGTTAATTCCGGTGAGGATGTTGTCTTTATCTAGAATTGATAATAGGGATAGTGTGGTTGACAAGCTTGTCATTTTTATTCTATAATTAAAAGAGAAGATCATTAGTACTTTTTTGATTACATTTTTATGAGAAATAATAAATTAATCCTCCCACTATTTTATCAAATCCCAATGGCCCTCAGCATTGAACTCAGAATGTCTAGTTTCCATGACATTCTAGTGGAAAGGATCCATATTCCCCTTTTCATAACCCTAACAAGGGTTGGTCAAGCTATTTGAAGGTATTTAGGTAGGAAGTTCTTTGCCAAATTTAGGCTTGCAGCTCCTTGATCTGTTGAGTGGACTCCCCAATTCTAAAATCCTGACTTGGATTTCCTCAACTCTTGCCTCTAGTATTACACCAAGTCTAGTAAGTGCTACTCCTCTTGATGCAATATAGTTAATTCAATATGAAACCTTTCATAAGGTCTTCCTGTATAAAATTAATTACCCCAACAAGGGTTGGTCAAACATGTAGTTTTATTGAGTCTTTCCCTTAATCAAGTAACGGAAGGCTTGGTCTGACTTAATATTTTATTTGAGGGATTTTTATCTCTTATGCGTAAATTTATTATTATCTTTATCACATACTTGTTAGTATTAAGTGGAAATTACTTAAGTAATTAACCATGTCTTGATAATATTTATGCATAAGCCTGTTTTATTTTAGTTACATCTTGCATGCTTGTTTAATTCATTAATTATGTGATCACAACAACACATCCATAATGATAAACCATGCAACTGAAAGAAATAAAATAAAGTAAAGGGAATGATCATGAGATTTACTAATGGTTAGTTTATCTAGTGGTTGATAAACTAACCCTGAACTAGGGAAGAAACACCTTGAACCTTTTGGGTTCGTGTTTACAGATTTACACATGTCTACCTTTGTATCTCCTGGGATTAGTCTCATCTTGGTTCCAACTTGAACCGCCTCCACTAGCTTGGGAGATCCATCCATTACATATGCTTTTAAGTCACACGTAGGTGAGGGGTAAAATGGGGTTTACATAAAAGAAACCATGGGCATGTAGGCCCTACATATTAATGAGGAGAGATGACACATATGCCAAAAATTAATTTAACAAATAAATTAAAATGGAAACCAATCACATACAAGGTCTGGTCTAGATCATGATCATCCACATACATACAACGAGTTATATATTTAATAAAACTAGAATTCAATTATTTAATCATTCTTATTAAGATAAATCACTCTCGAATCAATTAATTATTATCTTTAATTAATCAATCCTTTTATCTTAATCTTTTTCTGAATTTCCTTGAGATTCTCATCCTTGTAAATAAATGCACCTTGGAGGTAACCTGGTGAATACCCATTCGAATCTAACCAAAATGTATTATATTCGCATACTGTTTTACTCTTATGACATATGGCATACAAGACGCTTCAATGCATAGAGTAAAAACCTATATAACGATTTATACATGATATAGAAATCGAACATTATGTATAAATTAATGTTTTAATTCTGCATAATTCGGTAAAGTACATGGTGTATAGTTCCAACTACATGGCGTGTAATACCTTCACCGTATTTACCGAAGTACATGCCTAGGGACTTGGTGTGTGAGGCATACTTCGAAAACTTCAGAGTACACACCATGTACAGTGGGCTATGCGCCGTGTTGTCTTCGCGTTACATGGTTACCGGTCATCTCAATCCATGTATGGGATACACAACTTTACCCCTGACCCGAAGGGACTATATGTCGTGTCTAGTGGTCCACATGACGTGTAATCTGGTAATCATGTGCCTATATTTCCCATTCAACACATGGTGTAAAATTAATTACACCACGTGTAATAAATTCACACAACTTGACTAATTGTCGAATTACTCACAATGCACTGTACAAGGCTACACGACGTGTAGTACAGATTACATGGCGTTTACTTTTGTGTTACTTGGATAGAATCTTTAGGGCCCCTTAATGAGTTCCTCATTTTAATTTTAATCCAAAAATTATTCATTTCTGTGAAATTTGTGAGAAAAAAAAATGAAGAACATATCTCGAAATCTCAGATTACAAGAATGATGAAACCTTGAATTGAAAAACTAAATTATTAAATCATAAAGCATCAATGATAATTAAATAATTATAAACAATGATGAACCTCACAAGGGTTGTTTAAACACTTAGTTTTATTGAGTATTTCCCTTAATCAAGTAACAGAAGGCTTGGCCCGACTTAATATTTTATTTGAGGGATGTTTATATCTTATGTGTAAATTGCTTATTATATTTATCACATGTTTGTTAATATTAAGTGGAACTTACTTAAGTGATTAACCATGTATTGATAATATTTACGCATAAGCATGTTTTATTTTAGTTCCATCTTTCATGCTTGTTTAATTCATTAATTATGTGATCGTGACAACACATCAATAATGATAAACCATGCAACTAACAGGATTAAAATAAAGTAAAGGGAATGATCATGAGATTTACTAATGGTTAGTTTATCTAGTGGTTGATAAACTAACCCTAACCTAGGGGAGAAACACCTTGAACCTTTTGGGATCATGTTTACAGCTTTCCACCTATCCACCTTTGTATCTTTTGGGATTGGTCTCGTCTTGGATCCAAATTGAACTGCCTCCACTCGTGACGCACCCAACATACCCTACTTCTCGCTAACTGTCTGCATGATAGTTTTCATCAGTAAATAAAATTACGTGAGTCGTGACACATATTAATGATAATATTAAAGTCTAAGGATCATTACACACGCTCACAGATAGAAATATCCGATGACACCAGAACATGCGGAATTTCCTACTGGTGGGTCTGTTCTTATAAAATCCTATCTTGGAGATTACCAAGTGAGAACTTCATGAGAGGAAGTCTAATATGCTTACAAGTACTCGTACCTGATGGTATTCATGCTATGTTTCCCATCATAGTATGTCATTCAACTGTAGAACTATATTTAAGAATATTGTTATAGCATTTTAAGGTTCTCATCATAGTGGGGAACTTCCATGACCTTATCAATGCAACAAATACTCTAGGACATTATTAAATCATAGTCATGTAGAACAATGAAAAATATGTAATAAGATGTTTAATATTTAAATACATTAAATATCCATGTAATAAAAGTACGACCAGTTGGTTCTAGGACACCTACTCTTACACTAAGTAGTCATTACACGACTATTGAGAGGATGAGGTAACCATTGGAATAACCATCATGTGACCATTTAAATAACCATAATATAACCATTATAGGTGATGAACATATGATCATAATAAATAATTTTCATCCATTTAAAATAGTATAAAGGGTATAAATAGATATGGTTTATGAATCCATAAACCAAAATGAACTTTTATATGCATTTCTCAAAAAAATTCTAGAACACTTTTTTCGATGGAGACATATTCTTTAATTTTTAATTAAAATTATCATAGTTAGAAATTTATTTTCAAAAAATAGATATAAAATTAAGAATCTTGGTATCAAAATTAGATAAGAATTAAATTTTGGGAATTTTCTAAAATAATAGAATTTCAGGCTAAATATTAAAATATTGTGTATGAATAAAATATATTGTATGAATAAATTATAACATAAAATTGACATGGTAATTTAAATTATCCCTATTATGAACTCAAATATATTTTATTAGTTAAATAATTTATTTCCAAATATTAATTTCAATTTTCAACCAATAAAATAATTTTTAAATTATAAAACATATTTTATCTTTTTTTAAAAATAATTTATTATTTTTTCTAAGATATAGTTTATTATAAAGGATGGTTTTCAATTTTTAAAGGATTAAAATAAAAAATAATGGATGAAAAAATATATTATGGAGTGGTAATATAATATCATGGGTGAAAATCCATTTATGAATTTTTAAATATAAATATTTTAAAACATAGATTTCAAGGGTTATAACCAAATACTATTAAAAAATTATCTATACTTTAATATAAATATCACTATGTAGACCTATTTATTTTCACTCTAAGTTTATTTAGCACATTTGTTCTCTTTTTAATTCAAGTATCTCGTTAAGAAGATCCTAATAATTCAAGTATTTATTTCTTTGAATTTAGGAATTAATAAGTAAAGTAAGAGTTTTTACCTATTTTATCTCTTTGAATTCTTCTTTCAAGTTCTTTTAATTTTATATTAGTTCATCTTAATTTTAGTTTTACACTTACTATTTCCTATTTTATAATATCTATGTGTGTTTTATTATAATTATGATATTTTTTATGAAATTTATGAGAGGAATATCTATCAGAATACGATGTCAATTATACTTGGTTTAGCCCTTACCAATACCTTCAAGAGTGCCATTGGAATTGAAAGGAATTGAACCTTTGGTATCTGAATAGTTTTCTTAAGAATAATTACTTGATGAATTTTTATATATCACAATGAAATGAGAAATATGGATGCACACACCTTCTTTTCAAGGGATTGTTTTGGATTACCCTTCATAATGTATACCATATTATCCATTTTTTAAATATCATTCCTCTTGAAATCATGAATACACAATTTTCCATTTGATCAAAAAGTATTCCTCATGTTATTAATTTGACTAAGAAAAAAATTAACTTGATTTACAAAACCTTTGTTTCTATATGGGTTGAAAATGTAAGTAGTTTTTTAGTTGAACATTTCACCACATATTTATAAGTCACTGTCTTTAAACGATGTTTTATATTTAGACTAAGTGAGTGACGGGTGAGTCTTGAAATTATATATCATAATCAATGTATTATTAGATATTATTACAAAATTAATATAGGGTAATGGGAGTGTTCTATCTATTTAAGTATATTTTATTAACATAAGTCCTCGATTGGTATGTTTATGATGTCTATCATTTTTCACTTTATCATTATATTATGATTTATATTATTTTTTATAGGTATCTCTTTTGATTATTTGTTTTTATCATATTATGTATGTCATGATTATTCTTTGAAGTACACATTATTTCTTTAATACACTAACCTTTACTAAAAATCTAAGTTCACACCTTTATTTATGTTTATGTGTTTCTCTTAGTGATCATGATGAATATTACATATGAGAAAGTATCCTAATATTAGCATGGAAAGATTGCAATGTATTTTAAAGGATTCATAAGTTTCATGAACTTTATTTCATAATGTTGTAATGTTTAAGTATTCATATAGAATTTTAATTATATTAAATTATTGATCCTTTTGATTGATCGTATGAAATCATGTTTTAAGTAAAAAATGACCATTGAATTTGGGTGACTAGAGTAAAGAGAATTTCCCAAACTCATTCACTAAATAAAATAAACTCTACAATTTAGTTGTAAAGAACTCACAATTCAACCAGAAGAGTGTTCCAAAAGTAATACAATGTCTTTCCACCTATTTCCCCATTCATTTTATATTTTTAAATGTTTTCCTTCACCTTAATTTATTCCCTATATTTTTAAACATTTTTTAAAAGAAATATTGTTATTTTATAAAAACTTGATCATTTTATCGACATCCATTTTATTTGAAAATATTTTTAATTTTTTTTAAATTATTCATAGATTCAAAGACCGAAAAATAATGAACACCATTTCTAACCCACTATACAACAAATTAAATTAAAATATTATCATATGTTTTTTTCTATATTTTACATCGGTTTAAACTGTTACATAATAAAACTGCACTGGCTTCTAAAACTACTACATATACAAATGTTGATATTTAATCATCAAAAAATATTTTAGTTTTGTGACGGTACTTAAAAAATATTAGTTTTACTTATTTTTTTGTGATACTATAATGCTTTAGTGATGTATGTTTTTTAATATATTAGTTTTTTTCTCTAAAAAATTAAAAATAGAAAAGAATAGTTGATGTAACAACCCCGTATTAACCAAACCATAATTATGATTTTAATAGCAAGGATTTCACATTCTCACATTACCATAATCTTTTAGGTCTAGAGACTTAGAGAATTAGGAAAATCATTATATAACAAAGTATATTTTTCCACATAGTGTACATTTTTCCACAAAAAATGTTTTTAAATTTACACCCCTATTTCATTCAAGACACTTTTTCTTCATTTAAGACGAGTCACCATAAATAAAAATTTGACCTTAATATTATTCCTAAACATCATTAGATCTAATGAAAAAATATTTGAAAACATGGGATGAGTAAAAAATATCAATAAGAGATATAAAAATAAAAGAAACCCATTAGTCCAGTGAAGAAAATGGAAACCCATAAAACCGTTTACCTTTTTGACACTAAACATTGAGTATATAAATAAATCATAACCAGATTTGAAAATCAATATTTTATTAAATAAAACCTTTAAAACCCATAGAAATAATATAAAAACCATGAAGTCCTATTGATTTATCATATTCATAACTCATTTTAACTCTTTTATAGGACACTTTAAATAGGAGTAACTTAAAAGGTTATCTCTAATATTTTGTCTTCAAAGACTAAATAATCACCCAATGTAGTAGAGAGCTATATCCCAAGATCACCTATCATCATATATAATTCCCAGGTACCATATCATGAAAATAATTTATAAGCTTTCACTTCTACATCATAAAACTCTTGAAAAACTCAATTGAACCCATAAATAAAAGAACTTTCCATTTTCATATAAAAATAAAAAGAAATATTCTTTTCTTTTGAGAAATCTTAAAAAATAAAAATTCCCAGAAGAATGAGAATATCATATTATTTAATAAACCATGAAAAATTATAGAGGAATATTATTAATGAATAATTTCTATGATGGTGGGAAAATGTAGTCATGTGGTACACATTAAAAAACTATTTTTTGACATCTTATAAAAAAATTCAAAATGACACGTATGGAAAATATTTGGAAGATTCCTTTTTAAAACTTTGTAAATAAATTAAAATATGACTTTAAACCATTATTTATGCATAAATAATAAAATTATTGAATCAGTTTTAATAACATGTACATGAAATAGAAAGAGTTGAAAAGAAAACTTCAATACATTTTAAAATGAGGTTTTAAATAAAAATATCTTAATTGAGTCTCATCTTTCTTCACGCATTCTCTAAATATAGAATAATAAAATTATATTAATAATTTACTTTTTTAAGAACATTTTTCATGTTCATTCCATTATATTTATTCCATTTATTTCATTTTATACCATGTTTTATTTAGTTTCTAAACAGATTAAATTTATGTTAGTTGCTAAACTAATTAAATTTACATAGGATGTTTTGAGGATGTTCAGCTCATAATCTCCAAAATAACATCGATTCATTGACCATGGACAAAGGCGTCAAGGTTCCAGCATCTCAAAAATATTAAAATTTTTATAATTATAATTTTTATACATTTAATATACTTTTATAACCATCCATGTATAGCGGTGGCGAAAAATGAGATACATCATTAAAAGAGGCAGTCGTTCGCATGTACACATGATCAATGCTTTCATTTTTCTAATGGATGAAAAGGAAATAAAGTATATAATTGATAAATTTTAAAAATAATAATAATATTATAAATATCATATTTATTCATTAAATCTATCCTTATTACCATCTATGTGATATGATAATGAAAATCAAAATGCACCGTTCACGGTGGTGGTGTCTGCACGTACACATAAGCAATGCTTTCATTTTCCAACATATGAGAGGGTAAGAAGGTAGATAATATATTATCTTTACTGATTCATAATTATGTTATAAATATCATATATATCCATTAAATATATATTTATGATAATCCATGTGAGGTGGTGATGAAAAATGAATCACATCGCTTCATGGAGGCAGTAGTCTGCATACATGCACAATCAATGTTTTCATTTTTCATAAGATAGAAAGGAAGTAGAAAATAGCTGTTCCATAAACATAATAACATTTTATTATATTAAATATAATAATTTAATTATATTGGGATGGTTATAATATATTTTAAGTAGGTATAAGAATAAATAAACTTGAAAGAATTTGGTTAAGACATATACCCTTTCCTTGGATATCTTCCTTTGGATTACACCTTAATCCATATAGGATTGGTATTTTGGGTGTGAAATACCTATAGGATGTGGGTAGGAGAGTTTAAAAGGTATTTTTTAGATATTATACAAGTTATGATGCTAAAATTTTGTGGATAAGTGAGGATATGAGGTTCCCTTTTATAAGTGAAAAGAGTGACACACTTGTAAATATTAAGAACTTTAAAATATAAAAAAATAATTTCTTATGGAAAGTGTCTAAAATTTTGTAAAAATTCAAATATAATAAAATTTAAAGTCAAAATACATTTAAAAAACCACATTTAGATAATTTTTAGATATATTTTAAGCTATATCACTTAGTTTAACCCCCCCTCTTTAACCCTTTTAACCCTTAACATAATGACAAACTTTTACCATAGTAACTATTCATTATGAATAAACATAAAATTGAGACAATTAACAAATTATAACATGTATATATCAAATATTTAATCAATTTTCTAAGATTAAATTTTCATAAGTGGTAAAAATTAATTTTAAAATAAGTACGCACAACACAATGAAAAATAGTTTTAAGAAAAAAATGCCTTTTTAAAGAATAAAAATGATTTTAGACCAAAATCATATATAATTTTGATTAATATGAAATTAATTGGATTATTTTTAATAAAAGGATACTAATTTAACTTTAAAACTAATCCAAAATATAAATTAACCTAGTGAATAATTTATTAAATGAGAAGAACTAAAAATTATTTTTATTTGAATAAAAACATTACTAAGATTTCAAAAATGTCAAACATAGATTTCTAAGTTTAAAATTATATTTTTAAATTCATTATATTACTTACTAAATATATATTTGGTCTATAAAAAAGGTTTCATAAACTTTAAATACATTCGTATATCATGATAATGTCATAAAACTGACAGTATTTGTAAAATCGATATTTTCACTATTTATCCAAAAACTGACCATATCTAAAAATAAAAAATAAAAAAAATAAAAATATTATTTTGAAACTATGATTTAAAAAATTAATTTAATTATAAATTTAAAATTATAAAATTAATAAATTTAACTTTTAAATTAAACTATGTGATACACGGAAAAACAATTTAGTTGAATAAAACTATTCCATTTTTGATTGAAAAATTATTTATAAAACTATGTAGATTTTGAATCCATAAAATGAATAAATTTAAATCATAAACTTTATTTATTTATATTATTAACTGGGTTTTCACAGTTTATATAACCTTGATTGAAACTTTTCCAATATAGTATTGATCTCTATGAAATGGTGCGGTGTTTAATTAACTCTCATATTAAGAATTTTCTATGACTAGTTTCTTGAGAAGATCATTCATGAGTTTTTGAATGTGATTTAATGTTGTATTTATTAAAAAAATGACCATGGATTGATTGAATAATGATTTAATTTTAATTGAATTCAAAATATTAAATAAATAATACGGAATTACAAACTACATCGTGGTTCTTAGTAAAAAAACACCATGGTTAATACCATGAAACGATGACTTGAAAAGAGATCATGAAAAACTATCATTACAGTGATTGTGGTTTTATGCATATTTGGTGGGTGGACTTATGTTTTCAAATCACATCATGGTTTATACCACTATGTTGTGGTTCATGATGAAAACAAACATGGCCTTAGTGGTTGTGGTTTTTGGAAAGAAGAAGGGTAGAGTTTTTGATCCATTAGGATGAGATAAAATGATCATGGTTTTTTGTCATTATGTCATGGTCAGAAGATAACAATTTCTTTTATGTTTATGGTTAAATAAAAAAATATTGTACACTACACTCATGGGAAAAATGCTTGTGCCTGATTGATCATGGAGTTGGAAACGTGGAAACCATGCCATTCTCCGAATACACTATGTCATGGTTTTTGCTCAAAGATATGTTCGAGGAAGAAAAAAATAGTCTCTTGAATTTTAATGGAAGATAGATATTTCTATCCACGATTTTTAGATTTGAATTTGACTAGATAAACTACTTTGTGGTATATCTCATCACATCATGGTTGTAGATATTTTTAAATAAAAGTAATGTTTCACTATGTAGTGTGTATTGAAACATGGAGATAACCACACAAACATTAAAAAGATAATTCCAAATAGAAATTGGATAGGTTTTAGGAGAAGAAAAAAGGTACAAATTGATCCATACTTTGAAGCCCTTGAGAATGATTATATAATATTGATCAACACTGTTAACACTTGTTTTTTTATCTTTCTTGTATTGGACTTCAAGAAAATATTTTGGATCTATATAAAATATTCTTTATTGATTATCTGATAAGGTTATGTGAAGTAGGATAGAAAACACTAAGCACCAAGGATGTTTCTTCTTGATAAAAATCACTAGTGAACCTTATAAAAATATCTTTTATCTTGTTCCATTTTTATCACTCTCTATTTCTCATCATCATTATTTCCTTGATTACATGGATATCCAACACTCTAATCAACATGAGTACATTAGTAATATTTGAAGAAATTTTTTTGGTTGTACTAATTCACCTTGAGCCCCATTTCTTCTCACCATTCTTTCTTGGGTCACACCATTTGGTACTAGAGCAAGAGGTTATTCGTATAGATTTAAGTTGATTTATATTGATTATATATTTTGATTTAGAAATTACATGGAGTTTTTGAATTCCATAAACAATAAGGGTGGTCCCATGTTTATTGGAAAATGATTTCATTTATGGAAAGAGTGGATGGTTTCATATCTTCCATCACTTGACTTGGATATTCTTGACATCACTGAGAATGGGTTAAAAAAAGATGTTGGTGAAAACTTTAATTTTTAGGTCATGAAGAGTATTGGAGTTGATGGGAGAGAACTCAAGAATATGACATGAGTTATGAATTCCAAAATAGTAAACTCCATTTAGATAAAGATTCATGAAGTTCAAATAGTTGATAAGAATATTAAGGATTCATGATTGCAAACATGTTGTGAACAATTTAAAAATATCAAAATAGATAAAGATGAATCACTGGATGAGTTTTTTATTTGGGTGAACATACTTTTTAACCTGATACAGAGTGATTGATAAGTTCTTGAATCCTATATTATTATGAATAAATTTATTAGTATTTTACCAAACAAGTTCGACACCAAAATTTCTAATTTATAAGATCAATACTAGGATAAGTTTATTATTGAAAAACATAATAACATCTTGATAGCCTATGAGATAAGAAGGTTCTTTCCCTAAATAAGAAAAGAAAATATAAAAAATAGACATTTTTAAAGGACTCCAAAGTTTTTAAGAACATAGAACCAAATAAGTATCATGAAGAGGACTTATATGTCTTAGAATATTCCATGAATTTCAATAAATTATTATCATTCTTCTCTAATGGAATGTAAAGAGGAAAATGTAAGTATAAATAAAAACTACCTTTTAAGAGTTTTAATTTTGAGAAAATTAGACAATTTTTATTTAGATTCCCTTAAAAGAATCAATAAGAAGAAGATGATGATAAACCTAAAATATCATCAAGGAGAAACATGGTGGAAAGTGGTTGTAGCTAAGGAAAACTCTCTAAAGATCCCATGCACATACTGTGGCCTTCACCTTGGGGTCCCTAATGACCATGCCTTCTTTGAGATTCAAAATTAAGGCTCAATTGGGAATAATCTAGGAACTATTTCTAGTGGAGTTGTCTAGTTACCTAACCTTGTCTTATAGGTAGAGGCAACCAGGATGGGGTTGGGTTTTCCTAAGGTGAAAGACTCCCTCCAGCCGCCATCAGTCTGCTTACCTGAAAAGGGAGACTCTACTGTTATGATGAAGGGTTTTCCTCCCCTCCTAACTTTGGGTATTCCAAGGGAGTTCTCCATCAGAATAGTTTCTCAGCCTTATGCATTGGGTAATTAGATGCTAATGATATAGGGGTATGGCGAAGGGTTGGTAAGAGAAAGGTTAATAATGATGGGATTTTTAAAGAGGTGCAATTTGTAGAGTTTGAGGTAGGATCCATTAAACTATCTCAGGATTCTATCATTTCATCAAAGTATTAAGATGACGAGTAACCAACAATTTTTTACCAAAATAGAAGGAAGAAAGGGAAGAAAATGGCCATCTAGTTGATATGGAGAAGAAAACCAAGACTCGCAAATACTACTTGTATCTTATGAAATATATGGTAACTAGATCTATAGTAAAGGGTATTTGTGTTATGAAACCCATTTATATTTCCAAAAATAGTCTTGTATATGTTATAGGTCATAATTAGTCTCCCACATATCAGGAGATTCCCCCTTCACATAAGGCTTCCATGAAAACTAAACTGATGGAAGAAATGGATGGTTTAAACCTAGAAGGATCTATTAAGGATAAAGGAAACTTTTCCAACAAACCTGAGGGTGGAGAGCCTCTTAGACCATTGAAAGAACCAATGGATTCCAAATCTACCAATATGATCCTCCTCATGCTCTATTGGGAGAAAATGGTGGAAATTGATTTTATAATAAAAGCATATGAGGAAGATGAAATGTGGTTGAAGGATAGAGTTTTGAAATATGGAACTAAGGAAAAAATGACCTGGATTAATATCTAGGCCAAAACTTTACTTTGGGGATTTAACCAAATGAATATTAGTATGGAGGATTTCATTAAGAGTTGGTATATTATGGGTTCCTTATTTTAGGAGCTGTTATATGAGGATCCTTAGTGGGATAAATTTCTTATCATATGAATTCCCCTCTAGTTATAAGATTATAACACCTTAATATTGCATTGGAAGGGGAACACCTTTCTTATTTTGGGTTAGTCTTATATCTGAACAGTTTATCATTTTTCTTTAAAGAGTTTTTCTCTTCTACACAGAGGATGAATTGGAGTTTGGGTTCAAGGGTGATCCAGTGAAATTATTCACCATAGTTAACCACGATAGTTCTAAATGGACTCTTTTTAAAGTTTATACCTTTGATTTAATTTCCCCCCTATGAAGTAGAAGAGATGATAGTGTATTTGACACAACTATTGGTTTGAGACACAATATTCATAATTAATGCATGAAGGCCCATCTAATATGTGGAAAATGGGATTGGGGGAATTTCTGAAACTAGGATCTTGTTGTGTAATTATCTATAAATGTGTCTTGGCATGGTTGTAAAATCATTTATGTAAAGATTCCCCTTTTTTTTAGAGTTGCAGGACTTGATTCTCGCCTATAATAAAAGTATGTAAAGTAGGTCATGGGTTTCTTGGGTTTATGGTGCTCCTAGTTTCTCTATCAAATGTTGTTGAATCTAGTATATTTTTTTATTTTTGATGTGTTGTATTGTTTAATGACCTTATTATACTTTGGATTTTTGTTGTTTTTTAATTTTTTATTGGTGTTTTGTGAGGGTTCCCATAATCCCTTAAAAGTGGTTTATTTAGATAATAAAAATATTGAATTGTGAATCTTATGATAAAGAGAGTGAAAAGTAGGAATAAGATTCAAAGGATGAAGGTAATCATGATTTTATGAATTAATCAAATAATTATAATAATTAATCTTATAATGAATTGGCCTAAGCTAACCCCTCAGGTCACCCAACATGATTTTTCACTGAGCCCAAAGGGTGTTCCCAATCCCCACAAACTGAAAAATAGAGTATGGGTATTAAAAGGATGCACTTGGGAATATTTCAAACTTTAAATAATGATATCACCATATAACGGTAACTGTCAAGAATACAACATGAAAAATACATACATTGATTCCCATACATATAAATAAGAAGTTACAAAATAATAAAACAATACAAACATGAAACAATCAAATAAAAATCCATAATGATACATAATTAACAAAATTAATAATTATCATTTAGAATATGAGAAATATAAATAATTTAACATCATAATAATAAACAATCATCATGCTCAAAATAATCAAGGGAAATAGAATACAAGAAATACACCTGGATAAATTGGTCGATACACAAGTGTCCCAAAAACAAATAGACAGCCAGATCCACTACTCAAAGATCTACATGTGACCCATGATCACTAACCACATCCCTTATCATCCACCTTCAGATCAAAATGAACACAAATATCATTAGATATCACAACCTAGGTACCAAAAAGAAAAATGTGAGAGCAGTATACACCCATTGGTGTATGTAGAGTGTGAGTGAAACATTCCCAGTAGGATTACACTACAGAGTCTATGCAGTTCCTTTCATAATAAAATATATAAATTCTAGTTTGAACATAATTTATAAAATAGGTTTTTCATATTAGAAATAATAATTAAAACAAGTATAACACTTTATCACTTTCCTTCCAAAACTAAGGTAAAAACTTTGGAAAACAAGTGAGGCTCATCTAACCTAAACCATAATTTTTTACCCATATATCAATTCAAAGATTTATTTTAAAATAAATATTTCAAATCCTGAAGAGAGGAATTTTAAATTTATAATAAAAACCAATTTTTTTCTTCCTCTTCTCAAAAACATTTCCAAATACCTTTTAGAAGGAAACATCACTTTATATACAAATAAACACACCCTTCAAAATCAATTTTAAATGTAGTTTGAACATAAACCAAAACCATTAATAAAGTAAAATATGAACATGTGTAGAAACCATCATATAAATAAAAATCAATAAATAGAACTAAGAAATGGTTCCAAACAACCAAGATAAGGGTAGGGGATATAAACACGGTAGAGGAAAAAAGATCCCCTAAATAATACCCAATGGGAACAAAGTATCATGGTCAGATCCCTAGATCCTATTATGTGATAGTACTATATACAATCAGGGGAAAAAATATGTTGTTAATCTCCCATATTCTTACTAAGTCAAGCCGATCATCCCCCATAGTTTGATTGGGTCAATTAAATCATCTCCTAAATTCTGATCGGGTCATGATGATTAGCTCTCACATTCTAATTGAGTAAGAAAAACATATTATGGCCTAAACTGAATCTGTCACTTAGCTACATGGGTCCCTATGACATCAATCAAAGTTGGTGAGCAAGAAACCAATAATGATATCATCATATAAATCATTAATAAAGAATTTTAAATAAACCTCATCTCACCTCTAAAACCCTCTCAAGAAACAAACCCTTTTCATCATTCATGAATAAATAAAATAAAACATCCCCCACAAGTTCTCAATACCCATCAATAAAAATAAGTACAACAGCCTCAATTGAGTTCTCAAATTATTTTTAAGAAATATTTTAGTAATTTCCTAAAAATACTTCAAAAATAAACGTGGGATTCCAAATTCGCACCACTTAAAACCTCATTTTAAAATGACCTTTAAAATTGAATCATGAAAAAATACCTTGAAATCCATTTGAAAATAAACCTATTCTTTAAAAACACTTTTTAAATGACCCAAAGGCCAACATGTTTTCAAAATAATTTATCATGTTACAAATATATCCCATTTTAAAAACGATCCATTTTAAACATAAATATCTCTTTAGAATATGAATTTGGCATCAAACATCCCTTTTTTAATCATATATTTCTCTTTGAAAATCCACTTGGACATTTTATCAAACACTTGGAATACATAAACATACAATTTAAAATGCATAGTAGAAGTTCTATTAAAAATATCACCATTAAAAGCATGGAAACCATTTGAAAACCATTTTCAACCCTCCATGAGTAACAAATATAGTTATACTTTGGAAATAATAACATTTTAAAACATTCAATCATCTCATTCCATGTGGTATAAAGTAACAACATAGAAAGACCTATAAATTTCAAGAAGAAACAAGTTGCAACACATTTCATTCAATGGATAATTCCCAAAAAATCAAGGAAACACCCTTTAAAACCCCTAAACATCTAAATCCCCATGATGTGATCCACCCCAACCCTAATTTTGATCCACAAAACCATTAGGATTCATGGTAGAAAACATAAACCGAGAGGAATGGAGGATAAAAGAATAAGGGAAGATGAAAGATAGATAATACCTTATAAATACGCTTGAAATCGAATGAGGAGTTCTTAGAATCAATGGATAATGGAGGAGATGAGACCCTCATGCATGCCCAGGGCTTGATAGAATAAGAGGGGGAAATAAAGAAGGCTAAAATCTTTAAAACTGAGTGAGAAAAAATATAATTTCACATTTTTAATAACTTAGTTAGTCCACACAGTTAGGAAAACCATACATAAATCATATAGAATCCACTTGATGGAACCCTTCACTCCTCACATAGTTTGGCCACATGGTATCCTCTAATCATGCACCAATCATGCGAGTCACCCCACACACATAATTGAGTTTCATGGTTACCTATAAACCCCACATAGTTTTATGAACCATGTGCCAACTATGATAAAACCATTTTTACATTTTGAAACACCTCATATAATTTTCCCATATGATTTCCCCTAACCATGCGGTAAGTGTGAAATAGAAGAAAAACCCTTAAAAGCTAAAATTTCAAATCCAAAACTCCCAAAAAAATAAAATACTCTAAAATAACATAATATAAACCACAATCATGAAATGAGGGTGTCACATATCTATAAAAGAATAAGAAAGTATATAATAGGATAATAAATAATAAGAGATAACAAAATAGTTCTAATTGACAATGGTTAACATTGCGTGATTAAAGGAAAACTAAAAACTTTAAAGAGAGAATATTTAGATAAGGGAAATGAATCTTTGAAGAATACCCTTTATACCTCAAATGTCAAAGAGAATAACAAAAAATAAGTTGTATTTTTGAGGAAAATAGGAGATCTAAATGAAATAATTAAAGAAAGAGACAAGGAGGTTTAAATTAATATATTTAATTTAGTTTCCAAGAATGAGGAATTTTAAGTCCTTGAGGAAAAATTGATTGAATATGAAACCATTGAATAGATTTAAGTTCAAATTAAAAAATTATATCAAAGATATTTGAGAATATGTTAATGAAATATATAAATTTTATATAGCTACAATGCTACTTAATATTGTCCAAAGTATCAGTAAGCACTCATCTTGGACACCCAATAATTAAATCAAATCAATGGAAACAATGACATGAAAGGAAAAAAATAATAGTGTTACCTAAAAAATAAACATAAAAATTTTGAGGAATAAAAATTCTAGCTGATGAAGAAATTTTTATTTAAAGTAAGATGCTGATGATGTAGAGTGTATAAATAAAAATCATATATGTGTTGGAATAATATTCCTTTCTTTCAATCAAAGAGGGTCTACAATTTTAGTTGGATAAAATTCATAGATACAAGATAAAATCATAGAAAATATCTAAAAAGAAGGTAAAATTGAAAAATTATTTTAATACTCTTAAGGAAACTTGAGTTCAGTGTGATTAACAAAAGCATACTTCCAATAAGTGTCTCACATTATTACCAGAGTAGATGAAGAAAAATGAAAACTCTAAATCTATCATGAGGATGAGTGATCAAGAGTAAGAAATGGTGGTTGAGGTGGATTATAAAGCTTCTAACATTGAAAAACATGGATCTTGGAAAATGGTTTCTCATCATACATGATTGAAAACAAACATTTCTTAATAAAAAATTCACAAATATGATGGAAAATCTATTAATTTTGGAAGTTATTTTTATTTAAATGTGAACGGTGATAGATGAACTAAAATTGGGACGAATAAGTTTGAATCAAATGTTACTCTCTTTGTTGATGGGTTGTGGGAGAATATCATAGTGTTTCTAAGATTTTTAATAATAGGAATTAGGTGATATTTTAGAATAATGAATGTGTCATCAAGAGATTTAAAGATGGAACTATCATAATGAATGGAAAATAGAAAAGTAGAAATTTATTCCATATTTTAAATGATAAAAACGCTTATCACATGAGTTTGATTGAGGAAAATGAGTGATGATATAGAATACTTATCTATTTTGGTAAAAATAACATGAAAAAAATATAGGGCCTATTTTTTGGGATAAATGTAAATATGTGGGGTTTGTTGAGTTAGATAGTGATGGTAGGTGTTTTGAGGTTCTTGGAAGTGTTGGGGAATTATGGAGAGTTTTTTAGAGGTGTTTGGGGGTAAAATTAGGATATTTTGGAGGATTTTGGTGGGTTATATGGGTAGGTTAATAGTTGTGTGACTATACATTGTTATCAAGAGACCATGAAGGTCAAGTTTGAAGATATGGTGGGAAATTCGCAGTTAGATGCATGCTTATTAGGATCATTTTTTTCAATCATGCATGTTGATAAAACATTATAGTAATGAATTCAAGGTCAGTTTCATGGTCACTAGGACCATACAGTTAGACCATGTATTCTCTTAAAAAGGTTCCAAGACCCTTTATTTTTACTTATTTTGAATGATTCTTGTCCCTTTATATTCCTTGCAAATGGTTCACTCTACTTAGGGTGATTTTGTGGATAGTTTTGGAGGATATTTCAATATATATCTCTTCTCCCTAAGATATTTGGAAATTTAGGTTCCAAATTGAAGGTATGTTTCCCTAGTTTTTGATATATTCTAATCTCACCAAATTTTGGTATTTGATTTGGGGTTTAACTAAGAAATAGCGAAAACCTCTCAATTGGTAGGTATTTTTTTCGAGGATTCTAGAGGAGGATTAAATGGGAATGATTTATATAATTGTGTGATCGATCCACATCATTACATCCCTCGATATGTGTTTATCCATTATTCATTGATTTTTGGATATTTAGGTTATGATTATAGAATAAAATTGGGGCTTCTATTTAGGATGGTGTTGAATGAGGGTGGTGATTACTTATTTGGACAGTGATGTATATTTGTAAGTGATTAAGGTATATAGATTCTCATTTTTTATATTATGTGATAAAGTAGATCAGCTTACATGTCATTTTTCTTATTAAATATTTTAAATTGATTTAAAAGGATATATAAATGGGAATTTGGAATTTATGATGGTTTATTTTAGTGTGTGTGGGTTTTAAAGATAATAATTATAGATTTTATGGGTGTGTGATTGGTTTTATGGTAAAATGTATTTATTGGGTTAAATGGGTGTTTGTAATTGATTTATGGATACTTATTATTTACTACATGAAATGCTATTTTGATTATTATTATTGTGATTTATTTTAAGTTAGTTTCAATTAGTTATGGGTTTAGTTTGATTTTGAAATCTCTATAAGAGTTTTGGGACCTCACTGAGTGAGGTATAGTTATTTTTCGAAAATTTACCTAACTACAGGGGCCTCATCGAGTTAGATGAGTTATTTTTAAAAACTTTACTTGAGTGTGGGGGCCTCATCGGGTTAGATGAGGTTGGGTTTGGAAATTCCACCCAAGTATGGGGGCATCACTAGGTCAGATGAAGTTGTTTTTTGAAACTCCACTTATGTTTGGGGGCCTTATTTGGTTGGATGAGGTTAGTTTTGGAAACTCCACTTAGGTGTGGGGGCCTCATTGGGTTAGAAAAGACTGGTTTTGGAAACCCCACTTAAGTGTGGGGACCTTGTCAAGTTAGATGAGGTTGATTTTTTATGTGATTTGGATGTATATATCATTCCTTGTGGTAGGTTTTAGATGTTATATGTTTCTTATTAAGCCTTTAGTGACTGATGGATGGTTCCAAGGGTAGAGTAACATTCCGATTTGGATCAGGGTTAAGTTTGAGTAATTTGTTTGGGTTGGGATATCATAAATGATATTAGTTTGGTTTGGTTAAGGTATATTAGGCTTAGAGATAGGTTATATTGTGACTTAGTAGGTAGAATATAAAAATTTATGATCAACATATTTATTGTGAGACCCAAGTTTATAGGTAATTCAGTGAAGGTGAGGCATTTCTTAACTCAAAATGTGTCGGGTTTTCTTCTTTCACCTAGGTGAGGTGTCTTAGTCAATTTAGAAAAATATGACCTTTAAATATAATGCATCATGTAACACCATAGAGAGATATATGTGTATATAAGGATATAGATGATAGTGTATTGAGTTCACCATAGATGAAATAAACCAGGTGAAGCATTGAAATTAAGGGAAAACATGCAGAATGCATGATGGAAGAAATTTTTTATGGGACATGAAAATAAACAAGCATGCAATAGGGTATATAAAATATTAAGAAAATGGTTATTAATAGGATTTGAATGCAAATCACCTATATCAATAAAAAAACAAGAGTATATTTAATTAAAATTATACCTTGAACCACCTTTGGTCCCTCTACCTCATGAATTTATATAGCCTAGAATTTTATTTTTACAAATTCTATTCCTACTTTACATCATTTATACCTTCCTATAAATAATTTATTGTCATAACTCTATGACTAAGGATTTTTATATCCTTCAAGATGATATCTTATAGCACCAACCTATGTTGTTGGTCTCAACGATCTTCTATCATTATGCATTTATCAAAACTTTTATTTGGGATGTTAACAAAACTAGTAGGGTTTTCTGTCAACTATAATACTCTACTCATGCCTCATATATGTTCCCTAAAAATATATTCATATAGCCTCATGATAACTCATACCAATACCAGAGAAACACTAAATTCTCTAGGTCCCATTAGTTGGTTTCATACTACCCATACTATAGAATTAAGATCACACTAGAAACCAAATTCCATGTCCTAAAATAAACCCAAATTTATTAAAAAAATCAAGAACCTCTACCTATACCTTACACTCCAAGAAATTACCTTAAAAGTACTCTCTAAGAAAGATCCCATCCTGGTTGATAATTTCCCTATCATCTTATCCTTTTCTAATATATTTGTGAAATAACTTAGTGAAAATATCCCTAGATTCCTTTTGATCTTGGACCTTATATCACTCTAAAAATTATAAGCTCATAACTTATCATTAGTTATAAAATCATAATAATAATACATAAAATCCATAAAACTCACACAAAACTCTTGAAATGGAGAAACTCCCTAGTATATAACCAAAAAAATCTATTATCACTCAAATAAAAGAGTCCCAAATAATAACTCTTACTTGAATAATCCCCAAAAACAAGTCCATATGATCATAGAAACATTATCATCACCCATTCATAACACCCACCATTGACATAGATAACTTCACAATTAACTCACTAATAAAGGAATATGGTTCTTTTCTCCCATATAAATAAACTGGAAAAACTATCTCAAATTCTTAAAAACAATTCCCAGTCTCATGAATACCAATATATCCCTTATAATTCATTAATTTATTATTCTGGAGCCGATTGAATATTTTTTTCTTTACTTTTCTAGACTCTGGGTGTACCCTCTGATGCATAGACTCAGGTGATTATTGCACCTCCTTAATCTAAGACATATAATGGAGTCACACAACCTACATGACTATAAATAGATGAACCGTACTATTTAAAAGGATATATATATATATATATAAAACTAATCTATAATGATTCCATATTAGTATTCACCCCTACGTGTAGCAAAATCCCAACCATAACACTTGAAAAAATCATAACCTGAAGCTACATAATTAATGAATATGTACTATAATTTTACCCTAAATTCCACATATTATTATTTAAGTATTTTTATGTAGGATATAAATCCATTTACTCTATGATAGGTACCCTTATCCATCAATCTATATTCTTTGGTTTAATTCATAAACTAGGTTCAAGTAAAACTTTTATTTTACCTCCCATGCAATCTTTACTAGTTTTTGGTCCAAAATTAAACCTAAAACAGTCACTCTCATACCATTATATCACAACCCTCCCCCAATGTGACTCCATCTGATCCACTAGTGTGTTTGAGTACAACCCTCGAAGCCTTCCTTAAATAGGCCATGAGTTAGAAACTAAAACCATGGGTATATCATCACACGTACATAGAAAACATTACCATTTTTAAATAAAAATACAAATCACCAAAAATAATATAAATATATTTTACAACAACTACCAAAAATGGATCTAGAACCCCACCATCCATTTTTTCTCCCACCTAAGCTACCGGTATCTCACACCTGAATTTTATTTCTGCCTTGGTTCCAGCTCAGGTTGGGGTTTGGGGGAGTCCATGTTAATTTTTTTTGAATTTTTATTTAAATATCGGTGTTTTGGGATTTTAGCGGCATTGGGCACAAGGGTAGAGCATGGTTTGGAGACCGTGCGACCTTCCCGGTTTTCAAAATAAATTAAATATTTAAAAGTGTTATGAAATGAAGATTAAATGAGTGTTAAAAATAAAATAAATCAATCAAGTGTTTTAAGTATAATAATAAAAATTATTATTGTTACTAATAATATTAGTATTATTATTAAATTTATTTTGTTACTAATCTTTATTACTATTATTAATATTTTTATAAGCCGCGCGGGGTAACCGCTCAATTTCCCAATACTTAAAATAAATAAATAAGATGAAATGAACTGTGGCTAGCGCATTAAAATAAGACGACGCAACGTATTAACTGAAATAATAATAATAATATTATTGCGACTAATAGTATTATTATTAATCTCGTTCATGTTTTTGTATTATTAAATTTATTGATCTCTATTATTAAAAATTGTTGTTGATATTAGTTTCACTAATAAACAAATTGGATTAATATTTTTTTACCATCTTGTTGTTATTATTATTTGGATTTAAAAAAATTGTTATCATTATGTTTATTGTTTTAATTATTTTAACTATTAAGATATTTATAGGTTAGTTTTAATGTTTTTAATAAAATGAAGAAAACCTAATTCTACCCTAACCCCATGAGCCCCCTCTTATCATATGTGACCCACACCCCCCTTGTGCCTTCCCCTATATAACACCTCTTATCGGAGTTCCTCGCACCTCCCTACCGACATCCTTCCGGCCGATGCACCCCCCTGTTCGGCATGACCACCTTCGGTTGGCCATCCTCAAGCTCCAGTGACCCCAACCCGTGACTCCCTTGCTCCCCTATTTAGCGCACAACGACTCCACCCACAGCCTCCGACAACACCCCCATCTCCGGTGCATTGCCTCACTGGCATCACCCTTCTTTCGGCGTGCACCACCCTCACCGGCACCTCCTGTTCTAGCGCGCAGCCCTTCAGTATCTTCATTCTTCTCTCAGTTTGGTTTTCCCCCATGGTTAGGGTTTAATTCTTATGGCTAAATCTCTAAAATCATGGGTCCAATTGGATTATTAGGGTTTGTGCTTGACTTTCAAGGGTGTAGTGGAGGTGCGAATGAGATTTTACACTGGTTTCAGTCCACTTTCATCTATTTAAGGTAAAGTATTATATTGCTAATTTGTTTCTCACCCTTTAATTAGTGTTTTTATTTGTTTTAATGAACTAATCTTGGATTTATAGTGCATTGAACCTTTATTATGCTGCATTGGTAGTTTTTCCATTATTTTTAATCATTTCTCAATTTATAATTGGGTGTTTGTAACTTTTAAGTCCCTGATAATTAATTTTGAGACCCTAGTTTTTATCATAGTGGGTTTTGAACATCTTCTAGGGTGTGCACACATATGCTTAGGTACGTTTATATATATTATATATATATTTCCTCCATGTACACATTCCCTCATGGCGTGAGGAATATACGTATTGGATTAAGGATATGTATATGTATATATGAAAGTATGTGCGTGCAAGCGGGTAGCAACATCTTCTAGTTAGAAGTCATCAAGAGGTAAAAGGTTCAGTTTGGTTCTCCTTTGAGGTAGGAATCCCATTGCACATACTTTTAAATTAAGTTTACTTTGATTTCTTGTTTTTCAAACCATTATTAATTGTTAACTAGGAAATTAATGTTAGTAAATTAATTGTATCTTGTGAAATTGGTTCGTTTCCCCTTATTATATGTTGTTTTGTAATTATTGGAGAGGTTTAGCTTGCTTGGTGTTTTGGAAAATAACCCGGTTGGCCCTTTAAGGTGACAAGTGATTCATAATGGAATGGTTTGGTTTTTGTAAACATGTTTTGATGTTAAGATAGTGAATTGGGTTTTCAAATGGGGTTTGTTCATGAAAATTTTGATGATTAAGGACCTTTGGATTTGTAAAATTGTTTTTTTCAAATGGTGGCTTGGATTATAAAAAGGGGTTGTGTATAGTGTTTATGAAATGTATTGTTTCATGAAAATTTTGTGAGGCCCATTTGTCACTTTATAAGTCACTTAGTTGTGCTATGCATAATAAGTGTTTATTAAATTTTTGTTGTCTCTTATGAACTTATTCTGAATTTAAAGTGGTGATTTAAGTCTTTAAATGAGTTTTGAACAATAAGTGCTTAATGGTATATGCCCCTTTGGCCCTTGTAAATATGTTCTTGATTTGAATGATGGGTTGTATCATTGAAATGAGTTTCCAATTTGGTTAAAAAGTGGTTGGTGTATGGTATTTTATGAAATGAATTATTTTTGTGAGAATGATGGAAATCCTGTTTGGCACCTTCAGATGTTCTCTGCATTTTTTTTGGATTCAAAATGCACTTAGGTACATTTTTGGTGAGTTCTCGGTATAAGATCCCGTTTGTCTATGTTATTATAAATAGGATGTTTTGGTAATGTTATGGAAACAATTTCTAAGTTTTTTGGTAAATGGTTGAACATTGTGAATCTAAAGGCCCATCTCACATTTAAAAATAGTTTTTTTTGGAAAACCCCTCTTGGGTTAGGTCTCTTGCCTTGCAGATTGATCATGGGATGGGAGGTTCCTTAGTATGGGACCTGCTTTGAGTAATTATTATTTAAGGTGGGGGACCCACCTTGAGGTGGCTGGGGTGGTGCCGGATTGTGTGGTGTGTGTAGTTATATATATGTGTGTGACTTGTTGTTTGGATGGTATGGAACACCCCCTTGTGAAATATACATGGGAACCTAGCATATCAAAGAGGTTTACTGAGAATGATTTATACATTAGTTACATTACACACTGGTAGTGTCCCATAATAGAGGGATATTTTTGTTTTTATAGCTATGGTATTGGGCCCCTCGACCAGGCCAGGTAGGGAAATGGTTGAGCGTTAGGGCATTATGACGTCATTGAGTAGGGAATGCCTTCAGGATGAGTCACATGTATTAGTACATTCTGGTTTTCCTCTGATTTCCTAGGATTTTCCTGTGTTCCTTTGAAACTAGTATAGTTATTACCATTTCCCTTGCTATATGAAGTGATATCCATTATACTTAGTTTTGGTGTTTTCTTGTAAAATTGTAAATGCGTGGTTTGCTAAATATATTTTCAAGAAAAATGTTTTAAACAAACAATCACTCTTTCCTTTGGATCTTTTATAAAAAATTAATGATTCTTTTTTGTCTCCTTTTATTTCCTCCTCCTCTTGAACCTTATTTTAAACATGAGGGCAATGAATTATGATTGTGATTTTTTTTACCTTAAAAATGAAAAGTGTATAAAATTCTATATTTATAGATTGTATTTTAAACCTAGAATAAATGTTTTCTTTATTTAAAGAATGTGCACTGAGAATAAAATTAGTTAGTCCTACCTACTAAGTTTTAATACTCACGCCTATAGTGTTTTATTTTTTTTAGTTTATCTTGTAGGTTTCATATCTGGTTCAGATCACCTTGGGCGATGTTTGGTTTCAGTATCGGAGGGTAGCCCATGGGGTTACGTGGAGTCTTAGTCTTGGGAAGGTTAGCCGTGTTTTGGTCATTCTTTCATTTCTGATCATTTATTTGTCTCTCATTTTTCCATTTTATTTCTACTTCTTAGTTTATTTTCATTGGGAGAAATTATTCCCATTTGTACTCTATTGATGCCCTGGTGCTTGTCGCTAGCCTGGGAGGATTGGAAACGCCTCTCGGGCCTTGTCACAAAGTGATATGGGTGACCGGTTCAGGGTCGACCTGAGTGGGTTCATGACACAGTATATATAATGGTCCATGAGATTATTATTGCAACACATGATTTCTCTATGCTCCCACCTAGGGTCACAACAACTAGATCCTATGGAGTAAATAACCATATCCCACTTCCATACCACACTCCCACCTAGGTCTATCATAATTCAAATAAAAATGAGTAATTCACTATATCACAAATATTATTTATATCGTGGGTACAAAAAGATCCATAACCTCATTATTAACCAATATATATAATAAAAACCCCTTTCAACAATGTATCTTCATCCACAACACCCTTCCATGCCCGCACCACTATCCATGTACACAAGAGTTGTTTATCTAAGGTTTTATAAGAGATTAAAAAGATATCTCCACTATAAAATCATCCCAAAATCTCCATTATACACCTTAAGTAAACTAGAATGAAGCATCAAGTAACATGACCTACGTTGGATATGGTATGACCCCATAAAAAAGTATCACAACCCATGTAATATTTACACCACCCTTTATATATCACTGCCATAAGTCTATCTACCCTAGAATATGACATGACCATGTGCCTTAGTAGATGGGACCTCATTAAGTGGTATGATCCCCATATTTATTTGACACAACCCATGCCAAATTTCATAAAACCCATCCTCTTACAACTTTAAGGATTCCTACATCATTCAAATATTATTAAATTAAAATCATCACTAAAATTTTAATAAATATACATAGTTGAATTATAAATATATTTCATATTCAATTTATGATGTCACTAAAATCATAATAATCCTTAAAAAAATATCTATATTAATTTGTTTATATCAATGAATCATAATAATCCCCTTATTTAAATATTTAAAAAATTCAATTCTATACTGTAAATTCCACTATTAATCCACCACAATTCTCAAAAATTTCATTATATTATCATATATTATATATTTCACATCAATTTACCTATTTCAATTTCTCCATTGACCAATTTATATCAATAATTAACCATTTTATAAATCATTTTCATTTCAATTATTCATATAAAATGATTATTTCACCAATATCATATTAAATATACTTATTTTTTATTCACCTCTATAAAAATTATCCCATATTATTTGGAATTATATACCTATCATAGAAAAAAAAACAATAGGATATTAAAAATGATTAATTAAAATATAATAATTTCGATCTACTTTGCTTAATTCCACAACGATAATCAATCATCAATCTTCATTCTTTGATCATTCATCTATATTAAATTCTTTGTACACGTGTTTCTTTGATTCCTCATGCTAAAAAAATTCCATAAGTTGATAGAGATAAAAGAGATAAATAAGTGATAAATAATATTGGTGGTGGAAAATATATCAAAAGAGAGTAATCCCTCTTTTTTCCCTTCATAAAGTCTATATCATAAAACCCCTAAAACTTTCCATCATTAAATCTCATTCAAATTCCCACATTTAATCCAATCACTAGACATTTCATAAACTTAAAAAAATTTGTATTCAATTTTTCTAATATTCCATGTCATTTCCACTAAAAAAATGAAATATATCACCTAAGTCACATTATTTATTCTATAAAAATAATCCATTAAAATTGAATTAATTAAATTAGTAATTATTTAATTTAATTCCACCAATACCTAAAATTTATAAAAATCTCCAACCACTTATTAAAATTATCAAAATAGCACTTAAGGGTAAAAATTACTTCCAGAATCCAAGAACATGCTCAAAATTACACTACAAGACTAGAAAAATTACTATTTTACCCTTTATAATAAAAAATCCTTAAAATTTAATAAACTCCGAAGAATTAAATTTTAAAGACTCTATGTATTATCCCTATTCCATAAATTAATATTTTTACCCTTATCATCATTTATCACGATCTATTATAAATCATGAAAGGTTTTGAGTACTTAAATCCCTTAAACTTTTATGTAAAGAGTTAGAGATTCAAGGGAGATCAGTCTGAGATGATTTAACCAAATATTTTATGCATGAAGGGATCAATATAGATATATTGAGCTTGGAAAATACTTATAATTATCTTGGAAATTTGTTAGTGTACCAATTAAATTTATTAATAAATAGGAATTTAGGATACTATTTATGACTATACTTTTTATATCAAGAATTGACGATTGATGAGTTTGTTTCATTTTTTATGTATGTGTTTTAACATGACCTATCACCATTGGGATCCCACCCTATTTTGGAGAAGAGATAGGGTAAGGTACTTTCTAAACCCATCACTAATAAATTTAGGGATGACGACTATCGTCGAGCGTATAAGTCTCACACATAGAGGATATTGCTATCTAAGTAACTTAAAACACTTGAATAACAACTAGATGTAACTAAAAATATATATGAAAAAGGATGCAGTATCAATTGATAAAATTATAGGAAATGAGAAATTCATTTATCTCATGAATCATGATAAAATTATAAAAAAATTAATTTAAAATCAATAATAATCTCATGATATCAACCCAATAAAAAACATGGGGATACGAAAAAGAGTGGAGCCTATGGAACTCATGTATACCTAGAGACTATGGCCTACAACCATAAAACTCATAGAATCACTTCACGAATCATATTTATCAACACATACACCAAAAAACTAACAAGATTATAATACCAATGAAAATTGTGTGTTTGTATGGGGTAAATAACGATGATTTCTAGGGTTATCCTAATAGTTTTTAATAGGAAAACATAAATAAAACATACTAATTAAAAACATAGTAGTGTAAATAAAATAAAATAATAAATTCAACAATAATCCAAGGTAAATACACAATCCTAGAGCTAACTATAGATCATAAAAGTAACATCACAATAGGTCCATTGAAAATCACTCTATATTAGCTAGTTACATGGCTTGAATCATACTCTCATCCTATAATATAGCTTCCAAATCATAAAAATAAAACCAAGTCACATTCAAATCCGACCATCCATAGACTTGATTGATATATTTGAGATGATATCAACCTCACACTAAAAGTAGGCATAATTTATATCATGGTTAGTGTAGTCTCACTATAAAATAATAGAATATAAAATTACTTGGATCACATACTAGTCACATAATTATGTAACTAAAAACAACCAGCCACATTATTAATTAGAAACATAAAAATTTGTCAACTATATTGGACCCAATCCCAAATTAAACATGTATTTCCATAATGGAATCTGATCTATGATCATGCCAAGAAAAGGACAGGTCAAACCACATCATTATCAATATATATATATATACAGGATAAAAAATAATCCTAAAAGAGATGATTATACCTATAAAGGAACCAAAATAAGTAACATGAAGATAATCATCATCCAAATTAACCAGTATATTTATTAGATCATACCCACTGTTGAAATTGACGAGACTCTATATAAAGGAACTTGACCGACTGTTATTCCTACAACCTCTACTATCAAACCACGTCATAAGGAGAAATAATATCTTGATCTAGAAAAACTCACTTTAAGAAAACAATAAAAATTGATCCAAACTTCAAATGGGAAATCATAGTTAAGGATAATAGTAATCCTTTGATAAAGACAATAGTCATCCTCATCATAAACACCATATCACCACATCTTTGGGTCAATACCTTTGTCAAAATCTGATGGTACTCTCATGGAATGACAAGATCGATCACTAACTAATTTGTAATATGATAGAAGAAAAATAATCCTTTATTTTAAATTATCTAAATGTATCACAATGTTTATCTAAGACTAATGTGAATTTTAGGAAATCCTATCAATTAAATTATACTTACCTATATCTAGTGACGTTTACCATAAGTTTTAGGGAGAACACATCAAGGTCCATGCATCCACAATATATCATAAGAAAAAAAAACATAATCG
The DNA here is from genome assembly GCA_963277665.1 of Viscum album. Taxonomy (NCBI): domain Eukaryota; kingdom Viridiplantae; phylum Streptophyta; class Magnoliopsida; order Santalales; family Viscaceae; genus Viscum; species Viscum album. Next base: position 1,081,745,751 of record OY728132.1, read on the forward strand.
AAACAATACTATGAAGGATTTCCTATAGGTCAGTCACATACCGCATCACCATAGATCATATATAAAATGATAAATTTATAATAAATCCATAAAACCAAATCAACACATCAAAATGATACCACATCACAAGACCAGTCTCATTAGGATATGTCTGACCTTAAAGTGTAGTTGGATATACCACAATATAAACTCACAATATAAGAAACCAAAATATCAAGTAAAAACATAGATGGATACCCAAATCTTATCTCTAAACAAAAATAGATTACTAGTATAACATTAAACTTACTGATGAGGTATAACCTTACCATTTTGATCATGCATACATCATAATAGTCTTTGATATTCAAAGAAATGAATTGAGAAAAAAATCTATAAAGTGAGAGACAAATAATCACAAATCTCATAAAACCCAAAGAAAATAATCGAATAAATTATCCTTAAATAACATATAATTCGTATTCAAATCACTCATAAATACACTATCCTAAATAAAACATAATATAATGTTAAAATTAATAAAAATAATGTGTGACACAACATGGGTATGCATCAAGGACATAGTCAACATAAAAATTTAGGGAATTTTATTATTTAAAATTGTTATAAATGAAAACCACATAAAATGATATAAATATTTTAAGAACAATAATGAAGTTAAACATTGAATAATACTAAGTTATGCTAAGAATCACATGAAAAATGACTAGAATGAATAATAAAACCACTAAATGTTGTGCACTATCATTTTAAATATATTTATATAAGTCAATTAACACAGTCAAGAAGAATATTGGAATGAAGAAAAAAAAGACTTTGAGACCATAAAGTTTACCATTCTATAAGAGGAGAACCAACCATTCAATGAGAACCATCCATCATTTGAACCACATAGATGATAACTCTATTTTTTTCATTCTTTTCCCATGGATTAATTATCATCCAAACTCAATCTAAAGATCATAAAAAAATTGGCTCTTAAAAAGAGATATTTCACAGAATAATAACATTAAAATCTAAGTTAACATCAAGGAATTGAAATATTAAACTCTTAAATCCCATTTTATAATGGTGAACGAAGAAGACCAAAAATAATTTTTTTGGATTAACCATTGATATAATATTTACCAAAATTTAAAATAATGATAAAAATAATATAAAGGATTTGAAAAATATTTTAATGTGATTTATTATGCACTAAATAATTTCTAATTTATAAAACTATAATTTTTCCAATAGTTTTGAAAAAAATAAAAAACATCAATTAAATATGATTTGTTCTAATTAAAAAAATTTAAAATATTAATAATGATAAAATAATCATTATAAAAAATTCAAATATTTATTATAATGAATTTAAATCAAGTATTTACATGAATTAAATGAAATAACATTAAGAATATATAATTAAGATATATTAAACAATGAAAGATAAAAAATCATTGGATTTATACCTTAATTATGCTTATCATTATCAATTATTGTGTTAATGGAAGAAAATAACCCTACAAGATCCTCTATGCATTTAAATTCATGTTTATTCAAATAAATAGTCAAGGATCATCCATACTTTTCTATTTATAAGTTAATTCCTCTATTTAAATAGATTCTACTAAAGAGGACTGGAAAAATTTATCTCAAAACAACATGTGACTTTCACCCTATGATAAAAAATACAAGTATAAGATAAAAAACATGATAAATTTTTTATTTTTTTTATTATATATTAAAAAAAATTATTTTTCCATTATAGTGTAAAATGACTAAAATTATCCTAAAATTCTACAAACTCTAATAAAAAATTATGGGTATTTACATATAGTGATTTGGAATTGAATGCGATTATTGATAATAATTTATAGAATATTTATTATTATTTTGGTACACGTATATAATAATTTATTTCTTTAAATGATAATTCATAAAAAATAAACCTGAATATGTTGGTAACTTGAGTGAATAAGAATAACGAATCATTAAAATAGTGAAAATTTTAATAGTGAACTTTATATAGTTTATGTACAAATATTATTGAATTTTATTAATAAACAAGATTTTTAGTATACTTGTTACTTAATATAAGATATCAATAGAGAATATAGAAGAAAAAAATGTAAGGTATAAACTTATTTATGAATATTGAAGAGTTTTAATTAATTTATGGTAGTAAAAAAAGTATTACTTATAGCATGAAAACATTTTCCACCAATTTAATGGGAGGTATCCATTATAGGGTAATTAAGTAAGGTCACAATTCATAAATGAATAATTGAGTTTATTTTAATTTTTATGAAATTACAAAGTATGTAAATTTTTTATGAAGGATAATTCAATGGTTATCAATGTGAAACCCACTAATTAAAATTCTAGTAGATATGAAAGATAACAAGAAACATTGTTTATACTCTAACCATATAGAGAAACCTTTTATTATTTTATAAAATTTTATTATGATAATGTGTTATAATTATTAAATTAATTAAAAATAAAAATTTTATGGTATTGTAGTGGTCATCATATAAAAATGAGACCAAGGTAATAAATTATCTCCATAGATAAAAACGAAAATAGTTGTAGGTATAACAAACCAAAATATTGTGATATAAAACTTTAAAAATATTTAGGAATAGTATTTTTGAGATGGTTCACTGGGAAATTTTGAAGTATTGAGCATCATAGAAACTTAATAATAATATATTAAAAATAATATATTATTTTTAGTCTGCACACATGTGTCAGATAATTATTGGCATTTACTACTAAATAGAGCTTCATATGGGGAAACTGATGTTGTTCTATCATATAGAATGAGGGGTTTACCCTAGGAATGGTATTATTTTGGTTCACACCAGGAGTCCTAAGATTAAACATCATAGGTCTATTATTAAATATAGTTAATTAATTCTTTTTTAATTAATTTTGATATTTGGTGACCTAATTTCTCCTATAAAATCCATATTATAATTTATCCTAAGGGTTAGACACTGTTTCCATAAAAATAAACCCTATATAGAGAGAAATAGGGAGAGAGAACGAATCTTAGTAGTATCAACATCAAATTGAGGGAATGTGAGAAGATTCATGGCGACTTTAGTGATCAGATCATGCAATGATGATGAAAAAAACTATGGAGTCGGTGAAAAATTGAAGTGATGACCATTGTGCCTTGAGTTAGGAATTTATTTTTTATTTCTTCTTCTTTCTTATTATTTTACCATGAGGATTATAAATTTTTATTTCCCACATAGTGAAACATATATCTTGTATCTAAATATGCCTTTAAAACTATTCTGTTGTGGTCTTAATCCTACCAATGATGACTATGTTGGCGATTTATCCCATACAATAGGATTTTTGGATTCCCCAACCTTATTGAATAAAATATTATTTGGTTATTTATTTATTCCCTTAAAATATTTTAACGAATGATCTATTGATGAGAACTTTGACCAGATGAGTTGACATCAACCCCAATCCTTCCTCCTCTATAATTCTTCTTTCTCCCTCATGATGGAAGGTATTTTTGGCCTTCATCATGGTTGATGTATCAAGGTGTGGGTACAAGTTTTCAATGAACAATGATAGGTAGATATGATATTAGGCACATGAAAAAATTTTTAACATACACATAGAGACCCCCAAATGGATTTCTAGCATGATTTTAATTGGGGGATTATGGATCATCCATGTGGGGATGTGACGGGGATAAGGGGTTTCTAGTAATAAACCTCGATGGTCATAGATGGTGATGATTTGAATGAAAAAGTGATTGGGGATTATTTTGGTTGATGATAATAAAAAGTTTAGAAGAAAATGGAGTTATGGAAAAATAACATGGCTACACGACATGTTGTTTAGAAGAAAACATGATACGTACCTCCCTAGAAGTGACTCTAGGGTGTTGTAAGAATATAAATATCACACGACATATGGCATGGACTCACATGTTGTGTAGTCAATGTTTGGAGACCACATACATGTCCAAGCACATGGTGTGTAGTTTGAGCCTATTCTATGTATAGCCTAAGTGAAATGAATTGGGTAGTAGGACACACCATTGGTGAAATTCATAGATCACATTACATGTTTTCATAGAGACACATCATGTGATTAAGAACTACACCACATGAATGAATAGCAATGCATATATAGTACTCATGCGGTCATCACACACTGTGTACCACCTTTGACATACAATGTACCCCAAGAAGATAGATACCCATGTATTTGGAATTTTTTTGAGTTCTTTGTAGGTCAAAAACTCTATATACATCATAGAACATTCCATGTGGATTAATGTCACACACTGGGTGAAGAGTAATACATGGAGAGGCTTCCCCATAAAGGATACACACTATGTACCTCTATAGTACATACAATATACTTTTACAGCCTTATTGGTTTTTATATCTCCTTTCGTAGGACTTGGATTTGGGTGCACAATTAGTCGATCCTTAGATTTTTTCCACATAGGATGTGATTGTAGTCTTCTCTTTGGAATCAAAGGAGAGACATGAGGCTATCTATGCCATCAAAGGTGAGATGCATGGTGATACAAGCATCTTAGTCTCCTTAGATCTATAGGGATGATTATGGGGATCAAGAATGGAAACTAGTTTATTTATAGGACTAGGTACTCCCTCACTTACATTATGATACTCAAAGAGGTATGGGTCCCTCATATTATTGATAGAGTTTGGTAAACCCCCTCATGATCAGGGTGTAAGTCCTCTATCTATGGAGTTAGGTTCCCCCCGTCTATTGTGTGCTACTCAGTGTGTGGATCCTATATATATATAGTTAGGTAATCCCTCATATATTGTGTTCTAGTCAACAAGGAATAGATCTTATATATATGAAGTAGGTAACATTCTCATTCCTTGTGCTACCTAACGAGGTGAAGGTCCTTCACTACAATTTCTATGAATAGATATAGGTTTGCACATAGCTGGGTATTTATGATCATAGGGTTTATTACTCCCTTGATCGAAACCTATCCTTTTTTAATATTTGGGCCCCCCTATAGGTTTATATAATGGTTACTTAGTAATGGTGGATAGTATGGTGAGGTACTCCCTCAACTTTCACACATTCTTTAGCAAGGATCAGGTCTTCCTTTAAGTTTTCCATTAGTGATGTGGAAGTTAGAGAGGTTAATAAAATCAGATGATTTAATAATTTTGAATAATTATAAACCCCTTGGTTTCCTTCAATATGAGATGTACAACTAGGATATCTACTTCAAACTTTGTAGGCTTTTTAGTACTCCGAGCAACCCTAGTAACTCATTAGGTGAGCCTTTAAAGATGGGAGTTGAGATGACTTGTACTTATTTTCATCCATGAATTTATACTGGTAGAGAATACCTAGATCATTCCTTGTATTCCTCTAGGGTACCCTATCATACTAGGAGTTTTGAGCTAGCTAGTTTCTTTTCTTTACTTTATGGTTTTAAGTAATCCTACTGATTATGTTTCTACTCACCCTTACATGGATTTTGTTCCCACACATGTTGTGTATGTGAATAATATATAGAGTTTAAAGATGGTATCAATGGACATAGAGCTAGTGTGCCTTGTTTGGAGCTGACACCTGGTGATGCATGGTAGGGAATGATGGTTCTTGATAGTGGTAATGGTCATTATGGTTAGATATTTATCTAGTATTTCATACAATGAGGGGTAGATCTTCAATATATTATGCCTTTCAGATTAATAGGATTTACAAATATACATTTCCTTTGATATTTTCTTATGTATAGTTGTTCTTGTATTGGATGTATCATGCATGTATTTTGTATAGTTCAGTTTTTTATAAATATACCATTGGTGTTACTAGTTATTTTATTCATTAGAGATATGTGTCTGTTTCAAGTTGATATAGGCTAAGTTCTATACTGTGTGTTATTTTTACTTGGTGATAATCACTATCCCCTTTCCTTTTGGAGGTGGGATTGGAGTGGCACATCCATCTTATCACTGGATCGAGTGGGGATATAGTGGGATGGGTCATGTTAGAGTGTTATTAGAGTGGTTTATTTGTTGGGGTGGGGTTTGGAGTTAGTATCCATGTGAGGATAGGTTTTGGAATTTAGGGTGATGATGTTAAGGGGGTCTTGAGTTTGATTATTAGACCAAGGAGATAAATATAGGTGTGATGGATAATGTATCATTTTTAGGACTTAGATAACTTATTAGTCAACCTAGAGGTCTAATAATTCAATTTAGGTATACAATAAATTTGGTTCAGGCATCATATATTGGTCAATTATGGTCATTTATTCATTTCCCATGTCATCTCATCCAAATATGTTTAAAACCTTATGGATTTATCCTATAAAATATATAACACTACCCACTAATATCCAAATTGTGTGTATAGGTAGGATCTTGATGATCCTATGCCTATAATTATTCCTCTCACCATTGGTTAGTGAATAATAATGCAACGTTTTCGAGAATCAGTTGAGATATATCCTTTCCCCATTACCTAAGGCAGTTTCTCCCCCATTCATTATTAGAGAAGAATTTATTATAAAGTTGATGATAATTCCTATTGTGTTGGATGATACTACCCTTAGTGAATATATGTTGAGTGATTTTTATGATAGAGGCCTCATGGGTCTATACGGATAGCCTGATCATCAAGCAACATAGGTTTTCCTAGAGTCAGAGAATTAAGTTTCCATCTGGTTTATAATCTCACTAACTAGATAAATATTCTTGAATTAAGATCCCTATGTGGCATAGTGAGCTATTAGTGGATGTTGTTTTTCTCAAAATCTCAATGAGAATTCTCTACCATGGTTGGAGTTTGAGCCCTTGTTCTGGTTGAAGATTTATCTAAATATGTTGGAACCTCTATAGATACATATACCATGTCTAAGTACACGATGAGGCTCATGGACCTCAGAAGGTGTTACCTAGGCACATTACATGATGGAATTGTTCGAGATAAATAGTTAAGATAGATACACTGAAGAAATAATTATCAAATTTGGATATGTTTTCATGAAACACCACCAATGTCAGAGATCCTCAAGCAAGTATTAATAGTTGATTATTATTTGTAGGGATGAACCCTATCTTTGGGATCCAGATAGTGTTTCGATTAAATACATACATAGCGGTGTAGTGGATTGATCTCCACATGAGAAATAAGGTTGGGATTAGAGACCCACTATATAAATGGAAGCTGTATCGATCCAATCCCATAACAACCACCTTTATTTAGTTCCTATTATGTATAGGTTTCTGACAGTTAGATATATGGGATGACATGCACAAATGATTACTATAGTGAGGAATCAATGAATGTAGTTTAGGGTATAATTCAAGTCCTATATTCATAGGACCTTATATTGGATGGCACATGCATTAGTTATTATTTTTGCATCATATGATCGGGAGTTATTGATTCCAGGGGAACCCAAAGCGAAACCCATATCATTTAGAGAGTTTCCATTGATGGAGACTTTCTTTCACTCACCCCCTTTGGTAAAGTGATTTTATCCTCAGTGGATAAAGAGGTATTTTATAAGATTAATTTTTTATATAGATAAGATTCAATGGTACTTAACTCAGCATGGATTGGATACCAATTCTAGTATTTCATGGTGATACACAGTTGAGTAATTGAGGTGAGCTTCACCCCAAAAAATGAGTGGGATCCCCTCAGGTGTGGAAATAAAATCCCATCTTAAAGAAGTTATAGTCATCTACCCATAATATGGTAAGAATCTATTTATGAGCTATGTGCATGGATGATAGAACACTTCCTATGAGTGTACAAGAATGAAAAAATGCTTCTGAAGGGAGACCCAGGGATTTCCCTTGATAGGAGTCCAATATATTAACTAACTTTCATTTAAAATATGAAGTTCTAGTGTTTCAAAGTGAAATGATGAACCAAATATTTATTGGTATCAATTTATGGAAGATTCTATTAGGAATTTTAGGAATTTACCTATTCTTACAGCTAGAATACCAGCTGTATAGTAAAATATCACAGTGTGAGATCTAAATACATGGAGTAACATTGGTCTTTGTGAATTTGAAACCATTTTTTTATTAGATCAGAGTATAATATCAATGAAATGGTGGATAAAACCTTTGGTATGAGACTTTATGTTTTAATGATAAAGGATACACATGAGCAACTAGCTTTATAACAATTTATTCTTATGTGGGGAGGAATATGTTTATCTCCTTTGATTAATGGCAATGGCTCCACACTATTCTCTTGTGTATGAGAGTCCCATAGCGGTGATATAGATTTAGTGGTCCTATGTGACTAGATATTCTCAGGTTATGGATTTGTAAGGTTTAATTAAATTTTGGAGCACTTGGTCCACTTCCCTTGATAGATATTGGTTTTTTCCTTGGTGTTCACATTGAGTATTGTGACAGAAATTTTGAGTTGGGACTTTCCTAGTAGAGCACCACCCTCAGTGTGGTGAGTCTAGCAGAACTTTATGGATGTTCCCCTAACATATAAACTCTTTCTATATGACAGAGGAGGATATTTTCTTAGGTGGTTATGGTTTTTAATTTATTTAGTTTAGTGGGTGTTATCGTGGGATCTTGAGCTGATAGAGTAGTGTCACCTAAATAGTTAGGACCATTTACTTCATATTTTGGTGGATTGAGCCACCCAAAGGTAGTGGTGTGGTATAGAAAAATTTGATGAGGGTGGTTTTGTTCCTAATATAATCTTTGAAAAATTTTATGAAAGAGAAATGATAACATAACCAGACTATCTTTGATAGTGAGTGAGAACCTGGAGATAAAGACGTAGATGATGAATTCCCATGAATGTTTATGAAGTGGTTGAGGAGGAAGTCCCATGTTGCCTTTGTTCCATGGGGTAGTGACATTGGTGTATATTTATGTTTCCTTTAATTATTATATTTTTCCACACCATTTATTGTAATTAATTATGTTTTATTTTCAAAATTATATTTTTAATTGATTAATTTAGTTGTGTTATTAATCTATTTTCAAATTTATAAATCTCTTAATTTTATGTTAAAATATCCATTTTATTGGTTATTTATTATTTTCTGGTTAAATTATTATTTAATGAGTAATTATTGTCTACCGTCATTTTTTATTCTTGTTTTAATCTATCATTATTTGTTTTTATTTATTTGTTTCATTCTCAATTGTTTCTTTTAAAATAAAAATTCAAAGTTTTTAAATTTATTTCTTTAGTAAATTTATCCTTTCTTCTTGTTGTTAATTTTCAAAATTATTTTTTCATTTTTTTATTTGAATTTATTTTATAGTTTTTTATTTTAAATTTAATTTACTACTTGATTTTAATTTATTTTTTAGGTGAAATTTACAAGTAATTTTAAGGCAATATTACAATAAATTTACTTACAAAATGAATTAGATCCATGACCACTTAAGTGATCATTCATGTTAAGGAAATAACATACTGAACGAAAATTTTATAAAGTGACCTTGATTCAATAACTTACCACATGTGTTTTATGAACTAACTGCATGATGTAAAGAAAGTGATCACATCTAATTTCTCCAACCTACCTTAAGGAGGTAGTTCAACATACCATGAATACTCACCATAATAGTTATCACATTAAGGCCACCATATTTTAAGTGACCATGTATTGAGTAGGCCTACCTATCATGAGTACTTACAGTAAGAATAAGTGAAGCCACTTGAGTGATCGAACCTGAAGAATCCAAGCTACCGTGATGAGAAGCCACCACAAAACACCTTCACAGAGATAATCAAAATTGAACTAAGGAGTTTTTCACTATATCCAAATGATGAAGATGAGTCTTGGTATTTATGGAAGTTATGAGTTGACTAAGCTCAATTTGAGTTGGTATTTAAATTAGTTCAATGTTTCTTTCAGGAGAATGGGTTGAGGCTATGCATCATTTTTAATCAAGAAGATATAATATATTAGTTGGAGGATGAATTGAGGTCAATAAAATTGATATCTGAAGGAATATCAACTGAATACATCATATCTATGAAGTGATATTGATATCACTTATTTACAATCAGTTGAAAATAAGACAACTGATGTTAGAATTTACTCTATGAGTAACTGAGTTCTTATGACATTCCTTTTTTTATGTGTCTGATTTGAAGATAAAAAATTTAAACTTGGATATGAAATTTTTTTGGGGGATCAAAGAAAAATCAAGGCTGATTCAAAACACATAAAATCTGAATAAAAAAGAGTTTTATTGAATTTGATTGAATATGAAAATAATTTTTTTTTCATTCAATGAAAATCTAGGTGATTCCAATATTGAAGATGAAGACCTTGGGTTTACTGTATCTAGTAAACTAAGGCACATTAAAAATTTGTATTGGAGTAGAAAATAATGATACCAAGTTGTAATGAATAAAATTAAGCATGGAAATTTAGTTTCATATAAATAAAATCACTTAATTGGATTATAGTACTGTGTTTTCTGGTGTTTGATCCATTTTGAAGATTGAAGATGGTGAGAGCCTCATTATTTCCCCACCATCTGGTTATGATTCTAAATATAAATGAAAATGATATGTTTGAATTATTTTATAAATGGGGTTTTATAGAATTTGAGCTACTGGTTCCATGATAGATAATCCAGAATCAGCAAGGTGTCGATGGTGTTTTGACTAAAGTTGAGATAGAAGGATCCTATCCATGATAGTTTTGATTAAAACTGATGAAGGAACTTTATGGATGAAGATAGTTGAGAAGGTTAAAAATTGATTCATGTAAGAGTGGAAATACATGCTTGTGTATGGGTCAATATTCATGTAGGGGTTCTGAATAGAGGCTACACAAAGGTTCCAAATGAAGTCACCATAAGAGTAAACAAAAATCATGATTAAAACTATGGAGTCTTTATTTACATGGATAATGAAGATAAAAGGGATATCAAGTTTAGGATCTTTTGGAATTTATTTTTAGGGTTGATGAAGAAGTGAATCATGCAAGAATTTCATCCAGTTTTAAATTATTAGTGACTAAGTAAGCTATATGTGGGATTGTTGTAGTAGTTAGAAGAGTAAAAATATTTTCACATGAGTGTAACATGAGTAAAATGAAGGTGTCATCAAGTGCTACCACCTAGATGATTTTCAATGATATAATTGTTGATAGATGGATATTTTATTTTTTTAATATAATTTCAAAATGGTTTTTGGGGATAAAAGTAATTCATCAATCATCAAGAGAGATGATGAAAGAGAAGATGACAATGCTACGACCAAAAACTTGACCAGGAGATAGAGTTTGAATAAGGATATGATCTCGCTAGAGAAGTTTACTCTTATCTTCCTTTTAGTTTTTTTTTTATTTTTTGATCTTGTGTAACTAAATTTATTAATGAGTTAGGATAGTAATGGATTGAAAATTTTTAATCTTCTTTGATTTATTTTCTGTGATTATTTATAGTGTGATCTTTAGCTTAGAATTTTTATTTTTTTTTGTAATGAGCATCTTATTTACACTACTTAAGAACTGATGAGTGATGGTAGTGAATAAATTGATTTTTTTAAAATTAAATAAGTACTAAAAAATTAGAAAAAGTTAGATTTATCCTCTCCATTATCAAACAGAAAAACTCCTTAGTGATTATCAATAGATCATTACTAAACCAAGTTCATTGGGCTTTGTGAAGCACTGAATGATAGTTTAGTGATTTTTCACATTCTCATAAAGCATTGATTGTAATTATATTTAAATTGAGAAAGAACAGAAAATATTTAAATCCATTCATTATAGTCCATTATCCCTAATGTTATACACTTTTAATATCCTTCATAATATTTATTGTCAACACTGATTCCACACACCTTATTCTCACTATTCATATTTCACTTCTCCACCAATTCACACACTATTTTTGTTTGTTTTGTTTTGATTGTTTTGGTGGCACACTTCCATACCAACCTTCCCTTCGTATATGATACCCATATTCACCACCATACTACTAATAGGTAGTTGCAGGGTTTTATAAATAATTAAATTTTCGCTTTTTCAATGATAACATGACCACTTGTGGCTTGCTGATAGAAGATAATAGAGAAGATGATGCAGGTCTAGGAGAGTAAGATATCTTGATACTCTTCTGGAACCATTGTGTTATTTTTGTGAAGTAATCAACAATGTAATGTGGTTTAGATGTGATTTATATATACAATAAACATCAATATTTCTCTTTAAATATTGGGTGAAAAGATTTCCCACCAGTGATATCCTTTCCAATGAACCATTTTGAGAAGTATGTTAGTGGTTTGTGGATTTACATGATTCCATGTGGTGGGAAACATTTGGATGAGAAAAGTTTTTGGGTGGCAAGGCTTAAAATGAATCATATATAGATAATGTGTGTTTCCATTAAGGTATTTTCTTTGATATTATATAGAGCCTATATCTTCAATTATAAGGGAGAATGTTCCCTTCTTGGTGAATATGTTTTGAGTTCATTAAGAGGTCATATCTCTGAAGATAAAGGGAGTGTGTTTCAAGGTGGGTTGTTTTTTGCACAAGATTTTTTTGTGAGATTCCTTAATGAGGATTCCCAGTTGTTTCCTTTTCAGGTATGAGATTTTTTAAATGTGGGGAGGATGTAGCGACATGAAATTTTATGATTTGAACCTTCAAAATATTTTAAATAGTATTTTGAGATGGTTATATTGGTTGTTATGAAGTTTTGAGCATCATGGAGCCTTGAAAATAGTTTATTAAAAATAACATATCATTTTTAGTCCTCAATCATGTGGAATTTTCTCTTGAACAAAGATCTATATGGGGAAACTAATGTTTTGGTTGAATCTCGAATATGGGGTTTACCTTATGAGCATTTTTATTTTGGTATGCACCTGGGGTCCCAAGATTACCTATTGTGGGTGTGCGATTAAATAAAATTAACTAATTTATATTTAATCAATTTAGATATCTAGTGACCTAATTTACCCTATAAAATCCCTATTATAATTTCTCTATATGGTTATCCATTGTTTTCATTGACATAAACCATATATAGAGAGTGAGGGGAGAGAGATTAGACTTTGGAAGAATCAACATCAGATAAAGGGAATGTGACCAAATCCATGATGACATCGATGATCAAATCATGCGATGATGAATAATGGAACCATGAAATCAATGAAGTATTGAATCAATGTCCATTTTTCTATGAGGCAGGCATTTGATTTTTATTTCTTCCTTTTTCCTCCTATTTTCCCATGAGGTTTATGAATTTGTATTGATCACATGGTGAATCATCTACCTCAAAACCATGTATGTTCACCCAATTATTATTTTGAGGTATTTATCCCATCGATGATGATTATGATAGTCATTCATTCCATTCAAGAGTATATATGAAGTCCCCAACCTCATTTCATTAAATATTTTCTGGTTCTTGATTTCTTCCCTTAGTATCCGCCAATGAATACTCCCTTGATGAGAAATTTGAGTGGATAAGTTCAAACCAACCATGATTATTCCTCCTACCTTATTATTATTATTCCCATAGGATTATAGGAATTTCTATAACTCATCATGGATAATGGATTGAGGCATGAGCACAAGTTGTGAACAAACTATGATAGACATAGGTGATAACATGCATGTGGAACAATGACTAGTGTGTGTAGGGAAAATTTTGAGTACCTATCCAGCATGGTTTTGACTAAGGGATGATGGATTAGTTATATGGGAATATTATTGGGATGAGAGGATCATTATGAAGGATTTATAAAGGTCTTGGATAGTGTTGGGTGGTGTGATAACATGATTGGGGATGATTTTAGGAAATTACAGTGCACATTTCAGAATAAATTAGAGTTCTGGACAAAGAATATGGCTAAAAAGTGTGTAGTTCAGAGGAAGACATGTCATGTACCTCACTAAATACGATTCTATGGTTTTGGAATATTATAATTATCAAACAACATGTGGTATGGACTCATACACCATGTAGTCTATGTTGGGAATCCGAGTACACACCCGACCACTTAGCTTGTTATTTTAGGACCTTCTATGTATGGCCTATGTGACATGATTTGGGAAGTAGTAGACACCCATGGTGACATATATAGATTACATGATATGTTTCCATAGAGACAAATTGTGTATTCAGGGACTACATAACTTAGCTTACTGGTGGTACACGTCGAGTACTCACGTGATCATCACACGTCATGTACCACCTCAGACATGTTGTGTACCCTGAGACAATAGGGAACCATTTATTATAGATACATGATGAGTACCCCATTGGTCCCACATGTCTTTTACATCATAGAATTTTTTTTTGTATTTGATTCAAATGAAATTGGAAGAGAAGTACACAATGAGGCTTCCCTAGAGTAGTTAGATTCCATATACCCTGAAATTTTAGGCCATGTACTTTTCCAGCCTTATTGGTTTTTTTATTTCCTTTCATGACACATAGATTTGGGTATGTAGTTAATTATGAGAATTTATCCATTTAGGACACAATTATATGCTTATAATTGTTGTTAGAGGTGAGACATGAGGTTCTTTATGGAATCAGAGATGAGATGGTAGGTGATATGTGAAACTTATCCTCCTTAGCTCTATAGGGATAATAATGGGTATTGGGTGAGGTGATTAGATCATTAATAGGGTTAGGTAGTCCCTCATATTCTATGTGCTACTCAATTAGTTGATATTCCTTGGTATTACTAATAGAGTTTGGTACACCCCCACATGCTCGAGTTGTGGGTCCTCTTTCTATTGAGTTAGGTCCTCCCTTGTTTTTTGTGAATTGATTAAGGTGTGGGTCATATATCTATCTAGTTAGGTAATACCATGTCTATTGTGTGATAATAAATGATGAATAGATCCTATATCTATAGAGTAGTCACCCCTTCATTTTTTGTGCCATCCGATAAGGCACAAGTCTGCCACTATAGTTTTTGTGAGGTGATGTGTGTTTTCTCATAGTTGGGTAGTTACAATGGTAGGGTTTAGTACTCCCTTGAAAAAAAGCCAATCCTTGGTTTATGTGTGGGTTACCATATAGGTTTATATAATTATTAAACACTAATGATGGATAATAAGGTGAGGTACACCCTTGAATACCACACATTCTTTAAGGAGGAGTGGGTCCTCCTTTATGGTTTTTAGTGCCGATATGGAATTTAGAGAGGATAGGAAGACCAGATGCATCAACACTTGTGACTCCTTATGAACCCATTGATTTCATTTGATATGTGACATATAGATGGATATTAACTTTAGTTTGTCATATTTTTAGTACACTGAGCATACCGAGTTGCTTATGAGGCACAACCTTCAGATACGAGAGTTGAGATGACCAAGACTTCTTTGAATCCATGAGTTTTATAATGGTATAGAATATATGGATTTTTTCTTATCTTAATATAGTTTTACCTATAATTTTAGGAGTTTTGAGCTTGCTAGTTTCTTGTATTTCCTTTGTGGTTTTAAGTCCTCCTACAGAGTATGTTTATACTCACCCCTGCACAGGCTTTTTTCCCACACGTGTTGTGTCTATGTAGATGATGCATATTTTAGAGATGGTATTAGTGGACACAGAGGTGGTGTGGATTATTTAGAGTTGAATCTTGGAAAATCTTGGTGATGTATGATGGATTATGGTGGTTTGTGATGGTGGAATTAACCTATGCAGCTGAAGATCGATCCTAGAGTTTATATAAAAGTAAAAAACCTACACTCCTAGATCCAGTGATAAAATCCATAACTTTACATTCTCATATTTGATGCCCATAATTTTGACCCAAAATTTTCATCTAAATATTACAACATCAAAAGGAAAACTTGGATCACTTAAATTATGGAGGACCTTTTAGGTTTATATTTTTAGAAAATTAAGACAAACTCCTACATAAACAATTTACATGAATTTAAATGAAAATTTCTCCTGCTTAACCCAACTTTTCTTTTTCACATTAATACATCATCATCATCCATATAAAATTCATTCTAGACATAACTATTTCAACATCATTCTTTAAAACCTGGGGAAAAGAAAACATAAGAAGGGAAGATTAGATGATCAGTAAGGGTAAACATAATCATTAACAATTGAATTTCATCAACGAGCATAAGAGCGTATAATGTTATGATGACATAATCAAAGTTCATGAGTGAGTCATAAAAGAAATCATAACCATTAATACTTTTATAATCAAATATGAAAGCATGGAAATGGAAATAGTTATCAGAATCAATAATCATGATCCATGTTATATCAATCTAAATCATGAGAAACAATATAAAACCATATAAAGCATAAAGAAAACATGTACGTAACTTGGGACATCATTTTTATTTCACTCTTACCATCACTATTATAAATGATATAACTATACAGTCAACTTACATACCCAATGCATTATAGGTATATCACAGACCCACCCATTGTTGGTTTATCACATAACCACCCATAATTGGTTTGTCACATAACCGTCCATCATTGGTTTATAACGTAACCATCAGTAATTGGTTTATCACATAACTACATGTCATTGGTTTATAACATAACAACCCATCAAATGTCTAAGTACCATTACAAATTTATAACACATAAAATATTTAATTTCATAAAAAACTCATATGATCAACCACTAACGCTTTCATAACTTGATTAACCCATGGAAAATAAACGGGTTCTATAACAATCTATTTGAAACATGACTAACCCATGGAAAATAAATGGGTTCCATAATGATCTCTTTAACCCATATAAAAAAAATGGTTTCCATAACAATCTCTTTGAAATAGGATTAACCCATGGAAAATAAATGAGTTCCATAACAATATCTTTGATACACGATTAACCCATGGAGGGTTCTATAACAATATCTTTGAAACATGATTAACCCACAGAAAATAAATGGATTCTATAAAAATATCTTTTAAACATGATTTACCCATGGAAATAAATAGGTTCAATAACAATCCTTTTGAAACATGATTAACCCATAGAAAGGAAAATGGGTTCCATAAAAATATCTTTAGAACATGATTAACCCATTTAAAATAAATGGGATCAATAAGAATATATTTGAAACATGATAAACCCATGGAAAATAAATGAGTTTCATAACAATCTCTTTAGAACATGATTAACCCATGGAAAAGAAATGAGTTCAATAAAAATATCTTTGAAATAAGATTAACCCATGGAAAAGAAATGAGTTCCCTAACAATCTCTTTGAAACAATCATTATCCATACAAATAAATAATGTGGATGATATCAATACAAAAATAACCACAGTGTAGGATAATTAAAAACAAGGGTTGTTAACGCTGATAAATGGAAATTCCCTTAAAATATCATTAAAAAATTCTTAACAAAAATAATATTTAAATATTCTAAAGTGTCCCACACCACTTTGAAATAATTGAATTATAATCCCCATGAAGGAATAAAATTAAATAAAAATTATAATATCATGAGAATAAGGATATTCATGACATAACATGTCAAAGGAGCAGTATATACACCTCATAAAATAAGGTAGGTGTATAACATAACAAATGTTTCAAAGAAGGAAAATTGTGACAAAAGTACATTACCTCTTTGGTAACTTTGAAACCGTAAACACTATGAAATAGAAATAATCAATTGGATATTTAAATCATCATAAATTCAAGTATAAGAACCATATAATACATTCACATGAAGTATGTAAGAACCTAGTTTTTCAATCGGGTATGGATCCTTTAAATTTCAGTCTAATTCTTAATTTGGGACCTATTATGGATGCACAATGAGTTCACAAAGGTTAAGGAGGGGTTTCCAGATCTTTTTCAGAGATCAGAACACTAGATGGTGGAAAAATGAATTGGATTCATGGTTAGTAGAAATTGTGTGAGCTAGGACACACATTTTACCTAACCATGCGTGGGATGGATGGAGGGGTGAAGTAGGGTGCACAGTTTTCCCTAACCATGCGCTAGAGAGCACACACACTTGCAAATGGTCTATAGTTTTTAGAAGATATATTTCACATGGTTGGAACATGTTTTCTCAAATCGTTTAGCCCAATGTACAGGTCCCCTCTTGAGGCAATTCCATGCACACGGTTGGCGCACAGTTTGGGCAGCTGTGTGGCCAAACCATGCACCCCTAAAATTTTGGGTGAAATGACCAAATTTCCTATAATTTCTAATTACCTCACACCACCCATATCATTTCTTTTATAGCATATAATAAAGGATCTATTCTCCCATTTTTGATCTCCCAAGTGACTACTTCACAGTTTTTTCTTTCATTCCTTCATCCAAAGTCTGATTTGATCCCCATCTGTCACATTGGAAGTGTACCAATAAGTTCTTTGATCATTTAGCCCAGTTCATCATTTGTATTTCCCTTGAAGATTCTATTTTGATGAAGGATCATATGTCCTATTTTCAGGGCGTTGATTCATTCTTCATATTTATTCCAATCCAGGCCAAACTAAGGGATGATACTAGATGAGTAGAGTGTTACATGCATAAGTTAGGTGGTCTATGACTCATCCCTAAAGTATCGGAATTTTATAAACTATATCCATTGTGTTCATACCGATTTTATCAGGAATTTCCTATTTAATTCATATGACATGATTATATTCATTATAATCATATTATAGATCCCATTTAATAATTTTTAATCATACTGTTGGAGGTAAATACCTCAATTATTTCACTCCATGTAGGGTGTTTTCCTTAAATATGCCTTTACTAGTTCTTTATAACTGTCTGCACCACCATTTGAATGTTCCTTGACTTGAGCTCCATAAATGTAAGTTTTATAACTAAATGAATGGGTTTTTAATGCTTATCATGAGTATTATTTCACTTGGACCTCCTAAGGTAAGTGTTTAAATAAATTAAATGAATCATTAAATGTTAAATTGGAAATTATATTCATAAGTATCACTTGGATTATCTTGTTATAAATGAATTGAATATGGTTATACATACTTATCCTAAATTTTCATGCTTATGAAAGGTAAAGGATTTAACCACATAATTGATTAAGTAGTCAAATAACTAAATAGATTCATGTATTTTTATCCTTGTCACACTGATGGAAGGAAATGACTTGAACCAAATGATTTATTAAATGACATGACTATTACATGGCCTTAATTAAATAATGAATCAAGTATACCATGACTATTGAATATGGACATGTTCATCTTTATAAGAGTGGTCATACTTGATCTAGCCTTGGATTCCTAATGGAATGCCTTGAGTAATCATGGAATCTGTTCTGATTCAAGGATGATAGTTGTCAATGGTGAGACATACCTTATAACCTGATTCTTGTCTACTAGTGGATGCCTGACATGGAACCATAGGATAAATCCATTATCATTCATATATTATGATTAATTAGATAAAATCCTTGGATCGAGATTGATGTCTTTGAACATGTGGAACCTTGGATATACACTTGATCCCAATAATTGCATATCCCATTTCATGTTGGATGAGATCCTTACACTTGGTAAGAAACATACCACATTGGAATGCCTTGGGAGATTCTCCTTGGATTACATGAAGACACCTTTATAGTTAGGCTATAGGTTATCACTGAATTGGCTTGACCCATGAGATCAAGGATTCCTTGGTTATTACCTTAGATACTCTTCATTATTATCATCATTACAAGATGCTTTGGTATATATTGGATCCATTATTATTACTATCATGATATGATGTTAGTGCTGACTATACCTCACATGGATTAGATATATAACTAAACTTAAATGAATGAATTAAATGATCTCATGTTCATAGAAATTACTAGATAAGGCTGAATTAGTTATATTGGTATTTACATTACTTTACTTATTTACTTATATATATATATATACCTACACCATGTCAATTTATATTTCTTAAACTGGATGATATACATGTCATTGGTGGTGGCCTACTGATATTTATATTACACCATATCTGGGCCACCATTGATACCTGGGTAGATTATATATATGTAGGTGTTTACAAGAGGAAGTGTCATACTTTGGAAACTTGATATTGCTTGTTTTCATTAGGATGGAGCTTGGTAGCAGATAAATGGGCCATAACTTAGGATATTCGATAGTTTTTGGTTTATTTTTCTACTTTTGTATAGCATGTATTTTCTATTGACTTTTATCCATGTTTTCCAATTTTATAGATACATGACATGTAGCATAATCAATCTCTATATAATTCATATTTTAGTTATAGTTGATTATTATCTATTTCTTGAGTTATTATTCTTTTTTATAAAAATTCTACTATAATGGGTTATTGGTCCAGTGTTTATTGTGTCTGTTATCTATTGTTCCACATATTTTTTATATTTATTCCTCTATTTATCTATTATTACTTATCCTATATTCTCCACTTTGGTAATGAGGGAATCCTCTCCCCACAGACACACCCTAGTCCCTCATCTCTAGTTAGTAGCCTTTGGCGCATGAGAAGATGCACTTGATTCCATGTGGCTAATTGGGATTGGGGAACCTATGGGTGGGACCTAGGTCCGGGATGTCACAAAGTGGTATCAAATGTTTCCTTTTATTTTCTTATTATTTTGTGATAATAGACATGAGATTAGGAACAATTTGTAACTTGGTTATAATCCATGCTTGGGAGTATTTAACCCATTTTCGAGGTAAATATCAAGTTTCCTGAAATGAGAATTTTTGTTCTATTTTTTCTTATTAAAGTTGATATACTTTCACAATTGGGAAATGCAGATGATTTTTGGTAATTGATATGCCTTATTGATATTTATCCTTGTCCTGACGAGATGAGGGAAATAAAACATTGTTACATGCATCATTATAGGCACCTATTACTCACATTTCATGTATATACCATGCCATATAGGTGCATTTTATTGCTTTCATTTCTTGTGTTTACTATGATTATTGAGTGATCCATGGTTATTTGCATATATTCATGAGATACTAACATCATCTACAAGGTAAAGAGTTGGTTATTTAAAGTTTCAGTATCAACCTAAATAGTTTTTTACTATAAAGATTGATGGTGGCATCTTAAATAGATATTTTTTTACCCATGTTATCTATGTATCTTTGGTTACATGAGCATCTCTTTGGTTGTGATTGAGTGATTCCAAGTTTCAATTTATGAGGTGTATGGGACCTCATGGATTGGGATGGGTAATTTTTCGAGTCTAGCCATCATATATTACCCATTAAACTCTGATAATAAATGTATTCAGGGTTAAATAGAAATTGAATGGGTATTGATTTCAGTGATAAGGTTTATGGGAACTTATTCACTAGGAATGTAAATCCATTTAATCAACTTTTTTATAAGTAAATATGAAAATGAAAACTGTAAAATTGAATCTTGGTTTATAAAATCAAATGGTTTCTAATAAATAAAGAGGAAAAGTATGACTGACCCTTTTACTTAATAAAACCCATGTAAATTAAACTTAAACACTTACCAATACCCTAGCCTTTTAAGCGGGTAGTTGGGGTAGTATACCTTGGGTAGTGAGCCCTTATTCTTATGATATGGTTCTGGTAGTGTATCTATGTTCTGAAAATCCTGGTTGAGGCATGTGATTGACATTTATTGAGATATTCTACTAGGACATCCTTAGGTCGTGCGCCAGAATGGTGACGATGAACATGCTCCAGACGTGGTGGGCCCTGAGCCACCAGTCTTATTGTCAGGAGTTCCCCTTGAGGAACCACCTGTTATACCTAATCTAGGAACTTATTCTCATCTTTGTGAGAGTTTTCTACATATGATGCAGTCCATGTAGGGTGCCCCATGAATAACACCTACTATGGTTGAATTAACCCATCAGTTCCAACAACAACATCCTCCCATACTTTCAAGGGATGGTGGTCCATAGGCTATTGAGTCTTGGATAGAGGAAACCCTATATATCTTTTAGAATCATGAGATGCCTCTAGAGTAGAGGTTCAAGATTTCTACCAACACACTATGTGATTCTTCCAAGTGTTAGTGGGATGTGATTACCAATGCTAGTTGTCATCATAGCATGGTCTGGGATGACTTCCAGAATTCTTTTTTATGATCGCTTCTTTCCTCATATGTAGAGAGACAAATTTTCCAGAGGTTTCATGAATATAGAGTAGGGTTCTATGTCATTTATGGATTATTCAATGTGTTTTACTGAGTTACAATTATTTTCACCACTTATAGCTAATGATGAGCTATCACAAGAATGAAATTTCACATCAGAGTAGTGGTATTCAAAGTAACCTCACTGGCAGTTTCTTTATATGCCATTAGTGTGGATGCTAGGAGAATATAAATCTTCAGTGTGATAGAGACCTAATGGAGTGTTATGATTTTGGTCATATGGGGAATCTTCAAAGATTTTTTTGGACCTTTCCATCTTCTTCTAGTGGAAGAGGATCCTCACTAGCTCCACCTTCAGGGGAAAGTTCTTTTACACTATGTTAGGTGGGGATTTGAAGTATCACTGGTAGGATTGGATGAGGAAGAGTTCATGGTTATAGTATCCATACTTCAGATCATTAGTTTTAGTAAAGTGGTTATACTCAGGGTAGTATAGCTATAACATAAGTCCATGGAATAAGTTAGTTTCATTCTTTATAGCTGATATTCGAGGAACAGAGTGTAAGATTATCTATAGTATGAGGTACTTTTCTAGTATCCTACACTATAGTATATGATTTATTATATATAGGTGTTTATCACTCCTTCATCTCTTTATCTATCATGGAAAGTATCAGGCTTGAAATTTAGGACAACTGTATTGTGATGACCCTGGATACACTATTGGGAGTATGGTTTGAGGGAATATTCCAATACAGGGACCTTAACCTTGAGGTAGGAATTTACCCCTTCTTATGAGACCTATTTTTTCTTAAGATGACAGTCTTAAATATAATTCTTAGGATGTATTGGTTGCTCTCATATCAGGCCTTTTTAGACTGCTATCACTGTAGGGTATTGTTAACATCACCAGAGGGCAGTAGTTATCTACACAAGGGTGAGTAGGATGTCCAGGATAGTAGAGATGGAATAGAGCATCATGGGATATGTGTAGTGACTTCCTAGATCTCTAGTCTCTTTATAGAGGATCAAGGTTTACATCAGGTTTAATTCCATCCGGTAGTAGATCGTTTCAGGGATGTATTTATCAATTATTTTTTTTTGGATTAAATCCTGAGAGATAGGTAGATTTTGTGATTGAGATCATTATAGGATTAGAACCAATGTCCATTCCTCTATATATGATAGCAGCTACTAAGCTCTAGGAGCTTAAGAGATAGTTGGAGGACTTAGAGGACAAAGGTTTTATATGGAACAATACTTCTTCATGGGGTTTACCTATTATTTTCTCTAAGAAGGTGGATGAGACCCTTATTATATACATGGATTATCTATGGTTGAACTGGATTATAGTTAAAAACTAGTATCTACTACCTCATATAGATGATCTCTTTGACTATCTCTAAGGAACTAGGGTGTTCTCGAATATCAACTTGAGATTGGATATCATCAGGTATGAGTCAAGCCTTCAGACATACATCATGTAAATTTTTATAGTAGGTATGGTTTATATGATTACCTCTTTATTCCATTAGGTCTTTCTAACATTCCTAAGATTTTCATGGATTTGATAAAAATGGGTTTTCACCCCTATCTAGATTTTTTTCGTGGTCTTTATGGACAACATCTTAGTCTATTCTCACACTCATAGTGACCATGCTCGACATCTAGAGATCATTTTCAATGCACTAAGAGAGAATCATATTTACGGAAATATTACTAAGTGAAACTTTTGGATTGACAAAGTTCACTTCTTGGGTCATATTATCTCAAAATAATGAGTATCAATTGACCTAGAGAAGGTGAGTGCTGTGGTTTCCTAGGAGCATCCCAAGAACGTGTTTGACATATAGAGTTTCTTGGGGATGTA
Source organism: Viscum album (assembly GCA_963277665.1). Taxonomy (NCBI): domain Eukaryota; kingdom Viridiplantae; phylum Streptophyta; class Magnoliopsida; order Santalales; family Viscaceae; genus Viscum; species Viscum album. Next base: position 1,081,769,700 of record OY728132.1, read on the forward strand.
TGTATATTATAGGAATTTTATAAAGGAATTTTCACACCTTTATTTACCTATTAATTGGCTTACAAAGAAGGGTGTTAAGTTCTTATGGTCAAAAGAGTGAGAGAAATCCTTTTGGAAGCTGAAAGGAAGGCTTGTTTCAACACCTATTCTGATTCTTCCAGATCCTAGTAGGGGATATATAGTGTTTAATGAATCATCAAACATTATCTTGGGAGTAATACTAATGAATCAGGATAGAGTTGTTGCATATGGATCTCAGTAGTTAAGGTCTTATGATAGAAATCACCTGATGCATGACCTTAAGCTATTAGCTATTGTCCAAGCCTTACATTGTTGGAGACACTATCTTATGGGTGAGATCATTGTGGTTTATACAGACCATAAGAGCCATAAATATATCTTCACACAACATGAATTGAATCTCAAATAGTGAATATGGGTTTAATACCTTTAATCATTTGATTTCAAGCTTGCCTACACACTTAGAAAATGAAATTTGATAGTGTATGTGATGAGTTGGAAAACTCAGGCACAAGTCGTTTAGGAAGCCAGTGATGAATGGAAATTGATGACCCTATTTTTTGAGCTACATTTGAAGTTTAATGGAAGTCATGAGTAGTATTATCTCTCATCCTTGAAAGTTACCTATTCACTCCTTGAGAGAGTAAATATTAGGCGGTTTTCAAATCCTGAGGGGTTGGTTATCTAGGAGAGCGTTACTGGTGACGACCCTCCTCCGAATTGATCTATTGATGGAGATGATATCCTCTATATACATGGGCATGTCTAAATTCATATGGATGTGATATAGGAACTAATACATAATTCACACACTTCTTAGTGGGAATTTCATCTAGGAATCTCCAAGATGTATTGAGATATGTGATGATGGTATTGGTGGACTAGGATGAAACATCAAATATTAATCTTTATCACTTGGCATTCCACCTATCAGCAGGTGAGGGTGGATCACTACTATACTTCTAGATTTTTACATACACTTTTGATCCTAGAATGGAAATTTTAAGATTTTTCTATGGAATTTTTAATTGGATTACCAAGGTCGCCTTGAGGTAGAAACATAGTTTGGGTAGTGGTGGATTGACTGATGAAAGTATCCCACTTTCTATCCGAGAGACTTTCTCAATTGATGAGCTGGGAATATTGTATAAATGTGAGATCATAAAACTATATGGGGTCCCTCGTACTATCATTTCAGATAAGTATTCTCATTTTACATAGAGGTTCTAGAATGGGTTACAACAAGATATGATACATAGGTTCTTTTAACCACAACCTTTCACCCTTAGACTGATAGCCAATCGGAACAGACGATACAGGTTTTAGAGGACATACTTTAGGCATGTATTATTGATTTCAGAAGTTCTTGGGAGAATCATATCCCTATTTTTGATTTCTTATATAATCATAGATTTCATGTGATGATTTAGATGGTTCCCTACAAGGCCTTGTATGGTAGACCATGTTGATCACCCATGTCCTGGTTAGAGGTAGGAGAGACAGTGCTACCAGTTCATTGTCTCATTCAAGAGACTTCAAAGTAGGTTCTTCTGATTATGAAGTGTATGTATACTAATCAGTATAGAAATAAATCCTATGAAGATCACCATTGATGATATCTATAGTTTGAGGCTGGGGATCATGTTTTCTTGCAGGTATCATCCATGATGGGGCGTAGATGGATTCAGAGGAAATGGAAGTTATTGCCTCAATTTGTAGGGAATTTTGGGATCTTAGAGAGAGTCTGGCTAGTAGAATATTAGTTGCTACTACCTTAGAGGTTCCGTGACATGTATGATGTATTCAATGTTTCATAAATTCACTAGTATCATGTTGACTTGTCTCATACTTTTAATCCCTAGGAGGTTGAGTTGGATGATGATACTTCTTTTGAGGAGTATCCTATATGCATCATTGACTGGAGAATGATGGATCTCTAAGGCTAGTCTGTCTCTTTAGTTTGGTTTCTATGGAAGCATGGCCATCTATAGGACAAGACTTGGGAGTGGGAGGCTGAAATACATGCTCGGTGGCCAGATTTGTTCTCATATAGTATTTTTCCACCCTTAAAAGGTGAACTCAGGGATGAGTTCATTTATGGGAGAATACTTTAAGAACCAAGTTTTTCATTCTGTTATGGATCCTTTAAATTTAATTATACTTCTTAGTTTGAACCTATTATGGATTCCCAATGATTTCATGAAGGTTATAGGGGTGTTCATGTATTTTTTGGAGATTGGAACCATATTTGGTGGAAAAAATGCACTGGTTTCATGGTTAGTAGAAACCGTATGAGCCAGGATGCATAGTTTTCCTAACCGTGCAAGGGATGGAAAGAGGGGTGAACCAGGGTGCACCATTTTCTCTAACTGTGCTCTAGGGACCACACACCTATGTGGATGGTTTTAAATTTTTAGCGGATCCATTTTAGATAGTTGGAGCATGGTTTCTCAAACCGTGCGAGTCCCCTATTAAGGTAGTGCCATATGCACGGTTGGTAGATGGTTTGGCCAACTGTGTGTCCAAATCGTGCACCCCTAAAATTTTGGGTGAAATGAAAAAACTGTCCCTAATTTATAATTAACTTAGCCCGCCCCTCTCATTTATTTTCCAGCATACAATAGAGGCTCTCTTCTCCCATTTTGAGCTCCCAAGTTCCTCTTTCATAGGTTTTTCTCCCATTCCTTCATCCAAAGTCCTATTTGATCCCTGTCTATCACGTCAGAAGTGTGTCGGTAAGTTATTTGATCCCTTAGATCAATTATTCATTTTTCTTTCTCTTTATGATTCTATTTTGATGAAGGATCATATGCCCTATTTTCAGGGCATTGATCCATTATTCATATTTATTATGATGTAGTCCAATCTAAGGGATGATACTATATGAGGAGAGTACTACATGCATAATGTAGGTGGTCTATGAATCATCCTTCAAGTCTCACCATTTTATAAACTACCATTATTGTGCACGTACCAATTTTATAGGTAATTTCCTATTTAATTCATATGACATTCTTATATTCATTATGATTGTATTCGAGAGCCCATTTTATAATTTTCAATCACACCGTTAGAGGTCAAGACCCCAATGATTCCACCCCAAGTAGGGTATCTTCTGTAAATATTCCTTTAGTGGTTATTCATAATTGTCTATGCCACTTTTTGGGTGTGACTTGACTTGAACTTCATAAAGGTAAGTGTTATAACTAAATGAATGAGTTTTTAATTCTTAGAATGAGTATTATTTCACTTGGACCTCCCAAGGAAATATTTTAAATCAATTAAATGAATCCTTAAATGTTAAATTGGAAAGTATATTCATAAGTATCACTTGGAATTGCTTGTTATAAATGAATTACATATGGTTACATGTCCTTATCCCACCTTTTCATGCATATGAAATGTAAATAAGTGAACCACATAATTGATTAAGTAATCAAATAACTAAATGGTTTTATTTCATTTTATCCTTGTCACACTGATGATATAAAACAAATTGAACCAAATTAATTATTAAACGACGTGAATATTACATGGACTTAATTAAATAATGAATCAAGTATAAGGTGATTATTGCATATGGAACTATTCATATTTATAGAAGTGGTTAGATCCAACCTTGGATTCCTAAGGGAATTCCATGAGCACTCATGGATTCCATTCCGATTCAAGGATGGCCGATTACAAGGGTGAGTCATACCTTGGAACCTGATCCTTGTCTACCAGTGGATGCCTAGAATGGATCCATATGATCCCTCCATTATCATTTAGATATTAGGATTCCTTGAACACACTCTTTGGATCTAGATTGATGTATTCATACATATGGAACCTTGGATACACCCTTGGGCTAAATCATTTATTATCTTGTTTTACCTTAGACGTGATCCTTGGACTCAGTTAGATACATACTATAGTGAAATTCCTTGGGTGATTCCCCTTGGATTACATGTAAACCCCTTATAAATAGGATACAAGCTATCATGGAGTTGGCTTGACACTTGAGTTCAAGGATTCCTTGGTTATTACCTTGGATCCCTTTCATTATTATCATCATTATAGGATGCCTTGTTATACCTTGAATCCTTTATTATTAATATCATGATATGATTTTAGTTTTGGATATACCTAAAATTAATTAACTATATAACAAAACTTAAATTAATTAATTAAATAATCTCATGGTCAAATACATTACCAGCTAAGGCTAAAGCTGGTATCTGGATATTTACATCACTGTACTACTTTACTTTTATATATATACCTACATACTGTTAGTTTATATTTCTCAAACTAGATGGTATAGAAACCCATGGTGGTGGAATACTGAGATTTATCTCACATCCTATCCAGGATGCTATTGGTACCTGAGTAGATGATATGTTTTCAGGTGTTGGCAAGGAGAAGCATCCCACTTTATACTCCTTATATTTCTTGTTTTCATTATGATGGATCTTGGTAGAAGAATACTAGGCCAGGGCTCAGGATGATGGATAGTTTTTGGTTTCTTTTGCTAATTTTGTAAAACATATATTTCCTACTTCCTTGTATCCATGTTTTCCATTTTTACAGAGGCATGAAATGTATCATCATTATTTTTATATGATTTAGCTTTCAGTTATAGTTCATTATTAAATGCTGCATGAGTTATTGTTCATTTTTATACAACTTCTGCTATGATGGTTTACTAGTCCAATTTTTATAGCATCAGTTATCTATTGTTCCACCTATTTATTATATTTAATTCTCTATTTATCTATTATTACTTATCCTCTATGGTCCACTATCGTAATGAGGGAATAACCTCCCCATAGACACACCCTAGGCCCTTGCTGCAAGTCGGAAGCCTTTGGTGTATGAGGAGGCATGATTGAGGCCATGTGGCCAACCAGGATTGGGGAAACTCTAGGTGAAAAATGGTTCTGGGATGTCACATAGTAGATACACCACACAACAAAAATAATTGATGAATATGGAATAAGTTTCATAGAAATAAAATTGAGACTAGAAATACCCTTACAAAACATCTGAATCGAAAACCTTGAAATTAATAATCATCAAATGAAACATTTAAATAGCATGAAGATAAAATAATCCATGATATAATATATTAAAAGGTTCATTATATATACTACAAAAAATAATTAGGTGGTGAATATGACATTTATCTCACAAATGTAAAAAGTGAGTTAAAAATCCCTTACCTTGAGTCTGATTCATCCTGCTTGTCCTCTATATTCTTGAATAATAAACATATGTTAATTATTTACTTTATTGATAACCTTTTACAATTTTATTATTAATTTTATTTCACTTATAAAAATTTATATACAATTACTTAATCAATTAATTTTAAGTCGGATGTTTTGATCATATTCGGCGTATGTGTCAAAACTGCATTTGATAGGTCAACTAAGGTCAATAAGGCCATTATTTAAACATATAAATAATAATAATCATGAAATAATTATTTTATTTTTAAATAAATTATTATTTTAAAATCAATATGGATATATGGTTAGGGAAAATGACCAATGTTATGATCATGGAGATGGTAGGATGTACATACACATGAGTAACGTTCCCATTTTTTAATGATCATTGTGGAAAGAAGGTACGTAAAATTTATCTTTAAATAATGAAAAATATATCATAAATACCATATTATTTAGTTATATATAATCATATACATCATTCTAGTGATGTGGTGATGAAAAAGGATGAACCACATAGCTTTGAGGAGGTGGCAGTCCACATGTCCACGAACGACATTATCACCTTTTTAGTGTGTATAATGGAAAGAAGAAAATGATATGTTATATGTACAGATATATAATTATGTCATGAATATAATAATAATTTAATTTATATCATATATTTTTATTAAACCTATCCTTAATACATTCGATGTAAAACGTGAAAGAATCACATCGCTTTGAGGAGGTGGTAGTCCACACACCCACAAATGATATTATCGTAATGCCAAAAAATAAAATGTATGAAGGTATATGTTATAAAATAATTACCAAAGAATAAATAAATTATAAATGTTATATATATATTATATAAAATATAAATACATCTTTATTCCCAACCGTGAAATGTTGCAATAGAAAAATGAATGACATCGGTTCATGAGGCGGTAATCCATCTTACACATGGATGATAATTGTGTATCCCATTTGATGGAAGTGTATGTAGGTGTAGGTAATAATATTTATATAAAAACATATCATTATATTTATGATATTTAGGTTATTATATAAAAATTATATTATACTAATTTAAGGAGTAGATAAAGACATAAATCAAAAGTGCTTGTTGAAGAACATTACCTCTTCTCCAGGTAACTCATTTTGATTTATACCAAAAGCCTTCCTTTGATGGATTTATGTACAAAGTGAGGATTCTAGGATGAGGTTATGGATTTTAGGAATTTATTTGGGTAGTTTTTTTATGAGAAAAAGGTGCTTGATAGGTGTGAATAAATGGGGAGTGTGAGTACCTTTTTACAGTGGAGGAGGAGCGACATTATTATAAATATAAAAAGGTAAAAACTATTGGGAGGTCTCCCTTACATCATGTGAATATGATAATGAAAAAAGTTAGATAATATTGGTAATATGGTATAAATATGGACAACCTATGGGTTTTTGAAAAGTGTCTAGGTTATTTCCCCCATTAAGATTAAAGTTTAATGAGTAAGTAAACTCATTTTTACCTTAATCACTATAATTAATTTTAATTGATTTCACTCATATTTTTGGTAAAAAACATAGTTAAAATTAATATAAATTATAATTTATTATGTTTCAAAATATTTAATCCATTTTTCAAAATTTCAATCACATTAGTGGAATAATTTAATTTTAAATAAATCCCGCAGACGGACGAGAAAGAGGGGTTTTAAGGTAAAAAGTTCACAAGTTTGAAATGTTTTTATATCTAATTTAAATGTGAAATTTATTCATATAACCTAAATTGGATTAAATTATATAAAATTTATCTAATTATACTTTAAAACCAACTAAATATATAATTTAACACTATAAATTATTTAGATTAAAAAGCAGTTTTCAATTAAAATCCGGTATTTTTCACTATTCATTAAAACATGAAACTTCTCTGAAAAATACCAAAAGTTCACAAAAAGTAAATTTTGATATTATTATTTTAAAAAATAAGTTTATTTTTTCATATTTAATTTAAAAAGTTTTAAAAATTAGTTTTAAAACAAGTGATCCATTAAAAGGTGGTAAAACTATCTTTTAAAAATATACAACCTTTTATGATTAAAGTTGGATTTATTCTTATCTAAAGAGTCTAAAACTTATTGTATGAATTGAAAAACATTTGATTAAATAAATAACATACACATTTAATTAATATATTTCAATAATAGTGATTAATTTAATATATTAATATAATTTTTTTTCCAATCATAAAAATAGTTTTTCATAAATACACATCCTTTATATTCACTTGGTCATTATTTTAATTTTGAATTAATTGGTAACCAATGAATTAATTTTATAATAATTTGTAAATTATAATTTAATAATTTATTTAATATCATTCATTCCCACATTTCCAATGGCTATGTGATATCTATGATAATAATATTAATAGTATATTGTTTTCTGGTAAGACTCAGGCTTGTGTGTAACATAAGTCATCAAAGAAACTTGATGTTTCATGTAACGTAAGATAAAATTGTTGTTGCATGTAATGGAAGATAAAATATGTACTTCATGTAATCAAAGATATCAAATAATTTAAATTAATTTTAAATAATATATTTAATAAAATCTCAGAATGTTATATCCTACCCCACTTAAAATGAATTTCTTCCTCTAAATTAATCTTGGTTATCAAAGGATTAACATTTTTAGAATTCCTTTTTTGAAACCCACATCATAAAAAGTGTTAATAAAACAAATTCTTAAAAAGGGAAATTAGAAAACATAAAGGTCACTGGAAGTTACACATAACTAGGATTCCACATAGTGAGAACATTGGTGGGAAATTTAAAGATTGATTTGGGAGGAAAAACTAATTCCCATGGATTAATAGAGAGTTATAGAGAATTTGGTCAAGTGGAGTAAATGAAAACAAAACCAAAAGCCAAATAGTATTGTAAAAGGTCATTTATATCATTAGAAAAGATTATAATTGGATTTTTTTTTATATCAAGATCTTTTTCCTAAAGTTGAAGGAATTATTTCACCATCTAGACTGGAAACATAATGAAATATACTTACTTGAAAAGTGAATTTCATCCTTTACCACAGTATCATATTTTTCTCTATATATTGAGTATTCAAGATGAATTTTCTTATTCACAGAAATAAAATTTTAAAGACCACATAACCATAAAAGGGATAGTCAATATATTCCACCTGTCCTTACACATTAACCAAAACAAAAATTGTTAGAGCATGGTAAGATAATTACTAAAATGAGTAAACCTTAAAATTATACATTAATCTTAAAAATAAATTCCCAATGTTCAAAACAAACAATTCTATAAATAACCATCCTTAAAATTATTTAAAAATTTCTTGACTAATTTTGAAACCCATAGATTAGAATAATTTTATCATATATTATTCCAGAATAAATAAACCATTATTCCTAATGAGATCTAATAATATTCACTAGAAAATATTAATCTACTTATATGTGAATATATATTTGATGATCTTATGATAAATATATATTTTATACTTCTCCCCATATAGATAATGCATCTAGATTTTCAACATAAAGATCACAACTACAAAATCCATATCATGTGTGGGATAGTTTTTATAATGATTTTTCAACTATCATGAGTTTTAGGCTATAAATTTATCATTTTTCATTAGTAAAAAACCTAATACCTTATTTGAAACATTATTTTATACCACAAATAATTCCCCACTTATCGGAAGTGTGAGTACTAGATCGGTGATAAGACTCCATTTTAACTCTTTAAAGTAGTCTTCACATTCACTGGTCCAAAAAAAAATTTCTCCCTTCTAAGCTGGCTTGGTTAGTGGGTTTAAAAATTGTGATAATTTCTTCACAAATTTCCAATAATACCTAGATATACCAAGGAAACTATGGATCTCAATTACATATATTGGTCTGGATCACTCTTCGATTGCCTTTGTCTTAGAAGGGTCCACATATATCTTCTTTTTGGTGATAACATGAACCAAGAATGATAATTCCTCCATCCATAACTTAAATTTATTGTACTTTTTATAAAGTTTCTCCCTTAGAAAAGTCTTTATCACAATATTCATATTTCTCCTTACTCTTGGAGTATATCAGAATATCATATATAAAGAGTACCAAAAACTTTTCGATGTAATTTCTAAAGAGTCTATTCCTTAAGTCCATGAATATTGTTGGAGCATTAGTGAGTCCGAAGGGAATCAATTTGAACTCACTATGTCCATAACTTTTTTGAAATCTAGTCTTTGGAATATCTTCTTTCCTCACCTTTTATTGGTGATATCCCAACCGAAGGTCCACCTTAGAGAAATACTTGGCCCCATGAAGTTGAAAGAACAAGTCATCTATCCATGAAAAGAGATACTTGTTATTTATCATGATTTTGTTGATCTCACAATAATTAATGTAGAGGCACATTGATCCATCATTCTTCCTGACAAAGAGGACTAGTGCACCCCATAGTGAGGCACTCAGGAATATAAAATCCTTTTCTAGATTCTATTATAACTACTTATTCAATTCCTCTAACTCATTTGTGGCTATTATATAAGGTGTATTTGATATAGGTAGATATTTAGGAATAAGTTCAATTGATAACTCAAACTCTTGGTTAGGAGGAAGACTAAGTAATTATTTAATGAAAACATTAGTTTAGTCCCTCACAAAGGGTATTTCATCGATCACGATTCTCTTCTTTATATTAATCATTTGAGCTAGATATGCTTGCTCATAAGGAAATAATATCTACACTTGATACAATGGATCTGAAGAAGATTCACCCTCCTCCTCACACTTGTACAGAATTAGAGGATGCCTTAGGATTTGAAGAGTGACCTCCCTTTCTAGAAAGTTTATGTTGTATTTGTATAAACATATCCAATCCATTACCAATATAGCATAAAACTACAAAAAACGAAATAAGACAATATTTTATTTGAGGTTTAGTCCACAAACATTAAATGGGGAGGAGTTATATACTTTGGATAAAATAATTTTCCCATTTTATATTCTCATAGACAACTCAACCTCCATATTTTGAGGTGGTGTTTGAATTGTTCTAATAAACTTGGAAGATATGAAAGAAAAAATAAAACCCGAATAAAATAGCATGTTCTATATTATTGCATGAATAACCATCATACTTGTCACCATATCATTGTTAAGTTCCACCTCAGTAGAAGTTATGGAATAAGTTTTCACTTGATCCTTTGTGTTTGGTGGCTAATGATGTTGATTTCCCTCAAGGAGTCGATGTTTTGTACATTGGATTTCATAGTTCCCTTGCTACCTACAGTTGAAGCATTGGACCATGGGTGACTTTATCCTTTACTATACCACATTATCCTACTTTCTTATGTCTCTTAAACATTTATAAGCTTGGTGGCCTTCTCTCCCACACTTAAATCATTTCCCCATCCCTTTAAGGCAATTCACATGGTGATTCTTCCCACATTTTTGACATGTGATTGGTTGAGATTTATTTCCACCTTTGTCATTAGATATTCTAATTTAAAACTCCATCTTTCATTTCTTATATATATATTCATGAGACCATTCTCCAAACTCTAACTCAAATTTGAGATCACATCGAACTACTTCTTCAAAACTCCCAAAGTCTGGAATTTCTAGATCCTTTCGAAGGTGCAGTTTAAAAACACTAAAGAATCTATCAATTTTTATATCATTATTGATAATAAAAACCAAAGTGTAAATTTTAAGACTTGTTAGATTTAATTCATAGTCCATGATATATTCAGCTTCCTTTTGCTTCATATATATGAATTCTCTCTCCATATTTTTCTGAAGAGTTTGAGGGAAATACTTGTTAAGAAATATTTTATTAAAGTATTCCCACTCTATCTCTTAAATTTCATCCTTTGTCTTGGTGTTCTTAATCAATTCCCAAAATAGTTTGGCCTCTCCATCTAGATGATAAATGGATAGAATCACATTCTCTATATCAGTACAATGAAGCACATAAAAGATATTCTCCATTGAGTTGAACCACTATTCCATGACTAGTAGATCATAGGATCCACTAAATATCAGTGGTCATTACTGTATAAAATACTCTATAGATAGTTTCTCCATCTTAAGAAAAGGATAAAATTCCACATTATTCATGTTATTATTCTTATCTCAAGAAAACTGGGTAAGCATCGCCATGAAATTTTAAACTCCACCTCCCAAGGCATTTGGGATGTCGTTTGGATAATTACTGCATTTTCCCTCACAAAGGTTGTTGTCCTGGTTTATCCTAGTTCCCACCATTTTCTAAAATGGAAAAGGTTATAAAAAAACATAAGACAACAAGTAATAAATAATTTATTCCTATGTGCAGTTAAATCTAAAGGCATATCATGTAGAATCTCTATGTTTATCATTTTTATAAATCAAAGCCTCTTGGGTGCTTAAATATAGTTAGTCTCATACTAAGATTTTTCAATAGGGTTGTCTAATCCTAATTCAAAAATTAACTAAACTATGCTCTAATAATAACTATAGAGACCCTGATTTTTCTTACATGACTAATACATCATTTTAAAGATAAACAACATAATAATGTTACAAAACCAGGATCAAACGGTTTAGTGTATTGGGATAATTAGGATTATACATAACTTTTACATAATAAAACATAAAAAATATTTAATTCCTTCTTATATAGATTATTAGTGGCCTTTTCATTTTCCTTAGTACAAGTAATCACCTGAGGATATACATCAAAATAAAGGGTGAGCTAAAGGATCAGTAAGAGGATAAATAAGAGGTATGAAACACAAGTGAGAATAATAATAATCATCATAATGTAAGGAAATGATCATAATCATAATCATGAGAGGAATCATTAGATAAAGTCATGGAATGTTGCAATGAATAAAAATGAAACATCAGGTCTTAGTGGTCAACTATCACACATAGCTATGAACAAAGCTAACATCATGTTCAAACATAATATTTATGCATCATCATAAAATCATCATTGTGAACAAATTTAGAATCATGTTAAAGCATATTGTACATTATCTCATAAGATAAATTACATTAACCAATGCATTGTAGTGATATATAATTCTGGGTTCACCCATCACATCATATCATTTACATAATCATGCATGCCATATAGAACATATAACAATCTTTTCCATAAAATAACCCATGAAAAAATGGGTTTCATGAGAACTTCATAAATCATACTTTCATGAATAAAAATTTCTATTCCCAAAATAAAAATAGAATAACATACTTGGTGAAAGAATCATTAATCTTGAGTGAAGAAGAAACAATCTCAATAGAAGTAAAAGATGTGTTTTTAGAAAGAAAAGATATTTCATAAAAGTCATTGAATTTAACATAAAATCAGATTGGAAGAATTTATATCCCATAATATAAAATGGAAGGAAAAAGAAATTATATTTTAGGAATATTAAATAATATCCACACTGAAATTTGGCATGAAAGAGGAATAACCCAAAGAAAGGAAATTGGGTTCAAGAATCCCCTTACCTTATGTACGAATGATTTATTCACTTTAATATCCCAAATAATAAAATCATATTCATTAATTAATAAATCTATAAATTCTTATACATTCATTATAATTTTATTAAGTTCAATTATTTCCATTATGATGAGTTATAGAGTTCAATTTCATCATTCAGGAGTGTTTGTTTTCTTGGTTTTAATGATTGGTTCACTTGTTTACATGCATAGAAGTTCATGTACAATGAGAATGATTCACCAAAATTGAAATTAATATTATTATTTAAAATAAATCAGTGAAATTGGTCTTATATTTCATTTGGTTATATGTTATAAGGATGATTTATTAGATAGATCATTAATGAAAATGATTTATTTTATTTTGGCAGTTTTTACGACCATCATGAGCATATATCATTTTATTTAACATCATGTTTATATATTGGTTCCAGAAAATAATACAAATTATAATATATATAATAAAATCTTATTTAACCATAATAATGTTTTTATGAATATAATTGAAGGTGATAGTGTAAAATGAAAATGCATCGTCAACGGTGGTGGTAAATCGACACACCACAGATAATAATTTCATTTTTAGAATAAACGGAAAAGGAAGAGATTTGAAGATGAATTATTCCATTAAAATAATAAAATTACAGTATATAAAAGATACTATAGTTATCATTACACTTGTATAATTGGATGTGAGGATATAATAACAAAATAAAAGAACTTAAAAAGAAATTAAAAGTAGAGAAATAGGATCTTACCTCTTAAATCCTTCTCCTTGAGAACCTTCTTAGGGGGATTGGTTTTGGTCTTCTTTGAGACCAAAGGATTATGAACATGGGGGTGGGGATTAGGAAGAGGATTTAGAAAAATTTGGACAAGGCTAAAAGCTTTTAAGGTGTGAGGAGAAGAGGTGGTGAGGGGTGGTGTTTATAGGGGAGGAGAGGGGTGTTTTCTTATTATTTTATTCATTAGTTTATTATTTTGGATCAAGACTATGAATAGTTTGAACCTTATCACTAAATATATTAAAATAATTAAGTAGAGTCAGATATTATTGTTATTACATCATCCATGACTTGAATAATAGTGTGTTTAATTTATAATGTATATATATAAAAAATTACCATATTTTACTATTCACAAAAATTCGAGTATTTTAGAAAAATACAAAAAATTCAACCTAACCATTTTTTGATGTTTATAATTCAAAAATTAACTCCATTTTATTAAAATAATTTTCTAAATATGGTAAATTTAATTTTTAATTAAAATCATTATTTTCTTGGAAAATTATGATTTTAAAATTATAATTGATTTTATAACACTTTGAAAGATTAACTAAGGTCTCATAAAAACATACTATAATCATAAGACAAAAAATACTAATATATAAATCTATTTTATTAAAATAAATTTTCTTGTAAGTAATTATATTTATTATAAAATTATAAATAATCATTTATGTCTTATAAAAATATCGACACTTAATTAATAAATTTTAAAATATTTATTTACTTATACTATGATATAATTATATCATATTATAATTTATAAGATTCATAAATTTTATTTATAATTTTATTGATGAGGTTACTATTTTGTTGGTTATTTTACTATTCATAAGGGTTATATTACTATTCCAAAGGTCAAGTTACTATTCCATTGGTATAGGTTTCTTAATTTATGAAAAAACCTCCTATTTCATTCATTATTCATTTATAAAGTTTATTTTGTGTTATTTATGTGATTTTATGTGATTTATACTTTATAAAATAATTATAAAAATGGAAAATTCATTGATATAATTATGGATCATTACATTCTTCCCCCCTTATGAAATTTCACCCTCAAAATTCCATTTTACAAACTATGGTGAAAACAGGTGAGGGTACTTCTCCTTTATTACTTCCTCCAGTTCCTATGTTTCCTATTTGTACTTGTGGTTTCTCCATAGTACTTTGACTAGGTGAGTAGTTTTTTTTCATAGAACTTTATCTCTATTATCCATGATCTTCACTAGATTCTCCTCATTAGAGGGATCAATTTCCAACTGTACCACCTATGGATTCAATACATGTGAAGGATTTGGTATGTAATTCCTTAAGAGGGGTACATGGAATATATTGTGTACTTGAGACATGGTAGGTGGAAATGCCGGTCGATAGGCCATAACTCTGACATGATCAAGAATCTCAAAGGATCCAATGTACCTGGGAGTTAACTTTCCTTTCTTCTCAAATATATTTATCCTATTACATGGATATATTTAGAGGAATACCATATCTTCAGCCTTAAACTCTAGGTATCATCGATGATTGTCTTTATAGCTCCTTTGTTGACATTGGGCTTCCTTGATGTGATGCTGAATGGTTTTCACCTTTTTCCACTATTTCTTTGACCATTTTAGGTCCTAACAGCTTACATTCACCAACTTCATCCCAGTATGCTGGTGTTCTACATATTTTCCCATAAAGTGTTTCATATGAAGCCATTTAGATACTCGAGTAGAAACTGCTATTGTAGGATAACTCGTCCAGAGGTAGATATTGGTCCCATCCTCTTTTTAATTCCACAGAACATGCTCTGAACATGTATTATAGTCCTTGAATTTTCCATTCAGATTGGACTTCATTTTGAAGATGATAAGTCATACTGAAGTTCATATTTGTGTTTAGATCATGTTGGATATTTTTCTAGAACTTAGAGGTGAATCTAGAATCTCAATAGGATACAATTGATAGTGGTACTCCAAGTATACTTACCAATTCTATGATGTATATTTATGTAAGCTGATCTAGTAAGAAGTCCCCTCGAATTGCGATAAAGTGACCTATTTCTACAAGATGATCCACAACAACCCATATAACAATGTTTCATCTAGATATTTTCGGATGTCCAATGACAAATTCCATGGTGATGTTTTCCCATTACCATGTTAGTATGGGTAATGGTTGCATCATCCCCTTAGAATTTTTCCTTTTATCCTTTACTTGTAGATATACCAAGCATTTTGATGTATATTTAGTGATCTTTTTATTCATATTATCCCACCAATAGTTATCTCAGAGATCTCGATACATCATTGTGATCCCTAGGTGAATAAAGAATGTTAAGATATGCATTTCATTCATAAGATAATTCTTTATCTATGTATTGGATAGTAAATATAGTCTTGAACCAAATCTCACAACTCCTTCCTTATCAATTTTAAACTCTGAGGATTTCCCCTTTCTCATAGATTCCAACTTCTTATGAATTTCCACATCATTTCTTTGAGAATTATTTATTTTCTCCATGAGGTATAGTTAAGAAATCATTCAAGAGAGGATTGGTTATGTTCCTATATTAATTATTCCCATTCCCATCATTTTAAAATCTAAGAATATTGGATCCTTCTCAATTCTCATCATTGATAATGTTGTAGGATCCTTTCTACTCAGAGAATACGCCATTTTATTATATTTTCTAGGATGATAGTGGACTGAGAATTCATAATCCTTCATGAGATCTAACCATATTCACTGGAGTATATTAAGATTATTCTATATGAATATATATTTGATTATCTTATTATTAGTATATATTTCACACTTCTCCCCACAAAAATAATGCTGCTAGACTTTACACATGAAGATCACAACATCCAACTCTAGATCACGTGTGGGATAATTTTTCTCATTAATTTTCAACTGACTTGAGGTGTAGGCTATCACTTTATCATTTTTCATCAGTTCATAGACTAAGACCTTATTTTAAGCGTCATTTTATACCATAAAGTGTTACCCACTTGTTAGAAGTGTGAGTACTAGAGCTGTGATAAGACTCTTTTTTAACTCTTTGAAGCATTATTCACATTCATGGGTCTAGAAAAATTTTTCTACCTTCCAATATATCTTGGTTAGTGGGTTTGATAACCGTGATAAGTTCTTCACAAATCACCAGTAATACCCAGCTAGACCAAGTAAACTATAGATATTCATTACAGATGTTGGCATGAGCCACTCTTCAATTGCCTTTGTCTTGGAAGGGTCAACTGATATATCTTTTTTAATGACAACATTACCCAAGAATGATACTTTCTCTATAAATAACTCACATTTACTATAATTTTCATAAAGTTTGTCCCTTAAAAAATTCTTTATCATAGTATTTAAATTCTCGTCATGTTCCTCCTTTCTCTTGGAGTATATCAGAATATCATTTATAAAGAGTACCAAAAACTTTTTGAGGTAATATATAAAGGCTCCATTATTTAAGTTCATGAATAATTTTGGAGAATTAGTGAGTCTGAAGGGAATCAATATGAACTCATTGTTTCTTTACCTTTTTCAAAAGTTAGTCTTTAGAATATATTACTTCCTCACCTTTAATTGGTGATATCCCAACTGAAGGCCCCTTAGAGAAATAATTATCCCCATGTAGTTGATCAAAAAATTCATCTATATGTGGAAGAGGATACTTGTTATTTATCATGATTTTTTTGATCTCTTGATAATTAATTTAGAGGAAAATTAATCCATTATTCTTCTTGATGAAGAGGACTAGTGAACCCCATGGTGAGGCACTCAGGCATATAAAATCCTTGTCCAGATTCTCTTCTAAATACTTCTTCAGTTCCTCCAATTAAATGGTGGACATTCTATAAGGTGTCTTTGATATAGGTAGAGATCTAGGAATAAGTTAAATTGAGAACTAAACCTCTTGTTCAGGAGGAAGATTATAAAATTATTTGGGGAACACATCAGTGTATTCCCTCACAATGGGTATGTCTTAAAGCATGATTCTCTCCTTTATCTTAATCATTTGAGCTAGATATTCTTTTTAATAAGAAAATAATATATACACTTGAGGTGATGGATCTAAAGAATATTCATCCTCATCCTTAAACTTTTATAGAATTATAGGATGCCTCAAAATGTGAAGAGTGATATCCCTTTCCCGACAGTTGATGTTAAATTTGTATAAAGATAGCCAATCCATGCCCAATATAACATCAAACTACACTGAAGAAAGTAAGACAATATTTTCTGGGAGGTTCAGTACAAAAACATTAACCAGGGAGGAGTTATATACTTTGGATTCAATAATTTCCCCATTTTCTATTCTCACAAATAACTCAACCTCCATATTTTTATGTGGTGTTTGAATTTTTCTACTTAACTTGAAAGATATGAAAGAATGCATAGAACCATAATCAAATAGTACGTTCTCTATTATTACATGAATGACCAGCGTACCTATCACCACATAATTATTGGGATCCACCTCAGTAGTAGTTATGACATAATAATTCCCTATCTTCTTTGACTTTGGCTGCTATTGATACTAATTTCCCTCAAGTATTTGAGGTTTAGTGCACTGGCTTGCATAATGCCCTTTCTCCCTATAGGTGAAGCGTTGGACCATGGGTGGTGCTCTTCTTTACTCTACCACATTTTTGTTCTTCCACATGTATCTTAAACATTCATGATCTCAGTGGCCTTATCTCCCACACTTGAATAATTTCCCCATACCTTAGAGGCAATTCCCATGGTGCTTCTTCCCACATTTTTGACACGTGAGTGATTGATATTTCTTTCCATATTTTTCATTAGATCCTCCATATTGAAACCCCATATTTCATTTCTTATCTCCATATCCATGGTAACATTATCCAAACTCCATATAGACTTTGAGAGCACATCAAACTACTTCTTCATAACTCCCAATGTCTTGAATTTCTAGAGCCTTTCAAAGGTGTGGTTTTAAACCACCCAATAATCTATCAATTTTTCTATCATTATTGATAAAAAACCCAAAGAGTACCTTTAAATCCTTGTGAAATTTTATTTTTAGGTCATGACAGATTCACCTTCCTTTTTCTTCAGATCTATTAATTCTCTCTCCATTTTTGTTTGAAGAGTTCAAGGGAAATTATTTTTAAGAAATATTTTATTAAATTATTCCCACTCCATATCTTAAATTTCATCCTTTGGATTGATTTTATTAATCAAATACTACCATTGGTTAGCCTCTCAATCTAGATAATAAATGGCCAGAGTCACGTTCTGTATATCAGTATAGAGAAGCATAGAAAAGTTCTTCTCCATTGAGTTGGACCACTATTTCACGACTAGTGGATTGGAGGATCCACTAAATGTTGGTGTTCGTTGCTACATAAAATAATCGATAGCCAATTTCTCCCTCTTAGGCGAAGGAGGAAGTTCCACATTATTCATTCTATTGTTCATATCCTGATAAAGTTGGGTAATCATGGCCATGGAATTTTAAACTCCACCTCTCAAGGCATTGGGGATGTCGTTCGGGCAATTGTTGCATTGTCCCTTGCATGGGTTGTTGGCCTGGTCTCTCCTGGTTCCCACTATTTTTTAAAATGGAAATGGTTTTAATAAAATGTAAGTCAACAAGTCATAAATAAATTATTCATTTGTGCAGTTAACTCTAAAGGCATATCTTTTGGAATCCCTATGTTTATTATTTTTCTAAAGAAAATACTATTGGGTGATTACATATACTTAGTCTCATACTAAGGGTTTTCACTAAGGTTCTCTAATACTAATTCCCAAATTAACTAAACTATGCTCTGATACTAACTATAGAGACCCTAATTTTTCTTACATGACTATTACATCATTTTAAAGATAAAAAACATAATAGTTTTACAAAACCAGGATAAAAAAATTTAGTGTCTCGGGAAAATTAGGCTCATACATAAATTTTACATAATAAAACATAAAAATTATTTAATTCCATCTTCCCTAGCTTCTTAGTGGCCTTCAAATTTTTCTTATCACTAGTAATCACTTGTGGATATACATCAAAATAAGGGGTGATCTAAAATCATAGTAAGAGGTTGGATTAGAGACATGAAACATGGGTGAGAATAATCATCATCATCACAACATAAACAAAGGATCATAATAATAGTCATGAGAGGAAGAATTAGATAAATTCATGGAATGTGGAAATGCATAAAAATGAAACATCAGGTCTTAGTGGTCATCTACCACACATAGTTATGTACAAAGCTAGCATCATGTTCACAAATAACATCTATGCATCATCATAACATCATTATTGTGAACAATATAGCATCATGTTCACACATATTTCACATTATCTCATGAGATACATCACATTACCCAATGCATTGGAGTTCTATATAATTCCAATCTCACCTGTCACATCATAACATTTACCTAATCATGCATACCACATAGAACGTATAACAATATTTTCCATAAAATAACCCATGGAAAGGAAATGGGTTTCATGAGAATTTAATAAATCATACTTTCATGAATAAACATTGGGGTTCCCAAAATAAAAAGGAAATAACATACTTGGTGTAATAATCATTAATGTTGAGTGAATAAGAAACAATCTCAAGAGAAGTAAAATATGTGTTTTTAGAAAGAAGAGTTCTTTTATAAAAATCATTGCATTTAACATAAAACCAGATTGGAAGAATATATATAAAAAATTAGAAATGGTGAGGACAAATAAATTATATTTGAGGAATATTAAAGAACATCCACACTTAAAAATTTCATGAAAGAGGAATATCCCAAGGAAAGGAAATTGGGTTCGAGAATCCCCTTACCTTATGTATAAATACTTTCTTCTATTTAATATACTGGATAATAAAATTATATTAATTAATTAATAAATCTAGAATCTATTATACATGTATTTTATTAATTATAATTTTATTATGTTCACTTATGACCATTATTATGAGTTATAGAGTTCAATTTTATCATTTATGAGTGTTTGTTTTATTGGTTTTCATGATCGGTTCACTTGTTTAGATGTGTGGAAGTTCATATACAATGAGAATGATTCTATAGAATTTAAATTATATATTATTAATTAAAATACATAATTTTAATTGGTTTTATATGTCATTTTGTATATAATATTAGGATGATTTATTAGATAGAACATTAATGAAAATGATTTAATTTATTTTAGCGGTTTTTACGACCATTATGAGCATATATCATTTTATTTAACATCATGTTTATATATTTGTTATAGAATAGAACATAAATTATAATATGTATAATGAAATATTATTTAAACATAATAATGGTTTTATGACCAGACTCGAAGGTGGTAGTGAAAAATGAAAATGCATCGTCCACAGTGGTGGTAAATCGACACACCACAGATGATAATTTCATTTTTAGAATAAAAAGGAAAGGGAAGTGATTTGAAGATGAATTATTACATTAAAATAATAAAATAAAATTATATAAAATATATTAGAGTTATGATTCCAATTGGATAAGTAGAGGTGATGAGGGAAAAATAAAAGGAAAGAACTTGAAAAGAAATAAAAAAAAAGAAAGAGGATTTTACCATTTGAATCCTTCTCCTCAAGAACCTCCTTAGGGGGATTGGTTTTGGTATTTTGTTGAGAACAAAGGATTATAGATGTGTGTGAGGGTATAGGAAAGAGGATTGAATTGAATTTGGACAATTCTTAGATCTTGGAAGATGTGAAGAGAAGAGGTGGTGAGGGTGGTATTTATAGAGGATGAGAGGGGTGTTTTCTCATTATTTTATTCATTAGTTTATTATTTTGGATAAAAAATATGAATAATTTAAACCGTATCACTAAATATATTAAAATAATTAAGGATATATCTATATTATGGTTCTTACATCATTCATGACTCAAAGAATAATGTAGTTAATTTATAAAGTATATATTCTACAAATTAGTGTATTTTACTATTCACAAAATTCAAGTATTTCAGAAAAATAAAAAAAATTCACCCTAACCATTTTTAAACATGTAGAATTAAAAAATGAACTTAATTTTATGAAAATAATTTTTTAAATATGATAAATTTAATTTTTACTTAAAATCATCATTTACTTGGAAAATACTAATTTTAAAATTATAAATGATTTTGTAACACTTTGAAAAATTAACTAAGGTCTTATAAAATTATCCTATAATAATAAGTCAAAAAATACTAATTTATGAATATATTTTGTGAAAATAAATTTTCTTTAAATAATTATATTAATTATAAAATTATAAATAAACATTTATGTTTTATAAAAATATCAACACTTAATTAATAATTTTTAAAATATTTATTTAATTATACCATGATATAATTATATCATATTATCATTTATAAGATTTATAAATTTTATTTATACTTTCATTGATGAGATTACTATTCTATTAGCTGATTTACTCTTCATAAGGGTCATATTACTATTCCAAAGGTCAAGTTACTATTCCATTGGTACATTTTTTTTAATTTCTGAAAAATACTCTTATTTCATTCATTATTCATTTAAAAACTTTCCTTTTTAGTTATTTATGTTATTTTATGTGATTTATACTACATGACATTATTATAAGAAAGGAAACTTCATTGATAGAATTCTAGGTCATTACATAATCCATCCAAATAAAAAATGAGGATGGTATCAATAAAAAAATAACCCCATTGGAGGATAAGTAAAAAAAGGGTTTTTGACATTGATGAATGGAAATGAATTTAAAATATCATTAGAAAAACTCTTGATGAAAATAATATTTAAACATTCCAAAGTGTCCCATACCACTTCCAAACATTTAAATTATAAGGCCCATGAAGGAATAACATTAAATTAAAATTATAATTTAATTAGAATAAGGGTATTCATGATGTAAAATGTCAAAGGATAAGTATACACAACTTATAAAATAATTTAGGTGTATAACATAATAAAAGTATCAAAGAATAAAAATTGTGACAAAAACCCATTACCGCTTTGGTAACTTTGAAAATATAAACCACATGAAAGAGAGATATTCAATTGGATATGTAAATCCCTATAAATTAAATTATAATAATCATACAATACATTCATGATAAGTATATATAACACACAATAAAAATAGGCGGTGAATATGGAATAAGTCTCGCAAAAATAAAAGTGAGACTAGAAATCCTCTTAAAACTACGGTAACATCCGAATTAGAAACCCCAAAAGTAATAATCAACAAATGAAAATTTTAAATACCATGAGGATAAAATAATTCATGATATAAAATATAAAAATGTGTGGAAGATACACCATGAAAAATAAGTAAGTGGTGAATATGACATTTATCTCACAGATATAAAAAGTGAGTTGAAAATCCATTACCTTGAGTCTGATTCATCCTGATTATCCTCTATATTTTTGAATAATAGAATTATGTTAATTATTTAATTTCTTGAGATCCTTTTAAAAGTTTATTATTACTTTTATTTCAATTATAAACAAGTTAATTGAGTTTTTCTTACAAAATACTTATCCTCCGAGCAGCCTCGATCTCCCTCTCCCCCAAGTTAGGGTTTCTCTCGGTGGAGATCCAATGGGGGGGGGTGGCCTATGAGGTGCTTATAGATTTTTCTCTCCCTTACCCATTACATAATTATTACTCTCCTCACTTACCCCTTTTCTTCACTTTCTCCTATTACTCCCTGAACCCACCGCATCCTCTTCATCCCCTTCCTCCTAGGGGTTTTGCAGTTCCTTTCAGTGGTGAAGGTGCTCCTCGCTTCACTCCACCTTATTATTCCTTTGATTTCCCATGTTATACTTCCTTTTTCCTGTATGATGCCATTTTATGGTGGGATAATTTATAATTTTCTCCACCCCTCTTTCTGCCTCACCCCGTACATCAGACCTCCATTTTGGGTCTATGTGTGGGGTTCTCCAGGAAGTTTGGGTTAGTTCCGGTGGTGTAATTCAGTGTTATTCTTTTATAATGTCTTTATTATCCAACCCATTATGCTAGAAATTATCTTGGTCGGTCTTGATGAGGGTTTAGGGATATCTTGGGATGGTTTTGTAGGGGGGATGGTTGCGGTCTCAGTGTTGGTTTTACCGGTTTTGGTTTCCCTCCTCTTTGGTCGGCTTTTGGTTTTTCTCTTCTACGGTCATTTTTTTGTTTGTTTCTAGAGATGATTCCATTTTCCTTTTAATTTTTTTTTCATTTTTTGGTTTGTTTGGATGTATTTTACTATAGTTTTCTATTTTGTTTACTATGTTTTGTTTCTCGGTTGTGGTTCCCGATGGTGTTGGTGATGAGGCTTTGTTTGTGCTGGAAACATTGATGATAATGCGTGGTCTTGCGATGGATTTAGAGGCCTCGATGAAGGCTCTGGTTGTGGTTCACTTCAAAGGTAAAATAGTGATAGTGAGTTGTATGTTCCTTATGTGATTTTTTTTTAATCAGTGAAGGGATGTGTTATGATGATTTTATAGTTATCGATGATGAAATGGAGAAAAAAATGATGTATAATCGACGACAAGGTTGTGTGGTTAAAGGAATATTTTTTTTTGATTTCTCTAGTCATCAGATTTGGTGGTGATGTATGAGGATGATGACAGTGTTTTTCCTTGGATGATGAATTAATATGACATGCGACGTCACTCTGGATGATGTAGGTGACTCTTGGATCAAGACCCCTTGGTTTCAGTGTCTGTTGTTTGAATTTGAAATTTTGTTTCTGGATTTTGTATGTTGTATTCCCACCTAATGTATGTCTATAGTTACCACTTAAACTTAAATAGCCTTTTTAAAATCAAAAATATAATTTTCAATCAGTCACTTATAAACAAGTTATATACAATGAGGTAATTATTTAAAAAATATAATTAATAATAATCATGAAATAATTACCACATTTCAATTATAATTTTAAAATCAACTTGGATAGATAGTTATGAAAAATGAACCAAAATTATGATCACAAAGACTGCAGGCCGTACACACACATGAGTAACATTCCCATTTTTCAATGATAATTATTGAAAGAAGGTAAGTAATGTTTATCTTTCCAGAATAAAAAATATATCATTAATTCTATATTATTTAATTATATATATTTATATGTATCATTATTTTTATTTGGTGATTAAAAAATAATAATCACATCGCTTTGAGGAGGCGGTAGTCCACACATCCACAAACGACGTTATCACTTTTTCAGTGTGGGAAATGGAAAGAAGAAAATGATATGTTATATTTACAGATAGATAATTATTTAATTAATATAATAAATATTTCATTTATATCATATATTTTTATTAAAACCATTCTTAATACATTCCATATAAATCATGAATGAATCACATCACTT
This sequence comes from Viscum album, assembly GCA_963277665.1. NCBI lineage: Eukaryota > Viridiplantae > Streptophyta > Magnoliopsida > Santalales > Viscaceae > Viscum > Viscum album. The sequence goes on from OY728132.1 coordinate 1,081,794,590, forward strand.
TGGGGAAATGATAGTTCACACGTCCAAAAATGATGTTATCGTATTCCCACAAAACAAAAAGAATGAAGGTATGTGTTATAAAATCATTACATAATAATGAATAAATTATAAATATCATATATAAATCATATATAAACTATAAATTCATCATTATTACCAACCTTGAAAGGTTGCAATGGAAGAACAAATGACATCAGTTCACTTGATGATAGTCCACCGTACACACGAACGATGATTGTGTACCCCATTTGATAGAAGTGTGTGTAGGTGTAGGTAATAATATTAATATAAAAAATATAAATATATTTAGGATACTTAGGTTATTATATAAATAATATATAATAATAATTCAAGTATTATATAAATAAATAAAGAAAAAATGCTCGTTGAAGAACATTACCTCTTCTTTGGGTAACTCCTTTTGGTTTATACCAAAATCCTTCCTTGGATGGATTAATTCCAAAATTGAGTCTTCTAGAAAGAGGGGAGGGATTTTTGGAGTTAATTTTGTCATTTTTTGGATGATCTAAAAGGTATTTAGAGGTGTGAATAAGTGTGGAGTGTGAGTGCCTTTTTATAGTGGAGGAGGAGTGACATTCTTGTAAATATAAAAAGGTAAACACTATTAGGAGGCCTCCCTTACATCATGTGACTCAAATAATGAACCAAATTTAATAATATTGGGGATATGGTAAAAATATTTCTTTAATATGGGTTTTTGAAATGTTTCTAGGACATTTGGTCCCTTAATATTAAATTTTAACCACTAAGTAAACTCATTTTCCTTTAATCACTGTGATTAATTTTAATTACTTCCGCTAATATTTTTGGTTAAAAAATAATTTTACCATAATATAAATTATAAATTACTATTATTAAAAATATTTAATCCATTTTTCTAAACTCTAATCACATAATTGGTAGAATTTAAATTAAAATTAATCCCGCAGAAAGAACGAGAAAACAAATTTTTATAGTAAAAAGTTAAAAAGTTTGAAATGTTTTTATATCCAATTTAAATGTTAAATTTATTAAAATGAACTAAAATGTAATAAATTATATAAAATTTATCTAATTATACTTTAAAACAAATTAAAAATATAATTTAATACTATAAACTATTTAGATGAAAAAGCAGTTTTCAATTAAAATCCGGTATTTTTCACTATTCATCAAAACATGAAACTTCTTAGAAAAATACCAAAAATTCATCCAAACTAAATTTTTTATATTAATATTTCAAGAATTAAGTTTATATTTTCAGATATAATTTATAAAAGTGTCAAAATTTATTTTTAAAACAAGTGTTCCATTAAAAGGCTGTAAAATTTCCTTTAAAAAATATATAGCTTTTTATGCATAAAATTGGATTTATTCTTATCTTAAGCCTAAAAAACTTATTGAATAAATTTACAAACATTTTATTAAATATATAACATATAAATTTGATTAATATATTTCAATAATAGTGATTAATTTAAAATATTAAGATAAATTTCCATTCTATTCATAAAAATAGTTTTTCATAAATACACATCATTTATATTCAATTGGTATTTATTTTCATTTAAAATCAATTGGTAAGAAATGAATTAATTTTATAAATATGTGTAAACTATAATTTCATAATTTAGTTAATCTCATTCATTCTTATCATTTCAATTTCTAGGTGATATCTATCATAAAAATATTAATAGTATGTTGTTTTTCGATAAGACTTGGGTTCGTGTGTAACATAAGTCATCAAAGAAACTCAATTTTTCATGTAACACAAGATAAAATTGGTGTTGTGTGTAATTAAATATAAAATATGTATTACGTTTAATTCAAGATATCAAATAATTTAAATTAATTTGAAAGAAGATATTTTATAAAATCTTGGGTTGATACATTCTATCCCCCTTAAAATGAATTTCACCCAAGAAATTCATCTTAGTTTTTAAAGGAATAACATTTTTAGAATTCTTTTATTGAAACCTCCATAATACAAAGGGTTAATAAAACATACTATTAAAATTATAAATTTGGAGATATAAAGTTCACCCAAAGTTACACATAACTAGGATTCCACATAGAGAGAACATTAGTGGGAAGATAAAAGATTGATTTGGAAGGAAAAACTAATTCCCAAGGATTAATATAGAGTGATAGATAACATGTTCAAGTTAAAGTCAATGTAAACAAAACCACAAGACAAATAGGTGTGTAAAAGATCATTTATATCATCATAAAAATGATAATAGGAAAACATTTTATATCATGATCCTTTTCCTAAAGTTGAAGGATTCCTTTCATCATATAGAATGAAAACATAAGGAAATATACTTACTTGAAAATAGAATTTCATAATTTAACACAATATAATATTTTTTCTCTATAATATGAGTATTTAATATGAATTTTATTTTTCCTAAATCAAAAAAATAAAATGTTAAAGACCACAAAACCATAAAAGGGATAGTCAAGCTATTCTACCTTCCCTTAGACCTTAACCAAAACCAAAATGGTCATCACATGGTAAGATAATTTCCAAAATTAGTAAACCTTAAAATGATACATTAATCTTAAATATAAATACCCAAAGTTCAAACCAAAAAATTCCATAAATACATATCCTTAAAACTCTTCAAAAATGTCCTCACTAAGTTGGAAACCAAAAGATTAGAAGTATTTGATCATATATTATTCCTGAATAAATAAACCATTATTACTCAAATAAAATACCATATTTTATCCAAATAAACTTAATCTTTACTTGTAATTTTTTTATACTAACTAGTAAATAACATAGGCTAGTTGTAGGTCCAAAACCCTTATCTCCCTTTGATCATGGGTTCAATCCCCACCATTTAGGCGGATGTGATGGGTTTTCATCGAGAATACAAGTTTCCCCCATTTTTTATTTAATCATGAAAAATAATTCCTCCTAAAAATACTTTATTTTTATCCTAGGGGATATAAATAACTCATCCCAAAAAAAATCTCCAAAAACATCATTGATAAAATCAAAAATTTTAACACTTTAAAACCTCAAGTGGGGTGTCTTAAGAATTTTAACTTATGATCAACCTTAAGATTATAGTCCTATGATGGTATCCATAACTCTTAAGACAACATCACATGAAAATATCCTAATATCTAAAACTTTTTAAACTAACCTTTGATACCAACTATAACTGCCCAAAACCAACACTCCTAGATTATGTACTGAAATCCATAAACATTATTAGCTTTAATGATGATAATTGTGACCCTAATTGTTCATCTAAACCTTAAAACATCAAAAGGAAATATTGGATCACTTAAATTATAAAGGAACTTTAAAGTTTAGAGTTTTATAGAATTAGAAAAAACTCATACATAAACAATTCACATGACATTAAATGATCATTTCTCCAACTTAACCTAACTTTTATTTTTCACATTAATACATCTTCATCATCCCTATAAAATCCTTTATAGACATAACTTGTTCAAAATCATTATTTAAAACCTAGGAAAAAGGAAACATAATAATGGTGAGATCAAATGCTCAGTAAGGGTAATAATAAGAATAAAAAATTGAATGTAATCAATGAGCATAAGAGTGCATAAGGGTATGATGACATAATCAAAGTGCATGAGAGAGTCATAAAATAAATCATAACCATAAACACGTGAAGTGTCAAATATAAAAACATATAAAATGAAATATTCATCAGAATCAATAATCACAAGCCATGTGATATCAATATCAATCCTAAAAAACATTATAAACCCATAGAAAGAATAAAGAAAACATATACGTAACTTGGTACATAATTTTTATTTTTCTCTTACAATCACTACTACAAATGGAATAACTATACAGTTTAATTCTATACCCAATGAATTAGATTGATATCATGGTCCCGGCTTTTGTTTGTTTATCATGTAACCACCTATCATTAGTTTATCATGTAACTACCTATCATTGGTTTATAACATAATCACCCATCATTAGTTTATCACATAACCACCCATCATTGATTTATAACATAAGAACATATCAAATTTACAAGTACTATTACAAATTCATAACACATAAAAGATTGTATTTAATCAAAAACTCATGGGAAAAGCTAATAAAAATTTCATAACTTGATTAACCAATGAAAAAGAAATGGATTTTAATACAATATCTTTTAAATATGACTAACCCATGGAAAATAAATGGGTTCCATAATAATCTCTTTAACCCATGGAAAAGAAATAGGTTCCATAACAATATATTTGAAACATGATTAAACCATGGAAAATAAATGGGTTTTATAAAAATCTCTTTGAAACAGGATTAACCCATGGAAAAGAAATGGGATCCCTAACAATATATTTGAAACATTATTAACCCATGGAAAATAAATGGGTTCCATGATAATATATTTGAAATATGATTAACCCATGGAAAAAAATGGGTTCTATAATAATATCTTTAGAACATGATTTACCCATGGAAACAAAATGGGTTCCATAAAAATTTCTTTATAACATGATGAACCCATGGAAAGAAATGGGTTAAATAAGAATCTCTTTGAAAAATGATCAACCCATGAAAAAGAAAATGTGTTCCCTTACAATATCTTTAGAACAAGATTAAACCATAGAAAATAAATGATTTTCATAACAATTTCTTGAGAACATGATTAACCCATGGAAAATAAATGAGTTCAATAAAAATCTATTTGAAATAAGATTAACTTGTAGAAAAGAAATGGGTTCCCTAACAATCTCTTTGAAACAATCATAATCCATATAAAGAAAGAATGAAGATTATATCAATAAAAAATAACCCCAGTGGAGGATAAGTAATAATAAGGGTTTTTGATGTTGATAAATGTAAATTCCCTTAAAAGATCATTATAATAATTCTTGAGGAAAATAATCTTTAAACATTCCAATATACCCCATACCACTTTGAAACATTTGAATTATAATACCCATGAAGTAATAACATTAAATGAAACTTAAAATATCATGATAATAAGGATATTTATGATATAACATGTCAGATAAGTAGTATATACACCTCATAAGAGAAGGTAGGTGTATAACATAACAAACTTATCGAAGAAGGAAAATCGTGACAAAAATCCATTACCACTTTGGTAACTTTGAAATTGTAAAACCCATGAAATATAGGTCATCAATTGGATATGTAAATACACAAAAATTCAATTTTAATAATAATAAAATAATTTCATGGTTAGTAGACACACCACACAACAAAAATAAGTGGTGAATATAAAATAAGTCTCATAGAAATAAAAGTGAGACTAGAAATCCCATTATAACTGTGGTAACATCTGAATCGGAAACCCAAAAATTAATAATAATCAAATGAAACATTTAAATTCCATGAATATAAAATAATTCATGATATAATATATAAAAATAGGTGTTAGATACAAAAAAAAAAGTAAGTAGTGAATATGATATTTATCTCACTGATGTAAAAAGTGAGTTGAAAACCCCTTACATTGAGTCTGATCTATTCTACTAGTCCTCTATATTCATGAATATTAAACTTATGTTAATTAATTAATTTATTTATAAAATTTTACAAGTTTATTATTAATTTTATTTCACTTATAAACAAGTTATATACAAGTACTTAATCAATTAAGTTTATGTCAGATGTTTTGATCATATACAACTTATGTGTCAAAACTGACTTTGATAGGTCAACTAAGGTCAATGAGTTCATTATTTCAAAATATAAAGAATAATAACAATGAAATAATTATCAATTTTTTTACATCAATTATAATTTTAAAATTAATCTGTATATATTTTTATGAAAAATGAACCAATGTTACAATCATGGAGACGTTAGGTCGTACGTAAGCATGAGAAAAATTCCCATTTTTTAATGATCATTATAGAAAGAAGGTAACTAATATTTATTTTTACATAATTAAAATCATATCATAAATAAAATTTTATTTAATTACATATACTTATATATATCATTATTATGATGTGGTGATGAAAAATAAAGAATCACATTGATTCGAGGAGGCAGTAGTCCACACATCCACAAATGACGTTATCACATTTTCAGTGTGTGAAATGGAAAGAAGAAAATGATATGGTATATGTAAAAATATATAATTATGTAATTAATATAATAAATATTTAATTTATATCATATATTTTTATTAAACCCATCTTTAATACATTCCATGTAAAGCATGAAATAATCATATCTCTTTAAGGATGCGATAGTCCACATGTCCACAAACGAAGTTACTGTATTCCCAAAAAATGGAAAGCATGAAGAAATGTGTTATAAAATAATTATATAATCATATATACATTATATATATATATATCATATATAATCTTTAAATAATTCATTATTACCAACCTTTAATGGTGGAATTTGAAGAATGAACGATATCGGTTTGCGAGGCGATAGTCCAACGTACACACGAACGATGGTTGCATATTCTATTTGACAGAAGTGTGTGTAGGTGTAGTTAGTAATATTAAGATACCAAAATATAATTATATTAAGTATAATTAGATTATTATATAAACAATATATAATAATAATTTAAGGAGTAGAGAAAGAAATAAAGAAAAAGTGCTCGTTGAAGAATGTTACCACTTCTTCGGGTAACTCCTTTTGGTTTATACTGAAATCATTCATTGGATGGATTTATGCCTAAATTTAGGATTATAAAATGAGGTTAGTGATTTTTGGAGTTTATTTCGGTAGATTTATGATGATATAAAAGTTATTGAGAGTTTTAATGAAGTGGGGAGGGTGAGTTCCTTTTTATAGTGGAGGAGGAGTGACATTGTTGTAAATATAAAAAGGTAAACACTATTCAGAGGTATACCTTGCATAATGTGACTAAAATAATAAAACAACTCTATAAAATGGTGATATGGTCTAAATATTTCCATCCTATGGGTTTTGGAAAATTTTATAGATCATTTGGACCCATAAGATTAAATTTTAATCACTAAGTAAACTCATTTTTACCTTAATCGTGGTAATTAATTTTAATTGCTTTCACTAATATTTTTAGTCAAAAACCAAGTTTATATTAATATAAATTATAAATTATTATTATTAAAAATATTGAATCCTTTTTTTAAATTTATATCACATAATTGGAAGAATTTAATTTAAAATTAATCCTGTAGACAAAATGAGAAAACATGTTTTAAAAGTAAAAAGTTCAAAACTTTGAAATGTTTTTATATCCAATTTCAATGTGAAATCCATTAAAATTACCTAAATTGGATTAAATTATATAAAATTAAAATAATTATAATTTAAAACTAATTAAATATATAATTTAACACTATTAATTATTTAGATAAAAAATAGTTTAAAATTAAAATCCATTATTTTTCAGAATTCATCAAATCATGAAAATTCTCAGAAAAATACCAAAAAATCACCCAAAAAAAATTTTATATTAAAATTTCAAAAATGAAGTTTATTTTTTCAAATATAATTTATAAAAGTGTCAAAATTTAGTTTTAAAACAAGTGAACCCTTAAAAGGTGGTAAAATTACCTTTTAAAAAATATAGCTTTTTATGCTTAAAATTGGATCTATTCTTATCTTAACCATATTGAACTTATTAGATGAATTTAATTTATTTTATTAAATATATAACATATAAATTTCATTAATATATTTCACTAATGGTGATTAATTTATTATACTAAGATAAAATTCCATTCTAGTCATAAAAATTGTTTTTTTAAATACAGTTCCTTTATATTCAATTGGTATTTATTTTCATTTTGATTAATTGGTAACCAATGAATTAATTTTATAAACATGTTTAAAATATAATTTCACAATTTAGTTAATCTCATTTATTACCACCATTACAATGAATAGGTGACATCTATCATAATAATATTAATAGTATATTATTGCCCAATAAGACTCGGGCTTGTGTGTAACATAAGTAATCAATGAAACTCGATATTGCATGCAACACAAGATAAATTTGGTGTTGTGTGTAATGAAATATAAACTATGTATTGTGTGTAATGAAAGATATACAATAATTTAAATTAATTTGAAATAATATATTTCATAAAATCTTAAGATGTTATAGTTAATGTAGCAGGGAGGGTCTTTTTAGTTACTTGTGTCTATTAGATTCATAGGCTTGTCATTTGTACAAGTCCTTTGATTTTTTACTATGTGTAATTGATCTTGTATTGGATATCTCAAGAATTTATTATATATATTTGATTTGTTTATATATATTATCTTTCTATTTTTGGTTATTTTATGCATCAAAGATATGTGTTTATTGTAGGTTGATATATGTGATTCCCTCTCATGTTGTGTGTTATGACTACTTGATATTAGTCACCAGTCCCTGTTTTATTGGAGCTGGGATTGGGGCATCACACCTAGCTTACCATCAGCCCAAGAATATCCCTAGTGGGTTGGTCCATGTCAGTAATCCAAGTTATAATAATAGAATTTGATAGTGTGTGTTTTGTGGCGGTGCTTGATAGATTAATATTGATGATTATGGTTATGATATTTTAAATTAATAATGTTTTATTACAATTAATATTTTCATTATATCTTATGATGATATATTTAAATTTATATTTTATAAAATTTATTAAACATAGTATGATATTTCAAACATAACAATTTAGCGTCCTTGAGTGATCTTTTGTGTGTGTAAAATTTGTCCTAGTTGATTTTGAGCAAGATTGGGCCATCTAGTGATATGGATTTCCTTCAGATCCTTGGGCTAGATGTATAATGGTGTAGGGTTTCTCAAGAAATAAGTTATTGTTATATACTTTTATAGACACACTCCAATGGAAACCTATGGTGTTAATTTACTAAATATTAATGGGTTGTATGTCCAAAATTATAAGGTTTTTCAAGAAATGGGGATATTAAATCATTATTTTATTTTTATGAACCTTTAGTTTCTATGATTGGGTGATATATTAAACTTAATTTTGTTTTCCCATGATCAATCATATGAGAACTTACTTTATAGTGTATATGTCAATCATTAACGCTAAATGTAATGTTTCAGAAAGAGAAGCTCTATGACACTTGCTCTGATCATTTAACCTTGGTGTGTTAACCAAATCTATAGGGGTGATTTTAACACCATCGATGGACATTTTGAAAATAGGGGAGGAATCATATTCTATTATAAATATTTATTAGATTTTAAGTCCCTTTTATCTTAACTTAATATCATGTTATGACAAACCCCCTCCACTAGTAACCCTCCTGGTTGGTAGTGAAGAGAAGGAGTGCCCCCCCAAGTACCACCTTCATTAGGATTCAGGTTAGCGACTAGAATTGAGGGTGAAAAATGCTCAAAAGGGAGGTATTTCCATCAATATATAAAAATTATCAAGAGAGAAGATAAAAAACCACCAATTTTTTTACATTTTATAAAAGAATCCAAACCATCCCACATGTTTATGTTAAGAAAAATAAAATAAAAGTATCCATAATAAATACTAAAAGGAAACTAAGGAAGTGACTCTATAGTAGCTCTGATATATAGGAAAATAACACTCAGTTAATTCTTGTTTACCCTCATAAAAACCATAAAAACATTTTATATATACATAATATGAGTATAACATTTATACTCTATTGGATCATACCCAATGACTCTCATGAAAATATGAAAAGATCATAATAATGCAATATTGAAAAAATAATAGAACCAAAAAGCACATAAACAAGCCAAATATCCATCCTAACATCACCATTAATCACACATTGAATAATAAAATTAAGTAGTAAGATAATAATTATAATATAACATCAATAAAGGTGACATACATCTAATTCCCCATTGATTTTATACTCTCATGACCTAATGTAAAATGTCATGTGCTCCTATACCTTCCATGCCATATCATAAACATGTATCCAACCATCTCTAATGTGGGTTGGGTCACAACCCTACTAACCCTATCCTCCCACATGGCCCAATATCTGATGCTGATATCAATTTCATGATGCACATCTCTCATTCCACTACCACATCATCACACATCCACCCAAAACATCACAACAAGAGAAATAAGGTATCATGAATTCAAAAGATATCAAAATCATACCATCCTCCTAACATTCATGACCCCCACTATATATCACATCCTCTAATCATTTGAAATAACTAAAAACTATGTTTTCATCAAGGAATAGGCTCTTCCACTAACTAATCCATTGCATGATACTACTAATGAAGGAAGAGTGTGCAAGAGGGGGTTATCATCCATCCATTCCTCTCCATCTATATTTTGAAAAAAACACACCCAGAATATCCCTGTGTGGGTACATGCTACTCGATGTGAGTGGGGTGCATATAAAAGTAACATGAAAATACAAGAATACACACACACACACACTCACACACATCAACAGACAGACACACACACACATAGACAACACACAATCATGACCTAAATGTTTTATATCAATACTTTATCTCCTTCATCTTATCATCAACCCCATACTAATGTTCCTACATGCTTCCACTAACTACAAGAAAACCATACCATAGAATAACCACACACAACCAACCACTTCATTTCTTTCAATCACATATTTATCCACCTTTCCAAATTATTACATTAAATGCCACCATTAATTAATCAATCCAGTTAACTTTATATTTGGTGAAAACCATTGTATCTAACACCCACATTAAATTTCCATTTAAGTCAAACCTACTCATAATTATTGAATTATTAAACTAGTTACCACATATAAATTCCAACACACTTTTCTATCCTACACCATTACTCTTTCATTATTTTCAAATTCATATTCCATCACTATCGATATAATAAAATAAGTCATTAAACAATAACTCGTTACACTTCCACTTCCCATAACACATCCCACATCTTAACTATTCACCACCACCATCGCACAAACCCCACAAAGGACTCAAAACCACAAGGGAAAAATGAAACACACTATTAGCATAAAATAATATATTTATAAACCATATATTTTACCACAATTCATTTAAAAGTAGTTTCTAAATTATATCATATTCTCATGCATAGGTATTTTCACATAGTTCTAAATTTACATGAGAAACCACTTCTTATTAGAATATATGTATTAATCATTTTATGAGTGGTGGGTTTAAAAAAATTCACAAAAAGGGATATAAATACACAATGAGGGTTTATAATTCACAAAAACTACAACATTTGTATCACAATTGGTTATATTTTTCATGAGAAAACAATTGAAAATAACATGGAAATATATAAACACATGCAATTAATCCCCTTAAATTTCAATTAAATTTAATATTGATCATTATATTTATTATTTAATACATAAAACTCAACCACAAGAAAAAAATAATGATAATTTCATAGACTAAAAAAGAAGAGACGAAAAGTACCCCATACATAGAAAAGAAATACAAATCACACTGTATATAATACAGATGAAAGAGAGGTGATGTGCCTAGGTTTGGATTATCATAAGATGATATTTAATGGTGGAAAAATGATTCATAATACTCTAACAAAAAGGTTTGGTATGTCCAAATTTAATATAAATTAATCAAAAATATTGAGAAAGAATATATATTTATTTTTAGAAATAATGTAAATCTCCCAGAGATATGCATTCCAGATCTCTAATTAATTCTCCATTAATTAATTCCATTAATTCACTTAGAAAGGCTCATTAAAAACCCATTTAAAACCATGATATTTAGCTAATTAAAGGATATTTTTAATTCTCCACTTAATGGATTTCGAATCATTTATCTATTCCTTAAATTCAATATTTTATGATAAAAACATTTTTCATGCTATTCTAGAAAAATCAGGGTATTTTTAAAAATTGGAATTTTAAAACTATTGGACTGACCATGAGAAGGGATCGACCATGAGAGGGGATCTACCATGGGAGGGTATCATCCATGAGAATTTATTAAACATAATAATGGATGAATCATGATTAGGGATCGACTGTGAGAATAAACTGATTGACTATGCAAAGGAATTGATCGGTCATGAGAATAACCTGATTGATCATGAGAATAAACCAATAAAGCATGAGAAGTAATACATTTACCATGATAAAAACCTAATAATCCATGATAAAAAATAAATTTATCTTGAGAAAAAACTAATCAACCATAAAAATAAATTTATTGACCATGCAAAGGAATGGATTGACCATGAGAACAACCTTGGAAATTTCAAGAGAAGAAGACCCAAACACCCACTTAACAGCTCCATGCCTTGTAAATTCAAAAAGGAAAGGTTTTTTAGAACTGAAAACATTATATTAGAGACTATTAAAATAGTTATCATCCTTGATAATTAAAATGGAACCTAGAAAAAAAGGAAATATAATCCATAAAAACAACCATGAGATACCTCTCAAGGATCCTTCTATAACAAAAACCCAACCATACATTGGAGGAACAAAAAACATATCAATAAGTCATAATCAACCAAGAGAGTAATTTAAACTCATATAAAGTTTATGATTAATCACATCATCTCAATAAAAGGAGACAAGTAAAACAATACCACTAGAAAGATCAACCATCAAATAACTCAGGGTATTGGGTGCACATCTTTGGATCTTTCTCACAATTACTCTCCTACACTATAAATTTCCTCCACAACACATAAAACAAGGGGATAAATCTCGTACAGATCAAATTCTCTCAATGATCCTAGATTACAAACAACTACTCCACAAACTCTACATCATCATTGATGTTTAACTCTACCAATCAATTTCACGAGAGTCATTATAAAGATAACAATGTATATGGGACACATAGAAGACTTCATGAACTCTGTTAATCCATGGTGGGAGTACCAACTGATAAACCTCCATTCCAATGCACACCAACACCTTAAAAGTCCCAATGAACCTAGGAGAAATATTAATCCCTCATCCAAACCTCCACTTCCCCCAATGAGGGGAAACCTTCAAGAAAACATAGCCTCTAGCCTCAAACTATAGGGGCCTCCACATATAATTCACATAGGAATTATTCTAGTCTTATGATTACTTTTTCCACTCTCAAACCACATGGATATTCTCTATTGTGCTCCACACCATATTAGAACCAAGGACTTATGAATCCTCTACCTCAATCCAGTACAATAGAGAATGATACAACTTCCCATACAATGCTTCAAGTGAATCCAAAACTGATGGAAAATTTGTAATGAACTGATGTCTTATAAATCAAATTCCCTTTTCAAATGAATAAATTATTTTTTAAATAATGTAGTTTAGAAAACACATGCCCTACTTTGGTTATTTTTAATTGTTATAAGTTATATCCTATCATATTTAAAGGACCATTAAGAATCATAACCATTGATAATATATTCATTTTATAGTTATTTTTATAATTAGTATATATTAAGGGTTATGATAAAATCCAATTGAAATAGACAAAATAAGTGATGGCCTCGACCATTAGGAACATACCCTATGAAGAACATTTATCAGATCTTATAAGGGAGATGATATGACTAGGTTTTTCCCTTGATCAAGTCCAATTTTAGATCTAAAAACTAAAATATGATTGAAACAATTTATGGTAGAAATTCAAGCTTATCAAGATCATGAACCAAACCATGTTCACTGAACCACCCCGAGAATGTTTCACCATTGCACACCTTACCCTTACGGTGTACGCTAGTGTAATGAGGGGTTATGTATCTAGATGCTAGTAATATGAAATTGTATATATTATTTTAATAAAATAATTATTATATTTATCTCTTTCTATTATTAATTTATCAATGATTATATAATGAGTTTGATAAAAATTAGATTTTGAAACGAAGAAATCAAAATTATATTTTTGGGAAATATATAATTCTAAATAAGACACTCTTTTGATAAATTAAAGTATATTGAAATAAATTAAATTTTAATAAAATATTATTATTATATAAAATTTATTTAAATAAAATGATAAAATAAATTAATAAAGTACAATGTAATTTTTATGAAGGTCAGAAAGTGGTTAATATCGTAAAACAAATATTTTTCGGTAAATAAGGATTTTTATTTAAAATTGGAAATTACCATATTTAGAAAATTATTTTGATAAAATAAATATTATTTTTGAATTTTGAAAATTAAAATTAGCCAATGGTAAATTTTTTATAATTTTCTAAGACAACCAAATTTTTGGGAAAAAATTAAATACGGTATAAATATACAGTCTATATTATGACATCATAATGGCCGAAAAGTGTGTTAATAAATTTTATAAAATGAATAAATGACCAAATATATATTTATACATTAAAATAATGTATTTTTTAATTTATTTTTTTAATTTTTTAAAACCTTAACAAATCCTCTAAAACCTATATTATATTTTATGGTTTTAAAATCAATTATTTATGAACATGACTCACTTACACATCACCAATGGTATTATTTTAAGTATTTATGTTATTATAATAATAAAATATTTAAAACCACTCCTATTTAGAATAAAAAATGTGAAAAAACATGCAAAGGTCTATGGTTTTGATTATTTTATCATATAGAGTCCAAAACCTAAGTTTAGAAATTAATAAATAATTCACCTCCCTTTTATATAAATACCCACCCTCCCACTCCTCTCCACTAAAAAATCATTTATCATGAATTTACTCTCCCTATTCCTCTCTAAATCCCTCCCAAGGTATTCTCAATCTATTAATGAGATTCTCCCAATCTTTTAGAAGCACTCTCTCAAGGTAATATATCATATCCACCTCTTCTTTATTTAAGAACTTCCTTTGAAATATGCCTTTTTTAATTTCAATTATTCATGTTGGAATATATTTAAAAAAATATCTATTACTATCTTTATTATTTCCAAGTTATGATATACCCATTTTCATTTTCATTAAACCCTTCCATGAATCAACATGTACACCCATTATGCTGCCAAAATTATCCTGTGAATTTCCATGCAAAACATTTGTATAGTGAATAAACATCCAAATTTACACTCAAGGGAATTCAACTAGATTTTACTATCCTTAATTTATTTTTTAATTCCATTTATGAAACCCACACTCCTTAATAATGGGGTTAAAATTTATGAAATATGTTCTTAAGTTTTATGATCTATGTGGCACAAATATGCATGTACATGATATGAATGTGATGGGTGGACCTAAAATCATATCGACCTCAGATTCATTGGGTAATGTTTTTATCTCATGTTATTACATGTATGGTGAATGATATGATATCTTAAGAACACTATGTTATTATTTCTTGGCAGTTATCCATGACTTATCCTCATGATTTCATGTTTTATCTTGTTTCCACATTTCTATGCGATCTTGATGTTATCGTATTATATTATGATTTTATGTTAATTTTTATGATTATAACCCATTTTATATCCCCTTTATATTAATTTTGACTAAAATGTATTAATTTCATCATGTTATTCTTTGATTATTCCCTTATTGGGCTTTATAGCTCACCCCTTTCTTATGTACATCCCCAGGTTATCCCATGTAGTTTTACAGGATCAATGAATACTAAGGGTATATTATATAGTTTTAAAATAATGTCATTGTATCCCTATTTCATGTTATTATGATATGTATCTAATTTCTTAAATAAACTAGGCCTATTGATCTTTCAAGATTGTATTATGTATTTCTTTATATAATAAATCATAAATTAAGGTGTATTAAAGATATAGGTTTTCATAGTTTCTATCGAAAGGAAGTAGAGTTATTTTTGGGGATTAGGATAAAAAACCTTATTCAAGCCTTAGGGATATGACTAAACATAGGAAAACATACCTAAATTATGATAAAGTATAGAGTAAGTGGTTTCCAAGGAAAAAAAATCTATGTCTAGATACTACAAGTTGATGTGGATGTGGAATAGTTATACCTAGGGGTAATAAACCCAAAAGGGTGCATTGGGATTTGACTTGATCATCACTTGGTGCATGAAAAAGAGGCCTTTATACACACATGGTTCGAAAATCCTTAGGTATGTTCTTTGGTAAATTCACAAGCTCCTCAAGAACCATTATAAAGTGAAAAAATGCCCATAAGATTTTATATTATGAAATATATCATGGAAAACATATATTGAAACCTATAAATTCATAGGTTAAGGAATATATTTCATTTATGAGTTATCCCTTCGATGTTCATAAGTTTTAATTTTATGTGTGTAATAGTTTGAAAATTCTGATCCCTAATTCTATTTTGGTTGAATTAATTGATTAGAACCAGAATAAAATATTGAAAGGTGGTAATATCATCCATTCATGAACATAAAATATCTTATATTACTATGGTTATACACATTATTTCATATCACACAAGTTTAGTGGAACTATTCAAACACCACCTTAAAAACATGGAAGTGTAACTATCAGTGAAAACATAAAAATGGGATAATTGTTACATCACATGTATTCATATCCATATTTGTATATTAAACTTCCTATAAAACCTTGTGATACTCCCTTTAATGAAATTCAATGAAATTATGGGAATGGATTGGTTTTACTTATATAGATCCAACATAAATTTCCAAGAGAATGAAATTACCCTTCATATCATGAATTTCCCTTCGATTATATTCAAGTGATAGGTTGATGATGAATCTCCTTTCATATTATCATCTAAATCATGGATATTATTTCCTTATTAGTAAGCATATCTAGCTAAAATGATTGAGACTAAAGAAAATATCATCCTTGATGACATGCCCATTATGAGGGAATATGATGATATGTTTCCTGAAGAATTTCCTAGTCTACCTCCTAGATGAGAGGTTGAGTTCTCAATTGAGATTATACCCAAAAATTTTCCTATATCCAAGACTCCATATAGAATGTACACTATTTAACTTGAAGAGATGAAGAAGAAACTGCATGAGAATCTAGATAATGGATTTATACACCCAAGTGATTCACTATGGAGTGCACCATTACTCTTATTTGAGAAGAAGGACGGGTCAATGCACCTCTACATTGATTACTGAGAGATCAAAAAGATCATGATAAATAACAAGTATCCTCTACCATACATTGATGACTTATTAAATCAGCAACATGGAGCTCAATACATCTCTATGGTGAATCTTTGATTGGGATATTATCAAGTAAAGGTAAAGAAGGAGGATATCCCCAAGATTGATTTTCATATAATTTACGATCACTATGAGTTCATAGTGATTCCATTTGGACACACTAATGATCCAATTATCTTTATGGACTTAATAAATAGAGTCTTTAGGTATTACCTGGATAAATTTTTGGTAGTCTTTATAGATGGTATTTTTATCTAATCCAAAATAAATTAAAAACATGAGGAGGATTTTAAAACTTTACTAAAGACCTTGTGAAAGGAAAATTTATATGAAAAGTAAAGAAAATGAGAGTTTTTATGAAAAAAGTAACATTCCTGGGGAATTTTATCACCAAAAAATGGATATATAAATATCCTTTAAAAATAAAGGCAATTAAAGGATAGCCCAGACTAACATCTTTGGAAGAAATCCATAGTTTCCTTGGATTATCTAGATACTATCATCGATTTGTGAGAAACTTATCATGATTGTCAAGGCCACTAACCATGATAAATTAGAAGGGATTCAAGTTTTTCTGGATTGATGAATGTGAGGAGAGATTTAAAGAGTTAAAGAGGAGGCTAACCATTGAATCCATGCTCACATTATCCATCCGTGGTGAAGGAATTGTGACCTAAAACAATGTGTCCAAAAAGGGATTGGGTTGTGTACTCATGTAATATGAAAAAGTGATAGCCTATTACTCCCACTAATTAAATACCCATGAGCATAACTACAACACACATGATTTGGAATTGGCTGCAATGATCTTCATGTTGAAGATTTAGTGACATTCTATCAATGGGTAAAAATGTGACATATATATGGTTCCTAAAATCCTCAAGTATATATTCACACAAAATAAGATTAATATTACCAAAAAGTTTTTTATATATGATCAAATATTATTATTGTTTAACCCATTACCATATCAGGAATGTGAACAAATTGGTAGATTCTCTAAGTAGAAAGGATCCTATAACCCTATCCATGATGATGATGGCAAGGGATCAAATATTATTGTACATTCATAGGATATAAATGGAAATAATAAAAATATTTTTATCCCACCTTTCTCAAATAACTGATCAATCATCCATTCTTGAAATGATAATGAGGTGAAAAAATGATGTGGATCTACAAAAAATGGTAGAAAATATCTCGGAGCTCAACTTTGATAAAGGAGTTATAAGGTTTGGAACCCAGATACGTGTCCCATAAAAACTAGAGATAAAAAGGGAAGTTTTAGATGAATATCATAAATCATCTTTCTTTATTCATCCATGAATCACTAAGATGTACATAGACATGAATCAACACTTCTAGTGGGATAACAGAAGTGGGAGATTACAGAATTTGTATCTTGATGTTTGGTATGAAAACAAGTAAAGGATGAATAATATAATTCTAAGGGTACAATGAAACCATTTCCCCTACCATTATGGAAATGATAACACATAACCATTTATTTCATCATAGTAATCCCCAAGATAATTAAAGGCAATAACACCATCTGGGTGGTAGTCGATCTCCTTATAAATTCAATGTTTTTAATTTCTATCATGGAATATTTATCTCTTGAAAAACTCTAAAATATATATATAAGGTAAGTGGTAAGAATTCATGGAGTTCCACTCTCCATTGTATCTGATCGATATTTGAGGTTTACTATGAGGTTCTAGAGAAGCTTCAAAAATCATTGGATACAAAGAGTTTTAGTACTATTTATCACCCCCAGATGAATGAATAGTATAAAATAACCATTATAACTTTGGAGGATATGATGAAATATTTTTAAATATATTTCCAAGGATGTTAGGATCAAGACCATCCCCTACTAGAGTTCTCATATAACAATATTATCCATTTTAGCATTCAAATATCACCTTATGAGGATCAATATGGGAAGAGGTGTCAGACTCCAACATACTGGGATGAAGTTAGAGTGAGGAATATTATGGGACCTAATATTATCCAATATATGATAGATATGGTTCAAACCATTCACCATTATATAAAATCCATACAAAGTCGATATAAAAGCAATATAGACAATAATCAATGAGACCTAGAGTTTGAGGCCAGTGATAAAGTGTTCTCTTGTATATCACCATAGTGGAAATTCATGAGGTTTGGGAAGAAGGGAAAGATTACTACAAGATACATCAGCCCATTTGATATCCTTGATCACATCAGAGTCATGAATTATCAACTATCACTCCCACCTAACCTATCTCAAGTACATGATGTGTTTCATGTATCTTTGTTGAGGAAGTACATACCACACCCATCACATGTATTGAATCTCAAGGCAGTACCCTTGGAGAATGATATTTCATATAAGGAGTAGCTGGTGAAGATATTATATTATAGAGACAAATTTCAAGGAAATAATACAACCCACCTGGTCAAAGTGTTTTGGCAGAACCAAAAGTTTGAGGAAGCAACATAGGAGCCGAAAGAGGTGATGAAAAAGAAGTTAAATAATCTATTTTAGTGTATTAAATGAAATTTCATGGGTTAAATTTCTAAAGGGGGGATAATTTAATGAATTTAAGTTTTATAAATGAAATTCCATTTTTAAAGGAATAATTTTTTTAAGTAATGATGCAATAGAAAACTCATGCCCTACTTTTGTTATTTTGGACTGTTATAAGTTATATCCTATAAGATTTAAAAGACCATCAAGCATCCTAACTATTGATAATATATCCACTGTATAGTGACTATTATGATTAGTATATATTAAGAGTTATGATAAAATCCAATTGACAGAGACATAATAAGTGATGGCCTTGACCAGTTGGATCGTACCCTATGAATCCCAATTATTGGTCCTTTTGAGGGAGATAGAATCACTTAGATTTTCTCTTGAAAAATCCCAAAATGAGATCCAAAAACTGAAATATGAGTGAAACCATTTATGGGATAATTTCAATCTTATTGAGAACATGTCCCAAACCATGTTCACCGAACCACCCCAAGAAAGTGTCACCGTTGCACACTTACTCATAGGGAATACACTGGTGTAATAAAAAGTTATGTTTCTAGACCCAAGTAATATGAATTTTTTATATTTTATTTGAATAAAATAATGATTATATTTATCTCTTTCTATCATTATGTTATCTATGATTATATAATGAGTTTGATAACATATATATTTTAACATGAAGAAATCAAAATTGTATTTTTGGGAAATATGTAATTTCAAATAAAAAACCATTTTGATAAATTTAAGGGTTTTTGAAATAAATGATATTTTTATAAAATATTATTATTAGATAATAATTATTTAAATATAAATAATAAAATAATTTTTTAAGTCAAATGTAATTTTTATAAAGGTCAAAAAGTGGTTAATATCATAAAATTTAGTATTTTTCAGTAAATAAGGATTTTTATTTAAAGGTGAAAATTATCATATTTAGAAAATTATTTTGATAAAATAAATATTATTTCTGATATAATCATTTTGAAATTATCCAATGGTGATTGTTTCATAATTTTTTAATATAGTTGATTTTTTGGGTAAAAATTAAACATAGTATAAATATATATTCTATATTTTGACATTATAATGGCCCAAAAGTGATGTAATAAATTCTATAAAATTAATTCATTACCAAATATATATATATATATATATATATATATATATCCTTTAAAATAATTTATTTTTTAAGTTAATTTGATTAATTTTATAAACCCTTAATGAATCCTACAAAACCTAAATTGTATTTTACGGTTTTAAAATCAATTATTTATGAACATGAATCACTTATACATCACCAATGGTATTATTTTAAGTATTTTGGTTCTTAGAATAATAAAATATTTAAATACACTCCTATATGGAAGAAAACATGGTCAAAAAACATGGAAATATTTGTGGTTTTTATTATTTTATTATATAGAGTCCAAATGCTAAGTTTAGAAATTATTAAAGAATTCCCGTCTCTTTTTCTATAAATACCCACCCATCCTTCCACTCCTCTCCACTATGAACCCATTTTTCATGAAGTTACTCTCTCTATACTTCTCTAAAACCATCCCAAAGTGTTTTCAAGATCTTAAAAATCCCCTCCTAAGCTTTTATAAGTGCCTTATCAAGGTAAGGGATCCTCTCCTCCTCTTTATTCAAACACTTTGTACTCTACATTTTGGTTTTCAATTGGTCATATTGGAATATGTTTTTAAACATACCTATTAATTCCTTTATTATTTAAATTTTTCTATATACCTCCTTTTACTCTCATTAAATCCTTCCATGAATCTATATGTACACCCATTAAGTTTTTGAAATTATCCTGTGATTTTCTATACCAATCATTTGTGTAATGAATACCTATCCCCAATTCTACTCAAATATATTCACCTAGATGTACCTATACTTTATTTATTTGGTACTTACATTTATGTAACCTATATTCTTTAATAATGGGGTTAAAATTTGTTAAATATGTTGTTATATTGTATGATCTAGGTGGCCAAAAAATGTATGCACATGATATAAATGTGACGGGTGGGCCCAAAATTATATAGCCACACAATGCATTGGATAATGTTGTAATCTCATTATATTTCATGTATGGTTCATGGGAGGTTATAATAAGAAAAAAATTTTATGATTTCTAAATGATTATACTTAACTTATGCTTATGATGTCACATTTTATATTGTCACTAGATTCTTAAGTTTCCTTGATGTTGTCATCTTATATCATGATTCAATGTTCATGTTTATGATTCTTGCCCTTTTATATTACCTTGATATTACTTTTTACTAACATGTATTACTTTCATCATGTTATTCTTTGATTATTCCCTTATTGAACTTTATAGCTCAGCCCTTTCTTATGTATATCCCCAGGTTATCCTATGTAGTTTTAGAAGATTGATTGATATTAACGACATGTTGTAGAGTTGTTAAATAATTTCATTATATCCATGTTTTATGTTATTATGTTATGCATCAAATTTCCCAAAGACACCAAGACTCTTGATCTTTTGGGATTTTATTATGTGTATCCTTATGTAATAAATCATAAATCAAGGTGTATTAAAGATATGGGTTGTCATACAAGTGATAACTATTGTTGTAGGAAAAATCAACCAATGGTAGGTGTTTCCCCTACAATATTACAAAGTCTAAGACTTATTCTTGTGGAATATCCTCTAACATTTGTATAGACCACTCTATATACCCATATATCTAGGGAAGGAAATAAGTGATAATGCATAACTAAAATCCAAAATCATGCAATGATACTCTCCAGACTTTTGAGAAAAAAGGAGAGTCATGTTCAAATACACTAGTCTTTAGTACCCTATAGAGTCTTATAACCTCATCTGCACACTACCTTTTTAGAGAATCCACATAAATAGACTCCCTAATCACTATAAAATGGGTCTACTTCATTAGTCGGTCCATGATTACCCAAATGGAATAACACTCACATTGATATCAGGGTAACTCAGTGATGAAATCCATTGATATGCACCCCCACTTCCACTCGGGGAAATCCCAGAAATATAAAAAACCTCAAAGAACATTGTGCTTTTCTTAACCTATTAAAAAACCAGACACCTTTCCATGAACTATACTACTGACCACCTCATCCTAGGACACCAAATATGCAATCTCAAACCATGGTACATATTGGATACACTAGGATACATTGTTAAGGGTGAACTATGAAACTCAAGAAATCCCTCATGCATGGACTTTAGAAAAAAGAGTCTCCTTTAAAACAACATCTAGTTTTGACCATCCTTGGATCACCCCTTTGGATAATCACCTTGACTGACATGGTCTCATATCACTTCAACCTTTGACTCTCCCCATTGAGACTCCTCCACTTTCACCATAAATGATTATTCTACTATTATTTGATAGATACAACCTTTTCCACTATCTTTCCTCACATTAATATGTATTACTAAACTCTTTTCCATCACATTCCTGATATCCTCAACCCCCAAAAAACATATTTTTTCAACTTCTAGATCAGCATTTAAATGACTACATTCTCCTTTTATGTGGTGTAGGAGATCTCAAAATTTTTATCCTAGAGAAACTCTATCTACCTCTGCTAATCCATGTTAAAATACTACTAAGAGAAAACATACCTCATACTCTTGTGGTCTGTGAAGACCACAAAGTGCTCATCGATGAGGTAATGTCACCAAAAATTTAGGTAAATCACCACTAATTCTAATTTAAGGTCATGAGTGTCATAGTTATTCTCAAGGGGATGTAATTATCTAGACCCATAATAGATAACTACAATTTTGTTTCATCAATATGTATCCCAATCCCAACGGGGATCATAAAAAAAACCTCAAACATGACCCATTCCTTTAGAAATTGAAGAACATGGGTATCAATCAACCTCTCATTCAGGTAATAGAAATCTCCCTAACACTAATTTGTCCAAATGTAGGCCTAGTTTTTCATTGTCAAAGATATAAATGGAAATAAAATCTGAGAAAATTACGACACAAACCTCTAGTAATAGTGTGTGAGATGAAGGAAGCTATAATCCTTTTCTACACTCTTATGTACTACCCAAGAAACAACTACCTAGATCTTTGAAAAGTCCATGAACACACTCTATTGATACAAAAAATGCCTAAGGAAATGAACCTCCTATTTTTTAAAATTTCAATCGGATAGCTTTCCATAGATTTGATGGTGTTGAAGTTCCCACAATACAAATAAGAGATGCTCGACATACTCCCCATATGAACTTGAGTATATAATGATGTCATTGAGGAACAAGAATATAAACTGGTCAAGGAACTCATCGGATATTGAGTTAATTAGCCCCATGAAAATATTTGGTGCATTCATGACCACAAACTCAAAGTGTCCATATTTTCACTATAAGGTAGTCTTTGAGATATATCCCTACTTCACCCTCATTTGGTGATATCTAGACCATAAATTTATCTTCTAAAACCTATTGTACCCATTCAGTTGAAAAAAAGACCATCTATTCTCAGAAGAGGGTAATGGATCTTTTCCTTCACCTGATTTATCTTTTGGTAGTCCATGCATAGCCTTAGACTACTCTATTCCTTCTTTGAAAAAAAATATTGGAACAACCCAAGGATATACACTAGGATGGATGAATCCCTACTTCTATAAATCATCGATCTAGAGTATCAAGTCACAAAACTCTATGTGTTCCATATGATAAGGTTCCATCAAAATTGGAGAGGCACTCATTTGTAACTTTATCCCTAAATTTACATCACATTGAGGGGGTAGTGCCACAACCTCATACAAGAAGACATCAAGAAACTCATAAAAAATATAGGGATATCTTCCACCTAATACTCAATTGATAACTCTACCGACTAATATATAAGAGGCTCTATATGCCTTCCACTCCTCCCATAGCTGTGCTCTTCAATGAACACCACTCGTTGTCCCTAGACATCGAAAAACAAAAATGTCCTTCAAAAACAGTCAACAAATGCATGGAAGGAGTATAAAAAATATATTACAAGGATTAAATCATATGGTTTCATATGAAAAAACTTCTCACTAATTGATGACACCTCATCATGAGTCTACATCCCCAAAAAAAATCAAACAAACAATCTCAATCTCCAACTAGTATGGATAACACCAGGGGAACTAGAAATCTCTCCACATCCAATTCTAATGTGTAGAATAGTGATGATGTAAAAAATGAGTGAAAATATCTATAATCAAACAAATTGTAGACCAAGGTAGAATATAAAAAAATTATAACTCAAATTAACTATGGTTATCTGGAACTAGAACCTCTAAATAATATACCCACCCATATATAGCTCCTTTGCCTTGATGATGATGACCTCCACATCTATTCTCCTTTAATGGTCCTTAAGGATTAAGTCCATCACAAGGATTACCTATACCATGTGAATATCCTCTTAGTTTATGAATAAATACTAACAACCTTTGTTGGTACTATAGATGGAGAGGTGCCTGACCACCCAAACCAAACCAACCTCCATGAGTATTTGGGTACTGATCCTGATGGTGACCATAACCTACATAGTAATAACACATGAATGGAAATCTTGTGATAGATTATTGGGAGACACCGAACCTATAAAAAAATGAATCAGACTACTATGATCAACTCTCTGCTGATCAGAACCACAATTTCCTTGATATCTATGATATTTTATCTAAATATCTACTCCTTAAGAATCTTTTCTAACCTCCCTCTCAATGAAATAATCCATGTGAGTGAATCCTCTAGATCAATTCCTTCTTATTCTGCACTATCATATATGTAGTAACCATAAAAGGTGTGACTATATATTTTATTGTTGGATGGAATTCCTCCTCAAGAAATCATGATCTAGACTCCTCGTATGGAAATAGACGAGGAGTGAAACATAGGATTTCATTAAATCGAATCCTGAGTTATCACACACTTATGCTATCCTACTGAAGGGAGAGTAGGTCATGCATATTTTATTCCTTTATAATTGATGAAAATAACTAGAGACGAAACCCCTTAAGAAATTAGGAATAATAAACATCCTCCTCCTTCCACTCTCTAAGGTATAGTGTCTAACACTAGCACACCACTCCGTGCATCTAAATGACTGCCAATGGAACTATGTACCCATATCAGGCACAAATCAGACTAAAGGTAATCTACTGATCTCCATCCAACACTACATATCTATATTAAAGACCCTACCCTTATACGTTTATAGAATTTTACAATGTAAATAATGCAACACTCTCCTCCATGGGCCATCCTACTTCGTTGGATCGATCCTCTGATGATAGACCAGATGATCCTATTGAATCTCTACTTCATGAATTGAACGAAAATGATGACCATGAGATATATTTGAAAAACATAAGGTAAGGAAGCCTAATCATAGTAGCATAGAATTTATTTAGATAAATTAATTAAATTGATTTTAATACTTGAAATACCTCCTTTAATCACAAATGAAAACAAACATGATGCATGTTCATCCCCTAGGAATCCACCTTGCAATCAAAATTATCATGCTTAGGGTTTTAGTAAACTTAAGGCCCTTATTTAAGATCAAATGGGGGCTTAACATTTCTTTATCTAAGCTAGTATTCTTTACTACATCACACACTAAGTCCAACTAACACTATATTCCTACCATTATCATACAATCCTCACTATTTCCTAACACCAAACTCCATCCTATCTTTCAACCTAATTTTAACAGCACTCTATTATGACCCCCTACCACCATTAACCATCTTGGGATAGTAGTGAAGAGAATAAGTGACCTATGAGTCCCCCCTCTAGTAGGCCTTGGGTTTGTGACAAGCACCGAGGGTGTTAAACACTCAAATTTGAGGTATTACCCTAAATATATGAAAAAACTAAGGGAGAAGATAAAAAACCACCAAAAAATTCCATCACATAACATAAAAGAAACTAAACCATACCATATGTGTATGTTAATAAATACATATAAAAGTATCTAAAATAAATAACAAAAATAAACTACGGAAATGACACCACAGTAGCTCCAATATCCAAGATAGTAATGCTGAAATCAGTCCATGTAACCCTCTTAGATGCCTAGAAAATAGTTTATATATATGTAGGGTTAGTATAAGATGTATACTCTGTATGATCATACCTTAGGTATCTCATAAAAATGTAAAAAGTGCATACTAATTCACCTGTAAAGAAATAATAGAAACAATAAGCACCTAAATAGGGAAACTATCCATGCCAACCTCACCATGAATAACTCAAAAAATAGCAAAAGAAAGTAGTAAGATAATAATGATAAGATGGCATTGATAAAGGTTACCCACATCCACATACTCACTATGTTTCTGCTCTCACACCCTAACACCAAAAATACTATGCTCCTATCCTTTCAATTTCACCTCATCACCACATATCCAACCATCTCTAATTTGGGTCAGGTCACAATCGAACCCACCCTAGCCTCACGTAGGTCCCAACATCCCGTGTTAGCATCAATGTCATCATGAACATCTATTATAACACCTTCTCATCATTAGGAATCTATATGAAATATCACAACCAGATCAGTGGGGTATCATGAACATGAAGAACATTATCTTCATACCCTCCACCTACCATGAATGATCCCCACTACATATCACATCCTCTCATCATCTAACATCACTTCCAACTATTTCATCATTAAGGGATAAGATTTTCCACCAAATTCATCATTTCCCAATACTAATACTGAAAGAAGAGTGGGGAAGAGGGGGTACTCATCCATCTGTTTATCACCATTTGAATGTTTAAGAAAATACCCCCAAAACATCTGGGTGTCGGTATATGGTACTCAAGTTGGTTGAGGTTCCTATAAAAGTGACATGAAAATAAAAGAATATAAATATATATATATATAACACAATATTGTCCAGAAGGTTTCACATCAATACTTCATCACCTTCTCAATATCACCAACACCATACTAACGTTACCAGATGTAGCCACTAACTAGATAAAACCCATCCCACAGAACAACCACACACAATGCATAATTTCATTTCTTTCAATTACAGATTCATTCAAATTTCTTGATTATTACATTAAAATAAAATATTTATTAATTAATTCACTTAACTTCATATTTAGTTACAAACCACTGTAGCCAACACCCATATAAAATTTCTATTTAAGTCCATCATATTCATAATTATTCAATTAATAAAACAATTAACACATATAATTTCCAACCCAATTTTATTAAATTACATCTCACACCATTACCCTTTAAATATTAACGACCTTATATTCTATCACTACTAGGATACAACCATAAGGCATCACAGAGTTACCCATCACAATTCCACTACTTGAAACACATCTGACATCTAAACTGATTACTAAAATCATAATAAAAATTTCAAAACATACCACATAACCACAAGAATAATAAAAACATACCAATGACACAAAAAAATAGATTTCACAACCACATATTTGACCAAAATTCATTTACATGGGGTTTTAACATTAAATCTATAATGAACCAACCCTATCTATCATCAAACCAGGCAGCTGAACCGACCTTCTATATGGCTTGAAGGGCATTCTTGATCCCCACAGGCTGGAAAATAGTTCCTAGGTATCATAGGAATCCATTTTGGAATAGTTTCTACCAAATTAGAGATAAATAAAATGGAAATAATTAAATACAAGACCCAAAACAATTTAAAATTCCAATAGGTCACACCCAACTAAAATTATCCAACCCATTTTCATAAATATAAAATTATCCATAAACAAAAGAAAAAAACAAAGAAGTAGATACAACTATAACTAATAAGGGGAAAAAAATACCAACCAACTCAAGTCAAGCCTGAAAAATTTCCACAAAACCTCAAGTTTTTCACCACCACCTATGTCACCCAATATCAGGCATGATGATCAAAATAGAATCCAATTGGGAAACTATACCCTAAAATATAAAGGTGTGAGATAAAAATACCAGCAGGTCACCAAAATATATAGAATCTATGAAATATATTTCATATGTTAATTCATTAATACTAGTTTGAAAGCAAACAAGAAAAAGTATTTTAACACAAATATCTAATGGAAAACAAAAATTCCGACATAACCATCGTTAAAAAAAATTCACCTTTTTTCTTAAAATTGGAAAAAATTCCTTGAAAACATCACCCCTATCTTAATCCACTTCAAAAAAAATCCCCATTTACATTAATATAAAATAACCCACTTTTTTATTTAATTTAAAATAGATAATTTAAAACATTTCACTGATTTAATAAATCTATAAACCAAAGCACCCATTTTGAAAATCCACATTAAAAACTCACATAAGAGTCTTTAATTTGAAAAAAGTTTTCCAAACATCTTTAAAAACTCATTTTATAAAGAAAATAACACAATGCACATACATGTAAAATATCACAATCAGGCACCATGTATCATAAGGAATATATCAAATATAAACAATAATAAGTTCCATAATAATGAAAACAGGGGAAAAGATACAAATAAGTACTAGATACAACTCCCCCTCAATCAATAACTGATCCAATAACTGAGTGTGTTATGGGCTCTACCCTAGGATTCCTAACATGTGAAGCACCTAACCATATAAGAGTATACCAACCAAAAAACCATCTATGATAATGTATTGAAGTTCAAACCATAAGTCATCCAACTATCCCACACAAGCCTCATTATGATGACAAAAACCTTCCAAGCCTGTTATGCCTAGAATGACTGGAGATCCAATAGAAAAGTGAGAACCAATAACATAATAAGCTAGATATCCCACTTAGTACCTGATTTCCCATGACCAATAAAGGAATTGAGGCATAAGAACATGAAATCAAAGTCTAACACACAAGAAATAACCATATCTACCCTCAACCCTAACACCCAATTATGAATATACCCCTATATAAAAATTCACCACAACATAAACAAGAACATTACCACACAAGGTGAGAAAACAATCACCACATAGTGATTAAGAAATCACACATGTGGTAAAAAAAAAGGGAAATCATGGGGTGTCTTTCACAAATACCACTTTAAAATAAAGTTCCAACCGAGCCTTTAACACTAAAATATGGATTATAATGACAAAACATTTCACATATTATAAGAAACCATCCAAAAACCATTTGGAAAATGATGGAAATAACCCACACATTCATAACATTCAAATCCACCCTCCAACATATGTCCTCATCCTTTAAACAAAAATAAAGGACATAGGAAATCCATTTCCATCAAACACATTTTAAAAAAATACATTAAGGAATTTTACATAAGGGGTAAAACAATCAAAAATTTCAAATCACCATTTGAAATCCACTAAAGAAACACTTTTATAAACCACCTTAAGGTTAACACCTCACTTTAAAAATGAAATTCACTTTAAAATATAGTTTTCACTCATTGAAAAATAAAACTAGATAAAAATCCAATGATTTCATTTAAAACCATTTCAAAAGCCACACAAGCATTTTAAAAATTATCAGCATACAAAAACATTCCATTTCAAAAAATGAAAACATAAAATACACATGAAAAAACATCTATTCCAAGATCATAACACAATAAAATGGTTTTAAAACATCACAAAGATAACACATATATTCATATATTCAATTAAAAGGAATTCAGAAAGAATAAACACACTTTAAATTCCTAAATGAAACAATTTCATAGAAACAACCGCCTAAAAGAGATGATAAAGAAGAAAAAAATCTTCAAAACAAGTCTAATTCAATGAAAACCACACCAACATGGATAAAAATGGTGTCTACGAGCCCTAGACTCAAAAAACCCTAACATTAGATCCACCAAGAGCCCCAAAATTAGGGACTAGAGATCTAGGGTTCCTGGGGGAAGAAAAAACCAACAGTGAAGAGAGGGAGAAGGAAAGAAGATACAATAATTGAAGGATGAATATGTTGGATATCCTCCTTGGATACTAAGGTATCAGTCAATGCATTTAAGGGAGATAAGGGGTGAAACACCCTTTAATTTGAAAGGGGTATTTTTGGGAAATTTCCAAAATTTTGACACCTAAACAAGTCACATGGCTTGTTTGAATGGATTTCCAAACCATGAACCAACCATGTGTATCCCATTACCTTGGAACAAGGCACCACATGGTTTGAATGCATGATTTTTCAAACCATGTGTCATCCTCTGCCTATTCCAAATAGGCCACATGGTTTCTAGGAAGCACCACATGGTTTGAAAAACCATACAAAAGCCATGTAAAATAGATCTGTTAAAATTAATGTCCCACCTTCATAGGAACCACATGGTTACTCATAACCATGAAAGATAACCATGTTACTCCCAAAAATCCTCCCAAAACTATAATTTTCATCCCTCAACCAACTGAAACCTCAAACTGATCAAGACAATATAATATAAAATAAAATAAACAACACCATGACACATGGGGTGTCAAAAACTCCCCACCATGACACTTTATACTCCCATAAAGTCTATTTGAAACAAAATATGTGAGAAAAATAAATATCCAAAGGGGAAACTTAACTCTAAATAACCACTCAACCTCAAAGGAAACAACTAAAACCATCAAAAAGTGATCGAACCGATCCACCATAGGGTTTCCAAACATCTCCAAGAACAACCAAAACTAAATCTCAAACAATAATTCATACAAATAACGAGAGACCTAATATGGTCTCCCCACCATTTAGAATTCATATAACATGGTGGGACCAAATAATAACTATCAGAAGCACATCCTCAAACAATTGAGAAATAATGAGAGAAACATGATCTCAACCCAAGCCACTTCCCAACCCAAAGGAAGGAAGTATAAACACAATTATACTCAATAAAATGACATGAGATCTCACCTTGGGTCATGATTCACACATATATCCTAGGGAAAAAAATGGGATCACCCTCAGATGGTGAATCCTAATAGACAGAACCAAACACCAGCTAGTAGACCAAACTCAACTAGTGAATCAAACAACCTAGTCACCTTATCATTCACCCCATGTCTCTCTCATGTCTAAACATGATCACCTCAAAGGATAAAAAATTGGAGCAACCTATTACCTCCAAGAAGGGATCTCTGAAATGACAAGGCTCATCAAAATGAAACACATAGACAACCAAAAATCACTTATAATGGTGAGAGAGGATGGAATAATTCCATAAATTAAACTAGGAATTCCATCAAATGAAATAAAAATACATCCACAAGAAAAACCTCAAAAAAGGACCACCCACAAGATTCAAATAACCACACAAAAAGATCTAAAACCTAGATTACAACCCTAAAAGGAAAGTTCTAAAAACAAAAACCCAAAAAATGATCAATCCCGAGATCTCTTATAAAATATTATCTTACAAAACTTATAAAGATGACCCAAATTTCCACAATAGAGGAAAAAACATAGAGACTTAATATAGGAGGTATTAACATCCCTTACATACCCACAATGGAAGAACACTTTTTATGATGGGAAATACCCTTTTCTCCAAGCTCTGGATTATCTTTATCCCGCTCCTTACTCACCGGGTTACCCTTATAGCCACCATACTTCCACTATGCACTATATGAAACTATAGAATCACCCATAAAAAGTTTCCCACACTGGTCAAAATACATTCACATGGACTCACCAATGACCTTATAAAAATATTTTAGTCTCACACAAGTATATTTTAACCAAAATATGGAAGATTTCTACCTTCGAGGAAACAATATTTATTTGGATTCCTGAACACCAACTTAAGAGAAAAGACAAACAACCTTAAAAGGTGATCAATGTACTCCCTCATAAACTGGTCATCCTAATAAAGGCTCACAAGCTCAATATAATTCTCTACTTTCATGTCCTCATGGAAAAACCACTGAACAAACACCATCATGAAGGGATCCTAAGAAATACGTTCACACAACTAAGAAGGCACCATTGATTCCCACCAAACTCGGGTAAAAATAACAAGTATGATCTTAACATCTTTCAACCATGAAGCTTCAGGTGTCCCAAGAGAATTCAGGACCACCTCAATCTCTTCCAACCACAACACTTCTTCTAATGACCCTCGATCACCAATGAATGAAGGATAATACTGATTCAAAAAGTCTAATATGGGGTATGATCACATGAAAGGTTCCATGCCCACCACTCCACTCAGAGTATGGGTGGGCACCAAAACTAGATAAACTCATTCAACCATTCTTTGGGGAATAATAAAAACAAAAAAAAGTCATGAAATATATCATTTCATGATTCAAAACATAAACCAAATTATTCCTTTATAATTAGTAATGAAGGATAAAACAAAAATCCCTCAAACAAGGCACAAAATATTTAATAAATAGTTTGGAATTTTCCCTCCACTAAGTCACGTTCATAAAACCAATACAAACCACCATTTAAAATAAAATAACATTATAGGAACACATAATTCCCAAACAAGGCATATCACAAAAACCCCTTTCAAAATCCTATTTTTCTTTGAAAACCAAGCATCCATGAAATGATCATCAAAACTAATTTTTCCATTTAAAATACTTATAAATATTTTTTCAAAACAAAATCAACTTTTAGATATTAAAACACTGTCAAAACCCATTTTAAAATCTATTTATTTTAGAAAAAATCAAAGAAGAAAATTTGAAATATCCAATAAAACCATGTTTTAAAAATAAAAATTTTACAAAAATCCTTTCATTTTCCAAAACTAGTATTCAAAATAGAAGTGCACACAAATCACTATGCAAGAATTAAAAAGTGTACACAAGAACTAAATCCCAAAAGGGAATCTAAACACTCCTAAATCTACCTTCAACAAGTGGAAATCACTTTTGGAGAACTCTAGAATCATGAGGATTCAAAACAGGCTAACGGAGGAAGAAAAGTGATGTGTAGAATTTGGCCACATGGGTTGGGAAATCATGATCCAACCATGAAACACACCCTATAAAAGAGGTAGACGTAATCACATAGGTACCACATGGTATCCCAAGCCATTCAAGATAACCATGTAGCTCATGTGCTCCTCTTTTATACCAAGAAACTAAGGAGAACCCCCCCCAATACAACATACATAATAAAAGGGGATCAAAACCACATCAATCATAATGAAATACATTAGAAAATACTAAAACAAACTCATATTCAAAATTTGAAACCCAACTTCCCATGGAATCTTAAGGATTGGGATGAGAAAAAGTTAGCTAGACTCTCCCAATGTTACCTCTCAAAATCTAATAACCTTAATCTCCCTTCTACCATGACATCCCCAAACAATAAGGGCTACACATGAGGTTTAGGCTATTAAGAAAAGAACCTAATTTCTATGATACCATTTTGCAATGAACCAGATTAGGCTGCCACTAAACCCAACACCGAACCTAGTTCTCCACAATGTCTGAAGATCATTCCCGATCCTCATGGACTAGAAACTAGTGTATGTGAATCCAATGAATCCCTTTGGGAATAATTTTTTTAAATAAGAGATATATATATATAGTGGAATTAAATAAATAAAATATCCAAAATAAATAAACATTCCAACATGTCACAACCAACTATAATGATGAAACTAATTTTTATAAATATAAACATCAACCATAAAAAGAAGAAAATAACAAGGAAAAAGATACAAAATTAATAAAGAAGGAAAACAACTACCAATCAAATCAAGATGAGACTGAACCATATCTATAAAACCTCTAGTTTCTCACCACCAACCAACTCACACCAATCATCCATGATGATCAAAACAGAATCTAATTGGGAACTTGGAACCTGAAATATATATCCATGAGAAGAAAATACCAATAGGTCACCACAATCAGCTAAATCTATGAATTATTTTTCATAAGGAAATTCATAAATTATAGTTTGGAAATTAGCTAAAAAATAGTCTTTTCATGACTATATCAGGGAAAACCAAAATGATTCCATAACCATCTTACAAAACATTTCACATTATTTTACTAAAATTGTAAAAAATTATTTGAAAACATCTTCACTGACCTAAGTCACTTCAAAACCAAAGTCCCTTTTACATTTCTAAAAAATATCACTTTATTAATTTAAATGAAATAAACTACTCTAAAACATTTCAATGGTTGAATTCATTTTTAAACCAAAACAACCATTTTGAAATCCACTTTAAAAACTCACATAAGAGACACTAATTTCAATTTTTTTCCAAATATCTTTGAAAAATAATTTTTGAAATTAAAATACCCAATGAACACATGATTCCAATATCACAAGTAGGCACCATGTATCACAAGAAATATATCAAATATAAAAAATAAGATATTAGATAACAATAAAAGATGGGGAAATGATATAAACAAGCACTAGATCAAAATCCCCTCAATCAATAAATAATATAGAAATCAAGTGTGTCATTGGATCTACCCTGGTATTCCTAATGTGTGAAGCACCTAGCTATATAAGAGTATACCAACTCATGAATCAACTATTGGCATGCATCGATGTACAAACTATAAGTCATCCAAATGACCCACACAAACCTATTTACAATGAAACCCCCCCTCTAAGACCTTTGTGCCTAGAATAATTGGAGGTACACTAGCAGTGTGTG
Source organism: Viscum album (assembly GCA_963277665.1). Taxonomy (NCBI): domain Eukaryota; kingdom Viridiplantae; phylum Streptophyta; class Magnoliopsida; order Santalales; family Viscaceae; genus Viscum; species Viscum album. The sequence continues at coordinate 1,081,829,830 of OY728132.1, forward strand.
AGCCAACTAGCACAACAAACTAGATCTCCCACCTATCACCTAAGTTCCCATGACAATAAAGGAAGTGATGTGTAAGAACATTTAAGACAAGTCCAACACACAAGGCATAACCATAACTACCCTCACTCCTAACATCCAATGATGAATAAACCCCATATAAAAATACATCATGGAATAAAAAATCACCTTACCGCACAAGGGTAGAAGACAAGTATCACATAATGACCCAGAACCCACACAAGGGGTAAAAAAACAAGGGTACATCAAGGGGTGTCTTTCACAACCACCACATTTAAAAAGTTCCAACTGAACCTTTAACACTGAAACAAGACTCAAGATTCCAAGAATTTTCACATTTTATAAAACACCATCCAAACACCATTTAGAAAATTATGCAAATCACCCACACATACAAAACATTCAAATATACACTTTGACATAGGTATTCTTCCTTGAAACACAAAAGAAGTCCAAAGGCATCCATTTTCTTCAAACACATTTCAAAAATCCATTAAGGCATTTTACATAAGGGTTAAACCACTCACAAATTTCAAATAACCATTTTAAATCCACTAAATAAACCATTTTATAAATCACCTTGAGGTCAACACCTCACTTCAATATGAAATTCCCTTTAAAAAATAGTTTTCACTCATTGAAAACTAAAACCGGATCAAAATATAATGATTTCATTTAAAACCATTTCAGAAGCCATATGATAATTTTAAAAATGATTAGAATATAAAAAAATTACATTTCAAACATGATAATATAAAATTTAAATGAAACCCCATCTATACCAAACGCAAAACACAATGAAATGGTTTTAAAAAATCACAAATATATCACATATAATAACACTTCAACTAAAAAAGAATTTATAAATAATAAGAACACTTTGAATTCAAAAATGAAAATATTTCATAGCAACACATACCTCAAAGAGATGAGAATAAAGATGAAACTCTTTGTAATGTATCACCTTCAACAAAAACCACACTAACTAGTATAAAAATGGTGTCTACAAACCATAGACTCCAAAAAAACAAAAATTATATCCACCTAGAACCCAAAAATCAACCACTAGAGATCTAGGGTTCATAGGGGTATCCAAAACCAAGAGTGATGAGAGAGAGAAAGAAAGAAGAGGTAATGAGAGGAAGAAATACCTCAATATATCTTCCAAAACAACAAAGGAATGCTAATAATCAAAGGAGGAAGAGGTTGAAGATCCTCCTTGGATTACAGGGTGTCGGTTGATGCATTTGGGAGATAATAGGGTTAAAAACCCTTTTAATTTGAAAGGTTTATTTTGGGAAATTCTCAAAATTTAAACACCTAGACAGGGTGTACAATTTAGCTACTTGGTTTTCCAAACTATGTGTCAGTTATATGTAGCCCGCCATGTGCATCCCACTACTTAGGTACAAGGCACCTGTATAGTTTTCTAAACCATGCTTCAACATCTTCCTATGAAAAAGTGGCCACAAAATTTTTAGGAGCTTTGCACAGTTTGAAAAACTATACAGAATCCATACAAAATAGCTATATGAAAATGATAGGTCCACGCACACAAGCACCACATGGATACTCCTAATATTGTGATCTAACCATGATCCTCTAAAAAAGCCTAATAGAACTTTATTTTTTATCCATAAACCAACCAAACATAAAAAAACAAAATATAATATAGGATAATAAAAAATAAACAACATGATGACACATGGGGTGTCACAAAATCCCTTTCTCATGCATAGTTATTTTGATACAGTTTCAAATTTTCATGTGAAACCAATTATTATTTGAATATATGTATTATGGATTTAATGAGCGGTAGTTCAAAAAAATCATAAAATGGTTATCAATCCATAATAGGGGTTTATAATTCACAACATTCCCAACATGCATATCACAAAAAGTTATATGTTTCAAGAGAAAACAATAGTAAATAATAAGGAAACAAATAAAAACATGTGATGTCACACCTTACCTTTCAATTCAATTTATCATGACTCATTATATTTCATAGTTAATCCAAACCACAAAACCATTAAAAACAAAGGAATTCTATTTAAACAGATGCAAAAAATAAGAGAGAACAAAGATCCCCATCCTGGAAAAGAAATCAAAATAATGCTATACAAAAAATAGAGGAGAGTGAGGTGATGTAACCAGGTATAGATTCCAACATTAAGATGTATAATAGTGGTAAAATTATTCAAAATAATCAAATAGCATGGTTTGGAATGACCGTGTTTTAGATGAATTAATCAAAAATATTAAGGAAGAAGATATCTATTTTTTTTAAAAATAACAGAGATCTCCTAGAGATATATAATCAAGATATCTAATTTATTATCCATTAATTGATCCATTTAATTCACCCAAAAAGAATCATTTAAAACCCATTTAAAAATTTGTGATTTAAGGAATTCAAGGATACATTTAAATCCACACTTAATAGATTTAAAATCATTTATTTAGGATTTAAAATACTTATTTTATGTTAAAAATATTGTTTACATAATTATGAAAAAGTCTAGGTATTTTGAAAACTAGATTTTTTTGTAACCTATTAGACTGGCTGTGGGAGGGGATCGACTATGAGAAAGTATAGAGCATGAGGAGGGATATACCATGATAAGGGGTCAAAAATGAGAAGAGATAAATTGTGAGAATCATTTTACTATGATAAGGGATCGAACATTAGAAGAAACTAATCACACACAAGAATAAACTAATCAATCATGTTAAGGAATAAACCGACCATGAGAATAACCAGGTAAAATATGAGAACAAATCAATTGACCATGAGAATGAATATATTGATCATGACAATAACCTGATTAATCATGAGAAGAAACTAGTTAACTGTGAGAAGAAACTAACCTGCTATTAGAATAAACTAATCAACCATGTGAAGAAATGGATCAACCATGAGAACAACACTATAAATGTCAAAGTAAGAAGACCCAAACACCACCTTGACACATCCAGGTCTTGGGAAATCACATAGGAATGATTTTTGGGAACCTGAGATATTATGCATTGATCATAATCACTCTATTGATAAATTCACTTGGTGTAATAACAATAGTAGAAAATATCTCATATAGATCCATCTAGATAGATGTCTAATTAATATTAAAGGGTTTTCATCCTTCCCTCATTCGAGCATGGAGAATATGGATCAGGACCTTTTCGACTACTCTCTATTATTTATGATACTCAAATATGTATCTAGTAACAACCATCAATTTTATTCACTAATACATGGATTCTAGAAAATGATTTCATTAAAACATTACATACATCCTAGAACATCCCCATATAAGGGAATGCATGTGTTTATTTTTATAACAAGATTTGTAGGATTAAAGAGAATATTCTTGAGTAGAAAGGTATTTTTACTAACAAAAAATATTATTTATAAGTTTTAAAAATAGTGATAAACCATATTAATTATAGTCCTTAAATCGATGAGAAGATGAAACTTTTGTGTTGTTAATGATGAAGCAAAATATCTTGATAGAGAAATTACTTGAGGTGGAGAAAATTTATAAAGAGATATCTATAACTCTATGGTTGAGGTAGGGAGTAAGAACACTACTTTATTTTATGAATATATTAAGTAGAATATGTTTCTAGTGGAACTTGAACATGCTCCCCAATAATGACTCTTATACCAGTGATATTAATGTAGCTAGTCAATTTTTTCCCTTGCTTCAAAATATTACTTTCAGGAATGAGGTGTGACATGGGAGTGGGTTATAATACGGAATACCATGAAGATAAATTCTTAAACAATATTCAGAGAGTAATTAGGTAATTAGAATGATGATTTTATGAAAGGCATTATATAGGAATCATAAATCAAGGACACAACTCACAACCTTAATATGGGTAGCGACTTCAACCTTGATGCCTTTCTTGAATCCTTTTACATTGAAACATAGGATATTATCAAAAATGATTTGATTGAAGTAGTGTGAGACTTATTTAGAGGGGGTACTCTACCCAAATTTTCTTCTACCTCCACCCTTATTATCATTCCTAAGGTAAAACAAATAGGTTATCTTAATAATTATAGAATAATTAGTATATGTAATTTCCCCTACAAATTTATACCATTTATCCTCAATACTATACTTTTAAATCTTCTTCCCAAATTGATATTTTATGAAAAATATGGTTTTATTAAGGTAAAGAGTATGTGTGGGTCCATTAGGTTAACATAAGAGATGATATCATATATTAAAAAAATGTTGGGTCTAATATTATAGTTCAATTTGACATGTACAAGGATTATGACAGGCTAGAATGGAACAACATTTTGATGAACATGGGGCCATTTGGATTTTTAGAGTGGGTTTCTACCATGTTCTTTTGGTGATATTCATCTCCTTGGTTCTCATTATTTCTCATGGGAAAAATTTTATATTCTTAAATTTAGTGAATGTATTATTCTATGGTAACCATATTACACCCAACATGTTTATTTGGGATCAAAGTGATCTTAGTTGGAATGATAACTATGAGTTTTCTACTGGGGAGGTTTTCCCATTCAGAGGTAAATATAGCTTTTATAGTGTGTCTAATTTGTTCTTTGTGGATGAAATTATTTTCTTTATTAATGGAAGTTATAAATCTATTCAATTATTCAACAAGATTATGTATGAGTATAGTAAATATATTGGGAAGCATATCAATTCAGCTATGAGTGGTGTTCACATCCCAAAAACATGCACAACTGGGAATTTAAAAAAAATTGAGGATTGAATTGGAATCACAAGGAAATATTTACCTATGGAATAATTTTATTCTCCATTATATTCAGAGATAATCCACATTAATTACTTCTACATTCTTATGAATATAATCACTAATTGTATCAACAACTAAAAGAGTAGGTTCCTCTATTTTTTTGGTAGGATCACCCTAGTTAACAGTGCACTTTCTTTTATTTTTATGCATGCACATTCTATTATTAGAGTGCCTAATGTAGTCATTAGAGAGATTGAAAAAATTATTACTATGTAAATACTTGGAAATTTCAAGGAATTTTTTTTCTTAATTTCTTTGGAATTTTACGAGTCTGTGGCTTCAGACAGCACTTGATTCCGAGGCCCGGTGTTCCCGGAATCAATTTCTAAAGTTTATCTCGGGTACGTTAAGTGAACGAATGAGCGGGTTTTTCTATCTTTTGAACCGGTGCTCAGAATTGAAATTTGAGGGCACCGATGAACTTGCAACGCCGGAAATTGATTAAGGGGACCTTTACCGTGGTTGCATTTACTCGGGAGTAGAAGTTAAATTTTGTGGATTAAATTAGAAGCGAATAAAAATTATGGAACAATTTTTATTTATATATAAGTGGTTATATCCTAAGTGAGAGAATTGGGGTGGGACCCACTAGTTCCTAACTACCCATGTGAGGATAAATGTGACGTGGGGCCCACACGATCCCCAACCCTTCACATTCTCAAACTCTTTAACCCTCTTTAAACCCCCCTTTATCACCCCTTGAATTAATTGGATAACTCCTCTTAAATTAAGCGGCCTCTCCACCTTCCTCTCCTCCATTAAAGTTTGCCATCACACATAATTAATATGTTGAATTAATTTGAAAAGGGTGGCTTGTCTTTAAATGGGACTAGGTTAATACATTATTGGTTTGGCTAATAATATGGTGGGGGAACCTCTGAAGAAATAAGAGAAGCTTCGTTCTTCAACCCTCCGACGAAGAATGAGAATGCGCCACGCCTTACAATCTTCTCTCCGTGACAAAAAGGGGAGACACCGCTTCCTCCTCGGATGCTCTCCGTTGACGTCTATGAATCCTTATCTTGCGACGCCATCAACCGCGACGCTGACGTTCGACATTGATTGTCGAGGTAGGGGATATTTTTGTTCAAGTCTTATCATCATTCTTCATTGCCTAAGGTTTGGCCACATGATATCGTCATAACGGGAGGAGATCGGACCGCACAAACATGACCGATTCTCCTCCCCTCTTCTTTGTTAATTTTCAATGATGTTGGAGGCAGAGGCGCACGGTGCCGTTTCACCGTGCAGTGATTGGTAGGGAACCGCGACCATGCAAGGCCGCGGTGAAGGCGGCGTGGTGCCGTTGCAATGCGCGGGGACGAAGGGGACAGTGGATGGAGCGGGCCGCGGCGGTGGTGGTGCGCGACACCGTCATGCCGTGCCGGAGAGGCCGAGGAAGGCCGCAGAATAGAGTCGGACCGCGATGGAGGGGCGCAGCGTCGTCGCGCCACGCCGAAGGATCAGGGGCCGCGGTCGGAGCGGGTCACGGTGGCGGGGCGCGGCGCCGATACGCTGCACCGATGCACCGCGTCGGTGGAAGAAAGCCACGACCTAAGGCCGCGACGGACTTGGAAGGGCGGCCGGCCGTGCTGGCCGCCAGCGCCATCAAGAGGCGGGACCCAAGGTGGGGTCCCGCAGTCACCCAAGGGGCCGACCATTAAGGCTGACCGTTTCTTTGAAACTGGGGGGTGTAACACCCCCCCAATCCGCAGCTAGGGCGGGCCCCTCTGGGTGCCGCCACTCCTCCTGGTCGGCCAGCCACGCGGCCAACCGCGGGGGCCGGCCGGGACGGGCCGCCCGGGCCGGATCGGGCCGCCCACGCCGGTCCGGGCCGCCAGCGCCGGGCCGGGCTTCCAGCGCCGGGCGGGACCCGGACCCGGGTCGGGTCGACCCTGTTCGGGCCGACCCAGGGGGTATTGGGCCGGGTCGGACCGGGCCCAAACCCCATATTTTCGGACCCTCTTCAGTTAAACACTCATATCTTAGTCTAAGGACCTCCGATCAATGCACTATTAGTTGCGTAGGATTCCTTGGATCGAGACGGTCATTTCAATATATTACACTCAAGGTTTCGGTGAACTTTGGGTATGACCGGGTTGGTTCGATCCCAAAACCAACCGGGCCCTCGGATCGGAAATCTTATAACCTGAGCTACGGGCGTCCAAATGACGTGCCGTCGACTTTGTTGGATACCTCTTGATGAGACATATCTTTTGACATATTTCACCCGAGGTTTGGACACAGTTGGAGTAATGAAGGGTTGGATTGTACCCGAAATCCAACCGGGCCCCAGGAACGGAAAAGCCGATAACTTTCAGTCTGGACGTCCGTTTGACGAACCGTCAGCGGCGTTGGTAATCTCATTGAGAAACGGTCCCTTTGAGTATACCCTATGATAGTTTGGGGTATAGTTGAGATATGGTCGGGTTGGTTCATACACGAACCAACCGGTCCCCCAGGACGAAAAGGCTAATAACTCACAGACCGGGCGTCCGATTGACGCGCCGTCTGTTGCGTTGAGACCCCTGAGATGAGACGGTACTTTGTGATACTTCTTTGTGGGACTTTGTGATACTTGGAGTATCGACCAGTAGCTCATGGAGCGGATCCTCCTAGAGACAAGCATACTGAGTGCGGAGACCTAGTTGCTGTGGACCTGACGACTGCTTGACCGATTCGACTTGGAGTGAGTCGACTAGCCCAGTAGACGGATTGCCCGGTATTTGGTTGAAAACCCATGGTGGACAGAGTGCCTGGTAGTTGGAAGTAGACCCGCGGTACTCGACAGGAGGAGTACCTCTGTAGGCTATTAGGGGAACCACTACTATGTTTGGGTGGCAGACCCCTGGTGGGGAGCACTACTGTGTTTGGGTGCGGACCCATGGTACTCGACAGGAGGAGTACCTCCGCAGTCTAAGGATAGAGAGTAGCACCTCAGAGTCGTGATATGACAAATTTACTCGACAGAGGAGGAGTTCTCCAGCAGCCGTGGTTTCGACATCATGAATAAAATCCTAGTTTGAGCTGATTCAATGACCTTTGTGTATTCCTCATGATTGAGATGGGTTACTTGATAACTTAGGTATATGTATGGGCATATACATAAGTATTGGTTATCCTTTGATTTCATATCTGTGTGATAACTCATGATTGAGATGGGCTACTTGATAACTTAGGTATAAGTATGGGATTATACCTAAGTAAGGGTTATCTATTTAGATCCTTATTTGTTCTTATCCTTGTTGGATTTAGTGAGAACTTGAGGGTCTCAGGGTCCCTACTGAGTATCGATATACTCACCCTTGCACGGGATATGCCCGCACCTCGTTGTATTGGATGTAGACGACGGATAGCGCTGACGGAGGCCGAGTGTTCGAGGACTGGACGGTACCCCGAGGTGGACCTCACGACGAGTCAGTATCCGGAGGTGGACTTCACGACGAGACGGTACTCGGAGGAGGTTGACGGGCGAGAGCCTTGAGGAGGCTATCTATACCTACCCTTCAGGTAGGATCCGAGGTGGACGACCCGAGAGCTGCTTCTATCTTCCAGTTGTTTGCCTTTTCCGTTGTACTTTCGTTTAGTTGTAGTTGTAATACTCAGTTGGGTTTGTATTCTAACCCTTTTACTTTTCAGCACCTTCTTTTGTACTTAGTGTATTACTTCCGTCTGTACTCTGGTTTGATGTGTTTATGTTTTATAAAGGCAATGCCTTCCCAGTTATCGGGATTTACGCCTTTGGTGCTAGTCTCTAGCACCTGTCCTATGGAAGGCGGGCTTGGGGTAGTCACGGCACGGGTCCCGAGGACGGGTCGTGACAAATTGGTATTAGAGGAGTCGGTTATACCGCAGAACTTATGACTCTGATCATTCCTTTCTATTAAGAAATAGTGTTAAGGGTACTGAGTGTCGTCTTCAGTTCAGGGAGTCCAGTGTTGGTGCAGCGACCGGCGTATCCATACACCAGGACCCTGACTACTGATTTCCGACTTTGTGAATGAAAACACTGATTGCGTGTGTGTTTCCAAATGTTTTAAAGTCAGTTCAAACTAGGTCAGTTCACTAGGTATAAATCATTGACCGTGTGACATCTGTTCAGGATGTCTCCACAGAGACAGTCAGTTGGAGTTTTGAGATAGTACACGATGATGGCCCACTAAGCGACGTGGTTCCAGTGTAGGGCCCTTTTTACTATTTTTGGAACCCTCGGGTGGTGTACCAGCACCACCACCACCTGTTGGGCAGCGTATGCCACTAGCCATACTAGCAGACGGTGCACGCCGACAGAGCGCGTTGCACGAGTTCCAGTAGTAAGGGCCTCCAAGGTTACGAGGCAAGGAAAATTCCCAGACAGTAGAGGACTAGCTGGAGGCGATTGCTAGAGTTTTCCGCCTAGCTGAGACACCAGTAGAGTGGATGGTGGACTTGGCTACTAGTGTTTTCTAGTGAGTGACCATGAGGATGGTTCACATAGTGACGAGGCTTTGGTACGTGGACTGATGCCTGAGATAGTACCTTCGGGTAGTGTGTCAGCTATACATCACTACCTGTTGGCTAGTAGTTACAACTGGCGGTACCGGTAGGTGACACATGTTGGATTACTACCTTACACGTGTTCCAACATCAGATACCCTCAAGTTCTGAGGCGAGATTGACTATTAGGCGGCTGAGGACTGGCTTGAGGAAGTGGCTGAGAGTTTTTCTAGAGATTATAAAGCTACGGCAGAATGACGTGTCAGTAGCTAAGTATTCATCGAGGCATACCGATCATTCCGGGTACTCGATGAATACGATTCGATCAGTTATATAAATCTCGGACCACTGAGCGTGGTGTGTTTAAGGATATCTGAGCTAGAACCTTATCCTCTATGCATTCATACCTATGTTAGGATTCTATAGAAAACCTTTGTGGTTGAATGTTCTTTGGATGAACAGATACAACTAGAGAATATTAGCAGTGGAAGAGAATGGAACTGGCGCCAGTCTCAGAGTCTTGGGCATGTAAAATGTTTCAAGAAGAGGAAGTGTTAAGAACAGATGAATCTTCAGAGCAGAAGACGTGGAAGCAAAGCTAGGAGTGCAGCATGAGGTGGTGTACATTTCAACATGTTACAACCATCCACTTTTGTAGTCTTCGCCAGGCTCAGGGATCTGGAGGGCAGGGGAAGAGAATAACTACATGCGGTCAAGGAGTGCGACCCAAGGGCTCTAAGAATGATTTGAGGTGCGGTCTTTGTCTACCACTAGATGCCGTATCAATAGACATAGGTACCAATCATTCCTACCTTCCACGAATCTTGTCCCAGACCTAGAGTTTCCTGTTAAGCCATTGACTTAACCCTCATATCTGGAGATACCTTTGAGAGGAGACTCGATAATGACACTTACTCTGACGGTGTTATATGACCCTTGAGCTGAGAGTTTTGGTTGGAACCTATTGGTGGAAGCATCGAGGCCTTACGACGTTAGTTGGGTATGGAATGGGCAACCACAGTTCATACACAGATTGGTGGTATTAGGAAAAAAGGTTGTAGTTTATCTACAACGTTGGGATGGGGTTTTCCTTGGTCGGCGAAAAGGAAAAACCAGGTAGCACAGGACAGAATCATGCATAAGAGGGTGCATTTGATCACTCAGGAGATGGCCAAACTTACCTTTTTTCCAGAATTCTCCAGAGTTGCGACACCACTTCCAGCAGAGATTTCAGGAGTTGGGGTAGAGGTTGACCAGTGCGCCCAACCTGAGGGCGTTGATTAAATAGTTCATTGCGAAGCATCAGGGACCGGACTCGGGTGTGTCCTGATGTAGGAGTGGGCAGTGATCGCCTATGGATCACGACAGATGAGACTGCACAGAGCAGACATGAGATAACTGGAGTTCGAGGATGTCGACCACGTCTTCTTACGGGTCTCACCTCGACGAGGTCTAAGAAGATTTGGCAGAGGCAGAAAGTTATCTTTGAGGTTCATCGGACTCTTTTAGGTCCTCATCAGGGTAGGCTAGGTGGTTTACATCTTGACCTTTCCACCACAGTTGCACCGGGTGCACGACGTCTTCCACTTATCTCAACTGAGGAGATGTATGCACGACCTATCCATCATTGTCAACCACAGAGAGCTGGACATCGATGACGGGGCGACATTCTCAGGGTTCCAGTAGAGGTTGAGGATCGATAGGAGCAGGTCCTATGGGGACTGTTGATTCCTCATGTGCGCTTTTTCTGACAGCACGGGAACCTCAAGGAAAGCACATGAGAGTGAGAGGCTCAGTTGCGTGCTCAGTACATCCTTTAGTTTCCCTAGTTTGTGTTATAGTTTTATAGGGACGTAAAGCCCTGAGGTGGGAGTAATGTAAAGACCCGTAAATTTCAAGGAATTTTTTTCTTAATTTCTTTGGAATTTTACGAGTCTGTGGATTCAAACAACACTTGATTCTGAGGCCCGGTGTTCCCGGAATCAATTTCCGAAGTTTAGCTCGGGTACGTTCAGTGAACGAACGAGCAAGTTTTTCTATCTTTTGAACTGGTGCTCAGAATTGAAATATGAGGGCACCGATGAACTCCCAATGCCAGAAATTTCTTAAGGGGACCTTTACCGCAGTTGCATTTGCTCGAGAGGAGAAGTTAAATTTTGTGGATTAAATTAGAAGTGAATAAAAATTGTGGAACAATTTTTATTTATATATAAGTGGTTATATGCTAAGCGAGGGAGTTGGGGTGGGAACCACTAGTTCCTAACTACCCATGTGAGGATAAATGTGAGGTGGGGCCCACACGATCCCCAACCCTTCACATTCCCAAACTCTTTAACCCTCTTTAATCCCCCTTTTATCACCCCTTGAATTAATTGGATAACTCCTCTTAAATTAAGTGGCCTCTCCACCTTCCTCTCCTCCATTAAAGTTTTCCATCACACATAATTAATATGTTGAATTAATTTGAAAAGGGTGGATTGTATTTAAATGGGATTAGGTTAATACATTATTGGTTTGGCTAATAATATGGTGGGGTAAGCTCTGAAGAAATAAGAGAAGCTTCTTTCTTCAACCCTCCGACGAAGAATGAGAACGTGCCACGCCTTACAATCTTCTCTCCGTGACAAAAAGGGGAGACACCGCTTCCTCCTCGGATGCTCTCCATTGACGTCTATGAATCCTTATCTTGCGATGCCATCAACCACAATACCAACGTTCGACATCAATTATCGAGGTAGGGGATATTTTTGTTTAAGTCTTATCATCGTTCTTCGTTGCCTAAGGTTTGGCCGCATCATATCGTCATAACGGGAGGAGATAGGACCACACAAACACGACTGATTATCCTCCCTTCTTCTTTGTTAATTTTCAATGATGTTGGAGGCGGAGGCGCATGGTGCCATTGCACCGCGCGGGGACGAAGGGGACCGCGGCCGGAGCGGGCCGCAGCGGTGGTGGTGCATGGTGCCGTCGTGCCGCGTCGGAGAGGCCGCAGAATAGAGTCGGACCATGGAGGAGGGGCGCGGTGCCGTCGCGCCATGCTAGAGCATCAGGGTCCACGGTCGGAGAGGGCCGCGGTGGCGGGGCGCGGCGCCGACACGCCACGCCGGTGAAAGAAAGCCACGACCTAAGGTCGTAGAGGACTTGGAAGGGCGGGCGGCCGTGCCGGCTGGCAGCGCCATCATGAGGCAGGACCCAAGGGGGGGGGGGGGGTGGGGGTCCCGCGGTCACCCAAGGGGCCGTCCATTAAGGCCGGCCATTTCTTTGAAACTGGGGGGGTGTAACACCCCCCCAATCCGCAACTAGGGCGGGCCCCTCTGGGCGCCGCCACTCCGCCTGGTCGGCCAGCCACGCGGCCAACCGCGTGGGCCGGCCGGGCTGGGCCGGGCCGGCCGCTCCGGGCCGGGCCTCCAACGCCGGGCCGGACCCAGACCCAGGTCGGGTCGACCCGGTTCAGGACGACCCAGGGGGTATTGAGCCGGGTCGGACCGGGCCCAAACCCCATATTTTCGGACCCTCTTCAGTTAAACGCTCATATATTGGGCTACAGACCTCCGATCGACGCACCATTAGTTGCATAGGATTCATTGGATCGAGATGATCGTTTTGATATATTACACTCAAGGTTTTGGCAAACTTTGGGTATGGACGGGTTGGTTCGAACACGAAACTAACCGGGCCCTCGGAGCAGAAATGCTTATAACCTGAGATCCGAAAGTCCAAATGACGTGCTGTCGACTTTGTTGGATTCTTCTTGATGAGATAGATCTTTTGGCATACTTCAACTGAGTTTTGGATGCAGTTGGATTAAGGCCAGGTTGGATTGTACCCGAAATCCAACCGGGCCCATGGAACGGAAAAGCCGATAATTTTCAGACCGGACGTCCGTTTGATGAACCGTCAGTGGTGTTGGTAATCTCATTGAGAAACTGTCCCTTTGAGTATACCCTATGAGAGTTCGAGGTATAGTTGAGATACGGTCAGGTTGGTTTGTACACAAAACCAACCGGGCCCCCGGGACGAAAATGCTAATAACTCACAGACCAGGCATTCGATTGACGCGCCGTCTGTTGCGTTGAGACCCCTGAGATGAGGTGGTCCTTTGTGATAATTCTTTGTGGGACTTTTTGATACTTGGAGTATTGACCAGTATCTCGTGGAGTGGATCCACCTGAAGAAGATCGTACAGAGTGCGGAGACCTAGTAGCTGTGGACCTGACGACTGCTTGACCGATTCGACTTGGAGTGAGTCAACTAGCCTAGTGGAAGGAGCGCCCGGTATTTTGCGGTAGACCCACAACAGACAGAGCACCTGGTAGTTGGCAACAGACCCGCGATACTCAACAGGAGGAGTACCTCTGTAGGCTATTAGGGGAACCACCACTGTGTTTGGGTGGCAGACCCCTGGCGGGGAGCACTACTGTGTTTGGGTGCAGACCCGAAATACTCGACAGGAGGAGTACCTCAGCAGTCTAAGGATAGAGAGTAGCACCTCAGAGTCATGACAGGACCACTGTACTCGACATAGGAGGAGTTCTCTAGCAGCTGTGGTTTCGACATCATGAATAAAATCCTGGTTTGAGCTGAGTCAATGACCTTTGTGTATTCCTCATGATTGAGATGGTTTACTTGATAACTTAGGTATATGTATGGGCATATACCTATGTATTGGTTATCCATTGATTTCATATCTGTGTGATACCTCATGATTGAGATGGGCTACTTGATAACTTAGGTATAAGTATGGGCTTATACCTAAGTAAGGGTTATCTGTTTAGATCCTTCTTTGTGGTTATCCTTGTTGGATTTAGTGAGACCTTGAGGGTCTTGGGTTCCCTACTAAGTATCAATATACTCACCCCTGCACGGGATATGCCCACACCTTGTTGTGTTGGATGCAGATGATGGAAAGCGCTGACGGAGGCTGAGTGTTCGATGACTGGACGGTACCCCGAGGTGGACCTCACGACAAGTCAGTATCTGGAGGTGGACTTCATGAAGATATGGTACTCGGAGGTGGTTGATGGGCGAGAGCGTTGAGGAGGCTATCTGTACCTACCCTTCAGGTAGGATTTGAGGTGGACGACCCAGTAGCTGCTTCTATCTTCCATCTGTTTGTCTTTTCCGTTGTACTTTCGTTCAGTTGTAGCTGTACTACTCAGTTGGGTTTATATTCTGGCCCTTTTACTTTTCAGCACTTTCTTTTGTACTTAGTGTATTAATTCCACTTGTACTATTATAACGACCCACACTTTACATACATTGTTAATACTTCAAAATTGAAGCACACTTATTACAACATATGACAAAACCACAAAGGACCGTATAGGTATAGTGTCTTTAGAAACTGGGAAACATAAACAACTGGTTCATAAATCTTCTACAGTGTCTCCCATTTATTACATCATATCTAGGGTCCCTTTTAGCATATTCTACTTAATATCCATCTTCCTGACCTGGGGAAAAGAAAACATAAAAGGGTGAGCTCAAATGCTCAGCAAGGGCGAATAAAGGAAATAAAAATCATATCATATCTTTATCAAAACCTGCAAAAGAGATCATAATATCTTAACATGGAATAAATCATAGAAGTGAAAATGAGATCCCCATAATCATAACATAAAACTTGAAACTTTGTGGCATGCACACATAATCATGGAAAATCATTTCTTGTTAGTCATGACTCATTGCCAAGACTATCTTAGTGGACAAAGTCCCTTTCTGAACCGAGTTCACTCCTCGTTTCAGTCCTGTATCACTGAACCGAAATAACCTTCCGTTCCAGCTATGTCTATCTCATGAGATATAAAATCTTTACTCAATGCATTGGAGGGAGATATAGGTCCCACCCATCTTATAATGAATCCTTTCTTATGTGTGCCACATAATCATAAATCATACATCATCGCATAACACATGTAACAAAAATGGGATTCTTGAACCATCATGACATCATAAAATAAATCTTATAAGGAAAATGACTTCATAAAAATAATCCCCTCACAACATAATCAAATCAATGTAATTAAAGGGATAAAAACAGAACCCTTTATTATCTTAGATGGAAAATAATTTTGATAAAACACTTGAATTGAATTCTTGAGGAAAATATCCTTTCTTTTTCAAAATCAATTTCTTTTCACAAAACATCATGCAATTTTAAAAGAAAGATATTTTATTGAAAATAGTCATGAAATCTTTTAGAGGAAGCTTCATAAAAATAAGGCTTCATAAAACAGTAGAAATCCGTTCGTGCCGTATAAAAAAAAAACATTCTTCGTACTTTTGTCGGAAAAGTCAAAAAAGTACCTCGTACGGAAAAACGACAAAAGATTCCTTTCATATTCTTTACTAAAAAAATCACCTAAGGGTAAAATTGGATTTAAACTATTGCAAGTGGATGGAAACAATATTACATATTGAGGGAACATTGATGTGGATGATAAAATACACCCCATTAAATACTTACGAATAAACAATCTCGGATAAAAATGAGATTGTGATATTTCCCTTACCTTAGGTCCGATTTGCTTTGTTCGTGTCCGAAGCTCCTGTATAATGGTTTAAATAATGTTATTGACTTATTCCAGAATCATACATATTGATATGATATCATATATGGTCATATTATTAGCTTCTTGTTAGTAATATTTCATTGTTACTTGTTACTCGGGTCTTTATAACTTTTTGTTCTTATGCGTGTTTTGTCGAATAAATTCTTATTCTTATCTTTAGGTTATAGATAATTCATTTCCAGAATGGTATTAGTGTAGTATATACCATATTCATTCATTCAATTCATTTATATAATCATTATGAAATGAAGATCATGTAGAACGAATCGCATCACATCGTGGAGACGGTATTCCGTACGTACGCACGAGTGATGATATCGTTCCTATGATCGTGGAATTGTATTGGAGTATATATATATATATATTATTTCAGTATCAATATTACTTAATAATAATCATATATAGTTACTCATTACACCATTATACCCATCCTTGTAAGGTGATGGTGGAAAATAGATTACACCACGGCGTGGAGACGGTATTCCGTACGTACGCACGCGCGGTGATTTCATTTTTCCGTAGGATGGATAGAAGGTGAATTAGGGTTGTTTCATATTTATAATAACATATCAGTATGTAAGTAATACTGATGTTATTACTTTATCATGAAACAACTAAAGAAGAAAAATTTGAAGAAGAAAGAAATTGAAAAGATCGGTAATGGATATTACCTCTTCTTTAGAACGCCTCTTTGAATCCTCCACTTAAGGAACTAAGATTGGTCTTTGGAGAAGACCAGGACCTCTAGGATTATTCTAGGGAAGTGGAGAGGAGAAAATGGCAGGGGTTGGCCGAGCTTGAGTGCTCAAATTGGTGTGAGGAGGAGGGGGAGGAGGTGCCCTTTTATAAGGGAGGAGAGGGGCACCTTAGGAATATCTCAAAATATTATTTTATATTAAAGTCAAAATCGATTTATAATGGTTCCAAAGGGTATTATTTCGAAGCTAAAGTGGGGATGGGTCGAAATCCTATCAACCAATAGGATTTAGACAAGTTTAGGGTATTATTTTAACCTTATCAATTAGATTTAACTCTAAGTTAATTAATTTAACTTTTACCGTGTCTTTTTGTTTTCTTTCACTATATGGTTAATACACTTACTATAACATGCCAAACGAACCCCAAATTGTTTATTATTAATATATATATCCTTATCTAAGTCATTTGGCCGAACCTTAGATTTTTAGGAATAAAATAACAATTAATAATATAATATTTGATTTAAAAACTATTTTGTGTCAATTTTGACACTATTTGATATATGATTTTTGTGAAAGTCATAACAGAATTATATGTTCGAACCAAGTTGATTAAATCAACACTAATATATCATAGTAACCTAGAAAATTAGTTGAATTCATAAAAAGTCTCAAATTACATTTATTTTGATATTTATATTATCAATTTTGTCAATATTTCATTAATAAGATAATTACTGCATCATCTTTGTGTCATAAATAAATTAAATTATTTGATGTCTAAAAATTACAAATAAAATACCATCATGTAGGAAATCTTTTTATCTTTCTAATGAATATTTACAATCGAATTTATCTTATGTATAACCCTATATTAAAAATGATTTACTTATTAAACTTTGATTTTAACTATTTTAACCCTTCTTTAAATAAATTAATAATAAATGTCCTAATCTAATCCAAGTGGGCCTAAATGGTCATATTTTATTCCTAAGTTTGTTTTTGGTCGAATTACACTTGTCCAATAGAATTAGGACATGTGTTAGGGTAATATTAATATCATATTTACCCTTAGTTACCCTATTTACTATTAACCGCGGTAAAAATAGTAAAAAGTTACTATTCACCAAAAAATTATTTTCATCTCATTGAACCACATTTTAGTCCTTGATATTAACCGTGTCTCTCGGATTTTTGAAATTCCATTCACAGAAGCGGTAAAATTAAGTTTTATGCAAAATCCAGTTTTTAACCTACCACTTAGTGGTTTCACTATTCATCAAAAATTGAAAGTTTTCAGAAAAATACCAAAATTTCACCCTAGGCTAATTTCGATATTCTGAGTCCAAAAATGAAGTCCATTTTGAAAAATAAAATTTATAAAATTTCAAAAAGTGGTTATTACTATTCATAACGGCTAGTTTTAATAGCATATTGTTGTTTAGTGAAACTCGGTATTGCGTACGACGCAAGCTATCGAGGAAGGTTGCGATTGCGTGTAAAGAAAGCCAAGCAAGTGTTGTGTAGAAAAAGATTCCTTTGATGATTTATATAACATAAAAGTCTTGGGTGTTACATTCTACCCCCCTTAAAAAGAATTTCGCCCTCGAAATTCGTCACTTTGCAACAAACAAATGAGGATACTTCTCCCTCATCATATCCTCAAGCTCCCATGTAGCTTCTTCAAGTTGGTGGTTTCTCCATAAAACTTTCACCAAGCGAGTGGTCTTGTTTCGTAGGACTTTTTCGCTACGATCCAGAATCTCTATCGGCTGTTCTTCATAAGAAAGATCTTGCTCCAGCGGTACAACTTCTGAGCTGAGTACATGTGAAGGATCTGGTATGTACTTTCTCAGGAGAGATACATGGAACACATCGTGAACTTGAGAGAGATTCGGTGGAAGCGCCAATCGGTAAGCTACCTTCCCAACACGATCCAGTATTTCAAAAGGACCGATATATCTATGGCTCAACTTCCCCTTCTTTCCAAATCTCATAACCCTCTTCCAGGGAGATATTCGTAAGAACACTTTATCACCCACTTCAAACTCTAGGTCTTTTCTTCGGTTGTCGGCATAACTTTTCTGTCGGCTCTGAGATGCTCTTATGTGTTGTTGAATAGATCTGACCTTTTCTGCCATTTCATCAACGAGATCAGGTCCTAATAGCTTTCTTTCCCCAACTTCATCCCAGCAAGTTGGAGTCCTGCATTTCTTTCCATAGAGAGCTTCATAAGGAGCCATCTGAATACTGGAGTGAAAGCTATTATTATAAGAAAATTCCACCAAAGGTAGGTGTTGATCCCAACCTCCTTTGAAATCCATAGAGCAAGCTCTCAACATATCTTCTAGGGTTTGAATTGTTCTCTCAGACTGACCATCTGTCTGGGGATGATAAGCAGTGCTGAAACTCAACTCTGTATCCAGAGTATGCTGAAGACTTCGCCAGAACTTCGAGGTAAATCTCGGATCTCGATCAGATATAATAGAAAGTGGTACTCCATGCAATCTTACCACTTCCTTTATATATATCCTGGCAAGCTGATCTAGAGAGAAATCCTCTCTAATAGCAATGAAGTGTGCAGACTTTGTAAGACGATCAACTATGACCCAGATAGCATTATTGCCTTTGGATGTTTTAGGAAGTCCTGTGACAAAGTCCATAGTGATGTTTTCCCATTTCCATTCGGGTATGGGTAATGGTTGTAACATCCCCTTAGACTTCTGTCTCTCAGCTTTAACTTGTTGACAAACCAAGCATCGAGAGACATATTCAGCAATATATCTTTTCATGCCATCCCACCAGAAGTACTCTTTCAGGTCCCTATACATCTTCGTGCTTCCAGGATGAATAGAGAATGAAGAACTATGAGCCTCATCCAGCAGCTCTTTCTTTAATTCGGGGATGGGAGGAACGCAAACCCGATTCCTGAACTTTATTATCCCATCACAATCAAGGTTGAATTCAGGAACATTTCTTACCTTCTTTTGTAACTCGACATCTTCTTTCTGTGCCTCTTTAATCTTCACATGTATAGATGGTTGAACATTCATTTGAGAAAGATAAGATTTTTCCCCTTCAATTATAATTCCAAGATCCATCCTTTGTAAATCCATAAATATTGGATCTTTTGTGATCCTCATCATGGATAAACTAGCATGGTCTTGTCGACTTAATGCATCTGCCACCTTGTTTGCTTTTCCAGGGTGGTAATGGATTGAGCAGTCATAATCCTTAATCAGCTCCAACCATCTTCTTTGACGCATATTCAACTCCTTTTGTGTGAAAATATACTTTAAACTTTTATGATCAGTATAAATATCACACCTTTCACCATAAAGGTAATGCCTCCAAATCTTTAATGCAAAGATTACCGCAGCCAACTCCAAATCATGTGTTGGGTAATTTTGCTCATGGATTTTCAACTGTCGTGAGGCATAAGCTATCACCATATCATTTTGCATAAGAACACACCCCAATCCCTTCTTGGATGCATCACTGTAGATCACAAACCTTTCTCCACTACAACGCAGTGTGAGCACAGGTGCACTGGATAACCTTCTTTTCAACTCCTTGAAATTCTCTTCACATTCCTCTGTCCAGACAAACTTAACTCCTTTCCGAGTCAACTTGGTGAGTGGATTAGATAATCGTGAAAAATCTTTTACAAAACGTCGATAATATCCAGCCAAACCAAGAAAACTTCGGATCTCAGTTACTGTTGTTGGTCTTGACCATCTTTCGATAACCTCTGTTTTTGCTGGATCCACAGATATCCCCTCTTTTGAGATTATGTGACCCAAAAATGCAACTTTTTGAAGCCAAAATTCACACTTGGTAAATTTGGCATAAAGCTTATCCTTTCTCAGGGTCTTCAATATAATTCTCAAGTGATCTTCATGCTCTTCCTTGCTCTTTGAATAGACAAGAATATCGTCTATAAAGACTACCACAAATTGATCAAGATAGTCTCTAAAGACTCTATTCATTAGATCCATGAAGATAGCAGGGGCATTAGTAAGACCAAATGGCATCACTATAAATTCATAGTGTCCATACCTTGTACGGAAAGCCGTCTTTGGTATATCCTCCCTTTTGACCCTTAATTGATGATACCCTGAACGAAGATCAATCTTGGAAAAGTATTGAGCTCCGCGTAGTTGGTCAAATAAGTCATCAATGCGTGGGAGAGGATATTTGTTCTTGATAGTGATCTTGTTAAGTTCTCGATAATCAATGCAGAGTCTCATTGATCCATCTTTCTTCTTAACAAATAGAACAGGTGCTCCCCAAGGTGACGCACTAGGGCGTATGAATCCCTTATCAAGATTCTCTTGGAGTTGCTTCTTCAATTCCTGCAACTCAATTGGGGCCATTCTATAAGGTGTCTTTGAAATAGGCAAAGCACCCGGTACGAGTTCTATTGAAAACTCAACTTCACGATTTGGTGGAAGACCCGGTAATTCCTCCGGAAAGACATCATCAAACTCCCGCACAATGGGCATATTCTTAATCGTGAGTTTCTCACCAACTATTTGAGATAAATAACCTTCATTTAGTGGAATCAATACCCATAAGATGGAAGAAATTTCCACTGGAAGGTTATGTTCATCCTTGCATTGATAGACGATCGTAGGTTGATCTGGAATATGAAATGTGACTTCCCTTCTTTGGCAATTGATATGAGCTCCATGTAGAGAAAGCCAATCCATGCCAAGAATCACATCAAATTCCACTAAAGGAAGGATCACAAGATTTGCAGGAAGCACTTTCCCACAAACTTCGATCGGAGAAGAATTATAAACTTCTGATGCGATTGTTGTGCCATTAGGTGTTGTCACAGCTAACTCAACATCTAATTGTTGAGGTAATACGGTGATACCCTTAGAAAATTTTTCAGAAATAAAAGAGTGGGTGGATCCAGAATCAAATAAAACATTTGCTACTTTAGAGTGGATAGTAAGTGTACCTTTCACCACATCGTTATCGTACTCCACATCGCTGATAGAAATTGCATGTGACTTTCCTTTGTCTTTAGCCTTAAGAGTTTGTTGACGTCGACCATCATCATCAACCCTTGGATTTGGGCATTGATTGGCATAATGCCCCATCTCCTTGCACTTGAAACATTGAAGTGTAGTAGGTTCATTCTGTGTATCCCTTCCTTTGTTTGCATCATTAGACATCTTCTTCCCATTATCACGACATTCAAATGCCCGATGACCTTCCTTTCCACATTTAAAACATTTACTTGTCCCTTTAAGACAACTCCCTCCATGTTTCTTTCCACACTTTGAGCATAAGGGAAAGTTCATCTTCTTTTCCGTGTGCTCTTTAGATTTTTCTTTGAATTCCATCTTCCTCTTCTTATCAAACCCATGTGACTGATGGGTTACTCCAATCTCCATCTCGACTTTGAGAGCACATCGAACGATTTCCTCGTAGCTATTGAAGTCCCTTATGGCTAACGCCCTTCGAAGACTTGGTTTTAAGCCACTAAAGAATAGATCGATCTTACTCTCAGGTTGGATAATAATACCAGAAGCGTACCTTGCAAGTCTTGTAAAATTTTCTTCATAGGTACTAACAGATTCATCATCCCTTTGCTTCAGTTCAAGGAACTCTTTCTCCATCTTTGTTTGGAGAATACGAGGGAAGTACTTATTGAAAAATAAGTTCTTGAACTCGTCCCATTCCATAGACTCAATTTCATCCCTTTGCCTCGTATTCTTAACAAGATTCCACCATTGATCCGCATCTCCTTCCAAACGATACACTACTAGGATGACTTTATCATGCTCAGAACATTGAAGAACTGAAAATATCTTTTCAGTAGTACTAATCCATTGTTCAGCAACTAATGGATCAGTAGACCCGCTGAAAGATGGTGGACGCTGCCTCATGAAGGATTCAACAGAATGTTGCTCCCTCCTTTGTTCGTTTGGAAATCCCGCATGATTCATAGCTTGAGAAAGTTGTGTGAGCATGGCTACAAGATTTTTCATTCCAGCTCCCATATCGTTTGGTTGCTCAGGGGGACAATCATTGCATTGCCCATCGCATTCCGCATTAACACGGTTCCTTCGGGTTCCAGCCATTGACTAAAACCAAGAAGAATAGTGTGAGCAACACTAATTATAATAGGAAACCACATAATTCAAGAATAAAATTTTCATGCTTATGGTCTTATCCTAGGTTATTCATGGCCATTTCTAAGATTGTGTTCTATGCTTAGACTTATCCTTAGGGTTCTTACTAAGGCTTTCACATCCTAGTTTCCAAAGGTTGACTATACCTTTCCTCTGATACCAACTATAACGACCCACACTTTACATACATTGTTAATACTTCAAAATTGAAGCACACTTATTACAACATATGACAAAACCACAAAGGACCGTATAGGTATAGTGTCTTTAGAAACTAGGAAACATAAACAACTGGTTCATAAATCTTCTACAGTGTCTCCCATTTATTACATCATATCTAGGGTCCCTTTTAGCATATTCTACTTAATATCCATCTTCCTGACCTGGGGAAAAGAAAACATAAAAGGGTGAGCTCAAATGCTCAGCAAGGGAAAATAAAGGAAATAAAAATCATATCATATCTTTATCAAAACCTGCAAAAGAGATCATAATATCTTAACATGGAATAAATCATAGAAGTGAAAATGAGATCCCCATAATCATAACATAAAACTTGAAACTTTGTGGCATGCACACATAATCATGGAAAATCATTTCTTGTTAGTCATGACTCATTGCCAAGACTATCTTAGTGGACAAAGTCCCTTTCTGAACCGAGTTCACTCCTCGTTTCAGTCCTGTATCACTGAACCGAAATAACCTTCCGTTCCAGCTATGTCTATCTCATGAGATATAAAATCTTTACTCAATGCATTGGAGGGAGATATAGGTCCCACCCATCTTATAATGAATCCTTTCTTATGTGTGCCACATAATCATAAATCATACATCATCGCATAACACATGTAACAAAAATGGGATTCTTGAACCATCATGACATCATAAAATAAATCTTATAAGGAAAATGACTTCATAAAAATAATCCCCTCACAACATAATCAAATCAATGTAATTAAAGGGATAAAAACAGAACCCTTTATTATCTTAGATGGAAAATAATTTTGATAAAACACTTGAATTGAATTCTTGAGGAAAATATCCTTTCTTTTTCAAAATCAATTTCTTTTCACAAAACATCATGCAATTTTAAAAGAAAGATATTTTATTGAAAATAGTCATGAAATCTTTTAGAGGAAGCTTCATAAAAATAAGGCTTCATAAAACAGTAGAAATCCGTTCGTGCCGTATAAAAAAAAACATTCTTCGTACTTTTGTCGGAAAAGTCAAAAAAGTACCTCGTACGGAAAAACGACAAAAGATTCCTTTCATATTCTTTACTAAAAAAATCACCTAAGGGTAAAATTGGATTTAAACTATTGCAAGTGGATGGAAACAATATTACATATTGAGGGAACATGGATGTGGATGATAAAATACACCCCATTAAATACTTACGAATAAACAATCTCGGATAAAAATGAGATTGTGATATTTCCCTTACCTTAGGTCCGATTTGCTTTGTTCGTGTCCGAATCTCCTGTATAATGGTTTAAATAATGTTATTGACTTATTCCAGAATCATACATATTGATATGATATCATATATGGTCATATTATTAGCTTCTTGTTAGTAATATTTCATTGTTACTTGTTACTCGGGTCTTTATAACTTTTTGTTCTTATGCGTGTTTTGTCGAATAAATTCTTATTCTTATCTTTAGGTTATAGATAATTCATTTCCAGAATGGTATTAGTGTAGTATATACCATATTCATTCATTCAATTCATTTATATAATCATTATGAAATGAAGATCATGTAGAACGAATCGCATCACATCGTGGAGACGGTATTCCGTACGTACGCACGAGTGATGATATCGTTCCTATGATCGTGGAATTGTATTGGAGTATATATATATATATATTATTTCAGTATCAATATTACTTAATAATAATCATATATAGTTACTCATTACACCATTATACCCATCCTTGTAAGGTGATGGTGGAAAATAGATTACACCACGGCGTGGAGACGGTATTCCGTACGTACGCACGCGCGGTGATTTCATTTTTCCGTAGGATGGATAGAAGGTGAATTAGGGTTGTTTCATATTTATAATAACATATCAGTATGTAAGTAATACTGATGTTATTACTTTATCATGAAACAACTAAAGAAGAAAAATTTGAAGAAGAAAGAAATTGAAAAGATCGGTAATGGATATTACCTCTTCTTTAGAACGCCTCTTTGAATCCTCCACTTAAGGAACTAAGATTGGTCTTTGGAGAAGACCAGGACCTCTAGGATTATTCTAGGGAAGTGGAGAGGAGAAAATGGCAGGGGTTGGCCGAACTTGAGTGCTCAAATTGGTGTGAGGAGGAGGGGGAGGAGGTGCCCTTTTATAAGGGAGGAGAGGGGCACCTTAGGAATATCTCAAAATATTATTTTATATTAAAGTCAAAATCGATTTATAATGGTTCCAAAGGGTATTATTTCGAAGCTAAAGTGGGTATGGGTCGAAATCCTATCAACCAATAGGATTTAGACAAGTTTAGGGTATTATTGTAACCTTATCAATTAGATTTAACTCTAAGTTAATTAATTTAACTTTTACCGTGTCTTTTTGTTTTCTTTCACTATATGGTTAATACACTTACTATAACATGCCAAACGAACCCCAAATTGTTTATTATTAATATATATATCCTTATCTAAGTCATTTGGCCGAACCTTAGATTTTTAGGAATAAAATAACAATTAATAATATAATATTTGATTTAAAAACTATTTTGTGTCAATTTTGACACTATTTGATATATGATTTTTGTGAAAGTCATAACAGAATTATATGTTCGAACCAAGTTGATTAAATCAACACTAATATATCATAGTAACCTAGAAAATTAGTTGAATTCATAAAAAGTCTCAAATTACATTTATTTTGATATTTATATTATCAATTTTGTCAATATTTCATTAATAAGATAATTACTGCATCATCTTTGTGTCATAAATAAATTAAATTATTTGATGTCTAAAAATTACAAATAAAATACCATCATGTAGGAAATCTTTTTAGATTTCTAATGAATATTTACAATCGAATTTATATTATGTATAACCCTATATTAAAAATGATTTACTTATTAAACTTTGATTTTAACTATTTTAACCCTTCTTTAAATAAATTAATAATAAATGTCCTAATCTAATCCAAGTGGGCCTAAATGGTCATATTTTATTCCTAAGTTTGTTTTTGGTCGAATTACACTTGTCCAATAGAATTAGGACATGTGTTAGGGTAATATTAATATCATATTTACCCTTAGTTACCCTATTTACTATTAACCGCGGTAAAAATAGTAAAAAGTTACTATTCACCAAAAAATTATTTTCATCTCATTGAACCACATTTTAGTCCTTGATATTAACCGTGTCTCTCGGATTTTTGAAATTCCATTCACAGAAGCGGTAAAATTAAGTTTTATGCAAAATCCAGTTTTTAACCTACCACTTAGTGGTTTCACTATTCATCAAAAATTGAAAGTTTTCAGAAAAATACCAAAATTTCACCCTAGGCTAATTTCGATATTCTGAGTCCAAAAATGAATTCCATTTTGAAAAATAAAATTTATAAAATTTCAAAAAGTGGTTATTACTATTCATAACGGCTAGTTTTAATAGCATATTGTTGTTTAGTGAAACTCGGTATTGCGTACGACGCAAGCTATCGAGGAAGGTTGCGATTGCGTGTAAAGAAAGCCAAGCAAGTGTTGTGTAGAAAAAGATTCCTTTGATGATTTATATAACATAAAAGTCTTGGGTGTTACATTCTACCCCCCTTAAAAAGAATTTCGCCCTCGAAATTCGTCACTTTGCAACAAACAAATGAGGATACTTCTCCCTCATCATATCCTCAAGCTCCCATGTAGCTTCTTCAAGTTGGTGGTTTCTCCATAAAACTTTCACCAAGCGAGTGGTCTTGTTTCGTAGGACTTTTTCGCTACGATCCAGAATCTCTATCGGCTGTTCTTCATAAGAAAGATCTTGCTCCAGCGGTACAACTTCTGAGCTGAGTACATGTGAAGGATCTGGTATATACTTTCTCAGGAGAGATACATGGAACACATCGTGAACTTGAGAGAGATTCGGTGGAAGCGCCAATCGGTAAGCTACCTTCCCAACACGATCCAGTATTTCAAAAGGACCGATATATCTATGGCTCAACTTCCCCTTCTTTCCAAATCTCATAACCCTCTTCCAGGGAGATATTCGTAAGAACACTTTATCACCCACTTCAAACTCTAGGTCTTTTCTTCGGTTGTCGGCATAACTTTTCTGTCGGCTCTGAGCTGCTCTTATGTGTTGTTGAATAGATCTGACATTTTCTGCCATTTCATCAACGAGATCAGGTCCTAATAGCTTTCTTTCCCCAACTTCATCCCAGCAAGTTGGAGTCCTGCATTTCTTTCCATAGAGAGCTTCATAAGGAGCCATCTGAATACTGGAGTGAAAGCTATTATTATAAGAAAATTCCACCAAAGGTAGGTGTTGATCCCAACCTCCTTTGAAATCCATAGAGCAAGCTCTCAACATATCTTCTAGGGTTTGAATTGTTCTCTCAGACTGACCATCTGTCTGGGGATGATAAGCAGTGCTGAAACTCAACTCTGTATCCAGAGTATGCTGAAGACTTCGCCAGAACTTCGAGGTAAATCTCGGATCTCGATCAGATATAATAGAAAGTGGTACTCCATGCAATCTTACCACTTCCTTTATATATATCCTGGCAAGCTGATCTAGAGAGAAATCCTCTCTAATAGCAATGAAGTGTGCAGACTTTGTAAGACGATCAACTATGACCCAGATAGCATTATTGCCTTTGGATGTTTTAGGAAGTCCTGTGACAAAGTCCATAGTGATGTTTTCCCATTTCCATTCGGGTATGGGTAATGGTTGTAACATCCCCTTAGACTTCTGTCTCTCAGCTTTAACTTGTTGACAAACCAAGCATCGAGAGACATATTCAGCAATATCTCTTTTCATGCCATCCCACCAGAAGTACTCTTTCAGGTCCCTATACATCTTCGTGCTTCCAGGATGAATAGAGAATGAAGAACTATGAGCCTCATCCAGCAGCTCTTTCTTTAATTCGGGGATGGGAGGAACGCAAACCCGATTCCTGAACTTTATTATCCCATCACAATCAAGGTTGAATTCAGGAACATTTCTTACCTTCTTTTGTAACTCGACATCTTCTTTCTGTGCCTCTTTAATCTTCACATGTATAGATGGTTGAACATTCATTTGAGAAAGATAAGATTTTTCCCCTTCAATTATAATTCCAAGATCCATCCTTTGTAAATCCATAAATATTGGATCTTTTGTGATCCTCATCATGGATAAACTAGCATGGTCTTGTCGACTTAATGCATCTGCCACCTTGTTTGCTTTTCCAGGGTGGTAATGGATTGAGCAGTCATAATCCTTAATCAGCTCCAACCATCTTCTTTGACGCATATTCAACTCCTTTTGTGTGAAAATATACTTTAAACTTTTATGATCAGTATAAATATCACACCTTTCACCATAAAGGTAATGCCTCCAAATCTTTAATGCAAAGATTACCGCAGCCAACTCCAAATCATGTGTTGGGTAATTTTGCTCATGGATTTTCAACTGTCGCGAGGCATAAGCTATCACCATATCATTTTGCATAAGAACACACCCCAATCCCTTCTTGGATGCATCACTGTAGATCACAAACCTTTCTCCACTACAAGGCAGTGTGAGCACAGGTGCACTGGATAACCTTCTTTTCAACTCCTTGAAATTCTCTTCACATTCCTCTGTCCAGACAAACTTAACTCCTTTCCGAGTCAACTTGGTGAGTGGATTAGATAATCGTGAAAAATCTTTTACAAAACGTCGATAATATCCAGCCAAACCAAGAAAACTTCGGATCTCAGTTACTGTTGTTGGTCTTGACCATCTTTCGATAACCTCTGTTTTTGCTGGATCCACAGATATCCCCTCTTTTGAGATTATGTGACCCAAAAATGCAACTTTTTGAAGCCAAAATTCACACTTGGTAAATTTGGCATAAAGCTTATCCTTTCTCAGGGTCTTCAATATAATTCTCAAGTGATCTTCATGCTCTTCCTTGCTCTTTGAATAGACAAGAATATCGTCTATAAAGACTACCACAAATTGATCAAGATAGTCTCTAAAGACTCTATTCATTAGATCCATGAAGATAGCAGGGGTATTAGTAAGACCAAATGGCATCACTATAAATTCATAGTGTCCATACCTTGTACGGAAAGCCGTCTTTGGTATATCCTCCCTTTTGACCCTTAATTGATGATACCCTGAACGAAGATCAATCTTGGAAAAGTATTGAGCTCCGCGTAGTTGGTCAAATAAGTCATCAATGCGTGGGAGAGGATATTTGTTCTTGATAGTGATCTTGTTAAGTTCTCGATAATCAATGCAGAGTCTCATTGATCCATCTTTCTTCTTAACAAATAGAACAGGTGCTCCCCAAGGTGACGCACTAGGGCGTATGAATCCCTTATCAAGATTCTCTTGGAGTTGCTTCTTCAATTCCTGCAACTCAATTGGGGCCATTCTATAAGGTGTCTTTGAAATAGGCAAAGCACCCGATACGAGTTCTATTGAAAACTCAACTTCACGATTTGGTGGAAGACCCGGTAATTCCTCCGGAAAGACATCATCAAACTCCCGCACAATGGGCATATTCTTAATCGTGAGTTTCTCACCAACTATTTGAGATAAATAACCTTCATTTAGTGGAATCAATACCCATAAGATGGAAGAAATTTCCACTGGAAGGTTATGTTCATCCTTGCATTGATAGACGATCGTAGGTTGATCTGGAATATGAAATGTGACTTCCCTTCTTTGGCAATTGATATGAGCTCCATGTAGAGAAAGCCAATCCATGCCAAGAATCACATCAAATTCCACTAAAGGAAGGATCACAAGATTTGCAGGAAGCACTTTCCCACAAACTTCGATCGGAGAAGAATTATAAACTTCTGATGCGATTGTTGTGCCATTAGGTGTTGTCACAGCTAACTCAACATCTAATTGTTGAGGTAATACGGTGATACCCTTAGAAAATTTTTCAGAAATAAAAGAGTGGGTGGATCCAGAATCAAATAAAACATTTGCTACTTTAGAGTGGATAGTAAGTGTACCTTTCACCACATCGTTATCGTACTCCACATCGCTGATAGAAATTGCATGTGACTTTCCTTTGTCTTTAGCCTTAAGAGTTTGTTGACGTCGACCATCATCATCAACCCTTGGATTTGGGCATTGATTGGCATAATGCCCCATATCCTTGCACTTGAAACATTGAAGTGTAGTAGGTTCATTCTGTGTATCCCTTCCTTTGTTTGCATCATTAGACATCTTCTTCCCATTATCACGGCATTCAAATGCCCGATGACCTTCCTTTCCACATTTAAAACATTTACTTGTCCCTTTAAGACAACTCCCTCCATGTTTCTTTCCACACTTTGAGCATAAGGGAAAGTTCATCTTCTTTTCCGTGTGCTCTTTAGATTTTTCTTTGAATTCCATCTTCCTCTTCTTATCAAACCCATGTGACTGATGGGTTACTCCAATCTCCATCTCGACTTTGAGAGCACATCGAACGATTTCCTCGTAGCTATTGAAGTCCCTTATGGCTAACGCCCTTCGAAGACTTGGTTTTAAGCCACTAAAGAATAGATCGATCTTACTCTCAGGTTGGATAATAATACCAGAAGCGTACCTTGCAAGTCTTGTAAAATTTTCTTCATAGGTACTAACAGATTCATCATCCCTTTGCTTCAGTTCAAGGAACTCTTTCTCCATCTTTGTTTGGAGAATACGAGGGAAGTACTTATTGAAAAATAAGTTCTTGAACTCGTCCCATTCCATAGACTCAATTTCATCCCTTTGCCTCGTATTCTTAACAAGATTCCACCATTGATCCGCATCTCCTTCCAAACGATACACTACTAGGATGACTTTATCATGCTCAGAACATTGAAGAACTGAAAATATCTTTTCAGTAGTACTAATCCATTGTTCAGCAACTAATGGATCAGTAGACCCGCTGAAAGATGGTGGACGCTGCCTCATGAAGGATTCAACAGAATGTTGCTCCCTCCTTTGTTCGTTTGGAAATCCCGCATGATTCATAGCTTGAGAAAGTTGTGTGAGCATGGCTACAAGATTTTGCATTCCAGCTCCCATATCGTTTGGTTGCTCAGGGGGACAATCATTGCATTGCCCATCGCATTCCGCATTAACACGGTTCCTTCGGGTTCCAGCCATTGACTAAAACCAAGAAGAATAGTGTGAGCAACACTAATTATAATAGGAAACCACATAATTCAAGAATAAAATTTTCATGCTTATGGTCTTATCCTAGGTTATTCATGGCCATTTCTAAGATTGTGTTCTATGCTTAGACTTATCCTTAGGGTTCTTACTAAGGCTTTCACATCCTAGTTTCCAAAGGTTGACTATACCTTTCCTCTGATACCAACTATAACGACCCACACTTTACATACATTGTTAATACTTCAAAATTGAAGCACACTTATTACAACATATGACAAAACCACAAAGGACCGTATAGGTATAGTGTCTTTAGAAACTAGGAAACATAAACAACTGGTTCATAAATCTTCTACAGTGTCTCCCATTTATTACATCATATCTAGGGTCCCTTTTAGCATATTCTACTTAATATCCATCTTCCTGACCTGGGGAAAAGAAAACATAAAAGGGTGAGCTCAAATGCTCAGCAAGGGAAAATAAAGGAAATAAAAATCATATCATATCTTTATCAAAACCTGAAAAAGAGATCATAATATCTTAACATGGAATAAATCATAGAAGTGAAAATGAGATCCCCATAATCATAACATAAAACTTGAAACTTTGTGGCATGCACACATAATCATGGAAAATCATTTCTTGTTAGTCATGACTCATTGCCAAGACTATCTTAGTGGACAAAGTCCCTTTCTGAACCGAGTTCACTCCTCGTTTCAGTCCTGTATCACTGAACCGAAATAACCTTCCGTTCCAGCTATGTCTATCTCATGAGATATAAAATCTTTACTCAATGCATTGGAGGGAGATATAGGTCCCACCCATCTTATAATGAATCCTTTCTTATGTGTGCCACATAATCATAAATCATACATCATCGCATAACACATGTAACAAAAATGGGATTCTTGAACCATCATGACATCATAAAATAAATCTTATAAGGAAAATGACTTCATAAAAATAATCCCCTCACAACATAATCAAATCAATGTAATTAAAGGGATAAAAACAGAACCCTTTATTATCTTAGATGGAAAATAATTTTGATAAAACACTTGAATTGAATTCTTGAGGAAAATATCCTTTCTTTTTCAAAATCAATTTCTTTTCACAAAACATCATGCAATTTTAAAAGAAAGATATTTTATTGAAAATAGTCATGAAATCTTTTAGAGGAAGCTTCATAAAAATAAGGCTTCATAAAACAGTAGAAATCCGTTCGTGCCGTATAAAAAAAAACATTCTTCGTACTTTTGTCGGAAAAGTCAAAAAAGTACCTCGTACGGAAAAACGACAAAAGATTCCTTTCATATTCTTTACTAAAAAAATCACCTAAGGGTAAAATTGGATTTAAACTATTGCAAGTGGATGGAAACAATATTACATATTGAGGGAACATGGATGTGGATGATAAAATACACCCCATTAAATACTTACGAATAAACAATCTCGGATAAAAATGAGATTGTGATATTTCCCTTACCTTAGGTCCGATTTGCTTTGTTCGTGTCCGAATCTCCTGTATAATGGTTTAAATAATGTTATTGACTTATTCCAGAATCATACATATTGATATGATATCATATATGGTCATATTATTAGCTTCTTGTTAGTAATATTTCATTGTTACTTGTTACTCGGGTCTTTATAACTTTTTGTTCTTATGCGTGTTTTGTCGAATAAATTCTTATTCTTATCTTTAGGTTATAGATAATTCATTTCCAGAATGGTATTAGTGTAGTATATACCATATTCATTCATTCAATTCATTTATATAATCATTATGAAATGAAGATCATGTAGAACGAATCGCATCACATCGTGGAGACGGTATTCCGTACGTACGCACGAGTGATGATATCGTTCCTATGATCGTGGAATTGTATTGGAGTATATATATATATATATTATTTCAGTATCAATATTACTTAATAATAATCATATATAGTTACTCATTACACCATTATACCCATCCTTGTAAGGTGATGGTGGAAAATAGATTACACCACGGCGTGGAGACGGTATTCCGTACGTACGCACGCGCGGTGATTTCATTTTTCCGTAGGATGGATAGAAGGTGAATTAGGGTTGTTTCATATTTATAATAACATATCAGTATGTAAGTAATACTGATGTTATTACTTTATCATGAAACAACTAAAGAAGAAAAATTTGAAGAAGAAAGAAATTGAAAAGATCGGTAATGGATATTACCTCTTCTTTAGAACGCCTCTTTGAATCCTCCACTTAAGGAACTAAGATTGGTCTTTGGAGAAGACCAGGACCTCTAGGATTATTCTAGGGAAGTGGAGAGGAGAAAATGGCAGGGGTTGGCCGAGCTTGAGTGCTCAAATTGGTGTGAGGAGGAGGGGGAGGAGGTGCCCTTTTATAAGGGAGGAGAGGGGCACCTTAGGAATATCTCAAAATATTATTTTATATTAAAGTCAAAATCGATTTATAATGGTTCCAAAGGGTATTATTTCGAAGCTAAAGTGGGTATGGGTCGAAATACTATCAACCAATAGGATTTAGACAAGTTTAGGGTATTATTGTAACCTTATCAATTAGATTTAACTCTAAGTTAATTAATTTAACTTTTACCGTGTCTTTTTGTTTTCTTTCACTATATGGTTAATACACTTACTATAACATGCCAAACGAACCCCAAATTGTTTATTATTAATATATATATCCTTATCTAAGTCATTTGGCCGAACCTTAGATTTTTAGGAATAAAATAACAATTAATAATATAATATTTTATTTAAAAACTATTTTGTGTCAATTTTGACACTATTTGATATATGATTTTTGTGAAAGTCATAACAGAATTATATGTTCGAACCAAGTTTATTAAATCAACACTAATATATCATAGTAACCTATAAAATTAGTTGAATTCATAAAAAGTCTCAAATTACATTTATTTTGATATTTATATTATCAATTTTGTCAATATTTCATTAATAAGATAATTACTGCATCATCTTTGTGTCATAAATAAATTAAATTATTTGATGTCTAAAAATTACAAATAAAATACCATCATGTAGGAAATCTTTTTAGCTTTCTAATGAATATTTACAATCGAATTTATATTATGTATAACCCTATATTAAAAATGATTTACTTATTAAACTTTGATTTTAACTATTTTAACCCTTCTTTAAATAAATTAATAATAAATGTCCTAATCTAATCCAAGTGGGCCTAAATGGTCATATTTTATTCCTAAGTTTGTTTTTGGTCGAATTACACTTGTCCAATAGAATTAGGACATGTGTTAGGGTAATATTAATATCATATTTACCCTTAGTTACCCTATTTACTATTAACCGCGGTAAAAATAGTAAAAAGTTACTATTCACCAAAAAATTATTTTCATCTCATTGAACCACATTTTAGTCCTTGATATTAACCGTGTCTCTCGGATTTTTGAAATTCCATTCACAGAAGCGGTAAAATTAAGTTTTATGCAAAATCCAGTTTTTAACCTACCACTTAGTGGTTTCACTATTCATCAAAAATTGAAAGTTTTCAGAAAAATACCAAAATTTCACCCTAGGCTAATTTCGATATTCTGAGTCCAAAAATGAAGTCCATTTTGAAAAATAAAATTTATAAAATTTCAAAAAGTGGTTATTACTATTCATAACGGCTAGTTTTAATAGCATATTGTTGTTTAGTGAAACTCGGTATTGCGTACGACGCAAGCTATCGAGGAAGGTTGCGATTGCGTGTAAAGAAAGCCAAGCAAGTGTTGTGTAGAAAAAGATTCCTTTGATGATTTATATAACATAAAAGTCTTGGGTGTTACATTCTACCCCCCTTAAAAAGAATTTCGCCCTCGAAATTCGTCACTTTGCAACAAACAAATGAGGATACTTCTCCCTCATCATATCCTCAAGCTCCCATGTAGCTTCTTCAAGTTGGTGGTTTCTCCATAAAACTTTCACCAAGCGAGTGGTCTTGTTTCGTAGGACTTTTTCGCTACGATCCAGAATCTCTATCGGCTGTTCTTCATAAGAAAGATCTTGCTCCAGCGGTACAACTTCTGAGCTGAGTACATGTGAAGGATCTGGTATATACTTTCTCAGGAGAGATACATGGAACACATCGTGAACTTGAGAGAGATTCGGTGGAAGCGCCAATCGGTAAGCTACCTTCCCAACACGATCCAGTATTTCAAAAGGACCGATATATCTATGGCTCAACTTCCCCTTCTTTCCAAATCTCATAACCCTCTTCCAGGGAGATATTCGTAAGAACACTTTATCACCCACTTCAAACTCTAGGTCTTTTCTTCGGTTGTCGGCATAACTTTTCTGTCGGCTCTGAGCTGCTCTTATGTGTTGTTGAATAGATCTGACCTTTTCTGCCATTTCATCAACGAGATCAGGTCCTAATAGCTTTCTTTCCCCAACTTCATCCCAGCAAGTTGGAGTCCTGCATTTCTTTCCATAGAGAGCTTCATAAGGAGCCATCTGAATACTGGAGTGAAAGCTATTATTATAAGAAAATTCCACCAAAGGTAGGTGTTGATCCCAACCTCCTTTGAAATCCATAGAGCAAGCTCTCAACATATCTTCTAGGGTTTGAATTGTTCTCTCAGACTGACCATCTGTCTGGGGATGATAAGCAGTGCTGAAACTCAACTCTGTATCCAGAGTATGCTGAAGACTTCGCCAGAACTTCGAGGTAAATCTCGGATCTCGATCAGATATAATAGAAAGTGGTACTCCATGCAATCTTACCACTTCCTTTATATATATCCTGGCAAGCTGATCTAGAGAGAAATCCTCTCTAATAGCAATGAAGTGTGCAGACTTTGTAAGACGATCAACTATGACCCAGATAGCATTATTGCCTTTGGATGTTTTAGGAAGTCCTGTGACAAAGTCCATAGTGATGTTTTCCCATTTCCATTCGGGTATGGGTAATGGTTGTAACATCCCCTTAGACTTCTGTCTCTCAGCTTTAACTTGTTGACAAACCAAGCATCGAGAGACATATTCAGCAATATCTCTTTTCATGCCATCCCACCAGAAGTACTCTTTCAGGTCCCTATACATCTTCGTGCTTCCAGGATGAATAGAGAATGAAGAACTATGAGCCTCATCCAGCAGCTCTTTCTTTAATTCGGGGATGGGAGGAACGCAAACCCGATTCCTGAACTTTATTATCCCATCACAATCAAGGTTGAATTCAGGAACATTTCTTACCTTCTTTTGTAACTCGACATCTTCTTTCTGTGCCTCTTTAATCTTCACATGTA
This sequence comes from Viscum album, assembly GCA_963277665.1. NCBI lineage: Eukaryota > Viridiplantae > Streptophyta > Magnoliopsida > Santalales > Viscaceae > Viscum > Viscum album. The sequence continues at coordinate 1,081,866,133 of OY728132.1, forward strand.
TAGATGGTTGAACATTCATTTGAGAAAGATAAGATTTTTCCCCTTCAATTATAATTCCAAGATCCATCCTTTGTAAATCCATAAATATTGGATCTTTTGTGATCCTCATCATGGATAAACTAGCATGGTCTTGTCGACTTAATGCATCTGCCACCTTGTTTGCTTTTCCAGGGTGGTAATGGATTGAGCAGTCATAATCCTTAATCAGCTCCAACCATCTTCTTTGACGCATATTCAACTCCTTTTGTGTGAAAATATACTTTAAACTTTTATGATCAGTATAAATATCACACCTTTCACCATAAAGGTAATGCCTCCAAATCTTTAATGCAAAGATTACCGCAGCCAACTCCAAATCATGTGTTGGGTAATTTTGCTCATGGATTTTCAACTGTCGCGAGGCATAAGCTATCACCATATCATTTTGCATAAGAACACACCCCAATCCCTTCTTGGATGCATCACTGTAGATCACAAACCTTTCTCCACTACAAGGCAGTGTGAGCACAGGTGCACTGGATAACCTTCTTTTCAACTCCTTGAAATTCTCTTCACATTCCTCTGTCCAGACAAACTTAACTCCTTTCCGAGTCAACTTGGTGAGTGGATTAGATAATCGTGAAAAATCTTTTACAAAACGTCGATAATATCCAGCCAAACCAAGAAAACTTCGGATCTCAGTTACTGTTGTTGGTCTTGAACATCTTTCGATAACCTCTGTTTTTGCTGGATCCACAGATATCCCCTCTTTTGAGATTATGTGACCCAAAAATGCAACTTTTTGAAGCCAAAATTCACACTTGGTAAATTTGGCATAAAGCTTATCCTTTCTCAGGGTCTTCAATATAATTCTCAAGTGATCTTCATGCTCTTCCTTGCTCTTTGAATAGACAAGAATATCGTCTATAAAGACTACCACAAATTGATCAAGATAGTCTCTAAAGACTCTATTCATTAGATCCATGAAGATAGCAGGGGCATTAGTAAGACCAAATGGCATCACTATAAATTCATAGTGTCCATACCTTGTACGGAAAGCCGTCTTTGGTATATCCTCCCTTTTGACCCTTAATTGATGATACCCTGAACGAAGATCAATCTTGGAAAAGTATTGAGCTCCGCGTAGTTGGTCAAATAAGTCATCAATGCGTGGGAGAGGATATTTGTTCTTGATAGTGATCTTGTTAAGTTCTCGATAATCAATGCAGAGTCTCATTGATCCATCTTTCTTCTTAACAAATAGAACAGGTGCTCCCCAAGGTGACGCACTAGGGCGTATGAATCCCTTATCAAGATTCTCTTGGAGTTGCTTCTTCAATTCCTGCAACTCAATTGGGGCCATTCTATAAGGTGTCTTTGAAATAGGCAAAGCACCCGGTACGAGTTCTATTGAAAACTCAACTTCACGATTTGGTGGAAGACCCGGTAATTCCTCCGGAAAGACATCATCAAACTCCCGCACAATGGGCATATTCTTAATCGTGAGTTTCTCACCAACTATTTGAGATAAATAACCTTCATTTAGTGGAATCAATACCCATAAGATGGAAGAAATTTCCACTGGAAGGTTATGTTCATCCTTGCATTGATAGACGATCGTAGGTTGATCTGGAATATGAAATGTGACTTCCCTTCTTTGGCAATTGATATGAGCTCCATGTAGAGAAAGCCAATCCATGCCAAGAATCACATCAAATTCCACTAAAGGAAGGATCACAAGATTTGCAGGAAGCACTTTCCCACAAACTTCGATCGGAGAAGAATTATAAACTTCTGATGCGATTGTTGTGCCATTAGGTGTTGTCACAGCTAACTCAACATCTAATTGTTGAGGTAATACGGTGATACCCTTAGAAAATTTTTCAGAAATAAAAGAGTGGGTGGATCCAGAATCAAATAAAACATTTGCTACTTTAGAGTGGATAGTAAGTGTACCTTTCACCACATCGTTATCGTACTCCACATCGCTGATAGAAATTGCATGTGACTTTCCTTTGTCTTTAGCCTTAAGAGTTTGTTGACGTCGACCATCATCATCAACCCTTGGATTTGGGCATTGATTGGCATAATGCCCCATCTCCTTGCACTTGAAACATTGAAGTGTAGTAGGTTCATTCTGTGTATCCCTTCCTTTGTTTGCATCATTAGACATCTTCTTCCCATTATCACGGCATTCAAATGCCCGATGACCTTCCTTTCCACATTTAAAACATTTACTTGTCCCTTTAAGACAACTCCCTCCATGTTTCTTTCCACACTTTGAGCATAAGGGAAAGTTCATCTTCTTTTCCGTGTGCTCTTTAGATTTTTCTTTGAATTCCATCTTCCTCTTCTTATCAAACCCATGTGACTGATGGGTTACTCCAATCTCCATCTCGACTTTGAGAGCACATCGAACGATTTCCTCGTAGCTATTGAAGTCCCTTATGGCTAACGCCCTTCGAAGACTTGGTTTTAAGCCACTAAAGAATAGATCGATCTTACTCTCAGGTTGGATAATAATACCAGAAGCGTACCTTGCAAGTCTTGTAAAATTTTCTTCATAGGTACTAACAGATTCATCATCCCTTTGCTTCAGTTCAAGGAACTCTTTCTCCATCTTTGTTTGGAGAATACGAGGGAAGTACTTATTGAAAAATAAGTTCTTGAACTCGTCCCATTCCATAGACTCAATTTCATCCCTTTGCCTCGTATTCTTAACAAGATTCCACCATTGATCCGCATCTCCTTCCAAACGATACACTACTAGGATGACTTTATCATGATCAGAACATTGAAGAACTGAAAATATCTTTTCAGTAGTACTAATCCATTGTTCAGAAACTAATGGATCAGTAGACCCGCTGAAAGATGGTGGACGCTGCCTCATGAAGGATTCAACAGAATGTTGCTCCCTCCTTTGTTCGTTTGGAAATCCCGCATGATTCATAGCTTGAGAAAGTTGTGTGAGCATGGCTACAAGATTTTGCATTCCAGCTCCCATATCGTTTGGTTGCTCAGGGGGACAATCATTGCATTGCCCATCGCATTCCGCATTAACACGGTTCCTTCGGGTTCCAGCCATTGACTAAAACCAAGAAGAATAGTGTGAGCAACACTAATTATAATAGGAAACCACATAATTCAAGAATAAAATTTTCATGCTTATGGTCTTATCCTAGGTTATTCATGGCCATTTCTAAGATTGTGTTCTATGCTTAGACTTATCCTTAGGGTTCTTACTAAGGCTTTCACATCCTAGTTTCCAAAGGTTGACTATACCTTTCCTCTGATACCAACTATAACGACCCACACTTTACATACATTGTTAATACTTCAAAATTGAAGCACACTTATTACAACATATGACAAAACCACAAAGGACCGTATAGGTATAGTGTCTTTAGAAACTAGGAAACATAAACAACTGGTTCATAAATCTTCTACAGTGTCTCCCATTTATTACATCATATCTAGGGTCCCTTTTAGCATATTCTACTTAATATCCATCTTCCTGACCTGGGGAAAAGAAAACATAAAAGGGTGAGCTCAAATGCTCAGCAAGGGAAAATAAAGGAAATAAAAATCATATCATATCTTTATCAAAACCTGCAAAAGAGATCATAATATCTTAACATGGAATAAATCATAGAAGTGAAAATGAGATCCCCATAATCATAACATAAAACTTGAAACTTTGTGGCATGCACACATAATCATGGAAAATCATTTCTTGTTAGTCATGACTCATTGCCAAGACTATCTTAGTGGACAAAGTCCCTTTCTGAACCGAGTTCACTCCTCGTTTCAGTCCTGTATCACTGAACCGAAATAACCTTCCGTTCCAGCTATGTCTATCTCATGAGATATAAAATCTTTACTCAATGCATTGGAGGGAGATATAGGTCCCACCCATCTTATAATGAATCCTTTCTTATGTGTGCCACATAATCATAAATCATACATCATCGCATAACACATGTAACAAAAATGGGATTCTTGAACCATCATGACATCATAAAATAAATCTTATAAGGAAAATGACTTCATAAAAATAATCCCCTCACAACATAATCAAATCAATGTAATTAAAGGGATAAAAACAGAACCCTTTATTATCTTAGATGGAAAATAATTTTGATAAAACACTTGAATTGAATTCTTGAGGAAAATATCCTTTCTTTTTCAAAATCAATTTCTTTTCACAAAACATCATGCAATTTTAAAAGAAAGATATTTTATTGAAAATAGTCATGAAATCTTTTAGAGGAAGCTTCATAAAAATAAGGCTTCATAAAACAGTAGAAATCCGTTCGTGCCGTATAAAAAAAAACATTCTTCGTACTTTTGTCGGAAAAGTCAAAAAAGTACCTCGTACGGAAAAACGACAAAAGATTCCTTTCATATTCTTTACTAAAAAAATCACCTAAGGGTAAAATTGGATTTAAACTATTGCAAGTGGATGGAAACAATATTACATATTGAGGGAACATGGATGTGGATGATAAAATACACCCCATTAAATACTTACGAATAAACAATCTCGGATAAAAATGAGATTGTGATATTTCCCTTACCTTAGGTCCGATTTGCTTTGTTCGTGTCCGAAGCTCCTGTATAATGGTTTAAATAATGTTATTGACTTATTCCAGAATCATACATATTGATATGATATCATATATGGTCATATTATTAGCTTCTTGTTAGTAATATTTCATTGTTACTTGTTACTCGGGTCTTTATAACTTTTTGTTCTTATGCGTGTTTTGTCGAATAAATTCTTATTCTTATCTTTAGGTTATAGATAATTCATTTCCAGAATGGTATTAGTGTAGTATATACCATATTCATTCATTCAATTCATTTATATAATCATTATGAAATGAAGATCATGTAGAACGAATCGCATCACATCGTGGAGACGGTATTCCGTACGTACGCACGAGTGATGATATCGTTCCTATGATCGTGGAATTGTATTGGAGTATATATATATATATATTATTTCAGTATCAATATTACTTAATAATAATCATATATAGTTACTCATTACACCATTATACCCATCCTTGTAAGGTGATGGTGGAAAATAGATTACACCACGGCGTGGAGACGGTATTCCGTACGTACGCACGCGCGGTGATTTCATTTTTCCGTAGGATGGATAGAAGGTGAATTAGGGTTGTTTCATATTTATAATAACATATCAGTATGTAAGTAATACTGATGTTATTACTTTATCATGAAACAACTAAAGAAGAAAAATTTGAAGAAGAAAGAAATTGAAAAGATCGGTAATGGATATTACCTCTTCTTTAGAACGCCTCTTTGAATCCTCCACTTAAGGAACTAAGATTGGTCTTTGGAGAAGACCAGGACCTCTAGGATTATTCTAGGGAAGTGGAGAGGAGAAAATGGCAGGGGTTGGCCGAGCTTGAGTGCTCAAATTGGTGTGAGGAGGAGGGGGAGGAGGTGCCCTTTTATAAGGGAGGAGAGGGGCACCTTAGGAATATCTCAAAATATTATTTTATATTAAAGTCAAAATCGATTTATAATGGTTCCAAAGGGTATTATTTCGAAGCTAAAGTGGGTATGGGTGGAAATCCTATCAACCAATAGGATTTAGACAAGTTTAGGGTATTATTGTAACCTTATCAATTAGATTTAACTCTAAGTTAATTAATTTAACTTTTACCGTGTCTTTTTGTTTTCTTTCACTATATGGTTAATACACTTACTATAACATGCCAAACGAACCCCAAATTGTTTATTATTAATATATATATCCTTATCTAAGTCATTTGGCCGAACCTTAGATTTTTAGGAATAAAATAACAATTAATAATATAATATTTGATTTAAAAACTATTTTGTGTCAATTTTGACACTATTTGATATATGATTTTTGTGAAAGTCATAACAGAATTATATGTTCGAACCAAGTTGATTAAATCAACAATAATATATCATAGTAACCTAGAAAATTAGTTGAATTCATAAAAAGTCTCAAATTACATTTATTTTGATATTTATATTATCAATTTTGTCAATATTTCATTAATAAGATAATTACTGCATCATCTTTGTGTCATAAATAAATTAAATTATTTGATGTCTAAAAATTACAAATAAAATACCATCATGTAGGAAATCTTTTTAGCTTTCTAATTAATATTTACAATCGAATTTATATTATGTATAACCCTATATTAAAAATGATTTACTTATTAAACTTTGATTTTAACTATTTTAACCCTTCTTTAAATAAATTAATAATAAATGTCCTAATCTAATCCAAGTGGGCCTAAATGGTCATATTTTATTCCTAAGTTTGTTTTTGGTCGAATTACACTTGTCCAATAGAATTAGGACATGTGTTAGGGTAATATTAATATCATATTTACCCTTAGTTACCCTATTTACTATTAACCGCGGTAAAAATAGTAAAAAGTTACTATTCACCAAAAAATTATTTTCATCTCATTGAACCACATTTTAGTCCTTGATATTAACCGTGTCTCTCGGATTTTTGAAATTCCATTCACAGAAGCGGTAAAATTAAGTTTTATGCAAAATCCAGTTTTTAACCTACCACTTAGTGGTTTCACTATTCATCAAAAATTGAAAGTTTTCAGAAAAATACCAAAATTTCACCCTAGGCTAATTTCGATATTCTGAGTCCAAAAATGAAGTCCATTTTGAAAAATAAAATTTATAAAATTTCAAAAAGTGGTTATTACTATTCATAACGGCTAGTTTTAATAGCATATTGTTGTTTAGTGAAACTCGGTATTGCGTACGACGCAAGCTATCGAGGAAGGTCGCGATTGCGTGTAAAGCAATCCAAGCAAGTGTTGTGTAGAAAAAGATTCCTTTGATGATTTATATAACATAAAAGTCTTGGGTGTTACAACTATGGTTGGATGTGTTTATGTTTTATAAAGGCAATGCCTTCCTAGTTATCGGGATTTATGCCTTTGGTGTTAGTCGCCAGCCCCTGCCTTATGGAAGACGGGCTTGGGGTAGTCACGACACGGGCCCCGAGGATAGGTCGTGACATAATGGTTTTATAATGGGATCAGATCAAGAAGGAAAATATCTCTAAGCTATATGGTAATGGTAGGATGATCCTATTAGAGAGGGAGGTATCAATATAATAAGCATTGAGTAGATTATGCACTATATGCAGACAAAGCTTGCATAAGATGTTCTTGAAGGAAACTCTCTTTGGTATAAGTTTATAAAACATAAATATAGAAGGACAATCCAACTCTTCATATTGAGAATTATAATGAATATCTACTTTGGTATATGATTTAGTTTCACCTTTGTCTTCTTTATGATTACTCATGACGAATCATGGTATATAGTGATTTAAAATTTTGGAATGAGAATTATTCGGGACATATTATTTGATTATCAGGGTTTCCAATACCATATATATCCATTTAGACTTCCAATAATTATTCAAGGTTCACCATTATTGTTCCTAAAAATGACCATAAGACTCTTTTCACCATCATTAAACTGCCAGAGGAACCTGATCATTGTGGTTTTTACTCCCATTGGTTCAAGTTCTTTTTGTGTGTTTGAGTTTCATAAAATTACCCATGTCCAATAGAATTTATATGCATGAGTGGATATGATTTGGCAAAAATACATTCTTATTAAGTGTTTTTTGGGTATAGTGGGTTCTCAATTGTGTTATTACTACTGATTACAAAATGAAACACAAATATATTCTGTTGTAATTGAAATTATTATGTTGTGATTCCATTGTATAATGTACCTTTTATCTCTTCTATTAAGATTAGTGGAGAAATATATATTTTACCTTCTTGGGGGTTTATTTGGGATCTAATTTTGATGAGATTCATTAGATTTTTTCTTGGCTTCTTGGTTTCATGGTTATATCGACTCTCATAAAAAATATCAACCACATAATATGGTATTTGTAGAAGGTTGTTAGATTATTTGGGAAGTGGGTAATAATGCTAGACATTAAGTTAAATGGTGCAAATTCCCCTTCCTCAAAGTGAAAGTTCACTCACTTATCACCAATCTCGACTCACTGGTCAAACATAGGGAATTATCTCCCTCAATCAAGAAACTAATCACCCTATATTCTCTAACCATGAATTGGAAGGTAGAGTCTCATAGGGATGATGGGTGTGATGGAATGCACCCAGGAATGACTCTAGGATCAATATAGATGGTGTATGTGAACATAGAGTTATGAGGGGAGTAGGTATCATTAAAGACATTAAGGGGTTTGTTTTACTATATTTCAGTGATTTTTATGGACAAGGGAACTCTCTCATGGAGGAGACCTAAGTTATGATTAATGGAATTTCATTGTGTAAGATTTATAACATTTAATTATATTTAATAGAAATATATTCTACCTTGGTGACCAAATTCTTGATAGATTTTCTCCTTATCCATTGGTTCACCTACTACTACATTATATCTTGTTGAGGTCCACTTAATCAGGATGTGGAGATTCTATATACTTGGTGTGAGGGGAACATGGAATCTAACAATCCATCGTCTAAGGAATACAAGAAGAAATTTTATTATCTAATACTTCACTAGTTCTTTCCCTCTAGACTATATGACTATAGTCAGTGGGAATGTTGTCATGATCCATTATTTCATACCTACTTGAGATTTATAGTTGGTGTTTCTCACCACTTCAATAAAAATATCTAATTTTAAGTTTGTGAGATATTATTATTTGGGATTACATACCATGTATCTATACATCACATGAAAAATTTTATTCATGATAGTGGTTATGAGATCATAGAGACAACCTTTTATAAATTATATTAGCTTTTCATCCACTTGGTGGTTGTTTTTATGTGTATATATGATTTATTTATTACGATGATTTAGGTATACCGATTTATCTAGGTGATAAAATTTGAGAATGGTTGGGTGATACTATGGTGGTAGAATTTTACATTATTTTGATGACCACTGCTTAGTTTTGGTTATGAAATAATGGATTTTTATTTATGTTTTGGTTTTGGGACATTCTGAGGACTTTATTTTTTAGTATGTATTGATGTAACTTTTTTTCTATGTTTACATGTTATGTTGGGGTACTAAACCATAGAGTTTATTTTTTTGTTATTCAGATAGTATTCTTTGGATTAAAGGAATCAAAATCATGAAATAATATTTTTTAGTGAGTTTTTTTCATATAGATATATTTTACTAGTATAATATATGGATGAGTAATGTTGAAATTTCAAATTTTTTAATTTTTTTGGGTTCACCGTGAAATTTAAAGAATATTTTTTATGATTTTTATAGGTTTAATGTTCCCCCATTTCTCATTGAAACACTGATATTAGTCTGAAACCCTATCATATAGGAAATATCTCTATAGTTTATACCCTTGAATTGGGAATTTATAGGGAGTTTGAAATTTTTTTCATGGGTTTTGTTTTGGGTTTGTGTTAATGTTCACCTATATCAAGTAATATCTATAGAGTTAAATAAAAAATTAAGAAAATACATTATATATATCAATATTATAATTGTTACTTAATAAATATAGAAATAATGATATGGAATATACCATAATACATAATATATGATAAAATCACCACACTATCAAATGGTCGGGTGATAAAAATAGAGACTATAATTAAAGAATGGTTATGGATTGATAAAATGAATATTTACATGATAGATCTAATAATTTGAATGACCTAAAATTCATATACTAAATCCATTACCTTATGAAATCTATATACTATAGCTATCCAAGGTTTTAAATATAATTTAAATGTTATTTTTCTTTCATTAACTGATAAATGCAAGACCTCCCAAACAATTTGAGATAACTCCATGAAGAATTTGATCAAATTTAATTTTTGAAATGAATTTAATTTCAATAATATATAGAATATTATAAATAAAATTTATTTTATATGTATTTTCCATTTATAAATGCAAAAAAATATTAGATATGAATAATAATCAAGGTAAAAAAATATATAAAATTTCAATCACTCATCATTCATAGTGTAATAATGTAAGGACCTTACCTAAAGAAACTTCCTTCATACTAAATTACTATTGGACTCTAGTGCATTTTTAGATCACTATTTTTTGATGAAAAGAATTGATCATAAATGATAATTATTTGGGAATTTTTCTACCATTTTATAACTCTTATAATACATATAAAATTCATATTAAAAATCCTACATGACTAGTCCATAAGTGAGATGATACCCAAAATATATGACTATAAGAAAAACCCACATGGTCCTAAAATTAGATCCTACAGCCTCAATATATATATATATATATAACATCTATATGAGTACATAGAAAACATATATAAATATGTATAATAATAATAATTTTAAAAAACCATAATTATATTCAGAAAATATGTAAAATAAAATAAGAATAATGACCACAAGGATTAAATAAATAACCCATTATCTTGTAATTGGATTTTAAAACTCAACTAAAATTCAAAATAATTGATCACCACTATAAAAATATCCTAATGAAATGTATATATATTCAATTTCTTCTAGTTCTTGTATAAATACCACATTATTCTTGAGAATTTGTTGAGTATGAATGACTATATAATATTTTCCCCATGTTCCCTTGTAGAGTCATAAAAATTATATTCATTTAATTTATAAATTTTAACGGGTATTTATTTAACCTCTGTAATTAAATGTGTGAAATAAATCCTCAATGATATAAAAAGGTAATTTTATTGCAACATTTGGTTTATATTGAAACTTTTAACTTGGTGTACAAGTTTTATTATATGGGTTGTTTATAGAAGTTGGATGGGGTTTGAGTGGGTTTCATGGTTTTCATAAATAGTTAAATAACCATGAATAGTAATGCATCTCTAATATGCAGCTAATTCATGGTTTATTCATGCCTGTTCATTTTAAATATTAATTATAGAGTTTTTTATGTAGTATGAGTTACAAAATTAGTGCACGATTAAATGACCATGTAGTTAAACTGTACCCATTAATTAAAGATTCACTTTTTTATTTTTAAACCACAAAACACCTATATTGGACCTTTATAAACCATCCTTGAACTTTTTAATCGATTATAGGAATAATTTTAAGTGATTTATATGGTTATTAAAAATCACTTGATGGTTTTATTTGTATGAATGAGTAGATTTAATCTTGGATCAATAATAAGTAAAATCCCTAGATATTTTTATTTTTCATTGATCAATATGAACAATTTTTATCTATTTATCTTTGAAATTGAATGTGAAAATTGATTCTATATATGGATTATGATATTTTTTACCATGAATAACATTTTTATGGATTTACTTTGTGATACTTATAAGAATTTTTCTATGATATGACCAAGATATTTTTAAGGCAAGAGATCCAAACATTTTTATTTATGTGACTTGCAGATTTTCATATTTTTATTTTTATGGATTTGGGATAATGCTCAAAGTATATTAAAATTAGTAATAATTAATAAGATTTATATGAATATATATTTTAAATTTATCTTATAAATTAATGGATATGGTAAATTATTAAATTATTTTTCAATTAGTTTAATGTGTGAGAATTGAAGATGATGAGAGAATAAATTAATTACATGATTTGATTGAGTAGATTTCTGGTGCTTCCTTATTAAAAAATTTACAAGTATAGAAATATTAAATAAATTAGGAAGTTTTAAATGAGATCATATTGTTTTAAATGAATTTATGTGGTTAAATTAATGAATTCTATAGAGTAAAAAATGATTGGTGTACATGTAAAAGGGTATTTATATGAAAAAAATGATTAATTAGAGTTTTTATGTAAGTTATGACTAAATTTGTGAATTGGTAATATATAAAATATATTTATTTCATATTTTTCATATGAAATTATGAAGTGTGTTAAATATTGATTAATGATTAGATGGAACTTATGAAATAAATAGGGTTTATGGAGATATATATGATTTAATTATATTATTTTTATGAGGAAATGTGTATATAAAGTGAATGAAGATAATAAATAATTTTTTGGTTTATAATTAGAAATATGGGAATTTTTAGAGATTTAATAAATTCAAATAAATCATGTTTTTGAAGTGGAGTTACAGTCTAAGATTTTGGATAATAATGAAGATGTGAATCATTGTTATAATCCAGTTTCTTGATCAATGATATTATGAATATTTTTAAAAGTGTTTTATGTAGAATATTATGATTTTATGTTGCTCAATTTTATCAGCGTAGTTGTTGAAATGACGATGTGATACCGTGTTTTAGATATAATTAGATTTCATGATTTGATAATTTTTTTTATAAATGTTTGAGTGTGGTTTTCATACTCAAATAAGGATGTGTATTATTTTTTGTTTTGTTATCAAATTTATGTGGTATATATAGATGTGGTATTCCCTAATAATGAGGTAGTATAGAAGTATTTGGTATTTCCTAAGGATGAGGTGGTATGAAGGGATGTTTTATTCCCCATATAGGTATGATTGTTATTGCGGTAGTTATACCACTGTGTAGTTATTATTGTTATAGTTCTACATCTTAACCCCAGGTGATGTTTTGAGAAATATTGAGACATTTGGATATTTTTGATACTAATAATAATTTATTGAGATTTGTAATTGAATAATAAACACATAGTATTATTGTGTTTGTCTAGGGAAAAAGTTTTTGAGAAAGAAAGAGTGGATATGTTTAATGTATTGGATTTTGTTTTAAGTACGTAAATTGTATTTAAACTCGCATTAAGATAATTAATACTATGTGAGGTGATAGTTATTTGGATGTTTGAATGTGTTTGAAATAGGTTCAGAGAAATTTAGAGAATAATTGAAGTGAATATGATCTTATTTAAAGTATTATGGAATTTTAGAGTTGAAAAATGTTGAAGTCCAATTTAATAAGAGTCATTTTTATAGAATAGAGAGAAATATAAGAAAATTAAAATTATATAAGTCATTACTATGACTTTGTAAGTGTAATTTAATCACTAGAATGGATAATTAGATAATGTATGATAACTTTATAAGAGTCACCCATGACTTCATAAGAGTCATCCATGACTTTGTAAGATCCCTCAAATATAGATGATATTGAAATTACAACAAAAGAAAGACTTCATAAGAGTCATGAAACACTTCATAAGATTCATTAATGACATTAGAAGAGTCATACAATATAAATGGTATTGAAAATATGACAAAGGAATGACTTCATAATAGTAATTGTGCACTTTATAAGATTCCTTCATACTTCACAAGGATGATTATATGAGTTCATAAGGATGATTCCATGAATTTATAAGGGACATTCATTAATTATATATAGTCATTATGGAGTTTGTAAGGGTGATATGAATTTCAAAAGGCTAACCTACATTCTTTAAGGGTAACCTTTACTTTATAAGGGTAAATAATTTACTAAACTATGACAAAGTTAGATGATCCAAAAATGGAAGGGAAACATAAAGACTCCATAAGAGTCATTTTTAATCATATGAAATACAAATAACTATCTGAAAATTTGGTAAATTCATGGAACTATAGAATATTTTGTAATATTCATTTTACTCTTATGATATTGTGTTTATAGGGAGTTCATAATTTTCAAGGAAATTATTTCGAGAATAATTATTTTTGGAAATTAAAGAATAATTTAGTGTTTTAATAAAATCATACATTGCTAAATATGATCTATTATTGTTTAATCATAAAAATGGAGTTTTTTATTCAATATATTGGAGAAATAAAATTCATGTCATGGAGATGTTTTTGTGATGTGAAAGAGAAAATCAATTATTAACAAACCACTTGGTCATACTACAACCTGTATAGTTCTTATGTGATAAAATATAAAAGATTTAAAATAAATGAAGGGGAAATAATTTGTAAGAATAAGAATAATTTGAGATAATTTTAAGGGAGTTATATATTTGAATTTGGATTCACAATTCAAATTCAATCGAGATTATACTACTATTGTGTGAGATAAATAAATAGGATCTTGTGTGCATGAAGATTATAGACGTATGAGTGTTGTGAATATAAAAAAGAACATAAAATTTCACTGTAAAAGTGGTAATTGTAACACCCCAATACTTTAAAATATATTTTCTTTAAAATAAATTTAATTTCATCGATAGCTTATGATGCACACAATAATAGATTTAAAAAAAAAATTTAGTCATTATTTACGCACCTAATTTAAAATTAATTTTTAACACTTTTAGAAATTTTATTTGAAAAAATAAAATTATTTTTTAAAATTTTAATATAAAAATTATATTAGGTTTAATTTTCATGATTTTTCTAAGAAGTTTCATTTTTTGATGAATAATGAAAAATACTAAATTTTAAGTTAAAACCACCTTTTCATTTAAATAAATTATAAGGTTAAATTATATTTTTAATTGGTTTTAAATAAATATTAGTTAAATTTTATATAAATTAATCAAATTTAGTTTATTATAATCAATTTCATATTAAATTTTTATATAAAACCATTATAAACTTTTGAACATTTTCACTTTAAAAACTCGCTTTCTCGTCACATCTATAAGGTTAATTTTAAATTAAATCACACCACTTATGCGAGTTTAATTTAAAAAAATGGATTCCATATTTGGAATCATAATAATTTATATTATCTATTAAGGTCAAATTAATTTTTTACCACAATAATTAGTGAAAATAGTTAAAATTTATTACAACGATTAAGGTAAAAACAAGTTTGCTTAGCAGTTAAACTAGAATTTTAAGAGTGAAGATGACCTAAAATATTATATAAATTTTATTTAATGAGTTTATTTTGACTTTTTTCACCAAATTATAAGAAATTTTGAAATTTATTTCTACTTTACTTTGAATATGACCCATATAATAAGTAAATAAAAAGACAAAAAAGATACATTTCTTACTTTTAATATATATAATGCTTTGAGATAGGGAAAAATAAACATCAATAAGATTATACATATTATTTTGAAATATAAATTCTTATTTTTTATCATAATAATTTATCTTTAATTTTTATATATGAATTAGTTACTTAAAATGCTTAAGAAATGCCAACACAATAATTATTTAGTTAATAATTGGCTAAAATAAATGAAACTAGAAATATTAAAAGTGAATTAAATTGAATTAATTATTATATTACATTAAATTTGGATATTGATATATAATTATATATATTTTTTTCACTTAATAGATTCAAATTACATCATTGTATTGATATTTTTAAATTTAAATTAATTAAATAATGTAATAATTGACATTAATGTTATTTTATAATAAATGATATTTTATTAAATAATTTAAAATTACTAAAAAACACTATAATCTTCTAAGTAATTTTTAAATGTTAAAAAATATCAAATATGGTCCATTTATGTATCAATTTATTTTTTATAATAAACATATTGACCCCTAAATTGTAAAAACTTTGTTAGAGAGGTTAGTGTTAATGCAGCGTGTTTGCACGTTACATGTGATTCTGTTAAAATTAATTTACAAAACATATGAGTTTTTTATTTTATAAATTAGTTTTTATATTTATAATAATTGGGTCTAAGTTTTATAATAATTATCACTTTAATTTAGTATTAATTTATAAATTAACCAGGTAATAAAATTAGTTAACATAGTGAAAACCTGAAATGGTAAAAATTGGGAAACTTAAAAGTTAAGGGAAAAAATGTTTAAAACATGTATTTAATTTTGTGGTGGAGGTTTTTATCTAACATATAATCCATACCCAACTTTAATTATCAATTTTTGATCCACTTTATGTAATATTTACCTCCCAATAATGACTCTTTTGAGTATTCAAAAGAATGCCATTCCTCTTCAACTATAAATGGAAACTCACTCTCGTCACTTATTCACACCTATAAAGACATTTGGATTGAATAAAAGCTACCAAAATCAATCAAAAACTCGCTGAACCTCATATTATAATCCTTATTTTTGGTATAAATCTAACTTATGAAGGTGTTAGTGAAAATCAAAGGAATATACCCGAAGAAGAGGTAATGTTATTCCATATACATCTTTATTTTACTTCTTTATCAAAGTCCTTCAATTTCTTTTATACCATGATAAAATAATAAAATTAGTATCTTCCATATAATTTTATGTTATTCATAATAATCTCATGACCTAAAACCATCTCTAATTCCATCAAATGGGTTATTAAATTATCATTCGTGTGTACGACAAACTACTATCTCATGAACATATGTCATTCATTTTTTCATTTAAACCTCTCAAGGATGGGTATCATGATATATATAAATCATATATATTATATTTATAACATATTTATTCCTCAATAGTCATTATATCACATATATATTATACCTTCCATTCCTTAGGAGATATGATAACGTCGCTCATGTTTACGGAGGACTACCGCCTCACGAAATGATGTGATTCTTCTTTCACTAACGCTTTACATGGGAGGTGATAAAGATAAATTTAATAATTATATATGATATAAATTAAATAATTATTATATTTTTGAAATATTTATCATTATTTAAAGATAATATATATATCATTTTATTTCTTTCATTTTCACTCATGTAAAGATAACATTGTTCTTGTACGTGTGGACTACCACATTCACAAAGTAATGTGGCACTCTTTTCATGACCACATCACATGGATGGAATATATAAGTATATAATATGTAATTAATTATAATATTATATTTATTTAATGTTAAAATATCACTTACCTCATTTCCATAATGATCATTGAAAAATGGAAGTGTTACACTCACGTATGTAAGGCCAACCATCTCCACCATCATAACATACTTCATTTTTCATAACCATAATTCATGATTGGTTTGAAAAGTATAATTAATTTATTAATATAATAATTATGTTATTATTATTATTATTCTATATTAGATTAAAATCAATAATATGTGCAAGAATAAGATATTTAGTGACAAAACACGCATAAAAAAATAAACCAAGTAACACCCGAAACAATGAAAATAATGAATAATTATTAAAAAATAGGTGATAAGATATTATAAAATGATCATATATAATATTATAAATATTAATATTGTTCTATAATAAGTTAATTACATTTTTAAAACCACTAAAAAGGAGGTTAAATCACATTCAATCAGAAGGAATCATGAGGTAAGGTATTTCGTCTAAATTTACATTCCATTAAGGCTTATATGTTATTATGAACCAATTAACTTTTTTTGTGGTGTATATACTTCCCATTTTGCATGAAATATCTTGAATATAAAATAAACAACACCGTGGAACATGGGGTGTCATAAAATCCTCACCATGCCACTTTCTACTCCCATAAAGTATAGTTGAAACAAAATATGTGAGAAAAAGAAAGATCCTAAGGGGAAAGTAACTCAAAATAACCACTAAAACTCAAAGGGAACAACTAAAACCCTAAAACAATGATCGAACCGATCAACCATAGGGTTTTCCAACATCTCCAAGAACAACCAAAACTAAACCTCAAATAAGAAGTCCTGTGAAGAATTAGAGACCTGATATGGTTCCCCCACCATTTAGAATTCATCTAACATAGTGGGACCAAATAAAAACTTTCAGAAACACATCCTCAGACAATTGATAAATAATCCGAGAAACACACTCTCAAACCAAAGTACTTACCAACCCAAAGGAAGGACGAATAACTAAAAGTAGCCTTAAAAAATGACATGAGATCTCAACTTGGGTCATGATGCACACAGATAGCCTAGGGTCAAAACTGGGATCACCCTCATACAGTGAATCTGAATGGACACAACTAAACACCAGCTAGTAGACCAAACTCAACTAGTGAATCAAACACCCTATTCAACTTATCATACACTCCATTCCTCTCTCATTTCCAAACATGAGCACCTCAAATGATTAAGAAAAAAACGGGATAAACCTACTACCTTCAAGAAGGGTTCTCTAAAATGACAAGGCTCATCAACATATAACTCATAGCCAACCAAAAAACACCCATAAGGGTGGGAAAGTAAGTAATAATTACATAAATGAAACTAGGGATTCCATGAAATGAAATAAAAATCCATAAAAAATAAACACATAAAAAGAGGACCACCCACAAGATTTAAATAACCACATCCCAAGATCCAAAACCTAGATTACAACCCCAAAGGAAAGGTATCAAAATGACAACCCAAAAAATGATCAAGCCCGAGATATCTTCAAAAATATTAACTTAAAAAACCTTTTAAGATGACCCAAATTTCCACAATAGAGTAAAACACTTAGAGACTTGATACATGAGATATTAACATCACTTAGAGCCCCACACTGGAAGAACACCAGAGATAATTTCTAGACCAGCCAACTTCTATTCACATGGACTCAATGAAAACCTTCTAAAAATATTTTAGGATCAATACAAATATATTTTAAATAGAATAAGGATTATGGATACCTTTGAAGAAACATGATTTATTTGGATCCCTAAACACCAAATTCAGAGAAAATATAGAAATCCATGAAAGGTGATCAATGTACTCCCTCACAGGTTGGTCATCCTAATAAAGGCTCACATTCTAAAGATCATTCTCCACTTTCACGTCCTAAAGGAAGAAAAACTAAATAAACACCATCTTGGAGAGCTCCTAATAAATACATCCACACAACTGAGAAGGTACCATTGATTTCCACTAAACTCGGGTAAAAATTAAAAGAAGTCTCTTAACATCTTTTAAACATGAATCATCAGGTGTTCCAAGAGAATTGGGGACCACCTCAATCTCTTCCAACTACAACACTTATTATAAATACCCTTGATAACCACTGAATGAAGGATAATACTGATTCAAAAAGTCAAAGATGAGGTCTAAGAACATGAAAGGTTCCATACCCAGCACTCAATTCAGAGTATGGTTAGGAAAAAGAACTAGATAAACTCCTTAGACCATTATTAGGGGAATAACAAAAACAAAAAAAGTCATGAACCATATCAATTCATGCTTCAAAACATAAACCAAATGATTCCTTCATAATTAGTAATTAAGTCTAAAACAATAATCCCTCAAACTAGTCATAGAATATTTATTAAGGAGTTTTTAATTTCCCCTCCACTAAGGAACATTCATAAAACCAAGAAAAACCATCATTTAAAATAAAATAACCTTACAGGTACACATAATTCCAAAATAAGGCATATCACAAAACCCATTTCAAAATCCATTTTTTTCTTTGAAAACCAAGAATCCATGAATTGATCATAAAAACTCATTTCCCCATTTAAAATACATTTCAATATTTTTTTAAAACAAAATCACCTTTTCGACATTGAAACACCGTCAAACCCCATTTTAAAATCAGTTTCTTTCAAGAAAACTCAAAGAAGAAAATTTGAAATATCCAATAAAACCAATTTTAAAAAATAAAGATTTTACAAAAATCCTTTCATTTTCCAAAACTAGTCTTTAAAATACAAGAACAAAAAAAATAAACAATCAATCATTACAAAGTGTACACAAGAACCACATCCCAAAAAAGGGAAACTAAACACTCCTAAATCCACCTTCAACAAGTAAGAATCACTTTTGAAAAATCTAGAATCACGAAGAGTCAAAATAGGATAAATGGGGAAGAAAAGTGATGTGAAAAATTTGGCCACATAGGTTGGAAAATCATTCTCGAACCATTAAACACACCCTATAAAAAAAGTAGACCCAATCACACAGGTACCACATGGTTTCCCAAGCCATTAAAGCTTGTTGTGTAGCTCAGGTGTTCCTCCCTTTCCACCCAAAAAACTAAGGAGAAACCCCTCAATATCAATTACATAATCACAGGGGATCAAAAACACATAAATCACAATGAAATCCATTAAAAAAACTAAAACAAAATCAAATTCAAAATTCAAAACCCAACTTTTCATGAAAGCTTAAGGCTTAGGATCAGAAAAAGATAGCTAGAATCTCCCCACCCTTACCTCTCAAGCTCCAATAAACTTAATCTCCCTTCTACTAGGACATCCCCAAATAATAAAGGATACACATGATGTTTAGGATCCTACCAAAAAACTTAATTTCTCTGATACCAATTTGTAATGAACTAGCTCGAGTTGCCACCAAACCCAACACTAAACCTAGTCCTCCATAAGGTTTGAAGAGTATTACTGATCCCCATGGGATAGAAACTAGTGCATTGCCATTATAGGAATCCATTTGGGAATATTTTCCCAAATAATATATATATATATATTGTAAATAAATAAATATAATATCCAAAATAAATAAAAATTCCACCATGTCACAACCAACTATAATAATCTAACCAATTTTTATAAATATAAAATCATCTATAAAAATAAGAAAATAACAAGTCAACATATAAAAAACTAACTAAGAAGGAAAAATACAAATAAACTCCAGATGAGACTAAACCATCTCTATACAACCTCTATTTTCTCACCACCACCCAACTCATCCCAATCAGCCACAATGATCAAAAAAGAATCCAATAGGGAACTTGGAACCTGAAATATATAGGCATGAGTAAAAAATACCAATAGGTCACCACAACATGATGAATTTATGAAATATTTTTCATAAATAAATTCATCAATTATAGTTTGGAAATAAACTAAAAAAATAGTCTTTTCATGAATTTATCATGGAAAATGAAAACAATTCCAAACATATATTACAAAACATTTCACTTTTTTTCCTAAAATTGTAAAAAATTATTTGAAAACATCTCCACTGACCTAATTCACTCAAAAACCAATGTCTCATTTACATTTATAAAAAACCCACTTTTTTAATTTAAATGAAATAAAATATTCTAAAAAATTTTACTGGTCAAATCCATTTTTAAACCAAAACACCCATTTTGAAATCCACTTTAAAAATTCAAACAAGAGACACTAATTTCAAAATGGTTTTCCAAACATCTTTGAAAAATAATTTTTGAAATGAAAATACCCAATGAAACACATGAGTCAACTATCACAAGTAGGCACCATGTATCATAAGGAATATATCAAATATAGATAAGAAGAGGTTCCATAAGAATAAAATCTGGGGAAATGATACAAACTAGTACTCGATCAAACTCCCATCAATCAATAACTAATCTAGAAATTGAGTGTGTCATGGGATCTACCCTGGGATTACTAATGTTAAAAGAACCTATCTATATAAGAGTATACCAACTCCTGAATCAACTATTGGCATACACCGAATTTCAAACTATAAGTCATCCAAATATCCCACACAAGACTCTTTATGATGAAACCCCCCCTCTAAGCCCTTTGTTCCTAGCACAATTGGAGGGCTACAAGTAGTGTGTGAACTAACTAGCATAAAAAACTATATCTACCACTTAACACCTAAGTTCCCAAGACCAATGAAGGAAGTGATGTGTAAGAACATGCAAGACAAGTCTAACACACAAGGAAATACCATAATTACCCTCAACCCTAACACCCAATGATGGATAAACACTATATAAAAATACATTATGGAATATATAATCACATTACCACATAAGTGGATAAGACAAGCATAACATAGTGATCAAGAACCCACACAAGGGGTAAACAAAACAAAGGGACATCAAGGGGTGTCTGTCACAACAACCACATTAATTTTTTTATTCAAATTGATCCTTTAACACTAAAACATGTCTTAGGATGCTAAGAATTTTTACATTTTATAAAACACCATCCAAAACCATTTGGAAAATGATGGAAATCACCCAAACATTCAAAACATTCAAATCTACTCTCCAACATAGGTATTATTCCTTGAAACACAAAACTAGGACAAAAGTATTCATTTCCTTTAAACACATTTCAAAAAATACATTAAGGAATTTTACATAATGGGTAAACCATGCACAAATTTCAAATAACCATTTTAAATCCACTAAATAAACCATTTTATAAATCACCTTAAGGTCAACACCTCACTTAAAAATGAAATTCCCTTTAAAAAATAGATTTCACTCATCGAAAACTAAAACCTGATCAAAATCTAATGACTTCATTTAAAACCATTTCTGAATCCACGTGATCATTTTAAAAATGATTAGAATATAAAAACATTCCATTTCAAATATTATAATATGGAATTCACACAAAAACCCATCTATACCAAACTCAGAACAGAATAAAATGGTTTTAAAAAATCACAAATATATCTCATATAATAACACTTTAACTAAAAAAGAATTTATAAAGAATAAGGACACTTTGAATTCCAAAATGAAACAATTTCATAGAAACGCATACCTCAAAGAGATGATAATCAAGACAAAACTCTTTGGAACGTATCTACTTTAATAGAAACCACACCAACTAGTATAGAAATGGTGTTTACAAACCATATACACCAAAAACACCAATATTATATCCACCTAGAACCCTAAAATCAACAATAAAAGATCTAGGGTTGATAGGGGAATCCAAAAAAAGAGAGATGAGAGGGAGAAGGAAAGAATAGGGAATGATAGGAAGAAATACCTCAAGATCTCTTATAAAATGCCAAAGGAAGGCTAATGATCAAAGGAGGTTAAGGTTGAAGATCCTCCTTGGATTCCAAGGTTTCGGTTGATGCATTTGGGGAGAAGAGGGGTGAAAACCCCTTGAATTTGAAAGGGGTATTTTGGGAAATTCTCAAAATTTAAACTCCTGGATAGGGTGTAAAATTTAGCTACATGGTTTTCCAAGCCATGTGCCAACCGTACGCAGCCCACTACTCAGGTACAAGGGACATGCGTAGTTTTCTAAACCATACGCCCACCTCTTCCTATGAAAAAGAGGCCACAAAATTTTTTATAAGCTTTGTGTAGTTTGAAAAAATATACATAATCCATAAAAAATAGATTTGTAAAAATGATAGATCCACCCACATGAGCACCAAATGTATACTCCTAATCTTTCATTCTAACCATGCTCCACTAAAAACGCCTAATAAAAATTTAATTTTTAGCTCAAAACCAACCAAAAAATAAAATAACTAAAGAAAATATAGGATAATATAAAGTACACAACACAGTGACATGTGGGATGTTACCAAATCCCTTTCTAATGCATAGTTATTTTGATACAGTTTCAAATTTTCATGTGAAACCAATTATTATTTGAATATATGTATTAAAATTTTAATGAGTGGTAGTTTTAAAAAATAATTCATAAAAAGTGTTATCAATCCACAAGAGGGGTTTAAAATTCAAAACATCCCCAACATGAATATCATAATAAGTTATATGTTTCAAGAGATAACAATATTAAATAATAAGTAAACAAATAAAAAAATGTGATGACACACCTTACCTTTCAATTTAATTTAACCTAGACTATTATATTCATTAGTTAATCCATACCACACACCCATTGAAAAACAAAGTAATTATAATTGAACAGATGCACAAATAATAGAGAACAAGGATCCCCTATCTGAAAAATAAAATCCAAATCATGATATACAAAAAATAGAGGAGAGAGAGGTTATGTAACCTAGTATAGATTCCTATAAGATGATGTCTAATGGTTGTAAAATGACACACAAGACTCCAATAGTAAGGTTTGGAATTCCCATGTTTTAGACGAAGCTATCAAAAAGATCAAGGAATAAGATATCTAATTTTTTAGAAATAAAAGAGATATCCCAAAGATAAAAAATCTAGATATATAATTTATTATCCATTAATTGATCCATTTAATTCATGCAAAAAGAATCAATTAAAACCCATTTAAATATATGGGATTTAAGTAAATCAAGGATACATTTATATCCCCACTTAATAGATTTAAAATCAATTTTTTTTATTTAAATTCATTTTTTATGTTAAAAATATTGTTTACATAATTCTTGAAAAATATAGGTATTTTGAAAAATAGATTTTTTGTAACCTATTGGACTGACTGTGAGAGAGGATCAACCATGTGAAAGGATAGAAAATGACATGGGATCAACCATGTGAAGGGATCAACAATGAGAAGGGATCAAATATAATAATCATTTAACTATGAGAAGGGATCAAATATGAGAAGAAACTAATCCCCCATGAGAATAAACCGATCGATCTTGTTAAGTAATAGATCAACCATGAGAATAACCTGGTCAACTATGAGACAAATCAATTGACCCTGTGAAAGAATATATCAAACATGCTAATAACCTGATTAATCATGAGAAAAAACTAGTTGGCCATGAGAAGAAACTAACCTACTATTAGAATAAACTAATCATCTGTGTGTAGGAATGGATCAACCATGATAATAACACTATAAATGTCAAAGGAAGAAGACCCAAACACCACCTTGACATCTCCAGGTCTTGGGAAATCACATAGAAAGTATTTTTGGAAACCTGAGATATTATGCATTGATCCTAATTACTCTATCGATAAATTCACTTGGTATAATAACAATAGTGGAAACCATCTCATATAGATCCATCTAGATAGATGTCTAAACAATCTTCAAGGTATTTTATCCTTCCCTCATTCGAGCATGGATAACATGGATCATGACCTTTCTTACTATGCTCTATTATTTATGATACTAAAATATGTATCTAGTAACAACCATAATTTTTTTCACTAATCCATGGATTTAAGAAAATGATTTCATGAAAACATTACATACATCCTAGAACTTCCCCATGCATGGGAATACATGTGTGGCTTTTCATAAAAATATTTGTAGGATTAAAGTGAATATTATTGAGTGGAAAAGTATTTGTACTAATATACCATATCATTTATAAGTTCTGAAAATAAAGATAAACCATCTTAATTATAGTCCTTAAATCAGTGAGAAGATGGGACTTTTGTGTTGTTAATGATGGAGAAAAACAACTTGGTAGCGAAATTACTCGAGGTGGGGAAAATTTCTAGAGAGATATCTAGAACTCTATGGTTGAGGGAGGGAGTAAGAAAACTTTTTTATTTTATGAATATATTAAATAGAATATGCTTATTAGGTAATTTGAAAATTCTCCTCAATGATGACTCCTATACTAGTGATATTGATATAGCTGGTCAAATTTTTGTCTCTCACTTCAAAATATTACTTTTAAGAATGAGGTGTGACATGGGAGTGGGTTATCATAGGGAATAATATGAGGATAAATTCTTTAACAATATTCTGAGAGTAGTTGGGGAATTATAATGATGATATTCTGAAAGGAATTCTACATGAGGCATAAATCAAGGACACATCTCACAACCTTAAACTTGGTAGCACATCTGACCTCGATGGATTTATTGAATCATTTTACATTGAAACATGGGATATTATCAAAAAGTATTTTATTGAAGTAGTGTGAGACTTATTTAGAGTGGGTACTCTACCCAAAGTTTCATGTACCTCCACCCTTATTCTCATTCCTAAGGTGAAACAACTAGGTTCTATTAATCACTATAGTCTAATTAGTATGTTTAATTTCCCCTAAAAATTTATACCATTTATCCTCAATAACATACTCTCACATCTTCTTCCCAAATTGATATTTGAAAAAAACATGGTTTTATTAATGGAAAGAGTATATGTGGGTCCATTGGGATAACATAAGAGATGATAACATATCTTAACAAAAAAAGTTGGTTCCAATATTATACTTCAATTTGACATGTACACGGCTTATTACATGCTAGAATGGAACAATATTTTGATGAACACGAGGCAATTTGGATTTTTAGTGTGGGTTTATACCATGTTCTTTTGGTGATATTCATCTCTCTGGTTCTCAATCTTTCTCATGTGAAAAAATTTATATTCTTAAATTTAGTGAATGGATTATATTAGGGTGACCATCTTACACCCAACCTGTTTGTTAGGGATCAAGATGATCTTAATTGGAATGTTTACAATGAGGCTTCTACTAGAGAGGTTTTCCCATTCAAAGGTAGATATAGTTTTTCTAGTGTATCTAATTTGTTCTTTGTGGATTAAATTCTTTTATTTATTAATGGAAGTTATAAATCTATTCAGGGATTCCACAATATTAGGTATGAGTATAGTAAATGGAGCGGGAAGAGTTTCAACTAAGCTAAAAGTGAAGTGTGCATCTCAAAAAAATGCACAAGTGGGAATTTAAAACTAATTGAAGATTGACTTGGAATCACTAAGAAACATTTCATTATGGAATACTTGAGTTCTCTATTATCTTCATATAGAATAAAAATTCATTAATTCAAAAGTATTATGAATAGAATCACTAATTGTATCAACAACTGGAATAGTAGGTTCCTCTCTTTTTTTGGTAGGATCACCTTGGATAACAGTGTGCTTTCTTTTATTCTTATGCAGTCTCATTCTATTATTAGAGTTCCTAATGTAGTCATTAGATACATTGAAAACATTATTAATGATTTTATATGGGGATCAAATCAATAAGGAAAATATCACTAGGCAATATGGCCATGGTAGGCTAAGCTTATTAGAGAGGGAGGTATCAATATAATAAGCATTGAGTAGATTATGCACTATATTCAAGAAAATCTTGCATGGGATGTTCTTGAAGGACACTCTCTTTGGGACAAGTTTATCACAGATAAATATGTAAGGAAAATTCAACTCTTCTTATTGGGAATGATAATGCATATCTTTTTTGTTATACCATTTAATTTCACTTTTGTCTACTTTATGATTACTCATGATGAATAATGGTATATAGTGATTTTAAATTTTATATTGAGAATTAGTCAGGACATATTATTTAATTATCAGGGTTTCTAATACGAGATATATCCTTTTAGACTTACAATAATTATCCAAGGTTCCCCATCATTGTTCCTAACAATGACCATAAGACTCTTTTCACTATCATTAAACTGTCAGAGGAACCTGATCATTGTTGTTTATACTCCCATTAGTTCATGTTATTTTAGTGTGTCTGAGTTTCATAAAATTACCCATGAACAATAGAATTTAGATGCATGAGTGGATATGGTTTGGTGAAAATACATTATTATCAAGTACTTTTTTTGGTATGATTGGTTCTCAATTGAGTTATTACTACTGATTACAAATTGAAACACAAATATATTCAGTTGTCCTTGAAATTATTATGTTGTGAGAATTCCAAAGTAGAATGTACGTTTTATCTCTTCTTTTAAGATTAGTGGAGCAATTTATATAGTACCTTCTTGGGGGTTTCTTGGGGATCTAATTTCGGTTAGATTCATTGGATTGTTTCTTGGCAGCTTGGTTTTGTGGTGATGTCGAATCTCATGAAAAATCATAGGCACACAATATAGTATTTTTAGTACGATGTTAGATTATTTGAGAAGTGGGTAATAATGCTAGATAGTAAGTAAAATGGTGTGTCATCCCCTCCTTAAAAGTGATAGTTCACTCTCTTATCACCAATCTCGACTCACTGGTCAAATGGAGTGAATTATCCCCCTTTATCAGGAAACTAATCACCCTATATTATCTAACCATGACTGGGGAAGGTAGAGTCTCATAGGAATGATGGGTGTGATTGAATGCACCCAAGAATGGTTCTAGGATCAACACCGATGGTGCATGTTAACATAGAGTTATAATGGTAGGAGGTATCATTAGAGACATTAACATTCTATTTTACTAGATTTCAATGATTCTTATGGACAAGGAAACTCTCTCATGGAGGAGGCCTAAGCTATGATTAATTGAATTTCATTGTGTAAGATTTATAACATTTAATTATCTTTAATGGACATATATTATACCTTGGTTGCCAAATTCTTGATTGATTGTCTCCTTATCCAATGGTTCACCGACTGCTACATTAGATCTTGTTGAGGTCCAATTAATTAGGATATGGATATTCTATATACTTGGTGTGATGGGAACATGGAAGCTAACCATCCATCACCTAAGGAATAAAAGACAGAACTTTTATTATCTACTCCTGCACTAGTTCTTTTTCTCTAGACTATATGACCATAGTCGGTGGGGATGTTGTCATGATCCATTATTTCATACCTAATTGAGATTTATAGTTGGTGTTTCTCACCACTTCTATAAAAATATCTAATTTTATGTGAGTGAGATATTACTATTTGAAATTACATACCATGTATCTATGAATCACATGCATAATTTTATTCATGATAGTGGTTATGAGATCATAGATACAACCTTTTAGAAATTATATTAGCTTTTCATCCACTATAGTGCTTATTTTTTAGGTGTATATATTATTTATTTATTATGATGCTTTACATATATAGATTTATCTAGGTGATAACATTTGAGAATGGTTGGGTGATACTATGGTGGTTGATTTTTACATTATTGTGATTACCAATTCTTAATGTTGGTTATTCCATAGGATTTTTTTATTTATGTTTTGGTTTTGGGACATTCTGATGACTTTATTTTTTATTATGTATTTATGTAACTTTTTTTCTATGTTTACATGTTATGTTGGGGTAATAAACCCTATGGTTTATTTGTTTCTTGTTTAGATAGTATTATTTGGAGTTGGGGAATCCAAATCATGAAATAATATTTTCTAGTGAGTTTTTTCATATAAATATTGTTGACCTCACCTGTTTTGATAATCCCAATTATGCTTTCACATACTTTGATAATCCAAAATATTGTTTATATATATATTAATTCTTTCAATCTATGATATTATATTATAAAGATGATAATAATATTAAAATAGTCCTTGAAATATGTTAATCAATGTTTATCTATGTTTATATGAGTTTTGAATTAATTCTAACTCAATCGGATGTGTTCTGCATAAAACAGATAAGTGTTAGTCACTGATATGACTATAGCTACTGATAAAGACAATCTACCGATAGACTTAGTCTACCGATAGAAATAGTCATTGATTGGAAAAGGACACCGATACGCAGAGCTACCAGTATGTATAAGTCCACCGGTAAGCACATGTCTCTGATAGATCAAGTACACCGATACAGACAGCTACTGACAGAAACTGAGCTACCAATAGAACAAGTCTACCAGTATGCATAAGTCTACCAATATATATACTTCATTAGAACCAAATGGATCTACCGATATGCACAGACCAAAAGTCTACTGATACAAGCTACTGTTACACCAGAGTTACCAATAGAGTAAGTTTGCCAATATGAACAAGTCTACCACTATGAAGCTACTGATACAAAACGAGCTACCGATAGAAGCAAAGTCTACTGATAGATGAAGTCACCAGTATATAAATCTACCTATACAAGATCAAATAGATACTGATACCAAGAGCTACCGATACAAGTTTTAACAGCTACAGATACCAGGAGCTACCGGTACATGATCAAAGAGCTACCGATAGAAGGTCACTGTTACACAGAGTCAACCGCTACCAACAGAAGGATACTAATAAAAGCTTGACCAGTCAAAATATATAATCTCAATATTATTTATTTATTATGAAACAACTATATTTTATGTTTTTAATGCAATTAATTATATTTAATGTTAATTGTTGGCATGTCATGGAACCGTACCTAGTACCCATGAAAAAGGTAATCATTCTTTTTACCAGAGCTGAAAGCTATAAAAGGAAGGAAAAAGACCGAACATTATAGAATAAAGAAGGCAAGTGAAGGGATGAACAACATTGAAATGTGGGGCATTCAAACAAAAGGAAAAGCTACATTCATACTGAAAGAGCACTGGACATACACGAATCCATTCATTCTAGAAGAGAACACAAGCTGCATCTTGAGTGAAGAACCACAACAAACTCTTCATGCACTCGAGTTGATAATGTTGAACCAGAAAAACAAGGAAGAAAATGACGCTCTATTTTTCAGACAAAAACCAGAGAAGGACTCAGAATAATTTCTGATAAATCAAAAGAGTCCAAAGCTGCACTTCACATCACTAGATCATTCTAAACTCTTATCTAATATCTTAGTGATTCTTTTATTTACATTTCGAGCTGTGTGTATTCCCTGTATATTTCTTACACACATTATCTCTTGCGCTAAACTAGAGGATTTTTAAATCCTCACACAAACTTTCTATAACTCCCTTTTTTCCCACTATGGACAGTGGTAGTGGTCAAGTAAGACCTTGAAAGCATGTGAGCTGTTGTTGGTTTTCTCACGTAGAACTGTGGTAGAGGTATTTATACCTGGACAGTGTTTTCACTATTGTTTACACCAATCCAGGGTGTGGATCAAATTTATATAAATTGTTTGAGAGGAATAGGTCTCGGCTTGAGACTGAACATCTTGGTTACTTCTGCTGTGCATTTTAGTTTAAGAATAAAGTATTCTATATATTTTATATTCCGCTGCTAATTACTTTGAAATAAAATTTGTTTTAAAGTTACTTTGATAGTTAAATTAGCAAGTGTTTATACTTATTGTGAACCAGAAAGTTAGTTTCAAAAGTTAATTTAATATTATGATTAAATTAACTGAGACCTAATCAATCTTTGAGAAACTAATTTAAATTTTATAATCTGTATAAATTCACTACAGTTTAACTTGTTTTTAAATAGGGGGATTTTAAGAGAAATATTTTTAATAGAAATTTTTATTGGAACTCAATTCACCCCCCTCTTGAGTATCCTCTCTGACCAACATTTGGTATCATAGGTTGTTTTTATTAATACAGGATTTCAAAACACTCTGTTTTTCAACCGTGATTTTAGTTGCATCTTTAAAGATCTTAAATTTATGTTAGTCCTAAATTTTATCTCTTTAAATATATTTTCTAAAATCTAGTTATGGACAATAGACTAGAAGGTGATGCTACCAACAAGACACATTTATTTAATGGTACAAATTATACTCAGTGGAAGCTTAAAATAAAAATTCATTGAGAAAGTATATGATTTGATATCTGGACTACCATAGAAACTCAATATAAAGTTCCAGAAACTGATAGAACTACTTGAGATGAAACTACTAAGACTACTTACAATAATAATTATAAAGCTATGAATGACCTGTATTGTGCTCTAGGAGATGAAGAGTTTAATAGAATATCTGCCTTCAAAATTGCTTATGAAATCTGGGACACTTTGGCTATTTCCCATGAGGGAACAACCAATGTTAAAGAAATGAGGCTGAATACCTATACTATTAAATATGATAACTTTAAAATGAAGCATGATGAACCCATTTCTGACATGTATCTCAGGTTCAATGAGATTTTCAACACTATGAGCTCCCTTGGAAAGGCTGTTCCAGCAAAGGAACAAATTATGAGAATATTAAGATGCCTTCCAGAAAGACGGAGAGGCACATCTGTCTCCATAAGAGATTCGTGTAATATAAGTTCACTACCTGTTAAGGATATTATTGGTAAGATTATGATGTATGAGGAATAACTCAAGGTGAATAAGAAAGAAGATGATGAACCTAAAAGAAAGTTAGTGGATTTTAAGTTTACTGCATCAAAGATCAAGGATAATGAGAAATTTCACATACAAACTGAAAGCTCAACAAGTGAAAGTTCAGACTCTGATAGTGATGCTGAGATGGATCAAATAGCAAGAATGTTTAAAAAGTTCTACAAGAAGAAGAAATTATTCAGAAAATTAAACTAAAAAGGTAAATATGACAATAAAGGTCATTGGAAGAAGGATTGGAAGAAGCCTGATAAAGGTGATGAGATTATCTGCTATGAGTGCAAAAGGAAAGGACATGTAAAAGTTGACTGTCCAAAATTAAAGTTCAAGAAGAAACATGACTACAAGGACAACAAGTATAAGAAAGAAATAAAATCAACTTGGAGTGCTTCAGAAGACACTTAAAGTGATTCTAATTCTGCTAAGGATGAAGATTCTCATAAAGCTAACATGTGTTTTATGACAAACACATCTGAGGTAACACTGGACCCTCCTGCTTTAAATTCATACTATTCTGGTGTTGATTCTGATTCTGAATTTGAAAATATGTCTAGTGAAGAATTATTTGAATATTTTAATATGTTAGAAGAGACCTATAATTAACTTAAGGACAAGTACAAAGCCTTAAATAAACAACATGCTT
Source organism: Viscum album (assembly GCA_963277665.1). NCBI lineage: Eukaryota > Viridiplantae > Streptophyta > Magnoliopsida > Santalales > Viscaceae > Viscum > Viscum album. Next base: position 1,081,898,106 of record OY728132.1, read on the forward strand.
TATCTAGCACTGTTAAATCTGCACTTGAAATTGAAAAGGAAAAGAATGATCAATTGCTTAAGGAAAATACTGAACTGAAAATGTCTAATGAGAAACTGAGGAAGGACTTAGAAAAATTCACAAATGAAAAGAACACTCTTACACAAATTCTAGGTAAACAAGTGGCACCAAAGCACACTACTAGTTTGGGATACCAACCCGGACAGAGATAGTTTGCCAAAATTAGATTTATTCCTAAATCTAGACAAAATTATGCTAGTTCTAGTTCTGGAAATTCATATGATTAAAATAGTTACTCACATTATTATAGATAAAATAGAGTTTATCTTTCAAAATCTGTTGATTCTATGAATTATGTGAGACCCATGAGACAAATCTGGGTACCTAAAGCTTTGCTTGCTAGCCTATCTGGACCCAAGAGAATCTGGGTACCAAAATCATTCTATGTTTAAAACTGTTTTGTAGGAAACCTGCTTAAAGAGTTCTCATAAGAAGGTATGGTACTTGGACAGTGGATGTTCAAGGCACATGTCTGGAGTATATTCATGCTTTAAAATCTTAATAAAGGTTGATGGAGGCTATGTAACCTTTGGTGATAATTCTAAAGTAAAAATCATTGGCATAGGCCAGATTGGTAACATTAATTTAGTTTTAATTTCTAAATTTTTATTTGTTGATGGAATTAAATATAATATGTTGAGTATTTCTCAGTTATGTGATGATGGTTTCAATTTTAAGTTTGAAAATGATTCTTGTAATGTTTTTAACTCTAAAAATGCTTTAGTGTTTTCTTCCTTGAGAAATGAAAATGTTTATACTGTTGATTTGAATTCTTTAGACAAGCAAAATGTTACTTGTTTAAATGCTTTTCATAAAGAATCCTGGATTTGGCACAGAAGATTAGGACACTGCAACATTTATTCACTTAGAAAACTGAATAGGAAGAACTTAGTTAGAGACCTACCCAAACTTGAATTCCCAACTAAAAAAGTTTTTAATCCCTGTCAAAAGGGAAAGCAACATAAAGTTTCTTTTAAATCAAAGAAAGAAGTTTCAACTTCTCAATCTCTCAAGTTGGTTCACATGGATTTTTTTGGACCATCTAGAGTTTCTAGTTTAAATGGGAATCACTTTTTCTATGTCCTAGTAGATGACTTTTCTAGATATACTTTGGTATACTTCTTAGCTCACAAAAGTGAAGCTTGTTCTTATTTTTTCAAATACTCTAAGTCTGTAGAGAACCTTAGTGGACTTAAGATTAAAACCCTAAGAAGTGATCATGGTCGTGAGTTTGAAAATCATGAGTTTGAATCTTACTGCTCACATAATGGCTATATTCATAACTTTTCTACCCCTAGAACACCTCAACAGAATGGTGTAGTAGAAAGAAGAAATCGAACCCTGCAAGAAATTGCAAGAACTATGCTTAATGAGTATGACCTGCCTATTTATTTCTAGGATGAAGTTGTGAATACAACTTGTTATATTATCAATAGAGTCTTGATTAGAACTGTTCTTAAGAAGACCCCTTATGAAATGTGGAACAATATAAAACCTAAAGTTAGTTACTTTAGAGTCTTTGGCTGCAAAGATTTTATCCTAAATACCAAGGATAATCTTGACAAATTTGCTTCCAAAAGTGATGAAGGAATTTTTCTTGGTTATTATTTAACTAGAAAATCATATAGAGTCTTTAATAAGAGAACAAAATGTGTGGAAGAATCTGTTCACATCAAGTTTGATAAAACTAATCCACATGAACCTAAGCCTTCTCTTGAAAATCTTGAAGAAGATTTGACTGTTCTGGACCTTAATGATAAAAATAAAGAACCTTCTGTAAAAACATCCAGTTCTAGACATATTCTAGAATCTTCTTCAATAGAACCTGAACTCAGAGAAGAGCCTGAAATTTCTAGTCCTACATTTACTAGATCAACTAGGATTCTAAAGAATCATCCTTTGGATTATGTTTTTGGTAATCTGGATAGAGGGACACAGACTAGAGCTTCTCTAAGAAACTAGGTTGAACATCAAAAATTTCTTTCACAGATAGAATCTAAAAATGTTAATGATGCAATCAATGATGAATTTTGGGTAATGGATATGCATGAAGAGTTAAATCAATTTGAAAGAAACAAAGTATGGGAATTAGTTGACAGACCCAAAGACACCTTGACCATAGGCACTAAATGGGTTTTTAGAAATAAAGTTGATGAATCTGGAAACATAGTTAGAAACAAAGCTAGGTTAGTTGCACAAGGATATAGTCAAGAGGAAGGTATAGACTATGAGGAAACCTTTGCTCCTGTAGCTTGATTAGAATCTATTAGGATCTTACTTGCCTATGCTACTCATCTGAATTTCAAGTTATATCAAATGGATGTCAAAAGTACTTTTCTAAATGGTTTTATAATTGAAGATGTTTTTGTTGAACAACCACCTAGATTTAATAATCCTCATTTTCAAAATCGAGTTTTCAAGCTATCCAAAGCTTTATATGGTTTGAAACAAGCTCCAAGAGCTTGGTATGATAGATTTAGTAATTTTCTTATTTCAAAACGTTTTACTAAAGGAATTTCTGATCCAACTCTTTTTATTAAAAGAATTTCTAAATATGTTTTGATAGTACAAATCTATGTTGATGATATTATCTTTGGATCTTCTAAACATTCTTTATGTACTAATTTTTCAAAGAGCATGAAAAATGAATTTGAAATGAGTTTAATGGGAGAACTCAAATATTTTCTTGGATTTCAGGTTTTTCAAAATGAAAATGGTATTATTTTGAATCAAAGTAAATATATAAAGGATCTTTTAAAATGTTATGGTTTGGATAGTATTAAGGAAAGTGATACTTCTATGAGTACTGTCTATAAATTGGATGCAGATGAAACTGGGAAACCAGTGGATCAAACCAATTACAAAGGTATGATTGGAAGTTTACTTTACCTTACTGCTAGTCAACCAAATATTATGTTTAGTGCATGTATGTGTGAAAGATTTCAAGATAATCCAAAAGAATCTCATTTACTTGCTGTTAAAATAATTTTTAAGTACCTTAAACACACTGTAAATTTAGGTTTGTTTTACCCAAAAGGACAATCTTTTGAACTAATGAGTTATTAAGATGTTGACTTTGCTAGTTGCAAGTTGGATAGAAAAAACACATCTGGAACATGTCATTTATTGGGAAAATACTTAGTATCTTAGTGTATTAAGAAGCAAAATTCTGTAGCTCTATCTACTACCGAAGCAGAGTATATAGCTGCTGGTATTTGCTGTGCGAAAATTCTGTGGATGAAACACACCATTTTGGACTATGGATATAATTTTAAGCATGTTTCTATTAATTGTGATAACACTTGTGCAATAAACATTTCGAAGAACCCTGTATATCACTCCAGGACCAAACACATTGATGTACGACACCACTTTTTGAGAGATCATTACCAAAAAGGTGATATTACTCTTGAATTTATAGGTACTGAACATCAATTTGATGACATCTTCACAAAACCTTTAAGTTCGGATAAGTTAAGTTACATTAGACATGAGTTAGGGATGATTAAAATTGATTGGTAGGTACCTCACCGATGTGAATACCTCGCCGATGTGAATACCTCACCGATGTGAATACCTCACCGATGTGAATACCTCACCGATGTGAATACCACACCGATGTAAAACCTCACCGGTGTGAAAATCTCACTGATGGACCTCACTGGTAGGAATTCTCACCGATGAACCCTACTGATGAGTACACACTGTTTTAAACTTCTGTCTACCGCCAGAATATGAATCATTTATACTTATGATATTTTAATTATTTATTTTATGATTCCTAAATGATAAAATTAAGTCCTAGTTACTTCTCAATCCACCGATCCTCAAACACTTTACCCTCAAACCTTAGCTCCTGAATCTCTCGAAAACCCTAAATCCCTCGAACCAGAGATGGAAAAAACCAAACTTCCTACCATTAGAGATGACATTGATAAGCTAAATGCAAAGAAGCAGAAGTCCGAGCTAGAAACAAGTGGTAGTATTGGTAGAACAAGATCAGGGATGCGACCAGTAAATCCTCATTTGAAAAATAGAGTTATTGTAATCGAAAAAGAGCTATGTGTGGAATGGTTGTTGGCTAGAAAATCATTAGTGCTCGAGGTGATGGAATATCAAAAGTGGGTAGATTGATTTTCTAACAACAATGGCCCCTACTATCCAAAGCTAGTGAAATAATTTTATGATTTTGTGAGCTTTGAGTAGTCAGAAGATGAGAACCGAGTGATTTATTTTGTGAATGGAAAGGAGATATCTTTTTCATCTGTTGAGTGGGCTGAATGCATGAAGGTTCCACACGAATGTATTTTTGGATATGTCTCAAAAGAAATACCACCTACAAGTGATATATTCGATTATGAAACTGCCCTAGAATAGCTCACGAGTAGTGGAAATCAAAGACAAGTGGTGGCTGCTGAAATGGATGGAGAGAATAGATTGCTGTTCAAATTTGTTCATCATGTCTTAATACCAAGGATAGGGGACTTTTCAAATTCAAGATATCAATATATCTATCTCCTACATCTCTTGAGACATTGTGTGAAATGGAGGACATGACCAGGCCAAAATCAAAGACAAATGCCCTATTTTTTGTCAATTTGATCTTAGTAATGATCAAAGTGAAAGGGGTAGTTGTGTATCAGGATGAGAAAATGGTAGTAAATAATAATTTTTGTATCACAAGCATAGTTTGAAAATATATGAAGATAAATGGGAACCCATGGAGAGGATAATGGGTTAATGATGACAAGAAGGTGTATGATAAATTCAATCCTGTGAATCATCCTTAAAGGCCTAAGGATGTGAGGGATCTAGGTCTAGGACCTGATGAAGAAGAACCTGAGTACAATTATGAGACTAATGAAGAAGAAACTTCTATGGCTAATGGAAGGGATCTGGACTTGCCCCCAAGTACTACTGCTGAATTTGTGTCTTTAGAAAAGGAAGCTTTAGAAGAAGAAGAAACTCCTGCTAATGAGGAAGACCAGCCAGTCCCTGAGAATATAGAAGAAAGGGAGAATGAATCTGAAGCATCTGATTCTGTTTGCTTAAGTCTGAGTCCATTGATTGGAAGCTCAGTTTTGCCTGTTAAGGAAGTAGTGGGTGTGTTGGAAGGACTTGTGCCTAATCTAGAGGAGCCTCTTGCTGTTGCAACTGTTGTAGAGATGGATTTGATAGTATAAGATTCTTATGATGAAGAAAGACCTACTGAGAATTCTCTTGCTGTAAAAGATAATTCACCAGTTGAGGGGGAGCATCAAACCAGATTTGGTAGTGTTTCAGTGGCTTTTGAAATTGAGGATTGGGCAGAAGACCCAGGTTTTGTGGTTTGTGGATTGGATTGTCCTGATTCTGATAATGAGGCATCCCTCAATAGACCAAAAACAAATTATGATATTCATACTGAGTTGTTACCTGAAGATTTGGTCAGAATGCATGATATGGAAAAACTCAAGTCTGTTCTCAAAATCATTTTTGTGGAAGAAATAAGGAAAATGTAAGCTTCACTGGTGTCATCAATTCAATCTATTATGAATGACTCAGTAACTGGTATAGCATTTGAAAAAGCACCTGTCATGGTTGCACCTACTGATATGATCACCAAGGGTGATCTTGAATCCTTAAAGAATGAGATGAAAGAGTCTTTTAGTGCTTCTGTTGTTGAGTTGAAACACTGCTTTGTTGAAGAGATGAGCAATTTGGAAAAGTCTTTTGAACTCTCTCTCGGCTGTAATGTCTCTACCTTTGTGGCAGAAATAGTGGATGAAGTTACAGCTTGCTAGAATTAGTTGTCTAGACTGGAAGAGGATGTTGAAACTCTTAAGAAATCTGTTATCTATTTGGAATCTTATATGATTTCTAAATCCCAAGCAGATACAGATTTATCTTATTTAAAAGGTGTTGTGATCTAGATGGTATCAGTGTTTGAAGGTTTTAAAACCTCCATGAAATATCATGTCAGCACCCAGGATTCCCAAGTGAAAAATCTCATCAGTGGGTTGACCAAAAACATCAAGGAAACAATAACTTTCTCTGTTGGTTCTCTTGCCTCGATACCTTCAATAGAACTAAACCAAATTAGAGCTATAATGAAGGAGAATCTTGGTTCAACATCAACCAGTGGCTCTGTGGACTCATCCGACCTGAGAAAAGTTGTGATTTATACTATAGATTTAGCTAAAGAAATAATGAAGATAGTCCAAGACTATATGAGAGAAGCTTCTGCCTCTCAGAAAGAAGTGAAAGAAAAGGTAGACTACTATTTTCAAAGGATTTATACCAAGCATCAACTCAACAATCACTTCAAACTTTTTTTAGAAAACCTGAAGTTACCTCCTGTCAATCAGGCATTCAGAGAACAAGTCAGCAAGCTAAGAGAGTTGACTCCAGCCTAGGACAAATTCATGGAGAACAAGGATGATTTCATATCTTCTATGGAGAGAGGAGGAGAAATAATTATGGATTTCAGAAATCTCTTGTTGCCTTTATTTAATGTCGATGATAGGCCAGCGATTATACCTCCAGCTTTACCTACCTCTGCCTCTACTACTTATCCTGTTCAGATGACTCCAGCCCAAGCCATTCGAAGCCTTACTCCTATGATCACTCAAAGAACTACTCAGTACAGGCTAGGAATAGTTTCAGTGGATCAGCCTTCTGTAATCATTTCTGGAATTCCTAAGCCTTCACCTGCATCCACACAGTCTGAATCCTCTTCTGATCCAAAGGGAAAATCTCACATTGAGGACGTGGATTGAATAGGTGGCTAAGATATTTGATAGGAATCCCTTGTATTTTTTTTATTTCCTTGTACCCTTTTGCCACATGAAATACAAATGGTTGTCTTTTCTTTCTCATTTTTTTCCTTTTCTATTTTTTGTTTCCCACTTTTTGATTATCAAAAAGGGGGAGAAATATTATAAGGGGAGAAAAATTATATCTGGGAATAATATCTTTTATGAGAAAGGGGGGGAAATATTATCTAAGGGAGAGCTAATATTCTAAGGGAAAGATACTATGCCTTTTACCTTTGATACCATTGCATTTAATTCTACCTCTGGTACACTAAATATTTCACATATTATATTTTTTCTCTGATACAATTGAATTTAATAATATATCCTCTGATTAATTACTCATTATTTTGAGATTATTATATCATCAGTTGTGATTATCAAAAAGGGGGAGATTGTTGACCTCACCTATTTTGATAATCCCAATTATGCTTTCACATACTTTGATAATCCCAAATAGTGTTTATCTATATATTAATTCTTTAGATCTATGATATTCTATTATCAAGATGATAATAATATTAAAATATTCCTTGAAATATGTTAATCAATGTTTATCTATGTTTATATGAGTTTTGAATTAATTCTAACTCAATCGGATGTGTTCTGCATAAAACAGATAAGTTTTAGTCACTGATATGCCTATAGCTACTGATAAAGATAGTCTACCGATAGAAATAGTCACCGATAGGCAAAGGTCACTGATACGCAGAGCTACTGGTATGTATAAGTCCACTGGTAAGCACATGTCTCTGATAGATCAAGTCCACCGATACAGACAGCTACCAATAGAAACTGAGCTATCGATAGAACAAGTCTACCGGTATGCATAAGTATAACGATATATATACTTCACTGGAACCAAACAGAGCTACCAATATGCACATACCAAAAGTCTACTGATACAAGCTACTATTACACCAGATTTACCGATAGAGTAAGTCTGCCAATATGAAAAAGTCTACCGCTATGAAGCTACCAATACAAAACGAGCTACCGATAGAAGCAAAGTCTACCGATAGATGAAGTCACCGGTATATAGAGCTACCGATACAAGATCAAACAGTTACCGATACCAAGAGCTACCGATACAAGTTAAAAGAGCTACTGATACATGGAGATACTGGTACATGATCAAAGAGCTACCGATAGAAGGTCACTGTTACACAGAGTCAACCGCTACCAACAGAAGGCTACTAATAAAAGCTTGACCAGTCAAACTCTATACTCTCAATATTATTTATTTATTATGAAACGGTTATATTTGATGTTTTTAATGTAATTAATGATATTTAATGTTAATTGTTGGCATTTCAGTGAACCATACCTAGTACCCATGAAAAAGGTAATCATTATTTTTACCGGAGCTGAAAGCTATAAAATGAAGGACAAAGACTGAACAATATAGAATAAATAAGGCATGTGAAGGGATGAATTGAATTGAAACGTGGTGCATTCACACTAAAGGAAAAATATACATTCATACAAGAAGAGCACTAGACATACACAAATCCATTCATTCTAGAGGAGAACACAAGATGCATCTTGAGTGAAGAACCACAATGAACTCTTCATGCACTCAAGCTAATAAAGATGAACAAAAAAAAAGGAATAAAAAGACCCTCTATTTTTCAGAAAAAAACTAGAGAAGGACTCAGAATAATTTCTGATAAATCAAAAAATTCCAAAGATTCACTTCACATCACTAGAGCATTCTAAACTCTTATCTACTATCTTAGTGATTCTTTTATTTACATTTCGAGCTGTGTGTATTCCCTGTATATTTCTCACACACATTGTCTCCTGCGCTAAACTGGAGGATTTGTAAATCCTTACACAAAATTTCTATAACTCCCTTGTTTCCCACTGTGGACAGTGGTAGAGGTCAAGTAAGACCTGGACAGCCTGTGAGATATTGTTGGTTTTCCCACGTAGAACTGTGGTAGAGGTCTTTATACCTGGACATTGTTTTCACTGTTGTTTACCCCGATCCAGGGTGTGGATCAAATTTATATAAATTGTTTGAGAAGACTAGGTCTCATCTTGAGACTGAACCTCTTGGTTACATCTGCTGTTCATTTTAGTTTAAGACTAAAGTATTCTATATATTTTATATTTTGCTGCTAATTACTTTGAAATACAATTTGTTTTAAATTTACTTTGATAGTTAAATTAGCAAGTGTTTATACTTATTGTGAACCAATATGTTAGTTTCAAAAGTTAATTTAATCTTTTGATTAAATTAACTGAGACCTATTCAATCTTTGAGAAACTAATTGAACTTTTACAATCTGTATAAATTAACTACAGTTTAACTTGTTTTTAAATAGGGGGATTTTAAGATAAATATTTTTAACAAAATTTTTTATTGGAACTCAATTCCCCCCCTCTTGAGTATCCACTCTGACCAACAACAACATCCAATAAAAATTTAATACCTTATGAAATCTATATACTATAGGTATCCTTGGATTTAAAGAGAATTTAAATGTTATGTTTCTTTCATTAGTTTATAAATGCATGACCTCACAAACAATTTGAGATAACTCCATGAATAATTTGAACAAATTTCTTTTGTGAAATGAATTTAATTGGAAGAATCTATAGAATATTCTAAATAAAATTTATTTTAAATGTATTTTATATATTAAAAATGCTAAAAAATATTATATATAAATAATAATCAATATAAAACAATATATAAAAGTTCAATCAATCATCATTCATATTGTAATAAAGTAAGGACATGACCCAAAGCATCTGCCTTCATACTAAATTACCAATCAAATCTAGTGCATTTTTAGATCACTAGTTGTGGATGAAAAGAATTTATCTAAATGATAATTATTGGGGAATTTTTTATACCATTTTATAACTCTTATATTATATATACAATTCCTATTAAAAATCTTACATGACTAGTCTATAAGTGAGTTTATACCCAAAATATCTAACTACATGAAAACCCCTATGGTCCTAAAACTAGATCCTACAACCTCAATATATATATATATATAATCTATATTAATACATAAAAAAATATATATAAATATGTATAATAATAATAAAATTACAAAAAAATCCTTTTTAGAAGATATTTAAAATAAAATAAAAAAAATTACCTCAAGTCTTGAATAAAGAACCCCATTATAATGTAATTGGATTCTAAAACTTAAATAAAATTCATAATACTTGATCACCACCCCTAAAATATCCTAATGAAATGTATATATATTAAATTTATTCTAGTTAATGTATAAATAACACATTGTTCATGAGAATAGGTTGAGTATGAATGATTATATAAGATTTTCCCCATTTTCCCTTATAGAGTCTTAGAAATTCTATTCATTTAATTTATAAAATTTAAGGGGTATTTATTTTACCTTATTAATTAAATGTTTGAAATAGTTACTTAATGATATAAAAAGACAATTTTAGTTCAAAATTGGGTCTATAATGAAACTTTTAACTTGGGGTACAAGTTTGATGAGATGGGTTGTTTATAGAAGTTGGACGGGGTTTGAGTAGGTTTCATGGTTTTCATAAATAGTTAAATAACCATGAATAGTAATGAATCTATAATATGTGGCTAATTCATGGGTTATTCATACCTATGTATTATAAATAGTAATTCTATAGTTTTTAGGTAGTATGAGTTACAAAATTAGTGTACAGTTAAATGACCATGCAGCTAAACTGTACGCATGAATTAAAGATTCACCTTTTTTATTTTTAAACCACATAACACCTATATTTAACCTTTATAAACCATCCTTTAACTTTTTAATTGATTATAGGGAGAATTTTAAGTTATTTATATGTTTATTTAACATCACTTGATGGTTTTATTTTTTGGAATGAGTAGATTGAATCTTGGATCAACAACATGTGAAATCCCTAGATTTTTTAATTGATTGATATAAACAGTTTTTATCTATTTATTTTAAAAATTGAGTGTAAAAATGGGTTCTATGTATGGATTATGATATTTTTCACTGTGAATAATATTTTTATGGATTCACTTTATGAGACTTAGGAGCATTTTTCTATGATAGAGCCAAGATCTTGTCAAGGTAAGGAATTCTAACATTTTTATTTATGTGGCTTATGAATTTTTATATTTTTATTGATATGGATTTGGGTTAATGCTCAAAGTATATGAATTTTTTTAATAATTAATAAGCTTTATATGAAACCATATTTTAAATTCATATTATAAATTAAAGGATATGGTAAATGATTAAATTATTTTTCAATGAGTTTAATGTGTGAGAATTTATGATGATAGGAGAATAAATTGATTACATGATTTGATTGAGTGTATTTTTGGGGATTACTTATTAAAAAATTTACAAGTATAGAAATATTAAATAAATTATGAAGTTTTAAATGAGACCATATTGTTTTAAACTAATTTATGTAGTTAAATGAATGAATTATGTGGAAAAATGTTTTTGGTGTACATGTAAAAGGGAATTTATTTGAAAAAAATTATTAACTAGAGTTTTTTATGTATGTTATGACTACATTTGTGAATTGATAATATATGAAATACATTTATTTCATATTTTTTATATGAAATTATGAAGTGTGTTAAATATTGATTAATGATTAGATGAAACTTATGAAATAAATAGTTATTTAATAACTAATTTCATGGTTTATATTTTGAAGTATGGAAATTGATAATGATTTAATAAATTCAAACAAATCATCTTTTTGAAGTGGAGTTATAGTCTAAGATTTTGGATAACAATAAAGATGTGAATTGTTGCTATGATCTGGTTTCTTGATAAATGATATTATGGATATTTTTAAAAGTGTTTTATGTGGAATATTATGAATACATGTTGCTCAATTTTCTCAATGTATTCGTTGAATTTATGATGTGATACAGTGTTTTAGATATAATTAGATTTCATGATTTGATAATTGATTTTTTTATAAATGTTTAAATGTGGTTATCATAATTGAATAAGGATGTGTAATATTTAATGTTCTGTTATGGAATTGATATGGTATATATATATGTGGTATTCCCTAGTGATGAGGTATTATAGAAGGATTTGGTATTTCTTGAGGATAAAGTGATATGAAGGGATGTTTTATTCCCTATATAGGCATAATTGTTATTGTGGTAGTTATACCACTATGTAGTTATTATTGTTATAGTATTATATATTGATACTAAGTGATTCTTTGAAAAATATTGAGACATTGGTAAATTTTTGAGACTAAGAGGAATTTTTTGAGATTTTTAATTGAAGAAGAAACCCATAGTATTATTGAGTCCGTCTAGGGAATAAGTTTTGGAGAATGAAAGAGTGGATTTGTTTAATGTATTGGATTTTGTTTTCAGTACATAAATCCTATTTAAAATCACATTAAGATAAAAACTACTATATCTGGTGATAGTTTTTTAGATGTTTGAAAGTGTTTGAAACAGGTTCAGAGAAATTTAGAGAATAATTGAAGTGAATATGAGCTTATTTAAACTATTATGGAATTTTAGTGTTGAAAAATGGCTATGTCCATTTTCATAAGAGTCATTTTTGTAGAATATATAGAAAGATAATCAAAGTAAAATTATATAATTTATTCCTATGAATTTTTAAGAGTAATTTAATTACTGTAATGGAGAATTGGAAAAGGTATGATAACTTCATAAGAGTCACCCATGACTTCATAAGAGTCATCCATGGCTTTATAAGAGTCATCTAGTGTAGATATTATTGAAATTAAAATAAAGGAGAGACTTCATAAGAGTCATAAAACACTTCATAAGATTCATTCATGAAATTATAAGAGTCATAAAATGTATATGGTATTGAAAATATGACAAAGGAATGACTTCATAAGTTTCATGATGCACTTCATAAGATTCATTCAGACTTCATAAGGATGATTATCTGAGTTCATAAGGATGATTCCATGACTTCATAATGGCTATTCATGAATTATTAATAGTCAATATGAACTTTGTATGGGTAATATAAATTTCACAAGGCTAGCCTACATTATTTAAGGGTAACATTCACTTAACAAGGGTCAATAATTTACTAAACTCTAACCAAGGAAGATGACCCAGAAAAGGAAGGGAAGCATATAGACATCATAAGAGTCATTTTTACTCATATTTAATACAAACCACTATTTGAAAATTTGGTAAAGTCGTGGAACTATAGAATATATTGAAATATTCATTTTACTCTTATGATATAGTCTTTATATGGAGTTCAGAAATTTCAAGAAAATTATTTCTAGAATAATTAATTTTAGAAATTCAAGAAGAATTTAGTGTTTTAATAAAATAATACATTTCTGAAGCTGATCTATTATTGTTTAATCATAAAAAGGGACTTTTTATTCAATATAATGGATATATAAAGTTCATGTCATGGATATGTAGTTTTGATGTGAAAAATAATATCAATTATTAAAAACCCACTTGGTCACACTACAACATGAATAGTCCTTCTATGATGACTAATAAAAAATTTAAAATATATGTAGGGGAAATAATTTTTAACAATAATAATAAGTTTATAGAATTTTAAGGGGGATATGTATTTGAATTTGACTTTTCAATTCAAATTCAATCGAGATTCTACTACTATTGTGTGAGATAAATAAATAGGATATTGTATGTATGAAAATTATAGATGTTTGTGTATTGTGAATATATAAAAAAGAATATAAAATTTCAACATATAATAGGTGATTTTAACACCCCAATACTTTACAATATATTTCCTTTAGAATAAATTTAATTTCACCGATAGCATGCGGGGAAGCCAACAATAGATTTAAACAAAACACTGTTTAGTCATTCTTTGCACACCTATTTTAAAATTAAATTTTTACACTTTTAGAAAATTTATTTGAAAAAATAAAATTATTTTTTGAAATTTTAATATAAAAATTATATTAGGATTAATTTTTGGTATTTTTATAAGAAGTTTCATTTTTTTATGAATAGTGAAAAATACTAAATTTTAATTATATACTTCCTTTTCATTTAAATAATTTATAAAGTTAAATTATATTTAGTTGGTTCTAAATAAATATTAGTTAAATTTTATATCAATTAATACAATTTAATTCATTTTAATCAATTTCATATTAAATTTTCAAATAAAAAAATTATAAACTTTGGAACATTTTTACTTTAAAAACTCGCTTTCTCATTGTGTTTGCGGGGTTAATTTTAAATTAAATTACACCACTTATGTGAGTTAAATTTTAAAAAATGGATTCAATATTAGTAATAATTATTATTTATATTATTTAATATGATTAACTTAATTTTTTACCATAATGATTAGTAAAAATAATTAAAATTTATTATAATGATTAAGGTAAAAATGAGTTTACTTAATTGTTAAACTAGAATTATAAGAGTGAAAATGACCTAAAATATTTTATAAATTTTATTTAATGAGTTTATTTCGACTTTTTATACCAAATTATATGAAATTTGTAAATTTATTTCCAATTTACTTTGATTATGACCCATATAATAAGTTAAGTAAATAAAAATACAAAAAGGTACATTTCTTACTTTTAATATATATAATGCTTTGAGATAAGGAAAAAGAAAAATTGGTTAGATTATATATATTATTTTTAAATATAAATAAATTTTTCATCATAATAATTTATCTTTAATTTTTAGAGATGAATTAGTTACTTAAAATTCTTAAGAAACACCGACTTAGTAATTATTTAGTTAATAATTGACTAAAATAAATGATACTAAATTTTTTAAAAGTTAAGTAAATTGAAATAATTATTAAATTAAATTAATTTTGTAGATTAATATATCATTATACATAGGTTTTAACTCAATATATTCAAATTCCATCATTATATTGATATTTTTAAATACAATTGAATAAATAGTGTCAAAATTGGCATTAATATTATTTTATAATAAATTATATTTTATTAAATGGTATAAAATTACTAAAAACCCTATACTCTTCTAACTGATTTTTAAAATTCAATAAATATCAAATATGTTCCATTTATGTATCAATTTATCTTTTATAATTAACATATCAATGCCTAAATAGTAAAAACTTTATTAGAGAGGTTAATGTTAATGTAATGTTTTTGCACGTTATATGTGCTACTGTTAAAATTAATTTCCAACGTGCATGAGTTTTTTTTATAAATTAGTATTCATATTTATAATAATTGGGTCTAAATTTCATAATAATTCTCACTTTAATTTAGTATTAATTCATAAATTACCTAGGTTATAAAATTAGTTACTATAGTGAAAACCCAAAATGGTAAAAATATAGAAACTTAAAAGATAAAGGAAAAATGTTTAAAAAATGTGCTTAACTGTGTGGTAAAGTTTTTTATCGACCTTTAAATCCATAAAAACCTTTAATTATAAAATTTGGATCCACTTTAGGTAAAATTTACCTCCCAAAAGTGTCTACTTTTGATTATTCATAAGAATTCCATTCCTCTTCAACTATAAAAGGGAACTCAATCCCCTAACTTATTTACACATATGAAGCCGTTTGTATCATCTAAAAACCTACCAAAATCACTCAAAAAATCCACGAACCTAATACTAGAAGCCTTATTTTGGGTATAAATCCAACCTAGGAAGGTTTTATTGTAAACCAAAGGAATATACCTGAAGAAGAGGTAATGTTATTCCATAAGCATCTTTATCTTACTTCTTTCTCAACTTATATCAATTTCTTTATACCATTATGATATAATAAAATTAGTATATTACATATACTATTATGTTTTTTAAAATAATCTCATGACCTAAAAACATCTCCAATTCCATAAAATGGGTTACAAAATCATCATTCGCGTGTACGACGAACTACCACCTCGCGAATAGATGTCATTCATTTTTTCATTTAAACCTCTCAAATATGGGTATGATGATATATATAAAGAATATATATTATATTAAAAAAATATTTATACCTCAATAGTTATTATATCACATATTTATTTTTACCTTCCATTCCTTAGAAGATACGATAACGTTGTTCATGTGTACGAAGGACTACCGCCTCGCGAAATGATGTGATACTTCTTTCACTAATGCTTCACATGGGAGGTGATAAAGATAAATTAAATAATTATATATGATATAAATTAAATAATTATAATATTTATGACATATTTATCATTTTTTATTTATAATATATATATCATTTTATTTCTTTCTTTTTCACTCATGTAAACATAACATTGTTCGTGTACGTGTGGACTACCACCCTCACAAAGCGACGTGACTCTCTTTTCATCACCAAACCACATGGAAGGAATATATAAGTATATAATATGTAATTAATGATATTATGATATTTATGTATTGGTGAAATATCACTTACCTCCTTTCCATAATGATCATTGAAAAATTGAAGCGTTACTCTCACGTATGTAAGGCCAACCACCTCCCCGATCATAACATACTTCATTTTTCATAACCATCATTCATGATTGGTTTAAAAATTATAATTAATGTATTAATATGATAATTATTTCATTATTATTATTCTAGATCAGATGAAACTCTATAATATGTGCAAGAATAAGATATTTAATGACAAAACATGCATAAGAAAATAAATCAATTAACACCTGAAACAACGAAAATAATGAATAATTATTAACAAATGGATGATAATATATTATAAAATGATCATATATGATGTTATAAATATTAATATTATTCTATAGTAAGTTAATGACATGTTTTAAACCACTACACAGGAGGTTAAATCATATTCACCCAAAAGGAAGTGTGAGGTAAGGTATTTCGTCTAAATTTACATTCCATTAAGACTTATATGTTATTATGAACCAATTCAATTTTATGTGGTGTATATAATACAACTTTGGAATGTAATATCATTAATAACTCTTTATTTCAGGTATTTTAAGTTTCAATTTGAATTATCTCATCCAAGTGGATTTGAAATGAAAATTACCAAGTGGTAAAAATTATTATGCAATCTCACTTTCTTTTGTGATTGTTAACTTCCTCTTGAAACAATCACTTTATTATAATTATTTTTAATTATAAATTATGTTTATATTAAATATATAAATTATTTTTTAATGGATATGTTTATTTCCTAAATCGTATACTATTTTTACATACCGTGTTTACTTTGAAAAACTTGAGAAATATTAATAAATCTATATCCTTTACTCGATACAGATATGAATTAAATCTATTATTATATATATGGGGAATGATTTGGAATGGTATGACCTAGGTTGGGGACTAGTTAATGTAATCCCCTCGATGCATCAATAGTCTCATGAGATGAATTAGTTGGCGAAATCAGAATTATTTTTACCCAGTATATTTTAAACCGTCTTCTGAAAGGTATTGACAGTAAAGGTATCATGTATCTAGGAAACATGATGTACAGTAGTTAAGCATTGACTTCATTGAGAATTTATTTATTATTATTATCCATGATATTTTTTCTATGACATTATCTATGGATGCATTTAATTCTCAATTTATTGATTAAATGGTTTGTGTGTTCAGTTATCTATCTTTCCATATTGATTATGCTTATTAATTCCTGATTTCTTCAGTTTTACTTAACCCTTACAAAAAATTTCTACTCACCCTTATTTTTTTCTTTTCCCTAAGGTGTGTAGAAGTATTCTTGGAATGATTTTTCAAGGATGCAGTTCATTTTTTTCTATACATTGTATTTAAATTTATTTTCCCAATGTAAAATGGGTATCATGTATGTATCTGGTTTCCCAAAACTACCAAACTGATTAGTCCTAAAGAATTCAAATATTGTATATATTAAAATGTAATAAAGTTTGAACCAGCTCTGAGCTACTGAGTTTGGCATAATTACAATTGGTATCAGATCAAGTTTAGTAGAAAACTTGGGAACTATATTTAAGAAAACATATATTAGGGAACATAACCATATGATAGAATTTGAGGATAAGTATAGAAGAACATCCTAAAGTTTTAGTAAAGAAGAGATTATGTGGGTATTCCTAGAAATACATCTCTATCTGGATACTTCAAGTGGTTGTGGTTCTGGAATAGAGGTACCTATGGTTAATAACTCCAAAAAAGGTTTGTAGGGCTTAACTCGAGCATTACCTGGCACTCGAAAATGGGCCTTACTACACAATTGGTTTGAAACTCCAAGGTGATATGCTTAGGGTAATTCATATTTTATTTACAAACCATTATAAATGAATTGAGGTAAAATATATCTCCAAAGGAACCAAGTTTTGGATTTTGAGATTAAAAATGCATAAATTTTAATTTATGATAAGTGTTACACCATATTTGGAATTATGCATTATTCATAATCTTATGCACTAATCCATTATATGAAATTATTTAGATATGGAACTTGGAAGGTAAAAAGGTATCAATACTCATGTCCAATGTAGAGGTTTCCCTACTGAGGAAGCTGATATATCTGGTATTGAAATTGATCAAGTTGTGGATATAGTAGGGTAGCTTAACTAAGTTACAACACATAACATTTTTTGGATGGATAAAATTACATAGTTAGATTCTCTAATGATAGATAACATTATGTGAAAAGGCCCCCATTATTTAGTGGGACTACTATTCTAATGACAATTGATAAATAGATTAAGCCTCTGGATAAGATATTTATGGCATTAGGATGTGGTGAAAAGAAAAAGGATACACTTGTAGTGTATTATATCAATTATTATGCTGATCAATGGTGATTTTTGATCCATAATACCAGGGAGGAAGTAGAAATAGAACTCATAGGATGAAAATATTTTAAGAATACATTCATTGAAAAATATTTACCTCATGAGAAAAAAACTAAGATGAAGATAAAGTTCCTTATTTTAAAGAAAAAGGAGTAAGAAATTATTTTGGAGTATGAATATACCTTTACACGTTTATAAAGGTATGATATATATTATATATGTAACACAAAACACAATATTGACCATTTCTTTAAAGGGCATAAGACAAGTCTCCTAAGAGAACTGGTTTCTCAAACTTGTTCTACATATAATTAAATAGTTTTATATACTATCAAGATATAGAAATAATTCTACAAGTCTTATGGATTAAAAGGGAATGAAGAGAAGAAGATGATTGTAGAGTAAATAATAGATAAAGGGAATAAGGGAAAGAAGGATTTCCCCACATGTGATAACTATAGAAAGAATCATCTAAGGAAATGCTTGAAGGGATTGGGAGTTTATTATAAGTTCATGGAAAAGGGTCACCAAGAAAAATAATTTAAAGGGAGGAAAGAAAAAATTTCTATTAAGTGTTTCAACTATAAGAAGATGGGTCACTAAGAAAATGAATTCCTCTTGTGTTAAGAGAATATACCTCAGAATAATCTAATGGATAATGGTCAAGATTATGCTATTGATACAGCAGAAGTGGAATGATTAATGTGATTATGTATTTGTATCCTTATAATATGTTGTAAAATTATTTTATATATGATATTCTGGTTATAAGAATTATTAAATGTTTGAGGATTGTACTGCATTACTATTTTTTAAAGGATTTGAAAGCATGTATTGAATAGTACCAAGAAAAGTGATTCAATTGAAAGTTGAAATTCTTATAAAACACATGATTGAGGACCATTAATATATTCCTAATGTTGAGATAATAATTTTGGGATAAAGTGATGATTTATATGGATAAATTAAATTAGATAATACTCACTTCCTTGGAACTGATTAATGATTTGTTGAAAAAGTTTTTTATGATATCATTGATGAAGTTAACAAATTTATTTAGATTTAAGGAATATATCAAATAAATTGTGTTTTATTTATTTATTAAGGAAGAATTAATGTTTTCAATAAGGTTTTATGGAAATTCAAGTTATCACCAAGTTTAAAGAGATTACATGATGAAGGTATTTACATGTTTGATATGAGATGATTAAGATCCACTTCATGTTGTTGAGAGATTAATGGTAAGTTCATTTTGGAATTTTAGTGACCTTCTTTCTAAAGTTCCAGATCTTGATCTTTTGTAAGTGTTATAAGGTTAACTATTTATTCAATGGTTTATGTTGAAATTCGGATGATGTTTTAGAGATTAATGTATTACTTCACCATATGAAGATTTATGCATATTGGATAACTTATTCTAACCATATTGGTTTTAAAAAATAGTTAGATATAAAAGGAAATACTTATCACTCTTTTATGGATATTATGATATGTTAAAAGTAAATTTTAGGGCTTCATGAATAAAAAAATAATTTTGGATATTCATTTATGTGAATAATAAATGAATTGGAAATTGATTGAAGTAAAACAAAAGGATGAAATTGTGATTATAAATTAGAAACATACCAAGTAAGTATATTTCTATATATTCTTATACTATAAGATAATTCTTATAATATTGTAAAAGGAAATTGATTTTTTTACTATTATCATTATTTTTTATGTCATCAATAACCTTTTTTCATATCTCTTTGGTATATGGATTTGTGTTCACCAACCTTCTCTTGATCACCCACTTTCTTGTGATCAATGTTATCTATCAATATCCATCCGTATTTGGGTGTTAGTTTTCTATTCCATGTCCATGTTTTCATTTCCAAACTAAGTTATCCTACTTGGAAACCTAGTTATGGGATAATTATAGATGATCTTGGTACTTCCCTTTCTCTTTTATCAAGAGGAAAATTTATTAACTCTTTTTATGATGTGGATTTTTCAATATTGGTATTTCCAAATATCAAACCTTTGACTAACAAGATCAAGTTTAAATTATTAGGATGAAATTTATTTAAGGTGGTGAGAATGTAACACCCCAAGACTTTACAATATATTTTTTATAATAAATGTAATTTAATAGATAGATTGCGATGCATGCAATACCAGGTTTAAAAAAAACACTGTTTAGTCAGGGATTACTCACATAAATTAAAATTAAATTTTAAAAAATTTAGAAACATTTTATGAAAAAATAAACTTAATTTTTTAAATTATAATATAAAAATTATCTTAGGGTGAATTTTTGAGATTTTTCTGAGAAGTTCCATTTTTTATGAATAGTGAAAAATTCCAAATTTTAATTAACAACTATCTTTTATTTTATACAATTTATAAGGTTAAATTATATTTTGAAATAATTTTAAAGTATAATTAGTTCAATTTTATATCAATTAATCAAATTTAGTTCATTATAATCAATTTTATATTAAATTTTTCTATAAAAACATTGTAAACTTTTAAACATTTTCACTTTAAAAACCCACTTTCTCATCGCGTCTGTAGGATTAATTTTAAATTAAATTATTCCAAAAATGTGATTAGAGTTTAGAAACATGGATTCCATATTTAGAATAAGAATAATTTATATTATATAATAATTTCAACTTAATTTGTTACCATAATGATTAATTAAAATAGTTAAAATTTATTACAGTGATTAAGGTAAAAACGAGTTTACTTAGTGGTTAAACTAGAATTATAAAAGTGAAAATGGCCTAAAATATTATCTAAAGTTTATTTAATGATTTTTATTTATAATATTTACAAAACATTATATGAAAATTCTTAAATTTATTTCCACTTCAATTTTAATATGACCCATACAATAAGTTAAGAAAAAAAAAGACAAATAATATACTTTTCTTACTTTTAGTATATATAATGCTTTGGGATAAGGAAAAAATAACACTGATTATATTATATATATTATTTTGAAATATAAATAATCCTTTGTTATTATGATAATTTATCTTTAATTTTTAGTGATGAATTATTTACTTAAAATTATTAATAAATGCCAACATAATAATTATTTAGTTAATAATAAACTAAAATAAATGATACTAGAAATATTAAATGTGAAGTAAATGGAATTAATTACTGTATTCCATTAATTTTTTAGATTAATATATAATGTTACACATGTTTTACATTAATAGATTCAAATTATATCATTTTATTGATATTTTTAAATTTAAAATAAATAAATAATGTCAAAATTGACATTAATGTTATTTTATAATAAATGATATTTTATTAAATGATTTAAAATTACTAAAAAACCTTATCCTCTCCCAGGTGATTTTTAAATGTTAATAAATATAAAATATAGTCCATTAATAGATCAATTTATCATTTATAATGAAAATATTGACCCCTAAATAGTAAAAACTTTTGTTATATAGGTTAGGGTTAATGCAGTGTTTTTGTGCGTTACATGCACTTCTGTTAGAATTAATTTTTAAAAAACACATGAGATTTTTGATTTTATAAATTAGTTTTCATATTTACAATAATTGGGTCAAAATTTTATAATAAGTCTTAATTTAATTTAGTCTTAATGGATAAATTACCTAGGTTAGAAAATTAGTTACCATAGTGAAAACCCAAAACGGTAAAAATAGGGAAACTTAAAAGTTTAGGAAAAAAATGTTTAAAAAATGTATTTAATTGTGTGGTGTATTTTTTTATAGACCATATAATCCCTCCAAAAATCTAATTATCAAATTTTCATCCAATTTAGCTATGATTGACCTCACAAAAGTGAATAATTTTGAGTATTTACAAGAATGCCACTCCTCTTCAACTATAAAAGGGAAATCACTCCCCTCACTTCTTCACACCTATCAAGCCATTTGGATCATCCAAAACCTAAAAATTAACTCCCTGAATTATCTCTATTAATATTATAATCCTTATTTTGGGTATAAATCCAACCTAGTTAGAGTTTAGTGTAAACCAAAGGAAGATATTCAAAAAAGAGGTAATGTTCTTCAACAAGCCTATTTATTTTACATCTTTATTCAACTCCTTAAATTTTTATTATAATAATTTTATATAATAAAATAAGTATATTCCATATATTGGTATGTTTTTATAATAATTTAATGACCTAAAAAAATCTTTACTTCCATCAAATAGGTTATGAAATCATTATTCATGTGTACTACGGACAACAACCTCTTGAACCGATGTAGTTTGTTTTTCAATTTCCAGCTCTCAAGGTTGGGTATGATAATGGATATAAATATTATATATTATATTTATAAAGTATTTATACCTATATATTCATTATATCATATATATATCTATATATCTTCCATTTCCTATGATATATGATAACATCACCCATGTGTATAACGGACTACCGCCTTACGAAGCGACATGATTCTTCTTTCACTAACGCTTCACATGGAAGGTGATAAAGATAAAGTTAATGATTATATATGATATACATGAAATAATTATGATATTAATGAAATATTTATCATTCTATAAAGATAATACATATACATATCATTATATTTCTTACTTTTCACCCATGTAAAGATAACATCGTTCGTGTACGTGTGGACTACCGCCTTCCCAAAGTGATGTGACTCTCTTTTCATCACAAAACCAAATGTATGAAATATATAAGTATATAATATGGTGTAAATGATATTATTATTATTAGATAAATTTAAAATATTTATTAAATCCTTTCCAAAATGATCATTGAAAAATGGAAGCGTTACTCATGTATACGTACGACCTACCATCTCCATGATCGTAACATACTTTATTTTTCATAAGAATAATTAATTATCGGTTTTAAATTATAATTAATGTATAAATATGATAATAATTTTATAATTATTATTCTATATATGATTAAACTCTATAATATGTGCAAGAATAGAATATTTAATGACAAAACACGCAAAAGAAAACAAGGTAATTAACACCAGAGACAATGAAAACAATGAATGATTATTAATGAATGAGTGATAATATATTATAAAATAATCATATATGATATTATAAATATTAATATGGTTATTTTTTAAGTTAATTACATGTTTAAAATCAATATACAGGATGTTAAATCATGTTTAACCAAAAGGAAGTGTTAGGTAAGGGCTTAATTTACATTCTATTGAGTCTTATTTGTTATTATGAACCAATCCACTTTTATGTGGTGTATATACTACCCATTTGACATGTAATATCATGAATACTTCATTATTAATGGTATTTTAAGATTCAATTTAAATTATCTCATCCAAGGGGGTTTGACTTGAAAAATAACAAAGTGGTAAAAGTTATTATGAAATCTCACTTTCTTTTTTGATTGTTAACTTTATCTTGAAAAAATCTATTTATTTTAATAAATTTGAATTATAAATTACATTTATATTAAATATAAATATTTTTTTGATGGATATTTTTATTTCATAAACCGTATACAGTTTTTATATTCGATGTTTACTTTGAAAAAATGGGGAAATGTTTATAAATTCACATCCTTTAATCAATATAGATACTTGATGATAAATGACATTTTTATGAATGAAATATTTTATAATATATATTAGGAACACATTTATATGGTATTAAATGGGTTGGGGATCAGTTAATATAATACCCTTGATGCATTATAAGTCTCATGAGATGAATCAGTTGAAAAAATTAGATGGGTTTTTACCAAGTATGTTTTAAACTTTCTTGTGAAAGGTCTTGATGGTAAAAGTATCATGTACCTAGGAAAAATGATGTCAAATAATTAACCATTTCCTTTATTTATAATTTAGTTATTATTATTATCCATTATATTGTTTCTATGTTATTCCCTATAGATGCATTTTATTTTCAATTTATTGATTAAATGGATTGTGTGTTCAATTATCTACCTTTCTATATTGATAATTCTTATTGATTAATTATTGATTTTGATGTAATTAACCCTTAATAAGAATTTGAAGTTAACCTTATTCTATTTCCTTTACACATAGTATGAAGAATAATTATTTTAATGAATTTTCAATCATTTAGTTCATTTTATTTGTTATGTATTGTATTTCAATTTCTTTTGCTAATGTAAAATGGTTATCATCTATATATCTGGTTTCCCAAAACTAATAAACTAATAAGTCCTTCAGGATTTGAATATTGTATCTATTCCAATGTAATTAAGTATGACACTAGATCCATGATACTAGGTTTGAGGTCATTATAGGAATAATCTGAGAAGATTATCCCGGATAGAGAAAGAGAATGAAATAAGAGTGTGTGTAAAACACAATGTACACTTGAAGAATATACTTCCATTGGTGCGCATAGAAGAAGAAGATGAGAATGTTTTGTGTAGTGACGAATGAAGAAAAGTATAATAAGGTTAACACATATTACTTTAGTGAATAATTGTGATAGAACTTTATATTTTTAGAATACCATTATCAAAGGAGAAGGATAATCTATACCTTAGTAGATGCATGGAAATTGTGCATATTGGTTGTGAGACTTTTATGGAGACATTAGTGTTGATTTATATGTATATATGAGTTCATGGATATTCCATGTTTATTATAATCCAAAATGGTGTTTCTAGTGGATATTATAGTCTTGATTTATTATGAATCATGCCAATTATTAGATATTTGTTTTGAGTAGTGAACATTGTACATCAATTGTTCCATTGTTTATTATTTTCCTTAGTGTGTGTGTGTGTGTAAGTAAGTGACATTTATTACTATAAAAAGTGAAAAAAAATTATTTTGAAATTAATCATAAAAAAGAAAAAAGAACTATTATTGAATGAATCACCCTCTCTTAGTGAATATACATGTATAGGGACACCACAATTGGTATTAGAGAAATAGTTTTCCTCTGAAGATCAAGAATTTTAGAGTTTATTGATTTGAATATTTTTGAACTCAATTGGTGTTTGAGTTAATTAAATATTTTCTTACTCTTTGGTTAAAGAATTGATATTTTATTTTTTGTTGTAAATATGGAAAACTTGAATTTAGTGAACAACTAGAGGATTCCCATTTTTAATGGGAGAAATTACATTTGGAAATACCAGATACTGCTTTATTTTTTTCAATTAGTTTCATTGTTTTATAGGATTTCACCAATGGATTTATTCCTCAAGATAAAGGTACTGCTCTAATAGTATTCAATAGGAGTAATCTAGAGAATAAGGGTCATACTCAAAATTCTATTTTTTCATCTCTTTCAGAGAAGGGGTTTCTCAAGGGAAACAGAATAAAGACAAAAAAATATAGTTTTAATAGATTAGATAATATCAATAAAGGTAATGTGAAAGTTAATCAAGACAACCTACTAATTAAGAGAATGAAGTATGAATATCTCAGGATACGATATGATGAAATAACAGATGAATTTTTCACAAGAGTAAATGAAATTTTGAGCACCATTAGAATTTTTAGTGAGATGTTGGAAGACACTGTGATTATTGAGAAGACACCACGTATATTTTCAAAAATATTTGATATAAAGGTTTTTGAACTTGAATGAAATGATATAGGTACACTTCTATTATATGACCATGATTACAATATTATTTCCTATGAAATGTAGAAGGGAAGTATTTTCAAGAAGAGGACCAAGGCTGATAAGGAATTTTCTTTAAAATATTTGAATAAAGACAAGAGTAGGAAATAGAACAAAGTTAAAATTATAAGTTCATATTTTGATAAAGATATTGATGTGAAGTTCGATAAACTCATGTCACTTATCTCAAGATTTTTTTTAAAGAGTAATGTGTAAATTTTATTTTAAATTACCTATAATGTGTTTTATTTATAGGGGTATTTTACATTTTACTAATAAATATCCAAGGCTTAAAAAATATGAATGATGAAATTAAAGTTTTTATACAAAAAACATTCAAAGAATGAAAAATATCCTAAAATTAATGGTAAACGGTTTGAATAAAATTCAAAATATCATAAGGTAAGCTTTTAAAAAAGAATATGATTCTAAGAAATCTAGAAATTCTATGAGCATTGACTTGAAAGTGAAAATTTCTACAAATGGTGATTTGAAAATTCATATAAATAATTCTACTGTTTGGAGAGAAAGGTATTTGGAGATTACTAAAATTTTGGTCCTCAAAAGGATCCAAGATTAATGGTCATAGGATAGAAGAAGAATAAGTGATTAGGTCTATAAAATACGATGATTTTAGTGGTAAGTATGCATTTTATGGATATTGTTGACACTATAGAGGTTTTATACACTTAGACAGAATATATTGGTTTAATTAAAAATATCACTATTAGTACATAGATTATAAAAGTTAAAGTTTTATGGGGGGGTCATCTCACTCAAAATAGAAATTTTTATAAGCTGTCTAAAAATTATGGAATGAAGGTTGATAATAAATCCCAATCATTAGAATAGATTTATAAAAGGTGTGAAAAGCCATATCACATTGAAAAATATTGTATTTCCATTATACCTACCTAGTTTATTATAAATAATAATAATAAAAATATCTAAATAATAAAGTGAAAGGAAAAGATACGGCTTTTATTGTTGAAGTTGTACACAAAACATCACAAAGGAAATATCCATGGTAATTGTACAATGTATTCTTATCTCATATAATAAGATATTAAAATCTCTTAAAGGATTTTAAGAAGTGAAAGAAATAATTAATAACCTTTTATAATGGTGGGACACTCAAAATTAGAGGAATTGGTTCAAAAATCACTGGATAAGATAAGATATAATTAAAGAACACATTATTTTTTAATGGGTTGAAACATAATTTAATAAGTGTGTATCAAATATATGATAAATTCCATGAAGTGGTATTTCATAAAATTTATTTTTTTGGGAATAAATTTAAATATTGATGTGTTTTGATGGGAGAATAGTATACACAAGAAAACTAATTACTGGTTAGTGAATTAGTGAATAAAAATATTACTTGTAATAAGGATAAGGAAGATTCTAAGAATAATTTAGAGATTTTTATCTCCGAAGAGAGTGGAAAAACATTTATAATAAAAAATAAATATGAAGGTGATAACTTAAGAATAATATTTCTAAGAAAGTAGGAAAATAAGGTGTTTATATTTTAGGATAATAGTGTTAATGTTTTAAAATTGAAAAGGTAAATTGAAGTAAGAAGAAACAGTATTTGACAATTCATATTTCCAAAGTGAAGAAGAATATGCATAATCCTAATAAGAAATATTATATGAATAAGATCTTGGATAATAAAACTATTTTTAAATCATAGGTAGAGTTTATTACCAAGCCATAGAGTTTGAAGGACAATTCAAATCATTCGTTCATCAAAATATAATGTATGAAGTGTCCGTCCTTTCTCTTACTTGTTATTTAGATTATTGTTGTCAAAGGGGGATAAAGAAAACACAAATATCCTTATATCTATTCCTTTATATATTTAAAAAAAATTATAAATGGGGATAAAACTATTTTAGAGAATATCCATTGATATATATTTCACATATTAGGGAGAGATCTATTTTTTAGTGGGAGCATATATTTAGAGATATTTTTTTAAAAGGGGAAAGTAGTGAGGTCAGTATAGGGGTGTGTGAGTCATTATTAACTTTTATAATAGTTTTGGTGTGTATGCATACATGAATATGTTATATATAGATTCGAAGAAAATATTTTTTAAGTTGATGAAGTATTAATTCTCAATTGATCTCAAGTGGTATCTATCGAGTGGTATAAGAGGTCTAAGAAAAGTTGATGTTTCAAATTTTTATCAAGATAATATGGGTATATGAAGAAGAGAATATAATTTTATAGTTTGTTTTAAATTACTATTCAATGTTCTAGTATTCTAAATTAGTTCACTAAAATAGGCTAAATATTATTTAATAATTATTCATTTCTAATTATATTGATTTTGGAAGTGATTTATGTTCCTTGGTTTCAAAAAAATGGAGTGATTGTTGATCCTAAGAGATGTATAGGGAAATATTGAGACCTTGAAGAGATTATTGAGACCTAAGAATTATTTTCTGAGAACTGTAATTGAAGAAGAATCCCCTAATATTTTATTTGTTTGTTTAGGGAAGATGTTTTGGAGAAATAATGAGTGGATATATTTAATGTGTTGTATTTGGTTGAAAATATATAAATCATATTCAAAATAAAATTAAAATAAAATATAATATATGAGGTGATAGTTATTTGTATATTTAGAAGTGTTTTAAATAGGTTTCGAGAATTTTATAAAAGAATCAAAGTGACTATTAGCTTATTTAAAATATTTAGAAATTTTAAAATTGGGGCTGAAAAATGGAAAATTATAATTTTTTAAGAGTCATTTTAGTATAATAGACAAAGAAATTAGTAAATGAAGACTTTTTAAGAGTCATTAATATAACTTTATAAGAGTCATTTTGGTTCTAGAATAGAGAATTGGTGAAGGGATTACTATTGTGAAAGAGTTATCCAAGACTTCATAAGAGCCATCCAATATAGTGGATATTGAAAATATGATAAAGGAATAACTACAAAATATTCATGTGACACTTATTAAGAGTCATTCATGACTTTATAAGAGTCATAAAGTTCAGATGATATTGAAAAAATAACAAATTCATGACCTCGTAAGTGTTATGTAACACTTTGTAAGAGTCATTTAGACTTTATAAGGAAGATCCTATGGGTTTCTAAGGATGATTACATGAATTTATAAGGGTTATTCATGACTCTTTAAGAGTCAATATGGACTTCATAAGGGCAAAATTAATTTCAAAAGGGCAAACTGTATTTTGTAAGGGTAACCTTCACTTAATAAGGGTCAAAAGTTTACTAAAATATAACAAAGTTAAAGACTCAAAAATGGGAAGAAAGCACAAAGACCTCGTAAGATTCATTTTTAATATTATAAAATTTAAATTTATATCTAAAAATGTGGTAAAGGTGTGTAAATATATATTACATTGTAATATTCATTTTAATCTATTGATATGGTTTTTTCAGGGAGTTCATAAATTTCAAGGGAATTTTTTTTAGAATAATTATTTTCAAAAATTCAAGAGGAATTCAGTGTTTTAATAAATTCAAATGATGTTTAAGTTGATATATTATTGTTTAAACATTATAAATAGAGTTTGTAAATAAATATATCCAAGAAATAAAGTTCACACTATGGAGATGTTATTTTTCCCTGAAAGAGATAAATAATTATGAAAAGACTACTCAGTCACGATACAACCTATATAATTACACTATAATGACCTAGAATAGATTTGAAATATAATAATATTAAATAAGTGGAAATAATAATAAGTTTAGATAAGTTTAAGGAAGCTATTTATTTGAAATTAAAATTCAAATGAGTTATTTCTACTACTGTATGAGATAAATAAATAGAATATTTCATGCATCAAGATTAAATATGTATGAGTATTATCTGAAAAAAGAATATAAAATTAAAATGTACATGAGTAATTAATCCAAGAAGACTATCCAAAATAAATAGATAGTGAAAAAATAATGTACGTGGAGTGTGGTGCACATAGGATGAATGTACTAGCATTAGTGCAAGTAGAATAAGAATAAGAGAAATAGTTTCATAGTGAATTATGAACAAGAAGTATAAGATGGTCACATTGTTCCTTTAAACAAATAAGTATGGGAGAAATATATATTTTATAGAGACAATTATCAAAGGAGAAAATAATCCCTACCTTATAAAAATATAATAAAATAGTGCATATTGTTTAGGAGGATTGTTAGGAGATAATAGTGTTGATTTACTTGTATACACAAGTTCATGGATATTCCCTACTTTTTTGTAATTTTCATTGGTTATTCTAGAGGATTTTATAGTCTTAGGTGAGTTCAGATCATTCCAAGGATCAACTAATTATTTTGAGTAGTGAACCTTTTACATTGAGTTTTACTTTGTTTATTTATTTCCTTAGTGTGTGTGTGTAAAAAAGTATGATTTCCCACTCTAATAAGTGATGGAGGTTGATTTTTAAATAAATCATAAAAAAGAAAAAATAGACCATTGTTTACTAATTCACCCCCTCTTAGTGAACCTACCATTATAAGGGCCACCCTAGTATAACTCTCATATATAGTTATTGTTGTTGTAGTTGTAGTGATGGATGATTTTTGTGTTTATCATTATTTCATCATTGTTGATTTGCAATGAAATGTGGTGGATTATGTGAAATGGTTTTAGTGATATGGATTATGGATGATGTTAGTGTGTATTGGTTGAAATTTAATGGAATGCAATGAAGGTTTTTTTGAATATTATTACTATTTTTTCTTTATTATAATCAAAATGATGATTAATATATATAGTCATTTGTTAAGGCTTTATTATGCCTATCCACTTCACATAGGAGAGTTTGGAGGTATAACCTACTGGGTATACTTATATACTATCCCAAATATTATGTTTTTTATACATACAATATTAGGTTTAAGTCAATGAAAAAAACATAGCTTGTGCACATGGTGGTCTAGTTGGGGGTATGAAGTGTTTGTAAAAATTATTATCTGTTTTGGTATTTCATTTTAGGTTTTATGGTCTATGATATATACAAATATTTTGGATTGTATGTGATATAGCATGTATGTTCACACTTTTATAATTAATGGTTATTTATGAAAAATAATTAGATTCATTATCAAGATAATTGTAGTTGGTTTCTGTTTTTAATTAATAAAAGGGTAATGTCATCCATGTTAGTGTTTAAATACCCTTGGTTATAGTTTACATCCAATTCCATATTAGAGGTGGGATTTTATGGCCACTTATAATATCATTATTGACTCATGAGGAGTCATGACTGGGTTGGGTCATGACATCCATTAACTCTCCTGATTGAATATGATACAATAAAATCATATGAAGTTTCAATAAAATGTGATAAAATTTACCAATAACAAATTAATAAATTATATATATTAAAATTAATTACTAAAACATGATATATAAAATACACTATCACTCCTATCACACCACCCAAATAAAAAGCTAATGATTTAAAATAAATGTAATCTATCCCTCACCATCAAGAGGGAATATAAGAAACAAAAATGGATACTCCAACTAAATTACTAAAGTCACAAACCATAAACCTAAATCACATTCATAATCTCTTTTGGTTAGAAAAAATTGAAAATTAATAAAACATATCATTTATTAATGATTTTTCCCAACTATAAATCAAATAAAGGGATTTCAGTTGAGAATCTGACATGATTATTCCATACATTAGAATAATCATACCTATGAAAAAGTAATTTTTAAAATAAAATCATAAGAATTAGGTATAATAAACCAAACCAAATGTAAATTTAACAATCAAGCATAAAAAGTAACATCATGAACATAATCTATCAACTAGAAAAAAATATACAAACCATAAATAAAATAACAAAATTAAGAAAAAACTAGGGTACCAATGGGATGGGAAGTTAAATAGGTTGAATACAT
Organism: Viscum album; assembly: GCA_963277665.1. Lineage (NCBI taxonomy): Eukaryota > Viridiplantae > Streptophyta > Magnoliopsida > Santalales > Viscaceae > Viscum > Viscum album. The sequence goes on from OY728132.1 coordinate 1,081,930,215, forward strand.
AGGTTACAAAAAATACATAACCGAAATTAAATCAAATACCACCCATATTTATGTGAAAAAATGAGTATTATCTACTGTCATATCATCCTTACCTAGAATAATCCAATGATTACCCATTATCTTAAAATGGATTATTTCCTTTACTTGTATAATAGGAGATCAAACATATATATACACCAAATTTTATATGCATGGTGTTAGAAAATATTTATATAAATATATGAAAACAAATATTTATTTTATGAAAGTGAGTAATTAAAGTTAACAACATTTTTTTCTTTTCTATAAAACAATTATGAATTAATAAAAATTAATAAAAAAACTATGAATATAGAAACTCATAAAGATAAATAATAATTTTTAAGACTCATGCATCATAGGACAACTACCTAGGACCCAAGGAGGAAACCTAGGGATTGACTCATAGAACTATCCATGCCAGTTTACTAATGTGATACTGATATCCTGTATAACTTACTAACCTAGTCTCATCGGGAGAGTAATTTCCCTATCGATTCATAATATATTATATGGGAATTAGTGGTGTGTAATAATACTAGTATACCACTTGTCAATAGTTTCCTACTTAGTTACCTAAGGTTTACAAAGATTTTTTCTAAATCAGTGTATTAATCAATCAAATATGACATTATAAGAATTTAAATAAATCCCATATCACACACAAAAATTCCTTAAAAATAACCACTTTCACATTGATAAGTTTCACTTCACACGCCATTTATAATTAATGAACACATTTAAAATTTAACTAGAAGTAAGATGAATTATAAATATTTAAACAATATCAATAAGGGAGTCTAATAATATAAAAAACTAAATAAAACAAATTTCTTTTCAAGAAAAAATGTTTTATATAAAAATTGAATCCTTAAAATTTAATTACAATCACTTGAAAAATATTTTAAATTCATGTATTTGTTTATAAAAATACCAATAAGACATAATGTAATTTTACTAACCCCATTTCATAATTTAAAACTTAAAATATACATGGGAAGAATTTATACTTAAATATAACATAAATTGACATAGAAAACATATATTTTCCCGTAAAAGTTTCTTTATTAAATGAAAAACAAGTCATTAAATCTTGAAAAATAGCCGTCAAACCAAATAATTTTTCTTTAAAAATCTATAACAAATCATACCATATCTAAAAATTTAATTATTTTATAATAAAACACTATTCAAAATTTTCTGGAGCACTTGGTGTTTGAAAATTTCTTAAAGCATAAATTTAAACAATTTCTTTTAAAATAACCCAAAAGACCATATATAATTCAAATAAAATTAATAAAATCATTTCAAAAATACAATATTGATATTTAATAGAATATTTATATCAAAGAAAAATAAATTTCAACACACAAGCACTCAAGGTAATGTAAATAAATGTAGGTATATAGAACCCCTACCTCAAGAGCCTATAAAATCCAGAAAAATAACTCAATCCATAAAATAAATTATCATAACCTAATAAGTAAATAACAATCACTTAAATAATTTATTTAATCTATAAAATTATGGGAAGAAGGATTTTTGGCATGAAATCCCTAGCGGATAGTCATGAAATGGATATTCACCCTTATATTAGGTGTATATGATCATAATGATGATTCAATATCCTTATATGGAAAAGGCCCTGTCAGAAATCAAGGGTTTCACTTCTCTATAAAAAAACCCCATTCTTGAATCCTTAATATATAGTTTTTTTCACCTTAGAATAAATAAAAGAATTTGGAGAAGAATAATAAGAATAAAAAAAAGAGGGGAGGGGGAGGTGGAAACTTACCAAATCCAAGCCTCCATGGTGGTAAAAGATAAAGGGAGAGAGATGAGCAGTAGGGGATGGCCGATGCCCTCCTTGTTGCATAAACATGCACAACCCACCTCTATTTGGGGGTGGGGTCTTCTTTGTTATTTTTTTAAACACATATGATAATAGTAATAATAATAATAATAATGAACGCAACACTCACTCAAATCCTACTACACATAAACTTTAAAATTAATAATAAAAATATTAACATAATAATAAAATGATAATATTATTCATACCAATAATATTATTTAATAATAATAATATGAATAATAAATATAATGACTTAATTATAATAATAATATGTCACAAATCACTGTGACACCCAAAACCAATAATAAAATATTTTTATTAATAATTATAAATAAAATATTCACAATATCAAATATTAAAATAATGATTCACATCTCCAACATTTTAACATAAAATTTACCATATTATTGCATGTTTAAATTAAAAAATAATAATTCTAAGAGGATATAAAATTTTATGATATTGATAATAAAAATAGTGAAAAAATAATATTGAAACCGCTTCAAACATATTTTATTTTCATGAATAATTACACTTGTAAGAATATTTTTTTTGAAATAAATATGGAATTATCATCATGTTTTTCAATATACTAATAAATGGAGACCCATAAAGTTTGAAATAATTCATTTTTTAAATATATTATCATATTATTTACTAAAATATTCTCATAATAAATAAATTAAAAACATATATATAAAAATTGGTTATTAAAATTCTCCTCTCCATAAAAACATTTTTTCCTTAAAAAGTCATCAAAGTATTAAATTAATCTATTTAAATTCACTTTCTTATATAATAATAGTTCCTAACATTTAAAATGAATTCTACAAAAATTTATTTCTTCTCCTAAAACTCATTTTAAAATTTATTTATATCATGTAAAATATCTTAAGACATCTCATGGACTTATATTATGTTAATTAAAAATGTAAAAATTGAATCTATAAAATTAAACTTCAATGTTAAACTCCATTATCATGACCCCCTAACCCCCAAAGGCACCCATTATAGATCAGCAATGAGAGAAGGGAGATAATGACACCCAAATCCCACCTTCAATAGGCCACAATTTGATGAAAAAACCAAGGGTATATCATACAAAAAAATGGAAGGCATTACAATATATGATTACAAGGAATGAGATATAAGATTGATCCACTAATTTCTAAAAAAATACAATAACCAAAAGTAAATCCATGACGGTGACCTCAAAGGTCAAATGACTCTTTAATAACTCCATTAGTTAGTAATATCTATCTCGATCACCAATCATCTCTTAGTATTATGAAAAATATTTTTTATATATATAGGGTGAGCATAACAAGTATACTCAGTAGGCTCCTCCATGGAGCATTTCTTACAAAATATAAAGAAAGCATACTAAAGATTAGGGAATAAACTAGTGAAACTAACTCCCCACTTAATTAGGTATACTATGTTCCCACCCCCACCTTGAATCTCTTATTAAGTATCACATACAAGTAATAATATAATATCCAACATAATATCAAAAGAAGGTACCCCACTATCACTTCCCAACTGGTTTGTTGCTCTAAACCAATGTCGTGAGTCCTAAGCCATCTCTCTCGAAAAGTAAGCCTACCTGAAGACACTTGATAAATTATAATATACCATGCACCCTATGCTTCACATTATCTCATTACTATTACATATCATGCAACTCATACATAAAATCACACCATCATCATCATCCACTTCTTCAGATAGTAACCAAGTAATTTTTAGGATCCACCATAGCTCGTACGTTGTGTATTATACCTCAATATATCACAAACCTATACATGAAATATCTATAATAATCCTTACGATAATATATCTTGAGATAAATGTCTATGAAATAACCAAAAACCATTATAAACCTCTATACACATATATATGGGAATAGTAACCACCATGCATACCAACACATAATACTACCAGAAGAAGAGTGTGATGAAATAGGTGGTAGCCAACCATTCATTCCTCACTAACCAGGATGTTTGGGAAAACACCCTACCAATGTCTATAAGGTAATAGTATACCTACCAAAATTGGTGGGGTATCATAAGAAATCACATAACATAGAAATATATACATATATCTCAAAACTACACTATAGGAAACTACCTATCCTCAAACTCGACTATAGTGAGATGCCCAATCAGGATCTATGTGATCACTGATAGGGGGAGGGGTGAATTAGTGATCTTTTTTCTTTAAATTTTCTTATTTTTGAAACAACTTTTACCTAATTTTATAGATATATTGACTTTTATAAAATAAATAACACAAGAATAACCATAATAACACATTTATTTACAAGGTTCACTAATCAATAAAAGTAGAAAGTCCTTGGTAGGGTTTGGAAATAATCCTTGACCACAAAAACCACTAGAAAAATATACTTTGTTCATGGTTACAATAAGCATGGAATATACTTCTACTTGAAAGGAACTATAATCAATCGATAGTGAATGTGATCCTCACATAGATAAATGATAAAACAATGTTTTCATAACAACTGATAGAATTCAAGATTTTGTAACTGTATTTATTGAACTCTCTTAGGCTTTATTTTCATGAAATTACTTCTTCTTATCCACTTTCTTTCACAACAGTAGGAAAGAACCTTATTGAGTCCAATGAAAGTTTTTCCAATGGTTTCATCTGGTATATTCTTCATGTTTCCATCTGAAGAATAATATCACTTTTATCTATTCAATTGATCATCTCTACACTTTGGTAGTGTTGTGCCTATTTCCAAAAATCTTCAATCATTTCTTTGATTCTTTAACTATTTATATTAACTGAGTCATCTTGATTAAAATAACACAGTCAGTGTTTCCATATTCAAATTATAGAAATACCATGATCTTCATTAGTAGGATTATCTCATTTAAACTCATTTGAATTCTTATACAAATATTTATTTAAATCCCCTAATGAATTTTGATTCAATCTTCTACGTGATATATAAATATCCACATCCTAAAATCTCACTTTTTTATATTTTCACATATTTATGCAATTAGTTACATAAAAAAATCTTCATAAAATTGGCTACATTGCAACATCTACTACATAGTTCTCATTGGTTACATAGAAATCAGCTATGTGGTACTCAATTTAGTTATGTCACTAAAAACAGCTATGCAGTTTTTCTACATAACTAAATTGGATATGTGGTTTTCCTATATTGTTGAATCAACAATGTGAACCAATATTGTATGTCGTTTGGTTACATGGCTGAATAGACTATGTGAATCATCTACATAAACATTTTCCTATAATAATCGATTATATCATTCAGTTAGGTGGCTTAAATAACTACATGAATCTTCTACATGATCATTAAGCTATGAAAATCCACCATAATTATTGAAAAACACATTCTTTATGTAAATTCCTTTTTTATTTACTAAAAAATTTATCCACGAACACTTTTTAATAATCTTGATAACTTTTATCATGATATTTGAACACTAGAAGAGCACTTCACTTTGCATAAACTGGTCTTATTCTTCCATAAATTCTTCATTGAAAATACCTCAATGACTCATCCATTCTTCCTCTTCTATAATCATTATATTTTTAATACCCAAAACACTTCAAACTTCATAAACATTGAAAAAAAATCCAAAAACATAACCAAGATCATTTCATAATTATCATCTTATTCACCACAAAACCAATTAGTCCCAACAATCTCCTCTTTGGATTTTGTTTTCATCCAAGAAACATAAATAACTAAAACTTTTTAAAATCATACACTATATTATTAAACCAATAATTCTAAGCCTACGTGAGTGAACTTGGTGTAGGAAAAAAGAATTATTGAACAATAATACCATGTTATCCATCAAATAATGATCTAAAAACAATCATTCTTTAACACACCTTCATAGAATAAACTCACTTAAACCTATACAAAAATAGACCTGTAAAAAATAGTTCTGATATTAACTTTAAAAAATCAATTAAAATAGTCTACACATGCTAAATCACAACTTACCCCTTTTAAAAACCCCATAAATATATTATATTACTTAAAAAGGTAAAACACATACAAATGGATATATTTATTTTACATCATTTCCCCCTTGAAAACACTATTTAAATAAAAAAGAGAGAGGGGATGGGTTAAATACCTTATCCTTGATGAGAAGGAGGTTGCACACCCATGATCAATAACAATTTATGAAATGGTTATTTCAGTAAAGGTTTAGTAGAAATATCTAAAAATTTCTCTATTATAGGAAAAAATTCCAAATTTACTTCATTATTTTCCACATTCTCTTTGATGAAATGATATTTTATGTCAATTTTCTTAGATTGATAATGTATCATCTGATTATTAGTACTATTAATAGAACTTTTATTATCTTAACCTAGGAGAGGGGGTAACTTCAGAACCACAAAACAATCTTCCAACTATGTCTTCATCCACATAATTTGCATTACTTCTTGAGTTATAACTATATACTTAGATTCATTAGTGTCAAGAGATAAAAAAAATTCTTCTTTGTATGCCAAATAAAACATATTTCTCCCAAAAAGAAAAATTCACTAGATGTGGATCATCTATAATCCACAAAAACTACCCAATATGTATCTATATAACTAAACAGATCAATATTTCTTGAGCTTCCATATTTTATCCAAAAGTTAATTGTGCATTTTATATATCTAAGAATTATTTTTCCTGCCATGAGATGTGATTATTTTGGATCACTTTGATACCTTCAAATAGTGTAACAACATAAACAATATCTGCTCTTGAATCTATTGGATACAAAAATCTTTCAACCATCTTCCTAAATGATTTAAGATAAAAATTTTAACCATATAAATCTTTTGAAAAAATATTTCCTATCCAAATAGGTGTGGGAACTAGCTTTGAGTCTTTCACTCAAAATTTATTCATAAGTTCTTTATCATACTTCTACTGAGATAGGAAAATTTATTTTTTTTGTTTTGAGAGATTTTTAAGCCAAGGAAGTATTTTATTTCTCTAATAATGGAAATTTCAAAATACTTATTAATCTCATTGATAAAATTGTCACATGTTTCTATATCATTCCCTATAAATATAATTTCATCAATATAGACAATCACAATCAGGGAAACCTCTTGATTTTATTTTATGTAGATGTTACTATCAAATATTCCTTTACTAAAGTTAAACTCCATTAAGAATGTATCTAGTTTAGAATACTAATATATACACACTTACTTTAACCCATAATACTCCATCTTTAACTTTCACAAATATATTTCATCTTTCCCAAGCAAGAAGTCACACAATTGTTCAATATAAACTTCTTCATCGAGCTCTGTGTTATTAAAAGATGTCTTGAAATCCATTTGTAAAATATTATATCTCTATTGTGCGGTGATAAAATGAAAGGATATGATGGTTTCTAATATTACCAATGGAGTTAGTTCTAATAAAAATTAATGCCTTTAATATGTGAGTAAAATTTGTAAACAAATTTTACCTTATTTATTATTACTTTAAATCTTTCATTAATTTTTTTTTGGAACACACACTTTGTACCAATCACATTCTCATTTTTTGGTTTGGGTAAAAGTTACCAATTATGATTCTTTTTAATATAATCCAACTCTTAATTTATATCTTAAATCCACTATTGATGCTTCAAAGCTTTATCAAAATCTTCTAGATCAACCTGTAAATATAAGGAAGTATGCAATACTAACATTGAAGTTCTTATGATTTGAACCTATTGTCATTGATCACTAATGATGTTCTGAACTTCCACTTGATTACTCCACCTAGGATGAGATAAACATACTTGTTCCTCATCCCTCGAGATAGCTCACTCAAAATCTTCATCGCAAGTAGCTTCAACACTATTAATATCATTAAGAACTTTTTCATGTTGTTAAACTGTAACCAATTCATCTCTCATTTCTTCTACATTTTCAATCATTTGTGAAACTTTCTTATCATGATGTTCAAGAAATTTCACATCTATAGATTCAAAAATATTTTCTTTCTATTTATTATAACACCTATATCCTCTACCATTAGGGGGTAACTGATTAAAATTAAATCAATACCTCTCTATTAAAACTTCACAAGATTCTCAAACATGACCTTTATAATGAAAGGACTGTCAAGTACCCTTAATTGTTTCAAAATTGGGGTTTATTTATTATACATATCATAAGGAGTCATACCATATTTTAGTTTATAGAAACATAAACACTAGTGTAGAAAACGTTTTTTATGGAAGTTATTTTTTAGTTTTTACATCGGTTTTTGGTTGACGTTATTACAGAAGACGTTATAAATATTGTTTTTAACGTCGCTTATTTTAAAATTGATGTAAAAAACAAAAAACCAAAGCATTTTTCACACCGGTTACTCAAAACCTGACGTGGAAAAGGATTCGGAGTCATGATGTATTACATCGGTTATTTAAAAACTGAAATTTTATATACTTTATCACGTTGGTTATTATATAACCAATGTCCTAAATCATTCCCTCGAAGCATTTATCACATCAGTTATGAAAATAATCGACGTGATAAAGTAGTCTGCCAAGCAGTTTTACACGTCGGTTAAATAATAACCGACGTGAGAACATATCTACTACGTCGGTTATAAAATAACCAACGTAAAAAACTATTCATTTCCATTTATTACGTTGGTTATGAAATAACCGACATTAAAATTAATCCCGGTGCATTTTTTATGTCAGTTATAAAATAAACGATGTAAAATTATTTATTTTAATTAAACCGTTCAACCAAAATTATGCCATGCCAAAAGAATACCTGAAAGAGAATAAAAAAGACCACCCCCACCCCACCTGGACAGCCCCCCTGGAAACCACCCACACCACTGGACACCCCCCACACCCATGGACTGCCCCCAACCTCCAAGACAACCCCACACCCCTAGACACCCCCAAAACTATTCCCAGCCAAAAGAATACCTGAAACAGAACAAAAAACAGACCAACCCCCACCCCTACCCCACCTGGACACCCCCCACCCCTGGAAACACCCCACCCCACTGGACACCCCCCCTCCCCACACCCCTGGACTGCCCCACCCTTCTAAATAGACCCAACACCCCTGGACCCCCCCCACAACTATGCACAGCCAAAGGAATACATAAAATAGAAAAAAATAGACCAACCCCCCCCCCCACCCCATCTGGACAACCCCCCCACACCCCTAGAAACCCCCACCCCACTAGACACCCCCACACCCCTGGACTTCCACCACCCTCCTATATAGCCCCCACACCCCTGGACACCCCCCACAACTATGCCCAGGAAAAATAATACATGAAACAAAACAAAAACAGACCCCACCCCCGAAAATCCCTCCCACACCCTTGGGAACCCCCACCCCACTAAATAGCCTACCCACAACACTGGACACCCCCTCTTAGATATCCCCCACCCCCTAGACAACCCTCCCACCCTCCTAGACACCCCCACCCCCATAGACACCCTAGACACCCCCACACCACTGGACACCCCTCCCACACCCCTAGAAACCCCCACACACCCCCGGACACCCCCTGGACTACCCCCATCCTCATGAACACCCTGGATACCCCCACCCCACTAGACATCCCTCCCACACCCCCTGGAAATCCCCCATCCCACTAGACAACCCTCTCCACACCCCCGGACAGCCCTCCCACACCCCTAGAAACCCCCCACACCCCTTGAAACCCCCTAGACATCCCTCCCATCCTTCTGGATACCCCCACCCCACTGGATAGCCCTCCCCCACCCCCTGGACAGCCCTCCCACACCCTTGAACCCCCCCACAAAACAGCCTTCCCACAACCCTGGACACCCCCACCCTCCTGGACAGCCCCCACCCCCTGGATAACCCTTCCACCCTCCTGGACACCCCCACACCAATGGACACCCTGGATACCCCCCCCCCCCACACCCATGGACAACCCTCCCACACCCCTAGAAACCCCCACACCCCTGGACACCCCCTGGAAGTCCCCCACCCTCATGGACACCTTGGACACCCCCACCCCACTGGACAACCCTTCCAGACCCCTGAAAATTCCCCACCCCACTGGATAGCCCTCCCCATACCCCTGGACAACCCTCCCAACCCATAAAAACCCCCACACACCTGGACACCACCTGGACATCCCTCTCACCCTCTTGGACACCCCCACCCCATTGGAAAACCCTCCCCCACCCCATGGACAACCCTCCCCCACCCCTGGAACCCCCCCACTAAACAGCCTGCCCACAATCCTGGACACCTTCCACCCTCCTAGATAGCCCCCACCCCCATGGACAACCCTCCCACCCTCCTGGACACCCCCACCCTCAAGGACACCCCAGACACTCACACACCCCTAGATATCCCTCCCACAACCCTAGACCCCCCCACCCCTAGACACCCCTGGACAACCCCCCACCCTCATGGACACCCTGGACACCCCCACCCAACTAGACAACCCTCCCACACCCCTGGAAATTCCCCACCCACTGGACAACCCCCCCCCCCCCCCCACACCCCTAGACAGCCCTCCCACACCCCTAGAAACCCCCACACCCCTGGACACCCCCTGGACATCCCTCCCACCCTCCTGGGCACCCCCGCCCCACTGGAAAGCCCTCCCCCACCCCCTGGATAGCCCAACCACCCCCCTGGAACCCCCCACTAAACAGCCTGCCCACATCCCTGGACACCCCCACCCTCTTGGACAACCCCCACCCCCTAGAAATCCCTCCCACCCTCCTGGACACCCCCACCCCCATGGACACCCTGAACACCCCCACGCCCCTGGACACCCCTCCCACACCCCTAGAAACCCCCCACACCCCTAAACACCCCCTAGACTACCCCCACCCTCATGGACACCCTGGACACCCCCACCCCACTGGATAGCCCTCCCACAGCCCTGGAAAGGCCCCACCCCACTAAACAGCCGTCCCTACACCCCTGGATAGCCCTCCCGCACCCCTAGAAACCCCCCACACCCATGGAAAACCCCTGGAGAACCCTACCACCCTCCTAGACACCCCCACTCCACTGGATTTCCCTACCCCACCACCTAGACAGCCCTCCCACACCCCTAGAAACCCCCCACCCCACTAAACAACCTTCCCACAACCCTGGACACCCCCACCCTCCTGGACAGCCCCCACCCCCTGGACAATCCTCCCACCCTCCTTGACACCCCCACTCCCATGGACACCCTGGACACCCCCCACACCCAAGGACATCCTCCCACACCCCTAGAAACCCTCCCACACCCCTGAAAACCCCCTGAACTACTCCCACCCTCATGGACACCTTGGACACCCCCAACCCACTGGACAGCCCTCCCACACCCCTGTAAAGCCCCCACCCCACTAGACATGTAACACCCGAGACTTTTATGTTATATAAATCATCAAAGGAATCTTTTTCTACACAACACTTTCTTGGCTTGCTTTACACGCAATCGCGACCTTCCTCGATAGCTTGCGTCGTACGCAATACCGAGTTTCACTAAACAACAATATGCTATTAAAACTAGCCGTTATGAATAGTAATAATCACTTTTTGAAATTTTATAAATTTTATTTTTCAAAATGGACTTCATTTTTGGACTCAGAATATCGAAATTAGCCTAGGGTGAAATTTTGGTATTTTTCTGAAAACTTTCAATTTTTGATGAATAGTGAAACCACTAAGTGGTAGGTTAAAAACTGAATTTTGCATAAAACTTAATTTTACCGCTTCTGTGAATGGAATTTCAAAAATCCGAGAGACACGGTTAATATCAAGGACTAAAATGTGGTTCAATGAGATGAAAATAATTTTTTGGTGAATAGTAACTTTTTACTATTTTTACCGCGGTTAATAGTAAATAGGGTAACTAAGGGTAATTATGATATTAATATTACCCTAACACATGTCCTAATTCTATTGGACAAGTGTAATTCGACCAAAAACAAACTTAGGAATAAAATATTACCATTTAGGCCCACTTGGATTAGATTAGGACATTTATTATTAATTTATTTAAAGAAGGGTTAAAATAGTTAAAATCAAAGTTTAATAAGTAAATCATTTTTAATATAGAGTTATACATAAGATAAATTAGATTGTAAATATTCATTAGAAAGCTAAAAAGATTTCCTACATGATGGTATTTTATTTGTAATTTTTAGACATCAAATAATTTAATTTATTTATGACACAAAGATGATGCAGTAATTATCTTATTAATGAAATATTGACAAAATTGATAATATAAATACCAAAATAAATGTAATTTGAGACTTTTTATGAATTCCACTAATTTTCTAGGTTACTATGATATATTAGTATTGATTTAATCAACTTGGTTCGAACATATAATTCTGTTATGACTTTGACAAAAATCATATATCAAATAGTGTCAAAATTGACACAAAATAGTTTTTAAATCAAATATTATATTATTAATTGTTATTTTATTCCTAAAAATCTAAGGTTCGGCAAAATGACTTAGATAAGGATATATATTTTAATAATAAACAATTTGGGGTTCGTTTGGCATGTTATAGTAAGTGTATTAACCATATAGTGAAAGAAAACAAAAAGTCATGGTAAAAGTTAAATTATTTAACTTAGAGTTAAATCTAATTGATAAGGTTAAAATAATACCCTAAACTTGTCTAAATTCTATTGGTTGATAGTATTTCGACCCATCCCCACTTTGGCTTCGAAATAAGACCCTTTGGAACCATTATAAACCGATTTTGACTTTAATATAAAATAATATTTTGAGATATTCCTAAGGTGCCCCTCTCCTCCCTTATAAAAGGGCACCTCCTCCCCCTCCTCCTCACACCAATTTGAGCACTCAAGCTCGGCCAACCCCTGCCATTTTCCCTTCTCCACTTCCCTAGAATAATCCTAGAGGTCCTGGTCTTCTCCAAATACCAATCTTAGTTCCTTAAGTGGAGGATTCAAAAAGGCGTTCCAAAGAAGAGGTAATATCCATTACCGATCTTTTCAATTTCTTTCTTCTTCAACTTCTTCTTCTTTAGTTGTTTCATGATAAAGTAATAACATCAGTATTACTTACATACTGATATTTTATTATAAATATGAAACAACACTAATTCACCTTCTATCCATCCTACGGAAAAATGAAATCACCGCGCGTGCGTACGTACGGAATACCGTCTCCACGCCGTGGTGTAATCTATTTTCCACCATCACCTTACAAGGATGGGTATAATGGTGTAATCAGTAACTATATATGATTATTATTAAGTAATATTGATACTGAAATAATATATATATATACTCCAATACAATTCCACGATCATAGGAACGATATCATCACTCGTGCGTACGTACGGAATACCGTCTCCACGATGTGATGCGACTCGTTCTACATGATCTTCATTTCATAATGATTATATAAATGAATTGAATGAATTAATATGGTATATAATACACTAATACCATTCTGGAAATGAATTATCTATAACCTAAAGATAAGAATAAGAATTTATTCGACAAAACACGCATAAGAACAAAAAGTTATAAAGACCCGAGTAACAAGTAACAATGAAATATTACTAACAAAAAGCTAATAATATGACCATATATGATCTCATATCAATATGTATGATTCTGGAATAAGTCAATAACATTATTTAAACCATTATACAGGAGCTTCGGACACGAACAAAGCAAATCGGACCTAAGGTAAGGGAAATATCACAATCTCATTTTTATCCGAGATTGTTTATTCGTAAGTATTTACTAGGGTGTATTTTATCATCCACATCCATGTTCCCTCAATATGTAATATTGTTTCCATCCACTTGAAATAGTTTAAATCCAATTTTACCCTTAGGTGAGTTTTTAGTAAAGAATATGAAAGGAATCTTTTGTCGTTTTTCCGTACGAGGTACTTTTTGACTTTTCCGACAAAAGTACGAAGAATGTTTTTTTTAACTTATACGGCATGAATGGATTTTTAAAACATTACATCAAAGAAGCTTCCTTTACAAGTTTTCAAGTTTATTTTTAATCAACTTCTTTTATTTTAAAGTTGTATGACATGTTATGAAAGGAAAAATATTTTTGAAGAAGAAAGGATATTTTCCTCAAGAATTCAATTCAAGTGTTTTATCAAAATTATTTTCCATCTAAGATAATAAAGGGTTCTGTTTCTATCCATATTTTTACATTGGTTTGACTATGTTGTGATGGAATTATGTTTATGAATTCCTTTATCATATATGAATTGATTTATGATTTCATGATGTTTCAAGAATCCCATTTTTGTTACATGTGTTATGCGATGATGCATGTTTTATGATTATGTGGCACTCATAAGAAAGGATTCATTATAAGATGGGTGGGACCTATATCTCCCTCCAATGCATTGGGTAATGATTTTATATCTCATGAGATAGACATGGCTGGAACGGAAGGTTATTTCGGTTCAGTGATACAGGACTGAAACGAGGAGTGAACTCGGTTCAGAAAGGGACTTTGTCCACTAAGATAGTCTTGGCAATGAGTCATGACTAACAAGAAATGATTTTCCATGATTATGTGTGCATGCCACAAAGTTTCAAGTTTTATGTTATGATTTTGGGGATCTCATTTTCACTTCTATGATTTATTCCATGTTAAGATATTATGATCTCTTTTGCAGGTTTTGATTTTCAAAAAGATATGATATGATTTTTATTTCCTTTATTTTCCCTTGCTGAGCATTTGAGCTCACCCTTTTATGTTTTCTTTTCCCCAGGTCAGGAAGATGGATATTAAGTAGAATATGCTAAAAGGGACCCTAGATATGATGAAATAAATGGGAGACACTGTAGAAGATTTATGAACCAGTTGTTTATGTTTCCCAGTTTCTAAAGACACTATACCTATACGATCCTTTGTGGTTTTGTCATATGTTGTAATAAGTGTGATTCAATTTTGAAGTATTAACAATGTATGTAAAGTGTGGGTCGTTATAGTTGGTATCAGAGGAAAGGTATAGTCAACCTTTGGAAACTAGGATGTGAAAGCCTTAGTAATAACCCTAAGGATAAGTCTAAGCATAGAACACAATTTTAGAAATGGCCTTGAATAACCTAGGATAAGACCTTAAGCATGAAAATTTTATTCTTGAATTATGTGGTTTCCTATTATAATTAGTGTTGCTCACACTATTCTTCTTGGTTTTAGTCAATGGCTGGAACCCGAAGGAACCGTGTTAATGCGGAATGCGATGGGCAATGCAATGATTGTCCCCCTGAGCAACCAAACGATATGGGAGCTAGAATGCAAAATCTTGTAGCCATGCTCACACAACTTTCTCAAGCTATGAATCATGCAGGATTTCCAAACGAACAAAGAAGGGAGCAACATTCTGTTGAATCCTTCATGAGGCAGCGTCCACCATCTTTCAGCGGGTCTACTGATCCATTAGTTGCTGAACAATGGATTAGTACTACTGAAAAGATATTTTCAGTTCTTCAATGTTCTGAGCATGATAAAGTCATCCTAGCAGTGTATCATTTGGAAGGAGATGCGGATCAATGGTGGAATCTTGTTAAGAATACGAGGCAAAGGGATGAAATTGAGTCTATGGAATGGGACGAGTTCAAGAACTTATTTTTCAATAAGTACTTCCCTCGTATTCTCCGAACAAAGATGGAGAAAGAGTTCCTTGAACTGAAGCAAAGGGATGATGAATCTGTTAGTACCTATGAAGCAAATTTTACAAGACTTGCAAGGTACGCTTCTGGTATTATTATCCAACCTGAGAGTAAGATCGATCGATTCTTTAGTGGCTTAAAACCAAGTCTTCGAAGGGAGTTAGCCATAAGGGACTTCAATAGCTACGAAGAAATCGTTCGATGTGCTCTCAAAGTCGAGATGGAGATTGGAGTAACCCATCAGTCACATGGGTTTGATAAGAAGAGGAAGATGGAATTCAAAGAAAAATCTAAAGAGCACACGGAAAAGAAGATGAACTTTCCCTTATGCTCAAAGTGTGGAAAGAAACATGGAGGGAGTTGTCTTAAAGGGACAAGTAAATGTTTTAAATGTGGAAAGGAAGGTCATCGGGCATTTGAATGCCGTGATAATGGGAAGAAGATGTCTAATGATGCAAACAAAGGAAGGGATACACATAATGAACCTGCTACACTTCAATGTTTCAAGTGCAAGGAGATGGGGCATTATGCCAATCAATGCCCAAATCCAAGGGTTGATGATGATGGTCGACGTCAACAAACTCTTAAGGCTAAAGACAAAGGAAAGTCACATGCAATTTCTATCAGCGATGTGGAGTACGATAACGATGTGGTGAAAGGTACACTTACCATCCACTCTAAAGTAGCAAATGTTTTATTTGATTCTGGATCCACCCACTCTTTTATTTCTGAAGACTTTTCTAAGGGTATCACCGTACTACCTCAACAATTAGATGTTGAGTTAGCTGTGACAACACCTAATGGCACATCAATCGCATCAAAAGTTTATAATTCTTCTCCGATCGAAGTTTGTGGGAAAGTGCTTCCTGCAAATCTTGTGATCCTTCCTTTAGTGGAATTTGATGTGATTATTGGCATGGATTGGCTTTCTCTACATGGAGTTCATATCAATTGCCAAAGAAGGGAAGTCACATTTCATATTCCAGATCAGCCTACGATCGTCTATCAATGCAAGGATGAACATAACCTTCCAGTGGAAATTTCTTCCATCTTATGGGTATTGATTCCACTAAATGAAGGTTATTTATCTCAAATGGTTGGTGAGAAACTCACGATTAAGAATATGCCCATTGTACGGGAGTTTGATGATGTCTTTCCGGAGGAATTGCCGGGTCTTCCACCAAATCGTGAAGTTGAGTTTTCAATAGAACTCGTACCGGGTGCTTTGCCTATTTCAAAGACACCTTATAGAATGGCCCCAATTGAGTTGCAGGAATTGAAGAAGAAACTCCAAGAGAATCTTGATAAGGGATTCATACACCCTAGTGCGTCACCTTGGGGAGCACCTGTTCTATTTGTTAAGAAGAAAGATGGATCAATGAGACTCTGCATTGATTATCGAGAACTTAACAAGATCACTATCAAGAACAAATATCCTCTCCCACGCATTGATGACTTATTTGACCAACTACGCGGAGCTCAATACTTTTCCAAGATTGATCTTCGTTCAGGGTTTCATCAATTAAGGGTCAAAAGGGAGGATATACCAAAGACGGCTTTCCGTACAAGGTATGGACACTATGAATTTATAGTGATGCCATTTGGTCTTACTAATGCCCCTGCTATCTTCATGGATCTAATGAATAGAGTCTTTAGAGACTATCTTGATCAATTTGTGGTAGTCTTTATAGACGATATTCTTGTCTATTCAAAGAGCAAGGAAGAGCATGAAGATCACTTGAGAATTATATTGAAGACCCTGAGAAAAGAGAAGCTTTATGCCAAATTTACCAAGTGTGAATTTTGGCTTCAAAAAGTTGCATTTTTGGGTCATATAATCTCAAAAGAGGGGATATCTGTGGATCCAGCAAAAACAGAGGTTATCGAAAGATGGTCAAGACCAACAACAGTAACTGAGATCCGAAGTTTTCTTGGTTTGGCTGGATATTATCGACGTTTTGTAAAAGATTTTTCACGATTATCTAATCCACTCACCAAGTTGACTCGGAAAGGAGTTAAGTTTGTCTGGACAGAGGAATGTGAAGAGAATTTCAAGGAGTTGAAAAGAAGGTTATCCAGTGCACCTGTGCTCACACTGCCTTGTAGTGGAGAAAGGTTTGTGATCTACAGTGATGCATCCAAGAAGGGATTGGGGTGTGTTCTTATGCAAAATGATATGGTGATAGCTTATGCCTCACGACAGTTGAAAATCCATGAACAAAATTACCCAACACATGATTTGGAGTTGGCTGCGGTAATCTTTGCATTAAAGATTTGGAGGCATTACCTTTATGGTGAAAGGTGTGATATTTATACTGATCATAAAAGTTTAAAGTATATTTTCACACAAAAGGAGCTGAATATGCGCCAAAGAAGATGGTTGGAACTGATTAAGGATTATGACTGCTCAATCCATTACCACCCTGGGAAAGCAAACAAGGTGGCAGATGCATTAAGTCGACAAGACCATGCTAGTTTATCCATGATGAGGATCACAAAAGATCCAATATTTATGGATTTACAAAGGATGGATCTTGGAATTATAATGGAAGGGGAAAAATCTTATCTTTATCAAATGAATGTTCAACCATCTATACATGTGAAGATTAAAGAGGCACAGAAAGAAGATGTCGAGTTACAAAAGAAGGTGAGAAATGTTCCTGAATTCAACCTTGATTGTGATGGGATAATAAAGTTCAGGAATCGGGTTTGTGTTCCTCCCATCCCCGAATTAAAGAAAGAGCTGCTGGATGAGGCTCATAGTTCTTCATTCTCTATTCATCCTGGAAGCACGAAGATGTATAGGGACCTGAAAGAGTACTTCTGGTGGAATGGCATGAAAAGAGATGTTGCTAAATATGTCTCTCGATGCTTGGTTTGTCAACAAGTTAAAGCTGAGAGACAGAAGTCTAAGGGGATGTTACAACCATTACCCATACCCGAATGGAAATGGGAAAACATCACTATGGACTTTGTCACAGGACTTCCTAAAACATCCAAAGGCAATAATGCTATCTGGGTCATAGTTGATCGTCTTACAAAGTCTGCACACTTCATTGCTATTAGAGAGGATTTCTCTCTAGATCAGCTTGCCAAGATATATGTAAAGGAAGTGGTAAGATTGCATGGAGTACCACTTTCTATTATATCTGATCGAGATCCGAGATTTACCTCGAAGTTCTGGCGAAGTCTTCAGCATACTCTGGATACAGAGTTGAGTTTCAGCACTGCTTATCATCCCCAGACAGATGGTCAGTCTGAGAGAACAATTCAAACCCTAGAAGATATGTTGAGAGCTTGCTCTATGGATTTCAAAGGAGGTTAGGATCAACACCTACCTTTGGTGGAATTTTCTTATAATAATAGCTTTCACTCCAGTATTCAGATGGCTCCTTATGAAGCTCTCTATGGAAAGAAATGCAGGACTCCAACTTGCTGGGATGAAGTTGGGGAAAGAAAGCTATTAGGACCTGATCTCGTTGATGAAATGGCAGAAAAGGTCAGATCTATTCAACAACACATAAGAGCAGCTCAGAGTCGACAGAAAAGTTATGCCGACAACCGAAGAAAAGACCTAGAGTTTGAAGTGGGTGATAAAGTGTTCTTACGAATATCTCCCTGGAAGAGGGTTATGAGATTTGGAAAGAAGGGGAAGTTGAGCCCTAGATATATCGGTCCTTTTGAAATACTGGATCGTGTTGGGAAGGTAGCTTACCGATTGGCGCTTCCACCAAATCTCTCTCAAGTTCACGATGTGTTCCATGTATCTCTCCTGAGAAAGTACATACCAGATCCTTCACATGTACTCAGCTCAGAAGTTGTACCACTGGAGCAAGATCTTTCTTATGAAGAACAGCCGATAGAGATTCTGGATCGTAGCGAAAAAGTCCTACGAAACAAGACCACTCGCTTGGTGAAAGTTTTATGGAGAAACCACCAACTTGAAGAAGCTACATGGGAGCTTGAGGATATGATGAGGGAGAAGTATCCTCATTTGTTTGTTGCAAAGTGACGAATTTCGAGGGCGAAATTCTTTTTAAGGGGGGTAGAATGTAACACCCGAGACTTTTATGTTATATAAATCATCAAAGGAATCTTTTTCTACACAACACTTTCTTGGCTTGCTTTACACGCAATCGCGACCTTCCTCGATAGCTTGCGTCGTACGCAATACCGAGTTTCACTAAACAACAATATGCTATTAAAACTAGCCGTTATGAATAGTAATAACCACTTTTTGAAATTTTATAAATTTTATTTTTCAAAATGGACTTCATTTTTGGACTCAGAATATCGAAATTAGCCTAGGGTGAAATTTTGGTATTTTTCTGAAAACTTTCAATTTTTGATGAATAGTGAAACCACTAAGTGGTAGGTTAAAAACTGAATTTTGCATAAAACTTAATTTTACCGCTTCTGTGAATGGAATTTCAAAAATCCGAGAGACACGGTTAATATCAAGGACTAAAATGTGGTTCAATGAGATGAAAATAATTTTTTGGTGAATAGTAACTTTTTACTATTTTTACCGCGGTTAATAGTAAATAGGGTAACTAAGGGTAATTATGATATTAATATTACCCTAACACATGTCCTAATTCTATTGGACAAGTGTAATTCGACCAAAAACAAACTTAGGAATAAAATATGACCATTTAGGCCCACTTGGATTAGATTAGGACATTTATTATTAATTTATTTAAAGAAGGGTTAAAATAGTTAAAATCAAAGTTTAATAAGTAAATCATTTTTAATATAGAGTTATACATAAGATAAATTCGATTGTAAATATTCATTAGAAAGCTAAAAAGATTTCCTACATGATGGTATTTTATTTGTAATTTTTAGACATCAAATAATTTAATTTATTTATGACACAAAGATGATGCAGTAATTATCTTATTAATGAAATATTGACAAAATTGATAATATAAATACCAAAATAAATGTAATTTGAGACTTTTTATGAATTCCACTAATTTTCTAGGTTACTATGATATATTATTATTGATTTAATCAACTTGTTTCGAACATATAATTCTGTTATGACTTTGACAAAAATCATATATCAAATAGTGTCAAAATTGACACAAAATAGTTTTTAAATAAAATATTATATTATTAATTGTTATTTTATTCCTAAAAATCTAAGGTTCGGCCAAATGACTTAGATAAGGATATATATTTTAATAATAAACAATTTGGGGTTCGTTTGGCATGTTATAGTAAGTGTATTAACCATATAGTGAAAGAAAACAAAAAGTCATGGTAAAAGTTAAATTATTTAACTTAGAGTTAAATCTAATTGATAAGGTTAAAATAATACCCTAAACTTGTCTAAATTCTATTGGTTGATAGGATTTCGACCCATCCCCACTTTGGCTTCGAAATAAGACCCTTTGGAACCATTATAAACCGATTTTGACTTTAATATAAAATAATATTTTGAGATATTCCTAAGGTGCCCCTCTCCTCCCTTATAAAAGGGCACCTCCTCCCCCTCCTCCTCACACCAATTTGAGCACTCAAGCTCGGCCAACCCCTGCCATTTTCCCTTCTCCACTTCCCTAGAATAATCCTAGAGGTCCTGGTCTTCTCCAAATACCAATCTTAGTTCCTTAAGTGGAGGATTCAAAAAGGCGTTCCAAAGAAGAGGTAATATCCATTACCGATCTTTTCAATTTCTTTCTTCTTCAACTTATTCTTCTTTAGTTGTTTCATGATAAAGTAATAACATCAGTATTACTTACATACTGATATGTTATTATAAATATGAAACAACCCTAATTCACCTTCTATCCATCCTACGGAAAAATGAAATCACCGCGCGTGCGTACGTACGGAATACCGTCTCCACGCCGTGGTGTAATCTATTTTCCACCATCACCTTACAAGGATGGGTATAATGGTGTAATCAGTAACTATATATGATTATTATTAAGTAATATTGATACTGAAATAATATATATATATACTCCAATACAATTCCACGATCATAGGAACGATATCATCACTCGTGCGTACGTACGGAATACCGTCTCCACGATGTGATGCGACTCGTTCTACATGATCTTCATTTCATAATGATTATATAAATGAATTGAATGAATGAATATGGTATATAATACACTAATACCATTCTGGAAATGAATTATCTATAACCTAAATATAAGAATAAGAATTTATTCGACAAAACACGCATAAGAACAAAAAGTTATAAAGACCCGAGTAACAAGTAACAATGAAATATTACTAACAAGAAGCTAATAATATGACCATATATGATCTCATATCAATATGTATGATTCTGGAATAAGTCAATAACATTATTTAAACCATTATACAGGAGCTTTGGACACGAACAAAGCAAATCGGACCTAAGGTAAGGGAAATATCACAATCTCATTTTTATCCGAGATTGTTTATTCGTAAGTATTTACTAGGGTGTATTTTATCATCCACATCCATGTTCCCTCAATATGTAATATTGTTTCCATCCACTTGAAATAGTTTAAATCCAATTTTACCCTTAGGTGAGTTTTTAGTAAAGAATATGAAAGGAATCTTTTGTCGTTTTTCCGTACGAGGTACTTTTTGACTTTTCCGACAAAAGTACGAAGAATGTTTTTTTTAACTTATACGGCATGAATGGATTTTTAAAACATTACATCAAAGAAGCTTCCTTTACAAGTTTTCAAGTTTATTTTTAATCAACTTCTTTTATTTTAAAGTTGTATGACATGTTATGAAAGGAAAAATATTTTTGAAGAAGAAAGGATATTTTCCTCAAGAATTCAATTCAAGTGTTTTATCAAAATTATTTTCCATCTAAGATAATAAAGGGTTCTGTTTCTATCCATATTTTTACATTGGTTTGACTATGTTGTGATGGAATTATGTTTATGAATTCCTTTATCATATATGAATTGATTTATGATTTCATGATGTTTCAAGAATCCCATTTTTGTTACATGTGTTATGCGATGATGCATGTTTTATGATTATGTGGCACACATAAGAAAGGATTCATTATAAGATGGGTGGGACCTATATCTCCCTCAAATGAATTGGGTAATGATTTTATATCTCATGAGATAGACATGGCTGGAACGGAAGGTTATTTCGGTTCAGTGATACAGGACTGAAACGAGGAGTGAACTCGGTTCAGAAAGGGACTTTGTCCACTAAGATAGTCTTGGAAATGAGTCATGACTAACAAGAAATGATTTTCCATGATTATGTGTGCATGACACAAAGTTTCAAGTTTTATGTTATGATTTTGGGGATCTCATTTTCACTTCTATGATTTATTCCATGTTAAGATATTATGATCTCTTTTGCAGGTTTTGATTTTCAAAAAGATATGATATGATTTTTATTTCCTTTATTTTCCCTTGCTGAGCATTTGAGCTCACCCTTTTATGTTTTCTTTTCCCCAGGTCAGGAAGATGGATATTAAGTAGAATATGCTAAAAGGGACCCTAGATATGATGAAATAAATGGGAGACACTGTAGAAGATTTATGAACCAGTTGTTTATGTTTCCCAGTTTCTAAAGACACTATACCTATACGGTCCTTTGTGGTTTTGTCATATGTTGTAATAAGTGTGATTCAATTTTGAAGTATTAACAATGTATGTAAAGTGTGGGTCGTTATAAGACATCCCTTCCCCCACCTCTGGACATCCCTCCCACAACCCTAGAACCCCCCACACCCCTGGACACCCCTTGGACTGCCCCCACCCCCTGGACAACCCTCCCACACCCCTTGAAATCCCCTTGACCCCATTGGGCACCCCCACACCCCTAGAAAACCCTCCCACCCTCCTGAACCCCCCACTAAATTGGATACCCCTCCCACACCCCTGGAACCCCCCACCCCACTGGAAACCTCCCCACACCCCTGGAAAACCCCCTAGACCAGAATCCATGCCAGAAAAACCATTAGAACTAGACCAAAACAAGGAGTAGTGAAAAATTAAATAGTCACATATATAACATTCATAGCTTACAATGTCCACAAAAAACCCTAAATCCAACCTAAATGACTACCAAATACACAATTATAATGACAATATTCAAAATTACATTTTACACTACAAAAAAACTAAAATCCAATCAAACCTGTAAAATAATTTGACCATTCCACTTGTAAGTGTTTGACCACTTGAGCACTATAGGGTTTAGGGTCATCAAATAGCTACAAATTAAAAGGATATTAGTTAACATGTATAATGAATAAATCAAATGAAATATTATGGAAAAGTTTAAAAGTAAATCTTACAATGTCAAAGTTTAAAAGGAAATATTACCATGTCAAAGTTCACAAGTGTTCCAGTTGTAATTATTTCATACATAAATCTTAATATATAATATCCTCATTCGACGACGCCTTGTTGTTCATGAAAAATCTGTTTTAATGAGTGTAAATTCAAAATATTATTTTTATATAATACATCAAAAAGTAAAAATTATAAATTGATATTTACATTTACTTCTACATATTTGTTCTTGGCACTCCTTTTCTTTGTTTTTTTTCGAAAGTAGACCCTCCCCTATTAAAAAATAATACGAATAAAATAAATTTATAATTTGTTATAATATATATAACTATTAAGAAATTGAAACTTAATTTTCCAACATATTCTTAAAACTTTCCCACACATCTCCATGGACATAGCATATCCAATAAAGTGTTTTCTCCCTTGGGAAAAAAGCACATAAAATCCAATGATCACTGATAAAAGATAATTTAATGTTAGTGGTTTTTTATGTTAAAATATAGTGAACTCTTTTCCAGAGTTATGTTTCATACCTCTCACAAAAGGGCATCATTCAACACTGTGTAATTATATTCTGTTCAAATCTTTCAGCAATATGAAGCATTATTTGTTCCTCATCTAATGCGTGTGCTTCAGGGGAAATCAAATGCGGGTCCTTGAATCCATATACATCTGTTCTCTAATTTTTCTCACACATGTTATAAATATACCTAATAAAAAATAGACATAAGTATACATTTTTAATAAATATAACGCAGGGAAAAGGTGTTAATACTTACATGGAAAAAATTTGCACCACGTTGATGCCCAACTTATCTCCAGTAAGAAACTCCATGATATCAGTTTTCACAATCCCCACAGTTATTGCACATCCACAATCATGAGATTCCATTGAAAACTCATAATAATCCCCCAAAAAATTTGAATATCTTGACAATATGTCAAGAATACTAGAATATGTATCTAATGTCATAGCCATTTGTCTTTGTTGTTGTCTATACAATATTTATTTACCTTTGAAGTATTCCTGTAAAAATAAATAGAAAAATATATTAGTTTTAAAATGTTTAAACAACTTTAATAAAAAAATAAAATAGAAGATATAACATACATACCTCTATGGTAATGAGTCTCAAAAGTATGGATGACCAAATTAAAAAATGGACGATACTATATCCAACTTTCGTCACCTCATCTGTAGGTAATGGTACTCAAGCTGATATATCTATAATATCATGTACAGTGACCCTATAATGCTCTACCTCTAACTGTTGATGATGAATTGTATCTCCTATACAATATACCAGCCCATATGAAACTATATGATGTAGAGGATCATCAATATACAACTCGCAATAAGTAAGAAGTTGGGACGAAGGAGTAGGATAAGAAATGGGTTCCATAGGCTGAGGTGGGGGAGTGAGATCTATTGGACAGCCCACTCACCCCTGGACACCACCCCCACCCCCTTGGACACCCCAACTACCTTGGACAGCCCCCGCACCCCCTGGACACCACCCCCGACACCCCCTGGACACCCACCCCTCTGGACAACCCCCAACCCCTGGACAACCCCCACCCCTCTAGACAGCCCACACCCCACTGGACACCCCACCCCCTTGGACAGCCCCCACACCCCCTGGACACCATCCCCACCCCCTTTGACACCCCTTGGACACCCCCACCCCTCTGAACAACCCCCACCCCTTGGACAGCCCCACCCCTCTCGACACCCTCACCCCACTGGACAACCCCACCCTTTGGATACCCCCTACCCCCTTGGACAACCCACTCACCCCCTGGACACCCCCACCCCCTGGACACCCCTACCCCTTGGACGACCCCCTCACTCCCCTGAACACCCCACCCCCTTAGACACCCCACCCCCTTGGACAACCCCCACACCCCCTAGACACCACCCCCACCCCCTTTGACACCCCTTGGACATCCCCACCCCCTGGACAGCCCCCCACTCCTTGGACAACCCCCACCCCTCTAGATAACCCCCTTCTAGACACCCCCACCCCCTTGACACCCCTACCCCCTTGGACAGCCCACTCACCCCCCCTTAACACCACCCCCACCCCCTGGATAGCCCCCACCCCTCTAGACAACCCCCCTAGACACCCCCACCCCCTGGACACCCCTACCCACTTGGACAACCCACTCACCCCCAGGACACCACCCCCACCCCCTAGACACCCCTACCCCCTTAGACAGCCCCCTCACCCCCCCTGGACACCACCCCCACCCCCTTGGACACCCCAACCCCCTTGGACAGCCCCGAACCCCCTAGACACCACCCCCACCCCCTTTGACATCCCCTGAACACCCCACCCCTCTGGACAGCCCCCCACCCCCTGGAAAACCCCCACCCCTCAAGATATCCCCCCTTGGACATCCCCACCCCTAGACACCCCTACCCCCTTGGAAAACCCACTCACACCCCTGGACACCACCCCCACCCCCCTGGACACCCCTACCCCCTTGGACAACCCCCACCCCTAGACACCCCCACCCCCTTGGACACCCCAACCCCCTTGGACAACCCCCACACCCCCTAGACACCACCCCACCCACTTTTACACCCCCTGGACACCCCCAAAACTCTGTATATCCCCCCACCCCCTGGATAGCCCCACACCCATCTAGACAGCCCCCCAGACACCCCCACCCCATGGACACCCCTACCCCCTTGAACAACCCACTCACCCATGTACACGCCCCACACCCTAGACACCCATAGCCCCTTGGACAGCCCCCTCACCCCTGGACACCACCCCCACCCCCTGGACACCCCAACCCCCTTGTACTTCCCTCGCACCCCCCTGGACACCACCCCCACCCCTGGACACCCCCACCCCCTAGACAACCCCCCACCCCCTGAACAGCCCCCACCCCTCTAGACAGCCCCCACCCCATATACATGCACACACACATGATGGAACACACAAAAAGAATAAAGTTTCATGATATCACTTACATGGTTTCTTTTACCAAAAAATAATTTACCATGGTATAAATGAACACTATGAAACTTACCATGATAGCAAGAACAAAGATAAAAAAACAAAATCTCAAAAAAATTAGTTTAGGGCATCGCGACAAATAAAAACTGAAAATGAGCCGTGTGAATATTACTTGAGTGTTGCGAGTCGACCTGATAGATCTGGTGACAATAAAGACGATGAATGATGTTGGAAAAACGAGGCTGGAGGTCATGACTTTGAAGATTCTTTCTAGGTTTTCCACGCGGGAGAGACGAGTCGTATGTCACCAAATCGAAGAAAACAGAATGACTGAAGACGGGGTGTGATAAATCATTTAAAAGGTTTATCACGTCAGTTATTTTAAAAATGACATGATAAACTATTTTTTTATGTTTATAACGTCAGTTATTTAATAACCGACATAGAAAAGAATTTATCACGTCGGTTATTTTATAACTGACGTGATAAATGGTGCTTTATCATGTCGGTTCTTTTTATAACCGACATGAAAAATTGCCGAGATTTTCTTTATCACATTGGTTATTTTATAACCGACATGATAAAGTGCCCAAATTTGATTTTCACAGCGGTTATAAAATAAATGACATGATAAAGCTAATCTTGTTATTTTTTACATCTCTTATAAAATAACTGACTTAACAAGTGGATTCCTATCAATTTATCACATCAGTTATAAAATAACCGACATGATAAATCGATTTTACAGCTTTGCACATCAGTTATATAGAACCAACAGGAAAAATTCCGACATGTTAAACTTTTTTTCCACTAGTGAAATTATAAATTTTCACTTCCAATCCAATAACTTTCCTTTAAAAATATTGAGAAGTATCATGTTCAATAAAAATTGTTTGTACCATCTCATCCATAATTCTATTTCTTCTTTCTATAAAAAATATTTTTTGTGGTGTATATGGTGCACTAAAATCATTTTGAATTCCATTTTTTTCATGATAATCTCTAAACTAGTAATTTTAATATTCACTACCATTATTAGTTCGAATATTCTTTACATAATATACACTTTTTTCTATGCTTCTCCTAAAACTATTAAACATATCTGGAGCCTATGATTTATGTTTCAAAAACATAATACATGTAATGTGGGTAAATTAATCAATAAAAGAAATAATGTAATTATATCTACTTATTGATTTCTTTCTCATAGTTTGTCAAATTTCAGAATTTATTATCTTCGTGGGATGATTTTAATGTATCTCAACTCTCTTATGTGATGAGTTTGAAATCTCCCCTTTCTGGCATATATAACAATGACAATATCTTACTCTTTCCATGTTAGGAACATCACAAATTCTTTCTCTCTTAGTAATATTTTTCATATTCATCTCACACATATTCCCTATCCTTTTATACTAAAGCCAATTTTCTTTTATCATGCTTAGATATCATGAACTATGTGCTTCAGCAACTTGAAACAAGTTTTCATTAGTTCATTTCCCACTTATAATAAATTTACCATATTCAAAATATATAAAAATGAAACCATATCTTTAAAAAACAACTTTATTAACTTTATCAAAAAGTTATGAAACAATCATAAAATTTTGTTCCATCACATAAACAAATAAGTTTCTTTTAAATTTTATATTTCATTCCACAATAATAGTATATCCAATGGCTTTGATTCTAAGTGACTCATCATTTCCAAAAGTCACTATTCTTATTTTTAATATTTTAAATTATTAAATAGCTTAAAATATCCCGTCATAAGTAAAGAAAACCCATTATGCAATATCCAAGGTCTATTTCCTTTTGTATCTTTGATATCTGTTTCAACCATTAAGGAATTTTCTTTTCATTTATCTTCACTCACATGTGGATTTTTTTGATTTTTCATATAAACTTTGTTGTAATGGTAACATGAAAAGATATCATTTTACAATATTTCTAGGATGATCACACCTTTCACAATTAGTTTCCAAATGTTGAAATCTATTTTGAATATTCAATCTATATTTCTTATATTTTATTCTTTGAGTGGGTTGAATCCCCCCAAACTTTTCGTCTAGTTTCTCTTGTATTAGTTATAGTTTTTGTGATTAAACTAGTATATTTTTTCCATATACCCAAAGCCTCTACAATATCAGTAATAACCATATAAATCATCTTTCCCTTTGTTAATAACATACTATTTAGAGTTGTGAAGCTACTTTTCAAAAATTTTATTGTCTTCCACTTTGGCACTTTGTTGTTTATAAAAGTTTTTTTTTCACATATAATCATCTTCTTAATTTTATATTTCTTATCAACCTCTTAGAATATCTAGTATTAGTATATTTTTTTTAGAATTTGAACCCTTAAGAACCTTAGGTATTTCATCTCCACCTATTTTTTCTATATACATGGTCTTTATAAATTTCTTTTTATTATAAACATCTTTAACCTTATTATTAATTTTTTGACGATATTTTTTTGATCACACTAGGATTTAAAATTATTAAATATTGACATTAAGGATATTCTATTCATCAAGAAAATTATTCTGATCCTCAATATCTTTGAGAAATTTGGTTTTTTCTTCAAGAAAATATTATTGACTTTTTGCTAAAATATTTTCATTTTTCAACTTCTTTTTCTCTTTCTCAAGTCTATAAATATTTCAAGACATTATTTAAACTCTTTTTTAAGTATAAAATCTAATAGAGTCTCATATAATTCTTATTCAGATCTATTTCTTTTATCACTGGTGAATTTTTTATCATTCACTTTGGCAATAATCAATTTTTTAGCAGCATCATCATTGAAGTTTTTAGTTTATTCTTCATTATCTTAGACAAAAAATTTATCTTATTGTATTTAGAGTAATTATTATATTTACCCTTAAAATAGGAATTGGATTTTTATTCCTTATTCTTAATGGATCTTATTGACTTTCTATAATCTTGGTTACTTTATTTATCTTCCTTATGTTTTAGAAAATTTGAAAAAAAATGTCTAATAACACTACAACAAAAAAAATTTAATAGGTAAATTCCCTTTGTACTTTCCTGTGCCTCTTTTTTCCGTTTAAGAAAAAAAAGACACAAATTCATAAATTTTTTTACTATCCTCATATTAGGTGTCAAATTCACTAGCTTCTTCCTTAATAGAAGATTTATTATATTTTATTTAATTAGAATCATTGATAGATATTTCACTATCATCTTTCTTCTTCTTTACGATGGTATTTTTTATTCTCTTTTCATAAGTGATGAGAGTACTATATATATCATCCATAGAAAGAGTTTTAGGATCTCTATCTCATAAGGATGAAACTTTGGCATCAAATTTATCATGAAGAATTCATTATATATTTCCAATAGTGGTTGTATTTTCTAAATTATAATTAAGATATATTATGGTGCTTACAATATTATTCACCCTTATAAATAAGTCACCAATAGATTCATTATTAACCATATTAAGATCTTGTTACTTTAATCTCTAGATTTTTATCTTCACTTTCTTCACTTTTGTATTTCCTTAATGGATATTATTCAACTTATCCTAGATGATTTTACCATTACAATTCCTTTAACTCTAATAAACACACATTTAGAGAGTGAGAAAAGTATAGTATTTCTTTATTGCCAACCATTCCCCAAATTTCTCTTATCAACAACTGTCAATGGAACACCTTTAGCACAAATATGGAAACCATTTATAAAAACTTCAAGAACTTGATACCTAATATACATGAGATAATGAAATGTTTTATCTTTATATATATTATATTTAATCTCATATAATATAGGTAT
Source organism: Viscum album (assembly GCA_963277665.1). NCBI lineage: Eukaryota > Viridiplantae > Streptophyta > Magnoliopsida > Santalales > Viscaceae > Viscum > Viscum album. The sequence goes on from OY728132.1 coordinate 1,081,960,818, forward strand.
CCCTTTATTTTTAGGAGTTTTAAAAATCCATGGAAGCTTTCTTTTTCATCAAAATTTTGTAGAGATTCAATGAATGAAACCTTCCCTCTGATAACAATTGAGAGGTCCAATTAGAACCAGAGTGATCACAGAGATGGTAAGGAGGTGAATCAATGATCTTTATTTTGAAATTTTCTTTTTTTTGAAATAACCTTCACCTTCTATTAGAGAGATATTGACTTATTTTAAAACATACACACACGAAAAACCAAAGGTACTTGGGTATTTACAAGGTTTATTACTAAATAAGAGTAACTAGTTATTATCATGGTTTTTAAATAATCCAAGACCTTGAAAGCTAATAGAATACAATCCATTTTTTGTGGTGAAAACAAGTAATGAATATCCTTTTTCTTGAAAAACACTATAGTCAATTGCCATTTCATGTGATCCTCATATAGATAAATAATAAAATAATGTTTTCATAATAACTATAAGAACCTTCACCAATATGCTTCAAGATGTTGTTACTGTGTTTATTGAACTCTCTTCAAAAATTATTTTCATGAAATCACTTTTTTTTCACTTTATTCCATAATAGTAGGAAAGAACCTTCTTCAGTGTAATGGCAGTTATTCCAATGGGTTCTTATAGTAAATTTCATCCATTTCCTTTTGAAGAATGATATCACTTATATATATTAAACCAATCATCTCAACACTTCGATAGAACTTCACCTATTTCTAAAAATATTTAACCACTTACTTTATGGATTAACTATTTATATTCACTGAATCATCATGAGTAAAATCACACAATCAATTTTTCCATATTCAAATTATGGAAATCCTATGATTTTCGGCATCATGATTATCTCATTTAAAATCATTTTAATTCATTTTTAAATATTTATTTAAATTACTTGAAGTCTCATTCTTCAATATTCCACATAATATATAAATATCAACATCCTCAAATATCAATTATTATATTTTCATGTATTTATGTAATAAAAGTAGTAACACAATCATCATGAAACCAGTTACATCGCACCATCAGTTACATGGTTCTCATTGGTTACATAGCAATAAACTATGCGGTCCTCAATTTGACTATGTCACTGAAAATGGATATGTATTTTTCCTGCATCACATAATCAACTATGCGTTGTGCCTACATTTTTTAATTGACTATATGAAACAATATTCTATGTTTTTTAGTAATGTGGCTGAATCAACTCTGTGAATTTTCAATGTGACTGTTAGCCCATAAGAATCAGTTATGTCATTTAGTTATATGTATAAAATGCCTATATGAATCATTTACATGACCATTCAGCTATGTGAATCCACCAGAGTTCTTGAAAACCATATTTTTCACTTAAATGACTTATTCTTTCTTCAAACATTTATCTAAGAACACTCTATAAGAACCATGATAAGTTTTATCGTGATATTTGAACACTATAAGAGAAATTCACTTTGCATCAAATGATTTTATTCTTCCATAGATTATTTATTTAAAATACCCCAATAAATCAGGAATGATTCCTACTATTTCATCACATAGTTTGTAATACCTGCAACACTTCAAACTTTATAAATTTTGAAAACAAAAAATCCAAAAATATAGCCAAGACCATTCCATACTTTCCAGCTTCTTCACCTAAATACATCTTGGTCCCAACATGCATCTATCATCTCTCAAACACCCAACAACCAATGATAAGGACTAGATATACTATAAGAACATAATTATTTTAAGATACTTCAATATTAATTAAACAATCATCACCATTAATTAATATTATACCATTTCCATTTGAAATTAATTTCCAATTGAAAACTATACCCTTCAGGCATAATCCAACCGATCCCACATTTCATTAAGAGTTATCATCATTTAGCATTCCATTCAAGAACCAACCCAATTGGTTAAATTATTTGACATTCATTACCATTCCATAATTCTAGTTAATCGAGGACTCATCCTAAGCTACCGTAAAAGAGATGTATAAACCAAGAATAACTGACTACTTCAAAAAGCGAGGAAAGGAATGAAAAAAAGTAACACGAACATCCAAAAAATAAATAAAATTCATAAAAAATAAATAATATTAGATCTAAACACAAAAATAGGTATTCTTAGATTCAACCCATTCCATCCATCTTTGTGCCATCCTCGACACCACCATTCATATCATCATCCATCTTTCCATCACAAGTGGCATCTGCTGCCATAAACTTGGGCCTCCTTGCCCATATCTCGCCAAAATGTTAGTCATATAAGGATCATGTCATGTCAAAAAGAAATGATCATAATATATAGAAATAAAACAAGTTAGAAATAAAAAATAGTCAATAGGTTATCTAGGTCCTAAAACCAAGGCATCCAACCTTTAGAAGAAAACAGGCTCGCTCGACTACAAATAATTTTTTTATCAAACAACCAACTCATTACCATATTAAATTAACTAATTAATTTATCATAGGTTACATACATAGACAACATAAGGCATTAGTTATCAATATATAAAATATATTTAAACATTATTTCAACCATCACTTTCTTTCAAACAAACTATAATGAATCACAAATTTAATTAACATATCACTTTATTATTTATCCACAATAATTACAAACTTTATATTGTTTAACCAATTAAAACATAAAAAAACATACCAAGAGTCATTCTTTAATCCAGTTTAATATTTATTAAGGTTAATTCCACCATTACCCTAAGAGATAAATAATGATAACTTTATGATGGAACATAAAATAGGATAATAAATAAATACCCTACATCAATTTATAAGTTTAATAATCTTTGTACAATAATTAATGAATAAGGTTAAACCACCATAGAGGGAAACACCATGAATCCAAAGGAAAATTCACTGAAACCTAACATCTGCATGACACCAAAAAACTAATACCAGGTCTTAACCCCCCAAACCAAGGGAAATTACATAATGAAGACCCTTTAAAAATAATAATGAATGAAGGGATGGAATGAGAGGGAAAAGGGGTACCTTAAATCAAGAATGATCATCCTCAATGATCCAATGGATTCAGATCCACTAGGAATAAATCACAAGGAACCAAGAAATGTAGAACCAACACTTTCCTGATGAAAAATTCACCAATGGATCCTGAACATGGGAGATAAATCCAATAAAATTCTAGGTTTTTTTTTAGAAAATGGAATTGAAATGAAAATCAAAGGGGAGGGGCAATGATCAATTAATAAGAGTAAAGAATGAATTAAAATCACATTTAAAACCCTTATAAAATCACATGTGTTTTCCCCCTTCAAACCAGTCAAGACCCCCAAGGTATGGTGATTATTTTTTATTGTTTCAAAACTACCCTAGACATTTCCATGGCCTCCACCATAGCCTATTCATGGCCATGGAGTTCTTGAACACTAAAACTAAAAACAGATTCTACCAAGATGTGTTTATCACACCCAAATATTTTTATCCTCACTATAGTTTCCAACATAGACAAACAATCCATTTTACCCATACCCATTTGTGATAAGATATCTCCCAAGGTTCCATTCCCTTATTGGATGTTTCCATGCTATCCATTTTGGATTAGAAGGCACCAAAACCAACATAGCCTCTAAAATAGATTGAAAAGTTGTGTTGGTGTCTGTTGTTCACCAAAAAACACATGAATAGAACTAAAAGGATTTTACAAGCCCTTGGATCCCACATGACCTTCACTATGCCCACCACTAGGGCATGGTGACCCCTTAGAATGGGCAAGAACAATACCTTAGCCTCCAAAACACATCCAAACCCCCTCTCGGCAGCACCAAGCCTTAGGAAAATATAATGGAAAGATCGGGAAGGGATAGACCATTACATTAGATATCTATCAAAATATTATCATCCTCTAGAATTAAAACCGAACATTGAGCAAGAGAAAAGAAAATAGGTCATCTGAATATCCACCCTATGATATACCTCTCAATAATATCTCTACCATAAGAGAACAACCACTTCACTTAGAGGAACAAAGTGAAAAAGAATGCAATGCTAAAAACCATCTCCCAAACACTATCCTAGGGATGATGCCTATTATACAAGATAAATTCCACAAAAAAGGAATCAAAGAAGAGGAAATTATCTAATTATATAAAAAGGGAAAAATTAATAAAACATATTTATAAAAGAAGAGCTAAGTATCAAATAGTTCGGTATACTGAGAGAGTATCTACAAATCATGTTCACAGGTGATCTATTCCATGCCACAGTATCACAAAAGGGTCTGAACCAACAGAATACCATGCCTGCGCAACACCTTCTCATGGTGGTTCTGAATCTCTATAGGTTTCTCATTAAATATAGTATCATCGTCAATGTTGATCTCTCCCCAAATGATGATGCGAGAATTTTTATAAAGAAAGTGGTGAATCTGGGACACATAAAAGACATCATGTATCTAGATCATCTATAGGGTAAGTGATATCTAATATAAAATGGCTCCAACACAAGATAACATATTGAAATTCATCATGGAGAAATATTACTCCCATAATTAAACCTTCACCACCCATGACGAGGAGTCACCTTGAGAATCACATGATCACTAAAATAAAACTATATAGGTCTCATCCTATGGACAACATAGGATTTTTAATGATTTTTCCACCTTAATCCCATAATGAATCACTCAAACCATCTCTACCATGATTTTCAATATTTTCAGGCTAAGAATTACTGACTCTCCAACCCTAGTCCAATACAATGGATAATGAAAAGGCTATCCATACAAAGCTTCAAATGGTGTCATACCAATGGTGTAGTGAAAACTATTATTGTAAGAAAACTAAACCAAAGGTATGTGTCTTATCCATGAACCTCTAAAATCTAGGACACAAGAAAAAAACATGTATTCAAGTGTTTTGATAGTCTACTCTATTTGAACATCCTTCTATGAATGAAAATATATGTTAAGGCCCAAATGAGATCCAAAAGAATGTTTGAGATCTATCCACACCTTAGAGGTGAGATGAGGATCATGAGCATAAATGATCATCCTTTGTACTCCATGGATCCTCACCACCTTCTATAGATACTAACTCGATAAAAACTCTACTGAGATCAACTCCTTGATCACTAATAAGTGAGACGATTTCATCAAATGGTTCATTATCACTCATATAAAATCATTTCCTCCTAGAGTTTTAGGTAAACCAATGAAAAATTATATAAAAATGTATTTCCACTTCCAATGAGGAATATATAATTCCCAAAAAAACCACATGGAACACAATGTTTATCCTTTACCTTCTGGTAGACTAAACATCTGGACATGATCTTTATAACTAAATGCTTCAACTTAGGCTAAAAAAATGACTTCTCAAATCACAATACATATTTTTAATGCTAGGATAAAAAACTAAGGGTGAGATATAGAACACATAGAGAACCACCACATGCATCACCAAAGTAATGAAAAGCCTCCCCTGAAATAACACCATGTGTCGATCATCCTTGGAACATCCATCATGGTAATTGCTATAAACAACTTGATCCCACCAAACATCCACCTCAGAATCCTCCAGTTGAGACTCCACCATCTGTGCTAAAGATAAATGCAGAATAATATAAAAAATTAATCCTTTACCAGCAACCTCTCTTATATAAAGATTCATCACAAAGAGTTATTCCATCACAGTTCAATAATCTCAAAACTGACACACAAAATCACTGCATGAATTGATAATCAATTAATTCACTTCAACACTACCCTTTCCCAGTGTATAAGAAATCATGAAGTAATAATTTTATAATAATTTCATCTACCATCACTATTTAAAGTTAAATTCATGTTGGTATACGACATAACTTGATCTCTTATGATTGGTGAAAACCAAAAATCATTAACTAAAGAGGAAGTGTCTCCACAACTTCCAGGAAAACATTAATGCCGCTAAATCCCTTTCATGGGTGTCATAGTTACGTTCATAGGGTCACAACTACTGAGATACATAAGAAACAACTGATATCTATTTTATTAATACACTACCCAAGCCAATATGGAAAGTGGTGCAGTAGACCTAAAATTACACTCCTTATAGAAAAAAAGAACCTAAAAATTAAAAATATTCTCTTTCAGGTACATAAAATAAGATTAACACTAAAAAATACATAATAATTCCTGATCTTTTTTGTTTAAGGCTATCATAGGATTCACAATCTCATATAATTTTATTGTTAACATCCTATAATAGCCTTAGATACCATGTAAAATTCATACCTATGCAACATTCTAGGGAATGTCCAAGAAATAACCACATTGATCATAAAAGGATCCACAACTAATCTATTTTGGGAAACAACATTCCCCAAGAAACAAAATTCATGATCCCAAAACTCACACTTTAATAACTTCTCGAATAGTTACTGATGTCAGAGTACTCTCAAAACTCTCCATAGTGGCTCTTTGTGATCTTCCTCATAAGTGGAGTACATAAGGATGTCATTGATGAAAATACCATAAAATGGTCTAGAAACTCTTAGAGAACTACATTTATTAGTGTCATGAATATATCTAGAGTTTGCGTTACATCGAATGAAATAAAAATGAACTCTTAATTCCTATAACAAAATTGGAAAGTAGTCTTTGATACTTACTCATCCTTTTCCCACATATGATGATATTACAATCGAAGATTGATCTTCGAGAACCAACTAGATCCTTTTAGCTGAAAGAATAAGTAATAAATCTATGGAAGTGGATAATGATTCTTCAATGTCACATAATTAAAGTAATGATAATTGATACATAGGTATAGATTTCCACCAGCCTTTGCAAAAAAAAGGGAGCACCCCAAGGTAACATGATTATATAGATAAAACCTCATTGAAAGAGATCATTAATATGTATCTATAGATCATGTAACTCGAAAGTAACCATATTATACTGACAAATTGTGATCAAAGAAGAATCTTATTATAGCTCTATCCCAAACTCAATCTCTTATCGAGGGGGTAATGCCACAACCTCTTCAGGGAAAATATTGGGGTACTCTTCCACAATCATAGGAAGCACTAATAGCTGAACCTTTAATGAAATAAACATAAAATCATTCATAAAGGAAGGAAAGAATATAATACACCTACAACCCATCTGAGGGTCTCTCTAACTAACGAACATGATAACATCTATGTTAGCATCGTATAACACAATCCTACACTTTAAGAAATACATAATAGCCTATACTAAAAATAGCCCATCTAGGCTAAGGATGATTTCATATGGATGTATTTGAAAATATAGAAATTATCCTCAATATAAGTGTTACCCCAACACTAGATCACAATCTCTACATACTTCACATAGATAATCTTGATTTCCAACTGGCATCATCAACACCAAGGGAACTATAAGCCTCTCCACCTAAAGTACTAAATAGTGTACTAAGGAAGGTGATATGAAAGATTTTGTGGCTATTGAATCAAAAAAATAATGAACCCATGTAGAAAAAAAGATAAAGGTACCTCGAACAATGTCTGGATCTCTTGGCACTAGCAACTCCAAAATATGGGATAGACCAAGTCCTGCTTCATGGCCTCTCTAAAACCAATAATGACAACCTACATGGTTTAAATATTTTATTTAAGGATGAGGAGAACCATAGGTCTATCCTATACCTACCCATATCCTATTTTTTTATCCAAAGATGGATCACTGTGCTACTACTACCTTGATTAAAACTTTTCCAATGATAGAACTTGAAGCAAAACACCTACCACATGCTACCTAATAAGAAAGTTTTGTACCATTTCCACTAATGGTCATGAAATTCATAATAAAAAAATATGTATGATCCCTTGGAAGGGTCCTGAGAGCTGTCACCACCAAAGAAATGATATGAAGAAGGATAAGATATACTATCGTCTATCCGAAAGATCTTATGTCCAGGAAACTTGGAACCGCGTACCACATCTATGCTGTGTGAGGAATCCTGACAATTACCCTATCATGAAAACATGGTTTTTTCTAGTATCTTCTCAATCACATATTCTCTAGACAGCACCTTAAGATACATCGACAACCTAAATATGGTGATATGTCTCTAGATCAATAGATGTAAGGACACCTCAAATTACCTCACCCGAGATTCCTCACCATATAGCCAGTATGAAGTATATCAGAGAAGTTTTTTGAAATAGATCTTTAACTGCCATGCATTATAGATCCCATATTGAAGGGTAAACAACTCTTGAAGACTATCCACCTTTGTGGCCAAGGAATGAAAATAAACTCGAAACTGATATCATAACTTCTCTTAAGAAATATTCAACTCCTCTCTATTCATGAGGAAAAAGAACCAACATTGCCTAACTTCCCCATGAAGCATCTTCACCACCAATGAAAACCAATGATTATTACAACCATAGATTAAACTAAATTCTATCTCTACATCCCATAACCAGTCTTCTATCACTAAATCCAAATTGGATCCCTCAAAATTCTATAGACCATAGTTATGAAATTATTAGAGTGTCCTCCTATAAGTTTCTTCATCATTGACCTCAACTATATCATGATATACTAGAATATAATCTAAACATATTTAGTGATAACATGATAAGGACATTGACTTGGATCCATTCTTATGAAAGAAAAAATGGTTTGGGACTCCTAAAACTGAAATATAGAATATTTAAGATTAATTAATTAGTTAAGGTTCAATATAAACACAAGGTTTTCCCATTTCAAATACTAGATAAAACAATAATAATGCATGATCATTTCCTAGGTCTCTACCCTACAACTAATATAACTTAGCTTAATAGGATTAGTAAACTTAAAGCTCCTCACATCAGATCACAGGTTGGCCTAAATACCCATGTCTTAGATAATTTCCCTTGCTGACCTTACTTACTAGGCTTAGTTCACACTATTTCCCTACCAACCAATATAGTCCTCACCAGTTCATACCTCAAAAATCTATCTTATCCCTAAACCTGGCCTTTAATATCACTTTTTCATGAACCCATACCCCCAAAGGTACTCCTTTCAGGTTAGTAATGAGATGATAGAGATAATGACACCCGAAGACCTCCTCTAGTAGGCCATATGTTTTTGATAATCACCAAGGTTATATCATAAAAAAAATTGGGAGGCATTACCCTATACGATTATGAGATATGAGATATGAGATAGATCCACTAAAAAATACTTTTCATTAAGAATATAAAATATATCCCCATATATATATATATATATTCATGTAATGTCATACAACTGAACAACTATAAAAAAATGACAAGAACAAAAACTAAATCTCTTCCAGTAAACTCAAAGCCTAAACAACACCTGAATAAATCCATGATCTAGTAATGTACAACCCAATCACTCACCAGATCCTACAATACTCTAAAATATTTTCTATATACTTAGTGTTATCATAAAAGTTATTCTCAGTAGGATCCTCCCTAGATTTTCTCATGAAAAAGATAAAGTATACTAAATCCCAATGAATTAACTAGTGAAACTAACTTGTCACATAATAGGGTATTCTAATATTTTAACCTCCCTATAGGTCTCTCGGAAATTATCACATCCAAGTAATAATATAATATCCAACATAATATCAAAAGAAGGTACCCACTACCACTTCCCCATTAGTTTACCACTCTTTCCAATGTTGTATACCCCAATCCATATCTCTCCAAAAGCAATACTTCTTAAAAACACTTGGGAATCTATAACATACCATGAACCCATACATCACATCATCCCATTATCATCACATATCACTCAATTCATGCATCACAGATTCCCTTAATCAAAATACAAATATCTATATTTTAACCAATATTTTCCAAGATTCACCACATCCCATACATCATATATTATTACTCAAGACATCATAACCCATACTCAACATACCTATAATAATCCTTAGGATACCATATATGAAGATAAATGTGTGTGAAATTACCTCAATAAATTATAGTCCTCTACACACATATATATAGGAAAGGTTACCACCATGCATACCACTAAATAATACTACCAAGAGAAGGGAGCGAGTAATGAGGGGGTAGTCGACCATCCATTCCTTTCCAACCTGGATGTTAGAGAAAACTATAACATCCAGCCTTTTTATCATATAAACTTTCATTACATTATACAAAACCGAGGATCTTTAAGGTTTAGTGTCTTGGAAACCACGAACTTAATACATGACAACATAAAACATTATTCTTAAAAACTTGAAAGGATTCTTCATTTGTTCATCCAAATTTCATTATAGCATCTCATAACCTAGGAGAATACATCAAAGGAAAGGGTGAGAAGAAGGTGCAGTAAGGGAAACAAGGGAAACATTTTACATGTGAACTTGAGATACATCAAAAGTCATGAAAAATAACTTTAAGGAATGAGAAAGAGATCATGAGGCATATCATAATAAAAATAACATGTTTCATAACTTGAAGATGTGGCTACAACATTTAACATAGACAATAATTTTCGTTTCACCAAGGTCCATCCCCAAGGTGTCATTAAAAATTACCAAGGTTATTTTCCAAGGTATCGTTAAAAATGGTCATCTCTAGAGATTAAGTCTTTACCCAATGAATTAGAGCACTATCAGGAAGAAAGTTTAATTTGTATTTATTATCATGTGAGCCACATATGTCATCATCAATCATTTCATAAACAACCAATATAGAATAAAATAAATGGGTTTCATTTCATAGTCATCACATTTTAAAAACTGCTTTAAAGACGTGATTTTTATGTCACTTTAAACCCACGGAAAAAGGAAAGCGGGTTTCATGTATGTAAGTCCTAGAATTAAAATAGAAAATTTTGATATATATGTGAATACCCATATAGAATAAAGAGTTTTGAGTATTCACTTAATAAAATAAAATAATTTGAGATAAAGAGAGAGACATTTTGAGACGAAAATTCTGCAACATAACGACTATGTTATAGGGTTTTAGAAAATACTGAAAACAGAGGGGACATGGGTCACCCACTCATAAATGATCCATAAAACAGTATAGGGACACGATATAAAGAATATAAGAACATGGTAATGAAATTTGAAAGACATACCATATGAAATGAAAAACATGGAAGGAAGACAAAAATAAGATTTCTCTTATGAAAATTCGGCAGCCTAATGACGTCACTTAAAACTTCAAAAAAATGAATTGATGAGATAAAAGAGGATCTATAATCATATGAACATAAAATATAAGTATGATAGATATAGAGATCATACCCCAACATAATAAAAAGGAACTTTAAAGACTTGACATGAAAATAGAACTTGAAAATGAGAAGGGTGAAAGAATCCCTTAAAAATTCGGAAGCCTAACATCGTCACTTAAACATTCTTAAAATGAATTGATGAGAGAAAGAGGGGGTATCTCATCATATTAACATGAAAAGGAAAGTAGGATGAATATAAAAGAACATTACCAACATAAGAACAGGGAGCATAAAATAAATGACATAAAAGAGAGTACTTGGAAAGAAAGAGAGAGGTATGATCCCTTACCTTGAAGAGTAACTTCAAAATCTTGATGTTTGGGACCTTGGGAGGCTTGAGGGAACCTTGGGAGGACTCCTTTGGAGGTAAGGAGACCATAAATTCGTTGAGGAGGATTTTGGAATGGAAAGGATGAGAGAAGGGTTTGGTATTTATAGGGGAAGTGAGGGGACAAGGCATTAATGGCCAAGGGACACCTCATTGGTGGTATTGGCAAAACAAGTGGTATTTCCTCATAGTATTTCCCACTTGGGACACATAATAACTTATATTACTATTAATAAGTCGAAAATCCCTTAAAATATCTCATGAAATCATCATGATGCAGTTATGATGTCATTAAACATACAGAAACCCTAAAATTGTATTTTTACTATTCACTAAGAATTCAACTTTTTCAGAAAACTCCCAAAAATTTACCTTAACATAATATCAATGCTATGAATTCAAAAAAAAACTCCATTTTATAAAAATAATTTTCTAAATATTTTTAATTTAATTTTTAAATAAAAACACTATTCACCAAAAATTCATTTTTTCAGAAAAATCCCCAAAAATTACCTTAACATAATATCGATGTTCTGAATTCAAAAATAAAGTCCATTTTATAAAAATAATTTTCTAAATATTTTTAATTTAACTTTTAATTAAAAAAACACTATTCACTCGAAAAAACTAATACTTGACTAATAATTTCTGAAACAATTATTTACCTATTTTATTGAATCACATTACTTAATCAAGGTGCCTATATTATATTAATACTTTCTTTAAGTGAGATTACTAATCCATTTGGTCACATTACTAATCTTAAGCGTAAAATCACTATTCATAAATTACTATTCACCAAAAATTATATTGATCTTATTAGACTCCAAATTTCTTACTGAACACATTTGTAGAAGACCATTTTTTGAAAATCATTACACATCATTAATTATTTAAGGTTTACAAAAATATTTTAAAATATCCTTTTTTTCAAATTCATCAATAATATACATCCTACATTTATCCGGACATTTAAAAATTTACAAAATTCACCATAAGAAGAAAAAACAATTTTATTTATCTCAAAGGATTACACAAACCAGTTATGGTCTCCTTACATAGCCCCTTATAACCCTAGCATAGGACCTAAGTGTAAGGTGTGCTAAGGTGAGAGAATCTGAGGGCGGCTCAGCCAACATTGCATGAGTAGTAATTTCTATTAGTTTGAACTTCTTGCGAAGGTGATTCTGTTCTAGCTTCACACGATGAAGTTTGGCTTGGGTTTGGTCCAGAGAAAATCCCAGTGGTGCTACCTCCTTCCCAAGTTCTGTTAGATGGGATTCGATTGGCCCGAGACTACTGGATGAGGCCATCAAATCTTCTTTCTATATTAATTAACCAAAATCACTTGTATTTAGAGAAAAAAATCGCAACATTTAGTTTCCAACGGTCATATTGACCAATGGTCATATAACAATCAAAACCCAACGGTCTCATTTTAATTATACTCATGTTATCAAATGAAACAGTTGTGTTGATTATAAAATAAAATAACACACAAAATTAGGAAATGATATTTATTCAAAATTTTGGGTCGTTACAAAAACACACTACCAAATTTGACAGGGTACTAGTCACCATACTAATATGGATAGGGTATCATAATAAATAACATAACATTGGAATATACATATAGCTTACAAACACACTATAGGCAACTACTTAGCCTTAATCCTAACAGTAACTATCGTCTCTTGAACACCTGAATGCTACAATTAAGGATTAGATATCCTAGAAGCACACAATAATTTTAAGAGACTTCAATATTAATTAAATAATTATCCATTATTAATATTATACCATTTAAAATTTATATTAATTACCAACCAAAAACCATTCCCTCCAGGAATAATCCAACCGATCCCACAGTTTCCAAGAGTTATAATCATTTAGAATTACATTAAATCACCAAACCCATGGGGTAAATCATTTAACATTCATGAAAATTCTATAATCCCTAGTAATATAGGACTCCTCCTAAAAAACCATAAAAGAGATGCATAAACCAAGCACAACTCACTACTTCAAATAGTGCAGAAAATAATGTAGAAACAAAGAACCTGACCATCCACCATATAAATAAAATTCATAAAAAAAACCCTCCCATATTTAAGCACAATAAATAGTAGGAAAACCTAGGTTTAGCTCATTCCATCAGTATTGGTTCCATCCCCAAAACTACCATGCATATCATCTTCCATCCTACTATCAATGGCATCAAATGATACCACAAACTTGAGCCACCCAACCCATATCTCACCAAACCATAAGCTATCTAAAGATTAAATCACATATCATCGAAAGTCTCCTCATATAGATCATAACATAAGGAAAAAAGAAAATAAAAAACACTCAATATGGAATCTAGGACCTAAAACAAAAGAATCCATCCTTCATAATCATATGAGATCACTATGAAAAAACAATTGTTTTTATCAATCAACCAAATCTGTACCATCTTAAATTAACTAGTTCATTTATCACAAGATACATCTATAGAAAACCTAAGTAATTAACTATCAACAACCATAAGATATGTATTCATAATTTCAAACATTACTTCCTTTTCAAATAAACTATAAAGAAGAACAAGTTCAATTAACATGCCTTTTTATTATTTATCCACAAGCATTACCATATTTACATTATTTTACTAATTCTAACACAATAAACATGATAATTCATAACATAAATAAAAGATATAACTCTATCTATAAAATCAAGAGGCAAAACATTATCATGGTTGAATTATGTGAAATATATTCAACCAAAAACCAAGATTCGTTATTTAATACACTTTAATCTTTATTAAGGATAATTACACCATTTCCCAAAGATATAAAGCATGATAATTTCATGATTTCACATAAATATGGAGAATAAATAAATCCCCTAAATCAATTTAGAAGTAATACATTCCCCATACAAGAATGGATGATTTAGGTTTAAACACTTCCAAAGGAAATACCACCAATCTGAAGGAAAATAACTAAAACCTAACACCCGCAAGCCACAAAAAACCATGCTCAAGTATTAACCCCCAAAACTGAGGGAATTCGGCACAAGAAACACCCTTTAAAAAGAATAATTATATAAGGGATGAAAAGAGGGGAAATGGGTACCTTTAATAAAAACTGATTTTTCTCCATGATAAGGGGTTCATAATCACAAGTAATTGATCATAGGGTGATAATGAATATAGAATCAACACTCACCCAATGTAGAATTCTTCAAAGGAACCTTAAAATTATAGATTAATCCAACCATACTCTAGGTTTGTTGAATATTTTAGAATTTTAATGAACATAAAGGGGTATGGGTACATATAAATTAATTAGAGTAAAGAATGAATTAAAATCACATTTAAAACCCCCATAACATTATACATGTTTCTTCCATTTGAACTAGTTAATATCCATGAGGTATGATGATGATTTCATCTATTTCAAAACTAGACCAATCGCCACAACAACTTCCACCATGGCTTGGCCATGGTTGTGGTGTTCTTGAATACTACAGCCTGAAATGGTTTCTACAAAGGTTTGTTGCTCACACCCAACCCATTTTCTCCTCACCACGGCTTCCAACATGGCTAGAAAATCCATTTTCCCTATCCCCATTTCGAATAGGAGATCTCCCAAGGTAATATTCTAGCACAACACCCTCATTGAAATTTTTATATCGACTATTTCATAAAGGAAGGAACTGCAACCAATATACCCACCAAAATTTCATGAAAAATCCATGTTGCTGACTGTGGTGCACTAAGAACTATAAGACTAGCCCAAAATGGATTTTCCAATCCCTTGGATCCCACAAAACCTTCACCATGCCCACCGCCAGGGTATGGTGACCTCTAGAATGGTCAAGACTACTCCCTTAGCCTTAAAACCCCTGCAAACTACCTCTAGGAACCACCGAGACTTGGAAAAAACACAAAAGCAATGCCATGAAGGTTTGAACCATTACATAGATACTATAAGAAATATTTATGACCCCTTAATATTAACTCATGGAACCCACTTTAATCCCACATATAACATTCCTATAGAGAAACCCATTAATGAAAAAAATGTTAAAGCATAAGAAACCATAAACTAAATGAAACCCATAAAAGATAAAAATTAACAAAAAATAATCTATAAAAAATCATGAAAGCAATGTAAAATGTATAATTTTACCACATATAAAACATGAATTGAAACCAAAAAACCAAAACACTTCACTATCCATGATATATAGAATAACCTACATGATATTTTTAAATACCTTGCTCTAAAATTTATATATTACATGAAAAAAAGATATTGATAGAATAAGAAAATAAACATACCCTCTACAAAGCTTAAGAAAATAAATCAACATCAACATACTATTACTATAGGGTAGAAATTAATCTTAAAAAAAGCATTAATGGTCAAATGTATCTAAAAATTGAAGGTTTCAAAGATAAATCAGAATAAAAGACTATTGTGCATGGTCTTTTAATCATGCATAAGCTATTGGATAAATTTTCACTTAGTAGAGTTTGTCTACACTATTTACCTAAATATGTGCCTAATCATATATAATATACTAGAGGGTTTTTCACTGAGCATGGTCAGCTTATATAGTTAATAAATTTGTTCACCTAACCATGTAAGTACTTCAAGTGTTCAGTTGGTACCCATCATCCATAATTGAACTTATGAATCCACTTAGAACACATTAAACACACGAAATCCTACTTATAATATGAAAAAACTCTTAGGACACTCAATGGAGAGGATTCTCCCAATAGATTACTCAACATCTGAATTTCCAATAACAAATCACTTAATGTCCTAAACTAATACCACTTTACACAATTCTAATACCATTCCACCAATAATATCTAAAACATCTCTTATTTATAAAATATACCTGATATGAGACTAAAACCCAAATTTTATATCAAATATACCACCAAACTAACATATCCACTCAACCAAGATAAAAACCCAATCCAAAGGCCAATTTCCCAAATTATTTATTCAAATAAAAATAAAACTTCTAAAATCCATCCTAAAATATCCATTATCAATGATCCTAATATCTTAATTCCATTTCTATCCCAAAAAAGCACATATGAATCTAGGAGGACTAAATGTAACCAATAAAAAGGTTGCTAAAATTATTAAAAAAATATCATGTAAACCCATATCAAACATGGATTACACTATCTAAATACATAACAAGTCAAGAAAAATATACCATCTTTCATCAATTTTTTTAAATCCAAAAAAACCTAATATTCTTAAAACATCCATTAGAATTATCCTGATGATCATTTTTTAACACCCTACTAAAAATCATAAATTTTTAAATCATTAATTTCAAAAGGACATAATTAATTAAAAAAAGCTAAAATTTTTACAATTAGAAACTCATTTTTTTGGGTTTTCAAATATCTTAAAACAATTTTAACACCTTTTTAAGAAGTATTACATAGAAAAACATGATATTCTACCTTTTTGGAAATTAAAAAACATTTAAAATACAGACTTAAAATTGAAATATGCAATTAAATTATTAATAAAAATATTTTCATTATTTAATATAATATAATTCAACTTATTATTTTCCCCCCAAAATAAAAACAAATTAAAACCTAAACTACAAATAATTTCTATTAAAGAATCTAAATAAAGAAATAAAAAAAATCAATTTTACCCCTATCCTATTTTTAAAAACACCTAAAAGTCCCAAATATTAATATCCACTAATAAAACAATTACAATCATTTTTAGTATCATTATGAGGATCAATGATTCAATTTAATCTAAAATAACAATTAAAATTGCATTAATTAATAAGAAAACATGGCCCTAACGACCCAAAACCTCTTATTCAATCTAAAAACTTCTTAAAAGCCTTATTATCAACCCAAGTAACTCTTATTCATGTTTTAAAACATTTTTAATCAATATCTAATATAATTAAAATAAAATTAGCCATAAATTAACTTTAAACAATTAAAATAAGAATTTTTGTGGTGCATACTACATGAAAATATTAGATAAATCTTCCTAAAAATTAAACTTATCAATAATAAAACTAATCACAACATTAGAATACCTTTAAAATTATTTATTAGATTTAAACAAAATTATTTTTTTAAACATGACTTATTGACAAAACTTAGAATATTTTTATCCTTATAAAGTTCTCTTTAACTAGTTATAAATATTTAAAACTAAATTTAAAAGAAACATTACTATTTCACTACAAATACATAAAATCATGAAGATATGTTTCCTTTTATTTTTGAAACATCCTTTTTATAACAAAAAACTTTTATTTTAGAAAAACCTATCTACATTGGGTATACATGAAAATCACTATTTATTCTAAAATTCCTTATTCACAATATATTAGAATATAAATAAAAAAACTAATTTCCATTTTTCTATTTTAAAAATAGCTCCAAAATAGTTGATAAATTTTGAAAACACTTTCTCATAACCAAAAAATAAACATTTCCCAGTACACAAATACTAAATAAAACATGGTTCCTATAAAGCGAACTAAAAACCTTCACATTATTTGGGAACTATTAATATGAACTATTTAACCTCAATTTGGAATTTTTTGATGAATTTTAAATTATACTAAAGTCTGTACCATTTTAGGGGGTCCTAAAAACAAACAAAAAGATTGAAGAGTGAATCACTCCTAACCAACACATGTAAAATAAAGAATAATCCATCAAAAAAGCATAATTTTAGTTTAAAATAATAAAAAGGAATATTCCACCTCATTTAAGAATTAACAATAGAAAAATAAGTATATTACTGAATTATAAGACAAACATATTTAATAAAACATTACTATAATATGATACATGATATATATAACTCAAATTTCATATCTTTCCTTCACGATACAATACACTTTGATAAGGGGAACTGACCTTTAAAGGGCCATCTAATTTTTCACTTATCGATACATCCCTTGAAAACTCAAGGACCGTTACTAAAAATCCTATCCAGGAATTTTTCGTAATTTATCTCTTGAATTATGGTGGACTTATCTGTTGACTACCATTACCATACTGCATGGCATTTATCCTATATCATTTTGTAATATACTAAACTGGATACTTTGACTGAATACCCAAAGTAGTGTTCCAAAAACCTAAAGCATATCCTAAATCACTATAGTCTAGAAACAAGTTCCAAGGGAATTAACCATATATTTTGGAGACAATTTCAACCTTCTATAGATAAAATAATAGAGGGATTCCAACTAGGATTCCAGCATGACCATTCTATACATTAGACTAATCATACCTATACAAAAACTCATTTAAAATAAAATCATCCAAATAATGCATAATTGACTATAAAGTATGTAAAAGTAATAATAAATCATAAACCATAACATCACAAACATAACATATCAACAAACATAAAAAAATAATCATTAATAATAATAATAATGTGATAAAATCGAGGAACCAAGGGGATAAGAAGATAAAGATATTGAATATATAGGTTACCTGAAATAAATAAATAAACCAAATACCACCCATCACCATGAGATAAGTAATTATTCTCCCCTTATCAAGCCCTCCATATCCCAAAAGACAATATGATCACCCACTATCTCAAAGTGGATCATTTCCTTTACCTATAATATAGAAAATAAAATATACATACACACCAAGTGTGTATTTGGGTGTGAAAATGTAGTCTAGTAGGATACCATCAATGATTATATAAAAATTATTTTATGCGTAAATACTTATAATGATATCTTGAAAATATTTCTATACATATACATTAATACCTTTTTATTTCATGAAAGTGAGCAAAGAAACGAAACACCAATTTTTTCTTAAAATTATAAATTTTCAAAATATAAAAAAACAACAAATATATAGAGTCATAAAGATAAGTAATAATCATCAAGTATTATATATCAAGGGATAACTACCTAGGTCCTAAAAAGATAACCTAATACTTGACTCATGGAACTTTCCATGTTAGCAGGCAGATGTGATCCTGATATCCCATTTTTCTGACTAATCCAACCTCATTGAGAGGTAAATCCACCAAAAAATTCACAATCTAATCTATGGTCACTAATAGTGTGTAATATTACTTTTATAGAATTTTTTACTAGTTTTATACTTAGTTACCCAAGGTTTATTAGGACATTTTTTAAGTCAAACCAATAATAAATCAAATATAACGTTATAATAATTAAAATAAATCTTACACCTTGCACCCAAAATCCCTTAAAAAAGTACCCTTTCACTTTAATAAAAAAAATTCACACACTATTTATAATGAATGAATATGTTAAAAATACAATTAGATGTAAGGGGAATGATGGATATTTTAAAAATATCAACAAGGATGTTAAATAATATTAAAAACTTAAAAAACACATTCCTTGTGATGCAAAATAAGGCATTACTATATAATATAAGCCTTTAACTTTTATTATAATATCCTTAAGAATATTATAAATTATGAAAACTTTTATATAAATCTCATTAATACATAATATTCATTTTACTAACCCTATTTTATAATTTAACACATAAAATATACAAGAGTATAATTTATTCTTGAATATAAAATAAATTTATCTAAATAATATATATTTTTCTATAAAAAAATATCCATTTCAAGCTAAAATAGTCACCACATCTCAAAAAATAGAAGTTTTACCAAATAATTCTCTTTTTAAAATCTATAAAACACATAACTTCATTAAAAATTCAGTTATTCTATAATAAAATTTTATGTGGAATTTCATTGAACATATGGTGTCTGAAAACTAGTTAGAGCAAAAATTTAAACACTTTATATGAAAATGACCTTTGTCCCACATGTAAATCATATAAAAATTAAAAAATATTCTCACAAATATATTATAAATATTTTTTAAAAAATTATATCAAATAAAAATCAATTTAAATACACAAGAACCGAAGGTTGTGCCAATAATCTTAGAAGTATATAACCAACAAAATTGATACATAGCCAATAAAAGCACTCACAACCATAAAATCTATCACTAAAACCTACTAAATAAACATCATTCATTTTTATAATTTATTTAACACATGAAATTAAGGTTGATGAATTTAATACATGAAATATATGGTAGACAATCATGTAGTAGTGACATGCCATAATATTAGGTGTGTATGATTAATATGATTATCCTCTCTCCTTCCATGTAAAAAGACCCATAAAAATTAAAGGGTTTCATATCTTTGTATAAAAACTCCCAATTTTCAATTCTATAACATATATATTTTTATAGGTTATAAGAAATATAAGGAGGGGAAAATAAGTATAATAAGGATAAGAAAAGGGAGGATAAGGGGGATGAGGTGGAAGATTATTATATTTGAGCCTCAATAGAGGTAAAAGAGAAATGTAGAGAGGGTAGGAAGTGGGGAAGGATAAAACCTCTATATTTCCCAAGCACTTATGCCCTAACCCACTTTGGTGGTTTTTTTTTTCTTCTTTCTTCTTTTATTTTTTAATTCAACACATTATAATAACAATAATTAAAATCAACTATAGTGGGGGAAATATAAAAAAAGGGACACACACACTCTCTAGAGAAGACTCAAACATGAGACCCCCCCAAAAAGGAACTAATTTGGACCAGACCATAGCCCCCCTTCAATATCAAATCTACATCATAACCTGGCCATTATTACATATCTAAAGTCCTAAATGAGAAATACTAAATGTTACATTTGGTGGGACAATTTTTTAAATTAATACATTAATGAATTATAATTTTTTTATGTATTCATGGCATGAAATGCCTTTTATATCTGCATCCTTACAACACACAATCCAAAATATGAATCCCCTACACTAATCACTTAGTCATGAGATTGATCAGTAACTAACCCCACCTGCCACAACTCGCTAACTTACCCCCTTGATGTCACACACACGATGTCATGCCCCACATCCATGGAATCCTACCCCACACATCTTTCCTTTTGACCAATGAAGCATCTATTAAAATTTTTGTTGTACACAATTTCCCTCAAGGAAAATCCCACACACAAAGTATCTGGATAAACCATCATGTCTAAAATCTTATAGAAATTTAAAGCACTCATAGGTTGAACCCGAAACATTAACATACAGAGTAGATGGTTAAACCATTAGTCTATACCTTATCTGTAATAACAATAACAATAATAAAAAAATAATGACAATAATTATAATAGCCAGGTTATCAAGGATATAATAAAAAGAAACACACACACACACACACCAATTGTCTAGAAGGATAATTCATACCCCCCAAGGATAAACGTATAAATATCCATTTTATTAAAAAGAGTGGATAGAAGGCCAAGTGGGATTGGAAGACCATTACACAGTCCAAATTCCCTACTCTAAGTCAACGTTAAACTAGTTCTTCCCCCATTCTTGCATCAACCTGCCTGTGTTAGTGTTCCTGCATTAGCTTTCCTTATCATCATCTTATATCACTGCTTGCCTACATCATTGACTGCATCACCACCCATAAATCCCCCCAGGGGATCTCAGTAATCAAACTCAGGCCTCTTGGACATGGAGGCTAGTGGTGATTATCACTCAACCGTAGCTCATTCCACATAATGATGATAATAATAATAATATTATTAATAGTAAACACAACATGCACATGAATCCCACCACACACTTTAAAATTAATAATAAAAACTACCAAATAATAAAAAATAGTTTATACCATTCATACCAATAATATCATTTAATAATAATAATATTTATATTATATTTATCACCGCGAAACACAACACATAGAAAGAAACTGATGAAAACATGTAGGCATGAGGACTTGAATAATAAATATAATGACTTGATTTTAATAATAATACATCACACATCATAGTGACATCTAAATCCAATGCACCCATTATAGTTATTAACAATTACAATGGTATTAGAAAGAAAATTATATTAATATAGTATTAATTATATATTGGGTAATCAAAATATCACATATAAAAATAAATATACACATCGCCAATGTTTTAACATTCCATTTACCATATCAATTCATGGTTAAATTATAAATTTATAATATTTAAACCATGAAAATTTTAATATATTATTAATAATAAAAATTCCAAAAATAATATTAAAATCACTTCAAATTCCTTTTTCTTTCATAAATAATCTACCTTTTAATAAAAAAAATTCAAGTAAATATGAAATTATCAACATGATTTTTAAAATACTAATAAATAAAGATCTATTTTTTTTTTAAATAGTTCTATTTTTAAATATATTTTCATCCACTTCACTTAAATAGTATCAAAAAGTTTTTATTAAAAAAAATTTAAATAAAAGGTGGGTGTTATAAGTAATAATACTATACCATATCATTTAGAAATTATATACTTCCCACAAAAAATCATAGTAATAAAAAAAGTTATCACCATTACAAAACTAATTTGATGGATCAAATCAAATATCACAATATTTACAAGGAAGAAAAAATCATTATGTATTATCATCCTTACATAGAGGGAAAAGTATCATGTACCTCCATCCTTACATAGAAGAAAAAGTGTATAATATAATCATCCTCTATATCTGTTCCTAAATTTAACACCCTAATATTCTAAAAAGAAAACTATGTTCAATAGTATATATGACACACAACATCGAGCCTAAACAAACCATGAAATATTATTATTTAAATATGAACGTTATAACATTGCCGTTAAATTAGTGGGTATGAATAGTATCAAACACATTATAAAGTATATATATAAAAATATCCTACCCAATATAAATTTGCTAATTAATGATTATGAAATAAGTTCTCAATGTTTAGTAAAGTTATTTTATGCTTTAAAAATATGTTTTCTTCAAAAATGATTTTTATTACTTTTTTTGTGAGAAAATATTATATTTAATTTCTGGTACATTTATAAATTTTATTTTTTAAAAATAATATCATTTTTTAAATCATAATATCAAAATTATCTTATGGTAAAATGTTTAGATTTTTATGAAAAGATTGATTTTTCAATGAATAGTGAAAAATACTGATTTTTTAAACTATATTTTATTTTTTTTACAATATAAAATTTTATTTTGGACTATATTTAAAATTTTTTAGCTAATTTTAACTAATAATTATCAAATTATAATATTTGGAATTAATTTTAATCTTGAATTTGGTATAAATATATTTTTATACTAAAAAATGCATTTTTTCTTAAAAAACTGTTTTTCATTATGTTTTACATTTTAATGTTAAATTAATGTATACTACATATAAAACTTGAGTCTTGAAAAAATTATTCCATATTTTGAATCAGGATTCCAAAATTTTGAAAATAGATACCTTTTATTTTTGGTTATTATGAATAGTAATTATAGTAAATATTTATCACCACAGTATGAATAAATTAGGTAATTAAGGTTAAAAATAATATGTTAAAAACTAAAAAATGACCCTAAAACTTTCTTTTATCCAATTATATGAGTTTATTTCTTACATATAAATACAATTTTATAATAAATGGAAACTTTTTCTATATTTATTTGATTTTGACATTTATATTATTTTATGTAAGGAAAAGTTAAAAATGCATTCTCTTTATTTTATTATCTGTATTTTTTTTTGACATAGGGATAAACATAGGATATATTTATTTATAAAAGAGTTATTTTAAAGATAAATTATTTTTTATCATGGTAATTTATTTCTTTTTTAGTGATTAAATCATTACCTTAAATGCTTATACAAGGCTAATATAGTATTTATTCAATTAATATAAAAATAAATTCAATTATTTTAAAAAAACTAAAAGTAATATTTTTTGAGTGAGTTACAATGAATCAAAAATTTAAAAGATATATATATGACATATTATATTGGTACTAAATGTCTATATTCAAATTAAATCTCCGTATTGATATTTTTAAAGTCAAATTAAATGAATAGTGTCAAAAAATGACATTAATGATATTTTATGTTAAGTAATATTTTATTAAATTATTTAAAATTCCTAAAAATACTTTATTTGGAAAATTTATTTTAATATTATTTTAAATATAAACCATGGCCCATTTATAGGCCAATCGTCTTTTAAAGTAACTATGTTGACCCTTAAAGAGTAAAAAATTCGTTATCATGACAATTGTCCAAAATGGTTAATGCAGGTTAAAACAAAGAGAAAAGGGTAAATAGATATATAATGTTGTAAAAATTTTATTTTATGATATTATTTAGAACCATAATCATCATATATTTTAATTAAATCATTTTGGATCCTTTTTCCATGAAAACTAATTTATATTAATTTAATACTTTATGTAATTACAAGAGTGCCCCTCACCTCCTTTATAAAAGGGATCCTCCTATAATATTTTATTCACACTTAAAAATCCTTCTGGGTAAGAGAATATATACCAAAATACATTACATAAAACACTTATCACATCCTATATTCTTTTTTTTGAACATAAAGATAACATAGGAAGGATTTAGGTATAATCTTAAAGAGGTTGTTTGAAGAAGAGGTATAGTTCTTAACCAAGAGATTTCATTTTATTTCTTCTTCTACCTCATTAAAATATTATTCAAACATGATGATATAATAAAATTAGTTTATCAAAAATATTTATATGTAATTATATTAATGGTATATCCTACATACATCTCCTCTTCCATCAAATGGGAAACAAAACCATTGTTCATGTGTACAACGAACCACCACCTTGTGACCTGATGTAATTTGTTTTCTCTCACCACCTGTCATGAATGGTTATAATAATGGATTTTGTTACATCCATGACTTATTTTAAAGGTAAATTTCATTTAATTTCCATTCATTCTTTTTTTGGGGGTTTCCCAAGCATTTTTGGAGAAAAGGGTGAGTTTTAATGATTTGGGCCAAACCGTGAGCCCATTTCCTAATTTAAAAACCAATTTTGTTTCTTTTATAACTATTTAATTTTTTAATATTTTCATCCATTCCAATTTCTAAATGTCCTCCCCTAACATATTAACACCACCTTTGCAATTTGTAACCTTTATAAATTCATAATAATGGTGTATTTGGGTTTTTATTTAAGGAATTGGGCTAGCCTAAATGTACATTTCATGTTTTTTTTAAAAAGGTTTGTTTATTTAATAACTTATTTGATTTTTATTATTTTTTGGTCATTCTTAGTGTCACCCTAAACCACTGAACCCAGTCGCGCACCCTCCTCTTCCCCCCCTCTTTGAAGCTCATGTTCATCGCGAATTAGTGCAGAACATCATAGGGTTCCTCAAATCGTCCAGATTTGAGGAGGTAACTTCTTTCCTTATTAACTCTCTCAATTCTTACTAATTTTACTCCATTCCATTTTCTAATTCAACCCTTACTCCTCTTATTTGAACCTAAAATCCATGGCAGCCCTCGAAGTCTCTCAAAACCTCTTTGGAACCCCATTTTAAGGGGGATTTGGTGGAGAAACTTCAAAGAATTTCAAGCAAGTGTCTATCCTCTTTAGTTCCTTGCCTTTACATAAAGTTTCTTTCAATTTACATGAAGTTATAAATGACCAGGGGGTAGGGTTTAAAAACTATGGGTTAAACTTGGGTTTTCTTGGTCAATTCTTGTGGTTTTAGTTTTGATCTAAGTCCCTCTTGGTGTGGCGGTGGAGCGACTTGATTTTCTTACAGTGATTCAAGGGTTTCCTTTATTTTGGTAGGTGATTCAAATGTTTATGCAATATTTGTGTATTATAATGTTATATTTATCGTATTTTCAGGTTTATCTCACTGTATTATTGTTGTAAAAAATTAGTTTAAGTGGTGTTTCTATTGAAATTGAATTTTTAATGCCAATTTGGTGTGAAATTGGGGATTTCTAAAGAAATGTTTTATTGGTGTATTTTGGGATTCCCTATAAATAATTAGTTGTTTTTATTGAACTATAATTGGGATGAAATTTATGTTTTTAATGTTTAATCCCTTTGGTTGTTTATGCAAAAATGAGTTTTAATGGTGTTTGTAAAGAAAGCGATGTTTTGGTTCCACTTTTGTGTGAAAATGGAGGTTTTACAAAGTTATCACTTTTTTTAACATGGGGCTGACCTAATATTTATTTTTTTGTTTTTATTGAAATTTATTGGGCTTACATTACTGTTTTGGAAACTTACAAGTGTGCACATTGTGACAACCCTGATCTTTTATTACACAATTAAACGTAATTTATTACATAAACTTTACTTGATACAATATAGAAGATCGAGAGGTCTAGTGTCTTTGGGGCTTAGGATCATTACATAACAACTTAAAACATGAAAAAAACATATTTATTGAAAACATCCTTTACATGATCACTACATTCCCTCATACTTAGCATTGTATTGGATAACCTGAGGACATGCATTAGAAAAGGGTGAGCTATAAAGCCCAGTAAGGGAATAAACATTGAGTAAAATGAATAATACAACACATGTTAGACAATATGAATATCATTAGATCAGAATATAAGCATGAACATAAAGGCATGATAAAGCATGATAATCATAACATGGAAATGTGACAACAACACTTAACATGGAATTAGCATGATCCAAGGCTTATTGCACATGGAGCATGAGTAAATGCTCATTGTACATGAAGCACAAGTAAAACCTAGTTGCAATTGAATTAGCATGAGTAAAAACCCATTGCACATGACGTATCATGATACTATTCTTAACCCAATGCATTGGAGCTCTATAAGGGCACACCCTTATTAAACATTTCATTTCGTGCATAAGTGTGCCACATGGATCATAAAACATGAATTCATAAAAATATAATCATTTATTCCACTATAAAGTAATGTGTAACTCATACATGTTACTTTATAATAAATAAGTAAATGTGAATAAAGGTGAATACCCTTGATAGAGAAATGGACATGGTATTCACTACAGACTGACATTGGCTTAGAAAATCGGTGCAATTTCGGCAGCGTAACGGCGTGACGTAAGAATTCATAAAAATGGTTTATGAGAGAGAAAGGGGCGTCTCATCATATGTACATGAAATGTAAAGTATGGGGGTTATATAGATACATATTCCAACAATTTAAATGGAATTTGGAGTCATGATACAAAATAATTTCTTGAATGTAAAAGAAGAGAGAGAAATTTCTTTCGAAATTTCGGCATAGTAACTGGTGTACATGGGAGGAATTTAATGAGAGATAAAGGGGAATATCATCATATGTACGTGAAATGGATAGTAAGGGGGTCATATAGATACATGTACCAACAATTTAAATGAAATTTAGAGTCACGACACAAAATAATTTCTTGAATGTAAAAGAAGAGAGAGAAATTTCTTTCGGAATTTCAGCATAGTAACGGGTGTACAAGGGAGGAATTTAATGAGAGAGAAAGAGGAGTCTCATCATATTTAAATGAAATGGACAGTAAGTGGGTCATATAGATACATTTACCAATAATTTAAATTGAATTTAGAGTCATGATACAAAATAATTTCTTGAATGTAGAAGAAGAGAGAGAAATTTCTTTCGGAATTTCGGTATAGTAACAGGTGTACTTGGGAGGAATTTAATGAGAGAGAAAGGGGTCTCCCATAATTAAAACATAAATAGGTAAGTATGGGGGAGGTGAAAAACTATACCCCAACATTTATAATTTAAATTAAAAGGGAATAACAACTTAAAGAATATTGGACAAAATTAAGAAAGGAAGAAAAGACCCTTACTTGGAAGTGTGCTTCCAAAGGCTTGAGAGAAGCTTGAGAGAGGCTTATTGGGAGCTTGGGGAACCTTGGGAGGATTATAGAGAGAGTAGGGCAGAGTTTGGATGAACTAAAAAGGCTTTGAGTGAGGATAAAGTGGTAGATTGGGTGGGTTTATATAGGAAAGGTGAGGGAATTCTTTATTATTTAGGTTTGGGACACCTCACATTAAACTAATCAAAACCACAAACCATACCATGGTTATTGCCCATGGTTTTTGGAAAAAGGAAGTGGAAAAAAATATTTTATAAGGCCAAAGTCCTAACTTCTTAAAATAATGGGGTTGCTTATGGGGAGGTGAGTCACAATCCCAAGGAAGACAATTTAAAAAGACAAGATGTTTAATAAGCCTTGAAGGGTCCATTAATGCTTTGTAAAATAATTCAAACAAACCCAAAAACACATTATTTTAATGGAAAAACATATATTGGCCGAACATAAATCTTATAGTATTTTATTACATCACTACTGGGTCATTATGATGTCATAAAACACATTATATATTTAAACGGTATTTAATTTTTACCCAAAAAATTGACTGTCTCAGAAAATTATGAAAAATTCACCGCTGGATAATTTCCACGTCCTGATTCCAGAAATAATATACATTTTATCCAAATAATTTTCTAAATATGTTAATTTTCACTTTTAAAATAAAAACTGACATTTATAAAAAATTCACGAGTTTTGACAAAAATGGCTTTCAAACACTAATAAAAATTACGATTGCATTCATAAAATTATACAATAATTTATATTTAATAAAAATTATTTTTAATAATAATTATATTTTATTAAAATATTATTTAATTCAAAAATCCATTAATTCATCAAAATATGTTTCTTAGTTGAATATTAACTAAAAATACTATTTGTTCTTTAAAAACCATCTATAAGGTAACAATAATAAAATAAAGGTACATTCATTATTATATACAAAAATAATGTACATGATCATAGTGATAATGTATTGTTACATAACCCCTTATAACACTTGCATAAGACCGAAGGGTAAGGTGTGCGATGGTGACCAACTCTTGGGGTGGCTCAGATAACATTGCTCGGGTGGTAATCTTTATCAACTTCTACTTCTCTCATAGGCGGTTCCGCTCAAGCTTAACATATTCAAGCTCGGCTTGGGCTTGGTCAATTGAAAAGCCCAAATATGAAACCTATTTTCTGAGCTCTGACAAATGGGCTTCGTATGGGGCACATTTACTGGATGAGGCCATCACTTCCATTGTCTGAGTAAATTGGATTTGTTAAAGCCCTATATTTATTCTAATCATGTGATCAATGCTCAACGACTATATTAACAACAGTCACAATTCATAATGGTAATTTAAAAATAAAAAAAAACATAAAACCAAATATATTGACATTTTATATAAACATTTTACATAAAGATACATTTAATTAGATCAATAGGGATTTCCATTAATGAAAGTTTGGGTCGTTACAATATTCCCCCCTTAAAAAATTTCACCCTCAAAATTTTATTTTCCCACACTAAAATAGATGTGGGTAACTCTGTTTCATCATTTACTCTTATTTCCACGTTTCTTCTTCAAACTTGTGGTTTCTCCACAACACCTTGACGAGGGGAATTGTCTTATTTCATAGAACTTTTTCTCTACAATCTAAGATCTTCATTAGTTTCTCCTCATAAGAAAGATCATCCTCTAACTATACCACCTCTAAAGAGAGTACATGTGAAGGGTCTGGTATGTACTACCTTAGGAGGGATACATGAAAGACACCATGTTCTTTGGCCATGGTAGGTGGAAGTGCTAGTTGATAGGACACAACCCCGACATGATCAAGAATCTCGAAGGGGATGATGTACCTTGGACTTAACTTCCCTTTCTTTCCAAACCTCCTGAACTTATTCCACGAAGATATGCATAGAAAAACCATATCTCTAACTTTAAATTCAAGGTCTCATTGACGGTTATCTTCATAACTCTTCTGTCGACTCTGGGCTGCCTTAATATGCTGCTGAATGGGTTTCACCTGATCCACCATTTATTCGACCATTTCTTGTCGAAGTAGCTTACGCTCACCGACCTCATACCAACACTTCGGTCTTCTGCACTTTTTCCTATGAAGGGCTTCATATGGTGCCATTTGGATGCTTGAGTGGAAAATGTTATTATAAGAGAACTCAACCAGAGGAATATATTGATCCCATCCTCCTTTAAAGTTCATTGAGTACGCTCTCAACATGTACTCAAGTGTTTGGATAGTCCGCTCAGATTGTCCTCAACATGTCCTAAAGTGTTTGGATAGGCCGTACTAAAGTTCAATTTAGTATTCAGAGCATGTTGAAGACTCTTCCAAAACTTAGAGTTGAATCTTGGATCTCGATCGGACACCATAGATAGTGGTACTCCATGCAACCTTACCACTTCCCTGATATATATCCGTTCTAGTTGATCCAATGAGAAATCCCCCCGAATAGCAATGAAGTGTACTGCCTTTTTAAGATGATCCACAATAACCCAGATTGAATTGTTGCCTTTGGATGTCCTTGGAAGTTTGGTGATAAAGTCCATGGCGATGTTCTCCCATTTCCATTATGGGCAATGGTTGCATCATCCCCTTAGACTTATGCCTTTCTACTTTCACTTCCTGACACACCAGGAACTTTGATGTATATTCAGCAATATCCTTCTTCATATTATCCCACCAATAATTCTCTCAGAGATCTCCATACATATTTGTGTTTCCTGGGTGAATAGAGAAATTCAAACTATGTGCATCATCCAAAAGTTCCTTCTTCGGCTCCAGACTTGATGGAACACATAGTCTTTTCCCAAATTTCACAATTCCTTATTCATTAACATTAAACTCCGAGGATTTACCTTTTCTAATAGCTTCCACTTTTTCCTGAATTCCCACATCATCTTTTTGAGCATCTTTTATCCTTTCCAAAAGTGATGGTTGAGAAATAATTTGTGAAAGGAATGATGATGTTCCCTTATTTATGATTCCTATGTCCATATTCATCAAATCTAAGAATCTTATATCTTTTTCAATTCTCATAAATGATATAATCGTTTCGTCCTTTCTACTTAGGGCATCCGCCACCTTTTTCACTTTTCTAGGGTGGTAATGGATTGAGAAGTCATAGTCTTTGATCAACTCTAACCATCTTCATTGGTGCATGTTCAACTCTTTATTTGTGAATATATACTTGAGGCTTTTGTGGTCCGTATATATTTAACACTTCTCCCCAAAGAGATAATGCCGCCAAATTTTCAAAGTGCAGATCACTATAGCCAACTCTAGGCCATGTGTTGGATAGTTTTGTTCATGAACTTTCAATTGCCTTGAATCATAGGAAATGACTTTTTTATTTTTCATCAACACACATCCTAGGACCTTATTCGAACCATCATTGAATACCACAAAAAGTTATCCACTTGTGGGTAAAGTGATCACAGGTGCAGTGATAATTTTCCTTTTCAACTCCTTGAATATTTATTTACATTCATCACTCCAAGAAAACTTTACTCCCTTATGAGTTAGCTTGGTAAGAGGGTTAGACAATCATGAGAAATTTTCCACAAATCATCGATAATATCCAGGTAATCTCAAGAAGCTACGGATATCCGTTACCGATGTTGGCCTTGACCATCCCTCAATTGCATCTGTTTTAGAGGGATCTACAGATATCCCATTTCTTGTGATGATATGTCCCCAGAATGAGACCTCCTTTGACTAGAACTCACACTTGATGTACTTTGCATAGAGCTTCTCCTTCTGCAAGGTCTCTAGTACAGTTCTCAGATGCTCCTCATGATCCTCCTTTATTTTGGAGTATATTAGAATATAATCTATAAAGACTACCACAAATTTGTTGAGGTAATCTCTTAAGACTCTATTCATCAAGTCCATGAAGATTTATGGATCATTAGTGAGTCCGAAAGGCATTACTATGAATTCATAGTGCCTGTATCTTGTTCAAAAAGCAGTCTTGGTGATATCTTCCTTCTTCACCCTTACTTGATAATATCCTGACCAAAAATCCACCTTGGAGAAGTATTGTGCTCCACGCAGCTGGTCTAACAAGTCATCAATTCATGGGAGAGGATACTTGTTCTTTATCATTATTTTTTTGAGCTCACAATAATCGATGCAAAGGCGCATCGACCCATCCTTATTGTTGATGAAGAGGACTGGTGCACCCCATGGTGAAGCACTTGAGCGTATAAACCCTTTATCCAGATTCTCATGTATTTGTTTCTTCAGATCCTCAAGCTTCAAAACAGACATTCTATACAGAGTCTTGGATATTAGCAATGCCCCAGGTATAAGATCAATTGAGAATTCAACATCTCTTCTAGGAGGAAGACCAGGAAATTACTCAGGAAACACTTCAGTGAATTCCCTCACAATAGGAATGTATTATAGGAGGGTAGCCTCCTTAGAATCAATCATCTGAGTCATATACATGTGCTCATAGGGTAGTAATATCCACAATTGAGATGATGTAGCTAAAGAATATTCACCTTCCTCCTTTCACTTGTAAAGAATCGGGGGTCGATTCTCCACATGGAGAGTGATTTACCTCTCACAACAATTTATGTTGGATCTATATAAGGAAAGCCAATCCATGCCAAGAATTGTATAAAATTCCACCATAGGTAGTATTATGAGGTTCACTGGGAAGTTTAATCCATAGATTATGATAGGGGAGGAGTTATATTCATGAGATGCAATGATTTCCCCATTTGTCGTACTCACTAACATCTTCACTTCCATGATTTGTGGTGGTGTTGTGATTATTCTACTAAACTTTCGAGATATAAAAAATGCGTAGAACCCAAATAAATAAGTACGTTTTCTATTCTTGAATGAATAACTAGTTTACCTGTCACCAATTCATTTTTAGGGTTCACTTCAGCAGTAGTGATGGAAAAAGCTCGCCCTTGCTGCCTTGGAGGTTTTTGGTTACCTCTAAAAACCCTTGTCTTAGGTCATTAATTTGCAAGATGCCATAGTTCATTACAGTTCTAGTAATGAACAATGTGTTGATAGTTCAATGGAGTGTTCCTATCCTCTGTCACAGCCACAGGTTTTTCTTGCTGATAATTAACAGCCAGGTGCCCTTCTCTTTCACACCTAAAGCATTTCCTCGCCCCCTTCAAGAAATTTCCAGGGTGCTTCTTTCCGCACATTTGGAAAGTGGGGTACTAGATTTTTTAGCACTGTTGGATTTATCCATTTGACCACCAGCATTGAATTCCACCTTATTCTTATTATCCCCATGATACCCCTGATATTTTCCAATCTTCATTTCGACCTTGAGGGAACATCGGGAAATTTCCTCATAGCTGTCGAAGTCACGGATCTCCAGCGCTTTTCGTAGGCTAGATTTCATCCCACCAAAGAAGCGGTCAACCTTGAAATTGGGGGTAACGACAAAGCTAGAATCGTATCTTGCAAGCCTTTTGATGTTTTCCTCGTACGCTCTAATAGATTCATCATCTTGTTTCTTGAGGTCAAGGAATTCCCTTTCCATCTTAAGCCGGAGGGTGCGTGGAAAATATTTATCAAAAAACATCTTCCGGAAATCCTTCCATTCCAACGACTCGATATCCTCCTCAGGCTTCATATTTTTTATCAACGTCCACCATTGATTAGATTCACCCTCCATATGATAAAAATCTAAAATAACCTTCTATTGTTCATAACATTGAAGGATTGAGAATATCTTTTCAATGGAGTTGATCCATTGTTTAGAGATTGAGGGATCAGATGATCCATTAAAAGTAAGAGGCCTTTGTCTCATGAAACTCACGATAGCAACTTTTTCATTATTGGGGGGGGGGGGGGTTGAGCGTTCCTCTTAACCCATGTTTCTATTCAAATCTTGAGTTAGATAAGAGAAAAGTGTGACAAAGTTCTCAATTCCTGCTCCCATCAGATTGGGCATCTCAACAGTACAATCATCACATTGATCTTCACATCGGTTTCTTGCCCGAGTGCTCCTATTACCGACCATTGGATAGAATAAAAGTAAAGTTAGGGGTAACACATAAAGGGTAATCCAAGGACAAAGATAACGACTTATAAATAAATTTTATTTCCTTAACATATGAATCTATTGGCTTCATTCTATGTTATCCATGATCTACTTTCTAACATATATTCTCAGGTAATTTTTTTGTCCCTTAATAATGGTTCATACTAAGCTTGTGAATTTACCAAAGCATATCCCCCAGGAGTTTCGTAACCAAGAGTGCAGCAAGGACCGTTTTCATGCACCAGTTCCTATTCAAGTCTAGTTCAAAGCGGTGTTTTCGGGTTTTACCCCTAGGATACATCTATGCTAGAGCCGCTTCTACCTACTTGTATCCAGACAGGGATGTATTTTCTTGATAAACCACTTACTAAATACTCACCAAAACTTAGGGATGTTTTTATTATACTTATTCTTGTGTATAAGGATTAACTATGGTTTTCTAATCCTAATCCCAAAAATAACTAAACCTATCCTCTGATACCAACTGTGACAACCCTGATCCTTTATTACACAATTAAAAATAATTTATTACATAAACTTGACTTGATACAATATAGAAGATCGAGAGGTCTTGTGTCTTTTGGGATTGAGATCATTACATAACAACTTAAAACATGAAAAACAACATCTTTATTGAAAACTTCCTTTACATGACTACTACATTTCCTCATACTTAGCATTGCATGGGATGACCAGAGGACATGCATAAGAAAAGGGTGAGCTATAAAACCCAGTAAGGGAATAAACATAGAGTAACATGAGTAATACAAAACATTTTAGACAATAGGAATATCATTATATCACAATATAAGAATGAACATAAATTCATGATAAAGCATGATAATCATAACATGGAAATGTGGCAACAACACTTAACATGGAATTAGCATGAGTCACGACTCATTGCACATAGAGCTTGAGTAAATCCTAATTGCACATGAAGAACGAGTAAAACCTCATTTAAATTGAATTAGAATGAGTAAAACCCTATTTCACATGATGTATCATGATACTATTCTTAACCCAATGCATTGGAGTGCTATAAGGGCACACCCTTCTTAAATAGTTCATTTCATGCATAAGTGTGCCACAAGGATCATATAACATGGATTCATAAAAATATAATCATTTATTCCATGATAAAGGAATGTGGAGCTCATACATGGAAATTTATAATCAATAATTAAATGTTCATAAAGGTGAATACCCTTAATAGAGAAATGGGCATGGTATTCACTACACAATGACATTGGCTTATAAAATCGGTGCAATTTCGGCAGCGTAACGGCGTGACGTAAGAATTCATAAAAATGGTTGATGAAAGATAAAGGGGTGTATCATCATATTTACATGAAATGAAAAGTAATGGGGTTATATAGATACATTTCCCAACAATTTAAATGGAATTTAGAGCCATGATACAAAATAATTTCTTGAATGTAAAAGAAGAGAGAGAAATTTCTTTCAGAATTTCGGCATAGTAACGGGTGTTCATGGGAGGAATTTAATGAGAGAGAAAGGGAAGTATCATTATATTTATATGAAATAGACAATAAGGGGGTCATATAGATACATGTCCCAATAATTTAAATGGAATTTATAGTCATTATACAAAATAATTGCTTGAATGTAAAAGAAGAGAGAGAAATTTCTTTCGAAATTTCGGCGTAGTAACGGGTGTACATGGAACGCATTTAATGAGAGAGAAATGGGTATCCCATCATTAAAACATAAATAGGGTAGTACGGGGGAGGTGAGAAACCATACCCCAACATTTATAATTGAAATTAAAATGGAATAACAACTTAAAGAATATTGGACAAAATTGAGAAAGGAAGAAAAGACCCTTACTTGGAAGTGTGCTTCCAAAGGATTGAGAGAGGCTTGAGAGAGGCTTATTGGGAGCTTGGGGAACCCTAGGATAATTCTAGAGAGAGTAGGGAAGAGTTTGGAAAAACTAAAAATGCTTTGAGTGAGGAGAATGTGGGATCTTGGGTTGGTTTATATAGGAAAGGAGAGGGAATTCTTTATTATTTAGGTTTGGGACACCTCACATTAAACTAATCCAAACCACAAACCATCCAATGGTTTTTGCCCATGGTTTTTGGAAGAGGGAAATGGAAAACAATATTTTATAAGGAAAAAGTCTGAACTTCTTAAAATAATGGGGTTGCTTATGTGGAGGTGAGTCACACTTCCAAGGAAAATAATTTAAAAAGACAATATGTTAAATAAGCCTTGAAGGGTCCATTAATGCTTTGTAAAATAAGT
This sequence comes from Viscum album, assembly GCA_963277665.1. NCBI lineage: Eukaryota > Viridiplantae > Streptophyta > Magnoliopsida > Santalales > Viscaceae > Viscum > Viscum album. Next base: position 1,081,997,468 of record OY728132.1, read on the forward strand.
CAAACAAACACAAAACCAAATTATTTTAATGGAAAAAATATATTTTCCTAACATAAAGCTTATAGTATTTTATTACATCACTATTGGGTCATTATGATGTCATAAAACACATTATATATATAAACGGAATCTAATTTTTACCAAAAAATTTGACTGTCTTAGAAAATTATTAAAAATTCACCGTTGAATAATTTCTATGTCCTGATTATAGAAATAATATTTATTTTATCTAAAGAATTTTCTAAATATTCTAATTTTTACTTTTAAAATAAAAACCGACATTTATCGAAAATTCACATGTTTTGACAAAAATGGCTTTCAAACCTTAATAAAAATTACGATTGCATTCATAAAATTATACAATCATTTATATTTAATAGAAATTAATTTAATAATAATAATAATATTTTATTAAAATATTATTTAATTCAAAAATCCATTAATTCATCAAAATAGATTTCTTAGTTGAATATTAACTAAAAATACTATTTGTTCTTTAAAAACCATCTACCAGGTAACAATAATAAAATGAAGGTATATTAATTATTATATACAAAAATAATTAACATGACCATAGTGCTAATATATTGTCACATAACCCCTTATAACCCCCGCATAAGACCGAAGTGTAAGGTGTGCGATGGTGGCCGACTCTTGGGGTGGCTCAAATGACATTGCTCGGGTGGTAATCTCTATCAACTTCCACTTCTTTGATTGGCGGTTCTACTCAAGCTTAACATATTTAAGCTCGGCTTGGGATTCGTCAAGAGAAAATCCAAAAGATGCAACTTCCTTTCCAAGCTTTGAAAAATGGGCTTCGTATGGGGCATGTTTATTGGATGAGGCAATCGCTTCCTTTGTCTAAGTAAATTGGATTTGTTAAAGCCCTATATTTATACTAATCATGTGATCACTATTCAATGACTATATTTATAATGGTCCCAATTCTTAACAGTATTTTAAAAATAAAAAAAACATAAAACCAAAGAATCTTACATTTTATATAAACATTTTACATAAAAATACATTTAATTATATCAAGATGGATTTCCATTAATGGATGTTTGGGTCGTTACACACATAGTGTACAAGTGGGGTTCTTAAGGGGTTTTGTGTATAAAACATTACTGGATTTTGAGAAATTGTTTCATTAAAAATAAAAGTGGTTGTTGTGTGTTTTAAGTGGTTTAAAATGTGATAGATATTTTAATGGGTGTATGTGACCATTAGTTGTGTTTTACATAAAAATGGATAGGTGTTTCATGCTGAAATTGTTTGAGCACAAAGGGGGAAGCCTGGGTACCTGGTGGGGCATATGTGTACTAGTACGACTAGTGGACCAAATGGGTTTTTTACCTGTTCCACATAGAATTTGGATAACAAAAACTCTAACTAAACTATGTGAATGATTATTGGGGGACACTAGGTTATTGTTATGTTCCATACTAGTGGCTCGTGCATGAGAATAGATTTTACTATGGTTACTTTACACCGAGGTACAATGTGCATGGGGCCCGAGACTATCTAGTGCCTAGGAGTGTTCTCGATTTTTCTGCTCATTGTATTTGTGATATTTTCCTTTGTATTGGGTTGTTTTTGGAAGTAATTTATAGTATATATGATTTCTATTAAAATGTGTGAACATTCTGAAAATTTTAGCTTGAAAACTATTTTCAATTGAAAGTTGCATTTCTTGGAATTTATCACTACTTTTCTTTGCATATTAAAACTGATTTCTTATTCACATTGTATTGCACGCTATTTGGAATAATTTGGTGGTATACTATTGGGATTAGAATAAAACCCTACTTACACCCCTTGGGTGTAATTAGACTTTATTATTCTTGAATCAGGTAAAGGGAAGGCTATGGGTTATGGAGGTTCAGGGTGTTAGTTTCCATCCTTGGTGCAGAGTTGTGGTGATGGCTTGTGGGTGATAACCCCATGTCATGTAGAGTATTTGGGTCTATTTTTTTGTTGTTTCATTGTATATTTGGACCTTTTTAGTGCATTTTAACCTATTTATTCAGTTCTGGATTTTTTTATAAACCTTGTTTGGTATGAATTTTTCAGATTCAGTTTATTAAATGTTTTTGATGTTTTATGTATACATATTAGGGTAAGTCATTCCAAAACCAAGATAAATGATAACCAAGCACTTGTGCTAGCTAGTATGGATAAGGAATGCCCTTTAGGCCTTTCTACAGACCGGGTTTGGTACTGGTAATAGTGGCGACCAGATTCGGTTCGTGAAAAAATGGTATCAGATGAGGTTAATGTTTTTGGATTAATTTACTATTTTGGGATGAGTCAGGATAGACAGGAGCTAGGAATGTTGGGGCTCAGGGTTTTGATCATGAATAGGGTGCCTAAACCACACCTCTCATGGAAGACCTTGAGCCACCAGGGGATGTTGGAATTGTCTGATTAACTTCACTTCCAGGTGAGATGTGTGGGCTGCAGACCACATGTGGACACCGGGCGGGGGGTGGAGTAGTTTTTTCTTTTATTACGGAAATGTGTTTAGTTTATTTATATTTGATGTATTTAATTAAAATTTTCAGAATTGTGGTATTGACTATTCCTTTGGGACTATTGCATTTTTGTAGCAACATGCCTCCCTAGAAAGCTCCCACATTCCCATGAGAGGGAGCCAGAGAGAGTTCTCCCACACCAATCGATCAGAGGATAGTCGAGGATATGGTCTAGGATGTCCAAGATCTGGGACAGGGATCGTCTACTGCTCCTATTCCGACTAGGGCAGAAGATATGGGTCCTAGAAAAGATAAAGCACCAGAGTTTCTGAAAAAAAAAGCATGCTACCTTCCGAGGAAGCTCAGAACCCCAGGAATCAAAGGAATGGATCGAGAAGATCAAGAATATGTTTGAGTTCCTGGAAACACCCTATGAGCTTAGGGTAAAGTGTTCCTCCTTTCTGTTGGAGGGTTCTATCCATAAGTGGTCAGAGTCAGTGCTTCAAACTAAGAAGAATGAGCAGATGCACTGGGGAGTTTTCAAGGCCATCTTCAATGAACAGTACTTCCCAGAGGTCTTGGTATATACCAGGTCCCAAGAGTTCATGGAACTTGTTCAGGGGAATTTTTCTGTGATGGAGTACACCAACCGTTTTGCTGAGTTTGTTCGATATGCCCCTGAAATCGTCTCAAAGAACAACTGAAGGCTGAGAGGTTTGAGAAAGGCTTGAGACTAGAGATATAATCCCAGGTTTTCTTGTTCAAGATGAGGACCTATGCTGAGTTTGTTGACCGGGAATGTATGGTGGGGACTGACCATAAAGTAAGGGATGATTTTTTTTGGGATAGTGTTAGAAGTTGGAAGTATAATCTCTTCAGATAAGAAGAGGAAGAGAGAGAATCAGGTGGATAAGGGAGGTGGCAGTTCAGGCCACTCCTCCAGGAAGTTTTCGCTTGCGTCTTCTGATGTGATATCGGTTGTGTTCCACTAGTGTGGGAATCTGAGGAACATCCGACCATCATGACCACTTCCTCCAAATCCTTGTTACTAGTGTGGAGGTTTAGGGAAGTTGTAGCACTTCTTCTGGGTGGCACGTCCACTTTTGAGTGGGTCAGGGTCAGTGTCTTCAAGAGGAGTGCTAGCACAGTCCAAGTCATCAAGGACTGGGGGATCTAGATTTGGAGGACATGGTGGTAGGGAAGGGTCATATTCTAGGTAGATCCGTTTCAGAGCATAGGCAAAGACTAGCGGTTGTCCTCAGGCAGAGACTGATCATATCCATGCAGTGGATAAGGCACCAGCAGGATCAGAGGCAGGACCATCGATAGTTCGAGGTACCATTAGGATCGCATCTTCTATAGTTTATTCTATTTTTTTACTGGTGCCTCTGTTTCATTTATTTCTGCCTGTTTTGTGGACATTCTGAATTTTCCAACTGAGTTTATGTCGTTCGTGATGGAGTTGGTGACACCGCTGGGAAAGAAGAAGGAGCAGGGCCTCAGGTGCCCCTCGTGTGCACTTTCCATGTCAGGGGTTGAGATGGAGTGGAACCTCCTAGTTCTAGATATGGAACTGTTTGACATAATACTTGGTGTGGATTGGCTAGTACACTTCCAGGAACACATTTATTACTACAATCAACGAGTGAGTTTCATGACACCTGATGGGAGTCGTCAGGTTTTTCAGGGAGAATGGGATCGTCGTTCGGGTTGCATAGGACCTCCACTCCAAAATTTTGGAAGTATTACCTTCCAGTTATCATCGCTCATGCTATAGGATGATGGTATTTCCCCTGAAGTTGCACTACCTAATGTAGTTATTGAGTTTATGAAGGTATTCCCGAATGATTTCTTAGGTTTTCCCCCAGAGTGAGATGTGGAGTTTTCGATTGATCTAACATTGGGAACATAAATAATATCTCTTCCATATTATTGCATTGTACCCAATGAGCTTAGTTAATTAATGATATAGTTTTATGACTTAGAATCCAAATTATTCATTCGCCATAGTGTCTCTCCTTGGGCCGCTCCTGTGTTGTTCGCAAAAAAGTCTAACAGATCCCTCTAGTTGTGCATTGACTACCAGAAGCTGAATAAGGTAACAATTAAGAACAAATACCATTTACCTAGAATAGATGATTTTTTCAATCACTATAATGGGGAAAAGTGGTTCTCAAAAATAAACTTGCTTTCGGGCTATCATTAGCTCAGGGTGAATGAGTCATATATCCCAAAGATAGCCTTATGAAGCAGGTAAGACCACTTTGAGTATTTGGTCATTCCCTTTGGATTGACCAATGCTATAGTGGTCTTTATGGAACTCATGAATAGGTTGTTCCATTAGTATCCCTATTACTTCATTTTGGTGTTCTTTTATGACATTATAGTATACTCTGGATCTGAGTAGGAACATGAACATCACTTGAGGATCATCTTGGACACTTTGCGAGATCTCCACCTCTATGAAAAGTTGTCAAAGTGCACATTCTAGATTAGGGAAGTGAGATTTTTGGGGCATGTGATATCTGAGTAGGGGGTTTCAATGGACCCTGAGAATATTTTTGTGCTTATGTCATGGGAGTAGCCGAAGAATGTGTTCGAGATCAGGAGTTTCCTTGGCCTGGATGATTATTACAAGAGATTCCTTGGCTTGGAAATTCTTTGTGGTATTGGATAAATTGAAGGATGTAACATATTGATACCTTCAGGATGGGATCATACTCCAGATCTAAAAATTAACATAATCATACTGAAATTTCATGGACATTTTTTATTGTTGCATCTTTGGGTTCCTTGTGAATTGTTTTACCTTTCTAGTGCCTTGAAGCACACTTTGTTGAAACATAAATTATAACAAATCTAAATAACAAGATTAGAGGTATGTTCTATTGGTACCACTTTGGTAATTGAGTTTCATTTGTTGTTATTGAGGTCAATGAATGTAAATTATGGTTAAAGACACTCTCCTAAGTGAAATGGAGAATGGAAATCAGATGATTGATGCACTGATCTTGAAAAGTTGGAAGAAATTGTATCATGTGAAATACAATGTTTACAACATTGAATTAGAATCTTTTTTAGGATGAATTAAGTACTTTGGATTTGATAATCCAAAAAGAAATTAAGAGGAGAAGAATGAGAGGCTTGTACTTTGAGGTGTCCATGCACATATTTTAATATGGACATGCATTTCACTTATAATGTTTATTTTTGGCTTGTAAAAATTTGGCCAACCATGGAGGCCAGTCGAGGACCTCACCTCAAGCACATGTTGGAACCGATGGTCAACCACACTCAAGGGAATCCCTCAAGGCCATCCCAGCATGAGGCAGGGGCATGCATGCCGTTTATAATCCCCCAGGAGTGTGCACAAGGTGATCAAACCATGTACATAGATGCATAGTTGTCTCTAGGAGTGCGTCCACATGAGGCATGGGTGGGCGCAGAAGTGCGCTTGTAGAGAACTAGTGCGGGGCATCATCGGAGGGGGGAGAGGAGAATTCCAAGCAGTTTTCGGGACGAGTTGATGAATAAACTACGCCTCTCCAACAAGTGCATTTTGACGTTGGACAACATTTTAATAACACGGATGTAATATCATCTGCTCATCTCATACCACATATCGGTTGACCTTCTGATCAGCCACGACATCTGATCATCTAATCTTTACTAATCATCTAATCTCACGCCACATGCATTTGAACCAGGGATTTTCGATCCTCCAACGAATTTGAACCAGCCGCACTGTTGTCTTCAACCTCCAGAACTTACCAGTGCCACTTTATCTCATTAGATATGATGGATGATCATTTACAAACCACCATGCCTTATTATTTTGACTCCATGAGGATTTCTAGATCGAACCGAGACCATGCATGCAATCTATGTCTTGCATGCATGTGATATGTTGAGGAAGAAATATCGGATGAGGAAAATGGAGTTGCTGAGGCCATGTGGGTTCAAGAGAGATTCATGAATGATAATTGTGCATGTGATATTGACTCCATGCATGAAGATAGGGTCCTTCATTAAAGAGGAAACAAACCGAGGATCTCAATATATCTTCACCCGTGGGTTTGAAGATTTCAAAACATCGGATATCCCGAGCATTAAAAGATGCGATCTCGATGACATATCACATAGATATTGAACGCATAAAAGGTGATCCCCTCACCTATAAAAGTAGGTTCTCGATCCCAAATAATGCTACTGCTCCCTCATTCCTGAGAGCTCGTGTTCTCAAAAAATAGATCATCTCTGCACATCACTTCGTAAAGAGAAAACAGAGCACCACGAGCCTTCAAGGATCTGCGAAGAAGAGATCCCACAAGCCCTCAACAGGTACTATGCACCCTCGAATTTCTTCATAAATAATTGACACCCAAACATTTGATAGGTTCTGTAAAACCCTCATTGTGCTTATCGAAAGTCATTCCATCATGAGCTAGTTCTTGAGATACTCTGTCACTGAGCTTTGTGAAGAGGAAAAATTTTGAACCTCATGCAGAAAGAAGATCCGTGCATCCTTTCGTGAAGAAAGAGACTCGCGGCCACCCTAGTTTCATAAAGAAAGGTGAGAACACCCTCTTATTTTCATGTTTGTATTCTACTGTGTGCAGGGGTTCACTGTTGAAGAAGAAGGATATTGAAAGTGGTGATTTTCATGAAAGTGTGTGATTGATTTGAATAAACCTAAGGGCTTGGGTGTTTGAAAGTGAAGAGGAAGAGTACATGCATGTATGCATGTGTTCTAGTTGAACAAGCCTGAGGACGTGTAAAATTGTGTAAAGAAGGAGATCACACATGGAAAGGGTTTCACCCATTTGGTATTGAAGAAACATACACATATAAACCTAAAAAAACACCCTAATCTAGTGCAATAAGAATAAAGAGAAGAAACAATAGGAATATTAGAAGAGGTCGAGTGTGTGTGCGTGCTTAAAGAACCACACCCATTAAGGGTTCCCACATAAGAAGAAGAATAGGTGAATGCATGCATCCATACATGAACATGCATATGTGAAGACACTCAAAATAAAGAACCAAAATTGTGTGTGCACATATGTGAAAAAGGAAAAGGAAGAGTTAAACCCTAATGCCATATGTATGATCACATGCATAAATGAACTAGAAGAAAATAATTAATTCAGATGATTCCAATTGAACTGATCTTTATTTCATGAATAATCACATTGGTGTATGTGATTCTAGCCATGAAGAGATAAGAAGTTTTAGTATAGTTGGTTGTTTCACTAAGTAGAAGAAGAAAGAAGTCTAGTGAAGTTGGTTTTTCACTAGAGAAGAAGAGAAAGAAAGAAGAAAGAATTGATTTCCTACAAATTTTGAAGTAATCAAGTGAAGAGAACTAAAGAATACCAAGAGTAGAACCTACCTTTTGAAGATGGAAGAAGACTGTCTCCATAGGCAGTATAAAGAACCAAATAGAAGCTACAAGTTGGACTAGCCTATCACAAGTCTAGATAATAGGATTTCCCCCCCTCTAAAGTGTAGGGACTCACACTGGCTAGAGGATTGTTTTCTTAGCCACTCCACTATAATATCATATCACATCATAGTGGAGAATCCATGCACTAGTCATATCCATGTATGGAAAGGACATAACTACTCTTATTTAGTGGTGAACCTTGTAAAAATATCATGTGCATATTTTTACTACTTTCATTTTATTACATGCGACAGGGAAAATAGAATAAGAGAATCAAGATCCTAACAAGTCAATAGGTACATGGATAAGAAGTTAGAATTGGTTTTAAAAGTTCCCAACACTGATTCACCCCCCTCTTAGTGTTAGGTATATCCCAAACTGGTCCTTTTAATTGGTATCAAAGTGAGGTTCACCTCTGTTGGATTCTCTATAGTGAAGTTATTCTCTTTTGAAGACTTGAGTTCTTTTCCTGATTCAAAAATGAAGAGTAGTGTTGGTGAAGATTCATTTATCTATGAATATAATTCTATATCTACAAAGACCATGATAAAAAGTAAAAATTAGGAGAAGAGAAAGTTGAAGAAGAAGTCTCTCTTATCTAAAGAAGAGGAAGCATCTGGTTCTCCATATCTAGCTAATATTTAATACACACCAAACTTGGAAAGTATTGAGAAGGTGGATCAAGTTTCCACAAAAAAATATGGACAACCTTTCTACCTCAACTGATCGAGATGTATGTGTTAGTACATTTGGAAATCATTTTCATGATTAAAATGCTAGCACAAGTGGTGATGATCAATCTACAACATCTCAATAAATATCAGTTAATATATTAAGAATGATTCTGCATGGTATTAATAAAGAAAGTACATCCCTGGTTTGTGAAGTATTTCAATTCATGCAAGAAAATATCACTCAGCTGGAAGGAGAAACTGATGTTTTGGAGAAAGGCTTACAAGAAATAAATGTTGAATGTTTAAAGCACTCCAGACAAGTTAGAGCCTTTGAAGCAACAAAGAGGGGATTTAAAGTAAGTTCTTTAAAGTAGATCAAAGATGTTACAAAAATATTGTGAAGAGAATATGACTATGATTGATTACCAGGAAGTCATTCTCAATATGAGATGTCTATAATTGGAAGCTGAGTTGACCAATTTTGAGAAGACACATATTGAGTCTCCACAAAAGAAGGAAACTATTTATACTAGTAATCAATTATTACTGGAGGATTATAATGTCAAAATACCTATAACATGTGACAAAAGATCATGGCTTCACTCATTGATCTATCATAAGAAGTTGAGAAAGTAAAGGTACCATCCATACCAACTTGTACTAATGTCTCTAAAATTGCTTCTACAAAAAGTGTAGGTTGGAAGAAAAATTCTAAAAAAGTATGGATGAAGAAGAGTGAGAAGAAACCTACCACCATGGATATGGTGGATAAGGTAAAGAGTGTGTTAGATAGCTCCCCGCAGAAATCACAATAATTCAAGAAGAAGATTCAGAAACCTTATATGGAAGATGGGAAGAAGTCAAGGTTTGTTGGTCAATGATAGTGCTTTAATAGATTTGGGCATTGTGCACTGGATTTTTGGTACAACCCCTTAAATGTAAAATCACATAGAAATCCCATATCAAGGGGGAGAAATATAGAGAATAAGAAGAAACATCCACAGATCTAGAAGCATTTTTATACTGCAAATAGATTTGTAATGTTAGATAACATCTGTGATGTTTGAAATAGGTGTGGTCACATGAATGGTGCATGATCATTTCAACAGGTACCCAAAGATGATAAGAAAAGAAGACCATAGATGCTGGGTATGAATGAAGAATAGTACTTGGGAAGAAATCAGATGAATAATGTGAAAACAAATTCTCCCAAGAATATTTCAAGAAGGAAATATTAAAAGTCCTTGGATTCTAAATCCAAGAAGTTGAATTGTAGTGAATCCAAAATAACTACTAATAAGGATGACACTCGGAAGAAGTCATGTAGAAGATCCAATCTTGATGCTTCAGTCCCTAATGATATATTGGTGGCTTTCCAGAAGATTTAGAAAGAACGAGAAAGATAAAAGATGCACAGGCTAAGGATAGTGTTAAAAATAAAAAGAACATTCTACATGAAGGCAAAGAAGTTCTATGTGTGAGGTGAAACAAGGCTTGTCACACTGTTATAATATGATTTGAATTTACTCCATCCCAACAAGAATTCCTCAAGAAGATGAATGTTGCACCAGGAGATTCTAGTGCTTTGAAATCCCTTCAAGAGAGAATACTTACACACAAATAAATGGAATATGTATTGAGGCCCACACAATCACAATCATCATTGAAGATCAGCTATGAAAGTGTAAATAATAGAGCATCTGGGTTGATAAAATCATCTCAACCTTGTTGTTCACATTGATGGAGAAAGGATGATCCACCTTATTCCTTTAAATATTTTTGTATTATATTTGTTCTTATTATAAAGGGAATTGAAGGTGATGCAATATCTTAATAGGAGAACCTATGATTTAGTGATGATAAGTGTTCCCTTGAGTGGGGACACATGAAGAAGCTTCCATAGTCATTATCTCAATCAGTATCAACATCAGTTGGTATAAAATTCAATTACTCTGAAGATTTTTTGAAGATCATGTCATTGGAAAAGGTATGTCATTTCTCAATATCTCATCCTTGGTTACTCAAAATAAATATTATTTTTCAAAGGGGGAGTAACTAAATTACTCAGTGACATAAGAAGAATGGAAGTGTTCCAAGGTCACTTATCCTACATATTACACCTGAATGTTTTGGATCCATTTGTTGAAGTGAGTGCAGAATTTTCAGGTTGATTATTTCATATCAAACTTATTATCCTAATCTTGGAATGAAAGTGGAAACCCCTTGAAGTAAATTTTATGAGTTCTCATCTCACGAGGTGTCATATTCAGTGGGTAATGGACAAATTTGTTATCTAAATCAAATCCTCTTGTTTTCTACATCGAGCATTGCTCAAGTAGATTTAGAGTGAAATGATTGATGGAACATTTCTTAAGTATGAAATTATACCCCCTCTACCATGAACATTTTATTTCTTGTCAATAAAGAGGAGCGAAGTGAAATCAATGTTTAAGAGAGATAAATAAGTGAAGACTCACATTGACACATTCATTTAGTAGAAAAACATTGGGTATTTCCAACAAATACAAAGGTGGAGATTGTTGGGACCACTTTAGTAATTGATTTGTATTTGTTTTCAATGAGGTAAATAAATTTCAATGATGGTTAAATACACTCTCTTAAGTGAAATGGAGAATATAAATCATACAATTGATGCACTGGTCTTGAAAAGTTTGAAGAACTTGTATCATTTGTGATACAATGTTTACAACATTGAAGTAGCATCCTTTTTAGGATGAATGAAGTACTTTGGATTTGATAATCCATAAAAATGAAGAGGAGAAGAATGAAAGGCTTGGACATTGATGTTTCCATGCACATATTTTAATATGGCCATGCATTTCACTTAGAAATTTTATGTTTGAATTACAAAAATTTGGCCAACCATGGAGGCCAGTCGAGGACCTCATCTTAAGAACATGCGGGACCCAAGGGTCAACCGCACTCGAGGGAATCCCTCAAGGCCAGCCCCACATGAGGTAGGGGCGTGTGGGCCATGTATAAGACTGAAGAAGTGCACGAACGATGATCAACCCGTGCATAGGGATGTATAGCTAGTGCTAGGAGTGCGCCCTCATGAGGCATGGGTGGGCGCAGAAGCATGCCCACAAAGTGTCGGTGTGGGGTGGCACCAGCGGGGGGAGATGAGAATTCTGAGCAGTTATCGGGAGGAGTTTATTGATAAACCGTACCTCTCCTGCATGTCCGTTTCAATGTGGGACAACATTTTAATAACGTGGATGTAATATCAGCCGCTCATATCATCCCGTATCTCGGTCGACCATCCGATCAGCCATGACATCCGATCATCTAATATTCTCCACTTATCTAATCTCACGCTGCATGCATTTGAACCATCTGTGCCATCATCTTCAACCTCCAACACTTACTAGCACCGCTGTATCTCACTGGGGATGATGGATGATCATGTTCAAACCACCATGCCTTATTATTTTGACACCACGTGTATCTCGAGATCTAATCGAGACCATGAATCCAATATACATCTTGCATGCATACAATATCTCAAAGAATAAATACCAGCCGAGGGAAAATGAGTTGCTGAGGCCACATGGGTTCGAGCAAGATTCATGCACAAGAATTGTACACGCGATCTTGACTCCATGCATGAAGATAAGATCCCTTGTTGAAGGGGAAAAAACTAAGGATCTTGACATATCTTCACCCATGGGTTTAAAGAGTTCAAAACATTGGATATCACAAAAATTAAAAGGCATGATCTCAACGGCATATCATGCAGATCTTGAATGTGGAAGAGGTCCTCCCATCACCTATAAAAGGAGGAGTCTAAGCCGTAATAATGCTGCTGCTCCCTCATTCCCGAGAGCTCGTGTTCTCAAAAAATAGAGCATCACAGTGCATCACTTCACGAAGAGTAAGAAGAGCACCACGAGCCTTCAAGGCTCCATGAAGAAGAGATCCCGCAAGCCTTCGATAGGTGTTATGAACCCTCGAATTGCTTCAAAAAGAATCATCACCCGAACATGTGATAGGTTTCGTAAAACCCTCACTTTGATTTTTGAAATCCATGTCATCATGATCTAGTTCTTGAGATACTATCTCACCGAGCTTTGTGAAGAGGTAAAACTATGCACCTCATGAACAAAGAGGATCTGCGCATCCTTTCATGAAGAAAGTGACTCGTGGCCACCCTGGTTTCATAAAGAAAGGTTAGAACACCCTCATGTTGCATGTTTGTATTCTACTGTGTGCATGGGTTCATTTTTGAAGAAGAAAGAGATCACAAGTGGTGACTTGCATGGAATTTTGTGTTTTAATTGAAGATACCCGAGGGCTTGGGTGTTTGCAAGTGAAGAGGAAGAGTACATGCATGTATGCATGTGCTCTGGTTGAAGGAGCTCGAGGATGTGTAAACTTGTGTTAATAAGGAGATCGCACATATAAAGGGTTTCCCCCATTCAGTTTTGAAGAAACATACACATATAAACCTAAACAAACACCCTAACCTAGTGCAAGAGGAATAAGGAGAAGAAAGAAGAGGAAGAGTAGAAGAGGCCGAGTGTGTGTGTGTGTTTTCTTAAAGAATCATACCCATTAAGGGTTCTCACACAAGAAGAAGAATAGTTGAATTCATGCATCCATGCATGCACATGCATATGTAAAGACACTCAAAAGAAAGAACCAAAATTGTGTGTGCACATATGTGAAGAAGGAAAAAAGAAGAGTTCTACCCTAATTTCATATGCATGATCACATGAATACATGAACATTAAGAAAAGAATTAATTCAGTTGATTCCAAGTGAACTGATATTCATTTCTTGAATAATCACATTGGTGTATGTGATTCTAGCCAATAAGAGAGAATAAGTTTTAGTGCAGTTGGTTGTTTCACTAAGAAGAATAAATAAGAATTCTAGTGTAGTTGGTGTTGCACTAGAGAAGAAGAGAAAGAAAGAAGGAATAATTTCTTGCCTACTAATTTTCAAGTAATCAAGTGAAGATCACTAAAGAAGACCAATAGGAGAACCTATGTTTTGAAGAAGGAATAAGACCGTCTCCATAAGTTGTATAAAGAACCAACTAGAAGCTTCAAGTTGGACTAGGCTATCATAAGTCCAAGGAAGAGTATTGTTTCCCACCCCCTCTAAAGTGTAGGGACTCACACTGGCTAGGGAATTGTTTTCCTAGACACTCCACTATAACAACATATCACATAATAGTGGAGAATCATTGAACTAGTTATATACATTTATGAAAAGGATGTAGCTGCTATTATTGAGTGGTGCACCTTGTAAAAATATTGTGTGTATATTTTTACTTCTTTCATATTATTGCATGTGATAGAAAAAATAGAATAAGAGAATCAAGATCCTAACAGGTTAATAGGTAAAGGGATAGGAAGTTGGAATTGGTTTAAAAAGTCCCTAACACTGATTCACCCCCCTCTCAGTGTTAGGTACATCCCAAACTGGTCCTTTCATGTTACCCTTTTGTCTGCCTTCTATTTTCTAGCCTTTATATATATATACACACACATCCTACCTTATATAGGTGCCTTATTCTGATTTTTGGATTATGCTGAAGAAGGTGGTATGGGACGGGTGCCGTTGAGAACCTAGACCAAGTTATACTTGTTTTTATTTTATTTATTTAATTGCTTATATTTATTATATATTGGCACATTGCTTTTGATCATAAAATGAAATGGAAAGGTCTAGACACCGTGGGTGCCAGACTACTGAGATTATATCTCACTCCTTACTCAGGTATTGTTTGGCACCCAAGTAGACTTTATGCTTGTAGTTATGGATAATGGGAAGCATGATGCTTCTGGTTCTTGAGTGTTGTCTGCTCCTTAGGATGGAGATTGGGGGTAGAGGAATGAGTCTTGATAGATATGATTTTGTTTCAATTTGATACATTTTCATTATAGTTTGATAGCTTGATTTTATTCTTTCTTTATGTACTTTTATTTTTTTATAGACATCATAACATGAAATTATTGTGTAGCTGGGTTAATTTATCATCTTCCACACTTTTAATTTATTTAGTTGCAATTATTTAATTACTTCATCTGTAGTTTTATTATTAATGTTCTGTTGATACATTCTATGAATTGTTTTTATTCCACTATATATTACCTATTACCTATGAGGGCATAGTCTCCCCCACAAACACATTAAAATGGAACTCGCTTCTAGTCGTTAGCCTCTGGCATTTGGGGAGATGCGTTTGAGGTTATGTGGACAAATTGGCTCGGAGCACCCTTCTAGTGGCTCCCAGGATGGGGATGTTACAATGTGGTATCATAGGTTTTTTTACTTTTTCATAATGTTTCGGTTAGATAAGAGACTAGGATATAGGTATTTGGAACTAACCCTGTTCTTGGACATAGTGAACCCATGTATAGGGGAAACCCAAATTCCTGGGTTAGTATTGAAATTATTGATTATGCCAATTATTGTTGATATGATTTCATCCTTGGGTGACACACTTGTTTGGTATTGTTATTGATATTGTTAGTATTGAGATAATGGTTTTTACCATTGAAACCCGATGATATGAGGGAAATGCATTTACATGCATCATATTAGGCACCATAGGGATTAAAATTACATGCACATTTCCATACCATATCTACTTTTAGCATGCATTAGCCTATTTTCATGTGAGTGATGTTGTGACTAGTTGTAAAAATTTGAAGTTATTGTTTGTTAAATATAATGTTTTGATAGTTTTTAGATGTTAACTTAAATTTACCTGGGAAATAGGTAGTAGACCTCATTTTAGTGATCCATCTAAGTTTCCTCTTCCTTATCTAGACCCAGATCTTAGAGAAGGATATTTTTTGTGTAGTACTCAGAGGCAGGCTATATACCTACCCTATTTATTGAACCTCTACCTATTTTCCTCATATGTTATATTTTTCTATCTAAAGGTGTGTATTTGGATATTGTAGAAAAATGCCACCTCAATTTTTTTCATGTCATTCCTCAAGAGAGTGGTGACAAGAACATTCCAGAGATGGTGGGTCTTGAACCACCAGAGGTGCCTCTTGTAGTGACTCCTATAATGTTACCTATAATACCACCTGTGGTGCCTCCTTTGGCACCACTTCCTGCCAATATTCTGATGGGACCTGACGCTCAGTTTAGGGATAGTCGCCTAAGATTTATGCAATCGATTCAGAATGTTCTCAGATCCGCCCATCTATGGTAGAGCTTACCAGATACTTTCTACAGCAGCACACTCCCACCTTCTTGGGGAGTGGCGGTCCACATCCTGTAGAGTCATGGATAAAATCCATGAAGTCTATCTTCGACCATCTTGAGATTCTTCCAGATAGGAGGGCTAAAATTTCATTCTACATGCTTCATGAATCCACCAAGCATTGGTGGGATGTTATTTCTTAGGTGAAGCAGACCAGAGACATGTTTTGGGAAGACTTCCAAATAGATTTTTATAATAACTTCCTTCCAAATACTCTGAGAGATAATCGTGCTAGGTAATTCTTACATCTTTAGTAGGCATCTATGAATGTGTTAGAGTATTCTAATCGTTTCACAAAGATTTAGTGTTTTTCTATATCTCTGACCGGTGATGCACATAACACTGTGAAATTTTTTTAGGGTGGACTCAGATATATCATCCGCTCACAGGTGAACGTATTTTGTTTGAAAAATATTACAAAGATTGTGAATGAAGTCCTAATTTCAGAACAAAATGTCAGGGAAGGTAATCCTATGAGCCATGGTGGTTCAATTCTGAGATAGGGTGATTGTTCTTCAGGTAGTAGGAAGCGTATCTTTGAGGGTGCACATTGGGAAAATTCTAAAAAAAATGACATGTACTGACAACTCTATCTTATTTCATCATTGTGGAAGGATCGTTCAAAAGAATCCCCAGTGCACGAGGAACCCAATGGGGTGTCGAGCTTACGGAAAGATGGGTCACCTTCAGCATTTCTGACATTCTTTCTCATCAACATCCAGTGGTAGAGGATCCGTACTAGAAACTCTATCAGTTATGGGATCTATTACTCCAAAGTAGGATGAATTTTTTTTTCATTGGCTGATCAGGCCAAAGTAATGGTGGAGGTTGCGGTCGGTGAAATAAAGTTCCAAACTATCAGCGTTAGCAGAGCAGACCTGATCAAGCCAGTCAGGCTGCATCTCGGGGATGTGGTTCTGGTCTTATGTACGTAGTGCAACTAGCACCAGAGGAGCAGAGTGGAAAACCATCTATGGTTAGAGGTACTATTCTTTTAGCCTCTATCATAGTTTTTCCCTTTTTGATATCGGTGCATCACATTCTTTTTTATCTTTGGTTGTTGTTGAAAGTCTTGGTTTTACAATCGAGTACCTTTTCAGCATCATGTCTCTTTACACTCTTCTAGGGGTGAGGATATAGGGAATATGCCGATGCCAAGAGGTCCCCCTTGAGATTTGTGGGTACTGTTTCCTTTAAAAATTTTACATCCTCGATATGTATAACATCAACGTCATTATTGGTATGAACTGGATCGGTCCTTATCATACCCATGTGGATTTCTATCATCGTCGAGTGTCATTTATGTCAACTGAGGTTGACTCATATCTCCAAAAAGGAGACTGGGATATGCATTTGGATCGAGTTGGACTTAAATGTATAGGACTAAGAAGAGTGATAACTCAATTAGAAAGTCTCTTCATGAGAGATCAAGGAACATAACTAGTGGAATTACCTCCTGTTGTGGATCATTTCAGGGATGTATTCCCAAATAATTTCTCTAGATTACCTCCAATGAGGGTTGTGGAGTTCACTATAGAGTTAGTGTCAGGTGTGGAACCGGTGTCTGTTCCTCCTTATAGGATGGAACCTACAGAGCTATAAGAACTCAAAAATAATCATGAAGACCTCAAGGTTAAGGGTTTTATCAGACCTAGAACATCACTATGGGGTTCAATGTTTTTTTTCCAAGAAGGCGGATGATACCCTCAGATTTTACATGGATTATCATCGACTCAACCAGCTTAGGGTAAATAATCAATATATGTTTCCTCATATAGACGACCTCTTAGACCAGCTCAAATGAGAAAATATTTTCTCCAAGAGTGATTTGAGGTTGGGATATCACTAGGTGTGTGTGAGAGCATCTGACATACCACATATGTTGTTTCGGAGTAGGTACAGCTTGTACGAGTATCTGGTTATGCCATTAAGCATCACGAATGCACTATCAATCTTCATGGATTTGATGAATCAGATTTTCACCCATACCCCGATTCTTTTGTATTGGGTTTTTTAAAGACATATTGATCTATTCACGTTCCATACATTACCATGAAACCCATATCGTTATTGTGATGAGTACCCTAAGAGACCAACAACTATATGAAAATATTAGAAAATGCTACTTCTGGATTGATAAAGTTCACTTCTTGGATCATATAATATTTAAGGAAGGCGTATCAGTTGACCCAGAAAAGGTGAGCGCCATAGTTTAATGGGATCATCCCAAGAATGTTTTCAACATACGTAGTTTATTGGGGTTTTTTTATCTATTACAAGAATTTTATCCAAGATTTATCCTGTTTAGAAGCACCTCTTATGGCCCTGACTGAGAAGGGTGTACATTTTATCTGGTCAGAATCTTGTGAAAAATATTTTCAGGAGTTAAAAGGGAAGGATGACCCTATCTCTAATCCTAATTACACCCGAGCCAAGTAGAAGCTATACTAATTACTATGTTTATTTAGGAATCGGACTGAGTTCAAATTTGATGCAGGGTGATCGAGTCGTGGTTGATGGATCCCACTAGCTGATACCTCATGAGTAGAACTATCCTACACATGACCTTGAGTTAGAAGCTATGGTTCATGCTTTACGATGTAGTAGACACTAATTGTTGTATGAGAGGGTTTTTGTTTACACATATTATAAAATATTTAATTATATCTCCACATAATGAGACATGAATTTAAGGTAGTGCAGGTGGGTTTAATACCTACATTCATTCAAATTAAGCTTTCTTATAACCCTGGTAAGGGAAATGTTGTGGTTGACAATTTGAGCTACAAAACATATACACAAGCTATCCAGGCATCTATCAATGAGTGGTAGATGATGGATTTGTTTCCTGAGACACATCTAGAAGTTTAGGAAAAGTGTGGGAAATTGGTTTTAATAGATCTTACAGTGACATACTCTCTTTTGGAGTGAGTATTTATGCGATAGTTATCTCATACTGAGGGACTCTTTTGAGGGAAAGCGTCATAGGATAAAACCCTTATCCTGGTTGGGTTGTTGATGTTAGTGAAACTCTTCTTTACCCTGGTTGTGTATGGGTACCTTCAGATATATGAGAAGAATTGATGATGGAATATCATACCTTTGTTTGGGAAGTTCATCCTGGACTTACCAAGATATATAGAGACATGTATCGTTAGTACTAGTGGTCGGGTATAAAGAAGAAGATAGTGGTTTTAATTACTCAGTGCTCCACCTATCAGTAGGTGAAGGGAGAGAACTAATGAACTACAGGACTACTATAGACTCTATCCATTCCTAAGTGGGAATGGAATGACATCACCATATATTTTGTTACAAGATTGCCAAGATCTTATTGAGGTAGCGATGCAGTATGGGTGATTGTAGATATATTGACTAAAGTCTCGCACTTCCTACCTATCTGGTAGACCTTATCTATTGATGATTTGGGAATAATATATATTCAGATGATAGTGGGACTTCATGGCATATCGCGTTCTATTGTCTCAAACAGATACGCCTGCTTTACTTCACAGTTCTAGAAAGGGTTGAAGAAAGCATTGGGTTTGTAGGTACTATTGAGTACTGCATGTCACCCTCAAACTGATGGGAAGTCCGAGAAGACCATACAAGTGTCAAAGGATATGCTACAAGCATGCATCCTTGATTTTGAAGGTTTCTAGTAGAAACATATTCCTCTTTTTGAGTTTAACTATAATAACATCTTTCATGAAATAATTTAAATGGCTCCATATGAGGACCTCTATGGTAGACTATACCATTCACCTTTATGCTGGCTCGAAGCAGGTGAGGCAGATCTGTTGGTTCCTCACCTCGTTCAGGAGACTTTTGAGAAAGTTTAGTTGATTCAGAAGTGTGTGACTATAGACCAGTCCAAACAGAAATATTATATTGATCGTCTCCATAGACATCTCGAGTTTGAGGTGGGACATTGAGTCTTTCTTTGTGTTTCTCAAAGGTTGGGTCACATGAGGATCAGGTGACAGGTGAATTTATCACTAAGATACATCGGGGAATTCAAGATAGTAGAGTGAGTTGGGCTTGTAGACTATCGAAAACTATAACCTTAGAGGTACCATGCCATGAACAATATCTTCCATGTATCTCAGCTTTAGCATTATCATCCAGTCTCGTCTCATTCATGTGATCCTAACTACATTGAGCTCAAAGTAGATGCATCCTTTGTGGTGCATCTGATTCATATCGTTGACCATAACATGAAGGTTCTCTAGGGTATGTCAGTTCCTCTATTTCGAGTGCTATGGTAGCATGGACATGTTTAGGATGAGACCTAGGAACAGGAGACCGATGTGCATGCTCAATGGCCAAAGATTTTCTCAGATGATGTTCCACTACCCTCGGAAGGGAAACTTGAGGATGAGTTTTCTTGAGGAGGGGAGGTTGTAATGTCCCATATTTAATAAAGGTACAAACCATTTTATTTTTTAGTCCAAATCCTTAAAGCGACGTAGGGCGTGCCTGCACACCATGTTACGAGTCCTGGATAATGATTAAAATTATTTAAATAATTGCACAGGTTTTATGTAAAATATTACACTGTTTCCTAGCTCATCATTTGGGGTAAAAATAATTAAAATGTATTAAAAAGGAATAAAAATAATTTTAAGAAATTAAAAAAGAAATAAAAAGTGGGTAAAAATAAATAATATAATTAAAGCGATTGGAGAAGAGTGTAAATAATTAAAATAGGGTACCCTATTTTATTAATTATTTTCCTTTCTCCCTCCCTTTTTATTGTTATTATTTTATTTTATTTACTTCCCCTTTTTTGTTATTTTTCATTTTTTTTCTTCTCCCTTTTTCATTCTTTATTTTATTTCATTTTTCTCTCTTTCTCTCCTACCTCTCCCTTAGTGTGTTGCCCCCTGTAGCACCCATTACAGTACCCTGACCTCCTCTTCCTTCGGAAGCCTGCTGTGACTCTGTTCCTCCACCATTTTATTTGTCGTCTGGTGTGTAGTAAAGCTCTCAGTAAGGATAATGTTACACACCAAGAATCATAGCATCTCATCCTATATCTGTCATACAATATACCATGGAATATTTTTACCCAAAATTGGGGTTTTTCTAAAATCATATGTTTTCTTCCATTTTAGATCAAATCAAAGATTTTCATGGAGCGTAGGATCCTCTGCGGTTATGAGGTAGGGAATCTACTCTTTTTCCCATTGTTTTGTTGCATCTTTTAGATCGAATGTTGTGCTCTTCATCAGTTCCTACCGTCTATATTCAAGTTTTCATATTCTAATTTAATTAAATTACTTGGGTTGACTATTTCAACCTTGTTTAAGATAAAATAGATTTTTTAATTTGTTACAACATCATTGGATACCACTTTTGGTGTTCTGATATAATTATTCTAATTTTTGTTCACCCTGAATAATTAATTTATTATTTTCATGTGTTGTAGAACCCCTCTTTGATTGAGTTTTAAATCAAATAAATTATTTACGATAAATTGAACCATGAATTTTAGAGTTCTTTTGTTTTTCATGCCTAATGATTCCCTTATTTAAAATTATTACCGTGTTATGAAATTATAAGAGAGAAAAGTTAATTTTTATGATTTTGCTGATAAAGTGTTTTGATTATGACTGTTTGGATTGAATGATCAGGAATTATGTGGATCCTTGTTGTTTAAATTGTTTTGTTGCAATTACAAATGCATACTATGCGATATCTGCTTTCTTTAAATCTAATTAAATTTAGGGTGGGCAGACAATGTGGGTTCCAAATTAAGGACCACACATAGACTCTCTGTTTTTGATTGGTTACCACACTATGCTTCGAGGAGGTGATGTTTTTGGATTTTCTAGATGAGGGTTTCCCTGGGTTTTCAATATATCCATGAGTGATACCGGTTCCCTAAGAGACAATAGAGGATGAAACCATTGTAAAAGTGGATATTCCAAGCCTTAGGTGATACTCGACCCCTGATGTGTGATACCCAGGATAAACTCATGATAAATCCATTAATCAAGAGATACATGGTCTTTCAGAAGATTTCCTTGGATGGGCTTAGTGGTATTGGATAAATTGAAGGATTTACCATAGCGATACCATCAGGATAGGCTCAGACTCTAGCTCTAAACTGTAACAGAATTGTAATGAAATTGTATGGAATGTTTTTATTTTTGTATATTTGGGCTTCTTTTGAATTATGATGCTTTTATAGTTCCTTGAAGCACACTTTGTTGACACATAAATTAGACCCAAGCTAATTCACAAGATTTGGGGTATATTCCCTTTTTTTCTGCCTTCTGTTTTCCAGCCTTTATATATATGTAAAAATCCTGTTTTATATAGGTACCATATTTATATTTCTGACTTAGGACAAATTTGGTGGTATGGGATGGGTACCATTGAGAACCCGAACCAAGTTATACTTGTTTTTATTTTATTTATTTAATTGATTACGTTTATTATATATTGGCACAATGCTTTTGATCACAACACGAAATGGAAAGGTATAGACACCAGGGGTTCTGGCCTACTATGACTATATCTCACTCCCTACTCAGGCGTCGTTTGGTACCTGAGTAGACTTTAAGCTTGCAGGTATAGATAATGGGAAGCATGATACTTCTGGTTCTTGAGTGTCATTTGATGATTAGGAAAGAGATTAGGGGAAGATGACTAATCCTTACTCGAGATGTTGTTGTTTCACTTTGTGTCATTTTCATTACAGTTTGATAGCATGCTTGTATTCTTGATTTCCATACTTTTATTTTAGTTCAGATATCATAACATGACATTATTTTGTAGCTAGGATGATTTATCAAATTCCAAAATTTTCAATAATTCAGTTGGGATTATTTAATTGATTATATTTCCGTTTGATTATTTATATTCTTCCATTACTTGTTATAAACAGTTTTTCTTATGATGTATACTACCTATTATTTATAAGGTCATAGTCTCCCCAAGGACATGTTAAAAAGTACCTCACTACTAGTCGGTAGTCTATGGTGTTTGGGGAGTTGTGTTTGAGGTTATGTGGCCAACCCGGCTCAGATCACCCTTCCAATGGCTCCCAAGACGGGGATGTTACATGCCTAATCTTTTCCCAGAGCATATGGTTGAGTTTTAAATTTAACTCATACCTAAATCCAATTTTATCTCAAAGAGTCTATATAGAGTATATCTTGTTGAATTGGTATAATTAAATATGAAACTATAATAGAATATGGACAAGGTTTTAATATGCCTTAGTTCTTCACCATGGGGTGCATCAGTCCTCTTTATATAAAAGAAGGATATATGAATGAGTCTCTATAATGATTATCATGATCTTAATAAAATCATGATCAGGAATAAGTATCCTTTCCCTTACATCGATGATATTTTCAATCAATTTAAATGAGTTAAATACTTCTAAAAGATTTACATTCGATATGGATATCATTATTTAAGGGTTAAAAAGATGATATTTCCAATCTACTGTTCCATATAAGATATGAACAATGTGAATTTATATTGATGCCATTTAGACTTATTAATAATCCCACTATCTTCATGGATCTAATGAATATAGTCTTTAGTTAACACCTGAATTAATTTATGGTTTTCTTTTTATATGATATTATTATAAATTTCAAGAGAAAGGAAGAGAATTAAGATCATTTTCAGATTATTTTGAAGACCTTAATAAAGTAAAAATTGTATTCTATGTTTAGTAAGTGTGAATTTTGACTGCATAAAGTATCATTCTTGGGTTATATAATTACAAATTAAGGTATATATGTTGATTCTTCAAAGATAGAAGATATCGAGAAATACCCTAGACCAAACATAGTAATTGAGATCCTAGTTTTCATGGGTTAGCTAGGTATCATCAATGTTCTGTGATAAATTTCTCATGATTATAAATTAAACTAAATAAGTTAACACAAAATGGAGTAAATTTACTTTTTATAGATTAATGTGAAGAAAGTTTCATGGAACTAAATAAGAGGCTGGTCACAACACCTACACTTACATTACCATGCATCGGGGAAGGGTTTGTAATATATAATGATCCTTCATTAAATGGATTGGGATAATTACTAATATAAAATGGTAAGGTTATTTCTTAAGTCTCGTGATGATTATAGAATCATGAGAAAAATTACCCAATGCATGATTTAGAGATGGTAGTAGTGATGATTTCATTAATGATTTGGTGGAATTATCTATATGGTGAAGATTTTGATATATATACTAACCAAAAGAGCCTAAAATATATATTCTCATAAAATTATTTGAATATAAACCAATTTTTATGTTTGGAATTGATAAAAGACTTTAACTTCTCTATTCATTACCACCTGGTAAAGGAAAATAAGGTGGTTGATGCTATGAGAAAAAAATATCATGCTACCCTATCCATGATGAGGATTGAAAAATAATAGATACTCATTTATTTGAAAAATAGGAGTCTTGGAGTCATATGGGGAGATGATAAATCCTATATTTCAAATATAACTACTCAATCATAAATTATCATGAAGATAAAATAATCTTATAAGGATGATGAAAATATATGAATAAGGGTATTAAGTATTCAAGAGTTCAACTTTGATAAATATGCATCAATATGGTTTGGGATTTGGATATTTTTCTTATAAAAACCATAATTGAAGAGGGAAATTTTCGACAATGCTCATAGATTATCTTTCTCTATTCATCCCGAAAGCACGAATATGTATGAAGATATAATGAAAAACTTTTAGTGGGATAACTTGAAGAGGGAGATTTTGAATACATATCTTGATGCTTAGAATGAAATAAAGTTAAGGATGAATGATATAAGTCTAAGGGGATGATTCACCCATTATCCTTACTAGTATGGAAATGGGAAAAAGTCACCATGGATTTCTTTATAGAACTCTCTAGTACATATAGAGGCCATAATTTCATTTGAGTAATAATCAATCACCTTATATAGTCATAAAATTTCATTCCCATCAAATAATATTTATCTCTTGAAAAAATTCCAAGATATAAACAAGGGAGGTGCAAAGTATACATGGATTACCCATATCTATTATATCTAATTGAGAGCCTAGGTTTACCTTGAGGTTATAGAAAAGTATTTAGTGAGAATTAGAGATAGAGTTGAGTTTTTCATTATTGATCACCCTAAAAAATATAGTAAGTATGAGAGAACCATTCAAACTCTTGAGTATATGTTGAGATATTTTTCAATGGACGTACAATGATATTAGGATCAATAATTTTCCTTGGTAGATTTATTATAGAAAAATAGTTTCCACTTTATAATTAATTTGTAACCATATGAGGATCTATACATAAATAGATGTAGGCCTCCAACAGGATGGGATGAAGTTGGAGAGAGGAAGCTGATATGACATGACCTTGTCTCAGAAATGATATATACGGATTACACTATTATGTGGCCTATGAAAGATGAAAAAAATTATAGAAGAGCTATGAAGATAATAATTGATGAGATATAATGTTTCAAGTTGATTACAAGGTGTTCCTATATATGGATATCACCTTGGAAGTAGGTAATAAAATATGGGAAGAGAGGTAAGCTGAGCCCTAGGAATATTAGTCCCTTCGATATCCCTGATTATGTCAGGGTTGTCACTTATCTCTTAACACTCCTTCCAGATTTCTCCCAAGTACATGATGTGTTTCACATATTTCAATTAATTAAGTACATTACAAGTCCTTCAAATGTACTAAAATAATAATTTGTTCAATTGTAACATGATCTCTCAAATAAGGAACAAGCAGCAGAAATTATGGATCAAAGAGATAAAGTATCATGGAACAAGACCACTCATCTTGTTAATGTTCCATGGAGGAATCATAAGTTTGAATAAGTTATGTGGGAACCTAAGGATGTAATGATATAAAATTACCCTCACTTATTTTCTTCACAGTAATAAAATTTCTAGGAAAAAATACCTTTTAGGGTGAGAATGTAAAACCCAAGATTTTAGCATTCATAATTTTCCTTAAAATAAACATTATGCTCGATAAGTTGGTTCACATGAAAAACAAAACTAAAATTATTTGAAACATATTAGATGAATATTATTAATAAAATATAATAACATTAAAAACCACTAGTAAATAAAAATATTTTAATCAGTTACGAATGCTTACAAAGTAGGATTAAGAGCATTTATTTTTTTAAAAGGGTATTTTTTTAATAAAAATAGTTTTAATTTATATATTTTATTTTTATTTAAAATATATATTTATAAATTTCATAGTTTTAATGT
Source organism: Viscum album (assembly GCA_963277665.1). Lineage (NCBI taxonomy): Eukaryota > Viridiplantae > Streptophyta > Magnoliopsida > Santalales > Viscaceae > Viscum > Viscum album. Next base: position 1,082,023,573 of record OY728132.1, read on the forward strand.
GGCCAAATTAAATTTATTTTTTTACTTAGAATAATAATATTATTTTAGGATTAATTTTTTTTGACTTTTTTGAAATAGTCACTTTTTAGGTAAATAGTGAGAAATACAGTTTTTACGAAAAATTTAAATTTTGTAACCTTATAATTATATAATAAAGATTATAAGTTTACAAAACCTTTTAATTGATCAAATATGTATTTAAGGAGTAAAAAAATATTTTTTAATTCATGATTCAAATTTTTTAAAACCTATATTTAACATTTTATAAGCATAATTAATATTTTCCATTAGAATAATTTTTTTATTATTTCCTTTTAATTAAATATTATTTGGGTGAAATTAGGTTTCTATAACATTATAGGTTAATATATGTTCTTTTTTGAGCTTTAGGGTGGTTCTTTCTAGGTTTAAGATATTTTTGGATGGCTTGATATCTTAAACGGGTGTTTGTGATTTTCTTAGTGAAAAACAGGTTGGACCACAACATGGTCTAAACTATTTCACCCATTGGTTGAACCTATGAATCATGGCCATGTAAAAAATTACCAAATAAGGGTTTGGTTCCCTTATGGTATCCATGTGTGCCAAAAACCAACAGGCCCCACCATGGGCATGGTTTTGGTCATGGTCTGTCCAAAAATCCTATCTTTTTTAGGATAGGGCATTGTTGTAGGGAGTGTCAGGCACCATGGTGAAGTGACCCAAGGCCTCCATAGGTGTAGTAAACCCCCACCATGATATGGTGGCATATTTTTTGTAAAATATAAGAAGACAAATGAGACACATTTTTTCTGGAAGGAGTTATTCCGGATTATAGGAACTTAGAGAATCATTATGTGAGTGTTTTAATGTGTCTTTTACTTGGATTTATCTCATATTAAGCCCATATTTCTCTTTTCCAATATAGTGTTTTGAATAAGTAGAATTTTGGTGAATATTTGGGTATGGTTTTGGGCATATTTTCTTTTTTGGTTGATCTCATTTTTTCATTTAATCTTGGGTCATTTTTAAATCATCAATTTAAATCTTATTTTGATTTGGTTCCTAGAGTCCTAATCTTGCTTGTTTGGGTGTAGATTTAATGTTCTTTGAGGTATGTAAAATATTTTCTTCTTCACTAGAATTTTGATTATAGAAAACCAATTCTAATATATTGGAATTGATGTCTATAGATTCTACTCACTTTATCATGGGTTCTCTTTCCCTCCCGTGTGTGGATCTAGTATTATTGTTGTGAAAACCCAAGTTTGAGGAAGGTGGTTCTCTATCTAGACATTGTTGGGTGAATTGTATATGATATAGTTTCTTAATTGGTTTTCTAAATACTGAATGGAATGATTCTATATTCTCATGATATCCATGCATAAATGGTTTTGATAAAAGATGGGTTTTCCCCATGTTTTAAAAAATGAAAGATCTTTTCAAATCACATTGAAATGATTTTTGAAATGGGTTTTTAAATCATGATTTTTATGGAAAAATGGGTTGTTTTGTAATTTTTTATGAAATTATATGATACAATTTAAAATATTTTTACATATACAACACATGGGAGCCTTGGGTACCTATGAGGGGGTATTAGTATTGGGAATTCTCATTGTTTCCATATAGGGTTCACTCATGGGGCGTTATTTTATTCTCTAGGACCTGATGTTCTAGGTAATTAATTCTCTAACACCATAGGGGGTTCATCCATGGGGTTTTCATCAATTCCATAGGAACCTCTGTTCTAGGGAACTTATTTAATGTACTAAATTTTTACTTTATTATTGTGGTATGAGAGACCTAGATAGATTGGGTCTATGTTAAACTAGGGGTGATCTCTATTATGATTTTAATTCTTCTGATATGGTTTTGATTTGATGAATGATGCATGGTTTGATAAATGGTTTATTTAAAAATTTATTTTGACCTATTTTATATGGAATCTATTTTAGAAATGTGGAAAGGGGAAATGTTTTATCATTATTTTGATATAAATGTATAAATTTTTATATCATGCCACATTATCCATTTATTGAGCATATTTAGATTATTTTAGAGCGACTTATATTAAAACACATGGGCAGAATCCTACTGTTATTTTTTCTCACACCCTACACAATCCCTTTGGGGTGTGTAGAACTTGTTATGTATGATGCAGGAAAGGGAAGGGAATCATAGTAAAGTGGTGAGGTTTCATGTTAGTTGGGCAGGGGTAGTTGGTGGTGAGATGGTGGGGTGTTTCTCACATAGCACATGGAGTAGTCATCAGTGATTTGGTTTGCTTAAATTTTTTTCTTGGACACATACATTGGTTTTGGATTGTTTATTTGGTTGTATCACTACCACTATTGGTTTTTTTTGTTATGAAATATTTCCTTTATTATAATATTTCTCAATTTTTATTCCATATTGGTTGTTTCAGGTTGGTAATTTTTTCCATTTATTTTTTAGATTTTTGTATCCTAATTTCTAGACCATGGAGATTGGGAACACCCTTAGGGTATTTTCACAATTTGGTTCAGATCCTTGTCTGAAGGATTTTCCTTTAAAGGGTGTCAAAATTTGGTATCAAAGGTGTTCTATCCTTAAGTTTTCTTATCTTTGGTTTTTTGGTATATAAGAGATAAAATTTTCATGACTCAAGGGTTATGTTATGACCTTTTTTGTGGATATATTTCATCATAACAAGCCTCAATTCGCGATGGGATATTGGATTGTGTGTATCTTGTATTGGGTTTTGATCTTGATCTCATTTTTTTTCTTATGTCCTTTTGGTTTAAATAGATATTGTATCATTTTTCGATCATTTTATAATGTTCATGATATATAGAATATTTCCTATAAAAAATCTTGTAGAGATTCCTTGGGAGGGTGCAATTAGAAATTCTCTTCAAGGGAATATTCTTATAGATCATAATATCATCTAATGTTTCATGTGGGTAGTCTCTAACATGGACCAGAATGTGTATCCAAATCAAAACCAAGCTAAATAGGTGAAACCGGGAGCTGTAGGAGACAAGGATCAAGAAAAACAGTTTTTATGCTAGAATCCACAATTTTTTTAAATGTACTAATGAACCTTAGTATGTGGATGATTTACTAGACAATTTTTATCAGGTCATAAAATTATTGGAGACAGATGAATATGTCATGTTTAAGTGTGTGATGTTTAAGATTGGGGGTTCTAGAAATAGGTGGTGGGAATCTATGTTCCTAGAAAATTGGCATGTGATATTGGAGTGAAAAGACTTCATGAAACTTTTTTTTACTATTTATTTCTAAAATATTTTACTATTGAGAAGTGTATGGAGTTTCTTTACTATCCATAATGATATCATTCAGTGACTGAGTACACCAACTATTTGGTTGAGCTGGTTCATTTCTCTCCCATGGTGGTGATGGATGATAAGATGAAGCTCAAATATACCTTCAAGTATTATAACCTAATATCCAATTAAAGATATATATTTTGAATATCACAACCTATGATGAGATGTTTTATAGGGCTATGATGGAATGGATCAATTTGGTGGGTAAGCTAGGATTTTCTGGGATTTTACTTCCACCTAGTGGAAATTTCAGTGGAAGACATGGGAAGAAGAGGAAGTGGAGTGATAATCGCTTGGGTGGTGAAGATAGATATTAGGATATATATGTTTTTACTATAATCATAGTGGATATAAGTATACCCTTGAACTTCTACCAATGTGGCAAGGTAGGGTACACCCAACGCTCTTTCCTCACACCTCTGAAGAATTGTAGTTCATGCAGTCATTGAGGTAATCTATAGAGGCTATTTTAGGATCTCTACACCCTAATATAGTCAAGAATAATCATATTTAAAGGGAAATATGGTAAAATTAGAATCTTTAATGTTAACTGTGATCCAACCACATTCCTATTAAGTGAAGCAATTTCACACAGTGAAGGATATTCTAACAGAAGTTGATCTGGGTTCAGTGATGGTTAGGGGTATAATTTTTGTTTCATCTTATATAGAAGATAATTTTTCAATACTAGTTCCTTGAATTATTTTTCTTTACCATTCCATATATGTTTTAAATCTTCTGATAGAGATCATATCCTATTTTATGGATGTAGAAACACCTCTTTGAAAGAGGAAATAGAAAAGGTTTCTTTTTTTTTACTTCATTTTCTCTTTTTATTTTCAATGTTGAGTTAGTCTAGGAATTCTTAGTTATTAATTTGGATCTTTTAAACATTTTCATTGGGATAGACTAGATAGTTTCTCACTAAGTTGAAATTGATTGTCATCATCATCATGTTTAGTTCTTTACTTTCATTTGGATATGTTAGGTATTTTAGGGAGACTAGGATCCGAGGTATATCCATGCAAGAACTTATCACCTGGAGCATAGGAATCTATTATCTATCAATGTGGTTGAGCCTGATGATGTATTTTCCTATATTTATCTTCCCTTGGTTGTTTGGTATTTTCCAAGGTTTTACCAAATAATGTTTTTGGTCTTCCTCCAAAAAGGAAGGTAATGTTCTCTATCGATATAGTGATGGGTGCACAAATAATTTATATACCATCTTATTATATGGAACTTGGTGAGTTTAAAGAGTTTAATATCCAATTGAATGACCTATTAGAGAAGGGATTTGTTCACCCTAGTGTTTCACTATGGGTTTTCCCTATTCTATTTTCTAATAAGGATGATGGTTATCTTCATCACTAAATAGACTATTTAAAGATTAATTGGGTAACATCTAAGAATAATTATCCTTTTACCCATATGGATGAATTTTTTGACCTGTTAAAGGGGTGAAAATGGTTTTCAAAAATCAAACTTCACTCAGGTTATAATAATCTTAGATTAAAAAATTTGAATATTCTAAAGACTACTTTTAGGATCAGGTATGGACAGTAAATATCTCAGGATATCATTTGTTCTAACTAAATATCTTATGGTGTTCATGGATTTTATGAATTAGATATTATTCTAGTATCTTGATACCATTTTTTAGTATTTGTGGATTATTTCTTAGTTTATTTGAGAACCGAGAAAAACCATGAGTGCCATATGAATACAATTTTTGGAATCCTATTGATTCACCACCTTTATGAGAATCTATCAAAATAAATTTTTTTGATTTAATAGTTGAAGTTCTTGGTTCACATGATTTTGGAACATGGTCTCTAAGTTTATCCTAAAAAGGTGAAGTTTTTATTATCATGGAAATAAATGTGGAATGTATTCAAGATATGAAGATTCCTAGGCCTAACTATGTATTATTAGTGCTTTTTAAAATATTTCTTAGATATGGAATCACCGTTTAATTCTCTTTCCAATAAAGGGATGCAATTCACATGGGAGACAAAAAATTTAGGATTATTTTGATGAATTGAAACAGTGTCTGAAATCAGCTCCTATTTTGATATTTTTGAAAGCTATTAAGGGTTATGTGGTGTATTTTAATTCATTCTCACTGGTTTATGATATGTTCTTATACATGATGATTATATTGTTTCATACGATTCTCATCATCTTCACCAGCATGAGAATAATTATCCCACTCATAACTTAGATCTTGTTGCTTTTATTCATGCTATCAAGTGTTAGTGACACTATCTTTTTGGGGAGGGTTTTTTAATATATTTTGAACATAGGGGATTAAGTTATATCTTCTCTTAGAAGGACCAGAATCTCAAGAAGAGGTGATGGGTGGAGTACTTCTAGATTTTTGAATTTGACATCACCTACACCCATGGAAAGGGGAATGATTTTTTTGATTCTCTCAGAAGGAAAATTTTCCTCTAAAGATGTCTTGGAAGATAATTAAGAGTGATATATTAAGGGGTATTTTACTCAGTTTCAACTGAATTAACATGGGTATGCTTTATGTATGGTTCTAAGCAATATTAAGCTATCACAATCTCTCATTGAGTTAATTTTTAATGATCTATAGTAGGTTGATGAGTTTATAGGAATCAAGGAGTCCTTATATGGTGGGGAGACAAATCCTGATTAGTCTCTCCCCTTAAATGGAATTATTTTCTTCAAAAGTCAGTTTTCATCCCTTTATATATCTCAAATACGGTGCTTCATGTTTTTCATAGTTATTCATTATTCATTCATCATGAACTTATGAAAAGGTATTATGATATGATATGGCATTTTTAGTGGCAGGTATGAAGAAAAATATTGCAGATTATGTTTTGGGCTATTACACCTGCCATCAGATTAAGGTAGAGAACCTCCAAAATTTTGATTTTATTTAACCTCTTTTTTGTGATGATATGGAAATAGGAAAAGGTGTACATGGACTTCATCTTTGAATTTACATAGACTTCATAAGAGAAAAATTCTATTTGGGTGGTGATTGATAAATTTATGAAATCAGCACATTTCATTCTGATTAGAGAAACCACTAAGGTTAAATATCTGGGTAAGTTGTACATGAAAGTGATAATGAGGTCACACAAGGTTCCCTTTTCGATTGTCTCTAATAGGGATCCTAGGTTTACTTCTCAGTTATTTAAAGGTCTCCAAGAGATTAGGGGGACTTAGCTCAGGTTGACTACAACTAATCAACCATAAATGGATGGCCAAATAGAGTGTTTTATTCAGATTTTATAGGATATGATCAATGTTTGTGTCTTGGATTTTTGAGGATTTTGGGATAGCTATCTAGGACTAGATAAGTTCTCTTATAATAACAGCTAACAATATTATATAATAATGACTCCTTTTTGAGGATTTTTATGGTCACTCATGTAGGTCACCTATTTATTGGTTATAGGTGGTTGAGGCCTCTCTCATAGAATCAAGTATCATTTAGGAGATTTCAAAAAGGATTCAAGATGTATGTTAATGCTCGGTTATAACATAGATCAAGAAAAAATCTTATTTAGATTTTTGATTTCATCCTTTTGAGTTATCTTTTGGTGAAAGGTTCTTCTTGAAAATTTTCCCTCAACTAGGTCACCGTTGGCTAGGGAGGTAGGGGAAGTTGGCTCTGAGATATGTGGGACCATTTGAGATCACTAAGTAGATTGGACTAGTATCTTATAATTTGGTATTAATGGATCATTTAATAGTTATCCATGATGTTTTCCACGTATCTAAACTTTGGAAGTGTCATCCTAATCCTTCCCATGATCTGAATTAGGAGAAAGTTGAGTTGGAGCCAGAAATTTCTGTTGTGGAGAAACCAGTGGAGATTATTGACTCTCAAATGAACATTCTACATGTGAAGTCTATTATATTGGTAAAAGTATTATAGAGACATGAATAAGATTCTCACAATACTTGGAAGAATGATTTTTTATTAAGGCATCAATTTCCCCATTTATTTTTTAGACTCTCTATATTTTACATGAATTAATGGGGATAAAAATTTCTATGGTGGGGAGGTTGTAACATCCTAACATGAGGTACATTATTATTTTGAGATTTTTATAGTTATTTCTAGGTTTCAGATGTTATGTAATGGATTGGTGGCTTAAAAAGTGTTTTTGGGATTTTCCTAGTGCAAAACTGGCTGGACCATGACATAGTCCAAGCCATTTTTTCCTTGGGTTTCACTTATATTCCATGGGTAGGGAAGCCATGCCCAAAGCAAGGCATAGTCCAAGGCATGGCTATCTTGTGGCCACCATTTTCACCATAACCAATAATCACCACCATGAAAATGGTTTAGGTCATGGATATTACAAAACACCTATTATTTTGGGCTAGGGAATGGCTGAAGGGTATGTTGGGTGCCACAGTGAGGTTCCACTAAGGCCACCACAATAATTGTGAACCCCCACCACACTACGGTGGCATCTATTTTTGAAAATTCAAGTAGCTAAATTGGATGCCTATTTTTGAGTAAGTAGTTATTACTAATTATGGAAACCTGTATAATATTTATGAGATAATTTTAATGAATCTTTGACTCAACTTTCTTATATATTAATTACTCCTTTATATTTTTCAATCTATGGTTTTGAATCAGGAAAATTTGAGAGGAGATTTGGGTTTGGATTTGGGCATCTGTACTTCCTTGGTTGATCTTGTTTTGGAATTTGATCTTATATCATTTGGTTAGCATCAGTTTCAATCTTGTTGTGCATTGGTCCCCATAGGACAAATCTTTCTTGGTTTGGGGAAGATTTTGTTTCCTTCAAGGTATGTGATCTGTTATCTTATCTATTGACCTAATGCATATGGAAAATCGATTATTGATGTGGGAATTGATTTCTAGGGAATCATATTGGTTTCTCATGGGTTCCCTTTGATCATGTTTTTTGGAAAATATGTTTCTTCCATTAAAACCCAAGTTTTAGGTAGGTGTTTTTATCTCTATCCTATGTTGGGTGAACCATATATGCTATAGTTTTCTAAATGGTTTTTTAAATGGTGAAGAACTTGATCCTTTATTCTCTTGATATGTGTGCATAAATGGTTTTGATCAAAATTTTTTACCCCATGTTTTATATAAAATAAGTATGTTTTAGAATAACTTTGAAATGGTTTTTGAAATAGGTTTTAAAGCATTATTTTGATGGAAAAGTGGGTGTTTTGGAATTTTTTGTGAAATGATATGTTCCCTTTTGATTTTTTTGACATATATAGTAAATGGGATCCTTGATTTATTAGGAAGGGGTTTTTGTATTAGGCCTTGTAATTGTTTCCATACGGGGTTCAATCATGGGGTGTTTATATGCTATTTAGGCCCTGATGTTTTAGGGACTTGATTCTATAACACCATAGGGGGTTCATCCATGGGGTGTTTCTCTGTTCCCAAGGCCCTATTGTTCTAGGGAACTTTTTTAGTCACTAAGTCTTTAATTGGTAATTAAGAAACAAGCGACTAAGATATCCGAAACATATATTATCCTAGGGTTTATCTCCATTGTTATTTAATTTTTTTGGATATGGTTTTGATGTGATTAATGATGCATGATTTCATAAATGGTTTATTTGAAAATGTGCTTTGACTTGTGTTATATGGAATCTGTTTTAGAACTGTGAAAGGGCAAATGTTTTACCTTGATTTTAATATAATTTTGAAAACTATTTTATCATGAAATGTTTTTCATATATTGATTATATTGGTATTATTTGATAGATACTTGTTATAGAACCATTAGGTGGGAATCTACTAGGATTATTTTGATCATTCCTTGCACAGTCCCTTGGGGGTGTATAGACCTTGTTATGTCTGATGCAGGAAAGGGAAGGGAACCATAGTGAATTAGTGTGGCTTTTTGTTAGATATTAATGGGTGATAGTGGTGAGACAATGGTGTGTTTCCCACATATCACATGGAGTATCAATCAGTGGTTTGGGTTGTCTATAGTTTTGTTCTTGGAAACATACCTTGGTTTTATTTCTATTGTTATAGTGTTTGGTTATTAAATATTTATTTTCTTATTATCTTTATCTATTTTTATTTCATATTTTTTGTCTTTTATTGGTAAAATTGTTCCCATTTTTTGTTATTGTATTCAAGGGTTCTATTTGCTAGCCTGTGGAGATCAGTAACACCCTTCGAGTCTTATCATGGTTCAGTTTAGAGACTAGATTGATATGATATATAGGCTAAATCATGATAGTTTTGGATTGATTTTAAATCCATATATTTTTTTTGTTTTATAATAAAAAAATTTATATCATGATAATTAAATACATGGATTATTTTACCCTATACATAAATGTTTTAGCTTAAAAATACACTTTTTCTAAAATTATGTTTTTATGTGTTACATGCACTAATTTTAAAATTAAATTTCCTTAAACATATAAATTTTATATGATAAAATTGATTTAATATTTGTAATAATTTGGAAAATATTATTTAATGAATTCCATTTTATTTTTAAGCATTAAAAGTAAACTACTTTGGTAAAAACTAGTTACTACGGTAAAGTATAAAATAGTAAAAGTAATATATAAAGGGGTAAAGGGCTTGAAAAATGTTTAAAACAAGTTTATAATTGAGTGGTTAATATATTATAGACCATTTACCATTTTAAACACTATTATTTTCCATTTTTAATCCACTTTATATGTAAAACATGTGATCTCTTTATATTGAGTTGAAATATTAACAAAATTGTCACTCTCAACACTTATAAAAGGGGTCTATCACCACCCTTTAAAGACCAATAAAAGAATCTGGTTTCCACCTGAAACTCTACACATTATCATTCCTTTATAACCCTATTTATTTTCCTTGATACTCTATTCCCAATATATTAGCTTAAGATATTCATTTTTAAGGTGTCTTATAAGGGAAAGCCTAATTTCTCAACATGAGTACTTTCTTTTCCTAAAAATAATTTCATTTATTTCTTACCATATAAATATAATTTTATAATTAATATAAAATTAAATTGGTATTGGGTTTATATATAAATTTATTATTCCAAGGTAATAATTATTAACCTCATTTCCTCCTTTATATTAAGAAAAAACAAAACTGTCATTTGAGCATTGTGCGGACTATCACCTCTATGAAGCGACAAATTCTATTTTTCACTACCAACTCTCTTAATTGATTATAAGGATTAAATTGAAGAATAAATATGAAATATATAATCTAATTATTATTATGAATATAAAAATTATAATCCAACTTTTATCCCTCTCATTCTTTGAGAAATTAAAATGTTAACCGTGTATTGTGCATACTACCACTTCCATGAAGTAACTTATCTAATTTTTAATATAGATTATTTATTATTTAATAAAACATATTAAAATATGATTTAAAACCCTAAAATAATATAAATTATTTTATTATTATTATATAACAATGATATTTTTTCAAAATAACCCGCTTTAATAATCATAATCACCCATTAATTATGGTATATTCTTATTTGGGTCGATCTGACCACCTACTTGAACAATAGTATGAAATAATATAATGGATTACTATGAGAAATCAATTATTGAATATATGTGATATAAATAAATAAATAAATATTTTTTTTGTTCTATAATGATAATTTTAATATTAAACTCATTAATTAATATACCACCATTTGTTGGTTAAAAATCACTGAAACATGCTTGTCACCAATTTCATCTACAAGAACAGTAACTAAAACTCTCATAGAATGAAATTATAAATTCATAAAATATCATAAAACATCAATTATAGTGCCTTATATTATATGGTAATGATTTATTTTTTTAGAATAATGCAAACTAACAACACTATTCTAAAAATTGTTCAAAACTATCAAGATCACTCACACTCGGTATTGAAAATATATTATAACAACTTAATATAAATGTAAAAAATAATTATAAATGAGTTTTATAAAAGGTTATATATATGAACAAGGTTCTTAAAAATGTTAATAATATAGTTATTTTTATTATACAGGAGGTTATATCATGTACAAGTAAACAGGAATACAAGGTGGGGGGTTTTCTTGGCTCGACTTCTTTTCTTGAGTCTTAATGATTACTTTTGAATATGGTTTTATAAGATGGATTTATTCTATTCTACGATGATAATATAATTCCTACACTCTCCATGGAATGTGAATTTTTTAATTTAAATATTTACCTTGATGAATTTTTTTCTAAAAAGTATATCATTATTGAGAATGATTCCTATCCAATTTAACAATAGTTTCTCTTCCTTGTCCATATTTCCATTTCCCACCAATGATATCTATTTTATATGGAAACCCTACTATGTATCATCCATTATAACCCTCATATTTTCCTTATCCTATTTTAAAAATATTTTTTCTACTATTTTTATGATGTGATTTTTCAACAAGTTATTTAAAAATATTAAATAGTTTTCCATCCTTTCATAATATAGTGTTTTATCTTCAAATCAAAATTACATTTGATAACATTTATATATTTTCAAGGAAAATTTATTGAATAATATTTTTAAATAAAACATTTTCCAATTTTTTCACTTTACTTTTTTAAAAAATTACTTTTTAATGATATCATAAACTTCTTCTTTTACATCAATGTTATGAACGTTTCTAAAAATAGTTTTATGTTTTCACCACCATTTTCATCTTTATATTAAAAGGATTTACTTAATTGTAAATTATTTTTCATGAATCTCCCTATAAATTTTCTTATGAAACTACCTTTTGGGTTTATTGAGTTTTAGGTGCCAACCCTTCATATTATTGTGGTCAATTTTGATGTTATAATTTGAAAATGTTGTGAAACCCATTTTTCTTTCCATGATTTCTTTATGATTTAAATAGTGAATAATTTTCATTTCAAGGTTTTATGAAACCCATTTTATTTAAATGGGTTATTTATGATGTGGAAAGTGAATTATTTTTTAGTGGAACTCATAAATATGGATGATGATAGGTGGGGTCCAATATCTCCCTCCGGTGCATTGTTTAATGTTTTATATATCATGAGAAAATTTAGTGTGATCCTTATTGGATATGATCAAAAAAAATAAAGGATGATCCGTATTTAATATTCCCACAAACTAATGGGTGTTCCTTCATGGAATTTATAAAATACTAAAGTATGGAACTTATTGAATATACTCACAATATGATGATACCTTATCCTTATGTTTGTGCCAAATAATCATTGTTATGCTATGTATTAAGGGAATGTTACATTTACATGAAATATTCATATGATTTTTCTCCAAGTATAATGTTTAGTATCTCTTGTTTCTAAACTCTTTTACCATGGTATAAGTTTTATCTTATATGTTCTTATATCATGACTCATGGACAACTCTCATGGATTTCATGTTCTTTTAATAAGAAATTTATACCCTTATCATGTTTTCTATTATTCTTATAATTTAACCCTTTATGAATTGATGATAAGTTTTCCCTTACTGAGAATTTGTTCTCACCAATTTATTATGTTTCTATTCTTTAATATATGAAGATGATTATAGTTTATGAGAAGTAAATAAGGGATTCTAGTGTGGCTTAAGTATAGAGTAATGTTCATAAGTTTAGTATAACAATTTTATTATGTGAAAAGTCCTCAAAGAAACTAAAAATTTAGTTCTTGGGATTGAGATATTATTTTGTGAGATTGATGTTTTTCTCATGAAAATGTTTTAAAATACATATTTGTTTATCCTGTTTTTATAAGGAAGTACCTTAGGAAAGGGTTTAAGTTACAATCTCATTTATTTTTAGGATTTTCAATGTTATATTTCAATTGATGGTAACTATATGATCCTTATCCTTTAAACCCCATTTATTTTATTTTAATCTATTTATTACTATAATTTTAAAGTATTAGCACTATTTTACACTATTTAATACTTAAAATGATTGATAAAATGTGTTTTTTAGAAAAAACAACTTTATTTCCTTTTTGGTCGATGAAATTTTTCTTCCATCTCAAGGTTCTTAAAAATATTTTAAAGAAGTTTTTTTATCTATATATAAATGTCTAGGAATATTTATTTTTACTACCTAAATTTTTTTACAAATTATTAAAAGGAATATTTTAAAATAATTTACATATGAATCACTTTTAACTTTTTTATAAAAGTGTAAGAAGAATGTCCTGTTTCAATATAAAAAACACGAATAACTTTCCCTACCATCATAACTATTATTTTATTTAAAGATTATTTTATAAGTTTCCATATTTATTTTTAATTAATGTTATTTCTAAATATTCTAGAATTTTTTTTTGAAATATTAATAAAAGAAAATGATATTTTTATCATGTTTTTAATGAAATATTTAAATATTATTTTAAAGGCATTGTTCATATATGTCAACATAATTTTATGTTTCAAAAGATCAATTATGAATATGATTTAATGATACCATCCATGTTATTTAAATGTATAGATTATAATTTTGTGATGATTAAATCTTGATGAAACCCATTTTTTATCCATGGGTTATTCTATGATTGAATTATTAATGTTTCTATGATATTTTTGACACACATATGTATGGTTTTCATTATGTGATGGGTGGGACTAATATTATGTTTCTTTCCAATGCATTGGGTAATGATGTATATATCATGAGATAACTATTTTATGCGTAAACCTAATTTCATTTTCATAATATAAATGCATGGACCTATTCATATTATAAAATGTTACCAAATTTATGCAAGGACATAGTTTTATGTCTATAAATTTTATGCAGGGACCTGTTTACTTGTCCTTAATATAATGAGTGTAATTGTTGGTGTTTATAAACATTTACAATGATATTATTTTCTAATTTTATTTGTGGTTAACATTACTGTGATATTTTCTCATATTATGATCCATGGATCATGATTCTGGCTTCATGATTATTATCATGTCTTATGTTGGGTTAAAAAAATTATGTCATGACTCATGATTTATAATATTCACTAATTGGTTATGACTTTTATAACTTATGATCATGTTCTCATACCCTTGTGCTTATATTATTCACACTTAATATCATTAACAGATATATCCCAAACTTACTCTTACTGAGTATCTGATCTCACCCATTATAATGTTTCTACTTTCTCGGGTTATGAAGAAGGATATTAAGTATGATAATCCTAGAAGGGTACTATATGTGAAGAATATTGTGGGATATGTTGAAGATATTTTATGAAAATAAGTTGTTTTTGTATCTTGTCTCCAAATATAATAATCCTTTATGGACCTTGGGGGTGTATTATTAAGATATTTTTTGTGTATTAATCTAAAAAGATTTAATATTATGAAATAAATATTTGGTTTGATATAGTTTTGAGTTAAGTTCATATCCTAAATATTTTAGGCGGTGTGGTGGTAGGATTTTCACGCCCTTTGTGAGGGGAGCTCTAGTGCGAGGGAATTTTGAGTATTGTTCTTGGACTTTCTTCGTTATTCTCATGGACTACTTCTAAATGATGAGGTGATAGTGTGTCATTTTGAAGATTATTTACATCTTGTTATCAAATAATATGTTAAAGCTTTTATACATCATTTATATATTGAGGTGACATTATGTTATGATTTTTTCATGTTTCCTCATTTATTTTGAAATTAATTATTGATGATTTTATGATAAAATGGAATTTTAATGTTGAATTCTTCATATTTTTTAAATTTGCATGGAAATGTAATTTCAATGTCAAATTGATTGAGAAGATTGTTTTTAGAGCTTAATTGATTAAATGTTCTGATGTTCAAATATAAAATATTTTATGAACATAATTCTAGAAGTTTATGTTTCTAATTGATATTTTATTCCCTAAATTCATATCATTATAGTATTCTTTGAGTAAGTTTAAAAATATTTTTTGTTAAATTTATGTGTGAAATATTTTAACTTTAATTTAATATTTTATTACTTATTTTTTTTGATATATGTGGGAATTATTCATTCAATTTTGTGTAAGACTTTCAATGTTAAAATTATTACATATAAATAAATCAGAAAGAGACTAGGTTGTGTAAGAATAAACTTATGTTCATGTTTTATTTTTGATTTCGTGGAATAAGAATAAATTGGAGGTATTTGAAGTGGTGAATGATTTGAATAGATTTTTGGAAATGATTCATAAGAATAAATTTGTTAATAGAATGACAAAGTAAGAAAGTGTCAAAGATGCATAAGAATAAAATCAAGTGAAGCTAGTACATTTGTGTTTCAAGATAGATATTTTTTAAGATTAATTGTGGTTTCAATAGGATTCATATGATTAAATTATGGTAGATTTTGATGCATAAAGAAGAATAAAAACAACCTCGGTATGGTAGTCAAGTAATATTAAACAGGCAGGGACCAAACTATATAATATTAGCCTAAAAATTAGTTTTTTACATAATAATATGATATATGGAGACCCAATTAGTATGAATAAATTAAATTTCAAAGGACCATATAAGAGTAAAATACAAATTATATAAGAGTAACTAGGGATTAACAATGGGTATGATGATCATTTTTTGCTTTAGTGTGGCTTCAAATCCAAACTATATCAATAAAGGAACTCCAAGAAACCAGATGTCAATTCTAGTAACAGATTGAATTAGGTTTTGATAGAATAATGAATATCAATTTTCTCCTATGAAGATGAAAAATAAAAAATTTTGATCTTGGGAGATACAGGATGTTGGGGATTTATTAACATTGGTTAGATCTACATACTAGTTATACCAAGGAAGGGTCTCAAGATGAACTGAAGAAGAAGATAGAGTAACGATAACTCTAAGACTTATAATTTGAATAGAATTTAAAGATTCTTGATAATTGGTTTTTTGTTTTCAGGATTGAATTTTTTAATGATGTATGAGTGTTGATTCTTGAAGGATATGACTGTGAGGATAAAGATTAGTTCACACAAGGTGCTTTACCTTTTTACTACGTGGACCATGATTGTGGTATACTAAACCCATGAATGTTATAATTTTTGAATTAATAAAAAAAGATTCAAGGAGTCTTGGGCATGGATACTAAGGATGCATGATAATTTGATGAGGTAGAAGGTATCGAAGTGGAATTGGTAGTAGGCATTTGTAGTTTTTTCATACGATTAGAATTGAGATAAAAGTAAAATATAAGATATATAATTTTCTTTTTGATAAAGATAGTGCGAGTTTAATATAGAGAGAGATAATGAATATAGAATTTTTAGTGGAACTAAACCAATATTTTATTAAAGCCTATACCCAGACTAAAACATCCTCAAATTTATCATAGATGTATAAACATGTGCACAAGAGTATTTTTAGTTTGAGATATTCCTAAAATCACTGAAGATTTATGGGAGAGAAGATAAAGTGAAGTGAAGTGTGGTGTTATTCTTCAACCTCCAGTGTTGTGTTGTGATCTCAATATCTATGGTAATGAAGATATAATATTTATTATTGTTCAAAATAGAGAATCAGTTAGTAACTTTGAGTTTAAAATTGTTTTCTTTATTCTTATTATTTCATTATGAGATGATAGTTATAGTAAAATTTATTTGGTACATTGTTTCTAACTTTTTTATATCCATTATTATCATTCTCTTATTATTCATATTTTCTCCCTCTCCTTATCAATATAGTCCATCATATAGTAGAGACATATTATTTTGATGATTTTTTAATAAATTGGTTTCTTAAGTAAATTTTAGAGGAGGATTTTTCTACATGATAGATGTTTTAGTGTATGAATTTCACTTATTAAATGAGAGATATGAGGAATGAATGGTATTGATTCTATCATTGGATCAAATTAATAGAAACAAGATTTCTATTAGTGAAAAAATGATGAGTATTATCATAAACTTCAAAGGAAACTTATTATTTTCTAACTACATTATGTTTTCATCTCATTCCCCATATATATTCATATTTTTTACATTTTTATGTGAATTTTCAAGTTCCTCCAAAGTACTTCATTTTTTTAGTATTTTTCATATAAATAAATATATTGATAATAGGAAAATGGTGTTTGTTAGTGGTATCCTTGAGAGATAGATCCTAAGTCATGTACCATTATAGTTCATATTTAATAAATAAGAAATATTTTTATTAGAGATTCACGAAAAAATATCACAACATTAGGTTCTAATGAAGTCTAAGGTGATAAAGAAGATTCTGGTGTAGATGGATTCATCCCAATAGGGAAGTCATTAGAACATTTTAAATAGTGGTTATTTGGAGAGGTTCTCTCATTTTTACGAGTTGTCATGATTACAAACTACGAGGAGTCTCTCTCAGTATTATTTTTCTTGTTTCTCTAGATCTAATGGTTCCTAATATTTTACCAGGATCTATGGTGTGGTTTTATTTTTCTATGGAGGGTGAGGACATAAATTTTATTAGTAACCAACCTTTCTTATTGACCTGTACAGATCTGGGGGTCAATTTTGGATGAATGATTAATCGAAATTTCCCCCTCTTCCTTATTATATATTAAAATGTCCTCAATATTTTAGAACACATAGGGGTGATAAAGTAAGAATAGTTTAGCCCTGAAATATTCCCCATCATTGAGTAGATAGGTATGATCATGGTTGAGGTGGTAGAAACCATCAAAGGAAGTGAGGTAAAGGATAAGGGTGTGATCAGGTGAATTTAATTAAGTTATCATTATCAAGAGCTCCAGAGATCATTCAAGGTACCATTTGTTACTATTCTACCCTAGTTTATTCTTAAATTAATTCTAGATCTCTGCACTCCTTCACAATATACCTACCTTAGTCAAATCATTGGGACACAAGGTGGATAGAATTCCAGTGCCCTTAGTGTAGTCTATTATAGTTAAAGTTCAGTCTAGTTTATCTAATATGTGTCAAAGATGCGAGCTAATAATGGGGAAACATCAATCAATGAGAGAATTTTTATAATTTTAAACACAATCATATGATATCACTATTTTAATGTATTGGTTGTATTGAGTGTGGGTTGTCACATATTAATATCAGGGGAGTGTTATTTTATTTTATGTGGAAGGAAATCATGCATCGAGTGAGATCATCAGATAGATCACAAATTTTTAGAGAACTTTTCATATCGACTATTAGAGTTGATATTATATTTAGTGTAAGTTTAAGTAAAGGAGTTTTAGAGAGTTATTGATAATTGTTTTTTAAAAAATCTGTAAATAGGTCATAGCACTACCCCTCAATGTGATATTGAGTTTGGGATAGAGTTACAACCATGTGTCTCTTCAGTTTCAATTTCTCCTTATAGGACAGTGCCTCAGGAGCTACGAGAGTTATAGATTCGAATCTATAATCTATTCCATAATGTTTTCATCTAGCTTGGTGTGTCACCTTGGGGTGATTCAGTTTCATTTGTGAAGAAGGTCGATTTTAGTTTTCAATTTTTCATTGATTATAATCTGTTAAAGTATAAAATGATAAAGAACCACTATCCTCTTATAAAGATTAATGATTTTTTTATCTATTAAATGGAGCTATGTGGTTTTTAAAAATTGATTTGTGGTTTGGGTATCATTATATGAGGGTAAAGGTGGAGGATATCCTAAAGACTACCTTCGGGTATCACTATGGACACTTTGATTTCATGATGATGTATTTTGGAGTAATGAATGAACTAGTTGTATTCATGGGGATGATAAAATCAATGTTTCATGAATTTTTTGATCATTTTTAGTGGTTTAAATTAATAATATTATGGTGAAATTGAGATCATAATAGGATTATGTTGAGCATTTAAGTATTTTCATGGAGACTATTAGATGAAATTATCTATATGGGAAGTTGTTCGAGTGTATATTCTAAAAATTTAAGGTGTATTTCCTTAGGAATTTCATGACTTGGAATGGTATGGTTGTTAATTATTTAAATATCAAGGTAGTTTTTCTTAGATTCCTCTTAATAATTTTTCCCAGGTGCATAGTTTCCTTTAGTTTTATGGGCTATTACAAGTGATTTGTGTATAATTTCCTTTATATCACATCACCTTTGCAAGATTTTATTAGGAATTATTAGGCCTTTACAAAGAAATATTTTTGTCTCGATGTGGAAACTTTACCAGGGAGGGGGTTAATTGATGTTTTTACAAACATAAAAAATTATTCCCTCTTAATCAAAGATAAGTTAAAAAGATAAAGGTCACTAACTATTATTGTAACAATAAATAAATATATAAAAATATAAAGTATTCAAAATATACTACCTAACTGAATCAAAAAAATATTGTGGAATAAAAAAATAATGAAGAACAAAATATAATATAAATACAATGTGATGGATTTATGGATAACAATCTGTAAACCCCTAATCAAATTTATTAAAAGATATACCTAGTTTATATACCAAAAACTTGTTTAATGTTAATATAAAGCAACATTATGTTCAATACCTATATACAAATGATACATAGGTTCTAGAAAAAACCACTTTAGTTAAAGTATCATAAACACAAGCTCTTACCCCATATCTTCTTCGAAAAAGATGGTAGGAAGTTCTATCATCAAAATTATTTGATTGGAAGATTGGTAACACAAGTTACTATATCTAAAACTTATTTAACAATGGTCATAAGCACAAGTCCTATCCTCAAACTTATTTTATCATGTAGGATCACTAGAACTAATTTCTTATCCTCAAAACTTCATTGAAAAATCTTAGAAGAAAATCACTATAATAATAAAAATCAGATCATTTATAATAAACTTCAAAAGAATATAATATATAATATCACACTGAAAACTAAAATTCTCAAAATATCTCTATCATTGCGAAGGTGATTATCTCTTGAATGTTTTTTTTAAAATTCAATCAACATCTATTCCTTAATTCCTTGGTATCCTATTTATAAGTGATGAATTCAAAAAACTTATAGCTGAATCTCAATTTACATCAGGAATAGTTGTCACTTGTTACAAACTAAAAAGTTTTAACATGATATTATATTTTTATAAAGTTTTGGGTGACTTATCAATGTTCCTAAAAACCATGTTTGAAATATATAAATTTTAAATCATATAGTCTATAATTTAGTAATATAGAAGATAGAATCTACAAAATAAAGTTAAAAAAAACTATAAGTAATTATAATTATGTGTAGAGTGTACTTTGATTCATAAAAATAAAAATATATGTAAGATAAGTCATTTGTGAAAATGAATTAACAATATCCCCAATAATATCCCTATTTTTTATAATAAAAAACACAATAAAAAAGTTAAGTTCAAATGAAAAAAGAGAAAACAGAAACCCCTTTTCTTTAATAATTAAAATCAACTTACCCCCCCCCCCTAAAATATGAAAGAATGTTCTGAAAAAATTATCATACTTTACTAAAAAAACTAAACACTTCTCCAAAATCTAAAAATTTATCCCCTTTTCTAAAAAACTTTACCCCTTATCTAAACTCTACACTTAACCATACTAAAATTATTCCCCTTTGTGATTTCCAAATGAAAACAAAGATAGTTAAGTAAGAGTTTTTTATTAGAATAGGTTGGATTAAATCCCATTTTTATTAAGTAAAGGAAGCCATATTTTAACTGTGTTAATAGAGAACCCATTACATGGACCTTAAGCTTAGAGGAATAATTACCTATCATAAACATAGTTTGAAGGTACTTAACATGGTCGAAAGTACCCAAAGAATGAAGGCCTAGAAATTATCCATTGAAGAACCATCTCGTGAGCCCATAAACTGGACCAAAGTCCCATGGATGCTCCTATCCCACCCTACCCTACATCTCTCTCAGCCTACACTTCCAATTCACGTTTTGTTTCACCCAAACTGTATCCTACTCTACTATTACCAAGCCACCCCTCATGTTGCGTGTCCTATCCCACTATCAGATCCCACCTCCATGCACTCACCACCACAACTAGCATCATCCCGAACATGTGTGAATGGGAGAAAATCCACCACCCCAAAAATGAGGGGTATAAATGTTTTGTATCCATGATTTGATCCTTGACCACCAGGGCACGGTTCCACAGTTGGGGTGATGGCTGCAAAGAGATTTAAATAAGAATAATATTAAGAAGAGTGAATAAAACCAAAGGCATGCTTAATATTTTTGTAAGAGTAAAATCTTAGTCACTTAATAGTTGAAATGAATAATGAAGATAACTTTGATTATTGTTTTAGAATAAAAACCAAGCCAGGAATGACTAAAGCCAAATTTCTAAGGTGTATCTCAGAATAACATGAATATATACCTAATCTATATGGGAGATACATAAGAATAAACTAATAATTTGTATAAAAAATATGATATGTAATCAACTTGAAATATTCTATTAGATAACAATTTATAAAAAGTATTTTCCTATGGAAAGTATATACAGATATGTCCATTTATTAAATAACTTTCTAAGTATTATTTATAGAAGATGTAACAAATATATCTTTAAATTCCATCTTAATATATTCTATGAAAGAAATATAATACATATATAACAAATTGGGATGATTCTCGATAAAAAAGGAATGTTTTCTCACTTTATTAGGGATTTTTCAATGTCATGATAATGACTAATAGAAAATGGAAGATGATCACTTAAAATTAATCATACCCATATTTTATTTAATGTATTTGCATCTTCTAAAATGTAATGTTTTGGTAAATTTATCAACAAGATAATGTTAATTTTGATAAATTTGAGAATAATATATCCCATTTGAGAAAAAATGGATTCATCAAAAATAAAACTAACTTTCTGAACCATATTCCACTAAATCCGGGTTCCGATCCATTCACCACAAGGCCTCAAGCGTGCCTCCCCATATGCAAGAGAACGATGACTAGAAAAAAGGGTATAAAGGTGGTACCGTGGGGAGACTATACCCTCATATTAGAGTAACAAAAACATAAATAACCAGATATCATCTAAATAAGTAAATAAATAGAGTTCATAATCAATAAATAACTGAAATAGAAGCATGTTGTAATAATAAATGAAATGATATAAAATCCCAAAAAAAATATGTCATACATACAACACCAATCTCCCAATGGGATGATCATATATAAAATAGTACATAAAGAAATTGAAATAAAAGTATAGGTAACTCATACAAACTCCAATACAAACTACATACCTGATCACCATGACTGTGTCTAGCTACTCCAACTCAATCTAAGAAATCCACACAAGCGGTTCCACTTGATCTTGGAAACCTATGCCTTAGCCCTATCCATCATGTATCTATTCTCAAAACAAAAAGTAGACATAAGTTCTGCATGCACACCTAGGTGCACGTACAAGGGTGATAAATGATCTCAATAGGCCACCCCAAATATGAACTTATAAATATACTGTTATAAGTACATGTTCATGTAATATGCCTAGCCTAGCCGAGACACAATAGAAGTAACAATAATAAGATAAATAACATGGAACCACAATCGATCCCTTGGTCTATGATCCCGATCAACCGGGACACATTCCATCATGTATATTTATATTTATATGTGTGTGTGTATATATATTCCCATATATATATATACATACATAAATATGAATATGCATGAGTAAGGTGAAAAATAACATAAACAACAGTTGTCGTTCCTTGGGTCTGTAATCTCGATCGTCTGGAAATCCTTTAAAGGACATTGTGTAGGATGATGTGCCACTAATTTCATGTTTAATTGAGTTGATCTTTGAGTCCATAATCCCAATCGACAATATCTACATTATCCTATACTGGAAATGTATCACAACAAGCTACATCACCATAGGGGAATACATGCCCTAACCATGGGCCCACTCGTACTCACCTCCAATCACTATAATGGAGGATGGCATATACCAATAGTAAATACATTAAATATAGTATAGATTTGGATGTCATTCCTTGCTCAAAATGTAAATCCAGTCCAACGTCTAAGCCCTAGTTCCCAGTCCATAGGCGATCATAATATTGCGACTCAGATAATCCCTAAGGCTCTGACCCTTATAAAATTTATAAGAAGAGATCACCAATGAGATGACATTACCAACCCTTGAGTCTCTTATTAGATATAACATAATCATCCCTATAACCTATGTGAGTGTAATCATTTATGAGTATATGCCACATCAACGGTGAGGAGCACCATGTCCACCACTATAATCTGGTAATAAATCAAGGAGAGTGTAATCATCCCCATCACCTGAGAGAGTGTAATAATCCACGAGTGTATGTCACATCAATATTGAGGAGATCCATATACACCACCATGATATATTAATCAATCAAGGAGAGTGTAATAATCCCCATAAATCTAGAGAGAATAATCACCCATGAGTATATGTCACATCAATGGTGAGGAGTTCCATGTCCACCACCACGATCTAGTAATCGATCAGGGAGAGTGTAATCATCCCCATCACTTGGGAGAGTGTACTAATCCATGATTATCATTGATTGGGACACCATACCATTATATCCTAAATATAGGGACATCATTCCCAATATCATAAACATAAGGATGCCATTCCCAAATATCATAAACCTGGGACAAAAAGTTGGGTCCCAAGATGTATGTCTGGGCATCCTAATATATAAAAGAAAGGTATTAGAAGAAATATAATAGGAACTATGTCTGTTAATCCTAGTAAACGAATAAGAAGGAACCCAATAAGTACTTCTTGTCATTCCAAAGAAAAATGACGCATCGCATCAGGATCATCAACCAAAAACTAGGACGCACCTCTAGAAATCATATCTGCATCAAGAGTAACCATGTGAAGGTATAAAAAATGTGTAAGGGTGGTCAAACACATAAATCCAACACCACATCCTCAGCTTCATGATATTACTGGTTCTTCACGGGTTCTAAGTTGACACTTTCTACCATCTCTAGCCAAACCCAACATACTAGCTTAGGGTCGGTCAAACATTGGGGAACCCATTGGTTCCATCACATCATAATAATGGAGAGTCATCCTACTTAGGATCCTCAATATCTATACATAAGAAAAGGATTCCAACTTAGGATCCTCAATAGTGAAGGTAAAATGAGGAATCCAATAATGGATCCTCTAAAACAATGTAAGAAGTAGAGGCATATTACATGGGAAACTCATAATGATATATAGGTAAAGGGATACTATAAAAGATTACCTAGGTCATCGTGTAAGTAAATTTATCCCACAGGGGACCCTCAGTAACAGCCATAAGGTAGAGGCATCCTACACATGATCCTCTAGGTCAAAACGTATGTTGAGGCATCCTATTGGGGATCCTTGAAAACAAAAAGTCTCACAGACTCCTAGGCCATAAGGGAAAATTTAATAGGGATACATCTTCAAAGGAAGATCTAAGAAAGCATCATTCAAGGGAGATATCACATAGATCATCTCAGATAAAAGGATCTCACTATGAGGAGATAATTGGATTTGATTACTATAAGAATAACCTCTCTATTAAGGAAAAATCTTGAAACACCTCTTAAGAGTCCTCAAATCACCTCAAGGGTTTCACCATCATGATCCATGTGGAAATATAACCAAAATGGACTACTCATGTATCCAATGCCAACTCCTGGGAATAATGATATGAAAACCCCTCAAAATGTTTTCTAGGGGTAGTACACTACGTGTATACATGGTGTGTGCTCCCAAATCCCCAGCTAGGTGTATACTCCAGCTAGACTTGGCATATAAAAATCTAAGTACATGGCATGTTAATCATGTACATAGTGTGTATCTGACACTAGGTACCTACCCATGTACTTTACATGGTCTGACAATGCAAATAGCATGGTTGTGTACCTCTATATGGTGTGTAACCCACATGGGGTTTGGCCGTGTGCCCCTACACGGGCTGTCTGGTCAGGTACTCGGCTACTTTGATGAGCCATAGTACATAGTGTGTATACCACATGCATGGTGGGTACTTCTAAAAATACCATCTTTCCTAAATGGGAAGAACATATGGTGTGTGTTCCTGAAATACATGTTGTGTGATTTGGATTTTCGAACTGGAAACCCCTCAAATTGCCCGAAACCCCATGTTTTCTTGTTAAAAGATATAGATCGACCCACAAGGTTTCCTAAGCAGTCATAAAAATACATTAAAACTTTAAAATAGTAAATATATGGTAATTTATGGAAAAACTTAAAAATATCCTCTGTTTGGGCAGAATACGCCAAAGGTTCGCCTATTTTCGCAGTCCATGTCTATCGCACGATGATCTAGCTCCTCTCGGGCTCTAGGGTGATGCCTCTCTTCCCCTCTCCCTCCCTCCCTCCCCCCTCTCTATTCATATCCCTCCCTTATCTCTATTGAGGTGAAGGAGAAAAACCATTTCCGTGTCCAAGAATATAGGGGAGAATGAAAAGAAAAGAGGAAAAAAAAAGATAAAAAAGAAAAGAAAAAGAAAAAGGGGCCGGATCCCAAACCCAGTGCCAGATCTATTTTTATACCCCACCTAGGAAAAAATCCCTATTATAGACACAATAAAAGAGGAGGAATCTCAATCTGAATATTTGTTCAAATGTAATGTCCGAACAGAGGCATGGGAATATATTAACATTTATTTAATTAATAATTAATTATTAATTATTCCTCTAAAATTATGACATCTCATAATCCCACAAAATTCCTTTCCTAGGGTAAACACCCTATTCTAGGACCAATAGAGTGTTAAAAAAATTTATCTGAGATCATCTGCTAGGATAAAATGACCATTTTTTTCTTTACAAGATTCTGATGGTAAAAATTCAAATTTATGCTCAAAATTCCATTAAAAAAATACACAGTTCCTTACAACACCCCCAGCATAAACCTTCTCATACCCAAGAAGTCTTGGTGGTCAAAAAAATCATGATTTAAACCTAAAAATATATACAAAAATTCTATCTTGACTATCCAATGACCATTCTCACTGCATAAAAAATTCTCCTACATGGGAGACAATTAAGTACAATCGATCTAGTACTCCACACTATAGGATCATACTTAGCATCACTTCAACAACCGGGAATCAATATAAATGAATTATGATCCATCAATCACCAAATTTCAACTAAAAATGAGGGTTACCACTCCCAATGACCAACGGTGCACTCTCCACCATATGACTTACTTTATACTACTCCTAGAGCACAACCTCAATAGGTTCCAACACTGACTATGAAATATATTTAAAAACAAAAGTTTATCATCATAGAGATGATGATATCTAATTATATTCAAGATAATTTCAAGATAGAACATGATCTTCCCTAACTAGTAGTATCATAAGATTACATCAAAAGGTGTTTATAGCTCTCTCTGAGACATCTTCACACCTAATAGGCTATACTTCCCTTTAACCAAATCCTATCACCACGTCTCCCAAAAATATGTGTCTACGTCCAGCCATAGGTTAAATTTCTCATACCACCCAATTGATTTCTGATGCCTCATCTACATTTAACCACAACTCCCTAGAAACCTTGCCTACAAAAAGTTTTTGAAATCCTTGATCCTCGGCTCACACTTGGACACTCACTAATCTAAGATTTAAATGGTACCACACACAACCAGTGTGCACCTTTATCACCCAAATAATACTTGGGTGATTCATCCATCACAAGGATAAGATGACCGTGCAAACACAACACGTCAGTTCCAACTATCCAAAATCTCCCTTGGAACTTCTCTTCAAAATCAGGAACCATACCCATGCCATGACATATTACATGACTACCCATCCTCTATAATCATTCCAATCATGAGAATATACCCTTGATATGACTACATTAATGATAGTGGAACCACTGGTTAATAGGTTCATGCACCCGAATAGTCTTTCCTATAGAATCTAGTCTCAAAAAACAAGCAACCTATGTGATTCCTCAAAATCCAAAGGCATAAATATGCCTATATTAAAAAAAGTCAAGCACTAAACATGATTTGGTCTCATAAGAGCATATAACCAAGATCACTACCAAAAATTTCATCTATAAACCCAAGATAACCTATCGCATATGTTTCCATTGATAAAAAAACATCGATCTACAAGGGTTTGAGCCAAAACTAAGGGCCTCTAGGTCTCCCACCTATCCCTACTAATCAAGTCTCACAACTGGGTCATAAGGTCTAACTACCTAACCAAAAATATCAAACCTATACATGGGAGGTAAATATAACACAAAATATTAGGGTCAAAACTATCAAGCATTGACATACTAGGGCCCTGATCTTCTTTAATAATACTCATAAGAAACTACCCCTAGAGGTCATGAGATTATTTAGAAGTTATACTAAAATAACAATCACTGGTAATACAAATATGATAATACACCCTTGAGGTCCATTTCACTAAAAAAATTTATGTATTCATCTAAATCATAAAAAGTGTCCTGACTAGATAACCACAAATGATGGCTGGTTAAGTAGAATGTCATTACAAGCTATGTAGGAAAACATTGTCTAGATTGTTACTGACACTTCAAATAAACGAACCAAGAAAAAAACACCTCACCAGGGGTCCAACATTCAAGAATCATGTGACCTATCGACCTAATAGGGTCAATTTACCTCCCATGTATGAGGACTGAGTCATCATCCTCACCATAAAATGCCTCATCGTAGATCCTCATAGCATGTCATTATAATGAAATATTAATTCAAGTCAGCCCAATTAATAATAATTCCACCAAAAACCTCTATGGGAAAACACCATTTAGTTTTTTTAAACCCTCTAAATAATCACCCTATATCATCAGTAAAATCACACACTAGATGGCGTATAACATGTGAATCCTACGTGCAAAAAATGATGCATGAGACGCCTCTTAACTTTGATGGACAAGAGTAAAAAAAACTCACCTATTTCCAATGGTCCAAGAGCTATAAATCCATAATAAATCAAAAACTCCACACAAAATTTGTGTCAAAAAAATAAAAAATCATATAAAAATATAACATCATTGATCAGAATAGAAATCTCATAATCATGGTAACCAATAATTCTTACCGGAACAAGTGTTCTAAACGCACTGGTCTGATATCCATCACAGGATCCATCACATTCCCAATAATCCAATAAAAAAAATCCAATTAGTAAATCAAAAGGAAAGGAACACCTCTAGTACAACTTTGTAACATCCAGACCTTAATTCCACTAAACTGATGCTCCGTGCCGATTAATTCCACTGAACTGATGCTCCGTGCTGATTCTCCAAAAGGCCTCAAGCATACCTCCCCGTACGACAGAGGCTATAGACTAACATCAAGGGTATAAAGGTGGTACAATGGGGAGATTATACCGTTATATGAGAGTAGAAATAGGGGAAATGACTATATATTACCCAAATAAGTAAATAAATTGAGTTTGGAAGTAGTAAATAACTAAAATATCGTCATATTGTAATAACCAATGAAATTCTAAAAGATCTTGAACAACCATGTCATACATACAACACCAATCATCCACTGAGCTGATCACATATACAGGAGTACATAAAGAAATTAAAATAAAATTATAGGGCTCTCCAACTAACTTTTATCTATACCACATATCTGGTCTCCAAGACACCATTGAGCTACTCCAGCTTTATAAAAGAAATCCACATGAGCAACTCCACTCGATCATGAAACCATGGGCCTTGACCCTATTCATCATGTATATGTATTCAACCTGAAAAGAAAACATATGGTCTACACAAAAACTGAGGTCCATGTATAGGGGTGAGAAATATTTTAGTAGGCCACACAAATGATGAACCTATTTTTTTAAATAATTTTATTCTCATACAATATGAGTAGCCTAGCCGAGACATAATAAAAGTTTTAATAATAAGATAAATAACACGAAATCATAGTCGATCCATGGGTCTATGATCCCGATCAACTAGGAAATGTTCCATCATATATATATATATATATATATCCATATATATATATATACATAAATATGAATATACATGAGTAAGGTGAAAAATAACATAAATAAGAGAAGTCGATCCTTGGGTTCGTAATTCCGATCGTATGGAAATCCTGTAAAAAGGGTATTAAGAAAGATATCATATCACTTATACCATGCATAATTGATTCAATCTCTAGGTATGTAATCCCAATCAACAATACCTAGATTGTATTATGCTATAAATGACTCTGAGCAAGATATGCCACAATAGGGGGATACATATCCCAACTCTGGACTCACTTGTATTCTCCTCCAATCACTATAACGAAGGATGTCAAATACCGAGAGTTAATACTATAAATATGGTATGTAGTTGGACTTCATGGAACCTCACCATGTAAATTCATTCCATTGTTTTATCCCTAGGTCCTAGTTTGTAGGTGGTCATGACCTTACGACTTAGATAATTTCTAAGCGTATGACCCTTAGGTGATGTATAAGGAGAGATGGCCAGTGAGATATCATGCCTACCCCTTGAGGTCTCTGACTAGGGGGAATGTAATCATCCCCATCACCTAGGAGAGACTAATCATCAATGAGTATATGTCACATCAACAGTGAGGATCCCCATTTCCACCACCACGATCTAGTAATCGACCAGGGATAGAATAATCATCCCCATCCCGCAGGAGAGTGTAATCATCCATGAGTATATGCCACATCAATGGTGAGGAGTTACATTTCCACCACTATGATCTAGTAATCATTTAGGGAGAGTGTAATCATCACTATCACTCAAGATAGATTAATCATCCATGAGTATATATCACATCAAAAGTGAGGATCACCATGACTACCACCGCGATCTAGTAATTGATTGGGGAGAGCATAATAATCCCTATCACTCAGAAGAGTGTAATCATCCACTAGAATCATCAACTGGGACACCATGCCTACATATCATAAACATAGATATTACATTCCCAACATCACAAATATAGGGATTCCATTCCCAAATATCATAAACATGGGCTAAAAATTTGGGTCTAAAGAAGTACATCTAGGCATCCCAATATATAAAAGGAAGGGCTTAGAAGATGAATCCTAGGAAATACACATGGGAATCCTAGTAAATGAATAAGATGGATCCCATGAAGTACATCTAGGAATCCTAAATATAAATGTCACATCATGTTATTCTCCTCAACCAAAAACTATCAAGAACCTCTGTAAATCATAGCTACGCCATCAGTAACCATGTAAATGTATAGGAAAAAGTGTCAGGGTGGATGAACACATAAACCCATCACTACCGCCTCAACATAATGGGATTACAAGTTCAACACAGGTTCAAAGGGGACACCCACTACCATATCTACCCAAACATGATGTACTAGGTCATGGCCGGTCAAACATTAGGGCACCCACTGGGTCCCTTGTATCATAACAATAGAGAAGAATCCTACTTGAGATACTCAATGTCTATAAATAAGAAAAGGAATGCTACTCATGATCGTCAGCAGTGAAGGTAAAAAGGAGGAATCCTACTTGGGATCCTCTTAAAATTTGTAATAAGAAGAGGCATCCATTATGGAATACTCAAAATGGTATACAGGTAAAGGGATCATACAATGGATTCCCTAGGTCAGTATGTAATTAAAGGTATCCCACATGGGACACTCATTAACAATTATAAGTTAGATTAATTCTACACGGTATCCTCTAGGTTGAAACAAAATCAGAGACATCCTATAAGGGATCCTCAAAAACAACTATTCTCACAACCTCCTAGGACAAAAGGGAACATCTTTCTAGGGAGACACCCTCAAGGATAATCTAGAAAAGTGGAGATCAAGATATATATATCATCGTTCATCTCAGATCAAATGGTCCCACTCAAAGTAGATTTCTAGATTTAATTATACGGGGAAGTACCTATCCATTTAGAAAAAATCACAAAATGCCTCTTAGGAGTCCTCAAATCACCTCATTGGTTTCACAATAGTGATCTAAATAGAAAGATAGTCAAAATAGAATACTCATGTGTCAATTATAAATCATGGTAATGAATATATAAAAACCCTCAAAAGGGTAGTAAGGGGTAGTACATGGCATTTATACACTAGTACATGGTGTGTTATCCCAAATCCCGACCTGGGTGTGTACTCTAGCAGGACTTGGAATGTAAAAACCCAAGTACATAATGTTTTGATCATGTACGTGATATATAACTGACATGGGGTTCCTTCCCATGTACCTCACATGGACTATCCATGTAAATATCATATATGTTTGCCTCAACACAGTGTGCAACCCACACAGGGTCTAGTCGTGTACCCTAGACAGTCACGTGCTACTATACAGGTTTTCTGGATGGGTACTCTGTTAAATGTAAAAGCCCTAGTACATAGAATGTACTTATAAAAAGATCATATTCCCCAAATGGTAATAACACATGATGTGTGTTCCTGAACTACACACCGTGTGGTTGGGATTTCCAAATGGGAAACCCCTCAAATTGCTCGAATGCCCCGTTTTCTCATCAAAAGATATAGAGAGACCCACAAGGGTTAATAGATAGTTATAATAAGAAATTAAAACATTAAAATGGTAAAAATATTAGAATTTATGTCAAAACATAAAAATGGCCTATATTTAGGTGGAATCCAACAAAGCTTCGCTCGTTTTCATGGTCCATAGCTACCGCACCATGATCCTGCTCCTCCCAAGCTCTATGACGGTGTCTCTATTACCCTATACCTATTTATCTATCTCCCTCTCCCTATAA
Organism: Viscum album; assembly: GCA_963277665.1. Taxonomy (NCBI): domain Eukaryota; kingdom Viridiplantae; phylum Streptophyta; class Magnoliopsida; order Santalales; family Viscaceae; genus Viscum; species Viscum album. The sequence goes on from OY728132.1 coordinate 1,082,055,546, forward strand.
TCTCTCTTTATTAGTGAAGTATAATCCCCATGGGAATATATTAGAATCTAGGGGAGAATGAAAATACAAGAATAAAAAGAAAAGTAAAAGAAAATGGGCTTGGGCCTGGCCCCGATGCCTAACCTAAGTTTATACCCACCCTATGAAAATCCCTCCTTTACATACTCAGAGGAAGAGAAAAAATATCAATCTGATGATTTTTTAGAGATTTATGGCTAAACAAACTCATAGGAATAAATTAATATTTAATTAATTAAATATTAAATATTAATTATTCCACTAAAATTTAAATGGATTATAATTTCACTAAACTTTTTCAATAGGGTGAACACCATATTTTAAGACCAAACAGGTGGTTTGTAAAATTATCTAAGATCATCTTCTAGGGTAAAATGACCATTTTACCCCTTACAAGCATTTTATAGTAAAAAATAAATTTTTTGTAATATTTCTAGTTTGAAAAAATATGGGTCCTTACAATAAATGATGTAATTAAATATAGTAATGAAATATATAAATAAAAAAAATTGAAATATGTTATCAGTTATTCATCACTAAAAAATATATAATATCAAAATTAAATTCCTTTTAGATGTTAACTTTTGATAAACCTACAAATTATTATCCTTCCAAATAAATAGTTTCGATAAATTTATACATGTACCAAGTATTTCAATTATTATTACTCAACCTTCCCTCCCAAAAAGAAATAAAAAAGTTGGTACCCACACTTTATTTGGTCCTAAAATGTTAGTAAAAATAATTTTTAGAACCCGAGTCTATCCAACTCTATGAATTTTTATAATTTTAAGTTATTTATAAATATAATTTCTATATGTTTGTAATGATTGAACCTTATTCAAGGAACATCTATTCTTCCAGTGACCTAACCAATTATATTTTTTGTAAAATTGTTCACTTTTCAAAATGAAATATTTAGATTAAAAATGTTACCTTTAGGATTAATAATATCCAACCCCTAATGAATAATTATATAGTTTCATTAATTTTTTAATTTCATCCAAATTATCTCTTCTGGAAGTAAAATTAAAAAGTAGCCTCTTCATACCCTCAATCTTGAATTTTAGTTTTACAACATCATATTAATTTTTTAAAGATAATGAAACAAAAGTAGAATTATATTTTAACTTGTAAGTAAGTTTATAAATACTATCATTATCCTTATAAAGATATTTCTTAACCATATCATAGCCTTTATTTAAATTCTAATATCTTTTCATTAGGACATTCACATATTCTACCATTTCCTAAAAATGATGGAGTATTATCTTCATCATTCCTATCATATGAAGAAAAAGTAAATTAAGAATCTAAAATCATATTAGTAAGAGATTCAATAGTAAAATTCCCTATAAATCACATTTCATTTTTGAGAATATGTTAATAGAATCTATTAATTTGCAGATGGCCGGTACTTCTAAATCACTATAAAAAGATAGATCTTCACCATCACTCCAAGTTTCAATAGTAGCAATTAGAACTTTCTTTCCTTCATTATTATAGGATCTTTTGGACTCCTTATATTTCCATTTTAGTTTTGAACAGTCATGATTGATATGTCCTGGATTCTTAAATTAATAAAAAATCACATCTGAATAATATTATTAATTAACTTTTTTATTTAGACTTATTATCTTATTATTTTTTATTATTATTACATTTATCATTCCAAAAATCATTCTTTACAGTCATATTGTTCTTAAAAATCTCCAAATGAGAAAATTATCCTTCAATAAATTTCACATTACTATCATCTAAATATTTCTTTGAAGTGATCTTCAAAGTTGATGTATTGGAAGCTCTAGAAGTTTTAGTAATAGAATCAACACCATTAATATATTTATCTTTATTAGAATTTCACTTAAATCTATTCACATACTACATTAAATTTATGATGAGATCATCAAGATTAAATTTTCTTAGATGTTTCATGTCATTAATAATTTTCCTCTTTTATTCCCTTTCTTTCATAAGTCTATTAATAATCTTCCCATCCAACTGATCACTAGTTGTTTCTTTCTCACTATGTGATTGTAAATCATTCACCATGATTATAAATAATTTATTCATATATAAAACATATTCTCCTAGTATAAAATCAAAATCTTGATAATAATCACATAATATAGCTCTTTTAGTTTCCAATAATTTAGAATATCTAAAATGTGTAATCTCCAACTTCATCAAAATACCATTATCTACCTCAAAATAAGAAATCTGGTTGTATATATTCCAATTCACAAAAAATAAAATAATATTATGGAATTTATAATTCTATTGATATTCAGGTTTCTCTTCTCTAGTAAAATTATAAATTTCCTCATCTGGAACTTTATAATTACCAATCATCATTTCATAAATATCAAAAAAAAATATTAATCATAAAATTATTCATTTGATCTCTCAAATACTCATAATTATCTCCATTAAAAATGGGTGGATAAATAGGATTTAAAATCTCTAATTTTATTATATGTTGATCTTTTATAGAAAAAATATTTTACCAACTTATATGTTAGTATAAGGAAAACATTACTGATGCTTAATTTAATGTATCCAACTAAAAATAAAAAATAGAAAAATTATACTTTCATGTCAAATATGTTCCCAATATAGAGGCTTCAAGAGGCATAAATTGAAGTTTTAAAAAACTTAAAAAATTATACTATCTTAAACAAAAAGAATTTTAGAATATAAAAGTTCAAAACTATCAGTGTAATTATAAATAAGTGCAATAAAATACAAAGGATTCAGAAGAAAAAACTTAATTTAATCAAACAAAATTAACAGAACATAGAATGTATGGGAAAAAATAATATAAAAATAATCTAATGGAGTTTTGGATAATAATATTTAAACCCTCAATAAAATTTATTAAATTATATACCATGTTTTTATACTCAGAACATATTTTATTTTAATCCAAAATGGATGGAGGATCAATACCCAGATCTAAAGGATACATAATTTTTTGAATTGAACCTATTCAATCAAATGATTAAAAGCACATGATTTAACCCTATATATTCCTTGAGAAAGTCAATAAAAAGTGCTTTCACTAGACTTATTCAATTTGAATCACAAGTTCTTATCCCTGGAACTTCTTTGAAGAAGTTCAAAAGTACAGTTCATATCCACAATATTCTTAGATCAGGCAGGATCAATATCACCAAGTTCTTATCTCTGAAAAATAATTGAAAAATGTTAGAAGAAAATGATTATAACAATAAAAATTAATGATTTTACAAAAAAATTCATAAAAATATAAGCCTTAAGACCACATTGAAAACTAAAACTATTGAAATATCTTTATCACTAAGAAGGTGATCAACTCTCAAAATTTTATGTTCTATTTTGTAAACAACTCTTGTTCCTTGAATCATCGACTGCCTGTTTATAGGCGATGGATGTAACAAACTTGTAACTGAATTTATGAGTACCTCTAACACAAATATTACTTCTAAAAAGATCAAAATATATTTCATGATATTTTATTTGTAAAAAGGTTTTTAGTGACTCCTTTATATTCTATAAATTGAAGTTAAATATATATATATGTTTGAAATTAGCTAGTCAAGAAGTTCTTAATTGAGAAGATAGAATCTCCACATTAAAGATTACTTTTTTTCAAGTAAATACAAGTACATTTTTAGTACATTGTGATTCATCAAAATAAAAGGATCTTTAAGATGAATCATTTTATAAAATGACTCAAAAATATCCCTACCAAAAATTAGTTTTAGGTGTCTTTTGATTATCAGAAAGATAATTCTATTAGTTCCCCTATCCTCCTATTATAATAGGAGGGAGTTATGTTTGAGGTTTTTTATGATTGTTATAATTTTTTTCTAGGTTGTGTGTTGATGTAGTGGTGAGTGGAGAAATATTACGGGTTCGAGAAGTTATACCCCATGCAAATAAATACATCAACCATGATCTCGATCGTATGATAATATTTTTTTCTCTAAATTTTTAGAAGAATTATCTTATCAAAAATAACTTTTTGGTCTTCATGGGTCACAAGTGACTCAAATATATTTTATCTTAGTCAGATCTGAATTTTCATCTATATAACTGAATGAAGTTCTTATAGGATTATGATTTTGATATCTTCTACACTCTGAGGAAAGGTAATGTGTTATCCGATGCACTAAGAATGAATTCACATGGTGATGTTTCTCGAGAAGTTAGGGATGAGTTGAGGATGATAGAAAATATTAAAAAATTTCACCTAGATATAGAAAAAGTTAGTGATAGAGTTTTTCTATATTAGATAAAAGTTTATTATTCCTTGTTACAATAAGTGGAGTACCAATTTAGATATCCCCACTTATAGTTATGGAGAGATCATAACATTTGTGGAGATTATCATGAGTTATGGTTAGAGGATGACCAATATCAGGTGTTCTTTCGGGGGAGATTTTTTAAGTTATAAATAAAAGTGATGGTTTTTATTAAGTTTAATAATCACCTCTAGCTATAAATCCTAGTATTTACAAGATATATCATTCTATGAGAAGTCATTTTTGGTGGTTTGGTATGAATAGGTCAATGGATAAGTTTATGTCTTAGTGTTTGTTCTATTAGAGGGTGAAAGTTGCTAATATAATTCCAATTGGTTTGTTATGGCCTATAAATCTTCCATTTTGTAAATGGGAGGATATATTGATAGATTTGATGGCTAGTTTGCCTCATGATTAGGGTGAATATTACATCATATGTGTGGTTGAGGATCAATTGATGAAGTTATCTTATTTCTCTATTATCAGGAATTCAATCATTATAGATTCTTTCAAAATTATATTCTTGGAGGAGGTGGTGAGTCTTTATGGGTTTATAAGGATAATAATACCTAATTTAGATCCTTTTTTACCTTGAGAGTATAGAAGAGTATCCAGTATTTTTTTGTATCTTAGTTATTCCTTAATAGTTCTTTCCTTCCTCAGAAAGATGGTTATATTGATCGGACAATCCAGATGCTAAAACACATGTTGTGTGCATGTGGTTTAAAACCATGATATAAAGATTCATGTTTTTTATGTTGTGGTTTGTGTTGATTTTTAGTGAAAGACTTTTCTACCATAGGGAGGATGAAAATTATCATTTTTGGGCATCATATTGGAAAAAATGTATTTATAGATTTATATATTGAGGTCCTTCTACAGTTAAAATAGAGGATAAAAGGACCATGTAACGTTTTAAGGTGGGTATATCATGGTTTTGGACAAAGTTTTTTGTAATGAGGGAAATAACCATAGATATTAAAGGATGGATCACTTTGTTAAGGCCCATGTTTTTTGATCTATATTGATCAAGATAAATCATGATATGGTTTAGTGTCCCCATGCCTTGGTTTAGTCCTTCAAATATTTATTATAAATTCAAGGTTCTATTTTATCTCATTCTGTTCCTTGATATTCTCTCAAACCCTATGCCATCACAATTATTCTCTTGGGTTATTTTGGATAAACTTTTTGGATTTTTAATCCCTTGTATTCATTTTATTGGTTTCTTATGATCTAAGGTACTCTTATATTCTTATTTTCTTTTCTTTATAAAAATGATATGATGATGTTTTTTTGAACCCTAATTAATTTTAGATAATTATTGAGGATAAGTTGACTTATTGTTTGTTTTTAAAGGATAATTATTAATATTTGGGTAATTGATCTTAGTTTTCTTCTTTTTTTCATTGTCGTTTCAATTGATATTTGTTTGAGCTAAGTTTTTTTATCCATTTTTGTATTGATGTAGAATCATACGGCTTTAGTTTTATTTGGGTGAAAATATGTAAATAACCTAATAAATGGTAAGTAATTAAATTAAAATTGGTGGGAAGTGGGTTGAAAATTATTTATATATTTACCTTATTTTTTATATTATTTATAAATTGATCATTGTACTAGCATGTTGTTGTGATTTAATGTTTTTTAAGATTTTTAATCTTGTTCATAATTGATTAAATAATGAAAATATGTTAAAATAATGAATAAGGTAGAAATATGGTATTTTGTTTCTTTTTTTATGTTTTTTTTGTTTATAGTAAATTGATTAATAAATGTTGAAGTATAAAAAAATGGTTTTCAAGTTTTTTGTTCTAGTATAATTATGTTTTCATGTTGTTATAATAGTGGTGGAGGTTTAGTGTAGTTTTTTCATGTTAATGGAGGATTTGATGTTGTGGGTTGTTGATAGGTTGTTGATGTGGTTGTTTGAGAAGGTTAATGTGGTTAGTATTGTAGTTTAGTTGGACTATATAAGAATGATGAAATAAATTTAAATAAATTAAATAAGAATAATGGTAATAGGTTTATATTGAATAAATTAAGTGATGAATGTGGAAAATTGAAGATATAGAAAAAATGGGGTAATTTAAATTTAAATTATGTGAAATTAGAAGTTCAGTTGTTTGAATTAATGTGGATAATGAATTAATATGGTTTATTAATGGATAATATAGTTTGTTAATGAAATATTAAATGAGAATAATATGTGTAGTGGTTGTGTTTTTTATACATAGTTTTAGTGGTTGTTTCAATCGTACTTAGAGGTGGTGGAGGTTTTTATTTTGTAGTGAATAGTTGTGGTTATAAAGGTATTGATAGGGAGTGAAATTGAGGTTTGGATTGTGTGTATTTATATAAAAATTTTAATTTTTTGTTATTTCTTACACACTATAACCTAAGTAAATATTGATACATATTTTTATATGTGGTTTTGGGTTCCTGGTGTACCCCTAACATCTATAATGTTAGCGATATGGATGTATGACTACTCCCCCTCTCCTAAACTCTCTTCCAAACATAGTGTGATAATATAGTGGTGATGTGAAAATGTTGTAGTGATAAATTTATGTGATTATGTTCTATGTGGAAGTGGTTACGTGGGATATAGTTGTGGTTATTCAGTTATGGTTTTGATATGGTATGTGGTATATGGTTATGTGGACATGGAATGGATGGGAGCATCAGTATGTATGTCATTGAGATGTGAAATAAACTAAATCAATAGGGAAGTAGGTGTGGGGAAACTTTCTTGATATAACTTTATGATCATTATAATATTATACTATTGTATGGATTTGGAGAGAAACCATTAGTGAGGTTGGGTTAGTAGATGACCTGAGATGGGAAATGAGTCAGTTTTTTGTTTATGCGCTAAGGTTTTAGTGAGTTTCTCTCACATTTTCATGAAAATTTCTAGAAAATAACCTACTGAGAATAATTTTATGCTCACTCTGACTTATATACACTATTTTTATATATTTTTAATGTATAACTAGTGATTATGATGGAAATTTATAACTTTCTATGTGAGTATTGTTTGGAGTTGGAGTTACTATCTTATAAGTTTTTTTGGTATTGGTTTTTTATTTATACATGACATTTCATGCATATTGTTGGATTATGGTTTGTTTTAATTATTAGATTTGGTTATTATTGAGGTATTATCTTTTAATTATAGGTATTTTAAAGGCTAATTATTTCCATGTTGTGATACTATAACCTTGGACGTTTTCATAAACCCATAGTCTATTATAGGTAGGTTTTAGGGGTCGTTCATGTCTTCACTATCATCTCAGGAGTGGTTCTAGTGGAGGCATGTCTTGATAATGTGATGGGTGAGACCAAAATTATACATAGAATAAATCAATTATATATTTCTTATATCTCATGAGTAACTATTTATGGTTCATGGTAAATTATCCTAGAACGTTATGTTAGGATTCCTTGGCAGTGAGCCTCAACTTATATTTATTTTAAAATTTATTATATTTGTGCCATTTTTTATGATTAATTTGATTAAAATTTTTCTATGATATAATTCCCTTATTTCATGCTTCTATGTGATAATTTATGATCATACACTTTTAGGTCTCTTTGTTATATTTATTGACACTTATGATATCCCATCCTCATATTTATTCTTATTATCCACTTTTTGGGTTTTTTAGCTAATCATTTTACTTTATGTATATTCCTAGGATTTCTCATGATATGATAAGAGTATAATGAGATATAGAAGTATATTATGAATATATAAAAGAATATATAGAAATATTCTCATTCCTTTTTTAAAATCAAAAAGTTTAGGAATGATATAAATATAGGGATAAAATTATATAACATGGGAGGATTCTACTTTAAGGGGGATATTTTTAAGAGAATACGATATTTAGGAGGATTTTTATCCTAAGGGGGAGTTAGTAATATTAATCATTGTATACAGATGAGTTATAAACTCAAAGGGAGATAAGTATTAATGTTTTCCTTATGAATATGAAAGTTCATTAAAATAATTTTGGACTTGATTTTTAATTTTTTTTTCTATTTAAGATCTATGGTTTGTGGTTTCCAAAAAGAGATAGATTTTTATGACAAAAGTGTCTTTTTAAATTTTCCATTCCTTTTGTTTTGAAAATCACAAAATATTTCTTAAATATTTAATTTCTAATTATTTCAGGTCCATAGTATTTTAATAATGTTTTTATAAGAAAATATATAACATTTTATCATACCTACATTAAGTATTTTAACTCAAAAAATAAATATTTTATCATTAAAATTTTCGTAATGAGTATGGATAAGATAAATATCATACTCTTAAAAACTATCAAAGTGAAAAACCACCATGATTATCATACTAATCTTGGATATGATTTATATTGTACACATTATTTGAAAATCGATCAATCTATCTAGTCTTTCATATTGACAAGATTTTTTAAATCGGATGATATCAATATAAATCATACCAACACTCATAACGATTATCATCGTACTCATTTCAATTTAATTTCCATACCCAGAAAACATAATTGTAAGTTTAGGAAATCATTTAAATCAAGATTATGTCATGAATTATGTGTTAATCAAAAACATGACTTGCTTTAAATTATCATATGTCCTTTGGAGTACCAGGTGTCCAGGTCCTCCTGAAAATCTCAGAGAAAATATAACCATTGGATATTAAGATGATCATTGGGATAAACACCTATAAATACCTGGTCACTTGAACTCATTTAAGATATGCTAGACTCTATAGATGATAGAGGAACTTTGCAATAGCTCTGGTGAATTTACTATTGTGTGTGAGAACTCTGAAGTTTACATAAATGAACTGCTTGTTCCTTATCCTTGTAATCTTAGAGTTCATACTTGCTTTGTAAAACACTGATTGTTGTGATTATGATCGAGGTCTTTCGAGGCTAGGAAGATAAATGATTCAATCAACTTCTTGATTGAGGGCTAGTGAGGATAGGTATACATACCAAATCTGATCATCATACCAAGGGCTTACCCTGGTGTGGGTAAGACATACATTATTGAATGTATAAATCCAGGGACCTTTATCCTAGGTTATTGGATACCCTTCTCTTTGGGTTAAAATATTTCAATATTCATTTAATTTTTTTTCTCATTTCTGCTACCATTATAATAGAAAGTGAATTATTTTATATATTCAATTTTCTATTTTTATTCTATTTATCATAATCGATTTGATTGCGATAATTTTTTATTACATCATGAATAATATTTTTGTGTTTTGTGATTATGATTAAAAATTTAATCCAATTATGATTCTATATAATTTAAGGTATAATAATTTGTTTAATGATCTGTGACTCTATAATAATATCAGAATCAACCTGATTATTAAATCTTTATAACAAGACACAAGGTCCCGTCTGTTTTTTTTGTTTAATAATGAAAGAGATGTTTTGAATACAAATTTTTTAATTCTATTAAACAAAATCTCTTTTAAATTAAAAATGAAAGTTTTTAAACTTAAAATTCACCCCTATTGTATTTTTCCATTTGTATATACATTTCGATCCAACACATAATCACTTTTTACTTTCAATCTCTTTACCCATAAAAAATCATAACCATGGTTTGACGTAACTAAATTTTACATCCTACCTAGAATGTAACTCTTTATATACATGGTATAATATTTATAATAAGTATTTTAACTCTTTATTCTAAAGAATACATCAATTCATAATATCAAAAAAATTATATTCAACTATAATAAAGTAGATAATAACTAAGTAAATAAATAATTTATAAATTTATACATGATATAAGAAATTATAAACATTTAATAAATAAAAAATTATAGACACCTTATAATTAAACTTGTTTTATGGATATTCTATAAATATAAATACAAATACTTTATATCTATATATCAAATATTAATACTTCATATTTCATTATTTATATATTTTTTAATATTAATCCTTTCATATTAAAAAATACATGATATTATATGATAAACTTTATAATCATATTGACATTTCATATTTTAAGTGAACATTTTATATATTTTAAAAATCAAACATTTAGTTTTATTTAAACCATGATTAAATAAACTAAAAACCTTTTTATAGGGTTTAAATAAATTCCTAAATAAGGACATTAATATAAAATTTTCTTATTATAATATATTTTTTACTATTTAATTTATTTTATAATTTATAAGAACATTATAAATTAATTAAACATAAATATCAACTTTAAACACAAGAAACATCCCCCTAAACATTTTTTATATGTTTTTTTATACGCTGGTGAAGGTTCTTCAAAATTTTAAGAAATTATGAAAATATAAAAACCCATGACCATTTTTATAAGACACCATGACATAGTTTCTCCTATATGACCTCTCTTTATAAATAAAACAATGGTCATTTTTAAAGATAATACACTTTTAATTGATCCTTAAAAATATACACTTTTGAAATCGTGACATGGTTTTACCAGGATATGTCATGATTATCTTAAGAGAATCATATTTCAATACTAACCATGAGTTTTTTATCGGTAAATCATGATGTGGAATTATCATATTTTAATTCTTATTTTTTTTAATAAAAAAATCCAAGACCATTTTATGAAACCATTATGTATTTTATAAAATTATTAAATCCCATTTGTTTTAATATAAAACTATATCATGGTAATTTAAAACTTCATGGACCATGATTGTTTTAAAATAAACATTTAATAGTTTTGGAAAAGTGTATTTTCCTAATTTATTTATCTATCTAAAAACTCAATAAAAATGATATGGGAATAGATCTAATGTCATTGAAGTGTTTTAGAGGGCAATGCCTTCCCAAAAAAATATAAAAAAAATAACCCAACATTCAATTATCCATGATCCATCTATTTATACTAAACTTAATAAAATTAATGAACATTGAATCCATTTTTCTTTGATGATATTATTTGTTCAACCATACCCACATGAGCTTGATATGGATCATTGATAATAATACAATCAAATAGTTACTCCTAGGTAATCCATGGTATTTTTTAATCTCCCAACACTTGGGAAGGATCCTCCCTTTCTCATGGTCAGATCAAACCTTTTTTAATGATAGATAAAGAGATAATATAATAGGATAAACCCTTATATATTATTAATTTTTGGATTTTGGGTGTTGGGATTTTTGATATGGGTTTGAGTAAGGGATAGAAAGATCTAGATTTAAATTTTGAAAATGTAGGTGGTGATTCACATCATTAATCACAAGTTCGTAGTGTGAATGATTTTTTTTAATGTGGATTCACAACTTGAGAGACTTGGTTTTTTTAATTTCTATCAATGAATGGTTTACAGCTTGATTTTTTATTCATTACATGAATCTTTATGGTTTATTTTTTAGTATTTCTATATTTTAATGTTTCACGGTGTTAAAGGATTTATTCACAACTTAAAATACCTCTTGTGTTTATTAGATCGAGTGCCTTGTTTTTTGATGGATGTGAACCATGTGAGGTTTACAGTGTAAACCAACCATTAACACCATGATTGGGATGATTTTTACTCTATCTATAAATTGTAAACACACCTAAATTTACCTCATTCTCCCTTTGATTATATTTAACATCAGGAAATCCCTAGGTGATTTTGGGAGCCCTAAAAACCTCATATCTTTGGCATTCATTCTTGGCTTATAGAGATTTGATATTGGTGATCCTGGGTGAGTTCTTCTTCTCTTTATCTCTAATTTTTCCAGTTTTCATTAAAAGGTTTCATAGTTTTTGTGTTTATTGGAGTTATAGGTTCTTTGGGATATTTTTTTTATGAGATATAATTGTGTTTTATATTTATTAAAGGACCCCTTGTGTGGTTGTGTCTCCATGGTTCATCCTCTCCTTCTTTGGATTTTTACAGTAAATCATAAATATTTTTTAAGGTGGGGGAATCATGTTCTATCCCTTTTTAGGTGAATCTCTGAGATTATAATGATTTTTCCTTCCATTATGTGAATGGTATGAATTGCCACGTGGAAGATAATAAATCAAAAAAAATGGAATTGAAAGGTAATGGTGTGATGCACATGTGGATTTCAGTTTTTGTGGGTATTGATATTACTATTTCATTATTTATTCTTATTATGGTAATATGTTCTATAATGTTTTATTTATTAAAAAAACCATCTAAATGGTTAGATACTTAAAGAAAATAAATGAAAATATTAATTTAAATATTCATGTTCTATACTTGACTTTTTGTGTGAGGCTTGGTGGCCTTGGTTGTGTGTGGATTGGTGGAATTTGTTGTGTATAGTTTGATGATTTTTTTGGGGCATGGTGGCCCTGGTTATGATTTGGTGGATTGACATGGTTGTTGTTCGGTAATAGTTTAATTGAAATGTAATAATATAAACTTATACAATAATGTGTAAATGTTTAAATAATTAATTGCTGTAAATTTAAATTGACAATTAAAAGGGTAATGCTTAGTGGATGAATTGTTAAATTAATTAATGGAAATCAAAACCTAGGCTGTTTCCCTTTATGTGGTGCTTGTGGTTGGCTATTCTATATTATAGGAAACAATTGGTGGAATGATATTAGTAGTATCCTAATGGTGGTTGTGGAAGTGTTTCTTGTGTGAACCAATAGGTGTGGGCTTATGTGAGACTACTATACACCAATATTCACATGTATTTTTCTCATGCACCCCACCTGAGTCAGATAACCTAACCAACACCTATAGAACTTAGTGGGTATTTTCCCTAGCATCGGGGATGGGGAGGATACATATTTATGACTTCCCACTCTCCCCCACACTCCCTTCAACAGTAGCTTTAAGTGATAATAATGGTGGATGATGAGATATGTGGTGGAGGTTATATGTGGTAGGTGAGAGAAATGATGTTGATTTCATATGCGGTAATGATACCCAACTACCCTAGTAATGTGATATGTGATATGTGGTTGGTGTCCCAAGATGTGATATACAGTTGGTTCTGTGAGACATGATATATAATTAGTTCATCATTGGTGGAAATGGAAGGGATGGGAGAAAAGGATGTATACTCATTAGGTGAGATAAGAAAATAAGTATGGAAGGTGGATGTGGGGTGAATTTATATACATTTTTATGATATTAAATTACTACTCCTGGATGTGTTATTTAGTGAGAAATCCTTTGTGATTCGAAGGGGAAAACTAGTTAACTTTTTGAGGTATTGGTTAGTTTTGATGTTTGTTCATTGGGGCATTAATATTCTCTTTTCACTTTTTCATGAGAGACCTTTTTTCCTACAGAGTATAAATGTTCTGCTCAAACCATATATATTTAACTATTTATTTTAGGTTTCAAGGAGGACTTTTGGTAATCGGTCAGGATAATACTAGCATTGATCCCATAGTTATTTCTATTTTTTCAATAAGATTCTTTTATAATTGTCTTATTTTTTGATACATTTGTATCTATTTTTTTTCATGCATTTTTTTATTTTACTTGTATGTGATTTTGGTATTATTACCTTTCATGGTGATTGGTTGGTGGTGTTTTCTATATTTTCTTGGGATAATTGAGGGTAATAACTCCCATATTTGTGCAATATACCCTTGGTGCTAGTCTACAATGCAGGTCCAACTATAGGTGGTAATCGAAGGGGGGGGGGGTTACTCTTCATTACCTACATAGGAGGGGTACCAGTGGATGGGATTATGACAGAGTGGTGTCAAAGATGATGGTTAAGAGATAAGGTAGAGTTTAGAGTTAGGCACTGGTGAGGATTATGTGAGTTAGTGGGGAAATATTGTTAGCCAAAAATGGTATGTGATGATTGAAAGGGAGATCATCTAGGACATAGGATTTTAAATCCCCCTACAATAAAATTAAAGGACCTTAATCTCTTTTGTATAGAGACCTAACATAGGTTCATATATCATACTTTATTGAGTTCTATTTTTAAAGGGGTGGTTTTTGGAATGAATAAATTAATTAATTAAATGAATATAAATAAACCCATTTCTTTTGAACATACACTACCACAAAACTGGGCAAGGCCAGTGCCACCCCTTTATCAGCGCTAACGAAAAAGCGCTGATAAAGGGGGGGCCTTTATCAGCGCTTTTTTTTAGCGCTGATAAAGGGACCCCCTTTATCAGTGATTTTTTTAAAAGCGCTGATAAAGGGTCGACTTCAAAAAAAAGTAAAAAATATATTAATATATAAATATAGTTATATAGTTATATTTATATAAATATAATATATAATTTTTAAATATATTTTAGATAAGTATAAGTGTACATTTACACTTAATATACTTAATATATAAGATATTTAGTGAAAATGGATTCTTAAAAAATTTAAAAAATATTTTTAATTAATAATTTGATAATTATTATGGAGTAATAGTAATTTAATAACAATTTGAAGAATAAAAAAATAAAAAAATTAAAAAAAGATCCAAAATATGTTGAAAACACAACTCAAACTTCAAACGGCCATAACTTTTGATCCGGGTGTCCGTTTGAGCTCTACCACATATCAAATCAAAGCATGCGACGAGCTCTACGTCGCTGTGAGTGGGGGGAACTCTGGTTAAGTGTTTTTCGAGGCCAAAAGAGGCCCATAAGGCCTCAAAAACTGAGTTTTTTGTCGGGGTACCCAGATTTTTTAACATTTTGTGGATTTTCAACCTCATTTAAGGGGGTATTATTGGCATTTTTTGGTGGGGACTAAATTTATTCTAAGGTATTACATTCATATTGATATTATGTATTTGAAATTTCATCATTTTTTATAATTAATTGCTATTTATAATCAAATATATAACTATATGTACATATTTTTTATATATTCACACCTAAAAATTAAAATTTTTAAATAAATAATTAAACATTTTTACATATAAAATATATTAGCTTTATCTAAATAATAACTAATATCCATTTTATTTAAAATACAAATATATGAATATTTATATATCTACTATATATTAATATAACTATACATATATTAATATAACTATATATATATATTAGTATAACTATATGTATATATTAATATAACTATATATATATATATTAATATAACTATATATATATATATTAATATAACTATATATATTAATATAAATATATATTACTATACGAATAAATATAACTATATATATATATAAATAAATAGATATATCATGAATAAGATAACAAATCAATATAGGGTAGTGGCAAAGGCTTTAGGTGCGCAGGGGGGAGGTCTCGAGATCAAATCCGGGTGGAGGCACGGGTGCACGCGCAAGGTTGATTTAAAGGGCTAGCACTGATAAAGGGTTTAGGCGGTGCAGGCGGGCGCTGGAGGTGCGGGAAAGCGCTGATAAAGGGGGGCTCAAGTGCTGTAAAAATCCCCACTACGATTGACAGTATTTTTTTTATCAGCACTAAAAAAAAGTGCTGATAAAAGAGGTCTTTATCAGTTCTTTTTGGAGCACTGATAAAGGGGACCCCCCCTTTATCTTCTCTGGCTTTATCAGCGCTTTTCTAGCGCTGATAAAATCCGTATTTGTAGTAGTGATAGGTGTTACTACCTTCCTTGAAAAGATTCCAGTTGTTCACCACGCACATGTTGTCTGATTTGGATATGTTTAACAGGATAGCCTCATTAAACATCAGAGTTATGATCCTAATTATGAGGATACGTAGTGTCAATGGATGTTGTATGCTTTTCTATATCAGATTATAGAAAATTATGAGGATAGAATCTTGGATTTAGAGATAGATCACTATTAGAAGAATTTGAAGATCACTTTTGACTTTAATTGAGCTTGATCTGAGTATTGGGTTCCCCTAGAATTTATTCATTTGATAGTAAAATCACATCAATGGTGGATGTTGTATCTTGAGGAGAGGGAGGAGACTGATGTGTTATAGGCTGACTTCTAGAAGGATTTTAAGTCTTCGTTTTTATCGATGATGGAAAGGGAAGTGAATAGGAAAGCTTTTTTGTCCCTTCAATAGAATAGTACGAGCATTATAGAGTTGAGGATTATGTTTAAGGACCTGATGTGATTTTCACATGATGTCTTTCCAAATGTGTGTTCTTGACCATGATGCTTGGAGGAGGTGTTATGCCCCTCACTTTATTTTGCAGTCTCCCTATTTACAATACCTATGTATTTAGAGCTGTAGAAGAAGCTGGATGTGATAGAGAGGGTACATGAGTGGGCTATAACACCCCTAGTTGAGGGTCATAAGGGACCTACAAGGAGAAAGGAATCATATGAAGGATTTTAGATATCGGGCTTGTCAAGATTATGATTGGTAGGGAGATGGCATCAGTATCCAACATCACATTTCTCAAGAAATAGAAATTATCATATATCTTCAAAGAGATCACATATTTTTTGATTTGTTTATGGATTTTGTTATCATAATTATAAACAATGTCCTTTATCCCTACAGGATTAGTATGGTTTGGGTGATCAAGTATGTTTTTTGTAGTGGTAGTAGTTTCCCTCAAGGCTGTATTAGTAGTGTGTATTTACATCTTATGTTCTTTAGCCTATTTATTATCCTTTTACTCGTCCAAGTGGAAGTGTAGATAGAAGAGGGTAGACATAGAATGTACCTCACCATCAGGGATCCATTCCAAATATTGAACATGGAGGTTGTCCATAGTGAGGCCAAGGAGGCAGTTAAAGTTAGATTCATTTGATAGAGGCACATGTTCTAGAGGGTCTAGAGATCATTCATGGTATGATAATTTTATTGTCTATCATGGTTTCTTCATTTTTTGATTTTGGAGCTTCATAATCATTTGTTTTACCCACCTTGGTCTAATAATTGAGACTAAACATAGAGAGGATTTCTATGACCCTGATGTTATCCATACAAATAAAAGTACGTGATAAGGTTTTTTATGAGTTCTAGGAATATATAATGATGATAGGAAAACATCAGTAATTGGGATATTTCATTGTATTTCAGATATAACCATATTGTTTCATTCTTGGCATGAATTGGTTTTATTCTATTCACACAGTTTTTGATTGTTTATAGAGGATGGTCGAGCTATCTAACATGGGGGAAATGTGTGTTGTTTACCAGTAAGAAATGATTCCAAATGGGAAGTGGGTGAGTAGACACCCTCCTTTAATTTTTGTCTAATTCTTCAATAGAGTCATTGAGAGATCAGGTGATGAAATACCCCATAGTTTTTATGAAATTTTTGTATATTTTTCTTGAGGAGGTTATGACACTACCCCCTTAACATGATGTCATGTTTGGAATAAATTTATATTTAGATGCTGCATATATTTTAGGGGATCCTTATTGGATGTCACCCTCAGAGTTTTGGGAGTTGAGGACCTGTATTAATGTTCTAATGTAGAGAGATTTTATCATTCCTAGTGTGTCACCATGGGGAGATGTAGTTCTTCCCCTAATAAGTAAGATGGATATCCTAGGTTGTTTATAGACCACTAGAGGATGAATTAGGTGAAAATAAATTACCATTACCCTCTTATAAGAATTGATGATCACTTTGAATAGTTTATGGGAGCTAACCAGTTTTCTAGGATTGATCAGTCTTGATATCACCAACTATGGTTAAAGGATTAATATATTCCAAGGAATTATTTTTGGTTCCGATATGGGTACTTTGAGTTTGTAGTTATGATGTTTTGTTCCATGAACACACCATCTATGTTCATGGGTGTAACGCCTTGACCCCAGTTACTTAGAGTCGATGTATTACTATATAACATTGGCATGATCACAAAAGATCAAGTCTCGAAAGACTGATTAGTTTAGTAGCCTTGGAAACACTAGATACCTTCATAAAGTTTACATTACATCATAAAATAAAAACTCCAACAACATAGTCTCCATAGTCTACACTCATATCCCCTCATATTATCCCTTTAGTTCATTCATAAAATACTTCTTCACATTCAAGAAAAAATAAAACATATAAAGGGGTGAGCTCAGATGCCCAATAAGGAAAACAATATAGCAGAAACATTCATAAATAAGCATAACCATTTAAGGAAATGTATAAATAAAACAAAAGCATTTTAAACTTGAACTTAAGCATAATATGGTAGAAATAAAATGAAACAATCCCATTTACTTATTCACATGGATATTATACTAATCGAATAATCACATGCAATATCAATAACCACTTTCATAATGATGGAATCCATAATGCCAGACTATCATAACCACATAGCCAAGGCCTCATGCCAAGACTACAAATAAGATTTTTTCAAGGACTCGTGCCAAGATACTAGTTTGTCTCATGAGACCTACCGATGCATCAAGGAGATATAGCGGTCTCCACCTGTCAGTTATTAAGTCCAATGCATTCCTCATATGAACAGGTTTAAACATAACATAAACATTCGTATTAAAACTAGAATAAGAAATGTCAATACTTTCTCCATAAACCATTAATGGTATAAAAATAACACATCCACAGTCAAACATATCAAAAAACCTTCAATACAATATGAAAGTTTTGTATCATAATAAATCAACTTCAAATAAACATAAAATCCATCAAAGGATGTTGACATAGATTAAATCAAAACTATTTGAGAGAACTATATCTTTTTTTTGAAATCATTTAAAAGTCACATAATTATATAAGAAAACATTTACTTTAAAAATATTCTTATAAGCTTTTAAGGTAAGCTTCTAAGTTTTTAAAATGGTGTAAAATAGCCTTACCCACCGTATAAGTTAAAAAAATACATTCTTACCTTAATTTTTTCAAAAAGGTTAAAAAAGGACCTTGTTTGGAAAATGACATAAATATTCCATTATAAACTTGTTATAAAAAGTCAAACAAGGGTATAAATGACTTTAACACATATTCTGTAAAATATTAAGAATGTTTTGAAATACATTTTTAAAAAACATGTATGTGGATGATAAAGAGGTCCCAGTAGATAATCACGTATAAACAACCTCGAATAATGAAGAGATTGTGAAATAAACCCTTACCTTGTACTTTTCCTTGGTTGAGGGTAGGTTAACCTCCTGTATAATGGTGAAATAATTGTTATTAAATTATACAAGAATCATATACATTAATATGATATCATATATGATCTTTTAACATTGATTTGTTTATAATATCTTAGTATTATCATCGTTTCGGGTGTTAACTTACTCGTTTTATTTTATATATCTTGTTACATAAGCAGTGTTTGTTATGGATAGGTTGTATCTTATTCATATCCATAATTATATCAAGTCCTTAAACATTATTTTTAATCATAAAATGAGAATTATAATTGCATGGATACGATGGGGAATGAATCTCATCGCGTTCGTGGAGATAGTAGTCCGTACGTACGCACGAGAGACAATATCATTCTTTTGATATTAAAATAATATATAATTGGATGATATATAATATATAAAGAATCATTATCATTTTATATTTATTATTTACATCAATTACATATCATTATCATATCCATCCAAATAATAATGTTTTTGAATAACAATTACACCACGATGTGGAGACGGTAAGCCGTACGTACGCACGTATGGTGACATGTCATTAAAAGGATAGATAGAATACTGAATATGGTTGTACCATATTTATAATAATATCACAGTATATAGAATATACTAGAGTTATTATTTTATAAAGGAAATAACAAATAAATAAGAAGTTGAAGAAGAAAGGAACTTGAAAAAGGGTGGTGAAAACATTACCTCTTCTTCGGGTTCTTACTTTTGATTTGATCAAAAGGGCTCCTTAGGTTGGATTTATGATCAAACTAATACCTCTAGGTTGAATTTAGGGAAGTTTAGAGAGTATTTGGTCAGGTTTTGGATGAACCAAAAGTATTTGAATGTGTTAATAATTGGTTATAATTTGTGTCATTTTATAAGGGGGGGAGGGGCTCTTTAGAAAAAACTTAAAGTACTAATTTATAATAAATTCGTATTCTGTTTATAATGGCTCCAAAGTGGATTATTAAAATTATAAGGTAGGTATGGGTCTAAATCCAATCAAAAAATATATTTTATATAGGTTTGGGTTATTATATTAACCTTATCTTTTATTTTTAACTCTTAGTTAATTAGATTGACATTTACCATGTCACTTTGTATTTTTATATTATATAGTTAATAAACTTACTATATACATCCAAGAGACCCCAAAGTAGTCCATTAATGATACACCTATCATTATATAAGTCCTTTGGCTGAAACTTATATTTTTAGGAATAGAATATCAATTAATAATATAATACTTGTTTTAAAAACTCATTTAGGTCAATTTTGAACATATTTAATAATTGATATTTGTTAAAGTCTTATAAAATTTATTAATTAGAACCAAATTAATTTAAGAAATCCTAACATTTTATATTAACAAATAAAATTCGTGTATGTCATCAAAACTTTCAAATTATATTTATTTAACTTTTATAATACCAATTATTTGATTCTTTCATTAATAAAGAAAATACTGCATCATTATTGTGTCATAAATAAATTTAATTATTAAATGTCTAAAAATTATAAAAAAATACAATTATGTAGTAAATATTTTTAGATTTATAATTAATATTTATAGTATAAAATACAACATATATAACCCTATGTAAAATTTTTTTTTCTAAAAATATATGCTTATGTCATTTTTGTATTTACTTTAACTTAATTAATATAAAGTGTCATTATCACTTAAAAGTGACTCCATGGGGTCCAAAAATCGACCTAAAGATTCCCATAGTTGGACATGTATCAACCAATAGGTTTAAGACACGTTTTAGAATAATTTAGTATTATTATAATATTATTTTTTACCCTTATTTACCGGATTTATCCTTTAACCATGACAAATAAAATATTAACCGATGTAATTATTCAAAATGTCTGAAAATAAAAGTTAACTATTTAAACAATTTTGAAATCCTGATTATAAATATGGAATCCATTTTTCTAAATTAATAACACAAAAGTGGCAAAATTTTATTTAAAATTAATTCCTGTTGTCGAAACAAAAAGCGTGTTTTTAACAAATAATAACTATCAAAAGATTGACACTTTCTTATGTCCAGTTTAAATATGAAATTATGCCCAATGAACAAAATTGGATTAAATGGTAAAATTATAGTCTAAATATACTTTAAAATCACTAAAATACATAATTTATCACTATTAATTATTTCGATTTAAAAAGTTGTTTTCAGTTAAAATATAGTATTTTTCACTATTCACCCAAATATGAAAGTTATCAGAAAAACACCAAAACTTTATCGAAACTAAATTATTATGTCCCGATTCTAAAGAAGAAGTTTATTTTGTCAAATTGAATATATAAAAGTTTCAAATATTGGATTAAAAAAGGCTTCTCCATTAAATGGCGGTAAAATTTCATTTTTTAAAAAATACTTCTTTTTATCTGAAAAAATGTATTTGTTCTTACATTTATGTATAAGAAACTCATTATATGGATTCTAAAATTATAAGGATAATATAATGTTCAAAATTTAGTTAATACTATTCATAACCGCTTTTGAACGACTTGTTTGGTAAGTCATGGTGCGCTAGAACTTGATATTGCGTGTAGTGAAAGTTATTGAATTACTTTGAAGAAATAACGTTCTATGAAATCTTAGGGTGTTACAATGGGACTCATGATCTCCATGTTTTGTGAGTTACTAGACCAGTTTTTAGTCATGTTCATTAAAGGAATTATCATATACTAGAGGCCAAAGGAGGATATTTATGAGAACCTCGAGATCATCTTGAAGACTCTTCAACACCACAAGAAATATGGAAAATTTTCCAAGTTAAAGTTTTTGATGTGAGAGGTGTATTTCATTGGACATATAGCATCCTAGTAAGTATTTGTGGTGGATCCAAAAAATGACGAGGAAATTATCTCTTGGGAAGCACCCAATACTATAGTAGAATTTCATAATATTCTTAGTCTCATAGGTCATTATTAGAGGTTTGCGTCTGATTTATCTTGGATTTCATCCCTACTAATATCCTTGAACAGGGAGGACCAAACTTTTATTTAGACTGGTCAGTTCCATTAAACATTCAACTACTTGCAGAAATAGTTCATAAGTGCCCTAATTCTTCAGTTTTATAAGGAGGTCATGATGTTTGAGGTGTTTTGTGGTGCTTACTACTTGGGTTTGGGGTGAGTCTTAATGAATCAGTGAGCAGTGATCTCCTATGGATTCATGAAGTTATTCCCCTACAAGAATAACTACACTAACCCTGATCTAGATATGGAAGAAATGGTTTTTTACCTAATTTTTTAGTGACATTACCTTATCTAGGAATTCTTTATGGTCTTCACATATAAAAATACTTAAGTATACATTTTCTTAGAATGAACTGAATCTAAAATAGTGGATTTGGATGAAGTTTCTCCAGGTCTATGATTTCAAGATCTATTATACACTATGAAAGGTAAACATTATGACAGATGTACTGAGAATAAGGTTATTGATATCCATTCAAGAATATGAGGATACCTGGGGGAGAGAAATGAGTTAGTGTCTCTACATATCAGAATAGGGGTGTTTGATGAATGAGGATACTTATTTCAGATAATTGTAGATCCTAATTTATTAAAACAAGTGGAGGAGTCTTAGTGGGAAGACATAGAGGCACACGTGATGCATGATCAAGTCATTTAGGATGACTCTTATGAGGGATGGTTAGAGGATAGAAAACATCAGTTTATATTCAAGGTAAGAATGTATATATTTTTGATAATATATGAGGGAGACCTCTATGAGTTTCATATCTCACATTTATAAGTTCACCCTGGTGTATCTAAGATGTACCATAGCTTGAGGAGGTATTTTTGGTGTATAGAGATGAAGCGGTCAATGGAAAATTTCATGGGATTATGCCTAGACTATCAGTAGGTGAAGGAAAATCATCATGTCCCTAGAGATTTTCATTATCCCATGGAAATCCCCAAGTATAAGTGAGAGTACATATTTATGGATTTATTCATTGGGTTACCCTATGATCAAGGTAGGTGTGATGTTATCTGGGTGCTTATGGATTGAATGGTAAATCCAAATCACTTTCTAGTGATCTAGGAGTCAAGTACCATGGATTTTATGAGATGGTATGTAGAGGATGTGGTGAAACTTCATATAGATTTAAGGAACATCATTTCTAATTGATACCCTCAGTTTAATTCATGTGTATATTGATATTGAATCATGCCTTTATCTTTCAGTTTTTCCTTAACACTTCTTTCCACCCCTAGATAGACAGACAGACGAAGCGTACCATCCAAATTCTAGAGGATAGGATGCAAGCATGCATCTTAGATTTTATTTCATTATGGATTTGAAACCTACCTTTGGTTGTGTTTTCTTATAATAACATAGATCACTCATCCATCAGTGTGTCCCCATTTAAGGTGTTGTATGGGAGGCAATGTCGATCCCAGTTGAGATGTACTAAGATTGGGGATGTAATAGTTCTTGGTACTGATGTGTTGTAGGAGAATATTCGGGTGGATTATGAGAAGACAAAGGTAGTGTAGGATCTCTAGAAGTCATATGTTGATTGAAAGAGTAGGAATTTGGAGTTTGAGTTTGGGGAAAATCTTTTCTGGAAGGTTTACCTTCAGCGTGAGGAGTGGAAGTTTGGTCGAGGGATCAAGATCTCACCTCAGTTTTTTATACCCTTCAAGGTGTTGGAGACTATTGGTGAGGTTTCTTATCATTTGGCCTTCCCCCCATAGTTGGACAAATTTCATGATTTCTTCCACATGTTTGAGCTTCATTACTGTCTTCACGATGATTCCCATGTCATTGACTGGGGGGAGTTGGATATCGTGTATGACATGACACTCATGAAATGACTAGTCAATATTCAAGATTATTATGAGAAGTTACTATGAGGGCATGTTATTCCCTTGGTTTGAGTCTTATGGAGGCATGATGACCTAGAAGATAGTACTTGGATTCAGAAGTCATATATGTGATCCCAATACCTAGAATTATTTCCTCTAGATGTTTTAGTTATATTGATGTTGGATTTTCTTTATAGTTGTATGAATTATTACTATAATTTTTTGAGATCTTTTTGTAATGTTTTGAGGTCTTGTTTTATCCTAGTTTGATAGGTTTCTCTCAGTGGAGTGTTTGGTTATTTTTGGTAGTGGGTTCTTTCCTTTTCTAGTTGGTTTTGAATATCAAGGATGAGAATAATTTTTGAGGAATATAATGTAATGGACCTCACCCTTCCAACCCATTTCTTCCAAATTTTTGGGTATAGAGAGCCCTGAGATGGTTTTAAGGAAGGGAGATGAGGATTTGAAGTTGAATATGAAACTATATATGGTGATTCATGTCATGATTCCCCAGTCTATGAAGTGAATGATTTTTTTAGGGTAGATTCATGACTT
The DNA here is from genome assembly GCA_963277665.1 of Viscum album. Lineage (NCBI taxonomy): Eukaryota > Viridiplantae > Streptophyta > Magnoliopsida > Santalales > Viscaceae > Viscum > Viscum album. Next base: position 1,082,080,248 of record OY728132.1, read on the forward strand.
GGGATACATGGTTTCCACAATTTCATTCCATGATTAGTTCATGACATGAAGTTTTTTCCAAAAAATAAAGGTTCATGTTGGAGTTTTTAGTGGTGTTGTCTTTGAAGGTTTTATAGTGTGAAATGATTTATTCACAACGTGAAATCCTTATCGAATTTTTTTTGGATCGGGAACTTTGTTTTTTGGTGGATGTTAACCACATAAGGTTCAAAGCATGAAACATCCATTCATTCCATGAATGGGGAGATTTATAGGTTGTTTATAAATCCTAGACTCCCATAACTTTCTCTCATTATCCCTTTGATTCTCTCAAAAATAAAGAAATACCTAAGAAATTTTGGGAGCCCTATTATCCTATCATATTTGGTGTTCATCATTGGATTTCATAGATTAGATATTAGTGATCATGGGTGAGTTATTATTCTCTTTCTCTCTAAGTTATTCCATATTTATTTGGATCTTTCACAGTTGTTTTGTTGATTGGAGTTGGAGGTTTATTGGTTTATTATTTTTATTATACATAATTATGTTTTATTTTTATTAGAGGATCCTTTTTGTGGTTGTGGCCCTGTGGTTCATCTTCTCTTTCTTTGGATTTTCATAGTGAAACATAAAGATTTTTTAAGGAAGAATATTCTAGTTATCTCCATTTTTATGAGAATCTATGACATTATCATTATTTTTATTTATGTTGGGTGAATGGTATAAATTTGCATAATAAAGATAATAAATGGAACTAATGGAATTAAAAGGTAATTTAACCATTTAAAGAGTATTCTCAAATCAAGAAAAGTTGAATATACCTTTTCTGTTCTTGACTTGTTGCATGTTTGTGGTGGCATTGGTTTTTAGCAATTTGACTTGGTTGTGTGTAGTTTAGTGCCTTTGTTGTTTGTGTTTTAGTGTCTTTGGTTGTGATGTGGCATCTTGAAATGGTGGTTGTTTACTAGTGATTAAATAGAGTTAGAATCTAAGAACACCATTTTTCTTCTGGCATGTATCCTTTTAATTATTTCTTAAATATCTTGTTTACATGCTTTGGCTTAGACCCTAAAGTCGGGCCATGGACTGGTTGGTTTGTTTTTGAGAATAAGGGAGTAGGGTGAAATGTAGGTTGGATTTAGGCCAATTACACACCATGTAATTAGAATATATGATGTGTATTAATTACCTCATGTGTAATGGTATGGGTAGAACCCTTCATACTGTGTAAATGGATTTACTTAGGGGGGGACCCAGATCCTTACACGTCGTGTAATGCATTTACACATCAGGTAAATTCCTGAGAAGTTTTAAAAAAATAGGAGACATGGGATCCCCATTTTCAGAGACTCAACCCTCCCCTCTATGATGCAAGATCAGCCCCCAAGGATCCCTAAGGTAGTTTATTCCACTATTCTTCCATCCAGAATCTGATTTCTAATCCGTCTATCATGTTGGAAGTGTGTTGGTAAGTGATTAATTCCTCTAACTCCTTTCATTTTTCTTCTTTCTATCAGCTATACTATCTTGATGCAGGCTCAAATTCCCTATTTTTAGGGCATTGATTTTTTTCTTTAGATATATTCAAATACAATCCAAAATAGATGCTGAAATTAGATGAGAAGAGTTATACAAGAACGAGATAGGTCTTCTATAACTCATCCCTTAAGCTTCATCATTTTATAAATTGCTGTGTACAAACGCAAATTTCATCTAGAATCAACTATTTAATTAATAATATGTTTTTGGAGTCTTTAGAACCATGTTATAAGAACTATTCTATATATGTCATTTATTATTGGTGTTTATGTCCACAACATTGACCACCCCATGTAGAGTGATTTACATATTTGATTTTTTAGTGGTATGAAATACTTTTTTGAGACCCCATTCAGGTGTGCTTTGGTTTGAACATGTTAATGGTAAGACTACTTTAATTAGATAACTATTGGATTATAATTGTTATACTTCAGTGTCACTTGACCCACCTAAGGTAAGTTCTTCAACATGATTAATTAATTGTAGATGTAATTGTAAAGTATGTTGTATATATATGACTTGGCCTAATTTAATTAAAGTGAATGTTTGGTTTCATATCGTATCAACCCTTTACAGTTATGGTGGAATGAACCAAGTGAAATTATTATGAAATTAATGAATTAAATAATGGATGCATTCCCCTTAGCCTTGTCACACTAATGAATGTCAAGGATTGAATCAAGTGAACCCCATAAAAGGTATAGTTAATTACATGGCCTTAATTATTAAATTAATAATTGTAAGGTTCATAATTACATATGTAACTTGACATCATTATAGGAGTGTTCCGACTTGAGTAAGATTTTGGATTCCCGAGATAATTCCTTAAACACTTGTGGACACTATTCCGATTCAAGGATGTCGGTTTCCTTGGTTGAGACCCACCTTGGAACCAGATCCTATTATATTAGTGTATACTCGGTATGACACTATAAAACCCCTCCTTTCTGTTATAGGATTCCTTGGATACACTCCTACGATCCAACTTGGCTTCTATAGACATGAGGTTCATTGGTTACATCCTTAGGCCTAGCCATTTCTTATCCCATTTCACCTTGGATGTATTCCTTGTACTTGGTTAGATCACACTATTATAGATTGCATTGGAATATGATCCTTGAATTACACTCTTACCCCTATATACAGGCTACAATTACTACTAAGTTAGTGACCCTTTGAGGTCTAGGTTTCCTTGGTTATTACCGTGGAACCTCTTCATTATTAGTATCATCAGGTTACCTTATTATGTCTTAGAACCTTCACTATTACTATCATGAGGTGATGTTAGTGCTGTTTTTTACCTCACATGACCTAATTATATAAACTAGAACTTAATTAACTAATGAACAAGTTATATGTTCAGACACCAGCTCAGGGATGAAGTAGGTACTTGGGTATTTATGTAATTGTACTTATTTACTTTTATATATGCATGGTTGTACATTGTTTCAATTTATATTACATGTACTGAATGTTATAGATGTTTTTTGTGGTGTCCTACTAAGATTTATCTCACAAACTATCTGGGAACCATTGGTACCCAGGCTGAATATATGTATGGAGGTGTTGACAAAGGGAAGCGTACCACTTCAGACACTTGATTGCTTAGGATGGAGATGACAGTAGATGATCGAGATGGTTCTCAAGATGTTGGGGATAGTTTTTGGATTAATTTTTTTCTACTTTTTTATAGAATTTATTTTATTCTACTCTATACCATGTTTTCTATCCTTATAGAACATGAAACATACCATCATCAACTACAGTATATTTGATTAGTTGTTACGTTTTAGTTTATTTATCATGTTTACTTATACTATGTTGTTTAACTATATTACTTATACTATTTACCTATTCTTACATGTTGTCCTTTGTGATACCCTCGGGTAAGGAGGGAATAGTCTTCCCATGGACACATGTTATTCCCTCGCTTCTAGTCAGCATTATATAGCATTTAGGTAGATGTGCTTGAGGCCACGTGGCCAATCGAGCTCTGACACTTCTAAGTGGAATCCATGTATGAGACATAAAAAGTGGTATGAGAGGATTTACTTTCTTGATTTACTATTTAGAGAAAATATACAGGATAATAGTATTGATTAGGAACTTGGTTATAAGTCATTCTTGGGTGTAGCTAACCCATGTTGGGGCTAAATGTAGAGTTTCTTGAATTATAATTGTTGTTCGGATTTTGCCTATTATAGTTGATATCACTTCACCATTGGCTGACACACATATTGTGTTATGGTTACTATTAATATTCTTATTAAGGATATTATACAATCATTGGACTGATGATATGAGGATAAGGATCATTGTTACATGCATCATTATAAGCACCTTAAAATCGCATATCATGCATATTGGAATGCCATATAGGTGCATTTCACTACTTGAAATTCTTGATATGTCTGTGATTGTTGAGTGACCCTTTTTTATATATATATATATACTTGTGATGAAATTAGGTGGAAATTTAGTGATTTCTAGTTTCAATTCATGAGGTGTTATGACCCCTATTGGTTTGGAATGTTTAATTTACTAAGTCGAGCCATTCGATTAAAATCAGATGGGTGGCGTTTTCATTAATATGGTTTATGGGCCCTAATTCCTTGGGAATGGAGATCCATTTCAAATAAACATTTATATAAGTTATAATAAAATGAAAACTATAAGAAATTGACATATGAAATTACATGGTTTCCCGTAAATGAAGATTCAAGTTTCTATTGACCTTTCATCTATTGGAACCCATGAAACTTAAACATGAGAACTTACCAATACCTAGACTTATAAGAGAGTAGTTGGGGTTGTATACCATGGGTAGTGGACCCTTTACTTACAATCATATTCCATTAGTTTTTTTATCTATCTACCTAAATCTTGTTCTGAGCCATATGATTGAAATTTTTTGACCAATGCTACCACAACGTCCTCGTGTCATGCACAAGGAGGGTGGTGAAGACCATACTCAAGACATGGTGGGATCTAAGGTGCCAGTCCTATTTCCAGGAGTTACACTTGAGGCACCACCTACTAGAACAGATCTAGGAACTTATTCTCAAGTTCATTATAGTTTTCTACTTCTGATGTTGTCCATGAATGGTTCTGCACATCCTGTACCTACGATGGATGATTTGACCCATGAGTTCCAGTAGTAATATCCTACTACCTTCTTAAGGATGGTGGTCCACATGCTATTGAGTCTTAACTAGAGGCCACCCTATCTATCTTTGAGCATCTAAATATACCTCTAGAACAAAGGGTTAATCTTACTACTTACATGCTATGTGATTCAAACAAGCACCGCTGGGATGTGATTAACCAGGCTAGTCACCTTCATCGCATGGTATGGGATAACATCAAAACTATCATCTATGATTATTTATTTCCTCATATTATGATATATTATTGTTCTAGAGAGTTCATACATCTTGATTAAGGTTCTACGTTAGTTATGTATTATTCAACGCATTTTGTTGATTTGAAACACTTTGCACCACTTCTAGTCAGTGATGAGATTTCGCATGCTAGATGCTTCGAGGATCAGCTTCAATATTATATATGTACTCAAGTTAATGTATTTCACCTACCCAATTTTTTTGTATTAGTGAACCAGGTTCTTATCATTGAGTGAAACCTACGAGATAGTGATAGTACCAAGCATAGAGGTTCAGTGTCATGGTGGGTCAGTAGTTCTTTCAATAGCAGAAAGATATCCCTTGAGGTTTTTTATCAGGTAAGTGGAAGATAGAGTACCCATACCGATAGCTCTATAGTGTTCCATTAGTGTGGAAGATAGGGGAACCTAAAGCCTCGGTGTGATAGAGACCCATTAGAGTGACGGGATTGTGGCCATATGGGGAACCTCTAAAGATTCTGTTAAATGTTTCCATCATATCCTAGTAGAAGAGGATCTACACTGGCTCTACCTTTAGGGGAAGGTTCTTTTACATCACATCAGGTGGTGAGTTGGATTAACACTAAAAATATTGGATAAGGAAGAGTTTGTGGTAGTAGTAACCATATTTTATATTACCAGTAGTACCAGAAGAGTGGTCTTGATCATGGTAGTCCAGTTGTTTCACATGGTTGTGGATTAGGTTAGTTGCATACATTACAACCGATACATATGGATCAGGATACAAGTTCATCTAAAATATATGGTACTATTATAGTAGCCTCCACTATAGTATCTTCTTTATTTGATATAGGTGCTTCACAATTTTTCATATCTTTATCTATCGTGGAAAGTATCAGACTGGAAATTCAGTATTACTATGGTGTTATGACACTGGATACACTGTTTAGAGTACAGTCAGAGGGAATAAGACAATGTAGGGACTATCCCCTTGAAGTAGGTAGTTACCCTTCCTTGTGGGGACTCTTTGTTCTTAATATGATGGGCTTCAATGTTATTCTTAGGACATATTGTTGGGTTCTATATCAAACTTTTATAGATTACTATCATCGTAATGTGTCATTTACATCACAAGAGGGAACTAGTTATCTACACAAGGGTGAGTGGGATGCACATGATAGTAGTGCTATACCAGAGCATCATGGGCTAGGTGGGGTGACTGCCTAGATTTCTAACATGTTCATGGAGGATTATGTTTTGTGTTAGACTAAATTTTCTCAAGTAGTAGATCATTTTAGGGACATCTTTGTCGATGATTTCTCTAGCTTACCTCCTAAGATAGAGGTAGAGTTTAAGAATGATCTCATTCAAGGATTATATCTAATATCCATTCATCTATATAGAATGAAAACTACTGAGCTCTTGGATCTCAAGTATTATTTGGAGAATCTATAGGCCACAAGTTTTATTCAGCCTAGAACTTCCTCTTAGGGTTAGCCCATACTTTTGATCAAGAAGGAGGATGAGACCCTTCATCTATGCATAAATCGTAGACAGTTGAACTAGCTTACGGTCAAGAACTGGTATCCACTTCCTTGAATAGATGATCTCTTTGACTATCTATAAGGATCTGGGGTATTTTCTATGATCGACCAAAGATCAGGCTATCATCAGGTGCGAGTCAGGCCATTGGACATACCTCATAAAAATTTTCATAGCAAATATGTTCTTTATGAGTATCTTGTTATTCCATTTGGTCTTATAAAAAAACCCTCCATTTTCATGGATCCAATGAATAGGTTGTTCCACCCCTATCTTGATTATTTTGTTGTAGTATTTATGGATGGAATCTTGGTGTATTATCAAACTTATAGTGGCCATGATAAGAACCTTGATATCATTCTTAGTACACTAAGTGAGCGTCATATTTATTCTAATATTTCTAAGTACCACTTATAGATAAATAAAGTTCACTTATTGGGTAATATTATCTCAAAATCAGATGTATCTATTGACCCAAAGATGGTTAGTGTTGTGGTTTCTTGGGAACATATCAAGAATGTGTTTACTTTACAAAGTTTCTTTGGGATGGTTGGATATTACAGTAATTTCATACAGGGCTTCTCATGTCTTTTAACCTTTTATTAGTCTTAAAAAGAAGGGTGTTAAGTCCCTGTGGTTAGAAGTGTGTGAGAAAGCCTTTCATGAGATGAAAGAAAGGATTGTATTAGCACCTATTTTGATTATTCTAGATCCAGGTAGGGGAAATATCGTGTTCTGTTATGCAAAATGCATTGGCCTAGAAGTAGTACTGATGCAAGGGGATAGAGTTGTTTTGTACAGATCTTGAAATTTAAGGCCTCATGAGAGAAATTACCCAATGCAATACTTTGACCTAGTAGTAGTTTTCTATGCCTTAAGTTGCTGGAGATACTATCTAATGGGTGAGCACTATGTGGTGTATATAGACCAGAATATCTTAAAAAATATCTTATCATAGCATGAAATGAACCTTTGATAGCAGATATGGGTAGAATATATTCATTCCTTTGATTTTGATCTTGCCTATATGTTGGGAAAGGGAAATGTAGTTGTTGATGCGCTGAGTTGGAAAACTCAAGCATAGGCTGTATAAGAATCCATTGATGAATGGAAATTGATGGCCCTATTTTATAAGAATTATCTAGAGTTTCATGAAAATCACATGTAATATTATCTCGCAACCTTGATAGTTACCTCTTCTATCCTTGATAAGGTGAAGAGAAGGTGATTTTTAGATTCTGAAGGCTTGGTTATCCATGAGAGTATTGTAAGAGATGCCCCACCTCTAGATTGGTCTTTGGAAAGAGATGACATCCTTCATATACATGGTCATGTCTGGGTTCCTATAGATATGAGAGAGGAGTTTATAAAAGAGTCCCATGCATCTTAGTGGGAATTTCATCCAAGAATATCCAAAATGTATAGAGATATGTGACACCAGTATCATTAGCCTGGGATGAAGCATCAAATATCAGGATTAATCACAAGGTATTCCACCTATCAGTAGGTGAAGAGGGAGCGCAAGATACCTACAGTCTTGTTTTAGCTGCTTCCAATCCTAGAATTGAAATGTGAATACGTCTCCATGGAATTTTTAGTCATCTTAACAAGGTCTCGTCAAGGTAGTTACATAGTATGGGTTATCATTGGCACGATGAAAAAGTATCCCACTTCATTCCTATCCATGAGACATTATCAGTTGATGAGTTGGGAAGAATTTATGTCTATGAGATCATACGACTACACGGGGTCCCTCGTACTATTGTTTCATATAGGGACACTCATTTCACACCACAGTTCTGGTAGAAGTTGTAAAGAGCTATAGGTACATAGGTGCTTTTGATCAAAACTTTTCACCACCAAACTGATGGACAGTTGGAACAGATGATATTAGTTTTAAAGTACATTATCTAAGAATTCATAATTGGTTTTGGTGGGCCTTGAGAGAATCATATCCCTCTCATCAATTTTACCTATAATAATATATTTCAGGTGATTATTCAGATGGTTCCTTTTGAGGCCATGTACAATAGGTCATGTTGTTCATCTATGTGCTATTTAGAGGCAGTAGAGGAATCCCTACTTGGTCCTCATCTCATGCTAGAGACTTCATAGTTGGTTCATCTTATTAGGAAGTGTTTTACTAATTTTTATTTTAGACATAAATCTTATGTCGATCACCGTATATGACCTCAAGAGTTTGAGGTCAGGGATCATGTTTTCTTAATGGTATCTACCAAGATTGGGAATAGATGGATACAGTGGCAAGGGAAGTTGTTGCCTCATTATGTAGGGATATTTGATATCTTCTAGAGAATTAGGACGGTATCATATCAGTTGTTACTACCTAAAAGGTATTGTTCCTTTCATGAAGTCTTCCACATTTTATAGCTTCAGTGATATCATTCCAACCCATCTCATACTTTTGATACTGAGGAAGTTGAGCTAGATGTCGATGTTATCTTTAAGGATTATCTTATATGCATCATTCAATGGATAATGAAGCCTCTTTTAGGATGAAATGTCCATTTATTATGGGTGTTATGACAACATGATCATGTATAGGATGAGACCTGGGAGTGGGAGGCCGACATATGTGCCCAGTGGCTAGAGTTGTTCTCAGACAATGTTTCAACTCCCTTGGAAGGTGAAATCAAGGACAAGTTCCTTTAAAGTTGTAAGACTATAAGAACATGATTTTTCTTCAGGTATGTATCCTTTTAATTTCCACTTAAATCTATTGTTTACATTATTTGTATTATACCCTAATTTCGAGCCATGGGCTAGTTGGTTTGTTTTTAAGAATAAGGGAGTATGGGGTACTGTAGGTTGGTTGCAGGATAATTACATGTCATATAATTGGAATACATGACATGTATCAATTACACAATGTTTAATTGTATGGGAATAACCTTTAACATCATGTAAATGATTTTTCCCAAGGTTAAAGACCTCAAAATTTACATGAAATTTAAGGGATTTACACATCGTGTAAATTACCAATCATTTTTTAATAGGAGGCAAGGACTCACTTTTTTCCAATAGAGCCTCACCCCCTCTCATGAAGGATAACTCCAAATAAGTCCTAAGGTAGGTTCTTCTTCCATTCCTCTATCAATAATTTGATTTCATATATGACTATCATGTTGGAAGTGAACCAATAAGTGCTTCAGTACTTTAGATCCCTTCATTGTTCTTCTTCATATCGGCGATGATATTTTGATGCAGGATCATATGTCCTATTTTCAATGAATTGATATGTTATTCATATCTCTTACAATCCAAGAAAAACTAGATTCTGATACTATATGAGGATAGTCTTATGATTATGAGGTAGGTGGTCTATAAGTCATTCCTCAAGTATTATCATTTTATAAATTGTTGTGTATGTACACTGATTTCATTGGGAGTCTCTTTTTTAATTAATATTACTTTCTTGGATTCATTAAAACTATGTTCTAAGACCCATTCCATATATAACATTTATCTTTGGTGGTTAATTCCACAATTATGACCACCCCATGTAGGGTGATTTACATATTTTAGTTTTTAGTGGCTTGACATGTTTGTTTGATCCTCCATTCAAATGTACTTCATCTTGACACTGTTAATGGTATTCCTACCTTAATTGGATGACTATTGAATTGTAATGGTTATCATTGAGTGTCACTTTACCCACCTAAGGTAAGTGATTCAACTTGATTAATCAATTGTAAATGGAATTGGAAAGTATGTCGTGTATATATGACTTGACATAATTGAATGAAAATGAATGTTTGGTTGCACGTCATGGCACCCCTTAACACTTATATGGAAGGTAGTGGAATGAACCAAGTGAAATGATTATGACCTTAATGAATTAAATAATTGTTTCATTCCTCTTCACCTTGTCACACTTATTAAAGGAAATACTTGAACTAAGTGGACTCAATAAAAGGTATGGTTAATTACATAGACATAATTATTAAATGAATCATTGTAAGGTTATTAATTACATATAGAACTTGACATAATTATAGGAGTGATCAGACTTGAGTTATTTTTTGGATTCCTAAGGGAATTCCTTGAGCACTGATGGATGCCATTCCGATACAAGGATGTCAGTTTCCTTGGTTGAGACCCACCTTGTAACTTGGTCCTTTATCAGTGGATGAACAATATGACATCATAGGTTCTCTTTTTTAATATTAAAGGATTCCTTGGATACTCTCATTAGATCTAGCATGGATTCTATGGACACAAGGTTCCTTGGTCACATCCTTGGGACTAGACATTTCTTATCCCACTTTACTTTGTATGTAATCCTTGGACTTGGTTAGATCACATTATAGTGGAATGCCTTGGATGACAATCCTTGAATTATAATCTTACCCCTATATCCAGGCTACAGTTACTACTAAGTGGATGAACCTTTGAGGTCTAGGTTTCCTTGGTTATTACCTTGGAACCTCTTCGTTATTATTATCATCAGGTTACCTTATTATATATTATAACCTTCACTATTACTATCATGAGGTGATTTCATTACTGGTTTTTACCTAATGTGGCATAATTATATGAATTAGAAATTAATTAACTAATGAACTAGTTATATTCTCAGACACTAGCTGAGGGATGAAGTAGGTACTTGGGTATTACATTACTTTACTACTTTACTTTTATATATACATGCTTGAACACTATTTTAGTTTATTTTACACAGGCTGGATGTTATAGATTCCATTGGTGGTGGCCTACTGAGATTTATCTCACACCCTATTCTGGTGCCATTGGTACCTAGGATATATATATATATATATATATATATATATATATATATATATATATAGGTGTTGACAAAGTGAAGCGTACTACCTCAAACACTAGATTGCTCAGGATGGAGCTGGTAGCAGATGATCGAGAGAGAGCTCATGATGCTAGGGATACTTTTTGGATTAATTTTTTCCTAATTTGGTATATTATGTATTGTCTGCTACTTTGTACCATGTTTCACAGCTTTATAAAACTTGACATACATCATCATTAGTTGTTGTATATTTGATAAGTTGTTAATTTATAGTTTATTTCTTATGTCTTCTTCTACTAAGCTATTTAAATATATTGATTTCTCTATTTAACTATTATTATATGTTATCATCTAAGATACACTTTGGTAATGATGTCATAGTCTCCCCAAGAACACACCATTGGCCCCCACTACTAGTCATCAATCTTTGACATTTGGGGAGATGTGGTTGAGGCCATGTGGCCAACTAGGCTCGGGGCACTTCTAAGTGGAATCCGGGTTTGGTACATCACATAGAATAATATCAACTTATATAATAATGTCACAAGGGTTAAATAATTTACTATAGTGAATTTAAATTGATAATTAAATGGGTAAATCTTGGTGGATTAAATGTTAAATTAAATAATGGAAAATGGAACCTGGGTTTTGTCCCTTTGTGTAATGATTGTGTTCAGTTGTTCAGTATTAGAGGCAGTGCGTAGTGGTATGATATTAGTAGTGTCTTCAAGATGTTTATGAATGTGTTTCTTGTTTGAACCCATATGTTTGGGATTTTGTGAGACTGTTATATACATATATTCTATTATATTTTTCATACTCACCCCTCCCATGTCAAATAACCCAACTGATACCCAGATACCTTAGGGTGTGTTTTCCCTAACATCTAGGATGGGGAGGATGTAGATAGATGAATACCCCCTCTCACCACTCTCCCTTAAATTTTAGCTTCTGGTGATTCCAATGGTAGATGACGAGATATGTGGTGGTGGTCATACATTGTAGAGGGAGGGAACAAGGTTGATTTCTTACATGTTTATGATACCCTACTACTCTGGAAATATGATATGTGATATGTGGTCTGTGACACAAGATGTCATATGTGGTTTGTGAGGAAAGACATGATATATAGTTGCTGCCTCTATTGGTGGATATAGATAGGATGAGATAAAATGATGCCTTCTAATTGGGTGAGTGTGGAAAATCATAAGGGAAAGTGGTTATGGAGGTGTATTTATCTATACTCTTATGATATTACTTCACTACTATTAGATGTGTAAATTTTGGAAGATATCTTTAATCAAGATAGGGGAAACTAGTTAACCTATAAAGGTTCTTGTTAGTTTTTTTATTCATCATGAAATTAGTATGATATTTTCACTTTTTCATAAGAGAACTTTGATATGATCCTACTAAGTATACTTCTTATGATCACCCCATGTATAAATAAATATTTTTCATTTTTATAGGAGAAATTTTTAAATAGGTTTAGATAATATAAGCTCATATCTTATAGCTATTTCGGTCTATACCATAAGATTATTTTTTATTGTTTTATTTTGGAGAGATTTATATCTGTTTTATGTTCATGCATTTTGGATTTCACTTCTATGAAATTTTGGTCTTTTTTACCTTTCATGGTGATTGGTTGGTGTTGTTTTTAACACCAACCTATAATAATTTAGGGTAATTCCTCTCATATTTGTGTGATATACCCTTAGTGCTAGTTTCCAACTCAGGTACTACTGGAGGCGTAACTCTGGGGTCACTCCTTCACTTCACTATTTTCCCAATAGGGGTACTAGTGGAGGGAGGTCTTGATAGATAAATAGATTAAAATTAGATAAATTATAATGACCAAATCAAATTCTGATTCCTGAAATACACCACACACAATTTGATGAATTATGGGCATGTTTATACATGACATTAAAAGATCTCAAACATTTATCCTATTGAATAACATTTCTTCTTAAATGTTTAATGAGTTAAAAAGTTTATAACTTTTATTCAATATTTAGATTGATATTTAACATTTGAAAATTTTATTTGGATAATAAAACTCTACTAGACATCATAACATGATGATCAAACTGAACATGATATCTTTTATGGAAGATATATCCAAATCATGTGTTGTCATATAACACATGCACTGATATTTATAAAACTATGATACTATAACCTTCACTATATCATTGTTTACATCAGATCAAACCACAACATAGTTTATACCACCACAAAATGGTTTATAATTTAATGTATATATCTAAATATCAATGAAATGATCATCTCCTAGTCATCATGCTAAAGTGAGTTCATGATTTTTGTTACCCATAAATGCTCCCATATAATTGGATTTTTTGAGAAAATAATCTAATTTCAAGGGAAGAAAAAACACTTTAAATAATTCCTTTCACAAAAGTTAGGTGAAAATACTCTTTTATCCCTTATCCTTTATAAATAATTTATGGGACACTATTGGTATATTATTAAAAGGATAAGTCTAATAAAATTTCTATTGAGAATCATAGGGAAATAATTATCAACCATTATGGTTGAATAAACAGAACAATTTGTGTTTTTTGTTTCATATTATAGTGATCATTCATACTCATATATAGTATGATTAGGCATGGGTTTCTAACATTAATATGCATTCTTAATAGTGTTCATGATATACACATCAAAGGGAAATAATTGGAAACCATCATGGATTAAGAAACTGAAGTATTAGTGATGTTTTTTTTCTTATCATCATGATAATCCATACCTATATATAAAATGATATAGAAAGAGAGTATAATTTAAATAATTAGTATTAATATTGTGCATGATTCATAATTTTGTAACACTAATGTCATTCAAAACCATTTGAATATATGGATGTAGAAAAAATAATTCATGGATTGCGATGCTTGATTTAAGTGATGTGATGACGATGGATTGGATAAGATGGACACTTATAATGTTTGAATGATGAGAACATGATAGTATCATCAAAGAGATAAGAAAACCAAGGGTTACCACTGAACAAGTTAGAGACATAATTTCTATTATTATGTTTTTGAAGGAATTTAGAGTTAGTGGAGATTTTCATTCTGGATGTATATATGATATGGATGGGTGTTGGTGGACTATGGGTGTTTATGAATTCACCCTAAACTGAGGGGTTTATTTGGATAATATGATATACCCATTACTAATATCCCTGAAAGGGTTTACAGTAACTCAATTATTGAATATATAAAGAATAATTTATGAAAAGGGGATTGTTCAAGAAGGGTTCAAGTACCCTGAGGTTATCAAGGTGAATTGACATAAAGTGATAAGGGATAGAAAATAAAATTGATGTGAACTCTGCACATAGTTCAAGACAAGACTATTCACTAAATATGAACATTAAAGGGGAAACAATGATAACCAAGTCACAAAGTGAATGAAAAAATGGATCAAAAACCATCATGAAATAATAATGGGAAAGTTTCATCATGAACAGGAATGGAAAATGGTTCAAGTTATTAATGATACATCACTGAACTATGATGTAAAAAATTAAAACTGATTAAACATGAAATGAATCATACATTGATGTAAATTTAAAAGAGGAAAACACCAATATGAATTTTTAAAAAATAACGAGTGAAGAATTAATCTTGACACAATGGGAAACATCTCAAAGGAAACTTTGGCATAGTTTTTGATCATAAGTACAAAATAAGAGATGTTTTCTCTATTTTTTTCCTCAACCAGTGGGTGTAGTGATCGTAGATTTTATTTTTTTTAAGGATAATAGGTAGTCCTTAAGATATTTATGACACTTTTATTTATTCTATAACTTTTTACTAAGTATGTAAATTGGAATCTTAGTGCGAAAAGAATCAAATTTCTCTTGGACTATCCTTTGTTATTTTTTTTAGATTGACAAGTTTTACACCTATTTCTATACAATTTAATGTCTTGTGATTTAGACTATATATTGATTTATAGTTTAAGATCACAGATCTTCATAGTTTATGTTCATATATCTTGAACCAAAATGATCATTTATAGTTTTAAGTCATATAGCTCATACTAAAATGTCATATAGTTTTTTATCTTGGGGATTTGAGCATGTATCTATTAGTTTAATGTCATATAATATGGATTTTGAACCATGACATGAAATGGAGTGGTGAGATCCTTCACAGATGAGGATACCCCAAAAGGTTCTTTATGATGTTTTGGCTTGTGCAATTTGAGAAATGAGGGTAATAGAGATGTATTCTAATTTTTTCCTAGACAAAGTTGATCTAGAAAGTTTATATTGAGTTTTTCAAGAGCCAATTACTAATCCAAAAAGACTTAAATTTCATTTTCTTCATACAATATCTTTTACCCAAGTCACATAATGGTGAATCTATTTTTTCCTCAAATTATCTATTATGAGTTTTAAACATAAAAAGTTTTGAATATATTTCACCCCTAATAAAAGTAGAATTATGTAAAAATATACTACAAAAAATAAGTTCAGGAAACTTATACCAACATTTCATGTAGTTTATATACCTATGATGATGATCATGCTCCTATAGAGTGGGGAGTAAAATGGAAATGAGGATGTGGGTGGGATTGAAATAGTAGTCCTTTGGGAATCTCCATGTATCCTATGAGGATAGGATTCAATCCTTACATATTTTTGGTTGTAAATTTACCCTAATTGGGTATGAAATGTTCATGGGAAGATAAATAATATGTTTAAATATACTTAAATGTGGGATTTTTGATAACTTTATTCCATATCTTATGATTCTTTAGTCATATATAATGAGATGATGATGGATACATTTATAGTAATAATGGATTTCATTCCAATGAAAGGATCATCACTATTATATATGATAATGGTGTATTTAATTAGGAGATACATACTTAGAAATGTATTCCTTGAATTAGTATAAGAGTTCCATATTATGGGTGAATGTATTATCAACATAAACCAAGGGGTTTCATTCAAATAATATGATGTTCTCATTACCAACATACCTAGATTTTTTAAAGGTTGATGGGGACTCAATAATTAAAGGCATTAAGTTTGTTTTATGAATATATTTAGAGTCCAAAATTTATGGGAAACCAATAATCACACCACTTTTTATTAATAAAGTTACTAGGGAACACTTACACAAAATTAAATTGATGAAAAACATTGTAGTTCAAATAATGGTTCTCATAAGCGTGCCTAAAAAGGTGTGATCACACAAACTTATCCAACCATGAATGAAAAGGGTAAATTATCATTAACATAGCATAGAAGTGGTAACTAAAAGTATTTATATATGATTCCAAAATAGCATGCCTTGGGAATCTCTATGTGTCATATAAGAATAAAAATAAATCTATATATAGTTCTGGACAAGGGTTTATATGTGATCCTGGCATGAATTTAGGAATGTTGGAGTTTTTTCCCTAGAACCAACTAAGTTTTTACTTTAAATTACAAGAATATTAATAAATATCTTATCACATGATGAGTATCAGGATTGACCTACCAATAAGAGTTCCATATGTTATATTTTTCTTTTTATATTCTTCTCTATGGACATGTGTATTGGTCCTTATACTTGAGATTATTATTAATGAATATAATGAATCATGTTGTTTGATGTCTGGATGAAAACTATGATGAAATATTCTTACGGTGAGGTAGCATGCATTGGGTGTGTCATAAGTGAAATGAAATTAATTTAATAAGTTAATAAATGATTTTTCCATTATAAGTGAATTAAATTAGATATCACTAGCCATTTGATTGGAATATGATTGTTTGATTAAATCCATGGCCATAGTAGTTTATTGATGAGATCATTTCAAAGATTCCAAGAAATAAAAATCAAGAAAATAGTTTGATGATAGAATCATGTAACCTTCTTGATGAGATATCAATGCAAATGGATTATATTACACTATAAGCATTAATGGGAGGTTGTTGTTGTTGCAAAATTAACTTCTTTCTCTATGGGTTTCTTGATGTGTTGATAGACACTGATATTGGACTTAGGTAAGTTTTCTTAATGTCACTGAGAAAGAGTACTAGAAGGTCACACACTAAGTGTGTCCATAATCTAATTAAATTATAATTTGAATTTAATATTAAGAATAAATATTATTATTAGATTGTGTAATAATAATTATTTTATTATCATTGATCACATAAATTCAATCACTAGATATATTAATGTTTTTAATATGTGAGTTTAGTATTAAAATAAATATTTATTCATGATTTTAGTGAATATAATATTTATTCATCTCCTTTTTATTATTCAAAAGGTAATAAATTAATAATTATTTATTCACTAGTATAAAGAATTGATTAATATGAATATTTTAGTTATGAAGATAATAGAATAAATATTTATTCATGAGTTTAGTGATTTTAATATTTATTTATTGAATAAATTAATGATATTTATTTATCTAAATAAATATTTTATTATTCAAGTATTGATAAATATCGAAAAGGATTGACATTCCATGTTAGGGGACTGATGGAAATGATATATTTTTTAATACCATTCAAATAAATAAATAATTATTTATTTAACAAATGATATTAACTATGTTCATGTCAAGAAATGTAGTAATAATAATAATAATATTATTATTATTATACATGGAAAATATATTAGAGTGAATATTTGATTAAGGGTCTCAATATAATTATCAAATATTTAACCATGACTATGTATTCCATTTTATATCATTTCTAGAGATAAAATTTGTTTTGAACAATGGTTAGAATTTATAATTCTCTCAAAACTAAGAGAATAACACCCCTCCCTCTCTCAATAACGAGAGAGAAAAATATGGTATTTTTTTGTGATCAATGGAAAATAATGCAGTGTTCTTGGTTCCTTTATGTTAATGCCTGGAATACCAAGAGTGTTGTTCTATGATTCATGGAGCATATGGGGATACTTCTATAGGGATTATATTTTGTAATCTTTCACGCAACGATGATATGAAAAGAGTTAAAATTAAATTGATCAACAACAAGATGAATTATCAAGTTGATGTAATTATTGTTTTAAATTAATTGCAAATTAAATGTAAAAAATATCATCTCTTGAAGAATCTAGGGTTTTGTTCATTAAGTTATTTGGGTTTATCCATTTAAAGTGATGTTTTTTTGGAACCATCCTGACCACTTCCACCACACCCCAGAACCTTCATGTTGTAACTGATAGGTCAAGTTATAATTTATAATTATTTATTATTTTTTAATCAATTTTTTATTTGTTCAATATTATTCATTTCTATTTTTTCATTATTTAATAAATAAATTGAGATAAAATGTTTCTTAAAATTCATATGACCAAAAATACACTAAGAACATATAAAGAATATTCAAAGATACCATATATAGGTACTAAGGATGTTGGTTGAGAGACACAAATACACAACATGTAACAGAAAATTACACATAGTATACCCTTGGTCAATCACACAAGGTTGATATGTACCAATAATGAAACATCATATGGGGGTTGATAAGTGAAATAATTTCATGTTGTGTATTGACCACCAGTTAGAAAATGACTTAACATAAATTTCATGATGTGTATCTAGTGTATACATCGTATAACCCCACATGATTTTAAACCCATGTAAATCATGAAATCCATGTGGTTAAAGTGCATATCACCATTACATTCCAGGTATTGACTTCTAGTCGAGTGACATGACAACATATAAATTACATGGAGTGTATTTGGTTGTACTCACCATGTAATCCATGATAAACCATGTTAGATATATACCAAGTCCCGAGTAATGTTGTGCAGGTGGATAGAAACAAATTACATAGCATGTAGCTAGTTGTAAAAGTAGTATAACATGTGCTAAATCATACTAGGTACACACCAAGATAGGCACGTCATATAATTCAACATTTGAATGATTAAATCAAGACATAACTACAAGGCATGTAGCTAGATGTACACACCATGTAATAGAGTTTTTACACACCTGGTACATGTCGATTAATTTTTAGCAGGTCATGTAGAATTAAATGGTTTAGTAGTTTCTATCCACATAATTATATAAATACATGACATCTATGGTCATCATAGACATCATGTAGTTTATCTAAATCATTGTCATGCATGCCCTATATATTCATGACATATTGTGTGGTCATAAACACTGAGTTGACAACATAGATTGACCCATGGAACAACACACCATGTATATCACGACACACTATGTAGAAATACATGTTGTGTAAGTACTAAATATATGAAAAAGACCATACAAAACATAAGTGAAACTCAGTGTACTATGATTGAACACATCATGTAATAGTTAAAGTCTAGAAATGGATTTAATTAGAAGAAGAAGGCACATACCATGTTACCTCTAGTATATACCATGTATATATTAAATTATAGTAGTGAATATAGACTAACCATGAGGGTAAAAGTTGTGTGACCCTATCAATACATGGTGTGTAAATCATTAATCTTAAATAAAATTAAATTTATTTAAAATTATACAAGATTGGGATATTTTGTATCACAAGTACTGTTTAGACCAATAATTAAGATAATTAATAAATCAATTAATTATGATTAATTTATTAATTCAAGTAAAAGTTATCTTGATAATTATAATTAATTAAAATTAATGGTTTAAATATTAAATGCATAGTTTTTACATGTTGTTATTGATCAGGAGATTCACCAATCTATGTATGTGTTAGGTTTTATTTAGTTTAATTATTATTTCATGAGTTTTTATATGATAATTTATTATTAATTTAAATATGACGATATTTGTATCATCCATTACTCCTTTATCATGAATAGGATTATATGTCCAATGTTTATTTTATTCTAAAACCCTCATACCCCTCACCTATGAGTTAGTAATCATATTTAAATATGTATCTCCCAGTAAGAGAATGTAGTTCAGGACCTAATAAGAGGTGAACCCAAAAAATAATATACACATGTTAATAGAGGAATTATACGACTTGATTTGGGTATCAAATCAAGGATTTATTTCCCATAGGTTCAATGATGGTTTATCTTTCCCTCAATAAACTAACTAGTAGTTTAAATATCATGATCATATCACTTATTTTTTTAGTTCATGGTTATGTTTTTATTTATATGATTCATGGTTTATATGTTGATTAAACATGATCACATAAATAAAATAAATTAACAATAATTATAAGATTAAATAAAACAAATTTATTATACATAAATTACTTTATCATACTTGGTTAATTAAATTTAAAAAATACACAAACTATTAACAAGAATGTGAAAAATAAAATAAATAATATATATGCATGAGATAAAAAATCCCTCAAAGAAAATATTAATTCAAATAACACCATTTTTCACTTGAGTTAGAATACAACCGTGGTTAAAATCAATTTTCTATCCCAATATAGGGTGATTTTAATTATTTGGGAGTTCTATTAAAATTCTTGGGTAAACTTAACCAATAAAAATAGGATGAATCCCCAATATTCCAAACCCATGTTTTCCTCTCCTATGGATTTCCTCTAAATCCCTTACAGCAGTTATATTCCACTTCTCCTCTTCCGGCCTACTCGTGTAGGTTTTTAGAGGTGGAGGTTTTGAGGTACTTTTAATAATATTTCTATGTCACTTCCTTTTTATATTCTTCTTAAGGTCATCTGAGTGTCATTGTGGTTCCTGTTCTTCCACTCTTGTAGTAATTTTTGTTATATCCCTTATTTCTTCATTCTCATAATGATAGAAGTGAGGATTATATCTTTTATTGTGCAACAATGGTTTCCAATCAGGGATGATGGTGTGCGCAGTCCTCCATCTTTAGATCTGGGATCTATCTATAATTCAATACCTCCATCATCTTTCTATTACTATGGGATTTGAGGAGGACGGTGTTGGTCGGATGATGATGGCATGGGATCAAGTAGTAGTAGGGTTTCCGATATCTTTTGTTCAACATGAGGAATCAGTCTTTTGAAGGTCAATATCAGAGGCCTTAATGGGGGATGGGGTGATCAATAGGGCTGAAAGGATAAGGAGATGGAGTCTTCAAGCTCCTCAAGAATTGGAGGTCTTAGGCATGGAATTCTTCTTCTTTTGGGGAATGTTTGTTAATGTGTCACAGATTTCAATGCATGATCCAGCTCTTGTATCAATACATTTGTGAAGAAGTGATTCTTGGTTTCCTTGAATGTTCTATCAAGTGGGAATAGTAGAAAGATTGATGGGTGTTAAGAAACCCATCATTCAGCTATTTTACCTTATTCTAGTGGAGGGATGGGCACTCTGCCTCAGATCTCTCTATATGGTGAATTCATTCAGACTGTTTGGATCATCATATTGATGGTGCTGTGAGTTTATTTCATGCAACCTTGGGTGGTCAGCCTGAAAGATAGATGGTTGTGATGAAACCTATCATATGGTCCTCCTCCCACATATCAATGTCGGGTGGATAGTTCTCTACCATATTTTATCAAACCACAACAATTCAATTTCTTAGTAGGGGGTGGTGACACATCTTTCTTATTTCAATTCACTGGTAAATGATCTGAAAGAGGAGGCATCAAGATAAATATTTGGTGATTTTCATGATGTGTTCCTCTTTTTGGGAATTCGGGTCTCTTAGGAGGTGTAGTGTTTGTGCATTGAATGTGTAGGATATTGTGTCATATGGTCCATTTTAAGGCCTTTGGGACAATTTTTCTCAAGATTTTTTACTTTCTGGTCTTTGAACTTTTAATG
The DNA here is from genome assembly GCA_963277665.1 of Viscum album. Taxonomy (NCBI): domain Eukaryota; kingdom Viridiplantae; phylum Streptophyta; class Magnoliopsida; order Santalales; family Viscaceae; genus Viscum; species Viscum album. The sequence continues at coordinate 1,082,102,230 of OY728132.1, forward strand.
GGTTCCCTATTTTCTCATTTATTAAAAGGTTATCTCATTTTAATATTTAATAAAGTGGGATTGACCCTTAACCATTTTAAAAAAACTTAACCTAGTCATCATCAAGGTTTGATTGTCATATAAAGAATTGATGCAACTTAGTGTAATTTTTGAGTAAATTTGATTATATGATTTCAACATCGGGGATTCCATTCGATAGATCAAGGAACCATGAGTTAATGCAGATAGAAAGATAGCCTACGTAATACCATTGAATAATTTATTTGTCCCATGTATAGATTATTTTAAGGTGAATATGAATCATTTCCACGATAATATCTAAATGATAGGATATTTTGAATTCAATGGGGAGGTTTGTTGTAATTTTTTAAAATAGAGAGAGAATAATAAAATTAATTTATCATGTCACACTTGGTAATCAAGATAAGGTACTGAAATCTATATTTATTTGTTGTATAAGATGAAAATGCATCTGACTATGACACTATCTTTGTTATATATCTTAAAGAAAAACAATGTCTGTATTGACACTAAATCCCATGATTTTTACAGGAGCTTGTGCATCATATTATACCAATAGTAATAGTATTATATGCTGGAGTCCCCATTTCCTATTGAATCCTTTAAAAAGGAAAGTGAGGAGGATAAAAATTTATTCTGGAAATATGTGGATGATTCATTTGATATCCAATGCTGTATGTTATCATCCATAACTAGTAATCGCTGGAATCTTCACAAAGACATATATGCATACACCGTGTTGTATCATCTCCATGATATCTATTAGAATAAACCAAGATAAAAGAGATATAAGATCTCCAAATCACTATTTATATGAAATTTTATATAAGGTTCACCAAATGGACCTCATATAGTTATGTTGACTGGATACCTTGAGATTTTGGAAATGTTTGGTTTCATGTTACTTATGGAATTGTGCACATACCTTGTACTTTCCTCACTTCCTCAAATATTCTCAAAATTTATTGTTAATTTCATCATGAACAATATAGATAAGATGATCCCAGATATTTTAACTCTGATTCACAAGGTAGATAAACATTTTAAGAAATAAAAACCTTTTATATTTATGGTTAACAAGAGTAAAGGCATTTTGAAAATTCTATATGACTAATTCCAAGTCCAAGGCACTTTTGCACCACCCTTCCAAGGGGAGAAAGATCAATGAACAAGCTAAAGAGTTGGATGTAGGGTGTTTTTCATGTGTCAATAAAGGCTACTAGAAGAATAATTTTTCCTCAATTAAGAAGTAATGGGAATCATTAGGTATGTTCATTATAGAGTGTAATTTCTTTATCTCTATAAATTGGGTATAAGATACCACTTATTATTCCCACATTTTTATTCAAATATAAGAACCAAGTAGATTAAAAAATTTACCAAAGGTTAGGTGGATCTTTAAGCTACCAATGGACTAATAATGAATGCACTATCTTTGAGGACTACTATCTCACATTTCTATCAAGATTATAACTATTTTTAATGAATTTTTATTATGCTCCTAGTGTAACTAACAATATATTATATGTATCTATTTTTTACATAGATGGATTATCTTTATGTTTGGAAATAAGATTAGATAATTTTATAAATATATCATATATTAAAAGGATATAATATTTAAATAATAGTCTCTACATATTATAATATGAAAATAAATCTTGGAAATAAATAAAGAATAAAGTTCACATGACACATAACTCACCAAGTTGGGGAATCACCAAATTGGTCATGTATAAAAAACCATTTAACAAAGATATATCAAGAAGGATATTTGGATTATTTTGAACTAAAACTCTTAGATATATGTTGTGATTGTTTTTAAGGAAAAAGGAAGAAATAACTATTTAGTGTAAAAGGTGAAAGGGATATAGAGCTTCTATAATTAGTTTATACAGATGTGTGTGGATAATCTTACTTCATAAATTTTACTAATGAATTTTATGGATTTGGATATATCAGCTTGATAAGATATAAGTATAATTTCATTGAGAAATTTAAGTAATTTAGGAATGATATAGAGAATAATATTGCTAAGATGATAAAGAAACTCCACTCAAACCATAAAAGGGAGTATCTTAACGAAGAGTTTATCAATTGTATAAAAGAGTTTGGGATACTAACCCAAATCACTCATCCTTATACACCCCGATGGAACTGTTTCAGTTAAAGTAGAAAATGAAACTTGTTGGATATGGTGATATCAATAATGAGTTATGAAATTATTCCATTAAAATTTTGGGGAAATTTATTATAGACTACGACATAAATAGTAAACTAGGTGATAAGTAAAGTGATAAGTGGAATACTATTCAAGTTATGGAGTGGGAAGAAATATATTTACATGTATATGTGTATATGGATGTAAATAATTAGTTAATTATTTACAATAGATATAATATTTTTATATATTTTATTCCTAATTTTAATGTTTTATGTCCCATAATTTTATCATTTTATGATAAATTGTTACATTTTAATTTCGTAGGAATAATTTGGCAGTTATTTTTTAAATGGATTAATTATTTATTTTATGTGTTTTTCAACATTTCTAGAATTAATTGGAAGGCCATACTTTTTTTTTGTTTTTAGGTGAAAAATATTTTTTGAATAGGTGTGACGAATTTTTTATAAGTACTATAATGCATATGTTTTTTGGGATAATGTGTAAGATATTTTCTACTATATTTTATTTTAATCTATCACTTAAATTTTTCACCATATGTAACTATAATAGACTGGACTAGATCTACTCAACATGTATCCCAAACCTGATCACCACATTCCCAGAGTGTAGCTTGATCACTATGGTTTGGAAATAAGTACTGGGGAATCATACTTAACTATTTTGGAATGGTTTCACCATTAAAAATATGGCATTAACCATCCATGAATTTTACGTCCTTAACAAAAAATAAATATTATAAATAGATATAATCATACCAATAGAATATATACAGTGAAGACTAAAGGAATATATCATAAAAATCATCACATCACAATTTATAAAGTAGACATAAACATGACATATGATGGTCAAATATACAAAATCTTAAAATACGGATCAAGACCATAGAGGAAAATACATGACATCCCAAAAATTTAAAATCCGAAAAATTATTTATGTGAGGTAAAATTCCTGAGACCAATATCTCCACCATCCAAATCAACCATGAATAATGGTAATCAAGAAGATCCACCAAACAGCATAGTTCCCTTACCTTTACCTGTGTCTTGAAAATAAAATTCCATATATTCCCAAAGGCTTATGTAGGGTGTGAGGAAACAAGACTGATAGGACACCACTATGAATCTATATAATTTATTTCTCCCTGAAAACCAATAAGTCCATTTTGAAAACCACTTTCAAAACAAGTCCACTTTTAAAAAAATCACTTGGAAACATTACTTTAAAAATCCATTTGGGTTTTCTGAAAAACATTCCGTAATTTCAAATCATGAATAAAAAAACACTCAAAAGATGGAAGTGAGGCCACATGGTATAAACATATGCACTCACCCAGACATGGAATATGTATAAGCATGGGAAAAAGAAATAACATATATCCTACAAGAGTAAATGGGCATAATCATAATATGTATAAAAAAATAAGGAAAAATCACTAATAATCATGGAATATAACAAATGGTTTCATGTATGACTTATCCTAAGGCATGGTTCTCTAACTAAATAAGTGATTATAACAAGTTTTTATTCTTCATCGGTCTTATTTCATCCTTATATTTCACAAACACACTCAATACACATGGGAAAAATACTCTCCAAGTGATCACTTGATCCCTTGGGTAATATTATTCTCATGGCTGCACTCAATCCACATGAATGAAATACTTCCATGGGATCCCTCAGTCTCTTGGTTAAAAATTCCTAACTAGTCCATGACATAGGATAAGGTTCACATTGTCCAATTCACTCACACACATAAGGTCTCCCAAATACCCATTTCATAAACCACACATGTCCATAATAATATAATAATTAAACATAATACAGACTTATTTAAAATCACTTTTAAAAATCCATTTGAAAGAATAAATATTCTTCGAGACATTTTAACAAACATGTTTCATGCATCCAAGCCAACTCTCTTTGAAAATCCATTGGAAAAAATAAAATTTCCAACTTATTTCATGAATCACTTCAACCATGGATAAACCATAAATAATAATAAAATTTAAATAATATTTTATAAAAAATAATTAAATCATAGATCATAGGTAATCCATGGAAAAGATCCCTAAAATAGATACACCAACCTCAAAACCAAGTCATAACTTATTAAATTTGATGAAAACCATAATAATTGAGTAGTAAGAGTCCTCATACACCTAAAACATAAGGAAATAATATAAATTAACCATAAAAAACTAAAGGTTCATCTATATAGAAATCTATAATTTTAAAATCCAGGAAAATAGAAGAATAAAGGAATAACAAGGGTGAAGGATTAAGAAACTAATAAGAAAGAAGCTTAAATTAAGAAAAAAACACCAATGTTCAAGATAGATACATCAAAAATACAAGGGGAAAGAATATCCAATCCAACGAGGAGGATTCACATGCGATAGGGAGGAAGAATGGTGAATTTTAGATAAATCTGACAAGGAAATTTTAGTAAAACAACAAAATTTTAATGAGTTAGATAGCCCACATGGTTTTTATTCATGTTTGGGAAAACAATATGCTAACCATATGGGGAACACTATATCCCTAAATCAAAGATTCATGGTTCTTGGAGATCACTTCATACAATCCATACAAAACTAAAATATCCCAAAAAAATCTCTTTCACATGGTCATTAGCAAAATTCGTAATAACTATGTGATAACTATTTTCCATGTTCTATTTCTCCCAAAAACTGAGGTTTCTAACCTGCAAATCTAAGGAACTCCATGAAGAGATGAATAAATAAATAGAACTCAAAATAAATTATATTAGTGACCTGAAGAGTGTTATAATTCTCCTCATAATTCCATTTTCTACCACCAAAAATTCCTTAAAGATGCACTTTAGAAAATAGATGAGTCCATTTCTCCCTCATCAAAACTTCATGCTCCCAAATCTAATGAGATTTTTCACCAAAATTAAAAACAACACATACTAGTGGAATATATTTAACATGGATAACCTTGTTTTGATAATTCATGATATGAATAGACTAATCAGTAATGATGGTGTCAAGATCCACCTCCATTTCCTTCCACTCAATCAAATGAGATGGGTGCAGATGATACCTATTTAACTGGTATACATAGAAAAAATCATGAATCAATGTCATTAATGTTTTAAAATCTAACTTATAAGATACTTTCCCAATATGCTCTATAATATGAAACAACCCAACACAGCATGATGCCAATTTCACTTGATTTTCCAAGTGATGATGACCCAAATGAACAGATACCAATAGAAACACCTAATCACTAACTTGAAACTCTAATGGGTGAATAAGATGATTTAAATATGATTTATGGAGACTTTGATCTATCTCTAACCTCTTCCAAATCAACTTCACTTTCTCCATCATCTCTTAGATGAGACTTAGTCTTAATAAGGAATGCTCTCCCAAATATTTCAACACAACAAGGAATGACATGAACTCCCATAAAACACATCAAAATGATCCATATTGATTGAGACATGATAATTATTTTTGTATGAAAACTAAAACAATGATAGGTTTCTCTCCCATGAACACATGAATTCTAGCACACACACATGAAACATATCCTCAAGAATTTGGATATCGTGATTATTATGGTCATCCCTCTATTAAGGATATGTTTTGTTAAACTACAATCTAGTTCACATGGATTCTTGAAGACTTCAAAAATTGGGAAGTAAAATGGGTATCCCAATCATAAACAATTATTGAGGGAGCCCCATAAATCTTAATGATTTATATGATATATAGGTAACAGAGCTCCTCCACCTTCATTGACTTTATAATATAAATAAAATTGGTTGATTTATTCAAAAAGTCAATATAATATTTTGCAGTAGAATTATGAGGTTGACTGGTCATGAAATCTATAGCATTCTTATCCTACCTCTATATGGGAATGGGAATAGGCTGAAGAAACCCAACTAGTATCATATTCTCATCTTTGATCCTCTAGTAGGTAAAACATTAGGATAAAAAAATTAGAAAATAATCATCTCATCTCAAGAAAACAGTACTAACTTCTTATAGTATAAAAATATTAGTATTTTCCAAGGGAACAAATCAACTAGAATTATCCCCCTCATGTATCACCTCCTACCACAAGGTCAAAGAAACTAACAGTTATTTCGGAATAAGAAAGTACCATTAGGATACTGATACCAATCACCTAAGGTCTCCCCATAATTTAAAACACTACTAATATACTAGAAATTAGTTTTGGATTCCTACTCACATTTAACCGGATCAAAAGGAAAAGTATTTTCATAAACAATGGTCAAGAACACACAATCTCAATCCTCATAAACTCCCAAAATTAGATCAGAAAAAAACCATCAGACTCCATACCTCAATAGATTCTTTCACTGCCTGGATCAATAAGGTTTTACTCAATACATTGACAACTATGTTACACTTACTGGGGGTATAGGAAATATCAAAATCAAAGGTATGAAGTTACTCCACCCAACATCTTTTCCCGAGGTTAAAGTCCCTATGGGTGAAGATGTATTTTAGGATCTTATGATCTAAATAAACTATAAACTGGTACCCAAAGAGGTAATTTCACCAAGTATTTAATGCATTAATTATAGTATCCAACTATATTTTGTGTGTGGGGTAATTACACTCATGTGGAAATATCTTATGGGATCCATATGCCACCACATGATCATCTCGCATCAGCACATAGCCGAACCCCACACCCGAGACATCAAAAAATATAAAATATCCCTTACTAGGATTAATAAGAATATAAACATTACCTAATGTCAATCGAATTTTCAAATACTCAATAAATCATTGGTACTTATCACTCCACAATTTTCAAGTCAATGCGGTCAAGGATGAATCTATCCTAGTGAATTATCAAACAAAAAACCTATAATACTTAACAAAACCCAAAAATATCCCAATATCAAACAAATATTTATGACACTCCCATGACATGAACACTTGAACCTTCTCAAGGTCCACTAAAATCCCTTTCTTGAAAGTAAAATGCACTAAAAAAAATTCCTCTTAAATTAAGAACTAGAATTTGGATAGCTTAGAATACATGTGATTCTATATTAGGGTTTCCAAAACAATACTCATATGATCTACATGGTCATCCTCCATCTTGGAGTACACCAAGATATTATCAATGAACAAAAACACAAAGGATTCTCAAAATAAATGAAATATCTAGTTTATAAAATCTCTAAAGGAGACAATAGAATTTCTAAAGAAAAATGAAAAAACTAGATACTTAAAATTCCCATATCGATTTTTGAAGGTGGTCTTAGGAACATCATTTTTCTGGACCCTCAACTAATGGTACCACAACCTTAGGTCAATTTTCAAAAACAAACTATCTCCCATTAGTTAATAAAAAATATAATCAATTAAAGTCAATTAGTATTTATTTTTAATAATAACTTGATTCATCTTGTGATAGTCTGTGTAAATTCAGAGACTCCCTTCTGTCTTCTTTGAAAAATGAACTAGAAACGACCATGGTGATAGGACCAGGTGAATAAATACCTTACTCTCAAGGTCCTCCAACTGAACCTTTAACCATATCAACTCATATGGATTCATATTATATAATGTTATTGAAATGAGTCATATATCAATAAGTAGATCAATATTTAACTCAACCTCTCACTGGGGAAACAAGCCAAAAAAATCATCTAGAAATACCTTGGTGTACTAGTCTACAACCACTGGAAGATGACTACCTAATACATGATATAAAATATTAAAGAATAACATGGATAACTAGAAAAAAATCATTCCCACCTCCATAACAATATTTTATACCCTTTTAACCTTGATTCCCACTCACCCTAGAAGGCGTGAGTTCTCCCTTCAGGAGATCGCAAATAGAACCAAAAAAGATAATAGTCAATTTGAGATTTAAAACTAAAAATCCAATCCATACTTATAATGAGATTGAAAAAATACAGATCCAACATAAGGAGGTTCCACAAAACTTTCATGTCAACAACTAACACATGACACTCTAAACACTTAAATCCTTAATTCTTCATTCCTAATGAGGAGAGTAGATCCTTAACAAATGGAATCAACTATGTTCTTATGACTAAAGTATAAATAAAATTTAATGATATAAAGAAATATAAATAACCCATATCAAACAAATCCATATCCATAGAAGAAGAAATAAACCAAGTACCTATCATTTTGGTTGGCCTAGAATCAGAGTCCTCAAATTCCATATTTACTACATAAAGATATCCTAACTCAATCTCTCCTTGATTTATATTAATAGTATTAGATTAATCTTTAAAATGAGGGATAGTTTCACACACTTTAAATCATTATATCTCACCTATTAACCCGTAGAAAAAGATGAAACAACTCCACTACCCTATGAGAGAGTCTTGTAGAAGTGATGAAGATGACCCAAACACCCATAATAGTGGAACATCATCAGAGAATATGAATAGTCAGGTATGTTATATCCATACCTCACATGCTGATAAAACATAACCAAATTCCATCCTAAAAAATCCACTCTAATATAACCTGATATATTCTGAAAAAACTGCCACTACTCTAATGATGTTCACCCTGCTTCCTCTTATGTCTAGAGGAAGAGCTCTGGCGACCACCTTCTACTAAAGAAACCCCATTGAGACATGTATTCCTTGATAAGTTTATACCTTCCATAATTTCTTTATCTACTACCCCAGCATAATTCTATAGGAAAAGGAGAATAATCATTGACCTGATATCATCCTTGATACCCATTTCAAAACATTGGACATTAAAAACTCCATTCACTATGTGATGAGGAGACAAATGAACCAACTCAGAAAACCAAGTAGCTCCATCACTAAATGGTATATTTTATCCCTCATCATGAACTCATGGGCCTTCACCACACTCAGTGTATTTGGATAAAACTACTAATTAAAATTCTTTTTTTTTGAAAATAGTCAAGTTGAGATCCTCATTTAACTTTTCTTACACTATGGATTCCCACAACTTTTTACTCGATCCTTTTAACACATAAGTCGAAAATAAAATTTTAGAGGTATAAAGAATCTTTAATAAGATAATTATTATCTTGATCCTTTAGATCCACTCATTAGACTCTTAGGTTCCTTTTTTATAATGTAAAACTAGTGGGTTACGCTTAGTAAACTCTTGAGCATTGTCCATTGTCTATTATTGACCTATTTAACCCTATTAGAAGAAGGAATGAATAGTTTTTATCCCTAATTTAACCAAAACAGGATCAATCATAGGGTTTCTTCTGAGTCATTCTTCACAATAAACCCTTCACTTAAAATGGTCCTTTCTTGGAGGCATTTTCAACAAAAAAAAACAAGATAAAATCTCATTCAAAATACATTTAAATCTCAATCAACATCAATTAAACAAAAAACCCCTAAAAAAGTTCTCAAATAACTAGTAATGTATTTAACAATATTTCAAAATGAATAAAGGGTGGAAACATAAAAATTTTAAAAAAAATTCCATTGTGCGTAGTTTGGTTTCATAGTTTAATAAAATTTGTAGTAACCATAAATAACCACATCGGTTGGATTGTAGACCTGTCTGCATAGGAACCACATAGTTACCACTAATCATGTTCCAAAACTATATACGTTTTCTTTCCTACCACATTTCTCAATGAAACTCAATATTTATAAAAATAACCTATGGGTTTCCATTAAAACTCATAAAATACAAGGAAATACATCAAATCTAATAAAAACAACCCAAAATTGAGTTCAAATTCAAAACATAAATCCTGACCACCCATGGAAACTCAGAGTTTGGAATGATGAAGATATAGCCAAGAACTCATTCACACCTACGTATCAAGCCTCTATAGTCCTACCACCTTTTTACCACTAACCCCAAAATAACAAGAGGTATCTAATAATATTTTTTTATAAAAAATCCTAGGTCAACTCAATATGCTGCCAGAACTGGCACGCCTCTTGGCCTGAAATATTTTCCCTATTTCCATGGGTTGGAAACAAGAACCAAGTCCTCAAACATAACAACTTGGGACCAATTTCACCCATAAAATAATACATGAACTATCCATTAATTAGACATTCATGATAAAAAATAAGAATTATAAATATATATAAACATCTAATTAGATTATATGTAGTAATGACTAATGGAAAATATCATAAATATTATCACACCATAATTTATCAACCAGAAATAAACATGATATCCAATGGTCAAAGTATAAAAAATATTAAAATAGGGATCAAGACTAAAGAGGAAAATTAATGATATCCGAATAATATAAAATCCAAAAAAATCATCCACAGGAGCTAAATTCCATAATACCAAGATCTCCACCATCCCAATCAACAGTGGATGATGGTAATTAAGAATATCCATCAAATGACATAGTGCCATTACATTTACATATGTCCTAAAAAATAAATTCTCTATTCAACCAAAGTCATATGCAGGGTTTGTGAAATTAAGGACTGTAAGATTCTACCAAGAATCTATATAAGGGTTTTCTCTATAAAAACCAATAACTTTATTTTTAAAACATTATTCAAATAAAGTTCACTTTTATAAAATTTTACTTGTAAACATTACTTTATAAATTCATTATGTTTTTTTAAAAACATTTTATTTTTTAAAATCATGAATAAACAAGGCTAAAAGGAGGGAAATAAGGCCACATAAAATTTACATACACACTCACCCAAACATATAATAATCATAAACATTGGGAAAAACAATAACATATATCCAATGAGGGGGAATGGGCATAAGAATAAGATATCACAAAAAAAATAAGGCACAAGCACTAAGAATTATGGGATCTAACCAATGGTATCAAGTATGAAATAACCTAAGACATGGTTCACTAGTTAGCTAAGTCAACATAATAAGTTTGGAAGCTCCCTCGATCTTCCACAATCCCTACATTCTATGTTTATCTCAATCGATATGGGAATATCCTTTTCAGGAGCTCACTCAGACCCTTGGGTAACATTATTCTCATGGGTGCACTCAATCCACATAAATGACATATTTACATGTCCACCCTTAGTCCCTTGGTTAACACTCCCTAGATAGTATATGACATAGGTTATGATTTACAATGTCTAATTCTATCACACACACAAGGTCTCTCATGTTCCACACAATTTACAATCACATAAAGAATTAAAAATACCCATTTTATAAACCACACATTCCCATAATAATTAAATATTTAAAAAACAATAAAAAACTTATTTAAAATTATATTCAAAAACACATTTGAAAAATAAATCCTTTTTGACCCATTTTATCAAACACAATGAATGAATCATAGCCAACTCTCTTTGAAAATAAATTTAAGAACTTAAAATTTACAACATACTTCATAAATCACTTCAACCATGATAAAACATAAGTAATAAAAAAAAATAAAGTCAATTTGATGAACAAAAAACCAAAGTAAATCAATGATAAAAGGAAATACATGGAAAAAATCTTTAAATAGAGAAACATACCTTGAAACCAAATAAAAACTCATGGACTTTAACAAAAACCACAATAATAGAGTAAAAAGAGTTCCCACACATCTATAAAAAAAGTAAAAAGAGTTCCCACGCATCTATAAAAAAAGTAAAAAAGACATAAATCCCCCTTATATAACCCTAATTTTATCCATATATCAAGATAGAATTTCATAATTCCATGAAAATAGATGAATAAAATAAGAGAAAGAGTGGAGGATAAAGAAATCGAGAGGAAACAATTTTAACTCAACCCAAACCACTAGAGATCAAGGGATATCTACAAAAAATACAAGGGGGGAACTTCCAAACCAAGGGGGATTTTGTGCACTTTATAGGGGAGGAATTGGGGTAAATTTATGATAAATATAACAATAGGAATATAATAAAATTCCAACATTTTAATGAGATGGATATCCTGCTTGCTTTGGCTTCACAGTTGAGAAAACCATGTTCCAATAAGGTTGGAGCCACTGTCTCCCCAAACTGAAGCAACATAATTCATAGATATCATCACACTATTAGATAAACCATGTGAAAACCATGCAAAACGACACTATCCCTAGAATATACCTTTCACACTATCAACAACATAGTTAGTAGTAACTGTGTGCTAACCATGCACCCAGGATTATTCCCACAAAAAATGTAGGTTTTAAATATCCAACTATGGGGAACTCGAAGAATATATATATATGTGTGTGTGTATATATATATATAACTCAAAATAAAGTATATCAGTGGCCTAACGGGGATCACAATAACATTTTCTACTTATCTACTAAATATATATGATTGATACAGAAGATATTTTCCTAATATTACATAATATCTATAAAATTTTCATTTATAGTAAAATGATATCTAATACATTTTCAATTTTCATTAAGGGTATATGTATGTTTTTTTAATAATATGTAATATATTTTCCTTTTTTGATGGATCACACGTAATATATTTTCTTTGGTTGGAGATGATACATAACATTGTTTTCATTTACCATGGTATATTTGAGTGATATATTTTGGTGATATATAATATTTTCTCAATAGGTACAAGGGATATATATAGTTTTATACTTTGTGAAATTTTAATAAATAGAATTCATGCACCATGAAGATGAATTTGTGGTTGTGAAAAGATTTTGATGGATTTAAGAGACACTTCCATTTCATAGGTGCCTAGTCTATAGTTATTTTAGTTGTACTATGAAGTAAGAAGAATAATATATTATTCCATGAGTTTTTATGTTACACTGTGAAAGAATTTTTATTGATTTCATCCAATTAAATTATTCTAAATCATGTTTTGATCATGTGAATTAAATTCATAGAAAGGAAACATTACTAAAGATTATGGGGGAATTCGAAGAAGATTAAAAAATTATACCATGTTGGAATTTGAAACTAGCCTAATCCATACATGTGAGGAAGTTTTTAACAGCCTAATACTTTTAAAGAAGAAAATTAAGTTTGATAGCATATATCACGTAGAACATCAACCTTAAATGAACAACAAAATATTATTATTCCAATACTATCCTTATAACCTAGCTATTAAATTAGTAGTTATGAATAGTATAAACGAAATTATGAAATATATATAAAGGAACTACTCAATAAAAATTCATTTATTAATTATTAGGAAATAAATACTCAATTTTTAGTAAAGTTATTTTATGCTTTATAAAATATGTTTTCTTCATGAATGATTTTAATTAATTTTTTAAGAGAAAATATTATAAAAAATTTCTATAAATTGAGTTTAAAAAATATAATTTTTTAAATCATCATAAGAAAATTGTCTTATAGTGATATTTTTAAATTTTTCTGAAAAGATTTATTTTTCAGTGAATAATGAAAAATAAATTTTTTTATTAAAATCTATAATTTTGTTTCAAGAAATTAAAAAGTTACATTTTTTTATATTATGAATAATTCAATTAATTTAATTGTAATAAATTTTATAGTTGAATTTTGTATAAAAACCTTTTGTATACGTAAAAAAACATTTTTTGGAAGAAATGATTTTCAATGCATTATGAAATTGGATTTTAAATTAAATTATGAAACTTATAGGTATTGAAATTTATAAATAGGAATATATATTTGGAATAATGAGGTTTATATTTTTAAAATAAACCCCTTTTATATTTGGTCAATATTAATAATAAACGTGGTAAATTTTATCACCATGGTAATGGGTAAATGGGGTCTTCTAGGTTAAAACTAAGTGATAAGGACATAATATTTCATCTTAATTATTATTATATAATGGTAACTAGACCATTATCACCTAATGATATAAATTTTTTTGTTTAATGTAATTTTTTATGAAAATGATCAATATAATATTTAAATCAAATAATGTTACAAAATGTCACTATCTTAATTTTAAATATCTATTACGTGTTCACATAGGAAAAAATGGTGAATGAATATCAGTGGATATTTTTTATAATAATAAATTTATTTTCATGATATTAATTTATTTATAATTTTTAGGTATTAAATAATTATTTTAAATTCTTACACAATGCTGAAACAATATTTATTCAATTAACAAGAAATAAAATAAATGATTTAAAAAATATTAAAAGTGGTTTAATTTGAATAAATTAATTTGTCCCATGAATTTTATAGATATAAATGAAATTTTATGGATGTTTTAAGTTATTATATTAAAATTAAACTTTTTTTCTTGATGGATGTAAAATCATATTAAATCAATAGCATCAAAAATGACATTAATGATGTTTTATAATATTTAATATAATATTAAATGACTTAAAATTAAAAAAAAACTTAGATTCAGGAAAATTAATGGGTTATAGTTTTTAGCATAAAACATGGTATTTTTATAGGTATTTTTCCATTTTATAGAAACATTATTAACCATTAAATGGTATAAAACTTTAATATTACAATAATTTCCAAAAAATGTTGATGAGGGGGTTAAAACTAAAAGATAAGTGTAAAAACATACCAAAAACTTGTAAAAAATTAATTGGATGAGAAAAGTTATAAAATTATTCATATTATATTATAATTATATCAATTCGGAGCCATTTTTCCTGAAAAATAATTTATATTAAATTAATACTTTAAGAAATTCTAAGAATTTCCCATGCATCAATTATAAAAGGACACCTCTCCTTTATCTTTTTTACTCCACTTTTAGTCATCTATATTTACCAAAACTTAAAAATTATTATTTTAAACATCATTATCTAAGCTCTAATGGTCATTTTCATTCTAAAATACCAATTATATGTCTATTAAGAAGAGATTTAAAGGAATTATGCCGAAAATGTGGTAATCATATTACCAACTCTTTCAAGTATACTTCTTCTTGTACATACTATTAATTTGTTGTTACCATGAAAAAAATAATAAATCAAATATCATAAAATAATTATATGTTATTATTATCATAGTAAAACTATATTCCATCTCTTTTCCATTATATAAAAATCAAAAACATCGCTTGTGTGTACGTATGACTTACCGTCTCCACATAGTAGTATAATTTGGTTTTCATCACCACTTTACATGGATGGTTATAAAGATAAATAATTATTATATACAATATTTATGAAATAAATTAGAATCTATAATTATAATATCAAATGTATACTTTTTTACCTTCCAATCTATTGGAAAATGATAACATCGCTCGTACATATGTGTAGACTACCACCTTCACGAAGAGATGCAATCCGTTTTTCATTTTAATTTTAATTAGATGGTAATAAATATATATTTAATGAATATATAAGCTATATATATGATATATTAATCATCCTTGAAAAGTTAATTATTATTTAAAATTCTTTCATTCTATTAATTGAAAAATGAAAACAATGTTCATGCATACGTATGACCTACCATCTCCATGAATGGTTTAATTCATTTTTCTATCTCTATTTTTATGGATGACTATAAATATGTATATAATGAATATATATGATATTTATATAATTATTAAAATTATTTATATAATGGAACCATTATAAAATTACAAGAAACAAAACTACTAAACCAAAACATACATAAAAAGGGAAGTAATTATCACCAAGAATAGAGATTTAATATAGAATTGTTTATAAATAGAAGATAAAAGGTTATAAGTAAATCATATATGGTATGATATATATGATTATACTTATTTAATATATTTATAATAAATCTAAATTTATTATATAATAGATTTGGACATATATTAATGAAATCAGACCTTAGGAAAGGGTTTATTTTATAATCTCATCATTATTCGAGATTGTTTATGTTTAAGTCCCCCTTGGAGGAATTATTTTATATTTATATCTTAAAACTAAAATATTTTCCTCACCTCTCTTTATTCGTGAAAATTTTAAGTGATAGTAAAATTTTTCTCTCTTTGGTAGTTAAAATGTTTGAGAATGTGTTTTTAATAAAAGATGACTTTATTTCTCTCTTCAGTCAAAAATAATTTTTATTCCAAATCCATGTTTTATAATAATATTTTAAATAATGTTTTCAAAATAATCTAATTGATTTATTGAAGAAATTTTTACCCATTTATTAATTTTTATAAAATGGTTTAAAAGGAATCTCTTTATCATTTTCTGAATGTGGTACATTTTTACATTATTACAATATTGTGAAAGGGATGTTTTTTACTTATATGGTATGAATAGATTTTTCTAATGTCATGAACACTAATTACTTTGAATATTACTTTTCAATTTTAAAAGTTTCTTAAAAAACGTTTTACTTGAAATTTAAGAAATTTTTTATATTTTAAATAGGTGTTTTCAAAGTAAAAAAGGGTATTTTCCCCAAGAAATTTTCTAGTGTTCTTTTGAAAGTATTTTCATCTATGTAACCATACATTATTGAATCTTATGATCTACTAATATTATACTCTTATGAAATCATCCACCATATTTATCTAGGTGGTTTATGATCAACTTGATTAGGGGAAATATTGATATTTTGTAAGAAAGTTCTTCTAACACAGGCATTTATTGAATTTTAAGTCATATTGATTAAGTTATGTTGTTTATTCATATTATTAATGCATTATAATTATTAATTGAATGGTGGGTCCCATAATTAAATATTCCCTTTATGTATCAGTATGTATCATTTTAAAAACTAGATTTTTTTCTATGGCCTAACCCATTTATATAAGATATTTTGGAATGAGGCCTTGATGGTATGAGTTAGATGTCTTGGCATGAGGCCTCAATGATATGTTTCAGATGTCCATCATTATTAATTACATCATTATAAAATTATTTATTGATGTCTATGTGATTTTTTTTAAGATATCCATAGATAAGTTTCTAGATCATGTGATTATTTATACAAAATTATTTTTTCATCATTTATTCTTACCATATTATTCTTGTATTATTATATTTCTCTATATTATTAAACTTATTGAGAATTTGAGATCACCATTATTTTTTTCCTTTACCTAATATATGAGGAAGGAATCCTTGAATGAGTTCAAGGATTCAGAATATTTACTTTCACTATGTTTGGTAGTTTATTTTTTTCAAACGTAATATGAGAGTCAAGTATGTATCTAGTTTACCAAGACTACTAAACTATTCATCCCATTGGGATATGATTTCTTATATCTTATTCCAATGTAATAAATTAACTACTATCTCAAGAATACTGTGGTCATGGTCTTTACAATTAATATCAGATAGAGTTTAGTAAAAACCTTGGGAACTATATTTACGAAAACATGGATTAAAGAACGTAACTATATGACCAACTTTAGGATAAAATCCTAAAGTTTTGGTAAGGTATATATCATTTGGTTTCCCACAATGATTATTTATTCTCATATTATGCCTTTTGATTTCAGTTAATGGTTGGAACCAGAATAAATCATGTTAATTTTGAACATAATGGAAAATGTTATGATTATGATAAACCAAATGGGACGATGATTGGAGTGAAAGATATTATAATTATTCCTAATAAATTATCAGGATATATTACTAAATATTTTCACCTTAAACAACTCTTGGACTCACCAAATAAGATAAGTAAAAAGTTTTTTGAGAGCTTAAGTGGAGGAGACCATGGAGAAAAGACTGATCAATTTACTTCATGTATTAAATATAGAAATAGACACCCTGTGGAATGTCTGCAAGAATTAGAATTGTTTTATGTATGTAAAATAAGGTCATATATCAATGAAGTTATGAAAAAAATGAATGGTATTATGGAAGGAAATAAATTTTGCCCCACTTCATCATTTATAGTTCAGTGTATTATGTATGAATAACATGCACATTATCTGAGTCAATTACAAAATCCAAGGTCTAACTCTGAGACCAAGGAGGGACCTATCACATACCAATCATAGAAGTGTGATGAATGAAGTGATTGTGCATTGGAATTTAATAATTATATTATATAAGTGTTATTTCAATGATATTTTGTTAATAATAATCTTGAAATATATAAGGATTATTATGTAGTTGTTTTTATTTAAGGATTTTTAAGAATACGTTGAATGGAAGAAAGATAACTAAGAAAATTTATTTGTGATATTATTAATTAAAAAATGTTTAAGGGAAAGATAACCCTTAATTTATTCTTGATATTGAAGTGATAATTTTTATTTGGGATAAATAGATGACTGACATTGATGAATTAAATCAGATAGTATTGATAACCATAAAAAATATTATTTATTTGATTATGAAGAAAATGATTTTACTAGATTCATGAAATATATTTTAAAATATATAATTTTATTTAATGAATAAGGATAGAATTAATTTTTGGAAGAAAGTATGTTTTCATTGATGATTTATGGTAATTACCATATTTCAGGAGAATATGTGATCAAGTTATTCATTTATTTGGTATGTGATAATTTAGATATACTTTGTAAGATCTTATGTTTTTTGAGTTGGTAATTTCTATAGAAATTTAAATTTTAAATTTATATATGGTTCAAATCTTGATAGGAGTGTCAAAATGGAATTCTAAAGGTTGGTATGCCTCTAAATAATGTTTTTAGAAGTGGAATGAGGATCAAATGGTAGCTTGGAGTATTAAAAAAATTTACAGGGCCTTTAGGACATGAAATTGGAGTTTAGAAAAAAATTTAGCATAGGGTGCACAGTTAGTTCAAACCATGAGGACAAACCGTTTGGTCTAGTTTTCATAGGAGTATAGGATGTAGAAACCATGTGGTAATCTAGGGAAAACCATGTGTAATTTTTCATTTTATTGTAAACATGTCACAAGTTTAGTGCACGATCTGTTAAACTATAAATTATTCCCATGTGAGAGGGATGTGTCTTGGATAGTATATGTGCATAGTTGGCACAATGTTTGGAAACCCATGAAGACAAAACATACAACCCATTAAAAGTGTGAAATTACCCTTTTTCCCATGTAACCTTTAAGATAGAATACCCATGTTTTCTTCCTTTCTCTTCCCCATTCATTATACTCTCCTCCTATATTCCTCCATGGGAGTTCTCCCCTCTTATTTTTCAGAATTGAACAATTTTATATGAGTTGGAATCCTTGAGGTAAGCCTAAAACTCTATTATCATCTATTGAGTTCATTCTCTTATTCCTCTAAGCTTGGATTCTATGATTATGAATTTTAGTCTTGATTCACCCAAAACATGGTGGAATCAGATACTGGTGTTGGGGGAGGGGGGTTCACTCTTCTTAATAAGAGGGTGACCTGATAGGTCATCTATTCTTAGATTCATTTCATTTCAACGAGGTATTAAATTATTATGATTTTTTATTAAGTTTTTTACCTAAATAATTTTAATTAAATAAATGTTTTGACACTGTTGGTTAGGTATTTTCTTGGGAGTGGTAATTGGGATCCCTGGATACCTTTTTCACATTTTTTCTTGAATTTACATTGATCTAATGGTGTCTGGTGAGTTATCGACTGTTATAAATTTTTTAATTTTATTTTATACTTAATTTTTTAATATTGTAATTGATGTTTTTGGATAGTTCTTAAGATATAAAATGTTAGGTAGGGACTTGTAAGAAGATGTGGCATAACTTGAACATCGATAATCATGGATAGAGATACTTAGAGCTATTTATAAATTGTTTAAAGCTTCTTAAAGGCAAGTCGCATGCCTACTTATCCTGTAGTATTTATGCACATTTATGGTAGAATGATTATTCTAATACATTCCCCTAATGGTGATGCCTCTTGTTTAATTTATACCAATGGATGTTAATTAATTAAATAAAATATTATAATGGATGAACACTAGGGGTCACTCACAACTCATGTGTGATAGTCTCATACACTGGCCCTTCATGGATGAGACTTAGTCCCTTGAGATTTTGAGTAGACTCTAGAGCTCTCAGGAGGTGATACTGCACTTGGTAAGGCATGAAATCCTTTTTACAAGCTTAGGTGAAAAAACATTAGGTATAATAGAACTAGGATGGGTGTGTAGACTGTGCTTGAGAGACGGTGGTACCAAATTAGAGGATCCCAAGTGGAATACCTCTTCTTATGTATGGACCTTGAGGATCTTGAGTAATATTCCTATCTAGTGTACTGATCTTGGGGACCTTAGTGGTTAACCAACCCTGACCTAGTGATTATAGGTTTAGGTAGATATGGTAGCGAGTGTCACCTAGAACCCTTACCAAACATGTAATCCTATGAGTCGATGGATGTAGTGGTGGGTTTAGGCATTAGACCACCCTCACTCTTATATTTATGAATTAAATTGGTTAATATTGATGTAGATATTATTTTCAGAGGTCCTTCCCAGTAATTTTGTGATGATCTTGGTGTGATATGATTCTATGGTATGGATTACCAAACATACTTACGATATCTTCCTCATGATCTTTCTTATTAATGATTAACATTGCCACAATTTCCCTTTTCTAATTGGGTTCCTTCGGTATATGGATTTTCAGAGGTGGATTCCAATTTTATTCAAAATAACCTCTACATAGTGTCTTCTTGTGGATTCCTATCTTCTAGGATCTAGGTGATCTCTAGAGGTTTTTCAGTGGGTGCACTTCCCCTAAGTTTTGTCTACTGTTGGCATCCTTGATCATTGATGTTGATCTCCTCTAGTAATACCTAAGATGCTCTATAGGGTTAGGTGGATGCACTATTATAGTATTTCCCAAATATATCTAGGAATGGGGCTATTGATCTATTTATTGAATGGATTCCAAGTGTTATCTTAGATCCAGAGTGTATTTCTATCACTTAAGGGACATCCCCCTTAGGGATCATCCAAGTTGCAATGCCATTTTTTCCTGTGGACTGGAACCTAGTAATCTAACATCCTACTAGATTACATGTGGTTGAGTGCTATGGAATCTATCTTATTACTTTGTTTATAAAATGTCTAGT
Source organism: Viscum album (assembly GCA_963277665.1). Taxonomy (NCBI): domain Eukaryota; kingdom Viridiplantae; phylum Streptophyta; class Magnoliopsida; order Santalales; family Viscaceae; genus Viscum; species Viscum album. The sequence continues at coordinate 1,082,123,328 of OY728132.1, forward strand.
CCTTACTGATAATCCTTCATTATAGTGATTAGAGGTGAGTATGGGTGAAAACACGATTAGGAAATGTATCCCCATGTGGTGAAATAGATTTCCCAGAGATATTTCTGATGTTAGCCAAAAATAAGTTTCATCGATTAAGATTACAGAACTTATGATCAAAAGTTTTATACATGGCTTGAGTGGTGTGTCATCAAACTCAATAACACATTCACAGGATGTCCAAATGATCAGGATCGAGGTTCCTAGGATCAGTAGTGGAGTTGTTATGTTCATATTATTTGAAACCTTACTTATATATATATATGGGGATATATATGTATATATATGGGGATATATATGTATATATATGGGGATATATATATATATGGTGGTTCCTTATTTTTAGTTGTGTCTCAGCTAAGCTAAGCACATTTCTTAAGCATGCTTTGTGCGGCCTTGTCTTTCAATATATTTCTAGCAGTTATTTTTTTCTATTATTGTTATCCTAATGATTTCTTACATATACAAACAATAAATTCAACTAGATATATACGAGAATATGTTTTTGGTTCCCTATTGAGTTTTGTACTCATTCCCTATTCAGGCCACTATTGCACTGGGGTACCCGAGTAGACATTCACTTAGTTGCAAGCACAGGATGGACTGAGGACCAAAACTGATCGACAAGGATGACTCAGATATGTATATAAATATCAATATGTGTTTGAAGTATATCATTGTATTTTTAATTATATTTATTTTATTTACTATTGTATATGTGGTCGACCCAGTGGGTGATTGGTTTTGTATGTTTGACATGGTCGTTCAGACCCTTACTGCATTTCATTCTTTATTACAGCCTTGTTTATATTTATTTCTTCTACCCTATGATTATTTATTGGTATGGATTATTATTAGTTATTTTTTCTATTTATATTACTTTGATAAGAGTTCATAGTTTACCAATAGAGACACCCAAGGCCTTCATTACTAGTCAGTGGTCTCTAGAATATGGGGAGGCATGCTTGAGGCCTTGTGTCCAACCAGATCAGGGAACTATTTTAGTGGAATCTAGGTCAGGACATTACAAAGTGGTATCTAAGATATTTATGTTAAATTTTATTACTATTTGGGATATTTTAGATATAAGTATTATGAATTTTTTGGATCCTTTTATGGATATCAAACTAGTGCATTAATAACACTTATTCTGGTAAGAACTCCTAATTGCTAGGGATATGGGGTTTTTGTTGTAATATTTGATGTTATAGTTGTATATGATTTTTTCTTTGAGTTATGAACATGTTGTGCTTAGGTTATGATTTATTATAGATTTATTTTAACACCCCAAGATTAAATAATATGTTATCTCTTTAAAGTAATTCAATAGCTTGTGCCACACACAAAACCGAGTTCGAGCGCACCACGACTTACCAAGCTAGCCGTTTAAAAAGATATTATAAATAGTATTAACTGCATTTTAAATTATATATACTCAGTATAATATTAATGTTAATATTTTTTGTGTTTTATACAAAATATAAGGACAAATTCAGTTTTTTTAGATAAAAGAAGTATTTTTCAAAAAATGCAGTTTTCCACCTTTTAATGGAGAACCCTTTTTAAATCCAATATTTTACACTTTTATATATTCAATTTAATTAAATTAAATTATTCTTTCGAATTGGGACATAACAATTTATTTTGGAAAAATTTTATTACTTTTTTGATAACTTTTATATTTTGATGAATAGTGCAAAATACTAAATTTTAATTTAAAATACTTTTTAATCAAAATAATTTATACTGTTAAATTATAAATTTTAGTGATTTTAATGTATCATTAGATTATATTTTTATTATTTAATATATTTTAGGTCATTGGATGTAATTTCACATTTAAATTGTACATAAAAACATGTAAAACTTTTGATAGTTTTTATTTCTTAAAAACCTGCTTTCTGGTTTTGACAACGGGAATTAATTTTAAATTAATTAATAAAACTTATATGTTTTGAATTTGGTAAAATTGACATCATTTTTTAATTTTTAATATCAAAATTATATTTGGGTTTTTTTTCGGTATTTTCGGAAAACAATCAATTTTTTATGAATAGTGAAAACACTGTGTTGAAGATAAAAATCGTCTTTTTCATTTAAATAATTATTTTTAATTAAAAAATTTATCTTAAAGTATAAATAGATAAATAATACATATATTAGTTCAATGTAAGTCATTGGAGTCATTTTATAATAATACTAGTTATATAAAATTTTATTGAACCATTTTAACATCTTTTTATCCACCTTCTAGGCACATTTACCAACCATCTAGGCACACTTGCAAATTTTCATAAAATGTAATTTTACCACTTCTGTGAATCGAATTTCAAAAATCAGAGAGACACAGTTGACATTAGTAAGTAAAATGTGGTTCAATAGGATGAAAATAATTTTTGGTGAATAATAACTTTTGAATTTTATTTACCATGGTAAAAAGTAAATAAGGTAATTAAAGGTAAAAATAATATTAAAATTACACCAAAACATGTCCTAATTCTACTTTATAAGTTTATTTTGACCAAAATAAACCATAGGAAAAAAATAATATCTTTTTCATCAATTTGGGTTAGATTAGGACATTTATTATATTTTATTTAAAGAAGAGTTAAAAGTGTTAAATTCAAAGTTTATTAACTAAACCATTTTTAATATAGAGTTACACATATGATAAATTCAACTATAAATATTAAAATATTTAATAAATCATGGTATTTTATTTATAATTTTTATACATTTAATAATTAAATTTATTTATGAAATAATGATGATGCAGTAATTACCTTATTAATGAAAGATTAAAATAATTGATATTATAAATATAAAAATAAATGTAAATTGAGACTTTTGATGCCATCCATGAATTTTATAGGTTCATATGAAATTTTAGGGATGATTCAATGTATTTTTTCTGAAGTCATAAAGTTGTTACGACTTTAAGAAAAATCAATTACTAAATAGTGTCAAAATTGACATAAATGAGTTTTTAATAAAAATACATTTTTTTAAATAATATAAAAATACTAAAAATAGATAGTTCATAAAAATTACTTAGATAAGGTTATATATATCATTAAATAACGACTTTAGGTTCTCTTGGAATTTTATATCATGTTTATTAACAATTTAATATAAAAATACAAGAAGAAATAGTAAATGTAAAACTATTTAATGAAGAGTTAAATCTAAAATATAAGGTAAATATGGTGACCTAAACTTGTCTAAAACCTATTTGTTGAGATTATTTAGACCCATACCCACATTATCCTCGAAATAAATTCATTTTTATCTATTAGAAACCAAAAATGATTTTATAATAAATTAATATTTTAAACTTTTCCTAAAGTGACCCTCACCTCCCTTATAAGAGGGTACTTCCCTTCTATTATCTTAAAACCTCTAAAGACATTTGTCTCAGACAAAACCTACTAAAATATCCTCCCAACTAACCTCACTTAAACATAGAGGCCTTACCTTGATCAAAAATCCAACATGAGGATCCCTTTTGTTCAAATCAAAAGGAAGAACCTGAAGAAGAGGTAATTATTTCATCACCTCATTCAAAGTTTTTTTCTTCTTCCACTTCCTCTTTATTTGTTGTTTCCATAAAAAAATAATAAATCCAGTACCTTCTAAATACTGATATGTTATTATAAATATGATACAATCATATTCATTATTCTATTCATCCTACGAATGACAAAGTCACCATATGTGCGTACGTACGACTTACCGTCTCCACATCGTGGTGTAGTTTGTTATTCAACACTTAATTATTTGGATGGGTATAATAATGAGTATAATTGATGTAAATAATAAATATAACATGTTAATTATTATTTATATATAATATAACAACCAATTAAATATTATTTCACCATCAATGGAATGATATCATCGCTCGTGCGTACGTACGGATTACCAACACCATGACGCGATGGGATTCATTTCAACGTTCACCATTCAACAATGATTATAAAAATATATATTATTAATAATCATGTAACATATGAAATAATAATTATACTAGGAATATATATATATATATATATCTCATTCACTTACTTCCATTCAATACGATGTGAAAATAGAAACAACGTTTATGCGTACGTACGACTTACTGTCGCTATAAATGGTGTTTTCCATTTCATAAATCTATCTATTATAAATATTTATATTCTAAATATATATGATATATAAATCATTTTTTTTATTCTTGAAGTATCTAAATAATTTTCTAACTAATACGATCAAGAATAACAAGTTAAAACACGTACGATAAAAAAACAATTATTACCTAAAATGTTACTTTAACATGGAAATTGTTATTAAATGGGTATTATAAAGTCATAAATGAATCATATATGATATTTTAAATATTAATATGGTTTTGGTATAATTTAATCACATACTATAGTCATTATACAGGAGGCTAAACGTACCCTCGACTAAAGGAAAGTACAAGGTATGGGTTAATTCCTCAATCTCATTATTATCCGAAATTATTTATGTGTAAGTATTTACCGGGACACATTCATTTTCCATGTCAATGTTTCATAAAAGAGATTTCAAAAGGATTATTTTTAAGGGAATTTGTAACTAAAACATCATTTTAAAAGGTTTAAATATTTATTCTTCTAAATCATTCTCATTAATGTCCATGTTTTCAAAATGGGTTTAATGATTTATTTATATGGACATGAATGTTTTAAAACATTAATTCCATTAAAAAGTTTCAAATTGGTACATGAAAATTTGATCCAAAAACCTCTTTTAAATTCATTCCTTTATAAATGTGTGACTTTTAAATGATTTCACAAAAAAAGAGATATTTCTCTCAAAGAGTTTTACTGATCATTTTCAACTATGTAAATATCCTTTACTGGATATTATTCTTGTTTGAGTTTGATTTATTATCTTTCATATTGTATTGATTGAGTTATGATATTTTTTATTATGGATGTGCTATTTTTATACTATTCATGGTTTGTGGTTAAGGTATTGACATTTCATATGCTTGTTTTAATACAAATGTTTATGTTATGTTTCAATAATTTCATATGAGGAATGTGTTAGACTTAGTAAGTGATGGGTGGGTACCATTATAGACCCTAGATGCATCGATAGGTCAAATGAGACAAATTAGTGTCTTGGCACAAGGCCTTGACAAAATTTTTATTTGTAGTCTTAGAACGAGGCCTTGACTATATGGATATGATGTCCGACATTATGCATTACCTCATTATGAAATTAGTTATTACATGTGATTATTCGACTAGTAGAAAATCCATGTGTATGTTTATATGGTAATGTTTGATTTATTTTTCCATATTATATTCAACTTTATGTTTAAAAGGTTGTTGTTTTTGTTACACACCTTACCTTAAAAGTTTATAGCTTCTGCTAACTTATTTACCCTTACTGAGCATCTGAGATCACCCCTTTCTTATGTTTTGTTTTCCCAAGATTCCAAGAAGTTTATTATGATTTATATATAGGGTTAATCTAGAGAAATAATAGCATTATCAAAGGATTATTTATATTGTGTTTTATGTTTAAATGTGTAATGTAACATTCATGTATGTAATATATTTTCCAAGACTGTTAAACTGATCATTCATTCGGGACTTGATTCCTTATAATCATGCCAATGTATTAAAATAATGCATCGGATTTGGGCTTCTAGGGTCGGGGATTTACAGTTGGTATTAGAGGAATTTTAGAAATAACCTTGGAAATAGATTTAGATAAACTCTGATTATAAAAAATTACCCTAAGATAGAATTTGAGGATTAATATAGAAGAACTTCCTAGAATTTTGGTAATGTATACATTTTTTGATTTTTTCCAAGAAATACATACTTGTCCGGATATGAGCAGGTAGATGCAGCTCTGGGACATATGTATCTAGGGATAAAACCCAAAAACACCACTTTGAGCTAGACTCGAATGAGAACTGATGCACGATAATGGGCCTTACTGCACTCTTGGTTACGACACTCCTAGGGGATATGCTTAGGATAATTCACAATTTCTTTACAAACCATTATGAAGGATTTATGAGTAAATATGTCAGCAAAGATACCATTTTTATGATTATAAGACTATATGTGTGAAAATATAAAATTAATGTTGATAATTTTTTCTAGTTTTTGGATTATACAATATGATATAATCTAACCTAGTGTATTTCATCATTTATAAATGGATCCCAATAGAAGGAATGAGAACTCCAGTAATATGCATGATCCAAAGAGTAAGAAGGATCATATCTTTCACGGTCTTAAGACAACATTTCGAAGGGAAATATCCTCCCATGTATTCTCATCATATGAAAAAAATAGTATCATGTGATAATAATATAAGTAAAGAATTATCTAAGTCCTATGGTTTTGAAGGGAATCTAGAGAAGAAAAGGATGGCAGAGAGAAAGATAAATAAAGGGGAGAAGGGAAAGAATGATTTTACCACATTTGATAACTGTGGAAAGAATCACTTATGTCAATGCATGAAAGGAATTGGAGTTTCTTATAAGTGTGGAGAAAAAGGACACCAAGTTCGTGATTGGAAGGGTAAGAAAAAAGGTTTCAAATGTAAAATACTTCATCTACAAGGAGTTGGGACACTACGCAAATCAATCATTAGATTATACCCAAAATTATGTTATTGGATAATAATAAAGTTATGATAATACCACATACGAAGAGGATTGATTAGTGTTCTTAAGTTGTTATTAAATAATTGTGTCATTTGAGTATTGTATTAATTATTTACAAGTTATAATAATTAATGTATATAAGGATTGTACTGCAGTACTATTTCATTAAGGATTTGAGATTGTGTGGTACCAAGAAAAGTGACTCAATAGCTGGTTAAACTTTTTGGAAAATATATGGTTGAGAGAATGATAAACCTTAATATGGTCTTGATACTGAGGGAGTTATTTTGGAATAATATAAAATTGATTTAGAAAAATTATATTGGATATTCTTGACTACCTTGAAACTAATTAATGATTTGTATATTCCATCACTGTTGGAGTTTACAACATTTATGGATTTAAGGAGTATATAAAGTATTCTATAAGGAATAAGGGAGCATGAATATAATAAACAAGTTTTTATGGTAATTTAGGGTGTTACCATGTTTTAAAAGAATACATGATAAAGGTATTCACATGATACTACATGGAAAAAGAGATCATCAATATGTTTACCTTCCTTATAAATTTTGGATTGTGAGTTTAGACAGAAGTATTTTGGATAAGTCTAAAGGTTGGAATGAATTAAGTTAGACATTGGATACTATTGTATATGGTTAAAATATTTCATAAATTTATTTTTGGATATTTATAAAAAGGACAACCTAGAGATCGGGCGACAACCCATCACATCTGGTAAGGTCACAAGACTTGAAATCGCAACCTAAGTGCGACAAGGGTGAATCACCTACTACTAGCCTACGTGATATCCTGGTTTATATAATGTAGTGTTTTTTTAAATGGTTTGATAGATGAATTATAAATTCATTTTTTTGAAACCCTATATGATTAGGATAAATAGAATATTTTTTATTTCTATTATCTTTTGGATTGAAAAATGGGTTTGTGGAAGAAATTAGTAAAAGGATGGAACTCTATTTGTCAAGTATTTATTTTTATTATTCTATTATGAGATTAATTCTTAGTCTTTAGTAAAAGGATATTAAAACCAAAAATTTTTTTATCCTAATACCTTATGTTTTGTTGAACTGATGATATTTTAAAACATCATAGATTTATTGCTTTGAGGACCTCAATTTTCCATTTATTGTTTACTTTTTGTGATTGATGACCTCAATCAATCCCTATAAATATTTACATTTTTCTTCCAATTACGTGTCTCTAATTTCCACCAATATTCTTCTATTCGAAATCCTAATTTGGTGGTGACCTTTTCATTTCCCTTTCCCTCTTATTAAGACTAAATTTTATTAACCCTATTCTGATGTGGGTTTTTCACAAAGGCATTTTGTAACAGCCCAAGATTTTATGAAAAATATTCTTTTTAATATCACTAATGTCTTGTGTTTTACGCTACACCAAAAGGATCTTGCACAACACGCATCCTTGACTTGCCTTGCATTACACGCAATCACGACCTTCCTCGATAGCGTGTGTAGTACGCAATACAGAGTTTCACTAAACAACGATATGCTATTAAAATATTATTATAACTAGCCGTTATGAATAGTAATAACCACCTTTTAAAATTTTAGAAAGTTTATCTCTCAAAATGGACTTCATTTTTGGATTCGGAGTATCGAATTATCCTAAGGTGAAATTTTGGTACTTTTCAAATAACTTTCATTTTCTGATGAATAGCGAAAATTATTAAATTTTAATTAAAAACAACTTTTTTAATCGAAATAATTAATAATGATAAATTATTAATTTGAGTGGTTTTAAAGTATATCTAGAATATATTTTTACAATTCAATACAATGTTGGTCATTGGATGTAATTTCACATTTACACCAGACATAAACAAGTGTTAATCTTTTGATAGTTATTATCTCTTAAAAACACGCTATTTGTTGTAACAGCGGAAATTAATTATAAAATTAATTAATGCAACTTATATGTTGGGAATTTTTTAAAATAGAAATCATTTTTGAATTTGGAATATCAATTATAGCTTAAGGTGAAATTTTGGCATTTTTCTGAAAAACTTCAATTTTTGATGAATAGTGAAACTACTAAGTGGTAGTTAAAAAATTAATTTTTTTCATAAATCTTAATTTTACCGCTTCTGTGATTGGAATTTCGAAAATCTGAGAGACACGGTTGATGTCAGTAAGTAAAATGTGGTTCAATGAGATGAAAATAATTTTTTGGTGAATAGTAACTTTTTACTTTTTTTTACCACAGTTAAAAGTAAATAGGGTAATTAAGGGTAAAAATGATATTATTATTACCCTAACACATGTCCTAATCCTATTGGACAAGTTTATTTCGACCAAAAACAAACTTAGGTATAAAATATGACCATTTAGGCCCACTTTAATTAGATTAGGACATTTATTATTATTTAATTCAAAGAAGAGTTAAAAGAGTTAAAATCAAAGTATATTTACTAAAAAAAATTTAATATAGGGTTGTACATAAGATAAATTTGATTGTAAATATTCATTAGAAATATAAAAAGATTTCCTACATAATGTTATTTTATTTGTAATTTTTAGACATCAAATAAGTTAATTTATTTATGACACAAAGATGATGCAGTAATTACCCTTTTAAGGAAATGTTAACATAATTGATGTTATAAATGCTCAAATAAATGTAATTTGAGACTTTTTATGAATTACACTAATTTTCAAGGTTACTATGATATATTTTTGTTGATTTAATCAACTTGGTGCGAACATATAATTCTGTTATGACTTTCACAAAAATCATATATCAAATAGTGTCAAAATTGACACAAAATAGTTTTTAAATCTAATATTATATTATTAATTGTTATTTTATTTCTAAAAATCTAAGGTTCGGCCAAATGACTTAGATAAGGATATATATATTAATAATAAACAATTTGGTGTTCGTTTGGCATGTTATAGTAAGTGTATTAGTCATATAGTGTAAGAAAACAAAAAGACACGGTAAAAGTTAAATTATTTAACTTAGAGTTAAATCTAATTGATAAGGTTAAAATAATAAACTAAACTTGTCTAAATCCTATTGGTTGATAGTATTTCGACCCATCCCCACTTTAGCTTTGAAATAAGACCCTTTGGAACCATTATAAACCTATTTTGACTTTAATATAAAATAATATTTTGAGATATTCCTAAGGTGCCCCTCTCCTCCCTTATAAAAGGGCACCTCCTCCCCCTCTTCCTCACACAACCTTGAGCCCTCAACCTCGGCCAACCCCTGCCAAAATCCCTTCTCCACTTACCTAGAATAATCCTAGAGGTACTAGCCTTCTTCAAAGACCAATCTTAGTTCCCTAAGTGGAGGATTCAAAGAGGCGTTTCAAAGAAGAGGAGGTTCGGACACTTACAAAGCAAGTCGGACCTAAGGTAAGGGAAAATATCACAATCTCATTTTTATCCGAGATTGTTTATTCGTAAGTATTTACTGGGGTGTATTTTATAATCCACATCCATGTTCCCTCAATATGTAATATTGTTTCCATCCACTTACAATAGTTTAAATCCAATTTTACCCTTCGGTGAGTTTTTAGTAAAGAATATGAAAGGAATCTTTTGTCGTTTTTTCGTACGAGGTACTTTTTGACTTTTCCGACAAAAGTATGAAGAATGTTTTTTTTAACTTATACGGCATGAATGGATTTTTAAAACATTATTTCCAAGAAGCTTCCTTTACAAGTTTTCAAGTTTATTTTTAATCAACTTCTTTTAGTTTATAATTGTATGACATGTTAAGAAAAGAAAAGTGTTTTTGAAGAAGAAAGGATATTTTCCTCAAGAATGGAGTTCAAGTGTTTTATCAAAATTATTTTCCATCTAAGATAATAAAGGGTTCTGTTTTTATCCCTATTATTACATTGATTTGATTATGTTGTGATGGAATTATTTTTATGAAGTCATTTACCTTATATGATTTGTTTTATGATGTCATGATGTTTCAAGAATCCCATTTTTGTTACATGTGTTATGCGATGATGTATGATTTATGATTTATGTGGAACACATAAGAAAGGATTCATTATAAGATGGGTGGGACCTATATATCACTCCAATGCATTGGGTAAAGATTTTATATCTCATGAGATAGACATGGCTGGAATGGTAGGTTATATCGGTTCAGTGAAACAGGACTGAAACGAGGGTGACTCAATTCAGAAAGGGACTTTTTCCACTAAGATAGTCTTGGCAATGAGTCATGACTAACAAGAAATGATTCTCTATGATTATGTGTGTATTCCACAAAGTTTAATGTTTTATGTTATGCTTATTGGGATTTCATTTCACTACTATGATTTATCCCATGTTATTAAATTATGCTCTCTTTTGCAGGTTAAGATTTCCAAAAGTTATGTTCTTATGAATATGATGTGATTGATTTTTCTTTTGTTTACCCTTACTGAGCATTTGAGCTCACCCTTTTATGTTTTCTTTTCCCCAGGATATAAAGAAAGTTTTTAGGTAAAAAAAAGGAAGATCTTTATGGGAGATATTGAAGATCTTTCACCACGATTAGAAGATTACGTTCCGAGTTTCCAAAGACACTAAACTATTACGATCCTTGTGTGTGTGTTTTTGTTATGTACTAAGTATTCTGCAAAAGTAATGTAATGTCCATGTACGTCTAGCTTCAGGTCTTTACAGTTGGTATCAGAGGAATGGTTTAGTCAACCTTTGGAAACTAGGATGCGAGAACTTTAGTGAGATCCCTAGAGATATTTATAAGGTATGTCTAGGGATGTCCCTAAGGATAAGTATACGTATAGGATACAGTCCTAGAACTACGGTAACGATCATAGAATTTAACCTAAGATGTTAGATATTGAGGATACTCCACCTTTATTATGTTGTTTTCCCTAGCATGATTTTTGCCTCTCACACTATTCTTTTTTTGGGTTTTAGAAAATGGCTGGAAACAAGATGATTCACGATAATGGAGGATATGATGGACAATGGAATGATATTCTTCATAATGAAATGGGATTTGGACGTCCAAACATCATTATTATGCCGAATCAGCAATCTCATAATATGATCAATAAAGTAAAATTTGGTAAGTTTCCTGACTCGGCTAATAAGAGAAAGATGGAGTTTCATGATGATCATAGAGGAAAGAAAGTTCAATTTACCCTATGTAAATCATGTGGGAAGAGGCATCAAGGAGAATGTTTCAAAGGAACTGGAAGATGCTTTGGGTGTGGAAAAGAAGGACACAAAGCCAGTAAGTGCAAAGGAAAAGGTTCAGTTAACACTAGGGATGAGGATAATGGTATTTCTACGACATCAACAATGGTTAAATGTTTTAAATATGGAATGTACGGGCATTATGCAAACCAATTCCCTAAAGGAAAGTCTCATGAAGAGAATCAGTATGGTCGTATGGGTAGTATTTATGTTGATGATGATGAAGAGACTACAAATGATATGTGAAATGAAAGAATTGTTGAAGATCGGTCAATGGTTTAAGAATGTAGTGGAATGATGACATGTTTATCATGTGTAATGTTGTATAAGTAATCTCATAGTACTATGGAATAAAGAGACATCTAAGGATTGTTACACTGTTGTCTTTCCTTGAGTTTTGAAAGTGTATGATGTCACGACCCGCCCTCGGGGCCCGTGCCGTGACTACCCCAAGCCCGCCTTCCATAGGCAAGGGGCTGGCGACTAGCACCAAGGCGTAAAATCCCAGTAAAAAGGGAAGGCATTGCCTTAATAAAGTAAACAAGCACCTCAGAGTAACAAGCGGAAGTAAAGCAGTACACAAAACTAGAACAACTGTGCTGAAGTAAAGGGGCCGGAAATACAAGCCCAACTGTAAAGTAAAGTACAACTCGAAAGGGAAAACAGCAACTGAAAGTACAAGCGGCTCCTGGGACGTCCTCCTCGATTCCTACCTGAAGGGTAGGTACAGATGGCTCAGCTCCTGGATCGTCCACCACGGATCCTACCTGAAGGGTAGGTACAGATAGCTCCTCAACTCCTCGGGTCCAACTGTCCGCTCCGAGCACGTCCCGCTCAGTGGTCCTCCTCCGGGTACCGACCTACTCCGTAAGCCTCAACCGTAGTCAGCGCTATCCGTCTTCTGCAACCAACACAACGAAGTGCGGGCATAGCCCGTGCAGGGGTGAGTAAAAGATACTCAGTAGGGACCCCGAGACCCTCGAAGGTCTCCCGAAATCCACAAAGGATAAATCACATGATGGATACAATCACGAAGTAACATCCAAAGTTGATTAGGTATATGCCCATACATATACCTATGTCACCAATTTCTGTTCGGCTCCAACACCGAGCCCAAGAACAACCCAATCCTCAAAGAAGAGTAAACAGTAAATCCACACAGGATAACAGTACAAGTCCACACAGTTTATAACAAGATTATGAAATTAACGGATAACCATTACCCAGGTATATGCCCATACATATACCTAAGTTATCAAGCGACCCATCTCAATCATGAGGAAACACAAGACCATCAGCTCAAACCAGGATTTTCATTATCGAAACCGTAACTGCTGAAGAGCTCCGTCTCTAGAGTGTACAGTGGTCCTGTCACGACTCCGAGGCCGCCGCTCACTAACCTAAGACTGCTGAAGTACTCCTCCTGTCGAGTACCGCGGGTCTGCTGCCAACTACCGGGCGCTCCGTCCGCTGAGGGTCTGCTGCCAAATACCGGGCGCTCACCCAGATAGCCTACTGAGGTACTCCTCCTGTCGAGTACCGCGGGTTTGTTGCCAACTACCAGGCGCTCCGTCCGCCGTGGGTCTTCTGCCAACTACAGGGCGCTCCGTCCACTGGGCTAGTCGACTCACTCCAAGTCGAGTCGGTCAAGCAGTCGTCAGGTCTCAGTCGGCTACACGGTCTCCATACTCCGCACGCACGTCTCCACCGTCACGGGTCTGTCGCTACAACCAAGCACACACACTCCGTAGAGTATCGCGGGTCCGCCGCTACAACCAAGCGCTCCACCGCCAAGGGTCTTCTGCTGCATCCAAGCGCACCGCCTCTGTCAAGTACCACGGGTCCGCCGCTACACCCAAGCGCTCCCCCGCCCGCTCGTCTCCGGGAGGTTCCACTCCACGAGCTACTGGTCGATACCCAAGTATCTCAAAGTCCAACGAAGAAGTGCCACATACGTCCGCTTCGTCAAAGGAGTCTCAACGCAACAGACGGTGCGTCAATCGGACACCCGGTCTGTGAGTTATTAGCCTTTTCGTCCCGAGGGCCCGGTTGGTTTCGTGAGCGAACCAAACCCGGCCATATCTCAACTGTATCCAAAACTCGGGCGGAGTATGTCAAAAGTTCCGTCCCACTTAGAGGATTCCATCAAAGTCGACGGCACGTCAATCGGACGTCCGGAACTCAAGATATGAGCGTTTCCGCTCCGAGGGCCCGGTTGGTTTCGTGAACGAACCAACCCGGCCGAACTCAAAGTAATCCGAAATCTTGATTGTGATATACCGAAACGACCGTCTCGATCCAAGGATCGCGTTTCCGCAGACGGTTCGTCGTTCGGAGGTCCGAGGCTCAAGATATGGCCAAAAGACCGAAACTAGTTCGAAACGGGGGGGTCCGGGTCCGGGCCGACCCGGCCCGACCCCCCCCTGGGGCGGCCGGCGGCGGCGCGGCGGCCGGCGGCGGCACGGCGACCTGGCGGCGCGGCGGCGCGGCTGTGCGGCGGCGTGGTGGGCCGCGGCGGCCTGGCGCCGCGAGGGGCCGCACGCGGGGGAATCAATTCCCCCGCTTCTTCAAATGGCGGCGTGGCAAAGCCGCGCCGTTTTTCTCAATCAACGGCCCCCCTCCTGGGGGCCCGCTTTGAAGTGGATCCGGGGGAGCCGCCTGCCCCCCCCCCCCTTCATGGAAACCTCCCCCTCACATGAGGGGGCCTGCTGGAAGACACGGGGGGCTTTGCCCCCCCCCCACAAAGAAACCGCCCCCTCATTAAGAAGGGGGGTTTTGATGAACCGGCCGGGGGATTTATTCCCCCGGTTTTCTGCCATCCGGCCGGCCAGCTGGCCGGCCGGTTTTCACCAACGGGACCGGAAATTCCGGTCCCGCCTTCGACTTCCGACGCCGGCGGCCCGGCCGCCGGTCTTCACATCCCGCCGCGGCCCGGAACCGGCCGCGGTCTCCTCGTCCCGCCGCGGCCCGGAACCGGCCGCGGTGTTCGTCGTCCGGCGCGGTGCGACGGCACCGCGCCCCTTCGCTGCGCATTTGATTCCCTTCGACGCGGCGCGACGACGTCGCGTTCTTTATGATTCTTCCATGGCGCGGCGCGACGGCGTTGCGCAAAAAGGATTGGCGAATATCCGCGTGGTGCGACGGCACCACGCCACCTTGATTCATCCACCCGCAAGCTATTCAACAAGGACGATGGAGGGGGTTCGGCCGTGTTCGTGCGGTCCGGCCCCCTCACGTTAAACAATAACACTTATATAAAATATTCAAAAGCCTCACGTAGACATGCGATCCACGAGCAAGAATAGAATAAATTAACAATAAATCAACAACCCCTACCTTGGTATAAGGTTCGAAGATTGTCAACGTTCCGCGGAAGACGACGTCGCGGAGGTCGGGCGTCGCGGTAGCCGTTCGTCAAATCCGATGACGAAGAGGTGCGTCCGATGTGATACGTCGTTGGCGAAACCTCGTACGCCGACGAAGGTTGTCCGAGGAAGAAGCGGTGTTCTCTCTCGTTGACACGGAAGACGAAGAAGAGCGGAGCGGCGTTCTTCGTCGGAACTTGAGCGTTCTTCGTCAAGTCTTGAGGAAAGTCAAACAAAAAGAAAACAACGAACTCAAGAACCCCTACCTCGATAGTCGCACGTTGACGCAGTCGTGGAATATCGGTGTCGATTCCTTTGACGTCGGAGGAAGAGTCGTTGTCGATGGCGTTCGTCGCGGAAAACCGTCGCGGAAGAGATGACGTGGAAGAAGTACGTCGTGTCGCGGATACGGCGTCGCGGATGAACCGTGTTCTTCGGCGGAGAAGTTCTTCGTTGAAGAACGGCGTTCTTCGCGTTCTTCGTTGAAGTTGAGCGTTCTTCGTGATCTTCGTCAGAGATGATGAAGAAGAAGAAAATGATGCTCTCCACCTCTCAAGAAGACAAACAATTCAACCAAAATAAAATAAGACAACATCTTATTTCATTATCACATAACACACTAGAATTTCAAAGGTTTGAAATTCAAAAATGGATAACTCCAAAATTAACTCACTTATTTAATATACATAAGTTGTATAATTAAATAGAAGTTAAGATGTCAATCCATTAAGAGGGAGAGAGGGGAGTTAGGGAACTTGAAAAGGTGGGGGTTCGTGTGGGCCCCACCTCCCTCATAACCACACATGGGTAGTTGGGTGGTTGTGGGCCCCACCAACAACTTCCCATGAGAGAGTCTAACCACCTCGAATAAAATAAAATTCACACACAATTTTATTTTACTTAACTTTTAATCCCCAAAACTAACTTTCAACCCGCAACAAACGCAACTCCCGAAAAGGTCTCTTTAAGCGAATATCGGCGCTGCGAGTTCATCGGTGCCCTCGGATTTCAATTCCGAGCACCGGATCAAAAGTTAGGAAAACCCGCTCGTTCGTTCACTGAACGTACCCGAGCCAAACTTCGAAAAATGATTCCGGGCACTCCGGGCCTCGGAATCAGGTGCCGTCTGAAACCGCACTCTTGTAAAATTCTAAAGAAAATTAAGAAAAAATTTCCCTTGAATTTTACGGGTCTTTACATTACTCCCACCTCAGGGCTTTACGTCCCCGTAAAGATACATCAAAAACTAGGGAAACAAAAGAGGGTACTGAGCACGCATCTGAGCCTCCCGCTCCCATGTGCTCTCCTGGAGATTCCCGTGCTACCCGCAAAGCACCCCAGAGGAAGCAACCGTTCACGTAGAACCTGCTCCTGTCGATACTCAATCTCTACTAGAACCTCTGTGCTTGTCGCCCTGTCATCGACGTCCAACTCCCCGAGGTCGATGACGTGTGAAGAAACATACACGTATCTCCACAGCTGAGACACGTGGTGGACATTATGCACCCGGTGCGACTGTGGTGGTAGGGTCAAGCGGTAAACCTCCTCGCCTACCCTACTGAAGATCAAAAGGTCCAACGAACTTCGGAGATAACATGCCGCCTCGGCCACCTCTCCGAAACCTCATCGGGGTGAGACCGTATAAGAACGTGTTCGTCACCCTCGAACTCAAGAGGTTTCCCTTTTTAGGTTAGAACTGAAACTCAAAACTCCTGCTGCCACAAGGGTAGGGTTGACCAACTCAAGTGTGATCGGTCACACCCTCATATGCCTGAGTTTAACATGTGCTACCCAGGGTTTCCTTTTCGCCGACCAAGGAAAACCCATTCCGACGTTTGCCTAAAACAGTCAACCGGGGTATGATTTGTGAATCAAAACCATACCCAGATCAACGTCGTAAGGCCTCTACGCTGCCACCAAGAGATTCCAACCGAAACTCTCGCCTCGAGGTCAAATCACACCGTCGGCGTAAGTGTGATTATCGAGTCTCCTCCCAAAGGTATCTCCAGACGTGAGGGTCAAGTCTACAGCTTACCCGGAACCTCTAGGTCTGGGACATGATTCGTGGAAGGGTAGAATGGTTGGTTATTATGCCTATAGATATGGCAGCTCGTAGTAGACATAATTCGTTCCCCGAATCATTCTTAGAGCTCCTGGGTCACACTCCTTGACCGCAATGCAGCTACTCTCCTCCCCAGCCCTCCTGCTCCCTGAGCCTGGCGGGGACTACTAAGTCGGGTGGTCGTAACATGTTGAAATGTTCACCACCACATGCTGCTCTCCAAGCTCCGCTTCCACGTCTGCTACCCTGCAGATTCATCTGTCCTTAGCACTTCCTCCTCCTGAAACATTTTACACGCCCGAGTCTCTGAGACTGGCGCTAGTTTCCTGCCTTTCACTGCTAACGTTCACAACCACAAAGGTTCTCTCTAGCATCCTAACATAGGTAGGAATGCATAGAGAAAAAGAAATGGTTCGGATGTCCTTTAGACACACTTCGCTCAGAAGTTCTAGTCTAAAGAACTGATCACAATGTAACCAACGAGTACCAAGATTGATTGGTAAGCCACGTTGAGTGCTCTGCTTCCGACATGTCGAAGCTGTATTAGCTCCAGAAAACTCACAACCACCTCCTCAAGCCAGTCCTCAGCCGCCTACGAGTCAGGCTCACCTCGAAACTTGAGGGATATCTGGTGCTAAAACATATGTAAGGCACTAAGACTGTGAGTCTCTGCTACCGGTACCGCCGGTAGTGTCTGCTGACCAACAGGTAGTGACATAGCTGGCGCACTACCCGTAGGTACTATCCCAGGTATCGGTTCGCGTACTGAAGCCTCATTACTATAAGGACCAACCTCATGGTCACTCACTGGAAACAACAGGAGCTAAGATCATCATCTGCTCTACTAGTATCCAAGCTAGGCGTAGAACTCTAGCAACCGCCTCCATCCAGTCCACTGCTGCCTGGGAAATCTGTCTCGCCTCGTATCCTCAGAGGCCTCTACTGCTGAAACTCGTGCATCGCGCTCTGCTAGCGTGCACCGTCAGCTAGTGGCATCTGCTGCCTAACGGGTGGTGGTGCTGCTGGTACACCACCCGAAGGTGCCAACACTGAAAAAGGGGCCCTGCACCGGAGTCTCGCTGCTCGGTGGGCCATCATCGAGAACTCTCTCGGAACTCCAGCTAACTATCTGCATGGTGACATCCTGAACAGTTGTGTCACGGTCAACGATTTATACCTGGTGAGCTGACCTGGTTTGAGCTGAATTTAAACCTTTTGGGAAACACACACGCAATCAGTGTTTTCATGCATTAAGTCGGAAATCAGAAGTCAGGGTCCTGGTGTACGGATACGTCGGCCGCCGCACCAACACTGGACTCCCTGGACTGATAACCACACTCAATACACTAAACACTATTGCTTCACATAGAAAAAAGATCAGAGTCTGCGGTAGAACCGACCGCCTCTGATACCAATTTGTCACGACCCGCCCTCGGGGCCCGTGCCGTGACTACCCCAAGCCCGCCTTCCATAGGCCAGGGGCTGGCGACTAGCACCAAGGCGTAAAATCCCAGTAAAAAGGGAAGGCATTGCCTTAATAAAGTAAACAAGCACCTCAGAGTAACAAGCGGAAGTAAAGCAGTACACAAAACTAGAACAACTGTGCTGAAGTAAAGGGGCCGGAAATACAAGCCCAACTGTAAAGTAAAATACAACTCGAAAGGGAAAACAGCAACTGAAAGTACAAGCGGCTCCTGGGACTTCCTCCTCGATTCCTACCTGAAGGGTAGGTACAGATGGCTCAGCTCCTGGATCGTCCACCACGGATCCTACCTGAAGGGTAGGTACAGATAGCTCCTCAACTCCTCGGGTCCAACTGTCCGCTCCGAGCACGTCCCGCTCAGTGGTCCTCCTCCGGGTACCGACCTACTCCGTAAGCCTCAACCGTAGTCAGCGTTGTCCGTCGTCTGCAACCAACACAATGAAGTGCGGGCATAGCCCGTGCAGGGGTGAGTAAAAGATACTCAGTAGGGACCCCGAGACCCTCGAAGGTCTCCCGAAATCCACAAAGGATAAATCACATGATGGATACAATCACGAAGTAACATCCAAAGTTGATTAGGTATATGCCCATACATATACCTATGTCACCAATTTCCGTTCGGCTCCAACACCGAGCCCAAGAACAACCCAATCCTCAAAGAAGAGTAAACAGTAAATCCACACAGGATAACAGTACAAGTCCACACAGTTTATAACAAGATTATGAAATTAACGGATAACCATTACCCAGGTATATGCCCATACATATACCTAAGTTATCAAGCGACCCATCTCAGTCATGAGGAAACACAAGACCATCAGCTCAAACCAGGATTTTCATTATCGAAACCGTAACTGCTGAAGAGCTCCGTCTCTAGAGTGTACAGTGGTCCTGTCACGACTCCGAGGCCGCCGCTCACTAACCTAAGACTGCTGAAGTACTCCTCCTGTCGAGTACCGCGGGTCTGCTGCCAACTACCGGGCGCTCCGTCCGCTGAGGGTCTGCTGCCAAATACCGGGCGCTCACCCAGATAGCCTACTGAGGTACTCCTCCTGTCGAGTACCGCGGGTTTGCTGCCAACTACCAGGCGCTCCGTCCGCCGTGGGTCTGCTGCCAACTACTGGGCGCTCCGTCCACTGGGCTAGTCGACTCACTCCAAGTCGAGTCGGTCAAGCAGTCGTCAGGTCTCAGTCGGCTACACGGTCTCCGTACTCCGCATGCACGTCTCCACCGTCGCGGGTCTGTCGCTACAACCAAGCACACACACTCCGTAGAGTATCGCGGGTCCGCCGCTACAACCAAGCGCTCCACCGCCAAGGGTCTGCTGCTGCATCCAAGCGCACCGCCTCTGTCAAGTACCACGGGTCCGCCGCTACACCCAAGCGCTCCCCCGCCCGCTCGTCTCCGGGAGGGTCCACTCCACGAGCTACTGGTGGATACCCAAGTATCTCAAAGTCCAACGAAGAAGTGCCACATACGTCTGCTTCGTCAAAGGAGTCTCAACGCAACAGACGGCGCGTCAATCGGACGCCCGGTCTGTGAGTTATTAGCCTTTTCGTCCCGAGGGCCCGGTTGGTTTCGTGAGCGAACCAAACCCGGCCATATCTCAACTGTATTCAAAACTCGGGCGTAGTATTTCAAAAGTTCCGTCCCACTTAGAGGATTCCATCAAAGTCGACGGCACGTCAATCGGACGTCCGGAACTCAAGATATGAGCGTTTCCGCTCCGAGGGCCCGGTTGGTTTCGTGAACGAACCAACCCGGCCGAACTCAAAGTAATCCGAAACCTTGAGTGCGATATACCGAAACGACCGACTCGATCCAAGGATCGCGTTGCCGCAGACGGTTCGTCGTTCGGAGGTCCGAGGCTCAAGATATGGCCAAAAGACCGAAACTAGTTCGAAACGGGGGGGTCCGGGTCCGGGCCGACCCGGCCCGACCCCCCCCTGGGGCGGCCCGGGGGCCGGCGGCGGCGGCCGGCGGCGGCGCGGCGGCCTGGCGGCGCGGCGGCGCGGCGGCGCGGCTGTGCGGCGGCGCGGCGGGCCGCGGCGGCCTGGCGCCGCGAGGGGCCGCACGCGGGGGAATCAATCCCCCCGCTTCTTCAAATGGCGGCGCGGCAAAGCCGCGCCGTTTTTGTCTCTCAACGGCCCCCCTCCTGGGGGCCCGCTTTGAAGTGGATCCGGGGGAGCCGCCTGCCCCCCCCCCCCCCCTCATGGAAACCGCCCCCTCACATGAGGGGGCCTGCTGGACGACACGGGGGGCTTTGCCCCCCACAAAGAAACCGCCCCCTCATTAAGAAGGGGGGCTTTGATGAACCGGCCGGGGGATTTATTCCCCCGGTTTTCTGCCATCCGGCCGGCCAGCTGGCCGGCCGGTTTTCACCAACGGGACCGGAAATTCCGGTCCCGCCTTCGACTTCCGACGCCGGCGGCCCGACCGCCGGTCTTCACATCCCGCCGCGCCCCGGAACCGGCCGCGGTCTCCTCGTCCCGCCGCGGCCCGGAACCGGCCGCGGTGTTCGTCGTCCGGCACGGTGCGACGGCACCGCGCCCCTTCTCCGCGCATTTGATTCCCTTCGACGCGGCGCGACGGCGTCGCGTTCTTTATGATTCTTCCATGGCGCGGCGCGACGGCGTTGCGCAAAAAGGATTGGCGAATATCTGCGTGGTGCGACGGCACCACGCCACCTTGATTCATCCACCCGCAAGCTATTCAACAAGGACGATGGAGGGTGTTCGGCCGTGTTCGTGCGGTCCGGCCCCCTCACGTTAAACAATAACACTTATATAAAATATTCAAAAGCCTCACGTAGACATGCGATCCACGAGCAAGAATAGAATAAATTAACAATAAATCAACAACCCCTACCTTGGTATAAGGTTCGAAGATTGTCAACGTTCCGCGGAAGACGACGTCGCGGAGGTTGGGCGTCGCGGTAGCCGTTCGTCAAATCCGATGACGAAGAGGTGCGTCCGATGTGATACGTCGTTGGCGAAACCTCGTACGCCGACGAAGGTTGTCCGAGGAAGAAGCGGTGTTCTCTCTCGTTGACACGGAAGACGAAGAAGAGCAGAGCGGCGTTCTTCGTCGGAACTTGAGCGTTCTTCGTCAAGTCTTGAGGAAAGTCAAACAAAAAGAAAACAACGAACTCAAGAACCCCTACCTCGATAGTCGTACGTTGACGCGGTCGTGGAATATCGGTGTCGATTCCTTTGACGTCGGAGGAAGAGTCGTTGTCGATGGCGTTCGTCGCGGAAAACCGTCGCGGAAGAGATGACGTGGAAGAAGTACGTCGCGTCGCGGATACGGCGTCGCGGATGAACCGTGTTCTTCGGCGGAGAAGTTCTTCGTTGAAGAACGGCGTTCTTTGCGTTCTTCGTTGAAGTTGAGCGTTCTTCGCGATCTTCGTCAGAGATGAAGAAGAAGAAGAAAATGATGCTCTCCACCTCTCAAGAAGACAAACAATTCAACCAAAATAAAATAAGACAACATCTTATTTTATTATCACATAACACACTAGAATTTCAAAGGTTTGAAATTCAAAAATGGATAACTCCAAAATTAACTCACTTATTTAATATATATAAGTTGTATAATTAAATAGAAGTTAAGATGTCAAGCCATTAAGAGGGAGAGAGGGGAGTTAGGGAACTTGAAAAGGTGGGGGTTCGTGTGGGCCCCACCTCCCTCATAACCACACATGGGAAGTTGTGTGGTTGTGGGCCCCACCAACAACTTCCCATGAGAGAGTCTAACCACCTCGAATAAAATAAAATTCACACACAATTTTATTTTACTTAACTTTTAATCCCCAAAACTAACTTTCAACCCGCAACAAACGCAACTCCCAAAAAGGTCTCTTTAAGCGAATATCGGCGCTGCGAGTTCATCGGTGCCCTCGGATTTCAATTCCGAGCACCGGATCAAAAGTTAGAAAAACCCGCTCGTTCGTTCACTGAACGTACCCAAGCCAAACTTCGGAAAATGATTCCGGGCACTCCGGGCCTCGGAATCAGGTGCCGTCTGAAACCGCACTCTTGTAAAATTCTAAAGAAAATTAAGAAAAAATTTCCCTTGAATTTTACGGGTCTTTACATATGATTAATAGTACCAGTATCCATGAAAGGTTATTCAGATATTTTTGGAATGTAGATGATATGCGCATAATGAAGGGATAAGACGATAATGAGATGTTTGATTGTATTCATGAGCTCATGATTGATATAAGGACTAAGTGATATCATGGTTTGAGTATATAGAATTTTGAGGATTTTGGTATGTGGAAAGTGTTAACTTTTAACTGCATTCATGTTTTCACTAAGGTTCAATGGGTATTCAAGAGAATACATGATTAAGGACTTTGAATGTTTGGAATGTGACCAACAAAACATATCTTATGATATATGGGGATCAACGATGGTATTAAATCTCTGGTAATCGTTTTCACTATGTTATGAGATTGGACTGCAGTATTATAGATAATCCTAAAGATTGGAATGAATTATGTTGGACATAAGTTAGTATTGTTTAAGGATAGAAGTTTTTTTTTTGATATTATTGATGGGATGTTATAGTAATATAGTTTTAGAAAAAGGACAACCTGCAGGACGGGTGACAGCCCATCGCGTCGGACAAGGATGTGGGAATCGAACCCACAACCGAAGTGCGACTGGCCTTTATCGCCTACCACTGGCCTACAGGAAGTCCCTGTTTAATAGAAACTAGTTTTCTTTTATTAAGAAGTACGATATATGAAGTATAAGTCCATTTTAGGAACCATATATGATTAATCTCACTATAGATGGACTTATGTATTTTTTGATAACTTTTCTAACCTTTTGTTTGAGACAGATGGAATGACCCATCATTCTATCACATGATCAATTAACACTTCATGAATAACAAATTCAACTTCATTTATTTAAGAGATGAAGTGGAAACTGTTCAAAGTACGAACAACAGTGAGATTGTACCAAAATAAAGTAAGTATTTATTCTAATTCAAATTCATCAACTTTAGGGAAATGATCTTGAAAACCAAAAAAATGTTGTCCTAGTGCCCTTATATCCGGTGAAATAGATGGTACCTTATATCATCACAAATCTATGGATTTGTGATTACTGGATTTTCCATAGCCATGTTCTCTACCACTCTCCATCAGAACATGATGGTTAGATTTCTCTTCCATATCCATATTTTCACCTATGTGGAAACCCAGTGATTAGTTTATTTGGGTAACCGTTACGTTTCATACCTTTGTTTTTAAAGATTGGTTTTGGTATTCCCTTTTTACGATGTGGGTTTCTATTAAACAAACTTTTGAGTAGTAAAACATTTATAACCCAGACGAATTTCGAGGGCGAAATTCATTTTAAGGGGGGTAAAATGTAACAGCCCAAGATTTTATGAAAAATATTCTTTTTAATTTCACTAATGTCTTGTGTTGTACGCTACACCAAAAGGAGCTTGCACAACACGCATCCTTGACTTGCCTTGAATTACACGCAATCGCGACCTTCCTCGATAGCATGTGTAGTACGCAATACCGAGTTTCACTAAACAACGATATGCTATTAAAATATTATTATAACTAGCCGTTATGAATAGTAATAACCACCTTTTAAAATTTTAGAAATTTTAGCTCTCAAAATGGACTTCATTTTTGGATTCGGAGTATCGAATTTAGCCTAAGGTGAAATTTTGGTACTTTTCAAATAACTTTCATTTTCTGATGAATAGTGAAAATTACTAAATTTTAATTAAAAACAACTTTTTTAATCGAAATAATTAATAGTGATAAATTATTAATTTGAGTGGTTTTAAAGTATATCTAGAATATATTTTTACAATTCAATACAATGTTGGTCATTGGATGTAATTTCAAATTTACACCAGACATAAACAAGTGTTAATCTTTTGATAGTTATTATCTCTTAAAAACACGCTATTTGTTGTAACAGCGGAAATTAATTATAAAATTAATTAATGCAACTTATATGTTGGGAATTTTGTAAAATAGAAATCATTTTTGAATTTGGAATATCAATTATAGCTTAGGGTGAAATTTTGGCATTTTTCTGAAAAACTTCAATTTTTGATGAATAGTGAAACTACTAAGTGGTAGTTAAAAAATTAATTTTTTTCATAAATCTTAATTTTACCGCTTCTGTGAATGGAATTTCGAAAATCCGAGAGACACGGTTGATGTCAGTAAGTAAAATGTGGTTCAATGAGATGAAAATAATTTTTTTGGTGAATAGTAACTTTTTACTTTTTTTTACCACAGTTAAAAGTAAATAGGGTAATTAAGGGTAAAAATGATATTATTATTACCCGAACACATGTCCTAATCATATTGGACAAGTTTATTTCGACCAAAAACAAACTTAGGAATAAAATATTACCATTTAGGCCCACTTGAATTAGATTAGGACATTTATTATTATTTAATTCAAAGAAGAGTTAAAAGAGTTAAAATCAAAGTATATTTACTAAAACATTTTTAATATAGGGTTGTACATAAGATAAATTTGATTGTAAATATTCATTAGAAAGATAAAAATATTTCCTACATAATGGTATTTTATTTGTAATTTTTAGACATCAAATAAGTTAATTTATTTATGACACAAAGATGATGCAGTAATTACCCTTTTAAAGAAATGTTAACATAATTGATGTTATAAATGCTCAAATAAATGTAATTTGAGACTTTTTATGAATTCCACTAATTTTCTAGGTTACTATGATATATTAGTGTTGATTTAATAAAATGTTTTCGAACATATAATTCTGTTATGACTTTCACAAAAATCATATATCAAATAGTGTCAAAATTGACACAAAATAGTTTTTAAATCTAATATTATATTATTAATTGTTATTTTATTCCTAAAAATCTAAGGTTCAGCCAAATGACTTATATAAGGATATATATATTAATAATAAACAATTTGGGGTTCGTTTGGCATGTTATAGTAAGTGTATTAACCATATAGTGTAATAAAACAAAAAGACACGGTAAAAGTTAAATTATTTAACTTAGAGTTAAATCTAATTGATAAGGTTAAAATAATAACCTAAACTTGTCTAAATCCTATTGGTTGATAGGATTTCGACCCATACCCACTTTATCTTCGAAATAAGACCCTTTGGAACCATTATAAACCTATTTTGACTTTAATATAAAATAATATTTTGAGATATTCCTAAGGTGCCCCTCTCCTCACTTATAAAAGGGCACCTCCTCCCCCTCTTCCTCACACAACCTTGAGCCCTCACGCTCGGCCAACCCCTACCAAAATCCCTTCTCCACTTCCCTAGAATAATCCTAGAGGTCCTGGTATTCTTCAAAGACCAATCTTAGTTCCGTAAGTGGAGGATTCAAAGAGGCGTTTCAAAGAAGAGGAGGTTCGGACACTTACAAAGCAAGTCGGACCTAAGGTAAGGGAAAATATCACAATCTCATTTTTATTCGAGGTTGTTTATTCGTAAGTATTTATTGGGGTGTATTTTATCATCCACATCCATGTTCCCTAAATATGTAATATTGTTTCCATCCAATTACAATAGTTTAAATCCAATTTTACCCTTCGGTGAGTTTTTAGTAAAGAATATGAAAGGAATCTTTTGTCGTTTTTTCGTACGAGGTACTTTTTAACTTTTCCGACAAAAGTACGAAGAATGTTTTTTTTAACTTATACAGAATGAATGGATTTTTAAAACATTATTTCCAAGAAGATTCCTTTACAAGTTTTCAAGTTTATTTTTAATCAACTTCTTTTAGTTTATAATTGTATGACATGTTAAGAAAAGAAAAGTGTTTTTGAAGAAGAAAGGATATTTTCCTCAAGAATGGAGTTCAAGTGTTTTATCAAAATTATTTTCCATCTAAGATAATAAAGGGTTCTGTTTTTATCCCTATTATTACATTGATTTGATTATGTTGTGAGGGAATTATTTTTATGAAGTCATTTACCTTATATGATTTGTTTTATGATGTCATGATGTTTCAAGAATCCCATTTTTGTTACATGTGTTATGCAATGATGTATGATTTATGATTTATGTGGAACACATAAGAAAGGATTCATTATAAGATGGGTGGGACCTATATCTCCCTCCAATACATTGGGTAAAGATTTTATATCTCATGAGATAGACATGGCTGGAATGGTAGGTTATACCGGTTCAGTGAAACAGGACTGAAACGAGGGTGACTCGATTCAAAAAGGGACTTTGTCCACTAAGATAGTCTTGGAAATGAGTCATGACTAACAAGAAATGATTATCTATGATTATGTGTGTATGACAAAAAGTTTAATGTTTTAAGTTATGCTTATTGGGATTTCATTTCACTACTATGATTTATCCCATGTTATGAAATTATGCTCTCTTTTGCAGGTTAAGATTTCCAAAAGTTGTGTTCTTATGAATATGATGTGATTGATTTTTCTTTTGTTTACCCTTACTAAGCATTTGAGCTCACCCTTTTATGTTTTCTTTTCCCAAGGATATAAAGAAAGATTTTAGGTAAAACAAAAAGGAAGATCTTTATGGGAGATATTGAAGATCTTTCACCACGATTAGAAGATTACGTTCCGAGTTTCCAAAGACACTAAACTATTACGATCCTTGTGTGTGTGTTTTTGTTATGTACTAAGTATTCCGCAAAAGTAATGTAATGTCCATGTACGTCTATCTTCGGGTCTTTACACATTTTATATTTTAAACCTTTTATTTTCAAAGAATATTTTAAAATTGCGAGGATGAAATTTATTGAAGGAGGGGATAATGTAACACCTCATGATTTCATAATACATTATCTCTTTAAAGTAATTCAATAGCTTGCGCCACATGAAACACCAAGTTTGAGTGCACCATGACTTACTAAACTAGCCATTTAAAAAGAGTTCATGAATAATATTAACTGCATTTTGAATTTTATATACTCTATATAATTTTAACATCCATATTGTGTGTTTTTTGGACATAATACAAAGACAAATTCAATTTTTCAGATAAAACAAGTATTTTTAAAAGAATGCAGTTTTCCACCTTTTAATGGAGAACCCTTTTTAAATACAATATTTTACACTTTTATATATTAAATTTAATGAAATTAAATTCTTCTTTAGAATAGGGACATAAAAATTTAGTTTAGAAAATTTTCAGTACTTTTCTGATAACTTTCATATTTTGATGAATAGTAAAAAATACTAAATTTTAATTAAAAACAACTTTTTTAATCAAAATAATTTATAGTGTTAAATTATAAATTTGAGTGGTTTTAAAGTATCATTAGATTATATTTTTTTAATTTAATATAATGTAGTCCATTGGATGTAATTTCATATTTAAACTATACATAAACACATGTCAATCTTTTGATAGTTTTTATTTCTTAAAAACCCACTTTCTAGTTTTGACAACGGGAATTAATTTTAAATTAATTAATTAAACTTATATATATTTAATTTTTTAAAATTGGAATCAATTTAAAATTTTTAATATCAAAATTATATTTAAGTTAATTTTTGGTATTTTTCTGAAAACATTCAATTTTTGATGAATAGTGAAAAACATTGTGTTGTAGAAAAAACCCAACTTTTTCATTTAAATTATTATTTTTAATTCAAAAATTTATCTTAAAGTAAAAATAACTACATAATAAATATATTAGTCTAATGTAAGTCATTGGATTCATTTTATAATAATATTAGATATATAAAATTTTATTGAACCAGTTTAACGTCTTTTTACCCACCTTCTAGGCACATTTACCCACCTTCTAGGAACACTTTCAAATTTGCATAAAAGATAATTTTACCACTTTATTAAATTGAATTTAAAAAATCAAGAGACACAGTTGACATCATTAATTAAAATCTGGTTCAATAGGATGCAAATAATTTTTGGTGAATAGTAACTTTTAAATTTTACTTACCACGATAAAAAGTAAATAAGGCAATTAAAGGTAAAAATAATATTAAAATGACCCCAAAACATGTTATAATTATATTTGATAAGTTTATTTAGACAAAAATTAACCTTAGGACAAAAATAATATCATTTTGATCCATTTGGGTTAGATTATGACATTTATTATATTTTATTTACAGAAGAGTTAAAAGTGTTAAATTCAAATTTTATTAACTATACCATTTTTAATATAGAGTTATACATAAGATAAATTTAACTATAAATATTATTTAGAAATAAAAAAAATATTTCCTACATCATTGTATTTTATTTATACTTTTTAGACATATAATAATTAAAGTTATTTATGACATAATGATGATACAGTAATTAACTTATTAATGAAATATTAAAATAATTGATATTATAAATATAAAAATAAATGTAAATTGAGACTTTTGATGACATAAACTAATTTTATAGGTGAATATGACATTTTAGGGATGATGAAAGGTATTTTTTTTGAAATCATAAAGTTTTTATGGTTTTAAGAAAAATCAATTACTAAATAGTGTCAAAATTGACATAAATGAGTTTTTTATACAAATACTATTTTATTAAATAATATAAAAATACTAAAAATATATAGTTCTTCCAAATTACTTATATAAGGTTATATATTTCATTAATTAAACACTTTAGTTTCTATTGTCATTTTATTGTAAGTTTACTAACAATGTAATATAAAAATACAATAAGACATGGTAAATGTTAAACTATTTAACAAAGAGTTAAAACTAAAAGATAAGGTTAATATAGTGACCTAAACATGTATAAAACCTATTTTTTGAGTGTATTTCTACCAAACCCACCTTATCCTAGAAATAAATCCATTTGGAGATATTAAAAACCGAAAATAATTTTATAATAAATTAATATTTCAAACCATTACAAAAGTTCCCCTCACCTCCCTTATAAAAGGGTACTTCCCCTTCTCTTATCTTCACACCTCCAAAGAACTTTATATTGGACAAAACCTTATAACATATCCTCCCAACTACCCTCACATAAACATAGAGTCCTTACCTTGATCATAAATCTAACCTAAGGATCCATTTTGTTCAAATCAAAATGAAGAATCCGAAGAAGAGGTAATTATTTCATCACCTCATTCAAAGTTCTTTTCTTCTTCCACTTCCTCTTTCTTTGTTGTTTCCTTAAAAAAATAATAACTCCAGTACCTTATAAATACTGATATGTTATTATAGATATTTTACAACCATATTCATTATTCTATCCATCCTATGAATGACAAAGTCACCATACGTGAGTACGTACGACTTACCGTCTCTACATCGTGGTGTAGTTTGTTATTCAACACTTTATTATTTGTATGGGTATAATAATGAGTATAAATTATTTAAATAATAAATAAAAAATTAATGATTCTTTATATATAATATAACATCCAATTTCATAATATTTCACCATCAATACAATGATATCGTCGCTTTTACGTACGTACGACTTACCTTCTCCACGACGTGATGAGATTCATTTCAACATTCACCATTCAACAGTGATTATAAAAATATATATTATTAATAATCATGTAACATATGAAATAATAATTATAATGGTAATATATATATATATATACATATATCTCATTCACTTACTTCCATTCAATACAATATGAAAATAGAAACAACATTTATGCGTATGTACGACCTACTGTCTCCATAAACAGTGTTTTCCATTTCATAAATCTATCTATTATAAATATTTATATTCTGAATATATATGATATATAAATCATGTTTTTTATTCTATAATTATGTAAATAATTATCTATGTGATACGATCAAGAATAACAAGTTAAAACATGTACGATAAAAAAAGCGATTATTACCCGAAATGTTACTTTAACATGGAAGTTATTATTAAATGGGTAGTATAAAGTCATAAATGAATCATATATGATATCATAAATATTAATATGGTTCTGGTATATTTTAATAATGTACTATGTTCATTATAAAGGAGGCTAAACGTACCCTCGACTAAAGGAAATTACAAGGTAAAGGTTAAATCTTCAATCTCATTATTATCCGAGATTGTTTATGTGTAAGTATTTACTAGGACATATTTATTATCCATGTCTATGATTCATAAAATAGTTTTTAAAAGGATTATTTTTAAGGGACTCTTTAACTAAAACATCACTTTAAATGGTTTAAATATTTATTCTTCTAAATCATTCTCATTAATTTCCATGTTTTCAAAATAGTTTTAAGGATTTATTTATATGGAAATGAATGTTTTAAAACTTTAATTCCTTTCAAAAGTTTCAAAGTGGTATAGGACACTTTGATTCAAAAACTTTTTTAAATGACTTAGTTTATAAATGTGTGACTTTTAAATTATTTCACAAAAAATAGATATTTCTCTCAAAGAGTTTTACTGCTCATTTTCTACTATGTCAAGATCCTTTAATGGATATTATTCTTGATTGAGGTTGAT
Source organism: Viscum album (assembly GCA_963277665.1). Taxonomy (NCBI): domain Eukaryota; kingdom Viridiplantae; phylum Streptophyta; class Magnoliopsida; order Santalales; family Viscaceae; genus Viscum; species Viscum album. Next base: position 1,082,154,598 of record OY728132.1, read on the forward strand.
TTATTATATTCCATATTGTATTTAATAAGTTATGATATGTTTTACTATGGATGTGATTTATTTATACCATTCATAGTTTATGGTTAAATTATTGACATTTTGTATGTTAGTTTTAATACGAATGTTTATGTTATGTTTTAACAATTTAATATGAGGAATGTATTGGACTTAGTAAGTGATGGGTGGGGCCCACTATAGCCCCTCGATACATCGGTAGGTCTCATGAGAAAAATTCATGTTTTGGATCAAGTCCTTGAAAAAAAATTATTTGTAGTCTTGGAACGAGGCCTTGATTATGTGGTTATGATTTCTGGAATTATGCATTCCCTCATTATGAAATTAGTTATTAAATGTGATTATTTGACCAGTAGAATGTCCCTGTGCATGTTTATATGTTAATTTTTGATTTATTTTTACCATATTGTGTTCAACTTTATGTTTAAAAGGCAGTTGTTTTTATTACACACCTTGCCTTAAAAGTTTATAGCTTCCACTAAATTATTTACTCTTACTGAGCATCTGATATCGACCCTTTCTTATGTTTTGTTTTCCTAGGATTATAAGAAGTGTATTATGATTGATATAAAGTTTTAATCTAGGGGAATAATGGAATTCTAAAAGGATTATTTTTTCTGTGTTTTATGTTTGAAGGTGTAATGTAACGTTCATGTATGTAATCTATTTTCCAAGACTGCTAAACCGATTAGTCCTTCGGGACTTGATTCCTTGTAGTCATGCCAATGTATCAAGATAATGCACAGGCTCTGGGCTTCTAGGGTCAGGGCGTTACATTTATATATCTTGGGTCATTGGTAAGAGGCCAATAAAATATTTTGAAACATAGCTGAGAAAGGAAAGAGGAATCTTATGCATCATATTTGGCATGTAGTTTCTACATGTTATAGGCCTTATAATGTGTGATTTTACTGATAAAAGAGGCCAATTGTTTGAAGTGTCTACAAAAACCCAAATGGTGTTTTACCATATAATTTCTTGGTGAAATTATAATCATTTAAAATTACTTATACACATTTCCTTATTATTTAAGGTCATGTGGATCTCTGGTGGGAGGTTTAAAAGTGAGGCTGATGACTCATTCTTCATGCATAGAAGGTTTAGGGACCCTAAGAGGTAAATAGGGTACATTTTTTCTAGTGATAACCCCTTTTGGGGTGTTTTTTCTTAAGTTTTATTATTTAAAGTGTTAATAACAACCTATAGAATTTTTTCCAACATATCATGGAATGGAATTCAACTTATCCAAACCATGTGAGTACCATTGACCCTTGTTAGTCAAAATTGTAAAATGATACCTTCTTAGTAGACCCCTTGTGGTTGTATCCATTTTAGGGGAAGTTAACTAAAGATTCATGACAACCTAAATGAAGTTTTCTCATCTATCTTCCTATAATATTTTACATAACCAACCTTCATTTATAGTTATTTTGTCAGATCCTCAAGTACAATTCAAATAGGTATCCAGATGTTTGTAGTAAACTAGAACCTTGAGGGGTTATTTCTATATATAGATGCCTATTGAGGAATAGTTAGTTATCTTCCATATTCTTCATGGACCTCTAGGGAGAAATTCATTATGAGAATTCTTAGAGATGATTAGGTCCTGGTAAGTCATGTTAATAGTTTTGAACCTCATAGGTTGATGTTATCCTTACTTCCCTTAGAGTGGTTTTACAGGATCATTAGATTCATTTTGTTGAGATGAGTGTGTGGATGATGCCATGTGAGTTTTGAACTTGGAGATGTTTGACTTTTTGGCTATGTGGTCAGACCTAGTTACCTTATTATGTGACATGATTGATAGGTCTAGGTGGGAGACCTAGAGGCCCTTACTTGTGACTTAGACCATTATAGTTAGATGTTTAGTTTATTAAAGGAAAACCTACGAGAGGGGTTTACCTATGTTTATATATTCCTTTGAGGCAATTAGGTTAGTATTATTCTCTTATTGAGACCAATGCAAGGGAGGTGTTGGGGTTTTTTCATGTAGGCATGATGATTCCTTTGGTCTTTGGGAAAGAACCTAGGTTGTTTGAGTATCAATACTATATTTAATGGGTATGAATTTTTGGTGTCTATCCCTATTGACCATCCATTCTATGTCTTCTAACATAGTTGGATCATAGGTATATTCTCATTACTAGAATGATGTCAGGTGATGGGTGGTCATGGAATAAATCATGGAATAAGATAGGTGCTCAATTTTGAAGAGGAGTTCTAAGGGAGCTTCTGGCTTAGTGAGATTAATGTACCATATAGAAAAATCATCATGGCCATGTGATGAATGAATCATAGGAGCATGACTTAGATGATACTTGTACATGTTGGTTATGTGTGATTCCATTTATATAGTAAATTAGTGAGTGGATGGGTGAGAGATGAGGAGTGATGGTTTTAAAGAAATTTCATGGATAGGGTTTCCCAAGATTTATGATGAAATGAGGAGTTTACCTCAATATTAGACGATGCAATGAGAATAAATCAGGTTTCATTTGATGGTTAACCCATATTTGTACATCGACACACATTTTTGGGAGACATGGTGTCAAGAGTTGGTTAAGAGAAATTATTGCCTAGTTTGATGTGAGTGTGGCTCATAAGAGTGATACATTACCATCGATAGAATCTTAGTTTACTCCTAGAATAGAGAAAATAATTCTTCATATCTAGAAATTGTCCTGAGTATGATGAGAGAGCATCAAATATACATCGAGCTTAAATTATTTTTTAATATATTCTCTGGTTTGATTAAGAAAATTCTTGGTAGTTGTACTCAATGAGTGGAATAAGGTAATACATATGGCGAGGAGTTCAAAATAGGTCATTAGAGAGTGTTTACCCTTGTTTTGAGTTAAAATTTGGCTTTTTTCATGGAAACCATTCACAATAAGCAGAAATGGTCCATGTTTTGATGTTGCAAGTTAGTCCTTGAGAGTGAGAGAGTTTCTAGCCTTGAAAATTTTTATGTATAGAAATGGATGGGGTTTTGTATATGTTTATTGGTAATTCATTTCAATAGTGTGACAAGTATTCTCTTAATTTGGGGAGTAGGGTATTGGTCACCAGCTTCTGACCCTCATGTGAGAAGGGTCGTGGGACTGTGAGACCGATTGTTGGATGGTAGTTTGGATTTCATGTGCTATTAGATTAATAGAACATGATAGGGGATAGTTCATCTAGGATACATCATTGGGAGTTAGGTATAAGCTTTAATGAGTGTGATCATAATGATCTTGGTGTGCCTCAGGAAGAAGGCATTGGGATTGGGATTAGTTAACATGTCGGATACTAAAGCCAATCATTTTCAAGAATACTTACATGAAGATGGTTCAGCTTGAGTTCTCTCAAATATTTTAATGCAGTCAGTGAGGAACTATATTGTGATCGTTTTTGGGATGAGATGGATGCAGACTAAAGGTGATTTGGGGCTTTTCAAGGAAAATCCAGTGCTACCAGGTTAAGCTTGGTCGATTGGAATTTTACCATTAGATTGAATTAACGATTGAGATCATTTTCCTCATGTGTGATCAATTTTGAATGTTGATAATCATGTATAGAGTTTCATGAGGATGTTAGGGGTGTCTTTCATTAGGAAATATTTATTGTAGATGTACCATGGATTATAATTGAATGTTAAAATAAATAACCTATGATGGTAATCACTATAGAACAATTGTGAAATAGAATTATTACATGGTAGTGTATCACATTAGACTAGCTTGGGTAAATGTCATCTCAATTTTACATTAGTAGTTACAAGTGTTGGCTCAGGTTTTAGAAAGCTAATCATTTTGTGTCTGAAGTGGAATTAGAAGTGTGTTGGGTGTTCAAAAACACAATAAGCTCATTTAAATGGAGTTTATGAACCATTTTAGGTTGGTTTGTTCATTTTGAATCCCACCAAGACTTATCTAGGATGAAAAGTGTTAAGGTGGGGAGGTTTTAAGACCCTATGTTTTCCAAGTTAGTAATTTCTAAAAGAATTTGAATTTTAAATTAATTGATGGGTAAAATCTTGATTTGAGAGTAAGAATGAAATTATAAATGTTGGTATACCTATGAATAATGTTTTTATATGTAGAATGAGGCAAGGAAGGTAATTCATAGGTTTTGGGAGTAACCTGGGGGGTTTTAGCCTAAAATTAGAGTTTTGAAAAAATACGGCATGGGGTGAACTGTTAGTGAAAACCGTGCATCCAAAACTTGCTACCCGATTTTCATAGGATCATGGGCTAGAGATACTATGTGTTAGTATAGGGAAAACTATGTGGGTGTTTGTAGTTTATTACATACATGTCACACATTTGGCACATAGTCTATTAAAACATGCATCATGCCCCTACAAGAGGGGTGTGCCTCAAATTTCATAGGCACATGGTTGGTGCATGGTTTGGATAACCATGTGGCCAAACCGTGTAGTCCATTAAAATGGGTGAAATTACCCTTTTTTACCTTGAAATCTTTATGAGGGAATCCCCCTATTTTTTTCATTTCTCCTCCTCTATGCATTCTACTCTCGCCTTCCCTTCCTCCATGGGAGTCCCACATGTTCTTGGTCAAAATTAAATGTCATCAGATGTGTTGGAAGGCTTGAGCTAAGTCTTTGACTGTATTAGCATATTTTGAGTTCTTTTTCATCTTCCTTTAATCTTGGCTTCTACGATTAGGTATTTTTTCCCCAATTCCATTGCAGCATGGTGGAATTGATACTGGTTTTGGGAGTTTCACTATACCTAGGAAGATGGTAACTTGAGAGGCCATATACACTTGGAAACATTCTATTTTGATGAGTTATACCTTCATTATGAATTTTTCTTAGGGTTTTTACCAAAATAAAATTAATTAAATAAATTTTCTGATGTCGTTGGTTAGAGATTTTTCTAGGAGTGGTGCATGGGGTACCTTGGATACCTTTTTCACATTATTTCTCAAATTTATATCAAGTGATGGGCATCCAGTGAGTTATCTACTATTATGAATTTTTTGATTTTATTTTATACTTAATTTTATAATGTTTTAATTAATGTTTATGGACTTTTCTTAATTTATCCAATGTTATGTTGGGACTTGGAAGTTGATGCATCTTGAATCGGATATTAGTATGCTTGGATGGAGTTATCGAGATCTATTTATAAATGGTTTAAAGATTATAAAAGGTCTGGGGCATTTTGTACCTTCCCTGTAGTATTTATGGATGTTTATGGTATTATGTGTATTCTTGGGCTCTCTCCTAAGTGATATGTCTCATTTTTATTTTATAATAATGGTTCTTAATTAATTAAATCAGATATTATAATGTATGAACATCAGGGGTAAATAACAGTCCCTATACACTAGTCTCATGCACTAGTCCTTTGGGGATGATAATTAGTCCATTTAGACTTTGAGTAACCTCTAAACCTATCAAGAGGTGATATTGAACTTATTAAGGCATGTTAACCTTCATACAAACCTAGGTGGATGGATAGTAGGAAGACCATAATGGGGTTAGGTTTTCAGAATATCTAGATAGTCCATTATACTAACTTAGAGGATCCCTCGATGAATACCCCTGCTTATGTATAGGCATCAAGGATTCTTAGTAGGAATCCCCTCTAATGTATTGATCTAGGGGGGCCTATTGGGTACCTCATTGGTTGAAAAACCCTAAACTAGTGTGAATGGGTTTGGGTAGAGATGGAAGCGGGTGTCACCTAGAACTTGTACTGAACAAATAAGCCAATGAGGCTATGGAACTAGTGGTGGTTTAAGTGTTTTTTCACCCTCACTCTCTTATTTATACATTCACTTGGTTATTGTTTAAATGGATATAATTTCCAGAGTTTCTTATTAGTACTTTTTTGGTTAGCCTGATGTGATATGTTTCTATGGTGCAGATTACTATACATAATTCCCGGATCTGCCTCACGATCTTTCTTATTGATGATTAATTTTACCAGAATTGCCTTTTTCTCACTAGGGTTCCTCCCTATATAGGGATTTTCATAGGTGGATTCCAAGTTTATCAGAAAAACCCTTTACTAAATGTTTCCCTTTGAATTCCTATCCACTAGGATCCAAGGTAATTCTAGAGTCTTCCAAGTGGGAACACTTTACCCAAGCTATGGATGATGTTTATATCATTGAGGATTGGAGTTTATCTCCTCTAGTGATAACTATGATACTCTATATGGTCATGTGGATGCACCATTACTGAATTTCACATATATATCTAGGATTGGGGATATTGATATAGTTGTTGAATAGATTACGAGTGTTATCTTGGATCAGTATATAATTCATATCACCTAAGGTTCATTCCCCTAAGGGGTCATCTGAGTTGCAATGTCATTATTTCCTATAAAATGAGACCTAGGAATCCAACATTGGATTGGATTACATATAGATTTTAGTGGTGTGGAATCTATATTAGTGCCTTGTTTACAGGATGTCTAGTTCATGCCAACAATCCTTCATTATAGTGATTAGATATGAGAACGAGTGAACCCAGGGTTAGGACATGTATCCCCATGTGGTGACGTGGCTTGCTTATATACATTTTTTGCACTATCCAAATCAGGTATTTTCGATCAGTATTATGAAACTATGGATTGATAGGTTTATACACATCTTTTTTGTTAGAACATCTAGCTCAATTCCCTATTCAAAAGATGTACAAATGAATAGGATCATGTATCCAAGGATCGACCCTAGACTTGTTTTGTTCTTGTTATTTAACACCATACTTATATTTATATATAAAAATGTATATATATATAGGGATATATATATATATATTTATATATAGGTGGATTATTTCCATTTGTATCTTGACTAGGATGAGCACATTCCTTGAACATGCTTTGTGCAACCTTGTCTTTCAGTTTATTTCTAGAAGTTATTTTTTATTATTATTGTTATCCTAATGAGTAGCTCACATATACATAAAATTTATTCTAATTGATATTTATGAGACCACATTGGTGGTTCCCTATATATTTTTGTACTCACACCCTACTCGGTCCACCATTGCACTGGGGTACCCAGGTAAACATTCACTCGGTTACAGGTATATGATGGGCTGAGGCTCGGGACTGATCAAGCAGGATGCCTCATATATGTATGTAGATATTGGGCATGTGATTCGAATCGATGTTAGTATTAGATCCTTAATTTTTATTTATAATTCTTTTATTTACTCTTGTATATATGGTTGGACTAGTGGGAGACTAGTGTTATATGTATGACATGGTCGTTTGGGCCATTACTGCATTTCATTCTTTATTATAGCCTTGTTTATATTTATTGCTTATATACTGTAATTATTTATTTCAATGGATTATGATTAGTTATTTTATTTATTTCTATTACTCTGATAATAGGTAATATTCTCCCTCTACACACACACCTTATAACATTATTGTTAGTCGGTAGTCTCTGGCATATGTGGACGAGTGTTTGAGGCCTTGTGGCTAACCAGACTTGGGCACCATTTTAGTGGCATCTGAGCTAGGAAATTACATAATTTATGGATTAATGTTAAGTTGATTTTGAATTTGGTAATACATATTTTGGATGGGTCTTAAGGTTAACTATATATGGAATAGATTAAGTTAAACTTTTGGTGTTACTATTGAGGTTTTATAGATTGAATTAATATTTGAAAACGTTTGCTAACCATTTTGGTTTTGGAAGATATCTAGATATTGGAGGAATAAATTATCATTATTTTTTGGATATTATGATTCATTAAAAGTTAATTTTAGTGATTTAGATATAATAAATTCATCTTGAATATTCATTTCCTGAAGTAAGAGATGAATTGGAAATTGATTGAAGCACAACCAAAGGATTATATTGTTCTTGTGACATTGAAATAAATCAAGTAAGTTTATTTTCTTAAGTGATTTATCTAGATAGTAAAAGAATCCCTTAACATTAGGAAAAGGGCCTTGAAAAAAAATGTTATTTATTTACTTTTGTGAAGAATCCAACCCAGATATCCTACCTCTAATACCGAACTATAACGAACTTGACCGAAAAACCCTCTCAAACTAGTACCTAACCCAAATTTACACATACCCAAAGGGAGTTCTTGACCCCCATGAGCCAGAGACTACCACTCGGGCATCAAGAAAACATTATAGGGAATGATATCTCCTAACTTGAATAAAAAACATAGAATATATATATATAATAGATATCAATAATAGGGGAAATAAATATATACCATAATTGAAAGAATATAGTAGAAATGATACAACTTAAAATTAGTTAGATAATCCCAAATTACAATTCCAAACATCATAAGACAACTAAATAATAAACCAACTACTCCATGTGATATCATGGGAAAACTCCCACCATATCACCACCAACTACCTAGACTTAGCTAAAAAATACCTTGCCACCTCACTACGGTGCCTTGGATATCCCTGTATAGAAAGGCATAAAAAGGTCTATGCACCTCTGAAGGGGTGAATAGGGTGTGAGCTAATAGGATCAATAGGATCCCACCAAGGTATTCCATAACAATTCTATATACAATAATCCAAGCATGCTCAAATTTAATGATAAAAAAGGCATGATAAATAGTTCACATTTTATATATCAAAATCATGGAAAAACATTTAATTTTCCCTTTTTTGAGATTTCCAAAATAATCCAGGTAAAATAGTTTCAAATAATTTCATAGACATATATCAAATAAGATATATCAAATCAAACCAAAAAAAGTAGGTATCACATATCATGTCATATCCATGGCAGTACAACTAATATAGTACAATCCAAAAGCATATGACACGTCATTCCAAGAATTAAACTATGTCAGGATAACTAGGACACTCATACCAAAACAAGAAAATAACACACATCAAGCCCCTAGATATATGCATCACATCTAAAAATTATAAGAACACCGCTGAAAGTAAACCCCCCAACAATATACCATGTACCTAGAATAACAGACTTAGGGATAAGAGCAACACCCCATGAGTGAACCCCCTCGTTAAATGGAAGAGGATAATTACTACACCTTACACCTAAGTACCCAAGGCTTCCCATGTGATCTATTTTCCAAAACCATTTCATCAAAACCATTATTTGAAAACCATTTCATAAATCCATTTCACAATGATTTGAAAATACATTTTCCTTTTACCAAAATAAGGGGAAACCATATTTTAAGAAAAAAAATCATTCCACACACACAAAATAATCATGCTAATTCATTTAATAAACAATTTAGAAAACCAAATCCATGTGTCTCATTCAAAATAGGATAGAGACAAAACCACATAACTAAAACTCAGGTTGTACATGACCACAACAGAATAAAAAAATAAGGAAGAACATAATGATGACAATAGATGCCCTAAAATAAATCCCCACATCTCATAATTGATTACATTTAGAAAAAGGGTCAGCAAAGAATACAAATTCACAACTTACCTCAAAACAAATACACCCTTTTCACCACAACCAACAAAATATCAGCCCCTTTAACAAGATATAATGACAAATATAGAAAGTAAATCAAGATAAATGTCATCATAGATCAAAGGACCTAAAATCATAGCTCAAAAAGGCCACCATGATCAAAGATAATTAAGAAACCAAAGGAATTATTACCTATAGAGACACAACACCACAACACTGAATATTGATCATCTAACAAAGCGATCCCAATGGAGAAGAGTTCTCCAAAATCTCCCTTGAGATCCTCTAGGTCAAGATAAAAAATCCTACATATGAATAAAATAATAAATTATCCAAGAAATTCCCTAAAATTTCAACCTATAAGAATTAAATGACATGTAATCCCATTACATGTCTTGTAATCCACAAATCTCAAGTATGCCAAAAAAACCCATCGTATTTTTATTAAAAACATGTATTTTTACCAAAACATGATGTGAACCAAATAAATGGCGTGTAATACATTCACACAGTGTACTAGACTCATTGATTATTCTCATAAGGCATTACATGGTGTGTAATCCCATTACATAGTGTGTATTTATCCTACAGACTGTGAAAAGTCGAGTTTTCAGCAAAAAAAAATCCAAACTAACTTCGGTGTCCTCCAAACTTGAGGATAAACCCACACATCCTTTATATGTTTATATTTGAACTCCGTTAATTCAAACAAACATACATCCCCAAATTTTAGGTCATTTTATATAATAAATTATCTCTACCCTCAAGAGTCCCAAAACACACCAAAATAAAGAGGAAAATGAATAAAAATAAGGGAAATACCTGATATTAAGTAACATGAATTTATAAAATCCACACCATAATACTTTTCATCCCTATGAAGTCATGTGGAAGAATGAAGTATAGTAAATATTTGAGGCCATTTCTTTCTCATCAATGAATAATGCTCCCATATCTCGTAAGTATATGATTTGTGCATCCATAACATTATGACCACTGGAATAGACTTCCCATGAAATTCTTTCACTTGATATTCAACGATCTCCACTGGTTTCTCCACAATAGAAACATATGGCTCTAATTAAATCTCTTCCTAACTTAGAATGTGAGATGGATTAGGATTGTATTTTCTGATCTATGATATCTGGAAAACATCATGAATTCCTATCAAATAAACTGAAAATTCTAACTGATAAGAAACCTTCTAAAGCCTCTCAATGGCCTCAAATATTCCAACATATCTTGAATCCAACTATACCTACTTTCCAAGCTGATGATGACCCATTTGAGGAGAAACTTTCATAAAATCATGGTCACATATGGAAAACTCTAAAGGATGATGTCACTGATATGCATATGATTAATGTTGACTCTGATATGTAACCAGATGCTAAATATATCCTAAATCCCCACTAATTTATCCCGAACAAGACTTGGTCCCACTAATTATACTTCTCCCACCTCTACCCAAAAAATAGGTGACCTGAATGGGTGGCCATATAGATCCTCAAAAAAATACATTATGATCGATTACTGATAACTATTGAAATAAGAAAACTCAAACAGTCCTATATGGATATCCTAAGATCCATTGGAATCCAAGACACTGGTACAAAACATATCCTCCTGGATCTGAATAGTGTACTCTGTATGATCTTCTGTCTGTGGATGGTAAGCTATATTTAATAGGACATGAGTCGCCATTGCCTCTTGGATACTCCTCCCAAAACTTTAATTAAACCTTGGATTCCTATCTGAAACAATGAAATAAGGATCCCCATGTAACATCAAAATCTCTTCCACATACATCTTACCCGGATATTCAACTTTTATGGTGTCACTGATCAGAATGAAATGATTTGACTTTGTCAACTGATCAATCACTTCCCAAATAGAATTACTTCCTTAGGGATTCTATTTTAATCTAATAAAAAAATACATGGACACATCATCCCATTTCCAAACCATCATTGGAAAGGTCTGGATCAAACCAAAAGGTTTAAAATGCTCTAGTTTTATCTATTGGTAGGTGTAACAATGGGACACATAATCAAAAATTTCATGCTTCATACCCGACCACTAGAGTCATCATCTCATGTCATAATACATCCTCATAGTTCTTGTATAAAATTCTCATAAATAACTATGATAGTAAAAAAATTGATCTTCTCATAGATTCTAGGACGAAAAACCAATCCACAAAAGAGAGAAAAATATAAGAAGAGAGAGATAAACCAGGAATGGACTCCCTATTATGAAGGGTTTCTTAAACTCTTATGAACTCATCATCCTACTGCTAACTCTATAGGATAGAATTGGGGATAGTTTATGGTAACTAAACACTAGTCATATCCATACCTAAAACATACCCTTTAGTATCTAGATGGAAATGATCAAAAATCACCATAATGTTCCACTCTTCCTTTAATTAAAGAACACCCTGTGATGGTACTTTATTATTGATATCATCTTCAACAATAATCCCCTTTCCTAGGGAATATGCATTATCAAAGTGAAACATATGATGTTATTCCACCCACTATCTCTATATGAGATTCAATACTTTTTGAGAAAAGATATATCTCATACTCTTATGGTTTAAAAATACTGTGAACCTGACCCCAAAAAGATAGTGCCACCAACACTTAAGTGCATTCATAACCATGGTATGATCTAAATAATGAGTGGGGTAATTCTTATCATGAAATCATATATTATGAGAGCCATAATCCAACAAATGATGATATTTAATAAGAACACAACCAAAACCCACACTATAATCATTATCGAAAACCACATACCCCTTACCAGGCTCAAGTAAGATCGGAATATGAGCTGATGTCAGAATCATTTTTATCTTGTTGGAAGAAGACTAACACATTGAATCCCATATGAATTTCAACCCTTTCTTAGTAAGAGCAGTCAAATGTGATTCCATATTTGAGAAATCTGAAAACAAACCATCTATAGTATCCAACAAGACCTAGGAGGATCTGAATCTCAAAGATTTTATGTGGATATTCCCCTGATAGAATAGGCTTCACCTTATTAGGATCAACTGATAATCCATGCTCATAAATCATGTGACCTATGAACTTAACTTCTTAAATCTAGAAATTTAATTTTTAAAATACTTCCATAAAAATAGTGACTTTTCAAGATTTCTATAACCAAACCCAAATGGTTTTTATTCTTGTGATTGGATCTCGAATAAACCAAAAATATCATCCATGAAAACTACCAAAAAAGTGATGAAATACTTATGGAATATATGATTCATCAAATCCATGAAAATAACTATAGTGTTAGTTAGACCAAACGGAACTGCTAGATATTCATAATGGCCATACCTACTCTGGAAATATGTCTTTGATATATCAAACTTTCAAACTATGAGCTGATGATGTCATAAATGAAGATCAACCTTCTAAAACCATGTTCCCCCATTCACTAATCAAAAAAATCATCCAAAAAAGGCATATGATAATTTTTCTTAACTATTACGTAGTTCAACGTTCAATAGTCTACACACAATCAAAGTGAAAAATATGTCTCTTGGAAAATATCACTCAGAATATCCAAGGAGAAAATCTAGGTATAACAAAACCCTTCTCCCACAGGTCATTCAAATGAATATCGATCTATTTCAGATCTTCTGGTGCCATATTATAAGGTTCTATCAAAATTAGATATATATCTTGCACTAGGTCAATCATAAACTCTAAATCCCTCTCTAGAGGAATTCTAGATAAATCATCATGGAAGATTTCAGTAAAATACCAAACAACAGTGGGATGATAAACTACAAAATAAACTTCATCATGCCCAATTTCTACAGTAGACAACAAACACTTGATCTTTGGGTGTGAAGGTCTTGCACAACTGGACCTTGGATCCCACTCTCCCTGAAACACCTGATAACTCCCATTAACCTCAAGAAACAAGACATGTCAATGATAAAAATCCACATCAGCATGATTATCATCAAACCAATCTACCCTGATGATGAAGTCAAATAGATCTAGATTGAGAATCAGAAAATCCCAGACTAACTATGCATGAACTATCGATAGCACACAAGAAGTATAATGGAAACCCTACTCTTTACTCTTCCGAAGAGGTGTCCCTAACTCAATAAAAAAAGGAAATGATATTCATTGTAAGTTTAAGTAAATCAAAAATGTATTGATATAAATGAGTGAGAATAAATAATATCAAATAAAGAAACCACTACCGAAGATTCAATAAAAATGATACCTATCAATTTTACTAGACCCGTATCTAACTCTATTGGAAACTCATCTACTGCATAAAGGTGCATCACTCCTGAGGCCTATGGATACATCACTGTATTCTTTAAAGCATATGATTGTTCCGTAGTATCCTTTGGAGATAATAATCCTTGACCATATCAATTCATAGACATACCCTAAATATAACAACTCATCACTTTATTACACATTTTTTCATGATTTATTACATAAAAGTACAAATAATAAAAACTGGAATATTGAGAAGTCTAGTGTCATAGAAAATTAGGTACATTACACAACAATTTAAAACTGAAAAAAAACATATTTATTGAAAACTTCCTCAACTTGTTCGCACTTAAAACTGCATGGGATAACCCTGGGAGATACATAAGAAAGGGGTGATATATAACGCTCAGTTAGGGAATAAACATGGTATAACATGAAGATAATAATACATGTTAGAAAATAAGAATATCAGTGGGACATAAAATTAGTTATAATAATAAACATTAATAATGATACATGATATATTATGATGACATAATGGAAACTTGGGAAATGTTGCAACAACTTAAAACACTACATCATAAACAAAGGACAATTCTAAATACCAAGACATCATGATGGTAAAAGTACCATAAAGGAATAAATTTCACTCCCTATCCCAACACAATTTCTCATGAGACTAAACATTACCCAATGCATTGGAGCACTATAAAATTTCAGTTGCACCTATCACTTTAATTTCATTATCATACTTAATCTTGCGATATAATACCCTTTCATATGTGGAAGTGAGTCATATGCTTAAAAATGATTTTAAAAATTTAAAATATATTATAAGTTTTGGATGATTCATAATTCCATTACAAAATTAATAAAATAAGCGTAAAATCTCATTATTTTAAATATAAAACATATATTTGTTCATTAATAATTTTTAGAGTATTTATTAAATCAATTTTGGTTCATTATTATGTCATAATACACAAAGTGTATTTATATGATGTTTAATTTTTTTACCCAAAAATTTGACTGTCTGAGAAAATTATGAAAAATTCACTGTTAGATAATTTCAATGTTATGATTCCAAAAATAATATTTATTTTTTCTAAATAATTATTTAAATATGTACATTTTAGATTTTAAATTAAGAATCTATTTTTATAGGTAAATGCTTGGTATTTTGACAATAACAGTTTTCGAACCCTTATAAAAATTACATTTGACTTCATAAAAATTATATAATCATTTATATTTAATAATAATATTTTATTAAAATATTAATTATTTTCAAAATACATTAATTCCTCAAAATAAATTCTTTAATTGAATTTGAATATTTCCCAAAAATAAAATTTGTGTTTTATTGTATCAAAATAAAAATCATTTATAATGTAATAATAATAGGATTAAAATATATTAATTATTCTATAAAAAATAATGTACATACTCATATTTATAGGTTCTTGATATGTATCCCTTTAATACACCCACAAACACCCTAAGATTAAGGTGTACGATGATGAGACTTTCATGGGGTGTTCGACATACATGGTTTGGGTCATGATCTTGAGGAGCTTGAACTTCTCCAGTAAATGGTTTTTCTCATGATTAAGTTTTTGTATATCATCTTTGGATTGGTAAAGGGAAAACCCCATAAATTATATCTCCCATGGAAGCTCCAATAAATTGGATTCATAGGGTATGATCCTAATAGTTGAGGTCATCACTTCCTTTATCTGTGTCAATTGGATTTTTTAAAACCCTATATTTATAGTGATCATTTGATCACTATTCAATAACTATATTATCAACTGTAATGATGCTTAATGTTATTTTAAATCCAATTGGATATAATAAAATAAAATAAATTCATGTGTTTTCTATAACCATATTACATATTAAGATATTTAATTAACTCATAAGGGAAATTTTATTTATAACAGTTCAGGTTGTTACAATCTTCCACCCTTTAGAAATTTCTTCCAATAAATTTATATTTCCCACACTAAAATAGATTAGGGTAACTTTGTTTCATCACTTCATCTAGTTCCCACATAGCTTCTTCAAACTTATGGTTTCTCCACAGCACTTTAACCAGTCGGATTATCTTATTTCGTAGAACTTTGTATCTATGATCTAAGATCTTCACCAGATGCTCTTCATATGAGAGATCATTCTCCAAAAATACTAGTTATTAATTGAGTATATGTAAGGGTTCTGGTATTTACTTTCTTCAGATGGATGCATGAGATACATCATGAACTTTAGATAGGTTAGGTGGGAGTGCTAGTTGATAGGTCGCCACTCCGATGTGATCAAGGATATTAAAGAGGATGATGTGCCTTGGACTAAGCTTTCCCTTTTTCCCAAATCTCATCACTTTCATACATAAAGATATGGGGTTAAATACCATTTCTCCAACTTTAAACTCTAGGTCTCATCGATGATGGTAATCCTAGATCTTATATCGACTTTGATCTGTCATGATGTGCCATTGAATGGTCTTGAAATTTTCCATCATTTTCTCAATCATTTTACGAAATGGTAGTTTTCATTCCCCAACTTCATCCCAACATGTTAGTGTTTGACACCTCTTTCTATAAAGGGCTTCATAAGGAGTCATTTTTTATTATTGAGTGGAAACTTTTATTGTATGATAACTTTATGAGAGAAAGATGTTGGTCCCATCCTCCATTGATGTCAATTGATCATGCTCTCAACATGCCCTCAAGTTTTTGGATAGTCTGCTTTGATTTTCCATTTGTTTGAAGGTTATAAGCCATGTTGAAGTTCAACTCAGTATTTAGAGAATGTCAGAGACTCTTCCAGAATTTAGAGGTGAATCTCGGATCTCGAGAAGATAAAATTGATAGTGGTACTCCATACATCATCACCACTTCTCTGATGTATATCTGTGGAAGTTGATCCAGTGATAAATCCTCTTAAATCACAATGAATTGTGTTTTCTTTATAAGTAGATCCACCACAACCCATATAGAATTATTCCTTCTTGATATCTTTATAATACCAATGAAAAATTCCATGGTGATGTTTTTCTATTTCCATGTAGGTATGGGTAATGGTTGCATCATCCCCTTGGGGGTTTTCCTTTCCACATTAACTTGATAACTTACTAGACATCTTGATGTATAGTCTATGATCTCCTTTATATTGTCTCACCAATAGTGTTATTGGAGATCATGATACATATGTGTGCTTCCAAGATGGATAGAGAAGGTTGATCTATGTGCATCATCCAATAACTCCTTCATTAACTCAGGATTTGAGGTACACATAGTCTTAACCTAAATATCACAACACCTTATTCATTAACATTGAACTCTGAGGATTTCCATTTTCTTATAGCTTCTACTTTATTTTAAATTCCCATATAATATCTTTGATAATCCTTTATCTTCTCCAAAATTGATGGTTGAGAAATAATTTTTTATAGGATTGATGATGTTCCTTTATGATTCCCATGTCCATCCTCTTAAAATCTAAGATGGTTAGGTCACTCTCAATTCTCATAAATGATAGAATTACTAGATCCTTTCTACTTAAATTGGCTTCCACTTTATTGACTTTCCTAGGATAGTAGTGGATTGAGCATTCATTGTCCTTAATTAGCCTAACCATCTTCATTGGTGCATATTCATCTCTTTCTATGTGAATATATACTTGAGGCTTTTATAATCCTCATGTATTTCACACATCTCCCCAAAGAGATAATACCACCATATTTTCAAATTGAATATCACTACATCCAACTTAATGTCATGAATTGGGTAGTTCTGTTTGTGAACATTTAACTGCCTCGAATCATGGGCTATGAATTTTTTATTTCACATTAACACACAACCTGATCCCTTCTTAGAAGCGTCACTAAATACCATGAAAATTTCTCCACTTTTGGGTAGTTGGAACACATGTGTAGTGATAAGAATAATTTTTAACTCCTTGAAGCTCTCTTCACATTCATAATTTCATGAAAACTTGAATCCCTTATAAGTTATCTTGGTTTTGGGGTTTGACAATCGTGAGAAATTTCTCAAAAAGCGATGATAATACCCAGATAATCCAATGAAACTAAGGATATCTATAACAGATGTTGGCCTCGACGATCCTTCAATTTATTCCATCTTTTAAGGGTATATAAATATCCTATTTCTTTTGATGTTTTTTCCCAATAATGAGACTTCATTCAACCATAAATCTCATTTTTTTAACATGGAATAGAGCTTCTCCTCTCTTAAGGTCTTTAGCATAGTGATCAGATGCTCCTCATACTCCTCATTTCTTTTGGAGTATATTATAATATAAACTATAAATACAAACACAAATTTGTTAAGGTAATATCTAAATACTCTATTCAACTGGTCCATGAATATTTATAGATTATTATTGAGTCCTAATGGCATTACTATGAACTCGTAGTGCTTGTACCTTGTATGAAAAGTGGTCTTGGGGATATCTTCCTTCTTCACCCTTACTTGATAATATCCTTACCAAATATACACCTTGTAGAAGTATTATTCTCCTTGTAGATAATAAAATAAGTTATAAATTCATGTAATATGATACTTGTTCTTTATTGTGATCTTATTGAGATCATGATAATCAATACAAAGGTGCATTGTCCCATCCTTATTATTAACGAAGATGATTGTTTCACTCCATGGTGCACCCCATAGAGAAGCACTTTCACATATGAACCATTTATCCAGATTCTCATATAGTTGTTTCTTCAGCTCCTCAAGCTCCAAAGTATCCATTCTATAGAGTCTTAGATAATGGTAATTCCCCAAATATAATCTTGATTGAAAATTCAACCTCTCGGCTATGAGTAAGACTATACAATTCATTGAGAGACACATTAGTGTATTCCCTCATAATGGGAATGTATTAAAGGATTATTCTTTCCTTAAACTCAATCATTTGATCCAGATATGCTTGTTCATAGGGTAATAATATCCATTCTTGATATGTTGGTGTGAAAGAAGATTTAACCTCCTCTTTGTACTTGTACAGAATCGGGGGTTGATTCGTGATACAGAGAGTGATTTACTTCTCATGAAAACTTATGTTGGATCTATATAGGGAAATCTAATCCATGGTCATAATTGAATCAAATTCCACCAAATTTAGTATTATAAGGTTCACTAGGATGTTCATCCCAAAAAATATGACAGGGTATGCGTTATATACTTGGGATGCAATAATTTCTTAATTTTCCATTTTTACCCAAAAATATACTTCTATGATTTTTTGTGGTGTTTGATTAGTTCTAATAAAAATTCATGATATGAAGTAATTATTTGAACCAGGATCAAAAAGTATGTTCACTATTCTAGAATGAATAACTACAATACCTGTATCCACTTCATTTTTTTGGATCCACCTCATTAGTTGTGATGAAAAAAGCTCACCCTTACAGCCTTGGAGGTTGTTGGTTGTCTCTAAAAACCCTTGGATTCGTGTATTATTTTGAAAAATTCCTTGGTTATTTGTATTTGAAGCAATAAACAATGCAATAAGGGTTTACCAGATCATCCCTTTCCTCCATCTCATTAGCGGATATCTCATATCGGAAAATGTTTTCTAGGTAACCTTTCTTCCCACGCCTAAATCATTTACTCATCCCCCTTAGGAAATTTTTGGGGTTCTTATTTCATCACCTTTGATAAGTGGGATGTTGAAATTTATTTCCGTTGTTATATTTCTCCATCATATCACTAAAATTAAACTCCAAATTCTATTTCTTATCACTATGATACCCTTGAGATTTTCTGATATCCATTTTGACTTTGAGGGTACATTAGACAATTTCCTCATAGCTATCAAAGTTTCATATCACCAAGGATTTTCATAAACTAGTTTTTATCCCACCAAATAAGAGTATAACCATGAATTTAGGGGTAACAATAAAAATTGAGTCATATCTTGCAACTCTTGTAAAGATTCACCATACACCTTGATAGATTCGTATTATTTTTTCTTGAGGGAAAGCTAATACATTTCCATTTTAAGTTGGAGAGTGTAAGGAAAATATTTATCAAAAAACATTTTCCAGAATTCATTCCACCCCATTGCTTACATATCTTCCTCAGGATTCATATTCTTGATAAATTTAAACCACTGATCATCTTCTCCCTCTATAAAATAAACACCCATTAGAACCTTCTCTTGTTCAGAACATTTAAGTATGGAGAATATCATCTCAATGAATTTGATCCATTGTTCAATGATTAAGGGTTCAAAAGATCCATTGAATTTTGGGGTCCTTTTTTCATAAATGACTCAATTGAAACTTGTTCTTTCTTAAGGTGATTTGGTTGATCCTCTTGATCTAGTTTTCTATCCATAACCTGAGTCAGCAGAGAGAGTATCGTCACAATGTTTTTGATGCCCTCTCCCATCAGGCTGGGCATCTCGTTGGGGTGGTCATCACATTTTCCATCGCATTAACTGTTCACCTGATACCTCATATTTCAGGCCACTATCAAGAATAAAAGGGTAATTATCATATTAATCAAAGTGTTCTATGATGTTGTTGTTGTGCGAGGAGATTTAAAGGATTGATATCCATATGGGCAGTGATTCCCTAGGTCAATGGCGGAGGATTTTTCATCCCCCCCTACTCCCCTGAAGAAAGGGAATGATCTTATTCTCCATTTAACTCATCCTCCTCCTTTTCTCCCCTTCTCTAACCCAAAATACCTTCCTTCTTTACCTGATATCAATCTCAGCTCTAAGGTGTAAAATCTTTTCAATGGATCGCCACAACTTTTTCTCTCAACTTCAGCGTTTTCGGAAGCTTCGACTCTTCATAATCTTACTTTGGGGGATCAATTCAGTTGACTCAGGACCTCAGTCGACTACTTTGACATGTATGTTTTTGGATCTTGGGGTCTTAAGAAGCATTTAGTAATTGGTATCCTCAAAAAATGACACATAATGGTTCTCTTTATATCTAAATAATATTTGATCCTTTCCTGGTCCAGTGCCCCGAGAGTATGCAATAGGTGACCCTTTTATCCCTTTCTCTAGTGATTAAACCTCCATATGGAGCGTGATACTCTAATGACGACGATGTGGGTAAGGTTATCAAACCTTCCTCTTACCTTCCAAAATTCCTCCATTTTACGCATGATAGGGAACATGGTAGGACAATTTTTGTGCTCTAATAGTTGGACAAATGCTCTGTGTCACCTGATCTCACTATGAATTTGTGTTGAAGTCGATGTGTCAAGACCATTAGTGGAGTGGGTTTGGATCATTGATGGGGAAGAAGTTATATGGAAACATGAGGTTTTTTTTGAATCATGGACTGAGTTTTTCTTGGTCTGTAACCTCTTAGGGCATTCCTACCGATCTTTCCATCAAGGACCCAAGAATTGGGCTATTGGACAATCTCCTGTGCTAGAGGCCCCCTCAGTGAACCATTTGAATAACATGGACCCAATCAATACTAACTTCCATAAGAAGGTAAGGATGACTAATCTCAATCCTAAAGTGCACGATATTTTCAATAGGTTGAGAGATGACTTATTCAGGTGTAAACTAGCTAAAAAGGTTGTTCCAAGGTCAAGGGTTACTGATAACACTGATCTTATGCAATCTGAGTCTTCCAAGCCTTTGTACACAGATGTCACTCAGATTGGACATGTGTCAGAAGCAGTGAACAACAATGGGATTAATTTTCAAATGTAGGGGCTACAAGGAAAACTAGGGAAGTGGGTGAAAGCGGGGGGAAGGGAAAACTAGAGGTTGACCCTATCTTCGATTGACATTAATAATTTCTTTGATGGGATGGAATATGATACTCTTGATCATGATACAAAGGGATCAAGGTGTTTCTCAAGGAAAAATTTAGGGGGTGGAGAGAGTGATGGGAAAATTTATGGGGATAGTTCAATGGGAGGATCTATCATAAGGCTCCACAACCCAAGAAGGAAGGAGGGATAGAAAGAGAACATGGACCCGGGTAGTTGCATTGTGAACAAGAGGGGGAAATACAAAGGTCTCAAGGATTATTAATATCTTACAAGAACTATGGGGAAAAGGTCAGCTAAAAAAGGAGGGGCTAATGTAATAGATGATGAATATTTTAAAATGGAATAGATGAAGTAGGGAAACTTGAAAATTATGAGTGGGAGTGGCATAGTTGAAGGCTTCTTCTCTAAATATCAAGACTGAGGGAAGGAGGCTAGTATAGAAAAAGTTTCTCTACTCTAAGAAGATGTTATGGATCCTGATTCCCCTCTAACTATGGATTATAAGTCATTAGGAAATGAGGTTGACGTTGGGGAAGCTCCATTAATTAATATGGGTGGATCACAGCGGGATGCTTAGAGAATGAATATTGAAAACCCATGGGATCTTCTCATTCACTCTGAGGAAGAGTTGTTAGAGAAGATAATTATCACTCAAGCATATAAGGAGGAAACAAAGATTATAAATGGAAGATTGTTTCAAGTGGAGGTAAATAAGGATAAATAATATTGGATCATCAACAATATTTAATCCTGAATAGATGCTTAAATGCTTAGAATATAATAATGGAAGAGTTCTTGCAGGTGTGGGACAAGGTGGCCTATCAATTTTAAGATTCCATAAAGGAAGATCTGGTTAAATAGGTACCATATATTTTAAGGAAATTATATAGGTAGGACACATTTTCTCAGTTTAAGTTTTCCTTTAACAATTTTTTCATCTGTTACGATGTTTGATGCTCTCAGTTGTACTTGCAGGTTTCACACTTTTCCCATAAAAGTGTTTTATAATAAAAATTTAACTTTCAATTTAGGTTAAGAATAAAACTAAAATTTGGGATGATTATTTTTAAAATATTAAACACATGAAGGGTGAATCCAATTAAATTAAAGGGATAACTTATAAATTACATTTATTTATTAACTTATGATTTCCTAGGCTTCAATATATGTTATCCGTAACCTATTTCCTAACATATATTATTTTGATGATTTCCCCCTTAATAATGGTTCATAATGAGATTTTGATTTTACCAAAGCATATCCCCTAGGAGTGTCAAACTAGGTGCATAGTAAGGACTAGTTTCATGTACTTGGTTATGCCATGTTGGACCAACACACCTTGTCAAAGTTGTCACCCCTATGAATAGTTGTGTCAGAACCATGTCCACTTGTAGTATCTAGATAGGGATGAATTTTATTGATAAAACACTTACTTTATACTTACCAAAATTTAGGGATGTTTACATATACTTATTCTTATCCCTAAGTTTTTTTCTAGAGTTTTCTAACCCTAATCCCAAAATGACTAAACTTTTCCTTTGATACCAACTATAAGAACCCTGCTCTTTATTAAATGTTAATTCATGATTTATTACATAAAATTACCCATAATATTAATAATTCTAGTGTATTTGGGAATTAGGTACATTACATAAAAATTTAAAATAGTAAAAACAACATCTTTATTATAAACTTCCTTAACATGCTTGCACTTAAAAATCAATGGGATAACCAAAGACATACATAAGAAAGGGGTGATCTATAATGACCAGTAAAGAAATAAAATTGGTATAAATTGAAGATAATAATACACGTTAGACAATAGGAATATCAATGGGACATAAAAGGAGTGAGAATCATAAAAATGAACATTGATACGTGATATATAATGATAACATAAAACCAACATGGGAAAGGTGGAAAAACTTAAAACACTGCATCATAAACATAGGTCAAGGATAACATCCAAGACCTAATGATGGAAAACTCCCATATAATAATTAGGTTTACTCTCTATCCCAACATGATGTCTCATGAGACTAAACATTACCCAATATATTGGAGCACTATATAATTCTAGTTGCACCTGTCACTTTCATTTCATTCTAATGTTTAACTGTTCTATATAGATTATACAACATGGATTAATTCATAATAATATTTTATTCCATTATTAATGAGTGTGGAATAAATACTTGTAAGTCCCATGTAAAAAAATTATAATTTTATAAATGTGAATACACTTGATAATAAATGGGTCTGGTATCCAGTACACATTTATTTGGAATGGAAAATCATGGTGAAATTTTCACATCATAACGACATCACATAAACATTCATAAAATGGGTTGATGAGAGAGAAAGGTATCGTTAATTATTTGTAAATAAAATGGGTAGTAATAGGTACATGGAAATACATATCCCAAAATTAGGAATTGGAAATATAAGGCATAATATAATAAAGAAACTTGAATAAAGAAGATAAGGTTAGGATCCCTTACATCAGTGTGTTACTCCAAATGATTGGGAGGAGCTTCATAAGATATTGGGGCACCTTGGGATGACTATAGATATAGGATGGAAGAGTAAGTATGTGATCAAAGGATTTTTATTTAAGATAAATGGGTTCTTGGGTGGGTTTATATAAGAAAAGAGTGGGTAATTATTTAATATTTCACAAACTTAGGTTTTGGACTCTATATAATAAAATAACCAAAACCACAAACCATACCATAATATTTGACCATGGTTTCTTCAAAATGGGAGTGGGTTTCATTATTTTATATGTCCAAGGGCCTAAATTAATAAAATAATATTGTTGACTATTTGGAAATGAGTCATACTCTTAAAGAAATTATTTTAAAACCTTAAAATATATTATAGGATTTGGAGGACTCATAATTCCATTTAAAAATTAATAAAATAAACTTAAAATATCACTATTTTAAAAATAAAACATATATTTTGTCATGGATACATTTTATAGTATTTATTACATAAAGTTTTGGTTATTATCATGTCATAATACACAAACTATAATTATACGATATTTAATTTTTTTACCCAAAAATCTGAATATCTCATAAAATTATGAAAAAATCACCATTGAATAATTTAAACATTCTGATTGCATAAATAATATTCATTTTATCTAAATAATTTTCTAAATATTTGAATTTTAAATTTTAAAATAATAATCAACATTTATTGATAAATGTCAGGTTTTTTTGACAATAACAGTTTCAAGCCCTTATAAAAATTAAATTTGACTTCATAAAAACTATATAATAATTTATATTTAATAAAAAATTATTTAATAATAATATTTTATAAAAATATTAATTATTTCAAAAATAAATTAATTCATCGAAATAAATTCCTTAATTGAATTTGAATATTACCCAAAAATACAATTTTTGTTTTATTCTGTCAAAATTAAAACCATTTATAATGTAATAATAATACGATGAAAATATATTCATTATTATATAAAAAATAATGTAAATAATCCTATTTCTATGGTCTTGATACATATACCCTTAATACACCTGTAAATTCCCTAAGAGTAAGGTACATGATGGTGAGACTTTCATGGGGTGGTTCAATGTACATGGTTTGGGACGTGATCTCGATGAGCTTGAAATTCTCCCATAAAAAGTTTTTCTCAGGCTCATGTTTTTTTATCTCAACTTGAGATTGGTCAAGGGAAAATAAAAAATATGTTATATCCCTTGGAATCTTTAATAAATGGGATTTATAGGGTATGATCCTACTAGTTGAGGCCATCACTTCCATTTTTTGGGTCAATTGGATTTGTTAAAATCCTATATATATATACTAATCATGTGATCACTGTTCAATGGATATATTATCAACAACAAAGATTATTAAAGGTTTTTTAAATCGAATTGGATATAATAAAACAATATAAGTTCATGTATTTTCTATAACCATATTACATATTAAGAAATTTAATTAAGTTATAAGGGAAATTTTATTTATAATAGTTTAGATTGTTACACTAAAAGAAATGTTGTAGATAGCCAAAATTCCTACAACTGTTGCACATATTTATAGGTTAAGAACAAGAAAATCAGGTGTGTCTTACCATACCACACTGATAGAAATTCCTAGGAACACCGATAGTTGTAACTGAAGGTGCAGAGGAGGCCTTCCATTGAGAACCAGCTCCACCACTCTTGTGATGATATTTCCACTTCTTTTTCTTACCCTACGTGCCACTGTAGCTACAACTATGTTGAAGAGAAGAGGCATAATATCCAACCTTTCCTGTCATATTCATCTCGACAATCATATCTCTTTCTACCATCTCTACGTAGGTTGAAATATTCAGTGTAAATACCTATGATATGATATTTAGTCAGAAAATTTATAGGTACTTTTGAGCTTTATGATGGTCACTATTTTATACCTCTGGATAAAAATGAACCAGCTCAGCAAACCAATTGGTGTACACTCAAATCAAAATCTCTCCTTACTATAAAGATAACAACTCTAGAGAGTTTACTATCATCAGTGACTCTAAAAAAAACTATTGGAATAATATATTCTTGAAACCCTTCCAATCCAAGAACACTTTTCTATCCTCTTATACCATAGAATCTCATCATCACTTGTAGGGATCCTCAAGTCTGAATGCCACACACTTCACCTTAATAGTCTCAAGTGTATCTATAAAATAATATATATTATTGATCTTATCAAGCCAGTAATCTGCCACTTTAGGCTCATTTGTACTATTAAATGATGGTGTATTATCACAAAATAACTCCCATAATCGATCCATATATCCTCCATCTCTAAGTGGTACATCAAAAAATGAATTCTGGACTTGTGGTACATTCTAGTTGATAGCACAAACTTCCTACAAAATATCCTTGATAAGATTCTAATCTATAAGAGGATTACCTCGAGGAGAATATGCTATAACCTCTTGAGGAAACCATGGATGATTTCTCAGAAGTATACTACTGCACACTGAATTAAAAAAATAAATAGATAATAGAATAATCTCATTTAAAACCTAAAAAATATAATAAAAAAGTTAGATTAAGATAAAGAAGTTAAAATAGAAGATACAAATCAACATCCCATGGTAACTTGAGTCTTTTTAGGGAAATATTTGGTCAGGCACTTATCATAACCTACCTCTCAAGCCCCGACAATCCTATCACCAATCAACCAAACATCCCAAGATAAGGAATCTTATAGACTAACCTACCTTTGATACCATATTATGATGAAACCAACCTGGATAACCCACCTCTGATACCAAAATATGAAGAAACCAACCTGGATACCGTCTCAAAATGGTACCCAACCCAAATTACCACATACCCCAAGGGCATTCCCAATCCCCATGGGCTGAAAACTGGCACTCGAGCATCAAAAAACTATCAGACGGAAATATTTATTCTAACCTGAAACAACAACATGGAATATATATATATATATATATATATATATATAACATAGATCAACAATTTGGGAAATCAATATATTCCATAACTGAAATAATACAGTGGAAATAATAGAACTCAAAAGCAGTCAGATAATCCCAAAGTACAAGTCCAACAATCATAGGACAACTAAATGGGAAACCAACTTCTATATGTGATGGCATGTGAAAACTCCCACCATCTCACCACTAGCTACCTAGACTCAATGGATAGATACCTCTCTACTTTATTGATTCCCCATGCCTTTACCTGCATTGAAATACATACAATGTCCTATGAAACACTGAATGGGTGTTTAGAGTGTGAGCCAATAGGCTCAGTGGGATCCCACCAGGGTGTTCCATAATAAGTCTCTATACAATAATCCAAACATGATGAAATTTAAATAAAAAAGGCATGATAAATAGTTTATAGTTTATATATCAAAAGCATGAAAACCCGTTTAATTTTCCCTTTTTCCACATTTCTAAAATAATTCATTTAAATAGTTTCAAAGCATTCCATATACATGTATTAAAGAAGATATATCAAATAAAACCAAACAAATCATGTATCATATATTATAAAAAAACCATGGAAGTTCAAATAAAGCATTACAAGCCAAAAGAACAGGTCACATCACACTAAGGATCACACTAGGTCAGGATAGCTAAGACACTCATACCTAAACATAGTCAATATCATGGATCATGCCTCTAGATATATGCATCAAATCTAGAAAGAATAAGAACACCCCATAAAGTGAACCCCCAATAAGTCTACCAAGTCCCTAGAACAACCGTCTTAGAGAGCAGAGTAACACCCAATGAATAAACCCCCTTGATGAATGGATAAGGCATATTACTACACCTTCCACCCAAGTACAGAAGGATTCTTATGTGATGTATTTTCCAAAACCATTTCATCAAAAACATTGTCTGAAAACCATTTCATAAATTTATTTCATAATTCCTTGAAAATACTTTTTAATTTTTCCAAAACAAAGAAGAACCCATATTTTATCAAAAACACATTCCACAGACACACACACACAAATCATGCTAATTAATTTAATAAACAATTTAAAAAACCAAAGCAATGTTGTTAATCCAACATAGGCTAGATATAGAACCACCTACCTCAAACTTGTGTCACACATGCCCACAACAGAATCCAAAAACAAGGAAGAACAAAATATGAAAATAGATTCCCTTGGATAAATCCTCACATAAAAAAATTGATTCAATTTAGAAAAAGGTTCATTAGAGAAGAAAAATTCACAACTTACCTCAAAGAAATAACACCCTCTGCACCCAAACAGCAAAGGATCAACCCCTAGAATAAGATCACACGATAGATCTAGAAATGGAATCTATAGAAACATCATTATGGATCAAAAGATCTAAAACCATAGCTGTACCAGGATACCACGATCAAAGTAAATGAAGAAACCAAATGAATATTTACTTGGAGAGATGTAGAACCACAACCCTGAAGATTTCATGCTAAACAAAGCGATCTGGAAGGAGTATAGGTTGCCAAAATTTTCCCTGAGAGCCTCTAGGTCAAGAGACAAAATACTGTGGATGAATGAAATAAGAAATTATTCATGTACAACCATAAAAACAATCCATAGGCTTACACATTGTGTAATCTCATTACAAGTCTTGTAATCCATAAACCCAAAGTACGCTAAGAAACCTATAACCTTTTTATTAAAAACCTGATTTTTTTACAATACATGATGTTAAACAAATACACAACATTTAATCCTTTCACATTATATACAAAAATCAAGAATTATTCTCAGAAGACATTAGACAATGCATATTTATCCTGTAGATTGAAAAAAGTATAGTCTTCAGTATAAAACGCTAACCAACTCTGTCATTCTCTGAACTTTGGGAGAACCCCACAAATCTTTTACACATTTATAGTCAGACTCCATTAATTCAAACAAATATACATCCATAAAATTTAGGTAATTTTACCTAGAAAATGATATCCACTATCGGGAGTCCCAAAAATCACCCAAATAAAGTGGAAAAAAGATAAAGATAAGGAAAATACCTAAAAGTAAGTAATGGGATGTTACAAATTTCCTTTCTGATGAATTAATGGTCTTTTAACTCATCACATATTTATGGTTTCATGTCCATTAAATTTATCTTTTCCATGTTCTCTATCACTCTCTATTAATCCTTGGATGTTATTTTTATCTTCCATGTCCATATTTTCACTTTCCAATAAATTTAACTTATTTGGAGGCCTAGTTATGTGTTATTCCCATTACATTCATATTTATCTTTCTCACTTTTCAAGAGGAAGTTTTATTAACCCTTTTTTATGATGTGAGTTTTAAAAAAATGAATTTTCAAATATAAAATCCTTGATTACTAAGATCAAGTTCAAATTTTATGCATGAAATTTATTAAATGGTTGGAGAATGTAACACCTAGACATCTTTAAATAATAAAATTAGGTCTGATAGTATACATGACAAGCAAACCAAGGATTAAATTAACCACAAAATATTATTATTTAAATCTATATGTTATAACCTATCCATTGAATTTGTGGGTATGAATAGTATTAACCAAATTATGAGATATATATAAAGTTATTGCTAAATTAAAATTAATTTATTAATTCTTATTAAGTAACTACTTAATTTTTAGTAAAGATATTTTATGCTTTAGAAAATATGTCTTCTTTAGAAATGATTTTTATTGCTTCTTTGTGAGAAAATATTATAAATAATTGTTGGAACTTCTATAAATTTTATTAAAACAATATAATTTTTAAAATAATCATATAAAAATTATCTTAGAGTGAAGTTTTTTTTAAAAGACTAATTTTTTAGTGAATAGTGAAAAATACTATTTTTATTAAAAAAAATGTTTTTTTTAAAGAATTTAAAAAGTTATATTTTGTTTTAAAATTATTTAAAAATAAAATTAGTTTTATCATATTATTAAATATTAAATTAAGTTTATCAAAATAAATTTTATGATTGAATTTTGTATAAAAATATTTTTATACATAAAAAGGCATTTATATAAAAAATGATTTTCATTGTATTTTCATTTTTATTTTAAATTAAATTATGCCACTAATAGGTATTTAATATAATAAAATTTATTTCATATTTTTAATTATGAGTTTCAAAATTTTTTAATATGCCCCTTTTATTTTTGGTCAATATTAATAGTAACTGTGGAAAAATTTATCACCACTGTAAAGGGTAAATCAGGTTAATCTAGGTTAAAAATGAGTGATATGTTCATAATATTTCATATTAATTATTATTGGATTAATTTAATTAGAACTTATCAATGTAGTATCTAAATTTATTTGTTCAATGTAAACTCTTTCATGAAAATGACCAATATGATATTTAAATAAAAAAAAGTTACAAAATATCACTCGCATACTTTTAAATATATTTAATGTGTTAGCATACGAGAAAAAATAAGTCATTAATGAATATCAAATGATATTTTGGTAATAATAAATTTATTTCCATAATGGTAATTTATTTATAATTTTTTTTATTAAATATTACCTTAAATTCTTACACAATGTTGAAACAATATTTATTCAATTAATAACAAATAAAATAAATGATTTTAAAAATATTAAAAAGTTGTATAATTTGAGTTAATTAGTGTGTAACAAAAATTTTATAGATATATATTAAATTTTATGGTGGTTTTAAAGGATTATATTTTAATTAACTCTTCATATTGATGCATTTAAAGTCATATTAAATGAATAGTTTCAAAAATGACATTAATGATAGTTTATAATAAATAAAATTTTATTAAATGATTTCAAATTCATAAAAATATTATATTCATAGAAATTAATTGGATATGGCTTTAAACATCATCCATGGTATATTTAGGGTTATTTTTTCATTTTATGGTAACATTATTAAACTTAAAAGTGTAGAAAACTTTAATATTATGGTAATTACCAAAAGGGTTAATTGGGGGTTAAAACTAAAATGTAAGG
This sequence comes from Viscum album, assembly GCA_963277665.1. Taxonomy (NCBI): domain Eukaryota; kingdom Viridiplantae; phylum Streptophyta; class Magnoliopsida; order Santalales; family Viscaceae; genus Viscum; species Viscum album. The sequence continues at coordinate 1,082,185,549 of OY728132.1, forward strand.
GTAAAAACATACCCAAACATGTATAAATTTTATTTTATGGGATTATTTAGGCTTATCCACAACTTATATTCAAATTATATTAATTTGGATCCATTTTTTAGTGAAAAATAATTTATATTAATCTAATACTTTAATAAATTTCAAGAATGACCCTCCCCTCAATTATAAAAGGACACAAATCAATTCTATTATTTACAAAAATTTGATCCATATAACTCAACCAAAACATATAAATTATTCTTATAAAATTAATTATCCAATTTATAGAGTTTATTTTCATTCTAAAAGACAAACCCTAGGTCCCATAAAAATAGATCTAAAGGAAGTCTACTAAAGAAAAGGTAATCGTATTTACCGACTCTTTCAAGTCTATTTCTTATTATAATTACTCTTAATATGTTTCTTATATAATAAAATAATAACTCTATAATCATAAATGTACTTATATGTTATTATTTTTATGATACAAGCATATTCGATCTCTATTTCATCCTATGAAAAGTGAAAACATCTCTCATGTGTACGTACGACTTATCGTCTCCATGTAGTGATGTAATTAATTGTTCATCACCATTTTACTTGGATGATTCTAAATATGGAAATAATTATTATATAATATATTTATTAAATAAATTTTATTCTATAACTATAATATCATATATATATATATATATAAATTTTTACCTTCAAATCCGTTGGAAAATGATAACATCGCTCGTGCTTATGTGTGGACTACCACCTCCACGAAGCGATGTGATTAATTTTTCATTTATGTTTTAATTGGATGTTAATATTGATAGAATTAATAAATATGTATGATATATTTTATATAATAATGGTACTTTAAAGGTAAATTATTATTTACCTTTGTTTTATTCCCTCTTTTGAAAAATGAAAACAACATTCATGCGTACGTACGACCTACCATCTCCATGAACAGTGTAATTCATTTTTCTGCATCTAAATTTATGGATACCATTCAATATGGACATAATGAATTTATATTATATTTATATCATTATTAACGTTATATATATAATTTTACCAAGATAAAATTAAAATAATTAAAACTACCGAACCAAAACATACATAAAAAAGAAGTAGTTATCACCCAAAATTATGATTTAATAAATAATTATTAATAAATGGGTGATAAAAGATTATAAGTAAATAATATATGGTATGATATATATATATATATATATATTATTATATTATATATTTATAATAAATCTATATTTACTATTTAATAGGTTTGGTCATGTATGAAGGAAATCGGGCTTGAGGTAAGGGTTTATTTCACAATCTCATCGTTATTAAGGACTGTTTATATTTAATTTACCTTTGGGGAATTATTTGATATTTAAATCTTAAACCCAATATATTTATTCTCTTGTAGTTATTCATGAAATTTCCAAGTAATAATGCCACTTCCATCACTTTTTAACTTAAAATGATGAGCGGTTTTTTTAAGAAATGATGTATTTATTTCTCTCTTTTGCCAAAAAACTATTTTATTCCATATGAATATTTTCTAAAAATATTTTCAATAATGTTTTAAAAATTATCCAAATTATTTATTAAATAATTTTTTACCCATTTTTTTATAGTCAAATTGAAATAAATCTTCTTATCTTTTTCTGAATGAGTTACCTTTTGGAATTCTTACATCAGTATGAAAGGAATCTTTTTTAACTTATATGGAATGAATGAAATTTATTACCTTCAATAGTGATCATTTATTTTAATATTAATTTAAAATTTTAAAAGGGTTTTTTCAAATAAAAAATTTCCTTCATATTTGGAAATTTTTTTAGATTTTGAAGAAGTGTTTTCAAAGTGAAAACGTGTGTTTTTCCTCAAGAAATTTTCCAATGAGATTTTGAAATTATTTCACCTATGTTAGTAATTTTTTTTTGAATTTTATGATTTACTAATATAATATTCTTATAATACCATCCACCATATTTATCTATATGTTTTATGATCATCTTGATAGGTGATATTATTGAAATTCAGTATTCTAGTTCTTCCAATATGGACAATTGTTGATTTTTAAGGCATGTTGATTAAGTTATGTTTTTTATTCATATAATTAATGCATTGGAATTAGTAGGTGATGGGTGGATCCTAGAATTATGTATCCTCTCGATGCATTAGTAGGTATCATGAGAAAAAACTAGATTGGGTTTTGGCCAAGGCCTTACCCATTTATGTAATATTTCTTAGCATGAGGCCTTGATAATATGTTTTAGATGTCCTGGAATGAGGACTTGACGATGATTTTGAGATGTACAACATTATGAATTCCATTGTTATGAAATCAATTATTAATTTTTCATGTTATTATTTTAGTTGTTATGATATCTGTGGATAATTTTTTATCTCATGTGATTATTTATATGTAATTATTTTCTTGTCATATTATTCATGCCTTATTAGGTTTCATTATACGCTTACCCTTACTGAGCATCTGATCTCGTCCTTAATTTGTTTCATTTCCCAATGATATGAAGAAGTGGTATTTGAATGAATTCAATTATTTAGAATATTTACTTTCATTATGTTTTGTATTTTATTTTTGAAAATGTAATATGAGTTTAAATTATGTATCTAGTTTAGAGACACTAATAAACTATTTAGTCCATTAGGATTCTATTGATTATATCTAGTTCCAATGTAATAAAGTGACCATCACCCCTATCCTACAAGGGTTGGGGTCTTTACAAAGGCATTCCACCCATGCACACCAAACCCTATTATAAGTTCACTGCCGATGTCACTGCCTATTGAAATATTTCTTACCCCCTTTGTTAAGGGAGGTTTTTCTAGGATATTCAGTTCAATCCAAAGTATATTAGGGTTTTATTCTACTTTATTTTCATTATTTAATCACATTATTCATGTTTAAAAAAATATTCTATATTTATCTATATTTCCTCTCTTGTATTCCTTATTCTTTCCCATTATTATCTCTAATGCTCACAATAGTGAGTGAATAACCCAAGGGATCCCCTCTCAGTTAAACTAATGTTAAACTAGAATCCTTGGGAATTCATGTTTAATGTTTCTTATCTTTATGAAGATGATAAATAGTGGGGAAATGTGGTAGTGTGTCCTTGTTATGGTTTTCATTGCTTTATCTTCTTCTTATGTACTATTTTCCATCCCTTATATGGTCACCATGGAATACAATAGAGTATGGATGATCAAGTACTAAATGTGTGTGATTGAATATCAAGGAGGTGAATTAGGGGTTATCTCGGTTGAAGAGTATTTTAACTTACCAATCATATAGAAGGTGATTGTATATTCTACTTGAAGATCATTAGGTGCATTGTATATTCACAACAAAAGTAAAATTGGATAACCATACATATGACAGAGTGTATCCATTAAGTATGTATGAGAATGAAATGAGATAGTAAAGGTTCACTTTGTATAATTCTTCTAGGATTATTACATTTCTTACAAACCTTATTATTCTTGTTGATATTTTCATTTCATATATACCTTTCTATTTTTTCACTTTAATTTATCAAACCCCTATATTATTTAATTTTATAAAATAAAAAAAATGAAAAATATAATAAGTGATTGGATTATTTTATGATTGACTTAGAATTTAAAGGCTCCTCAAGAGAGATGACCTTGGTCATCCACTATCAAAAACTAGGAAAATAAATATTATTTTTTGAATCCTTACAATGGGTGTTTTATGAATTTGGTTTCATTTTAGGGGAGTTAATCCAGCCAATCATTTTCTATTCTTTTCATATTTTAATTATTTTTTCATTTTTTCATAAAAAAACTTAAAAAAATCTCTCAATGATGTATTCTAATTTATATTATTATGCATATATCAACTACTCTAAATTAAACGAATAATAATAAGAAGAAGTTTATAATTCATGAGAAGATCAATTACAAAATATTAGGGAATATAAATAGGAGGTGAGGAACCAGGTGAAATTTTTAACTGCATATCTTCTTGCATCAAATGTGCAGCAATAGTAGAAATAACTAGAACCATTAGTGTAAGATATTTCCTCACTCCTCTTTTTTTAAAGAACCTATGGAGGATAAGTGGGAACAATTTGAATATTTACTATCAGAAAATTTGCAACCATTTATAAAATAAAATCACAAATAAAACATTCTTGCTGATACACATGTTTAAGATCAACAAGATTTGGAGAAATTTTGGAATCATTTTTTAATTAGTGAAATTCAAGTGAATATACCATATTTAAAGAAAAAATTAACACCACTCTATATATCTATTGATTTGGAAGAAGAAAAAACTAAAGTGGTGTAATTTGAAGAGAATATGGATTATATTTACTACCTACTTTTATACATGATAGTCCAACAGTAAGTAGTTCTTTCTATTGATGAAGAACTTGAATTCAAGCCAATACTGGGAGATAATATTTTTTTGAAGTCATATTTATTTAATTTTATTAAAAATGAATTTAATATTATCACCCACTATTATTACCTTTCAGATTCAACTAAAAAATGGATTTCCTTGAAGGATAAATACAAATAAGAAGTTTCACCTTATGAGGAACAAATGAATCTCCCTAAACCTATTGAAAATTTCTTAGAGGGAGTACATGATATGTTCCTAGTATATTTTCATTGTGAAACTGAGTCACAAGCTATCCAATTTGAGGGGTAAGATATTAATATTGATTTATCTTGTTTTAAATTTATTAAAATTAAAATTTTCACTGAATCCATCTCTGAATCTTTTAATATGGAAACATAGGAGAAGGCCATATAAATCAAAGGAGAGGCTGAAAAAGTTATCGATGAAGTAAATAAGGAACCATATTTTTCCCTACCCCTACAATAATATATATATCAAATAGATAAGGGGTATGGATATATTGTACTCTATCAATGGATTACTCTATAACTATTGTCAATGAATGCACATTGGAAGGTAAATATTTTTGTGGTTTCATTCAAATAAACCCCACCCACCATTAGATTTTGTCTAAGCACTGATATTTCCTTTATGGAGGTAGTCAAAACTAGGTACCCACTTGGAGGTTAAACCAATATATATCACTTATCCTTCCCCTTACTTTATTTTTTTTATTTTTCTTTAACGAAAATTCTTATGTTTTTTATTTTATTTTTTTATTTTTTAGTAGGAAGAGGATAGTAGAATAACTCAAGGTTTTCACAGCCAATAAGTTTGGTTGTATTACTCTTTTATACCTTAATTTGTTTGCTTCCTAATTAAATTGTGTGTATGAAGCTGTTGAGATACTTTTTTAATAATAAAATGGGTAGTAACCATCTAAGTGTGGGGGAGTTGATACTAATCCATTTAATAATTTCATATTTCTTTGAATTTTTGGAGTATTTTTAATGATATTGTTCTTAATATGAATACTTTGGGAAATTAAAACCATTTTCTTATTTTTTTAACATTGCTAGATTTGAACATTTCATGGATTTGTATAGTGGATAAATGGAAATTTATTTCTGGATTTAAGATATTTTCATTTAATGAAGTTTCATTGAATTTGAAACTCATGTGAACTAGTGTTTTACAAAAAATTTTTCCTAAATAGAAAGGTTTCTAAACATGTTTTACACATTCTTTTCATTTATCTTTTTTATTGAGAGTATTAATTCATGTTGAGAGAGGAAAAACCTTTTTTTTCTCTTTTTATAAGTTGTCAGAGTTCAGGAATCATGTCAAATATGATTGAGGAAACATTTTGAAAGTACCTTTTTATATTCAAATTCAATTAGAGATTTTACTATACATCTATCCTTGTTATTAAGCCCTTAGTATCCATGAACAATCTTGTTTGATATCTACATTACAATCCACTAATCCCTTTCCAAAATACTCTATAAGATAAATGAATGATCATTATTAAACTCAAGTGTGGGTGATAAAGATGGTTTTTTTTTCTATGCTGACTTGGAAAAACTATTTGGGAGTTGATTTGATAAGTGATGCAACATTTACTACTTTAAGGATAGAACTTCAATGTTGTAAATATGGAAAAATGGACAAAAAATCATTTAAAACTATTCTAGGGGTTCACACTACATTTTAAATATCAAAGTATACCCCTATACCTTTAAAATATCAAAAATTTACAAAGCTATACCGAAATTATAGATCAAAAATTCTGAAAATAGCACAACACCTGGGGATGGAGAGAAGAGAAAATAATGAAAGAAATGTGTTAATGATAAATGTACAGATATGTAAAGTTCCTGTGAATATCAAAATGTTTATTTTTGAAAATGGGATTTTTTGATGATACATTCTTGAGTATAATTTTTTTTTCAAACATTTTACTTTTTTATAGATCCAAAACCATCCTCATTCTACCTATATTGTTTTTACATATATATCCTTCCAACCCTTATCTACATAACAACCTAGGTAAATTCCTTCTGATTGATAAAATTTTATAAATCAATGAAGTAGAGATTCTAGGAAGGAATCAATCCTATGGTGATCATACATGTGTTTTTATTTTAACAGGTTAAGGGTCAATCCCACTTTATTGAATAAAAAATAGAACAACCTCTTTTGATAAATGGGAAAATAACAAACCCATTACAATCACTAATCCAACAACGCATTTGAAATTCATGAAACAAAGGATTAAAGATGGTCCTAATAGTATAATGGGAATGAGAAATAAAGAAAATAAATGGATAAATTTGTATATTCTCCCATGATAGAAAATGCAGCAATGAAATTAGTCGATGATAATGTTCCCCCGTGCCAAGAATTTGTGTCATTTGGGTCAAAAAAATGTTGTAGAGCACCCCCTACCACTTATGTAGACATGTGAAGGGAGGATCAGATGATAGGTTCCATAACATGTATCTCTCTTTCAAGACGACCACCCAACCATATTTTTGAGGAACTCGCTTCACTTTCAAAATAATGAAACAAAAAACAAAACCAAACACATTGTGAAAAAATGAATCAGGGTTCCCATCGATCCAAAAAGAATGAGGAAAGATGTATGAATAATGGTTGTAATCACATCCATATCTCTTTTGAGGCCTTCCACCAACTAGTACCTACAAGAATCTACACCACCAATCCAAATCCCTAAGAAACAACTACATACCACATAAACAGACGATCCTAAAATCATAACATATCCAACTGAACCATGCCTGAGATCTGAAATTCCATCAATGTACCATGCTCAATTATCCACTTGAACCCTCTACCATAACCATTGAGCTCATTACAACACTGACTCAAATTCATACAAGATGCTACCACCAGACCACCTCAAACCGATGCTCGGAGAACCAGGCCACCACTTGATGTCTAGAAGATTTCAGATAGTCACCGGTCGTTAAGCCAGACCACAACTTGTGTTTTATTTTTTTTTCATTTCTAGAATTAATTTTAAATACATACTTTTTATTTGTGTTTTTTAGGTGAAAATTTATTTTTAAATAGTTGTGAATAATTTAGGTTATGTATTGTATTCTGTAAGGTTTTTTGGGTTGATATGTAACACCCAAATATTTATTAAGTGTTTCTGTTTAAATAAATACTATATTTAATAACTTTTATCACACCCAACAATAATCTAAAATTAAATGCATTATATTTTTCAAATTAATATAAACATTATTTCATCAAGATAATAAATTGTAAAATATCATTAATAAAATTAAAAAAAAAGTAAAACCCTAAGTAAAAAAAGTTAGTTAATTTTTTTAATTACTTATATATTATTATTATTATTTTAAAGAATAATTTGATTTTATATAATACCAATGAATTGAATAAATTTAATGATTGAAATATAAATAATTTTTTCAATGGGATGTGATTAAAAACCAATATTGTTAAAAGGAATTTTTTGAAGAATTGTATTTTTCTATATGTTTTGTATTTTTATCATAAAAAATTAAATTGAACATGTTTAAAATATTATTATAATAAAATTTTAAAATGTGTAAAAAATTATATTAAAACTTATTTAATTGATAACAGATATGAAATAAGATTAAGAATACTTATGGTTTATAAAAGTCATTTTCATATAAAAATGGGTTTTTATTGTATTTTATGTTTCCATTTAAAAGTTAAATTCCTAAATTTTATAATTTTAATTTGAGAGAAATTATGTCATTTTTATATAATTTTTCTAAAAAGGTTGAATTTTTTGGTGAGTGGTGAAAATATTGTTTTTACAAATACTCTCACATTTATGAATTCTGTATGATATAATAACGTCTTAAAATTTTATGAAGAATTTTATATGGAAAAAATATATTTTTAATTATAAAAATATAATATTTTAAAAAATATTATTCTGAATTTATAAACCTTTTTTACATTTTAAAATTTAGTGGTGTATTATTATAATAAAATAAATATTTATGATCCTTTTCTTTAACTAAGTATTTTAAAGATTTCATTCAGTTTTTTATTAGTTTTAATGTCACATGACTCTAATTTTTTTAATCTTAAACCAATAAATTCAATGGGAATAGATTATATACATGATTTTGATGTAAATTCCTTTTTACACTTAAAATGAATTTTTCTAAAATTGTTTTTATTTTGCGTTAAGATGAATTTTTTTAAAATGAATTTTTACCACCTATAAAAGTTTAATATTTTAAAAAAATATTTTAATTCATAATATTCAAATTATTTAATAATTTTTATTTAATTTGTTTCCTTAAAAACTAAGTTACTAAGGTAAAAATAATGAGTTTATGCTGTAAAAGTAAATTATGGACAAAAGTAAAACCAATGGGTTGTGTGGATGAGAGGTGTATTAACCAAGGGTTCCCCCTATTAATTATTTTTGACTCTTAGAGCCAATTTTATTTAAAAAATTTATTCCTTAAATAAAAATTTATGATTATTTACAAAAGTGTCGCCCCTCTCACATATAAAGGGGTCCCTTCACAACCCCACTTAACCCCACATATAAAGCCTTTTGAATTGAAAAAATTCAATATATACCCCTTCCCAACTCTATTTACCAAGTTCTATAGTTTTTCGTCTCAACAAAAGACCAATCTAAGAAGACTCAAGGAGTTTTCCTGAGGAGTAAGGTAAAAAATCTGAATCACTGCTTTTTCATTTCTATTCTTTTCATTCTTATTTTACCTCCAAAAAATATATTCTATCCATACAAAAATAATTATATTTTTATATTTATTATACTAAAATTTTATTATTTTTACTTAATAATCTTTATCTACCTTCATCCCAACCATTTAAAAAATAAAAATGACGTTATTGCGTACTTATGGACTATCACCTCAATAGGTGATGTGTTTCATTTTTCATTACCAATTTTCATGGATCGTTCTCAAAATGTATTTAATAAATACATATGATAATATATAATAATATATTTAATTAATATGATTTTATAAGTATAATATAAAAATTAATGATCATTATAAAGTAATCCAAAGAAATTAGTAAATTACCTAAAACATGCTGATCGTTTTTTCAATTATCATGAACCATACCCATAATTTCCATAAAATAAATATAGGGATGAATAAACCATTTAAAAAAATGATATAAACCCATTTTAGAATATGTTAATTATAAAATATTTATCATAAAATGTGGTCTAACATCTCTATTTTGAAACATGTGTGAAACAATAAAAACTAATAACATCTGATTATGAAAATAAACATTAAATAACTAATATATGTATAGTGAATAATTATAATGAAAGAATATAGATGTTAATAGATATAAAAATGTTTGGAAATAAGTGATTAAGATGGATATATTTACCATATATGAGGTTAAATGACTTTCATGATAGTCAAGAGTAAAAGGTAAGGGTTCTTGTCTCAAATTCCCTTCTTTGAAATAATTTTTATATTATGCACTTATTTTCATTATATGGTGTATATAGTTCCCCTTTGACTTATTTTACAATGATTATCTATAATCATATTATTTAAAGTTATATTTTAAGTTTTATTTATCAAATTATTTTTATTCAAAAGATTCCAAATCCACAATGTTTTCTTTTCCAATCTTACTTTTTTTGACTGGGTATATTTCTTCTCTATGTCCATATTCTTATTCCATCTAATATTATCCCTTACTATTTTGAAATCCAAATATGTATAATTTTTTTCGAACTTTATATTTATCTTTATATCTTTTAAAAATTAATTTGTATTAATCTTTTAAAAATGTGGGTTTAAATAAATAAATTTTGAAATATTAATCATGTTTGTATCATTTTTCTTCCACTTCACATTTTTCGACTTAGATTTTATTTCTTTTAAAGATTAAATTATAGAAAGTTATATTTTAAAATAATTTTTTTAAAATTATTCTTGTCATGTTCTTGAAATACATATTTAAAAGTGACTTACAACTTTATTTTTGATCAACTTTTAATTTCTTTACAAAATGTGAAAGGATTCATCTTTTAAATGTTTTTTATTCTAATGCATTTTCCCACTACCTTCATCAGTTTTATTTATGAAACTAACCCTCCATTATTTCATATTTTTTTCAAATAAATTTCTATTACATTTTCATTATAAAAAAATTTCAAAAACTTTTATCAAAAATATAAAGGAAATTTCTTATTCTTCTCCATGTAGATTTTAAATTTTATTCTAAAGGTGTTTTTCATATATTTATACTTAATTTAAATATTAGTATGTTTAAGTGGAGATATGATCTAATTATAACACTCATATTCTTTTTATGGATGGATTGTAATAATTTTATTCCATTTATTGACTGTGGAAAGTATTGAAATCCTTTATGTTTGTTATTATAATAATAATGTTTATTTATTAATAAGGAAAGTGGATTATTCATTGTATTGTTATTCATTTACTTTAATATGGTGAATGAATTAAAATTAATTAAGTTATGGGTGGGGACTAAAATTATATATCCCCTCTGTGAATTGGTATGTCTCGTTAGACATAAGTTTTTGGTATTTGGTGTATTCCTATCCATTTATTACTAATTTATTAATTAATGTGTCGATGGTACGTATAATGTATTGGTTGATGCCTTTATGGAAAGTATTATTTCTTGATTGAGGCATTAATGAAAAGTATAATTACTTGTGTCATGACCCGCCTTCACCAAGATCAGAGAAGGGACAGCAGATTGTAATACCCTTCCTTCTTCAAGTTGTAGGAGAGATAATGACCCCCGAGACGCACCTTCAATAAGCCCCAGAGTGGAGACTAGCACCAAGGGTATAGAATTACACACAAGATGGAAGGCATTACCCTTTTTTTCTTTAATAGGATCAGGAGATAAGATAGTAAATCCCAACAAAACCAAAACTGGGGGGTAAAATTAAATCCAAAGAAACCCATTACCATATGAATGTTACAAAAGTAAAAGCCACAAAGTACAAGGAGACTATAAAGGTAAAGTACCAAAGAAAGAAAAATAGCAACTGCAACTATCCCAACGCCCGAGCTAGTATGGCCCTGCACGATCCCTGAAGTCCACATGGAAACCTGAAAGCAGTTTTATATACGTAGGGTGATCATACAAGTATAATCAGTAGGGAAAACCAAATACTCTCATGCACAAGTGAGGAGGAATTCTAATGCCCTGTGGGAAAAGAGATAACCAAAGCACCTAACAAGGAAAACTATCCACCCATGCCTCACCAAGGCACACTCCCCAAATAACACAAGTCAAGTAATATATAGTAATATCACATCAATATTTGGTTACCCCGTGCCACCCTCCCCACTGGTTATTGAAGAAATCCTATGAATCGAACCTCTCCCATCATTCTAACCTCAGTCCCACTACCACACCCCACCCGCACACACTTGGGCCACAACCATGCATCCTGCCCGCAAACACCTGGGCCACAACCACTATCTTTCCCGCAAACACCTGGGCCACAACCACCATCCTTCCCCCAAAAACCTGGGCCACAACCACCATGCGTAACCATGCCCGTAAACACCTGGTCCAGAACAACAACTGCCACACCCGAAGACAATTGGTCCTCATCCTGAAGACTCTTAGGAAACAACCTGCCCGCACACACCTGGGCCAACCACCATAACTACCCTGCCCGAAGAATCTTAGGCTATAATGGACCTCAGGCCATCATAGCCTACCCAAAGTGTCTTGGGCAATTCGGGAAAGGGATCAAAAAAGTAGCTAATAACCAGCCACTCATAAGAGTGTTGGGGAAAACACCCTCCCTCATGAAGTGGGGGTGTTCATCACTAAGTGATCAACTTGGGTGGGGCGTGATTAAGAAACATAAGAACTGAAATTAAATGTATAGGTAACAAGAACTCATCCTAACTTAGGGTTTCCAAAGATAACCTAAGCACAAACACCCTCGTTACTATTCATTCATAAAAGAAAAGCACATCACTCACATCCATGTCACAACTCATTCCCAAAACCAATTCCCCATTTAAACCATTTCTGATTTCATGTTCAAGTGACCCCATTTAGGTAAATTCTACACTATTGGGCAACTAACAGGCATAACCACAAGCCATAGAAAGAGAAACACTCACACAACAATTTCAGCATTCACACCTAGTTCTCTTGTAAAGTCACAACATCAAAGGGATCAGTGAGATCCCTCAAAGTACTGGAACCAAACCAAGCCTCGAGATATATCCCCACACAAATTTAGATTCACAACCAACAACCATGCCACAATAGAGGATCTCATCCTCATCTACATCACCTCATAAGAATCTAGTAGGAAAACACACCCACTACCAAACAGGGTAGGGAAACTTTAAAATTCAAGCACATCATTCATTAGGTTCTTATTTTTTTTGGTTAACTGGGGTGACCACACAAGGATTTACATTCCCTGGTATTCATTTAATCCACTAGGTTTACGTGATTAACCAATTTTTATGTTACAGTCATTCATTCATCATAGAAGATAAGGATTAAATAGTGTGCAAGGAAAGACCACCAACGAACATGATTTTCAGTGAGCATAAGCCCATACAGTTCACAACATATAGAAATTATAAAAGAGTACAAGAAAACTTTAAAATGCACCCCATAAATTGTTAACAGCCTTTTTATTATCTTTTTTAAGGTTTGGTTTCATCTATTCCCACAGAATTAGTAGCGTACCCACCCCACATGATACACAGTAAGGAGAGACTAAGGAAAAATCCTTACTTGGTTAAGGATCAAATTTCTTCTCCATGAGCCAAGAACTGGGGATGTGCGACTTGTAGGGGAGGAACGTCAGGGACTCAGAATGGCTCTGGCACAGGCAAACCACTTGTCTCGGGAAGGGGAATGCCAAATTCACAAGGAAGAAAAGGAGACTATCCAAGAGAAATAAGAAGAAGGAATTCTCATGCGATATAAGGATGAGATCCGGTTGTTACGGGATGTGGAAATTTGAATGGATTTAATGTCAGATCATGGTTTCACCATGCGGTTGAGTGGTTAGACACAACTAAATTAATTGTTATTTAATAATTCTTATCAGGAAAAGGGTGGTAACAGCTGAGATTTTAAAGGATTTTATATAAACAGTGGGGAACGTTATGCGGACACACAGCCGGGTCCGTTGAGGGTCTCCCCACTCTTAGGTATTTAAACATTGATCATAGGGCTTAAAATGGCCTTGAACCACTTCCCAAAAAAGGTTGAAAGTAGTGTTATAGGAAAAACTGTAGAAGAAAAGCTTGACAAGGCTGTGTGACACCAATCATGTCACACCGATCAGGGACACACCGATCGGTCGCACGGATCGACGACACACGGATCGGTCGCACCGATCGGCGACACACCGATCGGTCGCACCGATCCACGTCACACCGATCGGTCCCACTGATCGAAGACACACTGATGGGTCACACCGATCGGTGACACTCCGGTCGTTTCATGCCGATCGTGTCATGCCGCTCAGTGAGACACCAATCGGTGACACACCGATCATGTCACGCCAATCGATCGCACCGATCGATGGCACACCGATCAGTCTCACCGTTCGGTCGCATTGATCGGTGATACACCGATCGTGTCCCGCCGGTCGATTGTACACCAAAATGACGCCCTACCCTTGAGATGCCAACCTTAAGATTCAAAAATTTAGAAAAGGGGTGGATCATGAGGGTCCCATCCATTAAATTAGATACCTCTCTAACTATTCTCGTCCTTGAGAATCAAAACTAGAACCGAAGAAAAGAGAGGTGTCCAAACAACCACCTCGAAAGATACCTCTCAGGATTGAACCTCATCGACATATAGAAACACCTCTCCCTTAAGCAACCAAACAACATTCAAGGGTCAAGTTGTCCAGTCATATGAGTTAAGGAGTTTCTTCCTCCATGTCAAGATACTATCCGCTTTGGGCAGCACTGACTCGCCCGCACGGGTTTAATCGCATCCACCTTAATGCGTCTTGATTAGGGGCCAGGTCCTCCCCTCCCCACATTCAGGACTCTTCACACGCATCCACAGAATAAGGAAAAACACATGTTCCATAGTTAACAAGGCAAAGCGTTCCATCACAAATATGTACAAACAAAACAAAACAAAACTCAAAACAGTTCTGGGTACCGGGCGCGCGTCTGTGTCTCCCACTCCCAGGTACTTTCTTCGAGCCTACCATACCTCCAAAACACATGAACCAAAGTAATGGTCTATCCATGGAGCACCTTCTTCTCACGATCCTCTATTTTCATAGGCATTTCTACAAACGTCACGTCGGCCTCGATGTCCAGATTTCCCCAGTCGAGGACGTGTGAATCGTCGTGTAGATACCGTCGGAGCTGAGACACATGGAGAACATCGTGAAGTATCTATAGTGGCGGTGGTAGCGCTAGCTAATAATCCACTTCACCGACCCACCGCAACACTTTGAATGGTCTTACAAACCTAGGGGAAAGCTTACTCCCCTTACCGAACCCTTGATTCCCACGCCGAGGGGAGACCTTCAGGAATACGTGGTCCCAGACCTCGGACTCCAAGGGTATCCTCATATTATCGGCATATGACTTTTCCGGTCCTGAACCTCCTTCATACACTCATGTATAAGCTAAACCTTCTCTATCGTGCTCTCCACCAACTCCAGGGCCAAGAACACCTACCTCTCCGACCTCTGTCCAGCACACGGGTGAGCGACACGACCTCCCGTACAAAGCTTCAAACGGAGCCATGCCAATGGTAGAGTGATAGATATTTCTATAAGAAAACTCCACCAGAGGAAAGTGTCATCCCCACGATCCCCCAAAATCCAACACACATGCTCGTAGAATATCCTCCATTGTTTGGATGGTGCGCTCTATCTGCCCATCTGTCTGGGGGTGGAAGGCAGTGCTAAGACGTAGCTGAGTTCCAAAAGCATGCTGCAATCCCCTCCAGACTCATGAGGTAAACTATGCATCCCTATCCAAGACTATGGACCTCATAACTTCATGTAATCGCACCACCTCATCGTTGTACATCTGTGCTAAGACATCCACTATACCCGACTCCTTGATCACCAGAAAGTGAGCCGATTTTGTCAACTGGTCCACCACTACCCAGATAGCATCACACCCTCCTTGAAACTTTGGTAGTCCTGTGATGAAATCCATCGAGATTTCATCCCACTTACATTCAGGGATATCTAAAGATTGTAACAGACCACCTGGAACACGTTGTTTAGCCTTCACTTGCTGAAACACTGGGAACTTGGCCACGAACTCTGCAACCGCCCGCTTTACCCCAGGCCACCAAAACTGATTCCTCAGACCCTGGTACATCTTGGAAACTCTGGGGTGCACTGCTAGGGGTGATTTGTGGAACTCACCAAGAACCCTCTCACGCATCTCCTATGGGACAAACATCTTCCCTTGGAAAAGCATCTGATTCTGACCATCCTCCATCCATCCTTCTGGAGCATTGCCTTGGTTAGCCCGATCGCACATCACTTCACTCTCTAAGTCTCCCCATTGAGACTCCTCTACCTTCCATAATAGAGAAGAATGTACTATCATCTAATACAGGCAACCTCTACCACCATCCATCCTCAAATCCAGGTGCAGGGCAGCCAACTCCTCCAACGCCTTCCAAGCATCTCCCGACTCTCGAACAGCATCCTTCTGCGACTTTCTGCTCAAGGAATCGGCCACCACATTCCCTTTTCCGGAGGTGTAGGAAATATCAAAGTTGTAGTCCTGAAGGAACTCCATCCACCTTCGCTATTGTAAGTTTAGGTTTCGCTGGGAGAAGATAAAATTCAATCTTTTTTGATCCTTGAAGACCACAAAGTGCTCCCGATGAGGTAATGCCGCCACAACTTTAGTGCGAAAACGACCGCTGCAAGCTCCAAATCGTGGGTGTCATAATTCCTCTCATTAGGACGTAACTGTCTAGACCCATAAGAGATCACCCCTTGCTGTTGCATCAGCACACACCTGAGGCCTTTTCCTGAAGCATCATAGAACACCTCATATGTCGCCCATTATTATAGTAACCTCAACACTGGGGAACTTACTAACTTCTTCTTCAGATAGCTGAAGGCTACGTCGCACTGCCCATTCCACACGAAAGCCTGGTCCTTCTTGGTCAAAGATATCAAAGGTTCTGAAACTCGAGAGAATTTGGGTACGAACCACTGATAGTAGCCTGCTAGTCCAAGGAAACTATGAACTTCTTCCACGTTCTTGGGCTTTTCCCAAGAAACAACTGCCTTGACCTTCGATGGGTCCACCTCTATCCCCTGCTCGGACACCACGTGCCCAAGGAAGTGCACTTCTCACATCCAGAACTTGCACTTGGACAACTTCCCATAGAGTTGGTGCTGCCAGAGGACCTCCAAAACCATTCTTAGGTGCTCAGTGTGATCCTCCTCTGATCTTGAGTAGATCAGGATGTCGTCAATAAACACGACTATGAACCTATCCAGGTATTCCCAGAAGACGGAGTTCATGAGCCCCATGAACACAACTGTAGCGTTTGTAACGTCGAACGGAATGACCACAAACTCAAAGTTCCCATATCTCAACTTGAAGGCAGTCTTCGAGATGTCTCCCTCCTTCAACCTCAACTGGTGATATCCAGACTACAGATCGATCTTATAGAACCAACCTGATCCCCTCACCTGGTCAAATAGATCGTCTATCCTCAGAAAAGGGTAGCGATTCTTGACCGTCACCAAATTCAGTCTTCTGTAGTCTATGCATAGCCTCAGACCATCATCTGCCTTCTTTGCGAACAAGATTGGAGCACCCCATGGTGACTCACTTGGTCGAACAAGACCCATCTTCATCAGATCGTCAATCTGAATCTGCAACTCACGTAACTCAGAATGTGCCATCCAATAGAGAGCCATTGAAATCAGACGGGCACCAGGTTGCAAGTCTATCCTGAACTCAACATCACATCGAGGGGTAGAGTTGCCACCTCTTTAGGGAAGACGTCCATAAACTCACTGATGATACCTGAGACTTCTACCATTTCTGCATCCATCGACTCCACTGAAAGTTCAGCTAACAAGGAAAGGAGGGGCTCCTCTCGCCTGCTGATTTTCTGGAAACCCTGCTTGCCGATGAAAGTTACACGTCGGCCGCCCAAATATGAAAACATGACCCTTCCTCGGAAGCAGTAAACGACGACACATACAGAGAACAGCAAGTAAATTCCTAGGATGACATCGTATGGATGTATCTGCAACAGTAGAAGATCCCTGATAGACTAATGTGGCCCTATCATCAGTCTAAACCCTCGGAAAACATAAAACACATCTGTCTGACCTCCGACTGGTGTGCTCAGCACCAGGGGAAGTGTAAGTCTCTCAGCGTCTAAACCCATAGCACGTGCCAGACTGGGTGCAACAAAGGAATGCGAAGCTCCTATATCAAACAAGGCATAGGCAAGAGTACTAAACAAGCTGATCGTACCTCGAATAACCTCTGGACCTGCTGGAACTGCTGCCTCTGCGACGTGAAATTTCCCACGCCGAGGTCCTCTACCTCTCAGATGTCATCCACCTCCCTGACCACGCCTAGGTCAAGGTCCCTGAGGAACGCCCTGAGGTCAGACCCCTCCTGAAATTCCTACCCTCAGAAGAGCGGGAGCTTGTTGCACCTGCTGCTGCGGCTAAAAGGGCCTAGCTGGAAACTGCTGCTACTAAGGTGGGCGTTGAACCTGCCCACCCCCGTTGTACTGCACTCTGTCTGGGCACTAATTCCGAAGGTGCCCATGGCTACCCCAGATGAAGAATCTCGTTCCTGGGCCCAAAAGGAAAGATCAAGGGTCGGGAGATCGGAACTGAAACTGCTGGGGCCTGCTCCCTACTGGTCGAAACCAAGAGGGCCCTGATGCTGGAGGCCTACTGCTGACGGCTTTCCCCTTTGACGAACCCAACTAGATTCCCTCTCAAGATACACCTCCAAGCATGTGCATCCTCTCCAACACTTCATCCATCTTCTGGACCTTCGAGTACGTCGGTAGGGTGAAGGGAGTAACAGCATACTGGAGAGAAGGTCGAAGTGCCTCCTCCAAATGTCTCGCTCGAGACTCCTCATCCGGAAAGAGGACTGGAGAAAAGCAAAGGAGATCCTTGAACTTGATCCTCAACTCTCTTACTGACATACTAACCTTCTAGAGGGAGAGTAGTTCTTGCCTCTTCTCAACCTTCATCGTGGAAGAGAGGAATTCCGCCTGGAACTCCTTCTAGAAGTTAGTCCATGTCACCTCAACCTCCCTATTCTCCCCAAGGTAAAGCATCCACCACTGAAATGATTATCCACACATTTGGATTACAGCCAGAGGAACGCAGTACTCCGTCGGAGCCCAGATCAAGATGAAATCTATCACCAACTCCTCTAGTCAGCTTTCTGTCTCCATGTCCTAAGTGCTACCCTCGTACATCCCAAGGGTCTGTTGCTGAAAGGCACGAAGCGTTCTCTGCCACTGATCGTCCTCCTCCTCTCGGTCAGTCCTATTCCTATTGACCAAGTTAACCTCCTGGGCCTCGATCTCCCGCACTAATCGTGGTCGTCTCTCAGGTGCCATAGCTGCAAGGTTAACAAGGAATGTTTAATCTTGAGAAGTGTCGAATATTATTCTTAAATTTTCTTAGACTTCTTATTCATTTTAAAACCCCAAACACTCATTAAACACAAGAACACAAGTCATTATGATGTATGTACCTTTCCTAGGGTCCCTACCTTGCAATCAATATAGTCTTACTTGGTCGTTCGGTAAGCTCAGAGTCCTTGCATCAGATCACGGGGGGGCCTAAAATCCTGTGTCCTAACCGGTCTTCACTGGCCTATGTCACACACCAAGATCAGCCAACACTATTTCCCTACCATACCATGCAATCCTCACTGTTCCTAACTCCAAACTCCATCCTATCTCTCAACCATCTCTTCTGATACCATTCTGTCATGACCTGCCTTCACCTAGATGAGAAAAGGGACAGAATATTTTCATACCCTTCCTTATTCAAGTTGAAGGAGAGATAATGACCCCCGAGAACTGCCTTCAATAGGTCCCGGAGTGGCTACTAGCACCAAGGGTATAAAATTACACACACGATGGAAGACATTACCCTTTTTTCTTTAATAGGATCGGGAGATAAGATAGTAAATCCCAACAACACAAAAACTGGGGGGTAAAAGTAAAGCCAAAGAAAACCATTCCCATATGCATGTTACAAAAGTAAAAGCCAAAAAGTACAAGGAGACTACAAAGGTAAAGTACCAAAGAAAGAAAAATAGTAACTGCAACTGTCCCAACACCCAAGCTAGTACGACCCTGCATGATCCCTGAAGTCCTCCTGGAAACTTGAAAGCATTTTTATATACGTAGGGTGAGTATACAAGTATACTAAGTAGGGAAAACCAAAGTATCTTTTGCACAAGTGAGGAGGAATTCTAATGCCATGTGGGAAAAGAGATAACCAAAGCACCTAGCAAGGAAAACTATCCACCCAGGCCTCACCAAGGCACAATCCCCAAATAATGCAAGTCAAGTAATAAATAGTAATAGCACATTGATATTTGGGTACCCCGCGCCACCCTCCCCGCTGGTTATTGAAGACATCCTATGCATCGAACCTCTCCCTCCATTCTCACTGCAATCCCACTGCCACACCCCGGCCACACACACCTGGGACACAACCACGCATCCCGCCCATAAACACCTCGGCCACAACCACCATCCTACCCACAAACACCTGGGTCACAACCACCATGTGTAACCACGCCTGCAAACACCTGGGCCAGAACAATGTCTTCCACGCCCGAAGACACCTAGGCCTCATCCCTAAGACTCTTGGGAAACAACCTGCCCGCACACACCTGGGCTAACCACCACAACTACCATGCCTGAAGAATCTTGGGCTATAATGGACCTCAGGCCATCATAGCCTGCCTAAAGAGTCTTGGTCTATTTAGGAAAGGGAGCAGAAAAGGAGCTAATAACCATCCACTCATAATAGTGTTGGGAAAAACACCCTCTCTCATGAAGTGGGGGTGTTCGACACTAATTGATCAACTTGGGTGGGGCATGATTAAGAAACATAAGAACTACAATTACATGTATAGGTAACAAGAACTCATCCCAACCTAGGGTTTCCAAATCCAACCTAAGCACAAACACCCTCATTACTATTCATTCATAAAAGAAAAGCACATCACTCACGTCCAAGTCACAACTCATTCCCAAAACCAATTCCCCATTTAAACCATTTATGCTTTCATGTTCAAGTGATCCCATTTAGGTAAATTATATACTACTAGGAAACTAACAAGCATAACCACAAGCCATAGAAATAGAAACACTCACACAACAATTTAAGCATTCACACCCGGTTCTATTGTGAAGTCACAACATCAAAGGGATCAGTGAGATCCCTCAAAGTACTGTAACCAAACCAAGCCTCGAGATACATCCCCACATAGCTTCAGATTCACAACCAACAACCGTGCCACAATAGAGGATCCCATCCTCATCCACATCACCTCGTAAGAATATAGCAGGAAAACACACCCACTATCAAACAGGGTAGGGAAACTTCCAGATTCAAGCACATCATTCATTAGGATCTTCTTTTTGTTGGTTAACCGGGGTGACCACACAAGGATTGATGTTCACTGGTATTAATTTAATCCACCAAGTTTACGTGATTAACCAATTTCCATGTTACATTCATTCATTCATCACAGAATACGAGGGTTCAATAGTGCGCAAGGAAAGACAACCAATGACCATGATTTTCAGTGAGCATAAGCTCATACAGTTCACAACATATAGCAATTATAAAAGAGTACAACAGAACTATCAAATGCACCCCATCAATATTTAATAGTCTGTTTGTTATCTCTATTAAGGTTTGGTTTAATCCATTCCCACAGAAACAGTAGCGTACCCACCCCGCATGATACACAGTAAGGAGAGACGACGGAAAATCCCTACTTGGTTAAGGATCAAATTTCTTCTCCACGTGCCAAGAACTAGGGATGCACGATTTGCAGGGGAGGAACTTCGGGGACTCAGAATGGCTCCGGCATAGGCGCACCACTTGCCTCAGTAAGGGGAACTCAAAACACACAAGGAAGAAAAAGAGACCAGCCGAGAGAAAGAAGAAGAATGAATTCTCGTGTGATATAAGGATGAGATCTGGTTGTAATGGGATGTGGAAATTTGAACAGCTTTAAAGTTGGATCATGGTTTCACCACACGGTTGAGTGGTTATACACGATTGAATTAATTTTTATTTAATAATTCTTATCAGGAAAATGGTGGTAACAATTTTGATTTTAAAGGATTTTATATAATCAGTGGGAAACGTTATGCGGACACACATCCGGGTCCGTTGAGGGTCGCCCCACTCATAGGAATTTAAACATTGATTATGGAGCTTAAAACAGCCTTGACAAACTTCATAAAAAAGGTTAAAAGTAGCGTTACAGGAAAAACAGTAGAATAAAAACTCCACAAGGATGTGTGACATCGATCATGTCACACCGATCGGCGACACACCGATCGGTCGCACCGATCGGCGACACACCGATCGGTCGCACCGATCGGCGACACACTGATCGGTCGCACCAATCATGTCATGTCGATCAGTGAGACACCGATCCTATCACGTTGATCGATCTCATCGATCAGTGGAACACTGATCGATCTCACCGATCGGTGGCACACCAATCAGTCGCACCGATAGGTGACACACCGATCGTTTCCCGCCGGTCAGTCGTACACCGAAATGACATCATACCCCCGATACGCCACCCTTAGGATCCGGAAATTTGGAAAAGGTATGGATCATGAGGGTCCCGGCCATTACAACTTTATTTATTCCTTTATAGTAAGATTAATATGACCATAATTATGAATTCCATCACTGTAAAATCAGTTAATATTATCCATGTGATTATTTATATATTTATGTTACCTTCGGATATAATTCATTCTCAATTTATTGATCATATAGAATATTTATTGAATATTTAATCTTCTAGACTGAATATATTTTTATTATCCATGATAAATTACACTACACTATTCCTTTTACTAGGCTTATGACCCCACCCTTTTATTTTGTTTCCTTTCCCTGGGGTAATAAGAAGGGATCTTTGAG
Source organism: Viscum album (assembly GCA_963277665.1). Classification (NCBI taxonomy): domain Eukaryota; kingdom Viridiplantae; phylum Streptophyta; class Magnoliopsida; order Santalales; family Viscaceae; genus Viscum; species Viscum album. The sequence goes on from OY728132.1 coordinate 1,082,208,144, forward strand.
TAAATTCAATTCTTTATTTAAATGATTAATAATGTTTTTAATAAGTTTATAATTTTTTGTTATAAAGTTTCAAATATAATATGGAAATAATTTATGTAATTAGTCTCCTAAGACTACTAAAATATATGATCTTGTATGATGTAATTTTTTGTATCTTATACCAATGTAATAAAGTAACCATCGACTCTAGTTTACTGAATTCCGGGTTGTTACATGATATATAATATACTTACCGATATGTATGATTTTCATTTGAAATGTAAGGTTTCCACCATAAATAACTTTTAATATGTACCCATATAAGATCTATGATTGATACAAATGATAATTTAACGATCTTCACTAATAGAAAACATATTTTCCTTTTCATTAAAATGATATATAATATATTTTTCAAGAACCATAGAGGAGATATGTAAGTTTTTTTAACATATAATATGTATTCCTTTATCAATGGGGAATATGTGATATATTTTACATGAATGGAGTTGTTACATATTTTTTTCCTTTATTTCAGTGGACTTGCATGATATATTTTGGTTATATATAATATTTTCTCTACCATCACAAGGGATATATAAGGTTTTATACTTAGTGAAATTAAAAGAAAAAAAGCCTTGTTTCGTGGAAGATGAAATTGTGGAAATGAAGATATTTTGATGGATTTCAGAGCCACAAAAATTTCATAGGTGCCTATGTCATAGTGATTTAAATTACTTCATGAAGGAAAAATAATTATAATTCATGCAGCAAGTTGTTTTTTACATCATGAAGGAATTCCCAATGATTTAAGATAATTAAATACTTCCAAATACTTCATTGACCATCTGCATTAGATTCATGGAAAAGAATGAAACATTGATCAATATCATGGGGGAGTTTAAAGATGATTAAAATTCATTTCCATATGTGAATTTTTAACTAGAATAATCCATATATGTTAGAAATATCTTTCACCCAGGCTTGTCAAACCCTATTGGAAGTCCACTATTGATGGAACTGCCTATTTAAATATTCCTTCCCCTTATTGTTAATGGTGGTATGATTTGGAGATTTTATTCAAGACAAATTAAATTATGGTTTTACTTTACTCTATTTTCATAATAATTTCATTCTATAAGTTTTAATAAAAGTGTTTTATGTTTATCTATATCTACTCTGATATTTTCTAAATCCTTTCTCAATGTGATATCTAACACTCGTGATGGTGAATGACTAACCCAAGGGATCCACCAGGGGCTTAACTAGTATTGAACTAGAGTCCCTTTGAATTCATTTTTAATATTTCTTATCTACATAGGGTTATTCTGAGGCTGATCAGAAGTGGGGAAGGTGATATTGTGTCCTGACTATGGTTATATTTTGTTTCTAGGGAATAAAATGGATCCTTGATGATCTAGTGATGAATGGGAACAATTTCATATTGAGGATATGAATTAGGAGGTGCTATAAATTGAGGATACTTTTAACTTTCCAACCACGGAGGAGGAGGATCTGTAGAGTACAAGCAGATCTTTAGGTGCAATATATATTCATGATCAGGGAGAAATAGGATGACCACACATACTATAGAGTGTTTTAATTAAGTAAATATAAGACTAATAATGAGACAATAAAGGTTTACTCTGGGAAATTCTTCTTTGAGTATTACCTTTCTTACTAACCTCATTTATCCCATTTTTATTTTCATTGGATGTTTACTTTTGTGTTTTCCATGTAAATTTCTCAAAGAATAGTTTTATTTTCTTTTATAAAATATAAAAACACCAAAAAATCAATAAGTGATTGGATTGGTTTAGTGATTTAATTGGAATTCAAAGGCTCCTCAAGAGGGATGACCCTGGTCATCCACTGTACTGCACTAGAAAAATAAGTATTATTTTTACACAGCTTATAATGGGTGTGTCAGTACACCTAGAAATAGACTATCATAACTAGACACTAAGTGTATCTATATATGATACTATAAATAAACAAGGGGATAATTCCTATTCTATCCCTAGGATATAAAAGTAATTTTTTAAATATAATCCATATTTCTAGAAATAGAGAATATCTCTAAAATAGATCAGGGGATAAATATTTAATTCCATGATGTTGAGGCTCAGAATACACATGAGCTAGAATAGGAAAAAATTCTATAAGTCTTGGTGGAATAAATATTCTGGAGACACAAGTACTATTTTGAAACACCATAAATGTTAGAGAGAAAATGATATATTATTTCCTAGTCACCAAGGAAGGTGGAACATTATTATTTGATGATAATGAACCTATATCCTATAAGGGACTTGGAAATAGTTCAGAAGTTTCAAAGTGGGAAGAAGTCATGAATTCTAAAATGGATTCCTTGTACCAAAACAAATATGGGTTTTGGTGGATTGTCTATTTGATATAAATCATATTGGGTGAAAATGGGTATTCAAGAAGAAACTAGACATGGATTTTAAATTCAGTACCTATATGGAATAATTTATTTCTAAAGGGTTTAAGAAATATCAAGGCATAGACTTTGATGAAACCTATTCGACGATTTATATATTGAAATCCATTTGATTTCTACATTCCATAAAAACATACCATGATTATGATATTTGGTAAATGGATGTCAAGACTATTTTAAGTGGATTTCTAGAACCAATTCATTAATGTACTTTTATTGTAATTAAATATGTACAATTTGATATATATATATATATATATATATATATATATATATATCTGTGTGTGTGTTTACCTTAACATAGTAGTGTTGATACTTCTACAAACACTATACTTAAGGTAATATCCTTAGATTTCTTATCATATCAAAAGGTTATAACAGTTCTTTGGATATAATGAGAACTTGGGGATACCATGCTAGTAATCATAAAGTTATTTCTTATATTCTAAATACATCATGATGAAAAGACATGGATGATGTGAGACCATAACGTGTTGGAGGATCATAAGAATTGACACTTCTACTCATGAAGTTCACACTTTCCGATCTCAAGTAGATGTGAACATTAGGATTTAATCTCTAATAAGAATGCTAAATGTTTTAGGTTTCATTGGTATTTTTTATCTATGAACATGTGTAATGGTCTATTGACTTGATATTATTATCAATGTATACTATTTGATTACATAATTTTATGTAATAAAATAAACTATGTAATTAATATCATAGTGAGGTAGCTTGTGTTGGGTGTGTCCATAGTGGTATTACATTGATTGAATTGTAAAGATATATTTTTTCACTTCCAAAAAGAAGTTATCTCTCGAGCCTAGTTGATCAGGATGGTAGTACCTTCATTAAATCCATAGCCATGGTAGAATAAGTAAATTCCCTCTAGTTAGGTAAATAAATAATAAAGCAAGAATGGATGATGGCACAAAGTGTGCGTCTAGCTTTATGATAAATCATAATAATAAGAGATTATATTACATGTCATGTGTTCATAGGAGAGGTTGTTGTTTATAATAATTTTTCTTATCTATTTAGGCGTATTGATGGGTTGCTAGAATACGCTCTTAGTATGTTAATAGTATTCACTAATATCAAGATAAGAGCCTATATTTTCTCACAATTAACATTTTCAAAATCCTTCTTTGTTATAGTGAATAGGAGCATTGGACATGGTGGGTCTGACCACAGAGTCTTGGAAATATCTGAGAATAAATGATCACAAACAAATAAATAAATTCATTATTGTTTGAGTATTGAATAATTAGAGTTAAATTTATTTATAAAAATTATTCACAAGATATTAAGTGAATACATATAAAAATATTATATGAAAAAATATAATTTTAATATTCATATTTATTTTAATATTTTAAGAAATTACTAGTTGAGTTAAAGACGCGCTTTTATCATGTAATATATTTATTATATATTATAATTAGGTGATAAAATATAAATGATGTTTATGACATTGTTAATTATTTATAATTTTTCATTTATTGATTATTTTGTGGGTGTTACATACATGGGGTTTAGGGAACCCTTTCTAGGTGTTTAACCTCCACTATATAAGCAAAAGAGAGCTCATTTATAGGGTACTATTCATACACTCAAATTTGAGAGCTCTTATCTCTTCCTTCTTACATCCTAGATAGATAACTTCTTGTTCCAATATTTTGATCTTTTACCTTTATTAAAGATCGAATTAATGGGATAATGGTGATTTTCAGGGCATTGAAGGCTTCATTAGATCTCCACGCTAACACCCAGAATTCGATGATCGGCATTCTTGTGGACTCTTGAATAATGTGTAGATGATCTAGAGGGATTCAACCTTGGGTCCTTAGAGAATCATCCATCAGTGAAAATGGGTTGATGAAAACTCATTCAATTTGAACAAGGTAATCATTCATTAATTTTTATGCTTAAATAAATTCACACGATATCCTCACACCTATACCTCAGCTCAAATCGCTAAATACGATGAATTTTTTTAAATCCCCATCCCATATGCTTTCAATGTGTACATTAATATCATAAATTGGTATTAGAGGGATTGAATGAATTTTTTGAGCTAAGAAAAATTAAATTTTCTTCAAATTTGAGTATTGGGATTTATTTCAATCCCAATAGAAAAGACACTTCATTGACCCAATTTCAGATGGACAAGTTATGGCTATATGGAAATTTAATTTAGATCATAACATGGGTATAAATTTTAAGTACCTATATTTATATATATGTTAATTAAAATTCTGGGTTGGGTATGTAGTGGTAATTTATAATGGTGGTGATTATTTCATCCAAATTCTAGTGGCTGTAATAATTCTCTCTAGTCGAAACAAAATTCATCAGGGAAAGGTGATTCCACTTTATTATGGAATGTTTAAAAAAATGACCAAAGAGTTGATGAAATACGATTTTTTTATTTTTTTTATAATAGGTGGGGTGGATGTTATACAATATTAAATAACATAAAAATTGGTGGGGTGGATGGTATATAAGATCAAATAACAAAACAAAAGGTGTGTTACGTGCATGTTGTTTTTTTACACAAAGAAGGATAGATGGAAGAAGATAAAAAACTATTTTATATTTTAATAAAGGGAATCATCATATTGATGATTTCACCACTTACCTGCGCCACTCTCATATCCTCCTCCTTCCCTACCAGCAGCCACCACTACTGTCATGCATGTTCTACCCACATCCACATTTACTGTCTGGCCTCCCTTCCTATAGCCACCAGCCCAAATGTGAGGCCCCCTCCTGTAGTCACTACCATGGAGTCTTACCTAACTCGCTCTTGGTCATCTCCCCTATTTTTTCTTCATAGTCGAACACCTAAGCTACTGCTTCCACCACCATTGTAGTTACCCACACCTATCAGTGTGGATTCCTCCTTCAATAGACCTCCATCTTCCCAACCACACCATACCCTCCTGTGAGGATCTACCTCTATGGTGATATACCTTGTATTGATCAACCTCATGCATCCCTTCTGCAAATTAGTTGACCCGTGAAAAATTTGTTTCCTCCCAACCTGATACAGGGCGGGGTAGGTCCTTCCCAACTTGAATAGACGTGGGTAGGTTCTACCCAACCCAGAATGGTTCTTTATAGCTTATTCCCAACCTGCAATGGTCCTAGATGGGTTATGGGCTATGCAAAAAATTTAAATATCCAAAAAAATAATTTAATTTTTATATATTTTTAGAATTATAATAAATTAATTTTTTGAATAAAATTAAATTAATTTTGGGACCGAATGAAATAAATTACTTAACTAAAAATAATTTCTTTAATTTCTTTAATTTCTTTAAACTTGAATTTATCACATTTTAATTTTATTGCATATTTAATATACCTATCAATTCATCTTCATCATTGATCAACCATTTTTTATAGGATTTTATTTATTTAACTAATTATTACAACTACATTTGATGATTATAGTAGTTATTTATTGACAATCGACGCATCTCCTTTCTATATATAACATGAATAAGGTTCTGTGTGTCCATCATTATAATTTTATATGTATTATTTTCTTCCCAAGACCCCATTTCCTGTATGCGAGTATTTATGTATTATGAAAAATATGCTAAAATATATGGACTACTCTATGACAAGCTGGTATCTTAGATGATACGTGGAAGCATTAGAACATGATGCAAGCTATGATATGAGTTAAGAATCGACTCAAGTATTATACCCCTAAGTTCACGCTTGAACCATTGAGTTTAAATGGATCAACCAATACCATATGTTCATGAAAAATATGGCATTTTATTTAATTTATACATTTCTTATTATTTTATGAATATGAATGTTTATGGGAACACATAAAATAAAAAAAATGATTCATAAAGACACGATGATTTTTTTCTATTAATTAATTGTTCAATTGTTAGGTAAAGAACATAGTATTAACATATTCTACATAAAATGATTACATTCATTTAGAAGTAGTAAAAACCCTCAAATTAATATTAAGTTGTAATGCATTCCATCACTTAGATTTGAACAAAACTGGGTGTATGAGGTGAAATTAATCCCTAATTGAGGGTGCATCCTACTACTGGGGAGTTCTTATTAGAGTTATTTTTAGATTTAACTAAAGATTGTAGAAAATAAGTATCTATATATATTTTTCTAACACTTTAGAGTCAAATATTTGAGGGAATTTAGGTTATAATTCCAAGAATCTATGACTTCACTCAATAGTTCAAGGATCTATGATTTAATGTAGTCGTAAAGTCTATTTCCTAACTTGAAACTCTTTGAGTATTGGAATATCCATAGCTTGGACTATGTGGAGAGGTTTTAGGTATCATTTCCACTAGAAAACTCAATTGATACGGTATTCTGAATCTAGTAATGAGGTCCTATAGGGTTAGATAAAATAGTGGGAGACATTTAATGATTTAATTAGTAATTTCTTAAAGGAAATAAATATAAAATTATAAATACTAAATTTATTTGTTGTAGATAAAATGTAAATCACTATCATTAGTACATTATCACTGTTATCAATTATATATAAATAAAACATTATAACCAGTCATAACTTCCAGGAGTGGTATAGGTGCTTGAGCATAGTACTATGCTAAGAGATGAATCCTTTTATGTTGGAGTACTCACATCCTACTGAGCCCCTGTAGGGAGCAAGAAAGGAAGATAAATACAAGTATAAAAAGCATATTGATGATTCACTTGATGTACTCTATGTCATTTTATCCTTGATGTCCATTCAACTGTTGAAAATGGATGAGGATGAAGATTCCTACAAGATGCTAACTCATCTCCCAGATTTATATCATGGGAGAGAAATGAAATAAAGGTATGTAATATTACGTGAAATGTATAGGTGCAAGCTAGAAGAGGGGAATCAAGTAGGACCCCATGTACTAAAGATGATTGGGTACATCAAGAGACTTAAATATCTTGGGTTAAAATTGAACCAAGAACTAGAAAATGATCTCATTTTTTACTCTTACCACCAATATTCTCAACATTTATTGTTAATTACAACATGAATAACATGAAAAAGTCATTTCTATTACTATTGGGTTTATTTCAACAAACTAATAAGGATATGAACAATACCAATTATTTTGTCCTAATGTTGTACAAGAGGAGGAAGGTAAAGGCTAAGAGGTATAAGGATAAACTCAAGATAAAGACACTGATGCATCTTCCTTCCAAAAATCCAAACATACGAAGGGAGGGAAATGATCATGAGGCTATTTTCATTGCATTTAAAAAGAATGGACACTAGAAGAAAAATTGAAAGTTTGGGAAAAGGAAGTAAGGTGGCACTTCTACTTTAGGTATTTGTTTCATCAAATTCAATATGTGTTTATAAATAAGTTGGGTATTGGATACAACATGTGTCTCAAACATTTCTATTCATATATAGGAATCATGTAGATTCAAGAATATTACAAAGGATGAGGTGGATATCTAGGCTGCAAATGGTGTAATACTAGAAAATTGGTAGCAGGAGATTATCATTTGACTTTACCTAGTGTTTTGGTTCTTGTATTGAATAATTGTTATTACATTCCTTGATTTACTAGAAAAATAATCTCAATGTTGATTCTAGACACCAGGAGATTTAATCTCAATTTTGGAAATAAATGTTTTATCTTTTGTAAGGATAATATATGTTATGGTATGGTGTATCTTAACAATGGATTTTATATAATTGAACTAAAAAATATTGTAATATAAACCAATTAAAAACCCAATGAAAATGAATCATATAAAACCCTCCTATGGAACTTCAGGTTTGCTCATGTAAATGTGAATCCTTTACAAAAATTACATCAAGTGGGGTTTTTATACTCAGTTGAGTTAAAAATCATGGATTTATTTCATGCTTGTTCACAAGGGGAAAATACCAAATCACCCTTATCTAAGAAGGGAGTAAGATCCACTAAATTACTGAAATTGATCCATACTGATTTATCTAGTCCATTTCCAGGAGAGGAAAATGGTGGGATTTATTACTTTATTACATTTACTGATAACTATAATAGGTATGACTATATCTACTTAATGAGGTATAAGTCATATTACTTTTTGATGATTAAGTATACCAATATGAAGTAGAAAACAAGATTAATAATAATATTAAGTCACAATTCTCAGACCAAGGCGGTTTATACCTTAAGCAATCTTTCATTGATCACTTAAAGAAGTGTGGGATAACATCCCTAATCACTCATCCTTATACATGTCAATGGAATGGTGTTATTAAAAATAGTAATCAGAACATTTTTGACATGTTAATATCAATGATGAGTCAGTAAACTCTTCCATTATCCTTTTGGGGATACATGTTGCAGGTAGCGACATATACCCTTAATTGAGTACCAATTAAAGTAAAATATGGGATTCCATATGAGTTTTGGTATGGAAAGAAACCCAGCTGGTCATGCATGAATGTGTGGGGATGTGAGTATTTTTTCAAGACTATACCTAGTGATAAATTAGCATCCCAAAGAATGAAGTGAATATTTATAGGTTATCCTAAAGAAACTAAAGGATATTTCCTATATAACCCTTTAGATAGAAATATTATTGTGGAAATAAATGCCATATTTCTAGAAAGGGAACACATTTCCAATGGAAATAGTGGAATAAAGATTGAATTTTATGAAGTTTATACTCCAGATACACAAGATTTGGTATGAGAACAATCTTCATAAGAGACAGTGGGTTATGATGAGGTTTCTAAGATACAAGTACTATGTAGGTCAACTAGAGAGGATTGAAAACCACATTTATATGGTATTATTTCCATCAAGTCAGGTGACACATCACACATAGTGAATGATGAACCCATAAACTATAAGGAATTATTGTATTTCAAGGATACTACTAAATGGAAATAATCTATGCATTTTTATTTGGAGTCCATGTATTAAAATCATGTTTGGATTTTGGTAGACCCTCTAGTTGATGTACAACCCATTGGGTGAAAATTGATATTTAAGAAAAATATGAACATGGATGGTAATGTAAATACCTATTAACATGAGTGTAAGAAAACGATTTCAGGAAATATCAAAGAATATACTAAGATAAAACCTTCTCACCAGTAGCGATGTTAAAACCCATCAAAATATTAATTGAAATAGAATCCTTCTATGAATATGAAATTTTGAAAATGGATGTCAAAACTTGTTTTCTAAATGGGAAGCTTTTTGAAGATATATATAACTCAAATCTAAGGGTTTATTATTTCAAAGAGTGATAATAAAGTAAGAATTCCCATAGATCAATTTATGGGTCGAAGTAGGCATCATAGCCATAGAATGTTAATTTTGGTGAGTTCATAATAAAATTTTGTTTTATCAAGAATGAAAGTGAGCCATGTGTTTATAAAAAGGTTAGTTGCAATTCCATCATTTACCTCATATTATATGTTGATAAAATATTAATTATGTGAAATTAAGTATAAGTATTATAGTTAGTTAAGACTTGGTCAAATTTATTATTCTCTATGAAAGACTTTAATGAAGCAGCCTGCAATCTAAGGATTAAGATCTATCGACATAGATCCCAGAGGATACTTCAGAAAAGTCAAAGCATATATATTGACAAGGTACTCAAAATTTACAATGTGGAATAATCCAAGTGAGGTTTATTTCCAATTTCATAGGGCATAAATCTATCTAATAAAATGTATCCATATACATGATATGAGATTAAAAGAATGATTAGAATACCTTATGCTTCAGTAGTGGGATTTATCAAGTATTCCATGCTTTGTGATTGGTTTGATGTTTCCTTTAATTTAATCATGTGGGAAAGATATAAAGATAATAAAGGATATCTTCATTGGGTGACTATTAAAATTATTCAAAAGTACTTAAGACATATAAAGGATATGTTCTCGGTATATGGAGGAGACGAGGAAATGATAGTGATGGGTACACTAATTCTAGTTTCTAGATAGATCATGATGATCTAAAATCATAGTCAAACTATTTATTTTTCTTAAATGGTGGTGTAGTGAGGTGGATAATCTTGAACAAACCTATGGTTGCTGACTCTATAGAAGAATCTAAGTATATTACAACTTTTGATCTAACTAAGAGGTAGTATGGATACATATATTTGTCTTAGATGTTGGTGTTTCTCCTAGAAATATAGACCCTATTCTATTTTATTGTGATAATACTATAGAAGTAGTGCTTTAAAATGAGCCCAAGTCACACAAGAGGAAAAATAATATACTTTAGAAATTTCATCTCTTGAAATATTTTACTCAAAGCGGTAAAGTAATAGTTATTAGAGTAGCCACAAAGGATAATAAGGAAGAACCCTTAACTAAATCCACATCCCAATAGAATCATGGTTCTCATGTGAGGTCTAATGGGTTAAAACTTATTAGTAGTATGATATAGTGTAAGTGGGGGTTCTTTAAATGGGTTCTCTAGACCCAATTCACCGATGTAATTTTATTACAATTATATGTATAAGTTTTATATATACATGTGTTTACATTACCATAATAATGTTAATGATTATGTGAAAAATGTACTTATTTTAATTTCCATATATTACATATCTTATCAAAATGTTGTAGTAGTTCCCATGCTATAATGAAAACCTAGAGATACCATGAAAATAATATTAAAATTATGTATTATGGTCTAGATACATCATACTAACAGAACACAGATGATGTGAGACCGTCTGGTGTTGGGGGCTCATAAGAGTTGAGAATTCTTCTCATAAAGTTCAAACTTTGTGATATCGAGTAGATGAGATCAAGAGGACTAACCTAATAATAGGAACACCACATGTTTAAGGTGTCATTGGTAGTTACTATCTACGAACATGTGTAATGGTCACCTAACTTGAGATTATTATCAGTGTATGCTATTTGATTATATACTTTGATGTAAGATTTAAACTATGGAATTGACATCATAGTGAGGTATCTTGCGTTGGGTGCATCATTGGTGGTATGACATTTATTGAATAATCAAGATAGAATTTTTTTTCTTCTGAAAGGAAGTAATATCTCAGACCTAGTTGATCAGGATGGTAGTACCTTTATTAAATCCATGGCCATTGTAGAAGAAGGTATGTCCATCCAGTTAGGTCAATGAATAATAACGTAATATGGATTATAATAAAAAAGTATGCTTCTTACTTTTTGGTATATCATATGATGAAGATATTATATTACAAGGTGTGTGTTTATAGGAAATGTTATTATTACTATGAATTCCCCTTATCTCTTTAGGTGCCTTGATGGGTTACTAAACTCTACTCTTATTTTATTAATAGTATTCTCTTCTATCAAGATAAGGTTTTAGAGGGTCACACACTTAGAATATTAAAAATTCTACCTTAATCTGATGAATAGGAGTATAGGATATAGTGGGTCCCACCATAGGGTCTGAGATATTTCTGAGAATAAATGAACACCAATAAATAAATAAATTCATTATTATTAAAGTATAGAATAATTGGAATTAAATTTATTTATTAAGAGTATTTATAATATTTTTAATTAATACCTGGGAAAATATTATATGAACAAATATTATTTTAATATTCAAGGTTCTTTTAATATTTTTAGGAATTAAAAGTCGAGTTTGAGACTCAATTTTATCATATAATATATTTATTATAAATTAAAAATAGGTGATAAAATATAAATAATGTTTATGAAATATTTAATTGGTCATAATGTGTCATTTATGGTTTATTTAGTGCATGTTATATATACATATATATGGAGGTCAGGGAACCCATTACAAGTTATTAACCTCTAGTATTTAAGTAAGAGGGAGCTTACTTTCGAGTTATTATTCATCCACTCAATTTTCAGAGCTCCTCTCTATTCCTTCACGTATCCTAAAGAGATAATTTTTCATTCCACGATTTTTATCTTTGATCCCTTCATGGATCAAAGTAATGGGATAATGGTGATCATCGAGACATCAAAGGCTTCTTCAGATCTCTACACTCACACTCGAAATTCGACAATCACCATTCTTATGGACTCTTAAAGCATGAGTGAGTGATAAATTGGGATTCAATTTCAAATAATACAAGAAGTGGACACTGGTGATAAGAATTTTATGAACACACATTCAATTTGAAAAAGGTAATCATTCGTTTATTTTTGTGATTAAATAAATTCACATGAGATCCTCAAGCCTTTATAGGGGTGAATATTACTAGAGACGGCAAATTTATGTTGATATAGGGATGATTTTTTCAAATATTTAGTCCATATCATTTCTTTGTATTCCCTGGTACCATCAAAGAAAACATTACTTAATGGAAACTTTGAGTATCATGTCTATATGACACAAACTGAAGGGTTCATGGCTCTGAATAATTAAAATAAGGTGTGAATGTTATAGAGATTAATTTATGGTTTTAAGCAAGCATCAAGATCATGGAACATTCATTTTTCTGAATCTATAAGAGAATATTGTTTCATGAATAATGAATATAAGGCCTATGTTCATAAAAAGTTTATCAAGAGTGTAATAGTTTTCCTTGTAGTATATGTTGATGATATATTGTGAATGGGAAACGTGATTCCAGTCTTACATTTAGTTTCAGACATGGTTAAAAAAATTATTCTCCTTGAAAGAATTATGTTAATTATTATATATTATATGGATCAAGATCCATCATGATATATCTAAGGTTTCTTGGTCTAATATAAGATATATACATTGAAAAATAATTTAAGAGATTCAATATAAAACAATCCAAACCTAGAGTGTTTTCTATGTCACATGGTATATATATTTCTAAGAAAATATATCCTAGAATACAAGAGGAGAGAGAGGGAGAGGGAGAATATGTATAATCCCTTATGCTTCAGTGATAGTATCTACCAATTATATCATTCTATGTACTAGTTTTGATGTTGTATATTCCTTAAGCATGGTAGGTAGTTATCAAACAAACTCAAGAGAGTCTCATTAGACGGATGTAAAGACTCTATTGGATTATATGACGTGTATAAAGGTTGTGTTACTAGTCTATAGAAGATATTAGGAAATAGTTTTCAAGGTATATATAGATTCTACATTCTAGATATATCAAAATGATATGAAATCATAGTCATGATATGTGTTTTTCCTCAATGGAGGATTTGTGAGCTGGAAGAGTTATAAGAAGCCATTAGTCACCAGTTTTATAGAATAGTATGAGTATATTATATCTTCTAATGTATCTAAAGAAAATTTTTGGATATGAAACTTCATCCAAGAACATGATATGGGGTATAATAGTAAAAATTCCATTACTATGTATTATAATAATACCGTAGAAGTAGTTCTAGACAAGGATACATGGTCGCATCAAAAGATAAAGCATATACTTTGCAATTATTGCCTCTTGGGGTATTTTTCTCAAAGGGATGAGTTCATAGTAAGTATTGTATATATAAAAGATAATTTTTAAGACTCATTGACTAAATGATTATCTCAGTGGAAGTATAAATATCATTTGAGATCTTACAAACTAAAAGTTGTTTGTAGTTGGATCTAGTTAATGTGGGAGTCTGTTAGATTTGTTTCCATAGAACCAATTGAATTTTTAATTTTTATTAATAGAATTTTAATATATATCTTATCACATAATGAGTGTTCTTATTCATATAATTAATGTGATAATATCATTAGAGTATTTGTCGCATCAAAAATTAATTGTAGTTCTCTGCTCTAATAAGAACCTTGAAATGTTACGATAATATTATTTCACATATGCTATATGGTCTAGAAAACATCTATCTGATAGGATATGAAAGATAATTTACTATCATGTATTAGGGGCTCATAATACATTGATACTTATTCTCATGAATTTCATACATAGAAATCTCTAAGAAGGAAGGTTATAAAGAAAAACATGATAATAGGAATTCCACATGTTATATATTTCATTGGAAATTAATATATGTGAGAATGTGTACTTTTCCTTACAATAGATTATTATTAATGTATATCATGAATCATGTACTTTTATGTATAGTATAAAGATATGATTACAAATTCTCATGGAGAGGTAGCATATGTTGGGTGCATCATAAGTGATATGACATTAATTGAATATTTCAAGAAAGGTTTTTCCATTATGATTAAATAAAAGTATATATCTCTAGAATTCTGATTGAAATGGAATTATCTGATTAAATCCATGTACATGTTAGTTCATTAGTATGTTCATTTATTAGAATCAAATAAAGATAAACTGAGCATATAGGTTGATGAAATGAGTATGCATCCTGTTTGATGAGATATTGAGGCAAAGGTATTACATTACAAAATAGAATTCATAAGAGGTTGTTATCATTGTGACATTAAATTATTTACCTATGAGTGTATTGATTTGTTTATATATGCTGATCTTGGACTTTAAGAAAGTTCTCTTAATACCATTGAGAAATAAGCCTAGAGGGTTACACGATAAGTGTGTCCAGAACCTCATTAAATTGTTTTTATAATTTAATATTATGATAAAATATTATTATCAAAATTATGGAATAATAATTATTCAAGTATTACTTATCATATAAATTCAATTACTATATATATTCATGTTTAGAATAATTTAAGTGGATATTAAAATAAATATTAATTCATGATTTTAGTTAACATAATATTTATTTATCTATTTTTATTATTTGTAGGGAAATAAATAGATATTTAGTTATTCACTAGTTTGGTTAATATATTATTAAAAATATTTATTCAGTTACATGAATTTCAGAATAAATATTTATTTGTGACTTTAGTGAATATAATATTTCTTTATTTACTGAAAAAAAATATTTATTTATTTAAATAAATATTTTATTATTCAAGGTTTGATAAATTCTGAGGAGTATTGACAAGTCAAGTTAAGGGTCTGATGGAAATGATATATTTTATTTATCATCATTTAAATAAATATTAATTTTTTTATTTATCAAATTTTTTAAATTTTTTTTCTTGTCGAGGGATATAGTAATAACATTATTATTACTATTAGACATGGGGAATATATTATAGAGAGTATTTGATGAAGATCCTCAATGTAATTTTCAAATATTTAACCCTAAATATATATTCCATTTTATATAATTTTTGGATATAATATTTGTTGTGCACAATGGTGAGACTCAATAATTATCTCAATCCTGAGAGAATAATACTTCTCTTCACTCTCAAGTATAAGAGAACAATATATAATATGTGTTCTGATCCATGGTGGATGGAATAAGGATCTTGGTTCCCCTTCACTAGTACATAGAATACTAAGAGCATTATTTAAATATTTGTGGATGATCTTTGTATACTGTTAGAGTAATTATAGTTTTTATTCTTCAATGTAATGAAAATATTATAAGATCAATAACCTAATTGATCAAAAATAAGACAAATTATGAAATATAGTGTAATTTCTATTTCAAATTAATTATAAATTAAATGTGAAAAGATCCTCTCTTCAAGAATATAGGTTTTTGTACAAAAAGTTCTTCATATTTATCCATTGAAATTAATGAAAAATATTATTAGTAACCATGATAATCACTTTCAATATGCCTTTAAATCTTAAAGGAAATGAGGAGATGATCCGTATTTGAGAAAGGATAGGAAACATAATATATAACCAATATGAATTGGGTGGGAAAAAACCTAGTGTGATAAAGGATAGACCTCAATGTGAAATTGAAGTAAAAAATATAAGGGATTGATTCTAACATGAAATGGGATTCTCAGAGGGGTAATTTTACATAGTTCTGTAAAAAAATATTAGAACTATAGAGAGGTAATATTTTGTGCATTTTAATTCCATGTCGATAGGATAATAAACCATAAAGTTTAAGGTATTATGACAATGGCCATCATACCATTTAGTGTAAGTTCAAATAGAAGGACCAATATACCTTGTATTTTTAGTTCATGTGGTAAGGAATGAATTACATATATATTAAGGTAATTTGATTAATACTGGTATACCATGTATTTTAATATCATATGGAAAGTATGTGATACCATGTAGTTTTAGTTTATGTGATAATCACCTTTTAACTCATGTGAATAATCATGAATTTTATTAAAGTCCAATATAAATGATCACACATGATATTTATAGAGACATCTTACATTGGTTAGTGGGGAGATGCATTCCCCATCTGAGGTTTTCAAGGAGTATGAATCATTGGAGTAAACCTTGCACACTATAAAGGGTACTTTCCATTTTATTTCTAACTTAAATAGATTTTTCCATAATATCATCAATGATTACAAGGTTATAACTAATTCTACGTAAATGAATTAGTTAAGGTAAACCTTCATGTTGAACATTCAGGTTACACAGTTTTGGTGAACCTCTAAGATATAAAATGTTTGTATCCTTTTCCCATCAAGGTTTTTCAGATTGGAAAACCAAACATGAGATCATTCATCTTCAGTTATTTGGTTAGATATGATAGTTTATAGTGAAAGAAACTAAACCTTAATGGAAAAAACTAAATTATTTTAATACATAAGGGAATATTGGGTCACATGGGTAGAAGTCCATATCATAATGCGATAAACCCACAAAACATTGAGGATATTATGAATAAAACTATTTTTATGCTATTATACCATGTTTTATAGGGTTATTGAAATAGTTTTTTTTATTTCACCCTCCTATCCATTAGAAACGTCATGATAGTGAGAATAATGGTTAGACTATATATTTTACTTAGAATACAGTTTCTTCAATTCCTACACAAAGAAGTTCATGAAAATTTTATGACGATAGTATAAGTATCTACAATCATATGGATTGTATAGGATGACACAAACTCAATCACAACTTTGTTATTGTCTTCCTTATGGGGTATAGATTCATCCTATTTTGAAAATAATTATATAAAAGTAAAGGTAAATCTAAAAAATCGAATAGTTATAAAAGGGTAAGTTTTGAAAATTTTCCCCCACATGTAAATGATTAGAATTACTTGGTAGCATGAAACAACTATAGAGGATGATGAATAAAGTTGGCATGGATTTGGCATACATGCCACTTCTTTTCAAAATCCATGCAATTTTGCATCATATATGGCCTATATTAACAAATCCTTCTTCTTTGGTAAGATATATTAGTTATTGTATGATTGTTTCCAAATATACTGGCATGAATATTTTTTTATCACTAAGATAATGTTTAATCCATTGGAAAATATAAGGATAATTTAATTAAATCTTTATTTTTAAAGAACCTTCTTGGAATATGGGTTATTATAGTGGAAAAAAATTATTATCCATCTATAAATTTTATCTTTAATGTCTCAATCCTATAATAGAATCTCATTTATGAGTATTTTACCATTAGTGTTATCCAATCAACCATTTCCCTAGCATGGTATGACAAAGATTCCACCATGATGAAGCAGAACCAATTTGATTATCTTATTTCATCTCCTTTCTTCTAAAAGGAGAAATTACTCTCCTGTATAACACACAATGGACTATCTCATAATTATCTAAGATGCAACTAAGTTGAGTAAAGAATATTTTTTAGTAATTATAGATCCATAAAATGTAGTAAACCTTTGGATTATCAAGGAAATATTCCCTCAATAGTTGGGTATGATTGAGTAAGGGTTCCATTTCTACCTTCTTGATAGAATAATACCCATTAACATTCTTGATAGCCAAATTTAAATCAACCTTCACATATAAATGGTTGATTAGGATTTCAAAGGCTAACCCAAAACCCATGATAAAGGATTAGTATTCTAAATCATTCTAGGTGTATCCCATAGATAAGAGTAATGAATAAGATATAAGATCCATTATTATATAGATAAAGAAAACTATAAGGATTCCCCTATTGTGTTTTGGGTTCTCAATACTCATCCAAGTTGGGCAATGAAAGGTTACATATAAGTACGTTTCCTATGTGTTGTAGTGTCTTATCAACATAAAATAATTATTTATTAGGAAAATATTGATTGAGGGAAAGTTAATTATATGTTGGATGAGAAATTATAAAATCTATGTGGGTCTACCACATGGTTTACTTTTGAAAGATGTACTAGATGTAAAATTATTTAAGTATTACCACTTATCTTTCTAATATTATGGTTGGAATGGTATGATTAAAGATATACTAATATGGATAGATGTAGGAGATTAATTTGCCCACATGACACTATATGTAATGATGCAAATTCTTGATAGAAGTATATCAAACTTCAACCCCAAATATTGTATAGACAATGTAGTACATTCTTTTAACTTTTCCTTTATTATTTTTCTAAGCTGAAAGAGAGTCAGGGGAGGGGTTCCATGTAGAGAATAAGTGGTTTTCCTTCTATGGTCTGCATTAAGACAAGAGTATGAAAAAAATATTTCACAATCAAATGAAAATTATTTTGGAATTATCTAATCCACTAATTGGCTGTATCCTTCTTAATCAATTTGGTTAAGGGTAGACATCAACAAACAATGTTTAAAATGAATCGCTTGATTTAGGAAAGGCATCCCTAGAATCATCTCAACTCCCATAGGTTTCTTAGAGTATTAATTTTTATGATTGTATTTATTTTTAAGGGTTGAATTAAATGTTTGATATAAATAAAAGAAAACTATTTTATAGCAGGGGTATCACTGAAACTTTTCTAGATTTTTTCAATGGTAATGAATTATAATTTCTTAATAATTATTAATGAAAAAATATCTCACTGGGTTATGTAAAAAGTTTGTATTAATTATAATTTATTTTGTTTCAAAATGTTAGTTCAAAACTAAGATATTTATTTCATAAATTATCCAAAATGAGTATTGGAGGATATTAAAAAAATATTATTTCATAAGTTGTTTCATATGATGTGATATTGAAATTTATAGAAAGAATATGAGGATTTAGTGAAAGAGAGAGAGTGGTGGATATTATATGCATTAAGGGGGGGATAAGGCCTACATTATAAATATAATACTATATATTATATAACTTTGGTATAAATTTTTTAGTGATATAATTTTCTTATAACATAAGATGAAATATAATCATATCATATAGTGTGATATGGCTATATAGTGCTTATTGTAGGGATTGAAAGATTCATTTTATTGTTTGTGATATGAATTTGTTAAATGATATCATTTAATTCATCTAAATCCTTTCATATTAATGCTATCAAATGGGAAACTTGATATTATTTATGATATCAAAATAAATTTTAAAAGTATTAAAAATTCATACTTGGTTTTTTTCATTGAGTTAATATAGTTTAAATTAAAAATCTTGTAACGTATATTAATTACTCAAAAATACTTGGAACATACAAGTTCCATATATATAAAGGAGGATAAAACAATAATTGTTCTATATAATTTTATATCCTGATTGTGACCAAATTGAAAAATCCTTTTTATTTCTCCATATCCTTTAAACTAAATATGTATATGGTCATGGTGTGATGGATAAATACTACCATGAAGTTAGTGATTCATATATCTATTGGATACCTTTAGAGGTGAAAAGTTTTTACTTACCACTAATGGATATTTCTCAAGAACATACAAAGAGGCTTGACTTCATCAATAAAATGGTATGTTACACATTATATGTTTATTTATGGTAAATATCTCATGATATAACTTGTGTGATCATTTTGTAAAGTTTTTCTATTTCATTTTGAGAAAGAAATTTTCTATAAAGAATCCTTAGTGGTATCAAAGTAATTTATATAGAGTTTGAAAGATACTATTTTTTTATGAAAATTCAAAATTTTATAAAGAACCATCATATCACAAGTATTATTATATTTATATTAATTCTCAAGATATGTGAGGGTAATGCATAAAAAAATTTAACCATTTATTCTGATATTACAAGAAGAAATATGTGATATTGTTGTCTATAATAGGATCACTATTCGTGTATGGAAGAGTGTGGAATAATTTCTACAAGAATTATATATCATATTCTACTATAAAATTAAAAACATGGGTTTTAATGATATATAAAAAGTCATATAGAGACATAGTCGTTCCTGATACAAATCAAAATTGGGGGTTTGATGAAATAATTCTAGTGATGTGGCAGTATTGAAAGTTATGATTCATAAAATGAGTATAAATATGGTCAATGATATTGGGATATATATTGATACCAAATTATATATATATAATCCAATACCCACTACGATATGTCCTAGGAACCTTGTCTAACTATTGTGTATCAGTCACCCTAATCTCTTCAAGAAAATAGATGAATGACTTATGAATAGTAGGGGAAGAGGATGGGAAAGGTGGTCATGGTAGAATCCAAAAATAAATTTCTATAAGAACTATATCCACATTATTCCACAAAGGATTAAAAATACTTTTATAATTTGAACAATTAGTTAAGAATACAAATGTTTTAAGCTAATATTTCCCTAGAAATACTAAAATTTATGAGTTCATTCCATAAAAATAAAATGGTTATTTATATCCAATGTTTGATAAATAAATATTTAACACCAATTTATAACAATTAAAATATTTGAATTCAATATTTTTGATATTTTTTCACAAGCCTGTGACTTTAGGAAACAATCAATACACCTCATTCAAATTTAGTGAAACTACCAAATAGTTTTGAGACAACTATCCCACTGGAGTTGAATTATATGGATAAAACATTAATTTGAAGATTACATGGGGGAGATTATATTTGGAATAGGTTTCATGGATCAAGGTTCATAATTTAAAATACTCATTGTGAGAAATTTTAGGTCTAATGATAAGAGAGATGACCAAGGGAATAAAAGAGAAATTACACATATTAATCAAGAAATTATAAGGCTAAGCCCAACCCCTTTGCATGGAAGAATAAATTGGGACTTTAATTACTCTAATTAAGGACTAAAAAAAATCTTAAAATCCTAAACAATGTGGTTTCATTAATTTCAAACCCAATCCTCCCATGGAATTTGTAAAATCATTATTTAGACAAAAAATAAGTATAGTGGGATAGTTTTCTTAAAAGCCATTGGTAGGTGAAATGAATTCAATTGAAATGTTATAATTTTATCCCAATGTCCTGGTCATGTTCCAAAATTCCAAAAGTATAAAATTAGGATTTTTTACTTGTTCGGAATAGGTGTTATAAATTTTATATCACACTTTAAATATAAATAGCAATTTTCTTTGTATCAAATAAACTTGTGAATTTTTGTATTTCTATGGGGATATTGGATTTCAAACTTTTCTTTATTACTTAATTATTTGACTTATAAAAGGATTTCTCATCCTTTTTTGGAGTCTTTTGGATATAGTTATTTAATAAAAGTTCTCTTTGGGTTCACCCTTTTTCATCTTTCCCATCATCCTTAAACTATCTGTAAGTTATTCCTTTGTTTTCATATAGAGATATGGGTGCTCAACACATGATTATTAGACCAGATCCCTATGAAATTTTCTATAAGGTTTGGGATAATGAATCATTTGTAATCAAATCCTAGTTTTAATAAATCAAGTTTTATCTTTCATAATTATTCTTTTATCTTTATTTCACTTTGAATCAAGACAAAATAAATTCTATTCCATTTTATTCATCACCTATGAACATTATTTATTCATCATTATAGATGAATTTTTTTCATTATTATAGTTTATAATATGATCTTTCATCTTCATTTAAAAACAATTAAGTCCAAATTATAAATTTTGAGATATAACATGTTCAATTATAGTGAAAAATTATACATTTTTTAAATCCTAACATCACTCAATTTGATTTAAATTAGAGTTTCTAATTATATATTATCTTATATATACATACTAAAAATTAGGTTTGTAAATGATGTTATTATTAAAAAATATTTAAAAAAAGAAAAAATTTAAAAAACGAGTAAAAAATATTATTGAAAAATCTTGAATCCTACATTCCATCATCATTTTGTTTATCCATTTTCATTTTTGTTCCCACATTATTCCTCTTGAATAATTTTTAAATTTTATATTCGAATTTTAGTTAAATATTACCACATTCCAAAAATCCATTAGATTTTCTTGGAAATGAGTAATAACATTGTAATAGGAAAGTATAGTGGTAAAAAGTAAGAGAGTTACATTTTAACAATAAAACAAAAAAATGTGAAAAATGATTGAACATACTACTTTTAAGAGTAAATACATGAGAGAGTGTGTGAGGTCCATATTTATTTCCCTTTAAATTTTCTTATAGCATTTATAAATGTGCGTACGGAGTGACACAAATGAAATGAATATTAATATGTTCATTATATATATTAAAGAATAATTCCAAGTGTTGAATGTGATTATGGGAGAATTGCAATCCCCTTAAAATTCTAAAGCACTACCAAGGAGGTGGTTCATTAAAGAATAGGTGGTTCTATATAAATTTTATTAGTCACACAATTGAATAAATTAACCACCATTAAGTAAAATCGACCATATTTTGTAAGTAAAGTTTAATATACCATCATTATAGGGTAATAATGATCCTAAAACATACTTGGAATAAGAATTGGGTTTTTTCATAAGTGTTTATAAGAAATTAAATTCAATTTGGTGGTCATAAAATTCACTGACTATTCTAGTATTTGGTGGGACCAATTATAAGTTAGATGAAGATAAATTGTATAAATAAAAATTCACACTTTGGAGGACATGAAATTGGTAAGGTGTAATATGTTCATTTTGAGATACTATTATTTATAGATTTTTACTCAATTTTTGGGGATTCAAATAAGGATCCATGAGTGTTGAGGAGTATCGCAAATAGATGAAGATCGTCAAGATTTGGTCCAATATTAATGAGTAATGATTGGACACCATAGAAGGATTTTTTAATGGACTCAACCATAACATTATATATATAGTGGAAATGTTCCACTATTCTAATATGGAGTATCTACATCATAAGGATACTAAATTAAAAGTAAAAGTAAATTCAATAAGTAAGTGCTCTACATATTATGGTAAGTATTTTAGATCTTCTTTAAAGATGAATGATTCTAAACCATGTGAACTAGGAATGGAATAAAAAATAGAGTCAAAGGAGGTACCCAATCTAAAACCATTATTTTCAAGATCTAAATATAAAATAGAGGATAATTTTGTTTCCAAATCATATGATATCAAACTTTTAAATTCCCATGATTTAGATATTTTTCCTGAAAACTTACAAATAAGGTAACCAATATTGTTTATTATGATTGAGATATTCTTAATGCTAGATCAAGTGTGGATGAAATTCCAACCCATGATTAGAGTTCATATATGGAAATAGTGAGCCTCGTATATAGAAAATGATTATATAAAGTTGTTATTTGTGTTCATAAACCAAAGGAGAACAAGATAAAGAGAAAAGGAGCACATTTTTTATACAAGATTCATAATTAATGGTAAGTTTTGTAGTATAATTACTAATGTTGGTAGTTTCAAAAACATAGTAATGGGTTTGATGGTTGATAAATTAGGTTAAGATATGAACAAGCATCATAGGATTTTTAGATTAAAATAGTTAAATAATAGTTGAGATATTAAAGTTACTATGAAAGAATAATTTTTTATCTATTTGGAGGTATCAAGATAAGGTGATATGTGATTTTTTCCCATTAATTATATTCATATCTTATTATTATGTCAATGGAAATTTTATAAGAGGGTCACACATGACAAATATACTAACCGGTATTCTTTTGAGTACAATGTGATGATAGTTATTCTTATATGAATTAGATATATGAAATATTATAAAGATCAAGTGAGTACTGAGAGAGAATATAAGGAGAGAGAAAAATATATAGAGTGAAAAGAGTGGAAAAATAATAGTGAAAAATGAATGATGAGTGTTGTGGTCAAAATTAGTGAGGAAAAATGAAGAGTTAAAAATAAGTGTGTATAGGAAAAAGTGAGTTTTTTAGGAAAAAATATAGATAAATAGATAGGGATTAATAAGGGTAGTAAACTCTCATGTTTTTATTCGAGGGATAATGTTTTACCCCTAATTATCTTTAACCGTCAATTCTTTATAGTGTTGTAACTTTTATAAGAATCTGATAATATCTTTCTGGATGAAATCCTGTAAGGATTACCTCCCTTTTAGGGTATTGAGAACCATTTAAATTTACCTCATAGTGAAACGATTTTAAATTTTTCAGTTTATAGATCCAATCTAGAGGAAACTAAATAAATTTAGTGTAAATTGGAGGAGTTAGTAAAATATTTGTGAAAGAAAAAAGCCTGAGTCCTTGTGTATTATTGGTAATCCTCTACTAAATAAAATAAGTTAATAATGTTTGTTGATTGTTGATCTATCAAAAAAATAATTGTAAAGTATTGTTATCTCATACTCCTTTGGATGATATTCTTGATGAAGATATGGAGTGGATACAACCAAATTAGAGTGAAAGAGGGGGTGAATGGATAATGTAATTTAAAACTAAGTTTGGATTAATGTCTAGTTATTATTTTTAGGTTAACTAACGCTTCAATTACATTAATGAACATAATATATCATGTTTTTATCCATTAATTGAGAGATTTGTGATTTTTATGACATTCTAGTTTATTCTAAGAGCATTAATGAACATAATAAACATTTGAAACATGTTTTTGAGACTCCTAATAAAAATAGTTTGTTTATAAACATAGAAAAAGGTAACTTTTAAAAAAATCATTTTCCCTTGGTTTTTTGGTAGGAGATGATAGTATGAGAGTTGTTAAAGAAAAGGTGAAGGTTATTCGATACTAACCAATGTCAAATAATGTAAATGATGTGATGAACTTCTAATGATTTATAGGCTTCAATTGGAGGTTAATTAGAAATTTTTAAACATTTTCATATCATTGAATAAATTAAAAAATAAATTAGTGGTATTAAATTGTGGAAATGATCAAGATCATGTATTCTTTATAATCAAAGATATATTTACCAATTTCCCTCTCTTAATTATACCCAAATTTTCTAAGGTATTTGAGGTTGAATGTGACACCTCTAGAATAGTAATTATGGTTGTTTTAATGTGAGACTTCAAACATATTACTTTAGTGAGAATCATAATAGGGAAACATTGAATAACTATAAATAAAGAATTGTATTCCCTAAAAAGGACTTTAAAAAATGAAAAAATTACTCGTTTCTAAGAAAATTCATGATCCATTTAGATCTAAAAATCTTAAAATGTCTAAATCCACAAGGAAATTTAAATAGTTGTCATGTTTTATGGATTGAATTCTATAAAAAAATTCCATATGTCATTAATCATAAATAAAGAAAAAAATATTTCCAATGATTCTTTTTATATGAAATATTATGTTATCATTTATATGTATGTTAAAATACTTCATTTTAAAATGTTGAAAATAATGTTTGTTTTTAAGAAATTTTTTAATTATGTAAAGAATACAGGAAAATGGTTTTTAAAAACACGATCGGTTTCATTTTCAAAAGAAATTTTTTTTGTTACATATTGTTTCATGCATTATTTTTTTATTAGATAAACACATTATGGTGGATTAACAGGGCATTTATGGTTGGGAAGACTTTTTCCTTATTATGTAAACATTTTTATTGGCCTCACATGCGTAGGGATTTTATTGTTTTTGAGGAAATTTAAATGTGTGTAAACATGATAAATTTAAATTTCTTTCATGTGGTATATAAACCACTTTTATTATTTCTTTTCATACATGGGTTAACATTTTGTTATATTTTGGGTCTGAATTTCCTAGATCACAATAAGGGAGGGATAACATATTTGTGGTGGTGGATTTTTTTTGTAAAATAACTAATTTTTTAATTATTCTAAAATCAATAACACAACTCATATTATTTATTTATTTTTATAGAATTTGTTATATTTCATGAGTTACCTACAATGAATCGGCCAGAGGATTCATCTAACGTGATTCCCAATCCATCCCACCACTTTTCCAAAGGGAGTTCCCAAACCCAATCTGCTAGAAACTAGTGTTTGGAAATAATATAGCATACCCAAGGAATGACTTATCCTTTATACAACAAGATAAATAAATAGTTAAAAATATATATATAATCCATCAAAATATGGTATAATAAATAAACCTAAATTCAAAAAGTATAACTAAATCTTACAAAATTATATAATATAAATAGGTATAACTAAAACCCGAGCATAAAATTCAACAAACCAAAGTGGCAAATAAAAAACCCAGAACTAAAATAATCTCTACATTTATCCAACATACCTCCACATAACCCATATTCTCCATCCAAACCTTACAAGTATCCCTTGTAAAATCAATAGAAAATAATAAAACTTAAAATGAAATGGAGCTGTAAAATATAGGTGTGAGCTAAATAGCCCAGTAAGTCACCACCCACTGAATAAATACAATCACTTTAATATTACATCCTAGAAATTATACTTTTAAATACAAAATAAAATATAATTTTTTTATAAATATTCACATAAATAACAAAAAAACATGAAATTTTTATTAAAAATATTTATCTTCTTTTTCATTAAATGAAAAAAATAACTTGGAAATCACTTTTCCCCCAGCTGAAGCCTCTTTCTATAAACCATCTTTTAAATTCTCACTTCCCTTTTTAAACACGATTTTAAAACTCAGAATAAGGTTTTTAATTTTAAATAGATTTTTAAAATATCCATGAAAAACCAATTTACAAGTAAATTTATTTATAATAGCCTAAACCCATTTTTTAAAAACACACACACCTAATTTTTTAAAACTATTTCCACTTTTTTATAAAAATAATCCAAAATATTTTTGGAAGATATCCTTTCACATTTAAAGAACACACCTTTCAAACACATGATAAAACAATTTGAAAGTATATTAATACCACATTTTTTGTTTACCTTCTTTAAAACCTTTCACAAAATCCATTTTCAAAAAAATAATAATAGTAACCCTCAATATAGTGAAGAAGGAACATACACAAAGAGAAACCAAGTCATCAATGTTGTGTGAAAAATATAAATAAACAAAAAACACATAGGTACTAATCAATCACACCAAAATAGGGGATACAATAAAGGAAAAAAGATAAATATTATAAAATTTTCTTAAAAAGGATCCTAAAATCTTGGGAAACTCCCAAGTACTTTAGTAATAGAAACCTGAATTAGCGATGATGAACATTGTCCAGTACTACTGAACCTGTCATATCCCATTATTCCTACAAAAATAATCAAGATATATCATGATCAAGGGATCAAAAACAACCTTGCGCGCTTAAAATAAACTATGGGATGAAAAGAACACCCCATTACCTCTCCTAGTCTGACTGGGTCCTTCCCTAGGAAGCACACCCTAAACTAGGGATTTCACTCATATAGGTCAACTAATCTCTTCCTAAGAATACCATGACATAAAATAAGTATGTGAATAATCAATATGATGCATACAATAAGCATCAATCACATTCATTATATATTTAAATAAACACTCACCTCAACCCCAATGCCCTCACATAGAATGACCCCATTAATATCACCCATTATCTACATACATGAATCACCACCCATTAGGGATAAAATTACCAATGGTAATAAATGGAGTATCATAATTACTTTAAAATGAAATAATTTTCACAAGGTTCCAAACCAAACTTTCCAAATACACTTAGATTTCCAAGCCAACTCGTGTTATTTAATATTTATCCAAATAAACTATTATGACTGATATTTATTAAATAATTTCATGAAATATATTTTTGAACTCACACTTTCCTTAAACCCACTTTTGAAAACTTTCAAATCCACTAATGAGTTTAAAAAGGCTTCCCACATCTGTTAACACGCCTCTTTCAGAAACAAACACATTTAAGATATTTTGAACACCATAAAACACTTCAAACACTCAGTTTTGAAAATCATTAGATGTTAAATTAATATTTAAAAAATTAAATATTAAATCAATAACTTCTTTAAAATCACTCACTATCATTAAAAATCCACTTAGTAAATTTTAAAAAAACTCAGCATGAAACCTGTTCCATTCTAAGAATTAAAACCATTTAGAAATCATCATTTTTTCATTAAATAATATATACATTGGCATAAATTTAATAAATAACCACTTTAAAGCACACAAGAATCCAATGTCTTGTAATATAAAGCAACAAAAAAGAATAATTATCTTGGTTCAATGAAAAAAAAGGTGGAATTTTTTTCCTTTGATGAACAACACCCGACCAAGCCACAAGAGGACCTTCTCAAGACCTAACAACAAAGACCCTCAATATTAAAGCCATTATAACCCTAATTTCGATACCCTAGCTTCTTAGGTACATGGGAGAAAATAAAAAAGGGTTAAAGATTTGGTAATAAGAGAATAAGAGAAATAGGGGGAGAATACATCACTAATATTGTTAAATCTAAGGAGAACAACCACTAAAATGTAGGGGAAGAAGGGATATCCATTATAAGGTGCCTGATCTATTCAAATAAGAGGGAAGAGAAAGGTAGTATTGTAGGATTAAATCTAAGTAGTTTAAATTCCTAAAGTTCAATCTTAAATGAATCTGGGAAGTCTGTATATTTTTGATGTATGGTTTTCCAAACCGTGAAACAATCATGTGGGAGACACTACCTAGGATAACCCATATTACATGACTACACCTGGAGACTTCAAATAGTTGAAAAAAACATGCACCAAACATTCCAAATGACACTATCAAATTATAGACCTAATTAGTGTGATTTTTTCATTGTTTACCTAACTATACGCAAGTTGGGAACCCTTGCCATTACACACCAAAGGCCTCACATAGTTTCACTTAGGATCTGAACAGTTTAGACTCAACCATGCGCTACCTATTTAGACTAACCATGCATTGAAAAATATGAACTGAAAATATATCCATGTAAGGTTTGATGCACAATTTTCTCTAAATCATTCATGAAAACCACACATGGAATAAAAATTTATAGATATTACAAGTTTTTGTCTTAAACTAAAAAAAAATAAAACAATCCTCAATTATATAATTTAATATAAAATAAACTCCACAGTAATATGCTAAGTGTCAAAATTCTCCCCAACATGACACTTTCTTCCCCTAGAAAGTCTCATTTCAAAGTAAAGGAAAACATAAAAAAATTCTAAAATGAAAACTCAATATGAAAATAAAATACTTTAACAACCAATAAAATCCTCAAAAAACTCCAAAAATCCTCAAGAAAGATATAAACCACAACCAATCAATGGTTCTAAGGAAATAGAGAGCTAACATAGGTCTCCCCACCATTTATCACTAATAAAAAATGATTGAAATAATAACTATACCATTTTTATAAAATTATTACATCACCAATAAACCATTAACCCACAATATTTAAAAGAAAACCAGAATGAAACTTTGACCCAAATCCACAAGGGTGGAACTAATTCAAGGATACTTCCCAAAGGGCTACAAAATGAGATCACCAAATTCATGGCATCCCAAAAACCAAGGATTAAAAAAATATAATATTTCCTCATCAAGAAATGACATGACTCTAACCCTAGGTCTATAAGAATAATATGGTGTTCTTGAGTCTAAACCCTTATAATATTATCCCATGGTGATTCTGATAGGAAACTCGGCTCGATAGAACCCATAGTCCAACCAAAAATAAAATTACATCCACAGTCACCCATGCATGTACCCTAGGTTTCCCCCGATATTCAAACCAACAAATGGAAGACTAACCCATGCTATACACCTTAAATAAGAAACAAAAAACACTAATAAATAGGGAATGAACATTCCCATACAACAAATACTCATATAGAGAAACCATAAGGCATCCAAAGGAAACGCCCAAAAAGGATTTCCTCAAACCATAACTTTTCCAATCTCATAGAGTATAAATCAAAAAATGATTTATCATACAAAAGATACACAACCAAATATCTAGAGAATGCACCAAGATATGAAAACCGAATCAACCTCAAACATCTCTATGATAATTGAAAAATATCCAAAGATAAATCATCACATACAAATTGTGTTCACACAAAATTCTATAAGAAAACTGACTATCACTTGTCTAACTATTCATATGTGGCTCATGGATCTTAATAAATTGACCCATTTGCTTCCTATAAAAACTCACTAAATGAACTCGGCCTTGAAAAATATCAAGAAATCACCAAGAGGAAAAGATAAAATGAACCACTCATTTCAGATCCTCAGTAGTGTTAAAACTTGAAGGATTAATGATCCCTGAAAGATATGAATGAAACCTTTATGGAAGACCTTTCTTGTAGGATTACACTAAACAACATGAGACATGAGATCAACCCAACCATGCCTCTTAAATCATACCACTCACCAAAACAATAAAATGACTTCAAAATTTCATATTTCTAAAATTGTGGAACCATTTTTAAAAGAGAACCAAATAAAACAAGGGATAGATAAAAACATTTATCCCAATAAAATAGGCACAACTCTTTCAAAACATGTCTCTTTAAAACCATAGAATACTTGGAAATGGGACCCAAAAACTCATCCCAAAACAACTACCCTTTTAAAAAGAAAAAAAATATTTCAAAAAATTCACATTATTTTATAAATCCAAGAAAATTAATTTAATAATTTCAACCCTAATCTGTAACTAAAATTGTTCAATTCAAAACTGATTTTAAACAAACACAAATTAGTTCTAAAAAAACACCCTTTTCAGATTTCACGAAAAAATTGCCAAAAATTTGAAACAATTTCAAATAATTTCCTTGTTTAAGAAATATACAATTATTAAATGCAACACCCCAATATTTTAATAAATAATTCTCTTTAAATAATTTTATTTATTTAATATCTTACGTTGCACGCAACCATGAGTTTAAACATACCACAATACACTATTTGAATAAAACGACTATTACAAGATGTTAAATTGGTGGGACTAAATTTAAATAAATTATTTATGAAATAAATATAAATTTCTAATTAAATATGAATTTATTGATAAGTTCTTAAAAAATGATCACACAATTTTTATAAAAATCACTCTATTCATTAAAAAAATATATTTACTTCAAAATGAGTTTTTCTTATTTTTATTAATTTTTGGAATTTATATTAAAGGTATTTTAAATAATTTATTTCATTTTTGAATTAAAATTTCAAAATTATCAAAAATTTATTTTTTTATAATTTATTAAAAAATCATTTTTAAGGAATAGTGAAAATTCTGATTTTTAGTGAAAACTGTATTTTCTTTTAAAGTCATTATAATAAAAAATATGTTTTGGATTAGTTTTAAATTTTTATATTTCATTTTAATTTAAAATAATTCAATTTTGGTATTTTTAAATGAATTTATACACAAATTTATTATAAAAACATTTTAAGTTCTGAATGGTCATTTTTCTGAAAAAACTGTCTTTCATTGCAATTTACTGAATTTATTTTAAATTCAATTCAGAAAATTTTGAGTTTTGAATTTTAAAAAATGGTTTCAAATTCTTTATTCATAAGTTCCAAATTTTGGGAATATTTCTCTTTTAATTTTTTTCAATATGAATAGTAATATTAGTAAATTTTTTTACCACAGTAAAGGATAAATTGATTAATTTGGGTTAAAAATAAGATTATAAAGTCTATAAAATGAATCTAACACATGACAAAATTTTATTAGGTGAATAAAAATATACCCTTAACACATAAGGATCGAAATAAAGTTGTTTAATGGACACTTTTACATGAAAATATCTTATATAATATTTAAATAAAAGAAAGTCACAAAATATCACTTTCTTTGTCTTTAATGTCCCTTATGCATCCACATGAAAAAAAAGATATGATATGAATGAATATAAATGTAAATGTTTAAATTAATAAACATATTTTCATGATATAAATTATTTTTGACTTTTTGGGTCACTTAGATGAGATTATTGTATTTATAATAATTTATTTAATAATAATTTAAAGATGTCACATTCATGTTTTAAATAGTATAGAATTTTTTACATAGTATTACACAACATATATATTTTACTATAAATATTATTATTAAGTATAGAAGATTTATCTTAAACTTGGTATTTTATTTTTACTTTTTAGTGAACAAATAAGTATATTAAATAATTACAAAACATTGGTGTAGTAATTATTTTATTAATGGAAATATCAAATAAATGCTAATAAAAATATTAAAATAAATATAATTTGAGATAATTAATGTGATAAATTAATTTTATATATTAAATTGGCCTCCTAGGGTTATAATAAAAAAAATCAAATTTAACTTGTTATTTTGATATTTTTAAAATCTCATGTAATGAATAATGTCAAAATTGACAGTAATGATATTTTATCAAAATAATATTTTGTCAAATTATTTAAAATTCATAATAAAAATTAAATATATATACATATATAATGTGGTAAAAAAA
The DNA here is from genome assembly GCA_963277665.1 of Viscum album. NCBI lineage: Eukaryota > Viridiplantae > Streptophyta > Magnoliopsida > Santalales > Viscaceae > Viscum > Viscum album. The sequence continues at coordinate 1,082,240,985 of OY728132.1, forward strand.
TTTATAAATTTTTCATTTATTATTTAATTGACATCACATAAGTAAAATTTACAACCTTTTAATATTGAAAAATTTGTTACCTTGGTTAAAATTAAAATAGGTTAACTAAGAATTAATCAAAATGATAAGGTTTAAAAAAATACCAAAACTTCTATAAAATATATTTACTATTAATGTTACAACCTTATCACATATTATCTTTTAATACATGGGATTTTGGATTTTTTGGATTGAGATTGAATTTTTAATAAATTTATATTTTCAAGAAATTCCAAAAGTGCCCCTCACCTTAATTATAAAAGGGAACCACCTCTATCACTTATTCACATCACATTTAGATTTTACTATATATCATACCATGAAAATTACCCTTATAAACTTTTTTATACACATCATAAAGTTTATTTTCTTCTCAAAAGACCAACCCTAGTGTCCCCAGGAGGAGATCTAAAGGAAGGTCTCCAAAGAAGTGGTAATTGCCTTTACTGATTCTTTCAAGATCATTTCTCCTTATACTTTATCATATTGTGTTTTTTCCATTAAAAAATAATAACTCCAGTATCACCTATAATCTAATATGTTATTATGATTATAGAACAACCATATTCCATTTTTATCCATCCTACAAAAAATAAAATCACCACACGTGAGTACGTACGACTTACCGTCTCCACATTGTGGTGTAATATGTTTTTTATCACTAAATTATTTGGATGGGTATAATGATGTAAATAATATATATATATATATATTATAATTATAACATTATATCAATTATATAACAAAATATATACCATATATTTCCATACCCTTTTAGTATTAAGGGAATGATATCATCACTCGTGCGTACGCATGGCCTACCGTCTCCACAATGCGATGTGATTAATTTTCCATATTCATCATTAAATAATGATTATATAAATTTATATAATGAATAAATATGATATATATTACCTTATGGTCATTTTTTAAATGATTTAACTATATCTTATTTACAAGAGTTGGTACTTCTATGAAAAAACAAGCATAAGAAAATAAAGCAGTTAACACCCGAAAGAAGACTAATAATGAAATATTATTAACAAGTGATAATATGATCATATATGATATCAAAAATATAAACATGGTTTTTTAATAATCTAATAACATTCTTCAATCCATTATACAGGAGTTTCTGATACATATGAAGGAAATCATATATAAGGTAAGGGCTAATTTCACAATCTCATTAATATCTGAGATCGTTTATATGTAAGTGTTTTCTGAGAAATGTTTATATTCTATGTCCATGTTTCTTAGAAATTTATTCTAAAATATTTTTATTATCCTTCTAAAAATTTTTAAAGTCATTTTTACCAATGTGTTAATTTTTACTAAACGATTATAAATGAATCTTTTTTTCATTTTCCTAACAAGGTACTTTTTGAACTTTTCAGCAAAGGTATGAGGAGAATGTTTTTTAACTTGTATGGAATGAATATATTTTTCTGATTTCATGATACCTTCATTCCCTAAAGATTAACTTTCAATATTATATAGTTATTTTCAAATAAAAAGTTTTCTTTTAAAATTTCACAGTATTTTAGGAAATGAAAATATTTTTGAATAAGAAAAGATATTTTCGTATTTTCAAGTGATATCTAAAAATTATTTTCCATCTAAGATAACATTATTTTATGTTAATTATGTCTTAATATGTATATTTTTCAAGGATAATATCCATATTATTCCTATGGTTATTTTATTTTTATTATGGAATGATATTTATGAAACCCATTTCTTTTCCATGTGTTGTGTTATGATGGAATGATGTTTATAAAACCCATTTTTTATATGGGTTCTAATATAATGAATGATTTATGTTATTGTGGAACACATATATATAGTTTTAATTAGGTTATGGTTGGGACCTATATCTCCCTCCAATTTTTTGGGTAAATATTTATATCTCCTGGGATAGGTAGTATTGAAATGAGAAATGATCTTGGTTTAGTAACATAGGCATGAAATGGGGAGTGAACCGAGTCAATAAAAGAATTTGTTTACTATGATGGTCTTAGTAGTGGGAATTTACTAATATGGAAATAATTTTATATGCTTATGTATATTCCAAAATTCCATTTCTTACGTTATGCTCTCATATAATATTTTCTTTGATTTTTTATGAACATTTAGGATTTATCCCATGACAAGATATTATCATCTAAGATATGAAGGATAAAATTTTCAAATGTATTGTTTATGTTCTAATGTATCATTATTATGATATTATTGAAATATACCTTTTTACCTTACTAATAATATTATCTTAACCTTTATTATTTTTATTTTCCCCAAGATATGAAGAAATGTATTAAGTACGATGAATAAAAAAGGGTTTTAGTTATGAAGCAATAGGCAGGAGACGATGTAGATTTTTTATGAACCAGTTGTTTATATTTCTTAATTTCGAAAGACACTAAACCTATTTTATTATTGTGTGGTTTTTTATGTTATTTAATGAATATACTTCTATTTATATCTAATATTTATGTATGAAAATTATGGGTTGTTATAATTGGTATTAGAGAAAGGTTTAGTTAACCTTTGGAAACTAGGAAGAAAAAAACTTAGTAATAAACCTAAGTATAAGTATATTATATGATAAAATCCTAGATTCTCGAAAGAAACTTGAATAACCTAGTAATTAAACCTAAGGTGTCATAAATTAAAATTTTATAAGTAATTTTCTTTGATTATGTGTCTTTCCATTATGATTAGTATTGCTCACACTATGTTTTTTGGTTTTAGTCAATGAATGGAGCCCGAAGGAACGCATTAATACTGAATGAGATAGGAAATGAAATAATTTTCTTCCTTATCAATCAAATTTTATGGGATCTAGAATGAAAAATATTATTGTTATGCTTACAAACCTCTCTCAATCTATTAATCATGTAGGACATCCAAATGAGAAATGTAGGGAACAACATTCTTCTGAGTCCTTCATGAGGAAGTGTCCACCTTCTTTTAGTGGGTCTTCTGATCTAATAGTGGATGAACAATGGATTAGTACCACAAAAAATATATTTTAAGTTCTATAATGTTCATAACATGATAAATTCATTTTAACATATTATCATTTGGATAGTGAAGTTGATCAATGGTGGTATCTCATCGAGAATACGAGGAAATGATATGAAATAGACTCTATAGAATGGGACAAGTTCAATAACTTATTTTTTAATAAGTACATTCCATGTATTATTGGAATTAATATGGAGAATGAGTTACTAGAACTTAATAAAAAATATGATGAATCTGTTGATACCTACGAAGAAAATTTTACAAGAGTTGAAAGGTAAACTTATGGAATTATCATTCAACCTGAGACTAGGGTTGATTGATTATTAAGTGGCTTAAAACCAAGTCTATAAATGGAATTATCCATAAGGGGCTTCAGTAGCTATGAGGAAATCATTTTATGAACTCTCAAGGTTGAGATGGAAATTGTATTCACCCATCAATCTTATGGGTTTTATTATAAGAGAAAAATAGAATTCAAGGGGAAATCTAAAAACTATATTGAAAAGAAGACAATGTTTTCTTTTTTCTCAAAGTGTGGAAAGAAACATGGAGAAAATTGTCTTAAGGGGACTAGTAAATGTATTAAGTGTGGTAAAAAAGGTCATTGGGCAAATGAATACCGTAGTGATGGGAAAAAGATAGCTAATGATACAAATAGAGAAAATTCTACATAGAATGCACCTCACACAATTCAATGTTACAAGTGAAAGGAAAATGGGGATTATGCTAACCAATACCCTAATCCAAGTGTTATAGATGATGATAAACACTATAAACCTCTTAAGTCTAATAATAGACGAAAATTTCATGCGATCACTATTAGAGATATAGAGTATGGTAATGAAGTGGTGAAAGGTACACTTACCATACACTCTAAAGTAGAAAATGTTTTATTTAATTCTTTATCAACCCACTCTTTTATTTATAAATAATTTTATAAGGGAATTTTAATATTTTCTTAACAATAATATGTTGATTTAGTTGTAAAAACTTCTAATGGAAAAATGGTTACGTCACAAGTTTATAATTCTTCTTCAGTTGAAGTTTTTGGTAAAGTGATTACTTTAAATCTTATGATACTTCTTTTAATTGAATTCAATGTGATTATTGGCATGGATTGGATTTATCTACATGGATCTCATATCAATTTCCATGGAAGGGAAGTCACTTTTGATATTATGAATTATTGAGTGATCATCAATAGATGCAAGGAGGAATACAAAATTATAATAGAAATCACTTCCATCTTGTGGGTCTTAATTCATATAAACAAAGGTTATCTTTGTCAGATGGTTGGGGAGAAAATCACTATTAAGGATACACCTATTATATGGGAGTCTGTTCATGTCTTTATAGAATAATTTCAAGTTATTCCACTGAATTGTAAATTTTATTTTTCAATATAACTCGTACTAAGTGTTATGAATATTTTAAATACTCTGTATAGAATATCCCCAAATGAGTTTCAAGAATTAAAGAAGAAACTCTAAGATAATCTTAACAAGGGATTCATATTCCCTAGTATATCACCTTGGGGTGATCATGTTCTATTTTTTTAGAAGAAATATGGACCAATGAGTCTCTACATTTATTATTGATAACTTTTTTCAAGCCCCAGCTCTTGAGTATCCAGATTCGGTGCCATACAGAGGACCAAATTCGGTTCAGGCTCTAAGAATCTAGCTACATCTGAAAAATTCTTTAGTAAAAACCCATACCAAAAAATTTTGATAAAAAATGTTGGGTGAGAATATGAATGCCCAGTAAGAGGTTTCAAAATATAGTAACATAACTTTTGAAATCATTCTTCAAAACCATTTCATAAAACAATATTTTTAAATGTAAGTTGTAACACATTTACACATCATAATAGTGATCAAACAAAACATGATGTTGTAATTACAAGGATTCATGATTAAAATACAGAGATGCTCGTAAGTAAATGACATTTCATGCTATAATGCAAGTAAAAAATTAATAACTAAGGGAATTAAATGATCAGAGTTGTGCTTAAAATAATAAATCCAATTTCAACCTTTATTATTGTGAAACAATCACTGGCCATAAAACCTTTGAATATTACATAAATAATATGGCATACCTGTAGTTCTTCTGATTATCACATAATCATAAGATCTTAACCCAGGAATATTCTACTAATTGAATATTCCTCCAGTTAATTAATTTACACAGTCATAATGAGGATATTGAAAATTTCAAACTGTGTTAAGGCCTTGGACAAGAACTATATTGATTAAGGCCTCAGCCAAAATCGATAACTCATAATTGGGAAAGGCCTCAGCCAATTATGCTGCTAGTTATCTCATGAGACCTTCCAATGCATCGAGGGGCTATAGTGGGCCCCACCCATCACATAATAAGTCCAATTCATTCCTCATATGAGCGGGTATCAACGTAAACAACAAATACAATTATATTGAAACTGTTATATGAAATGTAACTAACTTTCCCCAATCATTAAACATAAAACACTAACCATTCCGAGTAATATGGTGAATGGTTTTAGGATAGATCATCCATAATAGAGTTAGTCATAAACCATTAAATAAAATATGGTAGATTAATTCATAAATGATTAAACCCAATAATACCATGGAATCAATAAGAGTGTTGAATTAGATGAAAACACTCTTATAAAATCATTAAGCAATTATTGAGATAAATACTCTTTTATTTTTAAAAGAAGAGTTCTTTTGTAAAAATCTTTGTATAAAACTAGAAGTGAGGTAAGATAGTATTTTCATAATAAAATGATTTATTTTATAAAGATAAAGGTTTCCAAAAACAGATTAAAGAGTTCCCTAGAAAATAGGTAAGAATTTGAGAAATTTCCTTGAATTGGGCTTGTATTTTGGAAACAATTTTGAAAGTTCCTTTTAAAACATGTAACTATCCATAAAATAAGGAAGGGTTTTGGTTTGTAAAAATATATAATAATAAAATAGAATATATGAGTAGTACATAATAATTTCATTGAGGTAATCAGACAATGAAAGTAACCCGAATGAAAATTGATGTTCGGGTGGAAAAACCCTTACCTAGCTTGAGGAGAAATAGGATCTCGAGAAGGATGGAGAACTCGGCACACGTTGTGTTCCACTGAATTCTTGGGTGTAGTGAAACAAGAGGGTTCTTTGGGTTCTTCGGTGTAGTTTATATATTATACCTATGAAGATTATTTTAAAGAAAGATGAGTGGAAAACTGAGGCCTAAGTGGCCTTTAAAAGAAACTAATAGTCATCCCTTGTGGAAACCGCGTGATAGAGGGAGACCGTCGGCCACCACAGGAGGAAAAAAATGATGACTTGTTGGGTGTAGAGTTATTGGTTTAAGGCACGCTATAGGGAAGAATACAACACTGCGGTGGAAGACTAGGAGAAATTCGATGGCTAGGATCAGTTCGACATAGAATTCAAGGGCTAGGATGTGTCCACTGTTATAAAAGGGGTGGACGGATCAGATTGATCTTAGGAGATATTGACGGATCTCGATCATCGCGGCATTTTAAATACCTCAGAAATCCACAATTAGCTCGAGGGTTGATCGAACGGTCCACCTAAATGTTGTGATATGTTGAAGGTTGACCTCGGGATCAAGATCAGTGACCCAGATCATGCGCGACGTGATCCGACGGCCAGGATCTCATTTCACTTGAAAATTTTCTTCCCACATCAAATCGATGAGCCGATTTTTCCTCCCTTAAAAGACCGATCCTCCCATCCTCAGCTCAGAAAACACAGAGCACACACGAAGGGGGCCTTACACACGGGATCACACTCCCCCACAGGCCCACGATCTACCCCCACTGCTCACTGCGGCCTTGCACCCGTGTTGCACGCACACATGCGCTCCAACACTACCACGCCCCTGTGCACCCCTCGAGAGACCTATGTCTGAGCTCAGGCTGGCCTCAAGCATGGGATGAGGGTTAGGCTCAACCACCCAAAGTGTGTGGCCTCCCTCGGCCCAACCATGAAATGGCTGGCCCTAGCGGGCCTAAATTTTTATATAACCAAACTTAAAAAAATATGAGTCCTAGGGAAAATAACACTATATATAAATTCTCCTTTTTATAAAAGGATTTTATTAAACATTAATGTCACGACCCCCTCCCACCAAAGATGCCCCTCCTGATCTGGCAATGGTGAAAGGAAGATAATGACCCCCGAGTCCCGCCTCCAGTAGGCCCCGGGTTGGTGACTAGCACCAAGGGTATGAGTTTTCACAAATATGGGAGGCATTACCCTTTTTATTATTTTGGATCGGGAAATAGGACAAGTCAACCACCAAAAAGGGAAAAGAACAAGTGTATATAAATACACCCAAACCAAACCCACATGCATGTTTAAACAATTTTTATAACAAGGTACAAGTACAAGGAAGCTCAAAAGTACAATGCCAAAGAAAACAAGAGAACAAAAACTGTAACAACTCCAACTGCCCGACTAGTAGGGTCCCGCACGGCCCTGGTAGTCCTCCTGGAAACCTGAAAGTAAACGTAGGGTGAGCATACAAGTATACTCAGTAGGGAAACCTAAAGCTCTCGTGCACAAGTGGGGAGACACCCTAAGGTCCCGTGAGAAAACAGAAGAACCAGAAACTAACAAGGAAAAACTATCCACCCAGCCTCACTGGTCACACTCACCAAGTAACACAAACAAGTTTAGTATATATATATAGAACAAAAGTATTGGGTACCCCGCACCATTTCCCACTTAATTAGATGCTTCTCTTCCTAACGGAAAACGTCCTAACGCTACCACACTCTTCCCGCCCGCACACACCTGGGCCAAACCACGCATCCCGCCCGCACACACCTAGGCCTCACAACCACGCATCTCGCCCGCACACACCTGGGCCACAACCACTAACTCGCCCGCAGACACCTGGGCCTCATCCCGAAGGTTCTTGGGAATGGTAAGCCTGCCCGAAGAGTCTTGGGCTAAAGGTCGCCTCAAGCCATCACAGCCTCCGAGACCTACCCAAAGAGTCTTGGGTGTAAGGTCACCTCAAGCCATCATAGCCTATGGAAGAAGGAGTAGGAATGAGCTAGTAACTAAGGGGGAACACCCTCTCCCATAAAATGGGAGTGTTCAGCACTAGGTGCTTGACATGGGTGTGGTGCGACAAAACACAAAGATACAATTATATATATACATATACCAAACACACAGCCCAACCTATGGCTTCTTAAAAAGAGAAACTGAGCATGTGCCTCGACACTGCTACCACAAAGCATGCATCAACAACCAAACAATCATCCCCCAACCCCATTTAGGTATTCATGTTTCATGCAATGGTTTAACAAATTATTACTACTGGGCAACTAACATCCAAACAAAACCTTTCACAAACATATCCCTGCCATCCACAACCAAGGTTAGGTAAAACGCAAGCAACCACATGCCATTTCATTTACAAGAGATTATCACAACCATACAACATTCCACCATTCATTTATTTCAAAGTTCCACACATAAAACCCTTTCCACACACAAAACATTTCCGCATTTGAAAACACCTTTTACTTCAAAATACTTTTCATAAATAAAGGCATTTTCCACAAAACAACCAAACCACCAACATGTTCATTATTCCAACTTTGTTCAACCGGGGTGATCACACAAGGTTTTCATTATCATTTAATCAGCCAGTCTTTACGTGCTTATCCATTTTCCATGTTTTAACAAAACCAACCACAAACAATTCAGATATCAATTGCGCACGCAAAGGCCACCAACGGCCTTGATTTTCAGTAGGCAAAGGCCTTTCAATCCAAAATCACAATCAGAAGATAAAGAAACTGGAAGGCAATAGAAACAGCACAAAACCCCAAACCCTTCTTTATCCGGTTATTATCTTTATTTAAAGTTCAACTGCATCCCATGGAACAAAAGAAAAATATCTCACCCCTCATGTTGCACCAAAAAGAGAGACAAAGGTAAACCCCTACTTCAAAAGGTCCCGATCACGTCGCTTCCGACGACGACCTTCGGTGTCTTCCGCCTTCGGCAAACCTGACAAACGCCTCCTAGGATGGAAGCTGGAGAAGGAAGGCCGGAAGGAAAGGTGACAAGTCCGGGCTTAGAAGCTTCGTCTCGTCGCTACGATCCTGTGGCCGCTAACGGATCGACGATCGGAGTTCGGACAAAGAAGTTAGAGGAGGAAGACTTCTTGATCATCCAAGAGTGTCGTCGTGCGAAGAAGAAGCGATTGGTCTGGAAATAATCCGCGCCCCTTTCTTATATAGCCAACGAATAGGTAAAATAGTATGCAGTGTGTATTGATGAATACACGGGGTGATTGTACACCCGTTACGTGTTTTGACTGGTCAACACACGACACATCACACGGTTTCCACACGTTTTAAAAAAACGTTAATTTTATTAATATGTGTGTTTCGTTGACCCGAGACATAACTCATAAAAAGGTATCCATCACTGGTCTTAAAATGACCGTCTTAATTACAGGATTACACTGCCGCTGACGGTTCGTCATTCCGACACCATATAAAGAAGTTATAGACTTTTTAAGTTTTGATCACCCAAAATAATAATAATATTATTTTATTATTATTATAATAATTTAATATTTTGATCAAAAGGGCTTATGGCGTGAATATCTCCCCTTACACCATGCGCACTCCCTTATTTTATTATTGTATTACTATTTTAATATATTAAATCAACATTATATAAAATATATGATATATTAAATCAAATTATATAAAAAAATATGATTTATACAAGGGAAAGGGGGCATTCACGCCTCCCCTCCCCATCTCATGCACATCCCCATAAATTTATTATAATTTATTAAATAAAACCATTTTACTTTTAATTGTATTATATTTATTATACTATCAATGTTATTAATTTCATAATTCAATTTTGGGAGAACCTATGCACAACCATTCCATGCGACTCAAAACCATTTCATTTAATTGAATTAAATGACAAAACAAAAATTAATATAACATACATATTCAACCCCATTTTAATACATTTAATTTTATTAACCTCTCACATATAGTTTTACGCCATCATTGTTATTTATTGTTTTTCAATAACAATAATATTTCATCAACTTATTTTATTAACTCACCGACGTTATTATTTTTAATAACAAAAAGATTTACGCTCGTCGCATTGACCACATTAAACCACCCTGTTGGATATCTGAATCCGACCATGCCACGTCAATGTCGCGTAACATCCATCAATTTAATTATTTTAATTCTATTTATTTTTATTTCACACTGATTAAATTGAAACCACATTTATTAAATAAAAACCATTCAATTTCATAAACCCAATATAACGAACTCACCTTTAATTTTTTTTTGAACGCACCACCGTGCTTCCACTTACATGTTCATTTAATTGTTTGCAATAAATACCATGACTCATTTCATCAATTTCTCATTATTATTAATATTATGAATAATATTAATAACACAACAGCCATAATTATTATTCAAATTTAATTTCAACAATTACTCAATTAATAAAAAAAATTGCATGTTTCATTTATGAACGTCTAATGGATCACACACCTTCCCACTTCACATCATTAATAATAATAACACCAATTAAATCATTTTATCATGATTATTCTTTTTAGTTTAATTAATCAACAATTTATGTCATCATCATTATTATTTAACATATGTTTACGTTTTCATCAGTATTAAAATTATCATTATAACGCGGGTCGTGTTGACCACATCGATTTCAACAAAGGAATGGACTGGAGGGGTCCGGTCCATTACATCAGATACCTCTTAAAACATTCTCATCCTCGAGAATTAAAAACCAACCAAGAAAAAGAATGGATCCAAACAACCACTCCGCAAGATACCTCTTAGGGCTCTTGTCATAACAAGAAACAACCGACAACCCTAATTATGTGAGTTAGGAATTCCCTCTCCTATGTCGAGATATTATCCGCTTTAGGGGGCACTGACTCGCCTGGACGGGTTTAATCGCATCCGCATTAATGTGTCTCGATTAAGGACTGGGCCTTCCCACTTCCATATATTAGGTTTTTTTTTCAACTTACACTGCACCCAACAACGTACAACCCACACACTGCCCGGACACATGGCTTGAGGAATTCCTTCTCCCATGTCGAGATATTATCCGCTTTAGGCGGCACTGAATCTCCTGCACGGGTTAAATCGCATCCACATTAATGCGTCTCGATTAGGGATTAGGTCTTCCCCTCCCCACATGATAGGGATATTCACGTACATTTAAAGAAAAGCGGGAAACAACATAGCATTAAAAACTAACAAAAACAAGGTCCAGGCCCAAAGAATGAGCAAAAGAGTTCCAACAATGGAGTGTAATGCTCCCAACTAAACATAAAGGAGATCATTTAAGAAAACCCAAACACATCTCTATCAATCCCTGGTCCTTCTAGAGATGCTGCCTCTGATGCATGCAACTATCCTCGCTGAGCTCCTCTTCCTCTCTATTGACGTCTGCCTCCTCGACCACGTCCCGACTAGGATCCTTGAGGAACTCCTTGTGGCTGGCCACCACCTGCTCCATCTCCCCTCAAAGGGACTGGAGCCTGTTGCTGCTGGAAGGGTCTTGTCGGTGACTAGTGCTGCTGAGGAGGGCGTTGAACCTGTCCATCTCCACCGTACTGAGCATGGGTCGGGCACCGACTCTGAACGTGCCTGAAACCTCCACAAGAAAAACACTTTGGTCCTGGGCTCGTGAAAAAGGGACGAGGACCTGAAGATCTGAACTGGAACTGCTGGGGCCTGCTCCCTACTGGCCTGAAACTGGAAGGTCCCGTCGCAGGAGACCTGCTGCTGACTGCCTTCCCATTAGACGAACTAGGCTGGATCCCCTCACGTGGTGCACCTCCCTGCGAGTGCATCCTTTCTACAACTTCCTCCTTCTTCTGTACGGCTAAGTATGTCGGAAGGGTGATGGGGGTCACAACATACTGGAGCGAAGGACGAAGCGCCTCTTCCAAACGTCTCGCCCGAGACTCTTCATCCGGAAAGAGTTCCGGAGCAAAGCGTAGGAGATTCTTGAACTTAATCCCCAACTCTCGAACAGTCATACTCCCCTGCTGAAGGGAGAGCAACTCCTGACACTTTTCCGCCTTGATCAAAGAAGAAAGGAATTCCTCTCAAAACTCCTTTTCGAAGTCAGCCCATGGAATCTCTACCTCCTTCCTCTCCCCGAGGTAGAGCATCCACCATTGGCGTGCCGCGCCTCTCAGCTGACTAACCGCTAGGGGGACCCAGTACTCCTTCGGAGCACGGATCAAGGTAAAAGCGATCCCTAGCTCTTCAAGCCACCCCTCCGTCTCCAGGTCCGAAGTACTTCCCTCGTACTTCTTGAGAGTCTGACGCTGGAAAGAACGGAGGGTCTTCTGCCACTGGCTATCTCCCTCCTCTCGATCGATCCTCAGTTGATCGATTGCTTGAACCTGCTGGGCCTCAGCCATCTGAGCCACCCGGGGACGACGTCCAGGTGCCATAGCTGTACGGTAAACAAGGATCTCCTAAGCCTAAGTAGTAAGGAAAAACTCAAAGTTTTAATTATCATTTTATTTCAATTTCTTTCCCAGAACACCCAAATCAAGTAAAACACAAACATGATGATGCATGTACCTTCCCTAGGGTCTCTACCCTTCAATCAATATAGTCTCACTTGGTCGTTCGGTAGGCTCATAGTCCTTGCATCGGATCACGGGGGGACCTAAAATCCCGTGTCCTAGCCGGTCTTCCCTGGACTATGTCACGCACCAAGATTAACGAACATTGTTTCCCTACCATCCCATGCAATCCTCGCTGTTCCTAACTCCAGACTCCATCCTATCTCTCAACCATCACCTCTGATACCATTCTGTCACGACCCCCTCCCACCAAAGATGCCCCTCCTGATCTGGCAATGGTGAAAGGAAGATAATGACCCCCGAGTCCCGCCTCCAGTAGGCCCCGGGTTGGCGACTAGCACCAAGGGTATGAGTTTTCACAAATATGGGAGGCATTACCCTTTTTATTATTTTGGATCGGGAAATAGGACAAGTCAACCACCAAAAAGGGAAAAGAACAAGTGTATATAAATAAAACCAAACCAAGCCCACATGCATGTTTAAACAATTTTTATAACAAGGTACAAGTACAAGGAAGCTCAAAAGTACAATGCCAAAGAAAACAAGAGAACAACAACTGCAACAACTCCAACTGCCCGACTAGTAGGGTCCCGCACGGCCCTGGTAGTCCTCCTGGAAACCTGAAAGTAAACGTAGGGTGATCATACAAGTATACTCAGTAGGGAAACCTAAAGCTCTCACGCACAAGTGGGGAGACACCCTAAGGTCCCGTGAGAAAACAGAAGAACTAGAAACTAACAAGGAAAAACTATCCACCCAGCCTCACTGGTCACACTCACCAAGTAACACAAACAAGTTTAGTATATATATATAGAACAAAAGTATTGGGTACCCCGCACCATTTCCCACTTAATTAGATTCTACTCTTCCTAACGGCAAACGTCCTGATGCTACCACACTCTTCCCGCCCGCACACACCTGGGCCAAACCACACATCCCGCCCGCACACACCTGGGCCTCACAACCACGCATCTCTCCCGCACACACCTGGGCCACAACCACTAACCCGCCCGCAGACACCTGGGCCTCATCCCGAAGGTTCTTGGGAACGGTAAGCCTGCCCGAAGAGTCTTGGGCTAAAGGTCGCCTCAAGCCATCACAGCCTCCGAGACCTACCCGGAGAGTCTTGGGTGTAAGGTCACCTCAAGCCATCATAGCCTATGGAAGAAGGAGTAGGAAGGAGCTAGTAACTAAGGGGGAACACCCTCTCCCATAAAATGGGAGTGTTCGGCACTAGGTGCTTGACATGGGTGTGGTGCGACAAAACACAAAGATACAATTATATATATACATATACCAAACACACAGCCCAACCTATGGCTTCTTAAAAAGAGAAACTGAGCATGTGCCTCGACACTGCTACCACGAAGCATGCATCAACAACCAAACAACCATCCCCCAACCCCATTTAGGTATTCATGTTTCATGCAATGGTTTAACAAATTATTACTATTGGGCAACTAACATCCAGACAAAATCTTTAACAAACATATCCCTGCCATCCACAACCAAGGTTAGGTAAAAGCAAGCAACCACATGCCATTTCATTTACAAGAGATTATCACAACCATACAACATTCCATCATTCATTTATTTCAAAGTTCCACACATAAAACCCTTTCAACACACAAAACATTTCTGCATTTTAAAACACCTTTTACTTCAAAACACTTTTCATAATCAAAACACTTTTCATAAATAAAGGCATTTTCCACAAAACAACCAAACCACCAACATGTTCATTATTCCAACTTTGTTCAACCGGGGTGATCACACAAGGTTTTCATTCTCATTTAATCAGTTAGTCTTTACGTGTTTATCCATTTTCCATGTTTTAACAAAACCAACCACAAACAATTCAGATATCAATTGCGCACGCAAAGGCCACCAACGGCCTTGATTTTCAGTAGGCAAAGGCCTTTCAATCCAAAATCACAATCAGAAGATAAAGAAACTGGAAGGCAATAGAAACAGCACAAAACCTCAAACCCTTCTTTATCCGGTTATTATCTTTATTTAAAGTTCAACTGCATCCCATGGAACAAAAGAAAAATATCCCACCCCGCATGTTGCACCAAAAAGAGAGATGAAGGTAAACCCCTACCTCAAAAGGTCCCGATCACGTCGCTTCCGACGACGTCCTTCGGTGTCCTCCGCCTTCGCCAAACCCGACAAACACCTCCTAGGATGGAAGCTGGAGAAGTAAGGCCGGAAGGAAAGGTGACAAGTCTAGGCTTAGAAGCTTCGTCTCGTCGCTACGATCCTGTGGCCGCTGACGGATCGACGATCAGAGTTCGGAAAAAGAAGTTAGAGGAGGAAGACTTCTTGATCATCCAAGAGTGTCGTCGTGCGAAGAAGAAGCGATTGGTCTGGAAATAATCCACGCCCCTTTCTTATATATCCAACGAATAGGTAAAACAGTATGCATCGTGTATTGATGAATACACGGTGTGACTGTACACCCGTTACGTGTTTTGACTGGTCAACACACGACACGTCACGCGGTTTCCACGCATTAAAAAAAAACGTTAATTTTATTAATATGTGTGTTTCGTTGACCCGAGAGATAACTCATAAAAAGGTATCCATCACTGGTCTTAAAATGACCGTCTTAATTACAGGATTACACTGCCGCTGATGGTTCGTCATTCCGACACCATATGAAGAAGTTATAGACTTTTTAAGTTTTGATCACCCAAAATAATAATATTATTATTTTATTATTATTATAATAATTTAATATTTTGATCAAAAGGGCTTGTGGCGTGAATCTCTCCCTTTACACCATGCGCACTCCCTTATTTTATTATTTTTTTACTATTTTAATATATTAAATCAACATTATATAAAATATATGATATATTAAATCAAATTATATAAAAAATATGATTTATACAAGGGAAAGGGGGCATTCACGCCTCCCCTCCCCATCTCATGCGCATCCCCATAAATTTATTATAATTTATTAAATAAAACCATTTTCCTTTTAATTGTATTATATTTATTATACGATCAATGTTATTAATTTCATATTTCAATTTTGGGAGAACCTATGCACAACCATTCCATGTGACTCAAAACCATTTCATTTAATTGAATTAAATGACAAAACAAAAATTAATATAACATACATATTCAACCCCATTTTAATACATTTAATTTTATTAACCTCTCACATATAGTTTTACGCCATCATTGTTATTTATTGTTCTTCAATAACAATAACATTTCATCAACTTATTTTATTAACTCACCGACGTTATTGTTTTTAATAACAAAAATATTTACGCTCGTCGCATTGACCACGTTAAACCACCGTGTTGGATATCTGAATCCGACCATGCCACCTCAATGTCGCGTAACATCCATCAATTTAATTATTTTAATTCTATTTATTTTTATTTCACACTGATTAAATTGAAACCACATTTATTAAATAAAAACCATTCAATTTCATAAACCCAATATAACGAACTCACCTTTAATTTTTTTTTGAACGCACCACCGTGCTTCCACTTACATGTTCATTTAATTGTTTGCAAAACATACCATGACTCATTTCATCAATTTATCATTATTATTAATATTATGAATAATATTAATAACACAACAGCCATAATTATTATTCAAATTTAATTTCAACAATTACTCAATTAATAAAAAAAACTGCATGTTTCATTTATCAATGTCTAATGGATCACACACCTTCCCACTTCACATCATTAATAATAATAACACCAATTAAATAATTTTATCATGATTATTCTTTTTAGTTTAATTAATCAACAATTTATGTCATCATCATTATTATTTAACATATTTTTACGTTATCATCAGTATTAAAATTATCATTATAACGCGCGTCGTGTTGACCACATCGATTTCAACAAAGGAATGGACCGGAGGGGTCCGGTCCATTACAATTAAAAGGTTAATGTTTACAAATTAGACTTTCTCTTGAAAGTGTTTTCTAAAGTTGTTCATAAACATTATCCTTAAACATAAAAAGTTATAAATTGAATAATAATTGTTATACTAGTGTTGTAATGGTCTAAACTTAGTTTAATTAAAAATATAATTCAATTAACAAGAATTTAAACATAGCTTAAGAAACTAAATGAAAATATTTACAAAACATTTGAATTAATTGCAACATGTTTTGAATTCCTTATTACATTACAAAAATACCAATGTATAACTCAAAACATTACTCTATGCCCTTTTAAAGTTCATGGTTTAGGAGTATTTTTATAATTTTTTTAATTCATAATATAATTATTTGGATAACTATAAGATAATCATATGTTTTCAATTAATTGACCAATGAGGCCAACGACTATATTTATAGCTGTTAGAGTTCCATGGTTTCACAAGACAATGGTCACATTAGTGTCTTATAAATCCAAAACTTAGGGTGTCCTAACATTCAAGTTGATTGAAGAAGATGGTTTACATCATACCTTTGGTGCTTAGTGTGGCCGTGGTGGCTTCATCCGTTATTATGTTCGTTATGTCTAATTATAAGGATCCATATTACTTTATTGGGGTTATTATTGTTTTAAGTTGTCTCCCTATAATTCTAATAGGGTTTTTAATAGGTATATTTGGTTAGTTTGATTTCCATTTTAATCTCGGTTTATTGTATCCACTATGGTGTTCTTATTTGAATAAAAATCCTTGTGTCCATTTCATGTGTTTATTCCATTGCATCATATTATTATTTTTCCATAAGAGATAAGTTTTGTTTGGGTAATAGACAACAATGAAACATAGAAATTACCATTACATGAAACACAAGTTCTTATGGTGTCACATTATTCCCCCCTAAGAATAATTTCAACCTCATAATTCCTTTTGTATAATCACAAAATAAATTCTCTGATGTCTTACCACCATCCCCATATTAGAGGGTCCTTAGGTGAGTTCAGCAATAAACCCAAATGGATGCTCAACTGCTCTAGTTCTCTGATCCAGAAACACCTCGGACAGAAGGGTTTGAACTCTTGCATTGAACACTCAGGCTTCTAAAGGAATGCTCGAACGGTATAAAGTTTAGAAATATCTGAATGAACTAACTCACGAAGAACTCTCCAAACAATGTCTCAATTGAGAACATCTAAGTCACAGATGTTGTCGTGAAGGCTAAAACTGAGAAGTTGGTACATGTAAGCCGCACAAATATTTCATTCCAAATCTACCTCTTGAAAACATATCATGGTCGTGTAGTTCCAGCCTAGGGTAAAGCATAGGAAAAGTCCTTCATGGTATTTTCCTCTACTCCTATACTCGGCCAGTTGTGTCGTGGCTATGTGGAAGTAAATGGAAGAATTCCCTTGATATGTGTGGAGAATTTTATGGACTGTTTGTTACTTCATATACTTTTTTGCACATTTTTCGAAGGTTTCTGAGAGGTAGGTATTCCTCTTCACAGGTTTTGATCACAATGATCGCCAGTACCTCCACAGGGAGAGACAGTATATGGGTTTGTCCTTTCACATGAAAATTTATTATGAAACTTCACTTAGTAATACTCATTCAATAGGAATAGCCAATGAAAGGATAAAAAAAAGAAAAGACAACATGTTATATTCTTATAAAATCACTGGTACATAAAATAAAGTAGGGCTAATGGTTTCCCCACATTCTTAATACATGAATCCCATGTTCATGTTCAAAATTAGCAATCTACCAAAACCATATGCAACCCGAGAAATCAGGTTCGATGTCATGGGGGAACTTATGGTATCTCCATAGATGGACAAAAGGGTGTGCAACTGAGAGACATCATTATACACTTGATGTTTGTACACCCATCGGGTGGCTTCATATTCAAGAATATCAAAATCCATCACTTGATTGTAATGGCCATATGACAGAACTTGACACATAAATGTTGCGTGGAGGTCTCCCGCTGCTATAACTTCTTGGAAGGTCGTAAGGGATTGGATGGCCTCCGCTGTAGTGACACATCTAAAGAGTCCCTCATAATATTTTCCCCATCATACGTAGGATTGAAATTGGGCTTCTATCATAAAGATGAAATCTAGGCCCGCTCCCCGGTGGTGTCGAATTATTCAGGGATAATTTGACATATCATAAAGATGTGTGAACATCATACGAATATGAGCAATGTTTATATAATTTTCATGGATGGCCTTTGAAATTATGGTTTCCAGGGATTCATTGGGAAGAGACAGAAGGTTAGTACCTTCATTTTCCATCTGAAAATTAAGAAAAAAATGTTATTAGTATTGTTCATTAGTATTGCTTAAGTAAGTTTATATTGTTCGGTTCTGGTTTTCTAGAGTCATCTGAACTGAATCCTCTGATACCAACTGTCAAGCCTCAACTCCAGAGTACCCAGATCCGGTGCCATATAGAGGATCGAATTCAGTTCAGGATCTGAGAATCCAACTACTTCTGAAAACCTCTTTTGTAAAAACCCATACCTGAAAAATTTAACCAAAAACATGTGGTGAGCATACGAATGCCCAGAAAGGGGTTTCAAAATAAATAAATATAACTTTTGAAATCATTCTTTAAAACCATTTCATAAAACAATCTATTTAAATATAATTTTTAATACATGTACGCATCATATGAGTGCTCTAACAAAACATGTTGTTGGAATTACAAGGATTCATGATTCAAATATATAGATACTCGTAAGTAAAGGAAATTTCATGCAAAAATGTAAGTAAAAAATTAATAAATAAGTGAATTACATGATCATATTTGAGCTTAAAATAATAAATCCAATTTCAACCTTTATTATTGTGAAACATACACTGGCCATAAAACCTCTGAATATTACATAAATAATATTCCATACCTGTACTTCTTCTGATTCTCACATAATCATAAGCTCTTAACCCAGGAATATTATACTAATCGAATATTCCTCTGGTTAATTAATTTAAATAGTCTTAATGAGGAGAATTCATATTCTGGACTATTTCAAGGCCTTGGCCAAGACTTCTAGTGATTAAGGCCTCATCCAAAATCCATAACTCATAATTAGGAAAGGCCTTGGCCAATTCCGCTGTTAGTTGTCTCATGAGACATTTGGATGCATCAAGGGGCTATAGCGGGCCCCACCCATCACATAATAAGTCCAATTAATTCCTAATATGAGCGGGGATCAACATAAACAATATATATATTCATATTGAAACTATCATATGAAATGTAACTAACTTTCCCCAATCACTAAACATAAAACACTAACCATTCCAAGTAATATGGTGAATGGTTTTAGGATAGATCATCCACAATAGAGTTAGTCATAAACCATTAAATAAAATATGGTAGATGAATTCATAAATGATTAAACCCAATAATACCATGGAATCAACAAGAGTGCTGAATTATACAAAAACACTCTTATAAAATCATTAAGCAATTCTTGAGATAAATACTCTTTTATTTTGAAAAGAAGAGTTCTTTTGGAAAAATATTTGTATAAAACCAGAAGTGAGGTAAGATGGTATTTTCATAATAAAATGAGTGATTTTATAAAGATAAAGGTTTCCAAAAATAGATTAAAGAGTGCCCTAGAAAATAGGTAAGAATTTGAGAAATTCCCTTGAATTGGGCTTGTATTTTGGAAACAATTTTGAAAGTTCCTTTTAAAACGTGTAACTATACATAAAATAAGGAAGGGTTTTGTTTTGTAAACATATATATAACACTCACACAGAATATATGATGAGTAAATAACAATACATAAGAATTTCATTGAGCTAATCATACAATGAAAGTAACTCGAATGAAAATGGAAGTTTGGGTGAAAAAACCCTTACCTAGCTTGAGGAGAAGTAGGAGATCTAGAAGGATGGAGAACTCGGCACATGTTGAGGTCCGCTGAAGTCTTGGGTGCAGTGAACCGAGAGGGTTCTTCAGGTACATTTGTGTAGTTTATATATTATACCTATGCAGATTATTTTAAAGCAAGATGAGTGGAAAACTAAGGCCCAAGTGGCCTTTAAAAGAAACTAATAGTCATCCCTTGTGAAAACCGTGTGATGGAGGGAGACCTTCGGCTACCACGGGAGGATAAAAATGGTGACATGTGTGGTGTAGTGTTACTGGTTCAAGGCATGCCGTAGGGAAGAAGACAACACTACGGTGGAAGGCTGGGAGAAATTCGACGGCCAGGATCAGTTCGGACTAGAATTCAATGGCCAGGATGCGTCCGTAGTTATAAAAGGGATGGAAGGATCAGATTGATATTAGGTGAGATCGACAGCTCTCGATCATTGCGACATTTTAAATACCTCTGATAGACACGATTATCTTGAGGATTGATCGAACGGTCCACGTAAATGCGGTGATATGCGGAAGGTCGACCTCGGGATCAAGATCAGCAGCCCAGATCACGCACGATGCGATCCGATGACCAGGATCTCGTTTCGCCTGAAATTTTTTTTCCCACATCAAATAAACGATCCGATTTAGCCTCCCTTAAAATCCCAATCCTCCCATCCTCAGCTCAGAAAACACACAGCACAAACGAAGGGGGCCTTACACACGGGCTCCCACTCCCCCGCAGGCCCACAGCCTACCCCCACAGCTCACTGCGGCCTTGTGCCCGCGCTGCGTGCACACATGCGCTCCTACACTCCCACGCCCCTTTGCGCCCCTCGGGATACCTATGCCCGAGCTTGGGCTAGCCTCAGGCATGGGCTGAGGGATAGGCTCATCCATCTAGAGTGTGTCGCCTCCCTCAGCCCAGCCATGAAATGGTTTGCCCTAGCGGGCCTAAATTTTTATATAACCTAACTTAACAAAATATGTGTCCTAGGGAAAATAACACTATATATAAATTCTCCTATTTATACAAGGCTTTTATTAAACATTAAAAGTTTAATGTTTACAAATTAAACTTTCTCTTAAAATTCTTTTCTATGGTTGTTCATAAACCCTATCCTTAAACATAAAAAGTTATAAATTGAATGATAATTGTTATACTAGTATTGTAGTGGTCTAAACTTAGTTTAATTAAAAATATAATTCAATTAACAAGAATTTAAACATAGCTTAAGACACTGAATGAAAATATTTACAACACATTTGAATTAATTGCAACATGTTTTGAATTCCTTATTACATTACAAAATTACCAATGTATAACTCAAAACATTTCTCTATTCCCTTTTAAATTTCATGGGTTTGAAGTAGTTTTATAATTTTCTTTCATTAATAATATAATTATTTGGATAACAAAAATATAATCATATGTTTTCAATTAATTGACCAATGAGGCCAATGTATATATTTATAGCCATTAGATTTACATGTTTTCATAAGACAACGGTCACATTAGTGTCTTATAAATCCAAAACATAGGGTATCCTAACATTCAAGTTGATTGAAGAAGATGGTTTGCATCATACCTTTGGTGCTTAGTGTGGCCGCAATGGCTTCACCCATTCTTATGTTTATTATGTCAAATTCTAATGATCCATATTACTTTCTTGGTGTTTTCATTGTTTTAATTTGTCTCCCTATAATTCTGATAGGGTTTTTAAAGGGTATATTTGGTTAGTTTGATTTCCCATTTATTCTCAGTTTATTGCAACCACTACGATGTTCTTATTTGAATAAAACTCTTTTTGTCCATTTCGTTTTCTTATTCCATTGCATCATATTATTATTTTTCCATAAGAGATAAGTTTTGTCCGGGTAATAGACAACAATAAAACATAGAAATTACCATTACATGAAACACAAGTTCTTGGGGTGTCACAACTTTACAAGATCACTATCAAGAAAAAATATCTTCTCCCCTATATTGATAAATTATTTTACCAATTATGTAGAGCTCAATATTATCCAAGACTGATCTTCATTTTAGATATCATCAACTAAGGGTAAATAAAGTGGATATACCCAAGATGAAATTTTATACAAGGTATAGACACTATGAATTTATAGTGATTACTTTTGGTATTAATAATTCTCATACTATCTTTATGGATTTAATGAATAGAGTCTTTAGAGACTATCTTGCTCATCTTGTGTTAGTATTTATAGAAGATATTCTTTGTATATTTTAAGAGTAAGGAAGAATTTGAAGTTCACTTTAAGATTGTACTAAAGACCTTGAGAAAGGAAAATATTTATTTAAAATTTACGAAGTGTGAATTTTGGCTTCATAAAGTATCATTTTTGGGTCACATAATCTCAAGAGAGGGGATATCTGTGGATCCAACAAAGATGGAAGTTATTGAATAATGGCCTAGAACAACAATAGTAACTGATATATGAAGATTTATTAGTTTGTATGGATATTATCAACTTTTTGGGAAATATTTCTCATGATTATCTAGTCCACTAACCAAGTTGACTCGACAAGAAGTTAAGTTCATATGGATGGAAGAATGTGAAGAGAATTTCAAGGATCTAAAAAGAAGGTTATTTAGTGAACCTATGCTCACGCTACCCTATATTAGAGAAAGGTTTGTGATCTATAGGGATGCTTCCAAGAATGGTTTGGGATGTGTTCTCATGAAAAATTATATCGTGATATCTTATACCTCATTAAAATTGAAAACCCATGAGAAAAATTACCCAACTCATGATTTGGAGTTAGTTGTGGAAATTTTTTCATTAAATATATGGAGTAATTGTCTTTTTAGATAAATATGCAACATATATACTGATCATATGAGTTTAAATAATATTTTCATTCAAAAGGATCTGAATATGTGCCAAAGAATATGGTTAGATTTGATTAAATATTATGACTTCTCAATACATTATGACCCTAGAAAAGCGAACAAGGTGGGAGATGCTTTGAGTCGAAAGGACTATGATAGCCTATCTATGATGAGGATCATAAAAGATCCAATATTTATGGATTTGAAAAGGATGGATCTATAAATCATAAAGTAAGGGGAGAAATATTATTTTTCTCAAATGAATGTTCAACCATATATACAAGGGAAGATTAAGGAGGTGTAGAAGGATACTGTAGAGCTGCAAAAGAAGGTGAAAAATGAACCTACGTTCAACCTTGATTATGATGGAATAATAAAGTTTAGGAACATTTATTATGTCCCTCACATACTATAATTAAAGAAGGATATGTTGGATGAGGATCATATTTCATTATTCTCTATTCATTATAGAAGCACAATGATATATTGGGACCTGAAATAGTAATTCTGTTGGGATAGAATGAAGAAAGATATTTCATAGTATCTTTTTTATGCTTATTTTTTTATAAAATTAAGGACGAGTGATAGAAGTCTAAGGGGTTGTTACAAACATTACCCATACCTAAATGTAAATGTGAAAATATAACCATGGACTTTGTCATCGAACTTCCAAAAACATCTAAAGACCATAATGCAATATGGGTTATAGTTGATCACCTTATGAAGTCTGCACACTTCAATGATATCACAGAAGAATTATCACTTCATTAACTTTCTAGAATATATATTAAGGAAGTGGTAAGATTGCATGGAGTACTACTTTCCATTATATCTGGCTGGGATCCAAGGTTTACCTCTAAGTTATGGAGAAGTGTTCAGTAGCCTATGGATACAAAGTTAAGTTTCAGTGCTACTTATCATCCTTAGACAAATGGTTTGTTTGGAAGGAAAATTCAAACATTAGAAGACATGTTGAGATCTTTATCTATTTATTTAAAAGTTGTTTGTGATCAAAACCTACCTTTGGTAGAATTTTCTTTCAAAAATATCTTTCACTTCAGTATTCAGATGGATCCTTATGCATCCCTTTATGGTAATAAGTGAAAAAATACAACATTTTGGAATAATTTATGGAAATAATGATATTGGGACCTGATCTATTAGAGGAGATGGAAGAGAAGGTTAGATATATTCAACAACACAGGAGATCAGATCAGAATCAACAAAAAAGTTATGTTGATAATCGATGAAAGAACCTAGAGTATAAAGTGGGTGATAAGGTATTTCTATGAATATCTCCCTCGATGTGAGTGATTATATTTAGAAATAAGGGAAATATAATCCCTAGTTATATCCTTAATTTTGAAATTATTTATCATTTTAGGAAGGTATCTTATTGATTGGAGCTTCTACTGTGTAACACCCCCAAATGATAAATGGTTAAATGACTAAATGATATGACTCATGTCAACAAAGTGCACCTTCATTTTTAGGATCATGTCTGATTAAAACTCCATAGTTACACGTGTTTGGCCATAAGTAGTGATTAGGATGGGTGACCTTCTGGGAAGTTTCTCAGGGGACCAGTTGTGTGTGAGTGAGGAAAAAACACACTGGAAAGGACATGTGTTGGCCTGTTGGGACAATCATTAGTCAGATGACCTGTTCGGGCACGTGGGTTGTAACGAACCGTTTTTTTAGAGCGGATAAAATGCGAAGGTTTTGGAACTTTTCTTTTATTAGTGGGTCAGTTTTAAAACCGAGCTTCGGAATGAGGTCCCAAGTTCTGGAGCCGTTTTAAGTGGTGATATCGTACTGCGCGCGGTAGGTTTAACCATGCAGGTCAGCTGTACGGGGTACCCCGAGCATCCGGTAGCAGGCGCGCGGGCTGCACACGGTTTTTCAGGCGGTGCGGGTAAAACCGTGCGGGTTGTGTGTGTTTTAGTTTTTTGATTAAAATTAAAATAAAAGAAAATAAATAAATTAAAATTAAAACCCTACACTAACACTCCCTCCCCTTCTTTCATCCAGGACACCTGCACACCCCCTCCTCTCCCCTCAGCCGCGCGCGCGACCCCCCCTCCACGGCGCCGCCTCCTTCCCCCGTTTTCTTCCAGTTTTTAGTGATTTCATCATCCAAATCTCCAGGGTGAGTCTTTCTCTCCCTTATCCTCCCTGTTTCCAACTTCTTTTCGACCTAATCGGCACCTAGTGAGGTTCGGTCGAACCCTAGGTTGGGGTCAGTTTTTGATTTTGTTCCTTTTTCTTGTTTCGCCTGCTCTAGGGTTATGCGGAAGGTCTCGTGGGACCTCGTGGGTGCGCGTTGGGTGTCCACCGCCGAAGGCGAGGCGGTTTGCGGTGTTTTTGGTCTGCCGGTTGGTTTCTGAGGTAAGGTTTCTACCCATTTTTGGTTTTCACAGCCTCTAAATTAATTTATCAGGTTGTTTTAGAGGTTCCTGGTTGGTTTGGTTCAGTGCGTTTGAGTTTTGGAATGGTTTCGGGTTGCCGGATCTTAGGAGACTCACCTGTGCAGGCATAGGTACGTATTTATATGTACGTGGGTTCTCCCGGTGTGCGTATATTTTTCCATGGTAGCGAATATACATGTATGGGGCTAGTTGTCCCCATTACATATATAAAAAGTGCCTGTGCAGGTGAGCGGAGACAGGCTTATGTGTATAAGCATATGTGTAAGGATCCTCTTGCGCATGCTCATGGCCATGTGGAGCATGTGCATAGAGTCTAGGTGTCCTTATACATATGTGAAATCACATATGCCTCGTGGGGGAGCAGCTGCGGCAGATTTAGTTAGAAAGCTCCAAGATCCGGAGTGGACAGATGGATCCACCTGGAGGTAGGGCCCCTCTCCTTGCCCTTTAAATTTAAGTAAAGTAATAGTGAGTTTAATATTGCACTTAGCATTTTAATTATGCAAGTTTAATTCCGATTAAATGATTCTGTACAAATCGTTTGAATTTCTGGAATAAGATAAAAGAGGTTGCTTGGTCACTAAACTAACGATTTAATAATAAAACCCCTATTTCGAGGTGCGCTGCCTTCAATATAAAAAATGTAGCAATAGAATTTCATGATTGCCTTCCATATTGTTTGGCTTCTTAACTTTGTTAAGTGTTGAATGAGTTTTAAAGTAAATGCTAAATATCACTAAATGAATTTTTTAATAAAGTAATGACATGTTTTCTAATAAAACTCCTCCAATGGAGGTGAGCTGCCTTCAAAATAAACGTGTAGTAGTAGATTTATTTTTTGTGATTGCTTGATTAAATGTCTTATGAATCTTTATGCTTGACATTAGACTTGATAAATGACATGCTTGTACTTGTACCTTACTGGTTACCTCAAATGATGTTGCTTCTTGAAAAATAATAAATGAGCCATGGCACCTCCTAAGTTCATGGGTTAACATGTAATTAGAACTTTTAGGGTAGGGTGTTTACCCTCTTCCCTATACTTTGGCGCTTATGTCGTGCCACATCTTGTGCCGTTTGTCGCAACCTTCCGGCGATACCTCATTATTTCTTATTGAAATTCTTGGTTGGTTCTCTCATTCCCATTGTGGCCTTCGTTTATGGTGAAACCCATCCTAGGTGCTCGCCTTTCCCCTTGGCCACCCCTTTGGGTGTGCCCCGCCTAAATTCTCCTTTTTCCTTGTTCTTTAAGTTATAAATTTAATGTAATAGTTTTAATTGAATGTCTTTCTTGAGCAAGTTTGTTAGCTTGTACCATTTAATGTCATTAATCACCTACCATAGAAGCATGTTGATGCCATACTCTTTTGTTTACCTTCTATTGCTCGTGCAAGTTCCAGAATGTTGAAAAAGGATAATTAATTATGAGAATTGATTATAAAAAGTTGAGATCTGATTTGGATAATTAAATGTGAAGAATTAATTATGAAATGAGAATTGTGTCGACTAATTAATTAATTGATAAATGGTATAAATGAGATTCTGGGTCCTAGACATGGTGTTCTAGATCGATTTAAACGTTGGGTTTGGACATGGCGTTCCTTCCCAATGGTTATCCAAGCTTGTGATATAAGGTGTTAGACATGGCGATCTACACCAAATGTGATACGGGGTGTTAGATATGGAGATCTACACTGAATAATTATCTAGGTGTTAGACATGGCGATCTACACCAAATGTGATTTGAGGTGTTAGACATGGCGATCTACACCAAATGAGAATTGGGGTGCTTGACATGCCATTCAACGCCAAACGAATGATAATAATGATTTATGAAAAGAATGAGAGATGTGGGTAAAACCCGAGTGAATTGTGATCAAATAAAGAAAGGTAAGAATGAATGGATTTCCAGTCTAAGTTGAAATGATAAGTGAATAAATAGAGTAAGTGAGAAAAATGATAAAAAGTGTTTTTTTGCTTGAACCAAATTTACTTGTGTTGTTTTAAACAGGTTCCTATCCCGGCTATGGGCCGAAGTAGGTATTGCCGTCAAGTGTCCTTTTTGGAACCTGGACGGGCGTTTATTGTTTGTATTGTGTCGTTATTGTTCGAAAATACCAGAACTTTGTTTAATTATATTTCATGGTCTAGAGTGGGATAGACCCCGGTGGTTCCGGACTACTGAGATATATATCTCACACCCTACTTGGGCCGCCATTGCACTGGGGTACCCGAGTAGATTCCATTTGGTTGCAGGACCTTGTTTTTGTTGTTTCTTGTACTTGGAGTTAGGAGCAAAGGACCGAGTTGGGGCTCGGGATGCTCATGGAGATCGCCCTCGGGGCTTGAGACTTTTGTTCATTTACTTCTGCATTAATGTGTAAGTATGTCGCGTGATTTAATGCTTCCATTGTATCATTATCATGTCATGCATGCATCTCTTATATAAACTGTCGTTCGCCACTTTTATTCAAACCTTATAAATGAAAAATGTTTTCCGCTGATTTCTTATTAATATTTACACTACTTCTGTTGCTGTATTTTTGGCCCCTTTTCTCCACTTTGATAAGAGGGTATAGTCTCCCCCCTGACTTACCTTACACCCTTTCCGCTAGTCGGAAACCTCTGGCGTAAGGGAAGACGCGCTTGAGGCCATGTCGCGGGCCGGCTCAGGTGACCCGGGTGTCCGGTTTGGGGTCGACCTGGGTTGGTTCGTGACAAAATAGTATCAGATGAGGTTTCTTTCTTTTCATTGTCTTATTGTTTTGGGATTGGTAGATAAGAAATTAGGAATGTGTCGGCGCTTGGGTAATAGCCATGTCTGGGACTGATCACCCCACGTACGTTAAATGACCAAGTGGCCAGGGCTGGGAGTTGATGTTCATGTTGTTTGTTGTTACAGTTGATGTGATTTCAGCTTGGGTAAATGTTGTACTTTCCACTGCTTATTTGTTTATGAAGAGGTTTTGAAAAATTTCCTTGGCCCGATATGGCCAGTAAATTTCATTGCATGCATCATATTAGGCACTTATAGATTCACATGTCATGCATATGTGCCATGCCATGTAGTTGCATTAGTAAGATGCCTGCTGATTTTGATTGTGTGCCTTGAAAATATGTCATGTATGGATTTATTTAGCACACCTCTTTAGAAAGCATGTTTCGGTGATAGTTAACATGTTTGGGTGATAATATGTCATGTTTTCTATCTTTCTTATGTGTCATGCTCTATTTTATAGCATGTTTTAGTGATTTCAGCTTGTTGCTTTGTGTTAGCTGTTTGTAGTGGCTTGTTAGCTTTCTGGAAAGTGCTTGGTTGCTTTGGATGAAATTGTTGGTTGCGATTACAAAAGAGCCAATTTTCCATTATAAGGTGTATGGGCGCCTTATAATTGGGAAAAGGGTAAATCGTGTTTTCGAACTTTTTAAAAGATGGCTACTAATGTTTAAAGGTTAAATGTTGAAGAGGAAGTTTTTTACAGCTTGCCTGTTTTTCCCGTGGGGCGTTATTTGAAAACCAAGTACTTTGTTGTGAAATAGTACTTGTGGGTTTGTTAAAATCTTCTTTCAAATGATTAAAGGTTGAAATGAATTAATGAAATGGATAAAATGGAAAGGGGGTTTTGAGCCTAGTAATACTTGTTTTGCATGACCAAGAGTTAGGGTCGACATGTGTGCTTCGTAAGGGACTAGCTTGTGCTAGGTAGTACCCTTAGAGCTTGAGTTGCCTTGTTTTCGGTGTGAGCTTATGATGTGGTGATCGTAGTTCGAGGAAATCCCCATGCGTTAAATTGTTTCAAAAATAGCGCGCCGATGAGCGGCTAGTTCTTGCGACGACATGGACACTCCTAAGGTGGGTAGTGTCGCATGCGTTTTGGTTTTCATGTCGGTGATTGCTTGGATGCACGACTTTGATAAGGTTGGCAGTGTGCGCAACACTTTAGAAACTCCGTTAGTGCGGGAAGAGTTTCAGTGGTTAAGCTTCGACGAATACGAATGCCTCAGGTGGTATAGGCATCAGAGTTTGGTCCGATTGATCTTCTCAGCGACCTTGGTTTAATCTTAGTGTACTCTACTAGATGATACGAGCATGTCCCCCATCTTGACAACGTCTTGGATGCACTAAGATAGTGTCGGTTATATGTCGCACTAAAGTTTAAAAGTTGTTGGATTGTTTCTTAATCTCTCTCTGGTTGTGTGTGGGATGCACAGTTTCTTGGAGTTACGATTCGTGCTGAGGCACGATAGTTTTATAATAGTCTTGTGATGTCTTAACTTGAGAATATCACCGAAGGTCGTGTAAGGACTTTGGTGTACGCGTAGTCGATAACGGAACAGTTTTAAAAGCATGTCATCGGTTTAAGGGCGAGTGTGAATTTCGGGTCGGTGATGTCTTTCGAGGAAATATTTCGTGACCAATTTTATTTGGTTGATCGTGATTTGATCATTTTATTTGGTTGAGGTCCCTATAATGGCCTCAGATGTATGCTATTCTTTGATGTTTCAGTTGTAACGGGAGCGTTGGCTCGAATTGTAAAGGCTTAAGTGCAGTCTTCTTAGAAAATGCTTAAAGGTGCATTGGGCGTTGGAAACACAATACGACCGGTTGAATGAAACTTCACGACCCTTGTAGGTCGGGTGATGTTTTCGTTGTTTTCCGAAGGCTTCTCGGGGATGAGAAGTTTTTTTAGGTGGGTAGTTTGTAACGAACCGTTTTTTTTAGAGCGGATAAAATGCGAAGGTTTTTGAACTTTTCTTTTATCAGAGGGTCAGTTTTAAAACCGAGCTTCAGAACGAGGTCCTCAGTTCTGGAGCCGTTTTAAGCGGTGATATCGGACTGCGCGTGGTAGGTTTAACCGTGCGGGTCAGCCGTGCGGGGTACCTCAGGTATCCGGTAGCAGGCGTGCGGGCTGCACACAGTTTTAGGCAGTGCGGGTAAAACCGTGCGGCTTGGGTGTGTTTTAGTTTTTTGTTTAAAATTAAAATAAAAGAAAATAAATAAATTAAAATTAAAACCCTACACTAACACTCTTGCCCCTTCTCTCGGCCAGGACACCCGCACACCCCCCTTTTCTCCCATTAGCTGCGCGCGCGACCCCCCCCCCCCCTCCACGGCGCCGCCTCCCTCTCCCGTTTTCTTTTGGTTTTTGGCGATTTCATCCTCCAAATCTACATGGTGAGTCTTTATCTCCCTTATCCTCCCTGTTTCCGGCTTCTTTTCGACCTAATCAGTGCCCGGTGAGGTTCAGTCGAACCCTAGGTTGGGGTCAGTTTTTGATTTTGTTCATTTTTCTTGTTTCGGCTGCTCTAGGGTTATGCGGAAGGTCTATCGGGACCTCGTGGGTGCGCATTGGGTGTCCGCCGCCGAAGGCGAGGCGGTTTGCAGTGTTTTCGGTCCGCCGGTTGGTTTCTGAGGTAATGTTTCTACCCGTTTTTGGTTTTCGAAGCCTCTAAATTAATTTATCAGGTTGTTTAAGAGGTTCCTGGTTGGTTTGGTTTAGTGTGTTTGAGTTTTGGAATGGTTTCGAGTTGCCGGAGCTTAGGAGACTCACCTGCACATGAATAGGTACGTATTTATATGTACGTGGGTTCCCCCGACGTGCGTATATTTTTCCATGGCAGCGAATATACACGTACGGGGCTAGTTTTCCCCATTACATATATAAAAAGTGCTTGTGCAGGTGAGTGAAGACAGGCTTATGTGTATAATCATATGTGTAAGGATCCTCTTGCGCACGCTCATGGCCTTGCAGAGCGTGTGAATAGAGTCTATGTGTCCTTATACTTATGTGAAATCACATATGCCTCGTGGGGGAGCAGATGCGATAGCTTTAGTTAGAAAGTGCCAAGAGCCAGAGTGGACGGATGGATCCACCTGGAGGTAGGGCCCCTCTCCTTTCCCTTTAAATTTAAATAAAGTAATAGTGAGTTTAATATTGCACTTAGCATTTTAATTATGAAAGTTTAATTCCGATTAAATGCTTCTTTTCAAATTGTGTGAATTGCAGGAATAAGATAAAAGAGGTTTCTTGGTCACTAAACTAACGATTTAATAATAAAACCCCTCTTTCGAGGTGCGATGCCTTCAATCTAAAAAATGTAGCAATAGAAATTCATGATTTCCTTCCTTATTGTTTGTCTTCTTAACTTTGTTAAGTGTTGAATGAGTTTTAAAGTAAATACTAAATATCACTAAATGAATTTTTTAATAAAGTAATGACATGTTTTCTAATAAAACTCCTCCAATGGAGGTGAGCTGCCTTCAAAATAAACGTCTAGTAGTAGATTTATTTTTTGTGATTGCTTGCTTAAATGTCTTATGACTCTTTATGCTTGACATTATACTTGATAAATGACATGCTTGTACTTGTACCTTACTGGTTACCTCAAATGATGTTTCTTCTTGAAAAATAATAAATGAGCCATGGCACCTCCTAAGTTCATGGCTTAACATGTAATTAGAACTTTTAGGGTAGGGTGTTTACCCTCTTCCCTTTACTTCGGCGCTTATGTCGTGCCACATCTTGTGCCGCTTGTCGCAACCTTCCAAAGATGCCTCATTATTTCTTATTTAAATTCTTGGGTGGTTAGCTCATTCCCATTGTGGCCTTCGTTTATGGTGAAACTCGTCCTAGGTGCTCGACTTGCCCCTTGTCCACCCCTTTGGGTGTGCCCCGCCTAAATGCTCATTTTTCCTTATTCTTTAAGTTATAAATTTAATGTAATAGTTTGAATTGAATGTCTTTCTTGAGAAAGTTTGTTATATTGTACCATTTAATGTCATTAATCACCTACAATAGAGGCATGTTGATGACATACTCTTTTTTTTACCTTCTATTGCTCGTGCAAGTTCCAGAATGTTGAACAAGGATAATTAATTATGATAATTGATTATAAAAAGTTGAGATCTGATTTGGATAATTAAATGTGAAGAATTAATTATGAAATGAGAATTATGTCGACTGATTAATTAATTGATAAATGGTATAAATGAGATTTTGGGTCCTAGACATGGTGTTATAGACCGATTGAAACGTTGGGTTTGGACATGGCGTTCCTTCCCAATGGTTATCCAAGCTTGTGATATAAGGTGTTAGACATGGCGGTCTACACCAAATGTGATACGGTGTGTTAGACATGGCGATCTACACTGAATAATTATCTAGGTGTTAGACATGGCGATCTACACCAAATGTGATTCGAGGTGTTAGACATGGAGATCTACACCAAATGAGAATTGGGGTGCTTGACATGGCATTCAACACCAAACGAATAATAATAATGATTTATGAAAAGAATGAGATATGTGGGTAAAACTCGAGTGAATTGTGATCAAATAAAGAAAGGTAAGAATGAATGGATTTCCAGTCTGAGTTGAAATGATAAGTGAATAAATAGAGTAAGTGAGAAAAATGATAAAAAGTGTTTTTATGCTTGAACCAAATTTACTTGTGTTGTTTTAAACAGGTTCTTATCCCGGCTATGGGCCGAAGCAGGTATTACCGTCATGTGTCCTTTTTGGAACCTGGACGGGCGTTTATTGTCTTTATTGTGTCGTCATTGTTCGAAAATACCAGCACTTTGTTTAATTATATTTCATGGTCTACAGTGGGCTAGACCCCGGTGGTCCCGGCCTACTGAGATATATATCTCACACCCTACTCGGGCCGCCATTGCACTGGGGTACCCGAGTATATTCCATTTGGTTACAGGACCTTGTTGTTGTTGTTTCTTGTACTTGGAGTTAGGAGCAAAGGACCGAGTTGGGGCTCGGGATGCTCATGGAGATCGCCCTCGGGGATTGAGACTTTTGTTCATTTACTTCTGCATTGATGTGTAAGTATGTCGCGTTATTTAATGCTTACATTGTATCATTAGCATGTCATGCATGCATCTCTTATATAAACTGTCGTTCTCCACTTTTATTCAAACCTTATAAATGAAAAATGTTTTCCGCTGCTTTCTTATTAATATTTACACTACTTATGTTGCTTTATTTTTGGCCCCTTTGCTCCACTTTGATAAGTGGGTATAGTCTCCCCTGACTTACATCACACCCCCGCCGCTAGTCGGCAACCTCTGGTGTAAGAGGAGACGCGCTTGAGGCCATGTCGCGGGCCGGCTCAGGTGACCCGGGTGTCCGGTTTGGGGTCGACCTGGGTTGGTTCGTGACATGGGAGGACCCCATGTTGGGGACCATGTGTCTGCGGGACAACTGGTGGGAGGGTCCCAGTTGTCACATCTTTTATCAGTGGTGGTACCCAGCCTTAAGTGCAGCGCACTGCCTGGGATGAGATGTAGGGCCCACAATGAGGACGTTGTGCTCTAAAGGGAAGGGGGAGTGATTGTAACACCCCAAAATGATAAAGGGTTAAATTACAAAATGATATGACTCATACCAACAAGGTGAACCTTCCTTTTCAGGAGCCTGTCTGATTAGAACTCCACAGTTAAGCGTGTTTGGCCTGGAGTAGTGATCGGGATGGGTGACCTTTTGGGAAGTTTCCCAGGGGCCCAGTTGTGTGTGAGTGAGGACAAAACACATTGTAAAGGACATGTGTTGGCCTGTGGGGACAGTCATTAGTCAGATGACCCGTTCAGGCATGTGGGTGGACCCCATGGTGGGGACCACATGTTTGCGGGGCAACTGGCGTGAGGGGCCCAGTTGTTACACACTTAATCTCTCTCAAGTTTATAATGTGTTCCATGTATCTCTACTAAGAACATACATTCCTGATCCTTCACATATAGTAAACTCATTAGTCATACTACTGGAGCAAGATCATTATTATGATTAACAGTCAATAGAGATTATAGATCGTAGAGAGAAATTTCTATAAAACAAGACCAATCATTTGGTTAAATTTTTATGGTGGAACCACCAATTTGAGGAAGTTACATAGGAACTTGAGGATGTGATGAGGTAGAGGTATCCTCATTTTTTTGTATCCAAGTGAAAAATATAAAGAGATAAATTCATTTTAATGGGGGTATAAAGTAACACTCTAATATTTTAATAAATATTTCTCATTAAATAATTTTATTTCTTCAAGAGCTTGTGTTTCATGCAGCTGTGAGTTTAAATGAACTATGAGACACTATTAGTATAAAATGATTGTTATTACCTAGACATTAAATTGTAAGGAATAAATTTGAATGGATTATTTATGAAATAAATATAAATTTCCAAATCTATATGTATGTATTGGTAAGTTCTTATAAAATGATCAAACAATTTTTAGTAAAATCACTTCATTCATAAAAAAATACATGCTTTCTTAAAAAAATGAGTTTTTCTTATTTTTATTAATTTTTAGAAGTTTTATAAAATATATTTGATAAAATTAATTTCATTTCTAAATTAAAAACTTAAAAATTATCTTAAAATTATTTTTTTATAATTTTCTTAAAAAAATATATTTTTTAAGGAATAGTGAAAATACTGATTTTTATTAAAAACTATATTTTCTTTTAATTTCATTAGAATGAATTTTTTTTTGGATCAGTTTTAAATTTTAATAGTTAATTTTTATTTAAAATAATCCATCTTTCATTTTTAAAATTATTTTATAGACAAATTTTTTATAAAAACATTTTATGTTTTTTCTAAAAAATTGCTTTTTATGACAGTTTAACAATTTTATTTTAAATTTAATTATTAAAATTATATGATTTGAATTTTTAAAAATAGATTCAAAATTTGGATTCATAAGTTCCAAAATTAGTGAATATGACTCTTTTATTTTTGGCCAATATGAATTGTAATGTTGGTAAATTTTGTTACCACAGTAAAGGGTAAATTGAGTAATTTAAGTTAAAAATTAAATTAAAAATACTATAAAATGACTCTAACACGTGAAAAATTTTATTGGATGAATACAATTTAACCATTAACACATTAGGATCAAAATAAAGTTTTTGAATGGACACTTTTCCATGGAAAAGACTTATATAATATTTAAATCAATGATAGTCACAAAATGTCACTTTCTTTGTCTTTAATGTCCCTTATGTGTCCACATGGGGAAAAAATTATGTTATGAATGAATATAACTTTAAATTTTTAACTTAATAAACATATTTTTATGATATAATTTTTTTTTTACTTTTTAGGTAACTTAGATGAAATTATTGTATTTATAATATTTAATTTAATAAGAATTTAAAGATGTCACATTCATGTTTTAAAAAGTATATAATTTTTTATATAGTGTTACACAATAGATATATTCTAATATAAATATTATTATTAAATATATATGATTTAACTTAGTCATGGTATTTTATTTTTAACTTTTAGTGAACAAATAAGTGTATTAAATAATTAAACAACACTAATGTAGTAATTATTTTATTAATGGAAATATCAAATAAATGCTACTAAAAATATTATAATAAATATTATTTGAGATAATTAATATGATAAAAAATTTATAGATTATCTTGACCTATTATGGATATAATAAAATATTTTTTTCAAAGTTAAATTGTTATTTTTATATTTTTAAAAGACCATTTAATGAATATTGTCAAAATTGAAAATAACAATATTTTATTAAAATTATATTTTCTTCAATTATTTAAAATTTATAAGACATATATTTTAAAAAATTGATTCGAAAATGTTATAAATTATTCATTTATTATTTAATTTTCATCACATAAGTAAAATTTACAACCTTTTAATAACGAACATTTATTACCATAATTATAATTAAAATAAGTTAACTATGGGTTAATCAAAATGAGAAGGTTTAAAATGGTAAAAAAACTTGTATAAAATCTATTGGTTGATAATATTACAACATTATATCATATTATCTTAATAAAATTCATTTTTTTATTTATATTCAGATTGATTTTTTTGTAAATTAATATTTTGAGTAAATTCCAAAAGTGTCCCTCGCCTCAATTATTAAAGGGCACCTCCTCCCTCACTTCTTCACATCACGTTGAGCATTGAAGATTGACCATAGCCTAAATATTTTCATTCTAAACTTCCATAGTCACATTATATAGGTTCTGGTCTTCTCAAAATACCAACCCCAGTGTCCCTAAGAGGATATCTAAAGGATGTTCTCCAAAAAGAGGTAATCATCCTTACCGATTCATTCAAGAACATTTATTCTTCTACTTACACTTCTTGTGTTATTTCCATTATAAATTAATAAATATGGTATCACATATTTTATGATATGTTATTATGATTATGGAACAACCATAATCCATATTTTTTCATCTTATAAAAAATAAAATCATTGTGTGTGCGTACGTATGGCTTGCCGTCTCCACGCTGTGGTGTAATATGGTTTTAATCACTACTTTATTTGGATGGGTATAATGATGTAAATAATATATATATATATATTATAATTATAAAACTATATTTATTCTAGAATAAAATAGATACCATATATTTTCTTACCCTTTTACTATTAAGGGCATGATAACATCGTGAATGCATACGTACAACTTATCATCTCCATGATGCGATGCAATTAATTTTCCATATTCATCATTAAATAATGGTTATATAAATTTATATAATTAATAAATATGATATATATTACCTTAATATCTTTTTTTAAATGATCTAACTATTTCTTATGAACAATAATTGAGACTTATACGATAAAACATGCATGATAAAATGAAACAGTTAACACCCAAAAGAAGAAGAATAATGAAATATTATTAACAGGTTATAATATGATCACATATGATATCATAAATATAACTATTCTTATTGAATAAGTTAATAACATTATTTAATCTATTATACATGATTTTCTGATAGGTAAAAAGGAAATCATACCTAATGTAAGGGTTAATTTCACAATATCATTATTAATTGAGATTGTTTATATATAAGTATTTATTGGGGAATATTTATCTTACATGTCCATGTTTCTTACATATGTATTCCAAAATATTTTTAATATCATTATAAAAAAATTTAAATTAATTTTTACCTAATTTTGAATTTTCACTAAACATTTTTAAAGGAATCTTTTTGTTGTTTTCCTAACGAGGTACTTTTTGAATTTTTCAAAAAAAAAGTATGAGAAGAATGTTTTTTAACTTATATGACATGAATAATGTTTTTCAATTTCATGATTCATTCATGACATGAAGCTTACCTTATAATCTTATAAGGATATTTTCAAATAAAATTTTTTCTTTTAAAACATTCATGGAATTTAAAGAAAATAGAACGTTTTTAAAGTAAAAATGGATATTTTCCTCAAGAATTATTTTCAAGTAATATCTCAAAATTATTTTCCATATAAGATAAAATTATTTGATTTTACTTATGTATTAATGGAGATATTTTTCAAGTATATTATCTCTTTTATTCTTATAGTTGGTTTTTGTTTATTATGGAATGATATTTATGTAACCAATTTCTTTTCCATGGGTTATGTTATGATGGAATGATGTTTATGAAAACCATTTTTTATATGGAATATAATATGATGAATGATTTATGTTATTTTAGAACACATATGTATGGTTTTCATTATGTGATGTTTGGGACTTATATCTACCTCCAATTAGTTGGGTAAATGTTTATATCTCATGATATATGTGGGACTAGAATGAGAAATGATCTTGGTTTAGTAATACAGGGCTGGAATGGCGAGTGAACCCAGTTCAGTAAAGGACTTTGTCCACTATTATGGTCTTATTAGTGGGCCTTGAAAAATATGAAAATGATTTTCTATTCTTATATATATTCTATAATTCCATTTATTATGTCATTCTCTTAAAGAATATGTTCTTTGATTCTTTATAAAATTCTATGAATTATTCTATGACATGATATTATGATCTTTGATATGCAGGATAAAATTTTCAAATGTTTATTTTATGTTCTTTTGTATTATTATTATGATATGATTGAAATCTCTCCTTTTTACCCTTACTGAGCATCTGATCTCACCCTATTTCATGTTTCTTTTTCCCATGATATGAATAAAGGTATTAAGTAAGATGTATCAAAAAGGGTTATAGTTATGAAGTAATTAGTGGGAGATGATATAGATGTTTTATGAACTAGTTGTTTATATTTATTAGTTTCCAAATACAATAAACCTACACAGTTATGGTGTGATTTAGTTATGTTATGTAATGAATATTCTTCTATTTAGATTTAATATTTATGTATTAATAGTACTAGTTTTTATATTAGAACCCAAACAAACCATAATATTTGGTTTTTAAAATCAACATCTCCTATAAAATGAGAGCCCAAATTTCAATATACCCCTTTAAATAAAAATTCCACATCCATTTTAACCCTTAAAAACAACTTTAACTAGTTTAAAAACAAAATAATTTTTGATTTTATAATGAAATCATCCACATAAAAATGATTCATAAAACTAAATATCGTTTTACAGACAACCCATATGTCCTAATTTCAAATAGGAACCATTTTTCTTATAAAATACATTTTTTTCACACAAAAACCAATTTCATATTACATATTTCATTTTATAAAAACATTCATTGAATAAACCCATCAAAAAATCCAATACAATAATTACAACATATCATAAGACCTACCTTGACCCTTTTCCCATTTATTTATCCATGTGTAGTAATCTAATCTCATGGATTCTAAATAGAAAAAACAACCATGATGAGGAACCATTCTCAAATTGGTCACAAGTATGATGTCCATGTGTGAATCATGCAATGGTCTCTAGAATAAGTTTAGTGTCAAGTGATTGGTTTTTGTATGGTTTTTAATACCCGACAAGCCATCCCCACATTATGATCCCCTCTTCTGTATTTATCCTAAAACACTCAATATGATACCAAATATACTCAAGATATAAAAATTAGAATCAACACACCAACACCATAATCATAAAATCAACATCCTACAAATCTATTAAACAAAAATACAAAATCAAATAAAAAACTCAACTACCTATGGAAATTTGAATCTCAGAGAGAGAAAGAGATCATGACACTATCCCAAAAACAACCTTTTGAGTTTTGAAATAATTATCTCTATGCTACCATATTCTTAAATATCCATATAGTTATTAGATAACTTAGTATCTCGTTTTGATAGAATTTTTAATGAACTGGATCTTGGTTCTATCTAACTCGGTGCTTGAACTCGCCCACTACTAGCCTAAAGGGTGTTCCCAATCTCCATGATCTGGAAACCAGTTCATAGGAATCATGGAACATACCTTGGGAATAATTTCAACCTCATAAAAAAGACAAATAAAGCATGAAAATAAAAAAAAATATCCATACAAACATGGTATAGTAAATAAACATCAATATTAGAAGTAAAATTGAATCATGAAAGAGTATACAATGGAAAAAGATAAATATTAAACCAAAGGATGAAATATAATAAGACAAAGGCATCACACCACTCCAACATGCCTCCACATGACCCATGGTCACTATTCAAAATCGACATGTCTCCCTCCGCAGATCAATAGAAAATAATAAAACTAGAATAAACATGGGCCTATAAAACATAGGTATGAGATAAAAATCCCCAAAGCTCACCACCCACTCAATCTTTATAGTCACTTTTATATTATATCATATAAATTCTAGTTTTAAATAAATAATAAAAATATAAATTTTCTATAACTATTTACATAAATAAAAAACATCACGTCAATTTTTTTTAAAACACTTTCCCTTTATTTTCATTAAATGAAAAAAAATCACTTGGAATTCACTTTTCCCTCGGCTGAAGCCTCTTTTTATAAAAAACCATTTCAAAGTCTCACTTTAAAACCATTTAATAAATACCCATTCTGAAAAACACATTAAAAACTCCAATGATTTTTTTCAATTTCAAAGGGTTTACAAATATCCCTGAAAAAACTAATTTTAAGTAAAAATAGGCACAACATCCTAACACTATATATTAAAAAACACACACATTGAATTTTAAAAAATAAACCATTCACACCTTATTATCAAAATACTATAAAAGCCCTCTGTAATACATCCTTTTAATTTTAAGTAACACACCTTTCAAACCCATGATAAAATAGTTTTAAAACATATTAAAACCAAACTTTTTTCCTTATTCAATAACTTTCACAAAATTGCTTTTCAAAATCATTAGAATAGTAAACCACAATATATGGATGAAGGAATATAAAAAAATAGGGAAAAAATCATTAATGTCGCGTGAAAAAAAGAGAAATAAACAAAAAAAAATAGATAGGTTCCATGAAATCACACTTGAATCAAGGGATACAATCAAGGAAAAAAGATAAATCCCCTAAAATTATCAAAAATAGGATCTAGTGCTATAAGAAACTCCTTAAGACTCGAGTAATAAAAACATAAATCAATGATGAGGAACTTAGGATTAAACTACTAAACCTTTCATGTACTAGTGGTCCTGTAAAAATCATCGGTCTCTATCATGACCATGGGATAAAAATCAACCATAGGTCCTTCTAATACATTTTGAGACCATATATAACATCCCATCATCTCAATTGGTCTGACAAGGTCCTTCCTTATGTATCACACTCTATGCTAGGGATTACACTCATGTAAATCACATACTATAACACCCTGAGTTTTAGTGAATTAATTTTAATAAATTAAATTTCCTTGATAGCTTTCATTATAGACAGAACCAAGTTAAGCTTGCGCTACATGCAATATTAAGTTAGCTTATGACATTGGGCTTTAACAAAACTGTGATATACTATTAATATTAATATTCAAACGTGACCATTATAACATAGAAATTAAACATAGTGATATGAATATTAATAACTAATTTTTAATTATTAACTATAATAGTTTTATAGAAAGGAAACATATTGATGAAAAAGTACTTAATTTTCGATAAAGTATTTATATGTTTTGAAAATACTATTTTCTCAAAAAAATGTTTTTTATTTATTTTTATGAATATTAATAAAACTAATCTTTCAAAATTTTATAAAATTAATTTGATAAAATAAACTTCATTTTTAAAATTATAATTTCAAAATTATTTAGGGATAATTTTGGGATTTTTCTGATAAGTTTCATTTTTTGATGAATAGTGAAAAATACTTAATTTTAATTAAAAATATGTTTTCTTTTAATTTATTTATAATGTTAAATTATATTTTAAATTGATTTTATAGTAAAATTAGTTAAATTATATATACATTAATCCAATTTAGGTCATTAGAATCAATATTATAGTTAATTTTGATATAAAAACTTTGTAAACTTTCAAAAAATTTCTCTTTTAAAAATTGTATTCACATCTCATTTATAGGAATAGTTTTAAATTAGATTTTTTCAATTATATGAATGGAATTTGTAAAAATATATTCAATATTTTTAATAATTATAATATATATTATCTAATAAGTTTAACTTAATTTTTCCTCAAAATGAATAGTAAAACCAGTAAAAATTATTTACTGTAGTTGAGGTAAACAATGGTTTTACCGTGGTGTTAAACTAGAAAACAAGGGTGAAAAATAA
Source organism: Viscum album (assembly GCA_963277665.1). Taxonomy (NCBI): domain Eukaryota; kingdom Viridiplantae; phylum Streptophyta; class Magnoliopsida; order Santalales; family Viscaceae; genus Viscum; species Viscum album. The sequence goes on from OY728132.1 coordinate 1,082,283,295, forward strand.
CCCAAAACTTATAAAAACCCAATTTTATGGAAATATTTAGACCATTGAACCTCTAAGTTTTGATAATTATCTATCTTAGGACCTTTTAACATTCAAAAAACATGGCAGCACTCAATTCTTTCCAAAAATACCAAGTGTGTCCTCTTCTCCACTTATAAAAGGTCACACCCTACCCTCTCCTATTAAAACCTTAAAAAATTGTGAATCAAATACCTACCCAAATAAATTCCCAAATAAAATACTCTCTTTTTTTAATTCTTAATTTGGGTATAAATCCAACCAAGGAAGAATATTTGTGAAAACCTAAGGAGAATACCTGAAGAAGAGGTAATGTTCATCAGTGAGCATTTTTTGTTTTATTTATTCCTCCTCCCCATTAAATTATTATTATAACATTATGATATAATAAAATTAATATATTCAATATAATTATATTTTATATGTTATATTAATTATCTAAAACCATCTCTACTTCCATAAAATGGGTTATGATATCATTATTCGTGTGTATGATAAACTACCATCTCGCGAACTGATGTCATTCATTTTTCCATTACCACCTCTCAAGGATGTACATAATGATATATTTTTTTTATATAATATATTTATGATATTATTATTATTATTTAATAATTATATCAGATATACCTTTATAATATTGATTTTGGGGGAATATGATAACGTCGCTCGTGTATACAGTGGACTACCGCCTCATGAAGAGATGTGATTCATTCACACTTCACATGGAATGTATTAAGGATGTTTTTAATGAAAATATATGATATATATGAAATAAAATTCTTTTTTAATTATAATATATCATTTACCAATATTTTTTCAATCCCAAAAGAAAATGGAAACAACATTCATGTGTACATACGTCCTACTTTCTCCATGAACAATGTATTTCATTTCCTATCAATAAATTTTATGGATTAATATAAATTAATATATACTGAATATATATTATATTTATATAATTTATTACATTATAGATATTATGTAATAATGATCTAAGTAAGAGGAACAAAATAACAAGACAAAACATACATAAAAAACAAAGCAGTTATTGCCCAAAACATGACTTTAAAATGAAATTGTTAATAAAAATATAATAAAATGTCATAAGAAAATAATATATGGTATGATATACATATATATGTTTATTTTATAAAGTTATAATAAACCTATATTTATGGTACAATAATTTATAATGAGTACGATGAAAGTCAAGACTTAAGGTAAGATATTTCTAGTCTCTCTTTTATTTTTGGGAAATGTATGGGAATTTACCGCTCATTTATTTTGTGTTGTGTATTTAAAAAACCTTTGAAATTTAATGTCATGAATAATTTTTTTCATTATATTTAAATTTTCAATTGATTCAATTATTTATTTTGGATTATGATTCAAAACATTACTAAAGTGGTAAGATTTTTTTCTCATTTTTCCTTCTTTGATACATACATTATGTTTTGAACATATATTCTTTCAATTGATGTATATATACATAATTTGAAATGTATTGTCATGTATTTATTTATACTTATGATATTTTATGTTCAATTTTACATTAGTCCTTTATGTTTTTTAAAATTCAAAGTTACCAAAGTGGTAATGATTTTATGTTACAATCTCATCATTTATCAGGATTGTTTATGATTATGTTTTCAATGATAAAATATTATGATTAATATCTCAAGAAAATACTGAATTTTATTATAATATGTTAATTAATTATATTTTCAATTAATAGTATCATTTTTTCACTTTTTGGTACTTAAAATAATTTAGATTTTTTTTAGAAAATCTAACTTTATTCATCTCTTCGATCAAAAATTTGTTTTCTTCCAAAAACATTTTTTATAAAAATGTTTTCAAAAATGTTTTATTATTATCATATGATGTTTAAAATACATTTTTACCCTTGATTTAATTTAAAAATAATAATTTAATCTTTATTTTTTTTCAAACAATGGTTATTTAGATTTTATTGAAAATGTGGTGGAATATTTGTTTTAACATGTACAAAATGAAAAAAAAAATTACAATCATCATGACCATTATTTTCTCTTAATACTCCTTTATATGTTTTAAAATTTATTTTAAAAGAAAGTTATTTTCAAAATATTTTAGGAAGTTTAGTTTTAAAAATTCATTTTCAAAGAAAAGTCATTTTCCTCAAGAAATTTTCAAAGTGATTTTCCTTTCAAAATCATTCTCTATAGAGTATGACATCCTTTAGGGTTACTTATGATTTACCAAGGATATGATCTAGGTATAAAATTATTATTATTTATATGAATGGATTATGTTTATTATGACATGATTTTTATGAAACATGTTTCTCTTCCATGGTTTATACCATTATAGAACTCTTATGAAACTTTATTCTTTCTCCATGTGTAATGATATGATAAAATGATGAAATGATTATGAAACCTACCTATTTTACATATGTTATAATATGATTAAATATTTATGAAACCCATTTCATTTCATGGGTTATGATATGATTAATGTTTTATGATCTTGTGGAACACATACATATGGTTTTCATTATTGAATGGTGAGACCTATAACTTCCTCCAATGCATTGGGTAAAGATTTATATATCATGAGATAAACATGAATAGAATAGGGAGTGAATCTAGTTTAGTATGTAAATTTTTATGCTTTGATGGTATTGGGATTGAACATTGACTACTATGATGGTTTGAGGAGTGAATCCATTCTACTATGATATCCATGAAAATGAGCCTTAACTAAAATGGAAATTATTTTCTATACTTATGTGTATGCCATAAATCTATGTATTATTCCAATATTATTCTATCATGTCTCATTTTATTTGATTCTTTTATGATTTATGTCTTATTAACTACCAATATGTATTACATGACCCAAAATTATGATCTTTGATATGTAGGGTATGGTTTTAAAATGTTGTGCTTAGGTTCTCATACCCTTATGTTCATGTTAGGCTTACATATCACCATTTTTAACCTTTACTAAGTATTTGGTCTCACTCTTTCTTATGTTTCCTTTCCCTAAGTTCTAAAGAAATGTACTATGTATGATATTTATAATATAGGTGTTAGTTATTAAGATCATATTGGGATATGATGTAGTTTACCTATTGACTAGTTGTTTGTGTTTCAACGTTTCCAAAGAAACAAAACTATTACGGTCCATAGGAATGTGTTTGTTTAATGTAATAAATATTCATAAAAAATATATAATATATATGTATGATAATATTGGTTTATCATAGTTGGTATAATCGTATAGTTTTAGTTAACCTTTGGAAACTTGGATGAGAAAACCTTAGTGACATTCTTAAGGACATGTCTAAGGATTAGTCTAATGATGAGTCAAAGTATAGGAAAATGTCCTGGAATTTTGGAAAAGGTTTGAGCAAGTAGTTTCCAAGAAATTACATCCCTATCTAGATAATATAAGTCGATGTGGATCTAGAGAATAGGTACCTAGGGGTAAGAACTCTGAAAAGGGTGCATTGAGATAGACTTTATTGTCACCTAGAGCATGAAAATGGGCCTTAATACACGACTAGTTTTACACTCCCAGGGATATACTTTGGAAATTAAAAAAATCTTAATGAACCATCATAAAGGATTTAAACAGATGATGACTATGAAAACCTATGCTAAACCTAAGGTGCCATAGATTAAAAAGAAGGTGTCATGATTTAGACATCCTCTAAGTAATTTTTCATGATTATGTAGTTCCTCATTATGATTATTGTTTCTTACACTATAATTTTTGGTTTTAATTAATTGATGGAACATGAAGGAACTATGATAATAATAACACTGATGGACAATTAAATGATTTTCCTTCTAACCATGCAAGTGTTATGGGAGCTAGAATTCAAAATCCCATTGCTATAATCACACAAATTTCTCAAGATATAAATCATGATATACTTTCAAATGAAAAAAGGAGGGAAAAAAATTTGGTTGATTCCTTCATGGGAAAATACCCACCTTATTTCAGTGGGTATTTTAATCCAATAGTTTTAGAACAATGGATGAGTATGACTAAAAATATGTGTTTTGTTCTCTAGTGTTCAGAACATGAAAAACTGATTTTGGTTGTCTACCATTTAGAAGGTGAATCAGATCAATGGTGGATTATTATAAAGAATATAAAGAAACATGATAAAATTGACTACATTGATTAGAATTAGTTCAATAACTTATTTTTTTCATAATTATTTTTCTCGTATTATTTATACAAAGATGGAGAAGGATTTCCTTGAGCTACATCAAAAGGATGGTGAATCTATTGGTACCTATGAAGAGAATTTTACCATACTTTCAAGGTATGATTCTGGTATTATCATCCAACCTAGAAGTAATTTTGATCAGTATTTAGTAGATTAAAACCAAGTATTTGAATGGTGTTATCAATAAGATACTCTAGTAGTTATGAAGAGATTTTTAGATGTGTGATCAATGTTAAAATATAGGTTATAGTTACGTATCAGTATCATAGTTTTGATAAGAAGAGAAAATGGAGTTAAAAGGAAAATCTAAGAACTATGGAGAGAAGAATATGATTTTTTCTTTATTCTAATGTTGTGGTAAAATAATTATGGAAATTTTCTTAAGATGTTTAGTAAATGTTTTAAGAGTGGGAGTGGTCATTAAGCAATTGATTATTGAAGTGATCGGAAGAAGTTAGTTAATGATTTGAATAGACAGAAAGCTACACAGAATAAACCACCCACACTTTAGTTTTTAAAATGAAAGGAGTATGGAAAATATGTTAAATAATTCCCAAATATAAATGTTAATCATGATGATCATCATCAACAACCTCTTAAGCTGAGAGATAATAGGAAATCCCATGTGAACCTTGTTTCTAATGAGTGTTGAGATAACAACGTGGTGAAAGGTATACTTACCATCCACTATAGAACTACTAAGGTGTTATTTAACTCTGGGTATAACCATTATTTTATATCAAGAGAATTTTATAAGGGTATCAAGATTACACCCAAATGAAAATATTTAGAATTAGTAGTGAAAAACCTTAATCATACGATGATCACAACTCAATTATATGATTCCTCTTCAGTTAAAGTTGGCATGAATGTTCTTACTAAAAATATTTTCATTATTACTCTAGTTGAATTTGATGTTATCAATGGAATGGATTGGATCTCTATACATAAACTTGACATCAATTTTCTAGGAATCGAATTCGTGTTTGATATGTCAAACCAATCTATGATCATCTATTAATGTGATGATAAGTATGAACTTCCAATAGATATCACATCCATTATATGGGATTTAATTCCTATTAAGGAGGGGTGTTTATCTCATATGGTTAGAGAGAAACTAAGCATCAATGATATTCCTATTTTGTAAGAATTTATTAATGCCTTTCTGGAAGAGTTTCCTAGCCTTCCACCTAAATGTTAATTTTATTTCTCAATATAACTCATACTTAGTGCCACACTAATTTCAAAGACTCTATATTTAATGGCCCTAATTGAATTCCGGTAATTAAAGAAGAAACTTCATGAAAACCTAGACAAGGTATTCATTTGTCCAAATGTGTCACACTACTAGATTATGACTTATTTGTGATGGGTCATTTGAGATGGGATCTGATCACAAATTGTCATTTGTGACTGGATCATGTCGCAAATAGTTATTTATAACGAGGATCTATCGCAAATCACCCATAACTGAAAATGCATCACAAATACCTTTTTTGAGATGGTGCGTCATGAATACTTTCTATTTTCACAATGGGGAAACCCCCTTCACAAAATATTTAATAGTTATATATATATTATTTGTGATGAGAATAGTCTCCCATTGAAAATAAATATTTGTGATGGGATTAGTGTCCCATCAAAAATAATAAAAATAAAAGAAAATGAAGAAAATGAAGAAAAAAACATCACAATAATATAAAAAATAATAAATAAAAAACAATATAACAATATAGAAAAATAAAACATATAAAACTGTAAATTTCTTAATTAATAACAATGTTTAAAAAAATGTTAATTCAAATGTTTATCATAATAAATTTGTTTATAAAATACATATTTAATTGAAGGGGGGTAGTAATTTCGAGGTGGAGGAGGGAACTCCATCCCTATACCCTACACCAAATACTGAATTCACTCCATCATCTATTGCTGCGTCTACTCATGCACTTGACGCTGCTCCTTTTGCTGCTTCTCATGCTGTCAAAAAAACTCTTACTGCTCTCTAAAAAGGGTCTCTACATCCTTATCCTAAGCTCGCAGCCTCTCCTTATACACTATAGCTGCTAATGACGACTCTTCATGAGATACCCTTGAGATGGTCGATTTCATCGTAACAGTTCCATAATAAATCCTAGGTGTTAATAGAGAGTTGATACCAATAACTTGTCTTTCTTAAAGGCATACTGATCCACCTACATCTATATTATGTCATCAAATCTTATTGCACTGATGACCAAACCCTCAGTATTAGCTTGAATCTAATCATATTTGTGAGAGTACATAGCCTCATATGACTTCTTAAAATGAAATTTGAAATTTAAAAAGATAAAATATTATTTTTAAGTTAATTTTAAAATTCAAAAAAAATAGTACTGACCACAATCTGGAATTATTATCCACCAGTAATATCTATAGTGATAGGGTTCTTTTACATCCTCTTGTAAACATAAAACTCTATAATATTATGATATTGAACTTCCTATATTAAAAATAAAATAAATAGTTTACATTTAGTGTTTTATAAATTATTAAATAAAAGTACTTACAAAATGTCTTCGATGAGTACTGAATGTACAACTACCAACTCTAGGGGTGAACTCCTATCTCCCATGATTCTACTAACCTAATGATGATATCCACTGAAAACTATCTATCATAAAATATGAGCATAATAAATCCCAAACCTAATAGGATATATAATCAGGGTGATGTATAAAACAAGACTGATCAAAAATTGCAACTCCAGCTTTCTTCATGCACTCTTCTTCAGATTTTTCAAAAACTGGCAACATAGATCATGTATATAAGACTCCAAGATATAGGTAATCATGATATCATCGATTAGATACCATAAACCCTATAAATAATTAATAATTTCAAGTTAATAATTAAATAAATTTCCAAATAACTATTATATATTTAAATATCATCCAATGATCAAACAAGTGCTTTTGAACTTCAATAGGAATATGATTTCACATAACCCATGCTTCAAAAAAATAATTATGTATAATATAACTCCCTTATCCAACATCTATATGTGAAAAACTATGGTAAAATAGAAAAAATAATAAAACAATTGGTATATAAATAAATTAATGGAAATTAATAATTATAATAATAAACTAAATTACACAACTGAACATACATTTGTATGCATATATCAAAATCTAGATGTGGATTTCACTCGGGAATATGGTCAGGAATCATCAATCTTGCAAGACCACAACCCCTCTGAGTCAATTCACTTCCTACAACCTGAGGTTTGGATGACATACCATCAGGCTCATGATCAGGTAGTATAGGCTCCTCGAGGCTATGAAACATCTCATCATATGTCTCATCGGCTATTTCAAACATGAAAATAAAGTTATCAATAAATAATTGAAGATGAGTATTATATATATATATATATATACTATAAACCACAAGTAATTATGTCATTATTTATCTTCATCCTCTTCTTCATATACAATGTTTTTAATATTTCCATATTCCTCCCCAATAACATCAATTTCTATAGGGGTTTCTACTTCATCATCACTTATTAATTCAAATTAGTTTGTTACATAATCAGCATCATCATCACCATCAACCCGTAAATATGGGGTGTCATCGTCAATATTCATTTCTATTCATTAAAAATATGTATTTTGAGCTATCAATCAAAAATTTTCAATTCCTTACACTTTATTAGAACCAAATTCACTTTGCATAAACTGATTTTCATGGGATTTAATTTTTATAATTCTCCACCAATAAATTAACTCTATTAAAGAAACCCAATAATTTGATTAATAAATTTGATGTGATTTATGAAACAATAAAAATGGTTCTTTTTACTACAAGAAGGATTTTTATATTTAATGTTGATGATTCCATGGCATGGATAAACACACAATCATCTATCAGTATCAAACCAATGGAATTTAAACATTGTTATATAATTCTATCTCAGATAACACAATTCAATTATTTCTTCCAAAATTTCATAAAATTCATATTCACTTTATTTATGATGAGATCCTCTAAATAAAACACCCATGTTCATTGTTTTTTTATAAACCATATGCACGTGTATGAAATTGAAAACCATTCAACACATATGCATTATAAGATTTAACCATTTTGAATGGTGGGGTACTCAATACACACAATATATTATCAATTTTATCAGTATATTTTGATACCGAAATTTTTTAAAAATAATTAAAAATATAAAAATTAATAAATTCATTGTATATATTAGATAATAAACAATTTACATTACCATTCATTGAACCCGATATGAAATTTTATGTTGTCAAATTTTTTCAAGGGAATCTGGTGTAATTTTTGGAAACTATTTCTTGATATGATCATCATATAATCTATTAATAAAATATTTTTTTTTACTTTAAAAAAAATAAGTGATAGCAGCACTCACTATAAAAATTCTTTCATTTCTTCAAAGTTGAGCAGAACATGTGTATGAACCATGTGATGTTCATCATCTAAAATCCATCATTCATGAACTACTCTAAAACCAATTATAGGTTGATTAAAAACTGATAATTTAATGTTCATTTCACTATAAAAATTTCCCCCATTACTGACAAATCAGTTATGTTTTGAAAGATATTCAGGTAAGAAATAATGGGAGTAGAAAAAATAAATCTCCTTCTGTAAATAAGATTCTGCAATTGACCCTTTAAACCGGTCCATTGCTACACACATTTTTATTCAGTTTTTTCATGCATCTCTTATATAGGTACATCCATCAGAACTATACCAACCCTCTATATTTTTCTTCATGTGAAAAATGTAATATAAAATGTTCTATTGAATCAAAGAAAGATGGTAGAAAAAAATAAATTTGTATAAAATTAAAACAATGTATTCTTATAGTTTACTAAGTGCATCATTTTGTATTATTTATAGAAAAATATCTCATAAAAATAGTATATTTCTATTAATTCATCCCAAATTAAAGAAATAAATGAACCTATAAATCTAATCAGTAGAATTCTTTCCAATATAACATGAAAATCATGACTTTTTAATTTGGTAATATGATTGTTTCTCACACATCTAGCCAAATTGGAAACATAACCATCTATTAGTATCAAATACACAATCCACTGACAAAACAATAATAAAAAATCTTTGGAAAGTGTATAATATTCTTTTGGCTTCATTAACTTCTTTGATATTTCATTTAAAAAAAATCAAGTTCTGGTCTCCTATAAATTTATGAAAGATATAATTGTGCCTTTAAATTAACTTTGGTCATACCAGGTGTGTCCAAAATTGTATAAAATATATTTTAAAAATATTTCTTCTCAATATTCATGATATCTAACATGGGATGAACCAATAAATTAGACTAATATAATAAATAGAAAAAAAAATACTTCATTTAATACAACTATGATCTTTCTTAAATACATCTATTTTTTGTTGGTTTATAATCATTATAAAGGTAACGGGAGGTAATGAAGAGACAATATATTTTAAATAAATACATGATATCATTTTTGGAGGTCCATATCTTTTAATTTTACGTTTTCTGAAATTATTTCTATTCCTTTGGAAAGGATGATCAATAGGAAGAAATATGTGATGCCAGTTAAAAATACAAGTTTTTCTCCCATTAATGAGAATAAATGTTTTATTTGCACTCATACAGTACTGAAATAATTTTAGACCATTTTTACTCAATACAAATAAGATTCTATATGCTGGGAAGTCACTAGTTTTCCACAGTAATGCAGTTTTCATTAGAAAATTCTATTTCAGAACAATATCATATAAACTAACTTCATTAATCCAAAACAAATTTAACTCATCAATAAATGGCTTCAAATAAAAATAGATATTCTTTTTTATATGTCCTAGAATTAATAATATTAAAAACATATCTTTTTCATTCATCAACATCCAAGGAGGTAAGGTTTATAGAGTTATAAAGATGTTCTAATAAGAATATCAACTACCGTATGAACCAAATGGATAAAAACCATCAGTAGAAAGACTCAATCGCTTGTTATGGGATTATAAAGTAAAATAAGGGTGTATATGGTCAAAAATAATTCATGATTCACTAACAAATGTATGATTTAAGATTTTATAGGTTGAAATATTGTATTTATGACATGAAATCAATGTTTTTGTGTTCTGAGACATAAATAAACATTAACTTCTGTATGTAAGCAGGAAATAACTAAACATTTTTACAAGAACCAATCTAGACATCCCTTGTTGACCCTCCTTGTAGACTGATTTTCTACATGTAGGAAAACTAACTAACAACTCATTGACACCATAATATAAGATGAAATCATTTGAACATGCATGAATCTTTTGATAACCAAGACCCAAATTACAAACCAGCCTTTAACTATCATATAAATTGGTAGGAAACGTATTCCCTTCAGGAAATAATGATTTAACCAAAGATAATATTTGATCAAAACATCTATTTTACATTACATTATATGAATTAATCCCTATAAATTTTTTCATCACTTTACATTTTCTTTTTCAACTAGGATATAAGGTATCTGCAACATACTTCAGCAATTCATAAAATTGAGATGGTTCTAAATCAAGAGTTAAGTCAATATTATTATGATTTGTTGCTTTTTGAAAAGATAAACCAAGAACCTCATGTAATAAATTTTTAAATCATGATGGATCTAGAACAAAATTATTAGTATCATCTCTGGAACTGTGTTCACCGTGTTGATATAGAAAAATATAATATTTTTGAAAACCAAAACAGAAAAGATGACCCCCCTACATTGTCAAAAATTTCAAATATCATCAAATCAAATTTATTAAAAGGACACTTAATTGTACCTTCATAAAAAAATTATAGTTTAGATGATGAAAATTATAAAAAATATTCAACATTATCAATATATACAAAATTTTTACTGGAACCATCTAGATTCCAATAATGATCTATCCAATTGTGATCTTGTAATAAAGACTTCTATCTACTTCCTTGTTCCGTATTTTTATAGAAAAAATAGAAAAAAAAATATTATAATTAAGCTAATATAAGGAAGATAATATCCAAACAATATAAAATTATAAAATTTATAATTACTTGTAAATATTATCAATTCTATCTAATTACCCTTAAATTTTTCTAATTCCACAAAATAATGCTAATTTTTTCTAATTGCCACTATTTTTTTCCCAATTACCATTAATTATCTTTAAGGGAAATATGAGGATGACCTAGGGGCATGAGGAAATCATGGAGTGGAGTGTATAAAGGGGAAAAAATCATGATAGAATTCTACTGCCCTTCCATTCAGACCTTTGGAGGATAGGCAGTCATGGGTAAACCTCTGAGTTTACCCCTGACTACCTCTCCTTCAAACAGTCTTAATGAAAGGGAAATCTAATTATTTCACCCCATAATCACCTTCATCCCCTCCACTTCATTCTTCTGTTGAGGGAATTAGGGAGTGGAAGGTATGTAGGAAACCACATAGAGAAATAATTGTATCACCTGAATTCTTTCACTCTATCATCACCATCATTCCCTCAACTTCATACTTCCCTCATTCCCCTTAGTCAACCATCTATTACTAATTATGGTTAATTTTAGTTAATTTTGGTTAATTCTGGTTAATTGTGATTAATTGTGGTTAATTGAGGTTAATTGTGATTAATTGTGTTTTTTACTAAATACCGCTAATTTCTGGTATTTATAACTAAATACCACTCATTTAAGGTATTTATTTACTAACTAAAACTCATTATAGATATTATTTACTAACTACCTCTTATTATTGATATTGTTTTACTAAAATACCACTCATTGCTGGTAATTTTTATAAAAATACCGCTCATTGCCAGTATTTTTTTTCAAAATACGACTCATTGAAGTTATTTTTTATTAAATACCACACATTACTGATATTTTTTACCAAAAAACGCTCACTACAGGTATTTCTTACTAATTATCACTCATTATAACATTTTTTACTAAATAAAACTCATTACCACTATTTATTTACTAATTACAACTCATTTTAATTATTATTTACTTATTACTACTTATTGTCGATATTTTTACTAAAATTCCACTCATTACCATTATTTTCTACTATAATACTTCTCATTGCCAATGTTTTTTTACTAAATACCACTCGTTATAGGTATTTTTCATTAGATACTACTCACTGTGGGATTTTTTTTACTAAATTCTACTTATTGCAGATATTTTTTAATAATTGGCACTCATTGCTAGTATTTTTTACAAATTACTTCTCAGTGGTGATATTATTTTTACTAATTAGTACTCACTGTACTTATTTTTTACTAATTACTACTCACTATATTTATTTTTTACTAACTACCACTCATTATAGGTTTTTTACTATTTAACACTCATTTTCAGTATTTTTACTCATTAATGCTTATTGCCAATACTTTTTACTAAATACCACTCATTACCATTATTTTTTATTAAATACCGCTCATTATTAGTATTTATTACTAAATACTACTCATTGCCAATATTTTTTACTAATTACCACTAATTTTTAATAATCAATTCTCATGTCTATTGATTTTTAATAATTAAGACTGATTACTGATATTTTTTACTAATTAATGCTCATTTCACCTGATTTTAACTAATTGATGCTCATTTTCACTTATTTTTAATAATTCTCACTCATTACTGCTACTTTTTACTAATTCCCTTGGATTTTTACTAACTCTCACTCATTACCACTCATTTTTACTAATTCCCACTCATTACTTCTCATTTTTATAAATTAATGCTCATTTATGCTAATTTTTAATAACCCTTACTCATTGCACCTAATTTCTAATAATTCTAACTCATTACTACTAATTTTTAATAATTCTTGATCATTTACACTAATCTTTACTAATTTCCCCTCATTACCACTAATTTTACTAATTACCACACATTTCCAATAATTTTATTTAATTACCACTCATTACCACTTATTTTTACAAATTACCACTCATTTTGGCTGATTTTTAATAATTTTCATGCATTACCACTGATTTTTACTAATTAACGCAAATTATCATTGATTTTAAATAAATAATTCTAATTATCTCAAATTTTAGCTAATGAATTCTTATTTATACTAATTTTTAATAATTCCCACTCATTATCACTAATTTTTACTAATTACCGCTCATTATCGGTGATTTTTACTAATTAATGATCATTACTGATTATTTTTACTAATTATCACTCATTTTTTGTAATTTTAACTAATTACCTCTCATTTCAGATAATTTTAACTAATTACCAATCATTTCCTCTAATTTTAACTATTTTCTACTCATTTCTTCAAATTTTAACTGATTACCATGAATTTTTCCTAATTTTCACTGATTGACACTCATTTTGTATAATTTTAACTAATTAATGCTCATTTCCACTTATTTTTAATAATTACCACTCATTTATACTAATTTTTACTAATTTCCACTTATTTTCACTAATTTTTAGTAATTACTGTTATTTTCTACTAATTACCAATAATTTATAATAATTACGATTAATTTTTAAGAATTACTGCTAGTTTTTCTGATTACCATTAATTTTCTCTCATTGCCGCTAAATTTTACTAATTATTTTTAAGTTATTAATATCTAATGGTAATTATTAAAAATTAGTGTTGATTAGTACCAATTACTAATTACTGTTAATTATTAGAAATCAATATAAATTATTATTACTTATTAATAAGTTTTGTTAATTAATACTTCTTATTTATCAATTATAAGTAATTATTATTAATCATAACTAATTACTGATAATTAAAAATAATTATTTCCAATTAAAACTAATTACTTTTGATTAAAAAAATAATTCTAATTAAAACTAATTATTTCTAATTTAAAATAATTACAACTAATTATAAATAATTAATTCAAATTAATGCTAATTAAAACTAATTAATAATGCTAAATTCTAATATAAAATAAAATAAATGGATTTAAAATTAAAAAAATTAAATCAATACCTCAAAACTGAATCTTTTGTTAGATTCAAAACTAAAATTTGCTTCCCTATAAAAATGTAAACTTTTAAATAAAGAAATGAAGAGGAGAGGAGAGGAGAGAAGGAGAGGAGATCTCATATTAAGAATGAATTACAAAAAATGGGTGGGGTATTTATAGGTTATATTAGTTTCGACGAGACTATTTGCGACGAGTTTCCCATCACAAATAGTAGTATTTGTGACGGGATCTGTCACAATTAATACCCGCCATAAATAAGCATGTCGGCAATAAAAAAATTATTTCTGATGGGACCTGTCACAAATACACATTTGTTGAAAGATTATTTGTGAAGAGTTATTAATTATCATCACAAATAACAATAATTATGAAAGGTTTTTAGATGGGGTAAATACCCATTGCAAATAACTTTTCTCATAGTTTGGCGCATAGGTGCACCAAAGGTATTTGTGATGAGAATGTTTTATCGTAAAATTAATTGTTTATTTAGAATTATTTGTGACAGGATTCTTTTCCTGTCGCAAATAGTACTACAGTAACAACTATTTTCCATGGGCAATGGGACCATAAAATATAGCCTATCGCAAAAACCTCTTTTCCCATAGTGTCACCTCGAGGTGGACCTATTCTTTTGGTAAGAAATAAATATGGATAAGTGCGAATTTTCATTGATTATAAAGAGATGAACAAGATCACAATTAAGAACAACTATCCTCTCCCCCATATTGATAACTTGTTTGATCAACTTCATGGAGCTCAATAGTTTTTAAAGATTGACCTTCATTATGGATATCATCAATTGAGGGTTAAGGATAAGGATATACCCAAGAAATCATTCTTTACATGGTATGAACACTATGAATATATAGTGATGCCATTTAGTATTACCAATCCCCCACTATCTTCATGGATTTAATGAATACACTCTTCAGAGATTAACTTGTTTAGTTTGTGGTGTTCTTTATAGACGATATTCTTATCTACTCAAAGAAAAAGAAAGATCATGAAGATCACTAGAGAATTGGGCTAATGACCCTAAGAATGGTGAATTTATATTCAAAATTTATGTACTATGAATTTTGGCTAAAAATGGTTTCATTTTTGGGACATATAATCTCAAGAGAGAGTATATCTATAAATCCCTCAAAGATGGAGACTATTGAATGTTGGGCCAGACTAACCAACGTGACTGAGATCCATAGTTTTCTTTGTTTAGATGGATATCATCAAATTTTCATGGATAATTTCTCATGACTATATAATCCTATGACCAATTTAACTTAGAATAGATCTAAGTTCCTCTCGACAAATGAATTTGAGGAAAATTTCAAGGAACTAAAGCGAAGATTAGTTAGTGCACCAGTGCTTACTTTTCCCTATAGTGGAGAAGGGTTTATAATCTATAGTGATGAATCCAAGAAGGGATAGGGATGTTTTCTTATGAAAAATGGCATGGTTATAGCTTATGCCTCATGAAAATTTATGATTCATGATAAAAAATACCCAACTCATGATTTGGAGTTAGTTGAAATAAATTTTTCATTAAAGATATGGAGGAATTATCATTACGGAGAAAAGTGTGATATATATATGTCTATATATATATATATATTTATTTATATCGATCATAAAGGTTTAAATTATACATTCACGTAGAATGATTTGAATATGTGTCAAAGAAGATGGGTTGTATTGATTAAATATTCTAACTACTCAATACATTACTACCCCAGGAAAGTGAACAAGGTGGCTGATGATTTGAGTTGAAAATATCATGTTAACTTATCCATGATGAGGATTCAATATTTATGGATTTGAAAAGGATGGATATGAAAATCCTAAAGTAAGGGGAAAATATTATCTTTATCAATCGAATTTTTAACCATCTATCCAAGTGAATATTAAAGAGGTACATAAGGAATATGTAGAGCTGGAAAATAAGGTCAGAAATATTTCTAAGTTTAACCTTGATCATGCTAGAATAATAAGGTTCAGAAACCGTGTATTCATTTCATCTATACTAGATTTGAAGAAGGATTTATTATAGGAAGCTCAAAGATATTCAGTCTCTGTTCATTTGGCAAGTATGAATATGTATATATATTTGTAAGAGTACTTTTAGTGAGATGGCATGAAGAGATATATTGAAGTGTTTATGTTTTAGTGCTTAGTATGTTAGTAATTTATGGATAAGAGATAGAAGTATAAGGGTATGTTACATCCATTACCCATAACATAATGGAAATGGGAAACCATCACCATGGATTTTTCATTAGACTCCCCAAAACATCTAAAAGGCATAATGCTATATATGTCATAGTCTATCTCCTTACTAAGTAAACACACTTCATCGCTATCACATATTACTTCTCTCTATATCATCTTTCTAGGATATATATTAAGGATGTGGTAAGGTTTAATGGATTAACACATTCTATTATGTATGATCAGGATCTAAGGTTTACCTAAAAGTTTTGGTGAAGTCTTTAGAAATATCTTGATACGGAGTTGAGTTTCAACACTGTGTATCATCCTCAAACATATAGTCAGTATGAGAGAACAATTCAAACCCTAGAGGATATGTTTAGATCTTATTAGTTGGATCTCAAAGTTGGTTGGAATCAACACCTTCCTCTAGTTGAGATCTCTTATAACAATAGATTTCACTCAAGCATTCAGATGGCTCTGTATGAATCCCTTTATATAAAGAAATGTAGATATGCATCATGATGGAATGAATTTGTAGAAAGAAATATATTGGGACCTGAGATATCTAAATAAATGGTATATAAGGTTATATTCATTCAGTAACAAATCAAGACATCTCATATCCTAGAAAAACGTTATGCTGATAATCACTGATGTGTTCTATAATTTGAAGTTCACGACAGGGTGTTTCTAAGAATTTATCTATGGAATAAAGTTATGAGATTTTGGAAGAAAGGGAAACTAATCCCTAGATATATTTATCACATTGAAATTATTGATCATATCGGGATGGTATCCTATCATCTTGCACTTCCACCAAACCTCTCTCAAGTCCCTAATGTGTTCCATGTATCTCTCCTATGGAAGTACATACCAAACCCTTCAAATGTACAAAACTTAGAGGTTATACTACTAGAGAAAGATATTTATTATGAGGAAAAAACATTGGAAATCCTAGACCATAAAAGTAACATTCTATAAAATAATACAACTCAATTGGTTAAAGTTTTGTGGAGAAAACTCCAATTTAAAGAAACTATGTGTGAACTTGAGGATATGATGAGGTAGAAGTATCCTCATTTTTTTGTGTCAGAGTGGTGAATTTTGAGGGATAAATTCATTTTAAGGGGGTTATAATGAAACACCATAATTTTTGTGAATTAATTTTAATAAATTAAATTTATTTTATAGATTTAATTACATGAAACACCATGTTAATCTTTCACCACACGCAAGACAAGGTTATCTTGCGACACTGAGTTTTAAAAAATCCATCATATATTATTAATATTATTATTCAAACACAACCATTATAACCTATCCATTAAACTGAGTGATATGAATAGTAAAAAATTATTTTAATATATTAATTATAATTTTTTTACATAATGAAAAATATTTATGAAAAATTACTTAGTTTTCAGTAAAGTCTTTATATGTTTTGAAAATACTATTTTCCCAAAAAAATGTTTTTTTATTTATTTTTGTGAACATTAATAAAATTAATTTTTCACATATTTAGAAAACTAATTTGATAAAATAAACTTAATTTTAGAAATAATCATGTCAAAAATTATCTAAGGGTGAATTTTTTGTATTAATCTAAAAAGTTTCATTTTTTAATGAAGTGTGAAAAAATACTACATTTTAATTGAAAACTTCATTTTTTGTTTAATTTATTTATAGAGTTAAATTATATTTTAAATTTATTTTAAATTAAATTTAGATTAATTATAAATACATTAATCTAATTTAAGTCATTGGAATTAATTTTATATTTAATTTTGATATAAAATTTTTATAAACTTTTGAGTGTTTTCTCTTTAAAAACCTGCTTTATCATCGCATCTACGGGATTAACTTTAAATTAAAATTTTACACTCCTATTAATGAAATTTGGAAAAATAGATTCCATATTTTTAAAAATAATAATTTTTATTATCTAATAAGTTCAAATTAATTTTTGACTAAAATGAATAGTTAAAACAATAAATATTATTTACCGTGATTAAGGTAAAAATGGTTTTACTATTAGGTTAAACTGAAAATATAAGGGTTAAAAATAACCTAAAACTTATAAAAAAACCATTTTATGGATATATTTATACAATTACACCTGTAATTATTAAAAAACAAAAATTTTGGATCCTTATGGAATATGAAAACTGTGGGAGTACTCAATGATTTTCAAAAATACCAAGTGTGTCCTCTCCCATGCTTATAAAATTCCACCCCATCTCCACTATTATTCACACCTTAAAATCCTTTTAGTTCAGAAATTACCTACAAAAAGAATATCCAAAATTCTCTCATCTATTCCTATAATCTTTTTTTGGATATTAATCCAACCAAGTAAGGCTTCTAGTGAAAACCTTAGGAGGATACCTGAAGAAGATGTAATGTTCACCAATGAGATTTTTTATTTTATTTATTCCTCCACACACTTAAATTATTATTATACCCTAATGATATAATAAAATTAATATATTTAGTATAATTGTATTTTTTAGTGCATGACCTACAACTATATCCACTTCCATCAAATGGGTTATGAAATCATCGTTCGTGTGTATAGAAGACTACCACCTCCTGAACTAATGTCATTAATTTTTCCATTACCACCTCTCTAAAACAAAAAATAATGATTTATTTATTATTTATATATTATATTTATTATATAATTATTATTTTAAAATTATTATTTCACAAATACCTTCATATATTCAATTTTTTGGAATATGATAGCGTCGCTCATGTGAACGACGAACTACTGCCTCACTAAGTGATGTGATTCAATAACACTTTTCATGGAAGGTATTAAGGATAGTTTTAATGAAAATATATGATATATATGACATAAATATTATTCTTAAATGATAATTTATCATTATAACTCTCTTTATTTAAATCTAAAAATAAAAAGAAAACATCATTCATGTGTACGGACGACCTACCTTCTCCATGAATGGTGTATCTCATTTACTATCACTAAATTTTATGGATTACATTAAATAAATATGTAATAAATATATATTATATTTATATCTTGGTTTAAATTCTGGATATGATGAAACTATGTTCAATTTAGGAGGATAAAAAATAACAAGTCAAAATATACACGAAAAACAAAGCAATTATTACCCAAAACATCATTTTAACACGAAATTGTTAATAAATAGGTAATAAAAGGTCATAAAAATAATATATAGTATGATATATAAAAATATGGTTCTATAAAATATGTATAATAAACATATATTTATTATATATGAAGTTTTAATGAGTACAATGGAAGATAAAATATATGGTTATGGATTTCTAGTCTCTATTTTATTCCTGGGAGACATATGCAAACTCACCACTCATTTATTTTCTGTGGTGTATATATTTCCTCATTTAAATGTTATATAATGAATACTATTTTTTAATTATATTTAAAGTTTCATTTTATGTTATGATTTATTTGGGATTGCGATTCAAAATATTACTAAAGCGGTAAGAGATTTGTGTCTCAATTTTCTTTTTTTGAGACGTACGTTATGTTATGAACCTATATTCTTTCACGAGGTGTATATAAAGACACTTTTACATTTAATATAAAGAATTTACTTTTCCTAATCATATTCTAAATTACATTTTATATAATTCCATCATGGTTTTTAAAATTCAAAGTTACCAAAGTGGTCAAGATTTTATGTTACAATCTCATCATTTGTCAGGATTGTTAATGATTATGTTTCTAATGATAAAATATTATGATAAACCTCTCAAGAAACTCAATAATTTTATTCTCATATGGTAATTCATTATATTTTCAAGTAATATTACTATTTTTACACTATTTGGTACTTAAAATAAATAAGAATATTTTTTAAGAAAATTTGACTTTATTTATCTCTTTGATCATAAATATGTTTTCTTCCAAAACCATTTTTCTAAAAATGATTTAATTTTTTTATTATTTTATGATTTTTAAAATATATTTTTACCCATGTTTCTGTTTTTTAAAAAAAAATTAAAGTAATCTTCATGTTGTTTTCCAAATAATGTATGTCCGTATTTTACTAAAAATGTGAAACAGATATTTGTTTTAACATGTACGATGTGAAAAAAAAACTTCCCATCATCATGACCATTATTTAAATTAAATATTAATTTATAATTTTTCAAGTTTATTTTCAATGAAAATTATTTTTAAATTATTTTCAAAAATTTAGTTTTAAAATATGATTTTCAAAGAAAAATTATTTTTCTCTAAAAACATTCCAATTGATTTTTATTTCAAAATCATTCTCCATTTAAGATGACATAATTTGGGGTTACTTATGCTTTAATGGGGATATTATACAAGGATAAAATTATTATTTTTTCAATGAATGTTTTATGTTTATGATGATGTGATGTTTATGAAACCTATTTCTCTTCCATGGGTTATACCATGATAGAACCTCTTATGAAACCCACTTATTTTTCCACGAGTAATGTTATGATGAAATAATTATGAAAACGATCTATTTTCCATAGGTTATGATATGATTAAATGTTTATGAAACTCATTTAATTTCATGTATTATGATATGATGAATGTTTTATGATGTTGTGTAATGAATACATATGATTCTCATTATGTGATGAGTGGGATCTATATCTCCATCCAATACATTGGGTAAAGATTTATATCTTATGAGATAGACATTATTGAAATGGGGAGTGATCCTATTTCAATAAGGGAATTTGTCTCATATGATGATATTAAGAGTTAACTATGAGTACTTGATGGTTTGTGGAGTGAATCCATTCTACTATGATAGTCTTGGTAGTGAGCCTTGACTAATGTGGAAATGATTTTCTATACTTATATACATACCAAAAATCTATGTCTTATGACAATGTTATGATATCATGGATCATGTTACTTGATTATCTTATGATTTATGTCTTATGAACTGAAAATATTTATTCCAAGACTCAATATTATGATCTTTTATATGTGGGGTATAGTTTTAAAATTTTATGACCGTGTTCTAAAACAATTCTGTTCAATTTATGCTTATATATATATATATCCCTTTTTTACCCATACTGAGTATTTGATGTCATCCTTTATTATGTTTTCTTTCCCTGAGTTATGAATAAATGTATTAAGTATGATATGTCTAATAAGGGTTATAGTTATGAATATAATAGTTAAAGATGATTTAATTTACCTACGGACCAGTTATTTGTGTTTCTATGTTTCAAAAGACACTAAACTATTATGGTCCTCAGGATTCTGTTTGTGAAATGTAATAAATTTACATAAAAAATGATGTGATTTCTATATAAGATAATCTTATATCTCTATAGATACTATCTTCCTATTAATACCATGAAATCAAATAAGTAGGTGAGAAATGAAGTCGATACATACAATAAGAAACAATCACATTTAATACATTTGTAAATAAACACTCACCTCACATTCAACGCTATCACATAAAAAAACAATTTAACACCCAATATACACATATATAAAGAATCTCCCATTGAAGAAGAAATTAAAATGTGCAACAAATATGGGCTCAAGAGTAGTTTAAAAAGAAACTCTTTTGAAATGGTGTTAAACATGCCTTTCCAAATGCGCTTGGAATTCCAAGACAACTCAAGTTATTTCAAACCCATATCAATAAACTATTAGGACTAGTATTTATTGAATCATTTCGTAAAATACATTTAGGAACTTAAAATTTCCTTAAAAACACCTTTGAAAACTTTTAAATACACCAATGAGTTT
This sequence comes from Viscum album, assembly GCA_963277665.1. NCBI lineage: Eukaryota > Viridiplantae > Streptophyta > Magnoliopsida > Santalales > Viscaceae > Viscum > Viscum album. The sequence goes on from OY728132.1 coordinate 1,082,305,542, forward strand.
CAAAAGGTGACCCAAATGGATCGACACACCCCTTTCCAAACAAACAAACTATTTAGGACATTTTGAACACTTTAAAAACATTAAAAACTAGGTTTGAAAATCATTATATACGAAAAATACATTTAAAAAATCAATTTGGAAATGAGAAGCAATTTATATTCACTCACCTACTTTGAAAAACCACAGGGGAACTTTTATAAACACTTATAATGGAACAGGTTCCATGCCGAGGATTAAAACCATTTAGAAATCATCAATTTTACAACAACAAAACATAAATAGGAATAAATTTAATAAATAATAGATATTAAACACACAATAATGTAATATCATATAATATCAAGAGATAAAAAAAGAAACACCTACATTGGTTCAATAAATTACAATCCATAAGTTTCCATCTTTGATGGTGAACACCCGACCAAGCCACAAGAGGTCATTCTCAATCCCTGACAATCAAAAACCCCAATATTAAATACACACTAACACTATTTTCAATCCTAATGGACTATAAGGTTCATGGTAGAAAAATAAAACAAGTGATAAGGAGTTAGGGAGAATATAATAAGAGAAATAGAGGGATAATGACTCACTAATACACTTGAATCCATGGAGAACAATCAAGAAAATTGAAGGGAAAAGGGGTGGGAGAAACCTAGTAAGGAACTTGATCCATTCAAGTGAGAGGGAGGTGAAATGTAGGGTTAAAGGATTAAATACAGGTATGGTAAATTTAAAAAATTCAAGTTTAAAAGAATTTGGTTAGGCTTTATAGTTTGTCTGTATAGTTTTCCAAACAATGCACCAACTATATGAGATCCTCTGCCTGGGACAACCCATCTCGCATGGCTACACATGGGGAAATTTCATAGTTAGAAAAACCATGTTCCAACCATTACAAATGACACTGTAAAATTGTATACCTAATTCACATTCTTGTTTCATGGTTTAAATAACCGTGTGCAAGTCATGCTCCCTTACCCATACACACTAAATCTCCCATATAGTTTCCCCTATGATTTGTATGGTTTGGACTCATTTGTACACTACCCATGTAGACCAACCATGCATAGAAAAAAATGAACTAAAAATAAAACTATGTAAGGGTGCAAAAAAAATCCTCTAAACTATGGATGAAAACCATAAACAAAATAAAAAATTATAGATTTTCCATGTTTTGGGTAGAAAAATTCTTGAAAACATAAAACAAACCTCAATCACATAAATTTAAACTCTAAAGTTACATGGAAGGTGTCACATTACCCAAGAGAATTGTGAGTTATATGGATGAAAAACATCATATTAACTTCCATAGGACATTATATAAAAAACTTAGAACCAACCTTTTATTCTCCACCACTTCATACCCATAAACTACTAGTCAAAATAAGGTGCTAAATAGAAAACCTTCCATGTTATTTTATAACATCCTTAAAAACATTGAATAATTGGAAAATATGTTTACCTAACATTGAGTTTTCGTATAATCATGTTTTTCATTATTTTACTAATTTTTTACCTCTTGAAGTTGTGTATGGATTTAACTTTTTGAATTTTCTTGATATTTTACCATTTTCTACTAACTATTTTACTAATATTGAATGTGAAGAAAAATAAAAGGGCCAATATTGAGTGAAAATTGAACAAGTAGCTAGATACACCAACAAAGTTCAATGAAAAATGGTTTTTTAACCTAAATATTAGGTCTGGGTGCACTTGAGGAAGGAAATGTTTGTAGAGAAAATGAAATTTAAACTTTGCCCTCTAAGAGATGGTCCTCTCTAATTCAGTGAAATTTACATAAGATTGAATTACTTTAAAGGCATGGTAATGTAAGTGCTACATTTAATGTTATTGATATTTCTCCATTTGAATTTATGGATTCAAATTTGAATCATTTTGAAGAGATATGGAATAATGAGGATCATGTCACACATATGCATAAAGGATATAAAGGGGGAGATATTGTTTTGAATAGGATTAAAAACTCAATGCATGTGAATTCATAAGACCTGGTGGATAGAATTGGAGGATAAATGACAAGATAAAGGTATAAGACAATGAATGAATTGTTGCATGGATTAATCATAAAAATTCAAGAGGAAGTTAAACAACATTTATTGGAATAAATAATTGGTCCTATAATTACTATAATTAAGGACCATGTTGTTAAAAGAAAAACCCATGTGGTGCTATGAATTTCAATCCCAATCCTCACATGGAATCTTCAAAGTCATGGTTTAGCCACAAATGTCAAGTCTGGTGGGCTAATTGTCTCAAAAGTCTTTGGTAGGTGAACTAAATTCAACTGAGGTATGCTAGTTGTCTCTTAAAGTTGTAGGCATGTACCAAAATGTCAAAAGTGTTGAATTGATCTTTTTAACTTATTAGAAATAGGTCTTATAAATTTTATTTCACACTTTGGATATAAATATACATATTCTTTGAATGAAATGCACTCATTAATTTAAGTATCTCTATAATGATATTAGCTTAGACCCTTTATATTCTTATTTAATTATTCGACTCATCAAATGATTGGTTATATTTTATGGAATCTTATCAATAGATTTCTTAGTGAAAAGTTCTATTTGGGTTCTACCTTGGTCATCTTTCTCATCCTCCTTCTACCTTCCACAAGTCATTCCATTATTTTATTGTGGATAACCAGACATTTGACACATAATCATTGGATAATGTTTCTAAGAAATTTTCTAGTGGGTCTTAAATTTCATATCTGATATCATAACCCATGGTTCGCCAATGATGTAGGGATATCACAATCCACATTATGTCAATTGTCTATATCATAGAAAATCATATAATACATATCATTATTCATAAAAAGAAATTTTTTTAATTTTTAATTTTTTTATCATTTGTAAAAAAATAAAATTTATAAATTGTTTATGGATTATAATATAATTCATTTTAAAATATTTATTTGAATTTATTACTAGGTCATAAATGAAATATATATTTATGAATTTTTTATAATTAACTATTAAATTTGTATAATATATTTACTGAAATTAATATTTTAATATTAAATGTTAATATTAAAGTGTCTTGATTTATATGATATTTATAATTTTAATATAAATTGTTATATTAAAATAATAAATTAATTTATAAAAAGTTTAGAAATTATGATAAAACAGTATATTTTGTATAAAATGTTTAAATATTATAATATAAAGCATTCATATTAAATATATTATTATGGAGATTTATTTAAAGATTACCAAAATGGTTTTGGTGGATGATGGGTATCGTAATGGTTACCTTATAAATAGGTACTCGACACTACTTGACCTGATTAGATCGGGTTTGGGTAATTGAAAATTAGGTTGTAATCAAATTCAGGTATTAAATTCATTACACATTTCAAGTCCCAGTGAGGTTCACTATTAAAGAAAATACCTATCTGAGTGCTATAAATGGGATTCATAAGTGCAAAAAAGTGATGAAAATCTAAGAACCCTTAAAAGTAGTCAAACTTTATTAGCACTAAAAAAAGCATTGATGAAGGTCCCCTTTATCAATTATTTCTTTTAAAATCTATAAAGGGGACCTTTATTGGAAATTTATTTTAGTATTCATAAAGTCCATAATAGATACTAAAAAACATGAATCCCTATAGAAACTCTATAATATAACCAGATTAGAAAAAACTAATAAATTAGAATAAAATATTAAAGAAAAGTATATTGAAATAAAAATATTACATTTAACTGCCTTATCAATTCCAAATTTATATACAAAACATTTACATTGATGTGATATTTAAAATTAATCAAAAAAATTACAATTGAATACAAAAAATAATAACTCCCATAGCAGTATTTCTCCAATGATCAACCTTTATACAAAATATTGTCCTTGTGATAAAATTAATGTTTATTTTAGTAATAGTATGTAAAAATAAACAAATTGTACTTTTAATGTTATATGATCCACACATGATAAATTATATGGTTAATTACTATATATTAATAATATTATTAGTTATACTATTAATTATATTATTAATGATTATATTGTTAATTTTATATTAATTATTAATTATTCATTATTCATTATTAATTATACTATTAATTAATAATTATATTATTAATTATTAATTACATTGTTAATTAATAGTCTATATAAATTATATTTTCAATTATTGAATATATTAATGATATTATTAATTTTTAATTATATTAATTACTTAAGTAGTTGTTATTAATTATATTATTAAACTAAAATGACATTTTTATATTGAAAACACACACTCTCAATCATATCAAGCAAATTGTGTGTCAGATCAATGAGTTATCAATTCTTACACATCACATATGAATTATGGATCCTTATTCTAATGTTTGAAAATAATTTGATCTTGTTTACTTGGTTTTGAAAACGTGACATGAGTTTTAAACTAAAAAGACACTTTTATATTAAAGACATTTAATTGGAGTCATAACATCCATATCATGTGTTGAATTGATGTGTGGTTGATTCCTATATGAAATAAAATGAATCATGGATTATTATCCTAAAGTATCATGAAAATTTGATCTTTTTTACTCAATTTTGGCTAGGTGATGCATGTTTTAGAGTAAAATGACATTTTTTATGTGAAAACATGAACTTTGAGTCATACCAACCACATTATATGTCATATTGATGTGTAGTTAATTCTCACACATGACAATTAAATTTTAGATCATTTTTATATAGTATCAAGACAATCCAATTTATTTTACTCAATTTTGTCTATGAGATGCATGTTTTAAAATAAAATGACACTTTTAATTTGAAAATATGAACTTAGAGTTATATAGACCACATCATGTGTTGGATTGATGTGTAGTCAATTCCTATATGAAAAAATTAATTTTGGATCATTTTTCTAGATTTTAAAGATAATATGAGCATGTTTACTTAGTTTTGGCTATGTGATGTGTCTTTTAAACTAAAAAGAATCTTTTATATTAAGAACATGCACTTAAAGTCATACCAGCCACATCACATGTCAGATTAATATGTGGTTGATTCCTACATATCGCAAATAAACTATGGATCATGTTACTAATGTTTGAAAATAATCTAATCCCATTTAATCAGTTTTGGATATGTGATGCATGTTTTAAACTAAAATAACACTTTTATATTGAAAACACACCGTTTGAGTCATACTAGCCACATAATGTGTAAAATTAATTCTTGTTCGATACCTAAATGTAAAAAATTAATTATAGATCAGTTTTTAAAAGTTCAAAAAATTTGAGATGTTTTTCTTGATTTTTATATGTGATGCATTTTTTAAACTAAAATAACTCACACTTTGAGTCATACTGATCAAATCATGTGTCATATTGACATGTATTCAATTACTATACATATAAAATGAATTATATATCATTTTAAAAAATAAACAATATAATCTTGTTTTCTCAATTCTATCTAAGTGATGTGTGTTTTAAACTAAAATGGCACTTTTATATTGAAAATGCACACTTTAAGTCATACTGGCCACATAATGTGTCGGATTGATGTGTGGTTGATTCCTACACATCACAAATAAATTATGTATAAAATTAATAAATTTGAAAAATAATATGATCACATTTTATTATTTTTAACAATGTGATGCATGTTTTAAACTAAAATGATACTTGTATATTGAAAACATGCACTTAGAGTCATACCGACCACATCATATGTTGGATTGATGGGAGCTCGATTCCTACACACTAAAAATGAATTATGGATTTTTTTTAAAAACTTTCAAGACAATCCTAGTTTTTACTCTTTTTTGGATATGTGACATGTGTTTTAAACTAAAATTACACTTTTATGTAGAAAACACACACTTTGAGTCATACTAGACACATCATGTGTTGTATTAATGTTAGTCCAATTCCTACATGTAAAAAATGAATTATGGATTGTTTTTATAATTTTTGAAAACAATACGATATCATTTTCTCAATTTAGGATATTTGATGCATGTTTTAAACTAAAATGACACTTTTATATTGAAAATATGCACTTTGATTCATACTGACCACATAGTGTTTTAGATCGATTTGGGTAGATTCCTACATGTATCAAATGAAATATAAAGAGTTTTTCTAAATTTTGAAAATAATATTATCTTGTTTGATCAGTTGTGGATATGTGATGTGTGTTTTAAACTAAAATGACACTTTTATATTGAAAACACACACTTTGAGTTATACTGAACACATCATGTATCATATTAATGTGTGTAAAATTACTAAACATAAAAAATTATTTATGGAATGGTTTCCTAAAGTTTAAAAACAATAAAATATCATTTCCTTAGTATTGACAATGTGGAGTGCATTTTAAACTGAAATACAACTTATATATTGAAAATATGCACTCGGAGTCACACCCATAACATCATGTTTTATATTGATGTGCGTTCAATTACTACATTCCACAAATGAATCAATTATTTTTTTCCTAAAGTTTCAATATAATCCAAGCCTATTTACTTATTTTTGGCTATATGATGTGCATTTTACATTAAAATGACACTTTTATATTGAAAATGCACACTTGGAGTCATACTGGTCACATCATTTGTTAGATTAATGTTTTTTAAATTCATACACATCAAAAATTAATTATGGTTAATTTTCTTAAATTTTTTAAACAACCTGAGATCATATTATCATTTTTGGATACATGGTGCATGTTTTAAACTAAAATGACACTTTTATACTGAAAACATGCACTTTGAGTCATATCGGCCAAATCGTGTGTTAGATTTACATGTTGCTAATTTATATACATCAAAAATAAATTATGGATCATTTTAATAAACTTTAAAAACAATCCATGTTTGTTTGATTATTTTAGGATTTGTGTCATGCATTTTAAACTAAAATGGCACTTTTATATTGAAAACATGCACTTTCAATCAAACTAGCCATAAAACATGTCAGATTGATGTAAAATAAATTACTACACATCAAAAATTAATTATGTATCGGTTTCTAAAAGTTTGAAATCAATTAAATCTTGTTTACTTTATTTTGACAATGTAGTGTGCATTTTAAACTAAAATGAAATTTTTATATTGAAAACATGCACTTGGATTCATATCTACCACACCGTATATTGGATTGATGTGAGTTAAATTTATATATGGAGAAAATGAATTATGGATCATTTTAATAAATTTTCAAGGCAATATGATCTTATTTGTTTAGTTTTGGCTATGTGAAATGCATTTTATAATTAAATGACATTGAAAACATGAACTTTGAGTCATACTAACCACATCGTGTGTCAGATGGATGTATGGTTAATTCAGACACATTACAAATGAATTATGGATTTTTATCAAGGTAAAAAAATAATTTGACCCCATATTTTTATTTTTGGATATATGACACATATTTTAAACTAATATGACACTTTTATATTGAAAACACACACTTTAATTCATACCGACCATATCATGCATTGGACTGATGAGTGGTCAATTCCTACACATAAAAATTAATTATGGCTCATTTTTCTAAAATTATAAAATAATATGATCTTGTTTACTTGGTTTTGACAATATTACATGTGTTTTAAACTAAAATGACACTTTTAATGTGAAAACACACACTTTGAGTCATACATGCCACATCATTTTCCAAATTGATGTGTGGTCAATTCCTACACACCACAAATGAATTATATATCTTTTTCCTAAATTATCAAGGAAACATGAGCTCTTTTTATCTATTTTGGATATATGAAATATTTGTTAAACTAAAATGACACTTTTAATGTAAAAAACATGCACTTGGAGTTATACCAGAAACATCATGTGTTAAATTAATTCTCAATTTATTATTACATATCAAAAATGAATTATGGATCATTGTCTTAAAGTTTGAAAATAATACAAACTCATTTGCTCAGTTTTGGACATGTGAAGTGTGTTTCAAACTAAAATGAATCTATTATATTAAAAAATCATTTTGAGCCATACCAGCTACATTTCATATTGGATTAATGTTTGGTCAATTCCTACACATCAAAAATAAATTATGGATAATTTTCCTAAATTTTGAAAATAATATGAGCTATTTTTCTAATCTTTGAAAAAATGGCATGTGTTTTAAACTAAATTACACTATAGAGATCAACCAGTGTCTCAAAATTTTCAACTTTTAACCCTAGTTAAACTTCCTTCACATTTATTTCATCATTTTTACTTTGATCATTATATCGGGATATGGGTGGTGCATCTCTATTAGTATTTATAATATCTTTCATTGTCATGTATTTGGTTGAATCAATCATAAAAGTAAAGGAATTCATATTACTTCTTCATTGTGGAGGTGGAAGTGATTGTAACAGGGCCCAAAATATTTTTACAAACTTATAAAAAGATAGAAAGACACAAAAATTAAAATTATGTGGCTAGGATAATGTAATTTACTTCCCCAATTACTGGTAATATGACTTTATATTTATGGGTTGAAGGATCCTTGACTCATTTCTTTATCACCATTATCTCAACTGTAACTTTAAAGTACAATCTCTCAAGAGAATGATCAACATTGGACATGTTACTAGATATTCCAGAATCCATAGAGAGTAACCCTCTATGATACTTCTCTTTTATAAATATCTCCAATCTTTTTTTCTTTGTTTGATCATCACCAAATCATCTTTTAGTTTCTACCAGGTCATCCTAACCCCTAAAGGAAGAAAATTAATCAATATTTGAATTTTATTTCAGGAAAAATAATATCTAAGAATTAAGATGTTGATGATTCACATTATAAATGAATATTTAAGGCCATATCATTTACTATATGATAGACATACTAGGTAATCACCTCAACTTGATGTCAAAAAATATTTGGACACCGTGTACTATTCCCACTCATCTCTAAACAAATTTACTTATTATTTTTTGAGTACATAGACTATTGATAGTCCTGGTAGTAATGATAAAATATATACAAACAAATGATTAATGTAACACTTAAATATTTTATGGTATATAATTTTTTAATTTTAATTTATTCGATAGCTTACATTGCACGCAACACTGAGGTTAAACGAACTATGATATACTATTAAATATTATTATTTAAACACTATTTGTTAATATAGAGGTTTTAAATAGGATTAAATAAATTGAAAAAATATATTTTACACATTTATATATAATTATTTTACTGGTTAATTATAAATTAATGTAAAACCCTTTTTAAAATAAAAGGAAATGTTTTTCTAGATAACTATTTAAATGTGCACAAGTGTGTTTTATACCAATAAATAAATAACTCTTGTTGGAATATATTAATGAAATATATATATATATATATAATATTAAATATAATGTTTCAAATTCATCATATGTGTTTTATAGACATGATATAAAAAAAATCCAATTTTATGTATAAAAGAAGTATTTTTTTCTAAAAAGAAAATTTGTTCTCCTTTTAAAATAGAACCAATTTTAAATCTGATTTTTGAAACTTATATATATTTTATTTGAAAAAATTAACTTCTTATTTTAAATTGGAATATAAAAATTTACTTTGTTTGAATTTTTGAAATTCTTTCTGATAAGTTCCATGTTTTGATTAATAGTAATAAAATATTGCATTTTAATTGAAAACATTTTTTTCATCTAAATAATTTATAGTGCTAAATTTTATTTTTAAATGGTTTTTAAGTTTAATTAAAATAATATTTTATCATTTAATCTAATTAAGGTAATTTGAATCAATTTCTAATTGAATTTCGATATAAAAACATTTCAATCTTTTAAATGTTACACTTTAAAAACTTGTTTTCTCGTTCCATCAATGGGGTTAATTTTAAATTAATTAATGAAACTTTTGTGATTTAAAATTTAAAAAATTCTTTCCAGATTTTGAATCAATAGGTCCAAATTATGTAAAAATTTTCTTTTATTTTTGGGAATTATGAATAGTAACTTCAGCAAAAAAATTATTAACACAGTTAAAGGTAAATCGAGTAATTAAGGGTAAAAATAATATTATAAATATTATAAAATTACCCTAACACTTGTATAAATGTAATTGGATAAGTTTGTGTCAAAAATTATAATCATTGGGATGAGATTATAACATTTTTAAGCTACTTTGATGAGAGTATGACATTTATTATATTTTATTTAAAGAGAAGTTAAAGATGTCATATTCATATTTTTAATAACTATATTATTTTTAATATAGATTTAAACATAAGATAAATTAGACTATAAATATTAATTTAAAATTTAAAATATTTATATTAATCATGATAATTTATTTTTAATTTTTAAGAAATAAATAATTACCTTAAAGGCTTGTACAATGATGATGTAGTAATTATTTAATTAATAAAAATATCAAATAAATAATATTAAAAATAATAAAATAAATATAATTTCATAAAATTAATGTTATCCACTAATTTTATAGATTACCTAGAATTATTATTGATGTGATGAAAAATATATTTAATTATTCAGGTTATGATATTTTTAAAAAGTCAAGTAATGAGTTGTGTCAAAATTGACACTAATGATATTTTAAATTAAATAATATTTTATTAAATGATATAAAATTCATAAAAATAAGTAATTAAGAAAAATTATTGGGTTAAAGTTAAAAATTTCATCTATGACTCATTTTAGGTTCTTTTTTAATTTTATAGTAACTATATTAACCCTTAAGGAATAAAAATACATGTTGTCGTGGTAAGAGTTAAAGGGTTTAAATAAGGGTTAAAACCAAAAGATAAGGTCAATAATGTGACCTAACCTTGTATAAAAATTATTGGTTCAGTGTATTTAGACACATAATAATTTAATATTCTAAATAAATCACTTTTTATGCATTTTTAATTGAAAATTAATTTATATTAATTTAATGTTTTGAGGGTTTCCAAAAGTGTCTCTCACCTAAATTATAAAATGGCACCTCCTACGTCACTTACTCACACCAATTTTAGACTTATTTATTAAAAAAACCTACCAATTTATCCTCCTAATATATTTATCCAGGTTATGGATATCCTAGTATTATAAAAATACCAACCCAAGATCCCTTAATAAGTGATCTAAATTAAGTCTTCCAAAGAAGAGGTAATCATTTTTACCAATTCATTCAAGTTCATTTCTTATTATAATTATTATACATGTGTGGATTCATTTAAGAATTAATAAATATTTTATCATATTTATTCTTATATTTTAATATGACTATGATACAACTATATTCCACCTTTTATCCATCCTACGAAAAATGAAAGCACTGTGCGTGCGTATGTACGACTCACTGTCTCCACGCCATAGTGTAATTTGTTTTTCACAATAAATTTATTTTTATGGGTATAATGATTTATATAATGGATATAAATAATAAATATTGAATTATATTTATTCTATATAATTAATACACCATCAATTTTCTTACCCTTTTACCATTATGGGAATGATATCGTTGCTCGTGCGTGTGTACAGCCTACCATCTCCCCGACATGATGTGATTCATTTTCCATGTTAAACATTAAATAATTATTATAAAAATAAATATAATGAGTAAATATAATATTTATGAACATAATATATTTCTGGAGATGAAATAAATATATCCTATTTATAAGTAATAGGACTTACATGACAAAACATGCATAGAAAATGAAGCAGTTAACACTTGAAACATGGGTAATAGTGAAATATTATTAAACAAATGATATAAAAAGATCATATATGATATTATAAATTTTTATATGGTTCTGGTATAAATTAATAACATTATTTAAACCATTATACATGAGGTTAAATCACCTTCAACTAAAATAAAGGACAAGGTAAGGGATTTTTTCTCACTTTTATTTTTGTGGGACACATACCTTATACACCACTTATTTCTTTTGTGTTGTGTATATACTGCCCATGAATTTAATTTATGAGTATTATTATGAATATTTTTTTATTTTCATATCTATATTTTTTTATTTCTTTCATGGGGAATATGATTCTACTGATTATAAAGTGGTAGGGGTTATTTTACAATCTCATTATTATTTGAGATTTATTAACTTTAAGTTTCCATTGGGGAAAAATTTTCTTTCATATCCATATTTTCTAAAAATATTTTCAAAAATATTTTAAATATTATCCTAATAATTTTTTAAAGTATTTTTACCCATGTTTTACATTTTATAAAATTATTTTAAAGTAATCTTTTTTTTATTTTCCAAATGAGGTACTTTATAACTTTTTCGATGGAAGGAATACTTTTTTTAACTTATACAGTGTGAGAGGCCTTTTCCACCATCATTAATCCTTGCCATTTTTAATATTACATAACAATTTTAAAGGTTTATTTTTAAATAAAATGTTTTAATTTATAATTGTGATGATTTTTAAATAAATGATTTCAAAGTAAAATAGGGTATTTCTCTCAAAACAAAATCAATGATTTTATTAAAGTATTCTCTTATATGTCAACATCCTCTATTTAATATTATAATTAATTGAGATTTATCTATTATGATATCATTTACCATATTTAATTTAATTTTTTATGATTTATTTTGACTATGGATGTGCTATTTTGATATTATTCATGTTTTATGGTTAAATTATTCACATTTTGTATGCTTGTTTTAATACGAATGTTTATGTTTATTATGTATCATAACCCCTTTAATATGAGAAATTAATTGTACATATTAAGTGATGGTATGGGCCTTATATAGCCCCTCGATGCATTAATAGGTCTCATGAGACAAACTAGTTTGGGTATTGGTTGAGGCCTTACCCCTTTACGTATGGTTTCTTGACCAAATCCTTATCGGTATGTTTATAATGTCCAGAATTATGCATTCCCTCATTATGAGATTAGTTATTGATATTCCATGTGATTATTTTACTAGTATAATATTCATGGTTAAGTTTTATTCTTATGTGATTATTTATCTGTAATTATTTTATTATCTTTCATTCCTACCATATTATTATCAAGTTATTGGTTAAATGGATTGTGTTTCCGTTAATCACCTTTATATAATAATTTGTGCATTTTTATGAGAACTTTAACTATATGTATACCCTTACTGAGAATATGATATCACCCCTTTCATATGTTTCATTTTTTCCTAGCATTTCAAGAAGTATATTTATGACTGATATACAAGGTTACACAAAGGGGAGAAAATGGAAGACTCAATAAAACTATTTTTTTATTTTATATTTTTTAAATTTAATGTAAACTTAAAATATGTATCTAGTTTACCTATACTACTAAACTATTCAGTCATTTGGGATGTGATTCCATGTATCTTATACCAATGTAATAATGTAAGGCACTGGCTATGGGATATTGGGTTTAGGTTAGTTATAATTGGTATCATAGGAAGTTTATTAGATGCCTTAGAAACTAAATGTAGAAATCATATATTAGGAACATAACCATATGATATACTTTGATGATAATAATATAAGAATATCCTAAATTGTTGGTAAGGTATAGATTATGTGGGTATTCCTAGTAATAAATCTCTATATGGATACTACAAGTGGACTTCGTTCTAGCACAGATGTGATTAGGGGTAATGACTCTAACAAGGTGTGTCGATCCTGACTCAACGTAACCTGGTACACAAAAATGGGACTTACTATGTACCTGGTTTGACACTCTCGAGGGACATGGTTAAGATAATTCAAAAAAAAATTATAAACCATTATGAAGGTTTTAAATATATAATGAAAATTAATAACCTAGGTTAAACATAATGTGTTTTAGATTGAAAATAAGGTGTCATGATATTCTATAATATATTATACATTTTTCTCATTATAAATAGTATTACTCACACTATGATTTATATTTTTAGTCAATAATTAAAAACCTAAGGAGTCATGTTAATAGTGAACATTATGAATAGGGTGGTGGAGATTAGAAACCAAATGGGATGTTAATAGGAGTTAAATATATCATGTTCATGCCTAATCAATTTTCCCAAAATATGATTGAAAATATATACCTTAACCAACTCCCGAACTCACCAAATAAGATAAGGATAAATTTTTTTAAGATCTATAGTGGTGGATACCATGGATAAAATAAGGCTCTATTTCCATCATGTAAGAAATGAGGAAAGAGACACCCAGTAAAGTGTCTCAATGGAATGGATAAATTCTTTATGTGTGAAAAAGAAGGATATAAAGTAAAGAATTGATGATAAAAAATGAAGAGTATGATGTAAGGAAATAAAACACATCCTAAGAATCAATTTGTAGTTCATTTCCTTAAATGTGGGGAACCCAAGAATTACCTAAGTCAATTCCCTCTTCTAGAGGATAAACTCTAGACCAAGGAAGGACCTATGTGGAAATAAATGGATGAAGTATTAATGTATTGGGGTTATATTGTAATTATTAGTTAAAAAGATATTTAGTGATTAACCATATTTAAAATATGTACAACATATTTATTTTTTAAGTAATATTAATATAATTTTAGAAAAAAGACAACCCACAAGTCTGGTGACAACCCGTCTCATATGGCAAGGTCGTGGGATTTGAAACCACAATTGAAGGGTTACAAGGATGAAGCGCCTACCACTATCCTACATAAATTCTTGGTTAACATTAATTTTTTTAGTTAAAATATCTAATGGATGAAGTTTATTTTTATTTTAGGGATATTGTTTATTAAATATATAAACTTTAGATTGGAAAATGATTTGGTGATTAAGTGATTAACGTTATTTTAGAAGAAGTTAACTATTTTGGGAATCCTATAAGAGTAAGGTAAACAAAATATTTTGAGTAATAAAGGTTGAATTTTATTTTAGAGGAAAATTTTATTTTATTGTGGACTTATGATAATTCATTTTATTTATGGAAATTTCTTAGAGATTATGTGATTTAGGCTAATGAATTTTTATATAAAACATTAAGAGTTATTGATGTTATTTGGAATAATATATGATCAAATCCTTTTAATTTTTTGGGTCTCAATATTAGTCTAGAATATTTTTTAGGAATGATAATTATTTTTGGAATAATATATGTTAAAATTTGAGTACTTATATTTAATTTTGGAGATTAATTTTTTTTCATCATATAATGGTTTATTATTTTTGTGGAATCTATTGTCAATATTGATTTTAGAAATTTATAGATATTTTTGGAATATTAATTTGGATAGTAGTATTTTGGATGAGTCTTAAGGTTGGAATGGATTAATTTGAACATTGGATATTATTATTTTATGTTAAAGTGTGATTTAATGGATAATTTTTACTAAAATTTTCGGTTTTAGTAAATATTTAAAGGCTAAAGGAATGAATGGTGGATAATATGATTCATTAAAGTGCTTTATGTATGAAAAATTAAACTTGAATATCCATTTCCTAGTGTAAGAGATGAATTGAAAATATATCAAAGCATAACCAAAGGATATGATAATGCTTATAACATGTAATGAAATCAAGAAAGAATATTTAATCAAATACTTATCTAGATTGTAAAATAATCCCTAAAATATAGGTAAGGAATTTGGAACAAAAACTTTATACATTTATTTTTCTTACCAAGAAATCAATTGCTATGATAACCCATCACTGATTTATAGTTTTGTGATGGTAGACTTTCTGATGACCTTTTTCTCTAACACTGTCCATCAGAACATGATGGTTAGATTTCTATTTCATGTTCTAGTTTTCAATTTCAACTAATTTTATCATATTATAAAACCTAATTTTGTGGGACCCTCACATTTATCTTTCCCTCTTATTAAGAGGGTGTTTTATTAACCCTATTAAAGATGTGGGTTTCCCAAAAAGTAATTTTCAAGTATCAACCTTTGATTTTTGAAGTGAGATTTCAAATTGAGAGGTTGAAATATATTAAAGGAGGATATAATTTAAAACCCAAATATGTTATAGAATATATCTTTTTAAATTTAATCTCTTTTATATCTTACATTGCAAGCAACATCGAGATTAAATGAATCGTGATATACTATTAAATATTATTATTTTAACACTAGCTATTAAAATGGTGGTTGTGAATAGGATTAAATAAATTATGAAAATATAGTTTACACATGTATATATAATTCTTTTTCTAATTAATTATAAATGAATGTAAACCCCTTTTTAAAATAAAAAGAATTTGTTTTCTGAAAAACTATTTAAATGTGTGCATGAGTGTTTTATACCAACAAATAAATCACTCTTGTTAGATTATATTAATTATATATATATATAATCTTAAATATAAATTTTAAAATTAATATTATGTGTTTTATAGATATTATATAAGAACAAATCCAATTTTTCGTATGAAATAATTATATTTTTCTAAAAAAGAAGTTTTGCCTCCTTTTAATAGAGAGCCAATTTTAAATCCAATTTTTAACACTTTTATATATTTTAATTGAAAAAATAAAATTATACTTTAAAAATGGAATATAAAAATTTACTTTGGTTGAATGTTTGGTATTTTTTGGTAAGTTTCATGTTTTGATGAATAGTAATAAAATATTGCATTTTAATTGAAAATAAATTTTTCTTATAAATAATTTATAGTGTTAAATTATATTTTTAATTGCTTTTAAAGTGTAATTATAATAATATATTATCATTTGATACAATTTTTGTCATTTTAATCAATTTCACATTGAATTTGGATATTAAAACATTTCAAACTTTTGAATATTTTACTTTAAAAATCTATTTTTTCATTCCTTCAATGGGATAGATTTTAAATTAATTAATGAAACTTATCTATTTTGAATTTTGAAAAATAGTATCCATATTTATAGGTTTCTTTTATTTTTGGGCATTATGAATAGTTACTTTAGTATTTTTTTTATTTAAATAGTTAAAGGTAAATCAAGTAATTAAGAACAAAAATAATATTATAAATATTAGAAAATTACCCTAACACATATACAAATTTCATTGAATAAGTTTTTTTCGACCAAAATCATCCTTTTTATGAGATTATAACATTTCAAAGCCACTTTGATGTGAGTATGACATTTATTATATTTTATTTAAATAGAAATTAAAGATGTCATACTCATATTTTTAATAACAATATTTTTTTAATATAGAATTATACAGAAGATAAATTAAACTATAAACAGTACTTTAAATATAAAATAATTATATTCATCAGAATAATTTATTTTTAATTTTTAAGAAATAAATAATTACTATAAAGGCTTACACAATGATAATGCAGTAATTGTTTAATTAATAGAAATATCAAATAAATAATATTAAAAATATTAAAATAAATAGAAATTAATATAATTAATGTTATCCAATAATTTTATAGATCACCTATAAATATTATTGATGTATTAAAAAAATCACAGTTTTCATGCTTTTATGATATTTTTAAAAAGTCAACTAATGAATATTGTCAAAATTGACACTAATGAAATTTTTAAATAAATAATATTTTATTAAATGATATAAAATTTATAAAAATATTTAATTCTACCAAATGATTGAGATAAAGTTAAAAAAATGTATCCATGAATCATTTATGGTTATTTTTTCATTTTATAGTAACTATATTAACCCTCAAGGAATAAAAATACAGGTTGTTACGGTGAGAGTTAAAGGGTTTAAATAAGGGTTAAAACCAAAATATAAGGCTAATAATGTGACTTAAACTTATCTAAAAATAATTGTTTGAGATAATTTTGAACAATAATCATCTATTATTCAAAAAAAACTCACTTTTGATCCATTTTTAATTGAAAATTAATTTATATTAATTTAATATTTTAAGAGTTTCAAAAAGTGCCTCTCACCTCAAATTATAAAATTGAACCTCCTCCCTCACTTCCTCACACCACTTTGAGCCTTATTTATAAAAAAAACCTACCCATTTATCCTAATAATATCCTTATACAATTTTTGGAGATTCTATTCTTACAAAATGACTAACCTTAGATCCCTTAATAAGTAATCTAAAGGAAGTACGAAAAGAGGTAATCATTTTTTCCGATTCATTCAAGTTCATTTATTCTTCTACTTCCTCATCATATGTTGTTTCTATTTAAAAGTAATAAATAAATTATCATATATATTCTGAAATTTTATTATTATTATGAGACAACCATATTCCATCTATTATCCATCCTATGAAAAATGAAAGCATTGTACATGCGTACATACGGTTTACCATCTCTACGCCATGGTGTAATTTTTTTTCTCATTTCCACTTTATATGGATGAGTATAATTATGGATATAATGGATATAAATAATAAATATGGAATTATATTGATACTATATAATTAATATACCATACATTTCCTTACCCTTTCACTATCGAGGGAATGATATCGTCCCTTGTGTGTATATACGGCCTACTATCACCACGACGCGATGTGATTCATTTTCCATGTTAAGCATTCAATAATGATTATAAAAATGAATATAATGAGTAAATATATTATCTATTAACTTAATATAATTATTTATATGAAATAAATATATCATATTCATAATAAATAGTACTTACATGACAAAACATGAATATAAAAATGAAGCAGTTGACAATCGAAACAAGGGTAATAACAAAATATTATTAACAAAACTTTATAAGAAGATCATATAAAATATCATAAATTTATATATTGTTCTATTATAAATTACTAACATGATTTAAACCATTATATATGTGGTTAAAGGACCTTCAACTAAAGAAAAATCTATGGTAATCGATTTTTTTCTCCCTTTTATTTCCGTGGGGCACATACCTTATACACTACTTATTTATTTTCTGTAGTGTATATAATTCCTACGGATGTCATTTATGAGTATTATTATTAATATCATAGTATTTTAGTATCCATATTTTTTTATGTATTTCATGGTTCATATGATTCTTCTTATTATAAAGTGGTAAGGGTTATTTTGCAAACTCATTATTAATTAGTATTGTTTATGTTTAAGTCTCCATTGGGGGACATTTTTATTCCATATCCATGTTTTCTAAAAAAATAAAAAATATTTTCAATGTTATACTAATAGTGTTTTAATTATTTTTACCCATGTTTTACATTTTATAAAATGGTTTGAAAGGAATCTTTTTGTCGTTTTCCAAACAAGGTACTTTATGACTTTTTCAATAGAAGAAATATTTTTTTAACTGATGTAGAGTTAGTGGAATTTTCTACCATCATGAATCCTTAACATTTTGAAGATTCCTTTTTAATTATACAAGGTTCACTTTAAATAAAATATTTTCATTTATAATTGTGCATCTTTGTAAACAAATGATTTCAAAGTAAAAAAGTTTATTTCTCTCAAAAAAATCAATGATTTTATTAGAGTATTTTCATCTATGTCAACATCATCTATTGAATCTTATGATTAATTTAGGTTGATATATTATGATATCATTTGTAATATTTCATTTAATGTTTTATGATTTATTTTGACTATGGATGTGCTATTTTGATACCATTCATGGTTTATGGTTAAAGTATTCACATTTTGTATTCTAGTTTTAATATGAATGGTTATGTTGATTATGTTTCATCACCCCTTTCATATGATGAATGTGTTGGACTTTGTAAGTGATGGTTGGGGCTTGCTGTAGCCCCTTGATGCATCAGTATGTATTATGAGATAAACTAGTTTGGGTATTGGTTGAGGCCTTACCTGTTTATGTATGGTGTCTTGGCCAAAGCTTTGATGGTACATTTATGATGTCCAATATTATGAATTCCCTAATTATGAGATTAATTATTAATATTCCATGTGATTATTTGACTAGTAAAATATCCATGGTTATGTTTCATTCTCATGTGATTATTTATATGGAAATATTTGACTATCTTGTATTCCTACCATATTATGCTCAGGTTATTAGTTAAATGGACTGTGTTTCAGTTAATCACCATTTCATAATCATTTATACTTGTTTATAATATATTTCTCTATATATATACCCATATTTAGAATCTAATATCACCCATTTATTATGTTTTAGTTTTTTTCCATGATTCCAAGAAGTATATTTATGAATGATATACAGGGTTACACAAAGGGGTAATAATGGAAGACACAATGAAACACTTTTGGTATTTTATGTTTCTAAAATATAATGTGAACTTAAAATATGTATTTATTTTACCAAGAATACTAAAATATTCAATCCTTTGAAATGGGATTCCTTGTATCTTGTGCTAATGTAATAAAGTATGGAACTAAATCCAGGCTACTGGGATTAGGATAGTTACATTTAAAAAATATTTTACATGAAATTGTAATTAACTCTGTAAATTTTCTATTTTGGGATACCAGTTTTTTGATGGTATATAATATTCTTCATAAATTTTAAAATGAAATTTCCACAATAATTGTAATTAATTTGTTTCAAAAATATAAAAAACATTGACCAAAATAAGTAAATTCTTTTGAAATATATTTTCATATTTAAATCTTACTATATATACCTTGATTGTTTTCCATTTAAAGAAATCCAAAAGATTTTTTTGTTCAGTCACTGACCTCAAACCATGATTTAGTTGGTATTTACTGATCAATTTATCATAAAAAAATTCTTGTTAAAACAAAAAATAAAACGTATAATTTTAATCTTATAATAAAATTTATATTTAATATAATTATAAATTCAAAATAGGCATAATGTGTGGTGGATTTTTTGGAAATCCATGCTTTAGATCCAAAAAATAAACATTCAGGTATCCAAATTGATTGTGATTTGCGTCCAATGCTTCTTAAAAAACAAAAAAATAATGAAAATAGAAAAATATATTTTATATAATTATATTATAGAGTTTTACTCATGCATTATAGGAATCAATATGATCTTATCATATGTTATTTTACTTTCAAACACCACGCTTAGGCCTCCTTTTTCTTTTCAATTCCATTAATTTCCAAAGAGACTTTCCTATAGAAATTATAGATGGATTATTGAGTCCAAATATTACTTCCTAGGTTTTTCCATTTATATAGTAGTAATATATACATCTATATAATATATGAATAGTTATTAACTATAATGAGAATAGTAGATCATTTTTTTACAAAAAGATTATAAAAATATACCTCATGTATGTATTCACAATTGAGACTCATATCCATTCAAACTTTATATTCTCATTTATTATATCAGACCAATAATTTCTATAATGGCCTCTCCAAATATTTATTATTAATATTCAATGTAGGACATATTTTCATATTTTAATGTTGTATCCCTATGAACTTATAATATTAATATATATAGAAGTGGAATGGGTGGGGTGAAGTTAATCTCAAAAGATCCTTTTGATTTATTGGTTGATCAGTTAGATTTTCAAGATTTGACCTTTTGTTTCCCCTTTCTTTTGTCCATATATAATAAAATACCTCATTTCAAACCTATTATCATCAATAGTTAATGGTTTTTCATTTGAAAAAAATCATTAAATACATACCTAATATATCTTTATAAGATTAAACTTCCATGCTATGAAAGATTCAATATAATTATCAACCATGGTAACATCTAAATCATCAAGTAGAACATGAAACATGGAAATAATCTTGAGATATACTTCAATCCCAAATCTCACATGATATTTTGTCAGTTTTTATTGTGTATCATGACTCTTGGAATATTGTATAACATCTCAACTCGAGAGTCACTGAAATAGTTCCTCGAGCCGATAGTTCGCATGGCCTCAAGTGTATCTCCTTGTATGTTAGAGGCTACCAACTAGAAGTGAGGGTATAATGACGGTATGGTGGAGAGAATATAACCTCATGATTCGAGTAGCATAGTTATATATTATATATAGATCAATCAATAGTGGATGAAGTTCCAATAAATGATAGAGCAATGAATGATAATAATAATAAATTGATAGAGTGGCCAACACAAAATATACAATCATGCATGCATGTATATATGCCTACATAATATTAGTAGTAATCATACAATAGGAGATACAATACATAATAGTAAATTAACAATTAAAATGAACAAAATCCCCAAGGGTTATCCCCATGAGCATCATGATCTTCATCTAAGTCTTATGCTCCTAAGCGCCCATGTACATGTGAAAAGAACAAGCATAATCCATAAACTGAGCCTCTAAACATGAGCTCTTTTTAGGTATTCTGGTGCAATGGCGGTCTGAATAGGGTGTGGGATATACTCATTAGGCTACCACCAACGGTGTCTAGAGCTATCCAACCCATGAATATAAGATACAATAGTGTGCATGTATAACTGAAAAAGAAGTAAAATAAATAAATGTAAATAAGTCATATCAGGTTTCTCAAGGACACCATACTAACCATACCTAATTCAACCTAAGACTAAATATATCTAAAAATCTACCATCATATATATATATATATATATATATATATATTCATATGTTAGACAATTGTTTGTATATATATGCATGAACTGGAATAGACCTGACGTTTAGTATCAAGTTATCTACATAAGGGGATTATATATCAATAGGGTTTTCATACCTATGTGCCATAACAATCATAATAATACAAAGGATACCATGCCCAAAGGTCTCAATGAAAATAGGCCAAAGGTAGTCTATGAATAAAAAGGAACTATATTAAATATTGAAACATCAGCTATGGCATACGTCAGATATCTCATATAACAAGTATCAGGCCAATGAGGTCCAGGTCCCAAGGAGATAACTAGGGAGACCTATATCTAGAGATATGAATGTATACAGAGTTCATAGGTTCCATACCTCAATCCCCCTCATCGGTGTCATAATTTAAGTAATCATACCTGGGGTTCAAATTTGACATACCTTGATCCCCTAGTTAGTTCCATACCATAAGTAATCGTACCTAGGGGTCTCAGGTTCCATACCTCGATCCCATAGTCGATTGCATATTATAATACAACAGGTTTCATAACTTCATAAGAAGATAGTTCCATATTTATATGTACAATATTAATAAAGTTATATAACATTAAATGTTCTATGTCAGTTCTGATACCCAATAATAATTAAATAATTCATAATAAATTCATTAAAAAACTAAATTATAAGTTATACAAAAGGGGGATCATGTTAGTTTCCATGCCCTTACTATTGTTTCAATATATAATGTTTAATTCATTATTAGTAACACGAGGTCCATGGGAAAGTCCATGCCTTAATCAATACAATTCCAAGAGAGGTCAAGTATTCACAAAAAGTATTTAGGGATAGGTGAATTGTCCATAAATAAATAAAATCATGCATGCCAAATGTATAAGATAGTTCATACTAACATGCATACCGCACACAAGATATTGAGTTATTTCAATAAACGTTTATTTGAAAACCACTTAGGCAGTAGTTTTTTCACTAGGTGATGATATAGTAGAGTTTCATACCCTTATACATTCAAATTAATTGAATTTTATTTGCTTGTTTACATTTTATTGGACATCACACCTCGACATGTGGTTTAATTAGAAAACAACCACTTAATTTATAAGTCATTTTAAAGAAACATCCTAAGGGGTGGTCTACATTGAGGCGATCAACCTCCAATGGTTCAATTTAATGGTAAAATCCATTTAATTCAAGGAATTATGATCTATATCATGATTTCCACCTTTTAAATGCATCAAATGGAAATACTTGTACGCAACACAATGAAGTATCATATAAAAAGATGAGACTCTGAGGGAAATATATAACCAACTAACCTCATACTTAGGATGATTCACTCATCCAATATCAAGATTTTAGAGAAAATTAATAATCTTACAAGAACCTTAAAAATATGGATAATTGGCTCACATGAATATAGTAAAAACGATGGATAAATAAAAAGAGGAAACTAGAGGAGTGAAGAACTTACCGAGAGTCTTCCATTTCAATAGAAAATACTCGAATCAGAGGTTGGATGGAGGATATAGCTCAAATCCCACCTTATAGGGAGGAGAAGATTGAGTAGGATAGGGAAAGGTGATTCACATGTGGGAGGGGGGAAAGGAGGGGTGAAGGTTATAAAGGAGGAAGGGAAAATTATCATTTTTCCTTCTTTTAAGAGCCTCATGGTTTGGCTGGATAATCATGCACCAACTATGTAGGATTAAATACCCAAATTCATACCTTTTAAAATGGGGAATATAATTGGCCTACATGGTTAGACAAACTGTGTGCCTAAATGTACATAGCTACTGGTTAAGTGGGACTAGGGGTGTGGTCTAGGAATATGGTTCAGACCAACCATGAAAAACTTGTATGGTTTACCCCTGCACACCAATATTACATTTCACAGTTACCCATAAGGGGTTTCACAGTTTAAAAAAACTATTCTTCTTAAGAAAAGGGGATGCATGGCTGAGCCACATGGTTAAAACAATAATGCACCAACCATGTACCTCGTTATGTTTCTCCAAAAACAGGTGCTTTTGGATCATGATGCTTCTGAAACTCATCTGAACTCTCGGGAAACCTCCTAGGGTGTTAAACTTAACTAAAAAAACACATTTAAGTGTTCCAATGCATAGATTTAGATTCTAAATCTTGGTTTAGAGAGTATCCCATCCAATAAATAGGAAAACTATATTTCCCTTTGAATTTCAACCCTGTCCAAAAATACGGGACCTTAAAACCTCCCCACCTTAGAACATCTCATCCCCAATAAGCCTTATAGAAATGATGAAATCATCACCTGACCTACTCGGGTCACGAAGTTTCATTAAAATGGGCATTTTTCATTTTTGAATTCCCAATGAACCAACAAAATCCCTTTAAATATATGGTATATATACTATAGAAACTCGAGTCATGATAGAATTCAAAACTAAAACATCGATATGAAACTTAACCAATCCTTTCTAACTGAAGACATGATCAATCCATCATCTCTTTACTCATATAGATTATGGATCTCCCCACCATATGTTATACCATTTAACATCCAAAACTGAGCTATGGTATTATCGCCATCATAAATTTCCTATTTAAGAATTACCTTAGTGCTCTAAAGATGCTCACGACATGATTCTCAATTTTATCAAACTATTAACTCCCAATAAAGCTTAATTATCCTGTTCAATACCTCTTTTCCATAAAAATCCTCGGATGACCTACACTACACTTTCCTTATCCCTATGAAATTTCAAAAACAGTTTATTATTGGCCGCGTTTATTCTATCAAAAGGGAGCGAGTTGAGCCAGTTCTGAAAAAGTATTCTAAAAAATGATCAACTTAGATAGTCATCACATTTCAAAAATAAGATCTCTAAGCCTTTAAAAGAAAGTACATAAATATTTATCTGATCACATTCATTGATTCCCGTAACTGAATTTTGATGTCCTCTCTAGGAAAAATGCTCATTTAAGTAGTCGTGTCCCAGTACGAACATGGGTGAAAACCTGATCCATCACACTAGGATCATCACCCCTTAAACATCACATATAAGCTTGAATGAAGTCTGAGGTAACCTCAGAATCATAAATTGGAGTCCAAGTAGATCATCTTAGATAGTCCATACTCTGTTGTTTATAAGTGAGACGTCAGAACATAGTTGAGACTTCCACACATCAGAATGCTGACTAAACCCAATGGCAGTCAAGTCAAAAACTGACTAGTGTCTATGAGTCCATCCAAGTCATTCACTGCAACAAAATAGTCCTTTAATAGTGCTAAAAATGTCCATTATTAGTGCTAAATAGGATCTGACTTTTGATGTGAGATTGAAATCCCTATACTTTTATCAGTGATAGAAAATCATAGATAAAGGGGTCCTTTGTTAGTGCTTTTATTTATCTCTGATAAAGGACCCCTTTATCAGTGCATTGATTAGCACTGATAAAGGGGTGTTTTGTAGTGTGTTGTAACAACACACTGCAACACTAGTGAAGTGTGCTGTAACGACACACTTTATCACCATAAATAGCATCAGAAATCATTAAAATCAAGTACCAATATATAATTAAAATGAATTAAAATTTACAACACAAATACAAGAAAAAACATTATATTATAGACATTTAAAACATTTTTTATACAATTACATGAGAAATTACAAATTATTACAAACATTCAAAGACATCAATGTCCCTTTTTCTTTTACCCCTAGCCCCAACTCATGTTATTGCTGAAAACAATCACCCTTGCTCGAGAAAAATAATTAACCTACATAAGAAAATAATTCTTATGTTTGTAATAATATAAAGAAATAAATTAAATATAAATTGTTAATTTTAAACTAAACATTGATTCATACTATGAGCCTTGTGTATCAGATTGAGTTTCAATTGATTATTAAACACCACACCATTTATTGTTTATCTTCAAGAATTATTTCTATTAAAATTAAATAAATAAGTATAAGATAAAAATGATGAGGAAATTAATTAAGAAATGTCATATTTAATGTTGAGAAAACAACATTTTCTCATTTTCTCAGTTTTGGTGATGTAATGTGTATTTTTAACCAAAATGTCACTTATTAAATAAAAAGGTGCACTTTGAGTCATACCTGGTCACACCATGTGTTGTGTTGAGCAGTTTCTAATTCATACATGTCCTAAATGACTTATGGATTTTTTTCCTAATGTATCAAAATAGTATGAATTCATTTTCTTAGTTTTGAGTATGTCACTTGTCCTTTTTACTAAAATGTAATTTTAAACTAGAAACACACACTTTGAGTTATACCAGTCATATCATGTGTCACTTTGACATGAGAATTATTCCTTCATGTCAAAATGACTTGTGAATATTTTTCCTAAATTATCTAGAAAATCTAATCAATTTTTCTTGGTTTTTAGTGAGTAACACTTTTTGAACAAAAATGTAAATTTTAAACTGATAATGGAAAATTTGAGTCATACCAAGAATATCATGGATCAAATTTTGGTGAAACTGGTTCTTACTCGTTGAAAATGACGTAGGGATCATTTTCCTAAAGTATCAAAACAATCCAAATGATTTTACTCATTTTTCAGTATGTCACTTTTCTTTTTTAGTAAAATTAATTTCAATTTTAAATATAAAGACACACTTGGAGTCATACCAGTCATAAAGTTAATCAGATTGAGGTGAGGTTGATTTATACACATATAAAATGGATTATGGATAATTTTACTAAAGTATCAAAACTATATGAATGTGTTTTCTTGGTTTTGAGTATGTGACCTTTCTTTTTTACTAAAATTTCATTTTAAACTGGAAACACACACTTTGAGTCATATTAGTCACATCATGTATTAGTTTGTTGTGATACTACTTCATATACATCAAAAACAAAATTATGAGTTGTTATAAAAAATTAGTAAGAAAATCTGAGTGTGTTTGCTCAATTTTTAGTGAGTGACACTTTTTGAACTAAAATTTCAATTTTAAGCTGATTACAGACACTTTGAGTCATAATAGACACATCGTGTATTGGATTAAGGTTCATATGATTCTTAAACATAAAAAATAGAATTTGAACCATTTTTATAAAGTATAAAATATACTAATGTTTTTTCTTAATTTTGAGTATGTTGGTTGCCTTTTTTACTAAAATTAATGTCAATCTTAAATAAAAAGACGCACTTGGATTCATACCAGTCACACCATGCATCAAATTGAGGTGAAGATAATTTCTATACATCCCAAATGAATTTTAGATAGTTTTTCTAAAGTATAAAGACAATCTGATTTTATTTACTTGGTTTTGAGTATGTCACTTGTCTATTTTACTAAAATGCCATTTTAAACTAAAAACACACACTTTGATTCACACCAGTCACATCATGTGTTGTTTTGACATGAGAATGATTCCACACATCACAAATTACTTATTAATTTTTTTCATAAATTATCAAGATAATCCAAGTGTGTTTTCTCTATTTTCAGTGAGTGGTACTTTTTGAACTAAAATGTCAATTTTATATAGATAACAGACACTTTGAGTCATACCAGGAACATCATGTATAATATTGAGGTGAGGATGATTCCTACACATAAAAATGAATTATGGATTATTTTTCTATAGTATCAAGACAATCTGATGTGTTTTCTTAGTTTTGAGTATGTTAGTTGTATTTTTTACTAAAATTAATGTCAATTTTAAATAAAAAATGAACTTGGAGTTATACCAGTTACACCATGAATAGGATTTAGGTGAGGATGATTTATACCTATATAAAATAAATTATGAATCATTTTCATAAATTATCAAAAAATTCTAATGAATTTTCTTGGTTTTGAGTATGTCACTTGTCTTTTTTTACTAAAATGCCATTTTAAACTAGAAACAAGCACTTTGAGTCATATTGGAAACATAATGTGTCATTTTGACATGAGAATATTTCCTACACATTAAAAATGAATTATGAGACATTTTTATAAATTATCAAGACAATATGAGCATGTTTTTTGGTTTTTAGTGAGTGACACTTTTTGAACTAAAATGTCAATTTTAAACTAATAACAGACATATGGAGTCATATAGGGAACATAATGTATCATATTGAGGTGTGAATTATTCCTACACATAAAAAATTACTTATGTATTGTTTTCATAAATTATAAAAACAATAAGAATGCATTTTATCATTTTTGAGTATGCCAGTTTTCTTTTTTAGTGAAAATAATGTCAATTTTAAATAAAAAGACTCACTTGGAATCATACTAGTCACACTATGCAATAGACTTAGGGTAAAATAATTCCTATATATCTAAAATTACATATGTATTGTTTTCATAAAGTATCAAATCAATGTGAATGTTTTTCGTCATTTTGAGTACATCACTTGCTTTTTTTACTAAAATGTTATTTTAATCTAAAAACATGCACTTTGAGTCATATCGGTGACATCGTGTGTTGGTTGGATATGATAATGAATCATACATATAAAAATGACTTATGAATAATTTTACTAAATTATCCTTATAATACAAGTGAATTTTCTTGATTTTAAGTGAGTGACACTTTTTTAACTAAAATGTCAATTTTAAACTGATAACAAACACTTTGAGTCATACCAGGCACATCATGTACCAGATTGAGTTATATTTGATTATTACACATCAAAAATTACTTATGGACCATTTTAATGAAGTATAAAGACAATCTAAATGAATTTTATTTTCTTTGAGTATGGAAGTTGTCTTTTTTACTAAAACTAATGTTAATTTCAAATAAAAAGATGCACTTGGAGTTATATCGGTCACACCATGCATCTGATTGAGGTGTGGCTGATTCCTACACATCTTAAATAAATTATAGATCATTTTAATACATTATAAAAACAATATTAATATTTTTCTTGGTTTTGAGTATATCACATGTCTTTTTTACTAAAATGTCATTTTAAACTAGAAACATTCACTTTGAGCCATACTGGTCACATCATGTGTTAGATTGATGTGAGACTTATTCCTACATATCACAAATTAATTATGAATAATTTTCCTTAATTATAAATGTCACGACCTGTCCTCGGGGCCCGTGCCGTGACTACCCCAAGCCCGCCTTCCATAGGCCAGGGGCTGGTGACTAGCACCAAGGCGTAAATCCCGAAAAAAGGGAAGGCATTGCCTTTGTAAAGTAAACAAGCACCACAGAGTAAGAAAGCGTAATAAGTAAACCCTAAGTAAAAACTAGTACAACAGTAAGTGCAGAAAAGTAAAGGGGGCCATAAATACAAGCCCAACTGTAAAGTACAACTGAAAGGGGAAAAACAACAACTGGAAGAAAAGTCGCAGCGTCGAGCCATCCTCTGGAAGTCCCACCTGAAGGGTGGGTACAGATAGCCTCCACTGCTCCTCAGGTCCAGCCGACCGCTCCGAGTACGTCCCACCCAGTGGTCCACCTCCAGGTATCGTCCTGCTCCGCAAGCCTCCACCATGATCAGCGTTGTTCGTCGTCTGTAACCAACACAACGTAGTGCGGGCATAGCCCGTGCATGGGTGAGTATAAGCTACTCAGGAGGGACCCCGAGACCCCCGAAGGTCTCCCAGAATCCACAAAGGATAATCCACAAAGGAAAGACACAATCACTAAGTAACATCCGAAACTGCTTAGGTATATGCCCATACATATACCTAAGTCATCAATTCTTGCTCGGCTCCAACATCCGAGCTCAAGTACAACCCAGTCCACACAGGAAAGAAAAACGTAAATCCAAAAAAGATAGCACAACACAATCCACAAAGGAAAGCAAAACCTAAATCCACACAGGATAGCACAACACAATCCACAAAGGAAATCAAAACGTAAATCCACACAGGATAGCACAACACAATCCACAAAGGAAAGTAAAACAGGGTTTCAGCTCACACAGGTATACTTCTTCGAATGACGATAGAGATGATCACCGATCCATCTAAGTCGTCGGACCCACAAATGATAAATAGGTACTAACCCCCGCAATGACCCACAAAGGATCTGACCCACAAAGGATCTGACCCACAAAGGATCGATAGGTAACTAACCCCCGCAAAGACCCACACAGGATCGGGCCCACATAGGACCTCTAGGCGTTGGCCCACACAGGACCGCTGAGCGCTGACCCACACAGGATCGGACCCACACAGGATCGGTAGCACTGACCCACAAAGGATCGCTGAGTGCTGTAGTCATCACCGTCGAATCCACTGAGGATCTCTGTACAGTCGTCGTCGTCATAGTAGCAGTCGCAGCCAGCTCTAGGGTTCCCGCACACAGCAAGATCGTTCGGGAGGGTCCGCTCCACGAGCCGAGAGGCTGATACATCAACTGACACATAGTCCAGAGTTGATGTATCCAAAATTTCCGTATCTTCAACAGGAACTCAACGTCGCAGACGGCGCGTCAATCGGACGCCCGGTCTGAGAGTTATTGGCTATTTCGTCCCAGGGACCCGGTTGGTTTTTAAGGAAAAACCAACCCGACCATACTCCACCTGCATCCAAACCTCGGGCAGAGTATTCCAAAAGATCCGTCTCACTTAGAGTAAAACAACAAAGTCGACGGCATGTCAAACGGACGTCCGAAGCTCAAGATATGAGCGTTTTCACTCCAAGGGCCCGGTTGGTTTCGTGTACAAACCAACCCGGCCGAACCCAAAGTATTCCGAAACCTTGAGTGTGATATACCTAAACGACCGTCTCGATCCAAGGATCGCATCGCCGCTGATGGCGCATCGTTCGGAGGTCCGTAGCTCAAATTATGAACAAAATACTGAAAAGGCCCGGAAACGGGGGGTCTGGGCCCGGACCGACCCGGCCCGGCGGGTCGGCCCGGCTCGGCTCGGCCGAGCGGCCGAGCGGAGGAACCACGGGGCGCGCTGCCCCTGCGGGATGAGGTGTCGCGGCCCTGCGTGGGGCCGCGCTTAGTCAGTGGACGTGGCTTTGCCGCCTTTCGTGTGTCATCGGACCCGCATGGTCGCGGGTATGGTCATCCACCGCCGCCGCGGCTTTAGCTGCGGCGGCTCCGTCCGGCGGCGCGCCAGGGCACCGCCGGTGGATTCTGCGGGCCACCGGAGTTGCTCCAGTGGTCCGATTCCATTTTTGTCTGTGCCGTAGCTCCTCCCGGGTCCCGTTCTTCACTGCGGAATCAACAAATCGTCTATGCGGCCCGTTTTGTCATCGTCTGCCATTCCGCACATCAACGAAGAACTGCGGAGGGTTGTCGGGCCGTGTTTTTTTGGCCCGCACCCTCCGCATTAGGTGATAACAAACGGGAAATAATGATCAACACATGAAAACATAAAAAGATAAAATTTTAATAAATTAAAATTGCACTTTGATCCCGGGCTCTTTGTTTTATAAGGAAACAACTACGGAAATAAAATATTATTTTCAAATAAAATCTCTACCTCATCGAATTCGTCGGGCGGGAGTTTTACGCAGAATTGATCATTGCGGTAGGAGGTGATCATCGCGTCGCGGAAGGGCGTCGCGTCGTCGCAGAAGGGCGTCGCGTCGTTGCGGAAGGGCGTCGCGTCGACGATCACCGAGGGTTAAAGAAACACACGGATTTAATTAAATACCTATTGAGGATAAAAACCACAAAGGAATTTAAAGGACCGCAATCTCTTACCTCAACGGATGATCGAAGATTTGTCGCGGATGAAGGAACGTCGCAGAAGAACGTCGCGGAAGAATAATCGTCGGCATCGCGGTACTTGGCGTCGCGTCATCGATATCCGAGGTCTCGGCGTTCTTTGTCGCCTTTCATCGAAGGTCGGCGTTCTTTGCGTTCTTCGCGTTCTTCGCGTTCTTCGCGTTCTTCGCGTTCTTCGCGTTCTTCACGTTCTTCGCGTTCTTCGTGTTCTTCGCGAAGGAGGATGAAGGACTGAAGGTTTCTGTCAAAACCTCTCAACGAACAACACTTAAGAAGAAAAGTGTTGGTATTATTTTATTACATGCCAACAAACGAAAATTCTAAGTTAAGTAACGAACCATTAATTTGATGAATTAATGGTATGACTTAACTGCCCAATTTAATAGGATCATTTAATACTTTAAGAAATTCCCCAGTTGACTTTCATTTAAAAAGGGTTTTCGCGGGTGCGTTACTTAGCGGAAAGAAACGGTGGGGCTCGTGCGGGCCCCACCTCACAAATATCCTACCAAGAGGGTAGGATATTTTGAATTTCACCCTATCTTCTTCAACTCAGCTTAAGCAGATTTAAGTGTCTTTAAGCAGATTTAAGTGAAATAAAATAAAATTTGTCGTACCACATTATTTTATTTCTTAACTTAAAGCCCAAAAATCAAAAACCACACCCAAGAAAACGCAACTCCAGAAGAGGCGTTTCTAAGCAATTACCGGCGTTGCGATTCCATCGGTGCCCTCAGAATTCAATTCCGAGCACCGGTTCAAAAGTTAGAAAAACTCACTCGTTCGTTCACTGAATGTACCCGAGCCAAACTTCGGAAAATGATTCCGGGCACACCGGGCCTCGGAATCAGGTGCCGTCTGAAACTGCGTTCTTGTAAAATTCCAAACAAAATTAAGAAAAAAAATTCCTTGAAATTTACTGGTCTTTAAATCACTCCCACCTCAAGGCTTTACATCCCCGTAAAGATACATCATAAGCTAGGGAAACAAATGTGGGTACTGAGCACGCATCTGAGCCTCCCACTCCCAAATGCTCTCCTAGAGGTTCCCGTGTTTCCATATGATGCGCACTAGAGGAATCGACCGTCCACGTAGGACCCGCTCATGTCGATCCTCGATCTCCACCGGGACCTCAGCAAAAGTTTCCCCATCATCAACGTCTAGCTCCCCATGGTCAATGATGTGTGTCGGGTCGTGCACATATCTCCTCAGCTAAGATACGTGGAAGACGTCGTGCACCCGGTGCAACTGAGGTGGTAGAGCGAGGCGATAAGACACCTCTCCAATCATGCCGAGGACCTGGAATGGTCCGATGAAGCGTGGAGACAAATTTACACCTCGTCCAAATCTCTGTAATCCACGTCGAGGTGAGACACGCAAGAAGATGTGGTCGCCATCCTCGAACTCTAGTGGCCTCCGCCTCCTGTCAACATAAGACTTCTGTCGGCTCTGAGCTGTCCTCATCCGCTCCTGGATGACCTGGACCTTCTCTGTCGTGGCCCGGACCATCTCTGGTCCTACAAGTGCTGACTCCCCAGGGTCTGTCCAGCACAAAGGAGATCTGCAAGCTCTGCCATACAACGCCGCGTATGGTGCCATCCCGATGGTGGAGTGGTAGCTGTTGTTGTACGTGAACTCCACCAAGGGTAGCTGGTCCTCCCAGCTGCGACCAAAGTCGAGGACACATGAGCGGAGCATGTCCACGAGAGTCTGAATGGTCCTCTCTGTCTGACCATCTGTCTGAGGGTGAAAGGCGGTGCTCAGACGTAGCTGTGTCCCGAACGCCTCCTACAACCCCTTCCAAAGCCGGGAAGTAAAGCGAGCATCTCGATCGGAGACGATAGATGATGGAACACCGTGAAGCCGTACAATCTCCTGAACGTAGAGACGCCCGAAGCTCTCCACTGAGCCCTGCTCTCTGATGGGTAATAAGTGAGACGACTTGGTGAGTCGGTCGACAATCACCCAAATGGAGTCGTGACCTCTGGAAGTGTGTGGAAGTCCAGTCACGAAGTCCATAAATATCTCATCCCACTTCCACTCCGGGAACTCCAAGGGTTGTACCAAGCCTGCTGGTACCTGGTGCTCTGCCTTCACCTGCTGGCAGGTGAGGCATCATGAAACGAACTCTGCCACAGCCTTCTTCATGCCTGGCCACCAGTGCTGTCGTCTGAGATCCTAGTACATCTTCGCCACTCCAGGGTGTACCGCCAAGGGAGAAGTGTGAAACTCTCTCAGCACCTCCTCTTGTAAAGCGACTGGTACCAAGGTACGTCCTCTGAAAAGGATGTCATGCTCTGCTCCAAAGGAGAAGCCATCAGGTGCCTGTCCTAAGGATATCTGTGCACGCCGCGTCTCACAGTCAGTGTCCCCACGCTGTGCCTCTCTGACCCACTGCAGTAGTGGAGGGGTGACTGTGAGAGACTGAAGGAAGGAGGCTCCATCTCTGTCCACGAAGGATATTCGCAAAGCGGATAGCTGCTCTGTCGCCTCCTCAAGTAGCTGAATGCACGTCCTACTACTGAGATCATCGACTACTACATTCCCCTTCCTAGGAGTATAGACTATATCAAAGTCATAGTCCTGGAGGAACTCGAGCCATCGACGCTGTCTCAGGTTCAGGTCCTTCTAAGAGAAGATGTACCTGAGACTCTGATGGTCAGAAAAGACTGTAAAGCGCTCTCCCATCAGATAGTGTCGCCATGTCTTCATAGAGAAGACCACTGCTGCTAACTCCAGGTCATGGGTAGCATAGTTCTGCTCATGCGGCCTCAAATGACGTGATCCATAGGCGATCATTTCCAGCTCCTGCATCAGGAAACATCCGAGTTCGTTCCCTGATGCATCGCAGTAGACTACGTACCCTACTCCCTCCTCAGGCAACCTCAAGATAGGTGCGCTGGTCAATCTCTGTCTCAGCTCCTGGAAGCTCTGCTGACATCTGTCTGACCACACAAAGGGTTTCCCCGTCTTCGTCAAAGCTGAGAGTGGTGCCGCAACTCTGGAGAAGTCTGGCACAAATCTCCAATAGTATCCAGCTAGTCCCAAGAAACTCCACACCTCCGTCACGCTCCTGGGTGGCTCCCAAGCTAGCACTGCCTCGAACTTCGCAGGATCCACTGTAACTCCCACCTCAGAGATGACGTGTCCCAAGAAGTGGACCTCACATATCCAGAACTGGCACTTCGAGAGCTTACCATAAATTTGGTGCTCTCGGAGTGTGTCTAGTACAACCCGTAAGTGGTAGGCGTGCTCCTCCTCAGTCGTCGAGTATATCAAAATGTCGTCGATGAAGACTACGACAAATCGATCGAGGTATGGCTGAAAGATCCTGTTCATGAGGCCCATGAACACTGTTGGAGCATTGGTTACGCCGAAAGGCATAACCATGAACTCATAGTGTCCATACCGACATCTGAAGGTCGTCTTCTGCACGTCCTCATCCCGAACTCTGAGCTGATGATAGCCATACCTGAGGTCTATCTTCGAGAACCACCGTGCTCTCTTGAGCTGATCGAAGAGGTAATCAATCATCGGTAGCGGATAATTATTCCTCACTGTCACCTGGTTCAGGTGACGATAGTCGACACACAGTCGCAAGCTCCCGTCCGCCTTCTTGGCGAACAATATCGGGGAAGTCCAGGGTGAAACACTGGGTTGGATGAATCCCTTGCCCTGCAAGTCCTCCAACTATACTCGTAGCTCTCGAAGCTCAGCGGGGGCCATCCGATATGCTGGAGTCGATATCGGGGTTGTCCCGGGGTACAGGTCAATATAAAAGTCTACCTCTCTGCGAGGAGGTATCCCTGGAACGTCGTCAGGAAAGACGTCTGCATACTGATCCACCACTGTAGGAAAACTAGGACTCCGCATGTCAACTGCACCTAGGATGAGGCTAGCTAAATGATGAGGGATGGGTTGTCCTCTCCTCTGAGGAAGTCCATCCTATGCTGCAAAGGCTCCCTTCTCGCCGGTGAAGGTGAACCTGCTCCCGTTGGTGCGTACACTTCGCACCTTGCACCTAATACAGTCAATCTGTGCATGGACTATAGATAACCAATCCATGCCCAAGATGACGTCGTAAGGCCTCGATGCCACTACAAGAAGATCCCAGCCAAATATCTCGCCTCCTAGAGTAAGCTCACACTGCCGGAACTAGTGCGTAATCGTCGAGTCTGCTCCCGTATGAGTCTCTAGCCATAAGGATCGAGCCAATGGCTCTGTCGGAATCTCCGAGCTCCGAACAAGGGCAGCGGCTATGAAATAGTGACTCGCTCCTGTGTCTATAAGAACTGTAGCAAGGGTGTAATAGACACAGATCGTACCTCAAATCATCTTGGGCACACCGTGGTCATAGGCCTCCGCTGCCTGGAGCTGTGCCTGTCTCTGCCCGCCAGATCCCTATGGTCGGGGTGGACCTCCTGGTGGTGGTGGTGGTAGAGCCTCAAAGCGTCGCCCACCACCTGCTGCTCGGCCAGCTCCTCTGCCTCGTCCGCCTCCTCCCTGTGGACCGCCACGGTCGACCCTCTGCCTCTGCCTGGGTGGCCCCTCAACTGTCTGTTGCTCCTCGGCACGGTGGGTCAGGCAGTCACAAGCCATGTGACCCTGTCCGCTGCATGTGTCGCACTACCTGCCTCTCGAAAGACTGGCTCCGCGCTGTGTGCCCCGTACTGCTGAGCCAGTGTCCTGAGGTCATCTACGTGAGGGTCTGGTCTGCCTGGACCCCTAAGTCATCCGTCGACTGCCTGCCGCAGAAGACTCTATTACGCGCCGTCCCGCGGTAGGTCTCGCTGCTGATGAAGGCTCAGAAAGGAAGCTCTCGATCAAAAGGGTTCGCTCCAGTACTCCTGCCTGAGTCAGGATACTGAGGGAGATCAGTGATGCCTTGATCTCGTGTCTCAAACCCTGCTCAAAGGTCTGGGTTTAGAAGAATGGGTCCCGTACCATGTCTGTAGAGTAGCGCGAGAGATCGGTAAATCTCGCTGAGTACTGGGCGACCGTCATACTGCCCTGCCGCAGCTGAAGAAGCTCCTGGATGTGCACCGCACAGAGGGTGGCCGGGATGAACTCCGAGCGGAAGAGGTTCTCAAAGTCCGTCCAGAGAAGAGATGCCTCATCGTGCACCTGGAGCATCGAGCTCCACCATCGGCCCGCTGCTGCGTGCAGTAGGCTCGCTGCGAGGATCACCATGAGGTCTACTAGTGTCCTCACTAACCGAAAAACTCGTACAACTGCCTCCAGCCAGTCTTCGGCTACCTGGGGGTCCGTCTCCCTACGGAACCTGGGCGGTCGCTAGCGCTGGAACTCATGCAGTGCACTGAGGCGACGTGCATCGTCAGCGGCTGGTGCTGGAAGCATCGGTGGCTCGGCGGGTAAAGCTACCGCCGGTGCGTCAACTGTCAAAGGGCCCTGCACCGAGGCCTCATCGCTCGGCGGGCTGTCGTCACGTATGACTCTCGGAACCCTATATGGCTACCATCGTGGGGCCATCCTGAAAAGAAACAGGTGTGCCACGGTCAGAACAGTATACCTGGTGAGCTGACACAAAGTAATCACAAAGAAAACTTGAAACACACATGCAATCAATGTTTTCATGCATTAAGTCGGAAATCAGAAGTCAGGGTCCTAGTGTACGGATACGTCGGCCGCCGCACCAACATTGGACTCCCTGGATTGATAACCACACACAATACACTTAACACTATTGCTTCACATAGAATAAAGATCAGAGTCTGCGGTAGAACCGAACTCCTCTGATACCAATTTGTCACGACCCGTCCTCGGGGCCCATGCCGTGACTACCCCAAGCCCGCCTTCCATAGGCTAGGGGCTGGCGACTAGCACCAAGGCGTAAATCCCGGAAAAAGGGAAGGCATTGCCTTTGTAAAGTAAACAAGCACCACAGAGTAAGCAAGCGGAAGAAGTAAACACTAAGTAAAAACTGGTACAACAGTAAGTGCGGAAAAGTAAAGGGGGCCGGAAATACAAGCCCAACTGTAAAGTACAACTGAAAGGGGGAAAACAGCAACTGAAAGAAAAGCCACAGCGTCGAGCCGTCCTCTGGAAGTCCCACCTGAAGGGTGGGTACAGATAGCCTCCACTGCTCCTCGGGTCCAGCCGACCGCTCCGAGTATGTCCTACCCAGTGGTCCACCTCCAGGTACCGTCCTGCTCTGCAAGCCTCCACCACGATCAGCGTTGTCCATCATCTACAACCAACACAACGTAGTACGGGCATAGCCCGTGTAGGGGTGATTATAAGCTACTCAGTAGGGACCTCGAGACCCCCGAAGGTCTCCCAGAATCCACAAAGTATAATCCACAAAGGAAAGATACAATCACGAAGTAACATCTGACACTTCTTAGGTATATGCCCATACATATACCTAAGTCATCAATTCTCGCTCAGCTCCAACATCCGATCTCAAGTACAACCCAGTCCACATAGGAAAGCAAAACAAAAATCCACACAGGATAGCACAACACAATCCACAAAGGAAAGCAAAATGTAAATCCGCATAGGATAGCACAACACAATCCATAAAGGAAATAAAAACGTAAATCCACACAGGATAGCACAACACAATCCACAAAGGAAAGAAAAATAGGGTTTCAGCTCACACAGGTATACTTCTTCGAATGACGATAGAGATGATCATTGATCCATCAAAGTCGTCGGACCCACAAAGGATCAATAGGTACTAACCCCTGCAATGACCTACAAAGGATCTGACCCACAAAGGATCGATAGGTCACTAACCCCCACAAAGACCCACACAGGATCGGGCCCACACAGGACCTGTAGGCGCTGGCCCACACAGGACCGCTGAGCGCTGACCCACACAGGATCGGTAGCACTGACCCACAAAGGATCGTTGAGTGCTGTAGTCATCGCCGTCGAATCCACTGAGGATCTTTGTACAGTCGTCGTCGTCACAGTAGCAGTCGCAGCCAGCTCTAGGGTTCCCGCACACAGCAAGATCGTTCGGGAGGGTCCGCTCCATGAGCCGAGAGGCTGATATATCAACTGACACATAGTCCAGAGTTGATGTATCCAAAAGTTCCGTATCGTCAACAGGAACTCAACGTCGCTGACGACGCGTCAATCGGACGCCCGGTCTGAGAGTTATTGGCTTTTTCGTCCCAGGGGCCCGGCTGGTTTTTAAGGCAAAACCAACCCGACCGTACTCCACCTGCAACCAAACCTTGGGCAGAGTATGCCAAAAGATCCATCTCACTTAGAGGAAAACAAAAAAGTCGACGACACGTCAAACAGACGTCCGAAGCTCAAGATATGAGTGTTTCCGCTCCAAGGGCCCGGTTGGTTTCATGTACGAACCAACCCGGCCGAACCCAAAGTATTCTGAAACCTTGAGTATGATATATCAAAACGACCATCTCGATCCAAGGATCACATCGCCGCTGAAGGTGCGTCGTTCGGAGGACCGTAGCTCAAATTATGATCAAAAGACTGAAAAGGCCCGGAAACGGGGGGTCTGGGCCCGGACCGACCCGGACCGACCCCCCCTGGGTCGGCCCGAACCAGGTCCGGGTCCGACCCGGTTGGGCGCGACCAGGCCTGGCGGGTTGGACCATCCTGGGTGCGACCCGACCCGGTGGGTCGACCCGGCTTGGCTCGGCCGAGCGGCCGAGCGGAGGAACTGCGGGGCGCGCTGCCCCGCGTGGGGCCGCGCTTGGTCAACGGACGCAGCTTTGTCGCGTCTCGTGTGTCACCGGACCCGCGCGGTCACGGGTCAAGTCAGCTGCCGCACCGGCGACCTGCGCCGCCGGTGGATTCCGCGGGCCACCAGAGTTGCTCCGGTGGTCCGATTCCATTTCCGTCTGCGCCGTAGCTCCTCCCGGGTCCCATTCTTCACTGCGGAATCAACAAATCGTCTCTGCGGCCCGTTTTGTCATCGTCCTCTGTTCTGCACATCAACGAAGAACTGCGGAGGGTTTTCGGTCCGTGTTTGTTTGGCCCGCACCCTCCGCGTTAGGTGATAACAAACGGGAAATAATGATCAACACATGAAAACATAACAAGATACAATTTTAATAAATTAAAATTTCACTTTGATCCCGGGCTCTTTGTTTTAGAAGGAAACAACTACGGAAATAAAATATTATTTTCAAATAAAATCCCTACCTCGTCGAATTCTTCGGACGGGCGTTCTACGCGGAATTGATCGTCGTGGTAGGAGGTGATCGTCGCTTCGCAGAAGGGCGTCGCGTCGTCGCGGAAGGGCGTCGCGTCGTCGCAGAAGGGCGTCGCGTCGACGATCTCTGAGGGTTAAAGAAAAACACGAATTTAATTAAATCCATGTTGAGGATAAAAAACACAAAGGAATTTAAAGGACCATAATCTCTTACCTCAACGGATGATCGAAGATTTGTCGCGGATGAAGGAACTTCGCGAAAGAAGAATCGTCGGCGTCGCGGTACTTGGCATCACGTCGTCGATCTCTGAGGTCTCGGAGTTCTTCGTTGCCTTTCATCAAAGGTCGGCGTTCTTCGCGTTCTTCACAAAGTAGGATGAAGGACTTAAGGTTTCTGTCAAAACCTCTCAACGAACAACACTTAATAAGAAAAGTGTTGGTCTTATTTTATTACATGCCAACAAACAAAAATTCTAAGTTAAGTAACGAACCATTAATTTGATGAATTAATGGTATGACTTAACTGCCCAATTTAATAGGAGCGTTTAATAGTTTAAGAAACACCCCAGTTGACATTCATTTAAAAAGGGTTTTCACGGGTGCGTTACTTAGCGGAAAGAAACGGTGGGGCTCATACGGGCCCCACCTCACAAATATCCTACCAAGAGGGTAGGATATTTTGAATTTCACCCTATCCGCTTCAACTCAGCTTAAGCAGCTTTAAGTGGCTTTAAGCGGCTTTAAGTGAAATAAAATAAAGTTTGTCGTACCACATTATTTTATTTCTTAACTTAAAGCCCAAAAATTAAAAACCACATCCGAGCAAATGCAACTCCGGAAGAGGCGTTTCTAAACAATTATCGGCGATGTGATTCCATCGGTGCCCTCGGAATTCAATTCCGAGCACCGGTTCAAAAGTTAGAAAAATCCGTTCATCCGTTCACTGAACGTACCCGAGCCAAACTTTGGAAAATGATTCCAGGCACACCGGGCCTCGGAATCAGGTGCCGTCTAAAACTGCGTTCTTGTAAAATTTCAAAGAAAATTAAGAAAAAAAATTCCTTGAAATTTACGGGTCTTTACAATAAAGACAATATAAATGTGTTTTCTTGGGTTTTAGTGAGTGACACTTTTTGAACTAAAATGTAAATTTTAAACTGATAACGGACACTTTGATTCATACCAGGCACATCATGTATCAAATTGAGGTGATACTACTTAATTAACATTAAAAATTACTTATGGGTAGTTTTAATAAAGTATAAAAACAATAAAAATGATTTTTCTCAATTTTGAGTATGTCGGTTGACTTTTTTACTAAAATTCATGTTAATTTTAAATAAAAAGGCACACATGGATTCATACTAGTCACATTGTGTGTCATATTGAGGTTTGGTAAATTCCTACATGTAAAAAAGTATCAAAATAATATGAACTACCAATGTTACCATGATTTCTATTAACTTTCTTTTTCAAACTACCAAAACTGCATTTTGAGTAGACGTTTTTAGCTGAAAAAGGTTTTTTTTCTAAGAACATCAACTCAATATATAGTGTTGTAAGTTCCACAATGAAAGAAAATGTAAATAATGGTAAAATTGGTAGAAAGGAATATATTATCCCTTTTATAGCTTATTTCAAATAGTTGAAAGCAAAATATGACTTCCCAAAAAAATTTGTGAAATATACTAAATAATTATTAGATACAAATGATAAGGAAATTAACTTACAAATATTAGATAAAATGGTGAAAAAATTAATTAAATAAGTATTAGGAATTCACTTTTTTATGATGGTTGTATAAATTCTTGACCCACTTCATTGTTTTCATTATCTTAGTTGCAACTTCAAAGTCCAATCTCCCATGATCATGAGTAGCTTCAAACAAACCATCCCAACTCGAACAAAAAATCCACCTATATAATAAAAAAATTCTTATATGAGTAATACTAAAAAAAATTAAACATAAATAGGAAATAATACATCAATTACATGGATAATTATTTTACTATTTAAACATCAATATTACCTCTGCGATTGAGCATAGGTATCACTGTTTCTTTTTCCCCAAAGACAATGGAGGGAAATTAAAGGCAACACTGCAAGGGTGCAAAGGTTTTGAAAGAGAAGAAGTTTGTGGAAGTTTTGGTGAATATAGTCATTAAATATGGAAATAAATCTTCTAAAATAAACTAACTTTTCAAGGGATAATTAAAATTAATTCAATATTTAATTATAAATTTTTTAGTACAATAGAGAAAGTATATCATAACATTATATTTACATATTTACAAAGGTTTTCCTTCATTATAGTCTATTATTCCATGGGATTAGTGACATCATCATGTGAAGAAGACATTGTTTTCATGAGTAGTAATTCATATAATTTATATTCTATTAATTGAGTAGATAACAGATAATATTATGAAGAAAAATATAGTATATTAAAAAAATGTTTACTTTCACATTGAACCCTCTTTATTTTTTTAAAGGAATTAAGGATTTGGATCCTATATTGAGAATC
Organism: Viscum album; assembly: GCA_963277665.1. Classification (NCBI taxonomy): domain Eukaryota; kingdom Viridiplantae; phylum Streptophyta; class Magnoliopsida; order Santalales; family Viscaceae; genus Viscum; species Viscum album. Next base: position 1,082,348,300 of record OY728132.1, read on the forward strand.
GAAATCCCATATTTATGGTCCCCTCTAACGTACAATACATTTTCTATATTGGGATCGACATGAACTGATTATGATCTCCCAATAGAAGGGTCATCCTTGATTGAATTTTCATCTGACATGATAGTTTTCTCAGTCACCAGTAGGATAATTGAACAATTCTTGTTTATTGGATCTAAGATATAAAATATTTTCATTGCTTGCTATTCCATTATTAATGGCTTGTCTTTTTCCCTTTCACACTGAAATTCACCTTCACAAATCCCATTTCATCAACTTTCATTGCACTCCTATTGTCAACCCATTTTCAATGGACAATAATCACTTGAAATTTTGTATAATCCAACTCATATATCTATTCGATAATGAAAAAATATGACATATTGGAAAACAATGGATTTCTATCTGTGGAACTAGATATGTGCATCGCTTTTGTAATAAACACAACTCCACTCTTTTGCATCATATGATATTCATCGTGTTCTTTTGTATAGAACATACAACCATTAATTACAAAACCAGTGTAAGATATAACATTTTCATTTGGTCCCCTAGATAGCCATTTAAGTCACCTGACAATTGAATTCTGATTTTCAAATAATTTTTTATAAATTTGATCTCTAAACCATCATATAAACTGTTGATTATATGTATTTTATATCCATCATTAATCCCTTCATGGATTTAAATCTCTTATAATTTCTTTGTGGTATTCAACATATGGATCAACATATTTACTGTTATGTACAATGTAAATGTGTGTTTTCCTCTACTTTTTAAAGGTAATTGAAACAACATCTCTTCCAGAAATACCTTCACCCATAATGCATCCATTGTGATGAGACTTTGGGAGACCAATGTTTTCAACATATGATAGGTAATTAGTATATAATTCAATAACTTCTTCAACAATATATCATTCTACAATAAAAAATTCTATCTAAATTTAATTCTTGACATACCCTTTCAAAATATTCATATATCATTTAATGGGGTACATCCATCTGTAATGGATAGGACCACATATTTGAACCTCTCTAACTAAGTGAACAATCATGGGGACCATTATATCAAAGAATTATGGTTGGAAGAACATATCTAATTCATATAATATGACTAAAACCTCTTTATTTAGGATTCTAAACTTCATCAGGCCTATTACATTAATTTACATGGATTTAAAAAATAAGCAAAGTCTGGTTAATGTATGTCATAAATTTTTAAGTAGAATGAAACAAAAATAAAAAAGAATCAAATATTTCATCAAAACATGATAGTAATGTGATTTTATTCCTTATAAATTTAAATTGTTCATGGACACAACATTCTTAATATTTGATGAATACCCCTATGGAACTTGTAAACTATTAAGGAAAAGGAAAAAATTGAAATTTTCTTTTCTAGATATATTATAAGCTACTGGTGGAAGAAAAGTATTTCTTTTATGCTTCACTAGTTCAAACTATTATCTTATCCCCATGTCAATCATTTCTAACCTAGCCTTAATTCAATCTTTCGTTTTTTCAGGAACATTTACTAGTGTGCCAATAACACTATAAAATATATATTTTTCTACATTCATGACATCAAAAAAATAGTGTACAAGCTATTTGAATATAGTAATTGAATTAAAATTGATCTCTTCTTCTAACTTGATTTTGTATGGTTTTTCAAAAATGTTTTACTAAAAATTGTGTAAATATCTTTTAATTTTTCAAACATTTGATCACCCGTTAGTGAAGATGGTGTTGTACCTTGTTTGATATTCCCATTGAATGTTTTAATCTAGGATTAGTATTTATATCATTGAGGTAAAAAAATTATTTCCTAAAAACACAATCTTTGAGGAATATTTCTTCTGAATTGAGTGTGTGTATTCTTCATAAATAGGACACCCCAACATTCTTTTAATGCTATAGCCTGGTAAATTTCCATAAATAGGAAAGTCATTTATCATCCCATACAACATATCCATCAATGTGAATTATTCACCATAATGATCATCATACATTGTAACACTTGTATCCTACATCAATTTTAGATCTTTGATCAATGAAGCCAAATAGACATCAATATCATTATCAGCTTACTTTGGTCCAGATATAAGTAGAGATAACATAATGTATTTTCACTTCATGTATAACCATGGTGGAAAGTTATAATTTACTAACATGATGGGGAATATACTATGATTACTACTCTATACACTAAAATGATTGATTCCATATGTATATAATTCAAGACAAAATTTTCTCATCTAATTTCCAAATTTAGGATACTCGTAATCAATTTTCTTCTACTAAAGAGAATCTTCTGGATGACGTTGGTTCCAATATTTAATTATTGTATTTTCATAACATGTCAACTGTCTCATGGTTTCCTATCATCCATATAGTCTTCTAAACCTTGGAATGATAGGATAGTATCATATATCTTTTGGAGTACTTGATTCATTTTTCTTGTATCGATCCATGCCACACATATGGAATTTTATGAGTGATTCATTATCCTTGTGAAACCATATGAAATCATTTGGACTAGCATGTATTTTTTAGAGATTATTCCCATTGAATGTAGAATTAATTTAGCATCATATGTTCTACATGTAATTTCATTTTCTTATGGAAGAATATCATTCAAGAGACCAAGTAGTTCTGTAAAGTTAGTGTCTCTCCATCTATTGCCAATATTCAAATTATATAACTTCAATAGAGCTGAAATTGTTGTGTATTTAGTATAACCATTATATAATGGTCTCTTAGTATGTAAATTTATTTTCTCAAACAAAATTGGATAGTCACAAAGGTCATCTTTAATTTCCATTGTCATTTCTTCCATGCTATATCCATCATCATTTAACTAGTATTCATATCAAATGATCCATAAATCACAGTATCATACCAATCAGTGTGAACATTCAGTTTTTCCCCATGTTTAGTCCAAAATTTATATCTTTGATCTATTCTACGACAAATCTAATGTTCTTTCAACTCTTCCAGAAAAAGTTTTCTTAAATAACAACAATGTAAACATAGAAAAAGGATTTGAGAAGGGTGGTATACATGATCTATTGAAAACTTGATGAACTCTTTAACTCCATCTTTATACACTTTTGTAAAATTATTGTCATGCATACATTTTTTATTCATATATTAGGGGTGTCCATGGGTTGGGTTGGGTCGGGTTGAGGGCTATTTTGGACCCAAACCAAGAAAAATAGGTCGAGTCGGGTTAGAGATGTTTTTGGATTCAGACCCGACCTGACCCAACCCATCTCAAATCGGGTTGGGTCGGGTCGGGTTGATTGGGTTAAGGAAAAAAATTTGTTTGGTATTTTTTATGATCCCAACCCACAGGTTGTCCAAGTTACGAAAAAAAATTGTTCAGTTATTTTTTTTGGCTATCACCCCGTGGGTTGATCGGGTTACATATTCCTCTACTTCATCTTTTTCGCCACACTAGGGAACGTTCGCATCCTCCACCCTGTAATAAATATACCCAAAAGAACATCAATCTGCGACTTAATGGTGTGATGTGATTAGCTTTCCTGCAAGTAGTTAGTAAGGTTTGAGGATGTTCAAGGTGAGGCTAGGAGTATGATGAGAATGGGGTAGTGCCTGACACCGATAGATTTGGCATCGCACATAGTCACGATGGAGATGGAGGTGGTGGCAGAGGCAGGGGTACATGAAGGTGCAGTGTGGTGGATACACTGGACTGGTGAGGGAAAAGGAGATGTTAAATGATCATTTTCTTAGTCGATCCTCCACCTTCGGATCTTCGAATCATTAAAATCATTCTACCTTCCTTTGTTTTTTTGCTTGTTCTTTAGTTTTCATAGCAAAATCGAATGAAATCCAGTTATCTTCATGTTTTTTTTGCTAATCGGGCATTGTTTTTCCACTGATTTCACATGTCTCTATTCCTTTGAATTTATTTTATGTTTTTCGTAGAAATTTCATGGAAGATTAAATCATCTATGTGATTAAAAGAGTATTCATGTAATGGTGGGTGATGGCATGGACTCAATTGATGGTGTAGGAAAGGGGGAAGACAATGGCATGGGGTGAGGGTGAGGGGGAATTAGGTCGGTAGGTAGGGGGAGAGGGCGAAGTCTGAAGAGGCGACTCAAAGTAGTCAGGTTGGTTGGGTCGGGTTGGGTCAATTTTTTCCCAACCCATGACCCGACCCAACCTGACCATGATATAACCCAACCCGACCCAACCCGTGGTATAATTTTTTTAACCCGACCCGACCTGATCGGGTTGAGTTGGGTTGGTCAGGTTGGGTTAGGTTTGGATGCCCCTATAATATATATCCTATTAGGTTCATAAAATATTCATTTTTTATAATAAATAAGTAAATAAAAAAGATATATTCATTATCAAAGGTGAAAGTTATAGATAATTATAATAAGGAAAACCCAAAATTTGGTTTTTTTAAATAATTTCAATATGATTTGAAGGAAATGGTTAATTAAATTTAAGAAAATAATTACTCCACTATGGTAGGTGTAATCCTCTAAATTCATCCAAATGTGAAAGTTATAGACAACTGTCATCCTCATCAGCTTCATCTCCCAAATATTTATTTTTGAATTTTGTTTCTTGAGACTCATCCCCCTTCTCTTATGGACATCCACCTATGTTTCATGAACTACTCTAACCAAAATTCATCCCATACTAGGTACTGGTGATGATTTTGGATTACTATTTCTCAAAATAGTTTAAGAAATATAGAAGACATGGAGGATGAGTTTCAAGCAACAAATTTAAATAATAAATATTCAGAAGATAAAGTTTATTAGGATTAAACCAAACCTTTATTATCTTAAATAATGGGTGGTCATATTATTTTTCAAAGTTTCAATTAGTAAAAGAACAAAAAATGAAACTAAAATAATTATATATTTTTCTTTCATTTGTAAAATAATAATAAATCATATAGAATAATGAAAATAGAATCTAATGTCATTTTTGAATCTGGATTTGTATAATTTTTAAGAATAAATTTAATAAATAAAATTAAAATAAAATTGTTCCTCATAGCCATATATCTAGTATTTAATCTATTTAATATATAATGGAAGTGAATAAAGATGATTCTTGAGTTTAACTTAAATAGAGTACAAGACCTAGAAAGAAGAAACATCCATATCATGAATTCATATATTTCAAATCCTTCATTTTTCTTATTGATAGAGATCAACATAACAATATTCTAAAAAATATCTTATGGGTATAACCAAAGATGATATCTCAAGTTATATAAAGAATAATTGTCTATAAATTATGTTGTATTCTAGAAAGAATTGTTTAATAATAAAATATATACTATTACGAGAAATAATACATGCATATTTACACATTTAATAAAATATTCAAAATAATATTGGGTGTAAATGAGTATTTAGAATAATGTATGACTCTAATGATAACATTAAAGTTTTTAAATATATATTAGTAATTAAAGGTTTCAAAAAAATGGAATGGATTGGTTATTTTGATACTTATACTCATTTAGTTCAAATTATGACAATAAGCATATTAATTTCATTTAAATTCAATAAATCATTTTCACATTCATTAAATGGATGTTAAAAATATATTTTTAAATGTAAATTTAAATTAATAAATTTACATGGAATAATATAAAGATTATAAAACTTATTTGATGAAGAAACTAAATTAAATTTCCAATGAAATAGTCAATAATATTTTCTGAATTTGTATAAATATTTATGAGGAGATCACTGACTATGATGATGAAAATAAATGAATGTTGAAGGTTTAAAAAAGGGTATAAATATGTTTTAATCTCTCCAAACAAGTAAGAAAACATCATCATCATCGTTCTTTATTTAAAAAGGAGGGGGAAAAGACCACAATGAAAGCAAAGATCTAGGGGGTCTGAAATAATAAAGGCCAAGGGCGTCCCCTCTAACCAGATTAACTCCCTCAGGTGTCAACTGGTTTGGGTTGTAAAAACATGTCATATTCGGTCCATGAGACGCAAGCTTCGCTAGATGATTGGCGACCTTTTTACCCTAGCACCAAGTGTGTATCAATCTAACATTGTTAGGGATATATCTCTACACTTATTGATGGAGTATGAAATTGACCAGGGGAAATTACCAGTGTCGAGCAGTGATTTGTGAAGGACAAGTGAGTCTTTTTCCACTTCCGTGATGCAAATTCCCCCATGCTTATAAAGGGAAAGGCCTAAAAGAAAAGAGAGAGATTCTGCCTATAAAGAAGAACCTCTTCCCAAGTAGACAGTTAAAGCAAACACAAAGGATCCTAGAAGGTCACGAACCACTCCTCCCCTCATTATGACCGCATTACAAGAACTGTCCATGTTCAGTTTCAAACCTGATGGAGGAGGTTTCCAGCAGACCCAATGACCGCGAGGGATACTATTAGTAGGGCTGGTCTGAATAGCCAGACGTAGATCCTGGAGAGAGGGTACCTTACTCCTGTTATCCAGACGCCTGGTCAAGTCGAGTAGCAGGCTACGAGTATGCGCAACAATGCTTTTCCCAGATGAACTAATTCCCTCAAATCGAGCTTTATTGCTAGATTTACAGATACACCACGCCTCAACATGAAACATAATCGACCTTGCTGTTCTTTCCACTCCCCTATCCCATGATCTTTGAAACCAGTGAACAAAGAAGGAAGGATAAAAAAAAGGCTGGAGAGCAGCGGTAAATCCACCAAAGGTCGACTAGACCGCACGATCCCACTCTCCATCAAGGAACAAATGTTTGATGATTTCCTCCCTGCGCTCAACACAACACATGCAACATGAATCCAGTGCAATTCCACATTTCTTTACATTCTCATCCATATAAAATACAGTGTGTCTGATCCTCCAAGTGAGGAAGTTATACTTCTATGGAATACCCTTAGACCAAAGGAGGTCATTCAACTGATTCTCTTGCGATTGAGGCATCATGGCGCGGCGAAAGTCTTTAGGGGAGAAATTGCATGATCTTGATGGGGAAATAATACATTTATCAGGTTCCTTCGTGATATCAATGAGGTGTAGTGTATCCAGTTGTTCCTTGTTCGGAATAGCCTCCATAAAGGTCGGAAATCTGATAGCCTCCTCATAATATATATTGTAAGCAGGGCATCCTAGAAATCCAAGGATATCACATGTTCAGTTGTCATGCTAGAAAGAGACTTTCCCTTCCCCGATGACCCAATGAACATGGGTATGGATGGAAGAATAAAGGGGAAGAATCATGGACATAAAAGGATACATTGGTCTTCCCTCCATCAACGCACCATCCATCCAGGAGCTGCCCATGGTCTTTCCCCACAAAGTTCTGCGTTCATGAAGCTCCCAAGCCAGTTTGGCATGTAAGTAGATGAGCTTATCAGCAAGGCTGCGAACATTAATCCCTCCTTCCAGAATGGGCCTTGACATTCTCCCCCAAGACACCCAAATGCACTTTCCCTCCACCTGGGCATCCCAAATAAAGTTATCAAGTACCTTGTCGATCTTCGAAATAAATCCTTTAGGAACATTAAAACCAAAAAGTGCGTGAACAGGAGTACTAAGAATAACACTGTTGACCAAGGCAATTCATCCCCCAAATGACAAGAATCTGTTTTTCCAGTTGTGAACTCTCTCTGAGATCCTGCAAACAATATAATCAAAGTCTTGAATTCAGATCCGATCTAGGGACAAAGGATCACCCAAGTACATCATTAGCTAGTTTCCCTGGTGAATCTATAGAGGGTTGCAAATAGAGACTGCCCAAGAAGGGGTACATTTTCTTGAGATGAATGAGTTACTCTTGATTTTTTTGATAACTTGCCCACTCCAACATTAATACTCCTCCAAAACTTGGACAATCCCATAAATTGATCACTTAGAAGTATTAAAGAAGATAATAGTATCATCGGCATACATGAGATGAGAAATTGAGGGGAATCTTACCTTCCTTCTATAAGGCAGGATCTTGCCAACAAATATACATTTGAGGATAAGGTGGATGGTAATATCTTGTGAAATAATAAAAAGACTTGGAGAGATAGGGTCCCCCTACCTTAGACCCCAAATTGACTTGAAAACCCATGGGATTTACCCATAAAATGAATAGCCATCCAAGAATAACTGAAGCAGCGAAAGAAAATATCAACCACCCGGGGAGTGAAACCCATACCTGAGAGGACCTTGTTGATAAATCCCCACTACATCCAATCGTAAGCCTTGATCATATTGAGCTTGATCTCCATGTTGGAGCCATGCGACTTGGTATTAATATCACGGATCATCTCTTGTGCCAATGAAATTTCTCCCTGGATTGAGTGACCCTTAACGAAACCATGCTGCTCCATTGAAATCCATTGGGGAAGATGAGTTGATAATCCGGCATTAAGGATGCTTTCAAGGACTTTATAAGGGAAATTACAAAGTCCAACCGGGTGATAGTGGAGGATGGAGGAGGGGTTCTTAATTTTTGGAAGAAGCACCAAGGCGGTAGTGCAGGAAACTCTAGGCAGGCTACCACCCTGGAAATAATCCTAGATGGACTCAATGAGGTTGGCTTTCACCACCCCTAGGCATCCCTATAGAAGGAACCTAGGAATTTTTCCAGGCTCAGGGTGCTGTCAACTTTGAGGCGTAAAATATCTTCATGAATCTATGTTTCCTCTGGGATGGCCACCATCAGCTCATTGTTCTGAGAAGAGACTTGGGATGCAATGGCCTCCATAAACTCCACTTCACCCCCCGGGTAACCATCAATCATGCACAGATTCGGTCCCACCAAGAGATCTTTGAGATGAGAAAAAGAAATCTTCCCCACCTCCTCACTGTCATTCAAGAATAACCCATCCTCCATCCCAATTTTGGGTTGAACAAGGCATTTTTTTCCTTTATACAGGCATGGAAGAAAGCTGTATTTGTATCCCCTTCCTCTAGACACCTAATCCTCGCATTCTCCCTCTCTATTCGCTCATGACACATAATCAAATCAGAGAAAATATTTTTCTTCAGAGCAAGATCATCGAAGGTCCAATCATCCTAGTCTCCCTCGAGGATGATTTCAAGATGCTGAATTTCATGAATTACTATGTCCAATTATGTGGAACTTTGAGGCGTTGTATCAGCCCAATTATGGAGATTTCCTTTAATCCTTCTGAGTTTGTTGTGAAAGGAAATCCATCTACTCCCTTGGGTGGGTGCATTCCACACCCCCTTAACAACTTCATGAAATCCAGGAAGACTAGCCCAATGTTGGATGTATCTGAAGGAGTCTGGTATAGCCTTCCCTGCTAATATATTGAGGAGAATTGGGGAGTGGTCAGAAATACCATGCAGCAAGTGACGGATTCTTATATCGGGATACTTTGAGATGGCCTGCAAGTTTTCCAATCATCTATCAAGGAGACTCCACGAGCGACGGGGACCACATTGATTATTACACCACGTATAGAAATCCCCAGAAAAACCATGATCCAGGAGCTCATTATCTTCCATGAAATGAAAAAATATATGCTAGCATTTCTTGGGAAGGTACCTCTTCCCTTATTTTCCTCTGGGTCCTTAATGATGTTAAATTCCCCACTAAGAAACTAGGGTAAACTTCCAGGATTGAAAAGAGAAAGTTCGTGCCATAAAACCTTGCGCTGTTGGGAGTCTCAACTCTTATAAATGAAGGTGATATAGAAAACAACTTTATCATGAGATACCTTTGTGGTAATATGTTGATCACCCAACCTGACCATAATAAAGCGGGTGGTTGAGTGGGTTATCCCTTGGGGGATATAACCTTCCTTTTGGGCCTGGGTGTGTGAGGTGTGCATGTTTAATGTATGTGTACCCCTAAGCACCTAATATAATATATATCAACATCAAAATGGAAATCCACAATCTATTTTTTGATTATACCTTTTGTGATGATATTGTTTTCATGTGCACTACATGTTTGAAATGTATATAATTGAATAATCGGTTGATGAAAACTTATGAAGGACCCTCCACTATATCCAAGTTGGTTGGTAGAAAGTGTATAACTAGTTTCCCCCAAATAAAGCCCAAAAAATTGATACAATCACTTGAAAATGACATGATTCTAGTTCTGAAAAAACTAGACAATATGTGGTTCAAAATACTAAACAATGGTTTATGAGTCATTTCATTTTCTATAATAAATTTTCACATAGTGCATTGGATATTTTGTACAATTTATGAATTATAAAGGTACAATGGAAGGATATTTTTAGGTGTAAATTTTCTCAGATGAAGAAACATCCATAAACATTGAACACACATATGATAAACTCAATTTGAGTTGAAATGATTAGAAACATATTTGGAATTTTCAATGGAAGCAGACACAGTGAAGAGGAATTCCGGTAAAAATCATTCAAACATGAAAGAAGTGATGGATGATGAATAAAAAGAGATAATGAACAAAAAAATGAAAAAATATATCTCTAAACAATAAAAACAAGTGAGGAGAAGAATAAAAATTAACATACCATGGATTGAAGCTTTGATTTGTCTGAGAGAAATAGATATATTTCACATGAAACCCTGGATTCATTCAAGCCTTGGATTCTTCAAGCCTTAATTCGTTTGATCTATGGAATCGACCCTTGGATTCATTCTAGAATTGATTTGAGGTTGGATTCTTTGAGGATGAGTGACAGTGTGAGGTGGATTCTGTGGATAGCTTGATAAATTATGATATATTCAGTCACATTTAGGGTCATTAAATAGATCGGGGACACTTTTATTAGTGCTTCTAAAAAAGCGATGATAAAGATCCCTTTTATCAGTGCTAATTTAATAATCACTAATAAAAGGAACCTTTATTAGTGATAAAGAAATGCTGATAAAAGGAATATTTATTAGCAATGAAACTTTATCACTGATAAATAATTTATAAATATATTTATTTATTATAATTTTACTCAAAATGTTCAGAAGACTGGAAAACCTTCTCCTCTAAAATTTATTAGAAAATAAAAATGAAAAAGGAAACAAGGATGGGGCTAAGAAGACACAAGCCCTCATCCATAAAAGAAAACTACAAATGAAGGGAATTATGCATCCCCATAATCATGATTAGAGGAATCACCAACAGATTCTCATTCTGACTGTGATTTACTCTGATTGAAGAGTGAATAATACTTCTCCCTAAGATTTTGTTGATCCATTGTGAGTTGCCTCATAGAATGACCATGTCCCCATGTTGTATCCCAATCATTAAGACCACACCTCTGACCATGATATTTTGGATGAAAAACCTGTTTCAAAGACTTGGGTTGTTGTTATGCCCCTTCTAGATCATTCCTCCCCAATTGAGTAATTTTATCATCCATAATTTGTGTTTTCTCACTATGCCCTACATCACAAAGAGGGATCTCACTGGGTGCCATCAAAATAGTTGTATACTCCTCGGTTTTCACATTCTCTCTGAGGGAATAATAAAAAACTTTATCATTCCCTACTTCATTAGGAGCATCCTATGGAGTCAGTGTTACATTCATTTAATGCTCCAGGTTTTGTTTACCTATGTTTCTTCTTGATTATTCAGCCATAGATTTTTGGCCCTCATCATGAGATAAAGTGTCCTTCACAAAAATATCATACCAAATATTTTTCTTACAAGAGCTATGTATGGAGGTAGCCCTTTAGAGGTCTAGCTCAACACCAATATCTGCATTGCCCTATGTGTAGATGACTTTATCAAGCCCATACTTCTTCGGATTTCCAAGTTCAACAGGAAGTCCATCCAATGGTTAAACATAACCAGCCACTACTTGTCTAGCATTCTGCTTTATCGTGGGATTCATTCTTTTCTCATCATTCATATTCTCAACCAATGGAATAATAAATTTTCATTTAACCATATAGTGACCATTTTTCTTATAGTTGGAGAAAAAAAGTTTTTTCCATAATTCAGAGTCCAAGTGACCTATATTCCTACATATCTTTCAAAAGGAAGTATTCTTATAAAAATCTATTGAGAGTTCAAATCTTCAATCAGTAGGAAGTTATAGAACCGAATTTTTAAGATTTTAACTTAGATAAACTTCCACGCACACTTTAGAAAAATTCTTAAAGCGTGCAATCTCTATTTCTTTGTCAAATTTGATTGGATCCCCAACAGTAGAGGTAATTTCGCACAACAACTGAGAATACTAAAGAAACCATGGTGGGCCATGAATTTGTATCCAAGTATGGGTTATGGAGTTATTCATCATAGAAGGATTGAATAAGGGATCCCAAACTTGGATCCTTAAAATTCAAAGTTTAAGGAAAATAAAACTTAATCCCCATGCTCTATATTTCAGTTCATCATAAGGGAACGAAATCTGAAAGAATCTATTACCGATTGAGGTGATCCTACATCCACTAAATCCATAGATTTGAAGGAGATGATTCTTCAGATCTTCAATCTTCCAAGTATTGCCCTGACCTTGAGAAGTTAACCGCACAACAATCAAGTGATTGAACATCTCAATTCTTTCCACAATAAATTGATGGTTGGCTTTAATAATTGCATACGAACCATTTTTCATGACCCTAGAAGAGGATTCACTCCTCGAATCAGGGAAAACATGAATTGACTTCATATTATCAGCAAAAGAAACATGGATGATGACATGGACCTTTGAAGGTCCAGCCCCTAGATCTAGGGTCAAGGACTTCTTTCGATCATCCAACGACGACATAAGGTTGACCAAATTAAATTCCACTGGGAGAACATCCAGATCTGACATGACCTTTAACCGAGAATTATCTATACTCCTTTGAGAATCCAGATATGAGGTCGAGCCACTGCTCTGAATATTAGTGAGAGAATATAGATCCAAGGATGAATCCAACATCGATGGCTCCATCGTCACAAAAACAACCGAATCTAAATTTGAAAGTACAGTCCCTGGTGGATTCATGTCAAACCACAAATCATTCTTCAAATCCTCCTCTATGCTCTGAGACATAGACCTCATAGAGAGAGAGAGAAGGAAACAGATCTCTCACCCTGCTCAACATCAAAGGACGACGACACAACCCCTATATCAGGGTCCTTACTTGATTTCATTGGGGGACCAACAAATACCAACACTGGATCAAAATAATCATCCATGATTGACACCATTTCAGAGAATTTTCCCTAATCATTATGGAAATAAAGAGAGAATCTCTCATTTTCTCTGGCATCCATCCTTCAAAACAAGTTTTTTTTAATATAATTTTATAATTATTTAAATATATAATTATTTATTTATAATTATATAGATACTTTTTAAAAAATATATAATTATTTATTTATAATTATAAATATATTTATATCATTATATATATTTATATAATTATATACATTTAATAAATATATAAAAATATAAATATAGTAAATATATAAATTATTTAAATATATTTATTACAATTCTATAATTATAAATATATTTATATCATTAAATATATTTATATAATTATATATATTTAATTAATATATATAAATATAGTAAATATACTCATTATTTAGATATATTTATTATAAGTTTATAATTATCTAAATATATTCATTACAATTTTCTAATTATTTAAATATATAATTATATAAATAATTTTTTTAAAATAATTTTTTTATTTTTTTATACTTATATCATTTTATATTTATATAATTACACACACATATATATAATAAATATATATAAATATAAACATAAATAAAAATATAGTAAATATATTCATTATTTAAATAAATTTATTATAATTTTATAATTAAATAAATATATATAATTATTTATTTATACTTATATAAATAAGTTTTAAAAAAAAATATTTATCTATTTATAATTATAGATATATAAATCAATAAATATAGTAAATATGCATTTATAAATATATTTATTCATACATATTTACAAATATACTTTTAATATTACTAATGAATATATAATCTTAAATTCAAGCATATTAAATATTAGTGAAATTGAATAATTAAAAATGAGTACACTTAAAAAATATTGAAAAAATGGATAAGTTTTATTAATTAAATATAGATTATTAAAAAAATAGGGATATATATTGAAATAAAGATGAATACATGTTGAAAAAACTAAAACATTGTAAATAAATATATATAAATAAATAATATAAAATTATTAAATTCCCAAAAAAATAAAAAAAATATTAAAATTGAATTAATACTTAAATGTAATAAAATTAAAAATAAATAAATAGAATTTACCTATTAAAGACATAATATATTAAATGTATCAGGTTATATTGAAATTATAAAATGAATACTAAAATTTGAATAAATTACATAAATATTAGGTGTATGTGTTTCCATATAAGATTTCATAAATTATGTAAATATTTGTGTGTGTGCACTATAAGTAAAAATGAATTAATTATATATATGTATACAAAATCAATATACACATGTTTTATATATGTTAAATTGAAAAATCAAAAAACATTCAATTATGTCCATTACTCGATGAAATTATTCGGTATTTTTAATTCATATTAATTTTTATTTATAAACCATTCTTCATTAAATATATGACTTATTTGATGTAAAACATAAATATTTTGTATTATGTAAAGCATATTTAGGAAATATTATATACCTTAATATATATTTATATTTAACACATACTATTTATTAATATTTATAATCTTTATATATGTATATTAAGTTTATTCATTTTTATCTGTAATTATTTAATTAATAAAATGTTTAATATTTTTCTTAATTTACTCATTTTTAATTTTTATTTGTTTAATTATTTAATTTTACATATCTTTATATTTAATATATACTATTTATTAGTATTTATAATCTATATATAGTATATTAAATTTATTCATTTTTATCAATTATTATTTAATTAATAAAAATTTTAAAAAAAATTTAAAATTTAATCATTTTTAATTTTTATTAGTTTAATTATTTCATTTTATTTTGGACCTTTATTAGTACTAAAAATAAAGCTATGATAAAGGGTTCCATTTGTCAGTGCTAAAAAAAATCACTGGTAAAGGGTATCTTTTATCAGCACTAAAGAAAACCACTGATAATGGTTACCCTTTATCAGCGCTATAAAAAAGCGCTGATAAAGGGTATCTTTTATCAGTACTAAAAAACACTAATAAAAGGTACCTTTTATTAGCACTTTTCTCTAGATTTTTTAAAGAATTATTTTTTCATAGTGATTCCTATTTGGGAACCTAAGTATCAATCAAGAAAACCAAACCTCTATAAAAAACCACACTTCTATGTCACAACCCCACAAAGTCTATTTATCAAAACATATGGGTATTTTAATTATTTCTTTATCTTTTCATATAAACAAATATTCCTTAGTGAATATTGGATGATTTCATGATAAGGTACATCATCAACACTAAGACAAGAGTACACTAAAAGGGTATGAAGAATTACCAGGTAGACCAGATGCACTTTTATCATATCCAAGATGATATTCCATGTATGGTTTCCAACCAACCATACCCAATGATGTCTTAAAAGGTTGCGTACATCGTAAACCATATCATCGTCATGATGCCTTTCAAGCATTGACATAAAAAACCTATCATCCTGATGGGAATTAAAAATCAATATTGACCATTTTGAAATGGTTCTCCTTGGTTGTTCTCCTTCTACATGGAAGTATACACTATAATCTAGACTCGATGTGATGATTCCCACCTTAGAGGTATCCTAGTTTTCATTTACTAAGAATGGGAACTCACCCTACAATACATGCTCAATCGACCACTAACTGTCGGTCATAAACATGGTAAACAAGCTTTTTTACCAAGCTCACATTTAAAAAGAGAAGGAAACTAACTACTTAAAAGTATGCTATATTATATTTTATTTCATATTTATGTGTTATATTCCTTCCTAGTTACATCCACACAATCCAAAACATCGTGTATAAAATCCAAAACAACCTAACCAGTGGTTTTATGACACCTTGTTTTCTTAAAACAACGGCATGAACATTGGTGCAAGTCAATTTTCTTTTAACACTCTGGTCACTCTACCTCATACATGGTATGTGATCAAAGTGTAAAATTTCAAGGATTAAATGATTATCACCAAACTAATATGGTTCACTACACTATTTATCAACTTAATGGGTACCATGTGTATCTACATGTACTACCCTGAGATTTCATTAACAAAACATCACACCCTTGATACTATCCATAGGCTTATCATCCCTATACATCCTAGAATCCGATGGTCAGTAAAAAAACTATCCCATTTTCATATTATCTCATATGACTGTAAATATGGCTGATGACACACCAAGTCATCCATCACTAAAGAAAAAAAAAGTCCACATGACCTAAAAAGAGGTTGACCATGCCCTAGGCATGTCTAACCCGTTGAAACTAATCACTTCACAATCCACATGCCTTTAATAAGACTCAACTTATTAAATGACTATCTATCCATTACAGGTTTATTTTTAGAAACCAAGAGTCATACTCAGTATAGGTTCCAGGCACAACTAAAGAGTGTGATGGGTGGTTCCCAACATGCCTTTTTTTCATGATCGATGACCAGTCCGAGATCTACATGATGATAAATGTCGTGATATATGGAATTGGATCAATGAAATCAAACAAGGGAAATCATGAGGAAACCAAATGTAGGATCATCACATATTATTTGTAATTAATTTAGTTAATTAAATAATTACCTTGATGAAATTTTTTCTTTGTTTAGGGATCTAGTGATAGATATGTGGTTCATTGTCATTATGTTATAGGAATCGAGTGCAGATTTTATCTAGCTATAATCCAAACATGTTCCATAAATCTTCAGACATCACTGAAGGAATATCCATGTGATAGCATGGGAGATCGTTGCACTTGTGTTGTCTGCCTTTGATCACTTTGAGAACCACTTACAAAGAGTTCTCATTTATTTGGTGGAGGAAGATTACTCTTCATTCTTGGGTGTGTTCTTGGAGAATGGAGCTCTCTAAGGCTTCAGAGAATTCTCCAATTTCATTGTGTACAACCCAAAAAAATGAATTGTCTATGATGATAAAATAAAATAATTGGATTTATATATTTCTAGGATTAAAATAAAATAATTTTACAAGTTCCCTTATTTATTTATTTAATCCTAGCAAAACCACATGTCAAATAATAATAATAATATCATTATTTCTTCACATGCACTTAACTTTCAAATTATAATTAAATATTATTTAAAAAAATAATATTCAATATTTATTATTTCTCACTTGACCTAAAATCTTATTCCATCATTCATCCATTATATTTATCAGGCCTTGAATAATGAATATTTATTTATTAAATATTTAAAACTGCATTATCCACTAATAAATAAATAAATATTATATTCACTAAATATCAAATAAATATTTATTAAATATTCTAATCACATTATATTCTCTAGAATAACTGGTGATGGGATATATATGACCAAGCATACATGAAAAATTATTAGATCATTTGGGGGAATAATATTTATTCAAATTGTTAAATAATAGATAATAATATATTATTTAACTGAAATTATGGATACACTTAGTGTGTGACCCTCTAGGCATCTTTCTCAGTGGAATTATGAGAATCATCCAAAAGTCCAAGGTTAGCATATAACAATATTCCAAGGCACACATAGAGAAATAAGTTAATGTTTCAATGACATGTTACCTCATGAAGACTCTTAATGTGTAATATAATCCCTTTATCACGATATCTCTAATCAATAAGGTTACATTCCAGTGCCATCAACCTATGCACTTGATGTATCTTTCTTTAACTTCCCAAAAATGAACTTTCGAATAGAACACCATGGACATGGATTTATTTAGGATATATCATTTCCATCAAAAGGCCTAAGATATCAACTTATGTTAATAAATATAATGGACAAATCATTTCTTTCATTATTCATTAATTCAATATTACTTGTGACGCACCCAACATATCCTACTTCATTGTGAACATTTATCATCATAGTTTTAATCAATACAAATAATTGAATGACTTATAATACTCATTAATAATAATAATAAAATCTATGGACCAATACACACTTCCGTAGATAGGTATATCCAATGACACATATAAATGTGGATTTCCTATTGGCGGGTCTCTTCATCATAATATCCTACTGGATATTGCAAAGGATGTAAACCATGAGAAGGTTCCTTAAAGTCTTATGAGTCTCCACCCCTGATAGATTGTATCATTTGTGTCCCTAAAATGATATCATCTGGATATAGAACATTTATTCAAGAATAGCGTCATAGCACTTTTGGGTTCTCGTCATAGCGTTGAACTACTATGACCTTTTAGTGTGATAGCTACTCTTAAGACATTATAACATACTATGTTACACGGAAGAACAATCATGATATGATAATTAGTTTATTAAAATTAAAAACCATGAATAAAAGTTATCATAAAGTATACAGAAGTTGTTTCTAAGGAACCAACTCCAATAGACTCCCACTTGAACTAAATTCAACTATTAAAAACCTTCATTCTGATAGCTATCACATGATACTCATTCTTATTCTGAGATAGGCCTTCAGTCAATGGGTTCACCACATTATCTTCCATAGGTACTCTTCTTACTACAACATCGCCTCTCTAATATAAATCCCTCAAGAGGTGATACTTTTGGAGTATATGATTTGTCTGTTGGTGTGACCTTGGTTCTTTTTTAAGAGCCACTGCTATAGTATTATCACAATACAATGTGATATAATCTTTACTAATATTCATCACATCAATATCTTGGACAATTTTTTGAATCTAAATGACTTCCTTGGATTCATCATAAGCATCTATATACTCAGACTTCACTGTAGAATCAACAACAACTAGATTCTTTGAACTCTTCCAACTCACAACTCCTCTATTGAGAAATAAAACATATCCTGATTGGGACTTTAGATCATTCTGATCTATCTAAAAACTATAATTAGTATAACCTCTATTTTACTAGCTCCTCTTATCCTCCATACACTAGGAACATATCCTTAGTTCTTATCAAATACTTAAGGATAAACTTAACAACAGTCCAATGTTGTTCTCCTAGATCTACTTGATATCTTTTTACCATACCCAATACATAGAAAACATCAAGTATAGTACAAAACAATTCATACATGATTGATCCTATAGCTAAAGTGTATGGGATCTTACTCATTTTTTATTTCTCTTGTTGTGTCTGAGGACACAATTTCTTAGAAAGATATAAACCATGTGACACTAGAAGCAATCCCCTCTTGAATTGTTCCATACTAAATCTTTATAGTATCTGGTGAACATATGTAATTTTACTTAGTCAAAGAAGCCTCTTGGATCTATCATTAATGATCTTGATCCTTAGAATATAGGTTACTTCTCCAAAGTCCTTCATGGAGAAACACTTGTTTAACTAGTTCTTAACTGATTGTAAGAGTGGTATTTCATTCCCAATAAGTAATATGTCATCAACATATACTACTAAGATAATAACCACATTCCCACTAAACCTCTTGTTAACACATGGATCACATTCATTATTAATGAAACCAAATTATTTGATGGATTCAATGAATCAAATGTTCCATGACCCGGATCCTTGTTTCAATCCATAAATGGATCTCTACAACTTGAAAATCCTTTTTTATCACCTAGAGTCACAAACCATTCTGTTTGTGTCATATAGACATCTTCATGAAGGTTCCCATCAAGGAATACAGTTTTGAAATCCATCTTCCAAATCTCATAGTCATGGTAAGATTCTATAGAATTATAATTCTGAGATATTTAAACAAAGAAACTGGTGAAAAGGTTTAATCATAGTCAATTCCTTGATGATGTTTAAACCCTTTATCCACTAGCCTTGCTTTATTGGTATTTAATTTACCTTCCATTTCCATTTTTCTCTTGAATTACCATTTGCATCCAATAGGATTTTCATCAACTGACACATCAACTATAACACAGACTTGGTTTTGATACATGAAATCCATTCCAGAATTCATGGATTCTTTCCATCTTGCAGCTTATGAGCTCTATAATACCTCCTTATAAGAGAGAGGTTCATCATTTTCAACCAATAATTAGTCACCATATTCAATTACTAGAAAACCATATATCTCTAGTTCTCTTACCTCTCTTACGATCATATAGAGTACTTGTGTTTCAGGAACTACTTCTTCTATGGGGATCTATGGAGTCAATTTCTATAATAAATCTTATGTATCTTGAGCATCAACTTCATTTAATTCAATATTTCTCCCACTATCCTTTTTTAATATGTGACCCCTCTCAAGAAATATGTCTTGTCTGGCGATAGGCACTTTCTTGTCTGGGGGTTGTATTTATATTATCCCCTTGTTTCCATGGGATACCCTATAAAGATACACTTTGTGCCTTGAGCTGCTACTTTTCTTCCCAAGAAGGCCTTAACAAATTCTTCACAACCCCATTTACATGTGTGTGAAAAAATGGGTTTCTTTCCACTCCATAGCTCAAAGGGAATTTCATTTTCTTCTTTAGTTGGTACTTGGTTTAATGTGTATACCACATTTTTTAATGAATATCCCCAAAAGGATAATGGAATATCTTTATGACTCATCATTTTAATTACCATGTATAACAAGGTATGATTCCTCCTTTCACTAACACCATTCCACCGTGGTGTGTAATGTGTAGTGAGTTGAGATGGAATCCCAAACTCCTTTATAAAGTTGATGAAACTTTTGGTTAAGATATTCACAACCTCAATTTGATCAATTATTATTTATAATCTTACCAATTTAATTATCTACTTCATTCATTAATTCCTTGAATTTCTCAAAAGACTTATACTTATACCTCATTAAGTAGATATATACATATCTACTCAATTCCTTAGTGAAAGTTATGACGTAAGAATATCCACCTCAAGATTCTATAGGAAACGGTCCACATACATTAGTGTGTACCAATCCTATAATCTCTATGGAACTTTCACCCTATCCACTGAATAGTGATTTGGCCATTTTTCCTTGTAAACAATAATTAAATCTTTAATGTGGTTTTATCTAAGATAAGTCTAGATAAACATCTTGATATATCTTTTTCAAATGCTTCTCGTTTACATGACCAAGATGGTGATTCCAAAGTTGGGTGTTATATGATTCATGTAAACATGATTCATTATCAGTTGACAACAATTTTTTTAATTTAATATATAAATACCATTATTTAAATATTATATACCATAAAATATGTTTTCCTTATAAAATAAACAACTTTTATTTCCAAACATTAAAATGAACCTATTTGTATCTAGACATGATAAAGAAATTATGTTCTTGGTAACCATAGGTGCATAATAACAATATTTCAAAACCAAAATCATTATCATTAGCAATGAGATGTGGTAGTCACCAATGGATAGAGCAACCATCCTTTCACCATTAGAATCTCTCATATCCACCTCTCATTTGTAAATATTTAAGAATCTACTTGGTTCTTACATTTGGATATAGTTTTGATCCCCACAAAGTATATCTAATACCCAATGTGTAGATATTTAATTATTACACTCGATAATAAATTCACCGTAAGCTTCCCCTTTCTTTAGGGTGCAGTTCCTCTTCTAGTTGACTGACTTTCCACATAAAAAACATACTACCTTATTTTTCTTTCCTTGGCTCTGGATTTTCCTCTTCTTGGAAGGATGGTTCTTAGGATCTTTAGACTATTTATAGGTCTTAGGTCCCTTTTCCTCATTCTTCCTTTTCATATTCACCATAAGGATTGTGGATTTATCAAGCCCCATGTTCTTATCCACTTGGTGAATCAATGTAAGAAGTTCTGAAAGACTCTTATCATTATTTTTCATATTGAAATTAACTATAAAACTAGAGAAGGTATTGGGAAGTAAAGAAAGTATGAGATCGTTACAAAAATCACATGTTTATTTAATACCTTAGATATATAAGCGTTCAATGAAGCCAATAATATTGAATACATGAGTCCCAGGTAGAGTAGACTATCCAGGATTAGTTTTTAAAAAATAATTGGAGATCTCATACCTCTCTTGTCCTGCCTTCTCTTAATAGAGATCCTGAAGTTGATACATCATGTTATGTGCATCCATGTCCTCATGTTAATTCAAAATCTCATTGGACATGGATTGTATCATGAAACACTAAACATATGTATCATAGTTCAAAATTTTCTCATAGAGTTTTAACTTTTCACCACTAGCCTCATTTCCAAGAACTTTAGGAAAAGGTTCTTCCAACATATATAATTTCCTTTCATGGTGAAGGATGACACGTAGGTGCCTTTTCCATTCTTATAAATTTTTATCGGTGATAAGGTTGTCCTTCTCAAGTATGGATCACAATGATATGTTCGATTTCATTTTAAAGATGTTTCTACAAATAATATGAGTATATATTTTAGTACTTTATATGATAAAATTTATACAAATAAATAAATATTATATTTATTAGTCTCCCACTATTTTATTGAAACCCAATAGCCCTCACCATTGGCTTTGGAATATCCTTTTTCTTGTTTATTCAACTGTAAAGGATCCATATTACCCTTATCATTACCCTAACTTGGGTTGGTCAAGAAACTTGAATGGTTTTAGGTAGGCATTCCAAATACCAACTACATTAACACACAGTTCCTTGATCTGCTTAGTGGAATCCCTAATCCTGAAATCCTTAAAAGGGATTTCCTCAACCTTTTCCTCTCAGTTACACCAAGTCCTGATTTAGAAGTCAATCCTTAATGTAAACTAATTTAAATCAACCTAAAAATTCAAGTTAGAATTCCCCAATAATTGAAATCACCCCAACTTGGGTTGGTCAAGTAATTTGAACTATGGATTTATTTTAACCAAAGTAATGAAAGTTTATATAGAAAAAATATTTTATTGAGGGATTTTATCATTTTATGCATAAATTTACAATTATTATCTTTATCTCATAATTGTTAATATTAGGTGGGTTTACTTAAGTGATTAACCATATCTTAGATAATATCTATGAATATGCTATTTTATTTTATTTTTATCTTTCATTCTCATTAATTCATTAATTATGTGATCATGATAAAACATTCATAATGAAATAACCATGAAACTTGATAGAAATAAAATAATAAAGTTGTATGATCATGAGCTTTACAAATGGTTAGTTTATCTAGTAGTTGATAAACTAACTGTTTACCTAGGGGAAAAGCACCTTGAATTGATTAAGGTTTATGTTATAGCTTTCCACCTATCCACCTATATATCTCCTTAGATTGGTTTCACCTCACCTCGAAACTTGAACCACCTCCACTGGCTTGGGAGATCCATCCATTACATATGATTTTACTCACATGCAGATGAGGGAAAAGGGGTTTACATAAAAGAAAACATGGTCACATAGTCTCTACATAATAATATGAGAGAAGATACATAGGCCAAAATTTTAATTTAATAATAAATTAAATGAAATGAAACCAATCGCATGCAAATTCCTGGTCTCTGATCATGATCATCCACATGCATTCAATGAATTATGCATTTTATAAAACTAGAATTCAATTATTAATCATTCTTATTTAAGAAAAATCGTGCTCGAATCAATTAATTAATATTTTTAATTAATCAATTATTTTATCTTAATTCTCAACCTAATTTCTTTGATATTCTTATCCATTATAATTTTAAAAATAAATAAATAAATTCATTTAAAATTAATTGTGTACATAAATGTACCTTGGAGTAAATAGGATGAATACTTGTACGATTCTACCAAGCATGTATTATACTCATATATTATTTAACTCCTGTGACATGTGGAATACACTACTTATCATGTACTTTTAAAATGTGTAATTCACAGATGATTACACAAATTACATGATTTTTTGGCCACGTGTTATGCTTCAATACTCATAGAGTAACAACTTATAATATGACTCATACATGATATCAAGATCTGAACATTACATAAATATTAATTAAACATTTAGATATTTATGTATATTAAAACCTATCACATAGAGTGTCCTATATTTATGACTACACACAAGTACATGTCTCATGGTTTACATAGTAAAATAAATAAATTTTAAATATGTGTAATTTGGTATAATTACACGGTGTTTACAGCCGAGCTACACGGCATGTAAAACTCTCACCATGTATCTGAGGCACACGCCTAGGGACTTGGTGTGTAAATCATGCCTTGGAAAATCGGATTGCATGGTATGCATCATAGACTACGGATAATGTTAACTCCGAGTTACATGGTCACCCGTCAGGTAGGCCGTCTATGGTAATACACGTCCCATTTGTGACTCAAAGAGACTACACATCGTGTACTTGGGATACATGACGTGTACTCTAGTTGAACATGTGCCAATATATCCCAATCAACACATGGTGTAAGAATTAGATACACCTCATGTAATTAATTCACAAGTTTTGAGTAACTTCCAAATTAAATCCTAGTGCATTGAGCATAAGCACATGACATGTAACTCCTGTTATACGGTGTGTACTCTTATGTTATCTATCCAGAAACTTTGGCACCTCTGGATGAGTTCCTCGATTTTATTTTAATCATAAAATTAATCATCTTGATTAGATCTAAAATAAATTAAGTAGGAATAAGCATATATCATGATTAAGATTAAAATAATTATTAAACATGAATTGAAAAACTAAATTAAAATGACTAGATCACCAACGATCTTTAAATAATTATAAATAATTATGTGACTGCTCTGATATCACTTGTAGGTTTTAGGAACAATATAAGCATGTGATGTGAGGTTCTCAACTTGTATTTTTTTCATGATCTATATCCAACCCATGATCTACACGGTGATAAATGTCGTGATCTACATAATTGGATCAATGAAATCAGACAAGGGTAATCATGCTGAAACCAAAGGGAGGATCGTCACATATTATTCATAATCAATTTAATTAAATAAATAATTATCTTGATGGAATTATTTCTTCATTGATGTATCTAGTGATAGAGCGGTGGTGCACTGTCGTTTCATTGTAGGAATCAAGTGCATATTCCCTCTATCGGTGATCCAAACATGTTCCATGAATCTCTAGACATCATCGAAGGAATATCTGGGTGCTAGCATGGAAGATCCTTGAGCTTACATCATCCTCCTTTGATCACTTTGATAACCTATTCCAAAATGTTCTCCTTTATCTGGTGGAGGAATATTTCTTTCCATTATTGGGAGTATTCTTGAAGAAGGGACCTCTCTATGCCTTGAGATAATCCTCCAATACCATTTTGCACAACCCAAACAAAATTAATTTTCTCTGATGAGAAAATAATATAATTAGATTTATATATTTCTAGGGTTAAAATAAACTAATTTCATAAGTCCCCTTAATAATTTTTTTAATCCTAGAAAAACTCCATTTAAAATAATAATAATAATATCATTATTTCTCAACATGTGCTTAACTTTCAAATTATAATTAAATATTATTTAAACAAATAATATTCATTATTTATTATTTCTCATCGGGCCTAAAATACTAGTCCTTAATTCCTCCATAATATTTATCTGGCCTTAAATAATAAATATTTATTTATTAAATAAATATCACTACATTATTTTCCAATAAATAAATAAATATTATATTCACTAAATAAAAAATAAATATTTATTAAATATTCCTCTCACATTATATTCTCTCAAATAACTGGTGACAGAATATATGTGATCAAGTATAAATTAATAATTATTAAACCATGAGTGGGAATAATATTTATTTAACTTATTAAATAATAAATAATAATATATTATTTAAATGATATTCTAGATACACTTAGTGTGTGAACCTCTATGCCTCTTTCTTAGTGGCATTAGGTGAAGCAGTCTAAAGTCTAAGGTTAGCATCTATAAACATGCCAAGGAACCCATAGAGAAAGAAGTTAAGGCTGTAATGACATGTTACCTCATATGGATGCTTACAATTTAACATAATCCCTCTATCACAATATCTCTAATCAAGTAGGTTGCATGCCGGTGCCATCAACCTATATCCTTGATGTCTCTTTCTTTGACTTCTCAAAAATGAAATATCCAATAAAACGCCATGACCATGTATTTATTTAGACTATATCATTTTCATCAAAGGGCCTGAGATATCAACTTCCATTAATAAATATAAGGGACAAATCCTTTCTCGCATTATTCATTAATGCAATATTACTCATGACATACCCAACATATCCTAATTCTCTGTGAACATTTATCCTCGTGGTTTTCATCAATAAATCTAATTTCATGACTCATAATACTCATTAATAATAATCTTAAAGTATAAAGAACAATACACAAGTCCACGTATAGGTACATCCATTGACACATATAAACGTGGATTCCCTACTGGTGTGTCTCGTTCTCATAATATCCTACTAGATATTACCATGGGCATACACCATGAGAAGGTGTATCAACGTCCTATGAGTCTCCACCCCTAATAGAATTTAACATTTGTGTCCTTAAAAAGATATCATCCATCTATAGAACATTTATTCAAGAATAGTGTCATATCACTTCTGGGTTCTCATCATATTTGGGAACTTCTATGACTTTTTAGTGTGACATATACTCTTATGATATTATCATATACTATGTTACGTAGAAGAACAATCATGATGTGATAATTAGTTTATTAATATTAAAAAACATGAATATAAGTTATCATAAAGTATAAAGAATTTGGTTTTAGGGCACCAACTCCAACACTTAGGATATTGGCACCCGAAAGACACATCATTTCAAAATCTCATGACAAGCATTTAGAAAGGTTTTAAAGTTCTAAGGGAACTACCTACCTCATTTTATCACCTTACTATACATAAATCATAGATCTTATAAAGAGTTTATGCCGAAAGATTCATTATACCCTATCACATATCCTTTAGGTTCAATGAAACCTAAGAAAAATTATAGAATCCTATGGGCAATGCTCCCATTACTGTTTCAAGTAAAGCTCAAGGAAACATATAAACTACCCTTACACAAGGATTAAAGCTAAGTACCACTTTAAGGTTTCATTATAAGGCATTAACTTAATCCAAATTTAGTTTTTTAAACATTTGAAGGCTCATTCTGAAATATTATCAAGCACCAATCATAAAAGCAAACTAACTTGGCACTTTGTCCAGCTGACACCACAAGGCACATAGGCAAGTCTTATCAAACTACTTTTCAAGAATTATTTACTTAAATGATATCCCATCATTCTAACCTGGGTATATCTAAAATTATACCCAATAGAAGTTTATTTAAATAATTAAAGTTTCAGGAAACCCTTAGTGGGTTTCTCATATAAACAACATGCCCCAACTAAAATACTTAGGTCTAGTTGTTCATTTAAGAATTTAATCATATGGGCCATCATGCCCATGTGATAGAGTTATAATCCTTTATATAGTAAACCATTTCCAACAATATTTATATTTTATAATAAACATATAAGTACTAGGGTTCAGTGAGATGAATTACCATTCCCAAGTTATAAAGGTACTTTCCCTTATAAATTAAAATTGGTATTCATATAACTAAAACCAAGTTTTTTATTTTATTTAAGAATATAAAAAGTTCATATATAATGGTTAGATTATATGGGATACCCTTCCCAATTAATAAGGGCCTATAAACCTTATAAATTTCTATTCAACCCCCATTTAATCGCGACCATAAATGTTTAATCCCATGCAACCAATGATTCTTGGATCAAACATATCCAAATAAGTTGGTCAAATAGAATGACATCATAAAGATATGAAGGAAGACACAAATCAAGTTGATGTAGACATTTTATTTAACCAACTAGTTATTGAAATTATAACTAGGCATTCTATAATAAGTAATAAATATAGGTAACATGAAAATTAATTACCTAATCATGGTGAGAAAATAAACATGCTAAATAATTATAAAACATGGAAAAATAATCATAGAACATGTTATAAAATCAAGAATGATAAATAAATCATAGAATCAAAGAATAACACTTAAGTAAAATATCACTACATTATGTTTTTTATGTATTAAACCTACATATCATGGAATATTCATGTCATGTGAATCTCTATGTACCTATACTGATGCATAGAATACTAATTTCTTTCCATACCATTATAAGGGTAAAATACAATAATCTGATAAATATGAGATCCAAAAAAGTGCACCATTCACTCATTGTAAAATAATAATCAACTTTAACAAGAATATAACAAACAAAAGTCATATCCCTGACCACTTTGTCTTTTCCCCCTATGTGGGTTGATCACTCCTAGTCCTAAAAATTTACTAAGAACTGATATGTTTATAATCTCATGTCTACCATCCCAAAATAGTAAGACAAAATTAAAAAAATCCTTCTGATTCTACTTTGTAACATCTTGGAAAGAGATCCACTAAAACAGTGCCTCAAG
The DNA here is from genome assembly GCA_963277665.1 of Viscum album. Classification (NCBI taxonomy): domain Eukaryota; kingdom Viridiplantae; phylum Streptophyta; class Magnoliopsida; order Santalales; family Viscaceae; genus Viscum; species Viscum album. The sequence goes on from OY728132.1 coordinate 1,082,376,763, forward strand.
CTAGTAAGTTTCATGGCTTCAAGTGCGCCTCCCCATATGCTAGAGGATGCCGACTAGAAATGAGGGTTTGATGATGGTACAATAGGGAGACTATACCCTTATAGTCAGAGTAGCATAGTGGTATATTAGATATAGATCAATCAATAGAAGAATCAATGTAAATAAATGAGAGATCATTCGAAGATAATAATAATTAACTCATAAAGTGTCCAATACCAAATATACAATCTTGAATTCATGTACATATAGCTACATAATCTAATAAATAATCATACAATTGGAAATACAATACAAAAAAACACATTGACAATGAAAATGAACAAAATACCCAACGTCCATACTCACGATCATCCTAAGCTCCAGCTCAATCATGTACTCCTAAGCTCTCATGTACATGTGAACAACACAAGCATAATCCATAAACATTAAGCTATGAACATGAAGTCTGTTCAGGTTCCCCAATGTAGTGGCGTCCCAAATAGGGTGTGAGATATAATCAGTAGTTCACTGCCAATGGTGTCTAAAGCTATCCAGTCCATGAATATAAGATACAACAGTGTGAAGTTATAACTGATAAAGCTTCAAAATAAATAAATAAATATAAATAATTCATCTCGGGTTCCTCAAGGATACCCTACTGACCATACCTTGTTTGGACTAATCTATAATATCTATGTGCATCATCCATCATATATATATATATATTCATACATCAGACAATCATTTTCATAGATACACATGCACTGGTATGAACCCATGGTTTAGTACCAAGTCATACACTTAAGGGGATCATATAATAATAGGGTTTTCATACCTAAGTTGCATATCTATTAGAATAATACATGGTACACCATACCTAAAGTTATCAATGAAAATAGGTCAAAGTTAGTATATGAATAAAAATAAATTGCATCAAATAGTTAATCATCAACTATAGAATATTCTAGATATCTCTTATAATAAGTATCAAACCTATAAGGTCCAGGCCCTAAGGTGATAACCAAGGAGAACTATGTATGTAGATATGAATGTGTAAGGAGGTCATAGGTTCCATACCTCAATTCCCCTCATCGGTTCCATACTGTAAGTAATCATACCTAGGGATCATAGGTTCTATACCTCGATCCCCTATTCAGTTCCATACCATAAGTAATCATTCCTAGCGGTCATAGGTGTCATACCTTGATCCCCTAGTTGGTTAAATACCATAATATAATAGGTTTTATACCTTCATAAGAAGTCAGTTCCATTTTGATATGTCCAAAATCAAGAAAGTAATATAAAATGGCATGATTTGTGTTAGTGTTCATACCCAATAACAATTAAATAAGTCATAATCAATTTGTTAAAAAACTCACTTATAAGTGATACAAAAGGAGGGTCATGTTAGTTTCCTTAACATTACTATAATCTCAATATATAACATTCAATTCATAATAAATAACATAAGGTCCATGAGAAATCCCATGCCTTAATCAATCCACTTTCCAAGAGAGGCCAAGTGTGAACTAATATTATTAAAGGATAGGTAAATAGTACATAAATAGATAACATTATATGTGAAAAAGGTATAAGATAATCCATTATAACATACACTCCACACACAAGTCATCGAGTTATTTCAACAATGATTTAGGCCACAACAACATAGGAGATGGTATGGTCACTAGGTGATGATACAGTGGAGTGTCACACCCTTCCACATTCCAATTTGTAACGTCCCGGATCCAGGTGCCACACCACGGGTGCCCCGAACCCGGTTGGTCACATGACCTCAAGCGCATTTCCCCAAAATCAAGAGGCTGCCGACTAGAAGTGAAGGCCCAGGTCTGATAGTGGGGAAACTATGCCCTCATTTGTCAAAGTGTAGCGCAACGGAAATGTAACAACCCGAAATTTTGAATAAATCTTGTTTCCTAATTTTTTTGTGTTATTTTATTAAATACTCAACAAAAATTTTTCATTTAATAAAATGATTATAATTAAAATGAGACTGTTGGGTTTTGACTATTATATGACCATTAGTTAGTATGACCTTTGGAAACTAAATGTTGCGATTATTGTCTAATGGTTAATTAATATAGAAAGAAGATTCGATGGCCTCATCCAGTAGTCTCGGGCCAATCGAAGCCCATCTAACGGAACTTGGGAAGGAGGTAGCACCACTGGGATTTTCTCTAGACCAAACCCAAGCCAAACTTCATCGTGTGAAGCTAGAAAAGAATCGCATTTGCGAGAAGTTCAAACTGATAGAAATTACTACTCGTGCAATGTTGGTCGAGCTGCAACAAGATTCTCTCAACTTAGCACACCTTACTCTTAGGTCTTATTCTGGTTTTATAAGGGGCTATGTAATGAGACCGTAACAGCATTGTGTAATCCTTTGACTTAAATAAAAATTTTGATTTCTTCTTATGATGAAGTTTTTGAATTTTCAAATGTCGGATAAATATAGTATGCATATTTTTGATGAATTCTAGAAAAAGGATATTTGAAAATATTTATGTAACCCTTAAATAATTAATTATGTGTAATTATTTTCAAAAAATGGTCTTCTACAATTATGTTCAGTAGGAAATTTAGAGTCTAATAAGATCAACTTAATTTTTGATGAATAGTAAACTATGAATAGTGACTTTATGCTTAGGATTAGTAATGTGACCAAATGGATTAGTAATCTGTCACGACCCGCCCTCGGGGTCCGTGCCGTGACTACCCCAAGCCCGCCTTCCATAGGCCAGGGGCTGACGACTAGCACCAAGGCGTAAATCCCGGTAAAAAGGGAAGGCATTGCCTTTGTAAAGTAAACAAACACCACAGAGTAAGCAAGCGGAAAGTAACACTAAGCAAAAACAGAGTACAACTAAAAGTGCGGAAAGTAAAAAGGGGGCCGGAAATACAAGCCCAACTGTAAAGTACAACTCGAAAGGGAAAACAGCAACTGAAAAGTAAAGCTGCTACGCTGAGCTGACCACTGGAAATCCCACCTGAAGGGTGGGTACAGATAGCTCCTCTGCTCCTCGGGTCCCGCCGTCTGCTCCGAGTATGTCCCGCCCAGTGGTCTGCCTCTGGGTACCGCCTCGTCGTATAGTCCACCTCCAGGTATCGTCCAGTCCTCGAACACTCGACCTCTGTCAGTACTGGCCGTCGTCTGCAACCAACACAACGAGGTGCGGGCATAGCCCGTGCAGGGGTGAGTATAACGATACTCAGTAGGGACCCCGAGACCCTCAAGGTCTCACTAAAACCAACAAGGATAACCACAAGAAGATCACAACAGATAAACTCTACTTAGGTATATGCCCATACATATACCTAAGTTATCAAGTAACCCATCTCAGTCATGAGGAAACACAAGGATCATGAGATCAACGGATAACCACTACCCAGGTATATGCCCATACATATACCTAAGTTATCAAGTAACCCATCTCAATCATGAGGAAACACAAAGGTCAAGTCTCAGCTCAAACCATGATTTTTATTATCGAAACCGTAACTGCTGAAGAGCTCCGTCTCTAGAGTGTACAGTGGCCCTGTCACGACTCTGAGGCCGCCGCTCACTAACCTAAGACTGCTGAAGTACTCCTCCTGTCGAGTACTGCGGGTCTGCTGCCAACTACCAGGCGCTCCGTCCGCTGAGGGTCTGCTGCCAAATACCGGGCGCTACCCAGATAGCCTACTGAGGTACTCCTCCTGTCGAGTACCGCGGGTCTGCTGCCAACTACCAGGCGCTCCGTCCGCCGTGGGTCTGCCGCCAAATACCGGGCGCTCCGTCCACTGGGCTAGTCGACTCACTCCAAGTCGAGTCGGTCAAGCAGTCGTCAGGTCTCAGCCGGCTACACGGTCTCCGTACTCTGCACGCTCGTCTCCGGGAGGATCCGCTCCACGAGCTACTGGTCGATACTCCAAGTATCACAAAGTCCCGCAAAGAAGTATCTCAAAAATCCGTCTCGTCACAGGGGTCTCAACGCAACAGACGGCGCGTCGATCGGACGCCCGGTCTGTGAGTTATTAGCCTTTTCGTCCCAGGGGCCCGGTTGGTTTCGAGTGCGAACCAATCCCGGCCGTATCTCAACTGTACCCCGAACTCCCATAGGGTATACTCATAGGGACCGTTACTAAACCTAAACACCAACGCCGCTGACGGTTCGTCAAACGGACGTCCTGTCTGAAAGATATCAGCTTTCCCGTTCCAGGGGCCCGGTTGGATTTCGGGTACAATCCAACCCGGCCATACTCCGACTGCATCCAAAACTCGGGCGGAGTATGTCAAAAGTTCCGTCTCATCAAGAGGAAGTCAACGAAACAGACGGCGCGTCAATCGGACGCCCGGTCTGTGAGTTATTGGCTTTTTCGTCTCCGGGGCCCGGTTGGTTTTTAAGGCAAAACCAACCCGACCGTACTCCACCTGCGTCCAAACCTCGGGCGGAGTATGCCAAAAGATCCGTCTCACTAAGAGGAACGCAACGCGACTGACGGCGCGTCAATCGGACGTTCGTGGCTCAAGATATGAGTGTTTCCGCTCCGAAGGCCCGGTTGGTTTCGTGAACGAACCAACCCGGCCGAACTCAAAGTAATCCGAAACCTTGAGTGCGATATACCGAAACGACCGTCTCGATCCAAGGATCGCGTTGCCGCTGAAGGTTCGTCGATCGGAGGTCCGAGGCTCAAGTTATGGGCCAAAAACCAAATCTGGTTCGAAACGGGGGGGTCCGGGTCCGGGCCGACCCGGCCCGACCCCCCCCTGGGCGGCGCGGCGGCGCGGCGACGCGGCGGCGCGGCGAGCCACGGCGGCTTGGCGGCTGGCGCCGCACGAGGTGGGCACGCGGGGGGCTAAGCCCCCGCTTCATCAAGGTGGCGCGGCCTTTGTGCCGCGCCTAAGTAAACAAACGGCCCCCCTCACGTGGGGGGCCTGCTGGAGCGCAACCGGGGGGGCCGGCTGCCCCCCTCCTTCAAGGAACCCCCCCCCCCTCATTAAGGGGGGGTTTTTGTTGAACCGGCCGGGGGATTTAATCCCCCGGTTTTATGTCATCCGGCCGGCCAGCTGGCCGGCCGGTTTTTACCAACGGGACCGGAAATTCCGGTCCCGCCTTCGACTTCCGACGCCGGCGGCCCGGCCGCCGGTCTTCACATCCCGCCGCGGCCCGGATCCGGCCGCGGTCTCCTCGTCCCGCCGTGGCCCGGAACCGTCCGCGGTGTTCGTCGTCCGGCGCGGTGCGACGGCACCGCGCCCCTTTCGCCGTGCCATGATTCTTTTCAACGCGGCGCGACGGCGTCGCGTTCTTGAAGATTTTTCCTTGGCGTAGCGCGACGGCGCCGCGTAAAATAAAAGTACGATCATCCGCGTGGTGCGACGGCACCACGCCACTTGCTTCCATCCGCAAAAATAAACAAGAATGATGGAGGGGGTTCGGCCGTGTTCGTACGGTCCGGCCCCCTCACGTTAAATTAATAACGCAACTTTAAATAAACAACATCCTCACGTTAGTCATACGAACCACGAGCAAGAATGAGATAATTAAATATTAAATCAACATCCCCTACCTCGGGTATAAGTTCGAGGATTGTGAACGTTCCGCGGAAGACGACGTCGCGGAGGTCGGGCGTCGCGGTCGTCGTTCGTCAAATTCGACGACGAAGAGGCGCGTCCGAAGAGGCACGTCGTTGGCGAAACCTTGTACGCCGATGAAGGTTGTCCGAGGAAGGTGCGGTGTTCTCTCTCACGTTGACACCGAGGATGAAGAAGAGAGGCGTCGTTCTTCGTCGGAGCTTGAGCGTTCTTCGTCAAGTTCGAAGGTTCTTCGTCAAGTTGAAGAAGAAGAAGAAAAGCTTCCAAAGCTCTCAAGAAATCCTCCCAAGGTGGTAAAAGAATCCCCTAGAATAATATAAGCTTTAACTTATATTATTACATAACTTAACCACAAGAATTTCAAAGGTTTGAAATTCAAAAAGGGTTTAACTCCCTTAATTAATTAAGTAACCCAAGTTGACAACATTAAATGAAATGAGTTAAAGGGGAGGTTTTGAGAGAATTTGAGGAGTTGGGGTTCGTGTGGACCCCACCTCACTTAATCATCCCAAGGGAGGTTAAGTGGATGTGGGTCCCACTCCCAACTCCCTTTGGTAGGACTTAACTAGATAAAAATAAAATTTGTTCCTCACAAATTTTATTTAACTTAAACTAAAAACCCAAAAACTAACTTTCAACCCGCAACAAACGCAACTTCCGAAAAGGTCTCATTAAGCGAATATCGGCGCTGCGAGTTCATCGGTGCCCTCGGATTTCAATTCCGAGCACCGTATCAAAAGTTAGAAATACCCGCTCGTTCGTTCACTGAACGTACCCGAGCCAAACTTCAGAAATTAATTCCGGGCACTCCGGACCTCGGAATCAGGTGCCGTCTGAAACCGCGCTCTTGTAAAATTCTAAAGAAAATTAAGAAAAAATTTCCCTTGAATTTTACGGGTCTTTACATTACTCCCACCTCAGGGCTTTACGTCCCCGTAAAGATACAACAAAAACTAGGGAAACAAAAGAGGGTACTGAGCACGCATCTGAGCCTCCCGCTCCCATGTTCTCTCCTGGAGATTCCTGTGCCGCCATCTGTTGCGCACAAGAGGAATCGATCGTCCATGTAGGACCCGCTCCTGTTGATCCTCTATCTCCACCGGGACCTCCGTAAAAGTCTCCCCATCGTCAACGTCAAGCTCCCCATGGTCAAAGATGTGCGTCGGGTCGTGCACGTATCTCCTCAGCTGAGACACGTGGAAGACGTCGTGCACCCGGTGTAACTGAGGTGGTAGAGCCAGGCGATAAGCCACCTCACCTACCCTGCTGAGGACCTGGAAGGGTCCGATGAAGCGCGGAGATAACTTGTCGCCTCGGCCAAATCTCCGAATACCACGTCGAGGTGAGACCCGCAAGAAGACGTGGTCACCATCCTCGAACTCTAGTGGCCTCCGCCTCCTGTCAGCGTATGACTTCTGCCGGCTCTGTGCTGTCCTCATCCACTCCTGGATGACATGGACCTCCTCTGACGTGGCCCGGACCATCTCTGGTCCCACAAGAGCTGCAAGATTTCTTCTTTGCCGATAAGAGAAACCTGGTCTCATCCCCTGGATGAACCACATTCTTTGCCTAAAACAGTCAATCCTAACATGGATGATACTAATCCATACCAAGGATGACGTCGTAAGGCCTCGACGCTACTACTAAGAGATCCAACCGTTACTCTCGCCTCCAAGGGTTGAGTCACACTGTCGGCATCAGTGTGTGGTAACTGGTCTCCTCCAGTAGATGTCTCACAAGTGAGGGTCAAGTCAACAGTCAACTGGAACCTCTTAGTAACATCACAAAAGAGGACAGGAATGAAAACATCACAAAGGATGCGTCTTTTATTATTGCAGCTCATAATACAAGACGCTACACAAAAGCAACATCAACATGGAACTAGAAGTACAAAAGACGTATCCACTAGTTCCGCTCCTGTCCACCTGCTCCCAGAGCTCCATGATCGTAAGCTTCAGCTGCCTGAAGCTGTGCTCTCGCATGTTCACCTACTCCCTGTGGTCGGGGTGGACCTCTTGGTGGTGGTGGTGGCAGAGCCTCAAAGCGTCGTCCACCACCTGCTGCTCGACCAGCTCCTCTGCCTCGTCCGCCTCCTCCCTGCGGACCGCCACGGTCGAACCTCTGCCTCTGCCTAGGTGGTTCCTCAACCGTCTGCTGCTCCTCCGCATGGCGGGTCGGGCAGTCACGAGCCATGTGGCCTTGCCCGCCGCATGCAAAGCACTGTCTTCCACTCAAAAGACTGACTCCGCGCTGTGTGCCCCGCACTGCTGAGCCAGTGCCCTGAGGTCGTCTGCCTGAAGGTCTGGTCTGTCTGGACCCCTGAGTCATCTGTCGGCTACCTGCTACCGAAGACTCTGCTACGTGCCGCCGTGGGTCTGCCGCCAAATACCGGGCGCTCCGTCCACTGGGCTAGTCGACTCACTCCAAGTCGAGTCGGTCAAGCAGTCGTCAGGTCTCAGCCGGCTACACGGTCTCCGTACTCTGCACGCTCGTCTCCGGGAGGATCCGCTCCACGAGCTACTGGTCGATACTCCAAGTATCACAAAGTCCCGCAAAGAAGTATCTCAAAAATCCGTCTCGTCACAGGGGTCTCAACGCAACAGACGGCGCGTCGATCGGACGCCCGGTCTGTGAGTTATTAGCCTTTTCGTCCCAGGGGCCCGGTTGGTTTCGAGTGCGAACCAATCCCGGCCGTATCTCAACTGTACCCCGAACTCCCATAGGGTATACTCATAGGGACCGTTACTAAACGTAAACACCAACGCCGCTGACGGTTCGTCAAACGGACGTCCTGTCTGAAAGATATCAGCTTTCCCGTTCCAGGGGCCCGGTTGGATTTCGGGTACAATCCAACCCGGCCATACTCCGACTGCATCCAAAACTCGGGCGGAGTATGTCAAAAGTTCCGTCTCATCAAAAGGAAGTCAACGAAACAGACGGCGCGTCAATCGGACGCCCGGTCTGTGAGTTATTGGCTTTTTCGTCTCCGGGGCCCGGTTGGTTTTTAAGGCAAAACCAACCCGACCGTACTCCACCTGCGTCCAAACCTCGGGCGGAGTATGCCAAAAGATTCGTCTCACTAAGAGGAACGCAACGCGACTGACGGCGCGTCAATCGGACGTTCGTGGCTCAAGATATGAGTGTTTCCGCTCCGAAGGCCCGGTTGGTTTCGTGAACGAACCAACCCGTCCGAACTCAAAGTAATCCGAAACCTTGAGTGCGATATACCGAAACAACCGTCTCGATCCAAGGATCGCGTTGCCGCTGACGGTTCGTCGATCGGAGGTCCGAGGCTCAAGTTATGGGCCAAAAACCAAATCTGGTTCGAAACGGGGGGGTCCGGGTCCGGGCCGACCCGGCCCGACCCCCCCCTGGGCGGCGGCCGGCGGCCGGCGGCGGCGCGGCGAGCCGCGGCGGCTTGGCGGCTGGCGCCGCACGAGGTGGGCACGCGGGGGGCTAAGCCCCCGCTTCATCAAGGTGGCGCGGCCTTTGTGCCGCGCCTAAGTAAACAAACGGCCCCCCTCACGTGGGGGGCCTGCTGGAGCGCAACCGGGGGGGCCGGCTGCCCCCCTCCTTCAAGGAACCCCCCCCCCCCTCATTAAGGGGGGGTTTTTGTTGAACCGGCCGGGGGATTTAATCCCCCGGTTTTATGTCATCCGGCCGGCCAGCTGGCCGGCCGGTTTTTACCAACGGGACCGGAAATTCCGGTCCCGCCTTCGACTTCCGACGCCGGCGGCCCGGCCGCCGGTCTTCACATCCCGCCGCGGCCCGGATCCGGCCGCGGTCTCCTCGTCCCGCCGCGGCCCGGAACCGGCCGCGGTGTTCGTCGTCCGGCGCGGTGCGACGGCACCGCGCCCCTTTCGCCGTGCCATGATTCTTTTCAACGCGGCGCGACGGCGGCGCGTTCTTGAAGATTTTTCCTTGGCGTAGCGCGACGGCGCCGCGTAAAATAAAAGTACGATCATCCGCGTGGTGCGACGGCACCACGCCACTTGCTTCCATCCGCAAAAATAAACAAGAATGATGGAGGGGGTTCGGCCGTGTTCGTACGGTCCGGCCCCCTCACGTTAAATTAATAACGCAACTTTAAATAAACAACATCCTCACGTTAGTCATACGAACCACGAGCAAGAATGAGATAATTAAATATTAAATCAACATCCCCTACCTCGGGTATAAGTTCGAGGATTGTGAACGTTCCGCGGAAGACGACGTCGCAGAGGTCGGGCGTCGCGGTCGTCGTTCGTCAAATTCGACGACGAAGAGGCGCGTCCGAAGAGGCACGTCGTTGGCGAAACCTTGTACGCCGATGAAGGTTGTCCGAGGAAGGTGCGGTGTTCTCTCTCACGTTGACACCGAGGACGAAGAAGAGAGGCGTCGTTCTTCGTCGGAGCTTGAGCGTTCTTCGTCAAGTTCGAAGGTTCTTCGTCAAGTTGAAGAAGAAGAAGAAAAGCTTCCAAAGCTCTCAAGAAATCCTCCCAAGGTGGTAAAAGAATCCCCTAGAATAATATAAGCTTTAACTTATATTATTACATAACTTAACCACAAGAATTTCAAAGGTTTGAAATTCAAAAAGGGTTTAACTCCCTTAATTAATTAAGTAACCCAAGTTGACAACATTAAATGAAATGAGTTAAAGGGGAGGTTTTGAGAGAATTTGAGGAGTTGGGGTTCGTGTGGACCCCACCTCACTTAATCCTCCCAAGGGAGGTTAAGTGGATGTGGGTCCCACTCCCAACTCCCTTTGGTAGGACTTAACTAGATAAAAATAAAATTTGTTCCTCACAAATTTTATTTAACTTAAACTAAAAACCCAAAAACTAACTTTCAACCCGCAACAAACGCAACTTCCGAAAAGGTCTCATTAAGCGAATATCGGCGCTGCGAGTTCATCGGTGCCCTCAGATTTCAATTCCGAGCACCGTATCAAAAGTTAGAAATACCCGCTCGTTCGTTCACTGAACGTACCCGAGCCAAACTTCAGAAATTAATTCCGGGCACTCCGGACCTCGGAATCAGGTGCCGTCTGAAACCGCGCTCTTGTAAAATTCTAAAGAAAATTAAGAAAAAATTTCCCTTGAATTTTACGGGTCTTTACATAATCTCACTTAAAGAAAGTATTAATATAATCTAGGCACCTTTATTAAGTAATGTGATTCAATAAAATAGGTAAATAATTATTTCAGAAATTATTAGTCAAGTATTAGTTTTTTGAGGTGAATAGTGTTTTTTAATTAAAAATTAAATTAAAAATATTTATAAAAATATTTTTATAAAATGGATTTCATTTTTGAACTCATAGCATCGATATTATGTTAATATAATTTTGGGGGATTTTTCTGAAAAAAAATGAATTTTCGGTGAATAGTGTTTTTATTTAAAAATTAAATTAAAAATATTTATAAAATTATTTTTATAAAATGGAGTTTATTTTTTAATTCATATCATTGATACTATGCTAAGTTAAATTTTTGGGAGTTTTCTGAAAAAGTTGAATTTTCAGTGAATAGTAAAAATACAGTTTTAGGGTTTCAGTATGTTTAATGACATCATGACTGCATCATGATGCTTACATGAGATATTTGAAGGGATGGTCGACTTTTTAATAGTAATATAATGTATGGGGTGTCCCAAGTGGCCAAAACCATGAGGAAATACCACTTGTTTTGCCAATACCACCAATGAGGTGTCCCTTGGTCATTAATGCCTTGTCCCCTCACTTTCCCTATAAATACCAAGCCATTCTCTCATACTTTCCATTCCAAAATCCTCCTCAACGAATTTATGGTCTCCTTACCTCCCAATTAGTCCTCCCAAGGTTCTCTCAAGCCTCCCAAGTTCCCAAACTTCAAGATTTCGAAGTTACTCTTCAAGGTAAGGGATCCTACCTCTCGCTTTCTTTTCAAGTACTCTCTTTTATGTCATTTCTTTTATGCTCCATGTTATTATGTTTGATGATGTTCTTTTAAATTAACCATATTTTCCATTTCATTTTCATATGATGAGAGACCCCCTCGTGCTCTCATCAATTCATTTTAAGAATGTTTAAGTGGCGTCGTTAGGCTGCCGAATTTTTAAGGGATTCTTTCACCCTTCTCATTTTCAAGTTCTATTTTCATGTCAAGTATTTCAAGTTCCTTTTTATTATGTAGGGGTATGATCTCTATATCTATCATACTTATATTTTATGTTCATATGATGAGAGACCCTATTTGATCTCATCAATTCATTTTTTTGAAGTTTTAAGTGACGCTGTTAGGCTGCCGAATTTTCATAAGAGAAATCTTATTTTTATCTTCCTTCAATGTTTTTCATTTCATATGGTATGTCTTTAAAATTTCATTACCATGTTCTTATATCAACTATATTCTCTCCCTCTAATGTTTTATGGATCATTTATGAGTGGGTGACCCATGTCCCCTCTCTTTTCAATGTTTTCTAAAGCCCTGCAACGTAGTCGTTATGCTGCCGAATTTTCGTCTCAAAATTTATCTCTCTTTTTCTCAAATTATTTTATTTTATTAAGTGAATACTCAAAGATCTTTCTTATAAAGGGGTATTTACATATATATCAAAATTATCTATTTTAATTCTGGTACTTACATACATAAAACCCTCTTTCCTTTTTCCGTGGGTTTAAAGTGACATAAAGATCACGTCTTTAAAGCAGCTTTTAAAATGTGATGAATATGAAATGAAACCCATTTCTTTTATTCTATATGGGTTGTTTATGAAATTATTGATGATGGTATATGTAGATCACATGATAATAAATTAAAATTTAAGGGTGTGCCCTGATAGCACTCCAATGCATTGGGTAAAGACTTAATCTCTAGAGATGACCATTTTTAACGACGCCTTGGTGAATAACCTTGGTAATTTTTAACGACACCTTGGGGATGGACCTTGGTGAAATGGAAATGATTTTATATGTTAAATGTTTTATCCACATCTTCAATTTATGAAACATGTTATTTTTATTATGATATGCCTCATGAACTCTTTCTCATGCCTTAAAGTTATTTTTCATGACTTTTGATGTATCTCAAGTTCTCATGTAAAATGTTTCCCTTATTTCCCTTACTGGGCCTTTTTCTCACCCTTTCCTTTGATGTATTCTCCTAGGTTATGAGATGCTATAATGAACTTAGGATGAACAAATGAATAATCCTTTCAAGTGTTTAGGAAGAATGTTTTTTTTGTCATGTATTAAGTTCCTGGTTTCCAAGACACTAAACCTTAAAGATCCTCGGTTTTGTATAATGTAATGAAAGTTTATGTGATAAAAAGGCAGGATGCTATAGTTGGTATCAAAGGATGGTTTAGTTATTTGTGTAAATTAGGATATAAAAACATTAGGAATAACCCTATAGAAAAGTTTAAATATAGGAAATCTTCCTAGTATTTTGGTGAGTATTTAGTAAGGGGTTTCCAAGAAAATACATCCATGTCTGGATACGAGCAGGTAGAGGTGGCTCTGGCACAAATGTATATAGGGGTAAAACCCGAAAAAACCACTTTGAGATAGACTCGAATAGGAACTGGTACATGACAATGGACCTTGCTGCACTCTTGGTTACGACACTCCTGGGGGATATTCTTTGGTAAACTCAAAATCCTAGTATGAACCATTATTAAAGGAACAAAGATAAAATAAAATAAAGATTCACATAAGAATATATGATCATGGATAACCTATATTAAAACCTAGGGGATCACAAGTTAGGGTATACTTTCCTTCTACAAGTTTATCCTTCTATGAATAAAGTTTCCTTTTAATGATTATTGGATAAGTATTTAAGCCAATAATTATACTTTCTTATCTTAGTTAATGGCGGGAAATGGAAGAACATGTCCCAAAAACCAATGTGATAGGAAATGTGACAATTTCCCTATTAATGTGACAGAGATGATGAGAGATCAAGTTGAACATATTGTGATTATGCCAAACCAACTATCAAAAATCACAATTAATAATTGGTACCTAGTTGAATGCCCAAATTCATCAAGGAAAAAGAAGACAAAGTCTCAAGGATGTTAATCTGATAAAGTTGATAAAGGAAAGAAGACCCAATTTCTTTTTTGCAAAAAGTGTGGGAAGAGGAACCAAGGAGAATGTCACAAAGAAACCTGGAGATGTTTTAAGTGTGGGAAGATAGGGAATAAAGTATCCAATTGCTTTAAAAAAATGGATAATGTGATGAATGGAGATAAGTTTCAATCTAATGTACCTTATACTATTCAATGTGGTAAATGTGGAAAAGTAGGACATTATCCAAGGAAATTCTCTCTTGGAAGGGATGAGAAGCATGATGAGCATCAAAAATCTTCAAGGACAAGGGAACAATGCAAGTCCTATGCTGAGATGGATCATGATGACTAAAGTACATGTAAATTCTTCGCAATAATTGTCTATGTCATGTTGTATTTTAATTCGTGCTCTATGAGCATATCTTTTATGTTTTATAAGATCATCGATTCACTACCTAAGATGATTTTATATCATTAAGGAAAACATATATTGTTATGTACCACATTTTGATGTAGTTAAGATGTTCCTCTTAAAAAAAGGTGATTAGGGGATTAAAAGATGATTATTATTTTGGAAGACGTTCACTATTTAGGGAACCCTATATGATCGAGGTAAATAGATTACTACATTATTTTTCTTTGAGGAGTAAAGGTTGACTTATATTTTGAAGAATCGATGAATTTAAGGTGAACTTATAGTAATTTAGGTTACTTATGGAAATGATTAAACTATGTTGGGGAAAATATGTTTAGGTTAGTTAATTTTGTTATAAGATGTTAGGATTGGTTGATGTTGTTTGGATATAAACGATAAAGTTTATCTTGGAAGACCATGTTATCATATCCTTTTTGTAATTGGGTTTCAATCTTTGTTTGGTTTATTTTGAGTAATTTTAAGGACAGTTATTTATGTAATGGTCTATGATGAACTTTGGGTAGTACTGTGGAATTTTGAAGATTTAAAAGTAGTTTCCCTTCCTATGGGGTTCTTTCTTTTTGAAGAGTTGTTTTATCTTACCCTTTATATTTTTGGGATAATGTTTAAAGATAGAAGAAATAGATTGTTAATATTTTGTGGATTATGTGATTCTCTAGAAGATGATTCTTGTGATTTTGATGAGACCAAGTGTTTTTGAATGCTCATCGTTTGGAGAAAAGATTAGTTTTGGTAGAAACTTATTAAAGGATGAAACTATACTTGAAGGTAAGTATATTTCCTTATGTTCTTATTCTATGTAGTAAATGAATTCCTCAAAATTATGAAAAGTAACGTAAAACAGAAACATTGTTGGTTTATGTTTCCTGCTGGGTAATCAAAGACCATTTACACACATCATAAGTTTGTGATTTTCTTGTGGTTAAATTTCTCCTAATCATGTTTTATATCACTCTCCCTCAGAACTTGAACCTTTGTTTTTCCTTCCATATCCATGTTTTCCTACATGGAATCCTAGTATGGGTTAACTCGGGTGACCTTTGTAATTCCCTTTCTTTCTTTTAAAGTAATATTTTTACTGACACCTTTTCCGATGTGGGACTTTCAATGAAATTTCCAAGCCCAATTTTAAAAATTGTGAGGATGCAATTTCTTAAGGGGGGAAGAATGTAACGACCTGAAATTTTGAATAAATCTTGTTTTCTAAATTTTGTGTGTTATTTTATTTCATACTCAACAAAACTTTTTCATTTAATAAAATGAGTATAATTAAAATGAGACTGTTGGGTTTTGACTATTATATGACCGTTAGTCAGTATGACCTTTGGAAACTAAATGTTGTGATTATCATCCCTAGATACAAGTGATCTTGGTTAATTAATATAGAAAGAAGATTTGATGGCCTCATCCAGTAGTCTCGGGCCAATCGAAGCTCATCTAACGAAACTTGGGAAGGATGAAGCACCACTGGGATTTGCTTTGGACCAAACCCAAGCCGAACTTCATGGTGTGAATCTAGAACGGAATCGCCTTCACGAGAAGTTAAAACTGATAGAAATTACTACTCGTGCAATTTTTGATGAGCCGCCCCATGATTCTATCACCTTAGCACACCTTACTCTTAGGTCCTATGCTGGTGTTATAAGGGGCTATGTAACGAGACCGTAACAACCTTGTGTAATCCTTTGACTTAAATAAAAATTTTGATTTCTTCTAATGATGAAGTTTTTGAATTTTCAAATGTTCAGATAAATATAGTATGCATATTTTTGATGAATTCTAGAAAAAGGATATTTGAAAATATTTATTTAAACCTTAAATGATTAATTATGTGTAATGATTTTCAAAAAATGGTCTTCTACAATTATGTTCAGTATGAAATTTAGAGTCTAATAAGATCAACTTAATTTTTGATGAATAGTAAATTATGAATAGTGATTTTATGCTTAGGATTAGTAATGTGACCAAATGGATTAGTAATCTCACTTAAAGAAAGTATTAATATAATCTAGGCACCTTGATTAAGTAATGTGATTCAATAAAATAGGTAAATAACTATTTCAGAAATTATTAGTCAAGTATTAGTTTTTTTAGGTGAATAGTATTTTTTAATTAAAAATTAAATTAAAAATATTTAGAAAATTATTTTTATAAAATGGATTTCATTTTTGAACTCAGAGCATCGATATTATGTTAAGATAATTTTTGGGGATTTTTCTGAAAAAAATGAATTTTCGATGAATAGTGTTTTTATTTAAAAATTAAATTAAAAATATTTAGAAAATTATTTTTATAAAATGGAGTTTATTTTTGAATTCAGATCATTTATATTATGTTAAGTTAAATTTTTGGGAGTTTTCTGAAAAAGTTGAATTTTCAGTGAATAGTAAAAATACAGTTTGAGGGTTTCTGTATGTTTAATGACATCATGACTGCATCATGATGATTCCATGGGATATTTTAAGGGATGGTCGACTTGTGAATATTAAGATAAGGTATGAGGTGTTCCAAGTGGCCAAAACCATGAGGAAATACCACTTGTTTTGTCAATACAACCAATGAGGTGTCCCTTGGCCATTAATGCCTTGTCCCCTCACTTTCCCTATAAATACCAAGCCATTCTCTCATATTTTTCATTACAAAATCCTCATAAACGAAGTTATGGTCTCCTTAACTCCCAAGGAGTCCTCCCAAGGTGCCTTCAAGCCTCCCAAGGTCCCAAACATCATGATTTCGAAGTTACTCTTCAAGGTAAGGGATCCCACCTCTCTCTTTCTTTTCAAGTACTCTCTTTTATGTCATTAGTTTTATGATCCATGTTCTTATGTTAGAGGATGTTATCTTATATTCATCCTACTATCCATTTCATGTTCATATGATGAGATACCCCCTCTTTCTCTCATCAATTCATTTTAAGAATGTTTAAGTGGCGCCGTTAGGCTGCAGAATTTTTAAGGGATTCTTTCACCCTTCTCATTTTCAAGTTCTATTTTCATGTCAAGTATTTAAAGTTACTTTTTATTATGTTGGGGTATTATCTCTATATATATCATACTAATATTTTGCGTTCATATGATGAGAGACCCTATTTTATCTCATTAATTAATTTTTTTGAAGTTTTATGTGACGTTGTTAGGCTGCCGAATTTTCTTAAGAGAAATCTTATTTTTTTATTCCTTCAATGTTTTTCATTTCATATGGTATGTCTTTCAAATTTCATTACCATGTTCTTATATTCACTATATTCTGTCCCTCTACTGTTTTATGGATCATTTATGAGTGGGTGACCCGTGTCCCTTCTCTTTTCAATGTTTTCTAAAACCCTACAACATAGTTGTTATGTTGCCGAATTTTCATCTCAATATGTCTCTCTCTTTTTCTCAAATTCTTTTGTTTTATTAAGTTAATACTCAAAGATATTTATTATATAGGGGTATTCACATATATATCAAAATGATCTATTTTAATTCTGGTACTTACATACATAAAACCCTCTTTCATTTTTCCGTAGGTTTAAAGTGACATAAAGATCACGTCTTTAAAGAAGTTTTTAAAATGTGATGACTATGAAATGAAACCCATTTCTTTTATGATATATGGGTTGTTTATGAAATGATTGATGATGATATATGTGTCTCACATGATAATAAAGGAAAATATAATGGTGTTCCCTGATAGTGCTCTAATGCATTGGGTAAAGACTTAATCTCTAGAGATGACCATTTTTAACCAACGCCTTGGTGAATAACCTTGGTAATTTTTAATGACACCTTGGGGATGGACCTTGGTGAAATGGAAATGATTGTCTATGTTAAATGTTGTAGCCACATCTTCAAGTTATGAAACACGTTATTTTTATTATGATATTCCTCATGAACTCTTTCTCATGCCTTAAAGTTATTTTTCATGACTTTTGATGTATCTCAAGTTCTCATGTAAAATGTTTCCCTTGTTTCCCTTACTGAGCCTTCGGCTCACCCTTTCCTTTGATGTATACTCCCAGGTTATGAGATACTGTAATGAACATAGGATGAACAAATGAATAAGCCTTTAAAGTGTTTAAGAAGAATGTTTTTTTGTTTTCATGTATTAATTTCCTGGTTTCCAAGACACTAAACCTTAAAGATCCTAGGTTTTGTATAATGTAATGAATGTTTACGTAATAAAAAGGCGGGATGCTATAGGAAAAGGCAAATAACATACAACAGCAAAAGTAGTAAACAATATACAACTGAAATGGAAAAATAAAGTAAAATAGAACCAACAGTCATATATATAAAGATTCAGCATGTAACTAATTCTAAGAAAGCAGCCAAAACAGGATACACTGTAATACAATACAATACAACTCAAAGTACAAGGTACAACCAATAAAACAAAGTAGAGTAAATAGAATGCAGCATAATCTCAAGCCTAAGCTCGGTCCCATGATCCCTACTCCTCTACTACAATCATGTACCTGTATAGAGACCCTTTCCCCTGTCAACACGTGCAGCAATATAGTCTTTTTGGGCCGAAGACATGATGCAAACAAGGTGTGATAAATAAATCCCAGAAGGCACCCACCAAAGGCCCGTTCCCAACTGTCAGTGAAAATGTGCAACAGCAGTGTGCAAAAGTAAATGGGGTAAACTAGTAAGTACTCAAAATTAACTATTACTACCAGTTTCATTACCATTTTAATTATTACTTATCACCTCCAAGATTGTGCTTCATCTTGGTAGGTACAACATCAAAAATCACCACAGTGAATATACAAAATAAACGGTGTCCTCAGACATACCAAACCTTACCCTCAGGTAACCAGAATCTTTCCCTCAGGCTAACAGAACCACGCCCTCAGGCTAATCAGAATCACACCCTCAGGAAATTACCCTCAGGCATAATGAATATTTCCCTCAGGCGTACGAGATAATGCCCTCAGGCATGGAAACAACTGCCCTCAGGTATATGAAACGTTTCCCTTAGTCTAATAGAACACTTGCCCTCAGGATAAAAAAAACATTTTCCCTCAGGCTAAACAAACAATTGGGACTAGCCCAACACATAAGCAAGCAATTATATAATTTTTCTCTCAAGAAAACTCAAGCATGATAAATCACGGCATACCCTCAGGTATCCTGGACAAACAGTTAAACAGAGGAATGCACCCCTGGGGTGGTCCTGGATCCAAGCAGTGATCCCAAACAATAGTTTAAAATTATCATTAGATTATCTATGCAATTCTATATATCTTTCATCAATGGCCTCAGCCACATACGACACCCCAACCATGGGCGCATAGCACAATGGTACAAAATTTCAACACAACAGCTGAAAATAAACATCAAACCACCTACCTCGATCGTCTCTGATCGGTATACGTGAATGATGCCTCCCGAATTGTCCAAGAAAAATGTGGATCTGGGATAAAATAATTCTTGTTCAAACGTAAATAACTTCCCTTAGAGTAATAATTGGTAAGAACAACACAAGAATAAGGGAGGACTTACCTATACGGTCCTAACGCGGTCAATGGAGGTGGGATCAGATTCTCGATGCACGATCGGGTGATCCTTCAAGGTTCATCCATACTCCCGAGCTCCAAACGGCAGTTTTTCCTCCTCTCTCGAATGATGAGGCTACTACCTATTTTAAGTAAAAACAAAAACAAACAACACGGCATGTACTCTCAAGTACATGGTGTGTACTTCTCATTTTTTTAATTGTTCCTCTAGAAGCTTCTTTCCACCACAACACTGTTCATCCATCGACATGAGTACACGACGTGTATTCTTGATTACATGGCATGTACTATCACTCCACTGGCGGCTGCCTCCACCACCTTACTGTTCACCTGGCGACTGATTACACGGTGTGTAAATAAAAATCCCCAGACATGTATTCAGTCTTTACACCCTTCATTTCTGACTGGCCTACACGCCCTGTGTACTCATCCCACACGGCCAAAGTACACGGCGTGTGGAAAAGTACACAACGTGTACCCACAAAATTTGGGATTTTTCCCCATTTTCCTTATTTTCTCAAAAACACTTAAGGAAAAATGAAAAGAAAAAACATGTACCTCAAGAATAAGAACCAGGTTCTTTAAAACTTCCCCCTTAAAGAAATTCATCCCTGAATTTCCCTTCCAAGGGTGGTGAAGAAAAAGCTGTGAATAACTCCGTCCACTGAGCACGTACATCGGTCCCCCGCTCCCAGGTTTCATCCTGCACTCGGTCATGCTTCCATAGCACCCGTACAAGAGGAACTGACCGGCCTTGGAGAACTTTCGTGATCCTATCAACAATACGAATCCGATGCTCCTCAAAGGATGCGTTGACCTGAAGCTCAACCTCCTTGGGCTGAAAAAACGTGAGACGGGTCTGAATGATAGCGGCGTAGATGAGATACAGGGAAGACGTCGTGCATGGCCTGGTACCTCTGTGGTAACTGCAACCGATAGGCAACTAACCTGACTCTCTCCAGAATCTCAAATGGCCCTACATACCTCGGTGAAAGTATACCCTGTCTCCTAATCTGCATGTGTCCCAACCTCGGCGAAACATGCAAGAAAACCTGATCCCCGACCACGAACTCCAAGGGTCGTTTGTGGAGATCAGCGTAAGATTTCTAACAAGACTGTGTAGTAGCCATCCACTTCTGAATCAACTGGGCCTACTCAGAAGTCTCCTGCATGAGACGTTGTCCCAGTAAATCTACCTCACCTACCTCCATCCAGCACAAAGGTGATCAGCATGGCCTACCATATAAAGCCTCGTAAGGTGTCATCTCAATAGTTTCCTGAAAACAATTATTATAGTAAAACTCGGCCATAGGTATGTGCTTCTCCCAAGAGCCCCCAAATTCCAGGACACATGCACGTAGCATGTCCTTAAGCACCTGTATCGTACACTCTAACTGGCCATCAGTCTGAGGGTGGTAAGCTATGCTCAGAAGCACCTATGTACCCAGTACCCTCTGAAAAATCTGCCAGAAATGAGACATAAAATAGGTGTCCCTATCTGAAATGATAGAACGAGGGACCCCATGAAGACGTATTACCTCTCAGATGTAGAACTTTCCAAGCTCGTCAACACCGAAGGTCTCTTTTATCAGAAAAAAGTGATATACCTTCATGAGTTTATCCACAAAAACCCACACGGCATCATTGCCTCGAGGTGACCTCATCAATACAGTCATGAATTCCATCATGAAATCATCCCATTTCCACTTCGGAATGGGTAACTACTATAACAGTCCAGCTGGACTTTGATGCTCCGCATTCACCTACTGACAGGTGGAACATCTCGAAATAAAACCAGCTACTCTCATTTCATACCCAGCTGCCAATACTAACATTTCAAGTCACGATACATTTTGGTAACTCTGGGATGCACTGCCCAGCTGAAGCATGAAACTCCTACATCATCTCCTTGCGTATATCCCCTAGAATCCACACTCATCCATGGACACGCAGTACCTCATCATCACCTATCGTCCATCCAGGAGGAGGGTCCCCACTTTCCAGCGACTCTCATAGAACTAGTCCTTCTGAATATGATAGTTTTCTCATCATCACTCTATCCAGGAGGGTAGAAGTCACAGATAAGGAAGAAAGATAGTTTTTCCCCTCACTATCGTGCACCTCTAAATTCATCTCAGAGAACAAAGCCATAAGCTGCCACTCACCACTGGCCTCCTGCATTGCATGTCTCTAAGTCTTCATACTCAGTGAATCAGCTACTACATTACCCTTACCGGGTGTATAGGCAAGCTCAAAGTCAAAAGACCGAAGATATTCATCCCACCTTCACTGTCTCAGGTTCAAGTCACGTTGAGTAAAGATGTATTTGAGACTTTTGTGGTCGGTGAAAACCAAAAAATGCTCTCCCAAGAGATAATGTCTCGAACAGTGCAACACATGAACAACTATAGCCAACTCGAGGTCATGCGTTAGGTAATTCCTCTCATGTGGCCTCAACTTCCAAGGCCCGTATGCAACAACTCAATTGTCGTGCATCAACACTGCTCCCAGCCCAATACCTGATGCATCACAGTAAACTGTATAGCTCTTCTCTTGCTCTAGAAGTATCCGGATTGGTGTTGATGTCAACCTTCCCTTCATCTCCTGAAATTCTGTCTCGCAAGCTTCTGACTAAACGAAATTCACACCCTTCTTATTCAAACCCATAAACAGTGCTTCTAAGCGGGAGAAGTCATGTATAAAGCACCTGTAGTAACCATCCAGCCCCAAGAAACTCCGTATCTCAAACACCTTCTTAGGATAATCCCAGGAAAATACAACTCTCACCTTCTCTGGGTCTACTGCAACTCCTACCTCTGAGATGATATGACCGAGGAAGTGTATCTAGTCCATCCCAAAGTGGCACTTTGAGAGCTTATCATATAGCTGATTCTCTCTCAGTGTACTCAATACGATCTCAAGATGGGTGGCATGGTCGTGTCGAGTGTGAGAGTACACTAAGATATCTTCCATGAAGACTACCATAAAAGAATCAAGATAAGAATGGAACACATGATTTTTCAGAGCCATGAAAATTTCTGGTGCGTTCGTGAGTCTGAACGGAATAACCAAGTACTCATATAGACCATATCTGCTCCGAAAAGCTGTAAGCGGTACGTCTGATGGTCTAACGTGAAACTGATGATATCCGAATCTCAAGTCAATCTTTGAGAACACTCGTGCTCTCCAAATTTGATCAAAAAGATCATCAATCCTTAGTAAGGGATATCAATTCTTGACCGTCAGCTGGTTTAGCTTCCGATAATCCACACAGAGTCTGAGGGTACCGTCCGACTTCTTCACGAAGAGGACCGGAGAACGCTAAGAAGAAGTACTGGGTCAGATGAAACCCTTTTCTTGTAACTCATATAACTACCTCTTGAGCTCTTGCAACTCAGTTTTACCCATCCTATAAGGAGGAATGGACACCAGTTTCACTCCTGGCACAAGCTCAATATAGAAATCTACCTCTCCCTCTGGAGGAAGACCTGAAATTTTATCCAGGAAGACATCCCTGAAAGGATAAACTACTGGAGGGAAATACTTCAAACAAGTCCCATGATCATCCAGATATAAACTCGCAATCTGGGTTGTCACTCCACCTTTCCCATGATGCTCGGGTCCAGCTCGGCTCGCCTGGACATCCCATTCACCCTTATATAGAAACTCTCTGCCCTCTGGTGATGTGAAACTCACCCTACGAAGATAGCAATCAAAAAAATGTCGAAAGGGTACCAACCAGTATATCCTGAGAATGATATGATAGCTTGTCATCTCCAATACATAGAGGTCCCATAGAAAGTGACACCCACCAACCTCTAGGGGGCACTCCTTGCACTGACGTACACCAGCCGTTATAGTTCCCAACAGAGTGTCTAGCATCATAACATTAGAAGAAGAAGAAACATAGATCCCAAGGCTCTCCATAACGGGCACAAATATAAAACTATGTGTAGCACCAATATCAAAAAGTGCAGAAGATAAAACAGAAGAAACTAGAATAGTACCTCAGACAGTGGAAGGTCTGGGATCCTGCTCCTATTGGATCTATTGCACTGCATATGCCTGCCCAGTGCCATGGCCCTGCGATATAGTCTGGCTACCCTGATCTTTCCCACCCTGCTGCCTCTGAAATACTGGTTTCTGGATACCACGGCCACGACCACTATCTCGGTCTACACGCCCTAATGTACTCTAGTTTCCCGACTGGTAAGAAGCTGCTGGTCCTACTCCCACACGCGAAATCTACACAAAACCCCTCTCACTAGCCACTGGTAGGAAATACCCATAGAAACATTGTAGATGACCCACCTTGCCGCAAGCTCGGCACTCCACTAGGTCTCGTGGACACTGAGGTCTCTTGTTCCTCTCTCTACCACACTAATAGCAAATAACCTGGCCACCTGAAAACTTCTACTGACTAGTATTTCCACCATGGAAGAAACTCATCTGCCTCTTCCTCTTACCGGTAGAAATAGTACCGGAAACTAGTGTCAAACCTCCCTGGCCCACACCACTAGCTTCCTACAGGTTCCGCTCAGTAATCAGGACCTGGTTCACAATAGCTTGCATGGTAGGCAACCTAAAAACGTTCACCAGCACTCAGATGTCACTCTGAAGACCATCCTCAAAGAGTCTATCCCTCAACGCCTCATCACCCACCAGAACGGGTGAAAAACGTTGAAGCTCGGTGAAGCGAGTAGAATAATCCATCACTGACATGGAACCCTGCTGCAAATTCATGAACTCTCGAGTTCAATCTGCCCATAGAATCTCCGAGAAGAATAATTCATACAAGGTTGCCTGAAAATCTTCCCACGCCATGTCACGGTGATGGTCAGACTGGGTGGTAACATCTCACCACCTCTTGGCGGAATCGCAGAACATGTATTTAGCGAGCTTGACCCTCCTCTTTAGAGGCTTCTCCAGATGCTCGAATATCGTATGCATCGAATCCATCCATGACTATGCATCCTGTGGTCCGTCATCCCCTAAAAATGTAGGTGGATGATGCTTCTAGAAGATATGTGTCAGCTCTGCCATAGATGTGGCAACCTGCGGTGCTCCCTGGAAGGTCTGCATGAACCACATGAAGCCTTCACGGAACTGTGCATCCGCTCCCGTGTCTGGTATAACGGTAGGCGCCGCATCTAGCATTGCTGGAGGATCTACTGGTATCCCATGGACCACTATCTTAGGAGTAAAATCGTCACCGCTCTCCTGGCGAAAAACCGGTGGTCCTCTCGGTGGCACGACTCTACAAGGTAAAAAATGTTCCTTAGATTAAGGTTATCAAGGACTAAAAACATGGAGTGTAAGAAGGTATCAGGAGAATAAAAGCATCCAAGTTTACAAAACTTGACTACACGGCATGTACAAATACTACACGGCATGTTCTCACAGCTCATCCACATGGGTGTGTACTCCAGCTAAAACTGGTCGTGTAACACCCCAAACACACGGTGTGTCTTCTGAATACATGGTGTGTACGTGAATCCTTCTTCCCTACCCAAGTCCTTATACATGGCTTAAGCCACACGGCTCTCCTAAAACAAAACTACATGGCGTGTTCGGTGGTTGACATGATGTGTACTCTACAAGCTTTCATCATCCTGTGTTGTTCATGACACGGCCTGTATACTCAGGTCACACTACATGGCATGTTCCAAAAAGACACGACATGTACAAAGAATCCCCAGACCGACCAGTGTTGCTCGCTACATGACCAGTTACATGGATGACACTACACAACGTGTTCCAGGAGGACACGGCGTGTACTAGGAAAGATAACACTGACCCATGTTGTTCGTGACACGGCCGGGTACCTAGGTCAGACAACATGGCGTGTTCAAGGTAGACACGGTGTGTATGTCTTAAGGTTTCATCTGTCAGTGTTGTTAGTTACACGGGTGAACACTGGGTCAACACTACATAGCGTGTACAACCGCTACACAACGTGTTTTCCCCAAGCCATTCCCTACACCGTGTTCCCACCCACACGGCCTATGACACGGGAAGAGACTACACGACATGTACTGAGGGTACACAACGTGTACTTAAAAAAATTTCATTTCTTTCCGAACAGAATAACACACGGCGTGTGTCCATATAACTACACGGCATGTATACTGGGTTTTTCGGATAGTAATCCTCAGAAACTACTCCAAAACCCAGAAAAAAAACACTAAACAAACACATAAGTACCAAATTCCGATCTGTGAGGGCCCATACTCCTTGCGAATCAAATCTTGGCATCTTATACATGTTATAACAAAGTAAACTCGTCAATGATCCACCAAATTCTGGTCATTGAGGGCTCATACTCCCCAAAAACTAAAGTGTGGCATTCATTCTATCAAAAACCTCACACAAAAATACCCCATCAAATAGCAAGTATTTATCAAAGCATCTATCACAACAGCATGCTCTTCTAGCTCATCCACTATCACAACAACATGCAATTTCTAATGCACCTGCATGGCATAGAAAGAATGCATGACATGTGATTTCTAGAATGTGCCTAAATGATGCATGAGATGGAATAACCTCATCTCATCAGGTTTCAACTAAATAGAACCCATTTATAACATATAAATAACACAAATTACAAGTGTGTCACCCAACGGTGAAAATCAAATCAACTGTAAAATTGAAAAACCAGTAATAATTGCAATAACGAGGTAGATTGTCTTTTCCCTATACATAGGTTAGCTACTCCCGGGCACAGCTTATTACCAACTACCATGTCCATACTATCCCTGACTAAGGCTCCAAACAGTAAGTCAAAGAAAATAACTCCTTTGATACCACTATTTAATGTCCCAGATCCGGGTGCCACACCACGGGTGTCCCGAACCTGGTTGGTCAAATGACCTCAAGCGCATTTCCCCAAATGCCAGAGGCTGCCAACTAGCAGCGAGGGCCCATTTCTGATAGTGGGGAAATTATACCCTCAATTTTCAAAGTGTAGTGTAGCGGAAAAGGTGAATAACATACAATAGCGCAAGCAGTAAACAATATACAACTGAAATGGACAACTGGAGTAAAAGAGAACCAGCAGTCATATATATAAAGATGAAGCATGTAACTAATTATATGAAAGAAACCAAAACCGGATACACTATAATACAATACAATACAACTCAAAGTGTAAGGTAGATCCAACAAAACAAAGCAGAGTAAACAGAATGCAGCAGCATCACAAGCCTAAGCTCGGTCCCATGCTCTCTACACCTCCGCTACAATCATGTACCTGTATAGGGACCCTTTCCTTTGTCGACACCTACAGAAATGTAGTCTATTTGGGTCGAAGACATGACCCAAACAGGGTGTGAGAAATAAATCTTAGTAGGCACTCACCAAAGGCCCATGCCCAACTGTAAGTGAAAATGTGCAACAGTAGTGTGAAAAGGTAAATGCGGTAAACTATTAAGTACTCAAAAGTAACTATCACTACCAGATTCATTCCCATTTTAATTATTAATTATAACCTCCAATATTGTGCTTCGTCTTGGCAGGTACAACATAAAAAATCACCACATTGAATATACGAAATAAACAGTGTCCTCAGACATGCCAAACCTTACCCACAGTTAACCAGAATCTTGCCCTCAGGCTAACATAACCACACCCTCAGGCTAATGAAAATCATGACCTCAAGAGATTTCCCTTAGCCATAATGAATATTTCCCTCAGAAATATTAGATAATGCCCCCAGGCATGGAAAAAACTGCCCTCAGGCATATGAAACATTGCCCTCAGGATAATCGAACACTTGCCCTCAGGCTAAACAAAACATTTTCCCTCAGGATAAACAAATAACCGAGATGAGCCCAACACATAAGCAAGAAATTATATACTTTTTCTCTCAAGAAAACTCAATCATGCTAAATCACGGAATACCCTTGGGTATCCTAGCCAAATGGCTAAATAGAGGAATGCACACCATGGGTGGTCCTGGATCCAAGAATTGATCCCAAATAGCAGTTTAAACTTATCATTAGATTATCTATGAAATTTTAGATATCTTTCAGCAAAGGCATCAGCCACATACGACACCCCAACCATAGGCGCATAGCAAAATGGTACACAATTTCAACACAACAGCTGAAAATAAACATCATACCACCTACCTTGATTGTCTCTGATCGATATACGTGAATGACACTTCATGAATCATCCATGAATGACGTAGATCTATGATAAAATAATTCATGTTCAAGTGTAAATAACTTCCTTTAAATGAATAATTGGTAAGAACAACACAAGGAGAGGGGAGGGCTTACCCATACAGTACTAACGTGATCAACGGAGGCGGGATCGGATTCTCGGTGCATGATTGGGTGATCCTTCAAGGTTCGGCCATCCTCCCGAGCTCCAAATGGTGGTTCTACCTCCTCTCTCGAATGAGGAGGCTACTGCCTATTTTAAGAGAATGAAACAAACTACATGGCATGTACTCTCAAGTACACGACATATACTTATTATTTTTTTTAACTGTTCCTATGGTGGCTTCTTTCCACCATGGCACTGTTCATCTGTCGACATGAGTACATGGCGTGTATTCCTGATTACACGACGTGTACTTTCACTCCACTGGTGGCTGCCTCTACCACCTTACTGTTCACCTACCGACTGATTACACGGCGTGTAAATAAAAATCTCACAGCGTGTGGTCAGTCTTTATGCCCTTCATTGCCGACAGGCCTACATGCCCTGTGTACTCATCCCACATGGACAAAGTACATGGCGTGTGGAAAAGTACACAGTGTGTACCCAAAAAATTTGGGATTTTTCCCCATTTTCCTTATTTTCTCAAAAACACTTAAGGGAAAAGGAAAAGAAGAAACCCATGCCTCAAGAATAAGAACTGGGTTCTTACACAATTAATTCCATTTGATTATCCAATTTACATTATATTAGACATTACACCATGAGAGATGGTTTATTAGAAAACAACTGCTTAATTTATAAGAAATTTTAAGGACACATCCAAAGGGGTTGTCTACGTTAAATATATAAACCTATGATCTTTCAATTTACTAGTAAAATCCATTTAATTAAATTAATTAGGATCTACATCATGATTTTAACATTTTAGAGTCATCTCACAGAAATAATAGCATGTGGCACAATGACATATTATATAAAAAGATGATACTTTGAGGAAAAGATATAAACCACCTACCTTGTACTTGGATGGCCCAGTTCTCTAATATTGAGATATTATTCAATACAATTTTAGATAAAATGAATAAATGGACAAGTTACCTAAAAATAGGGTGAATTATATTGAACAAATATAGCACCAATTATGGTGAGATAAATAGAAAGAGGAATCAATAGGAGTGGACCACTTACTGGAAGGATTCCATCGCGATATATGATAATATAATCAGAGGCTAGACGAAGGAGGTAGATTAAAGCCTCCCTTTAAGGGAGGAGGATCTTGAGTTGGAAATGTAGATGTGTTTCATGCATGGTAGGAAGAAAAATAGGGGTTGAGGTTATAAAGTAGAAAGGAAAAAATCATCATTTTCCCTTCTTTTAAGAGTTTCACAATTTGGCCACACAGTTTGGATAAACGTGCACTAACCATGTGTGCTTTGCTGCCCAAATCCATCCCTTTTAAAAAGGGGAGCACGGTTGGGCTGGATGGTTAGAAAAACTATGCACCTAACCATGCATAGCTACTAGTAAAGTGGTACTAAGGGTGTGGGATAGGTGGGCGGTTTGGGCTAACTGTGTGCAGCCTGTGCAGGTCACCCCTACACAACTACACCATGTCACACAGTTACCCCTAAGGGGTTTCATGGTTTAAAAAAACATGCTTCTTAATAAAAGGGTATGCATGATTGACCTTCATTGTTAAAGAAACCATGAACTAACCATGTGGCTCATTCTATTTCTCCAAAAACTTGTGATTTTGGACCCAATGCTTCCAAAACACATTTGAACTCCTAGTACACCACCCAAGGTGTTAGCCTTAACTAAAAATAACACCTTTAAGTGTTTTAATTCATGTATTTAGATTCTAAATATTGGTTTAGAGAATTTCCTATCCACTAAATGGAAAAACATAAATTCCCTTATAATTTCAACGTGGTCCAAAAACACGAGACCTTACATATTGTACACCATACCCACCACAACAAGGTGATGTGTGGGTGTTGATAGATATAAATCACATAAAATGTATCCCTGTATAATTTTAGTAATATAAAGTTATTGGAAGTTTTTTAATTAACATTTAGGATAAAGAGTTATGACAAAATTCATTTCCTCGGGTATGGCGGATAGTAGAGGGGAATGGGAAGCCTCAAACCTAGTGGGTTCATGTGGATCTTCATGTATTGATCATTGTTCCAATATTAGTTCTCTTTGATCTTTTCATATATCTTGGTCCAAAAAAACTAGACCAAACAATAATATCTTTTAAATTATATATCTCTATCAGTGTTCCTTTCACCATATCATATGTATCTTCTAACAACTTTGTCCTCTCAAAATATGTCTCAGGTGACACTCCAAAACCTACACCTCTAACACAACCATATTGTTCTGGCCGCTTCAAATCTACTGAATGTATTTTTTTCATCATGTATAGTAGATTTAAATTCTTATGTATAAAACATATAAAAAACGAGCATAAATAGATATTTTTATATGAAAATATTACAAAGCATAAAAATTACTACTATTCTATACTTACACATGATTCCCATACTACTTGTTTGTTTTCATATACTAGTTTTCCCTATTTTTTTACATAGTCCTCTTTCCATAGCATGTTACATGTGATATAAGTGGAATCATATTTTGAATCATTAATATACATATAAACAATGGAATATATGTTGTTTCATATCACATATAACTTTTACTGTAGTTCTATTAACATTCCATTTCCTTTTCAAGCGAAGTGCACCCCATACTTATTTTATAGTATGGGTATATTGGTTTTGATGCATGTTACTTATTTTTAGAAATCCTTTTATATTTCATAAATTAATAATTTTGAATAAAATTGGATAAATAAATTATTTCTAATAAATTATTATCAACTGCAATTCACCTAAAATGATTCCTCATCCCGGTGAATAATAAAATATTTACATTTTCTTGGTTTATAGTGTGTGTATACATTGCTGGTAGGTGGGGGTTAACTTTCCCCTTTGCATACCTAAGATAATTCTTTGTAATAAGTGTCTAAAATCACTTATGATATTTTATAGAGACCATTAAGATAAATTTATTACACCATTCATCTAAAATAAATGAACTGTTCAAGGGATATGGAAAATTAAATCAACATTTTATTATATAATTTTTTTAAAAAAATAGAGAAATTATATCATAACATTACCATAATATCTTCCTAAATGGATTCTTTCCATACATGCATGAAATTTTGGAATGTTTCTATATCAATTGTCACATGAATTCTCATTGTAACCCCAATGTAACTAATAAACATTGAATTGTTAGAATCAATAGGTTTGTGTTCATTGATTCTATCCAGCCTAATATTTTATACCCTTTCTTATTTTATTGAAAATTTTAGTTAACAGGGTGATTCTATGTTGTTCTTGGTTTTTTTCGGAAACATTTTGTTGATCCCCTAATAATTTTTTAGTTTCAGTATTAATAGTGTGTTCTTCCTCAGGATTGGTAACATCAACATGTTGAGAAGTCATTATCTACATGAGTAGTCAAACATTTAATTTAGATTACATAAATATAGTATAGTACATGTTATATTATGAGGAAATTCACGGTATATTAAAAAATAATTTAACTTTCTCATTGAATTTTATTATTTTAATCTAAAGGTTGAAGGAATTTGGATCCTCTATAGAGTATCCAATTCTCCTCATTCTGGCCCCCTCTAACTTACAATACATTGCCTTCATTAAGACCATCGTGAAATTGTTATGATCCCCTAATGAAAGGTTCATCCTTAATTGAATTTTCATCTAACCATGAAGTGTTTTTAGTCACTAACAAAAAAAATAACCAATTCTAGTTTTCTAGATATGGGAGATAAAATACATTCACTACTTGTGATTCCATTATTAATGGTTTATCATCATACCCTTCCAAAATTAAATTCACCTTCATGAATCCAAATTCATTTACTTGCACTACACTCTTTTTATTAACCCATTTGAAACAGAATACCAGCACTTGAAATATTTTATAATCCAAATCGTTTATTTATTCGATGATGCTGAAATATGATAAAATTTCATAAATTGGATTTTTATCTTTTGAACTGGATACATGCATCTCTTCCTCCACAATCGTAACTCTACTATTTTATATCGTACCAAATTCATCTTGTTCCATTTTATAGAATGTATAATCATTAATTAAAAAACCAGTGTAAGATATAATATTTATATTTGGTCCCCTAGCTAGACATAAAAGTATATTATAAAGTGAATTCATATTTTTAGATAAATCCTTATAAATATGATCTTAGAACCATATTATAAACTATTGATTATGGGTATTTGAAATCCATCCTTCAATACTTGATGCATTAAAATGTCTAAGAATTAATTTTTGGGATTAAACATATGGATAAACTTACAAAATATTATATAAAATTTAAAGGTGAGATTTATCTCACTCTATAATGGTAATTATAACAATTCCTCTTCTATAAATCCCTTCACCTGAAAGGTATCCACTGTTAGAAGATTTTGGGAGACCAATGCTATCATCAACTAATAGGTAATCAGTACAGAATTCATCAACTTCTTCTAAAATATTTCTCTATAATATAACATTCTAGATGACTTTGATTCTTGATTTAATCTTTTAAAATATTTATATACCATTTAATGGGATATATCCATCTATAATATATAAGACCACAAAATTGAATCTATCTAAACAAGTAAACCATTGGGTAGACCATTATATCAAATAATTATGGAGGAAAAAAATATCTAATTCACATAATATGACTAAAAATTCCTTATTGATAACTGAAAACTTCACTGGGTATATAGAATTATAGAATATGGCTTTTAAAAAGAAGTAAATTATAGTTAATGTATGTCAAACATTTTTAGTAAGAATGTAATTTAAAGCTATGGGCATTAAAAATTTCATCATAACATTAAAATTTTATAATTTTGGACACTGTAACTTCAAATTAATAATTGACATGACATTATTGATATTTGATGAATATCCCTCTAGAAATTTGACACCATTAATGACGTTACAAGATTGAAAATTTTCTTTTCTGGAATAGCATAATCTATTGTAGGAAGAAAAGTTCTTCTTTCACTCTTCACTGGTTCCATCTCTTCCCTTATCCTCATGTCAATCATGTAAATCCTAGGATTAATTCCATATTTTTTTTATTTGATGAATTTAGTAACATATCAAAAACACTATCACATATATTTTTTTGTGCATGATATTAAGAAAGTTTCTGATGAATAAACAAGTTGGTATAGTAATTCAAAGAAAATTGATATCTTTTTCCAATCTGATTTCATAAGGTTTTCCAAAAAAAGGATTACCAAAAATATTGTCAATATATTTTAATTTCTTGAATATTTTATCACCCATTAGTGGATATGGTGTTTTACATCATTTTATATTTCCATCTAATGATATTGTTTAGGATCGATATTCATGTCATCAGGGTAAAAATTTATGATGTCCTAAAAAACATTCTTCAAGGAATGTTTCAACCTAACTGAGTGTATACCTTATTAATAAATAGTATACCCCAACATTACTTTAATGATATAGCTTGAAAATTTTTCATAATAAATAAATTTAATTTATCTTCTCATAAAAAATGAATCTCAATGTGAACTCTTCACTTCTATGGGCATCATACAATGTAACACTTGTATATGAAATCAATTTAAAATATTTGATAAATGGATACAAATAGAAATTGATATCATTATTATATTTTTTTGGTCTAGATATTTGTAGATATAACATAATGTTTTTGTGTTACATGCATAACCATGATGGTAGTTTATAATTTACCAACATAACTAGACATGTACTATGAGTACTAATTTGTAAACAAAAAGCATTTATTCCATGTGTAAATAATTAAAGATGAAGGTTTCTTATATCATTTACAAATTTAGTATACTCATCATCAATTTTATTCTTTATAGGACAGTATGTCGGGTGATATAGTTTCCCATATTCAATTCTTGTATTTACGTGACATGTCAATTGTCTAGCAGTTTCCTAACATCCATATAGTTGTCTAACCTTGGAATGATAGTAAAGTACAATACACCTTTAGAAGGACTTCATTAAAATTTCTTGTATCAATTACCACCAATTTTATTAGTGATTCATGATTCTTATAAAAAAATATACAATCATTAGTATAGGCATGTATTTTTTTAGAGACCATACCCATTGAACATATCATTCTCTTAGTGTCATATGTTTGAAAAGGAAACACATTTTCTTTTGGTATCATATTATTCAAGAGACCAAGTAGTTTTGCAAAACTGTTTTCACTCCATATTCTATGTAACAACCTAGGTAAAGTTGATATAAAACATTTTCATTAATTAATTATAAAATATTATACAATCTTTCACTCAAAAGGAAAGAAGTTTTATTTCTAACCAAATTCAATTTTCAAGTATTATATAGTTTTATTTGAAATATTGGTTTCTAAATAATAAAATTTTCATTTGAAAAAAATTAATTTCATTTTTTATTCATAAATTCAAAATTATCATAGGATTAATTTTTGATAATTTTTTGAAAAAATTGATTTTTCAATGAATAGTGAAAATACTGATTTTTATAAAAAAATGTATTTTCCTTTCAAGCATTTACAAAGTAAAATTACATTTTTTTATTAATTTTAAAACTTAATTAGTTTATTTTTATTAAAAATATAATTATAGTCTTTTTCATGAATTTTTAACTTGAATTTAGTATAAAAAATTATACTTAAAAAGACAATTTTCTTAAAAAACATTTTTCGTCGTGTTTTTTCGGTTTAATTTTAAATTAAATTATACCAATTATATGTTTTGAATCATGAAAAATGGATTCCATATTTATAATAATGGGGTCTAGATTTGTTAAATAGGTCCCTTTTGTTTTTTGGCAATATGAATAGTAACCTTAGTAATTTTGTAACCATGGTAAAGGGTAAATTAGGTAATTAAAGATAAAAATAAAATGATAAGGACTATGAAATGACCCTAAAAAATTGTGAAATTTTTTTATGAGTCGCTTTTATTCATACTCATATAATATTTTTTTTATACGTCCTTTTTATGTTTTGATTTGATTATGACCATTATAATATTTTATTTAAAGAATGGTAAAAAAAGTCACACTCTTGTTTTTAATAACTATAATATTTTTAACATGGGGATAACGAGAGGATATGTTTAGTTATAAATATTATTTTTAAATCTAAATGATTTATATTCATTATGGTAATTTATTTTTAATTTTTAGTGAATAAATAATTACATTAAATGCTTACACAACACTAAAGTAATAATTATTTAAAAATAAAATAAATGACATTAAAAATATTAGAAGTTAGTATAATTTGAAATAATTAATGTGATAAATAAATTTTATATATAAATATAAAATTTATAGGGTGTATTAAAATATTTTATTCTAATTTAATTTTTTTTCTTGATGTTATAAAAGTCAAAGTAAATAAATTGTTTTCAAATTGACACTGTTGATATTTTGTGGAAATAATATTTTATTAAATGATATAAAATTTATAAAAATACTATATTCAAACAATTTATTAGTAAATAGTTTAAAATATAAACCATTTTCCATTTATGATCCATTTTTGTCATTTATAATAACTATCTTCAACCTCAAAGAGTAAAAAACATTGTTGTCATAGTGAGTGTAAAAAGGGTTAATGAAGGTTCAAACCAAAAGATAATGGTAAAAATGTGATCTAAATTGTCCAAAAATTATTGTATAAGAGAATTTATACTCATCCAAATATAATATTATAATATTAAAAAAAATTATCCATTTTAGCATCAAGATTAATTTATATTAAAATAATATTTTAATGAATTCCAAGAGTACCCCACCTCTCTCTAATAAAAGGGTACCACTTATTCTCATTTATTCACATTTAAAAACCCATTTTTTAGAAAATATATATCCAAATCACTTAATAACATCTCTCCTCATTTTCTAAAGGCCTTATTTTTTGTATAATATTAATATTAGATGTCATAAGGTGTTAAGTAAAGGAGATTTTCCAAAGAGGATGTATAGTTTTTAACAATATGTTTTAGATTTATTAATTCTTACACTTACCTAAATATTATTAAACCATGATAAAATAACAACAACATTATAATAAATATATTTATATTTTATTATGTTAATGTAATAACCTATATCCATCTCCACTACCACCAAATTGGAAAAAATATCATCATTTATATGTACAACGGACTACCGCTTCACATATCGATGTAATTCGTTTTCTATCACCATCTATCATAGATATATTATAATTATGTAATGAATTTTTATATATTATATTCATAAAATATTAATCATTATTAAAATATAATATATCATTTACCTTCTTACCTTTTTATTCACTGAAAAATGATAATGTCGTTTGTGCGTACGTGTGGACTACCACCTTCACGAAGTGATGTCATTCGTTTTTTGATCAAAAAAACACATAGATAATATATATAAGTATATTTAAATAATTAATATGATATTTATTATATTTTAATCATTATATAAAGATAAAATAATACTTACCTTATTTACATAATGATCGCTAAAAAATGGAAATGTTACTCATGCGTATGTACGGCCTTTCATCTCCATGATTATAACATAGTCCATTTATGATAACCATATTTAATGGTTTTATTATAAGTATAATTTATGTATGAAAATGAAAATTATTTCATTATTATTACTCTATATATTATGGAATAATTTCCTCTTTAACGATGGTCAATCTACCAAAGTCATTTCAGACTTATGAACCGAATATCATCAAAACATCCGACATAAAATTAAATGATTAAGTAATTATTATAACATAGTAATAAGTGATATAAAAGTAATAATGAACTTTAAAATTTTCTAAATAAATGAAATAATTAACATAACTTTATTATTCATAATGATAGAGAACGTATGTGATGAGTTAGATTCAAGGTAAGAGAATTTCTTTTAAATAACTTCTTTTCAAGTTTCATTTTCAAATCCTTTTCTTCTATACCCATATTTTTATTTATTTCATCATTGTATTTATATGGAAATAAATTAATTATAAAGGAAAATTTTTACCTCTTTAAAAGGGTTTTCAAAAGTATTATTTTTAATATTTTGACTTTCTTTACAAAAGACAAACATAATGTTCTATTTTAACATAAGTGGTGACAATGACTTTTCCCATCATCATAACCATTAATTGATTTTTATATTTCATTACAAGATTCAATTTTTCATTCAAATAAAAATAATCATTCCTTATGTTTTGGTTAAATTAAAAAATGGCTTCAAAATGGAATGGATATATCAATATCAAAAATACTTTCTTATAGATGTAAAGAAGCTTTTTATGATGAAATATTTTATATATTCTCTTATAATTATTAGGAATTATTTATGTGGATGGGTTGTTCCATTATAAAATAAGGGTTTTTGATCTTTTTATATCTCTCCAATGAATTTTGTAAAGGTACAGATTTAACAAAATAGGTTTATCCTAAGATATTGTGGGAATATACTATAATGGTTATTCTAATTTTAACTATTATGGTTATTTTATGTGTAATTGTGATGGTTATTCTATATGTAACCATGAAGGTTATCCCATTTGTAAGAGTGATATTAAAAATATTCCCCAAGTAACCTACATGTTTTATATATTCTTTCTGTGGGTTTTTATTTTAATCTTATGGTTTTTCAAGGTATGATAATGATCTTACATTTAAAAGAAATTATATGATAATTTTTAATGGTGAAAAATAAAAAATTTGTAAAAAAAAGGTCATTATGAGTTTATCATGATTTTAAATAATCCTTATGAGTTTTATTTTTCCTTTAATATTTCTAATTAAATGTTTTATGAAAATATTTGTGCAGAGAAAGTGATTTTTTGGTAAGAGGATTTATTTTGAGTCCAAAGTTTATTTTGAAAGGGGGAATTTTTTTTAAGTGTTCATGTACTAATGGTTTCTTTATTCATTTTTATGTCCCTTACTGATATATTTATGCTCATATTACATTATAAAATGTTTTTCATAAGGTTTAATGATTGGATATGGAAAATAATAAGTCAAGTTTAAATTCATGAATATTTTTCATGAAGAGAAAATGTGTTTCATTTTAAAAGTGTTATATTATGGGGAAAATGGATTCTAATTATAGTTTTAAACTTTATATATATATATATATATATGGGTTTCTTATGTAAGATTTATAAACTGACTCTCTAAAACTCTAAACCAAAAAGATCTTTGGGAATGTGATAAATTGAATTATAGTTTAAAGTCACTTGAATATGTAATTTTTAAGTTAAGATCCTTATATTTGGTTTCATAGAAAAGGTTTTCATAACTTTAAGGGTTAGTATAATGTTAATAGAATACCAATAAAAATATTTTACTTTATTTTCAAGTTGAAATGATATAAAATATTAAGATTACCTTGTTTTTTTACTAAACAATTTTAATTCAGAATGGTTTTCTATATAGGAAATAAGGAAGCTGAAGAGAAAGGCACTGAGGAGATGATGTAATTCTGAATCAGAAACCCAAAATTGATATAATTGGATCTAATAATTTTATTATAGTGATGGATCAATTAACACAATCTATAAATTGGGGTGGTATCAATTCTAGAGATCGTATATATCTACCAAATAAGAAAATGATGATAGTGGATCATTTTATGAGACAACCTCCTCCAACATTCAATGGATCATCTAACCCAATGGTATATAAAGGATGGATTAAAGACTTAAATATATTAAATATCATGGGATGTTTGTATATTTAAAATTTAAGACTTTATATTTACCATTTTGATGGTGAAGCCGACCAGTGGTGGATAATGGTCAAGAATATCAAGGAAATAGAGGTGATTTATGCCTTGTAGTGAGACAAATTTAAGAATATATTCATTGAGAAATATTTTCCTATATTTTTTAGACATATAATAGAAAATAAATTCTTGTAATTATTGAAAAGGAATGCATATTCAGTGGCTTATTATGAATAAAACATCACTTGATTGGTAAGGTACACACCAAATTTTATTCATGATATTGATAGTAATATTAATCAATTTTTATTAGGATTTAATCCAAAATATAGAATGGAATTAGCTTCTAAAGAATTTAAAAATTAGGAGAAACTTTTTCTATGTGCATAAAAGGTGGTAATGGAGTTTTTCGATAATCATGTGTACTTCAAAAACTAGCATAAAATAGGTTTAAGTGGAAGGAAAAAGGGAAGAATGGATTAAAGAAATCTGATGGTAAGAAAATTAAACTTTTATTTTATGAGATTTGTTTGTAAAAGTTACATTGTTAAATACCATATGAAGTTTTTTAAGTGCTTATGATGTGGTAAGTTTGGGCATATGGATTGTAATTGAAATGAAAAACATATTGGTAGTGGTAAGACCAATTATGATAAAGGAGTAAATTTTTTTAAATGTAATGATATGGGTAATTATGCACATGTGTGTCTGAATAAGAACCCTAATGATGGGAAGCAGCTAAAATATAAGTATAAAGGTGTGGTGAAGTCCTTTTCAACTACTTTAGAAGACCTTGGTCCATCAAAAAAAGTGGAATCGAGTTTATTTCTTGTTTATTCAAATTATGATAATGTTCTGTTTGATTCAAGGACTACACATTATTTCATTTTTTAGAAATTTTCTAGAAAATAGGAAATTAAACCTTAGGAAAATAATCCAGAACTTATAGTAAAAACACATGGGTGAATTATTAAATAAAAAATAAATTATAATAATTTTTATGTTATTGTTTATGGGAAGACTTTACCTGCAAACCTTGTTTTCTTGCCCCTAGTAGAGTTTGATGTTATTTTGGGTATAGATTGGGTCTCATTTTTCCATACTATGAAAAATTAGTTGTTTTTTAGAAATAGTTTTTTTTTATATAAGAATTAAACCATAGTTTTGAAAACATATCAAGAAGCTGAAAAACTCTTAAAATATGGAAATAAAAGTTTTCTTGCACATATTTTTGAAAATAAGCGAACTATTCAGATTAATGATGTTCCAATAATAAAAGAATATCAGGATTTGTTTCTTGATGAGTTTCCCAGTGTTATACCTAATCGGGAAGTTTAATTTAATGATGACTTATTTCTTTATGTTAATCCAATTTCAAAACCCCCTTATCGAATTGCTCAAGGAAAACTTCTATAATGGAAAAAAAGTTTTAGGAGTTACTTGATAAAGGTTTCATACATCCTAGAACATCACCATGGGGTTCTTCTATCTTATTTATTAAAAAGAAAGATGAATCCATGAGGCTTTTCATTGATTATAGATCTTTGAATAACATTACTATTCAGAATAAGTAATT
Organism: Viscum album; assembly: GCA_963277665.1. NCBI lineage: Eukaryota > Viridiplantae > Streptophyta > Magnoliopsida > Santalales > Viscaceae > Viscum > Viscum album. The sequence continues at coordinate 1,082,416,919 of OY728132.1, forward strand.
ATTTCCTCATATTGATAATTTATATGAGTATCTCCAGGGAGCTCAGAATTTTTTGAAGGTTGACCTAATGTTCAGGTACTATTAGATAAAGGTGAAGGAGGATGCCATTATGAAAATATAATTTTATACTAGATACGAGAATTATGAGTTTATGGTTATTCCCTATGGGTTAAAAAATGTTCCAGTTATATTTATGGAACTTATGGATAGAGTTTTCAATGAATAATTGGATAAGTTTTTAGTTTTTTTTATTGATGAAATCTTGATTTATTAAAAAGGTTATTAGGATCATTAAAAATATCCAAGGATTGTTCTACAAACTCCAAAAGTAAATAATTTTTATGAAACATTTATAAAATGTAATTTTTTGGTTGTAGAATATTTCATTCCTTAGACACATCATAAATAAAGATGACATAATAGTTGATCCCATTAAAAATAAAGTGGTTGATAAATGGCCAAGAACTAAAAATGTTATTTAGATTCATAGTTTTATTGTATTAGTACGCTATTACCGATAGTTTTTTTTTTGAAATATTTTCATGATAATCTATCACACTAACTAAGTTAACACAAAATGGAATTAGGTTCATCTAGAAAAAATAATGTGAAGAATATTTCTAAGAACTGAAAAGAATACTATAGAATGATCTAGTTTTGGATATTCCCTTAATAAATGGTTAATTTTTCATATACAATGATGCCTCATAAAAAGTACTTGGTTATGTCTTGATGCATAATAATCAGGTAATTTCTTATGCTTCACATCAATTAAAACCACATGAGAAAAATTATCTTACACATGACCCCAAACAATCAACTTTAGTGTTTTATTTAAAAAATTAGAGACATCATTTATACAGATCCAAGTTTTAAATATATATTAATCATAATATTTTTTAGTATATATTTACTCTGAAAGATTGGAACATGAGATAGAGGAGATGGTTAGAATTATTAAATGATCTGAACTATACAATTTATTATCATCATAGAAATGAAAACAAAGTAATTGATGATTTGATTTGGAAAAATAATGTTTCATTAACCTTGTTATATTTAGAACATGACCCTTTGGTTAATTATTTAATTAATTTCAGTCTATAAGTAGTGGATGCAGGAACTTCTTCTATTTCTTTTGTCGAAACAATTGTTTCTATCAAAATTAATTATGAAAGCTCAAAAAGAATATCATGACTTATAGGAAAAGGTATAAATGGTTAATAAGGGTAAGTTACCTGAATTTAATTTTTTAAAGTAAGGTGTTTTGATATTTGTAAATAGATTATGTATGTCGTGTAACTCCTAGTTAGAGAGAGAAATGTTGAGTGAAGCTCATAGTTCCCCATTTTCTATTCATCCTAGTAGCACTAAGATATACAAAGACTTTGGGGGTATTATTGGTGGGATGGAATGAAAAGAGATAGCACTAACTTTACTATGAAATTTTTGACTTAACAATAGGTTAAAGAAGAATGGAAATTACCAAAGGCGATGCTTCGCCCTTTTCCAGTTCCAGTGTAAAAATGGAAAAATATATCCATGGATTTCATAGTGGGATTACCAAATACTTATTTTAGTAATAATTCAATTGGGGTTATTATTGATCGATTAAAAAATCTATTTATTTAATTTACATTCATGATATAATGTATTTGGATCAAATTTCTCAACTATACCTCAAAGAGATAGTCCGGTTACATGGAATTCCTCTCATTATCATGTCTAAACATGATCCCAAGTTAACTTCAAAATTTTGGAAAGTAATTTCTATGTCATTGGGTACTGAATTAAGTTTTAGTACATCCTTTAAACCACAGTCTAATGGATAGTCAAAATGAAAAAATACCTTTTAAGACATATCTCATGGTTTTTAAATGGAATACAATGGAATTTGGGATCATTATCTTTCTTTAGTTGATTTTTTTATAATAAAAATTTTCATTCCAGTATACATATGGTGTATTTTGATAAATTATATTGAAATCAGTGTCAAAAACCTGCTTTTTAGGATGAATTGGGTGAAAGGAAGTTTATGGAACTAGAATTTGTAGAGTAAATGGTTGAAAATGTGAAGTTAATTCATCAACATATGAGGAAATCATAGATAAGGCATAAAATTTATGATGATAACTGAAAAAAAAAAGATTTTTCTTTCGAGGTAGGTGACCATATTTTCTTAAATTATCTCCAAAGAAAAGTGTTATATGTTTTAAAAAAAGGGAAGCTAAGTCCAGGTTTCATTGTACCATTTTAAATCTTAGATAAAGTTAGATCATTTACTTACTGAGTAGACATGACTCCAAGTTTATCCTAGGTACACAATTTTTATCATATTTCAATGTTAAGATAGTATGTTCCGGATTCATCTCATGTTTTGAGCCCTAAGGTAATTCAATTGGAAGATAAAATTTCTTATGAGGAATAGCCTGTTTAGATTCTTGACCATGGATAGTGTTGTAATAGTGGATGTCCTAGACCCAACTTGAATATTACTTTTGATTACCATTACATGTATACATATTGATATATACATGCGTATTTTTAATTCTTACCATAATAGTGTTGATATTTCTGCACCCACTATTTAAATGGTAATGTCCTTAGATTATGTGTTGTATTATGAGGTTATAGTAGTTCCCATCTATAATGAGAACCTCAAGATACTATAATAGTAATCTTAAATATATATCCTAAGGTATATATACATCATACTAATAGGACACATATGATATTAGACTATCAGGTGTTGGGGGCTCATAAGCACTGATACTTCTTCTCATGAATTTCGCACTTGGTGATCTATAGTAGTGAGATAATGAGGATAGGCCCACTAATAGAAACACCACAAGTTTCGGTTGTCATTGGTTGTTCCTATCTATGAACATATCTATTGGTCTCTTGAATTGAGATCATTAGCAGTGTGTGTCATTTGATTTCATACTTTTATGAAAGGTGAAAACCATGATAATGAAATCATGGTGAGGTAGTTTGTGTTGGGTGCATCATTGGTGGTATGGAATTGGTTGAATGATCAAGATAGATTTTGTTTCTTTCAAGTTAAGGAAGATATATCTTGTGGGCCCAGCTTGACCAGGATGGTAGTACCTTCATATATCCATGGCCATGTCAAAGAAGGTAAGTATTCCCAGTAAGGTCACGAAATATATATAGAATCAAAAGAATGATGACACAAGTGTTCATCCTACTTTATGATATATCACCAGATAAAGAGATTATATTACACAGTTAGTGTTTGCATGAGTAAGTCATAGCTATGGAATTTCTTATCTACTTAGGGGACATGATGGGTTGCTAGAATCTTATCTTATTCAGTGGGTTGTACTTACTATTATGTAGATAAGTATCTATAGGGTCACACAGTTAGTGAATCCACAAGTTCCACCTATTCTAATGAATATGACTTTAGGACGAAGTGGGCCTCATGTGTGGGGGCTGTTGAACGTCTGAGTTTAGCTAATCACAAATTAAAACTAATTAAATTATATTATTAAATTTTAGAATAATTAGAATTGAATCTATTTCTCAAGGTATTCATAAGTTATTCTATCATAAAATTGAATATGATAAAAATATAATTTTTCGAATGAACATTGGATGTTAAAGGTTGTTTAAATTATTTGGAGAGCTTACGGGCATAGTTAATAGTTTTTTTATCACTTAACATTTTATAGTGTTATAAGTGATTGATAAAATATTTTTGGCATTTATGACAAGTTTATTAATTCATACATGTTTGAAAAGGTCTAAAATGAAGGTAATTACTTTCAATAACCAAAGTTTAATTTTTAAAAATATAACCTAAGTATAAAAGCTCATTTTATCCTCTTGATTTCAAATCTCCACCATTTTAATTAATTTATAGAGATAAGGTATCTTCTCTTATCCTATAAAGTTCTTAGAGATAGATAATGAAGTAAGAACAAAGTCGGATCGATCATGCTTTCTTGATCGATTTTTTGTTCTTTAGGTGATCGAAGGGATTTCATAAAGCTATTCAATTTATTGTTCTAGCACCCAAGGAATGCAGATCGATGATACTAGAATTTTGGATCATGTTTGGACAATCTAGAGGGTGTATAGTTTGGTGTCTTACAGCCACAACATATCGACGGTGAGCGAATCAAATCGGCAACTTTAAACGAACGAGGTACGGTGTATGATTTTGTTTGGTTTATTTTCCATGCTTAAATTGAATTACACACAATCCTTTTTAGAAATCCAAGAAAGGATTTTAGTGGATTCTACGTTTTTAACATGAATCAAAACCCAAATTTTTAAATTGTGTGTTCTTTCACACTTCGCCTGCGCCTCAGGTTCCTTTGATTGGTATCAGAGGGTACGTGTAATTATTTAAGTCGAAAACATTGAAATGTCAATTAAATTATCAATTATTTGGAAAGAGGGTTATGATAAGGTCTAAATTAAATAGAAATAAAGTCGATCTAAGTTTGTATCACCAAGATATATTTAATCAAAGATCTATGGGTTTTGTGTAACATTTTCTATGAAAATTGAAGTTTTAATTTTTTTTTTCTTCATTTAAATGGAAACTGTTGTGACAGATCATTAGTCGGAGCACAATGTAAGAGCATTGCATGGTAACTGAATATACCAAAAGTTATCTGGGGTAGTCCATTTGAAATACAAGCTTGTTAGGGAATATTTTTAAATTAAACAGATAAATCTTCCCTAGGAATCTAGTTTTAAGCTTCTCATAGAAGCTTGTTAAATTAAACAGATAAAGCTTTCCTTGGAAGCAAGTTTAAAGATTCATATAGAAGCTTGTTTAATTAATCGAATAAATCTTCCCATAGAAGATAGTATGAAGCTTCACATAGAATTTATTTTAATTAAAAGTACAAAGCTTCCCAAGGAAGCTAGTTTAAAGCTTCTCATGGAAGCTTCTTTAATTAAAAGGATAAAGCTTCTCATGGAAGCTATTTTTAGCTTCCCTTGAAATCTTGTTTAATTAAAATGATAAAAATTTCCATGGAAGATAGTTTAATGCATCTCATGAAATCTATTTTAAATATTCTCTTGGAAGATTGTTTAATTAAATGCACAAATCTTCCTTTGGAATCTTATTAAAAGCTTCCTATGAAAGCTTGATTAAAATAAATATATAAAATGGAAAAATCTTCCATTGTAAGCTTGTTATTATTTTATATGATTATTATATGTGGGTGTGTGTTTCTATTAAATGGATACCCCATATTGGGTTGGACCAATTTGTTCTGGGTCTGAAGTTACAAGGATCGAATAACAACTGAGAAGGGGGGTTGAATCAGTTGTTTAAATTTTTATAAGTTTCAAAACATTAAGAAACTTAAACCTTGCAACTTGTTAAGATTTATTTCCTTATAAACCATTAGAAAGAAACTCAATCATGCAAGAAAGGTAAATCAAGAAAGGAACACAATATTTACAAGGTTCTTCCTCAATAAGAGAACCTACATTCTTTCTATAGCCACTCTCGTGGGTCTATGGAAATCCACTATAATGAAGAAGTGAATACAACTTGTGTCAACTCCCATTAGACACCTTCTATCTCCCATAGGAAAGATTATACTGACTCTCGTCAGTTTACAATGTTTCTTTAAATAATAAATGATCCAAACACAATAATAAGAACTTTGTTAAGCTGCTCCACAAATTCTCACTCCGAATCTTCAATCCGATTTCTTGAATCTGATTTTTCTGAAACCGATCTTCTCAGCAAGATAAGATGATTCTGCACAAGTTCTCACTCTAAATCTTCAATCTGATTTTTCTGAAACCAGTCTTCTCAGCAAGATAACATGATTCTGCACAAGTTCTCACTCCGAATCTTCAATCCGATTTCTTGAATCCGATTTTTCTGAAACCAGACTTCTAAGTAATATAAGATGATTCCGCACAAGTGCTCACTTCGAATCTTCAATACGATTTCTTGAATCTGATTTTCTGAAACCGATCTTCTCAGCAAGATAAGATAATTCTGATTCTCTTCTTCTCAAACACTCAAGGAAACTTCTTCAAGATGGTAGGAACTTTTCACTAAGAATTATTCAGTGCTCCGCCTTTTCTGTGTTTGTAAAAGTTGAAAATGAGAGAATGATCTAAGAACATATTTATAAGAAAATCAGAAAACAAAGATGGGAATCTTGAAAATCTTTCCTGTTTCCTCAAATCTCAAAAACTCTACAAATCTCTCGCATTTAATCTTTAATCTTTGACTTATTCAAATCTCCTTAAATTTCTACAAGATTTATGCAAAGTTGAAATTCAGGTTTTCTTGAACACTTCATATCTTAATCAGAATGATAAGGCTTGATCTTGGATTCCGAATTTCTGGCTCAGAAGGTAGAATCCAACATTCTAAATCAGGAAGTAGACTCTGAATTTTTGGCTCAGGAAGTAGACTCCGAATTTCTGGTTCAGGAGGTAGACTCCGAATTTCTGATTCATGAAGTAGACTCTGAATTTCTGGCTCTTGAAGTAGACTCCGAATTTATGGTTCAGGAAGTAGACTATGAATTTCTGGCTCAGGAAGTAGACTCCGAATTTCTTGCTCAGGAAGTAGACTCTGAATTTCTGGTTCAGGAAGTAGACTCTAAATTTATGGCTCAGGAAGAAGACTCAAAATTTCTGGCTCAAGAAGTAGACTCTGAATTTCTAATTCATGAAGTAGACTCTGAATTTCTGGCTTAGGAAGTAGGCTCCGAATTTATGGTTCAAGAAGTAGACTCCAAATTTCTGGCTCAGGAAGTAGGCTCCGAATTTTTGGTTCATGAAGTAGACTCCAAATTTCTAGTTTAGGAAGTAGACTCTGAATTTTTGGTTCTTGAAGTAGACTTCGAATTTTTGGTTTAGGAGGTAGAATCCGAATTTCTGGTTCATGAATTAGACTCCGAATTTCTGGCTAATGAATTAGACTCCAAATTTCTATTTCATGAAGTAGACTCCAAATTTCTGGTTCAGGAGGTAGACTTTGAATTTCTGGTTCATGAAGTAGACTCTGAATTTCTGGTTCAGGAGGTATACTCCGAATTTCTAGTTCATGAAGTAGACTCCAAATTTCTGGCTCAGGAAGTAGACTCCAAATTTCTAGTTCATAAAGTAGACTCCGAATTTCTGGCTCAGGAAGTAGACTCCAAATTTCTGATTCATGAAGTAGACCTTGAATTTTTGGCTTAGGAAGTAGACTCCAGATTTTTTCTTCAAGAAGTAGACTCTGAATTTCTGGCTTAGGACGTAGACTCCAAATTTATGGTTCAGGAGGTAGACTCCGAATTTCTGGTTCAGGAGGTATAATCCGAATTTCCTCAGAAGTTTTCTTAATGAAAAAAAATCAATCCTCTTCACCATTTCTTCAACAGCTTTTATCATGAAACTTTTCATGATTTGTGAGAACTTCAAGATCAGCAAAGAATCGTCTGATTATGTTTAGAAAGTTTGAGACACTTTCTTAACTTCTAACTTATTATTCTTCAACATAATCTTCTTTAAGGAAATATTCATCAACCAGTAGCTTTGACATTCTATAACTCAAAAACATTCTTCAACAAAAAGATTAGTTGTCAAAAAATACAAAAAATTGTTAAAAAAAACACCACAAAGGTTCTTCAATCTCCCCCTTTGGATTTTTTGGCAACCCTTGTTAACAAGTTTTCACCTCTCAAAAAAATAACATCTCAAGTTCTTGAATTTTACCAAAACATAGCCTTTCTCAAAAAGAGTGTCATGACACCACACTACTGGATAAAGTAATGTTTTTGAAGGATTTTCATCCCTCGGTGACAAGAAAATTTTGAGGCCATGTAAAGATAATCTTAACCTTACTCAAACTCCCCCTCAACTTTTATCTTTCTCTTTCGCACTTTTCTTTTCCTCTCTCATTTTTATTTCTTTTCCTATCTCATTTTTCTTTCTATCTCTCTGCCATTATATGATAACCACAGCTTTAGATTCATAAAAGAAAACTTATTGTCCCCCTTTGTAAACATAATCCAAAGCACAGTGAGGGAACTTCCTTATGATATTTAGGAAGTCTTGGGAGGAGGCTGAACATGGAGTTGCAGCCTCAGTTCAACAAACCTTTCCTTTGACATTGCTTTTGTGAAAATATCAGCAATCTAATACTTTGTTGAAATATATTCCATCAAGACTTCTCCAGCAATAACTTTCTCTTTTAAAAAGTGATAATTTATATCAATATTCTTTGATCTTGAATGTTGAACAGGATTCTTGGAAAGATCAATGGCACTTTGATTATCACATAGTATTTTCAAAGGTTTAGAAACCTTCACTTTCAAATCTTCCACTGAACTTTCATCCACATCATTTGAGTACAAACCTGAGTAGATACAACATATTCAGATTCAGCTTTACTTAAAGTTATTGAACTTTATTTCTTGCTATGCCAACTCACACAGAATTCCTATAAGAAAAAATTTCCTCCTGATGTTGATTTTTTATCATTACAATCACTAGCCCAATCAGCATCAGTATAACCATGAAACTTCATCTCATTATTTCTCTTGTATAACAACCCATGTGAAGTTATTCCTTTAACATATCTCACAATCCTCTTAACTACCAATATGTGTGATTCTTTTGGATTACTTTGATATCGGGAAAAGAGAGTCACAACATAAGCAATATCAGGCCTTGAGGTTGTAAGATAAAGAAGACTTCCTATTAACTTTCAAAAGTCTTTCTGATTCACATTGTTCCCTGACTCATCTTTGCTCAACTTTGTGCTCACTGAGATAGGGGTTGAAACTTCTTTTGACTCCTCCATCCCAAAATTCTTTAACAATTCTTTGGCATACTTTTCTTGGGATAAGAAAATGTATTTTTCTTGTTGTTGAACTTGTAATCCAAGGAAGAAAGTTAATTCTCCCAACATTGACATTTCAAAAAAATTCTTCATCTCTTCAGCAAAATTTTCACGGACCTTTTCTTCATCTCCCTCAAAAATTATATCATCCACATAAATGATTAAAATTAAAGTTCTGGAATCAACATCTTTAACATACAAGTTGCTATCAACCTTTCCTTTAGAAAAGTTCATCTTTCTCAAAGAATTTTCAACATTTGAATACCATTCTCGTGGAGAATGTTTCAGCCCATACAAGGCTTTCTTTAATTTGAAAAAAAAAATCATCCTCATCAAGTAAAAACCCACAAGTTTGTTCAATGTAAACTTCTTCCTCAATCTCACCATTTAAGAAAGCTGACTTTACATCCCTCTGATACCACTTAAAGTTCCAAGGATCTAATAACAATTGAGAAGGGGGGTTGAATCAGTTGTTTGACTTTTTATAAGTTTCAAAACTTTAAGGAACTTAACCCTTTCAACCGGGGAAAAATTTTCATCAAAATCCACACCTTCCATTTGTGCATATCCTTTACACACAAGCCTTGCTTTGTTTCTTGTAACTTCTCCATGATCATTAAATTTATTTCTATAAACCCACTTGGTTCTGATAACATTCTTATTTGATGGCCTTGGAAAAAGTTTTCATGTTTCATTCTTCTCAATCTGATCCAGTTCTTCATTCATAGCATCCACCCATTCTTTATGTTGAATAGCTTCTGAAACTGATTCTGGTTCAACTTTTGAGACAAGGGAAGTCTAAATTGCTAATCTTAACTTCCTTCTTGTCTAAACTGGAGTCTTCTGATCCCCAATAATATTTTCAAATTCAAAATGTTTTTGTAGGGTAGGAAAACTCACATTTCCTTTCCCAGTATCACTTTCTTCCTCATGTGACTCATCTGAGTCACATTCACCATTGTGGGGATTCTCTGATATATCTTCCTCGGTATTCTTAATAGATGTTGTGATGGAACTTGTATTTTCAATTACCTTTACATCATATGAGTCCACAAACTTCTGTAACCGTTTGTTCCAGCATTTGTAACTTCTTCTATTTGGTGAATAACCCATAAATATTTCTTCTTCAGCTTTCTCTTCAAACTTTCGTAAGTCTGGATTTTTTGATTTTGAGCAAGCATGGACTTCCAAAAACTTTGAAGTAATTAAAAGAAGTTTTTTTGTTATACCACATCTCATAAAGAGTCATGTTGGTTTCCAGTCTTAACAAGCATCTATTTTGAACATGCACAGTAGTGCTAATAGCTTCTCTCCATAAGAATTTTGAAAGTTTGTATTATGATAACATACTTCTTCCCATTTCCATCAAGCTTCTATTTTTCCTTTATACTACTCCATTTTGTTGTGGAGTATAGGGAGAACTATACTGATGTTTGATACTATTCTTCCTTAGATACGTTTCAAAAGCATTGCTTGTGAATTCGGTACCATTGTTTGTTCTCAAATTCTTTATGGAAGCTCCCAATTCTTTCTCAACATCACTTCTGAAGAATTTAAACATTTCAATAGCCTCTGAATTATGCTTCATGAACATGATGTTTTTCATCCTAGTGAAATCATCAATAAAAGTGACAAAGTATAAATCTCCTTTTGTTGATTGATGTCACATCGGCCCACACAGATCGGAATGAATAAGCTCAAGTGGTTTGTTAGATTGAATCTTGACTCTTTTATGACTTTTTTAGTCATATTTCCTTTCTAGAAAGTAATAAAAACATCTTGATCTCTTATTTTTAGTTCTGGAAAATTCCGAATAGGATAAACTTTAGAAAGCTTACTCATGTTCTTTTGCCCAAGGTGGCCAAGTATTCGGTGCCACAACTTGTTTTCAACTTCAGCACTCAAATAGAAAGAGTTATTGGATTCTCCAATTTGAAAGAGATTCCCACTGGTTTTTTCTCCTTTTGTAATCAATTTTCCATTTTTCACACTTTTGATGATACAATAATTCTTTCTGAAGATAACTTATTTTCCATCATCACAAAGTTTACTTACACTAAGTAAGTTATGTTTTATTCCATCAACAAGAAAAAACTTCCTTAGACTTCAGTTTCTCTGCTTCAATCTCTACCGTTCTGATTCCCTTAATTTTTAAGGAACTATTATTGCCAAAAGTAACCACTCCTCCATCATGACTTTCAACATGTTCCATGATTTTTATATCACCTGTCATGTGTGAAGAAAAAACACTATCAAGTATCCATGGTTTGTTCCTCTTACTTGCTTTCAAAGCTGTCTCAACAATAAAATCTCTTTCATCAACCACCTTATTTTTAGCTTTCTTTTATTTCTTATCATAATAAACTTGTTCTGGAAGAAGTGTCATACATTGTTCGTAATGATGACTAGACTGATCACATCTTCCACAAACTTCTTCCAAACATTCAAATTTATTCTTTGTTGGAATGTTTCTAACATCTTGAGATTTCACCTTTTCAACTTTCTGTGAGTACGAAAAGTTACTCATTATTCCACTTTGCTCAAACCTTCTTCCAGGTAGAGATAAATTGTACCAAAAATTATATTCTCTATGCCCATATATTCCATAGCACCAACAATAGCCATAAAATTTTGGTTTTCTATTCAAGAATGATCTTTCTCTATAAAAACTTTGTTGAGGTTGATAACTTCTTTCAGCTCTAGAAAACTAAGGATGTAGGCCATCTCTTCTTTTGAGTGAGTTTTCTACTTTTTTAGGATTGATAGGTTTATCACATCCTTTCTCCACCCAAGCTTTACTAATAATTTTTCCATAACCTGAAATGTTAGAAGAATCAGATACAACATTATTTTTGGAAAGGGAACATTTCACCTAATTCTCATAATGAGCCTTCACATCATTTTTAGAGGTCTAATCTTTTAATTATGTAGCTTTGTTGAAGTTTTCATTCATCTTCCTCAGGGTATTTTCGGACCCAAGGAGTTTTTATTGCACCTTGTTTACTTCTTTTTCCTTATCTTCTAACTTCTTGTTAAGATCTTCAATCATCTTTCCCTGTTCAACAATTCTAAGTTTGTAACTTAAAATTTCTTGAATGTATTCATCTTCATTCTTGGAGACATATTTACTTCCATCCTGAACTTCCTCATGATTCTTCTTCATCATACAAATTTATTTCTTGAGATATTTGTTTTTCTCAAGACATGCAAGAATTTTTAATCTTAGCTGATATTCTCTGTAAGATTCTTCACCACCTTCTTCACTCTCTGAGGAAACATTTGTTTTCTCAACTTTTTCAATGAAGGTTCTGAATCTTTCTTTACTTTCATCTTCTGAGGAATCATTGTCAGATGATTCGGATTTAACCTTCTTGCTCAACATACATCTTTTCTTTCCAGAAAACTTCTTCTTGAAATTTTTATAAGTCTTATCTTGTTTTTCATTCTTGTTATACTTATTCCATCAAGGATTCTCATTAGAAACATCTCGATATTATCCAACTTTATTCTTAGGGAAATTCATAGCAAAGTGTCTGATTCCGCCACACTCAAAACATTTGAGAGGAAGTTTCCCTCCATACTTTCCTCTTCCTCTTCGATAGTTCTTGGATATAAGAGACATGATTTTTTCATTCAACTCTTCATCTTCCTTATCATCAGACTCACAAGGATCATCTTTATCATTATCTTGGATTTTCATCTTTCTCATAGCTTCAAAATCTATTTCATCTTTTATATTCTTCTTAAAGATTGAAGCTTTTCTCATTTCATAAGAAACAAGAAAGTTATGCAGTTCATCAAGAGATTAATCATCCTTATCTTCTAAATCTGAAATTTTAAAATCAAACCTGTCTAGAAAGTTTCTCATAAGTTTCTTCACAATTGTAGAATCTTCCAAGTCTTCTATGAATCCTCTGATGTTGCACACAATTTCATTAACTCTGGTGAAGTATTCATCAATTGTTTCATCATCTCTCATTCTGATGTCTTCAAACTTACTATGCCAGATTTGTAGCTTGGCCTCCTTGACTTTTGTATTTCCATCGAACACACTTTCCAGCTTATCCCACATGCCTTTTGATGTAGTGAGACCCATCACCTTCTGATAAATATTTTCTGATAAGGACATAAGAATAGCATTTCTACCCTTTCCATCAACTTCTATGTTTCTCTTATCAGCAAATGTCATAGGAGCATTTTTTTCAATAGGTGGAAAGCCAATAGTAGTAGCATCAACAACTTCAAGGCCAAGAGATAGGAGATAAGGAATCATACTATTTTTCCATCCATAATAATTCTTTCCATCGAACATAATAATTCCTCTACTATTAACAGAATTGATATTCTCCATGATAAGGATTAAACAAGGGAACCTTCCTCTGATACCACTTGAAGTTCCAAGGATCAAATAACAACTGAGAAGGGGGGTTGAATCAGTTGTTTAACTTTTTATAAGTTTCAAAACTTTAAGAAACTTATCCCTTGAAACTTGTTAAGATTTATTTCTTTATCAACCTTTAGCAAGAAACTTAAGCATGCAAGAAATTTAAATCAAGAAAGTCACACAAGATTTACAAGGTTCGGCCTCAATAAGAGAACCTACATCCTTCCCATAGCCACTCCCATGGGTCTATGGAAATCCACTATAATGAAGAAGTGAGTACAACTTGTGTCAACTCCCGTTGGACACCTTCTATCTCCGGATAGGAAAGATTTTACTGACTCCCGTCGGTTTAAAATGTTTCATTAAATAAAAATGATCCAAACACAAGAATAAGAACTTTGTTAAGCTGCTCCACAAATGCTCACTCCGAATCTTCAATCCAATTTCTTGAATCTGATTTTTCTGAAACCAGTCTTCTCAGCAAGATAAGATGATTCTGCACAAGTGCTCACTCCGAATCTTCAATCCGATTTCTTGAATGCGATTTTTCTAAAATTGTTCTTCTCAGTAAGATAACATGATTCCGCACCAGTTCTCACTCCGAATATTCAGTCCGATTTCTTGAATCTGATTTTTCTGAAACCAGTCTTCTCAGCAAGATAATATGATTCCGCACAAGTTCTCACTCTGAATCTTCAATAAGATTTATTGAATCCAATTTTCTAAAACCTATCTTCTCAATAAGATAAGATAATTATAATTCTCTTCTTCTCAAACACTCAAGGAAACTTCTTCAAGATGATAGGAAATTTTCACTAAGAATTCTCCAGCAATCCGCCTTTTCCGCATGTGTAAAATTTGAAAATGAGCGAATGATCTGAGCACATATTTATAGGCAACTCAGAAAACAAAGGCAGGAAACTTGAAAATATTTTCCACTTCCTCAAATCTCAAAAACTCCGCAAATATATCGTATTTAATCTTCAATCTTTGACTTCTTCAAATATCCTTAAATTTCTCTGACATTTATGCAAAGTTGAAATTCGGGTTTTCTTGAACACTTCATATCTTCCTCAAAATGATAAGACTTGATCTTGGATTCTGAATTTCTAGCTCAGAAGGTAGACTCTGAATTTCTAGATCAGGAAGTAGACTCTGAATTTCTGGCTCAGGAAGTAGACTCTGAATTTCTGGTTCAAGAGGTAGACTTCGAATTTTTGATTTATGAAGTAGACTCCGAATTTCTGGCTCAGGAAGTAGACTCCAAATTTCTAGTTCAGGAAGTAAACTCTGAATTTCTGGATCAGGAAGTAGACTTCAAATTTCTAGCTCAGAAAGTAGACTCTGAATTTCTGGTTCAAGAAGAAGACTCCAAATTTCTGGCTCAGGAAGTAGACTCTGAATTTCTGGCTCAGGAAGTATACTCCGAATTTCTGATTCGTGAAGTAGACTCCGAATTTCTGGCTCAGGAAGTAGACTCCAAAGTTCTGGTTCAAGAAGTAGACTCCGAATTTCTGTCTCAGGAAGTAAACTCTGAATTTCTGGTCCATAAAGTAGACTCCAAATTTCTAGTTCAGGAAGTAGACTCCAAATATCTGGTTCATGAAGTAGACTCTAAATTTCTGGTTCAGAAGGTAGACTCTGAATTTCTTGTTCATGAAGTAGTCTCCAAATTTTTGGCTCAGGATGTAGACTCTGAATTTCTAGTTCATGAAGTAGACTATGAATTTCTAGTTCATGAGGTAGACTCCAAATTTCTGGTTCATGAAGTAGACTCTGAATTTTGGGTTCAAGAGGTAGACTCTAAATTTTTGGTTCATGTAGTAGACTCTGAATTTCTGGCTCAGGAAGTAGACTCCGGATTTCTAGTTCATGAAGTAGACTATGAATTTATGGCTCAGGAAGTAGACTCTGAATTTTTGATTCATGAAGTAGACTATGAATTTTTGGATCAGGAAGTAGACTCCAAATTTCTGTTTTAGGAAGTAGACTCTGAATTTCTAGATCAGGAAGTAGACTCTGAATTTCTGGTTCAGGAGGTAGACTCCGAATTTCTGGTTCAATAGGTAGACTCCGAATTTCCTCATAATTTTTCTTAGTGAAAAACATCAATCCTCTTCACCATTTCTTCAACAGATTTTATCATGAAACTTTTCATGATTTGTGAAAACTTTAAGATCAGCAAAGCATCGTCTGATTATGTTTAGAAAGTTTGATACACTTTCTTAACTTCTAACTTCTTATTCTTCAACATAATCTTCTTTAAGAAAATCTTTAGAAACCAGCAACTTTGACTTTTTGTAACTCAAAAATATTCTTCAACAAAAATATTAGTTGTCAACAAATACAAAACTTTGTTCAACAAAACACCATAAAGGTTCTTTAGGTTCCAACCAGACTGACCCATTTAATACATCACTAGTCCAAAATTAATTTTCTAGGATCTGCTTTAGATCTAAAAAGACTCGAAAAATTATATAAAAAAAATCAAAATAAGATTTAATTTTATGGGATTTAATAAAATTATTTATGTTTCTATGGGGATTATTGATAATTAATTAAAATTATTTTAATGAAAGTTAATTCATTAAAAATACCCTTGAGTATAAGTTTATAAAATTTAATTTTTCCTTATGTAATATAATTTCATGTTGACTAATCATGAGCTGAGACCAACCCATGCATTTTTTTCTATTATTTATTTAATTTAATTATTTCATTTATGTTTTATAAAATATAATGATTATTTTATTTTGATGATCTTCGCATCGTCCCTTCATCTTTAATTTGTATAAGGTCATGTGTGTCCACATTTAAGTTCTCAAAATATAATTTCTCATCCCAAGTTCCCCTCACCTACTTTTGAATATACATTGTAAATTTTTGAGGAGTTTGTGGTGACGTGGTTCATGTTGAGAGATAGAATAGACCAAAAAAGTGGAATGCATGAGAGTTATGGGTGCTACAATTCAAGTCATATATTGAATTAAAGAATTCCCCTAGGGTCTCGGTTAATCCATTATTCCCTCAATGGATTAACTAATAGTTAATGGCTCATGATCATTTCATTATTTATTTATTTTATCCCATGCAAGGTTTATTATTTTGTGATTGTGTGTTTGTTACGCATTATCACATAGTATAATAATAAATAATCATGAAAATATAAAATGAACATGTGTGGTGAATTTTTTATATTTAAAATCATGGTTATGTCATGAGCACGATCATATAGAACAAGCATATAGCATCCCGTCTTTTTATAACATAACTTTTCATTCCATTACACGGAACTGAGGATCTTTAAGGTTTAGTGTCTTGGAAACAAGGAACATAAAACATGAAACAAAAAAAACATTCTTCTTAAACACTTGAAAGGATTCTCCTCATGTTCACCCTAGGCTCATTACTGCATCTCATAACCTGGGGACATACATCAAAAGGAAGGGTGAGCAGAAGGCCCAGTAAGGGAAACAAGTGAAACATTTTACATATGAACTTGAGATACATCAATAAAGTCATGAAAAGAACTTTAATGCATGAAAATGAAATCATGAGGCATATCATAATAAAAATAAAACTTTTTCATAACTTGAAGATGTGTCTACATCATTTAACATAGACAATCATGAACATATCACCAAGGTCCATCCCCAAGGTGTCATTTTAAAATTACCAAGGTTATTCACCAAGGTATCGTGAAAATTGTAATCTCTAGTGGTTACATCATTACCCAATGAATTGGAGCGCTATCAGGGCGCACCCTTAAATTTGCCTTTATTATCATGTGAGCCACATATATCATCATCAAACATTTCATAAATAACCCATATAGCATAAAGGAAATGGGTTTCATTTCATAATCATAACTTTTTAAAAACTTCTTTAAAGACATGATCTTTATATCACTTTAAAACCCAGAGAAAAGGAAGGTGGGTCTCATGTATGTAAATCCCAGAATTTAAAATAGAACATTTTGGTATATATGTGAATACCCCTTTAGAAGAAAGAGCTTTGAGTATTCACTTAATAAAATAAAAGGACTTTAGAAAAAGAGATAGACATTTTGAGACAAGAATTTCTGCAGCATAACGGCAATGTTCCGAGGTTTTAGAAGACATTAAAAGAGAGGTAAATGGGCCAAACATTCATAAATGACCCATAAAATAGTACATGGACAGAATAAGAAGGATACATGATCATGGTAATGAAATTTCAAGGACATACCATTTGAAATTAAAAACATGGAAGGAAGAAAAAAATTAGATTTCTCTTATGAAAGTTCGGCAGCCTAATGGCGTTACTTAAACATCAACAAAAATGATTTGAAAAGATCAAATAGGATCTCTCATCATGTGAACATAAGAGTTAAGTATGATATATATAGAGATAATTCCCCAACATAACAAAAAGGAACTTTAAAGAATTGACATGAAAGTAGAACTTCAAAACGAGAAGGGTGAAGAACCACTTAAAAATTCGGCAGCCTAACGACGCCACTTAAAACATGAAAATACTGAATTGAAGAGATAAAATGGGGTCTCTCATCATAGGAAAATAAGAGTCCAGTATTATATATATAGAGATCATACCCCAATATAACAAAAAGGAACTTGAAATAATTGACATGAAAGTAGAACTTCAAAACGAGAAGGGTGAAGAACCACTTAAAAATTCGGCAGCCTAACGGCGCCACTTAAAACATCAAAATACTGAATTGAAGAGATCAAATGGGGTCTCTCATCATATGAACATAAGAGTACAGTATGATATATATAGAGATCATACCCCAATATAACAAAAAGGAACTTGAAATAATTGACATGAAAGTAGAACTTCAAAACGAGAAGGGTGAAGAACCACTTAAAAATTCGGCAGCCTAACGGCGCCACTTAAAACATCAAAATACTGAATTGAAGCGATCAAATGGGGTCTCTCATCATATGAACATAAGAGTACAGTATGATATATATAGAGATCATACCCCAATATAACAAAAAGGAACTTTAAATAATTGACATGAAAGTAGAACTTCAAAACGAGAAGGGTGAAGAACCACTTAAAAATTCGGCAGCCTAACGGCGCCACTTAAACATTCTTAAAACGAATTGATGAGAGCAAGGGGGGGTCTCTAATCATATGAACATGAAATAGGCAGTAGGATGAATATAAAAGAACATCCTCCAACATAAGAACATGGAGTATAAAAGAAATGACATAAAAGAGATTACTTGAAAAGAAAGAGAGAGGTCGGATCCCTTACCTTAAAATGTAACTCTTAAACCTCAAAGGTTGGGACCTTGAGGGCTTGGGGGCACCTTGGGAGGACTCCTTGGGAGGTAATGAGACCAGAAATTCGTTGGGAATGAGTGGGGAGTCGAATGGATGAGAGGAGGGCTTGGTATTTATAGGGAAAGTGAGGGGACAAGGCATTAATGGCCAAGGGACACCTCACATGTGCTTTTCTCAAACCCATGTGCTCTCCCTTGTCATTTATCATGGAGTTAGGCCACATGGGGCCCCCAAAACAATAATTCATCACCCTTGGCCGGCCAACCCTCAAAAGATATCATGACATCATCATGACACCGTTATGATGTCATTAAACATACCGAAACCCTAAAACTGTATTTTTACTATTCACTGAAAATTCAACTTTCTCAGAAAAATCTCAAAATTTCACATTAACCAAGTATCAATGCTCTAATTTCAAAAATGAAATCCATTTTATAAAAATAATTTTCTAAATATTTTTAATTTAATTTTTAAATAAAAACACTATTCATCGAAAATTCATTTTTTTCAGAAAAAACCCCAAAAATTACCATAACATAATATCGATGCTCTGAGTTCAAAAATAAAGTAATTTTTATAAAAATAATTTTCTAATTATTTTTAATTAAATTTTTAATTAAAAAACACTATTCACCCGAAAAAACTAATACTTGAATAATAATTAATGAAAACGTTATTTAACTATTTTATTGAATCACATTACTTAATCAAGGTGCCTAGATTATTTTAAAACTTTCTTTAAGTGAGATTACTAATCCATTTGGTCATATTACTAATCCTAATCATAAAATCACTATTCATAATTTACTATTCATCAAAAATCAAGTTGATCTTTTTAGACTCTAAATTTAGTACTGAACATAATTGCATAAGACCATTTTTTAAAAATCATTACACATTTTTAATTATTTAGGGTTTACATAAACATATTTAAAATATCTTTTTTCTAAAATTCATCAAAAATATGCATACTATATTTATCCGGTCATTTCAAAATTCATAAACTTCATCATAAGAAGAAATCCCAATTTTTATTTAAAACAAGGATTACACAAGGTAGTTACGGTCTCGTTACATAACCCCTTATAATACCAGCATAGGACCTAAGAGTAAGGTGTGCTAGGGTGATAGAAGCTTGGGGCGGCTCAGTCAACATTGCCCGAGTAGTAATTTCTATCAGTTTGAACTTCTCACGAAGGCGATTTCGTTCCAGCTTCACATGATGAAGTTCGGCTTGGATTTGATCCAGAGCAAAGCCCAGTGGTTCTACCTCCTTCCCAAGCTCTGTTAGATGGGCTTCAATCGGTCCAAGACTACTAGGTGAGGCCATCGAATCTTCTTTCTATAATAATTAACCAAGATTACTTATATTTAGAGACAATAATCAAAACATTTTGTTCACAGTGGTCATGTTGACCGATGGTTATATAATAGTCAAAACCCACTGATCTCATTTTAATTATAATCATGTTTATCAAATAAAACATTTTTGGTGAGTATAACAATAACACATAAAATTAGGAAACAAAATTTATTTAAAAAATTCGGGTCGTTACAATCTTCCCCCCTTAAGAAATTGCGTCCTCGCAATTTTAAAATTGGGTTTTGAAATTTCATTGAAAGTCCCACATCGGAAAAGGAGTCAGTAAAACTATTACTTTAAAATAAAGAAAGGGAAGTACAATGGTCACCCGAGTTAACCCACACTAGGGTTCCATGTAGGAAAACATGGACATGGAGGAAAAAACAAAGGGTCAAGTTCTGAGGGAGAGTGATAGAGAACATGATTAGAAGAAAGTTAACCATGAGAAAATCCCAAACTTATGATGTGTGTAAACGGTCTTTGATTACCTAGTAGGAAACGTAAACCAACAACATTTTTGTTTTACATTTCTTTTCATAATTTTGAGGATTTCATTTACTACATAGAACAAAAACATAAGAAAATATACCTACCTTCAAGTAGAGTTTCATCCTTTAACAAGTCCCTACCAACACTAATCTTTTCTCCAAATGATGAGAATTCAAAAACACTTGGTCTCATAAAAGCACAAGAATCATCTTCTATAGAATCACATAATCTACAAAAGATTAACTATCTATTTCTTCTATCTTTAAACATTATCCCAAAAATAGAAAGGTTAAGGTAAAACAACTCTTCAAAAAGAAAGAATCCCATAGGAATGGAAACTACTTTTAAATCATCAAAGTTCCATGGTACTAGCCAAAGTTCATCATAGACCATTCCATAAATAACGGTCCTTAAAATTCCTCAAAACAAACCAAACTGAGATTGAAACCCAAATACAATAAGGATTTGATAACATAGTCTTCCAAAACAACTTCATTGTTCATCTCCAGACAACATCAACCACTCCTAACATCTTATAAAAAAGTAGCTAACCTAAACATATTTTAACCAAGATAGGTTAGTCATTCCCATAAGTAACCTAAATTACTATAAGTTCACCTTAAATTCATCGATTCTTCAAAATATAAGTCAACCTTACTCCTCAATGAAAATACCGTAGTAATCTATTTACCTCGATCAAATATGGTTCCCAAAATAATGAACGTCTTCCAAAATAATAATCATATTTTAATCCCCTAATCATCCCTGTCATATTAATACGAAAATCGTCGCATTTCCTATCACATTGGTTGTCGGAACATGTTCTTCCATTTACCACCATTAACTAAGAAGAGAAAGCATAATTAGGGGCTTAAGTACTTAGCTAATAATCATGAAAAGGAACTGAAAGCATATAAGGATAACTTGTATATGAAAGGTATACCCTAACTTGTGATCTCCTAGGTTACCATCTAGGTTATGAATGATCATATATTCTTATGTGAACCTTTATTTTATTTTATCTTTGTTCCTTTAACAATGGTTCATACCAAGCTTATGAATTTACCAAAGCATATCCCCCGGGAGTGTCGTAACTAAGAGTGCAGCAAGGCCCGTTGTCGTGTACCAGTTCCCGTTCGAGTCTAGCTCAAAGCGGTGTTTTCGGGTTTTACCCCTATGTACATCTGTGCCAGATCCACCTCTACCTGCTCGTATCCAGACAGGGATGTATTTTCTTGGCAACCCCTTACTCAATACTCACCAAAATACCAGGAAGATTTCCTATATTAAACTTTTCTATAGGGTTCCTCCTAGAGTTTTCATATCCTAATTTCCACAAATAACTAAACCATCCTTTGATACCAACTATAGCATCCCGTCTTTTTATAACATAACTTTTCATTCCATTACACGGAACTGAGGACCTTTAAGGTTTAGTGTCTTGGAAACAAGGAACATAAAACATGAAACAAAAAAAAACATTCTTCTTAAACACTTGAAAGGCTTCTCCTCATGTTCACCCTAGGCTCATTACTGCATCTCATAACCTGGGGACATACATCAAAAGGAAGGGTGAGCAGAAGGCCCAGTAAGGGAAACAAGTGAAACATTTTACATATGAACTTGAGATACATCAATAAAGTCATGAAAAGAACTTTAATGCATGAAAATGAAATCATGAGGCATATCATAATAAAAATAAAACTTTTTCATAACTTGAAGATGTGGCTACATCATTTAACATAGACAATCATGAACATATCACCAAGGTTCATCCCCAAGGTGTCATTTTAAAATTACCAAGGTTATTCACCAAGGTATCGTGAAAATTGTAATCTCTAGTGGTTACATCATTACCCAATGAATTGGAGCGCTATCAGGGAGCACCCTTAAATTTGCCTTTATTATCATGTGATCCACATATATCATCATCAAACATTTCATAAATAACTCATATAGCATAAAGGAAATGGGTTTCATTTCATAATCATAACTTTTTAAAAACTTCTTTAAAGACATGATCTTTATATCACTTTAAAACCCACAGAAAAGGAAGGTGGGTCTCATGTATGTAAATCCCAGAATTTAAAATAGAACATTTTGGTATATATGTGAATACCCCTTTAGAAGAAAGAGCTTTGAGTATTCACTTAATAAAATAAAAGGACTTTAGAAAAAGAGATAGACATTTTGAGACAGAAATTCTGCAGCATAACGGCAATGTTCCGAGGTTTTAGAAGACATTAAAAGAGAGGTAAATGGGCCAAACATTCATAAATGACCCATAAAATAGTACATGGACAGAATAAGAAGGATACATGATCATGGTAATGAAATTTCAAGGACATACCATTTTAAATGAAAAACATGGAAGGAAGAAAAAAAATTAGATTTCTCTTATGAAAGTTCGGCAGCCTAACGGCGTTACTTAAACATCAACAAAAATGATTTGAAAAGATCAAATAGGATCTCTCATCATGTGAACATAAGAGTTAAGTATGATATATATAGAGATAATTCCCCAACATAACAAAAAGGAACTTTAAAGAATTGACATGAAAGTAGAACTTCAAAACGAGAAGGGTGAAGAACCACTTAAAAATTCGGCAGCCTAACGACGCCACTTAAAACATCAAAATACTGAATTGAAGAGATAAAATGGGGTCTCTCATCATATGAAAATAAGAGTCCAGTATTATATATATAGAGATCATACCCCAATATAACAAAAAGGAACTTGAAATAATTGACATGAAAGTAGAACTTCAAAACGAGAAGGGTGAAGAACCACTTAAAAATTCGGCAGCCTAACGGCGCCACTTAAAACATCAAAATACTGAATTGAAGAGATCAAATGGGGTCTCTCATAATATGAACATAAGAGTACAGTATGATATATATAGAGATCATACCCCAATATAACAAAAAGGAACTTGAAATAATTGACATGAAAGTAGAACTTCAAAACGAGAAGGGTGAAGAACCACTTAAAAATTCGGCAGCCTAACGGCGCCACTTAAAACATCAAAATACTGAATTGAAGTGATCAAATGGGGTCTCTCATCATATGAACATAAGAGTAAATTATGATATATATAGAGATCATACCCCAATATAACAAAAAGGAACTTTAAATAATTGACATGAAAGTAGAACTTCAAAACGAGAAGGGTGAAGAACCACTTAAAAATTCGGCAGCCTAACGGCGCCACTTAAACATTCTTAAAACGAATTGATGAGAGCAAGGGGGGGTCTCTAATAATATGAACATGAAATAGGCAGTAGTATGAATATAAAAGAACATCCTCCAACATAAGAACATGGAGTATAAAAGAAATGACATAAAAGAGATTACTTGAAAAGAAAGAGAGAGGTCAGATCCCTTACCTTAAAATGTAACTCTTAAACCTCAAAGGTTGGGACCTTGAGGGCTTGGGGCACCTTGGGAGGACTCCTTGGGAGGTAATGAGACCAGAAATTCGTTGGGAATGAGTGAGGAGTCGAATGGATGAGAGGAGGGCTTGGTATTTATAGGGAAAGTGAGGGGACAAGGCATTAATGGCCAAGGGACACCTCACATGTGCTTTTCTCAAACCCATGTGCTCTCCCTTGTCATTTATCATGGAGTTAGGCCACATGGGGCCCCCAAAACAATAATTCATCACCCTTGGCCGGCCAACCCTCAAAAGATCTCATGACATCATCATGACACCGTTATGATGTCATTAAACATACCGAAACCCTAAAACTGTATTTTTACTATTCACTGAAAATTCAACTTTCTCAGAAAAATCTCAAAATTTCACATTAACCAAGTATCAATGCTCTGATTTCAAAAATGAAATCCATTTTATAAAAATAATTTTCTAAATATTTTTAATTTAATTTTTAAATAAAAACACTATTCATCGAAAATTCATTTTTTTCAGAAAAAACCCCAAAAATTACCATAACATAATATCGATGCTCTGAGTTCAAAAATAAAGTCATTTTTATAAAAATAATTTTCTAATTATTTTTAATTAAATTTTTAATTAAAAAACACTATTCACCCGAAAAAACTAATACTTGAATAATAATTAATGAAACCGTTATTTAACTATTTTATTGAATCACATTACTTAATCAAGGTGCCTAGATTATTTTAAAACTTTCTTTAAGTGAGATTACTAATCCATTTGGTCATATTACTAATCCTAATCATAAAATCACTATTCATAATTTACTATTCATCAAAAATCAAGTTGATCTTTTTAGACTCTAAATTTAGTACTGAACATAATTGCATAAGACCATTTTTTGAAAATCATTACACATTTTTAATTATTTAGGGTTTACATAAACATATTTAAAATATCTTTTTTCTAAAATTCATCAAAAATATGCATACTATATTTATCCGGTCATTTCAAAATTCATAAACTTCATCATAAGAAGAAATCCCAATTTTTATTTAAAACAAGGATTACACAAGGTAGTTACGGTCTCGTTACATAACCCCTTATAATACCAGCATAGGACCTAAGATTAAGGTGTGCTAGGGTGATAGAAGCTTGGGGCGGCTCAGTCAACATTGCCCGAGTAGTAATTTCTATCAGTTTGAAATTCTCACGAAGGCGATTTCGTTCCAGCTTCACATGATGAAGTTCGGCTTGGATTTGATCCAGAGCAAAGCCCAGTGGTGCTACCTCCTTCCCAAGCTCTGTTAGATGGGCTTCGATCGGTCCAAGACTACTAGGTGAGGCCATCGAATCTTCTTTCTATAATAATTAACCAAGATTACTTATATTTAGAGACAATAATCAAAACATTTTGTTCACAGTGGTCATGTTGACCGATGGTTATATAATAGTCAAAACCCACTGATCTCATTTTAATTATAATCATGTTTATCAAATAAAACATTTTTGTTGAGTATAACAATAACACATAAAATTAGGAAACAAAATTTATTTAAAAAATTCGGGTCGTTACAAAGCATGTTAAATAAAAAAGAATTAAATTCACCGATATGAACTTAACAAAAAACACTCAAAGAAATATTATGTTCTAACTACCTTCCATCATTCAAATTTGAACAAAATCAGGTGTTTAGGGTGTTCGTTATGCCATAGCTGAGGGTGCCTCTTACTACTAGGGAGTTCTTATGAGAGTGGTGGGTCAAATTAACTAAAGTTGATAGTGAGTATTATCTGTTTCTAACCTGCTACCACTTTAGAGGCAAAGCATTGATCAATGAGAAGTAATTATTTGCAAGTGATGAGTCTCTATCCAATAGATCAAGGAGTCATGAGTTAATGTGGTTGAACAGTCAGATGACTACCTTGGACTCTTCAAGTAGTAGCATAGTAATAACTTGTAGACTATGAGGAGAAGTTCAAGGATCCTTTCCACTAAAATACTCATGCGATATAGAATTTTGATTCTAGTACATAGGGTTCCTAGAATTCAATAAAATAGTGGGATACATTAAAAAATTAATAATTTCAAAATATATAATAGTAATCGAGATAAAAGTACAATATGCCAGATTTTATTTTGTAGAAAATAATATAAAATACCAAAATTACACTATGATAAATAATGGAAAAAGTAAATGTCCTATCCAACATGAATTTCTAAGAGTAGTATAGGTACCTGACTAAGGTACTAAAGTATTAGAAATTCTAGTTGTTGGTGTCCCTAATTCCTATTAAGTTACCTCAAGAAGCAACGATGTAAAAATGCTAACATCAGATTCATGTATGACACATATGATGGTTATTTCATAATGTTATAATCAATGTCTGATGTGAATTTTTGATACAACATCAAGACATGGATTATATTACATGTTGTCTCATCTCTGAGAAGTTTTCAAGGAGAAATAAACACATAGATATGAATAGGTAATGATTACAATGGATCTGTGTAAATTGAATGGAGGATTATGATCTTTTCATAAATCCTATTCTAATATAATTTTCACTGATTTTCTTCTATTTCGTTTAAGATTAGAAAATTAAAAGTATGAATAAAAATAGTTATTACCTTTTAGGTAAGGTTTTCCAAGAAATAAGAACTTAAAGAGAGGTCAATATTTAGTTCTTATGGTGAACAAGTTAAAAGACAAGGAAAAATGGTCAATGATAAGGGTGAAGTCAAAGGAACCTTCACAACATCCTTAAAATAAATTGGTATTGAACAAGAGGTTATTTTATTCTCTTATCATGACATATATCTATGGAAGTTCAAATGCAATGAACTGAATTGAATAAGAGAGTAGTCACTTCTTCTTCAAAAATATTCATCAAATATAAGTATTGTTTTAGTTTTCTTCTTTGGTATTAAATACAATATTCTTGTCACATATTTGTATTTATCTAAAAATACTAACTAATTAAGTAAACTTTACTAGAAGTGAGTCATGTTTTCCAAGTATCTGAGAAAAGGTGGTTCCTAAATCAGTAGTGATAAGTACACAACTTCTATATTGCCAAGTTTATTGATTCTAGTTTTACATTTGGAGTATCACTAGAAACATTAATCGCATGTGTCCGTTGGACATAAGGATACATTTTTTTAGTTTCAGTATGAATGTTTTTTGTGGTTTTGAATACTCAATTCATGATTTAGTGATACTTGAATCATTGTTAATACATGATGAATATAAAATGTAAGACTAATATACCCAGTTGTGGAAAGAAAATACTTTTTCAAGAAAAACAAAAATAGTTTTCAAGGATATACCCAGTATGTTTTTATAATCTTCAGAGTTAAATACCATAGGTACTATCGAAATACTAATGAACTTAGTTATGGACAATGAAACCTTTAAAAATAAAGGTAATCCACAAATCTTTTAGAACTAGTTCATGTAGAGAGTGTGGACTATTCCAAGGGTAATCTAGTGGTAAGTAAACTTCATAAGATTCCTTTAAGTGTTTAAGGAATATGAAAATTAAGTATTATATATTCCTAGTAAGAAGATATGAGATTCTGTGGGCTATTCTTCAGAAGAACGTCTTGATGAATAATTAATCGATCAATATAATGTAGTGTTGAGTTGTTCTTAAACACACATTAACTTATACACATCAATGTTGTGATGATAATAAAGAGGATTGATGACTAGTCTTACATATTATATTGATCAATAAAATTAGCATATATAAATTCCTAAATACATATTTTTGTATACACATTAGAGTCATGATGTAAGTAAAAGTATCATCAATGTTAAAACTCACTCCCTATAGAAACTTCCAATTTTAAAGACATTCTTTTCAAATAACAATGTTATCCCATAAACATATGTCCCCATCATGAAAATCGGATATCATGTGATTTATAGTATGTTGGAAATCTATTATTTCATAAGAACATGTTTTTAGATGCAAATATTTTCTTGATATATAAACAAACTTATATTAAAAAAACACAATGTGCATTTATTGTAATCATCCTAAAGTTTTATAAGGATATTATAGAAATACCTATGATAGAAAAGATATAATCAAGTTATAGACTATATTTACATGAAAGGTTTCACATCTCTATTTGAGATAGTGGGAGAAATATTGACTTGGTTTGAGTCAATTCTAGAGATTCACAAGTAGTTTTCATAGGAACAAGTTCCACAAGAGGTGTGTAAGAGGAATGTTCTAGAGAAATATACTGTTTAGGAAGGATAAAACCATGGTGATGGTTTCATATTCCCCATGGTCAGTGATATATTATTTATTGAGAATACTAATCCCTATGAGAAATTAGTATTTGGAAATTATCTAAGATTTAAAAGTCCAATTAAAATTCAATAATGATTCCATGTATCACAGTACATGAGGCTTACTAATTTAAATACTTTGGTGGGTATTAAAATGAGACTACACATGGATGGTACTAGTGTGGTGCTAATAATGCTTGATTGGTAATACCAAGTCGTTATGCCTAAATCCATTATAATTTTACATGTCATAGAGAATTTCTATGATCATTTAATTCATAATTGGATGTCAAGACCACTAATCATGGTAGATGTCTATATGACGCAACCATAAATGTATGGTGACATCTGAGAATGCCAATAAGGGTGAAAGTTACTAAAATTCAGTTCAAGATTAAAGTAAGAAACTAGATCATAGAATATTAATTTGGAATGAATATTTTCCATGTGTCTATCATAGGTTAGTGGGATAAATATTGTTTTTCCAGTAAAATTTGTTTTTTTATATATGGAAACCAGATATTGGTCTTATATTTAGTTAAGAACAGAATAAAAAATACCCTCCATAGATTGACATAAAGTAGAAACCAGAGTTCTAGGGAATGATATTTACTAAGGTAGATCTAATGGTTTCTTAAAACTAGTCAATCACACATATACTGACATAGTGTTAAAAATACAAGTTGTAAAAAATCAAGAGAGAATTGTTATGTGTGTCACATGGCATATATATCTCTAGGTAGACATGTCCCAAACATCAGAGGATATTAATTTGGTTATTTGAATTACATATACTTTAGCAATGGATCAATCACAGATTCCATGATATGTACAAGAATTGATATTTCCAAGATATACTTTATAGTAGAAAAGTATCAGTTGTAACCAGAATGACAGCAAGGGATGTAGTCAAAACTATCCAATTTTACTTGAAGAAGTGCAAAGGATGTGTACCTGGTATGTGGATAGGAATGAATACAAGTTTTTAGGGGAAAAAACTAGTCTTACCTAGATCATTTTGATCTAATATCACATTTAGGCTAAGGTAATGAGCAAGACAAGCTCATTCAAGTTGGTGATATCCATATCTACAAATACCAAGTTCATTACAACTTTTGATTTAGCTAAGAAGTAGTGTTAAATACATAAAATTTTGTTCCAAATCTTGGAATCACACAAAGTAAGTAAAGTATTATCATAATGTAAATTATGGTAATCTTACTATCCAATATTTCAAGTTTAGATAGTGGAAAAAAGTCATATGATCAGGGATTACATCTGTTGATGATTTTTACTCAATGGGATGAGGTCGAACATAAAATAATATCCAGGATGTGGAAATGTGGAAGACTCATAACTAAATAAATATCTCAATAGAAACATGATCTTGATCAGGTTAAACCTAATAAGGATGGTTAGAAAGTTGGCTCTAGTGCAAGTGGGAGTGTTGTAATAGTGGGTGCCCAAGACCCAACTACAACAATACTTTTGATTACCATTACATGTATACATATTGATATATACATGTGTATTATTAATTCTTATGATAATAGTGTTGATATTTCTGCATCCCTTATTTACATGGTAATGTACTTAGATTATGTTTTTTATTAAAAGGTTATAATAGTTCCCAACTATAATGAGAACCTCAAGATACTATAATAGTAATATTAAATATATATATATATATGTCTTATGGTATAGATACATCATACTGATAGGAAACATATGATTTTAGACAATCAGGTGTTGGGGGATCATAATCATTTAGACTTCTTCTCATGAAGTTTGCAGTTGGTGATCTCTAGTAGTGAGATCATGAGGAAAGACCTGCCAATAGGAACACCATATGTTTTTTGTTTTATTGGTTGTTCCTATCTACGAACATGTGTATTAGTCTCATAACTTGATATCATTATCAGTGTATTCTATTTGATTATATAGTTTGATGAATGGAAAAACCATGATAATGAAATCATGGTGAGGTAGTCTATGTTGGGTTCTTCATTAGTGGTATGACATTTGTTGAATGATCAAAATAGATTTTTTGGATTCCAATCTAAAGAAGATATATCTCATGGGCCCAGGTTAACCAGGATGGTAGTACCTTCATAAATCCATGGCCATGATACAAGAAGGTAAGTCCATCCAGTAAGGTCATGAAATATATAAAGTAACAAAAGGATGATGACACAAGTGAGCATTTACCCTATTTACACTTGAAGTAATATAGTCTATTTTGGCCCAAAATTATCACCCAAACAGGGTGTGAGAAATGAATCCCAGTAGGAAACCACCAAAGGTCTGTGCCCATTAGTCAGTGAGTATATGCAACAGTTTTGTATAGAAATTAAATGTAGTAAACTAGTAGGAACTCCTAAGTAAACAAACCTACATTTACTGGTAAACATTTATAGAGTTTAATATGTTCATTAGTACTTCAATCACTTGAAGTATTTTGGTCTCAGAATTTGGCCTAAGCCCAACATTCCCTGTAGAAAGGTAAGAACAACAAAAGTCTCAGAAGACCTTATAACAAGTAAGTAAAGTCTGAATCCAAGATTGTGCTTTGGCTTGGTAGACGTGTCACAATTCATTCCATTACATCATTTAAGTATAACCTGGGTCAGTTATTGAGATTCCGAAGTTGGAATTCCAGTATCACTATGGGTGTAATTCTACCACCATCCTACAAGTCTGTTCTCAGCAGTCCTTCTAGGGATCCCCAAGTATCACTCTTGATGTTGGTATAAGTTTATGTGAGTCTATCCTCATCGGTCCTACTAGGGAGCCCAAGGTATCACTCTATGTGAAATATAATATTCTATCAATTTATTATGTCCCGGGTGTTCCTACTAGGGAGCCCAAGTATCACTAATGACATATAAATCAAAATCCTCTTGAGTTTTTCCATGGCATTCTAAACTGAACCCATGTATCACCCAAGGTGCAGGGTATAATAGTCATGTAAGTTCATTCCCATCATTCAAAGATGAACCCATGTATCAGTCAATGCTATTTATCTTTTACTCATTAAAATTCAATAAAACATTTCAACCTGCTTAACAATAAAAAAAACTACATAACAAAGGGGAAACCACAATCCCAAAGACATAATCAAAAACTTATAATTTCTACCCAATTTCAAATCTAGATAATAATAAAGTTCATTTTAAAAAAACCCCAAATTGGAAAATGAAGGCTTGTCAATGGACATCCTTGTCCAAAACAGCTATACAACAGTCGTCCAAGGGAAACGCACCCATGGGGTGGCCCTTAATCAAGAAACAAATCTAAAAATTCTTTAATTCATTGAATTCATAAATAAAAAAACATTTAATAATAACAAGGATCAATTTCCTTTCAAGGAAACACCCTAAACATGGGTGTGTAGCACAACGACACATATAAACATCTCGACAATTAACGAGAGGCACAAGACCACCTACCTCGATGTCATACAATTGATATAATCTGATGTCGGCCCTTCAATCAACTTAGAACGGTGTAGATCTATGAAAAGGGGAAACCATTCAACCCTAAATAACTCTATCAAGAGATAAAATCGCCAAGAATTGCTCTAGGTGAAGAAATCCCTTGCTGATTGGATTTTAATGTGACTAACAACACTTGAATCGAGTCTCGGACGACGAAATAGGATAAGGAAAAGATCTCGTAGCTCCTTGGTCTTCACCCAGTGGATCTTCTATCCAGAAGAAGAGAAAATTAAGCTTCTTCCCATTTTAAGCCAAAAATTAGGAGTACACAGTGTGTAAATTCATATACATGGTGTGTATATCATTTTACTGTTCATAAATTCACCGATCTACTTTACTCATCCCGCACCGACCTTGTCGACATGACTATATGGCATGTACTAGGAAGTACATGGAATGTAGTGGATTTTTATTCTCTCCATCGCCAAAAAAAATCACACACTGTGTATCCCCATCCTATATGGCCAGACTACATGGCCTATACATAGGATTACACAGCGTGTTCTACTAAAACTTAACATTTTTTCTTTTTTCTTTTTTATAAATAACAACTCAAAGGAAAAAAAGAATAAAGTTGTACCTCAAAATAATAACCAGGTTCTTACAAACTTACCCCCTTGAAACAATTCATCCCTGAATTTCCCTTCTAAGGGTGGTGAACGAATATCTGAGAATAACTTCGGCCACTGAGCATGTACGTCAGCCTCCATCTCCCAAGTATCATCATGTACTCGGTCGTGCTACCATAGCACCCGTACAAGAGGAACTGACCATCCTCGGAGAAACTTCATGCTCCTATCGACTATATGAATTGGATGCTCCTCAAAGGATGCATCAACCTGAAGCTCAACCACCTCAGGATAAAAAATGTGAGATGGGTCTGAGTGATAGTAGTATAGTTGAGATACATAGAAGACGTCGTGCATGGCTTAGTACCTCTACGATAACTATAACTGATAGGAAACTGACCCGACTCACTCTAGAATCTCAAACGGTCTAACATATCTCGGTGAAAGTTTACCCTATCTCCTGATCCTCTTGTTCCCCAATCTCTGTGCGACATGTAGGAAAACTCGATCCCTGACCACAAACTCTAAAGGTCATCTATGGTGATCGGCATAAGATTTCCGATGATACTACACGGTATTCATCCATCTTTGAATCAAGTGAACTTGTTCGGTAGTCTCTGGGAGAAGATGAGGTCCCAGTATAGCTGCCTCTCCTGCCTCCATCCAACACAGGGTTGATCGGCATGGCCTACCGTATAAACCCTCATATGGAACTATCTGAATATTATCCTGGAAGTTATTATTATAGGCAAACTCAACCAGGGGTATATGATTCTCCCAAGATCTCCCAAAGTCTAGGACACATGCAAGCAACATTTCATATAACACTTGTATTGTTCACTCTGACTGGTCATCAGCCTGAGGGTGGTATGTTGTGCTCAGAAGCACCTGCGTACCCATCACCCTCTGAAAACTCTGCAAAAAACGAGACGTAAATTGGATGTTCCTATATGAAATGATAGAACAGGTAACACCATGAAGTCGTACCACCTCTCGGATATACAGTTTTCCAAGCACATCAACACCAAAATTCTCCCTGATGGGAAATAAATGAGCAACCTTTGTAAGCCTGTCAACTATGACCCACACAGCATCGTTTACTCTAGAAGACCTTGGTAACCCTATCACGAAATCCATAGCCACATCATACCACTTCCACTCAGGAATGGGTAGATGCTATAAAAGTCCAGTTGGCTATTGATGTTCTGCATTCACATAATAATAGGTAGAATACCTTGTAACAAAACCAGATACTTATCACTTCATACTCGGCCACCAATAATGGTGGTGCAATTCATGGTACATCTCATTGACTCTGGGATACAATGCCCAAGATGAAGCATAAAATTCCCACATCAGCTCCTCGCGTATATCCCATGGAACCCACACACATCCATGGATACATATAACTTCATCATCACCTACCATTTATCTAGGAGGAGGG
Source organism: Viscum album (assembly GCA_963277665.1). Lineage (NCBI taxonomy): Eukaryota > Viridiplantae > Streptophyta > Magnoliopsida > Santalales > Viscaceae > Viscum > Viscum album. The sequence goes on from OY728132.1 coordinate 1,082,450,510, forward strand.
TCCTCACTTTCCATATTCTCCCATAGAACTATTCCCTCTGAATATGATAGCTTCCTCATCCTCACTCTGTCTAGTAGGGTAGAGGTAACCTGCAAAGATGAAATATAAGTCTGTCCATGAATATTGTGCACCTCTAAATGAATCTTAGAGAACATGGCCATAAGATGCCACTCACCACTGGCCTCCTACACTACTTGTATCTGAGTCCTCCTGATCAGTGCATTATCCACTACATTTCCCTTTCCATGCATATAGGAAAGATCAAAATCGAACGAATGAAGGTATTCCACCCACCTTTTTTGTCCCAGATTCAAATCAAACTGATTAAAGATGTATTTGATACTTTTCTGGTCCTTTTACACCAAAAAATTCTATCCCAATAATTAATGTCTCAAATAGTGAAAACCATGAACAAATATAGCTAATTTGAGATCATGCGTCGGGTAATTCCTCTCATGTGGCCTCAACTGCCAAGACCCATATGCAACAACTTGATCCCCCTACATAAGAACTGCTCCCATCACAATACCTGATACATCACAGTACACAATGTAACTCTTTCCCAGCTCTAGAAATATCAGTATCATCACTGACGTCAAACGTCCCTTAAACTCCTGAAAGGTTGTGTCATAAGAATCTTCTCACTCAAACTTCACACCATTCTTAGTCAAGCTCATCATTGGTCCTGACAAGTGTGAGAAGTCCTGTATAAAATGCTTTTATTAACTAGTTATCCCCAATAAACTCTGCACCTCAAAAATGTTCTTGGGATACTCCAAGGTAAATACTTCTCTCACCTTATTTTGGTCCACTGATACTCCAGTCTTTGAGATGACGTGACCCAGGAAGTGAATCTGATCCATCAAGAAGTGGAATTTTGTGAGCTTATCATATAAATGATGCTCTCTCAGTGTATTCAAAATGATCTCAAGGTGTTTGGAATGATCATGTCGATTTTGAGAATACAATAAGATATCATCCATGAAAACCACCACAAAATAATATAAATAGAGATGTAACACTCGGTTCATCAGTGCCATGAAAACTGTTGGCACATTTGTGAGACCAAAAGGCATAACCAAGTACTCATGTAGGCTATACCCTCTACAAAAGGTTGTGAAAGGAATTTCATAGGTCTAACACATACCTGGTGATATCCTAATCTTAGTTCAATCTTATAGAATACTCTAGCTCCTCAAAGTTGATCAAACAGGTCATATATCCATAGAAAGTGATATCAATTCTTAACCATTAACTGGTTTAGTTTTCAATAGTCCACACATAGCCTAAGGGTATCATCCTACTTTTCGAAAAAAGGACCGGTGAAACCCAAGTAGAAGTACTGAGTCAGATAAAACCCTTAGTTTCTAGATCTTCCAAATGCCTCTTGAGCTCTTGCAACTCCGCTGTAGCCATCCTGTAAGGAGGAATGGATATCGGTGCAGCTACTGAAACTAGCTCAATAGTGAACTCCACCTCTCTGACTGGAGGCAAGGTAGTGAATTCATCTGAAAAGATGTCCCTGAAACAATCAACCACTAGAGGGGAATCTTCCAGACATGTTCCCTGATCATCTAGATATAAACTTGCAATCTTGGTTGCCATCCCTCCCTGCCCATAATGCTCGGGTTCAGCTCTTCTTGCATGGACATCCCATTCACTGTTATGTAGAAACTCTCTACCACCCAGTGATATGAAACTCACCCTATGGTGATATAAATCAACAAAGGATAGAAAATAAACCTACCATTCCATTCCAAGAATGAAATCAAACCCCGTCATCTCTAAGACATAAAGGTTCCATAGAAAGTTACACCCACCAATATCAAGGGGGAACTCCTTGAACTAATGCACATTTGTCGTTAATCCCTAATAGAGTGTCTAACATAATCACATTATAAGAAGTATAAACACAGAGTCCAAGGATTTCCACAATGGCCATAGATATAAAACTATGTGTTGCACCAGTATCAAAAAGTGCATAAGATAAAATAGAGGTGACTAGGATGGTACCTATGATAGTAGAAGGTTCAGAATCATACTCTTATTGGTTATATTTCACTGTATAAGTTTGGCCTGCACCGTGGCCCTGAGACACTGCTTGGCTACCCTGAGTTAACCTACCCTACTGTTGCTGAGATCCTGGGGCCTGGCTACCATGGCCCTGCCCAACACCTTGGCCTGAACACCCTGAAATATTCCAGTTTCCAGACTGGTGAGAAGCTACTGACCCTATCACTGCACGTGGATTTTTTACAGAACCTCTCTCACTAGACACTAATGGAAATTTCCTACAGAAGAGATATAGATGGCTCATCTTTCCAAAATCTCGACACTCTAATGGGTCTTTCGGGAATTGGGGCCTCATATTCCTCGGCCTACCACACTGGTATCACCTCACCTAGATACCAGAATAAATTTTTTGACTACTCGTATGTCCATGAGAAAGCTTCGTGCGATGCTTCTTGCTTCCGGTCAAGATAGTACCAGATCTTGGTGCCCAACCTCCCTAGCTCGCACCTCCAGCTTCCCACAAATTATACTCAGTAATTAGTGGATGATTTACAATAGAAGAGACTGAAGGTAACCTAAAGATATTCACCTATGATTGGATGTCAAACCTGATATCATCCTCGAATCATCTAGCTTTCGATGCGTCATCACCCATCAGAATAGGTGTGAATCATTGAAGCTCAGTAAACAGGGTAGAATAATCCATAACGGACAGTGTGCCCTGCTTCAGGTGCATGAAATCTTGGGCTCAGTCGGCCCTCAACATCTTGGAAAAATAATAATCATAGAAGGATTCCAAAAAATCTTCCCATGTCATATCCCACTGACTCCCTGCCTGATTGATAACATCCCACCATCTTTTGGTAGAATCACGCAACATATAGGTCGTTATCTTGACCCTTATTTCTATAGGCATATCCAGATGCTCAAAGATAGTTAGCACTGATTCCATCCTTGATTACACATCCTATGTTCCACCATCCCTTGAAAAAGTAGGCAGATGCTGCTGTTGGAATATAAGTGTTATCTCTTATATAGATGTGGCAGCCTACGGTGCTCCCTGTAAGGTCTGCATGAACCTCACAAAACCTTCTCGGAACTATGTGCCTGCATCTGTGTCCGATATAACGGCTAGTGCCACATCTGGAACAATTGGAGGATCCATTAGTAACCCATGGACCACCATTTATGGTGTATTATCATCGCCTCTCTCCCGGCGTATAGCTCATGGTCATCGTGGCGGCATGACTCTACAAAATCCAGCTCACACGCCTCAGTATCTACTTAATGAAAAAGGAAATTGTTACTCAGAAGTTCCAGAATAGAACAGGTAAATGAAATCATTCAAGTTTTCCAAAATAAGGGTACACTACTTGTATAACACCGTACATAGCGTGTTCTCCTAGAGCTTGACATGGTTGTGTATTTCTACCCAACATGGCAGTATAACACTCCTCATACGCAATGTGTTCCTCATGAGACATGGTGTGTAATTGAATTTTCACCCCTTCTACATGGTTATAACTGCATGTTTCCGCTAGTGTAAGACTACATGAAATGTTCAATCTCAACACAGCATGTACAGCTAAGTTTTCATCCACCCATGCCATTAGTCACATGGTCAAACACACATTCGACTTACACATGGCATGTACTCCCACTACATGGTGTGTCCTGCTTAATGTTTGACAACCCATGTTCCCTTATGACACAACAGGTTACACAGTCAAGGGATACATGGCATGTATATATGGTACACAATGTATTGTTCTTAAAACATGGAACACCTTCTTCCCTAAATAGGAAGAACACATGGCGTGTTTGGCTAGACTACACACTATGTATACTGGGTTTTTCAGCACAAAAACTCTAGATTGCCCAGAAAACCCCTATTCAGTATAAAAACCAACCAACGGGATGCAAAATTCTGATCCTTGAGGATCTATACTCCCCATGAATCAAAGTTTGGAACCTAAGAAGACCATATTATAATAAAAGTATAGATAAAAATCTAAATCATGATCTGCCAAATTCCGGTTCAAGAGGGCCCATACACCTCATAAAAAAATTTGGCATCCATTCAGTCCAAACCATAGCACATACCAATAAACCTATCACAACAGTAGGCATATATATCACATCATTTATCACAACAGTGTGCGATAACTAATACATTCTAGATGGCATGGCATAATGCATGGCATGTGATTCTAACAAGTGCCTATATGATGCATGAGATGGAATACCCTTATCTCATTAGGTTGAAACTAAAATGAAACCCACAATTTCATCAATAGTAATTGTAGAAATCAATTGTGTCACCCAATGGTGAAATCCATTCCACTGTAATAGCTCAAAATATAAAGATCACAAGTCAATTCGAGGAAATTTGGATTTTCTTTGTATGCAGGGTAGCTACTCCTGAGCATAGCTAATTAAAAAATACACATTCCTTTCTATATCTATCTATAGGCTCCAAACAGTAAGACAAAGTAGAAAATAAATCCTCTTATACCACTTTGTAACGTCCTAGATCCGGGTGCCACTAAACGGTGCCCCGTACCCGGTTGGCCACATGGCCTCAAGCGCATTTCTCAAAATGCTAGAGGCTTCCGACTAGTAGTGAGATCCTAGGGTGTGATAGTGGGAAAACTATTCCCTCATTGTAAAAGTGTAACACAGTATAATAAATAATAACAAATAGTGTAAATAGTAAACAACATGCCACTAAAGTAAACAACTGAAGATTGAAGGAAATAAGTTAACCAGAAGGCATATGATATCAAAATGATACAGCATGTCACATGTTCTAAGAAAATAGTGAAAAAAGGATACACTACAATCAAGTACAATACAATTCCAAAGTATGGTAAAACAAAATGAAACTCAGCAGTATCTCAAGCCTCAGCTTGGTCCCATGCTCTCCTGTTCCTAAGCAGTAATCAAGTACATGTATAGGGAGCCTTTCCCCTATTTAAACCTGAATAAATATATTCTGTTTGGTCTCAAAAGCATGACCCAAATAGGGTGTGAGAAATTAATCCCAGTACGCAAGCACCAAAGGTTTGTTTCAATCTATCAGTGAGTATATGCAGTAGTTGTGTATAGAAATGAAATGTAGTAAACTAGTAGGCACTCAGAAGTAAAAAATATGTCATGTGATGGTATTTATTTATAGAATTTACTATGTTAATTAGTAGTTCATTCACTTGAAGTATTTAGGTCTTGGAATTCATCCTAAGCCCGACATTCCTTGTAGCAAGGTAAGAACAATAGAAGTCTCAGAAGACCTTCTAACAAGTAAGTAAATTCTGAATCCAATATTGTGCTTTGGCTTGGAAGACATGTCACACTTCATTCCATTACATCATTTAAGTATAACCCGAGTCCATGCTTGATATTCCTAAGTTTTGATTCAAGTATCGCTATAGTTTTAATTCTACTACCATCCTACAAGTTCGTTCTCAGTGGTCCTTCTAGGGATCCCCGAGTATCACTCATGATGTTGTTATAAGTTCATGTGAGTCCATCCTTAGTGGTACTACTAGGGAGACCAAGTTATCAATCTATTTTCAATATAAGATTCTGTCAATTTAGTTTGTCCATGGAAGTCCTACTAGGGATCCCAAGTGTCACTAATGACATATAAATCAAAATCCTCTCAAGTCCATCCATGGAATTCTAAACTGAACCCATGTATCACCCAAGGTGTAGGGTACAATAGTCATGTGAGTCCATTCATGGAATTATAAGCTGAACCCATGTATCACCCAATTCAATTTACCATTTACTCATTAAAATTCAATAAAACATTCCAACCTACTTAACAAGAAAAAACACAGCATAGAAAAGGGGAAACCACAATCTCAAATCCATAATCAAACACTTACAATTTCTACATAATTTCAAATCTATATAATAATAAAGTTCATTTTAAACAACACCAAATGGGAAAACAAAGGCATGTCCATGGACATCCTAGGACAAAACGGCTATACAACAGTCTTCCAAGGGAAACACACCCACAGGGTGGCCCTTAATCAAGAAACAAAGATAAGCATGCTTAAATTCATTGAATTCATAACCAAAACAACATTTAATAATAACAAGGATTAATTTAATTTCAATACAACACCCTAAACATGGGTGTGTGTCACAATTATTCATATAAACATCTCTAAAATTAACGAGAGGCACGAGACCACCTACCTTGATGTCATAAAATCGATATACTTCGATTTTGACCCTTGAATCGACCTAGAATGGTGTAGATCTACAAAAAGGGGAAAACCATTAAACCATAAATAACTCTATCAAGAGACAAAATCACCAGTAATGGCTCTAGAAGAATAAATCCCTTACCAATTGGGTTCTAATGTGACTGAAGACACTTGAATTGGGTCCCCGACTATAAAACGGGAGAAGGAAAAGATCTCGAAACTCCTTATTCTTCACTGGGAGGCTCTTATATCCAGAAGAAGATAAAATAAATCTACTTCCCATTTTAAGAAAAAAATTAGGAGTACACAGTGTGTAAGTTCATATACACTATGTGTATATCATTTTACTGTTCATAAATTATCTGACCTACTTTACGCGTCCCGCACCAACCTTGCTGATATGACTACATGGCATGTACTAGGAAGTACACAGAGTGTAGTGGATTTTTATTCTCTCCCTAGACAAAAAAAATAACACACCATGTTTCCCCATCCTATACGTCTATACTACATGGTGTGTAATAAGATTACATGGCATGTTCTACTAAAACTTAACATTTTTCCAGTTTTCCTTGTTTTCTCAAAAACAACTCAATAGAAAAGAAAAAGAAGAAAGTTGTACCTCAGAAGAAGAATCGGGTTCTTACAAACCTAGAGGGTTACACACTTAGGGTATCCACAAGTTCCACCAATTATAATGAATAGGAGTTTATGATAAAGTGGGGCCCATGTGTGGGGGCTGGTGAACATCCGAGTTTAACTGATCACAAATTAAAACTAATTAAATTATATTATTCAAGTTTAGAATAATTACGATTGAATTTATTTCTCATGGTATTCACAATTTATTAGATTATAAAACTGAATAAAATAAAAATATAATTTTTTAAATGAACATTGGATGTTTAAGGTTGGTTAAATTATTTATAGAGCTTACGGGGCAAGTTAATGGTTCATATTTTATCACATAACATTTTTTAGTTTTATAAGTGTGTGATAAAATATTTGTGACATTTATGACAAGTTTATTTATTCATAAACATTTTTAAATATATAAAATGAAGGTTATTACTTTCTAGGGACCAAAGTTTAATTTTTAGAAACCATAACCTAAGTATAAAATCTCATTTTAGCCTCTTGAATTCAAAGCTCCACCATTTTCATGAATTTAAAGAGATAATAAATATTATCCTATACTATCAACTTCATAGAGAGAGATACTGAAGAAAGAAAAAAATTAGATCAGGCATGCTTTCTCAATCGAGTCTCTGTTATTCAGGCGATCAAAGGGATGTCATAAAGCTCATTAATTTTCTATGCTAGCACCCGAGAAACATATATCAACGATCCTAGAATTGTGAAGAATGTGTGAAAGATATTGAGGGAATATAGTGTGGTTTCTTATATCCACGACATATCGATGGTGATTGAATCAAACCGGTGACTTCAAACAGATGAGGTATGTTGCAATATTTCATTTGATTTTATTTTTCATGCTTAAATTGAATTACACGTTATCCTTTTTAGAAATACGGGCAAGAGGTTAAGTGGATTCTATGTTTTTAACATGAATTCAAATCCAAAATTTTAAATTTCACATTATTTCATGCTTTCTCTATACCCTGGGTTCCTTTAGATAAAAATTATTGCATAACAAGGTAATTCACCAGGTTAAAGTTTTGTTGAGAAACTATATGGTTAAAGAGGTAACATAGGAATATGAAAATGCTATGAGGTAAAGATATCTTAAATTGTTTAATAAGTAAATAAAATTGTGAGGATGAAATTTCTAAAAGATTTGAAGGATTGAAAATAATAGGTAATATTTATATAAAACATTTTCATTAGTTAATTATAAAATATTAAACAATTTATCAGTAAAAATGAGAAAATCTTTATTTCTAACCAATTTGGATTTTCAGAAATTATATAGGTTTATTTAAAATATTGGCTTCAAAATAATTTAACTTTAATTATAAAAAATGAATTTTATTACTGTATTTATAATTTCAAGATTATATTAGGATGATTTTTTTATAATTTTCTGAAAAAATGATTTTTTGAGTTAATAGTGAAAAATACGGATTTTTATTGAAAATTGTATTTTTTTTCAAGTATTTACAAATTAAAATTCTATTTTTGTTTATTTTTTAACTTTAATTGGTTAATTTTGATTAAAAAAATCAATTATAGTATTTATAATTAATTTTAAAATTTAATTTAGTATAAAAACATTTTTATACTTAAAAAAGGCAATTTTATGAAAAACCATTTCTCATTGCATTTTTCATTTTTAATTTTAAAATAAATTCTTCCAATTATATGTTTTGAGTATTGAAAAATTTATTCCATATTTTTAATAATGGGGTTCAAATTTGGTAAATTTATCTATTTTATTTTTGGTCAATATGAATAGTAACCTTAGAAATTTTGTTACAACGGTAATGGGTAAATCAGGTAATTAAAGATAAAAAATAAAATGATAAGGATTATAAAATTACCATAAAACTTGTCTTAATTTTATTCAATGATTCCATTTTATCCATACTCATACAAGATTTATTTATATGGACTTTTGTTTTCATTTGGATGTGATTATGATCTTTATAATATTTTATTTAAAGAAAAGTAAAAAATATCACTCTTTTTTTTAATAACTGTAATATTTTTAACATGAATATAAATAGAGGCTATGTCAAGTTATAAATATTATTTTAAAATATAAATTAGTTATCTTATTCATGGTATTTTATTTTTAATTTTTAGTGAACAAATAATTACCTTAAATGTCAACACAATGATGATGCGGTTATTATTCAAAAATAAAAGAAATTATATTTAAAATATTAAAAATTAGTATAATTTGAAATAATTAATGTGAAATATGAATTTTTAAACAAATATAACATTTTAGGTATGTATTAAAATATTTTATTTGAATCTAATTTGTTGTATTGATGTTATTTAAGTAAAAGTAAATGAATAATTCTAAAATTGACATTATTGATATTTTATGGGAATAATATTTTATTAAATGATATAAAATTTCTAAAAATAATATATTCAGAAAATTGATTATAATATTATTTAAAATATCATCCATGTTCCATTTATGGGCTGTTTTTTCAATTATAGTAACTATCTTGTCCCTCAAAGAGTAAAAAACCTTATTATCGTGGTAAGTGTGAAAAGGGTTAATAAACGGTTAAAACCAAAATATAAGGGTAAAAATGTGATCAAAACTTATGAAAAAATTATTGGATAAGATTATTTAGACTCATAATAATCTTATATTATAATATTTTCAATTTGGATCCATTTTTACATCAAAATTAATTTTTATTAAATTAATATTTTAATAAATTCCAAGAGTACTCCTCTCCCTTTCTTATAAAAGTTCACCACTTATTCTAATTTATTAACACTTAAAAAACCATTTGGTTCAGACAATATATTCCCAAATAACTTTATAAAATCTATCCCCACATTCTTTAGTCTTTATTTTGGTCATAATACCAATCTTATATGTCTTAAGGTTTTAAGAAATGGATATTTTCCAAAGAAGAGGTATAGTTTTTAATCACATGTTTTAGTTTTATTTATTCTTACACTAACTTAAAATATTCTTAAACCATGATAAAATAATAAAACTAGTATAATTCATATAATTAGATGTTATTATGTTAATTTAATAACCTATATCCATCTCCTCTTCCGTCAAATGGGAAACAAATCCATCATTCGTGTGTACGGTGGACAACCGCTTCGCGAACCGATGTAATTCATTTTCAATCACCGTCTATCAAGGATGAATTATAATGTTGCAATAAATTTTTATATACGATATTAATTACATATTTATCATTATTAAAAGATAATATATCACTTACCTTATTACCTTTCCATTCACTAAAAAATGATAACGTCGTTCATGCATACGTGTGGACTTCCACCTCCACCAAACGATGTGCTTCATTTTTTATCACCACATTACATGGATGATATATATAAGTATATTTAAAGAATTAATATTATATTTATTATATTATGATAATTATTTAAAGATAAAATAATACTTACTTTATTTACATAATGATCTTTAAAAAATAGAAATGTTACTCATGTATGTGTACGACTTACTGTCTTCATGATGTAAAATGTTCGTTTTTTCCGACCGTACTAAATGGTTGGATTTAAAAGTATAATTTATGTATAAAATGATAATTATTTGATTATTATTATTTTTTAGATTATGTAATTACCATATTCAACCTACTAAAGTCATTTTGGACTTATGAACTGAATATCGTCAAAACATCCTACGTGAACTTAAATGATTAAGTAATAGTTATAACATGATAATAAGTGAGATAAAAGCAATAATAAACTTGAAAAATTTTATTAATAAAATAAATAATTAACATAAGTTTATTATTAAGGAATGTAAATAAAGTACATGATGATTCAAACTCAAGGTAAGGGACTTTCTGTTAAAAATATCATTTAAAGTTACTTTCCAACTCTTTTTCTTCCATGTCCATATTTTTATTTATTTTATGGTTGTATTTATATTAAAATAAATGAATTATAAATGATATTTTATTTCTATTTCAAAGGTTTTTCAAAATTAATCTTTTTAAAAAAATTATTTTCTATACAAAAGACAAAAGTAATGTTATATTTTAATGTATACGGCGACAATGACTTTTTTTGACACTATAATTGTTATTTGATTTTTAGATTCCTTTTCATGATTCCATGTTTTCTTCAAAGAAAAAATCTCCTTACATATATTATGTTCATTTTCAAAAATGTTTTTAAAATTTAATTTATATATCATTATCTAAAAATGTTTTCTTATAGATACAAAGAACATTTTTATGATAAAACTTTTATGTATTTTGTTATATTTCATGGGCATTGTTTATGAGGATGGGTGGTTCTGTTAAAAATCGAGGTTGGGTGAGCTTGTTATATCTATCCAATTCATTTGGTAAAGGTATAGAGTTAACTAATTGGGTTTCTCTTAATATATTATGGGAATATACTGTGATGGTTATTCCAATTGTAATTGTGATGGTTATTTTATGTGTAACTGCGATGGTTATTCTATGTGTAACTGTAATGGTTATATCATTTTTAATAGTGATGAGAAAATGATCCCTCAATTAACCTATATGTTTATCTATGCTTGATATTTTTTTATGGGAATATTATGATTTATCAATGTAATATAATGATCTTATTTTTAAAGGAAAGTATATTTTACTTTTTAAGGGTGAAAAGTACAACTTTATAAAAAAAAGTTATTATGATTTTATCATGATTTAAAAGGAAACCTTGTTAGTTTTTTTCAATTAATATTTCTTATAAAAACTTTTATGAAAATCTTTGGGTGAAGAAGGTGATTTTTTGGGTAAGAACATTTTTATTTTGAGCTCAAATTTTATTTTAAAAAATAAATATTTTTATAAGTATTCATGGACTAACATTTTCTTAATTTCTTTATTTTTATTTCCCTTACTAGGATTTGTTTTTCTCATACCACATTTTAAAAAAAATCACAGGTTTTAAGGATGTTTAAGGGAAAATAATAAGTCAAGTTGAAAGTAATGAATTTTTTTCATGAAAAGAAAACATGTCTCATTTTAAAATTTTTATATTATGGGAAAATTGATACTAAATAAAAGTTTCCACTTTATATATATGTGTGGGTGGGTGGGTGGGTTTTTTATGTAAGATTTATGAACTAACTTTCTAAAAATATAAACCTAAAAGATATTTGGGAATTTAAGAAAGTTAATTCTAGTTTAAAGTCACTAGAATGTGTAATGTTTAAGGTTGGGTCCTTATACACGTCCATATTTCAAATTATATAACTTCAAAACAAATAAAAATGTTTTATATTTGGTACAATTGATATAAAATGGTCTCTTTGGATGGTTATTTAACTTCTAAAATAACTTTGGACAATCATGAAGGTAATATTCAATTTTCATTTTCATTTCTTACATATGATCTCCAATATCATGGTAGTATCATCCAAATTAGTATGTACATTTATATTTTCCCCATGTTTAGTCCAACCTTTATAGATCTTACCTATTCTGTGACAAATCAAATGTTCTTCCAACTCTTATAGACAAATTTTTCTTAAATAACATGAATGTAAGCATGAAAAAAGGATTTGAGAAGGGTTGTATGTGTAATCTATTGAAAACGTGATGAACACTTTGACTCTATCATCATACTCCTTTGTCATATGATTAACATTCATATATTTTTTATTCATATCCATCATATAGGGTTCAATAATATTCATTTAAAAAAATACACATAAGGTATTCATATAATGTATATAAACATTGATATGTAATCAAAGTTTCAGAATTTGAGTATATGCATGCTCTATTTTGGGAATTTTTACATAGCTTGAACTTGTTTAAGATCACTACTATAAATATAGTTCTTAATTTCGTCAAAAGATAAATTCTTTCCTTTTAACCCTCTTTTATTTGTTTTTTATTCTTTAAAACCCGTTATTTCAAATAGAAACCTCCTTGAGAGACAACTTAGGATAGATATATTTCATTCTTAAGTAAAAAAATATTTTGAGTATCCAAAACCTTTGGAAATAAAATTAATAATATGAATAAATCATGTAAATAAATCACATGTTAATAATTTTTATATAGATATATGTGTGTGTGTCTGTTAGGTAACAAGTAAATAATATTGTCTTTTCACTCTCTAAGTCCATATGGAGTAATCAGAATTAAAGGAATGTGTAATAAACATATGAGAGAAAATCATATGGAGAGTTAGACAATTGATTTCCATAAACACTCAATTATTAGAATATAACATACCTATATCAATCCTTATGGACACTGCATAAACCTGTAATCAGAATGAACTGGCTTAGGCCCAAAATACATAACCATTCCAAACCCCTAGCCACGTATACACCAAATATATATATATATATATATTTATATTTGTGTGTGTGTACATATATAAACATATATATATATATTCATATATAAAAAAATATTTCATATGTTCATGTGTGTGTCCATATATATTTTATAAATGCATATAGTAACAAAAAATTAAATCAAAATAGAAATAAATTATATATATGTGATTTTATTACGGGAGTTTTTTCTTATTAATTTTCAACAAAAATATTAACTTCATAGTTTCAATATCCTTTTCATATATAATTTTTCCACAAGTAACTATAAATATTCACAAGAAATTATACCAATAATATGTTAAGATCTACTAACAAACTTGAAAAATTAAAAACACTCAAATATTGAGTATCCAAACCCTTTATAAATCATAAATTGTGGTCATATGGCACATGCGTAGGGCACTACAGTATGCCAAGGGAAATGGGGGTCGTATAGTACATGTACAAGAAAAGAAGAAATAAAATGGTTAAAAAAAATGCAAGATCGACTAAAAATCGGTATAAAGAATCACATACCTTAGGTTTTGAAATCACCGATTCGTCTAAAAATTTAGAGGGGGAGTGGAGGAAAAGGTTCAGTTTTTTAGGAGCTTGAATGACGCAAGTGATGAGGTTCTCTGTTTAGGGTTGTATTCAAAAGATCAGAAGGGTTTTATCAGCATTTCCCAAAAAAATACTGATAAATATAGGTTTTATCAACACTGAAATAGAAAGTATTGATTAAACCTATATTTATCAGTGTTTTTTTTGAAATCATTGATAAAAAATATATAAAATAAATTAAAAAATATTAAATGAATATATATTAAAAATGAATAAATTATAAAAAAATTAAAAAATAAGTACATTATTAATGAATAAATAATCTTAAATGCACGAATGTTATAAATGAGTGAAAATTAATAACTAAAAATGAATACAGTTCAAAAATATTAAAAAATGAATAAGTTTTATTAATCATATAAATTATTAAAAAATTACAAAAGAATATATGTTAAAATGAAGACGAATACATATTAAATATGTACATTATAACCATATTAGAAACATTAAATGATAATGAATAAATATGTATAAATAAATATTAAAAATGGATAAATTACAAAAATATTAAATAAATTAATATTAAAAATGAATAAATTATAAAGAATAATTACAAAATAATTAACATTATTAGTGACTAAATAATACTAAATAATATTAAATAGATAAATGATAAAAAGGAGTAAATTTTCATAATTAAAAAATCAATAGATTGCAAAAATATTAAAAAAATCAATAAGTGTTATTAATTATATAGATTATTAAAAAAATAAAAAACAAATATATGTTAAAATGAAAATTAATACATATTAATTATATAAATCACAACCATATTTAAAATATTAAATTTTAATGAATAAACATGTATAAATTAATATTAAAAATGGATAAAATTGCAAAAATATTAAACAGATAAGAATTTAAAATGAATAAATTATAAAAAAATTTAAAAAATAATTAAGATTATTAATGAATAAATAATATTACAAATGAATAAATTTTAAAATTATTAAAAAGTAAAAAATATTTTATATTTAATAAAAATATAAAAATGAATAAAATTTACTAACTAAAAACATAATATATATTAAATATATTATGTTAATAAATAAAATTCTAAAATGATTATTAAAATTGAATAAATTATAGAAATATTATTTGTGTGTTTCTATATAAAATTGCATTAATTACCTATATATGTGTGTGAAATTAATGTAACACAAGTTTTATATATGTTAAATTGAAACAATAAATGACATTTAATTAAACATCCATTACTCGAAACTAATTAGTCAAAATTTCTAATTAATATTAATTTTTAATTATAAACCATTTTTTACTAAATATATGAATTTTTAAATGTAAATATATATTTTGTATGATATAAAAAATATTTATGAAAATATTATATATATTGACATATATATATATATATATTTAAAATATTAAATATATTAATGAATAATTTTGTACAAAAACACAAAAAATGATAAAATTAAAAAAATATTAAATGAATAAATATTTAAAATAAATAAATTATAAAATAAGTTAAAAAATAATTAACATTATTAATGAATAAATAATACTAAATAATATTAAATAGATGAATATTAAAAAATAATGAAATATAATAATTAAAAAAATAAAATTATTGTAAAAATATTTAAAAAAATTAGTAAGTGTTATTAATTATATAGATTATTAAAAAATTAAAAAAGAATATATGTTAAAATGAAAATGAATACATATTGATTATATAAATTAAAATCATATTTATTTTTTAAAAAAACTCCAGGATCGAAGCCCCTTTATTAGAAACAAAAAAAAGAAAATAGGATGAGGTCAAACAAAGAAAAACTTCCCTCATATAAAAAAGACCGGTCACAGACCAATTTTTTTCATAATCTTAGCCTCAGCACCCCAGATTTCATTATGTAAATCCCCCCAATTAATTCTTCTATGACCACAACTTAATCCTCTAGGATTTCAACCTATTATCCAATTTTTTACATTTCCAATGTCTATATGGGTCTCATGATCTCTTCGAGTAACTCTCCACAACATCAGCTTGTATCTCCTTTCGCTTAGAGAGGTCATAAAGTGAGGAATACTCACTACCGCTATCCTTCCTCAATAGGGTCTGATCACTCATCATGACCAATATCTCACCACCTTTATCCTTCCTCATTGGAATCTAGGTCTCATAAGAGTCTGTCTGGGCCTCATCTTCCCTGGAGTGGTCTTCAAGATCGTTAATTGAGTTAAGAACTTCAAAGAGATTGGATGTAGACACATGTTCCCTAATAATGTTTACATGTGTGGAAGCCTAACCACTAGAAATGACCAGTGCTCATTCTCACCTTCCAATTCATCAATAACCTATATGATTTTTTGTATTGAAGGTCCAGAAGTATTAGCTTTCTGATATGACATAAGAGAAGAGTGTGCTCTACCTACTGAGGCATTTATCTCAGGGGTGTTGGAAGGTCCATAAATAGCCACCCCAGCCTGTTTGTCCCTAGAGACATTTGTATGGGCTTCTTGTTCAGAAGATTTACCATCCAAGAGGTGTTTTGAAACACCCTTCAGGTCAGTAGGTATACTATTAGCCTCCTTGACCAAAAGACTAGACTATCCAGTGGATAGCCCAACAAGATAACGACCATTTGCTACCTATATCATGTAAGCGGCAATAAAAGGAATAACCAAGGTATTTGTCCCTTTAGAAGAAGGTGGAGACTAATATATCTTAATGTTAGAGCCTTTATGTATGTGTGTGCATGTGTTTCTATATAAAATTTCATTAATTGCGTATGTGTGTGCGTAAAATTAATCTACACAAGTTTGATATATGTTAAATTTAAAAAATAAATGACATTTTATTAAATATTCATCACTCGATACATATTAGTCAATATTTTTAATTAATATTAATTTTTAATTATAAACTATTGTTCGCTAAATATATGACTTATTTAAGGGAAATACATATTTTTATTATATAAATCTTATTTAAGGTAATATTATATATATTGATATATATATATATATATTAATGAATAATTATGTATAAAAACATAAAAAATGAATCAATTACAAAAATATTAAATGGATAAATATTTAAAATTAATAAATTATAAAAAAGGTAAAATAACACTTAATATTATTAATGAATAAATAATATTAAATGAATGAATGTTAAAAATGAGGGAAATTTAATTAAAAGATGAATATATGTTCAAATTAAAATGAATACATATATTAATTATTTAAATGAAATTGTATTAAAAACATTAAATATTAATAAATAAATATAAATAAATGTTAAAAATGAATAAAATTACAAAAATATTAAACAAATTAAAATAAAAAATGAATAAAACACAAAACAAATTACAAAAAATATTATTGAAATAAATAATATTATTAATAAGTAAATTTTAATATGTATATATATATATATTAATTAAAAATTAATAAATAGTATTGATTAAATATAAATATAAAAAATGCATGAAATTTAATAATTAACAACATAATATATTAAAAATTAAATATAAATAAATAAAAATATAAAATGATAATATTAACAATTTATTATTTGTGTATGTTTGTCTCCATAAAAATTGAATTATTTTTTTATATGTACATGTTGAATTATCATATGATATATTAAGTGTAATATTTTTAGTTAATTTTTTTAATTAATAATTAAATATGTATTATTTGATATATATGTCAAATTTAAAAAACATATGACATTGATAAAACAAAATATTATTAAATGTATGTTAATATTAATTAGTTAGTATTTTTAACAATATTAAATTTTAATTAAATTATAAACCATTTTTCACTAAATATATGACATATAAATGTGATTTATAATACATATTTAGTATTGTATAAATAATATTTAAGAAAATTATATATATATATATATATATCAATATATATTTATATTTGAAATGTGATTTTTAGTAATATATACTTTTTATGTTATATTCCATTTTTAATCAAATATCTCATATATCAAGATCCATTCACTTTTCACCCGAGGTTGTTGACAGCATGCGCCCCATATCCCGGGGACATTGCCAGCCTACACCTGAGGTCATTGCCAGCCTAATGAGGTTATTATCAGCATGTGTCTCGTGTTGCATCCTGAGGTCATCACCAGTCTATGCCCTGTATCCCGAGGTCATTGTCAGCTCCCTATATCCTGAGTTCATCGTCATCCTATGCTCAAGGTCATCATCAACCTGCTCCCTGCATCTTCAGGTCATTTTCAGCCAACACCTGATCGCAGCCCCCTCCATCGGGTCAGGCCCCCTGTTACTGAGCCATAGTAAGTTGTGGTTATCCCCAGACTTTGTCCTACATTACTCCATCACTAGCCCCGTTTTTGTTCGTTGTTGTTGGGGTCCCATACCCCCCCCCTGATAGACTTCATTGTCATCCTGTGATAATGTCGTCGGCTCATGAAAACATCATTGACAGTGACACAAAACAATATGATCTACCCTTGGGAAAAATCCAAGGCCAAAACCCTTTCCCAAATTAAGCATGTACCTGGTTTGGGCTTTTCAAGCTTCCATGCCTCATTGTTACTTGATCGCAAAGGCGGTCACCTTCAAAGAGTATTCTATCACTTATCATTCATTTTCCTTTAGATACCATTCCATCTTTTATCATTCCATCAACCACAAGAATCATCCACGAATCACCATGAATCACAATCTTCATGGTTCGATCGGCCTCAAACACCGCATCAATGATATTGAGTCTTCTAGCGTCATCATAGGTACAATAGTCATCATCAACTAAGATACTGCTAAATTTGGCCTGAGTGTGCTGCAAATATCTCATAGTGACCAATGATCTCATCTTCAAAGTTTCTTCTTGTGAAGAGTGGTGTCAAACAATGATCATTAGAGCAATCACCATGAAATTAAAGAGAGTGGAACTCTTCATTCAAGAGAGAGAAGCTCTCCATCCTCTCTTTATAAAATTAATAATTAGTAATATAATTAATAATTAGTAATTTTATATATTTATTAATTATTAATTGTATATAATTAATAATTATTATTTATATAATTAATAAGTAATATTAATTAATAATTAAATAATGGATAATAGTTAACAATTAATAATAATTAATAATTAATTATAATTATTAAAAAATATAATTAATTAATTATTCATTACTCATTATAAATAATTATTAATAATAATAATTATTTATTAGTTATTATTATATAATAATAATTATTATTAATTAGTAATTATTATTATTTATTATTATTTATTACTATTTATTAATAATTATTATATAATTATTATTATTACTAATTATTATTAATTATTAGTTAATATTGATTATTAAATATATAAAAAATTATATCATTTGACACTCATCTATACTATATTCCAAAATAAAGAAAAACCTATACTATAAAATTCTAAAAAAACTCATTTCTAAAATTTTCCACACATATATATACACCCAAAAACAAAACAAAAAAGAAATAATTTTTTTAAATAGTATTTTATATACTATTTTAATTTATATATACTTACATACATAATTAAAATTAATTAAAACCGTTTTTTTAAAAAAATGCAGAGAACATCAAATGAATTGATGTTCTCCTCCTTGATAGATGAGCATCAATTCGTTTTATGCTCGAGCATCCCAAATTCAAAAAAAAACCTAAACCATAAAATTTTAAAAAAAAAACTTCTTTTTAAAAAATTTCTCAAAGGATTTGTGTTATGTATGAGAGAGGGAGGATCTTGTAATGTACCTGGTGGGATTCTCAAAGTAGGGGAAAGTTCTAAAGGAGATTCTAGGGCTAATGTGGATGTCAGCATGCCCCCTCTAGAGGTCCTCATGGAATCATGACATGTCACCTCTTTTAAAACTTTCTCTCTATTATGGATAGTAAAGGTGTTGGAATTGTTGTTGTTGTTTTATTTTAGGACAATGATGTTGATTTTTTTACCCATACAATGGTAAAAAATATTTTCGGAAAGTACCTAAATCAGGAAACTATTTTCAGATCTATGGATTTTTTTGGGTGGACAAGCATAAAAGGGCGGGCATTATCTTGGACAATGTCTTCCTCAAATTTTATTTCAATAATGTGCTTTCTAGGAAAGTTCACTCCTTCTATGTTTTTTTAATATATATTTTTTGTTTCATTTATAAATTTATAAATAAAACTCAAAACATTATTTAACTATTTTTATTTCGATATTACTTTCAATTAAAGTATTCTGAAAATATTGAACAAAATCTTAATGATTCCCCATTTTATAAGGGTGTTCCTCTTCGCATATTTTCTAGATTTTTTTATGTGGGATAAAAAAACCAATTTTCCATCAATAAATGAATAACAAATTTGTTATAATAACACATTAATGATAACAAATAATTAATCAAAACACATTATTAGTAATTGATTATTATTTAACAATGCAATTACTAGTAATTAATAATATAATTATTTTTATATTAAAAAATAATTAGTTATAATTAATAATAATAGATAAAGTTATTTATTATTTTAATAATAATGTAATTAAAAAATAATAATAATGTAATTATTAATATAAAATAATAATTAATAATATTAATTAATATTATTATTAATGTTATTACTAAACAAAAATGTTTTTGTAATGTAATTTTTTTGTTTATCATATTTATGATTTAAAATAATATTATTATTAATTAAATATGGTAACATGTTCACTCATATACTAAGAAAATAATTTTATTCAAGGACTTGACCATAAATAATAATGTCAGGCTAATAAAGTCGTGATAATAAGAAAGACTTGATAATAAATTCATTATAATAAAGTCAGGATAATAAATTTATAATGATATTATTATTATTAATAAAGTCATGACCCATAAGTCTAAGGATCCAAAAATAAAAGATAATAAATTTATTATAATTATTAATAGATAATAAATTCATGGTAATTAATTCATGATAAAATGTCATGATAATAAAGTCATGATGATTATTATTAATGATCTAATGTAACTTGATTACAATTAATGATATAAATATTTGTATTATTATTAAATATTATTAATTATTAATATAATCTTATTAATTATGACTTTAAAAATATTAATTATATAATTAATTATTATTATCATCATTAATAAATAGAAAAAATTAATTATTTTTAATTATTTATTTATTTTATATTATAATTATTATGTATTATATTTTTATTGATACTTAATATTTTCTATTTATAATTTTTCTGAAAGTTTTTTTATTTTCAATTATTTAATATATATTAAGTGCATGTCTTGAATTTTTTTATAATCAAATAATAATTTATTTTCCTTTAAATTTACCTACTTCTTTTAATGTTGAAATATATATTTTTGAAACAATAAATTTTTAATCATCTATATTATTTTCTATCTATTATTTTGATCAAAATATTTTTTATTTTTTATTATTTTTTATTTTTTAGTCTATGTTGTAAATTTTATTTTGATTATACTTATAGTTTTTTTATAAGTTTTCAAAGTTGCTCACTTGAAACACAAAAAACTTATTACATTTTAAGTATGTAACTTTGGAAGAATATAAAATATAAAGTATAAGTGAAATCTAAATGAAACATAACACATATACTAAACAAAAAAAATAGTTTAAAATAAAAAATCATAAAATATAATAAACTAAAATTAATTTACACGACACAAACATTATTAATGAAAAACATAATATTTACATTTCAAAAAAATTATGCACATAAAATATGGTATAAATAACATCTAACTGAAATTTAAAACATTTATTGTACAAATAAAAATTAATTAAAAATAAAATGAATTACAAAAAAATAATAAACAAAAAAAATTAATTTACACAAAAAAATTTATCTATAAAAAAAATTACAGTACAAATGTTGTTTTTTGAAACAACAATATTTTGTACCATTGATATTATTTTTCATTAATTATTTGTATGATTTTTTTTATTTTCAATTATTTTTTATATGTGTAATTAGTGTGTCATATTTCATTTAGATTGTATTTATACTTTATAATTTATCATATTTCAAATTCACCTATGCAAAACAATGTTATATATCAATTGGGTGATTTTGAAGGCATATAAATTTAAAAAGTATAAATAAAATCAAAGTGAAATTTGACACACTAAATAAACATATAAAATCTAAATTAAATAAAAATAATTTCATAAATATAATAAATAGAAACTAATTTACATGACACAAACATTATTAATTAAAAACATAATATTTACACTTCAAAAAATTTATGCACATAAAATATAGTATAAATAAAATCTAAATTAAATATAAAACATTGATTGTATAAATAAAAATTAATTGAAAATAAAATTAATTCTAAAAAAATAATAAATAAAAGAAATTAATTCTTATAAAAAATGTTAACTATAAAGAAAAATTAGAGGTACAAATGTTATGTTTTAAAACAATAATATTTTGTGTCATTGAAATTATTTTTCAATAATTTTTTTATGAAATTATTTTTATTTTCAATTATTTATTATATTCTTAGTCAGTTTGTCAAATTTCATTTATATTTTATTTATACTTTACAATTTATAGGCTTTCAAAATCACATCCCTAAAACATTATTATATTTCAAGTAGGTTAATTTTAAGGTGTATAAATTATGAAGTATAAATATAGTCTAAATATAAATAGGAACACTAAATAAAAATATAAAAAATTGACAATAAAAATAATTTCATAAATATAATAAAGAGAAACTAATTTACACCATACAAAATTTCTTGTTTTAAAACATAACATGTACACTATAAAAAATTTATGGACATATTTCTAAATTATTTAAATAAAAAATTAATATTTTCTACTTATTAATAATAATAAATATTATTAATACTAATTATATTATTATTAAAGTAATAATTATTAATATTATATTAATAATTAATAATATTTTCTCATGGGGTCTATGCTCGAGACCTCCTCTCAAGGGAGATTCCATGGTGATTAAGGACCTTAGGGTTCACTCATGGAATTTCTAAAGGATGATGTAGTTGAGATGGAGAAACTCCTTACTGGAGGTTTCTATTTTTTTGGAAGGGTTAAGGATCGGGAAGAAAAAGATGCAACTATAAGGCCCCAGCCTTAAACCTTACTTAATTATTGAATTAAATGAATAATTCACATTGAGGATCTTTTCAGGTTTAGAGTTTTAGAGAATTAGGACATGACTATTACATCTCAAAAGATTACAAAGTAGAAACTTCTACTAAGTTTCCATAAAATAAAAACTCTTAAAAAGAAACATGTCTAGTTCCATGTTTTAGGTAGCATGACTTTCCCTTGATCCCATCCTTGACCCTATTCCGCGCTAAGTCCTGTGAAAAACATTTCAAAAACATGGGATGAGCATAAAAAGCTCAGTAAG
Source organism: Viscum album (assembly GCA_963277665.1). Lineage (NCBI taxonomy): Eukaryota > Viridiplantae > Streptophyta > Magnoliopsida > Santalales > Viscaceae > Viscum > Viscum album. Next base: position 1,082,473,737 of record OY728132.1, read on the forward strand.
GGATACACAAAGAATGAAAACTGTTAGTTTTTCAAAACAACAAGTAAACCATGTATACTTTATCAAAGTAATAACTTTCACCTTTTAGAAGTAGTAAAAAAACTCTTCAATGAATAAAAGATCATTAATTACCCTTTTGTAACCAAAATATTACCATAAATCCCATATAAAGAACACATAACATAAAAAAGGTAACTTGGGACATAAACATACTTAAATGAAATAACCATACGGTCGACTTCCACACATACTTAATGGAATATCCATACGGCCGACTTCCACACATACTTAATGGAATAGCCATACGGCCAACTTCCATACTCAATGCATTGGAGGTTATAACGTAACCACCCGTCCTGGTATTCACAGCATCACCCATCATATGGTTTATCACGTAACCACCCGTAAAATGTCCAAGTACCAATATAAAATCATAAAACATAAATCAAATATAATGGAAAGAAAACATCTCCACACTTTGATCACAATATATCACATAAATATATTGACATAACAAATCCATTATAAAAAACCATTTTCAATACCAAAATACATAAAATAGTATATGGTATTTATTTCATTTTAAAAACATTACGGCTTGTTGAGGAAGCCAAAGACCAAATAATACTCATAGCCGCGGAAAAGGTCGTTGTCACCGCGTACGTTAAAAGAAACATTCCTTTTGTCGTTTTGTAAAACGCTTCATAGAAAGAGATTCCTTTTGTATAAAAGTAAAAGTCAAAGGGGTTTATACACCGTATAAAATAAAGTTGTGTATAAAACAAAATATGCCTCAATGAAAGGAGATTGAGACGAATTCCCTTACAAAGTTGGTATCCTTAGATTAAGGATAAATCAATTACATGATTATGTGTGAAAAATACTAATACACAAAATATAAGTGGATATTAAGTGTAAAAAAATCAGAGGTCATTCACACATAATCATGGAAAAACAAAACCAATGACATAGATATTTAACCCAATGAAGTGATATTGAGTTATGATTTCCGATACAAGTCCATCTAAATGACATAAAAATTTATCAATGAGATGATTATGTGTAGAAATAGTATATCCACAAAAAGGTTTGTGGAAACTACAACATAGAGATTCCACACATAATCTTGGCATAATAAAATTAATAATTAGAGGTTTAACCCAAAGAATTGAAAGTGGGTTAAGAAGTTCCCTTACAGAAATTCAACAGTCTAACAGCGTCACTTCAAAACTCATAAAATGAGTTGATGAGAGATAAAAAGGGTATCTCATCACTTGGACATAAAATTTACATTAATAAGGATATAGAAGAACATATCCCAACATAATATTATGTGAATTAAAAGACATAACAAAAGAAGTATTTTAAAAAGAGGAGGGTGAAAGGTTCCCTTACCGACTTGGGTAACTTTCAAAACGTACACCCGATTGAAGAAGGGTCATACAATGAATATGTAAGTACCCATAAATGAAATTATATTAAACAAAGAGTATAATAATGGTAAGTACATACACTACTAAAAGGAAATGGTGGAAAATGTAGCATAAATCTCATGGGAATAAAAGTGAGATTAAAAATCCCTTACGAAAACTCGACAGCCTAACGACGCCACTTAAAACTTCCAAAAATGGATTGATGAGATCAAATAGGGTATCTCATAATATTATAATAAAATATACAGAAATAGGAATATAAAAGAAAATCCCCCATCATAACAAATAGGAGCTTAAAAGAAGTAACATAAATGAGAGTACTTAAAAAAAGAGAGAGGTTAGCTCTCTTACGAAAATTCGGCAGCCTAACGGCGCCACTCAAAACTTCCAAAATGGATTGATGAGAGAAAATAGGGTATCTTACCATTTGAACATAAAACTTAAAATAGTATTAATATAAAAGAACATCCCAATCATAATAAAGATGATCTTAAAAGGAATGACATAAAAGAGTGCACTTAAAAAGAAAGGGAGGAGTAGGATCCCTTACCTTGGGTCCGACTTGACTTGATCGTTCTTTAATCTCTTGAATAATAAACTTGAGTTAATTTATACTTCCTTAAGAACCTTTTTCAAGTTCATTATTCCTTTTATATCACTTATTACCATCTCATGAACTCTATTTAATTATTTTAGTTAATAACGGTCGTTTAAACGATCATTGGTACTTGAGTCAAAATATGCTCTTTATAATTACAAGTTGTTCTTGTATCCATTATATCCAGGGTTATAATCATGATGTATATATCATATATATCTAGTACATAATAATTTTATACTATTCTATAGCATTTGGAGTTAAAAAATTAAAAGCACCGTTCATGGAGACGGTAGGTCGTACGTACGCATGAACGCTACATTCATTTCTTTGCCATATTAATGGAATTAAAACAAAATGAGATATATATATATATGTGTGTGTGTGTGTTATAATTCCAGAATTATATCCATAATTTAGATGTAATATATTACATATATATTCATTATATATATGTACTTATAATAGTACATAACATTTTGAGATAAGAAATTAAATGTACCGTTCATGGAGACGGTAAGTCATACGTTCGCATGAATGCTACTTCCATTTATATTTCATATTTAATGGAATTAAACCATAATGATACATAATAGTATTTTAATTCCAGTATGGTATCATATATAATATCATTAAATATATCCTTTATACGTACCACATATGGTATTAACGAATCAAATCACGTTGAGGGGGCGGTAGTCCGCACTTCCTTAAATGAAGATATCGTGTTTACTCATAATGGAAACCATAAAGGTATGACATAAATGAAAAATAAATAAGCTTAAGTAAAACATAAACATATTATATATCATATATAAATATATTGTAATCTTAATGGCCACTTTGAACATGTTAGAATAATGTTGAACAATCATCGTTTCGTGAGGCAGAAAATCGCCAACCACAGAAACAGTATGTTCTTTAACCATTAGACGAAGGTGTGTGTAAGTTTAGCTATAATAATTATTATAAAAACATCCTAGTATATTTAATATACCGGATTTGTTACAAAAGAAATTAATAAAAAGAGTTTAGGGGGTTGGAGAAGCAAAATAAAACAAAAGGACACAAGTAAAGACATTACCTTAAAATCGGGTAACTCCCTTTGGTTTGAGCTCAAAGGCTTCCTTGGGAAGACTTCTGCCCAAATTGAGGCTTCAAGGAGTTATAGAGGTATTTTTAGAGACAAAATGGGCAGGGGTTGTCCGATCCAAAGGCTTTTGGAGTGTGGGTAAGGAGGTAGAGGTGGGAGCCTTTTATAAGAGGAGAGGAGGGGCACTCTTGGAAAGTAAGGAAATGATACTTTATTTTAGAATGAGTTTCGGATTTTAATGGTCCCAAATTGATGTGTTTCAAGGATAAGGTGATAAGGGTTCGAAATCCACTCATCCAATAGGTTTTGGACATGTGTAGGTCTTAGATATTACATTATCTTTCCATTTTATTTAAATCATTAAATAATGAGGCCATCGCTGCATCATCATGATGTCATAAATAATTTAATTTATTTAATGTCTAAAAATTATAAAAAAAATACTATGATATAGGAAATCGTTTTATCTTTCCAATGACTATTTATAGTAAAAAATCGGACTTTTATAACCCCATGTAAAAATTGTTTTAGTAAAACATTTCATGTTTGTGTCATTTTTACTTTAACATTAAATAAAAGGTATTTATATCATTTTCCAACCAAAGTGGCTCCATGGGGTCCCCAAGTTGACCCATGGATTGTCTTGGTCGGACATGACACATAAAATGAGGGTAGGACATGTGTCTAGGTCATTTCATTTTATTAAAACATTATTTTTACCTTAAACTGCACTAATTACCTCTAATCACGATTAAAAACTTAATAAGTTACTATTCTCCAAAAAATTATTTTAATCTCATTGAACCGCATTTTAATTCTTAATGACAACCATGTATGTCTGATTTTAGAAATTCAAAACACAAAGATGGTAAAATTTCATTTAAACGGAAAATCAGTTTTTATAAGTACCACTTAGTGGTTTCACTATTCATCAAAAATTGAAGTTTTTCAGAAAATTACCAAAAGTTCACCCTAAGCTATATTTGATATTCCGAATTCAAAAATGATGTCTATTTTAGAAAATTCAAAACATATAAGTTTCATTAATTAATTTAATAATTAATTCCCGCTGTCAAAACAAATAGCGTGTTTTTATGAAAAAAAAGTATCAAAAGATTGACACTAGTTTAAGTCTGATTTCAAAGTGAAATTAATTCCAACGACCACTATTTGATTAAATGGTAAAAATATACTCTAATTTAACTTTAAAACAAATTCAAAAGATAATCTAATCATATAAATAAATATGATTAAAAGAGGTTTTGAATTAAAATACAACATTTTTCACTATTCATTAAAAATTGAACTTTTTCGGAAAAATACCAAAAATTTACACAAAGTAAATTTTGATGTCCCGATTCTAAATAAGAATTTTATTTTTTCAAATATAACACATAAAATTTTCAAAAAGTGGATTTAAAAGAGGTTCGCCATCAAAAGGCGGTTAATCGACCTTTTAAAGAATATTAGAATGTTTACGCTTAAAATTGGATTCATTCACATTTTTAATCCTCTAACATTTATTGTAAAAAGTAAAAATATTTGACAAACATATATAATCATTTTTTATTTAGTTCTATTCATTCCCGCCATCACAACAGCTAGGCGTTAACTACCATTTAAAATAATATTATTTTATTATTAGAGTGCAACGTAAGATTCCCAAGAAACTCGTTGTTGTGTGTTGGGTACGTCATCGAGCATAGCATCCCCTTTAAAGTAATATTAATATTTTATTCACAAATATGGATTAATATAAAAATTTCATATTCTTTATTTACATGGGGTGTTACATCCTTCCCCCCTTTTGGGAATTTCATCCTCGCAATTTTAAAATTGGGCATGGAAACATCCTTGAAAGTCCCACATCGGAACAAGAGTCGGTAAAACAATCACTTTAAAATAAAGAAAGATAAGTACAAAGGTCACCCAAGTTAACCCATACTAGGATTCCAAGTATGAAAATATGGACATGGAGGAAAAAACAAAGGGTCATGTTCTGATGGAGAGTGATAGTAAACATGTCTAGGAGAAAGTTAACCATAAGAAAATCACAAACTTGTGATGGGTTAAACGGTATTCGATTACCCAGTAGGAAAAGTTAATAGACAACATTTTTGTTTTAAGTTACTTTTTATTGAGGAATTTATTCATAAGGAAACATAATCACTTATCATGTTGACTTTCAACTTTTATTAGATTCCTTACACAAACTCATATTTTCTCCAAAAGACGAGTATTTAGGAAGACTTGTTCACATTAAGAGTACTATAATCAACTTCTAGAGAATCACCTAATCCACAAAAGAGAACTATATACTTCCCATATCTTTAGACTTTGGCCAAAACCAAAACCAAAAAGGTTAGTACAATGTCAGATAATACAGAAAAGGATAACCCTTTATAAAAAGAAAATCTATTCTTAATCTCCAAAATTTGTCCAACAAAACCCAAAGTTCAACGAGGACCATTTGATAAACAATTTGTCTATAAAATTATTCAAAGTAAACCAAACTAAGATTGAAACCCAAATATTTGAAGGACCTAGCCACATAGTCTTCCAAGGTACAAATTAACTTTTATCTCCAAATAACATCAGTTTCTCTTAAATTCTAATATTGAAAAGTAATTAACCTAATCACATATCCTCGATGATAGGTTAATCATTTCCATAGATAACCCAAAATAAACTTAATATTGATTCCTGAAATCATCTAACTAAAAATAATCAGTAAAACTAGCCAGGGACTTCACGTAGTCCAGTGGTGGGCGATAAATACCAGTTGCACTTTGGTTGTGGGTTCGATTCCCGTAGCTTTGTCTGACGCGACGGGTTGTCACATGGTCTGCGTGTTGTCCTTTTTCAAAAACTATATAATTCTTAAAACATTCCCCAAAACGAGACAAAATCTTCAAAAATGATCATAAAATATTTTAACCTCAAGTTTATCTCATTCCTTTCATTTTCCATCATAACATATAATAACCCATAATTACCTCAAAAGTAAGGATCATATAAACTCTAATGGTTACCTTTATAATTATTACCTGAACTTCCACATTGATTGGTCATCTTGTACATGATGCATTACAGATCATACCAAGGTTCAAGTGGTTTATCATGACTCCTTGATATTTGGTTTAGAACAACCACGAGTTTCCTCATTGAATCCCCCATTTTATCTAGTATCTTAACCAGAGAACCACCACAGTTTCCTTCAAATCTGTTGTCTCTTTGGTGCCTGCTAGATCCATCCATTCACTAAAAATAGAAATATCAGTGTGAGTATATCAACAAAACCATCATGTACAAATGAGTAAGGTAAACACTAAGATATACTTATGCATTCACTTTATCTAAAACCATGAATCTTTTTGAAATCCTAACCATTATGGTAATGTCACTTATGCTTAGAGGATACCCTAACCTCTAAAGTTATCTAAACCGACCTTTGATACCAACTATAAGGCCACAGCCTTAAACCTTACATAATTATTGAGTTAAATGAATAATTCACATTGAGGATCTTTTCAGGTTTAGAGTTTTAGAGAATTAGGACATTACTATTACATCTCAAAAGATTACAAAGTACAAAATTCTACTAAGTTTTCATAAAATAAAAACTCTTAAAAAGAAACATGTCTAGTTCTATGTTTTAGGTAGCATGACTTTCCCTTGATATCATCCTTGACCCTATTCCGCGTTAAGTCCTATGAAAAACATTTCAAAAACTTGGGATGAGCATAAAAAGCTCAGTAAGGGATACACAAAGAATTAAAACTGTTAGTTTTTCAAAACAACAAGTAAACCATGTATACTTTATCAAAGTAATACCTTTCACCTTTTAGAAGTATTAAAAAAACTCTTCATTGAATAAAAGATCATTACTTACCCTTTTGTAACCAAAAGATTACCATAAATCCCATATAAAGAACACATAACATAAAAAGGTAACTTGGGACATAAACATACTTAAATGGAATAACCATACGGTCGACTTCCACACATACTTAATGGAATAGCCATACGGCCGACTTCCACACATACTTAATGGAATAGCCATACGGCCAACTTCCATACCCAATGCATTGGAGGTTATAACGTAACCACCCGTCCTGGTATTCACGGCACCACCCATCATATGGTTTATCACGTAACCACCCATACAATGTCCAAGTACCAATATAAAATCATAAAACATAAAACAAATATAATGGAAAGAAAACATCTCCACACTTTGATCACAATACATAACATAAATATATTGACATAACAAATACATTATAAAAAAACATTTTCAATACCAAAATACATAAAATATTATATGGTATTTATTTCATTTTAAAAACATTATGGCTTGTTGAGGAATCCAAAGACCAAATAATACTCGTGGCGGTGGAAAAGGTCGTTGTCACCACGTACGTTAAAAGAAAAATTCCTTTTTGTCATTTTGTAAAACGCTTTGTAGAAAAAGATTACTTTTGTATAAAAGTAAAATTCAAAGGGTTTTATACACCGTATAAAATAAAGTTGTGTATAAAACTAAATATGCCTCAATGAAAGGAGGTTGAGATGAAGTCCCTTACAAAGTCGGTATCCTTAGATTAAGGATAAATCAATTACATGATTATGTGTGAAAAATACGAATACACAAAATATAAGTGGATATTAAGTGTAAAACAATCATAGGTCATTCACACATAATCATGTAAAAACAAAACCAATGACATAGATATTTAACTCAATGAAATGAGATTGAGTTATGATTTCCGATACAAGTCCGTCTAAATGACATAAGAATTTATCAATGAGATGATTATGTGTAGAAATAGTATATCCACAAAAAGGTTTGTGGAAACTACAACATAGAGATTCCACACATAATCTTGTCATAATAAAATCAAGAATTAGAGATTTAACCCAAATAATCGAAAGTGGGTTAAGAAGTTCCCTTACAGAAATTCAACAGTCTAACGGCGTCACTTCAAAACTCATAAAATGAGTTGATGAGAGATAAAAAGGGTATCTCATCACTTGGACATAAAATTTACATTAATAAGGATATATAATAACATATCCCAACATAATAGTATGTGAATTAAAAGACATAACAAAAGAAGTCTTTTAAAAATAGGAGGGTGAAAGGTTCCCTTACCGACTTGGGTAACTTTCAAAACATACACCCCATTGAAGAAGGGTCACACAATGAATATGTAAGTACCCATAAATGAAATTATATTACACAAAGAGTATAATAATGGGAAGTACATACACCACTCAAAGGAAATGGGGGCAAATGTAGCATAAATCTCATGGGAATAAAAGTGAGATGAAAAATCCCTTACGAAAACTCGGCAGCCTAACGGCGCCACTTAAAACTTCCAAAAATGGATTGATGAGATCAAATAGGGTATCTCATAATATTAAAATAAAATGTACAGAAATAGGAATATAAAAGAACATCCCCCATCATAACAAAGAGGAGCTTAAAAGAAGTGACATAAATGGGAGTACTTAAAAAAAGAGAGAGGTTATGTCTCTTACGAAAATTTGGCAGCCTAACGGCGCCACTCAAAACTTCCAAAATGGATTGATGAGAGAAAATAGGGTCTCTCACCATATGAACATAAAAAGTACAGTAGGAGTAATATAAAAGAACATCCCAATCATAATAAATATGATCTTAAAAGGAATGACATAAAAGAGTGTACTTAAAAAGAAAGGGAGGAGTAGGATCCCTTACCTCGGGTCCGACTTGACTCGATCGTTCTTTAATCTCCTGAATAATAAACTTGAGTTAATTTATACTTCCTTAAGAGCCTTTTTCAAGTTCATTATTCCTTTTATATCACTTATTACCATGTCATGAACACTATGTAATTATTTTAGTTAATAACAGTCGTTTAAACGATCATTGGTACTTGAGTCAAAATATGCTCATTATAATTACAAGTTGTTCATGTATCCATTATATACAGGGTTATAATCATGATGTATATATCATATATATCATATATATCTAGTAAATATTCATTTTATAATATTCAATAGCATTTGGAGTTAAAAAATTAAAAGCACCGTTCATGGAGACGGTAGGTCGTACGTACGCATGAACGCTACTTTCATTTCTTTGTCATATTAATGGAATTAAAACAAAATGAGATATATATATATATGTTATAATTCCAGAATTATATCCATAATTTAGATATAATATATTACATATATATCCATTATATATATGTACTTATAATAGTACATAACATTTTGAGATAAGAAATGAAATGTACCGTTCATGCAGACGGTAAGCCGTACGTACGCATGAATGCTACTTCCATTTCTATTTCATATTTAATGGAATTAAAACATAATGATACATAATATTATTTTAAATACAGTATGGTATCATATATAATATCATTAAATATATCCTTTATACGTACCACATATGGTGTTAACGAATCAAATCACTTTGAGGGGGCGGTAGTCCGCACTTCCTTAAATGAAGATATCACGTTTACCCATAATGGAAACCATAAATGTATGACATAAATGAAAAATACAGAAGCTTAAGTAAAACATAAACATATTATATATCATATATAAATATAGTGTCATCTTAATGGCCACCTTTGAAGGTGTTAGAATAATGTTGAATAATCATCGTTTCGTGAGGCAGAAAATAACCAACCACAGAAACAGTATGTTCTTTAACCATTAGACAAAGTTGTGTGTAAGTGTAGATAAAATACTTCTTATAACAACATCCTATTATATTTAAGATACTGTATTTGTTACAATAGAAATAAATAAAAATATTTTAGGGGGTTGGAGAATCAAAATAAAACAAAAGGACACAAGTGAAGACATTACCTTAAAATCGGGTAACTCCCTTTGGTTTGAGATCAAAGGCTTCCTTGGGAAGACTTCTGCCCAAAGTTAGGCTTCAAGGAGTTATAGAGGGATGTGTAGAGACAAAATGGGCAGGGTTTTGCCAAACCAAAGGCTTTTGGAGTGTGGTTAAGGAGGTAGAGGTGGGGGCCTTTTATAAGAGGAGAGGAGGGGCACTCTTGGAAAGTAAGGAAATGTTACTTTATTTTAGAATGAGTTTCGGATTTTAATGGTCCCACATTGATGTGTTTCGAGGATAAGGTGATAAGGGTTCTAAATCCACTCATCCAATAGGTTTTGGACATGTGTAGGTCTTATATATTACATTATCTTTCCATTTTATTTAAATCGTTAAATAATGAGGTCATCGCTGCATCATCATGATGTCATAAATAATTTAATTTATTTAATCTCTGAAAATTATATAAAAAAATAATATGATATAGTAAATCGTTGTATCTTTCCAATGACTATTTATAGTAAAAAATCGGACTTGTATAACCCCATGTAAAAATTATTTTAGTAAAACATTTCATGTTTGTGTCATTTTTACTTTAACATTAAATAAAAGGTATTTATGTCATTTTCCAACCAAAGTGGCTCCATGGGGTCCCCAAGTTGACTCATGGATTTTCTTGGTAGTCCATGACACATCCAATGAGGGTAGTACATGTGTATGGGTCATTTCATTTTATTAAAACATTATTTTTACCTTAAACTGCACTAATTACCTCTAATCACGATTAAAAACTTAATAAGTTACTCTTCACAAAAATTATTTTAATCCCATTGAACCACATTTTAATTATTAATGAAAACCATGTATTTATGATTTTTGAAATTCAAAACACAAAGATGGAAAAATTTCATTTAAACGGAAAATCAGTTTTTATAAGTACCACTTAGTGGTTTCACTATTCATCAAAAATTGAAGTTTTTCAGAAAATTACCAAAAGTTCACCCTAAGATATATTTGATATTCCGAATTCCAAAATGATGTCTATTTTACAAAATTCAAAACATATAAGTTGCATTAATTAATTTAATAATTAATTCCCGATGTCAAAACAAATAGCGTGTTTTTATGAAACAAAAAGTATCAAAAGATTGACCCTAGTTTAAGTCCGATTTCAAAGTGAAATTAATTCCAACGACCACTATTTGATTAAATGGTAAAAATATATTCTAATTTCACTTTAAAACAAATTCAAAAGATAATCTAATCATATAAATAAATTATATTAAAATAGGTTTTGAATTAAAATACAGCATTTTTTACTATTCATTAAAAATTGAACTTTTTCGGAAAAATACCAAAAATTTACACAAAGTAAATTTTTATGTCCCGATTCTAAAGAAGAATTTTATTTTGTCAAATATAACACATAAAATTGTCAAAAATTTGATTTAAAAGAGGTTTGCCATCAAAAGGCGGTTAATCGACCTTTTAATGAATATTAGAATGTTTACGCTTAAAATTGGATTCATTCACATTTTTAATCCTCTAACATTTATTACAAAAAGTAAAAATATTTGCAAACATATAAAATAATTTTGTATTTAGTTCTATTCATTCCCTCCATCACAACAGCTAGGCGTTAACAACCATTTAAAATAATATTATTTTATTATTAGAGTGCAACGTAAGATTCCCAAGAAACTCGTTGTTGCGTGTTGGGTACGCCATCGAGCATAGCATCCCCTTTAAAGTAATATTAATATTTTATTCAAAAATATAGATGAATATAAAAATGTCATATTCTTTATTTACTTGGGGTGTTACAGCAACACATCAGATTTAGTTCGTAAATAAAGATAAAAACCTAAATCACATGTTATTTTCTACACTCCAGAGTTCTAAAACTGGTATATTCATTAAAAATGGTAGTGTTTTGCATGTTTTTTTAATAAAGTGATTGTATTTCACCTCGAGTCCTATACACATTACATTATTGAGAAAAACAATTCTAAGGAATATCATTTTTGGAAAGCCCCAAATCTGATTCATGGGATTTCATCGATCTGTGGTTTTTTCAATTAGAAATGTATCTCATTGGTAAGGGGATACTTTCATATACTTTTCCCAAATAATGAATTTAAAAGGTGGGCATGGGGATTTGGAATGGTCTCACTAAAACCTGGCTCCCTAGGCATCTATTAATGGAGTTTCAGTTTTAACCCATTTGAAGTCAGGAACTATTTTTCACAGGCTTGGGTCAAGATATTTAGACTTAATTAGATTCTTTGGCACCCTGATGCTCTATTTAATATTTCCTATGAAATTGTTGTTCCTGTCAAAATGTATAAATAGATTTAGAGGTCTATATATGGCTAATTTTATAGATTTATTGTATAATTGGATCTCAACATGACTCATAATGATAAATTTGTCCTACCAATTGAAATAGATGAACTAAACTTATAAATTTTTTATAAGATATTGTCATTATTTGGTTTTGATTGCAATATGATAGGCCATTCTATGGAATCTTTTCAAATGGGCCATTGTTTGTTTCTTATACCTCAAAAATATTCATGGTTTTATTATCTATAGGAAGAAGCAAAATAAAATTAATGATGTAATTGGATTGAAAGAAGACTAGAACATTGCTATCAAGTCATGTGATGACATTGGAACTAGTCCTTGTGACAAGGGATTCTTTGTGGAGCCAGTAGTTTTCTAGTCATCCATTCCCATTGGACATAACCAAGATGATGCTTCCCCTTCATGTGAGAATTGGATCATTGAACCATGAACTAATATTGGAATTTATATGGAATGTTGCACTCACTTTGATGCAACTGTATCTAAACAAAATGACCTATAATCTTTCCAAGGAAAATGGAAGACTATCTAGGTTTTTCTGGAATTGAAAATATGGTTGAACGGTATTGTGGGGTGCAAACTAATGTGAAGGAGGTTCATTACTTTAATGATTCCCTGGTCAAGGGATCAATGCATGAGGAAATGTGTAGTGAAACTCTAGGGGAAAACAATGTTGTAGATTATGGACTGGGTGAAGAAATAGTAGATGATCAATCCATTGGATAATCCTCTACACAAGAGCTGGATGGTCAGCAGTTAAGTCATGAATTGATGATTTCCTTAAGGGATCGCAAAGGCATGTAGAAAATAGATACTGAATCTCCATAAAAAATCAATAAGATCGTGCATGGGCCTCAGGCTGGATATTTTGGATAGGTTGTTTGAAATAATGAGGTGATTGTTTCAACTAGTCTAATAGACACAAGCATACATTTTACTATATTTAGAATTAATTCCTCACTAGAGAAACATCCTTGAACTCTGCCAATGAAGTGGTTTGAGGTAGGACATGTTTCTCCTAGAATAAATGAGTTGAAAAGATATAAGGAGGATTAAATTGATGAATTATCAACCCCATTGATGTCCTCTCAAGAATATTTCACAAAGGTTGAAATAGATCATTTTGTGAATTCATCTATGCGGTATGTGGGGGTTTTGGAAGGTGATCTATTGGCCGCTCCTAGTGAAAAGGCAACACATAAAAGTTTAAAAATGGCACAAAGATACAAGGAACTAGATCTTGGACTAAGACAAAATCTTGTATCCAAATGAGATGGATCTCATAAGGGAATTAAGCCTACATCCACTACACATTTCTCTTTTGACTTGTTAGATTTAGATATGCAGTTTGAGAGTAATGTTGGAATATCTTATTCAAATTTGGTTCCTCTGATGCAAACATATATGCAGGTTGTGGGAACTCCAGCATGTGAGACGCTGGTCACATCCAGTGATCAAGAAAAGCATAATTTTTTTAGAAAGATGCAGGTGACTACACTAAATCTCTTTGGAGTAATTGAATCATTTATCAATTAGAAAATAGGTGACAAGTAGGGTGGTATGATTAATTATGACTCCCTGGGATACCTCCCTAGAGAGTAGCTCTGATCTGATGATGTTTAGATCCCCATAAAGAAGGGAAAAAGTATTGAAGAAGAAAACCAAACTGATGTCATTAGAAATGACTCAGGGGGAATCAGATGGTTCTGATGGAACTTGGAAACACATGAAAACATGGAGGATATTTCATCATCTAAGAATTCATGGATGAGAATATGGACGAATTAATTAGGGGTTCTTTGCACAATGAGGAACGTAAGGATGGTAATGAGATTATTAAAAGGTTGGGTATCTGACTTTTTTATTATTGATGATGGTGATTTTTCTTGTTTGGCCCCATCTTCTATACTTTCTTTTTGTTTTTTCCTTTTAATAAAAAGGTATTTTACCCTACATTTTGAAGAAAATAATATTTAATAATAATATGATTATTTAAATCATTATTAATAATTGTATTATTATTATTCATAAATATTAGCATTATTATTATTATCATGACTTTAATAATACATAATTATCATGAATTTCTAATTTTGGATTTATTAATAATATCACGACTTTATTACAATGACTTCATTATTATTAATTTCTTATTATCTTGACTTTGTTTTCTAAGATTCATTATTTGTGGTCATGTTCCCAAATATTTTTCTTTATATCTACATGTGTATGTAACCATATTTAATTAATAATATTATTATAATTATCATTATTATTCATAAATATAATAAATAAAAATTAATTTACATTATATAAACATTATTGATTAAAAGTGTAAATGTTATGTTTTTAATCAATAATGTTTGTGTCATGTAAATTAATTGTGCTTAATTATATTTATAAATTATTTTATTTTCAACTATTTTTATATATTTAATCCATGTTTTAATTTTATAGTATATTATAATTATAGTTTATATTTGATAGGCTTCTTTATTTACCTACTTGAAACATAATAAGTTTTGATGTGTTTTAAGTAGGTGACTTTGAAAGCTTATAAAAAATAAACTATAAATATAACCAAAATGAAATTCAAAATATAGAATAAACACATAAAAAATAATTAAAAATAAAAAAAATCATAAAAATAATAAACAAACAATAATATATATGATACAAAATAATTTTGTTTCAAAACATAACATTTGGGATTTAAAAGAAGTAGATAACTCTATGAGATTATAAAATATAAATTATAGTTAGATTTTAAATGAAATTTAAGACATGCACTTAAAACATATAAAACAACAGAAAATGAAAATAATTTCATAAAAAAATAAATAGAAAATATTAAGTAGTGCTAATAATATATGACTTAATAATAATAATAATAAAATTAATTAATTAATTAAAAATAATTAATATTTTATACTTATTAATAATAGCTAATATAATTAATATATTATTTTTATGAATTCATAATAATTAATATATTACTTAATAATAATAATAATTAATAATATTATTATCATTTATAAGATCATCATCATTACTATTAATAATATTATTGGCCATAAATATAATTAACAAAAAATATTTTACATGAAATAAAAGATTATTATTTAATAATAATAATTATAATTATTATTCTTGTTATTGATTAAACTAATAATAATTTCATTATCATTGATTAGATTATATTCACTATTAAAAATTATTAATAATTATATTTTTATTATTAATTATATTATCCATTGCATCATTTAAAACAATTTTTTAATAATAATTATACATCAAACACCATTAATGACATTATTTTTAATCATTACTATGAATTTATTATTTATTATTTATTACACTATCAAATAATAACTATTTATAGAAAATACATTTTGATTAATAATTTATTATCATTAATGTTTCATTATTATGAAAATATTATTCATTAAATGGTGGAAAAGTGGTGTTTGAATCCTGCATAAAAAAACTAGAAAAGATGTCGAGTACTACCCCCTTATAAAAGGGGAGGTTGTGTGGGATTTTACATAATATTTTCATAATACTTTTCTTAAATTAATATTGAATCTAAAAACAATTAAATACTGTTTAATTTTCTAGTTTTTTTATTTATATATATAAACAAAACAAAACAAAAAAATATTTTTTTTTAAAAAAAATCGAAGGGTGGGAGATGTCCTAGATAACACCTTCCACAGAAACCACTAAAGAATGTTATATTGGTGACAGTTCCTTCTTCAAAATATATCTAAAAATATGATGTCCTAGATAGGACTGTCTTCAGAAGTTTTCTCAAGAAGGCATTGTCTTGGACAATACCTTCTTTAGAAAATTTTTAAAGAGGGAATTGTCTTGGACATCACCCATCCTTTTGCACCATTATTCATGTTGTATTGGGAAATAGTTTATTAAATCCCTTATATAGGGAATTTATTTTTTTAATTTACCTCATATGGGAAAATTATCCTAATACTGCTCATATTTTCCATGCACACCTACCCTTTGGCTAGTGTAGCACCGTGTTTCCATCTATGTGAACTGTGATGTGAGGAAGGAGAGTGGAAAATGTGTATTGCCTATGAAAGAGGGGATTCATTAACTATAATGGTATAGAGAGTTGTTGGCACTCAAGGAGAGATGATATGGAATGATCACCAGTGTACATAAAAAATAGATTATTCTATCACATTAGAACTTTGGGAAACTTTTTCATCATTTGAAAGTGGAAGAGGGACATGTATTGTGTGATGCTTCTGCTTCAAGTTTGGGTATTGAATATGTTTATATAGGATTTTATTTTTAAATTTAAATGGTAATTTAAAGGGTTTTTTATAAGTTTTTCAAAAATAAAAAAATTTAAAATAATCCTAGGTTTAAATTTTATTGAAAATTAGTCCACTAAGGCATTAAGGGACATTAATCATTTTTCTTAATTTAGGGGAGATAGATAATATGTAGTGGAATACAACCCAAGAACATGAAGATCTAATCTTCAAGATTCAATGCATAAATAGAAATGTAAAAATAGAGTACCTGAAAACCTCCAACAACAGTAGTCTTCTTCTTCCTCAAAGAAGGAGAATGATTGATAAAGATCATGAAGTAATGAATAAAATCACCCTACCTCCAAGGGGGGAACACTATCCAATGGATTCTCAATCATATCATAAGGATTCTTGAATGCTGAAGGGGAGCTAGTGCCTTTGTCTTAGATGATGAACAATAGTATGAGAAGAAGAGAGAATTGATAATTTTTTAGACAATTAGTTGTACAAAATAGGAGGGATAACATCCATTTATATAGTCATCTATGATGAATCTCATTAAATGAAAAACATCATCCATATTTATGTATCTATATATATTTATACCCAATGTCATTAATTCATTAAATCCTATTTAATTAATATTTAAACCATTTATAATTATCATTTAATGAAACCATGTGGAAGATAAATGAACCTAAATTAAATATCACATTTAATTATTTTAGTGAATATTCAATAATCTCCCACTTACTCTAAAATCCATAAGAACTCTATTAAAAATTTTAAAAATATTTTTTAATCCATCCAAACTCTTTTGGATATGGTTTTCCATCAAACTGTCTTCATTTTGAATAGACACTTTATCCAAAATTTTATCCTTATCTAAGGGCTAAAATGTGTGACCCTACAAGACTTATCATCATTGAAAACAACTATGAAATCTCTATTTCATATATATAAGCAAAGAGTGGCCTCTAGAAAAATATCACTGCTACTAAAGCTACTAAGGGTTCTGGTGTGATCTCTATCAAACATACTCATATCACTATATGAACATGTCCACCACAAGATCTATCATATACATCATATGTATCTTATATAATCCTTTTTCTATAACATTTAGTGACCACTAGACATGGAACATGTCTATCTAGTATATTCATTTCATCATTATCTTGACTCTATAAAAAAGACAAACCAAGTGGATGGATACGTCACATGTCATTAATCTATCTGATAAGCACATCACATGTCACTTATCCAAGTAGTTGAACACGTCATATGTGAAACAACCAAACATGGCCATGCATTTCCTCTGTCTAATTAAATAAATGTATAAATGTCTTTTCTTATCATACAAGTGAAAAAATCCTATATCAGTTGCACTCCAACTGATTAAACGATCAGAAACATACCCAACCAACCCTTAATTAGATAATTTTATATGTTGACTTTAATAAGTAGGGTATCAAATTTTGAATGTTCTCATGATAGGTATCTCACTAACCTTAGGTAATAAGGATTTATAATAAGTATGCACCATAAGTATATCCATGGTTGTATGACATTCCATGAGATATAGTTTAACAGACCAGTTCAAGTAATAAGTATATTTATTTCCTTAAGAATATATTCTTTAATATCTCATATACAACTTATAATAGATATAATAATCTATTCAAGTTTACCTTTATATATCATCATAACCCATTATACTACATGATGATCATCGGTTTGGTGTAACTAAAAGTTTTTACTTTGAAGGGATATTTATCATTCAAACATTCATTTAAATTAAATTTCAGTACACATGAATGAATGTTAAAATGAAATTTAATTTATTATAAATAAATGATATTTTTACAACCAATCTCTCGAGTGTTAAACATATAGAGATATAACATGACCCCCATGTGATTACTAGAGTAATGGGTTTTTGAATATTACACACATATGTAATTCATGTCACCACCCCATGTGACCATATGATAAGATACTCCCACTAACCACTTAATGAGTAACATTTACAAAGAAATAATGTTTTAATAATGGTGAGAATTAGGAATCATATTCCTTAATTTAACTCTTTGAACTAAAATGTAAACTCCTTCACTTCATAAAATAAAATGTTATAATATTATTTTATGTTTTATACTTAAAACTAGTTCTAAGTACACCAACATCATATGTGGAACCCTTTTCAGAAAATGATTCCTTGAAATATTTTTTAAATAATGTAACTATTTACATTATCACTTTACCATCACATCCTAAAATCTTTTATAATAAAGTGATATCCACTTTTTTATGATAAGTAATGTAACTTTTTGCACTACTATTTACCTATATACCCTAAACTTTTTTAGGATACAAAGTAATATACTTTGAATATTAACTAGTATAAGCCTTTAGGGAACAATGATGTTCACTTATTATGATAAACAAAGTTAACTCTTTACATTTTTATCCATCATATTCTAAACTATTTTAGGATAAAGTTAAATTTACTTAATTATGGTAAAAAATTCTATTAAAATTTTTCTTTACCATTATTTCCTAAACCCTTTAGGAAATCAAGAGAATTTCACTTTTTAAATAAGTTGGCATAACAGTGAAATTTACTTTATTATAGTAACTAAATATAACTATTTACATTTTCTTTACTGTCACATATCCTAAATCTTTAGGATTAAAGAATCACTACCATATTAGACATATATAATCTTCTAGTTAATAGTGATATTCACTTTCACATAGTAACTAAATTTAACTACTTACAATTTTTTTCTTTACTATCTTATATCCTAAATATTTAGGATATAAAGTGAAAAATCTATCAAATTCAGATTAGAACAATATTTTATTTGTTAACTTTGAACTTATTTAAGCCCAAAAATACTCCCACTGATATCTCATACATTATATTCACTTTTTAATATTGTTCTAAGACTAAAAAAACAAATTTTTGTTTTAGGAAATAACATTTATTTCTTTTTTAGTAGGAATATCTGAAAAATAACCCATTATTTCCATATCATGTGTGGTATTATTTGTGTTTGGAACCTTTTTGTAAGGTTTCAGGACTTATTGGACATTTACCTTATGATTATTTTGTGTTGGAGGAATCTATATGGAGTTCTAGGGCATTTATAGAGTGTTTGGGGGGGAAGGGGGTGTCATTGAAAAAATGGCATGGTTTTAGCATAGAGGTATATGTTGTGTCATGGTGCTACTGTTTGTGGCGTAGTGGATCCAGATGTGGTATAGGGGGTATTGAGGAGGATTTTTTAGGATACTTACAAAATAGGGGTAGTTGTGCCACGGTGGGAGGATACGAAGAAGTCATCTCAGTTATTGTATTGTTGAGAGGGTTGCGTCATGGAGTTGATGATTGTGTCGTCGCACTTTGAGGAACCACTAACAATTCAGCAGTAAATGCGGAGAGCTCCATAGGCTACACTGTACTCCCTCCCCCAACTAAATAAAATTTTCATCATGGATCCATCCATGGATCATGGACATGCATTTAATCAAGGGGTTGCAAAATGGTCTCCCCCCACTACTCCATAGACAAGGTGTTCTACGACATGGTCCATGTGGATGCACTATAAAACCTTAAATTTGTTTCTTCCTTTAAATAACCTCAAACCAAAAACCTAGATTTTATTTCACTACTTTCTCTTTAACCCTAGCCTCCAAAGGGTGGGTTTTCAGAGTCTTTGATGCCCCTTCCAACAAGGATTGATTTTAGCTTCCCTTGTTCGATCCAGAGCGATTCAGGGTATATTTTACCTCGCTTTACTAGTGTTTTCTCTCCATAGATCTCATTTCCTCCCATTTACTCTGTCCATGTTATAGTGGTTTCTCTCCATCATTCTAATGGAGTTTTCTTGGTTTTCCGTTGGTGAGGTTGTGGCACGATGTCCTTAGAGGGATACAATTTCTTTTGGGAGAGGTGATCAGAGATCTGCGACCTTGATCAGTTATTGTGAGAAGAATGTTGATACTTTTGTGGTAGGGGATTTGTTTATTTTCCTTTATTTTACATGAAATAATAAATTAACCATGGTTTTTCCCTTTATATGATAGTGGAATTAACCTAATAAATAGTAAACCTAATTAAATAATGGTGTTGGTTTATGTTTAGAAATCACATGATGTTGATTTCCACAGTGATAACAGTTTGCCTCTTGTTTTTCTAGATGATGTGATAGTTATACTATGTTTTGTGTTATAATTTTGTTATTTTGGGTTTAACATGTTTAATTTATGAAATTGGGTAATGAACATAAAGATAAAAATAAGTAATTGATTGGATTAGGAATTAAATAAGAGGCATACTCAATAAATTATTTGTATCCTTTAATTTTATGTTAATCAAATTGATTATATTTTCATGATTAATTGAAATATGTTATTCCATGAGTTAATGGAATTGATTAATAAAATGAAGATATAATTCTTGTAAATAATGAAAAGAATAAAATAGTCGTGTTATTGATAATTGTTCTCCTCATGGTTTTTTAAAATGAAAATAAATTCTTGTAAGCATGTTAAATAAATGATAGATTATTATAGCTGGTGTTTTAGGTTTCCTGTAGTTGGAACATGTGAATAATGAATTGGTTACTTCAATATGGACTAAAAATAGTTTTTTATAGATATAAATTCTTGGTGTTAAGAGTGATTTCTATTTTTAAAGTTTGAATGCCTTATGTTGGTGGTCGTGAGAGCCTATTTTCATATGAAGGATGAATGCCTTATTTTTAGGGTCAAGATTTTCCTATTGAATATGATTGTTTGTTTTCTTCCATATATTTTATTTTAATGTAATCCTTTCTATAAAATGTGATATGATCCAGATATGGCTAATCCAGGTATGATTGATGAGATATGGGTGGGGAGGCATGAGGTTGTGGTGGTGGTTTATGTTTATAATGGTGAGATTCAAGGGTATGTACATAATGGTGTTGGGAATGGACCCAAGATGATGGAATTGTATAAATCTGGTCTTACCCATTTTCATGATGCTAAGAGTTGGGATGATTTCTTGTTGAATTTTTTGAAAGGTCGAATGGTAAAATTACTTGTTTATCTATATTCCTTTCTCCACTACTTGAGGTGGATGGATATGCTTGGTTGCATCACTTTTATGGTAGCTTAGGATTTTTTTAGATTACCTAGAATTATGAAATGGTAAATGATTAATAAATTTTTAACCCATGGGGTTGGTTCTTGCTATAATTCAAGTGTTAATATTACTCTTGAGAAATTGTGGACTCGGTTTGGATTATGCTTGGAGGGCATGGACTTCACTTTGTTAGTAATGAAATGTATCTGGAAAAATATTGATAGTTAATTAATAGCTAATGAGTTAATTAATGTAAATTGAATTGTTCAATGAAAATAAAGTAATTTAATGTACCTCCTTTAAATTCTTGTGTGCTTATAAGTTATCTATTTCTTAATAGTGGTAGTTGAGAGTCCAAGTGATAATAGCTACAGTTGATCCTATGAATAGGTTATACCCATAGTGTGGTTGTGAGCTATATTATATCTTGTGTGTTTTTTGATTTCATACGCTACCCCACCCACATCAGTTAGGGTGACTAACACCCAGTGGAACCTACGTGGGTGTTTTTCCAAACATAACGATGGTAGAATGGATGGATAACTACCCCCTATGGCCCCACTCTCTTCTATTTGTAATGTTATATACTGGTGTGAATGGTGGTTAGTTTCACCATATATGTGTGTAGAGGTATGTCATGGATTTTGGTTATTTCACACACATGTATCTCCAAATATAGTAACCAAAGTATTATTATAGGTAAGGAATGTATAGGTTGTGATGGCTTGAGATACCTTACTTGTTGTATGGGTTGTGATGGCTTGAGGTATAATACCCAATGTATGATACTCCATACATGCTATGGTGGCTCCCATAAACTACTTGGTTTCTATATAGAGATTTTATATAGGATTATATGATGATTTGATGCCCAAGGTGCATGTTTTGATACTTATCCTAGGTGCTTTTGGGACGACTTGCTTTTGGAGAGAGATGGATCAGGATGTACGATGTTGGGGTAGAGCTGAAAACTAGTGAGGAAGTGGTAGTGGGGTAACCTTGATGTTATTATATTATAAGATCTTTTATTTGTGATTCATGGATATAAATATCAATGGTGAAGTTGGGAACATAGTATATGTGTTTAGGTGATGAGTTATTTTCACTTTTTGTTCACTGGGCTTTAATATGTTTTCTTTATCTTTTGAACAAGAGGCTCTAGGGAGGATCCTACTAAGAATACTATTATTCTCACCCCATGTATATATAAACTATTTTTAGGTCAACAGGAATAGGTTTGAGATCGGATTGGATATTACTAGATCATGTTTTTCGAGAGCTATTTGGTCTTTTTGGACATTGCCAAGTTTACCTTTTTGGTACTTATAGATTTCCTTTCAATTATTTTAGTACTATATGACATTAAATGTATTCACTTGGTATTTATTTTATCTTTATGACCTAGATTTTATTGGTGTATCTATATTATGTCCCTCTTCTGTATGTCCACTTAGAGGGTAATGTCTCTCATTTGTATTTATGATATACCCTTGGTGCTAGTCATAAACCTAGGGCCTATTAGAGGTGAAACTCGAGTGGTCATCATCCTCCTTCTCTCATTTTCATCCTAGAAGGGGTACTCTTTGGGGAGAGGGGGCTATGATAGAGTGGAATAAAAGGTTTATTTTGAAGGATAGGATGGAGTTTGGAGTTTGGAGTTAGGAATAGGTTAGGACTGCATGGTTTGGTAGGGAAACAATGTTAGCTATGTTTAGTAAGTGATGTAAACATGGGATACTGAATGAGGCATAGATATTTAGGCCCCCCTATGATCTGATGCATGAACTTTTAATTTTACTAAGTCTACTAATCAAAGTGGTTCAGGTTTTAGGGTATAGAACTATGAAACGATCATGCATTATTCTTCTTTACACCAGGGTTAAAAATGGGTAGATATTAGGATAAGTTAAACCTTAAAATAATAAATAAAATAAATAATTAATTGATTAATATTAAGTATTCCATATTATAGGTTTATAAGTCCCTAACAATTTTATCTTATATTCATGGATCTTGGTCAACATCCTCATCTATTTAGAATGAAATATGTTCAGAAGGATGTGCCATCAGATCACCGCAGAGTATAGTTTGGTGAAGAAAAAACTCGGAGGAGGACACTATTGGGAGTTTTAGTGCTAGAGGCTGAATAATTATGAGGGATCTATTTTAGACTCAGTCATAGAGGACTAGTTGTATGAGGTTGAGATATATTTTAGTTTCATCTGTGCTTGAAAGGATCATTGGGTTTCATTGGTTGTGATGGTGTTGTGTGGTGCAGTGAGGTAGTGGTGGATCTTGTTTCTCAGGGATCATGAGGAGTCAAAGGTCTCATGGGAGAAGTTAAAAATGGGTAGATATTAGGATAAGTTAAACCTTAAAATAATAAATAAAATAAATAATTAATTGATTAATCTTAAGTATTCCATATTATAGGTTTATAAGTCCCTAACAATTTTATCTTATATTCATGGATCTTGGTCAACATCCTCATCTATTTAGAATGAAATATGTTCAGAAGGATGTGCCATCAGATCACCGCAGAGTATAGTTTGGTGAAGACAAAACTTGGAGTAGGACACTACTGGGAGTTTTAGTGATAGAGGCTGAAGAATTATGAGGGATCTATTTTAGACTCAGTCATAGAGGACTAGTTGTATGAGGTTGAGATATATTTTAGTTTCATCTGTGCTTGAAAGGATCATTGGGTTTCATTGGTTGTGATGGTGTTGTGTGGTGCAGTGAGGTAGTGGTGGATCTTGTTTCTCAGGGATCACGAGGATTCAAAGGTCTCATGGGAGAAGTTAAGGTACAAGTTCCAAGAATATTTTATATCTTCAACTATGAAGTTGGACAGTCACTAGGATCTTTTTACCCTCTGATAAGGGAGTTCCAACATGTGGGAGTTTGGGATCCATTTCAGTACCCTTCTACAATAGGTTTTAGAACTATTTGTAGATGAGGAGGCTAGGGTGAGTCTTTTTGAGTAATATTTTCATTTATAGATCCAGTTCCATGTCACCATATTTATTTTATCGACATATCTCAAGTAATAGAAGTGGTTGTTGATAGGATGATGGACCGAACTAGATCATCATGAGAGGGAAGTAATCGATATTCTTCATGAAGTAGAGTTGTGTTATGTGGTTTCTAGTTGCCTGGATAGAAGATATTTCATTTAGCTAGGGGTAGGTCACAACCCTCATTATCTTGTTTCTCCAGGGGTGGTGTCTCTCAGTGCTTTTATAGGGGATTAGGCATCTATTTTTCTTATGGAGGCCAAGGTAAATAGTGGCAAGAGTGCCTGACTATTTTGATAAGTCAGCGTGCACTAGGTATTGCACTTTAGGTTCCTCCATTGAGGCATTTTTAACTGTGGAAGTAGAAACAGAGCATTCTAGTTTGGGATCCACAGAGAGTAGATGGGGTAGACATAGAATAACCATAAGATTCTCCTCATCCTTACAGAGCATATTGTGGTCATGTATGTGGTCTTCATATGGTATAGAGAGGCCATGGAGGTGGTCAAATCCATGACCTATAATTCCCAGCATTGGGTGATCTAGACATAATTTGAGGTAACCATTTCTTTTTTTCTACATGGGTTTATGATTTTTTGGATTTAAGTGCTACACATTATTTCATGTCACGTGCCCTAGTCTGTTCTTTACAAATTTAGTTAAAGATTATTCCAGTTCCCTTGGAATTGAAAATGTTATTTATAGGTTGGTTTTATCTATATGAAGTACATAGAAACTATGATCTAGTGATGGGGTAGCACCTCTCTTGGATAGAATTCCTATGTTTACAGATACATCCATATAACATCATACTTAGTATAAATTATTTGCATTCATTGTAGGATATTGTGGATTAATTTAGAAGAATGTATGTGTTCTATGATGTTGATGGAGTGACAAAAGTGTGTGTTGGTTAGTGAGACCCTTGGATGGGTCAGAGGCATGTTTCTTACTTATCTTACTTGATGGATGAGGTGGTGTTGAGTTCATTGGAGGTTCAACCATAAGTGTTTCCTAGGGTTGTAGAAGAGTACCATGATGTTTTACCTAAGGAGGTTGTAGTGTTTCACCATCAATAAGAGATTGGTTTTGGGATTGATCTATAATCATGTGTTTCTTCTATCTTGATGTCTTTATATAGTATGTTTCCTTTTAAGTTATTATAGTAACAAGTATAACTTGATGATATTTTTCATCAATGTTTTGTTCATCCATGTGTTACCTTGGGGTGAACTAGTTTTTTTCATAAAGAAGGATGATAGAATATTACATATTTGTATCAATTATCATCACTTAAAATAGGTTATAGTGAAGAACCACCACCCACTTCCATAGATTTATGATTTATTTGATCATCTGAAAGGTGCCATTTGGTTCTTGAAGATCGATATATAGTTAGGATATCATCAGATATAGGTGAAAGATGAGACTATTTCAAATATTGGTTTCTATTATTTTAATATTCATTATGAGTTAATTCTGATGCTGTTAGATGTGATGATCATTCCATCCATGTTCATAGTTTTGATGAATGTGATATTTAGGGTGTTTTTGGATAAGTTTATGGTGGTTTTCATTGATGATATCCTTGTGTACTCCATACCTGAGGAGGAGTAGGTAGAGAATCCACATGTCATTTTGGAAGTTCTTAATCATCAATATCTATTCATGAAGTTTTCAAAGTGTGAATTATGATATTGTGAATTTTGTTTCCCAGTGAATTTCATATCCCAAGAAGGAGTAGCTATGGATATTTTGAAGATAGAGGTAGTCATTTCTTTCTAAGCCCCAAAGATAGTTACAAAGATGAGAAGTTTCCTTAGTCTTTTAAGATATTATTGGAGTTTTGTATCCATTTTCTCTTGAGTTGAAAATACTCTGAAATATTTGACTAGAAAGGATCAGGTTTTCTTATTAACAAACTATTTTCAGACAACTTTTAAATACCTAAAGAACAATTTGGTTAGCACTCCGAGCCTTTGTTTCCAACAGAGGGAGTTTAGTTTGAGGTTTTCTATGATTCTTCATGTCTTGGTTTAGGCTTTAATCTGATGAATTAGAGATTATTTTTTTATTATGGTTCTTATCAGTTATTAACCCATGAGCATAAGTATTCCACCCATTATATCATGATGGAAGAAGTCATATTTTTCTTGAAGTTATGAAGATATTACCTCATCAGCAAGCACTTTTTAGTTTTTAATGATCATAAGAGACTGAGGTATGACTTATCCCATCATAAATTGAACTTTCTATAAAGATGGTGGATGGAATTATTAGAGTATTATGAATTTTATATTTCATATACACTAGGAAAAGGAAATGGTGTGGCTGATGTGCTGAGTAAGAAGTGACATAGTGATTTCATGCATGAATTTGGGGATTCCTAGAGAGTGATGGGAGAACTCTCAGTGATGAATCTTGATATAGGAGAGGTTGGAGGCAAAGATTTTCATTTTAATATGTTAGTTTATCCATCTTTGGTTCATCAGTTAGGGGATTCCCAGTTAGGGAATTCTCAGGTAGAGGTCTAGAGGGACCGAGTTGTCTTTGGCAATAACCATGACGACCGATTTTAGGATGAATGACACCAAGTATTATTTCAAGGGAGGATTTTTGTACCTTTCTAGATTTTTTATATGGTTCTCTATGAGTTCTATAGATCACCTTTAGAGTTATATCCAGACATGAAAAATATTTACAGATCACTAATAGGGTGGTTTTTTTGGCCAAGATTGAAGTGTTCAATTGCATAGTTTATGTCTCGATGTTTGGTATGTCAGAAGGTGAAGGTAAAGAACCATGTTCCTGGTGGTTTACTCCAGTCATTATATATTCTATAGTATAAGTTGTATGATATACTTATAGACTTTGTTACCAATTTATGTCAAGCTCAGGGAGGCTTCAATGTTATTTTTTTGATAATGGGTCATTTGAAGAAATCATTCCACTTTAAAGAAACCAGAGAGTCAAGATTAGTGGAGGTTTTATAGAGGATGTATCTAGAGGTCGTTGTAAGGCTCCATGTATTCTTGATAATGATCGTCTCTTATTGAGATCATCTTTTAACATCCATGGTGTGGAGAGGTCTCCAACATGATTTTGGATCTCAGTTATGTATTTCCACTACTTTTTATCTACAAACAGAAGTTTTGACAATGAGGACTATCTAGACTCTTGAGGACATGTTTCATTCTTGTGTACTATATTTTAGAGGTTTTTAGATGAGGAACATCCATTCAGTTTATTTTTCTTATAATAATAGTTTTCACTCCACCATTGGTATGTAACCATTTTAAGATTTATAAGGATGACATTTCTATTCTCCATTGTGATGGAATGGGGTTAGAGAGTAAAAAATTCTCAAGATGGATCTAGTATAAAATAAGACAGATATGGTTCAAATAATTTTTGAGAGGATGAAAACGGTGTAGGATTGTCAAAAATCCTATTTCGATCATAGGATGAGACCTTCATAGTTCGAATTTGGAGATCACAAGTTCATAAAGGTGACTCCTCATCATGGTAAGTGAAGTTTTAGTTGTGGGAGTAAGTTTTCTCCCTAGTTTTTTATACCTTTCAAGGTGTTGGATCATGTTATATCCTTGGTGTATCAGATAACACTTCCCCTGAAGATGATCCAGATACATGATGTTTGTCACATATCACGACTCAGTTATTACCTTCCTAAAAAATATCACATCATCGATTGGGGAGAGATCAATGTTGAAAATGATGTGAACTTTGAGGATCATATTTTAGAGATCTAGGACCAAAAGAAGAATATGTTTTATGGGTATACTATTACCTTGGTTCATGTCTTGTGGAAACACAGTATCATGGAGAAGATTACCTGGGAACATAAGTCGTAGATACATGCTCAATACTTTGAGTTGTTTTTAGTTTATATACTCTCTTATATCATTGATCATATTTATGACTGTTGAACTTTTTGGGTTATGATATGGTTTTATCTTATTACTTGTTGTGTCCTTTCTCTTGTTTGAGAGGTATATCTTCTGAGAGAGTTTTTGGAGTTGGTTTTTTCAGTTGTGTGGTCTTTTTCTCTATTCCTTTGATGAGGTGGCTAAGCTCCTATGATGTAAATAATCTTGAGAGGTATATCATGGATTTATTGTTCATATGGACCCTTTTTCTTTAATTCTATTTCGGTTTTTTTGGATTCTCAAGGATAATAAATTTTTAATAGGTATCTAATATAAGGTTCTAGACCTTAGTGGCCCTTTACCTTGTGAATATTGGGTGATCGAGGTTCTTGGAGGGAGTTCTATGGTGTTTGGAGAGTATTTGGGGAAAAGTGGGTTCCACTACCAAAAATGTCATGGTTGTAGCATAGAGGGATGTGTTTCGTCGTAGTGTTGGTGTTTGTGGAATATTAGATCATGTTCTGGCATAGAATGGATTGGGGAGAATTTTTAAGGAAACTACCAAAATAGTAGGTAGTTATGTCATGGTGGGTAGGCTTCAACATAGTTGGCTTGGGTTCTAGGTTGTAAAATGGGCTACAACATAGGCTAGTCATGATATTATGTCATGGAGCTAGTGGACATACCATAGCACTTTGAGGAACCAATACCAATTCATAGGTAGTTGTGGCATGGTTTGTAGGCTACGCCATACTCTATCCTCTAGCTAAATTGGATCTACATCGTGGATCCCAGATGTGAATTTGATTAGGGTACGATGGTGTGGTCTCCCCCCACCCACTGTTTCATAGCTGATGTGTTATGTGGCATGGTCCATGGGGTTGTGCCATGGTGCCTTAAATTTTTGTCTACCTATAAATACCTCAAGACCCCCAAACCTGGATTTTATTCCACTTATTTCTCTCAAAACCTAGGTTCCCATGGTCTTTTTTTCAAAGTATTTGAATCTCCCTTAAATAGGGATTGATCCCTAATTATCATGTTCAATCCACAACAATATGAGGTATGTTCTATCTCCCATTTATAGCAGTTTCTCCCTATTGATATCATTTTCTCTTATTTCCTCTTTCCATGTTATAGCAGTACATCTTCATTATTTTAATAGTGTTTTATTATAAGTTTGTTGGCATGTCTCGGGCACGACATCCATGAAGGGATGAGGTTTATTAAAATTGAGTTAATCTAAGATCCACAACATTTATCTGTTCTTGTCTAAATAATTTTGATGCTTTTGAGGTAGGGTATTTATTGATTCTACTTTATTTTACATTAAATCATAAATTATCCATGATTTATTCCTTTGTATAGAAGTGGAATTAACCTAATAAAGATTAAAAGTTGTTAAATAATTTAGTTTTTTTATGTTTATTAATCTCATGTTGTTTCTTTCTAACATGATAATGACTTGCCACTTATTTTTCTAGATAGTGTGATATATATTCTATACTCAGTTCTAGAATATTTTTATTCTTGGTTTAGCATGTTGAATTGATTAAATTGTGTAAAGAACATAAATATAGAATTTAGTAATTAATTGTCTTAAGAATTAAAGAAGAGGTATATTCAAAAAATCTGGTGTATCTTGTAATTTGATGGTAATCAAATTGATGATAATTTCATGTTTTATTGAAATGTTTTATTCTATGAGTTAATGGAATTGATTAAGAACATGGATCTATAATTATTATAAATGATGAAAATAATAAAACGACATGTTAATTATAATTTTTCATCTCACAATTTATTGAAACTGGAATAAATTATTAGAAGCATGTTAAATAAATTATATCTGATGTTTTAGGTTGCCCGTAGTTGGAACTTGTGAATAGTGAATCAGTAAATTCAATATGTAATAAAAAATAGTTTTTTTATAAAGATAAATTATTGGGGTTGAGAGTTCCTATTGTTTATAATGGTTGGATTCCTTGTGTTGGGGGCCATGAGATCCTATTTTTATGTGAAGTTTGAGTGCCTTATTTTTAGGGATGATATTTCCTCATTGAATATATATATATACATATTCTGTTTTCTATGGATGTGATCCTTTATATGTGAAGTGATATGATCTTGAGATGGATGAGCCTAATATTCCAGATGATATATGGGTGGAGAGGCTCGAGGTTGGGGTAGTAGTTGACACTTGTGATGGTAAGATTCATGGGGATATGTGTGATGGTGTTGGAGATGGAACTAAGATGATGGAATGGGTTGAAGTTGGACTTACCCATTGTCATGATGTGGATATTTGGGGTGCTTTCTTATTGAGTTTGTTGAAAGGATGGATAACCAGGTTTCTTGTTTATCTGCATTCATTTTCCCACTAATTTAGGCAGATGGATGTGATTGGTTTCATATCTTCGATGGTAGATTAGGATATTTTTCTAGAGTACCTGGGATTATGGAATGGTAAATGATTAATAAATTTTCAACCAATTGGGTTGGTTCTTGTTGGAATTCAATTTTTAATGTTACTCTTTAGAGACTGTGGACTTGGTTTGGATTATTCTTGGAGGGCATGGACTTCACTTTTTCGTTAATGAGATGTATCTAGAATGATTTTTATGGTTAATTAATTGATAATGAATTAATTAATGTAAAGTTAAATTTTAAATGGAAAGAGAATAATTCAATGTATCTTCTTGAAATGCTTGTGTGTTTATAGGATATATAGTTCTTAGTAGTGGCATTAGGTAGTCTGAGTGACGATAACTGCAGTTGATCCTAGGACTAGGTTATTCCCATAGTGTGGTTTTGAGATATATTATATCATGTGTGATTTTTGATTTCATATTCTACCACAACCACATCGGTTAAGGAAACTAACACCTAATGGACTCTGGGAGGGTGTTTTCCCCAATATCTCAGTGAGAGGATAGATGGATGACTACCCCCACTTGCCTCAATCTTTTTACTTGGTAGTATTATGAACTGTTATGCATAGTGGTTAGTTTCCCCATATATGTGTGTATAGGGATGTTATGGCTTGTGGTTATTTCACACACATGTATTTCGGTATATAGTATCCAAAGGATTATTATAGGTATGACTTGTATAGGTCGTAATAGCTTGAGGTACCATACTCAGTGTATGGGATATGATGGCTTGAGGTATAATACCTTATGTATGATACACGTCATATGGTATTCGGTGGATCTTGAAAACTAATTGGTTACTATATATAGATTTTATATGGTTTCATGTGATGATGTGATACACGAGGTATATGTTAAGATACTTATCCCATGTGTTTTTGGGATGGTTTACATTTTCAGAAAGATGGCTCAGGATGTACGACATTGGGGAAGATCATAAAACTAGTGGGGAAGTAATATTAGGGTAAAATTGATGTTATTATATTATTTTATCTTGTGTATGTGATAATTGTTGATAGATATCCATACAGAGTCTAGGAATATTGTATAAATTTTTAGGTGATGAGTTAGTTTCACTTGTTATTCACTATGATTTAGTATTATTTATTTATATTTTATATGAGAGGCTCTAGGGAGGATCCTACTGAGTATACTATTATGATCACCCAAAAAATATATAAACTATTTTTCAAGTCAGTGGGAACAGGTTGGAGATCAGGTGAATATTAAGAGCTCATGGTTTTGTAGGATATGTTTGGGCTTCATGAACGCTGATGAGTTTACCTTTTTGGTACTTTTAGATTTCATTTTATTTTTTTAGTATTATATGAAATAACATGTTCACACTTGAGATTTATTTTATCTTTATGAGAAGTATTTTATTGGTTTATCTATCATATCTTTATCTTCTGCTTGTTCTCATAGAGGGTAATGCCTCTCATTTGTATGTATGATTTACCCTCAGTTCTAGTCGCCAATATGGGGCCTACTAGAGGTGGGAATCTTTTGTCCACCATCCTCTATATCTAATTGATGGCCTAGAATGGGTACTCTTTGGGGGAGTGTGTCATGACACTTCCTCTTTTTGAAAAGAATATTTTATTAGAATGTCTCATTAATGGATGGTGGGAACAAATTTCCTAATATTTTAACAAATATCTGGATAAACAATTTTACCCAAATATTCTTCTCAAAATATGTTATATAAATCTAATTAATCATAAACCATGTGTATATATTTAATCATATCATAAAAACTATTTGTTATCAAACATCCTCTCTTATCACATAATAGAAATAAGATGAAGATACACATATTTTACTTAGATTCATTTAAGATTGATAAAAGCATTTACATTCAAATCCTTGATATATTAACTATTTAATTCATCATTTGAATGAAAATTAAAAACTAAATAAATTCTTAATTTTATTTTTAACTCTTATATATTTACCACACTTGTAAAACATACACTTGTTATCACATACCCTTCAAAATCAAAGAATTAATTTCTATAATATCCATAACTATTGTGTAAATTACATGGAGTTCCCAAACTTCTTTAGGTATATATTGGATAATCCAATAATATTGAATTATTACTCCTAATTATTGAAAACCCTATGTTTAATGGACTTGATTTTATTCTTGAAGAAACATTATCAAAATTTTCAACCAACTTTTCTTCTTTTTGTTTGAACTTTTACCTAATTGTACTATCTATATAGTACTTCATAATTTAGACATCATATTCCTAGTTCATCCATTATCAAGACTTTGATAATGTTAGGTAAACCTTTCTTTAATTCATTCACTTTGTTGGAACATTTCCATAAATGAAAATAAGATAAATTCCCTTACCAGATTAAGCCATATAGGAATTCTTTAGTCTCTCCAAACATATCCATTCATATTGAATATTATTAACATACCCAATCATATGATCATATGAAACTAAAATTTCTTAGGATAATTATAATCTTGTTCCTTTTAACCATTAAATGAATCTTTATATACTTATATAAGCATTTAGATTCACTCATTGAGAAACTTCAACCCTTGGTTTTTCCGGAAAGAGTTATTCTAATATATAGAATATTTCCCTTTCTCAAGAACCTTTCTTTAGTCATCAACCTAATGAGTTTCCCACTTTAAGTTTCTTATATCAAGGATTAATATAAATATTATATTGATGATAATTATGGATTTATCTACAATAGAAATTTGTATCATATGAATATCATGTCTTATATATTTTCATCAATGAATTTTGATGAAAGTTATCCCATTAAAATTGACAACCTCATACATCATATCCATTTAGTGAGACAAGATCCATATTTTACTAAACAATTAGTCTTATATGGAGTTAATCTCACTACTTAGTTATTTATTTAGGGAATCATTCCAATTACAACAGTTGTGAATCTTGGATAGTTGAGAAAATAACTCTTTAACCAAATCCATCATATGGATTCACTCAACTTTATTCCTATGTTATACGAACCATTAATTATTCCCAATGAGTGTAACCCAAAGAAAATTCCAAAAACAAGCTAACAAAGAAAAATCTAGGGGCACCTGGCTGTGGAACGAAACTACCCAACAAGACAATCTAGAGTCAGTTATTATTTGATCCTTACACGAGATAACACATAGGCACCCGACTATAGTATGAAACTTCCTGGTGGGAGGTTCGAGGGAATGAAAATCATTTATTTGGAATTAATATCACACTTATTATTTAAGTGGATTTTATCTCACTATCTTATCTCAAGATTTTATTCCATTTGATTTATGCATGATTTTAATGATTAAGTTTTGGAATCCCTATTCCAACCACCAAATTAATGTGTTCACACTACATTAATGTGTAAACCTTTACACAACCCACAAGTTTGTGTTAATCAACAAAAAATATAATTCAATTATATTCATACATATTTAGATTCATCATATTAATATGGTATATGAAAAATTTATTTAAAGGAATATAGTTATATGATATTGATAAACTCTACATGAGTAAGCACAAAGTAATAGATATCTAACCACATTCAATTTCCTATAAAAGGAAATCCTATAAGAAATTAAGTGGTCTGACCCCAAGTCTCTCAACCCAGGGAGACTTTACTCGAGATAGAAATCAATTCATGACAGCTCTAACACCTAATATTTAAAAAATATATACTATAACTAAATTCAATTTCATAACTTCAATTACAAACTAAGGTCAGGTTAGATAAAAAACTAAATTCATTGTCATACCAAGAATTTAATGTAAGGATCAATCCTAGAGTCAACTTATCATATAAAATTTGGCATAAAATCATTTATAATATAAATAATTTATAACTATGAATAATATAGGGAATAAACTTTAAATAAATGAATAATTAATCTATTTAAACATGATATAAATTTCTTTGAAAAAAATCATAAATAAAAGCTAATTATAAACCATTTTATAATTTCAAATTTAACATTATGGAAATTACAAAATTTTGAATATAAACTCTTTATATTTTTTCCATTATGAACTCTTTAATATTTACCATTATATGGAATTTAATTTTTAAATATATGATATTATATAAATTTTAAAATATTTATAATTCAAGTTCTATTATTTAAACCTTTTAAAAAATCTAAATATAATATACTTAATAATTATTTATACCTTGATCATATCAATTATAAAAATACTTTTTGATGTGGCTTAAATAATTTTCAAAATACCCCCCCCTAATTTGAATAATTTTAAATTAATTAATTATGAACTAAACTTGAATATCAAGAGGATTTAACAAAAAAATAAACAATTTATTTATTTTTCAAAACTTGAGACATTTATTAAATATTCATAAATAAATTTTAATTATAAACATTTTATAAATTAGCAGGAATATAAACATTTTATATTCATTTTAATATAAAACCCTTCATATTTTATATTCAATTGAATTTATATGATATTTCATCAATTATAAACTTTTATAATTCAATATCTATTATATAAATTTTTTTAAAAAATATAAATATCATATATGTTGAAATTTATAAACACTTTATGAAAAAAATTTATGATTTCCAAATAAACCATTTATTTCTATATCATAAATAATTCCATTTAATTTATCAAAAGGTATTTTAAATATTAACATTTAGTATTTGGAATATTTTGTAAATATAAGATTCATAAAAATTTATATGATTAATTATAAAAAAATATAGTTAATTAATTTATAAACCATTTATAAATTAAAATATTCACAAAATACCATTTTTTATGATTTATAAACTTTTATAAACCATGCATATTTAAAAAATATTTATCAATTAACCATAGACATTTTATAGTTAATTTATTTATAAAACACCATTACAAATTTTTATATATATTTAAAAATATCTTTCTCATTATTTATAAATAATTTAATTCAATTCATAATTTAATTCTCTTGATTAAAATAAATACTTCATTTATTTTCATAAATAAGAGTAATATATATAAAATTTTCATATTTGAAAAAGGTTAATAAAAAAACTTTTATTAAGCCTAGATTATTAATGTTATTCCTGTTTTAAAACCCATTTTCTAAAAATGAATAACATAAATAATTAAATAAGATTTTTTATTTAATTACTAAATATTAATTTTCATATTTATTTCCAGGTATGAAATATATCATTTTAAAATTTGTAGTACATGTTTTTCATAAAACAATAAACGTGTTGATTCTTCAAATAAGTCCACACTCTAAAACAAATAATGGATTTTGTTTGATCATCATATGAGCATATGCAGCGGAAGATAACCCAAATATAGTCATATATATCTTCAAGAATCAATACATAAATAAAACTTTAAAAACAAAGTATCTGGAAACTACAAACAACAACAGTATTATTCTTCCTTGATGAAGAAGAATACTTGATAAAGATCACGAAGCAGTGGACAAAAGCACCCTGTCTCTGAGGGAGGAACACCAGCTAATGGATCTACATTGGTATCGCAAGGATAACTGAATTCTTAAGGGGTGATAGAAACTTCATCTCATATGATGAACAATAGTATGGGAGGAATATAAAATTTAGAGGCTTACAGACAATCAATTGTAGACAATATGAGGGATCACATCCCTTTATATATCCATCCATGAGACATTTCATTAAATGAAACATGTCAGATATATTTATATATCCGTATATAATTATTCCCATTGTTATTAATTCATTATAACCTATTCAATAAATATTCAAACCATTTATAATTATCATTTAATTAAACCGTGTGGAAGATAAATACCCCTAAATTAAATATTCCATTTAATTATTTTAGTGTATATTCAATATTTTTGTTGGCTCTTGAGGAGATATGGTGCGTAATGGTCGTCGGTGTGCATAAAGAATAGATTATTCTATCACATTAGAACTCTGGGAAAATTTTCTAGCATGTGAAATGGGAAGAGGGAATTGTATTGTGTGATTCTTTCACTTCAAGTTCAATTATTGAATATGTGTATATAGGTTTTTATTTTAAAATTTAAAGGGTATTTAAAGCACTTTTTATAAGTTTTTCAAAAAGAAAAAATAAGATGAGGTTTAATTTTTTTTTTGAAAAATAATCCACAAAGACATTAATAAACTTCACTCCTTTAATCCACATTTAAAGGAATTAATACATCTCTTTTACAATATTAATACTTTGTTTTTTTTAAAATAATCCACAAAGGCATTAATACTTTGTTTTTTTTATACACACACAAACAAATAAAACAATTTTTTTATAATAATTTAACTATTATTAAATATACAACATTACTATAATTTAAATAATCTGGAATTATAACAAAACCCCTCACTCAGACTCCTCTTTTATAAGGGTGTGATCCTTGAAAACTTTTCCAGATTTTTGAGGTGGAATTAATATATCTCTTTTACAGTATTTAATGTATAATATATTATGGGGATTCAATGGATAGAAATACATCTCCCTTGGTCGTAGTTTCTTCCACATTCTTTTTCATTTGGCTAATTTAAAGGGTAAGTAATGGAGTTTTGGTTCGGTTAATTTAAAACATAGAGAACTTAGAATTCATGATTGGAATCTAAATTTTAGATTGAATGATTATAAAGAAACCTGTGTGCAAGTCTGAGTTCGAATTTAGGGATTATTTGGGTGTTATGGCATCCTAAAATTTTATATCATAATGATTCTTCTATTGTAATTTTTATTAAAATGTATAATGCTGCTGAATTGGCTAGTTTTTTCACTTCATGATGGTTCTCATTAAGGTAGATGTTATCACCTCTCTAATTTATAGATTTATTCTCTCCACTCCTTAGGATGATGTTAATATCAAGATTGTGCGTGAAAGGATTCCACCTTTCTATCATGATTTTGGAATTATTAGTCTTGATAAATCCAATTGCAAGAGTGGAATTGTTTGTTCTAACTATCTTGAATGAGGACATGAATCAAAAAATGTAGGAATAATCTTGAAAATACCATGAATGAAAATAATTCATAGGCTATAGTAAATCTTTTAGGGGATTATTTTGTAGTTGTTTCTACTTCCAGGTTAGACTAAGAGAGAAAAATTTGGTGTCCTAGGTTTTCAAATGGATACAATCCCTATCACCTCTAAAGATTATTAGATGATGGCTGATGAGAGGATCGCTTATTCTCCTATGGTTTCCTTTTGGGATGCTCTTTTTAATGGCTTGGAATAGGATAACGAAGAATAAATTGAGGATAGAAATGTAAAAGGTAGAGAATAGTTTATGGTAAACACCAGGATGCTTCAAAGGCTATTGTGTGCTCTGTTTTGAGGTCTAAGTCTATTATTACACCCTTTCTATGGGTTCATGGTAAAGGTTCTTGGGTGTAATTTGTTGATGAGTAGTAGAGGAAACTTGTAGGGAATTCTTCTAATGATTATTTTTTCAAGGGTATTGAGAGTGAGGATAAATAATTGACTGTTAAAAATGAGGCGGATCAATAATTTCACTAGGATCACAGACTTTCCACTACAAAAAGAAAATGTAAGGTTAAGATGGTGTGTTACATTTCAAAAAATAGGGGTCTAACTGGATCTACCCAGGTTCAAATCCCAAGCCCCATTGTCAATATTAATGAGTTAGAAATACCCATTCTTAAGGGGATTGATATTTTTGATGGAATAGGCGATGCTGATGATAATGGAGTAGAGACTGATAAAGACAAGGGTGAGCCTCCTTTTATCTGGGTACAACTGAAGTTAAGGGAGCACTCACTCAGACTTCTTGATATTTTAAATATATCAAAAATCATGTATGTTTTCCTTGAGAAATTCGATAATGCTCATGGGATGTTTATAATTGATAAAAAAATACCCAAGAACTATGTTTGTCACCACAGAGGCGTGATTTACTTGTTTTGGCTAAAAGAAAGGGTAAAGCTAAGTTGGTTGATGATGAGATATTTCATTTGGTCGTGCCTAGAAAGCCCAAGGCTCCTCTAATTGTGGATTCAATTATTTGGATTGACATGCATGAAAATGATCATGTGGCCAATGCGGATCCCAAAGATGTCCAGATGGAGATGTCTATAAAAGATTTTGTGGGCTCCCCTTTGGATGAGATCCTAATTATTTTGGAAAATAGGGAAAGGATTGTGGATCAAACTTTTCCCTTGTAGGTTTTCTCAACCAATTAACAATCCCTCATATAGGAGTGATGATTATTCTAA
The DNA here is from genome assembly GCA_963277665.1 of Viscum album. Taxonomy (NCBI): domain Eukaryota; kingdom Viridiplantae; phylum Streptophyta; class Magnoliopsida; order Santalales; family Viscaceae; genus Viscum; species Viscum album. Next base: position 1,082,513,065 of record OY728132.1, read on the forward strand.
GAATGTGGGGTGGTCTTATCCAAAAAAATCACTTATTTAATGAAAAATACATATGATTCCTTTGGAAAGGCCTTTGACGAAGAATGTGCTACTACACAGGTAAAACATTTAAGTATTATAACTCTAGAGGACCAAAAATTTGAAAGGCCCGTTACAGGCCTCACCAAGGAAGCAGTATAATGGTACTTCTCGGAGCTTGAAGTCACTTTTTCATCAATGGAGTTGGAGGTATTTGGTTTCAATGATTATGTAGTAGTATAGAAGTTTTCATCCACAAACTTTTAGGATGGACTCTATCCAATAAAGAAATGGAATTTTGAAATTTATGTTGGAAATTTAGGATATTCTCTATAATGGAGATCTCATCTAAATTGTCATAAGATGAATAATGTGTGGCCCCTAAAAGGTCAAGAAAAGGAGGTCAGGTTGACACCCAAAAGGCATAGGATGATATCCTCAGTATCTAGGATCTAGAATGACTTGAATAAATTATATTATTTGATTTATTTAATATGGGAATTATATGTATTATTAATTTATTTACCTCTTCTCTTGTACATTATATTTTATTAATAAATTTTGGGGTTATGGATTTAGTTTTTTCAAATCCATGGACGGGCTATATGGGTATAATTTATAGGTTTTAAAATTCACCTACATGAAACATAATAATTTTTCAAGTGACTTTGGAAGACTATAAATTATTAAGTGTAAATATAGTCTAAATTAAATTTAAAACATTGACTAAACATATAAAAATAATTTAAAATGAAAATAATTTCATAAGAATAATTAATGAATAATAATTTTAATGGTACAAAATATTGTTGTTTCAAAGCATAACATTACATTCCTTTTATTTTCAATTATTTTTTATCTTTATAGTCAATGTTCTAAAATTTATTTAGATTTTATTTATACTATATTTTATGCACATAAATTTTCTAAAGTGTAAATATTATGTTTTTAATAAATAACATTTGTATCTTGTAAACTAATTTTGGATTATTATATTGATGAAATTATTTTTATTTTAAACTATTTTTTATATGTTTATTCTATCTTTTAAGTTCTATTTAGACTATATTTATAGTTTATGTTTTATAAGCTTTTAAAGTTACTTACTAGAAATTTAGTAATTTTTTATATGTTTCAAGTAGTCAACATTGAAATCTTATAAGATATAAACTATAAATAGTATCTAAGTGGAACTTATAACATAGACTAAATATAAAAAAATAGTTTCAAATAAAAATAATTTCATCAATATAGAAAATAATAATTAATTTACAAGATAGAAACATAATAGTTTGAAAACATAACATTTAAAATTTAATAGCATAATTAATTATCAATTATTAATATAATAATGTAATTATTAGTGAATATTAATAGTTAAATTGTTTATAAATGTTAATTATATTATTAAATATTTTTAATAATTACAATAATAATATAATTAATAACGTGATAATTAATAATAAAAATGTGCATAAATTTTTTAAAGTTTAAATGTCATATTTTTAAATCAATAATGTTTGTGTTAGGTGAATTAATTTTTTTATTATATTAAAAAAATTATTTTTTTTCAATTTTTTTATATTTTTAGTCTATGTTTTATTTTTTACTTAGATTGTACTTATAGTTTATTTTTTATAACCTTTCAAAGATACCTACTTGAAAAATAATAAGTTTTGTTATGTTTTAAGTATGCGATTTTGAAAGCTTATAAAAATTAAACGATCAGTAAGATCTAAATGAAATTTAAAATGTTGGCTCAACATATAAAAATAACTGAAAATAAAAATATTTTAATCAAAATGATAGACAAACAATAATATAGATGATAAAAAAAATTTGTTTCAAAACATAACATTTAAATTTAAAATAAGTAACTTTAAAAACTTAAAAAATATAAATTATAATTAGATTCTAAATGAAATTTAAGAAATACACTTAAGGCATATACACTAATTTAAAATGAAAATAATTTCCTGAAAATAATAAATAGAAAATATTAAGTATTAATAATAATATATGACTTAAGAATAATAATACTATAAAATGATTAATTAATTAAACAATTAATATTTTTCTATTTATTAGTGATAATAATTATTATTAAAATTTGGTGGATAGAGAGCTTCTCTCCCTTGATTGGAGAGCCTCTCTCTCTTGATTTCTATGGTGATTGCTCTGGTGATCATAATATGGAACTGATCTTCCAAGATGATATTATTGACCACTATGAGATGTTTGTGGCATGTCATGGTGTGCTTCCTCAAGTATATTTTGGCAGTGCAATTCATAGGGAATAAATGGGTGATTGCATGCGCAATATAAAACCTAATGAATGTAATCCATTAGATGAGTTATGTTGGATGTTTAGAGACCACATGATGTTCTTAGGGTGTCAAAAATCAGTGAATCAACCTTCATGGGATTCTGGTGTGAATAAAGATAGATCCTTCGCATTGATGAAGGATATTCCTATTAAAACGATTCAGGTGACCATCATGAAAATATTTTTTTTGGATTTCTTCTTTCACAGGTTGGTACAGACCAATTATGATGCCTCTGGGGGTATAGGCCCTAGTAGAAGTGAAAACATTATCAATGCCTAAGGTATGGACTCTGATGACAATGCACAAGAAGCGAAGCTAGTGTCATGGCGATGTTAATTTGTGCGGGGTCTGGTCAATTGACCACATCGAAGCAACGTTAGATTTGGATTGTAGGAAATATCAACTGGTGAACTCAGGTAGAGTAGTTTTGGGTAGGTTGTCTAAAACTTTGGGTGCAAGTATCATGGTGATAAAATCGAGTAGGACAACGATGATCTTGGGACCATGGGGTGTAGGTCGGCGAATATAGGTGAACAAGATAATGATGATATCGGGCATTGGATGGTGACACTTAGGATGCATAGAGCGGTCTAGTGAGAATACCTTGGGATGCGAGGAGCTGAAGATAACCTTGGGAAGTGGGTTGTAAGGGAGATGACTTCAGAATGCGACACATTATAGGTTGACAGGGAGAAAGTGATGACTTTGGGATGTGGGGCACATAGGTGACCACCTTGGGAATCGATATGCTTTACAGGTTGGTGGCGACAAAGATCTCAATGCACGGGGTAGGCCGGTGAGGCAGGCTTGTGATGGGCGCACCCTGGAAATGATATCGGGGTAGGATAGTGATAGATGGAAGTGGGGCAAGTCTTACACAAATATGATGGTCATAGGGGGCATAGAAAACAAGGGTAATGGGATATTAAAATTTTGGATGGGGTTATGTATTCCATTAAAAAAATTTAAGTGGTTTTTTTTCAATTTCCTAGTTTGGTGGTGGTTTTTGTGTCACATGCTTTGTATTTTCATGTTTCTACTTTTTTTGTATTTTTATTTTCATTAATAAAATTTAGGGTCAAGAAAGATCGGTACTTGAACCTTATTGGTATTTTATTATTATTGTTAAAGTCATAATTATTAATATTATATTAATAATTAATAATATTTAATAATAATATGATTATTTACATAATTTTTAATAATCAAGGTACATTACATCATTATTATTAGTATTATTCCAAAATAATAACATTATTATTATTATCAAAAATTTAATAAAAGATAATAATTATTACTTTATTATCTTGACTTTTTAACATGACAGTATTATCTTTCAATAATTATCATGAATTTATTAATAATTATATCATGAAAATTTATTTTTTAATAATTATTATGAATTTATGGTCATTTATTTTTTGATCCTCAAACTTGTGGGTCATGAGTTTATTATCAATAATATTATTATCATAAATTAATTATCATGACTTTATTATAATGACTTTATTATCAAGACTTTATTATTATCTTGACTTTATTCTTCATGGTCAATTCCTTGGATATGTGTATTTTCTTTATCTGCATTGATATGTAATTTTCATTAATTAATAGTATTATTATTATTCTTAAATATAATAAACAAAAAAATAATTTACATGACACAAAAATTTTTTGTTTAATAATATTATTATTAATTAGTATTATTATTGTTATTATTATTGGCTTAGTGGTAAGCACCTCGTAATACTACATCAAGGTTGGGTGTTCAAAACCCATTGGGTGTAAATACTATAGCAGAACTATAGAGGTACTGTAGTAGAACTATAGCAGTGATGGGACTATACCAATGACAACACTACAGTAGTGGTGGGCATTGTAGTAGGAACTGTAACAGTGGAATCACTGTAGAAATTATTGTTGCAACTTGGATATTGTAACAGCACTATTCATCAGTGGGCTTTCGGGGCAAAGTTATGGGCCTTTTGGGCCCTATAATGGGATTCCATGCCCACTAGGCCCATAGGGCATGTACTTAATAAATAAAGCTTGATGGGTGGGTTATACCTTTTGGGGATATGACCTACCTTTTCAGCCTATGTGTGAGGTATGTGTATTCTTAAATATAATTGTACCCCCAAGTAACTAATATGTGTGTGTGTGTGTGTTTATTAAAATAATAAATTACTTTATTAATTATTATTATTATTAATTAGATCATTAATTATTACTAATTATTTCTAAATATCAAATTAATTATATTATTAATTACTAGTAATTACATTATTAAATAATAATTAATTATTAATAATTTTTCATGATCAATTATCTATTATCATTAACAACATCAATGACATTATTGGTAATCATTAATATGGATTTATTAGTTAATATTTATTACCTTATTAAATAATAATTATTTACCAATAATATGTTATCATTAATCATTTATTATCATTAATGTGTTATTATAAATAATATAGTATTCATTAAATGTTTGAAAAGTGATGCATGAATCTCACATCAAATTTTTTGGAAATGTTATCAAGGATCACACCCTTATAAAAGGGGAGCTTGTGTGGAATTTTTTTTAATATTTTTGAAATACTTTGATTAAGGTAATACTGAATATAAAAACTATTAAATATTGTTAAATTATATATATATATATATATATTTATTTATATAAACAAAAAAACAATCACAATAAAAAAAATTAAATATACAGACATATATATTTGAGATTATAAAGCATTTTTTTGTTCGGGAAAAGGCGTTGAGGGTTTTAACGCCTTTAACTCTTACCCAAGGTCAAAGAAGTTAAGGGCTTTAATGCCTTTGTGGCTTGGTTTTTAAAAAAAATTAAATTGAGGCTTATTTTCTTTTATTTTTTTGAAAAAATTATAAAAAAACTTATTTAAATGTGTTCATGTTTTAAACAGGTATTGGATTTCGAATTCGGGTTCAGTTTTAGATATTATTAAATGGGTATTAATCGAATTCAGGTAGCATACATTACTAAAGATAGGGTAAAATTCAGTGCTAGAGATATCCATTGTTTGTGCTAAACGATGACAATCTAAGTACTCTAAAAGCGTATAGAATTTATCAATGCTAATAAAGGTCATACCAGCTACTGTAAAGTTACAACCCTACATCAGCCCTAAAAAAGAACTATATATTAGAAATCATAGAAAAAACAGTTTAAATACTACAATTAAACACAACTGGAATACAAATATTACATTGCACCATCATTTCATTTCAAGATTTACATTAAAAAATTTCATACATAATATGTACATTGATGTGATATTTACAATTAATCAAAAAAATTACATCCCAATATAAAAAACAAAAATATTATAAAAAACTTTCTCCAATGATCATTCTATGTAAAAAAGTATGTCTCTGTAATAAACTCAATGTTTATTTTAGTAACGGTACATAAAAAAATAAACAAACTTTAATTTTAAGGTTATATAATACACATATGATAAATTATATTGTTAATTACAGAATATATCAATGATATTATCTATTATACTAATAATTATATTATTAATGATTATATTTTCAATTATATTATTAATTATTAATTAAAATATTAATTAATAATTATATTATGAATTATTAATTGCATTGTTAATTAATAATCCATATAAATTATACTGTTAATTAATGAATATATTAATGATATTATCAGTTATAAATTATCTTAATTATTTAAATAGTTGTTAATAATTATATTATTATTTGTATTATTATTTATTCATTATATTGATTAGTTATGTTTTATTATTAGTTATTGATATAATTAATTACATTAATTATATTATTAGTTATTGTAACTTACACACCAGACATGAATGTAGTTCATGCCTTCTACCAAGGATCTATGTTCATGCTTCTTTAGACTCCTTTTATCAAATATGGATCGTTTTCCTAAAGTATTAAAACAAACTAAGCTTGTTTACTTGGTTTTGAAAAATTGTTTCATGATTTAAACTAAAATAACACTTTTATATTGAAAAAACACACTTTGAGTCATACTGGCCATAGTGTGTGTCGGATTGATGTGTAGTCAATTCATAAACACCAAAAATTAATTATGTATAATTTTACTAAAGATTCAAGACAATCATAGCTTGTTTTCTCGATTTGTCTATGTGATGCTTGTTTTAGACTAAAACAATACTTTTATATTGAAAGCATGCACTTTGAGTCATACCGGCCACATCATATGTTAGATTAACATGAGAACAATTCATACACAATAAAAATAAATTATAGATCATTTTCTTAAAGTATCAAGACAATACGAGGTTATTTACTCAATTTTGGCTATGTCACATGTGTTTTAGAGTAAAATGACACTTTTAATGTGAAAACATGCATTTTGAGTAATACTGACAACATCATGTGTCAAATTGATGTGTGGTCGATTCCTACACATAAAAAATGAATTATGGATCATTTTATTAAATTATCAAGAAAATAAAAGTTTTTTTTTGGATATATGATGCATGTTTTAGAGTAAAATGGTGCTTTTAATGTGAAAACTTTCACTTTGAGTCATACCGGCCACATTGTGTGTCATGTTGATGTTTGTTAGATTCCTACATGTTAAAATGAATTATGGATCATTTTACTAAAGTATCAAGACAATCCGAGCTCTTTTTCTCACTTTTGGTTATGTGAATCACGTTTTAGACTAAAATAACACTTTTATATTGAAAATAAGTACTTTGAGTCATACCAACCATTTTGTGTGTCAAATTTACATGTGGTCGATTCCTAAAATTCTAAACTAAATTATGGATCATTTTCCTAAAGTATTAGTACAATACAAGCTTGTTATCTCTATTTTGTCTATGCAATGCATGTCTTAGAGTAAAATGAAGACACTTTTTTAATGTCAAAACATGTAATTTGAGTTATACCGACCGCATAATATTTTGAATTACTATGCGATCGATTACTACATCTAAAAACAGAATTAAGGGTAGTTTTACTAAAGTATTAACACAATAAAAGCCTGTTTTCTTGGTTTTGTCTATGTGAATTGTGTTTTAGACTAAAATGAAATTTTTTTTGTGAACACACAGTTAGAGCCCTATTGGAAATATCTTGTGTCAAATTAACATGTGTTCAATTATTAAATATATAAAATTAATTATGGATTTTTTTTCTAAAGTTTCAAGACAATATGAGCTTATTTTATTGGTTTTTCTATATGATGTGTGTTTTAGACTAAAATGACCCTTTTTTAATGTGAAAACATGCACTTTGAGTCATAACGGCCACATCATATATCAGATTAATGTGTGTTCAATTCCTAGATATCACAAATGGATTATGGATTTTTTATAAATTATAAAGGCAATATGGTCTTTTTTTTCTTTATTTTGACTATGTGACGTGTGTTTTAAAGGAAAATGGCATTTTTTTAATGTGGAAACATGCACTTTGAGCCATACCAGCCACATTTTATTTCAGATTGATATGAGGTACATTACTACATGTCAAAAATGAATTATGGATCATTATATAAATTATAAATATCATCCAATATTTTTTATCAATTTTGACTATTTGAATCTTTTTTTGGACTAAAATGACACTATTATACTGAAAACACACACTTTGAGTCATACTGGCCACATCGTGTGTCAGATTGACATGAATTAGATTCCTACACATAAAAAATAAATTATGGATAATTTAATTAAATTTTGAAAACAATATAAGCTCATTTTATTAATTTTGAAAATGTAACATGCATTTTAAACTAAAATTCCACTTTTATTTTAAAAGCATGCACTTTGAATCAAACCACCCACATTGTGTGTCATATTGATGTGTGGTTGATTCCTACAAACAAAAAAATGAATTATGTATTATTTTACTAAAGATTAAATATAACCAAAGATCATTTTATCATTTTTTACTACGTGATGCATGTTTTAGACTAAAATGACACTTTTATATTGAAAACATGCACTTTGAGTCATACCTGCAACATCATATGTTAGATTGATGTGAAGTTAATTCCTACATGTCACAAATTAATTATAAAGAATCTTCATAAAGTATCAAGATAATATGAGATCACTTTCTTAGTTTTGGCCATGTAACATGTGTTTTAGATTAAAATGACACTTTTAATGTGAAAAATGTTCACTTTGAGTCATTTTGACCACATCATGTATTGGATTGATATGAGGTTAATTCCTGTATATTAGAAATTAATTATGCATTGTTTCCCTGAACTATCAAGAAAATAGGATCTTGTTTTCTTATTATTGGCTATGTGAATCACATTTTATACTAAAATGATACTTTTATATTGAAAACAAACACTTTGATTCTTATCATTCATGTCATGTGTTAGATTGATGTGTTGTTGATTACTACATATAAAAAATTAAGTATGGATCATTTTACTAAAGTATCAAGATAATTTAAGCTAGATTTCTTATTTTTTGCTATGTGACATGTGTTTTATAGTAAAATGACACTTTTTTAATGAGAAAACATGCAATTTGAGTCTTACCAGTCACATTGTGTTTTAGATTGTCATGTGGTCGATTCCTACACATCAAAAATAAATTATGGATCATTTTACTAAAGTATCAAGACAATAAGATCTCATTTTCTCTGTTTTGGGTATGTGATGCATGTTTTAGAGTAAAATGATTATTTTTAATGTGAAAACACACACTTTGAGTCATAATGGACATATAATGTGTTGAATAGATGTGTAGTTGATTCCTACATGTAAAAACTAAATTATCTATCATTTTACTAAGGTTTGAAAAAAAATTGAAGCTCATTTTCCCAGTTTTTAGAATGTGATCTGCATTTTAAACTAAAACGAACCTTTTATATTGAAAACACACACTTTGAGTCATACCAGCCACATTGTGTGTTGAATTAACATGGGGTCTATTCATATCTATTAAAAATGAATTATTAATCATTGTCATAAAGTATCAATATAATATTAGTTTTTTTCTCAATTTTGGCTATGTGATGCGTGTTGTAGAGTAAAATGACTGTTTTAATGTGAAAACGCGAATTTTGAATCATATCAGCCACATCGTGTGTCAAATTGATGTGTGGTCAATTCTTATATGTCAAAAATGAATCATGTGTCGTTTTTTAAAAGTTTAAAAATAGTATGAGATAATTTTATTAGTTTTGGCTACATGAATCTCATTTTAGACTAAAAAGACAATTTTATTGTAAACACATACTTAGAGTCATATTGGTCACATCATGTATTGAATTGATATGTGGTCGATTCCTACATGTTAAAAATGAATTATGGATTTTTTTTTTCTAAATTATACAAATAATCCAATCTCATTTTCTCAATTTTAGCCATGTGACGTTTGTTTTATAATAAAATGACACTTTTTAATGTGAAAACACACACTTTGAGTCCTACCAGCTACATCATGTGTTTAATTGATGTGTGGTCAATTTATATATGTGAAAAATGAATTGCGGACCATTTTACTAAATTATCAAGACAATTAGAGATCATTTTCTAGTTTTTACCTATCTGAATCATGTTTTATTCTAAAATGAAATTTTTTATTGTGAACATGCACTTATAGTCCACTAATCACATCATGTGTTGGATTTATGTGTAGTCATCTAACCATGATCTCTGTGAAATAAAAAAAATACAAATATAATAGGTAATCACCTCAACTTGATATAATTGAACATTTGAACACCACGTACTCTTCCCAATCATATCTAAATAAATTCAATTATTCTTTTCAGTATGTATATTTTTGGTAATCTTGGAAGTAATGAGAAAATATAGACAAACAAACAATTAATATTTTTTTTAAATGAAGTTTTAATTACCTTAGGAAATACTTATCTGAGGATGAAAGTTTGAGTTAGAGTTGGTGTTTTAGAACCAACTATTTATACTATGAGTTACATGTATATTCAAAGATTTGAATATTAATAAAACATTTTATTATATATTTTTCATTTTCTTCATGAATTTTATGTAATAATGTCCTAGGGTATCTTTCTCATTGATAAGGTTGTAGAAGTTCCCCACTATGGTGAGGAAAATGAAATTCCATGATGATATTCTTAAATATATTTCTATAATTGCTTAAAAATATATGATGGGCCACATAGTATGTAGAACATCAGGTTCAAGTACTTATAAGCATATGAGACTGTGGGTTCTGGGCACAGTGGAAGTGTGGTTGGGCCAACACCCAACTTTGATTTTTTCCATGATCAATGATTATTATGGGATTAATATGACGATGAATTCCATTATCCATGGAATATAATCAAATATTTAGATAAAGAGATAAGAAGCCCAAAACCTTTAGAGAGGATATTGCACATAATGTTTATAATTAATTTAAATAATTTTATAAAAAAAATAATACCTGGATCTTCAGTATTTTCTTCATTGATAATGTTGATCATCCAGAATGACCCTTCCAGGTTATCATGTTTTGTTTACAAGGATCCAAACTAGAATCCCTCTAGCGGTGATCCACACATGCTTCGATGGCCTCTGATTGACATTGCTTGTTCTTCGGGTGCTAGCGCGGTGAAGCGAGTGCCTTGTGTTGGATGTTCTTGATCGCTTGTTCTTTAGACTTAAATAATGTCTCTCATTCTTGAGAGGGGCAGGAAGAGGATTCAAGAGATAAATTATTTATCTCATAAATTCTCAATTCACCGGGTGTGAGGTTCGGTACATGGCATAATAGACGTATGTGTCTATTTATTGACATGGGCTTCAGTTACAATATTTAATTGCCTAACAAAAATTAAATACATTCATAACCTTAAAGAAAAATCAGGATATTAATAATAATACTGTGTCATTATTTATGGTGCTCCAACTTGCACAAAACTGAATTATAAATACAATTTCATGTCACAAAATAATAGCAGTGTTATTTTAATTTGTTCCAACTAGTTAAATAATTATTTATCATCTTAAAGATAATTATTTTACTACCGGACTAGCCTTGGTCCTCTCAAACTCCACTTACATTTATTGAACACTCGAATAAATAAATAATTTATTCTCTTAAATAAATATTTTATTTACAAACTAGTAAATAAATATTTATTAAATGTTTAATAAAATAAATAAATGTATTTTACCCAAAATCTGGTGAATAAATATTTATTTAATTTATGCAATCATTTTAACTTGAATAAAATTATTCCATTTTCTTGAGAATAATATTTATTAATTAAATTCAAATATAATTTAACCAAGATCACCAGAAACACTTAGTGTGTGACCCTCTAGGATTCTTTCTCATTGGAATTAGGCGGTATTGCCTAAAGTCCAAGAGTGTTGTCTAGAAATGGGTCAGGGAACCCAAGATAAATAACTTAAAGTTGCAAAAAAGACATCCATATATGAACTCTCACTATGTAATATAATTATTTTGTCACAATATCTCATCAACCGGGTTTTGTGATAGTTTCATCAACTTTTATGCTTGATACGTTATTCTTTAACTACCTGAAATAAACTCGTTGTTACACCATGGACATGGAATTTTTAGCGACGGTTATATTTCAATCAAAGGGCCAAGATATCAAAATCTATAAATGGAAGGGAAAAATCCTTCCTCAACTTATCCATTAATAAAATGCCACTTGTGATGCACCCAATGTACCCTACTTCCCGCCAACTATCTGCATGATGGTTTTCATCAGTAAATCAAAGTGCACAAGTCGTGACACGTATTAATGCTAATATTAAAGTCTAAGGATCATTACACATGCTCACAGATAGAAATATCTGATGACACCAAAACATGCGGAATTCCTACTGGTGGTTCTGTCCTCATAATCTCTTGTCTTAGAGATTACCAAGTTTGAACTTCATAAGAGGAAGTCTCATCTGCTTACAAGTACTCACACCTGACAGTCTGCATGCTATATGTCCCATCATAGTTTTTTATCTAACTATAGAACTATATTTAAGAATATTATTATTTTATTTCAAGGTTCTCATCATAGCGAGGAACTTCCATGACCTTATCAATGCAAAAAATACTCTAAGACATTATTACATCATAGTCATGTAGAATAGTGAACAATATGTAATAAGATGTTTAATATTTAAATACATTAAAAATCCATGTAATCAAAGTACAACCAGTTAGTTCTAGGACACCAACTCTTACAGAGACTTCTTCTAATGAAGTTCACACTTGGTGATCACTAAGATGGGAGGTTATGAGAATAGATTCGTTAGTAGGAATTTTTCATGTTTATGTTTCAATGAATATTCCTATATTAGATTATGTGTAATGGTCCTTAGACTTTAAGATTATCATTAATTCATGTCATTACTCGTACACTTATATTTACTCACTAAAATTGTGATTCCATGTGTTCATGGGAAGTAGGGTATGTTGGGTGCGTCATGAATGACATGTTATTAATAGATAAGTCAAGGAAGTATTTTTCCCTACCATCATTATAAAAGTTAATATCTTGACCCTTTGATTGGAATGGAACCATCATGTTAAATTCAATGGTCATGGTGTAACGATGTGTTTATTTTAGATAGTTAAATAAATACATATCAAGAATATAGGTTGAATAAATATATGTAAAACAAGTTTGATGAGATATTTAGACAAATGGATTATATTATAGGGAAATTATTTGTATGTGGTTGTAGACATTGTGAAATTAAGTTATTTCTCTTGGGTTTCTTGACCCATTTCTAGATAGTAATCTTGAACTTTAGAAAAGTCCATCTATTGTAAATGAGAAAGAATCCTAGAAGGTCACAGATTATGTGTTTATATTGATATTGATTAAATTATATTTGAATATAATTAATGGAATAAATATTATTCTCATGACTAAGGAATAATTTTATTCATGTATTATTGATCTCAAATATTAAATAAATATTTATTCTACAGAATGTGAATGGAATATTTATTTTTATTTTTTGAATATTTAATAAATATTTTTTCACTAGATTATGAATAAAATATTTAATTAAATAATTATTCTGGTATTCAAAAATATGGAGGAAGATGAGAAAACCAAGATCATGTCTGGTGATAAATATTAATTTGAAAGTGGGTAAAATAATATTTATCATTATGCCAATAAGCACGCACCATAAAATAATATTATTATTAATATTATTATGGAATGGGGTCAGGAATGGTATATTATATTATTTAAGGATCGCTATGAAATTAAATAATATTTTAACCTAAATTGTATCTCTATAAATAGATGGTTATGTATTTTTTTTGGATTAATCTCACAATTGATAATTGAGAATCATTGTGCACAAAAGTATTCTCTCTCATATTCTTCCTTCTATTATCTTCTCAAGAATGATAAGAACTCCTTAAACCCCAAAGTAATTATAAGTGATCAGGGTGAATAGAAAAAGATGATAGATACGTCATTATAGCACCTAGAAATCAATAAGTGTCATTTGGATATCAAAGGAGAAAATGTGGATCACCACTATAGGGATTTTACACTTCAATCCTATAAGTGCAATGAATATAATACTAAAAGGGTTTTTGGAAGATCAACACCATATTAAAAGAAATATCCTTATACCAATTATTCTTTCTTTATATCTAATATAAATTAATTATAAATTTAACATGAAAATATCCTCTCCAAGTTCTGGGATTCTCAATATCAATATTTTATTAAAAAAAAATATTGGTCATTACATTTATTTCTAGCACAACATGTGAATGATCCATTGAATACGACAAATATAATATGGTTTCCCACCTACCAAGGCACTTCCAATGGGGCCAGAACCTTCAGGTTGTATAAGAGGAGTAATATTTTACATTTATAATTATTTATTTGATTATTGATCGATTGTGTGCAATACTGGTTAAATCATTCATTTTTAGATTATTCATTCTTTAATCCAATTTTAATTAACATGATTTCAACATATTAATTGTCATCATTTGAGTTTTCATTTTTTAAAAGGACTAAGAATAGATAAATAATGACTAGATATATTATCAAGAAGTGCTAAGTATTATATCTGGTGATACTTGGTTACACAATTTGTAGATATAGTACATGTTTTCCACCTAATGTATGATAGAAGAGTAATATAATGGCTACAATAGGGGGTGAATTTCAGTTTTTAAAATAAAACTCATAATATTTTCAAACCCTTTGACAAATAGTTCATCCAAACATCAGAGTTTATAAATTGGACAGATAGTTTCTCCAAATTTCAGAGTTTATAAAAAATTATAAAAAGTAAAAAATTTCTATACAATTACACAGCAGAAATAAAAAAATTATAAAAATAAGTAATACGAAATTTTATAAAAAATTAAGAAAAACATAAAAAGGTTTTGTAATAATGATCCATTCTTTAACCTTTATCATTAAGTAAGTCTATAACCTAGACTTTAGGTATCTACAATTTTAACCAAACTATAAAGGTATGTATTCCTTAAGCAAGGAATCCATTGATTCTAAGATTAGTATAACTCTATTTCCATAGCCACAGGAACCCTCAATCATCACGATCGAACAAGACTCTATATTCTTATCGCTAGAATCCCTTAATCATCAATATCGGACAGACAATTATAAATTAAAAAAAATTAATGCATTTAAAAATAATTATATCACATATTCCTTAAGAAAAAGACTCTATAAATATTATAGTAAACTACTCTCAAAGTAACAAGATATTAAAAACTCTTTACAGAAACTCTCGATAGTCAGTGATGGAAAAGATCCCACCTCCTTGATCGCTACTCCTATTTATAGGAAAATGTCCAATGGTAATATTTTGTGAATCTTGGAGGTGGTTGCAATGGCCTCAGAAAAAAATTATTCTTGATATCTTGACATGTTTTTCTAATTATTTTAAGTTTATATACCATTGTAGTGTAACAATATTTCAACCATTGGAATGAATTTTTTCATCCAAAAAAATTGTATATCTCTATCTTGAAGATTTAATGAAATTCACATCCATAAAATATGTCTATTTCCATCCAAAAAATGTATGTATGAAAGTCTTAATATAACTTCATGAGTTTAGACATAGTTATATTCTAACCTTTTCACTTTTATAAATATTCATCCAGAATTATGTGATTGTATGTCTGAACTTTAGAACAAGTCTTCCCAAATATGATAATTTATTCCATTTCTCAATTAGATAATCATAAAATTTCATATCATTTTCAAAATGCCTCATTTATCTAATGATTTATTTCAACTTATTTTTGTCAGCATAAATTCTTCCTCTAAAATCTTTGAATTCAACTTCATTTGGAATAACTAATTCAACATAATTTTTCACTAAATTTGAATTCTTCAAAACATCAAAATTAATTTTCATATACTTACGTCCTTCCTGTATGTCCAGAAAAATTTCCATGATATCTTCAAATCTTTGAATAAACTCATTGAAATAGTTGAGTTAAATCTCCATTATATTCAATGTATTGTAAGGAGTATAATTAGTGGAATAAAATTAAATAGTTGGAACATGATACTTTAGAGGCCTACAAGTTTCAACTATCTTAAAAACTTCTTGATCACTACCATTATCATAAAATTCCATCAATTATATTTAATCTACATTACCACCCTTATCACCTCCACTCCCATCATTGGCATCATCCACAACATTACCAACATCAACATCAACAACATCTACATCATGAAGACCAGACTGGTGTTTGTTTGGAATTTTAACTTTATATTTCTGCTCAATTTCTAAAAAACCTTATCTGTGTAGAATATTTAAATAAATTATTTCAATCAACTTCATATATAAATAATTTTATTGGGATTCTGATAATTCTTCAAGATTTAATTGTTCCTTCAATTCTTAAATAATTTGATATTTCTTCCTTAATATCTTCTTCCTTGAAAAGTTTTTTCGAGATATTTGTCTGGTTCCTTCCTTGTATTTGTCAGATTTATCTTGATAAATAACCATCAAAACTACCTTATACTTATCCATAACCAAAATTTAAATTGATAATATGGTATATTCAACTTTTCAAATTTCTGACTGATGTCCTTCCAAAATTTCAAATATATGAGCTTTACCTTTTGAAACAGCTTCTACCCTTTCTTGAATAGCTTCTATTTTCTTAATAAAGTCTCTAGAAATATTTTCTTGTATTTATTTTTTAGATTTACTCTTCCCTTATTTTTGATATATCTTCTCTTTATCCAAACCAAAATTTGGATCCTTAGGGTTCTTATCCTCTTTATTTTTCATAAAATTCATGAAATATTCATCTGAAATTTGTTTTTAGTTTCTTTTATGGAATGAGAGGAGACTTCATCGCCTCATTACTCTTTTCAAACTTATCTTTAAGTTTTTATATCATTTCTTATGATGCAACATTTATTGAATTTTCAATAAACTTTTTCTTAGTAGAGTCATACATTAACTTCATCTTTGAAATCGTATATTCACCAATTAAATAAATATTTTCTCTCATAGTAGTTGAAACATTCTTAGTTTACATA
Organism: Viscum album; assembly: GCA_963277665.1. NCBI lineage: Eukaryota > Viridiplantae > Streptophyta > Magnoliopsida > Santalales > Viscaceae > Viscum > Viscum album. The sequence goes on from OY728132.1 coordinate 1,082,529,960, forward strand.
ACTATCATAAATTTGACTCATAACTTATTGATAAACACCAGATAAAAAATTAATTTCACTTTTAACGTACCTGCCTTCACTACCTAAATCATATTGAAAACATATTTTACCAAATTAAATTTCCTCATATTATAAAGGAAATCCAACAAACACACACACACACACACAAATATATATATATATATATATATATATATATATATATATATATATATATTGAACTTTAAATCTATCCCTATCACCTTTATTAGGGATCAAAAAATTCTTCACCCAAATTTATATTATTCTGTTTTTTGGATTGAGATGGTATACCTTCTAAACATTTTCTTTAGAAAAAAATAGGAAAGTTTCTGCCTTTTATTTCTCAAAAGCTCCCAATTTGTTATGCAACTTATATATAACAAAATTGGATTAAAAATCTAATATAATTTTTACTAACTTCATTGTATTATTTATATTCAATTTATATTTATTTCCAAACATCTCAAAAGTTACAACCATCAATACATCTTCTTTTATAAATTAAGTAGATGAATAAAAATCAGTTACCAAACTAGGATAATGAAAATCAAATTCCTCCATTTCAACACGCATAGATTCCTATCCTTGGAAAATAATTACTCTCTTAAGTAGTGATTCATATTTATCAAACCATACATTCTCAAAAAATATTTATTTCACTGGAAGTCTAGTATAAATATTACTAGTAGAATCCATGAGTTTGGACTGAAAATCGGATAAACCACCAAAGTTTAGATGGAGGATAAATGAAGAGATGAGAACCGATAGCTTGGAGAAGCAGTGAGGGAAAAGAGATGGACCCACTCCCATATTTATAGCCTCAGGATAGAGATGTTTCACCTTCTCTAGATCTAATGGTTGAGATCAAAACCCATATTCTAATCAACGACTCATATAATTTGATAAAAAAATTATGAACTCTTGATTTTTATTTGGTTTGTTATATATATTTTATCGGACAATGGTTTTTATAATAAAATATCTACTTTTGAAAAAAATTATAAATAGTTCAAGAAACATAAAATTATACAATATATAGAAGTTAAAAAATAATAATTATAAATTTACCCTTTGGAGATGAATTTATAAACTTTCTATTGAAAACTTATTTAGCAATATGAGCTTCTTGGATTTATAGAAAATTTTAGCAACTAGAAAAAAATAGAAATTAAAGATAAATTGAGGATTTTATAAAAAATATTTCATCCAAATTTTATAAAAAAAATAAATAAATAATTGTAACAATTTTTTAGCAAAAAATTGTCTGGAATATTTTCTAAACACAATTTTGTGCATAAAGTTTTCCTTGCAAAAAAATCATCTGAAAATTTTCCTTACAAAAAAAATTGAAACACAGAAAATATATACACCCCCCCCCCCCATTAAGGGGATAATTATTTTATGGATAAGATTTATACATGAAGTATATATAAATGATTATTTTTTATTGACCATTCCCAGATTCTATTTAATGTATTCAAATCTATCAGGATTAATGGATTTTGTAAAAAATATCAGCAAGTTTTTATTGTGTTCCGATGAATTGTGAATTTATATCTTCTTCTTTTTGTGTGATCCCAAATGAAATAGTATATTATATATATGTTATTATCTCATGAGTGATGTTATAGGTTTTTACTTAAATAAATGGAACTTTTATTATCACACAAAATTGGATTTTTAATAAAACTCAAGAAAAAATCAGTGAGTGTGTGTTGCATCCACAAAACTTGAGCACAACAACTTCTAGCTTCCACATACTATGATTTAGAGGTGGAAATTGATACATAATTTTGTTTCTTACAAGACCACGAAACTAAATCTACTCTTAAGAAATGAGAAATTATAGATATACTTTTTCTATCCATTTTACATCCACCAAAATCATCTTCGGAAAATGTTTTAAGTTCAAAATAATTTCCATAAGAGTAAAATAAGCCAAGATACATAGTTCCATTAAGATAATGAAAAATTAATTTTTATGATTTTAGATGAGACACTTTTGGATTAGTTTGAAATATTATGCATAAGAATACATAAAACATCAAATTAGAATGACTAGCTATAAGATAAATAAAACTAACATCATTCCAGTAATTTGTTTATCAATTGGTTTCCTAGATCCATCAAGATATAAAGTATTTTCAATTCTAATATGAGTAGTTATAATTTTAGTGTTTTTATATCCAAATTTGTTAAGAATATATTTTATATACTTATATTGAGATATAAAAGTTACTTCTAGTTTTTATGAAATTAGAAAACCAAGAATAAAATTATGCTCATATGTCATGATCATCTAAAAAACATATTTCATAAGATCCAAAAAGAAATCTATAAAATATTTTTGATTTGATACAAATAAAATTTCATCAAAATAAATCTAAATAATTATGGTGTATTTAAAACCTTTTTAATAAAAATTTTTGGACCCATAGATCTCATAATAAAATTGTTTTGTAATAAAAATCTATTTAATCTATCATACCAGGATATATGAGATTTTTTAAGTCTATAAAGTTTCATAGTAAGGATTAATACATGATCTATAGATTTTTCTTTTTCAAAAATAAGGGGGTTTTCTACATAAAATTCCTCCTATACATATCCATTAAGGAAATAACACTTCATGTCTATTTGAAAAAGTTTAAAATATAGAAATGTTGTACAAGATATAGTTATACAGGTAGATTCAAGTCTAGATATTTGAGCATAATTTTCTTCATATTTTATGATTTTTTTATTATTATAACCCTTTTCAACAAGTCTATCTTTATTTTTAACTATGACTCCATTTTCATCACACTTATTTTGAAAAACCTATTTTACACCAATTACATGTGAATCTTATGATCATCCAACCAAATTCCAAATTTGATTCCTTTCAAATTCATTGAGATCATATTACATATTTAGTATCCAATATTTATCACCCAGAGCCTCATCAAGAGTCTTAGGTTTAAATTCAGATAAAAATTTTCAATTTCAAACTTCATTTCTTAAGAAATTTCTTGTTCTAACAAGTTGACTTAAATCACAATGATATTATCACTAGGATTATTCCTAAGGATTAACTAATTCCTTAGGTTTCTAAAAATTTATTATTTTAACAACTTGTTGAATTTATTATTAAGGTGGAACCTATAAAAAATTCATTCATTTTTTCTCTCATGATAAGAATAAACTAACATGGGTTGAAATTCATTTTTTAAAATAACATCATAAGATGTAGGTTGAAGTTGTTTGAAAACAAAAGGATCACTTCCATTAAATTTAATAAGTAATGATTCCTCAAAAGTACTTATATTTTTATTAAATACTCTATAATGCTTAATTTTTATAGAATAACCTAAAAATATTCCTTCATCAAATTTTAGAGTAAATTTATGTAAATTATATTTAGTATTCAAAATTAATACTTTACATCAAAAAAATTTAATGTAATAAAGTTTTGGATTTCTTCTGGTCCATAACTCATAAGGTGTTTTATTAATAAAAGGACTAAGTAAAACTCAATTTATAGTATAGTAGACAGTACTAACCGATTTAGCCAAAAAAATAGAAATTGAGTAATCACTCAACATGATTCTTATAATCTTCTGAAGAATTCAATTTCTTATTTAAACTACACCATTTTGTTGTGGATATTTAGGTGTTGAGAAGTTATGTATTATTCCTTTTTTAATACAAAAAGTTTCAAATTCAGAATTAAAAAATTATCCACCATGATCACTGTAAATAGTTATCAAATGTATATTTTTTCATTTTTAACAAGGAATGAAAAGGTTTTAAAACAGAAATAGGCTTCCAACTTATTTTCTAGAAAATAGACCCATGCATATCTAGTGTAGTCATCAACTAAAACATATACATAGTATTTTCCACAAATAATTCTAGTTTTTCTAGGACCAAATAAATTCATGTGCACTAATTATGAATTATAAGAAGTTGAAACTCAACTAATATATTTAAAAAATGACGTATGTTTCTTTACAAATTGAAAAGGACAAAAAACTTTAGAATAATTAAACCTAAGATTTTATAGATATCTAACTGGTTCTTTATTCAAAAAAAAATGGATAAAGTTCTAACATTTAAGTGTCCTAAACTTATATTCCACAACCAAGATTGATATTTCATTTCACTAAGGCAAGGTATATCTTATCTTCTAAGGTCTTCTAAATTAAAGGTGTATATATTCTCATGCATGTTGGAATAAATAATAAACTTATATTATGAACTATGAATAGTACATTTATCATTCTTTAAGTTCACAAGATTACCCTCATCACATAATTGGATGATAATAATAAGGTTGTTTTTAAGTACTAAAACATACAAATTTTTTCAAATTAATGCTTTTCTAAGAAGTATGATATTGCCTATATCATATATTTCTCCTTAAGAATTATTACCAAAAGTGACTTTTCCACCTCTCATCCTAGTAATATTTTAGAAGAAGTCCCTATTTCCAATTATGTGATAGGAAAAACCACTATCCATGTACTAAGTTTTGTTGTAGGTACACTTATTATTTCCATGAAATTAATAGATTTAGAATTTTGGTTCCCAAACTCGCTTGGGTCCGTCATTATTTGAAAATAGTATTTTAGGAATCCACTTATGTCCAACTTTATGTTGATCTGTTTCTAATTCTATAGAAAAAATTGGCTTTATAAAATCCTAAATATTTCACTCTATTTAAAGAAAATTTATTTTTCTAGTGACCACCACTTTGACACTTAGTACAAAAGGGTGCACTTTTTAGAACAAAATAGTTATTTTGAAAATGTGGTTTTTAATTAGTAAAAAATATTCCAAATAAATTCCTATGAGGTTTTATCTGTTTTTATATATTATCAAATTTTTCCTTAATAGAAGTAAATTTTGTTATTAATTTCTTCAAACTTAAAATTTCATAATTTATTTGAAAAACTAAATATTTATTATCATTAGTTGTAGTAGATTTTGATTTTTTTAATTATTTTGAATGATATAATTTTTATAAATTATACTTCACTAACTCTTTATAAAGAATTTAAATTTTAGTAGTAAGTTTAGAAATTCTCAAATTTTCTTTGGAAAGAACTTCTTTAGCATTTTCGAGTTTTCAAGAAATTTTACAATTTTTTTCAAAAAGTTTAGAAAAACGAGAAACTTATTTATAGATAGGTAAAGTATTATCCTCTTATAATGAAGTATATTATTCATATGAATATGTATAATTATTTTAATTTTCATAATTGAAATAAATTTCATTAATAGTAAGGTTGGTTAAGGTTTTAGTAAATACCTCAGCCATGAAGAAATTGTTATTCTTTAGAATTTTAGAAAGAAAACCAATATTATTTTGATTATAAAATCCACTATATGAAGAATTATATGAAGATCTATCACCTCCACTTTCAGTCCAAGTGTATTAAGTTTTTATAATTTTATTACTTTTATGCTTGTAGAACATATTTGAATTTATGTCAGAATTTTCATCCTTTTTTTCTTTTCTTTTTATTCTTGATCAATCTGGACTTCTGTGTCATGGTTCTTGCACTCATAAAAAATCATCTCAGGAGAATATTTCTTCTCATTTCTATTTTTAAAATTTTTCTTGTACTTGTATCTAAATTTATTCTTTCCATATATCATATTCATTCTCTAAGATGGTTGGGAAAGTTCATTCTGAATTTCTTCAGAAGAACTACTTTCAGTCTCAACTCTAACTTTCTTCTTTGTAAAATACTTAGAAAATTTTTCTATAGATCTAATTTTCTTAGAAACATATGATGTAGAATCAAAATATACTCCTCTAATTTTCTTTTTCATTTTTTATCATCTCTCTTTAATCAATCCTCGTTCCACATGAGAGTTCCAATTAGATCATTTAATCACAACCTTATAATTTTCTTAGTAACATCTAGTGTTGTTCTTTTAGATTATCATTCTCTAGGAATAATATCAATGATCTTATCAACTATAATTTAATCATTAAGATCTTTATCACCAAAATATTTTAATCTATTTACAATCGTCATGAACCTCTGATGCATCTTTTTAACAAATTCTCTAGGTAAGAAATCAAAATCATGGTAAAGTACTCTCAACATATCTCTTCTGGTGTTAATAAATTTTGATTTCCAAAAGTTTATAATCTCATGATTTTTCTAGATACTATTAGTAGTGTCACATGAAGATATCGGACTATATATATTTCTAGTCATAGAACACATCAAATTATTTCTAACTCTGTAATTTAGCTGATATTCTAACTTCTCTGGATTATTAAAAATAGAAACTTATTTTTTAAGAACTTTATAACTTTTAGTCATCGTAAAAAAATTATCTACCCCAGTATTGATAAAAAAAAATTTATATAGTCTCTCTAATATTCATATTCATAAACATTAAAAATTAGTGGTCTTATAGGATTTAGATTCTCAAGAGTTCCAATATTCAAACCTTCCATATTTATAAAAACCAAATTAATCTTTCTATAAATACATATTAGTGTAAAATAGTTTATAAAAATTACTAAATAAAAAATTTTGTAAACACATAAACTTTCATAAATATAATTTTAGTAATTATAACAAAAAATTTCAAGATAAAGCAAGGTAACCTAATATTTGATACCAACTATAGAGTAATAGAATGTCTACAAGATGGGGGTGGATTTTAGTTTATAAAATAAAAATAAAAATTCTTCCAAAAAATTTATTATCAAATATTAGACAAACAATTTGTATGAAAATAAAAATTTATAAATTGGATAGATATTTTGTCAGAATTTCAAAGCTTAGAAAAGTTTAAAACAATAAAACTTTTCTATAAAATCTCATAGTGGAAATAAAAACTTGTAAAAAAAATAAATATGAAATTTTTTAAAACAAGTAATAAAAATTTACAAAGGTTTTATAACAATGATTCACACTTTAACCTTTATAATTAAGGAATTATATTACCCAAAATTTAGGTATATATAGTTTTAACCAAACTGTAAAGTTTTTTCTTCCTTAAGCAAGGAATCCCTCAATACTAAGATCGATAAAAATATTTTTCCCTATCCATAAGAACCCTCAATCATCAAGATCAGACAAACCTCTTTCTTATTATCCTTGTAATCCCTTGATAAGAAACATCAAATAGATAATTAAAAATTACCAAAGTTATTAAGGTATTTACAAATAATCCTCTCATGGATGCCTTAAAAAAATACTCTAAAAATATTACAGCAAAGCACTCTAAAAGTAATAAGTTATTACAAACTCCTTAAAGTAACTCATAATAGTCGGTGATGTAAAATCTCCCTCCACCTTTATTGATACTCCTATTTATAGGAAAAGTTTCAACAGTTATATTCTATGAATCTTAGAGGTGGTTTCAATAACCATGGAACAAAATCCTTCTTGAAAAATCATCATGTTCATATGATTCTTGTAAGTTTATACACCATCACAATGTAACAAGACTTTATCTAGTGGAATAAATTTGTTTGTTAGAAAAAATTTATATCTATGTATTTAATATTTAATGAAAAGATAATTCGGAAAATATGACTTCTTTCATCTGGAAAATGTTTTTCTAAAAAAATTAACATGACTTCATCAGTTTGGAATTAGTTAAATTATGACTTAGTCACTTTTATAAACCTTAATCCGGAAATATGTGACAGTCTGTCCAAAATTTAGAACAAGTATATCTGAATGCAGTAATTTATTCTATCTGATAAATTAGTATTCCTCTATCTAGAAAAACATATTTCTTATAAAACATACTTAAAAACTATGGAAGCATAAAATTTAGTGGAACATATACTTTAAGGAAATTCATTTTTATTTTCAAAATCATGTTAGAAAGTGTTTAAAGACATTTCGACTCAACACCCAAGTGCATTTCACCTGGTCAAGTAACAAGATACTAGGCATGCCAAGAAATAACTACATGTGGTTCATTTATTACACACTGAATGTAGACTGGGCCAACATGGAACACAAATTTTCATATTACACAACATGTAGTTTGCATACACGTTGTGTAATATATGTGGTTTAGAGGTGAAATTAATGCAAATCATGTGGTCAAATACATAGTCTTACTCTGTGTGAGAATAAAATCTTGTAATTTTAATGAAACACATGATGTATAGTCGGTGTACATGGCCTGTATTTTATTAATTCTCATGTCTGAAATACACACCAAGTCATTTGGTGGGTTATGTGGATACACCATTAACAGATCAAATAATGTGTAGCTCGAGTAAGTGTCATGAGGCCCCATGTATGAAGAACATGTTGAGTCATTCAATAGGTTTCATGAACACAAGACATTTGGATCACACAGTGTGTATCTCATCAGTACACGCAGTATAATATGGTCGATATAAACATTGAATCCCGAAGCATTTATCCTAGGCACACAACAAGTGGAACACATGGCATGTGGATGGTTATTACACATTGTATAGTCCGACTTTGGTACATGTTAAAGCCCTAGTTTTTTATCCCGAATACAAAAAAAATTAGGTACATGGAATGTATCTCATAAGTACACTCCATGTAGTCTACCAATAAAGGATATAATTAAAATTACATTAAATAATTAATTGCATCATTAAAATTTTCAATTTACTTATTGTAATTATCTATAATTATTAGTTATTCCATTTATTTTTCATGAATCCATTAATGATGGGTGTCTACAAGATAATTGGGATGGTCATTAAAATAAAATATAATTAATTATTTAATTAATTAATGTAATCACTTTTATTATAATAATAAATAACAGATATAAATTAAAGTTAACTAGTGTACTTTTGTGTATTTGTTGCATGTGTATGGCCATTAATGAGTTTGACCAATACCTGTGTATGTGTTGGATTAATTTAATTTAATTTATTACATGGGTTTGTAATTATTAATTATTAAATTAAATATGATGGTCTGTCATTCATCCCTTCCTCATTTATTATACAGGACCTTCTTGTCCAAGGTGATTTATATAATTCCCCTTAATCAATATTTTGGTTCTCATCATTTATGTGTGATTTATAAATACATGTAATAAATGAGTATCCTAAGTCATGTGGAGATGGTTCAAAATGGAACCAAGAGAAAACCAACTCAAGTGATGTGGATATGTGGAATACTGCAACTCGTACCAAGACCAAAATAATGAGTTTTCCCCTAAGTTATAGGTTGATTTATTGTCTTATTAATAAATCATTCAGTAGATAAACCCATGATCAGGTCATTTATTTATTTATTTATTTCATATGCATTGTTTATTTTATGGATGCAAGACCATGATCACAAAAATAAATGAATTAATATGAAAAGATACAATTTACATAAATGGATTATGTGTGAATGTTTTATCAAACATAGTTAATCACTTAAGTAAGATCCACTTAATATTAATAATATATGTAAAGGATAAAACTAGATAAAATTTATGCATAATAAATAAAATAACTTAAATAAATATTAATTCATACTTGACCTTACATTACTTTATTGAGAATTAAATCCATAGAACTAAGTGTTTGAACAACCCACATTGGGAAACTTACATTTATCATTGAGTTATTATGAATTTTTTGGGTATAATTAACCAACTTGCATCAAGAGGAGTTTCCCACACCAGACTTGATGTAACTTAGAGGAAATTGTTAAGTAAATCCCAATTAGGATTTTAGGATTGGGGATTCCACTCAATAGATCAATGATCTATAATCCCATGGATGGAAAATACCTACCTACCTAAATACCTTCAAATAGCTTAACCAACCAACATTGGGGTAATGTGAAGGGGTATATGGATCCTTTCCAAGATAATGTATTATAAACTAGACATTTTGAGTTCAATAGTGAGGGTCATTGAGGATTGTTAAAATAATATGAGACTTAATAAAATTAAATTCATTATGTATTACATAAATTTCAATCAATTTAAGTACTAATAATCTAATTTTGAGAATAGTATAAAAATGGAAATTTCACCATCTTCATTATCTATATGGTTAATATTGGAGAAATATAATCTCATAAATTATTGTAACTTCTAGGAATGGTTTAGATGCCTTCATATTGTGTTGTTCCATGAATTAAAATCAAACGTGTTATAATCCTCATTACATGATCTTTGTATTAAAAAGGTGGGTTATGAATTATTCATTTTATATGATAAATACTTGATAAACGTAGTCGATGTTCAGTTTTTAATGTTACCATCCATGTCTAATGAACTCATGAAGTCTCATGAAGTCATGGATTCTTATATCATGATCAATAATCTTCATGGACTATATCAGGAGAGATTCATATAGGAACAGTTTGATATACCCAAGGGGCTCTTTCAGAGTAATATTGGAGAGGGTTCACCAATTATGCCTCATGTAGTCAAACTCATTGGCTGCATTGATCGACTAGAGGTTCTAAGGTTTAAACTCCCCAAATAATTTCACACCAATATCATTCTTTCATCACTACCTCAAATATTCTCCATCTTTGTTGTTAATTTTAATATGAACAACATCGATAAATATCTCCCAGATACTCACTCTTCTTTTCTAAGTTGATAAGGAGATTAATTATGAAAAGACTTACATCCTTATGGTGAATAAAAGGAAAGTCCAGGATAAGAGATTTAATCCCAAAACATCTTAACAATTCATGTCAAAGAGGAGAAAAATCAAGGGGTGGGAAAGGTAACAAGATGTTTTCTATTTCACATGTGACGAGAAGGTCCACTGGAAGAAAAACTATTCCTAGGAAAAGAAGCAAGGGAAAGATTTAGGTGCATTTTTTATTGATTGAAATCTACCTGTTACTATAAATTGGGTATTAGATACATATTTTGGTGCTCACATATGTATTCAAATATATGAACCAAGTATATTTTGGAATATTGACTAAGGGTAGGTAGATCTATGGGTAGCCAACATAACTAGACTTTTTGAACAAAAACATAACTAGAGTTTTTTTGTGGATATCAGGGAATACCACCTCACATTTCTAATGTGAATAATATTGGTTTTAAATTGTTTTTATTATGTGTTATCTATTATAAAAAATATTATTTCTATATCTATACTTTATATAGATGGACTTATTTTTATGTTTGGGAAAAAATGTTTCCTCTTTTATAAAGATAATTTTTTTTATAGTGATACACATTTAAATAACAATCTTTATATGTTGGATTAAACAAACCAAGTAATGTAAATCGATAATGAATCTAATTCACATGACTCATACCACACCCAAATATAGAATCACCAGATAGGTCATGTAAACTAAAAATGTTTGACTAAATTGTACCAAGATAGATATTTAGATTCCTTTTAACTAAAACCACTTGGTGTATGTCATGCGTGTTTACAACGAAAAATGACCAAATATATATTTAGTGTAAAAGGTGAAAGGGATAAGGAGATTTTTAAATTAGTTCATACCAATGTGTGTGTTCCTTTTACAGTTGAAGCAATAGGTGGGTACTCATACTTAATAACTTTTACTGATAAATTTAGTAGATATGGATGTGTATACTTGATGAGGTATAAGTAATATTCCTTTAACAGATTCAAGGAATACAAGAATAAAGTTGATAAATATATTGGTAATAATATTAAGAAACTATGGTCAGGTCGTTGTGGAGAATATCTTAATCAATATTACATAAATTATCTATGGGATTTTGTGATTCTATCTCAACTCACTACTCCTTATACACCGCAATAAAATGTTTTAATGAAAATGAGAAACCACATGTTGTTAGAAATGGTGAGATCAATGATGATTCATGTGAGTCTTCCATCATCATGTTGGGGATATGTGTTACAAACAATAGAATATATACTAAACTGAATGTCAACTAAAGTAGAATATGGTACTCCATGCCTATTGTGGAGTGTTAAGAAATTTGTATTGTAGTACTTAAATGTATAGAGTTGCAAATAATTTGTTAAATCCTCTTCAGGTAACAAACATTCACCTTATGGTACAAAGTATACCTTTATAGGGTTCCCCAAGGAAACAAGGGGATATTTTCTATACCACCCCTCAGAAAAAAAATGGTAAGAGTGGAAAGACATTCTATATTACTTTAGAGATAGAACATATCTACAAGTGATAGTGGGAGTGAGATAGACTTTGATGGATTCCAAACTCAATGTACACAAGAGTTGGAATGGGAACAATTTCCATAAGGCCCCACAGAATAAGAAGTTCAAGAGACACAAGTATTATGTTAGAGTACAAGATAGTTTAGAGAATTATAATGGTATGTTTTTCTATTCATCTAGGATGGTGTCTTGTTATTAGTTGACAATAATGATCCTATAACCTACAAGAAATTAGTAAGTGGCACCAATGTTTCTAAGTGGAAGGATGGTGTGAATTTTAAAATGGATTCCATGTACCAAAATCAAGTCTAGATTTTTGTAGATCCTCTAGTGGATGTAAATCTAGTCGGTTGTAAATAGTTATTCAAGAAGAAACTATGAATGAATGGACAATTCGTTACTTATAAGGAACGACTGTTTCCAAAAGGGCTCAAAAAACATCATGGAATAGACTAAGATGAAACATTTACACCAGTTGTAATGATAAAATCCATAAGAATTCTACTTACCATTACGACTTACCATGTTTATAAGATTTGTAAAATGGATGTGAAAATAGTCTTCCTTAATGGGAACCTTTAAGAAGATGTCTATATGACATAATCCAAAGGGTTTGTGACTCCAAAGGATTCCAACAAGGTAATAAAATTGCGAATATCCTTTTATGGATTAAGTGAAGCATATAGATCATGGAACATTAGGTTTGATGAATATATAAGATAATTTGGTATCATAAAGAATGAATGTAAACCTTGTTACTATAAGAGGTTTTGTGGGAGTGTGTTTGTTTTATTAATAGTTTATATTAATGATATACTACTTATTAGAAATGAAATAACAATCTTATAGTTTGTTAAAGCCTAGTTGAATAAATTTTTCTCAGTGAAGTACTTGGGTGAAACAACATATATTCACGGGATCAAGATCCATAATGATATATATAAGAGACTACTCGACCTAAGTCAAGGTACATATATTGACAAGATACTGAAGAGATTCAGTATGAAACAATCCAATAAGGTATTGTTTCCAATATCATGTGGCATTTATCTTTCTAAGAAGATGAGTCCTCAAAAACATGAGGAAAGATAGAGGAAATAAAGAATTCTATACACATCTATGAATGGGTTAGTCATTTATGATATGTTATGTACTAGGCCATATATTTCCTATACATTTATTATAGTAGGAAGATATAAAGATAGCTCAGGTGACTGTCATTAGTTGGAAGTCAAGACTATCCTTAAGTATCTGAGGAATACTAAGGATATTTTCTTGGTCTATGAAGGAGATGAGGAACTAGTCATTAGAGGATATTAAGATGCTAGTTTCTAAAAAGATAAAGATGATTTAAAATCATAGATGAGATACATCTTTACTCTGAATGGAGGTGTTGTGAGCTGAAAGAGATCAAAGAAAGAAGTGGTCATAGATTCTATAGTAGATTCTGAGTATATTACGGCTTATTAGGTAGCTAAAGAAGCATTTTGGATATAAAACTATATCTAATATCTTGAGATGAAACCTATTAGTAAAGATCCTATAACTCTCTATTATATAATACTATTTTGGTGGCTCTTGCTATGGATCTATGGTCTCATATTTAAATAAAGCATATAATTCAAAAGTATCATCTCTTGATGTATTTTTTGTCAGAGTGGTAAAGTTGTAGTGAGAAGAATATCTATAAAATACAACAAGATAGATCCTTTGACTAAATTTTTACTTAGTATAAACATGTTCATTATGTGAGGTCTAGCATATTGAAAGTTATAGACAGTTATCTTTAGTTCAAGTGGGAGTATGTTGGATTTGGTGTTTTAGAACCAACTATTTTTACTTTGGATTACATATATATTCAAAGATTTGAATAGTAATAAAACCTTTTATTACATATTGTTCATTTTTATGTATGGATTTGATGTAATAATGTCCTGGGATATTTTTCACATTGATATGGTTGTAGCACTTCATTACTGTAACAAGGACCATGAAATTCCATGATGATATTCTTAAATATAGTTTTTTGGTCGGGTAACATTCTATGATGGGGCACATAGCATGTATACTATCAGGTTCTAGTACTTGTAAGTGGGTGAGACTTCTTCTCATGAAGTTTGCACTTAGTAATCACCAAGATGGAATTTTATTAGAGTAAACCCACAAGTAAGAATTCAATATGTTTATGTGTCATCATATATTTCTATATGAGAGTGTGTGTAATGGTCCTTAGACTTTAAGATTATAATTAATGAATATCATGACTCATGCACTTAGATTTACTAACCAAAACTATGATTCCATATGTTCATAGTATGTAGGGTATGTCGGGTGTGTCACAAATTAGATGTTATTAATAGATAAGTTGTGAAAGGATTTATCCCTTCTATATTTATGAAAGTTGATATCTTTTCCCTTTGATTGGAATGGAACCATCACCTTAAATTCCATGTTCATTGTGTAATGACATGTTTATTTCAGATATTCAAAAGAAATATGTATCAAGAACATAGGTGGATGACATAGATGTGCAACTTGCATGATGATATATTGAGACAAAGGGATTATATTACACAAGAAGCATTCGTATATGGTTGATAGTGAGAAATAATACTATAGGGGTCACACACTATGTGTTTTAATTTATCTTGATTAAATTATATTTGAATTTAATTAATAGAATAAATATTATTCTCAAAACCAATGAATAATTTTATTCATGTTTTATTGATTGTAAATATTAAATAAATATTTATTTTCCATCCTATAAATAGAATATTTATTTTTATTTTTTGAATATTTTACAAATATTTTTTTGTTGGATTATGAATAAAATATTTATATATGAATAAAATATTTAATTAAATATTTATTTAGGAATTCAATAAATATCGAGGAAGATGAGTGAGCTAGGATTGTGTTTGGTGTTAAATATTAATTTGAAAACTGATAAATTAATATTCATCATTGTTCCAGTTATCACATTCCATAAAATAATAACAATATTATTGTTATGTAATGAGTTCAATAATGGTTTATTATATTATTTAAGGGATGGTATGGAATTAAATAATATTTTTAACAAAAATATGGCTCTATAAATATGTGGTTATTTCTATTGTGTAGGGTTAATCAAAAAATTAATAATTGAGAATTTTTGTGTATAATAAACTTCTATCTTGTATTCTTCCTTATCTCATCTTATCAAGAATAAGAAGAACTCCTTCAAGGTTGAAGGAACTAGAAGTGATTAAGGTAAACAACACAAGATGATAGATCCATTACACTAGCATCCTTCAATCAATTAGTGTCATTCAAAGGTCAAAGGAATATGTGTGGATCACTGCTAGAGGGATTCTACAATTAGATCCTACAAGTGAAACAAAGATAATTTAGAAAATGGTTTTTGAAAGATCAACATCATCTTCAAATAAAGATCCTCATATCAGGTATTCTTTCTTTATATATAATATAAATTAATTATAAATTTAATGTGAAAAGATCCTTTCCAAGTTTCAGGTTTCTCAATGTCAATATTTGATAGAAAAAAATATTGGTCATGACATTTACATTTAGCACAATATGAAAATGATCCATCAAATCTAACAAAAAATTATGGTTTTTCACCCACCAAGGTGCTTCTACTACACTCTAAACCTTTAGTTTTTTGATAAAATATGTTATATTTCATAAATTTGTAAAATTAATATGCACAATAATTGTTAGTATTTTTTTCTAGAAATTGTAGAAACATTGAATAAAATAATTAAATTGTTTTGAAATATGGTTTGACAGTTAAATCTTAATTTATATACCTTAATTTGTCATTATTTGAAGAAATATATAGGATTATTATGTTTAGTCATTGGCCCCATACCATGATTTAGATGATATTTATAGATCAAACTATGATAAAAAAAATTATCATTAAAACACAAATTAAAATGCATAATTTGATGTTTATCTATAAAATATTGGTTATAGTGCATTAAAAATTCATAATGGACATTGTGTATGGTCAATTTGTTGGAAATCCATGCTTTATATCCAAAAAATAAATATTTGGGATATCCAAATTGTGTGTGATGAGCATCTAGTGGTTCCTATAAAAAATAAGTAATGAAAAAAATAAAAATATATTTTTTATGATTGTATTTTAGAGTTTTAACCCTATATTTTAGATATCAAGAGGATTATTTAATCTGTTATTTTATTTTATAACATCGAATATGGTTCTTTTTTTTAATTTCTTCCATTTCAAAATGAACTTATAGTACGGAAATGATAGCAGTTTTAATGAGAGAGAAAAAATCATAGGGTTTTCCCATTATATAATAGTAATATATATTTCTATATAAAATATGGATAGTTAATAACTAGAATGATGTAGTTGGACATTTTTTGGAAAATAATTATGAAAATATACCTCATGTATGCATTCTCAACTGATACTCTCAACTATTAAAACTTGATAATTTTATTTATACTCTCAAGACCAATCACATATATAATGACCTCTCTAAATATTTAATCTTCATATTCAATGTAGGAAACATTTCTATCTTTTAAGGTCATATCTTCATGAACTTGTAATGTTAATATATGTAGTAGTGGAACTAGGGGGTGAAGGTACTCTCTGAAGGTCCTTTTGATTTCTTGGTTGATCCACTAGATTGCCTTGATCTGACCTTATTTTTACCCTTCATTTTGTCCCTTAATAAAAATATTGGGACCAAGTTGGATGAAGAAGGTTTTTTTAAGTTATAAAAAGTTTATTTTGAAAGTGTTTTGTCTTTTATTCTCAAAGAAGATAAATCAATTCACTTTTTAAAATTTTTGGACAATTGGATTGACCATTTTATATAGGAAATTAGACTCATAATTCTTAAGAAATTATATCGTATTGAGAATATGTTTTATTGAAGAAAAGGATCGTCATAATCAACTTGAGTCTGGAATTAAATACTTGATTGTAGTGGGGAAGAATCAAATTCTAAATGAATACAATGAAAATCTGACAATTATTTTTTATTTTGTAATTCCAAAAAATCAGAAGTTTTCTAAAAACATGTGGTGTTAACTTGATGAAAGAAAAGGGTGGAATAGGTACTACCAATTGTATTCAATAAAATCATATTTAGGACAATCATATTTAGTCCAATCATATTCAAGTTCAGTTGAAAAGAAATATGCTTCTAAAAGGATGGGAAGTTACAATACTTTCCAATACAAGTCAGACGATGCTAAAATTGAACTTAAATGTATCCAAAGTCATGAAGGAGTTAATTATTACAAGATTATTTTTTTAAAATAATAAAGTTTTTTAAGCCAAATATTTTCAATCTCAGTCCATCGATATGAGATTACCAGACGTGGATTTATTTAAAGGCTGATAAGGTTGATCGTAATGAGAGAAACTGAAAGAGTCGTATTTTAGTCAGATGAAAAGGAAAAAGATTAAAATATTTGGAGAAATAATTTTATGTTATTCATAATCATAAAGGAAGTTAAGTGGTGAAATTTTCTTTGTATCATGATCATGGAAGAGAATAAGTTTCTAAAGTCAAAACTAGTGATACTAATCTATTAGACTTGGAATGCCATCATAATCATCAGAGGTAGAATTATTTTTGTTTGGATATGTTTTGACCAATGAAAAGGAAAAATAATTTAATCTATTCAGACCGATGCAAGGAATAAATATAGAGATAAATAAAAAATGTATTCAACCATTTTCATTAAGAAAAATTGTTATTGGTTGTATTACAATTGGGCCAAGAGAGAAATAAGTTTTTTTGGTTGCTTTTTAAGTGGGTCAAGAGAAAGAATAAATTCCTTTTACATGTGGGTTAAGAATGAAAAGAAGAAATCTGATTTTTTTTCAAGAGTATTTATATCAAGTTGGTTAACATTAATTGGAGTGAAGCCAAGACTGATAATAAAATGTAACCTGAAACCTATAACTTCCTCAGATTCAGGATCATCAGTCTGAAGAAAGGAAGAAGAAGAATCGTGTGTGAATTTTTTCAGAATTGTTGTCAAAGGGTAATAGGAATATTTCTTGAATAATTTAAAATAGATACAAAAGTTTTGTCAAGGGAATCTTGAATCTTGAATAAGTTTCTTTTGTTTTCATCAGTTGGTATAGAGCCTTATAATACAAAGACATATGTTTTACATTTTTCACATTTATTATAAAGAAACTTATTGAAGAATATGTTGTCTCTTTTATAATGAGGAAATAAGAATGGGAATATTAGTCTTTTAATTGTTGTAGATAAATGTAATGGGATTTCTTCAGTTCTGATTTATTTGCAAGTGGATATGAACATCATATTGAGAAGATATATATTTCTTCATATATGTAAGTTTTATGAAGCATTGTAATGGAGAAATCATATTGGGAAATCAAAATGAAGAATCAGAATCAAACTAAAGAATGAAAAGTCATAAGAGAGATGAAGTTGTGAGAAGATTCAAGAAGGTTTGATAAGAATTGAGAAGCATTGATGAAGTCATAAATACATCTAGAATTCAAGGTAAATTGAGATTTTTGGGAATTTGGATAAGTGGTAAAAGGTTTTATATTTCCCACCCAAACCATTTTGGGTCACCTATAAAAGGATAAAGTACTTTGTAATTTTCCTTAAACAAGTACTATTTAGGGTGAAGAGAGAGAAGCTTTGAAATTCTAGAGAGAATAAGTTTCCCAATTTAGCTTTCTTGAAAAGGTTTACTAGACAAAAGAAAGAAATGAGATGAGACAGGATCGTATTCAGAGTTTCAGGACTAGACTGAGTAATCGGACTGGGATTTCTAGACTAGAGAAGAAGTAGTTCATAATTATCTCAATGATATTATGACTGAGCTATATTTTCTATATTGAGAAATCAAACTTGGTAATTAGATAGGGAAATCAGATGGAGTTTCACTATGGAGTCCAGGAAGTTCTTACCCACTTCTAGGTAAGAAAGTTAAGAATTGTTTTGAAAGATCATATTTGTGAAAGTTGATCAAGAAGCACCATAACATGTTTGTTACAAAAAATTACCTTGCTTAATTTCATGCAATGTTGTATTGATCATATTGCTACACAGGTGTAAGGTCATGTCCTACTCATTGTATTCCACAAAAAAGGATTTGTTTTAGTGGATTGTGTGGTGTTGGATTGTTTCCAAATCATACCAAGTGCGTAGCTACTCTTATTGAGTAGAGAAATTTATAAATTATTGTGTTCATGTGGTTGTGTGTTTGGTTTTTTCAGTAAGGTAATAACTCTTTAACTAGAGGTGAATTTTGTTTAAAAAAGGGGAAACTTAAAAATAAAAATATACCACCGATTCACCCACTCCCCCTCTCCGTAGTGCATTGATCTTGGTGGTCAATCTCAATTAGTATCAGAGCCAAAGGTTTCCTTCTTTTTATCTTTAATAACGTTTTGAAGAGAATTTTATGTAGAATCTTAATTATGTAAATAGAAAATGTATTTTGGTCTTTGATGGTAAGAACTAATATATCTGGAAAGATAGAATGTTGTCTTATCTTATGTATCATAGAAATTATATTCTTGAAGCTGCAATAGATATATTTCCTCCTATTGATGATAAATATCCTCTTACGTCTATTTAAAAAAATAATCTTGAGAATTATGGAAGAGTTAAAAATGATTTACTCTCATCACTTTCTAAAAGTGACTTTTTAAGAGTGAAAGGTGTTTTCACCACCAAAGGTTTATGGGATAAGTTGAAAAATATATACAAAGTAAATATAAAAGTGGATAAGGAAAAATTACAAATTTGGATGTTGAAGTATAAAGATATGAAAATGTGTGAGTATGAATCTATTGGGGACTTCTTTACCTGGGTAAATGACATCATCGCCACTATCAGATGTCTTAGTGAAAAGTTGGAGGATTCTATAATTTTTGAAAAGATTTTAAGAATTATTCTCAATAAGTTTGATGAAAAAGTCTCATCACTAGAAGATAGAGAACCTGAAACATTATCTTTGTATGATCATTATAGTACTCTCATTACATATGAAATGATAAGGGAAAAGTTATGAAGGGAAAAACAAAATCAGATAAAGAAATGTCTTTCAAATACTCTAAGAGAGAAATGTTTAAGAAGGTTCCTAAAGAAGATGATGTTGATGACTCTGACTCTGAAAATGATTTACGTAAAAATCTTGATGAAATTTTATCCTTGTTTTCTATAAATATGAGAAGATTTATAGGTAAATACAAAGGGAAACTTCCCTTTAAGTATTTTGAGTGTGGATGTAACACCCAGATGTTTTTATGAAATATTTTCTTTAAATATTCTTTATTATTCAGTAGCTTTTGTTGCATGAAATCATGAGTTTAAAAACCATGAGATTCCCTTAGTACAAAATTACTATTATATCCTAGACATTAGGTTAGATGGAATACGTATAACTAACTTATGAAAATTCATTGTGAATTCATTGGCTATCAATTATTTATGAAAAATATAAATTAGATATTTTTATTTTTGAGGGAATTATTATTTATAATGAAATTAATGAGATATATATATTATATAAAATATTTTTACATTCATCCAATAGATATTTTAATCATAGGGTGTGAATAAACCATATTTGTTGTATAAAAACCTATATTTTTTAAGGGTAATCTTACGCATTTGAATGGTGAACCCCATTTAAATCAATATTTTGTAACATTAATAATTTTTATATGACAACATAATCATTTTCTTTTAAATAGGGATATAAAAATTTACTTTGGATTAATTTCTGATATTTTTCTGATAACATTCAAGTTTTTATGAATAGTAAAAATACACTAATTTTTAAGTGAAAACAACTTTTTTCGTCAAAATAATATATGCATTTAAATTATAATATTGAATGGTTTTAAATTATAAATAGAATATATGTTTAAAATTAAATATAATTTATTCTATTAGCATTAATTTTACATTGAATTCATATGTAAAAAATATTTCAATCTTTTACAATGTTGTAACTTTTAAAAACATGTTCTCTCATTCCGACAACGGGATTGATTTTAAATTAATTTCTATCAATTATGTATTTTAAATTTAGAGAAATGGATTCCATATTTTGAATCAGAATTTACAAATTATTTAAGTAGGTACCTTTTAATTTTGGACATTATTAATAGTAACTTCAGTAATTATTTTTATTTACCATGGTTAAAGGGTAAATCTGGTAAATAGGGGTAAACAAATAATATTATAATAATATAAAACTACACTAAAATGTGTACTAATCCTATTGTGTGATATATGTTCAAATATGATCATACTTGGGTCTATTTTAAGACCCCATGGAGCCACTTGGGTGTGATAATGACCTTTAAGAATTTTTAACTTAAAGTAAAGAAAAATATAACATACACATGTCTCTTTTACTAAAAAAATTTTAATATAGGGTTATATAGATGATTTATTTCACTATAAATATTCATTATAAATATACAAAATTTCCTACACCATGATATTTTATTTATAATTTTTATACATTAAATAAATAAAATTATTTACAACACAATGATAATGCAGTGATTACCTTATTAATGAAAGATTCAAATAAATGATATTATAAATATTAAAATAAATATAATTTGAACATTATGATTCCATACATAAATTTTATGGATGAATATGACATGTAATATTTGATTTAATATATTTTTTTGAATTAATGAAGTTTTTATGACTAAGAAAAATCAATTACTAAATAGTATCAAAATTGACATAAATGAGTTTTTGAAACAAATACTATTTTATTAAATGATATAATAGCCCTAAAAATCTAATATTCGGACAAATAACTTATATAATTTTTAAAATGTCATTAATTATCCACTTTTTGTTCTCTTGAAATTTTATAGTAACTATAGTAACCATATATTATAAAAAAACAAGAAGACATGGTAAGAGTTAATGTTTTTAACTAGGGATTAAAGCTAAAAGATAAGGTTAATTTTGTGACCTAAACTTGTCTAAAACCTATTTTTTGAGAGTATTTAGACCCATCCTCATATTACCCTCTAAATTTATCACTTTGTAACTATTATAATTCTAAAATCATTTTATAATAAAATAATATTTCAAAACTTTCTTAAAGTGCCCCTCCTCCCTCTATTAAAAGGACACCACCTCTACCCACTTAATAACACCTTTCAAGCCCCTTGGCTCGTCCAAATACTGATAAAATAATCTCAAAACATCCCTCCCTTACTCCTATAGTCCACACTTTGGGAATAAATCCATCTTAAGGAGACCTTTTGTGAAAATCAAAAGGAGATACTCAAAAAAGAAGTAATTATTTTATCACCTCTTTCAAATTTCTTTTCTTCTTCTAATTTATATTCTTATATTTTTTCCATAATAAAGTAAAAATCCAGTATATTATACATTTTTATATGTTATTATAAATATGTTACAACCTTATACCTCCTTTTATCTATCCTACGAATAACAATATCACCATGTGTACGTGCGTACGGCTTACCATCTCCACACCGTGGTGTAGTTTTTATTTAACAATAATTTATTTGTATGGGTATAATGATGAGTATAATGGATATAAATAATGAATATAACATGATAATTCTTCTTTATAATTAATATACCATCCAATTACATATCATTTAACCATTAATTGAATGATATTGTCACTCGTGCGTATGTACGACCTACCATCTCCACAATGCGATGTGATTCATTCTAAATGATCTTCATTAAAACACAATTATATACATTAATGTAATGAATAAATATGATATATATTATTCTAATATCATTATGTAAATTATATAACTATAACCTAATAATTGGAACATGAACTTACTTGAAAAAACTTTCATAAGAACATAAAGTAGTTAATATCAGAATAACGAGTGACAATGAAATGTTACTAACAAACAGATGATAATATAATCATATATGATATCATAAAAATGATTATGATTCTGGAATAAGTCAATAACATTATTTAAATAATTATATAGGAGGTTCAGATACATAATAAGGATATCAAAACTAAGGTAAGAGATAATTTTTCAATCTCGTTTTTTATCCGAGATTGTTTATATGTAAGTATTTGT
This sequence comes from Viscum album, assembly GCA_963277665.1. Taxonomy (NCBI): domain Eukaryota; kingdom Viridiplantae; phylum Streptophyta; class Magnoliopsida; order Santalales; family Viscaceae; genus Viscum; species Viscum album. Next base: position 1,082,553,218 of record OY728132.1, read on the forward strand.
TAGGGTATATTTATCATCCACATCCATGTTTCCTAAGTATGTAATATTATTTATATTATTCTAAAAAAATTTAAAGATAATTTTACCCTTTTTTGAATTTTTATTAAATTGTATTAAAGGAATCTTTTGTCGTTATTTGATTTGAGGTACTTTTTTACTTTTTTGGAAAAAATTATGAGGAGGATGTTTATTTTAACTTATACAGAATGAATGGATTTTTATGGTTTCATGATGCCTTATTTCAATTAATCTTCCTCTACACTATTTCATTTTTATTTTCAACCAAATAATTTTCTTTTAAAATTTCACAGCATTTTGAGAAAAGAAAACATTTTTGAAGAAGAAAGGATATTTTCCTCAAGAATTAAATTCAAGTGTTTTATCAAAATTATTTTCCATCTAAGATGACATAGGGTTATGTTTCTATACCTATTATTACTTTTATTTAACTGTGTTTATGATGGAATTATTTTTATGTAATCCATTTATTTTATATGTATTATGGTGGAATGATGTTTAAGAAACCCATTTTATTTCATGGGTTATGCAATAATGAATGATTTATGTTTTTTTGGAACATGTAAGAATAATTTAATTATGAGATGGGTGGGACCTATATCTCCCTCCAATGCATTGGGTAAATATTTATATCTCATGAGATATACATGACTGAAATGGAAAGTAAATATGGTTTAGTAATACAGGGATGAAATGGCAAGTAAACTCGGTTCAGTAATGGACTTTTTATGCTATGATGGTCTTGGATATGAGCCTTGGATAATATGGAAATGATTTTATAAGATTATATGTATTCTAAAAAACTTCATGTATTATGTTACGACTTTTGGGATTATGTTCATTAATTCTTATGAACTTTTATCCCATGACATGATATCATGATATTTCTTATGCAAGATAAGATTTTAAAATGTTATGTTATTATGTCTTATGATTATGATATGATTGATATTTCCCTTGTATAACCTTACTAATCATTTGATATCACTCTTTCATATTTTTCTTTTCCCTAGGTCATGAAGAAGGGTATTAAGTATGATATGCCAAAAAGGAGTCTAGTTATGAAGAAATAATTGGGAAAAAATATAGATGTTTTATGAGCCAGTTTTTTATGTTTCCCAGTTTCTAAAGACATTATACCTATACAGACCTATCATGGATTTATTATATGTTGTAATGAATATACTTTAATTTTTATGTAATACCATTGTATGTAAAGTATGGGTTGCTATAGTGGAGCTTTTGGAAACTTTGTGCCTAATTTTTCTTAAAGAATAAAATAAGAGGGTAGTGATAAAGAAGAAATAAGGGAAAGTAGGTCATGAAAGAAGCTGGGTGATAAGGAAAAATATTTTTCTAGAGGTAAATATAAAAATATCTCTAAATAAAAAAGGAGAATTTTCTTTTCTAAAGATTATGAAGAAGAGGACAGCTAAGTTGAATCCAAAAAATATACTGATAATATTAGTGAGAATAATTTTATTGAAACTATAAACAATAAATAAATAAAAAGTCAGAAGTTCTGAAGAATAAGAAACTCAATTATAATTTCATATTAAAGAATAATTGAAATAATTATTAAGAAATATTAGAAGATAGGAGAAAGAAATTTGGAAGTTTAAAAGTGAAAGTTCATCAACAAAAAATCAATAGTGTTTTCCTGATGAGAAATTCAAGATCCTAGAAGATATTGATGACTTGAAAAAATATCTTAAGAAAGAAAATAATTATAATAGACATGTGGAAGTAAAATTTAAATCAAAATAATAATATTTGGAACTTTTCCAACAAAAATTTCTAAGACTGAACAGAGAGGTGAAAGTTTCAAAAACTTTATCTCTGAAGTTGGTGAAAGTTATTATAAGGGTGAACCTAAGAAAGATCAAAAAACTTCACCTTCAAAGATTGAAAATGAATATGTATTTGGTTCTGATAATAATAATGTTTGAAATGTTTCTTAAGAGAATAAAGTTGGGAAGGTTATGTATGTGGGAAAGAACAAAAATTCAGGAATTCATAAGTTTCTAAAAATTATGAGTCCATAAAAATTTCAATTACTTCTTATTCTGATAATGATTAAAAGAAAACCAAGCTGAAAAATAATAATCTAGTTTATTATAGAAATTTTGGTGCTCAATAAATTCTAATAATAAAGATAAGAAAGTTTCTGAGAAACATGTTCACAACTCCGATCAGTATGGAAGTTTCAGAGGAAATATTCTTTCTATGACTAATACTGGTATTGTTATAGATTCATACATATGGAAAATATGTGTTTTTTCAACCAAAAACATTATTAATATTCAATAAATTACAAAAGAAAAAGTTTTAGGGGGATTTAATACCCTCAAAGGAAGAAATCTGAGAAGGATATTCTAAAGAAACCTAATAAGGTTTGTGTAAAAATTGAAAATAGGTTCCAACCCCTAGAAAATATTTATGAAATGTGTGAGAAACCTAGACACCTTTAAAAAATATGTCTTGTTTTTTAATGGCATAAAAATTATTGTTAAAATTCTCATAATCCAAAAGTTAAGAAAGATAAAGTGAAAGAAAAAATCTTTTGTTATTGAAACTGCTCTCAAAGCAATAAAAGGAGAACAACCTTGGATTCTGGATAGTGGGTGACCTTCTCATATGATAGGAGATTTAAAATTGTTGAATAATGTAAAATAATTCAAAGAAAGAATGGAGACATTTAGAAATGATTAATCACTAAGGATCAAAGGTGTTGGATCATCCATCATTGGGAAAGAAAATTTGAAATCTAATAAATCTTTATATGTTGATGGAATAAAACACAACTTTCTATGTGTTTTGAAACTCTATGATGAATTAAAAAAAGTTATCCTTAAAAAATATGGGTTTCTTGTGAAGAGTGAGGAATATATAAAGGTAGTTATAAGAGGCCAATATACAAAAGGAAATTTATTTCAACTTGGTGAAATACAAAACTCTTGTTACTTGGGCATGGTGGAAGAGAATTAGTTGTGGATAGAACACATGTTTCAAGGAAACATGATGAAGTTATATAATTGAGACAGTTTATGTGGTATTCTAAATATTTCAAGAATAATATATTGGTGTTGCACTATTTTTTAGAAAGTAAACATTACAAATTATGTGCATAATAAAGTTGACATTTGTTCAAAATTACCCCTAGAACTTATCCATTCTGATATCTATAGGCCAATTAGAAAACAATATTCTAATGGAGATAAGTAATTTATCACTTTCATTAATGAATTTACTCGCATTTATTATGTTATTTATATGAAACATAAGTCAGATTCTATAAAAATGTTTAAAAGTTTCAGGATGAAAGTTAAGAAGGAATGTGAGTATTTAGTAAAGAAGTTGAGAACTGATAATGGTGGTGAGTGTATAAATAAATAATTTGAAATTTATATTAAGAATCATGTAATTTTTCATGAGTACATTTCACCATAAACTTCTCAATAAAATGGGGTTTTTTAAAGGAAGAACATAAGTTTTGTAGAAATGGAGAGAACTATGTTACTTGATCATGGTATTTCTCATTACTTTTAGAGGCAATCCATGAGTATAGCTGTGTATATCCAAAACTGATGTTTATATAGGAAAAGTTAAGATATGGATCCATATGAAATTTTTTATGATAACACTTTAAGTTTTAAATGCTTAAAAGTTTTTGGGATTCTATGCATCATAAAGAAGAAAGGTGTAAACCTTGAAAAGTTTGAGAAGAGAGGTAAAGATGAAATTTTTATTGGATATTATCTAAAAGGAAGAGGATATAGGTGTTTTAATAAACAAATAGGAAGAATAGATTATTCTATTTATGTGAAGTTTATTGAAAAGGATGAGGAAGATAAACAGACTTGGGTTGATAAGAAAGATGAGAAGGATAAAAAAACTTTTATTAATAATACTGATTAGGATACCGATAATAGTAATATTACTCAAGAAGAAGAATTGGTCTTGGCTATTTAAAGTGATGATGAGGAAAAATAGAAAATATCATCCCAGACTAAGGAAGAAAGTGTAAGCTCAAAACATTATTGGCGATCAACATAAAAAGGTTCAAACAATAATAATGTCAAAATTTGTTACACACACTTATTTGTATTTAAAAGTCAAGATGAATGATGTGAATGAATCTTTTGAGTATCTAGAATGGTTGAAGGCCTTGAATAAAGAGATGGATCAGATAGAAAATAATGATACTTAGGAACTCATACTCAATCCAGAAAACAAAAATTTTATTAGTACAAAATGGGTTTTATGGAACAAGATGAATGAAGAAGGTGAAGTTATAAGGAATAAGGAAATATTAGTGTGAAAAGGTTACTCACAGAATGAAGACATTGATTTTGATGAGACTTTTTCTCTAGTGAAAAGGATAAAAATAATCAGAATCTTTATTTTTATTTCTGTACAATGAAGTTATATAAATTTTCAAATGGATTTCAAGTTCTCATTTTGAATGTGGATCTTGATGATGAAGTTTATATTGATAAACCTTGTGGTTTTTTGTTGGTAAAAATGAATGTTATGTGTGTAAGATGAAGAAAGACTTTTATGGGATAAAAAATCTCTAAGATCATGGTATTCCAAACTGGATACTTGCTTGAGGAAGATGAATTTAAAAAAAATAATAGTTGATAGCAATATTTACATCAAAGAAAGTTAGGAGTTTTCCCTCATCATAATTGTTTATGTTGATGACATTATCTTTACTGGGAATGATGAAATTTCTTGTGAAAGATTTTCTGAAGAGATGAAAAAGTTGTTTGAGATGTCCATGCTAGGAGAAATGAAATAATTTCTTGGGTTAAAAATATTACAAAAGAAGAAACATATTTTTATTTATCAAGAAAAGTATGTTAAGAAAATTCTTAAGAAAATTAACATGGAAAATTAAAAACCATTTTTTATACCGATTTTAATGGGAACCAAGTTGAGTAAAGATGGAGAAGTAAAAGAAGTTGATTAGAAAAAATTTTGGAAACTGATTGGAAGTTTTTTATATTTGACTGCCTTAAGACCCAAAAATGGTTATTTTGTTACCTTATGTGCAGGATTTCAGATTGATCCTAAAGAATCATATTTAATTGCTAGAAAAATAATTCTCAGATATATCAAAGGCACAAAAAATCTTGTAATCGGGTATGATAGTTTAGAAATTATTTACTTGTTTAGGTATTCAAATGTTGATTGGGCAGGAAATATTGATGATAGAAGATACACATCTGGTGGATTTTTCTTTATAGAGAAAAGTTTTGTCAGTTGGAATACAAAGAAACAAAATTTAGTAACTCTTTGTATAGATGAAGTTGAGTATGTTGTTGTCACTCAATCCACTACTCAAATTATGTGGATAAAGACTGAGGTAGAAGACATACTTATTGAAGTGAAGTTACCCTTTATCTTGGGTTGTGATAAACAAAGTGAAATATACCTTATAAGGAATCTGGTAAAACATTTTCATTCAAAACATATTAATATCAAATATCATTTCATCAAATAGAATGTAGAGAAGAATGGATTGAAGTTGGAATATGTTTATATATCGGAATAAGTTGCTGAAATTTTCATGAAACCTTTACCTAAGGAATATTTTTCTAAATTGAGGTTGAACATGGGAGTCCAACCTCCTTCTCAACAATTTTGAGGTATTTTTTTTGTACCCTCTCTCATATTACCTTTGGATAGTGTTTTCAAGGGAATAATTGTATCATAAATCTATCCTTATGGAATAATCCATAAAGGGGGAGTTGTGGGTAAGCTATAAATTAAACCTCTAAGTGTGTGAGCTATTATAACTATTTTATGGAGTGGTTATAGGAAGAAAAACTTTTGTTTTTAGGAAACTTTTAGAATAAAGGTGTGAAGAAAAGATGAAGAGGTTTCATGAGTCACTACATTTAGACAGTATGCTTTTTTTGTTAATAATTCTTGTTTACTACAATGAGTTAGCTCACTTAGGCTTAGAATTGTTAATAAGTAATATATATCTTGAGGTTACAAAGTTCATTGATTTATGAATCTAGGTTGAAAACAAAATCCAAAGAGGGATATTGTTGGGACCAAGTTGGATGGAGAAGGTTTTTATAAGTTAGAAGAAGTTTATTTTGTAAGTGTGTTGTCTTTTGTTGTCAAAGAAGATAAATAAATTCCCTTGGTAAAATTTTTGTACAATCAGACTGACCATCATATTCAGAAAATCAGACTCACAATGCATAAGAAAGTCCATCGTATTGAGAAGATGTTTTCTTGAAGAAAAGGATCATCGGATTCACTTTGAGTCTGAAATGAAAGGCTTGATCATAATGGGGAATAATCAGATTCTAAGTGATTATGATGAAAATCTGATGATGATTTTCTATTTTCTATTTCACAAAATTATAAGTTGTATAAAAAATTATGGTGATATCTTAATGAAATAAAGGGAGATAACAGGTGATTCCAATCATATTCAGGTCAATCATATTCAGGTTTGGTTGGAAATAAAGAAGCTAATGAAAATATTGGAAGTTTTAATACTTTCCAATACAAGTCAGACGATGTTGAATATGATCTTAAAAGTATCCAAAGTTTTGAATGAAGTCATGATTACAAAATGAATATTTTCAAAAAGGGAAGTTTTTTAAGCTGAATATTTTCAGTCTCAGTTCATCAGTATTAGATTACCAGATGTATATTTGTTTAAAGGATGATAAGTTTGATCATAATGATAGAAACTGAAGGTTATAGTTTTCAATCAGACCAAAATCCAAAAAAAAATAAATCTTTTGATAAATAAGTTGATGTGATTCATAATCATAAAGGAAAAATAAGTTAAGTGGTGAAAGTTCCTTGGCATCGTAATCAAAGAAGAGAAGAATTTTTTAAAGTTGAATCTATTGATACTAATCCATAGGGCTCGACATGACATCATAATTATCAGTGATAGATTTTTTTTATTGGGAGTTGGTGTGACCAATGAAAAGGAAAAATAATTTGAACTATTGATATTTATGCAAGGAAGAAAGATATAGATCAATCAACAATCAATAATGTAGTTAACCATTTTCATCAATATAAAATAGTTTTTGATTGTATTAAAATTGGGATAATAGGGAAATAAGTTTCATTGGTCTCTTTTGAAGTGGGTCAAGAGAAAGAATAATTTCTTTTATAAGTGGGTCAAGAATAAAAAGAACTCTGATTTTTTTTCATGAGTTTTTGTATTAAGTGGGTCAAGATTCATCAGAGTGAATCCAAGACCGATAATCAGATGTAACTTGACACCTATAACTTCATTAGATTCAGGATCATTAGTCTGAAGAAAAGAAGAAAAAGAATCTTGTGTGAATTTTTTTGGAATTTTTATCAAAGGGGAACATGAATCTTTATTGAATAAGTTGAAAGAGATAAAAAAATTTCGTCAAGGGAATCTTGAAGCTTGAAGAAGTTTCTTTTGTTTTCATCAGTTGGTACAAAGAATCATAATGAGAAGAAATATGTTTTACATTTGTTACAAATAAATATATTGAATAATATTTTTTCATCGTCATAATGAGGAAATCGAAATGGTCATATTAGTCTTTCAATTAGTGTAGAGCAACAGAAGTCTTCAATTCTTATTTATTTGCAAGTGGTTCTAAACATCATATTGAGAAGCTATACATTTCTCAATATATGTAAGTGGTACAGATCATCGTAATGAAGAAATCATATTGGAAAATTAGAATGAATAATCAAAATTAGACTGAATAATTATAAGAAGTTATAAGTGGGATGAATTTGTGAGAATATTTGAGAATGTTTGAGAAGAATTTATAAGTGTTGATGAAGTCATAAATGCATCTAGAATTTAAGATAAATAGATATTTCAATTAATTTTTCTCAGTGGGGAAAGGTTTCATATTTCTTACCCAAACCATTTTGGGTCACCTATAAAAGGATAAAGTACTTTTTACTTTTCCTAACGTATGTACTGTTCTGAGAGAAGAGAGAGAAGATATGAAATTATAGGGATAAGAAGTTTACAGATTTATATTTCCTAAAAATGTTTTCTATACAGAATAAAGAAAAGAGATTATAAAATATCATATTCAGAGTTTTTAGAACAGACTGAGTAATCAAACTAGGATTTTTAGACTGCAGAATAAGTTGTTCAGAATTGTCTTAATAATATTCTGACAGAGGTATATTTCCATATTGAGCAATCAGACTTAGAAATCGGATTGGGAAATAAAAATGAGTGTTATTAAAATGTCTAGGAAGCTATTAGAAACTTATAGGTAATAAAGTGATTAATTTTTTTGAAAGATCATATTTTTGAAAGTTGATCAAGAAGTATCATAAAATGTTTGTTACAAAAATTATCTTAATTCATTTCATACTACTTGGATCACATTCACTGTTGTATTGATCATAGTTCTACACAAGTATAAGGGTATATCTTGCTCATTGTATTCCAAAAAAAGTATTGTTTTCTTGTAGATTGTGTGGTATTGTATTGTTTCCAAACCATACCAAGGACATAGCTACTCTTTTTGAGTAGTGAACATTGTAAATTATTGTGTTCCTATGGTTGTGTGATTGGTTTTGTTTTCAGTAAGTTAACAACTCTTTAATAGTAGGAAAAGGTTTTTTAAAAAAGGTGAAACTTTAAAAAGAAAAAGATACCACTGATTCAAATCCTCCTCCTCTCAGTGGTGCATTGATCTTAGTGGAAAATCTCAAATACCATACCTCATTTCAGACCCTTTTTCATTATCAGTTAAAGGTTTTTAATTTGAAAAAAAATTAAAGGAAATACCTCATTATATCAATGTATATTTATAAGTTTAAACGACCATGATATAAAAGTTCCAATAGCATCATTGATTGTGTTAACATTCAGATCATCAAGAGAAATGTGAAACTCATCCCTTAGACTGTGAGCTACTTCAATCCTTACTCTAACCTGATCTTTTGGGATTTATTTATTTTTTATCATGTATCCTTGGATATTGTACATTTTAACCATAAAAACAAGGTGATGGGTGGGTATTGATAGATTTAAATCACATACAATTTCACCCTAAGGAATTTTAGTTATAGAAAGTTATTGGTAGTTGTTTGATTCAAATTTAGTAGAAAGTGTTATGAAAAAATTGATTACCATGGGTAAGGAAGGTGGTTGAGGGGAATGGACAGCCTCAAATATAGTAGGGTGTGGCACTTCATGTACTAATCATTGTTCTATTATTAGTTCTCTTTGATCCTTTTTCATATACTGGTCTTCCGAACTAGATCAAAAAAAAATATATTTTAAATAATCTATTTGTGTGTGCATGCCTTTCATTGTCTCATATGAATCTCCTTGTGACTTTTTCATCTCAAAATATGTTCAATTTGATACTCCAGAACTCATGCCTATAACATGTATATATTGTTATTTCCGCTTCAAATATACTGAAAGTAATAGTTCTTTAGGTACAATCAATGATGATTCTTATGTATAAACCATATAAAAAACATACGAACATAAATATATATTTTTATATAATAATTTTATAAATAATAAGAAACTATTATTATGTCATACTTACACATGATTCCTATAATGCTTGTATGTTTTCATCTACTAGTTTTCTCTATTTATTTACACAAGCCTCCTTCCATAGCACATGACATGGGATGGAAGTGTCTTTAGATTCTAATTCATCAATATGAATATAAATAAAGGTATATATTTTGTTTTATATCACATAAAACTTTTACTAAATATTTAAAATACATTCCATTTTTTTCAAGTGAAGCGTACTCCATAATTGAATTACAATAGGGGCACATTGGTTTTCATGCACACTACTTATTTTCTGCACACCTTTGTTGTTTCATAAATTAAAAATTTTGTATCAAAGTGGATATATAATTATTTATTCCAAATAAAATATTATTAATTATAATGATCCTAAAATGATTCCTCGTCATGGAAACTAATGATAGATTGGCGTGTTTCTTAGTTTATAATTTGTTCATACATACCTTGTGGGTGAGAATTTACTTTCCCCTCAACACCCCTAAGATGAAACTTGTTCAAAAGTGTTTGAAATTCTATATGAGATTTTCCATTGACCATTAATACAAATTTTTTATATAAATCATTTAAAATAAATGAACTCTGTAAGGGATAATGAAAATAAATCAAGTTTCATTATATAATTTTTTTGATATAATGGAGAAAGTATATCATAGCATTACCCTATTATCTTCTTAAATGATTTTCCTCAATGTAGGAATGACATTGTGTTGCGTATTTATATCAATCACCACATCTATTCAAGTTGTGACCCCAATATAACTAATGAACACTGACTTGTTGGGGTCAAAAAAAATTCCACATTGATTCCATCCAACTCTAACTTTTATACCTTTTCGTATTGCCTTAATAACTTTATTTAACACTATGATGTTACACCACTCTTTTTTCATCCACATGATGTTGATCCCCTAACAAATCCTCAATTTCAACATTGATATTTTATTGTTCCTCAAGATTGGTAAGATCAGTCTATGGAGAAGTCATTATTTTCATGAGTAGTTAAAAGTTTGATTTGATTATGTAAATATAGTAGATAAAACATAATATTATAAGGAAAATCATAGTATATTAAAAAACAATTTAACATGTTCATTGAACTCTTTTTTTCCTTTAAAGGTTGAAGGGATTTAGATCCTCTATTGATTATCCAAATCTCCTCTTTGTGGCACCATATAATGTGCAAGACATTATCTAAATTGGGACCACTTTGATATGATTGTGATCTCCCAATAAAAGGGTCATCCTCAATTAAATTTTCATCTGACCCTATATTTGTTTTAGTCACCAAAAAAATAATTGACCAATTTATATTTTCAGGATCTAGAACATAAAATACTCACACTAATTTTGATTCCATTATGAATGGTTTTTCCATATTCCCTTTTATACTGAAATTAACCTTCATGAAGCTTAATTCATCAACTTTAACTTCACTTCTTGTGTCAACCCATTTTCAATGGAAAATTAACACATTAATTATTGTATAATTTAAATCATATATTTGTTCGATGATACCCAAGTATGGAATATTCGTGTAAATTAGATTTCTATCCTTGGAACCTCATATGTTCATTAATTCCACTGCAAGCATAACTCCATTGTTTTTCATCATACTATGTTCATCTTTTTCCTTTATATATAACATATAACCATTAATTACATAACCATTATAAGATAATAAATTTATAATTGGCCCTATGTCTAGCCATCAAATTCATTCAATAATTGAATCCAAATTTATAGATAAATCCTTATAAATATGATCTTGAAACCATCTTATAAAATATTTATTATATTTATTTGATATCCATATTTCATCCATTTATGGGTTCAAATGTATATGAATTACTTTGTGGGATTAAACATATAGAGAAACTTTTTCACTATTATGTAAAATGTAAAGATGATATTGATCCCACTCTGTAATGGTAATTATAACAACATCTCTTCTAAAAATCACTCCACCCACAAGGAATCCAATGTGTTGATATTTTGGAAGACTAATGCTATCATTATCTGATAGGTAATCAGTATAGAATTCAACAACTTCTTCAAAAATATATCTCTCTATAATAAAACATTCTAGTTGACTTAAATTCTTTACTTACCCGTTAAAAAACATCATATACCATTCAATGGGGTACATCCATCTGTAATGTGTAGGACAACATAGCTAAATCTCTTTAACCATGTAAACCATCAGGTGGACCATTATATCAAATAATGATGGTGGTAAGAACATATCCAATTCACATAATATGACTACAAGTTCCTTATTCATGATTGTAAATTTCACCAATTCTATAACTTTAATACATATGGTTTTGGAAAAGAAGTAAATTTTGGTTAATGTATGTTGTAAATTTTTAGGCAGAATATAACATAAATCTATAGGCATTAAATATTACATCAAAACATAACAATAATTTGATTTTAGATCTTTTAAATTCAAATCAATCATTAACACAATATTTTTTATATTTTATGAATACTCTAGAACATTTACATTATTCAAAAATTTGAAAAACTGATATCTATCTACCATGGATAGAGTGTAAGTTGTTGGAGGAAGAAAATTTTGTCTTTCACCCTTCACTAGTGCCAACTATTTCCATATCCACATGTCAATTATGTCCAACCTGTCCTTAATGCCATATTTTTTTTGGTACATTTAGTAATGTGTCAATAACACTATCACATACATTGTTTTCTACATTCATGACATCAATAAAATTTCTAACGTATAAACAATTCTAGTACAATGATTTAAAGAAAAATGATCTCATTTTCCAACCTAACTTTGTAAGGTTTTTCGAAAAAAATTTACCAAAAACAATGTTGATATATTTTACATTCTCAAATTTTTTATCACCTATTAGTGGAGACAATTTTGTACCTTATTTGGTATTTATGTTATCATAATTCAATTTTTTACCATGTTTAGTCCAACATTTATATCTTCGATCTATTCCATGACAAATCAAATGTTATTCCAACTCTTCTTGACTAATTCATCTTGAATAATGACAACATAAATACAAATAAAGGATTTGAGAAGGGTCGTATGCATGCTCTATTGCAAACTTGATGAACACTTCATCCTCATCATCATACTCATTTATCATACAACTAGAACCCACCCATTTTTTATTCATATCAATCCTATTAGATTCAAAAATATTCATTTTTCACAAAAAATATATAAATATGAAAAAGGTATGCATGTAATGTATATATGAATTGATATGTAAACAAAGTATCAGAATTTGAGTATAAATATATAATTATGTATATGTGTGTGTCTAAACATATTTTTGTGTAAATATATAAATCCTATGTTTTAAAAAAGAAAGTTATGGATGCTTCTAATACATTTTATTATTTTCATATAAAAATCATACTCACTTAGGATACTCAAGGAAGTAATGTAAACACAATTTGTAATGAAAAAAGGGATATAAAATTATATTTTTATCGATAAATAATGTCATATCATTATAATAAATAGTTTTATGATGATGTATTTTAATTACTCTATCCTAAATAAATTTAGTTATTTATATAATAGGTATATATTTAAATATATGTAGATTCATTTAATTTTATTTAATTTTATTATAAATTTGTTAATATATGCATATATGATTATATACATAAATGCACACAAGAACAACCATGAAAATCTAAGTAAAGGGAAACCCTGTATTCCAAAATATCAAGACGAGAGGGAACCCCATAGATCCAACGTGAAAACCCCTTGGATCTAAGAAAAAAATTTCTCAACACACATTGGAAAATACTATTGAAAAGGGGGATTCAAATCTAGGGTTTTGAAGATCAATTACAAGGGAAGAAGAATGAAAAGTCATGAAACAATGCAAGATCGATTAAAGGGTACAAAGAATCGCATACCTTCAATTTTAGAAGGGTTGATTCATCTGAGAAGTTTGAGGTGGAGCGACAGTAGAGGTTGAGTTCTGCGAGATCTTAAATGATGTGAGCTAGTGGAGTTTCCTATTAGGGTTGATTTAAAAATATTTTAAAGGGTGTTATCAGTGATTTTTTAAGCGATTAATTTTTTTTGAAAATAAATTAGAAAAATATTAAAAGAATATATATTAAAAATGAACAAATGATAGAAAAAGTAAAAAATAATTAACACTATCAGTGAATAAATAATCTTAAATGCATGAATATAAAAAATGAGTGAAATTTAATAATTAAAAATGAACAGAATTTAAAAAAATTAAAAAAATGAACAAGTTTTATTAATTATATAAATTATTAAAAAATTAAAAATTAATATATATTAAAATGAAAATGAATAAATATTAATTATTTATATTACTACCATATTAAAAACATTAAATTTTAATGAATAAAATGTTTAAATAAATAATAAAATGAATAAATTAAAAAAATATTAAACATATAAATATTAAAAATGAATAAATTGTAAAAAAAAGTATAAAATATTTAACCTTATTAGTGAATAAAACATATTAAATAATAATAAATGAACGACTGCTAAAAATGATGAAATTTAATAATTAAAAAATCAATAGATTGCAAAAAATATTAAAAAAAATTAATAAGTATTAGTAATTATATAGACTATTAAATAATTAAAAATGAATATATGTTAAAATGAAAATGAATACATATTAATTATATAAATTATAACCATATTAAAAACATTAAATGTTCGTGAATAAACATGCATAAATAAATATAAAAATGGATAAATTTTAAAAAATATTAAACAGATAAATATTAAAATGAATAAATTAAAAAATATATTTAAAAAATAATATTATTAATGAATAAATTATATTATAAATGAATAAATTAAGAAAAATATTTAAAAGTAATAAATAGTATATATTAAATGAAATATAAAAAATGAATAAAATTTACCTATTAAAAATATGATATATTAACTATATTATGTTAATAAATAAAATTCCAAAATGAATATTAAAAATTGAATAAATTACAAAAATATTATGTGAGCATGTGTGTTTTTTTATATAAAACTACATTAATTACGTATACATACGTGAAATTAATGTGTGTGTGTGTGTGTCTAACACAAGTTTGATATATGTTAAATTGAAAAAATAAATGACATTAATATAATATTTTATTAAATGTCTATTGATACTAATTAGTCAATATTTATAATTAATATTAAATTTTAATTATTTTATAAACCATTTTTCACTAAATATGTGATTTATTAAGTTTAAATATATATTTTTTATTATATAAATCTTATTTAAGAAGATATTATATATCAATATATATATAGATATATATATATATCAATATGAATATATTTCGATATTAAATATATTAAATATATTAATCAAATTTAATTAAAAAATTGACTAAAATTTAATTACAAAATGAATAGATTGAAAAAATATTAAAAATTAATAAGAGTTATTAAGTATATAAATTTTAAAAAAATAAAAAAATGAATATATATAAAAATAAAAATGAATACATATATTAATTATGAAAATTACAACTATATTAAAAACATTGAATGTTAATAAATAAATATGTATAAATAAATATTAAAATTGAATAAAATTACAAAAAATATTAAAAAATATTAAAAATATTAAAAAATATTAAAAAAATTAAAAAATATTAAAAATATAAAAAAAATATTAATTAAATAAATTATAATAGAAAATAATAAATTTTAATATATATATTAAATGATAAATATCATATATTAAATAAAAATATTAATAATGAATAAAATTTAATAATTAAGAATATAATATATTAAATATTAAATATTAATAAATAAAAATCTAAAACGATAATATTAATAGTTTTTTTGTAGATATATTTCTATAAAATTGAATTAATTTTGTATATATAGGCATGTTTAGAATTAATATATGACATATTAAGTGTAAATACATATTTAGTCAATATTTTTAATTGATAATAAAATATTTATTATTTTATATATATTTCAAATTGAAAAAACAAATGACATTGATATAACAAAATGTATTTAAATGTCTATTAATATTAATTAATATTATTTTTAATTAATATTATTTTTTTAATTAAACTATAAACCAATTTTCACTAAATATATGATATATTAAGCCTAAAAATATATTTAGTATTATATAAATCATATTTAAGAAAATTATGTGTATATGTATATTAATATATTTATAAATTAAATATGATTTTTAATAATATTTTTTTTCTAAGATCACCTTTTATTAGCTCTAAAACATGCATTGATAAAGGTCACTATTATCAACACTGGATAAAAACTCTTATAAAGACACCCTTTATCAGTGCTTTTATCTAGCACTTGATAAAAACCCCCTTTAATAGTGTTTTTTAGCACCGATAAAGGATACCACTCAATATTCGTGATTCTGTAGTTGTGGTAGTTGTTAAACGGTTTTGAGTTTGGGTACCTATATTTTTGTGGGTACCTAAACCATTTCCATCCCTAGTGGATGAGATAAGGTTTGAATAAATATAAAATATATTATATTAATTAATGCAAATTGTCTACATTTTTAATATAAAGTGTTCGTATGGATTTAAAATGTGAAAAAATAATTTTTAATAAATCATATATATTTTTAAATATAAAGAGTTCACGTTTATGATATAAATATAAGTGTTTATATTTATATTTCATGGAAAGTACACATTTTTTTATTATGATTTATAAATTGTTTATATTAATATTTAGTTAAATGTTTATTTTATCTAATGTTTAAATTTATGAATTTCATTTATTTATTGTATTCCTTTGCTCATGAATATAAATTCTTTATTTTATAAATATGGGTTAAGTTTAAATTGTTCAAACTAATTCTATAAAATTTTATATCATGAATTTAAGGAGCTTCATTCTAAAGTATAACATAATATTTAATTTATTTTAACCAATCCTCATTGCTTAATGGTTATAATTCCAAAGTAGATACTTTATTATAATTATTTTTATATATTTGGAGTTAAAATCATTTTGAAACTCTGAATCACTCTTTAGTTTTGATCTATGTATAGTGAGATTTTGGATTAGGCTTTCACTAGATAGGGGACTGTGATTATATCTAGAAATGTGGAGTTGGGTACCCAATGCACGATATGTGCCCTTAAGTGGGAGTTGAGTTTTTTATGACTTTAATATTTTACATAAAGTGTTCCATATACCATTTAAATGATATTCATATATACAATATGAATATTATAATTAAAATTTTATTATGGATTCATCGCATTAGTCATTGATTGTATAAAGAGTTAAACATTAATGTCATTTACATATGTTAGTTTTATTAATAAAATATAAAATTTATAAATTAAATCAAATTAAATCATGTATATATATAGGGAATACATGAGATGAAATATTCATGAGATATATATGTAATTAATATGGTGAGATAAAATAAACCACCTTTAAAAATACTAAGTGTTATATTGCATCCAAAGTAAACATTTTTCAATACCTCAAGCATTCCATATGGATTAGTCATCTTAAAATTGAGTGTTCGTGGATTATCTTGTGTAAGACAAACAAAAATAGATGACCCTAACAGTTATGTTTTCTTTAACAAGATGGGGTTGAAGCCCCTTTTTATTATTAAGGAAAGAAAGCCTCTTTCTAACTAGGATAAAAGGGAACTCAATATATGACTCATATGCTAAAAGGAACAAAGGCCTTAATACACAGATGAACTACAAAGCCTAGCGGCCCCTGGCCAAGGAATAGCCTAAAGACCTAGCCCAATTCCATTTTCAATTTATTTATGGCATCCCTGCAGCTTGTACCATCAGCTCGTCTTCACCCATCTTGGCGCTCGTACGCCTCCCAACACCCAGAACCGACCCACCACCCATCTTCGTCTTCCCATTTGTAAACTTTGAGATACATGTAAATCGATGATGATAATATTCCTAAAGAAATGAAGTTAGGATAATTCATAAAATAGATTAGGGTATGGTGTTTCTCGCTAAAACATAATATAATCCCCAGTAATAGAGATAAAACTAAATAATCTACCTGGTAATAACTATAAAATGGGAGAAACAATAAAACTAAATCTAAGTATAATAAAATATGAATCTTTTACCAGTAATAGATATAAAGAAAATATAAAATAATTATTTTAGTGAGAATATATTTAATAAAATCCCTTACTAAATACTTATAAAACATAATATATATTTATTTGATAATTGCTTCTATTTCGGAGAAAATGGAAATGAATGCATCATTAAATTTGTCTTTGAGATTAATTTTAGAGAAGAAAAAGTTAAAAGGAAGCAATTTTCTTGACCGCTTTTAGAATTTAATAATTTTTCCTAAAGAGAGGAAAATTATATATCATAGAGAAGTCACTTTTTAAGGAATCCACTGAAGAAGTTATTAAAGAAAAGAAATATTTTTATAATAAGAACATCAAGGACCATTTTGACACCTCTACATTGATTCTAGTTTTCATAAATCTCATATTATAAAAGTAACATAAGAATATAGATGATTTTGGTATAATAGATAACCTTAAAATTATCTATTAAGAATAATCTAGAAATGATAAATATAAAGTTCCCAAAATGTTTTTTATATGAAATATTACTAAGGGTACATTAGTATCCACTCATGTACTCAATATGATTGGGTTTTTTAATAAATTGGAGAGGCTAGGATCATCACTCAGGAAAATCTGATGATTTTATCCTTTAATCACTATTAAATATATTTCACCAATTTATCACAAACTACAACATAAAATAATTTAATAAAACTTTACCTGATATCCTTAAAAGGTTAACAGTGGCTGAGTACTATATGGGAGTTCCCATATCAACCTTAATAATGATTATAAAAAAATGGAAAGGGTAAGAATTTTGTTCAAAGGAAGAAAAATAAATTTCATAAAGAATCCCCATTAACTTTAATGAAACCGAAATGGGTTGTATCTAAGGAAGGGAAATGTTTTCATTGTAGTAAGGAAGAACATTAAAGATGAAATTCCCCCAAATACCTAAAGAAGTATAAGAAACATTGTTGAGAGTTCACATCAGGTATTTATGTTATAGAAATCAATTATTCTATTTTTAAGGTTATGTGATATCAACTATACATTATACAATTGACTATTCATACACTCCCCTGATATGGCTCTGTATATATGCCCTTGGAATGGTCTATCAACCAGATGCATCATTGTCCTAAGGGGAATATCCTCTAATCTTTATTCGCCCATAAACCATTACAGCAGAACCCATCATTTGAATGTGGTTAGCGGTCATCCCTGGCATATGTGTCTCATCTCATCATCCTCAATTCAAACTTCTTGAGTTATGATTTACACAACCCAGAGTATAATTGTCCAATTGGATTTAGTACCCTCGAAGTTACAAACTTATGCATCGTACTTTCCTTCAGATAATAGATTCGACATCTCACCCTTGAACTTTTGAATGGTCCTTATCACGTGATCCTAAACTGCATGACATGACAACTCGAGATTCATAAGCATAAACTGAATTCCCCCTTTTTAATATAGTCTATTTTAATAATGGTCCCCTCATTCACATTGAGTTTTACATTGTCCTTGATAAATGGATAGTCTCATTTATTTGGTCAAATTTTTTTGACCCAAAACACCAGCAACTTTTGGTTCGGGCATTAAGACCTTAAACTATGTGCACCTATACATATTTTCAATGGCACTGGGACCTCATTCACATTAGATTTACTAAGTCTATTTCTCCATGTAAATGACCTCACTTGTATTTGGTCAAAGCAATTTGACCTAAAACATCAACAATCACATGTCCAAGCATTATGACCCCAAACTATGTGCACCATTCCCTGAGGTTTTCCACATTAGCAGCATTAGTCTTTCAATTCACATCGGGTTTCTCTTCACCCGTGTTGTTATGAAAATCACCTCACCGTTTGGTCAAAGTTGTTTGACCATAAACATAAGTTAAATTTTACCTCTATAAACATCCTAAAACTGTTAGATGTAAGAGACACAGAACTCGCCATGTTAAAAACTCTTAAAGGGTGGCCTGAGTAGAAATTTAAGCCTTTACTCATTGAACATGCACCTTGTGAAATTTAGGAAAAATTGAGCATTGGAAATTGAAAAGACAAAAACTTGTTAGCTCAAAACCCCGTAAAGGGAGAACTAAGTAAAAGTCGAGTTCTTGTCCGATAAGCCTCCCCTATATCTGGATTGGGGGAAAAGGCAATAAAATAAGAATAAAATATGTTGGGGTCTGAAATATAACCCTAATAGAATTCAAGTTGTGCTCATTATTCCCCTTGACCTAGGAAACATTTATAAAATTCTTCCATTACATCATCTCTAGTATATCAGTCTAGAAGATCCACATGAAATGCATAAGGATATGACTTTAGGGTTACAAAACCTTTTTGAACATTATAATCCTCATTCTGATTTTCTTCCTTCATGATCCTTATCATGTTGAGTGAAATCATTCATCTAAATGCACCAACTCTAGTATTAGAGAGATGGTATTTGTGCCTATACTCATCTATGATCCACACCTAAGAGGAAATTATTCATCCAAATAGACTAACTCTAGTGTTGTGATGATGGTATTTCTATCGATACTCATTCTTGAGCCATGACTAAGAGGATATCATTCATTAAAATGGTCCAATTATAGTGTTACGGTGATGGTACTTCTATTTATACCTACCTGTGAGCCACGCCCAAGAGAAAATCCTTGATCTCAAGTGTTTAGGAGACACAATTGACTTTTCCATTTCTAATTCAATGTTTAAATGGTTTCAAGTTATCTTGGTATTGTTTTCCAAAGTTCCCCTGGTTATTATAGAGAAATAATTTAAGTGAGGTGGAATCCATATAATATAAAATGGTTGAGAACAAAATTGTTTTCATTCATTCCAAAAAATGGGGAAGAGGATCATCCACAAACAGAAGTCTCTCTTTATGACAGCAACACATCAAAACATATCCATGACATCGGTTTGAAGGTCAACAACTATTTTTCAGGCCTCATCAACATTATTTTGAAGTCTGGACGACTCCAAAACTTCAGTTTCTTTAGTTAAAAGAATATCTTCAGTTCTAGATGCTTTATTATTTTCACTTGTCACACCTTCTTCAATTAACCTATGATGATTGGATAGATTCTACTGAAGACAATATATTTGAGCAATTACTCTATCAACCAAGAATAACTACTCGGTGACCACCCCTACATAGTTATATTATTCTTGGGAACTCACATCTTGGAGACTATCAGATTATAATGATAATTTCTCCTTGAGTAGAAGTTGTTGTAATTCCTCTTCTTGCCCGCCTCTCTAGGAAATTTTCTTCACAATACTTTGGATCGGGTGGTATTCAGACCCGTTTTACCCAGGTATCATAAACATATGGTAAAGATTTTGGATTTTTTCCATAAGGTATCCCAAAGGAGTTTGATAGATCAGATTCTATATATCTTAATAAATGATTTATCGAGCAACACACATCTGGTGGAAAACTTCTTGATCAAGTTCTGAGTTGATCTCAAAGGATGAAAAGTAATTGGGAACCAACTCGGTCAAGGAGGCCACTTTTGGTACACCCACATAGATTATAGGTCTCAAAGAAAGATCAAACTCTATGTGTCTTGATGACTAAACTATGGGAACAAGAAATCTGATGGGTTTCCCTGTCGGAGAAGCTACTATCGGAATTGCTGATAAAACAATATATTTGTTATTTACTGAGACATTGAAATTAAAATTGATGATGATGTGAATACTCACTAGTCACTAAGGTATGGGTCTCTATAACGACTACAGTATTTGGAGAAAGGTTATCTTGGGAGTCTCTCTCATCTACAATCTTGTTATCTACATGTTCCATCACTACAATAGTCAACACTAAATCAACATTTGGAACCATAAGAGTAGAATTATCTCTAGTCATTCTTGGATAATCTAGAAATATTATACTCTCCCCTATGTTGATGTCCTCATCAACTAGTGAGGAGGAAGCATTTTGAGGAATCACTCCTTCTTCAGGGCCGTCAAGACCTGCCTCGGGCATCCTAGGGAGATCTGTCCTTTCAGGATCTCAGGATAGTGACACTTCCAATGAAAGATCAAGCAGGATTCTAGTTTCTCTCTTATAAAGTGTTTTGGAAATATTATCTACAGATAGAGTTCCAAGAGTCAGGAATCCAAATCAGGATATCATACATGGAAGTAATCATGTTGAGAATAATAGAGGGATATGTATTCTCTTTTATCACCTTGTAAAAAATCTTGAATTCTTCTAGGGATTCATGGGCATTAATGTCTGCAAACTCTTGGTCCATCATTACTAGGGCCTCAATCGATGTAACAAAATCTGTTATAAAGAGTTTTTTGAGTGGGTTTCCTAGACCTAACTCCTCTATATACTTATATTACCATTACATTTATACACTTTGATACATACACATGTGTTTTCTATTACCATGATAGTTATATTACTTCTATATATAACATATAAATAGTAATATCCTTAAAAAAATGTTGTATCAAAAGGTTATAGAAGTTCACATCTATTATGAGAACCTTAAGATAATATAACAATAATCTTAAACATAAATCCTATGTTCAAGATGCATCATGCTGACAAGACACATATGATTTATGTCTATCATGTGTTGGGGGATCATAAGTAATGATACTTCTTCTCATGAATTTTTCACTTGATGATATCGAGTAGTTGATATTATGAGGACTAACCCTTTAATAGGAATACCACAGGTTATAGGTGTCATTGGTTATTTATATCAATGAACATGTGTATTGGTCTCTTTACTTAAGATCATTATCGATGTGTACTATTTGATCACATACTTTGATGTAAGAAAAAATCCATAGAATTTATGTTGTTGAGAGGTAGCTTACATTGGGTGTGTTATTGGTGGCATGGCATTGGTTGAATGATCAAGGCAGGATTTTTCTCTTCCAAGTAGAGGAAGAGATATATTGGGTCCAATTGACCAAGATGGTAATACCTTCACTAAATCCATGGTTATATTAGAAGAAGGTAAGTTTATCCAATAAGATCATAAAATAATAAAGTAACAAATGATGATTATATAGACCCTACATTTCATTCTTGATTATTACATCATTTTAAAAACATAAAAGCATTACACAACAAAGATCCAAAGGTTTAGTGTCTTGGGAAAATTAGGATGATACATAACTTTTACATAATAAAACATAAACATTTTTTTAAATCCTTCTTCTCTAGATTCTTATTTTCCCTTGTGTTCTACTTAGTACAAGTATTCACCTGAGGATATACATAAAAAGAAGGTGTGAGTTAAAATCCCAGTTTGAGGATAGATAAGAGCATGAATCAATATAACATAGGGTGAGCATAATAATTATCATCATAACATAAGAATAGGATAATTTTCATAATCATGAGAGGAAGAATTAGATAAAGTCATGGAATGTGGAAATGTATAAAAATGAAAAATCATGTCTTAGTAGTCAAATACCACACAAAGTTGTGAATAAAGCTAGCATCATGTTCATGTATATTTCAATTTTCTCATTAGATACATTATATTACCCATTACATTGGAGCGCTATATAATTCTGGGTCCACCCGTCACATCATAACATTTACATGCACTATATAATTCCAAGTTCACCCGTCACATCATAACATTTACATAATCATGCATGCCACATAGAATGTATATCGATATTGGAAATAAAATAACCCATGGAAAGGAATGGGTTTCATTGAATAAACTTTGGGGTTCCTGAATTAAATAGGGAATAAAATTATTGGTATAAGAATCATCAATCTTGAGTGAATAAGAAACAATCTTAGGATAAGTAAAAGATGTATTTTTGTAAAGAATAGTTATTTTGGAAAAATAATTGAATTTGTCATAAAACTAGATTGGAAACATGTATATCTCAAAAAAAGAAAAGGAAAGGAAAAATAAATGATATTTAAGGGACATTAAAGGAACATCCATACTAAAAATGGAGTGAAAGAGGGAAAACCCAAAGAGAGAGAGAGTTGGGTTCAAGAATCCCCTTACCTTAAGTCTGAATGCTTTCTTCACTTTAATATCCTAGACAATCAAATTAAATTTATTAAGTATCAAATAAAGAACATTTTATACATGAATTTGATTCATTTTAGTTTTATTAAGTTCATTTATGGTCTTTTAAATAAGTTATAGTGTTTAATTTCATCATCCGGGAGTATTCATTTTCTTGGTTTTCTTGATCAATTTGATGGTATATGAGTATGGAAGTTCAAGTAAAATTGGAATAGTTATCCAGAATTTATATAATATGTTATTAATTAACTTCCATAATATTAAATGATCTTATATATAATTTGGTTATATGGTATGTGTATTAATAATTAGATAAAAGGTTAGTGATAATCATTTAGATTTTTTGGAGGTTGTTTCAAACATCACAAACTAGTTTTCTTCCTTTATTTATTATTGTATGTATAAGTTAGTTCTAGAACATAAAAATGGTTATTAAATACATTTTACAGTATGTACCAACCATTATATCAATTTTATTAACATCCTTGAAGGATTTAAATGAAAATTAAAATGCATCATCCACAATGTTGATAAATTGACACATCACGGGAGATGATTTCATTTTTAGAATAAGAGAGAGAGAGAGAGAGATGAGTCTAATTATGGTTCTTCCATTAAAATGATATTATTCTAGTATATAAAAGACATTGGAGTTATCATGCACATTTGGATAGAGGAATTTGAGGAGATAATAATAAAATAAATGAAATTGAAAAGAAAAATTGAAAGGAAAAGAAAAAGGATTTTAACTCTCCAATTCTCCACTTCACTATTATTCCAAGAAAAAGGAATTTTATTAATCTTCCATTTTAGATGAATCCTAATTGATTCCTTAAATTATAAAAGTATTAAATTCTAATGTATTATTAATACCAATTCATTGACATAAATACAATAAAAACATATACCCACTTTTTTATTTCATGTGATAAGGGGAATTCTTGAAACCTTGTTCCATTATATTAGTGGAAATATATTTGTACCAGGGAGAAAGTAGAAATTGAAAAATCTTAGAAAAAAATAGAAAGACTTTGAATGTAGACTATGGGGAGATGTCAACAATACTTCATTGACTTCCCAATAGATGTATGACAAGCTACCCGATGAGGTACCCAAAGAGCAATGGAAAGTTTTTGTTAACAAACATCATGATGAGAATCTGATGGTATTTAAATATATATTAATATAATAATTTAATTTTACATTTATACATGTATATTAAGAGGATATGAAATTGAATATATTACTATTAAATTTCATTTTATTTATTTCAGGATCTTTCAAGAAAGAATGCATCAAGCCAGGATAAGTAGGCCATCCCTCACACTGCGAGGTCAAAGAGTTTTTCTAGAATATGATCTACTTTGGTAATATTTTCATTAGCTTAAATATTTATAAGAAAATATTATTTTTTTAATATATTAAATTTTTTATTTATGTTTGTTTAATGCAGTCATAGAGTTTAGGGCACGAAGCATCCCAAACAGAAGTGCGGTTGAATGTTCACCAAAAAACTGATGGAAGTTTTGTTAATGAGCTTGCCAAAGAAGTTGGGGTATGGACTCATTTTTCATTATAATAACTTATTATCAGTTGTTACTATGTTAATAAATATTTCTTCTAATATTAATTCTATTTGATTTATAGGTAAAAATTAAAGAACCGTGGGATTCCAATCCCGCGCAGTCCTACTCAGTCTCCCAGGATGACCTGGTTGCTAAAGTCCTTGGGAAAGATCATCCTGGTAGAGTGTGTGGGATGGGTTTGGGATCCATACCATATGATGTCTTTGGCAGGCCATCGGGGATTGAAGTTGTATCTACTCCTGGTTGTAGTCTTTTCATACCCCTAGATACTCAAATAGAGATTGTTTCTCTACAAAACACAGTTCAAGACTGGGGGTCTCAGATATCTGCTTTGTAGAAAGCGTTGATTGATTTATATCAGAAAAAAATTGGATCTACCTCTGCTGGTATTACATCGACCAGTGATGAGCAGGTAAATCACAAAAATTAAAAATCATTTATTTTGAAAAAATTTATTGGTTTTAGATTTAAATATAAATATACAACAGTATTTAATTTTCAATATAATGTTCTTTCAGGTGGTAGCAGGAAGTAGAGATGGAGGTGGAGAGGGTGATGAGTTGTGTTCATCATCGGACCGTGATTAGTTGTTTTTTTATATATTGGACAAATATGGTAATAGTAGGTTTGTATATTTATCATGTGTGGCACATAGTTTCTACCAAACATTTTCATGACCTAACATTTTCTTGATTTCTCATGTTTCCTTTTATGTATTTTATTGATTTTTGATGTTTCATTTTATGTCTTGATTTCTCGAGTGTGGTATGCACCATATATGTCGATTATTTATTGTCATGAATCATTTTTTATGATTCATTTTTCCTAAATTTATTAAGTTTTTTACCCAAGGATAAATGATCAAAAACATATACTATATTAACAGGAATCAATACATTCATAGTTATTGGAAAAGGTCCTCTATAAAAATTTGTCTCGTGTATAGGAGGATAAGGATGAGATGTATGGGAACCATTTTGTGAGAAATAAATAAACAAATTGATGTTAATAAGGAAGGGTCTCTCCTTTAGGGTATAACCAGTGTGATTATAATTTTCACCAAGGACTATTATAGGAGATCCCAACATCATTACATATAACGAAACATCATGAATCAATCCACATATAGTTTTTTTATAATACCCCTATTCATATTAGGCTCTTTACTAGGGTAAGAGTCATTTTTTCATAACATAGGTTTATGGATAAAGAACCACATGCAAAAGATACTTATGTATATTTGGATAATATGTAGAGGAAGACGGGTCTTAGTAGGTAGACTACTCTATGAATTTTCAAGTCTTACAAGATGGACCATGCATCGCATATTTTAACATCATGTGAAAATGACTAAGATAATCTATAGTTTAAGATCATATGAAAAATACCTTATTATATGAGGTTTTATATAGTTTAAACTCATGTTTAAAATGAAATAAACTTGTCTTGATGCCAACCCTATGGATGGAAAACCAATGTGAATGAAGAAACCCAGTCACTAAGATAAAATTGGGGGGTTTGATATCGGTTTTTTGGTTGGGTTTGAGATAAGAGATCTAGGAATCACTATGTATCCCTTGAAAATATGAATCAATCCACCCATAGTTCTTATAATTTTGGGGAAAATATGATCACCTTGACTTAGAATTGCGAAATAATAGGGAAACCAAAATAAATAGAATGAGTGTAATGGTAGACACCCTTTATGTACTTCCCATTGTGAATTATAAAGTCTAAGGGGATGTTTAGGGAGAGTTTTGTGGTGATTTTGAGGTTTGAGGTGGTGTTTTAGCCTTTTGAAGGCCACCATGGCTTGTGCAATGACTTGTCTGGATATGAAGGTGGTAGTTTTATGTTGGGTGTGATCTTGTGTAAAATAGGATTTATAACCATGACTTGGGGATGACATGGTGCTATGCGTGTTGTCCTAGTGGTTTTCCGATGCACTATGAGAATCTTGAAATTCCCTTGGGTGGGCATGGAATCTCAGAGGACCACCTGTCCAAAATAGGAAACCCAAGCTCACCACACTGTAGCCTTGGGCATGGTGAGGGTAAAATGGTTAGTAAATAGGAACTGGGTCATGGATTCTATACATGGAAGAATATAGAAGAACCTCTATGGATTATACCACTCCATGTTCTAAGATTTTTGGGAGGCCAAATTCCATTTTAAAATGGGGAAAAATATAAAACGACAATGAGGGTTCTAGATCACACTTTTACCAAATACACCACATGAGTTTTGGATATTAAACATGTTTTGATAGAGTCTAATGTGATTCACTTATAAATAGGAGTTTTATTACCTCCTTGTTTTGAATTTTAGACTTTCCCTCAATTATTGGTTGACCCTTACTCATCCTACCCTTCCCCAGTCACCTCCCTTTTTTGTTCCAAACCACTTGGATCATATTGGATCATTTGTATTGAAGTTATTTGATTCATGGTATCACTCTTTTTCCCCATTAATCCTTTATTATATTTTTATTATATTCAATAGTTCATTATGGTGGTAATTATCCTATTTTTTGGGTGGTTTTTGATGGAGTCTTATTATTCATTGGATTCAATAGTGATTCACTTGAGATCAGTGGTGGTTTATCCTTGGTTCTAGTTTATTTATCCTTGAAGATTCAGTCAAGGTTGGGGATCCTTCATCTCCCCTTCTTTATATGTACATTTGGAAATATCATGCTTTTGTATTTATTTGGTTAAATGGTACATATCATCTTAATAAAGATAATGAACAATCTTAATTGAATTTTAAGGGGAAGGGATAGATCACATGATTTTTACTTATTCTTATTATTTATTCTTATATGGCCACACTTACTTGGTTTTCCAATTATGACTTATTTTGATATAGTGTGTTGTTTTGGTTTTTATAAAACTTTATATGTATATTTGTATAACCTCATAACATATAAAAATGAATAAGAATATATATTGAACTATTAAATTGGTTTCCCATGCAATATTGTATTTCTGTGTGAATTCCCTTCATAATAATTTAGTAATTATGATAAAAACCCTTATTGAAACTAAATTATGTGTGGTTCTTGTGATGTGTAGTGTTTATGATGTGTGGTGGTGGTGATGTGGGGTGGTTGTGATTTGGGGTGGTTGTGATGTGTGGTGATTGTGATGTGTTGTGGTTATGATGTGTGGTGGTGGTGATGTGGGGTGGTTGTGAAGTGAGTTTTTTTTTAATGGATAGATGGTTTATTGCATGTTTTTTTGTGTAGTTTCTCGATAACTATAGAAAAATATCATAATGTTAAAATGGGTAATGAAATATAATGGGATGGAATGATTAATGAACTAATATAATTAAAGTAAGAAGTGCGGTTAAAGTGATCATCTTTAAACATGAAATGAATGTTCTTGTTTAATGAATATGGTTAGAAATTATAAAATCTATAAATTGGTTGGATTGAAAAGAAAGATGAAATGTGTCTTGTGGTCATGTCTTGTTTATGTAGTGTAGTGAATTTATAGGTGGAAATAATAGTGGAGGCAATTGTGAAACCTTTTGGTGATGTGGTGATATATGTTAGTGTTCTTTCTATGAAACCCTATAACTCTCATTTTTTATATTCCTATGACTCAAATATCATAATACCATATTTATAAATCATCAAGTATCATTAGCCTCATCATTTCACATTCATATATAGATCCTCTCATCTCAAATATCGTAGTATCATCTTCATGTTATATGTTATATCAATTGGAATAGTTTTTTTCAGGGCATTGGTAATTGGCCTACAGTATCATATGATTTTTTTGTAAATCTGACATTAGCAGAAGTTTTCACCACTATAAAATAAATATAATATATTTAGTGACGGTTTTAACTGGTGATACAATTATGGTATTTTTCTATCTGTGGTAGTTAAAACCGCCGCTACAGACAATAATTTAGCGGCAGTTAAAACTATCACTACATAGTATTCATATTCCTTTATTATTTCATGGTTGTTAACTTGGATTTAGCAGTGGTTTTTTTCAACAAAATTGATTTTTATTTTAGCGGTAGTTATAACCACTGCTAGAAAAACACTTTTATAGGGGAAACTGCCACTAAATTCACCCACTACGATGGTTACCATAAACCGCCTCTAAATCAAGGAAACCTCCTCATATTGTATGTCGACACACACTTTAGCGGTGATTTTTTAAACCACTATGAAATGGTCATTTTCCTATTGTGAAATTTCATTCATAATGTGGTTAGTAGGTCATAAAGATTTCATTTAGGGATTATTCAAAATTTTAAACATATTCGGGGGTAATATGAAATTTTGGTAAGTTTAACCTAACTATATAAGTTTGGAGAATCCCAAATTAAAAATACTATTCACTTACTCAAATTTGGGAGCATGTCTCTCCTCTCTCCTATATCCTAGAGTGAAAAAGGGTCCCTCCTAGCACCTCGATCCAAGTATACTTTCTCAGATTGAATAATCGATGTTGTGACGATCATCAAGAGATCGGAAGGTTCATTAGTAACCCACACTAGAACCCAAATTCTGATGATTGATACTTAAAAATACTCTTTAAGTGTGTGTGGATGTTCTAAAGGGATCCTCCATCAGTTCCTTCGAGCAATGATCACCTGTAATGCCCCGACCTGGATCACTTGGTTTGGGCTAGTGTGCTACTTGACCTCATGTATGTCTACCCATATGCAAGAGGTTTTTGACTAGAAGTGAGAGTCTGAATGATGCAGTTAGGAGATTATACCCTCAGTATCAATAGTCATACACTATAATCATAATAAGATAAAAATATTAACCCAAAAATACATAATAGAACTAATTAATAACAAATGTTATATCATATTAAATGTTAAGTATCATAGAGTTGTACAATATAATAAACCATGAACCCCCAATGTGGTAGTTCAAACCAATGTAATAAGACATGAAAGAAAAGAATAAATGTTGCATCACCCCCTATAGGGATAACCAAGCCATAATAGTCCACCTATCACTTGATACTAGAAGAAAAATATCCACATGCCATACATTCACACACAACAGGGCATAGCACATATAGGCACAAACTTAACATATTAAGCATGAGTCTCAGTATCCATACACACACATTTGATCATTATCAAGAATGGGTCTTATGGGCTACACACACACACGTGATCAATATAAAACATGGGTCTCAAGGGCTACACACACAAACACATGCGATAAATATCAAACATGGGTCTCATGGGCTACACATTCACACACATGCGATCATTATCAAGGAAAAAAATTTATACAAGATCCTTATATGGTAAGTAACTTTAAATATCAAGTGTATTTATGTTAAATGTCAAGATCTGTTAATCCAATAACCAAAATATGATCATGCACCAAATGGATCAAAATCTCACACCAAGGATCCCTATAACCAATCCCAATTCATTACAAAAGGGGTTATAGAACAAGATTCAAGCAGGGGATGGTGACATAGGCTTATAATCAATTCAACTTACCCAATGAAAATTATTGTCAATGGTAGATCTAGATCTGGTCTAAGGAAACATTGAAAACTCTCTAAATCTAATGTCAATCTATCAATAAGAAAGGAATCCTTCATTAGATCAAGACGGGATCCATATATCTAGTCAACATCACTTATATCAATGATCAATTCTAGAAGAAGGAGAAGATTTGGTCTAGAACATAAGAATCTTACCTCTTAGAAGTCGACAAAACGATATAGACTTCAAGCACCGAAGAGAGGAGAATGAGGGGAAAAAATTTTCCAAAAGGGATACCTTATGGTCATCCAAGTCAAATAAGGGTCAATACATAGGAGGGAGATATCAAAAATGGGATTTCGAGTGAAAAGATAGGATCACCCTTAATAACCCGACTGTTTGGGCACCACCGGAAAGTCAGTGGACCACACCTATAGGATGGTGGCTCCATCGGCTAGCTAGTGTTGGGCCTCTGGCTAGACAGTGTGCCTAGTAGAGGTGCAGCACCTCTACCTATCCTACCAACTAGTCATTGGTACCTTTATAAGTATAGGTCCTCTTCCACCACCATCGGCTAGCCGGTGAGTCTGTACCAGCTAGCCAGTGGCACACTAGCAGCTCCAAGGCTGCTAGTTGATTTTCCCATCTACTTCACATCTAATTCTCAATTTACAAGGCATCAAAAATGTCTCAAAAACAACGTAAATACACACAAAAACAACCAAGATACATAGAATCATAAACATCATGTACCTTTAATTGAGGATGTCACAACACCAATGATGAGGGAAACACGTCTACGTCTTCAAATTGAATGAGGAAATAGTTAAATTAAATTTTTTAATTAATTACTTCCACATGAGATCCTCATATTGTAACTGAGCATTTCACATAGCCAAAGAATAATTTATTACACCATTCCAGAAATAAAATTTTAAAATATGAAATTTTATTCTTCTGTTGCGCGTTCGGTACCAATAAAAATCAATATCCATAAACATGTCCAAAAATAAAAGTTGAGTTCATTCATAAAAAATGAACTATTCCCCCCTCTATTGGTAGGAACAACAACTATGAGACTCAAATCATGGTTTAAGTCAAGTCCTTCCTAGGCTTCATGCATCACTGCTTCTGTAGATGCCCCTTCAGGAGGTAAAAAAGTTACAAACTTCTAAGAAGTTAGTGCATCTAGTTCTATGGAGCTTGGGATGATATCTGGATAAATCATTGTATCATTAAGGAAACAACCTTGAAGAATAATGTGAAAAGGTAAATGTATCATTTACCTATCAACCTTAGGCAAATCCATATTTCCAATGACTTTTACACCTTTTTTGTGTATATACTTAACAGTCAAACCCCTAGAATTAGAGACTAGTGGAGGTATCGAAAATAACTCCAATGGGTTAGATATTACCACCTGTATGTACTCTGCCATGTCAGGAGAGATCCTTCCTCCATCACCTTTGACGTATGAATGAGTTCTAGAGACATATATGGCATATCAAACAGTATAGGTTGGGTACACAATAGGAGACTGGACTTCTTCTGAATCCTATAGAAATCAAATAAATAGTTAATTTCATGATCCTGTTAATTTCAAAATAACATACTCAAAGAAGCACATTTTTCTTACTTTTCCTAAGGTAAGCTTGATTTTTTGTCTCTATCCTCATTTCCTGTATCATGATCCAATAGTTTCAACATTTGGGTCGAATAAAAGAGTGTATCCTATATTAAATGGATGGAATCCAATAGATATTTGATATAATCTTCAGCATCATGTGGATCATCTTCATAAGAGGTGTCAATGGGGACCAAAATATAGCTAAATTTCATTATAAGAATGTTTATCCACTGGAGAACATCCCATACTAATTTATTAGATTTTCATTTTCTCCATGTATCCCACTCTCTCAAGGAATCTAGATATTTGGCATTAGCAAGAATAGGTGGAGTAAAGACCACTTCACTCCCTAAAGATGAAGCATCTGTTTGCTTCACTTTATATTTTGGCATCCAGGATGATGATGGCCCCTTCAAAGCACCTACTTCCTAGGCCTTTTCACCCCTATTGATTATTGAGAGAGCCTCTTCATAGGTTGTGTCGTCTCTTCTACTCGATCTATTTCTTCTTCACTTTAAACTATTGATGGATCCTTGAACTTGGTCACTAGATCATCCAGTTTCCTGTCAGGAAATGAGTAGATATAGGTTTTGGAATACTCAACTACAAGCCCCTTTACGAAATCAATTGGGGAAAGTTCACTTGTACTCCTGTCTCCTACCACATCATCATGAATCAAAATTGTTATAACAACATCAAATTCTTCTCAATTTGTACTCTGGTAGGAGGAGCATGAAGATTCTTTTGAACGCAACAAAATTTTCATCCAAACTACAAAGAATATATCCCTCATAGATGACCTTACCATTGGTACTAATTTTCAGGATTCCCTCTCATAGTGACAAAAAATAAGCACATTCCATGAGAGTTTCAATTACATTATCAGTAATTTCATCGGTCGGGGGATGATACGGTGTATACATAAACTATCCATGTTGGTATATCTTATCCTTCACATCTTGATCCTTTAATAAGATTGTCCTTACCCTGATAATTCTCTAGATATAAAGTACAAACTCAACACCATGGATCTCATGGGTTTAATAAATTCATACCCACTGACATGGGCTACCATCCACCCCCACAACACTTAGAATGGTCTAATGATATGGAATGGGGCATTCCCTTTATAGACATACCCAAGTTGTTAGTATAATTTGTCCAGCACTGATATTGTTAAACTAATTTGGGTGACACTTTCTAATTAGGTATCCATCATGAAAGTCTCCATCCTGACCCTATAATTTAATTCTTGCATCGGTATAAGGTATCCACTGAGGTAGGTTTCCATAAAAGTTGTCAGGTGAACCAATATTTCTACCGTGAAGATAACTTCCCAACCCCACTTATTGAATTGAATCACTTTTAGAGTTGGCCAATATGCATCCAGAAGTTTATGCTTCTAATGGTTTGGGAATGCATGTCACCTACTATGTTATGTCTTTGGCCCTATCATCTTGATGAATAGGTTCATATGGGCTTTGAAAGGCATATCAATACTAGGAAAAGAACTCCCCATATATGTCTTTTTCTAAATCGAACATATCCTTGGCTAGTGGAGGAGTCCTCTCAGCATTCGTTCATGTGGATACTAGGGGAGAAATTCTTCATACATTTTTCCCATAAACAGATCCCCTATGACCATTTGCATATCTCAAAGGATGATTCCTACCTCTATGTACATCATATGAAAGTTATTAGTGTTCATAATCCATCTACAAAGAATTCCAATGATTAGGTCCTAGTTGTGATGGGTGAAGGTTTGAGAAACTCAGATAGATTCATACAGGTCTACCACCTTCAAATCCTCTCTAAATACTGTACATCACCACTGTATCCAAAATTTCCATCCACAATCCTTGCTAAACCCCCCTCAAGAATTGAAGTCCTAGCTTATAGTCCAAAAGACCCGGGATCAAATCCGGGCAGGGATGAATTTTCGGGTTACTATAATAGTACTGTAGCAGGATACTGTAGCAGTACTATAGCAGTGGTAGAATTGTAGCAGCGGCGATACTGTAGTGGAGAAGGCACTATTGCAGGGTACTGTAGCGGTAGCGGGCTGTAGCAGGTATTGGAGCAGCGCGGTACTGTAGCAGTACTGTTCACCGAGGGGTCCTTTAGGCAAAAAAATGGGCTTTCAAGCCTTGTATTCAGGCCACTTGGCCTTGGGCCTTAGGTCTATGTAATGGGTCTCCCTCTACCCACACTATAGAGTTCTTTGCTTTAAATAATAAATTGAGGCTTCAACCCCAACCTTTTAAAAAAAATTGAACCACAACTATGCATGTCTGACTCAACTGTGTGTAGTTTCTCCTCTAAAGTCAAAGTATTATACCCCAAGACATACCCCTCAAAATAATTTACCTCCTTGATAAACTATTCAACCATCGATATTTAATATTGAGGGATATCATGGTGTCCATTGATCCAATAAAGAGGTATATTTTCTATCAACGGAGTAAGAATTGATGCATTATTGAGTTGTCTGAATCCATACAAAGGCTGCCTATCTGATAGGGAATAATCCCAAAGTTCAACTCCCATCAACTGTGAGAGGAACTGGTGCTTTTAATAGATTATCTGATGATGGTCGGCCTCGATTCTCTCAATCATCTCTTTCTGCCTCATACCCACAGCTTGGGTGTGATTGTGTTGTTCTCAGGTCATTCTCTACACAAGTGGAATCAAAACAATGATATTCCAAAATCCATAAAAATGGAAAATTATGTAAAATCATGTGGTATTTAGGCGGTTGTCACGTAGCAATCCTATGGTCACTTAGAAAACCACATAGTCTCAAGCGACCATGTGTCATGACCCAACAACTATTCAAAGAACCACGCTACGTTTGAGAAAAGGGAGAAAGAAATGCGTGGATTTTTTAGCACCGTCAACCCAACAAGTACATGGATAAGAAGCCACATGGATATGTGACCCCTCTTACCGAGATCACAGAGGTCAAATGTTCACGAGGAAGGTTGGAGGAGTCAGGCATGTAGATGTTCATTCGCTCTGAAAGAATCCATATCACCGAAGGAAGCAAGTGAAAATGAAAGGAAGGAATCATCCTATTTATAAGTGAG
Source organism: Viscum album (assembly GCA_963277665.1). NCBI lineage: Eukaryota > Viridiplantae > Streptophyta > Magnoliopsida > Santalales > Viscaceae > Viscum > Viscum album. The sequence goes on from OY728132.1 coordinate 1,082,588,726, forward strand.
ACCATGACCTTTCGACTACCCACCACACGCCTTCTATACAATTTTCACACCTCACCACAGTGACCATGATACTCCAAGTAATCACATGATAATCACATGGGCTTCTATTTTACTTCCTCATAATGAATCTCTCTTTGTTTCGATTGAACTTCATTCTAGGGGGCATCTATGGACACCCACAGACACACCAAATAAAAAAGGATATAAGAGACTCTATAGATCCACCAACCTACACTACCCATACAACACGCATCTACATACCATATGTGTGACTCTGAGAAGGAGAAACTAGGTGATTTTCCATCAATATCATGGATACCCACCCTCCATGCCACACCTTCTCACAAAATGCTTCATAGGTGAAGCACCCTCACACACGAATGCTAGGCGGAGCCACCACGTGATTTCACACACCATACTGTATGGCCTACACTTTTAAAAAATAGTTACCTAGGGATTTAAAATAAATACTCCATTCCTTCCTCAAAATAGAGAGATACAAAGACTCAAGGAGAATAAGAGAAAGGAATTCTTTTCAAGGTAATTCTCATAATTTTTGAATTAGGTGAATTAATTTCCTCTATGAATCAACTTCCATGAGGTCTTAATCTATATCCTAGTGTACAGATCTTTATCCTACATGCACTCCTTATTCTCGAGGTTTCAGTGCAATAATCCCAAATGATACAACTACCCGGTTTTTCTCCTGCTCAACTACTATGCGAGGTATCTTTCATCATACACCTCCAATGCACGGATTAGTACCTTTGTGAGTGTACCAGGTGAGCTCACCTCCCTCACAAGGTTTGAACATGAGGAAAATTAGTGGTACTGGGGCACGTAGTGAAAACTGGTGGGTTGGGGATTTAAAAATTTTCATCACCGGATTGACGAAGCTTTGTCATCTCTAGAAATCTGGGTCCTAATAGAGTCTGATTATCATACATGGATAATCAAAGAAAAAAATTTAATCTAAATAGTTACCTTGTTTGAATTGAAGCATGTTCGACTATAGCTTATCACCAGTGACCGTTTCTTGAAGGATCTGAGACTGAAACCCTCTATATCATCCACACACACATCAAGAATTTTTTCAAACTTTGATTGTTGATTTGCGGGTGTTAGCGAAGAGCTTTTATGATTCCTTTGACATTGTGATGATCACATAAATCTCAAACCTTCGATCTGTGAAGGCGTTATTGGATTGAACACTTTGATAGAGTCTTTATCTCTATAGGATGTGGGAGGAGAGAGGATCTCTCAATCTATTTGAATGAATAGTTTGATGGAAATGAGCTCCTCCAGGCTTATATAGTAGATATCCAAAATACCCAAATAGGGTTCCCTGACCTCCATATATTTAACATCCACTAAATAAGAAAAAAATGAATAGTTATGATGAACTAAATGTTTCATAATCATCATTTATATTTTATCACTTACTTTTAATATATAATAAATATATTACATGATAAACCTGATTTATTAACCCGACTTTTATTTCACGCTAATATTAAATGAATCATGAATATCAAAATAATATTCATTTGTATAATATTATTCCATGTATTCACTTAATAACTTATGAATATTTTTAATAAATAAATTCAACTCAATTATTCTATACTCAAATAATAATGAATTTATTTATTTTTTTGATGATCGATAAAACTTGTACAACTCTCCAACCTCATCGTGGGGCCCACAATGTACTATATACCATTCACTAGAACATGGTTGATTATATAATACACTATTATTTGTGACCCTCTATCCCTTATATCGATAGAAATGAATAAAAATTCATAGTCCATGAGTAGAATATAGAAACCCATCAAAGCCCCTAAAGAGATAAAGAAAAGTAATAACAATGAAAACCTTTCATATGAACACACACTGTGAAATATAATCTCTTTGTATCATATATTTTATAAAGTAGGATGCACATATTGTGTCATCATCCATTCTTACTTTATTATTTTTTGATCTAACTGTATGGACTTACCTTCGACTACCATTTCCATGGATTTATGAAGGTACTACCATCCTAATCAACTAGGACCAAGATATCACTTCCTTAACTTGGAAATGAAAAATTATATCTTGATCATTCAACCAATGTCATACCACTAATGACACAACCAACACAAGCTAACTCACCACAACTTCAATGTCATGGATTTTTCCTTGTATCAAAGTACATGATAAAATGACACACGTTGAAAATAATCTCAGGTAAGGAGACCAATACACATGTTTGTAGATAGGAAAAACCAATGACACGTGAAACATGTGTTGTTCCTATTGGAAGTTTTGTCCTAATGATTTCACCTGCTCAAAATCACCAAGTGTGAACTTCATGAGAAGAAGTCTCAATTCTTATGATCCCCCAACACATGATAGCCGCACATCATATGTGTCCTTTTTTTATCATGTATCTGGACTATAGGAAATATCATTAAGATTACTTTCATGGTATCTATAAGTTCTCATTTTAGCCTGAGAACTACTATAACCTTTTGATATGACATGTAATCTAAGGATATTACCATAAATATAGTAGACACAGAAGTATTTACACTATTCTGGTAAGATAAACACATGTATATATAAAATTGAATACATGTAATGGTAATCAAAGTACATATGTAAGTTGGATATAGGGAACCCTCTTTGAACACTCCCACTTAGACCAGATCCAATTGCTAACAATTATCAATCTACTAGCTCTCACATGAGAATCATGCTTCTACTGAGATATGCATTTAGTTAGGGGGTCTGCCACATTGTCCTCTATGGATACTCTGGTAACTATGACTTCACCTCTTTGAGTAAAATCCCTCAAGAGATAAAACTTACTATGTATATTCTTTACCCTTTGGTGTGACCCCTAGTCCTTGTAAAGCACCACTGCTACATTATTATCACAATAAACTAGAACAGGTTATGCACTAATAGGCACAACACTAATGTTTGATACAAAGACACATATATATAGATTGCCTCCTTAGCTACATCAAAAGCTGATATATACTCAGATTCTTTTGTAGAGTTGGAGACCATATGATTCCTTGAGCTTATCTAGCTCATTGTGCCACTATTCAGGAAAAAGATATAGCCCGAATGCGATTTTAGATCATCGTAATCTGTCTGAAAACTAGCATCAATTTATGCCCTCACTACTAGTTCCTCATCTCCTCTATACACTAGGAAGATATCATTTGTACGCCTCAATTACTTGAGTATAGTTTTCATAGATTCCCAATAAAACTCTCCTAGATTAGCTTGATATCTTCCCACCATGCTTAAAGTAAAAGAAACATCAAACCTGGTACATATCATGACATACATTATAGATCACACTGCTGATGAATAAGGGGTTCTACTCATTTTTTCAATCTCTTCCTATTTTGTTTGATGCATTTTCTTAGAGAGATTGATACCATGTGACATTGGAAACAATCCCCTCTTATATTGTTCCATACTGTACCTTTTTAGTACCTTTTCAATGTATTTACTTTGACTTATCCCAATAAGCCTCTGATATCTATCTCGATATATCAAGATCCCAAGAATGTAGGCTGCATCACCCAAGTCTTTCATAGATAAGCATTCATTTAACCAATTGTTAAAATACTATAATACTTTCACTTCATTTCTCATATTTAATATGTCATCTACATATAATACTAGGAAAATGATGGCATTCTCATTAACTTTATTATAGACACATGAATCACTTTCATTCTAGAAAAAACCTAATTCTCTTATAGCCTCATAAAAAAGAACATTCCATGATTTTGATGCATACTTCAACCCATAAATGGATCTCTATAGCTTGTACACTTTTTTGGAACTCTTTGACTTAACAAACCATTCAAATTGAGTCATATAGACGTCTTCAACCAACTTCCCATTTAGAAAATCAGTTTTACATCCATTTTTAAAATATCATAATCATAGAAGGATACTATTAAAATTAATATCCTGATAGATTTAATCATTGCTACTGGTGAGAAGGTTTCATCATATTCTATTGATTTTCATTTCCTAAAACCCTTCACTATCATTATTTCCTTATAGGTATTGAACTTTCCATCCATGTCCATATTTTTATTGAATACTCGTTTTCACCCAGTGGGTTTACATTAGCTAGAGGGTCTACCAAAATCGAAACTTGATTTTGGTACATGGACTCTATATCTGAATGCATGGAATCTTTCCATTTAGCAGCATCATTTCCTTCTAATGGTTCCTTGTATATTATAGGTTCATCATTCTCTAGGATTAATGTGTCACCTAACTCGGTGATAAGAAAACCACAACACTCTAGTTCTCTAACCTCTCATGTTGACCTACATGGCACTTGTGTCTCGATAACATCTTCATCTCTCACTGTCTATTGTGGATATTATTCCAATACCAACTCTCATGAATCTATAGCATAAACTTTATCAATGTCAATCTTGTTTCCACTCTTTCCAATAGAAATGTGTTTCCTTTCTAGAAACATGGCATGTATCACCATAATTAATTTCTTATTTTAAGGTTTATATATGTAATATCCTTTAGTTTCTTTAGGATAACATATAAAGATGCACTTCATGCTTTAGGATGCCAATTTTTCACTAGGTATAGTCTTGAAAAAAATCATACATCCCCATACATGTATGTGTGACATGCTAGGTTTTTTTACATACCAAAACTCATATGTAATCCCATTTTTAGATTTAGTTGGTACCCAATTAAGGGTATATGTCATTGTCTACAAGGAGTTTCCCCAAAAGGATAATGAAAGAGTTGTCTGACTCATCATTGATTCGACCATGTCTAGAAAGGTCTGATTCCTCCATTCACGAACACCATTACACTATGGTGTATATGGAGTGAGTTGAGATTCTATCTCACACTCCTTAAGTGATCAATGAAATCTTGGTTAAGATACTCTATGCCTTGGTTTGAGCATAGTGTATTAATCTTCTTATCAAGCTGATTTTCTACTTCATATTGATATTCCTTAAACATATGAAAGGAATATGACTTACATATCATTAAGTAGATATAACAATACTAAATATAGTCATCAGTAAAAGTAATGAAGTATCAAAACCCACCCCTTTCCACTACTATAAAAAATAACACATACGTCATTATGAATTAATTCTAGTAATTCGGTGGCTCTTACTACTTTCCTAGAGAAGGGTGCTTTAGTCATTTTCTATTATAAACAAACATGACATACATCCAAAGGCTTTAACTTAGCTGAGTCTAAATACCCTATTTGATGTAATTTATGTAAACACTTTTCATTTACATGAACAAGACTGAAGTTCCATAAGTGGGTGTTATATGAGCCATGTTTGTTGGGATTTTTTCATTGATTTTACAGGGTTTTCAAGTTCAAGAACATATAATTCATTGTTAATATGTGTCATACCATAACACGTGTTATCCTTATAAAAGAGACAACATTTATTTCCAAACTTTAAATAAAATATTTGTGTCAAGACTTTACACTAAAATTATGTTTTTGGTCACTGAAGGAACATAATAACAATTATTCAATACAAGAACAAAGCCACTATCAAAGTTAGAGGATAATCTCTCACTGCCAAGGTTTCTAGACTCGCACCATTTGAAGATCGGAGATCCACCATGACCTTTTAAATCTTTTAGAATCTACTTATTTCCTATATATGAATACAAATGTATGAGACACATACTCTATCCAATATCCAACTTATAGATAATGACTGATTGTATTCAATGAAAAAAATACCATAAGTCGCCTTGCTTCTTTTTCACAACTCTGCGATTATTATTCCAGTGGCCTTTCTTGCCACATGAAAAGAAAACAAAATCCTTCTAATTTCCCACCCCCTATATATCTTTTTCTTTTTTAAAGTTCGGTGCATTGGTGTCTTCGAATTGGACTTAAACTTAGACCTCGTGTCCCTTCCCTTCCTCCTATTATTCACCATAAGGACTGAAGAATTGGTATTATTCATATCATTATCAACTTGGAGAACTAAAACCAAAAAATCTAGGAGTGAATTTATCATGTTATTTATATTATTACTAACAAAAAAAATTGAGAAGCTTAGTGGTAAAGAGGAAAGAATGATATTGGTTGATAGTTCTTGGTTCAACTTGAACCCGAGGGATTCAATTATCTCAATGTACTCGATCATCTAGAGTACATGAGGCCCTACTTGATTCCCTTTCTCTAGCCTGCACATATATAGTGTACTCGATATATCATACCTTTCTTGCCTAACTCTCTTATGATATAAATATTAGAGATGAGTGAGCATCTTGTAGGCATATTTGTCCTTATGCATTTTCTACAGTTGACTGGACATAGATGATAATGTGATACATTATAAATCTAGTTCATCATCTACATGTTTTTTATACTTTTCTTTATTTTCCTTGCATGGTCCCTAAGGAGGATCAGTTGGAAGTGAGGACTCCAACACATAAAACTTCCTCTCTTGGCATAGTATAATGTGCAAGTGTCTGTACCACTTTTGGAAGTTATGATCAATCAAAATATTTTCTTTATTCAGTATCCATGACAGTGATAGTATTCTGGTGGTGTTGGTGATTATAATTTTTATCTATAAAAAAACTTTAGTAGTTAGTACTTTATCTTGATTATTGATTTATACATTATTGATTAATTAATTATATCATTAAATGTATCCCACTATTTTATCTAACTATAGTAGTCATCACTACTAGAATCAGAATACTCTGTCAGTTGAGTATCCTAGTAGCAAGGATACTTGAAACCTCCACTTATAACTATTGGATTGGTGTATCCTGATCCATGGATGGTGTTTGGGCCGAATGCTAGCAGCCCATACAGAACACCAAGCTGCAACTCTCACGGGTCAAGCTCTGTGGTGAGCTCATTGGGGGTTACAGGGGAAAATGTTCCCCTACTATAGGGGTCTGGGGGGCCAATGCCCCCAACCCAATTTTTAGTGGACTATAAGAACTCTAACAGACTATAGAAGAGATGACCAGACAACACTGACAAGGCATTGTGGCAGTGCAGACATTGGCATGGCACTATATCAGGGTTGTCTGATGGCACTGATAGAGAATGATAGCAGTGAAGAATTTGGAGATAGTGGTATTGTATCTCCATGAACTTCCATCCACCATCCACTGTATCAGTTCGGAATTGGGTGTCTGCGGCACTGTATAACAGCGGGCTTTTTATTCGGTTAGTGGAACAGTCCATCATCTTCTTTATTATCTCATTTCGATCTAGGGTTTTTTTGTGCTTGGAACTCTGAAAACTCCCTATAATTGTGTTCATGATTATAGTGATATTTCTACCTCTTCGTGGACATATGAATTATTATCAAACCACATAAATTTCAATGTTCATGGCCACCTTCATATTTTTTTTCATATTTTCTTTATCTACAAACCTCTATCGTGTGATTCCTGGTGTTTCTGCAACAACTGGTATCAAAGCTTGAGTTCAGATTTCTAGAATTAAATGATAGTTATGAAATAAGGTAATGTGAAGATTGGTTTCTTTGATGGAATTGAATTCACCTACTAGATGATGAATATCGAAGACTATATTTACCAAAAGAAATTTCATTTTCCACTTATGGGTTTAAAACCAATGTACATAGAGAAGATAGAGTGGGAGTTTCTAGATCAACGGGTTTTGGATGTTGGGTGCCTTATATTGGCCAAAAACATGGATTTCAAAATTAGAGAGGAGAAGATGACAGTTGGGCTTATTAATTATCTTGTTAATATATACGAGAAGCCTTTAGTGTTAAACAAAGTGCACCTAATGTGACGATTGTTCAATCCGAAAATGATTGAAGAAAGGATTGGTATAGATCATGTAAATGAATTTAACACCATCATATGCCAGTTGACATCAGTGGATATTTCTCTTGACAATAAGGTATGTGCACTGGTTTTATTTTCTTCATTACCTAGAAGTTGGGAAGCGACTGTAACAGCTATGATCAACTCTTTGAGGAATACTAAGATAGTTCTGGAGGATGTGTGGGACTTGATCCTCAGTGAGGATATTAGAAGAAGAGAATCAAGAAGATTTTATGGTTCTACTTTGATCGTAGAAGGAAGAGGAAGATATTTGTGGTGAAATAATCATATAGGATGATCAAATTAAAGAGGAAAGATTAGTGACAAGGCAAAGAGGACTGATCATACTTGTTGTATTTGTAGTAATAAAGGACATGTTAAGAGTGTAGGAAAAAACAGAAGGCACCTGAAACTAATGGAGAAAATTGAAAAAAAATCATGACATGTCAAATTTATTATGTTTTTAAATATGATTTATAGTATAGGGAATACCCTAGGTTTTCTCTCAAGGAGCGTTGGTGGTTTTTAGTGTGAAATTTTAATAAAAATTATTAAAAGAGGGGGTGGTTTTGAAAACAGTTTTAAAATAAAATGACTTAATTTAAAGAGTTTAAAATTTTACAAACAAGTGGATTTTGAAAAATAAATTATGATTATGTGATCATTACTAAGTTACTACACCACTTGAAAAGTTCATTTTTCTTAATTGATTATTAGGTTTTGGTGTAATCCTTTCATTGAGTGTTAACCAAGATCTTGGATACCCACAACCCCTAAAACAATGCAAATAGGACTAACCTTGACATAATAATTGTATAGTAAAGTTAAAGCCCCTTATCATGAATTAAATTTTGTCAATGAACACTAAAATATCAAATTTTTGGGAAATAAGAGGAGTCTTATGTTGTCCAATCAGAACAATACAATTCGTACACTTAAAATCGCAAAATGATCAGTTATGAAATAAAAAGTGTTTCAATTAAATGAATAAAAACAAGTTATGATACATATAAAAGAATAATTCCAAACCAAAATATACACCAAACCAATAGATAATTATGTTCCAGAATTCCCTCTTCAAATGTGTATCTCCCTCGCAATGATCACCCACTATTTAGCCTGCCATTGAGAGGAGGAGGAAGCACGGGTGGAACTCCTTATTTATTATTGATCCTCATATGAGGATAGGGGGCTACAAAACTTCTAGGATGAGGAGGATAATCCTCTAGGAATCCAAAATGGTAGATATTTTCTTCTAGTTTGAACTTACAAATGAGGTACCCATGGTGCCTTTTTATAGCTAAAATGGGAAGTGGTTTTGGGAACCAAGTTTTTGAGATACCAATTGTGTCTCGGTTTTGGATTCATAAAAGGCTATATCACGACTTGAAAAAATGAATAGATTTGTTTTCAGGACTCTTGAATATATCCCTGTAAAATTTGGTGGCCATTGGACACCTTTATTGAGATATAATGTCAAAATACCGAACCTAACTTTTGAATTTGGTCAGATTATGTCCCCTGAACATATTGGTTCGGATGAGCCACCGGATGGATAAATTGGGCTTCAGTTTCTTGAGATGAGTTGTATACCATGGTGTTTTGGATAGGTCCACAAAATTTCATCCTGTTTGGTTTAAATTATTTATAGAAATCTGAAAAATAGTGAACATATGTCCTTAGGCTTCCATGCAGTTTGGACCATTTTCCTTTTGGATTATCTTCGAGGCCTCCAAATCACCTCCTCCTACAATGAAATCATCAAAACAAGTACAATTTCTCCTTTTAACAGTGATAAATATTAAATAATGGAATAAAACATGAAGTGTAATTTTTTATTATATTTGGAATTTATAATACAAAATTAGTTTAAAACAATGGTGTAAGAGTGAAATAATGCAGTGAATCGTGGTACAATCACACCCCCACACCTAAAAATTTGTACTCATGGGAAAATTCATATTTCCAAAAATTATGCATTTAGATATTTCCAACTTCATAAATATTTAACATTCAATGAAAACATAATTATTTATAGAAATGTGTTCAAATCAAAAATCACACTGAGGAGTTATTCTCAGAGATCATGGAAAAAGACGTCCCAAAAACTATATCAGAATGAAATTCCAAGATATGCATGATACCAATTAAATAAAATAATTCAAAATTTAATCATGTCACAAATTCTCTATGTGTGTGTGTGTAAATCATTTCATGTTATTATTTACACTTCTATTGAGTAAATATAAGTTATTTTAAAAAATTTCTACGTACATGGTCCTTTCCACCGAACATGCCCTACATTCTTTGAAATCAAATTCCAAGACCCACTCAATTAAGAATTCCTAAAAGTCAAACCATAATCTCCTGACCTACATATATTCATATTTTGTACATTTCATCACTCCCCTCAATGTTTATTTGTTTTTTTTTGGGTTTTTTTAGGGCGTACAATAGTCGGATAACAGGTACACACACATAGGTCAATATGGTATAGTAATGAAATAGATCAGATAAAAATTGAACGTATGGAAAAATAATTTTGGAAAGTAGATAAAAATCAATGTAACTTACATTTACCTTTTATTAAGTAAGAAATTTTCACACTTCATGGTTAGGTGCAAAGGTGTGTGGAGGTATTAAGTGACAAAATTTTCCCTTAAACTACTCACACAAAGGGTACCATTCTTCTCAAAGGTTTCAAAATGATAAAACCATTTATATCATTAAAAAAGAACCAAATTTCAAAAAAAAAGTCACACCGTAGTATTGAATTCTTACTGAAATGCACATTTCATTATTTTTTTTTTGAATGTTAAAACAACATGAAATATAGAAATTCCTCATGAATTTTCAATAAATTCCATGATTAAACTGGCATCATTTTCCATGATAAAGTGGGCATCAAAAAGTAACACTTCATCAAAAAAAGTAATGGGGGAAAGGGGGAAAGGAGAAAATAATATTCAGTAATCTAAAAAGAGAAGAATAAAGATTATTAAAATTCATAACCCAAGAATGCACCCATCCCCCCACACCTAGAGTATGTATTTTCCTCACTATAATAAAAGATAATGTGGGGAGGAAGGATAAAACCTGGTTTGTTTTATTCATATATTGCTTCTTGAACATGAAATTCCTCTATCGGAGACTCTGAAATGGATTCATGAAAGTGCTTCAGCCGCTACCCATTGATAGTGAATATTTGTTTGGTTTTATCATTTTGAAAATGTATAACACAAAATGGATATAAAATATTAATAGTATAAGGTCCAAACCATTAGGAATGAATCTTACCTGGATATAACTTCATCCTTGCATTGTAGAAGAGGACCTTCTGCCCAATGTGGAACTGATGATGAAGGATGAGGTGGTCATGGGAATCCTTGGTTCTCTCCTTATAGATCCAGAAGTTCTCATATGAGTCTATGCATTTCTTCCAACTCCTGAATCTGTAAATTCTTATTCTTACCTACATTTGAGAGATTCATATTACATTTTTTGACAACCTAATATGCATGGTGCTTTACCTCTATTGGAAGGTGACATGCCTTTCCAAACATAATCCTATATGGTGACATTCTGATCGGGGTTTTATAAGCTATATAGTAAACCCAAAGTGCATCATCCAAGTGTAAAATCCAATCTTTCCTATTGGGTTGTACCGTTTTTTCCAATATTTTCTTTACTTTTTGATTTGAGATTTCTACTTGTCCATTAGTTTGGGGGTGATATACAGTGGAGACTTTATGAAAAAATCCATACTTATAGAGAAATTTTTTCATGTTAAGACTGAAAAAATGTGAACCCTGATCACTAATGATGAATATAGGCAAACCAAACCTACTAAAAATTTAAGACCTCACAAAATCAACAACCACTTGAGAGTCATCAGCCCTTTTGGCTTTTGCTTCCACCCATTTTGAAAGATAGTCAATATCCAAAAGAATGTAAAAGTTCCCAAATTAATTTGGGAATGGTCCCATAAAGTTTTGGGAAAAAAACCCTCAAGGCATCATTGAAGAATTTTTGAGGTGATTGTGTTTGTTGACAAAGTGGGCCTCCGTGTTGTGTTTGTTGACAAATCAGACCACGATGTTCAAATTTTTGACAAAGGAGGGTTTGCATGGATATTTTTTGAGTTCAAGGGATGTTTTCAACAATCCATGATTTATTGAAGAACCTTGAAAAAGTAATGGATGATCTAAAGGTGGTATAAAAAGATCAGATACAAGGTGTCACCATTTTCCAATTTTTGCCTAATTTTTTAGCCTCAAAATCGAAAAATGGAGAAAAAAAATCGGCAAAGGGACTTGTGTGCCAATGTCTTAGAGCCTTGGGAAGTTTCAATCCATATGTTTTTAAAGATAATAATATCAAAATATGGAAAAGGAAGGAGGGGTACCCATGTTTTGGTTTCGGCACGCAAGGTGAATAGGGCAACAGAGGCATGGGCGGCTGGACTTGCGTGTCAGGAGGAGACTTGCACATGGTGCTCGGGGTGACCAAAATGCCTATAAATAGAGGGATACCCCTCCTCATTTGGTGTGAATCTCAACACTTAGAGAAAATTTGATCTCCAGTCACGCAGGTGGTTTGGGCGTGAAAGTAGTGGTTTGGTCGCGCAAGTATAAAGATATTCAGAAGTTGCACACCAGTTGATAGTTGCATGCCAATACTAGTTTGGGTGTAAAAGGGTGTGAGTCGCCCAAGTTCTGAGTTGGAGAAGTGAGTGTCACACAAGTAGTTAGGTGATACTTGCGCGCCAGGCATAGAGAAGCACGCCAGTCTTGGATAAGCGCACCAATCATTCTAGGGTTGTGCGAAAGTTGGAAGATTTCCCGATACACCCATGGTAAAGTTTTATTCATCAGTAGATAAAAGTGGAAATTCAATAGAGAATCTACATACATATGAATATGCATTCATTTGTGATAATGAAGAGACCTACAGTTCTATAAACAGTGAGTAGATCCTTTCCAGAGTAGTAAGCAAAGGAAGAGGAAGGAGGTGATTCTTTCTACCAGTAGTGAGCCAGAGAGAGAGAAATAGGGAGTTCCCCTTGGGAAAGTAGTGAGCTAACCCTAAACATTGTAAAGATAGTGAGGCTGGGCATATATGTAATCTAGCCCGAACATTGTAAATTGGCAGTGAGATTTAGTGGATTTGGTACATTGGTACATCGTCGTTGTATGCTCCTTGGACGTATCCCAGTGAGGGTGAACCAAGTAAAAAACATTGATTCTGCCTACTTTCTTCCCTACATTCCATTCAAAGCATCATCACCAGATAAAGAAGAAAAGAATATGGTATGAATAAACACATAAGTGAAAACAAAGTGACCCTTAAAACAAAGTGGTCAACATCTAGTGGGGTAGGAAGAATAAGTTACTAAAAGAATATCCATACCCCAATTCACCCCCCCCCCCCTCAGGGTATCTAGGCCCCTTTTGGACTTAACATAAAGTAAATGCACCAAACATAAAAAAGTCATAGAAGAAAGGGTTGATGTGGAATTTAATTTATTTTAGATACATTCCCCATTCTTTGATAGTGAGTACAAGATTTACGGAAATCATAGGCATCCTGAAATAATCATATCCAAAAAAGACCAAAATCGGGGACCCTACGAGCAGTCCATTGGGGACCAAAGTGGCCCCCATAAGAAAGAGTGTGGAAGAACCTAAGGACAGACTGAAACTCACTTTCGAGAATACAAATCCTGAGGAATTTATCACTACATGTTCACCAAAGGTAGGGGTTAGCCCAAATGTACCAACATGACTCATATTTTAGACAATCGGTCTAGTTTTTGTTGGAATTAGCATGAATGAAAGATTCTACCAAATAATTTACAATTTTAGCATACTAAGGAATAACATCTTACACTCAGTATAGTTTCTCATTAGGAAACATTTCATTTATAGAAATACAGGGGGATGAGGAAATGTCTGAAGACTGTAGGGTCCAACTGATATGGTTAGCCACCACATTCTATGCTCTTTTTTTATCTCTAATTTTTAGACTGAATTTCTGAAGGAGGAGCATCCATTGAATGAGACGTGGTTTGGATTCTAGTTTCTTAAGAAGATACTAGAGGGCTTCATGGTCTAAGAACACAATGACTTTGGACCCTAAATTGTATGGCCTAAATTTATCTAAGGAAAACACAATGGAAAGGAATTATTTTTCATTTGGGGTGTAGTTTTCTTGGGTAGGGTCCAGCGTATATGTGGCATAGGAAATGACATGTGGATCTCAATCAACCCTTTGTGATAAGATTTCTCCAACTGCGTAGTTAAAGGCATCACACATGAGCTCAAATGGTAAATCCCACCAAGGTGGTTGGATTACTGGGGGTGATGTGAGACTCCATTTCAATTTATTAAAAGTTTCCTAATATTATTTATCAAAAACAAATTCTTTTTCTTCTTGGAGAAATTGGGAGAGGAAGGTGAAATCTTACTAAAGTCGCGAATGAAACAATGGTAAAATCCAGAATTACCTAGGAAAGACTACACATCCCGCAGATTTTTGGGAAATGGTATACAAGAAATGACATCCAATTTTAATTTATCAACTTGGATTCCATCCCCATAAATGACATTCCCAAGTACTATACCTTATCGCACCATGAAATGGTATTTCTCATAATTTAATACGATATTCTTTTCAATATAGCGACGTAGGACAGAACCTAAACTACTCAAACATTCATCAAAAGAGGAGTCATAAACAGTGAAAGCATCCATGAATACTTCCATGCAATTCTCCAGGTAATCTGAAAAAATACTAATCATGCATCTCTGGAAAGTACCTATAGAATTGCATAGACCAAATGGCATCCTCCTATATGAAAATGTGCCAAAGGGGAAAGTAAAGGTTGTCTTTTCTTGATCCTTGAGGGAAATATGGATCTGAAAGTATCCAAAATACCCATAAATAAAATAGTAATGGGACTTTCCTACTAGACTCTCTAGAATTTGGTTAATTAATGGAAATGGGAAATGGTCCTTCCTAGTGTGTAGGTTTAGTCAGCGATAGTCTATGCAGACACACCAACTATTCTGCACACGATTTGGAACCAATTCATTATTTTCATTTTCAATTACTATAAGACCGGTTTTTTAGGAAATACTTGGACTGAACTGACTCATTGGATATTATAGATGGGTTAAATTATTCCATTAACCAATAATTTTGTTACCTCTTTTTTGACAACATCTATGAGGTTTGGTTTTAGTCATCGTTGTGTCTACCTCACTAGTTTAGCCTTATCATTTAATAATATATGATGTCTGAAAATTTATGTGCTAATACCAATAATGTTCTAAAGTGTCCATCCTAAGTATTGTTTATACTCCCTCAAAAGTTCAAGTATCCATAATTCATGCTCAGGAGGGAGTGAACTAGCAATGATGATAAGAAACTTTTTTCCATTCTCAATATATGAATATTTTAAATCTTGAGGGAGTTGTTTTAGTTTAAATTCAGGGGGATTTTGGATTTATGGGAGTGTGTGTGAAAGTGATAGGTCACTAATCTCATATAATTGCTTGATTGTATCATCCTCAGATGAGGAATTATCTTTTACAAGCTTAGCAGTATCATCGATAGTCATGCGATCCTCTATGTTCAAAAAACTATCAATTAATAAATATGCATGACATTTTTCTAGACTAGTACAAAATCCTATGCATGATTAACTTCCTAAAATTTAAATCAATGAATATAACTCATAAAGGGGATCAAGGGGATGGAAAGAAGATTTTCCATGGGAAGGGAGTATATTTATAGAGTTAACAGAGAGAGAGGAATGTTCTTCTAAGGGGTGATTCATGGAATCAAGGATGTTAAAGTGGAAAATATCACCACAAAAATCCATAGATAATGTACCATTATGGACATTAATTATGGATTTGGAAGTTTTTATAAAAGTTATCCCTAAAATAATCGGGGCATGTCCATTTATCTTATCATATTCCGTTTTAAGAACATAAAAATCAGCATGAAAAATTAAATTTTTCACCCTCACAAGTACATCCTCTAACATAGCAGAAGGGTTTGTTGTACTATGATTTTATAATTGAACAAAAAATTCAGTGGGATTTAGTTCCCCAACTTTAAATGAAGAGTAAATATAGTAAGGCATCACATTTATATAAGCAGCTAAATCAAGCATAGCATTGGAGAAAGAATACTCCCCTATGGTGTATGGAATTGAGAATGTTCCCGGATCATTTCATTTGATGGGAAGTGATGGATCTATCAATTCTAAGACATTATTCTCCAATATCACCTTCTCATCACCTCAAATTCTCCTTCAGTGTGTACACATCTCCTTTAGAAACTTGGTGTATCTTGAAATTTGCTTCACGACATCAATTAAGGGGATGTTAACATTCACTTTTTTGAATGTTTCCAATATTTCTTTATCAAGTTCTGTTTATTTTTTTTTTCTTGGTCAGGTGTCCCTTTAGGTAAATGGAAGAGGAATGGTTAAGATAGGTGACTCATCAACAAACACACTCTTTCTTTTGGAAGGGCTTCTCTCATGACAAGTATTTTCAACATTTCGACCAATTTCAATGGTTGGAATGGTGTTTTCCTTATGAGGGAATGACTCTAAAAGAGGGGTAATTTGGATTTTAAGTTTATTTCCACTCTTAAGGGTGATGTCACTAACATTTCCCTTATACCTAGGTTTGACTATTGGTTGATAGGGTAGTTTACCTGACCCATGACTTTGGATTTTCCCCACGGAGTTGGCTAGTTAGCCTAATTGAGTTTTTAGGTTTTATATGGTAGATTGGGTGGTTTTTTGAAATTGGAGATTATATCTAGACATTTGTTTCATCATGCCTTCTATTCTAGGATCAATTTTTGTAGGGGGTGTTGGAAAGGCCTTTGTTGTGGTTGAGGATTTCTGGGTGGTGTTGGTTGACTACTCTACCCCGGTTGGTTCCATGGTTTTTTAGGTTGGTTTTAATACCTCCTTGCCTATAGGTTTGGTTGTCTTTCCACCCATAGTTGGATGGATATTAAAGTTCTTGCCTAAAGGGTTGGTTATAGGGGCGGCTTGGAAATATTGTCACACAACTCTTAGAAGTTTCTCTTAGTTGGGGGAACTAGTTAGAGTAGTGGGTTTCAGAAGAACATATACCATAATGGATGGGAGGATTAGATTGGGATTTTCCTTGGTAAATAGAAAGTTTTTGAAGAAGGGTACTTACCTCTTTGAAATTTGTGTTCACCTTCTCAAATTCGGTTGATTACACCTCATGGACACCTCGAATGGGTACACTAGACCATGAAATGAATTATGGAGTGTTTTGTGCCATGTTCTCAATTAGGGTCCTTATAAAAATTGGGGTTTTTTAAAATAGTGAACCACCTGTAGCAATATCAATCATATTTTGATCAATATGAATTAAACCTTCATAAAAACTGAATTAAAATTTGATCACTTATTTGGTGGTGTGGACAGCTTGAACATAACCTCTTAAATATCTCCCAATATTCATGAAGTGTTTCTCCTTATGATTGTCTTATCCCAAAAATTTATTTCTTTATTATTAAGGTTCAAGAGGCTAGGAATTATTTTTCATGAAAAAGGCATTTCATGTCTTTCCAACCTCTAATTGGTGAATTAACATAATATAACTAGTCTTTCACAATGTCTTCTAAAGAAAATGGTAATTCTCAAAGCTTTACTTATTCTTCATCCACATTAGTAGGTTTTAATGTAGAAAATACATTATGAAATTGTTTCAATTTATTATGTGGATCTTCTCCTGCAAGTCCATGGAATCTTGGTAATAAATGAATTAAACTAGATTTAAGTTCAAAATTGGGTGTCTTGCCTTGTAATTGAATTTAAGTGTGTTGAATATCAACATTAGGTGAGGTTAGTTATTTTAATGTTCGGTTGTTTTCATCCATATTATTCATGTTTAATTTAGTTTTGATGTTGGTCCCAAAATAAGAAGAATAAGGATCAAGAAGAGGTTCAAGATGTGATGTGTCCTCCTTCAAAGGGTTATCTTATGTGTCATGGTGTCGTTGATGTAAGATCCTCTCTGGTTCAGGTTCAAAATGTGGTAAATCTACTGGAGTAGAATGCCTCATGCATAAAACCTACACATGAGGAAGATTTTAGAAATCAACTAAAAAATAATAAAGGAAATAAGCAAATAAATAGTTACAAAATTAATAATATTTTTATAAAAAACGCACACTAAAAACAAAAGTGCTCCCCGTAAATGGTGCCAAAATTTGAACATTTTGTCATGAAACGTCAAATTGATTATATTTTTAAATATTATTTATAGTATAGGTAGTACCCTAGTTCATTTCTCAAGTATCATTGGTGGTTTTTACTGTGAATTTTTAATAAAATTTACTAAAAGAGAGGAGCGGTTTTGAAAACAGTTTTAAAATAAAATGACTTAATTTAAAGAGTTTAAAAGTTTAAAAAAAAGTTTATTTTGAAGAATAAATTATGATTATGTTTTAATTTCTAAGTTACTAAACCACTTTAAAAGTTCATTATTCTTAATTGATTATTAGGTTTTGGTGTAATCTTTTGATTGAGGGTTAACCATGATTTTGGGTACCCACGACCCCTAAAACAATGAAAATAGGACTAACCTTGACATAATAATCATATAGTCAAGTTCCATCCCTTTAGAATGAATTAAGGTTTTTCAAGGAACACTAAAATCTCAAATTGTTTGGAAAGAATAGGAGTCTTATATTATCCAATCGAAATAACACAAGTCGCACACTTAAAATCGCACACAAATCGGTTATGAAATAAAAAGTGTTTCAATTAAATGCATAAAAACAAGTTAAGATACATATAAAAGAAAAATTAAAAACCAAAATATACACCAGAACAATAGATAATTATGTTCCATAACTCTTTCTTGAAGTGTGTAGCTCCCTCACAATGATCACCCACTATTTATCCCACCATCGGGAGGTGGAGAAAGCTTAGGTGGAACTCCTTCTTCATTATTGATCATCCTATGAGGATAGAGTTATCAAAAACTTATAGTATGAGGATAATCCTTTAGTAATCCAAAATGGTAGAGATTTTATTCTTTTTTGAACTTTCAAATGATGTACCCATGGTGCCTTTTTATAGCCAAAATGGGGAGTGGTTTTGGGAACCTAGTTTTTGAGATACCAATTGTGTCTCAGTTTTGGGTTGGTAAAAGTCCATATTACAACTTGGAAGAAAGAGGATAGTTTTTAAACAGCCTCTTGAATATATCCCTATGAAAATTTAGTGGTCATTGGACACCTGTATTGGGATATGATGTCAAAATACCAAACCTGACTTTTGAATTCGGTCAGATTCTGTCCCCTGGACATACTGGTTCATATAAGCCACCATATGGACGAATTGAGCTTCAATTTCTTGAGATGAGTTGTAGAAAATAGAGTTTTGGATCGTTTCAAAAAAATTCAGCCCATTTGGAGTCACAGATTTCTCAAAATGTGCAAAAAAAGTGGACAGGTATCCTTGGGCTTCCATGCAGTTCGGCCCATTTTCCTTCTCGATCATATTCGGGGCCTCCAAATCACCTCCTCCTACAATGAAATCATCAAAAAAAAGTATAATTTTCCATTTTAATAGTGATAAATATTAAATAATTGAATAAAATATTAATTTAAATTTGTTATTATATTTGGAATTTATAATAAAAAATTAGTTTAAAATAATGGTGTAAGAGTGAAATAATGCAGTGAATCATGGTACAATCACAAACATAGCGGCTGAAGGAACTAATGATGTGTTGTTGATGAGCATGAATAGCTCTATGGGGACTTGGATTTTAGAATCAGGGAAATATTTCCATTCCACTTTGAATAAGGGATTCCTAATCAATTTTTTTTCTAAAAATTTTGAAAAGGTACATCTTGTTGATGATGAACCCTTGCAGATTATGGGGAAAGTAGATGCACAGATAAAGACCAACAATGGGACTTTTCTAGTTCTAGAAAACATAAGGTATATCCCTGGTTTAATAATAAATATTATTTCTATCAGACATCTTGATGATGTGGGTTTTAGTACCACATTCACTGGTGGTGCATGGAAGATCACCAAAGGAGCTAAGGTTATAACTTGAGGAGAAAATAATGGTACCCTATGCAACATGACAAAAACTTTCATGGCCATGGTTGCATCAGTAAATGTTGTTGAAGATTCATAACTATGGAACTATAGGCTGGTCCACATGAGTGAAAAGGGGATGAAGGTGCCGAAAACAAAAGGATTGCTACTGGAGATCAAGTTGGTGGATGTTTCCTTATGTGAATATTGTATCTTTGCAAAGTAGAAAAATGTGTCTTTTGTGAAATGAGGTGGAATATCAAATTATGGGAAACTAGACCTGGTGCACACTGTTGTTTGGGGCCTACACCAGTACATTCCCTTAGAGGGTCACTATATTATATGGAATTTATAGATGACTCAATAAGGAAGGTATGAGTTTACATTCAAAAAATGAAATCTAATGTGTTTAAGATGTTTTGTAAGTAGAAGACCATGGTGGAGAATGATTCAGTATCAAAGATGAAATGTTTGAGGTCCGACAATGATGGAGAATATAACAGTAATGAGTTTAGGTTATTCTATTCTAACAATGGAATTTAGTGAGAGAAGACTCTTCCAGGTATAGCACAATAGAATGGTGTGACAAAAAGGATGAATAGGGCGTTGAATGAACATTCCAGGAGTATAAGCTTACACTCTAGGTTACCCAATACCTTTTGGGATGATACAATGAACATGGAATTATATATCATCAACATAAGTTCATCAATACTAACGGGATAATTTATACCTGAAGATATCTATTCTATTAAGGAGTTAAGACTCTCATATTTATGAGTATTTGGATATTTGGCATATGTACATATTGATGTTTGTGCAAGAGACAAGCTTGATGCTAAGTCCAAATCATGTTTCTTTATTTTCTATGCTGTTGAGGAGTCTGGTTATCACTTTTGGGATGATCACAACAAGATGATCATCAGAAGCTAGAATGTGATATTTAATGAAGGTATCACATACAAGGATCATTGTACAACTAAAGTTTATGATAGTAATAGAAAATCAGATTATCATGAGCAAGTGGAGCTTGAAGGTTTACCTGAGCATGTGGCACTAAAACCAGTGAAGCCTACTTCTCAAGTGGATTTGATGAGATCAAAAAGATTAATAATGCATGTGCATAGGTACTCACCATCCTTATATTACTTTTTATTGAATGATGGTGGAGAAACAAAATGTTTTAAAGAAGTAATGTAGTTAAAGGAGTCGAGAAAGTGGGATCTGGCTATGAAGGAGGAGATTTCCTCATTGCATGATTTGAACTTTTGGGAGTTGAAACCCATACCACAAGAAAAGAAATCATTTTAGAACAAGTGGGTATACCAGTTGAAGTAAGAAAATGATGAAAATAGGATACAAAGCAAGTCTGGTGGTGAAAGGTTTTCAATAGAATGAGGGATAGGATTTTACTAAAATTTTCTCACCTATAGTGAATCTTACCACCATCCAGGTGCTTCTCAGCATTATGGCATCATAATAATTACATCTTGAGTAGCTTTATTTCAAGACTACTTTAATTCGTGGAGATATGGAGAAGGAAATCTATATGTAGCAACCATAGGGATATGTTGATTTTGGGAAGGAAGATCTGGTGTGAAAACTCTAGAATAGCTTATATGAGTTAAAATAGGAACCTAGGAATTTGAATAAAAAAATTGTTCATTTATGACTAAAATTAATACAAATGGTGTTTTATGGATCAATGTTGCTACAAAAAGTATTTTGGTGATGAACACATTATATTACTTCTATATGTGGATGGCATGATCATTGTAGGATCATGTATATAGAGGATTGATGAGATGAATGGTAGGTTGGTAGAGGAGTTCGAGATGAAAGATCTTAGAGAAGCTTGAAATATTTTTGGGGTAGAGATCAAGAGAGACCGCATAGCTAGAACCTTGATGTTATCACAAGATGACTACATTGGAAAGGTTTTGAGAAGATTCAGTATGCTAAAAGAAAATCCAGTTTATATTCCTCTAGCAGGCCATTTCAAATTAACAATGGAGTAATCACCGAAGACAGAAGAAGAGGTTGAGTACATGGAAAAGGTCTCATACGCATCGGCTGTTAGAATCTTGCACAACTATAAATATGACCTATTTCCACACATCTATTACCATGGTTTAAAAAAATCATGGCAATAGGTTTATTTGAGGCCACGGTTTTATTAAAACTGTGGTTACTACCCTGATTTTCGAGCTTCTCCTCCCGATCGACTCACCTTTTCCATTGGGCTCCCCCGCTTAAACTCTTGCATCCCCAACCTCTACCTCGCCTACCTCTGCCTTCCGGCCCTCTCCTCCCCTCCCTGACCTCCCCCTCCCAACCCTCTCCTCCCCTCTCCGACCTCTGCCTCCTAGCCATCCGACCGCTTCTTGGTGATCTCCTCCTCTCCCCGACCTCTACTCCCGACCTTGACCTCCCAGCCTCCACCTCAACGTCCCAGTCTATGCCTCCCTTCCCCCAACCCCTCTCGGCTCCCTCACCTCCAGCGACATCCCCCCTCTCCCCTCTCGACTCCCTCTCCTCCGGCGACATCCTGGACCGATTCATTTTATCTAGGTTTGTATTTTATTCTCATCCTTTCTTGTTGATTCTTTATAAATTAATCATTTATTATTATATCAACAGCCTCAACAAGTTGACTACACAATTTATCTTTCACATTGTTTATTCTTATATCCCTTCCTGATTCATTACATCTAGGTTTGGATTTTCTTCTCGCATTGTTATTGCAACATAATTTTCATAGATTATTATTTTGTTGGTAGGATAGTTAGGAAATGTTTTATTTAGTCAGTGTTTTAACATAGTTCGATGATTATTTCTATACTTTGATGGTTTTGAAATTTTTTTGGTAAGTGTTCAAATCTATGAGTTGATGATTTTATGGATAGGGGTTTTTCATGTGATGGGATTGATGGTCAAGGTGAGGTTGAATTAAATTATATAAATGGTTAAAGGTTGTTAGTCATTACTTTCATTAATATTGTTTGATAAGGTGTTGTTAATACAGTTTTCTTAGTGTTTTAATTATTATATATGGGTTATGTTATTATAACATAGCCTATAAATTAGGTTCTTGTGATGGTAAAGGGTCTCGGACATATTTAAATTCACTAAAAAATTTCATAAATAAATTTAAGTAGTTTGTTCTAATGAGGATATAATTGACCAAGTGATATTGGATAATTATTTTAGATCATGTGATTATTATTATTACTATTTTTTTTGTTGTTACTATTGTTTTTGTTTTTTTTTGTTGTTTTTGTTGTTTTTGTTATGGTTTAGATGATAAAATTTAG
Source organism: Viscum album (assembly GCA_963277665.1). NCBI lineage: Eukaryota > Viridiplantae > Streptophyta > Magnoliopsida > Santalales > Viscaceae > Viscum > Viscum album. The sequence goes on from OY728132.1 coordinate 1,082,612,030, forward strand.
AGTATTGAATTAGTTTCATCATAATGTGATCGAAGAGGTGATCCAACATTAAACCATAATCACACCTTTGCAGATTTGGTTTCTGGGAGATCCTTTATGTGTGATACAAATGAAGCGTCATCTCAGATTTCTCATTCTACATTTTAGTATAAGAGGAAATCGTTCATTTCTTTTTTGGGAAGGAAATGAATTTTCTTGCGTCATACTTTCAGTATTCTCTTATCAGTAAGTTCATTAACTTATATACTTTGAATAATTTTATCATGAGTTTTATTGAATCTATTAGATTTGGTTCTTTTGATTAGGGGGTTCTTGATTCCCAACTTGTCCGGGTTCATTCTTCCTCGAGAGAGGATTATTATAGATGTTGGTCTCATGGAAAGTGTTCCTTTATAGGATGTTGTGTTAAGATGATGAAATGGACTCTAGACTTTTAAAGGGATGTTAAACAACTTCTGGTTACCAATTTTATAGGATTTCAAATTTTACATGTTCACCTTTTCAAGTAAAATTCTTTTTCTACTATTGATAATCATATTGGCACACTTATTAAGCTCGATTCAGCCACTTATAACCTCTCAAGACCCTATATTGAGAGGATTTTTACATAAGAGAAGTTCTCTAAACCACTACTCTTAGTTATCTAGATTAAGAATGGGGTGAAGGGATTTTGGAAAAAGGTTTCTTATGAAAATCTAATAGATTACTATTTATCCTATTTGAAATTCAATCAAGATATTTTGTCTTGTGGAAAGGTGATCTCAAAATAACCCACTTCACAACATCCAGTTATGTAGAAGGAAATTTGGATTTAAAAAGGGAATCATGGTGCTCCTGTTGGAGTGTAGGACCCTTTTGTGGATGGGAAAAAGTAATCTCTTAAGATATATTCTGAACAAGATGTGGATAAGTACATTTTTTCTCATTCTAAACATAACCTAGATAAGAGACTTTAGATTGGGGTTTTTTCTGGATTTTTTATTATTGTAAATAATGCTCAAACTAACTCTGAGGTGATGTTAAAAGGGGATGATGCCTCTAATATCTCAGGAGCTGACCACCCCTCTCATGAGGAGGCTCAAGGAGGGGCATAGTGATTTTGGTGAATCTAATCATGACACACTTGAACATGCATTCCAAATTAAAGAATATTTTTTACACTTGGTGGATACTTTTAACAAACATCTATCTTTTTGTGGGATGGTGACTGTAGTGGTATTAAGGATTAGTTTATCACACTAATTATGCTTCAATCGCTAACTTTTCCAGAGTAGATGACTTCTTGTTATATGTGTTGCATTTTTTATATTTTAAATTTTAATGAAAGATAATTTATGGAATTTTACTTACTAATTTTGAGTGCTTATACAATCTGAAGTCTAAAATCAATTATTTTCATCCTCTATGGTTGAGGTTCACTTGCTAGGTCAATTATGATCTTAATGTATTTTTTGATGATTCAATGTTAGTTGAAGGTTTATCCTTGAAATAATGATGATTATTTAAAAGAGATGTCTAGATGCATTTAAGGATTAGATAATCGGTAGGTTAAGGATCAATTATTGGTATTTATGGAGATGTTGTAGGCAGTTATGCTAATCATCCAAGATGACCATAAAGATGGGTTTTTTTATGATTTTATGGGTGTTTCAAATTGATTAATGGTTTCTTATGATACATAAATAAATATCTTGAAATGGGTGTTACTTTAGAATGGAATTGAAATCTCTAGGGTGATACCAATTGGATGTGCTTCAATTGTAGAAAAAAAATGAATCTTCTAAGGAGTGGATGCTATAAATGTTGATTGGATTTTTCAAGCTTCAAATATATTTTATGGTATTTATGGTTTTTTTCATGTTTTTTAAAGCATGTTTCACCTCATGTTTTCATCTGTACATTTTTACTATTATAACAAATTTTTGGGGGTATGAGTTGGTTTTCCAACTCTTACCTTGGGTTGTTTCTGATTATTATTATTACTATTACTGTTATTATTTTTATTGTGCCAATAAAAAATTATCCTAGTGGTTTGGGTTATGATATGACATCTAAAAGTTCAAGGTTTCAAAACCTAGATCTTGTATTAATCTATGGATTATAAATAGTGTTATGTTTTTCTTTGTTATAGGTGTGAATGTGGGAATAAGTTCTATGTGATGCCACGTGTCTTGTATTGAATATCAGTGAAGTAAGGATGGATAATTGAATAGTTTTTTAGGGAGATAAATTAGTGGTGATTTATTTGATGATGTGGGCAGTATGGTATTCACATGGATAGTGAGATAGGATATTGAGACGGATTTAGGTTGTAATTCTACATCTCATAGATATTTTAAATCATAATTTTTATATGCCTTAGGATCACAAAAAAAATTAAACCTTTTAGGTAGAAATTTTGTCTGTATCCTTTGTGGTACATAGAATTACAATTTATTATCCTTCTATGCTTGATCTATCTTACATTCTAGGAGATCATGAATATTATTTATATTTAGACAAGAGGTAAAAATTCTTCATCATTGTATTCTCTTTCTTTTTAATGTTAATAAATGTCTAGGAAGAAACTATGTTCTATCATGACAGAGAAATAACATATCCAAAATTGCACTTTATAATATTTATTGGAAAAAAAATAAATATTCAAAGAGAAATATATTAATATGAGAATCTAATCTGAGGTGAATAAAGATTCTTTAATACCAATTGAGAATCCAAAAGATGGTATCCATCCTCTATTTCTATTTGAGGAGGACTATATGGAATATGTTATACACTGAGAGGGGTGGAAACATTGTAGATGTTCAATTTATCACTTTTCAATACCTTCTTTATTTTACCTCATTTACTATTAAGTAACGTTTCAATTGTTCTCTCTCTATCTTTCTTGTTATTTTTTTCTCAAACAACACCTCTGAACACACACACACAAGAGACAAGATGATTTATAAGGTTTACCTTTCAGAATAAAATTTTATCCATTAGAATGAATTGGATTCCATTTAGATGATATGATTGGATTGTATCAACCCATGAGCAAAATTTGGTAGGTTTAATCCTTTTTCCCATGTTTGGTGTGTTGTCTACAAAAACTCACAGTGGCAGTTTATGCTTATATATCTTGCTTGACATTATTTAATTGATGTTTTCCATTTTAAATCTTACCCCTCCTTCTCTCATTTGAGACACCACAAGCATCTCCAAATATATTTTTTGACCCATAGTTTCACATAGTAGGAATCCTTGTGTCTATATCCATTACACCAAAAACAATAACCATTAAAATTATAAGATTACGATGGAAAAAATATTTCCAGTTTTTTGGGTTTTTTTTCTCTCTAAAAAATCATTTTCTATGTAGAAATCATATTGGATTTGTCTAATTTTTTTAAAATAAAAACACCTAATATTTTGTGTCATTCTCCCATTTCTGACAGATTTATATTTAGGCTATCAAGATTATCCCAATTTCACTTTCCTCCAGATATTTTAGGCCCATGTTCTGGCATGAGGGGAGCAGTGTGAAGGGGGTAGTGGGAGTGAAGGGGGTAGGGGGTTCAGGGGACAGGGAGGGGGTAGGGGGTGTGGGGTGTAGGGGGTGGGGGTGTTCTGGAGGGGTGAGGGGGAAGTGGGGGTGCAGGTTGATGGGGGGAAGTGGGGGTGAAGGTTTGGTGGAAGTTGGGGTGAAGGGGGTAGGGGGAAGTGTGCAGGGGGTGAAGGTTGGGGGGTAGTTGGGGTGAAGGGGGGCAGTTTGCAGGGGGTAGTGGGGTTGAAGGGGGAAGGGGCAGGGAGGGGTGTGGGGGTGCAAGGGGAGGGTGTATCTAGGGGGTGTCCAGGGGGTGTCTAGGGGGGAGGGGTGTCCAGGAGGGGGGGCTGGGGGATGAGGGGGCAGGGGGAGGGGGGTTGTCTAGGGGAGGGAGCTGGTTAGAGGGGACTGGTGTTGGGGGGCTAGTGATGAGGGTATGGGGGGTAGTGGGGGTGCGGGTGGGGGTGGGGGTGGGTGCTGGGGGAGGGGATGGGGGAGTGGTGCATGGGGGCTAGAAATTAAATTTGGAAAGTGTTTTGGAAATGAATAGAATAGGGAAAATGTAAGGGAATGAAAAATAGAATATGAATATGAGTTCCTTTATATTCTATTTGTTTATTATATACTAACCATGCACAACTTTTTTTATATGATTTCATATGTTAATTGAGATATATATTGGAAATAAATGCTAATAAGAGAATATGGAATGGAAATGATAATATGGAAGAATGGGGTATGCTTCATAGATGTGTTATTTCTATTGTTTATGCATGTACTGATGCAATGATTATTGATATTATGATGAACAATGTGTGTGTTTGTTGATATTTTGTATTGACATATGACCGCCATAAATTATCAGTCTAATGGGAGTGACTAAATGATGATATTGTGGTAATAATAGAAAGGAATTATAGAATCTATAATGGTAATGGATTCATGTATCATTTATCATCACTGATCACACATATATATATATATATATAATAAGTCGTTATATCTCATTTCTTTTCACACTATTTCCTTACAGGTGGTTTCTTATGCATGCAAGCGGAAAAAAAAGTAAGATTCGAGTTGTCATCTTCAAAATCAGTGTGCCTTTAGGTTGAGGTAAGTTCCCTCTACCTAACCCTTTAATTTGAATTATAGAATTTATTGGGTATTTTAAAAACTTGTTTTCATTATTATATAATGTGTATATGCTATGAAAATTTGTTGTGGATCTTTGAAATGACATTTTCACCTGTTTTACATGAATTCCCTAAGCCTTCAACGTGGGCTAGTAGAAAGTTTCAGCCAACTCAATAGTAGAAAATGAAATTTCCTTCACTTTAGAGATGACAGTGCCCTCATTTTTAGAAAAAATGAACCAAGCATTCTCATAAAAATCTAAAACTTAAAAAAAATCTTTGTTTTCATTTCATCAAACACAAACAACTAGCCTTGAAAACTTGACACTTTCTTCAGCAACATCACTGTGAAACACTTGACCTAGAAAAAGACAAAATTTAACCTATTAAAATAAATCCACCTAGGCATGATTCACGGTGTGACCAGGGGTTTCACACGATGAATCCCTACCCCTGGGAATTTCATGGCTTTAACTGAGGTTCACAGTCGGAAATGTTTGAGATTGGGGGTTCACCCCTCAACCAACCCCATTCAAGGCATAAACCTGATGGGTCATAGCATAAAAGGATACAGTAGCTTAAATTTTAGTTATTTTTTACCCTGAACCTCCACCAACTTCCACCCAAACCTCATAGGTTCCAACAGAGGACTAAAACCAGATCCAAAAATACCATTTAGGAATATATAATGTTCAGATTTCTGATCCAAATTCCAATCTAAGCAATAAACCATGCTTAAAATTAAAAACACAAATTTCCTTCCAAAATTATGAATCAGAAACCTGACTCCCGGTGTAATTTCATGGTTGGATCACCAATTATTTGCTTCCTACATCATGATCCCACTCTAATCACTGACTCACCTCTGATGCAATTCACCCTCAGATCACTCAAAAACCATCCTAAGCCTGATTACAATTCACTAACTCCACTCAACACCACATCTGAACTTCAAATATAGTATTACCCAGGGAACCATAAAAGAGAGGATCTTCCCACATGCTAGCATCACTTTTTCACCTCAATCGTTTAATTATCGGCCTCACTACAACAACGTCCAATATGACATGAGGGTCGGTCACCCATAATCGATATGATTCTCCCCACCATAGGACTACCATTATCATTGACCTTCCGAACCAAACACCTGGTCTTTGTATCCCCTATTCTATCCATAACTAAATGAAATAACTAGATTTGGCTGACCCACTTATCCCTAAATTCCAATATGAAATATCAATTTCCACCGACTCTCAGATCACCATAGATCATCCATGCCATCCAATGATAGTCAATAGTGTGCTCCCCAACTTATGGCTTCCGATACACAGTTCCTATGTCTTCCCATACACCATTACTCAACCGCTGATCCAAATGGGTCCTATCATAAAACCTAACTGACAATACCCCTGCTAGGGACCAAAAACTCAGGCTATTGAGGGGGGTGTTTCAAGGGGAAGGGGGTGCATGGGGTGGGTAGGGGGTGTGATGGGGGAAGGGGAGGGGATCCAAGGGGTGTGTAGGGTTTTTTGAAAGGGGTAGGGTAGGGTGAAGGGGGTGGGCATGGGGGTGCAGTGTGGGGGGGGAAGGGGGTGTGTGCAGGGGAGTGGGTGGGAAGGGGGTGTGTAGGGTGAGGGGAAGGAGGGGTGTGGTGTGGGGAGGGGGCAGGGGGTGCTGGGGGTGCTGGGGGTGCTGGGGGTGCTGGGTTTTTTGCAAGGGGTAGGGTAGGGTGTAGGGGGTGGACATGGGGGTGTGCAGTGTGCAGGGGGGTGGGTAGGGGGTGTGTATAGGGGGTGGGGTGGGCAGGGGGTGTGTAGGGTGAGGGGGTAGGGGTGTGCTAGGGGGAGGGGGCAGGAGGTGCAGGGGGGTCCAAGGGGTGTGCTGGGTTTTTTGCAATGGGTAGGTTAGGGTGAAAGGGTGTGTGTAGGGGGTGGGGCGGGGTGGGGTGGGTAGGGGGTGTGCAAGGTGAGGGGGCAGGGGGGTGTAAGGGGTGCAGGGGGTCCAAGGGATGTGTTGGGGGTGCTGGGTTTTTGAAAGGGGTGGGGTAGGGTGCAGGGGGTGCAGTGGGTATGGGGTGGGTAGGGGTGTGTTGGGGGAGGGGGTAGGGGTGTGCTGGGGGGAGGGGGTAGGGGTTGCAAGAGGTGGAAGGGGTGCAGGGGGGTCCTAGGGGTGTGCAGGGGGTGTTGGGTTCTTTTGCAAGGGGTAGGGGCAGGGTGTTGGGGGGGAGGGGGAGGTTGCAAGGGGAAAGGGGAAAGGGGAGGGGTGCAGGGGAGAGGGGAAAGGGGTATGGGGTGTCTGGGAGGGGGGTGCAAGGGGGCATGGGTGTGCAGGGGGTTTTCAAGGGGGCGGTCTAGGGGGTGCAAGGTTAACTTAATGAATTGAATGAGTTAAATGGAACCGAACATGGTTAACTTAGAACATGATAGGTAATGCCTCATGTAGTGAATTATGTTATGGTTATGCCTCCTTTCTAAAGTTTAATTGGATGGAATGACACTAGATATCAACCCAGTCTCTACATAATTGTGAAGAAAGGTTTGGTAAGTCTTCCACCATATTGGATTCACGAATAGGTATGAAGTGAGATGACTTTGAGATCCAATCCATAATTCCCCATAAGGAATCCTATTTTCAAACCATTCTTAGTAAACCTATGAAAAAATTGATAGTTATTTTCTCCAATTTCCACATAGATATAGGTTAGGTTTGGAAAATGCAGGGGGCGTTCAAGGGGGTTGTCTGGGGGTGTTTGGGGGGGTGTTTTCTAGGTAGGGGGGCTATCCAGGAGGGGGGGTTTCCAGGTGGGAGGGGGTGTCCAGAAGGGGGGATTTGCAAGGGGTGGGGGGCTACTGTAGGGGTGGGGGTGCAAGGGGCTGTCCAGGGGGGTGGGCTACTACAGGGGGTGCAAGGGGGTGTTCAAGGCAGTGTCCAAGGGGGTGGGCTACTGTAGGGGGGTGTTCAAGGGGGTAAAGGGGTTGTCTAGGGGGTGTAAGGGGGTTTCCAGGAGGGGGTTCAAGGGGGAATGGGTGTGAATGGGGTTTCAGGAGGGAGGGGTGTCCAGGAGGGGGGTCGGTCATGGGGGTGTAGGGGTGTTTAAGGGGGTGCACTGGGGTTGTCCAGGGGATGCAAGGGGGTTGTCCAGGGGGGCATGGGGGTGCAGGGGTTGTCCAGGGGGTGCAAGGGGGTCTGTCCAGGGGGGTTAAAGGGGCTATCCAGGGGGGCATGGGGTGCAGGGGATGTTCAAGGGGTGCAAGGGGGCTATCCAGGGGGTGCAAGGGGGCTATATAGGGGGCATGGGGTGTAGGGGGTGTTCAAGGGGTGCAAGGGGGCTGTCCAGGGGGTGTAAGGGGGTTGTCTAGGGGGTGCAAGGGGGTTGTCCAGGGGGGTGCAAAGGGGTTGTCCAGGGGGTTCAGGGAGGTGCAAGGGGCTGTCCATGGGGGTACAGGGGGATTGTCCAGGGGTGCATGGGGGGTGTTCAAGGGGTTGTCCAGCACTACTGGAAATTTAGGCTATAGCACGATTTCAAACTGTGTCTATAAGCCCCAAAATTGTGGCTATAGGTTATAGCCACGGTTCAATGGACCGTGGATAGTATTGGTGTGGCTATAGGGCAAGTCCTATAGCCATGGTTTAAAGCTGTGGCTAAAACCCTATAGCCTTGAACTGTGGCTATAGATCTATAGCCATGGTTTAAAACTCTGGCTATAGGGCTTTAACCAAGGTTTGAAACCATCGTAGAACATTAAGCCACACATGGCCTATAGCCACGGTTCAAAATTGTGGCCATATGGCTTTGTCCACGGTTTAAAACTATGGCAATAGACCTATAACCACGGTTTAAAACTATGGCTATAGGACTTCACATTTCATAAAAAACACCATCACCCCCCCCCCCCCCCCCCGCACCCCCGTGCCCCCCTTGGATAGCCCCCTTGCACCCCCGTGAACACCCCCCTGGACAGCCCCCTTTCACCCCCTAGACATCCCCCTTGCACACCCCTGGACGGCCCCCTTTCACCCCCTTGACACCCCTCGTGCACCCCTATACCCCCCTGGACAGCCCCTTGCACCCACCTGGACAGCCCTTGCACCCCCCTGGACAACTGTAATGCCCCGACCCCAGAATCCAGTGTAAGGGTTGGTGTCATGAGAACCAATTGTTTTGTACTTTGATTACATGAATGTTTACTTATTATATATTGTTCATTATTCTGCATGACTATAATATAATAATGTCCTGGAATATTTGTTGAATTAATAAGGTCATGGCAGATCCCCGCTATGATGAGAACCTTGAAATGCTATAACAATATTCTTAAATAAAGTTCTATGGTTGGATGACATACTATGATAGCACACATAGAATACAGACCGTCATGTGTGAGTACTCGTAAGAAGACGAGACTCTCTCTCATGGAGTTCGCACTTGGTAATCTCCAAGATGGGAGATTATGAGAACAGACCCACTAGTAGTAATTCTGTATGTCTTGGTGTCATCAGACATTACTATTTGTGAGCGTGTGTAATGCTCCTTAGACTAGAAGATTATCATTAACTCATTTCATGACTCGCGCACTTAGATTTACTGACGAAAACCATCACGCAGACAGTTGGCGGGAAGTAGGGTATGTTGGGTGTGTCACGAGTGACATGTTGTTAATGGATAAGTCTATGAGGGATTTTTCCCTTCCATTTATGGAAGTTGATATCTCGGACCTTTGATTGAAATAGAACTGTCGCATGAAATTCCATGGTCATGGTGTAAACGACGAGTTTATTTCAGGTAGTCAAAGAATGACGGATCAAGTATATAGTTTTATGACACTGCCATGAAACCTTCTTGATTAGATATTGATACAAAGGGATTAAATTACACAGTAATCATTCGTATGAGGTGATACGTCAATGCGGCGTCAACTTCTTTCTCTTGGGTGCCTTGACCTGTTTCTAGACGGTAATCTTGGACTTTAGGCAAGTCCGCCTAATGCCAACGAGAAAGGGGCCTAGAGGGTCACACACTAAGTGTATTCAAGTATCTCAAGTAGAATAAAGATTATTCCTGTACGTGGTTTAATAATTATTCAATTAATCCTAAATCATTTTAATGTTGGATGAAGAATAAAATAAAACAAGTACACGTCGTGTATCAATGATTACATGCCGTGTAGTTTTATTTTGAAAACAAGTACACGCCGTGTATTATTAAATGTACACTTCGTGTAGTTTTCATTTTGGAAAGGAAATGAATAAATGAAAACAAGATATACACGTCGTGTACATTGAATGTACACTCCGTGTAGTTTTCAATGAAAAAAAAAGTACACGCCGTGTATTTATTAATACACACCGTGTAGTTTTTCCAGTCGGTATTTTGAGGAAATATCATTTTATTAAATGATATTTATTATAATCAGTGTGGGCCCATGTCAAGGAATTAATGACTCGACATGGGGTTTTCAAAAGGGAGTTAATGAAATAAATAAAACGCGTAACGCATTTATTTATTGTTATAACTCTACAACCTCAAACCTGATTATAAATATCCTCACAACCCCAACTCTTTTCCTAAGACAAGAGAATCATTGTGCACAATAATTCTGGAGAATTCTTTCAAGGCCTAAAGAACCTCTTCCTCTAAGAATGCTCTCAAGACCGAGAGAGATCATCTTCCATCGGATCAAGACGATCTAAGGCAGACAACTCAAGCAAAGGTTTCTCCACGCTAGCACCCAGAGACTCCTTTGGCGACGTCCAAAGATACGAGGTGCACGTGTGGATCACCGCTAGAGGAAGTCTACACTTGGCTTCTGTGATGCAACGACGAATCACATCGAAACGTGATCAAGAACATCAATGAAGAAAGAACACCCAAAAAGGTACTTCTTGTCAATTAATTAAATTAATTATAATCAACTTGTAATGATCCCACTTTGTGGTTCCGGGACTTTCCTTTTCTTCATCTATTTCTATGATTAGATCCGTGGAGACTGGCGTTTATCGTCGTATTGATCCCAAATTGATCATTGTTAATGACAAAAAGGCAAGTGGGCACATCCACCCACACGCTTCCGCTACACCCAGAACCTCCAATTGGTATCAGAGGGAGGTTACAATGTTGATTATAGTTATTTAATTTTCGTTGATAATTTATGCATTTATATTTGATTCAATTAGAAATAAATCGTTCTCTAATCTGAATAAATGAGATATGTTCTTCCTCCTTCATTTCTCGATTCATATCATAGAAACAACCTTTTAATTTTAATTTTTTGAATAAAATAAAAAATGATGAAGTCATCCAGAGGATCCTCTCTTTCTGTCTGTACAACACGGGAATACACAGTATGTAATGAAAACTACACGCCGTGTACTTAGGTTCAACGAACCGGTACTAGTTCACCAAACCACGTCGTGTGAATTGAGTATGCCTATGTATTTATTACCCCATGTTTACCAGAAATGAACGGCACATGGAAAACAGGAATACACGGCATGTATGTTGGAGCAACATGTCGTGTAGTCCGATCCGGGCCAAGTGAAACCATATACAAAGGAGAAGTCGCGTACCATGTACACGAGATCGCCAGGCTGGTTACTGCGTAACAAGGAAGTACATGTCGTGTATGATTTATCTACACACTGTATACTCCAAAATTTCCAAAGTAGAGAAAATACGCCAAAGCCCCCGGCGTGTACTTTGGATAAAGGGTGAAAATAAATACACACCGTGTAAATATAAACTACACGCCATGTACTTTCTAGAAATTTCACCATGTTTCCTCTAAAAGTACAAAGACCTGTACAAGGGATATGGATGAGAAAAATCTCAATGAAATTCAGAAAGGAATTTAAGATAAATAATTGATTAATTATAAGATCATAATTAATTGAATTCAAGCGCGACTTTTTAATAATAGAACGATTAAAAGAATTTGAATTCTAAATATGCGTAAATGTCGTTTCATGCTATGGATGATCATGAGCTAGACCAAAGACCCTTTTTATGTGTGTATGGTTTCATTTAAATTTGTTTAATTTAAATTCGTTGACCTGCGAGCCTTCTTCCAATAAAATGTAGGTCCTGCGTTCCCATGGTTTATTTAATGTAAACCTCATGTAATGGAGGATCTCCCAAGCTAGAGGAGACGGTTCGAAATCCGAAGCTGAGGCGAAACCAACCCAAGAAGATACAAAGGTGGATAGGTGGGAGCTGCGAAACACAAACCATCAGGTTCAAGGTGTTTTCCCTAGGTCAGGGTTAGCTTATCAAAACTTCTAGATAAGATAACTAATAGAAACTCATGATCATTACATCTTATTTTATTTCTGTCTGATTGTATGGTTTATTTATTATGTATGTGTTGTCGTGATCACATAATTAATAAAATGAACAAGCATGCAAAGATGGAATAAAATAAAAACCGGACTATACGTAAACATTATCATAACATGGTTAATCACTTAAGCAGGCATCACTTAATATTAACAAGCATGTGATAATGAAAAACTACGCATAAATAATAAAATCCCTCAAATACCATATTAAGTCATACCAAGCCTTTTGTTACTTGATTAATAGAAAGAATCAATAAAACGATGTGTTTGACCAACCCTTGTTGGGACACTTACTTTTATAAAGGAATCCCTTATGAAAGGTTTCAGGTTGACTTAACCATATTACATCAAGAGGAGTATCCCTTGCTAGACTTGATGTAATATTGGAGGCAAGAGTTGAGGAAATCCAAGTCAGGATTTCAGGATTGGGGAGTCCACTCAATAGATCAAGGAACTGTAAGCTCACAGTTGGCAAAGACCTGCCTACCTAAATACCTTCAAATAGCTTGACCAACCCTTGTTAGGGTTATGTGAAGGGGAATATGGATCCTTTCCACTAGAATGTCAAAGAAACTGGACATTCCGAGTTTAATGGTGAGGGCCATTGGGACTTCATAAAATGGTGGGAGAATTAATAAATTCATTTATTATTTTTCATAATATGTAATCAAGAAAGTATTGATAAATCTACTCTTTTAATTTGTAGAATCGATATGACAAACTTGTCAACCACCTTTTCTATGCGATCAATTCTGGATAAAAACAACATCCTCACCGGCAGTAACTTTCAGGAATGGTTTAGGCGCCTTCGAGTTATCCTACGCCATGAACGAAATTTTTACATGCTGGAGTCCTCACTTCCTGATCCCCCTACCCAAGGGGCGAGTGATGAATATTTACTCATCTATGATCAACATTTTAGTGATGCACTCGATGTTCAATGTTTGATGTTTTCATCTATGTCTTGTGATCTCATGAAGTCTCATGAAGATATGGATGCCTACAGCATTCTCGAGCACCTCTATGGTCTATACTAGGAGAGAGAAAGACAGGAAAGGTTTGAGATCTCCAAGGATCTATTTCAGAGCAATCTTGGAGAGGGTGCCCCAGCTGGGCCTCATGTAGTCAAGCTCATTGGCTACATTGAGCGCTTGGAGGTTCTAGGGTTTAAACTCCCCGAAGAACTGGGTACCAATCTCATTCTTGCATCACTCCCCCAGAGCTTCTCAAACTTTGTTGTGAACTTTAATATGAACAACATTGAGAAGTCTATGTCTGGTCTTCTTATCCTCATTCGCCAAGTGGACAATGACATGAAGCATGAAAAGCCTTCTGTACTCATGGTGAATAAAAGGAAAGGGATGGCGAAGAGCTTTAATCCCAAATCTTCTTCAAGGCCTTCCAAGAAAATGAATATCAAAGGGGAGGAAAGGGAATAGGATGTTGTTTGTTTCGCATGTGGAAAGAAGGGCCACTGGAAGAAAAACTACACCTAGCCAAGGAAGCAAGGGGAAGCTTCAAGTGCGTTTGTTATCGAATTCAATCTATCTATTTCTACCAATTTGGTATTAGATACTGCTTGTGGTGCTCACATCTGTATCCAAATATAGGAACAAAGTAGATTCAGAAATATTGACCGAGGTGAGGTGGATCTACGAGCATCCAATGGAGCCATACTGGTTGTTGTAGCTGTTGGAAACTACCATCTCACATTGCCTACTGGGATGGTCTTGGTTTTGAAAGGATGTTATTATGTACCCTTTGTAACCAAAAACATTATTTCAGTATCCAGATTAGATACTGATGGATTCATCTTCAAGTTTGGAAGTGGATGTTTCTACTTTTATAAATATAACATTTGTTTTGGTAGGGCACATTTATATAACGTCCTTTATGTGTTAGACTACACAAACCAAGTAATGTAAATCGATGAAAAAGTTATTTCACATGACTCACACCACACCCAAATTTGGCATCACCATCTAGGTCATGTCAATGAGAAACGTTTGACAAAATTACATCAAGATGGGTATTTAGATTCTTTCGAACTAAAACCACTTGGTGTATGTCATGCGTGTCTACAAGGCAAAATGACCAAAGCCCCATTTAGTGAGAAAGGTGAAAGGTGTAAATAGCTTCTAGAATTAGTTCATACAGATGTGTGTGGACCATTTCCAGTTGAAGCAATGGGTGGGTTCTCGTACTTCATAACTTTTACTGATGATTTTAGTAGATATGGATATATTTACTTAATGAGGTATCAGTCAGATTCTTTTGATCGATTCAAAGAATACAAGAATGAAGTTGAGAACCAGCTTGGTAAGAAGATTAAGAAACTCCGTTCAGACAAAGGAGGAGAATATCTTAATCAGGACTTCATTGATTTCTTACGGGAGTTTGGGATTCTATCTCAACTCACTCCTCCTTACACACCTCAGTGGAATGGTGTAAGTGAAAGAAGGAACCGCACCATGTTAGACATGGTGAGATCAATGATGAGTCATGCGAGTCTTCCATTATCCTTTTGGGGATATGCATTACAAACAGCAGCACACATACAAAACCAAGTACCAACTAAATCGATAAATGGTATTCCATACGAGTTATGGAGTGGACGCAAAGCCATGTTATCGAATTTACATGTGTGGGGTAGAGAATCATTTGTTAAGGCCTCTTCAGGTAACAAAATTACACCCCGAGGAACAAATTTTATCTTCATAGGATATCCTAAGGAAATAAGGGGATATTACCTATAAAACCCCTCATAAAAAAAAGGTTACAGTGGCAAGACACGCCATATTACTTGAGAGGGATCACATCTCCAAAATAGATAGTGTGAGCGAGATAGACTTCGATGAAGTCGAGGCTCAAGATACATAGGATTTGGTACAGGAATAGATTCCACAAGGCCCCATAGAAGAAAAATCTGTTCTAGAGACACAAGAACTGCGTAGGAGCACGAGAGAGGTGAGAGAACCAGAACGATATGGTTTTCTTGTCACCGAGGATGGTGACTCATTATTGGTTGACAATGATGATCATATTACCTACAAGGAAGCAGTTGAAGGCACAGACATTGTCAAGTGGCAAGAATCCATGAATTCTAAAATGGATTCCATGTACCAAAACCAAGTCTAGATTTTGGTAGATCCTCCAGTTGATGTAAATCCTATTGGTAATAAATGGTTATTCAAGAAGAAACTGGACATGGAGGAGAAAGTAAGCACCTATAAGGCACGACTGGTTGTAAAAGGTTTTAGACAGTGTCAAGGAATTGACTATGATGAAACCTTTTCACCGATTGTGATGCTGAAATCCATCAGAATCCTATTTTCCATTAACGCTTACCATGACTATGAAATTTGGCAAATGGATTTCAAAACAGCATTCCTTAACGGTAACCTCTAGGAAGATGTCTACATGACACAACCTAAAGGGTTTGTGACTCCAAAGGATGCCAACAAGGTATGAAAGTTTCAGAAACCCATTTATGGATTAAAGAAAGCATCAAGGTCATGGTACATTCGTTTTGATGAAGTTGTAACAGAATTTGGATTTGTTAAGAATGAATGTGAGCCTTGTGTCTACAAAAGGTTTAGTAGAAGTCCAGTCATTTTCCTAATTGTATATGTTGATGACATATTACTAATTGGAAACTAAGTACATGTCTTACAGTCAGTTAAGGCATGGTTAGGTAAATTCTTCTCCATGAAAGAGTTGGGTGAGGTAGCATATATTCTTGGGATCAAGATCCATCCTGATAGATCCAAGAGAATTCTGGGCCTGAGTCAAAGTACATACATTGACAAGATACTGAAGATATTCAGTATGGAATAGTCTAAGAGGGGATTGTTTCCAATGTCACATGGCATTCATCTTTCCAAGAAAATGTGTCCTCATACACATGAGTAAAGAAAGAGAATGTCAAGGATCCCTTACGCATCCGTGATTGGGTCAGTCATGTATGATATGCTATGTACGAGGCTAGATGTTGCTTACGCATTAAGTGTGGTAGGAAGATATCAAGCTGATCCAGGAGATCGCCATTGGATGGCAGTCAAGACTATCCTTAAGTATCTAAGGCGTACTAAGGATATGTTCCTAGTTTATGGAGGATATGAGGAACTAGTCATCAGAGGACATGTAGATGCTAGTTTACAGACTGATCAAGATGACATGAAGTCGCAGACTCGATACATCTTCAGTTTGAATGGAGGTGCAGTGAGCTGGAAGAGCTCAAAGAAAAGTGTGGTGGCAGATTCTACAGCGGAGTTCGAGTATATCGCAGCTTCTGAGGCAGCTAAAGAAGCATTATGGATGCAAAGCTTCATCCAAGAGCTAGATTTAGTACCAAGCAGTAAAGATCCTATCACAATCTATTGTGATAATACTGCAGCGGTGGCACTTGAAAAAGAGCCAAGGTCACATCAGCGGACAAAACACATACTTCGTAAGTATCATATCTTGAGAGATTCTTCTTAGAGAGGTGAAGTTGCAGTGAGTATTATTTCCATGAAAGACAATGTGGTGGACCCCTTGACTAAAGCCTTGACTCAGTAGAAACATGATCATCATGTGAGGTCTAGCGGACTAAAAGTCATAGGTAGTTGGCTCTAGTCCAAGTGGGAGTTTGTAAGGGTTGGGGTCCTGAGAACCAATTGTTTTGTACTTTGATAACATGAATATTCACTTATTATATATTGTTCATTATTCTGCATGACTATAATATAATAATGTCCTGGAATATTTGTTGCATTAATAAGGTCATGGAAGATCCCCACTATGATGAGAACCTTGAAATTCTATAACAATATTCTTAAATAAAGTTCTACGTTTGGATGGAATACTATGATAGGACACATAGTATACAAACTGTCATGTGTGAGTACTCGTAAGAAGATGAGACTCTCTCTCATGGAGTTCGCACTTGATAATCTCCAAGATGGGAGATTATGATAATAGACCCGCCAATAGTAATTCTGCATATCTTGGTGTCATCGTACATTACTATCTATGAGAGTTTGTAATGGTCCTTAGACTGAAATATTATCATTAACTCATGTCATGACTCGCGCACTTAGATTTACTGATGAAAATCGTCACGCAAACAGTTGGCGGGAAGTAGGGTACATTGGGTGCGTCACGAGTGACATGTTGTTAATGGATAAGTCGAGGAGGGATTTGTCCCTTCCATTTAAGAAAGTTGATATCTCGGCTCTTTGATTGAAATAGAATTGTCGCATGAAATTACATGGACATGGTGTAAACAACGAGTTTATTTCAGGTAGTCAAAGAACGACGGATCAAGCATATAGGTTTATGACACTGCCATGAAACCTGCTTGATGAGATATTGAGACAAAGGGATTAAATTACACAATAAGCATTCGTAAGAGGTGATACGTCAATGCGGTGTCAACTTCTTTCTCTTGGGTTCCTTGACCCGTTGCTAGACAGTAATCTTGGACTTTAGGCAAGCCCGCCTAAGCCAACGAGAAAGGGGCCCAGAGGGTCACACACTAAGTGTATTCAAGTATCTCAAGAAGAGTAAAGATTATTCTCGTACATGGTTTAATAATTATTCAAGGAAGCCTAAATCATTTTAATGTTGGAGGAAGAATAAAATAAAACAAGTACACGTCGTGTATCAATGATTACACGCTGTGTAGTTTTATTTTGAAAACAAGTACACGTTGTGTATTATTAAATGTACACGCCGTGTAGTTTTCATTTTCGAAAGGAAATGAATAAATGAAAACAAGATATACACACCGTGTACATTTAATGTACACACCGTGTAGTTTTCAATTAAAAACAAGTACACGCCGTGTATTTATTAATACACGTCGTGTAATTTTTTCCAGTCAGGATTTTGAGGAAATATCGTTTTATTAAATGATATTTATTATAATCAGTGTGGGAGCATGTCAAGGAATTAATGACTCGACATGGGGTTTTAAAAATGGAGTTAATGAAATAAATAAAATGTGTAACGTGTTTATTTATTGTCATAACTCTATAACCTAAAACCCGATTATAAATATCCTCACAACCCCAACTCTTTTCCTAAGACAAGAGAATCGTTGTGCACAACAATTCTGGAGAATTCTTTCAAGGCCAAAAGAACCTCTTCCTCCAAGAACGCTCTCAAGACCGAGAGAGATCCTCTTCCATCGGATCAAGACGATCTAAGGCGGATAATGCAAGCAAAGGTTTCTCCACGCTAGCACCCGAAGACTCCTTTGGTGACATCTAGAGATACGAGGTGCACGTGTGGATCACCGCTAGAGGAAGTCTACACTTTGCTTTTGCGACACAATGACGAATCGCATCAGAACGTGATCAAGAACATCAACAAAGAAAGAACACCCAAAAAGGTACTTCTTGTCAATTAATTAAATTAATTATAATCATCCTATAACGATCCTACTTTGTGGTTCTGGGACTTTCCTTTTCTTTATCTATTTCTATGATTCTATCCGTGGAGACTAGCGTTTATCGTCGTATTGATCCTGGATTGATCATTGTTAATGACAAAAATCCAAGTGGGAACTTCCACCCACGCGCTTATGCTATGCCCGGAACCTTCATCCAGGAGTCAGTGCATTATTTTATTAAATTGGCATGATTACAAGGAATCAAGTCCTGAATGACCAATCAGTTTAGTAGTCTTGGAAACAAGATACATACATAGTTCAACACTACAAATTGAAAATAAAAATAACACTAATTTATTCCATTAGAAACATCCAACCTTCAAAGATTATTCATGCAAGTCACTCATAACTAACTTCTTCATATCCTGGGAAAATAAAACATGAGAAAGGGTTGAGCTAAAACCCTTAGTAAGAGTAAGAAATACAGTGGAAGATAACATAAACATTAGGCATGGTGAATAATTGAAAACACATGCCTTTACAAATAATTAACATGAACACTTTATGGAAGGAATATGAGATGAGTAAATAATTCCATAATAAAACATAGTCATGGGTATTCTACTAGTTTAATAACCACATGAAATATCAATATCTAATCTCATAATGATGGAATGCATAATTCCAGACATCATAACCATATAGTCAAGGCCTCATGCCAAGACTACAAATAAGATTTTGTAAAGGCCTTATGTCAAGACACTAGTTTATCTCATGAGACCTACTGATGCATCGAGGAGCTATAGCGAGCTCCACCCGTCACTTACTAAGTAAAATTCATTACTCATATGAAAATTTTGAAACATAACATAAACATTCATATTAAATCTAGAATACAAAATGTCAATACTTTATCCACAAACCATGAATGGTATAAAAAATAGCACATCCACAGTCAAACATAACTCATTCAATACAATATGGAAGATTTTATTGTAACAGATTAACCTCAATCGAAAATAATGAAGGATTTTGACATATATGAAAATAATCATCAAAATTATTTGAGAGAAATATCCCCCTTTTCTTGAAAACATTTAAAAGTCACACTATTTGTCAAGAAGCCATTTAAAAATGGATTTTTGAATCAAAGTATCCCATACCACTTTGAAAATTTTAAAAGGAATTTTAATTTTAAAACTTTAATGTCCATATAAATAAATCCTTAAAACTATTTTTAAAACATGGACATTAATGAGAAAGATTTAGAATAATAAATCTTTAAAACATTTAAAATGATATTTTAGTTAGAGTTATTAACCAAAAGAGAGACACTTGAATACAAATAATTGAGGTAATAAAAACTTTATAATATCATGAGAATAAATGGATTCATTATATACTATGTTAAAGTACATTATATACACCATATAAAAGTGAATTGGTGTATAAAAACAAAGAAGTCTCAATAGAATGTAAATTGAGATGAAATCTCTTATAAAGACTGTATCCTTAAGTTGAGGATAAATCAAGGACATAATTATGTGTGACGAATATAAATAAACTCAATATGATTGGATATTCAGTTTAAATCAATCATAGGACATTCACATATATTCTTGTAAAAACAACACCAATGAATTGGATTTTTAATTCAATAAATGGAGATTGAGTTAAAATTACTCTTATCAAGTTCATATCGATGACTTGAGAATTTATCAATGGAGTGATTATGTGTATCAAAAGTATATCCACAGAAAGGGGAGTGTAAACTACTACAAAAATAATAAATAGTTATTTCACACATAATCATGGAGTAAAATAATCAATGAAGTATGCGTAAAGCCCAATGAGTAGAAATTGAAATTTGAAATTCCCTTACCGATTTGGTAACTTATGAAACATACACCCCATGAAAGAAGTATCATATAATGAAATTGTAAATACCCATACATTAAAGTATATTAAAAAAATAATACAATAAGGGGAAATATATACTCCACACAAAAGGAAATAATGTCCAATATAGCATGAATCTCACGGGAATAAAAGTGAGATGAAAAAACCCTTACTTCGTTGTAATCAATAGAGTCGTATGAACAAAAGTTAATAACCACCAAATGAATTACAGAATACCATGAATATAAAGAGAATCATGATAATATATATCAAATTGCAGTACACAATACACCACATGCAATAAATATGTAGCAAACAATAGAAATCTCACAGAATTAAAAGTGAGATAAGAAACCCCTTACCTCGAGTCCGACTTCTCTTATATGTTCCTTTTTCTTCCTGAATAATAAACTTAAGTTAATTTATACTTGATTAAGAAAATTTTTCAATTTTATTATTCCTTTTATATCACTTATTACCTTACCATAACAATTAGTTATTTATTTGAGTTCATAATGGATATTTTATCGATGTTCGGAACTTGAGTCAAAAATGAACTTGTTATAATTACTATTTTTCCATGTGGTCAAAAGTCCATTATCTCTAGAATTATATAACTTATTTAGATATCATATATATATTATATATCCAGTATATATATCTATTTATAACAGTACATAATATTTGGAGATAAGAAATGAAATGTATCATTCATGGAGATGGTAAGTCGTACGTACGCATGAACGCTACTTTCATTTCTATTTTTTCATTTTAATGGAATTAAAACATAATGATACATATTTATATTATAATTATAGTATAATATAATATATAATATCATTAATTCCATACTTTATACGTCCCACATAAGGCATTAACGAGTCATATCATATTGAGGGGGGCGGTAGTCCGCACTTCCTCAAATGAAATTATCACATTTTACCCATAATGGAAACCATAAAATAATGATATAAATGGAAAATACAGAAGCTTAAAGAAAACATAAACATAATATATATATCATATATAAATACAGTTCCATCTTAATGGCCACCATGAGAGGCGGTAGGAGATAATTGAACAATCATTATTCCGTGAGGCGTTAGTTTACCATCCAAACAAACAGTATGTTCTTCACCCATTAGATGGAGGTGTGTATAAGTGTAGTTCGAATCCTTCTCATAACAACATCCTATTATATTGAGGATACTGGTGTTTTTATAAAATAAAGTAATAAAAAGTGTTTAGGTGGTTTGATAAGTAAAATAAAACAAAATAAAACAAAAGAATTTAAGAGAAAGCATTACCTTTAATTTGGGTAACTTCCTTTGGTTTAAACCAAAAGAACTTATTAAAGTGCCTTCTTCATAAGGTGAGGATTCTAGGTGGAATAGGAGGATCTTTAGAGATTATTTTGGCAGGGTTTTGAAGATCCAATGGGATTGAGAGGTGTGTGGAATGGGTTAGAAGTGGTGTCATTTTATAAGGGGGAGGAGGGGCTCTTTAGAAAAGTGTGAAAATATTATTTTGTTATATAGTGATATTCGGTTTATAAAGGTCCAAAACTAATTAAAGTCAAAGATAAGATGACTCATGGTAGAAATAAAATCATCCAATAAGAATTGGATAGGTTTTGGATATTATTTTAATATTAATAATCATATTTATTTAAATCATTTATTAATGAGTTAAATACTACAACATTATTGTGTCATAAATAATTTAATTTATTTGATGTATAAAAATTATAAAAAAATTACCATAATGTAGGAAATCTTTTTCTCTTTTCAATGATTATTTATAGTAGAAAATATAACTTAAATAATTCCATGTAAAAATTTATATACTAAAAGATATTTGTTAATGTCATGTTTGTCTTTACTTTAAGTTAATTAAAATAAAGTGTCATTATCATTCTTAAGTGGCTCCATGGGGTCCCAAAATTGACCTAAGGATTCCTATGGTCAGCCATGACTCATAAAATAAGGTTAGGACAAATGTTAAGGTAATTTTTTATTATTATAATATTCCTTTTACCTTGAATTACCCTATTTACCTTTAACCGCGGTAAATAAATCAAAAGGTACTATTCACCAAAAATTATTTTCATCTTATTGAACCAAATTTTACTTACTAATAACAAACATGTATCTCAGATTTTTGAAATTCAATTTTTATAAGTGGTAAATTTTCATTTAAATGAAAAAGTCGGATTTTTAACTACTACTTAGTGGTTTCACTATTCATCAAAAATTGAAGCTTTTCAGAAAAATACCAAAAATTCAGCCTAAGCTATATTTGA
The DNA here is from genome assembly GCA_963277665.1 of Viscum album. Taxonomy (NCBI): domain Eukaryota; kingdom Viridiplantae; phylum Streptophyta; class Magnoliopsida; order Santalales; family Viscaceae; genus Viscum; species Viscum album. Next base: position 1,082,634,601 of record OY728132.1, read on the forward strand.
TATTCCAAATTCAAAAATTATGTCTATTTTACCAAATTAAAAACATAGAAGTTAGATTAATTAATTTAAAATTAATTCATGTTGTCAAAACAAATAGCGTGTTTTTAAGAAACAATAACTATCAAAAGATTGAAACTTGTTTATGTATAATTTCAACGTGAAATTAATTCCAATGAACCAAATTGGATTAAATAGTAAAAATATAATCTAATTACACTTCAAAACCAATTTAAAATATAATCTAACCATATAAAAAATTAGATTAAAAGGCAGTTTTGAATTAAAATGCATTATTTCTCACTATTCATAAAAAACGAATATTATTAGAAAAATACCAAACATTTACCCAAAGTAAATTTTGATGTCCTAATTCTAAAAAAGAATTTTATTTTGTCAAATGTAACATATAAAAGTGACCAAAACTAGATTTAAAGAGGGTTCACCATTAAAAGGCGGTAAATCAACCCTTTAAAGTAAATTATGTTTAAAATTAGATTCATTCACATTTTAAGCCTCTAACTTTTATTGGATAAATGTAAAAACATTTAACAAACATATATAATAATTTTTTAGTTAGTTTTATTCATTCCTGCCATTACAACGGCTATGTGTTAACTACCATTTAAAATAATAATATTATATTATTAGTGTGCAATGTAAGATTTCAAAGAAACTCATTGTTGTGTATCGGGTATACCATCAAACATAGTGTCCCCTTTAAAGTAGAATTAATATTTAGTTCACAAATATTAATAAATATAAAAAATGTCATGTTCTTTATTTACCTGGGATGTTACAACAACCCCCTTGAACCCCCCTTGAATAGCCCCTTGAACCCCCCCCCCCCCCCGCACCTTCATGCCCCCCCTGGACAGCCCCCTTGCACCCCCTAGACAACCCCCTTGCACCCCCTAGATAGCCCTTACACCCCCCCTAAATAGCCCCACTGCACCCCCATGCCCCCCTAGACAGACCCCTTGCACCCCCTTGGACACCCCCCTAGACAACCCTTGCACCCTCCTGGACAGGCCCCTTGCACCCCCCTGGACAACCCTTGCACCCCCTGGGCAACCCCCTTGTACCCCCTGGACAGCCCTTGCACCCCCTGGACAGCCCCCCTACACCCCCATGCCCCCCTGGACAGCCCCCTTGCACCCCCCCTAGACAGCGCCCTTGCACCCCCACCCCTGTAGTAGCCCACCCCCCTCCCTACAGCCCCCCCCCCCCCCCCACTAGACAGACCCCCCAGTACACCCTCCACCCCACCTTGCACACCCCCTGCCCCCTACACAGCCCCCTATGAGTCAAAAAAATCTTTGGAGATGCTCGTGGTGTCTCAAATGAGAGAAGAAGGGGTAAGTATTAGAATGGAAAATATAAATGTAATAATGTCAAATAAGCTATATAAGCATAAACTACCACTGTGAGTTTTCGTAGATAACACACCTCTGTTGGAGGGGTTTTATTACAAAACCATGACTTGTTTATCAAATGAAACAATTATTTTAACTAACACTTGATTAAGAATTGAAATTTAATATAAACAAGCAGAATCAAGAAGGCAGTTAAATGCAATTTAAAAAATTCTTGAATTAAAGAGGCTAGGAGAGGGACTCTACCTCAAAGGAGTCAAGCCACGCACAAGAGGACCCTTATATATATGCTCACATGCATAAGCATGGGATATGTTTTGTTTTCGGTTCTCTACATAGCATGAATCCCTATCCTACATACCAATACAAGTAATCAAAATCAACAAATTATCGAAAAGGAAAAGCCATCAGGAAGCCAAAAATAGGGAAATTACTTTGACATTACTGTTTGAATTGATTAAGCATTCTGCGACCAAGGAGAGCAATTTTTCATGTGACATCTCCACCGTGTCAGAGTTCAAATTCAAGTTGTTTCTAAGTAGTAGAACATTGTCTATCACAAATCACAATAAATTAATTAAAATGTAGAAATAGTAACATTTTTACTGTATGCAAGACCAGGCCAACTCGACACCCCCTAGACACCCCCCCCCCACTAGACACCCTTTGGACACCCCCTCCCCCCTAGAGACCCCCCTGGACACCCCCTCCCCCCTAGACACCCCCTGGACACCCCCCATGGACACCCCCTAGACACCCCTTGGACCCTGGACACCCCCTAGACCCCCCCTCCCAACCCCCCCCCCCCCCCCCGACACCCCTGGACACCCACCCCGACACCCCCTGGACCCCCCCCCCCCCCAAACACCCCCTGGACACCCGATTAGAATTATTTTCTTTCGAACGTGAAGTAGTTTGAGATAATTCCACAATACATATGGCCTCACAAATGTGAATCCTGAAAGACACAAAGGTTTTGAAAGGTTTTTGAGGATAACCTGCAAGACACCATGTATTTCAAAGAAATAGAGGGATAGAAATATATGGACACAACCTATCATGTGAAATCATACACATAAGAAATACAGTTCTTATGAAGACATTGAGACAACTACCAGCAGACAATTCTTGATATCTAATAAAGAATCTTTTTGCTTATGAAAAAACATTTGGTGATCCACACATGGGTCACTCAAAGATAGTGAATATATCACATAACCTTGCTTAGATCATGCACTTTTCATAATGCAACAAATAAGAGAGAAAGAAAAAGGTCGCATGCTACCCATAAATTCATGTAAGCATAATTAACATACCTAAAACAAGTTATTAAATAACACATAAAGTAATATAATATATAAACAATTATGTTAATGTTTTGGATTCCATGCATCCCATGCATTAAGTGTACCTAATTAAATTTATTTGATGATTCTTGAAGAAGTGATTCGATATTGTGAAAGTCCTATATTGAATAAAATATTTAAGAACATTATGTTCACCTCTTGCATGCATTTTATTGAGGTCATTACTTTAGATAGAAGTAATCATAGCCTGAGAATTATTTCACTAAGACAATTGGTCATTACATGTTATAAAAATTAATTGATAAAGGTATATAAAAATCTTCAATTATTTTCTAAGATACTTTAAGTGTACACGATCAAATATGAACCTACAATCTCATGGAGGAAGATTAAATATTATCCTATGGTTTATTAAGCCTTCATTAGGTGTTTAGTCTTAACAATTTGTAGAGTTTTAATTTGAAAGAAAAGGAATTACTAAAAAAGAAACCACTAATTCACACCCCCTTCCCCCCTACACCTCCCCCCCCTCCAGACAGCCACCTTGCACCCCCTAGACAGCCCTTTCACCCCCCTGGATAGCCCCCTTACACCCTCATGCCCCCCCTAGACAGCCCTCTTGCACCCCCTTGTACATCCCTTGCACCCCCTGGACACCCCCCCCCCCCCCCCGCACCCCCATGCCCCCTGGACATCCCCATTGCACCCCTCTGGACAGCCCCCTTACACCCCCTTGAACACCTCTGGACAGCCCCTTGTACCCCCCACCACCCCTGAAGTAGTCCCCCCCCCTCCCTACAGCCCCCTGGACAGACACCCCCCTTCCTAGAAAGACCCCCCCCCCCTCCTGGACAAACCCCCCCTCCCTAGATAGACCCCCCAGCACACCCCCACCCCACCTTGCACACCCCCTGCCCCCTACACACCCCCCTCTGAGTTAAAAAAATCTTTGGAGATTCTCGTGGTGTCTCAAATGAGAGAATAAGGGGTAAGGATTAAAATGGAAAACATAAATGAAATAATGTCAAACAAGCTATATAAGCATAAACTACCACTGTGAGTTTTCGCAGATAGTGCACCTCCATTGGATGGGTTTTATTACAAAACCATGACTTGTTTATCAAACAAAACAATTATTTTAACTAACACTTGATCAAGAATTGCAATTTAATATAAAGAAGCATAACTAATAAGGTAGTTAAATTCAATTTAAAAAAATATTGAATTAAAGAGGCTAGGAGAGGGACTCTACCTCAAAAAAGTCAAGCCACACACAAGAGGATCCTTATATATATGCTCACATGCATAAGCATGGGCTATGTTTTTTTATGGTTCTTTGTATAGCACGAATCCCTATCCTACATACCAATACAAGTAATCAAAATCAAAAAATGATCGAAAAGGAAAATCCATCAGGAAGCCAAAAATAGGGAAATTACTTTGACATTACTGTTTGAATCTATTAAGTGTTCTGCAACCAAGGAGAGCAATTTTTCCTATGACGTCTCCACCGTGTCAGAGTTTAAATTCAATTTGTTTCTTAGTATTAGAACTTTTCCTATCACAAATCACAATAAATTAATTAAAATATAGAAATGGTAACATTTTCACCGTACGCAAGACCAGGCCAACTCGACACCCCCTATACACCCCCTGGACACCCCCTGCCCCCTGGACACCCCCTAGACACCCCATGGACACCCCCTGGACACCTCCCTGGACCCTTAAACCCCCCCCCCCCCACACACACACACACACCCACCCCTTTCAGTATCCCCCCTGGACATTTACAGTACCTAACCTGAAGATCCTTGGTGAAAATTGTTGGAGGAATAAGCTGAGGAAATTATGGGTTCACAATTTATTTTTTTACATTGCATGTAACAAATAGGAAAAGAACAATATAGTTTAGATTGTAATAGAATTGAATATTTAGAAACCAAAAAAAACAATTTATCATAGGATTTCCATGAAACACCAATAAAATAATATTCATGTGAATCAACTAATTCATAGAAATCGTGGAATAGAAAATCAATGGAACTGGTTTTTGTTATGATACACTACAGATTCTATGAAATCCATGAATTAAGATGAAGTTATGGAATTTTAAATAATTATCATCATCACATGTCCTTTAAGGATTCTAAGGTGACACATAATACCATATCCACCCAATTAATAACACACCCACTCAGGTTTGGTAAGTCATTGGGGCACCCAATGGGACCCCCTAGTTCATTACATAGGAGAGGCACCCTACTAGGGGTCCTTAAGTCATAATAGGTAACTTGGAAAAAACATATCTCAGAGAGGATTCCATGTTCCTCAGCATAGTCATATATATAACACAACCTATAGTATTATATCAGTTTCTAGATACATTCATTTCTTATCCTCATACACTTTTTTTATACAATTATATTATATCCATTTTCAATTCATATTAAACCTATTTCATTCAAAAATATTCATATTTTTCAAATAAATAAATATGATGAAGGTATGCATATAACGTGTCATTTTTTATAAACAAAATATGAAGGTACAGGATTCAAAAGTGCATAACTGGGGATCAACTATCCTACCATGATATAGACCAATGTCCATAAGATCGAATATTTCACACTCAGGAATAAACTTGAAATCATAAATTCTGCAAGCATGGTGTATGCCAAGTCAATTTGATTAAAAAAACAAATGGTTACTAATGTCTTGCAAAAAATGGTATAAAATAACCATTACCTCCTGAATTTTATATTCACGTCAATCCTGGTTGCAATTCATGGAAGAAAATCAATTTCATCGGCTATTTTTCTTGTTGGTTCTCTACATATCATGCATTCCTATCCTGCATACCAATATAAGTCATGAAAAATGTATCAAACTATGTCATACTGCACTTAAGGTTTGACCACAACATGGTCTAAATCACCAAACTATTTTTGAACTTTTAGTTCACATATTCAAAATTTTATTATAAAATTTCTGTATAAAATGTGGGGATATACCAAAAATATTAGTCCAAAAAATTGGATTAGATACCCTAAGAGGGGGTGAATCAGTGTTTGGATAACATTCAATGTTCTTCCTGTCCTGACAGATCTTGACCTATTAATTATTAGGGTCACTTTTTTTCTATTAAGTATTTGTATTGAATTTGTTAGTTGACCATACATTTATATCAATTTGTCTTTTTATTATCATTACCATCATCTTCTTATGATTATTCACATAGTTTAAACAAAATAAATCACAAGAAAACATGAGTTTTTACTTGGTTTACCTCTACAGGCTAGTGTAAGTTGCATGCAATACACACTGTATTGGTGCGCCAAAATTAGTAAGATTACTTTTATTGAATTAGTACATTTCATTACTTCCTAGGATCACTACATTATAATATTTTGTGGTAGAAGAACCATCTCCCTAGTATCACCTCCATCATTATTACATCTTATGATCACAACATCAAAATGAAAAAATTTAGCCTACGGGCTAATAAAATGTCACCTACTATTTGTTGGGTTGTAAAAAATATGTATTAGTTCTATTTAAAATCTATTTTATCCTTCACAGGTTCACTATAAACATCTCAATGTGTATATTATTTTCATGATATTTCATTGAATCCCCTTCATCTTTGGCATGATCTTCAGGAGATTCCAAGTCTTCCTCTTTGAAGAATAATTCTGAAAATCCTCTATCTTTCCAAAATAACACTGGAATGTCTTCAAATTGCTGGTATGGAGAAGCTTTCCCAATTTTTTCAAAAACATAGATGTGGCTATGAATTTCCTTATATTATTACTTTATTAGTAAATATCCTCTTTCGATATTAGGAATGATGTTTATATTATAGGACTTTATGGGGAAAATCCCTCTATTTTCTTCTTTAAATAGGTATATCAATAAAGGATTTTCTTTTATTCTTTAGGTATTTTCATTAGTTTTAGAAAAAATCAATTTCTATCTATAAAAAATATTTAGTGGCATAAATCTACTCAATTATCTTTTGGCTTATTCTATTCTAATAGTCACATCAAAATATCACAGAACAAATTCCCACATTTAATATATATAACCACTCTTTCATGGTTAAATATTTTTTCATATTTGAAAATTTGGAAACCCTAAGATACTCTCCTTAAAAATCCACAATCACCAATGAATTAAAATATTTTTGTACATGAAAATATAGAATCTCACATGTATCATTTTTATTCTCTTTGATTCTTTATCATTTCGATAATATGATTTATAGAAATCCTTGTGTCAGTAGCACTAAGATGGCATCCATGATTTTTTTACTCTTTTTTATAAAAGTAGTGACATGAATTGGTCACCCAATTCATGACCCAAAGGAATTTATTAAAATCAAGGATTACAGTACAAACACGAGGTGTAAATAGATTACAGCAACAGGGGATTGAGGAAAATACAAACTGATATTGCCAAGAAAAACAAAAAAAATCATGAAATGTGACCAAAATTTCATTATAGATATTTCAAAGACTTTATCCATGAAGGGAAGTGGATGTGAAATCCAAAACATTCTACAAAGAAACTACATCAGCTCACCCCAAGTCCAGCAGGATTGTGCCAAAACATGAAATGCACTCATCATAACAAAATCAAAAATCCATCCAAGATCCTCTAGATATAACATAAAACTAAATGAAGTCGGATGAAGATTATCCATAGTTGAAGTCCATTAGTTACATATAATATCCGCTTCAAGAGAAGGAATCCCAAAAAACACATAGGCAATAAAAGAAAAATACAGCAAGCTGATATGCAGCATCACCAGCAAAGAATTCAGCAAACATCAACTCCTCATCAAATCTGTCTCTATACAGTTTCATCGTAAAGGAAACCACCAATTCTCCACATTGAAAATTTTTCCAAAAACATTCTCTAAAAAGGAAATTCACTGCTCTAGAAATAAAAGATCCTAAAACACATCACAAACAACCTCAAAAGACCTCCAAAAAACCATAAACTTCAACCGAGGAAGAAGAAAAAACAAGTATAGGGAAACACATGGTCAACAAGAAATCACAGAAATCTTTTAAAAAACCAATAGAACACAACATTCAGATTCTGGAAAAAAACCTTAGAGAGTGAAACCACCAACTACCACCCTAGGAATAGTGCACACACCAACCATACAATCACCAAAAAAACTGAAAATCCAAACATCCTTCACATTTGAAGAACTGAGAGAATAACTATAAGAATTAGACCAAGGACCTACAAAGACAATAAGTACTCACCCAAAGAGAAACAGAGCTGCAGCCTCATGCATCAAACCAAGGAGTCTATAAAACTTCTTAAGGAGAATAGAAGTCCTTTCCATGGAATGTATTTGAAATTAAAATCTTGATGTTGCTTGAATTATTCCACCATCTTTATGAACATAATCTTTATGATTTTTAGGTGAGTATCTGTAGAGATTTCACCAATTATGTATCTTTTCAAAAATGTTTCATCTTTCTCTTCCTTCTAATATTCTAATTAATCACTCAAATCATCATTATATTGATATTCATACTACACTATGGGGTCTTCCTCTTCAATATTTGTAGTATCATTTATGTTTCTTTCATTAGGGGATGTTTTTGGATGCTCAGTAACCATTTTCTATGGTGGAATCACATTTTTTCTTTCCGAGAGGCCCCTAAGGATCTAGTGACAATTGTTCTCTGGAAGTTAGAGTAATATTTATGTCTCTGAGTCTTTTTTTTATTGAAGTAATGTATCCATCTGAATTAATCATTGGTTTTTTTCCTTTCCTTTCACACGACTTTAAATAGTCTTCCGCAATCATATAAGCTTGCTCATAATCATCATTTGTGGGTTCACTAGAATCAGAGTGGGTGTTCATATCCCCCTCATGTAAGGATTATGAGACATATGTGACAGCAGGTTTCTCAAGCTTGTTGGGTAACACCTTATCCTTCTCAAGAGGATGAGAACTCTGAGCATTTTCCACCACTTTAGATAATTCATTGGTAGGGGGTGAGATTTAGATGGTCCAATCATGATCTGATCAAAATCCTTCTTAAAAGTGTCTCTATAATGTTCAGTATAAGCATTGGTCATCCCCTCTGATGTCATTTTTCAACCCAAATTGAGTTAAATCTTGTGAGGGGGTGTTTATAATTATATTTTCTTCCGTAAAGCTTTGCAGAATGTCCAGTTTTAAGACAATCAGTGTAGTATTCTGAAAGATGTTCAAAGAAAACCTCTTGGAGTAATCCAGTGTCACCATTTTGTATTCGAATGTGGGATGGAAGGAACTATGAAATGTCTATTTCTATACATATTCTAGAAACAGAGGGTTGAGAGAGGCTTCTAGTAGCAGAATCTAACTTGAGGGGTTTCCCAATAAGACTAGAAATTGAAAAAATAACTTCTTGGTTAAATAATTTTAGCGGCAGACTAGGAAACCCTAACTAAATAGGGGCAATATGAGGCTCAAACTATGACTAAAAGAGAAATAGCATGGTGATATTTCCATGAGTTTTTTAGATTCGAACATAAATCAGTTCATGTATGTACCACTGGATTGAATTCAAATACACGGGAACTCTTGAACAAGAGGATGAATACATTCAAGATGGTTCAATTTTTATTAGTAGGTCACATATATCTGAGATTTAAAATGATGGATGAATAGTTTCAAGCTACTCTTGAACCCAAAATTGGATTGTCTCTTGGATGCGCATCAATTAATAAAACCCTACATCCCTTAACAACCCAATCAAGTCATAATGGAATTTTTCCTCACCTACTACCTCTCATGATTCCCTATAGGGAAGAGTCTAAGAACCTCCTTTTACCATACATTTCGATATGTGATTATACCTTCACATGAATATGTTCCTCCACACATAGGTTTTCTGCCAATTCGGTGATTGATATTGGCCACCAGCTTGTCTTAGAGGTTGTACAGCTACTAGATTCAAGTGTAGTGCCCCCATTTTTTAAAAAACCCTAATCTTAATATATATCCATAACTCTAGTACAAATCATGAGTAGAATTATGGTATCACCTTTACACACATATATTTTTCCACAACAATAATATTAATAACTACGTCAACTTCAATACTATAGATTGAATGAATCCATAATAATACTACAAGAATCAATAACAAATCCAATTTTTATATTGTAAAAAAATCCAATTATCACATTTTGTCAACCATTCCACTCTAAACTCTCAGGGGTTCATCTATCTCCCCATTGGATTTATAAGAAAATATCCCCTAGAATCCAACTCCATTTTCCCTCTCCCCCTAATTCTGAATGAAATTCATTGTATTATTCCATGCACTTCTACTCCACCTTGACTTCTAAATTCCATGTGAAAATATCTATTTTTACTTGAAATCCCCCCATGTCAACAGATTCTTTTCATCATTCCATTATACCAATTATAAATATCTTCATGTTGATTTTTCAAATACATAATTATTTACTAATAAAACTATTAAAATAAATTTTTAAAAAATATTTTCATCAATATATTAAGAAATATACTTGGAGGAATAAACAATTAAAAGATGAGTTGTCAAAAAATTCACTATTCCTACTATGGAAGAGCTTAGTGTAGGAAACAAGAGTCTTAGCTAACACATACATGGTTTTCTATGTAACACACTATGTCCAATAAATTCATAGCATCCTTTATGTTTCAATTTATAGACTCATATTATTATCTAAATTCACATCAAGCTTATTGGCACAAAAAAATTAAATCAAAAAGTGTGAATGATATATCATTTTAGACATTAGTTATGCAACTTGTTAAATTCAACAAGATAATTTTATTTATATTCAATGTAATTTGGGGTCTCATAGACTCCTTTAATTATATATAATACTTAAACAACCTTTTTAACTTCAACTCCAATTCCCTCTTGATTACAACATTGTTTATTTTAAATGTTTTTCATTTTTGGGGACACAATTTATTGAGTATCTCCTTTTTTTAATATCATTTAATAACCAAAAATATGAAATAACTGATACAATATATTAGAATATGGATATGTATACTCAAGATATATCCCTAATATAGCCTTAGTAGATTATCTTCATTTAGTGGATTCATTCCACATTCTACATAACATAAAACAACTTTTTATATGTATAAATCATCGTGATAAAACATATTAAATCATATTTGTCATCTACCATCATATTTCACCCAGACTAGTAATTTCATTATCAATTATAGTAAGACAACATATACCATTCATACAGCTTCAATACTAATACTAAAATATACCTTAAATACCTTAAATATCACTTTCTACATGAAATTTTTAGCTTAATGTTTAATCTGATTCCATCTTTATTTTATGTTATTTTGAGCATAATTACCCCAAGGATTATGTATCCCCCTGAGTCCTAAACCTCTTTAGACTTTTTAGTATCATTTAATGTTTAAGGGGTGGGGGTACCTTCTATATTTTTCATTTTTATGAGGATATTCATTCATCAAGGAACACTAATTTCCCTTTATCATTCACATTGGAGTCTACCTTTAGGTCTTAAATAGTTTAAATATAATCAAATTACTTTTGAACTATTTTAGGATTATTCTCTCATACTCAATGCAATTCAAAACCTTATATACCATGGGATCTTTTACCAAAATGTATTTCTCCTTTTAAAATAGGAAGGAATTTCTCTCTCCAAAAATTTTACCTAAATTGATTTTCCTTATACAAATTATTATATTCCTTAACACTAAACATTCCTTCAGAGGACTCTTCCACACGGGACTTACCTATTTTTGTAATATATGAATTATTCCCATTCTTCCAAGAACTTTTTTTGTCTCTCTAAGAGGTATGGCATTTAGAGCCTGTTTTGGAGCTTGTCTTCTTGCCAGTTTTAGTATATAAGTGTTCCATGTGATGGTTCTGAAATATTTTATATAATGGGAATGATTTATCATTGTGTTCATATTGATATACTCTTTCAATTACAGTAGAAGTATCAAAAACAATAAACTTGAGGAATGGATGGTATTGTATGAAAAAATGGAATGATGTCCATACCTAGTATGTTGTGGTTAACATCCTTATTTTAAAAAAATTCTACCTTTACAAAATTAAATATATTCTAAAGCCTCAAAACAAAAACCTAAAATATTTCCATTAATTCCACAAAAATAACACATATTTTCATACCTTCTTCTGGGTATCTTCAAGTTATCATTTCCTACCCACCACATAAATGATTTCACAATCTTTCCACTAAGAATATATGCAATGAATATGAAATTGAACTAGATAATTTGAAGAGAATCAATATTAAGGGACATAGATGTGGTTTTCCAATTAAGTGATACATCATGGAGATGGACTATATATACCATCAAGTAAATTCACCTAACAATAGGGGACTTATCAACCATCAATATTATATTCTACTCATTTGGCTAACCCATGTCACATAAAATTAGATTATCTAACCCTCAAGGATCAGTACTATCATTAATACCTTCCATTGTTTTTTCAAAAACTAATATTTCATGTGAGATAACCCAAGAATGATCATGATGGATAACAATATAAAACACATGAGAAAATCCATATTTTAATCTACCCTATGCCTCCACATGATTGTATTCCAAGGAGAATATTCTATCAATAATCCCTGACTTAATCAATTCCTTTTCTTCCTGGAATCAATCATTGTATGAGAGGTGACAATTAATTCATCCCAAGAGGAATCCATACCTTGAGTGGGTAGATATAAATCCTTCATAGATGGATTTTACGAACCCCATATTACCTATATTCAAGAATAAGGGAGATATAAATAACCATTAAATGAAATTAAAATCACAGTATAACCTTAAAATCATATCATTGATGAAAGAATATGGTATAAATATCACGGAGGGATGTGTTGATTGGAAGTGTCGGAGAGGAGGTCACCACGATGACATAGGTCGTCGGGGAGGAGGGTGTCGCGGTGAGAGAGGTCTCTGGGGAGGAGGGTGTCACTGTGAGAGAGGTCGTTGGGGAGGAGGGCGTCGCGGTGAGAGAGTTCGTCGGGGAGGAGGGCGTCATGGTGAGAAGAGGTTAGGGAGGAGAAGTCTTCGGGGAGGAGGGCGTCGCGGTGAGGAGAGATCAGGGATGAGAAGTCGTTGGGGAGGAGAAGTTGTCATGGAGGAGCACTACGAGGTGAGTAGAGGATCGGGGGAGGATGAGGTCGATACAAAATTAGGTAAAAAATTGATGGACGTGGTATAGTCATGGTGGTTTAATTAAACCATGGAAATTAGAAATCTATATCCATGGACCAATAAAACTATGGGTATAGGTCCATGGATATAGCCTAAATTTCTAGTAGTGCAGGGGGCATGAGGGTGCAGGGGGTGTTCAAGGGGGTGCAAGGGGGCTGTCCAGGGGGGGCATGGGGTGCAGGGGGTGTTCAAGGGGGTGCAAGGGGTGGCATGGGGGTGCAGGGGGGGACTGAATTTATTTTTTTATACCATATAAATAATATCTCCATGGTTTTAACTGTGGTAGTAGGGGACTATTTCCATGGTTTTAACCATGGAAGTAGGCCTTACCTACTGCCACGATGATAGTAGCCATGGATTTCTGAAATCGTGGCCATAGGCTATTGTCATGATTTTTAGGCATACGGCCATGGTTTGGAACCATGGACGTAGGTGAATTTTCTAGTTTTGTTGATGTATTTCATGGTCTGTACTCAACCTGACATTACTTGTGCGGTGGGAGTTGTGAACAGGTACATGGATAACACTGTAAAGCAACATTGAGAAGCTGTGAAGTTGATACTGAGGTGTCTAAAAGGAAGCATGAAAGTATTTATGTGCTTTAGAAAAGGAAAGTCATTGTAGGGATATGTGGATGTCAACCTTGAAGGTGATATTGACTGCAAGAGTGGTACCATGAGTTATGTATTTACTTATGGAGTAACTTCAATAAGTTTGATATCACAATTATATAAGGTGGTGGTATTATCCACCATAGAGGCAGAATAAATTATTGTAACAGAAGCTGGAAATTAGATGTTTTAGATAAAGAACTTATTTGATGATATGGGTAGAAAGATAGAGGAAAATGTATTGTACTATGATAGTTAGAGTGTTATAAAACTTTCAAAGAACCCAGTATTTCATTCCTGGATGAAGCACATTCAGTTGAAGTGCCATTTTTCAGAGGCTTGATACAGGATGGGTTGCTGAAACTGTAAAAGATTCATGTAACTAACAATATAGTAGAAATGTTGAAAAATACAATGGTAATACAGAATTTGAGGCACTATTTTACCTCTGATGGTCTCCACTGATTAATAGAGGATGATAGGTGGAATATGGGAGAACACTTTGGGAGTAAAAAAGGGGAAAAACTGGTACTTCATGAATCGTCATCTTAATATTAAAGTTGTGAATGGAAAGAACACATTGATGAGTGAATAGGAGAAGATCATATTAAGTAATTTTTCTAAGTCAGTTGCATCGAATCAGGTCAATTTAGCAGATCATGCTCCATGTGGGAGATTGTTGGATTGGTGTAGCCTCAATTCGTTTAGATGATGTTGGGTTGAATGCTAGCGGCCCATACTGAAAACCAAGATGCAACTCTTGCGGTTGGATCTCCGTGATGAGATTGTTGGGGGTTTCAGGGGGCAACGTGCCCCTGCTCATGTGGTTTAGGGGATGAAGGCACCCTTCTCAAAATTTTGGGGACTGTAGAAACTCTGACTGACTGTAGTAGAGTGGACCAGACAACACTAATAGGGCACTGTAGCAGTGTGAACTTTAACATGGAACTATAGTATGGATGACCAGAGACACCGATAGGGAACTATAATAGTATGAACATTGAAGACAGTGGTACTATAGCTTCGCATACTTCCAGCCACCAGACACTATAGCAACTTAAACTTAGGTGGTTTCATCACTATAGCATAGTGGAATTTCTGTGTAGTTGGTGGAACAGTCTATCATCTTTTTTATTATCTCATTTTGAGATAGGGTTTTTTGTGCTTGGAACTCTGAAAACTCTCTGTAATTGTACTCCCGATTATAGTGATATTTATGCATCTCCATGGACGTAGGGATTATTCCCGAATCACATAAATCGTTGTGTTTGTATTCTTCTTATTCTTATTCTTATTCTTTTGTTTCTGTCTTTTATTCATCTACAAACCTCTGTCATGTGACTCCCGGTATTTTCACAATAATAATCTATAAGATATGGCTATGCCACTACTCATAGAGTTCCAATGTAGGCACTAGGATGGTCAATTGTATTAACTCATAGTTCTTTGATCTGTTGAGTAAATTCTCATATTATCAGAATCATAACCTTGATTCTCTCAACGTTTTCCTATAAAGTTGTATAAAGATAGCTATGGCTATTTCTTTGCTACCAAATTTAAGTAATTCAGCTCATCATTTACATAATAACTCCCTATTAGTAAGAGGCACCTATAACTATAGTTGACGAGAACCATGTAGACTCGGTTTTGTTCAAATTTAAACAATGAAAGGCGCCCATGACCTAATATTACTTTGAGGGGGTTTTAATATTTTCTACAATTGTAATATTTTTCTATTAATTATTTTTATATGATGTTGTCGCACTCACAACTAAACAAAGCAGGTTTTATGGCCCAATGAAAAAAATTTATACGATGAGTTGGAATGAAAACAAGTGAAAACAAACATGAAATGGAAAGTGTATGAGATGTTTCTCTTATTGAATAAAGAGTATAGAAAGCCCTCTTAGGCCCTTGTAAAGTCTATGGTCATGTCAATTCTCCTCCTTAAGTGTTAAAATGATAACCCCTTACAAGGAGAATAGGTGAGTGTATTTATAGCCCAAAGTGGTGGACTGTTTTCATTCCAAAATCATCCCTCAAGTTGGATCGACCATTTGACTATTTATAAAAACAAATATGTAGATATCTTCTTCTTCAAAGTTGTATATATGAATGTCGAAATTTCACCCTCCAAATTTTGAAGACATTGAAATTTTTTATCCAAAGTTATGGTTATTTTCTTAAATCATGTGATGTTTCCCATTGTTATCCATAATTTTTCAAATATCACAATGTGAATGGATTTTAGGGCAGGAAGATGCCCTAAAATATGAACCATTTCTTCTATAAACTTGGGAACCTAACTATTGAATTTCTACCCACAAAATTATAGCTCAATTAGATATCTATATTGGGAGTAAAGTCAATATTTGTGGGATGTACTCAAATATCATATTGAATTATGGGATGGACTTTCATTCATTGATTGGGTATCTCATTGGTTGAGTTGGGACTTCAAATTTTTATCTAACATTTAAATAGATATCCTCGAACATAACATGTTGTTTCATAAAATTTGGGATTCTGGATTAAGCCCAGAAATTCAATCATCATGGTTGGTCCAGATTTCATTATAGATTCAGTGGGTCTTCCTATGTGGTCTATATAGCCCTTCAAATGGCTGAATTAGCCAAAGCTTCAGTTGAATGATTCATATTAATTTAAATAAGGATACCTAAAAAAAAAAAAATTGGATTAATAGGGAGAGATTTATGATTAAAATAATAAACTGACTTGTATCTGGATTATTTCAAATAATGCTCATAAATTATATTTACTATTAAAATAAGTTCATTTCAAACCAATTATGCAAATTTCCTTGAAAATAAGTAATGGGAGTAGATAAAAAATTATGAATAAGTGAATAAAATAAACTCCCCACACTTAAACTTGTTCATTCCCTCATGTACTTCAAATATAAAAACACAACTAAATCGTATTCACTCACCAACAAATATAAAAAAAAAATTATCCAATAAGGGGGTATAAAATAGTTCACTCCTCCATAATAAATTCCACCAAAAATTGTTACAGTAATAATGTTCCAAAAATAATTCATTTTTCATGCTCAAAATTTAAAATGGAAAATGTAGGCACACAAAACTCGCCCCTCTCAAAATGATGTAAATTTATTCAAGGATGTTCACTCATTCACCAACCAAAAGTGAAATCATAAAGTTTGTAAGATCTTGTAACTTCCATTACCTATCCTAAAGTGAAAAGGAATCAAGTGATCCTTTTTAAGGGTTTTTCAGTGGCTATGGGATGGTAGGAATATAATAGCCAAAGGATGGGAAAAGAGGGATAAAACACAAACATGGAGAAAGAAGTGCACAATTTTTTTTTAAATGAGGAATGGAAGGAAATATAAACATATATTTTCAAGGTCACAAATGTGTGAAGGAATACAAGATAGGTAGAAAATTGGAAAGTGATGAAAAAATGAAATATGTACAAAACACAAAACTTCTCCCAACAACATAAGAAAAGATGGCACAAGTGTTCTTTTTTTCTTCTTTTTTTCTCTTTTTTTTTGAAAGTTGAACTTGGAACAAATATCACACTCATCTCTCAACCCATGTTGGATCTCCTCATGATAATAATTTTAATAGTTATAACAAGATCAATGGTTGAGGAAGAGTGATTTTTTGACCTGCCCAAGACACAACTCATTCTTTTTTTCTTTTTCTTTTTTTATTTTTTCATTTTTTTTTCATTTTTTGAACACTTTTCAATAACATTTGTACAAAATAACATAAACATAAATCCATTCTAAAAACTCACCAAATTATAACCACTCCTCACACTTAAATGGATGATTTCCCTCAAACATATAATGACACATTGACAATCAAAGAAATGGTACCAAAAAAGAAATTAATTCCCCCACGCATAAATTTCAAAAAATTATGCAATGAAAATCCATGTGGATATTGGGTAGGATGAGGTTTAGGTCTTGTAATGTGGATTTCAAAAAATGGTTTTCATATGCTCGAAGGGGCTTTCAGAAGGAGGTTCAATATAAAGGTAATGGGAGGCCGTTTGGCTATTTTGATTCTCATGTGGTTCAAAAAATGTCTCCATCATATTAATGTACACTAAAAAAGGAAATTCGTCTCGAAGGTCCACAAACTCAAGACTCACAATCAGGGGGTGAAAACACAAAATATGAAAAGATGGTCATAAGTGACCATGACATGAAAGATAAAGTTGTTCCTCACAGTTGATAAAGAATCATTTTCCAAATCAAAAATTGACCATTCAGAAATTATTGGACTTGATACAAAATTATTTATCCAAATTTATGATTAAAATACAAAATGTTTGAGAAGAAAACAAGTCTATTGACTCCCAAAATGGTTGGAAAAAATTTCAAAATTTAATGGTGAGTAATTGTGTATTTTTTTTAAATACACTCCCACACAAAAGAGAAAGGGGGAAAAGGTTTAATGAAGAAAGTGGTAAAAAATAAAGGGTGAGAATGGGAGAGGAAGAAGAAGAAAGATACAAAGAGAGAAAGAGAGAAAGAGAAAGAGAAAAAGAGGGATGAGGAAGAGAGGGGAAGGAAGGAAAGAGGTTCCCCCTGGTTTGGATTTGGTAGGTTTCCGTATCCATCCAATAGTGGGGCGGTGGAAGTCGATGTGGTTTCTAGGGAATGTGTCCATACTAGTGGTGCTTTATAAAATGTCCATAACCTATAAGATAATCAAAAAGAAAAACAGTATTCATTTAATGAAAAACTAAAAAGAAATTAAAATTTCATAAAAGTAAAAAAGAAAAGGTGGGTTACCTCCCAAGAAGCACTGCATTTATTTTGTCTACAACTGGACGGTTGCAGTGGACTACCCAAAGTCCAATGATAGCCACTGTATTTTCTCAACTCTAGTGTGCTTCTAGAAAAAAAAATCTTATTTAGGAAGCCCCATTGTTCATTGCATAATTTCTTCCCTCGTTGTTGTACTTGAAATTCAATGGGGGTGGAAAGAGAATGTGGGTATCCTCCCTTTGGTCTTCAACTTGAAAAATGATGCAGTCCATCGAGTGTTGGTTCTCTATGCTTGAAAGTTCAGGAAGATGTTTCAATTCTGATGGTTCATTTATGTGTCGTTTAGAAAATATGAAATCAGGGTATGAGATCTCAGTTGTTTTTCACTCATTTTTTCATCGCTTTCCAATGTAGAGTAATGAGGATCAAAGGGGAAATGAGACTCAAAATATTTTTCAAGATCCTTTATATCAATGTTTTTTACTAAAGAATGGTCAATTTCAACCTCACCAGTGATCATTTTATTAATTAGGGAACAAATCTCACAAATTTCACTCCCATTGCAACAAGATAAGCACATTTGATCAGGATTCACCATACATATAATATAATTTGCATAATCATGGATAAAAAATGATGAATGTTGGATAATCTGATTTGAATCAACAAATCAGAATGATAGTTCATTTTCCTCATTACCTTCCAAGTTGGGGTAGTGGAGATCAAAGTTTAGATGATATTACAAAGAGTTTTCAAGAACCTTTAGATCGATGGAGTTTACACATGAAAGGTCAACATCAACTTCTCCATTTATGAATTCATTAATGAGGATACAAATTTCACAAAATCCTCTATCATTAGAATAATAAGAACATGATGATTTAGGGTTTAAAACACTCTTAGGGGTAATTTTAGAAGCATAGATAGAGAATACATAGTGATTTTCTGGTGGATATCGCATGGCTTGAAAAATATTAAACTTGATCAGTTGGTCACCAAATTCCATGGATAAGATGTCAACATGGACATCAATTTTGGTTCTAGATTTCATGAGTAAAGGTCTTCCTAGAATCAGAGGATATTGGAAAGAAGTTGTCTCATCTTCCATGTCAAGGACATAAAAATCAGATGGGAAGATAAGATCATTGACACAAACAAGTACATCCTTGATTATTCCCTCGGGATTGGCAGTGCTTCGATTGGCTAACTGGATGAAAACACTTGTTTGGTGCAAGGGACCTACACCAAGGTTGGAGAAGATGGATTTGGGCATGAAATTTATCGAGGCTCCTAGGTCTATGAGTATATCATCAAATTCAAAACTCCCTATTTGGAATGGAATAGTAAAGGTATCTGGATCTTTTCACTTCATGGGAATAGACTGTTGGGTTGAAATATTTTCAATTGTCCTGAGTTATCTCTTATACATGAACAATTCCTTAAGAAACTTTGCATACATAGGGATTTGTTTAATGGTTTCTAAGAGGGGAATATTGACTTAAATATGTCTAGGCATGTCAAGTATTTTAGAATCAGGCTCAAAGGGATTCTTAGGCTTAGATATGGATTGAGGAAAATAAATTGAGTTTTTTAGAGGAATAGAAGGAGGTGAGGGAGTGACTTTAGGTTCTTTTTCTGGAATTTTTTATTTTCTTTTTCCAGCTCGATATTCAAAGGATATTTATAGGATTCATCGTGAGGAATGGAAATTTTTTTCCCGATCTAAATGAAATTTCACTTACATTACCCTTAGGATTAGGCAATGGTTGAGTTGGGAGTTGGGAAGAATCGGATTGTTTTTTCTTACATAGGTGGGATGCAAGTTGACCAATTTGGTTTTCAATGTTTTTTAGGCTACAATGGGTGAAAGAGGAAAGATCTTCCACCACACTTTCTAATAGTTTCTTAGAAGAAGAGTCTTATCCCGCATTGGGATATCTTTGATTTTGATTCTTGGGAAATCAATTGTATTAGGTTGGGAATTGGAAAGGATCGCTAGGATAGTGGAATCTAGGAGGAGCATGAGGATGATTTCTCCTTTTTTGTTGAGATACAAATGGATAATTTTGTTGTAAATTACCACCACCATTACAATATTGGAATTGGTTTGGATTTTGAGGAGGGAAGTGAGGGGGTGAGAGACGATATTACCATACCTCAATCTATGGTTATAGGTAGAATAGAAGAGATCGGAGTGGGGTTGGGTGGAATTTATAATAAACCGATCTGATTGTTGAGGGATGGTGTTCTGCTGAGCATATGTTGCATTGAGATCCATTGGACTAGAAGAATTGGATAGATCATCTTGAAGTTGTGGACATGTGTCAGTTGGATGAATAGGTGAGTTGTAGATTCCATAATTTTTTATAGTTCCAAGGAACAAAGATTGTGGAGAAGATGAGGTTAGAGCTTTGGTAGTCACCGCTAGTTGTCGTACAAGACATGTAAGTTCACTCATCCACTCGGTCATCTTGTTAGGATTTATGGATTGATTCTCATGGATTTGTTTGACTTTAGAATGTGCTCGAGTATGGAATTACTACATGTTTTCATTCATGTTTCTTGTAAGATCTCATGCAGTTGTAGGATTTTTGTCAACATGAGAACCACTACTTGCGACATCGATGAGAGTTCACTCCATAACCAATAACCCCTCATAGAAGTATTGGATCAATAATTGGTCAGGAATTTAATGGCGTGGGAAAGTTACCACAAGTTTTTTGAACCTCTCCCGGTACTTGTGGAGTGATTCATTGGGAAATTAACGGATACCACTTATTTATTTTTAGATGAGAGCAGTTCAAGAAATAGGGAATAATTTCTCTAAGAGTTGCTTCATATCATTCCATGTGTTTATGGAATCAATAGGGAGGTAATAGAGCTATGACTTGGTGGAGTCAACTAAGGAGAAAGGGAATACTCAAAGTTTGATTTTTTCTTCAGAAACCCCTTGAGGATTCATGGTAGAGCACACCACTTGGAACTCTTTGAGATGAAGATGTGGATCCTCACCGGCTAGCCCATGGAAATGAGGTAGAAGATGAATCAAACCCAATTTGAGTTTGGAATCAGCCTCAATATTTGGATATTTAATACCAATGGGTTGATAATTCACAGGGTCAGCCCTAGGGAAATCCCCACAACCCTCAGGCTAGAAAAACACACGGGAAGGGAAAAAATACAAATAAAAGGTCTTAAATTTCACCCTTTTACTATAGCTCCCAATGCATTTAAGGGAGAAAATTATGTTGGTCTTGGGCAATGGAATTTACAGGGTCGTTCTTGATAATTCATATCAAGGGAAGCGATTTATTTTAAGGTTTTTTCCCTGATATTTTCCATATTTAGAACAACTAGATGGGTAATGAATGGGTCTTGATTGATTTGATTATCCCTAATGTTCCTCTTAAGTCGGCAAAGTGTTCGCTCAATTTCAGGACCAAACAAATATGATGAATTATTTGGGAGGCTACAGGGAATTCAGAGAAAATTTAAAGGATGGGGAAGGAAGGTTTTTCTTGATGTTTTTTTCAATTTTTTTTATTTTTAGTTTTTTTAATGTTTTTTTTATTTTTTTACAAAAAACAAAAACTATCGACTACTAATTACACCATCACCAACAACAGCATCATTTGAAGCACGGAAGATTGTTTCCTATCAACCATTCAAATGTTTGGTGCTCTGCTAATATGTATAACGACACTAGAGTCAAATCCTCTTTGATTGTATGTTTTTTAGAGTCGTTTTTTAAGATTGATTTGTCTTTTGAATGGGAGATTTGTTTGTAGAACTTAATTAAATTGATTGATGGATGAAGTTTACTTTAACAGTTTTATAAATATTTAGGTGAGTTCATTATTGATAATTTAAGCTTATGATATCCTTGAGATTTGCGTGATATTGCATTAAATTAACACTCACTTCAGAAGACAATTTTGATCGTAATTCCCAAGTGTTGAGGCTTTAATCCAAGATATAACTTAACTATGATTCTAATATCAATAAATACTTGTTTATGATAGTGTATTTATGGTTCCAACAATCCATGAAATCCACACGTTAAACAGAACATTTCATTAATCTGTGACATTTTAAGTTTAACAAACACAATGTTAACCAAAAGAATATTTAATGAGAAAAATCTCTCAATCACTTGACATCTCCAAATTATGACTCACTCCAGTGGATTATTTAATCATACATTTAGATGGTTAGTAATCTAGTTTATGATGTTTATTATGATGACTTAAAAATATAAGAAAAATAATGGGACAAGATAAGAGTAGTATGCCGAACACACACATGAACGATGAATAGAATTAAACACAAACTTTTGATTGAATAAGAAAGTGAAAGAATGGAATGGTTTTCAATTTGATTTAAATAATTTTAAGAACATTAATATTACAAAACAGAGGGTGGATGAGAATTAGAGACTATGATGAAGAAACATGAATTAATATTTAATTGAAATGAAAACAAACTTATACGATTACAATTATAAAAAAAATCAAAAACAAATATGAAATGAAAAGTGGAGGAGAGGTTTCTCTTGTTAAAACATGAGTATGGAAAGTCCTCCTAGGCCCTTGGAAATTCTATGGTCGTGTCAATTCTCTTCCTTAAGTGCTAAAATGTCAACCCCTTGCAAGGAGAAGAGGGAAGTGTATTTATAACCCAAGGTGGTGGACTGTTTGCATTCCAAAAATGTCCCTCAAGTTGGCTCAACCATTTGACTATTTAGATAGCCAAATATGGAGATATCTTCTTCTTCAAAGTTATAGATATGGATTTGGAAAGTTCTCCCTTCAAATTTGGAAGTCATTTTATTTTTTTATCCAAAATTATGGTTTTTTTCTAAAACCATGTGTTGTTGTCCATTGTTATCCAGACTTTTTCAAAGGTTGTAATGTGAATGGATTTTAGGCCAAGAAGATGCCCTCAAATACGAAC
Source organism: Viscum album (assembly GCA_963277665.1). Classification (NCBI taxonomy): domain Eukaryota; kingdom Viridiplantae; phylum Streptophyta; class Magnoliopsida; order Santalales; family Viscaceae; genus Viscum; species Viscum album. The sequence continues at coordinate 1,082,657,886 of OY728132.1, forward strand.
CATTTCTGCTACAAAATCGGGCGCCTAACTCTTGAATTTATACCCACAAAATTAAAGTTAAATTGGATGTCTATATTGGGAGTAAAGTCAATATTTGTGGGTTGTACTCAAATCCTGGATTGAATTGTGGGTTGGACTTTCATGCATTGATTGGCCCCTTATTGGTTGAGTTGGGTCTTCAAGATTTTATCCAATATGTAAATGGATATCCTAGAACATAGTATGGAGCTTAATAAAATTTTATCTTTTGGATTAATCCCATAAATTCAATCCTCATGATCGGTCCAATTTTCATCACATATTCAATGGGTCTTCTTGTGTGGTCTATATGGCCCTTCAAATGGCTGAATTGATCAAATCTCCAGTAGAATTATTTATAGTAATTTGAATAAGGAACCCTACAAAACAAGAATAAAACAATTTGGATCAGTTGGGAGAGAGTTATGATTAAAATAGTAAACTGAATTGAATTTGGATTATTTCGAAAAATGCTCACAAATTATATTTAATATTAAAACATGTGCATTTAACACGAATTAGGTAAATTTCCTTGAAAATCGGTAAGGGTAGTAGATAAAAAATTATGAATAAGTGAATAACATCAATGCACCCACACAAGCTACCTCGTCAATACTTCAATATCATGGTTTTTGTCTTACATCAAAGTACGCAATCAGATTACACACATTGACAATTATATCAATACACATGTTCGTAGATAGTAACAAACAATGACACCTAAAACATGTGGTGTTCTTAATGGCGGGTCTGTCCTCATGATCTCACTTACTCAAGATCACCATGTGCGAACTTCATGAGAAGAACTCTCGATACTTATGAGTCTCCAGCACCTGATGGTTGCACATCATATGTGTCCTATCAATATAATGTCTATGGACTATATTACATATCTTTAAGATTACCGTCATGGAATATCTAGGTACATATTATAGCCATAGAACTGCTATAACCTTTTGATATGACATGTAATCTAAGGATATTACCAAAAATATAGTAGACGTTTAAGTATGTACACTATTTTGGTAAGATAAACACATGTATATATCAAACTGTATATATATAATGATAATCAAAGTACATACATAAGTTGGGTCTCGGGCACCCACTTTTGACACAAATCACGTGAGTTCATATCTTTCGCCTTCCAACCACACGGATCACCTTCTATCACGCACCTATCAAGTGGATCGGCCTCTACCGTGCACCTACATACTGTGTGAGTTAGCGCCCCTCCACCTACCTACCACATGAACCAGTCTTCCCACCGCAAGCTAACTGCATAGACAATCCTACTTTTTGTATCATAACCCTATCTCCCACCGGTGCTTATGTACAGGGTATCTGATCAACCTATAACCCACTTCTACCAAGGTTGAAACCCTGAAAAGACCAACTTAAAGCCTCCTCCAAAACCACAAAATATGCATAATAGGGTTCTTAGGCACACTAAAGTGTACTTCCTGAGTCTGATTGGCCTAGGCGCATGGTGGACGCCCGATTCCACTCGGCGAGGGAGGCATCCAAAGTTGGCGTAAGACCCGCATCTACCCTTCTAGTAATCTGTCTGAGAGCAGGTCTCCATCATCTCTCCCCACCTATCAACAAGTAGGAAGACAAGAGAATGAGGATGGGATTCCTTTTAGGAGTAAGTCCTGATTTTTGACTTCATGGTGGATTTCTTCTCCACCCAATGAGCCATGCCCCCCAAAGGGCAGCCTTATATGTGTAATCCCCAATCAATAATCTATTTTCGTACCTTTCACGACAAAACATCAAACTACGTGGGCTTTGATTTCAGTCAAGCAGGATACGTAAGACACCTCTCAAAGGTTCAAACCTGACATCATCAATCATTCATTATCATCCTCATGGGGCTATAATTCTCGTGAAGCCACGTATGTCCTTCCTCACCAAGTGATATCCCATGTGAGCTTGAACATCCCTTTCATCAGGGCCATATTCTCTGTGAACTCTCCTTATTGGTCCATATTCCCAATGAAACCATCTCCCACCTGGATGGCCATATTCCTTCTAGGTATCACTATATTTCCTTCATTAGTCCATATTCCTGACGAAACCGCATTTCGCTTAGTGGGCCATATTCCTGCTAGCTAAATCAACCTCAAAACTCACAAGGCCATATTCCTTGTGAATCCAACCTAACCTCATTAGGCCACATTCCCTTCAAGGTCGACCAGAAAGTGTCTCTCGTGCATAAGTCTCATACCAACCATTTTTAGGCATCTTCCACTTAGTCGTACTTACCGCATGACGTTAAACTGCATGGATTGGCATTTCTCACATAATTTTAAAAGGTACAACGTGTACCATTAAGTGACACCGAACTAGGTGGGTTCTGATTCCTTTCATAATGATACATAGGAATCCATTTTCATAGGTCTGATCCCGACACCATTAACACTTACTACTTCCATGGATGGCAATAAACTCCAGAGTATTCGACTGTGTGTCTTTAAACCATAGTACCTTAGAATTAAACATCACTAATTAGTAAAGAACAAACATCAAGAACCTCTAATATATATGGATGTTCACATCAATAAATTTTAACAACCAACTTCCGGCACAGGAGTAACCAGTCATGCACTGGGCCTTGTGAAAGACTTACGAACATGAATTAAATCTATAAGAGGGTCCAAGAGTAGGAAAAAATCCTCTCAAAAAGGTGTGATGATTCAAACCTCTCACCCTCTCGACCAACACACATTATAAGGTGTCATTGGTAAAATCTCAGTGACTCTCTGTCTTTGGAAAGTAGGTCCACCCCAACTCAAAACCCAAGTTCCCTGTGGTGTGAACCACATTTCAGAGTTTCCCACCATAAACAGTGATCTAATAAAATCATATGTGATATGAATTTGAATTTTTTTTATCCCATAAATAAAATCATGTGAAATATGATTATGGTGTGTGGTGTTTATGAGCCTTGGAAACCATATATTTTGAGAAAAATATTTTCTAAGAGGTTAAACATTAAACTTAGAGAAGTTCAAAATTAATCAAACAAGGATTTTACAGAAATAGCGAGCTCTGAGATACTGGTTTAATCCTTAGTATCCTAAAGAAGTGTTTGGAATATGTGCTGATAAAGTGAACATACTGGTGTAAAGAGCTACATTATTACTAATTACCAATGATCTCAAAATAAAAGCTTGTATTCTTAGAATTGATTTATATAACATTGAATGTATTCATCGGAGGAAACGGCATGTATTCATTAGTTTTGATCTATCTTTACTCGAAGAATTGAGAATGTATGAGTTTTCCTATACAAGATTGACATGTTTCATGTCTCATGGTTGCACTTGATGTCGTGTATAAAGAGATTATATATTTATACATAATATATAAGATACATTTAGTGTACATTTATATTGAGATTCATGTGTTTGGTGGAGTTTATGTTAGATCCCTTTGTATCTTTAGTGGCATTGACATTTTTCTAGAAGTCACGTTTTGCTTATAATTATGAATTAGGAATTCGTAATCATTGTCGACCCACGTGGTCACACAAAAGGTTGTGCAAATTAGAATTTATTTTGATACAAAATTTTTGTATAAAATTAAGAGTAATTTGACAGCTTATCCAAAATGATTTATAGATATGATGTGATATAAGGTGAAATGTACATAAAGTCTAGAAGACACCAGTACAAGTGAAATATTGAAGGATAGTATATGTACTAAGGGCATATTGTGGCTTACGTTATGAGCCCAACATTATATGCAATATAACTTGGCTATACGATGTGCTCATATCACTAGTTGATCTAAGTATATTGCATAGAGCAATATGGTTATACGGTGAATGACACAAGTAGTGACAGATGCATATAGTTGTATATGATATGTGTGTGATATGTGATATCACATATAACATCTTGATTCTTTTACATTGAGTGTCACACCCCAACCCTGATTTTTCCTTTATTTTGTTATCTTGATGTTGGATCTTTTGGTTGAGATTCAGGTTGAGGTTTAGGTTGAGTTCCTTGGGATAATTTTTGAGTTTTGGAAGTTTCAGGATGTTTTTTGCCCTGTGCATGGTTAGTGTGCATGTTTTGGTAAGAAACTGTGTGTCTGGTGAAGGATGAGGGTGTTTTCAATGCAATTTCTTCTTGCACGGTTTGTCTGGCACGGCCAACGCATGGTTTGGCCCAAACCATGTGAGGCTAAAGAGAAATCGTGTGGCCTATTGGTGGTGTCTGGGATAAGGCGTGTTGCGGAAACGTCAGGAGTCGTAGCAATAGAAACATGTTTACAGATAAAGAAAAAATAGAATAAAACAAAAAAAGGATGAGAATAAGATCTCACGAGACACAGATCTTTACGTGGTTCGGGAATAATCTCTACGTCCACAGAGATGCAGAATTTTACTAGGATTCGGGAGCACAATTATAGAGAGAATATCAAAGTTTCACAACACAGAAACCCTAACTTGAAATGAGCTAATAAATAGGATGAATCATTGTTCCACCAACCGCACAGTAAGTATATTGTGCTATAGTGAATGGTGGCTGGAAGTCCGTACTGCTACAGTGTTGCAGACACCCAAGTCCAAACTGCTAAAGTAGCCGGTGGCAAGAAGTTCGTGGAGCTACAAGACTGTTGTCTCCAAATTCCGATATGCTACAGTAGTTTTACCAAAGTACGCACTACTACAGTTCTCTGACGGTGTCGGTTGGTCAACTCTACTACAGGCGGTCAAAGTTGCTACAATCCCCAAATTTCGGGATGGGGACCTTCGGTATAAGAATCCGACATTATTACATACATAATCTTGAATTTAGTCAAGAAAACACTTCCTTTTACATTGAGTATCTTTTCAAGTTTGGAGCTTTAGTGAATTGGGACATAATACATTCATAACATTACACATTGTTACAGAGTGGATACCATAAAAACAGTTTCCATTTTTTTCAAAGTATAAAACATTAAAACTTAAACATGACTCCTTGACAATTCTTTAACATTTAACATGGATTCCTTCTTTGTATTACACATCCATTAACCTGTGAAAATCATTTAAAAACTTGGGATGAGCACAAAATCTCAGTAAGGGATGAAAAAGAAGGAAAGAGCACATTAGTCCATGAATAGTCGTAACCTATGAAAGCATTTTCAAAAAAACATGTTTGTCACCCATATATATACTTACTTTGTGTAACATGAGATTTACACAAGATCCACACAAAAGTTGAGAACATAAATATAATCATAAAGGTATCTTAGGGCATTACTTACATAATCTTATAACCCTCTCAGCTACCTTATAATTTGTAACCCTCATGGCTACCTTACAATTTGTGTAACCATCGCAGTTACACTTGGAGTAACCATATGGCCGACCTCCAACTTACACATACCCAATGCATTGGAGGGAAATATAGGTTCCACCCTTAATCATAAACAATGCCCAAGAACCATAATATAATCATACAACATGAATAATAGCATAAAAACATTGATTTTGAATTTTGTAAAATATAATTAAAAAAGAGGATTTTAAAAGAAAGGCCCCATATAAATATCATACAATTGAAGAGAGACTTAATAGAGTGGATGGAATATTTATATAAACTGTAATTAGACATATTTAAACATAATATAAACAAAACCCATCACATAATCAATTTTAATACCACATAAATAACGAAGTATAAGGTTAACCCAAAGAATGGAAATCGGGTTAAGAATTCCCTTACAAAAATTCGGCAGCCTAACAGCTATGCAACATGGTTTTAAAAAATATTAAAAATAGAGGGGCCAAGGGTCACCCGTCTAGAAATGAATCATAATATAGAGTATATCAAGAATAAGAAGGAAATAAGAACATGGTATGGAAACTTGAAAGTTACACCACATAAAAGATAACTTGAATGGAAAAAAGAAAGAAATTGAGAATTTTCTTACCATGTAGAGTAACCCTTAGAACTTGAAAGTTGAGACCTTGGGGGGCTTGAGGAAACCTTGGGAGGACTACTAGGAAGGTAAGGAGACCAGATCTTCATTGAGGAGGAATTGGGAATATAAGGCCCCAGCCTTAAACCTTACTTAATCTTGAGTTATTACAAGATTACACATTGAGGATCTTTTCAGGTTTAGAGTTTTAGAGAATTACATCATAACTATTACATCTCAAAAGATTACAAAGTAGAAACTTCTACTAAGTTTCCATAAAATAAAAACTCTTAAAAAGAAACATGTCTAGTTCCATGTTTTAGATAGCATGACATTCCCTTGATCCCATCCTTGACCCAATTCCACATTAAGTCCAGTGAAAAACATTTCAAAAAAACTTGGGGTGAGCATAAAAAGCTCAGTAAGGGATACACAAAGAATGAAAACTGTTAGTTCTTAAAACAACAAGTAAACCATGTATACTTTATCAAAGTAATACCATCACCTTTATGAAGTAGTAAAAACTCTTCACTGAATAAAATATCATTACTTACCCTTTTTTAATCAAAATATTATCATAAAACCCATATAAAGAACACATAACATATAAAGGTAACTTGGGACATAAATATTCTTAATTGGAATAACCATACGGTCAACTTCCACACATATCACTTAATGGAATAGCCATACGGCCAACATCCATACATACTTAATGGAATAGTCATACGGCCGACTTCCATACCCAATGCATTGTAGGTTATAACGTAACCACCCGTCCTGGTATTCACGGCACCACCCGTCATATGGTTTATCACGTAACCACCCGTAATATGTCCAAGTACCATTATAAAATTATAACACATAAAACCAATATAAAGGAATGATAACATTTCCACATTTCAATCACAATATATCATTTAAATATATTGACAAAATAGAATGATTTATCAGAACCATTTTCAATACCAAAATACATAAAAGAGTATATGGTATTTATTTTATTTTAAAAACATTACGACTTGTTGAGGAAGCCAAAGATCAAATAATACTCGCGGCAACGGAAAAGGTCGTTGTCACCGCATACGTTAAAATAAACATTCCTTTTTGTCGTTTAGTAAAACGCTTTGTAGAAAAAGATTCCTTTTGTATAAAAGTAAAAGTCAAAGGAGTTTATACACCGTATAAAAGAAAGTTGTGTATAAAACGAAATATGCCTCAATGAAAGGAGATTGAGACGAAGTCCCTTACAAAGACGGTATCCTTGGTTTAAGAATAAATCAATTACATAATTATGTGTGACAAACGAATACACCAAATATAAGTGGATATTAAGTGTAAAACAATCAGAGGTTATTCACACATATTCATAGAACGACATATTCAAGGAGTATAAGTTTATCCCAAAGAACCAAATTTGGGTTAAGAAGTTCCCTTGCAAAAATTTGACAGCCTAATGGCGTCACTACAAAATTCAGAAAATGAGTTGATGAGAGATAAAAAGGGTATATCATCACATGGAAATAAAATTTAAATCAATATGGATATAGAAGAGCATATCCCAACATAATATTATGTGAATTAAAAGACATAACAAAAGAAGTCTTTTAAAAAGAGGAGGGTGAAAGGTTCCCTTACCGACATGGGTATCTTTCGAAACATACACCCCGTGAAAGAAGGAAAATACAACATTGATGTAAATACTCATAAATGAAAGTATATTACACAATGAGTAAAATAATGGGCAGTACATACACCACTCAAAGGAAATTGTGGAAAATATAGCATAAATCTCACGGGAATAAAAGTGAGATGAAAAATCCCTTACGAAAACTCGGCAGCCTAACGGCGCCACATAAAACTTACAAAAATGGATTGATGAGATCAAATAGGGTATCTCGTCATATTAACATAAATTTTATAGAAATAGGAATATAAAATAACATCCCCCAACATAACAAATAGTATCTTAAAATAAGTGACATAAAGGAGAGTACTTAAAAAGAAAGAGAGAGGTTAGATCTCTTACGAAAATTCAGCAGCCTAACGGCGCCACTCAAAACTTCCAAAATGGATTGATGAGAGAGAATATGGTCTCTCATCATATGAACATAAAAATTACAGTAAGAGTAATATAAAATAACATCCCAATAACAAGAAAGATGATCTTTAAAATAAATGACATAAAAGAGCGTACTTAAAAAGAAAGAAAGGAGTAGGATCCCTTACCACGGGTCCAACTTGACTCGATCGTTATTTAACGTCCTGAATAATAAACTTGAGTTAATTTCTACTTGATTAGGAACCTTTTTCAAGTTCATTATTCCTTTTATATCAATTATTGAAATGTTATAAACATTATGTAATCATTTAAGTTAATAATGTTTGTTTTGTCGATATTTGGTTCTTAAGTCAAAAGTAGACTTCTTACAATTACATGTTGTTCGTGTGGTCAAAGGTTCTTTATATCCAGAATGAAATTCCTGATTTGGATATCATATATATCATATATATCCAGAATATTCATGTATTTATAATATTACATAATCATTTATAGGTAAGAAATGAAATGCACCGTTCATGGAGACGGTAAGCCGTATGTATGCATGAACGCTACTTTCATTTCTATGTCATATTAATGGAATTAAAACTAAATGAGAGATGTGTATATTTTTAATTACAGAATTATATTCATCCTTTATATGTATCATACATCATATATATCCATTATATGTACTTATAATAGTACATTACATTTGAGGATAAGAAATGAAATGCACCGTTCATGGAGACGGTAAGCCGTACGTACGTATGAACGCTACTTTCATTTCTATATCATACTTTAATGGAAAGAAAACAATAATGATATGAAGGTATATTATAATTCCAGTATAACATCATATATAATAACTTTAAATCCATCCTTTATACATCCCACATATGGCATTAATGAATCAAATCACTTTGAGGGGGCGGTAGTCCGTACTTCCTAAAATGAAGATATCGCGTATACCCATAATGGAAGCCATAAAGGTATGCCACAAATGAAAAATACAGAATCTTAAGTAAAACATAAACATATTATATATCATATATAAACATAGTGACATCTTAATGGCCACCTTTGAAGGTGTTGTATGAGTGTTGAACAATCACCGTTTCGTGAGATAGAAATTCGTCATCCACGGAAACAGTATGTTCTTTAACCATTAGATGAAGGTGTGTGTAAGTGTAGCTCGAATACTTATTATAACAACATCCTAGTATATTGAAGATACTGGAATTGTTACAAAAGAAATGAATAAAAAGAGTTCAGGGGGTTGGAGAAGCAAAATAAAACAAAAGAGCACAAGTGAAGACGTTACCTTAAAATTGGGTAACTCCCTTTGGTTTGAACCAAAAGGATTTATTGAAGATCTTCCTGCCTAAGTTAAGGCTTCTAGGATGAGGAGAGGGATGTGGAGAGACAAAATTATTAGAGCTTGTCCGAACCAAAGGTTTGAGAGGTGTGGGTAAGGTGGTAGAGGTGGGGGCCTTTTATAAGAGGAGAGGAGGGGCACTCTTGGTAAAGTATAAAATGTTACTTTATTTTCAAATGGTTTTCAGATTTTAATGGTCCCACATTGATATAATTCGAGGCTAAGGTGATAAGGGTTCGAAATCCACCCATCCAATAGGTTTTGGGCATGTTTAGGGATTAGAATTTACATTATCTTTCTATTTTATTTAAATCCTTTATTAATGAGGTAATCGCTGCATCATCATGATGTTATAAAGAATTTAATTTATTTAATGTCTAAAAATTATAAAAAAAATACTATGATGTAGGAAATATTTTTAGCTTTCCAATGACTATTTATAGTCAAAATTCTGACTTGTATAACCACATGTCAAAATTGTTTTAGTAAAAAAAATCATGTTTGTGACATTTTTATTTTAACTTTAAATAAAAGGCATAAATGTCATTATCAAACCCAAGTGGCTTCATGGGGTACCAAAAATCGACCCATGAGTTGTCTTGGTCGGCCATAACTCATCCAATAGGGTTAGGAGAAGTGTCAATATATTTTCATTTTATTATAATATCATTTTTACCTTAAATCACACTAATTACCTTTAATTACGATTAATAAAACTTAAAAGTTACTTTTCATCAAAAATTATTTTCATCCCATTGAACCACATTTTACTTAACAATTAATATCACTTAAATTGGATTTTTTAAATTCAAATCACATAAGTGGTAAAGTCCCATTTGAATGAAAAATCAAATTTTGTAACCACCACTGTGGTTTCACTATTCATCAAAAATTGATGTTTTTCAGAAAAATACCAAAAATTCACCCTAAGCTATATTTGATATTCCGAATTCAAAAATTATGTCTATTTTACCAAATTCATAACATAGAAGTTGTATTAATTAATTTTATAATTAAATCTCGCTGTTAAAACAAATAGCGTGTTTTTATGAAACAATATCTTTCAAAAGATTGACACTCGTTTATGTCCAATCTTAAAGTGATATTAATTAAAATGGCCACCATTGGATTAAATGGTAAAAATATATTCTATTTACACTTTAAAACCAATTAAAAAGATAATCTAATCATATAAATAAATTAGATTAAAAAGAGGTTTTGAATTAAAATACAACATTTTTCACTATTCATTAAAAATGAACTTTATCAGAAAGATACCAAAAATTTAAACAAAGTAAATTTTGATGTCCCGATTCTAAATAATAATTTTATTTTGTCAAATATAACACATAAAATTGTCAAAAAGTGGATTTAAAAGAGGTTCGCCTTCAAAAGGCGGTTAATCGACCTTTTAAAGAATATTAGAATGTCTACGCTTAAAATTGGATTCATTCGTATTTTTATTCCTCTAACATTTATTGTAAAGAGTAAAAATATTTGACAAACATATATAATAATTTTGTAGGTAGTTCTGTTCATTCACGTCATTACAACGGCTAGGCATTAACTACCATTTAAAATAATATTATTTTATTATTAGAGTGCAACGTAAGATTCCCAAGAAACTCGTTGTTGCGTATTGGGTACGCCATCGAGCATAGCATCCACTTTAAAGTAATATTAATATTTTATTCACAAATATGGATAAATATAAAAATGTCATATTCTTTATTTACCTGGGGTGTTACATCCTTCCCCCCTTTTGGGAATTGTGTCCTCGCAATTTTAAAATTGGGCTTGGAAATATCCTTGAAAGTCCCACATTAGAACAAGAGTCGGTAAAACAATCACTTTAAAATAAAGAAAGATAAGTACAGAGGTTACCCGAGTTAACCCATACTAGGATTCCAAGTTTGAAAATATGGACATGGAGGAAAAAACAAAGGGTCATGTTCTGATGGAGAGTGATAGTAAACATGTCTAGGAGAAAGTTAACCATAAGAAAATTACAAACTTGTGATGGGTTAAACGGTATTCGATTCCCCAGTAGGAAAAGTTAACAGACAACATTTTTGTTTTAAGTTACTCTTTATTGAGAAATTTATTTTTGAGCCTAACTAAATCATAATAAAACATACTTACTTGTCACGTAGACCTCCAACTTTTACTAGATTCCTTAATCAAACTCGTATTTTCTTCAAAAGACGATTATTTAGGAAGACTTGTTTGCATTAAGAGTACTATAATCAATTTCTAGAGAATCACCTAATCCACAAAAGAGAACTATATACTTCTCATGTCTTTAGACTCTAACCAAAACCAAAACCAAAAAGTTTAGTACAAGATCAGATAATCCAGAAAAGGATAACCCTTTATAAAAAGAAAATATATTCTTAATCTCCAAAATTTGTCCAACAAAACCCAAAGTTCAACGAGGACCATTCGATAAACAATTTGTCCATAAAATTCTTCAAAGTAATATAAACTAATATTGAAACCCAAATATTTGAAGGATTTAGTCACATAGTCTTCCAAGTTAAGTCGTAACATTTATCTCCAAAAAAAACATCAGTTGCTCCTAAAGTCTCGCATTGAAAAGTAATTAATCTAATCACATATCCTCCATGATAGGTTAATAAATTTCCATAGATAACCCAAAATCAACTTACTCTTAATTCATAAAATCATCTAACTAAAAATAATCATTCAAACTAATTAGGGACTTCACGTAGTCCAATGGTAGGCGATAAATACCAGTCGCACTTTGGTTGTGGGTTCGATTCCCGCAACTTTGTCCGACGCGACGGGTTGTCACATGGTCTGCGTGTTGTCCTTTTTCCAAAACTACATAATTCTTAAAACATTCCCCAAAACGAGATAAAATCTTCAAAAATAATCATAATATATTTTAACCTCAAGTTTATATCATGCCTTTCATTTTCCATCATAACATATAATAACCCATAATTACCTCAAAAGTAAGGATCATATAAACTCTAATGGTTACCTTTATAATTATTACCCGAACTTCCACATCAATTGGTCATCTCGTACATGATGCATTACAGAACATACCAAGGTTCAAGTGGTTGATCATGACTCCATGATAGTTGGTTGAGGATATACACAAGAGTTCTCATTGCAGCTCCCATATCATTCAGTTGCTCACTCAGAAAACTATCACAGTTTCCTTCACATCCACTGTTACTTTGGTGCCTGCTATATCCAGCCATTTACTAAAACCAAAAAGGTCAGTGTGAGTATATCAACAAAACAATCATGTACTAAAGAGGAAGATAAACACTAAGATATACTTACTCATTCACTTTATCTAAAACTAGGACTGTTTATGAAATCTTAACCATTATGGTCATGTCACTTATGCTTAAAGAATACCCTAACCTCTAAAGTTATCTAAACCGACCTCTGATACCAACTATAAGGCCCCAGCCTTAAACCTTACTTAATCTTGAGTTATTACAAGATTACACATTGAGGATATTTTCAGGTTTAGAGTTTTAGATAATTAGATCATAACTATTACATCTCAAAAGATTACAAAGTAGAAACTTCTACTAAGTTTCCATAAAATAAAAACTCTTAAAAAGAAACATGTCTAGTTCCATGTTTTAGATAGCATGACATTCTCTTGATCCCATCCTTGACCCAATTCCACATTAAGTCCTATGAAAAACATTTCAAAAAAAACTTGGGGTGAGCATAAAAAGCTCAGTAAGAGATACACAAAGAATGAAAACTTTTAGTTCTTAAAACAACAAGTAAACCATGTATACTTTATCAAAGTAATACCTTCACCTTTATGAAGTAGTAGAAACTCTTCACTGAATAAAATATCATTACTTACCCTTTTGTAATCAAAATATTATCATAAAACCTATATAAAGAACACATAACATATAAAGGTAACTTGGGACATAAACATTCTTAAGTGGAATAACCATACGGTCGACTTCCACACATATCACTTAATGGAATAGCCATACGGACAACATCCATACATACTTAATGGAATAGCCATACGGCCGACTTCCATACCCAATGCATTGTAGGTTATAACGTAACCACTCGTCCTGGTATTCACGCCACCACCCGTCATATGGTTTATCACGTAACCACCCGTAATATGTCCAAGTACCATTATAAAATTATAACACATAAAACCAATATAAAGAAATGATAACATTTCCACATTTCAATCACAATATATCATTTAAATATATTTACATAATAGAATGATTTATAAAAACCATTTTCAATACCAAAATACATAAAAGAGTATATGGTATTTATTTTATTTTAAAAACATTACGGCCTGTTGAGGAAGCCAAAGATCAAATAATACTCGCGGCGGTGGAAAAGGTCGTTGTCACCGCGTACGTTAAAAGAAACATTCCTTTTTGTCGTTTAGTAAAACGCTTTGTAGAAAAAGATTCCTTTTGTATAAAAGTAAAAGTCAAAGGGGTTTATACACCGTATAAAAGAAAGTTGTGTATAAAACGAAATATGGCTCAATGAAAGGATATTTAGACGAAGTCCCTTACAAAGACGGTATCCTTGGTTTAAGGATAAATCAATTACATAATTATGTGTGACAAACGAATACGCCAAATATAAGTGGATATTAAGTGTAAAACAATCAGAGGTTATTCACACATATTCATAGAACGGCATATTCAAGGAGTATAAGTTTATCCAAAAGAATCAAATTTGGGTTAAGAAGTTCCCTCGCAAAAATTTGACAGCCTAATGGCGTCACTACAAAATTCAGAAAATGAGTTGATGAGATATAAAAAGGGTATCTCATCACTTGTGGATAAAATTTAAATCAATAAGGGTATAGAAGAACATATCCCAAAATAATAGTATGTGAATTAAAAGACATAACAAAAGAAGTCTTTTAAAAAGAGGAGGGTGAAAGGTTCCCTTACCGACATGGGTATCTTTCGAAACATACACCCCGTGAAAGAAGGATAATACAACATTGATGTAAATACTCATAAATGAAAGTATATTACACAGTGAGTAAAATAATGGGCAGTACATACACCACTCAAAGGAAATTGTGCAAAATGTAGCATAAATCTCACGGGAATAAAAGTGAGATGAAAAATCCCTTACGAAAACTCGGCAGCCTAACGGCGCCACATAAAACTTACAAAAATGGATTGATGAGATCAAATAGGGTATCTCATCATATTAACATAAATTTTATAGAAAGAGGAATATAAAATAACATCCCCCAACATAACAAAGATGATCTTAAAAGAAGTGACATAAAGGAGAGTACTTAAAAAGAAAGAGAGAGGTTAGATCTCTTACGAAAATTCGGCAGCCTAACGGTGCCACTCAAAACTTCCAAAATGGATTGATGAGAGAGAATAGGGTCTCATCATATGAACATAAAAATTACAGTAAGAGTAATATAAAATAGCATCCCAATAACAAGAAAGATGATCTTTAAAAGGAATGACATAAAAGAGCGTACTTAAAAAGAAAGAGAGGAGTAGGATCCCTTACCTCGGGTCTGACTTGACTCGATCGTTCTTTAACGTCCTGAATAATAAACTTGAGTTAATTTCTACTTGATTAAGAACTTTTTTCAAGTTCATTATTCCTTTTATATCAATTATTGAAATGTTATAAACATTATGTAATCATTTAAGTTAATAATGTTTGTTTTGTCGATATTTGGTTCTTAAGTCAAGAGTAGACTTCTTACAATTACATGTTGTTCGTGTGGTCAAAGGTTCTTTATATCCAGAATGAAATTCCTGATTTGGATATCATATATATCATATATATCATATATATCCAGAATATACATGTATTTATAATATTATATAATCATTTAGAGGTAAGAAATGAAATGCACCGTTCATGGAGACGGTAAGCCGTACGTACGCATGAACACTACTTTCATTTCTATGTCATATTAATGGAATTAAAACTAAATGAGAGATGTGTATATTTTTAATTCCAGAATTATATTCATCCTTTAGATGTATCATACATCATATATATCCATTATATGTACTTATAATAGTACATTACATTTGAGGATAAGAAATGAAATGCACCGTTCATGGAGACGGTAAGCCGTACGTACGCATGAACGCTACTTTCATTTCTATCTCATACTTTAATGGAAAGAAAAAAATAATGATATAAAGGTATATTATAATTCCAGTATAAAATCATATATAATAACTTTAAATCCATCCTTTATACATCCCACATATGGCATTAACGAATCAAATCACTTTGAGGGGGCGGTAGTCCGCACTTCCTAAAATGAAGATATCGTGTATATCCATAATGGAAGCCATAAAGGTATGACACAAATGAAAAATACAGAAGCTTCAGTAAAACATAAACATATTATATATCATATATAAACATAGTGACATCTTAATGGCCACCTTTAAAGGTGTTATATGAGTGTTGAACAATCATCATTTCGTGAGGCAGAAATTCGTCATCCACAGAAACAGTATGTTCTTTAACCATTAGATGAAGGTGTGTGTAAGTGTAGATCGAATACTTATTATAACAACATCCTAGTATATTGAAGATATTGGAGTTTTTACAAAAGAAATGAATAAAAAGAGTTCAGGGGGTTGGAGAAGCAAAATAAAACAAAAGAGCACAAGTGAAGACGTTGCCTTAAAATTGGGTAACTCTCTTTGGTTTGAACCAAAAGAATTTCTTGAAAAGCTTCCTGCCTAAGTTAAGGCTTCTAGGATGAGGAGAGAGATGTGGAGAGACAAAATGATCATAGATTGTCCAAACCAAAGGTTTGAGAGGTGTGTGTAAGGTGGTAGAGGTGGGGGGCTTTTATAAGAGAAGAGGAGGGGCACTCTTGGTAAAGTATAAAATGTTACTTTATTTTCAAATGGTTTTCGGATTTTAATGGTCCCACATTGATAGAATTCGATTCTAAGGTGATAAGGGTTCGACATCCACCCATCCAATAGGTTTTGGGCATGTGTAGGGCTTAGAATTTACATTATCTTTCTATTTTATTTAAATCCTTTATTAATGAGGTAATCGCTGCATCATCATGATGTCATAAAGAATTTAATTTATTTAATGTCTAAAAATTATAAAAAAAATACTATGATGTAGGAAATCATTTTAGCTTTACAATGACTATTTGTAGTCAAAATTCTGACTTTTATAACCACATGTCAAAATTGTTTTAGTAAAAAAAGTCATGTTTGTGACATTTTTATTTTAACTTTAAATAAAAGGCATAAATGTTATTATCAAACCCAAGTGGCTTCATGGGGTACCAAAAATCGACCCATGAGTTGTCTTGGTCGGCCATAACTCATCCAATAGGGTTAGGACAAGTTTCAATATATTTTCATTTTATTATAATATCATTTTTACCTTAAATCACACTAATTATCTTTAATCGAGATTAATAAAACTTAAAAGTTACTTTTCATCAAAAATTATTTTCATCCCATTGAACCACATTTTACTTAACAATTAATATCATTTAAATTGGATTTTTGAAATTCAAATCATAGAAGTGGTAAAGTCCCATTTAAACGAAAAATCAAATTTTGTAACCACCACTTTGTGGTTTCACTATTCATCAAAAATTGATGTTTTTTAGAAAAATACCAAAAATTCACCCTAAGCTATATTTGATATTCCGAATTCAAAAATTATGTCTATTTTACCAAATTAATAACATAAAAGTTGCATTAATTAATTTTATAATTAAATCTCGCTGTTAAAACAAATAGCGTGTTTTTATGAAACAATATCTTTCAAAAGATTGACACTTGTTTATGTCCAATCTTAAAGTGATATTAATTACAATGACCACCATTGGATTAAATGGTAAAAATATATTATATTTAAACTTTAAAACCAATTAAAAAGATAATCTAATCATATAAATAAATTAGATTAAAAAGAGGTTTTGAATTAAAATACAACATTTTTCATTATTCATTAAAAAATGAACTTTATCAGAAAGATACCAAAAATTTAAACAAAGTAAATTTTGATGTCCCGATTCTAAATAAGAATTTTATTTTGTCAAATATAACACATAAAATTGTCAAAAAGTGGATTTAAAAGAGGTTCGTCTTCAAAAGGCGGTTAATCGACCATTTAAAGAATATTAGAATGTCTATGCTTAAAATTGGATTCATTCGCATTTTTAATCCTCTAACATTTATTGTAAAGAGTAAAAATATTTGACAAACATATATAATCATTTTGTAGGTAGTTCTGTTCATTCTCGCCATTACAACGGCTAGGCATTAACTACCATTTAAAATAATATTATTTTATTATTAGAGTGCAACGTAAGATTCCCAAGAAACTCGTTGTTGCGTATTGGGTACGCCATCGAGCATAGCATCCCCTTTAAATTAATATTAATATTTTATTCACAAATATGGATAAATATAAAAATGTCATATTCTTTATTTACCTGGGGTGTTACATCCTTCCCCCCTTTTGGGAATTGCGTCCTCGCAATTTTAAAATTGGGCTTGGAAATATCCTTGAAAGTCTCATATCGGAACAAGAGTCGGTAAAACAATCACTTTAAAATAAAGAAAGATAAGTACAGAGGTCACCCGAGTTAACCCATACTAGGATTCCAAGTTTGAAAATATGGACATAGAGGAAAAAACAAAGGGTCGTGTTCTGATGGAGAGTGATAGTAAATATGTCTAGGAGAAAGTTAACCATAAGAAAATCACAAACTTGTGATGGGTTAAACGGTATTCGATTCCCCAGTAGGAAAAGTTAACAGACAACATTTTTGTTTTAAGTTACTCTTCATTGAGGAATTTATTTTTTGAGCCTAACTAAATCATAATGAAACATACTTACTTGTCACGTAGACCTCCAACTTTTACTAGATTCCTTAATAAAACTCATATTTTCTTCAAAAGACGAGTATTTAGGAAGACTTGTTTGCATTAAGAGTACTATAATCAATATCTAGAGAATCGCCTAATCCACAAAAGAGAACTATATACTTCTCATGTATTTAGACTCTAACCAAAACCAAAACCAAAAAGGTTAGTACAAGATCAGATAATCCAGAAAAGGATAACCCTTTATAAAAAGAAAATATATTTTTAATCTCCAAAATTTGTCCAACAAAACCCAAAGTTCAACGAGGACCATTCGATAAAAAATTTGTCCATAAAATTCTTCAAAGTAATCCAAACTAATATTGAAACCCAAATATTTAAAGGATTTAGTCACATAGTCTTCCAAGTTAAGTCGTAACATTTATCTCCAAAAAAAACATCAGTTGCTCCTAAAGTCTCGCATTGAAAAGTAATTAACCTAATCACATATCCTCCATGATAGGTTAATAAATTTCCATAGATAACCCAAAATCAACTTACTCTTAATTCATAAAATCATCTAACTAAAAATAATCATTCAAACTAACCAGGGACTTCACGTAGTCCAGTGGTAGGCGATAAATACCAGTCGCACTTTGGCTGTGGGTTCATTCTCGCAGCTTTGTCCGACGCGACGGGTTGTCACACGGTCTGCGTGTTGTCCTTTTTCCAAAACTACATAATTCTTAAAACATTCCCCAAAACGAGATAAAATCTTCAAAAATAATCATAATATATTTTAACCTCAAGTTTATCTCATTCATTTCAATTTCCATCATAACATATAATAACCCATAATTACCTCAAAAGTAAGGATCATATAAACTCTAATGGTTACCTTTATAATTATTACCTGAACTTCCACATCAATTGGTCATCTCTTACATGATGCATTACAGAACATACCAAGGTTCAAGTGGTTGATCATGACTCCTTGATAGTTGGTTGAGGATATACACAAGAGTTCTCATTGCATCTCCCATATCATTCAGTTGCTCACTCAGAAAACTATCACAGTTTCCTTCACATCCACTATTACTTTGGTGCCTGCTATATCCAGCCATTTACTAAAACCAAAAAGGTCAGTGTGAGTATATCAACAAAACCATCATGTACTAAGAGGAAGATAAACACTAAGATATACTTACTCATTCACTTTATCTAAAACTAGGACTGTTTATGAAATCCTAACCATTATGGTCATGTCACTTATGCTTAAAGAACACCCTAACCTCTAAAGTTATCTAAACCGACCTCTGATACCAACTATAAGGCCCCAGCCTTAAACCTTACTTAATCTTGAGTTATTACAAGATTACACATTGAGGATCTTTTCAGGTTTAGAGTTTTAGAGAATTAGATCATAACTATTACATCTCAAAAGATTACAAAGTAGAAACTTCTACTAAGTTTCCATAAAATAAAAACTCTTAAAAAGAAACATGTCTAGTTCCATGTTTTAGATAGCATGACATTCCCTTGATCTCATCCTTGACCCAATTCCACATTAAGTCCAGTGAAAAACATTTCAAAAAAAACTTGGGGTGAGCATAAAAAGCTCAGTAAGGGATGCACAAAGAATGAAAACTGTTAGTTCTTAAAACAACAAGTAAACCATGTATACTTTATCAAAGTAATACCTTCACCTTTATGAAGTAGTAAAAACTCTTCACTGAATAAAATATCATTACTTACCCTTTTGTAATCAAAATATAATCATAAAACCCATATAAAGAACACATAACCTATAAAGGTAACTTGGGACATAAACATTCTTAAGTGGAATAACCATACGGTCGACTTCCACACATATCACTTAATGGAATAGCCATACGGACAACATCCATACATACTTAATGGAATAGTCATACGGCCGACTTCCATACCCAATGCATTGTAGGTTATAACGTAACCACCCATCCTGGTATTCACGGCACCACCCGTCATATGGTTTATCACGTAACCACCCGTAATATGTCCAAGTACCATTATAAAATTATAACACATAAAACCAATATAAAGAAATGATAACATTTCCACATTTCAATCACAATATATCATTTAAATATATTGACATAATAGAATGATTTATCAAAACCATTTTCAATACCAAAATACATAAAAGAGTATATGGTATTTATTTTATTTTAAAAACATTACGGCTTGTTGAGGAAGCCAAAGATCAAATAATACCCGTGGCGGTGGAAAAGGTCGTTGTCACCGCGTACGTTAAAAGAAACATTCTTTTTTGTCGTTTAGAAAAACGTTTTGTAGAAAAAGATTCCTTTTGTATAAAATTAAAAGTCAAAGGGGTTTATACACCGTATAAAAGAAAGTTTTGTATAAAACGAAATATGCCTCAATGAAAGGAGATTGAGACGAAGTCCCTTACAAAGACGGTATCCTTGGTTTAAGGATAAATCAATTACATAATTATGTATGACAAACGAATACACCAAATATAAGTGGATATTAAGTGTAAAACAATCAGAAGTTATTCACACATATTCATAGAACGTCATATTCAAGGAGTATAAGTTTATCCCAAAGAATCAAATTTGGGTTAAGAAGTTCCCTTGCAAAAATTTGACAGCCAAATGGCGTCACTACAAAATTCAGAAAATGAGTTGATGAGATATAAAAAGGGTATCTCATCACATGTAAATAAAATTTAAATCAATAAGGATATAGAAGAAAATATCCCAACATAATAGTATGTGAATTAAAAGACATAACAAAAGAAGTCTTTTAAAAAGAGGAGGGTGAAAGGTTCTCTTACCGACATGGGTATCTTTCGAAACATACACCCCGTGAAAGAAAGACAATACAACATTGATGTAAATACTCATAAATGAAAGTATATTACACAATGAGGAAAATAATGGGCAGTACATACACCACTCAAATGAAATTGTGGCAAATGTAGCATAAATCTCACGGGAATAAAAGTGAGATGAAAAATCCCTTACGAAAACTCGGCAGCCTAACGGCGCCACATAAAACTTACAAAAATGGATTGATGAGATCAAATAGGGTATCTCATCATATTAACATAAATTTTATAGAAAGAAGAATATAAAAGAACATCCCCCAACATAACAAAGAGGATCTTAAAAGAAGTGACATAAAGGATAGTACTTATAAAAAAAGAGGTTAGATCTCTTACGAAAATTCGGAAGCCTAACAGCGCCACTCAAAACTTCCAAAATGGATTGATGAGAGAGAATAGGGTCTCTCATCATATGAACATAAAAATTACAGTAAGAGTAATATAAAACAACATCTCAATAACAAGAAAGATGATCTTTAAAAGGAATGACATAAAAGAGCGTACTTAAAAAGAAAGAGAGGAGTAGGATCCCTTACCTCGGGTCTGACTTGACTCGATCGTTCTTTAAGGTCCTGAATAATAAACTTGAGTTAATTTCTACTTGATTAAGAACCTTTTTCAAGTTCATTATTCCTTTTATATCAATTATTGAAATGTTATAAACATTATGAAATCATTTATGTTAATAATGTTTGTTTTGTCGATATTTGATTCTTATGTCAAAAGTGGACTTCTTACAATTACATGTTGTTCGTTTGGTCAAAGGTTCTTTATATCCAGAATGAAATTCCTGATTTGGATATCATATATATCATATATATCCAGAATATACATGTATTTATAATATTACATAATCATTTAGAGGTAAGAAATGAAATACATCGTTAATGGAGACGGTAAGTCATACGTACGCATGAACGCTACTTTCATTTATATGTCATATTAATGGAATTAAAACTAAATGAGAGATGTGTATATTTTTAATTCCATAATTACATTCATCCTTTAGATGTATCATACATCATATATATCCATTATATGTAATTATAATAGTACATTACATTTGAGGATAAGAAATGAAATGCACCGTTCATGGAGACGGTAAGCCGTACGTACGCATGAACGCTACTTTCATTTCTATCTCATACTTTAATGGAAAGAAAACAATAATGATATAAAGGTATATTATAATTCCAGTATAAAATCATATATAATAACTTTAAATCCATCTTTTATACATCTCACATATGGCATTAACGAATCAAATCACTTTGAGGAGACGGTAGTCCGCACTTCCTAAAATGAAGATATCGCGTATACCCATAATGGAAGCCATAAAGGTATGCCACAAATGAAAAATACAGAAGCTTAAGTAAAACATAAACATATTATATATCATATATAAACATAGTGACATCTTAATGGCCACCTTTGAAGGTGTTATATAAGTGTTGAACAATCATCGTTTCGTGAGGCAGAAATTCGCCATCCACAGAAACAGTATGTTCTTTAACCATTAGATGAAGGTGTATGTAAGTGTAGCTCGAATACTTATTATAACAACATCCTAGTAAATTAAAGATACTGGAGTTGTTATAAAAGAAATGAATAAAAAGAGTTCAAGGGGTTGGAGAAGCAAAATAAAACAAAAGAGCACAAGCGAAGACGTTACCTTAAAATTGGGTAACTCCTTTTGGTTTGAACCAAAAGAATTTATTGAAGAGCTTCCTACCTAAGTTAAGGCTTCTAGGATGAGGAGAGGGATGTGGAGAGACAAAATGATCAGAGCTTGGCCGAACCAAAGGTTTGAGAGGTGTGGGTAAGGTGGTAGAGGTGGGGGCCTTTTATAAGAGAAGAGGAGGGGCACTCTTGGTAAAGTATAAAATGTTACTTTATTTTCAAATGGTTTTCGGATTTTAATGGTCTCACATTGATATAATTCGATGCTAAGGTGATAAGGGTTCAAAATCCACCCATCCAATAAGTTTTAGGCATGTGTAGGGCTTAGAATTTACATTATCTTTCTATTTTATTTAAATCATTTATTAATGAGGTAATCGCTGCATCATTATGATGTCATAAAGAATTTAATTTATTTAATGTCTAAAAATTATAAAAAAAATACTATGATGTAGGAAATCTTTTTAGCTTTCTAATGACTATTTATAGTCAAAATTCTGACTTGTATAACCACATGTCAAAATTGTTTTAGTAAAAAAAGTCATGTTTGTGACATTTTTATTTTAACTTTAAATAAAAGGTATAAATGTCATTATCAAACCCAAGTGGCTTCATGGGGTACCAAAAATCGACCCATGAGTTGTCTTGGTCGGCCATAACTCATCCAATAGGGTTAGGACAAGTGTCAATATATTTTCATTTTATTATAATATCATTTTTACCTTAAATCACACTAATTACCTTTAATCGCGATTAATAAAACTTAAAAGTTACTTTTCATCAAAACTTATTTTCATCCCATTGAACCACATTTTACTTAACAATTAATATCATTTAAATTGGATTTTTGAAATTCAAATCACAGAAGTGGTAAAGTCCCATTTAAATGAAAAATCAAATTTTGTAACCACCACTTTGTGGTTTCACTATTCATCAAAAATTGATGTTTTTTAGAAAAATACCAAAAATTCACCCTAAGCTATATTTGATATTCCGAATTCAAAAATTATGTCTATTTTACAAAATTCATAACATAGAAGTTGCATTAATTAATTTTATAATTAAATCTCGTTGTTAAAACAAATAGCGTGTTTTTATGAAACAATATCTTTCAAAAGATTGACACTTGTTTATGTCCAATCTTAAAGTGATATTAATTACAATGACCACCATTGGATTAAATGGTAAAAATATATTCTATTTAAACTTTAAAACCAATTAAAAAGATAATCTAATCATATAAATAAATTAGATTAAAAAGAGGTTTTGAATTAAAATACAACATTTTTCATTATTCATTAAAAAATGAACTTTATCAGAAAGATACCAAAAATTTAAACAAAGTAAATTTTGATGTCCCGATTCTAAATAAGAATTTTATTTTGTCAAATATAACACATAAAATTGTCAAAAAGTGGATTTAAAAGAGGTTCGTCTTCAAAAGGCGGTTAATCGACCTTTTAAAGAATATTAGAATGTCTACGCTTAAAATTGGATTTATTCGCATTTTTAATCCTCTAACATTTATTGTAAAGAGTAAAAATATTTGACAAACATATATAATCATTTTTTAGGTAGTTCTGTTCATTCCCGCCATTACAACGGCTAGGCATTAACTACCATTTAAAATAATATTATTTTATTATTAGAGGCAACGTAAGATTCCCAAGAAACTCGTTGTTGCGTATTGGGTACGCCATCGAGCATAGCATCCTCTTTAAAGTAATATTAATATATTATTCACAAATATGGATAAATATAAAAATTTCTTATTCTTTATTTAACTGGGGTGTTACAGGGAATGAAGTTAATGAAGGAATGGGTTAGAATTTATAGAAAAATAGAATATTTTAATAATTTCCAAGGGACACCTCATGAGTGGTATTTGCAAAACCATGGGTTTTCCCATAGTATAAGCCACTTGGGACACCTCACATCTTATTTAACTATACACAAGTCGACCAGATTTATGACATCATTATTACATCATTAATGATTTCATTAACACACCGAAACTAAAAACTGTATTTTTTTACTATTCATCAAAAAATCAATTGTTTCAGAAAAATTCTCAAAATTCACCCTAACCATATCGACGTGTGGAATTCAAAAATGAAGTCCATTTTTTGAAAATAATTTTCTAAATATTTTTAATTTAATTTTTAAATAAAATCATACTTAATTCAAAAATTAATTATTTAAAAACTATAACTGCTTTTATATCACGATGAAAAATTAACCAAGATGTTATTATCTTAATGCCTTAAGAAAATAAAATAATAATAAAATTTAATATTCATTAGGGTCATATTACTATTCATATTACTATTCATAAGGGTATTTTACTATTGACCCAAAAAACAAGTTGGTTCCAATAGATTTTAAATAACATACTGAACACAATTATAGAAGACCATTTTTTCAAAATTCAAAACATATAAGAAATAAAATTATGTTTAAAGACTATTTATAAATATCTACTTTAAGACAAAGTTCCGTGCAATTCTATTTATTTTTAGAAAAACTTGGGGTGTTACATTATCCCTACCTTCTGGAAATTGTGTCCTCGCAATTTTATTTACTTATTAAACAATTGAGGGTACTTTTCCCTCATTGCATTTTCAGACTCTCGTGTTGCTTCTTCAACCATGTGGTTTCTCCACAAAACCTTTACCTGGTGGATTACCTTATTCTGCAATACATGTTCCCTTCGATCAAAAATTTGAACTGGTTTCTCTTCATAAGAAATGTTCTCTTCCAACTGAACTGCTTCTGGGCTCAAGACATATGATAAATCTAGAACATACTTTCTCAACATCGAAACATGAAAAACATTGTGTACCTTAGACAAACTCGGAGGCAAAGCTACGCAGTATGCCACTGTTGCAACTTTCTCCAAGATTTCAAAAGGACTGATGAACCGTGGACTTAGCTTCCCTTTCTTACTGAAATGCATCACACTTTTCCAAGGAGAGATTTTAAGGAAAACATGGTCACCTACCTCGAAAGAGAAGTCTTTCCTTTTGTTATCTGCATAACTTTTCTACCTGCTCTAAGTTGTCCTCATGTGTTGCTGGATCATCCTCACTTTCTCAGCTACTTCTACTGATACTGGCCCCATCAACTTTCTTTCACCGACTTCATCCCAAAACGTTGGAGTCCGACACCACTTCCCATACAAGGCCTCAAAAGGTGTCATCTGAATACTGGAATGAAAACTATTATTATAAGAAAACTCAACTAAAGAAAGATGATGATCCTAACTTCCCTGATAGTCCATTGAACAAGCTCGAAGCATATCCTCCAAAGTTTGAATCGTTCATTCTGACTGCCCATCTGATTGAGGATGAAAAGTTGTATTGAAATTTAACTCTGTTCCTAACGACTTCTGAAGTCCCTTCCAAAAGTTAGAAGTGAACATGGGATCCCAGTTAGATACAATGGAAAAAGGAACTTCATATAACCTGACAATCTCCTTGAGGTACAATCGAGAAAGCTGATCCAAAGACATTGTATCTCAAATATAAAGAAAATGTGCAGACTTTGTTAGCCGATCAACAATAACTCAAATTGCATTGTTACCTCGAGAAGTCTTTGGTACTCCCACCACAAAGTCCATGGATACATTCTCTCATTTCCACTCTAGCACTGGCAAAGGCTGAAGCATCCCCTTCGGAAACTACCGCTCTGCTTTAACCTGTTGACATGTCAAACATTTCATAGTAAAATCAGTAATATCTCTTTTCATTTCATCCCACCAATAATACTCCCGAAGGTCTCTGTACATCTTAGTACTGCCAGGATGAACAAAAAATGGAGAACTGTGAGCTTCACACAACAATTCTTTCTTTAAATGGGAATCACAATGCACACACAACCTTTTACCAAATCTCAAAACACAAACTTTATCAAGATTAAATTCTAGCAACTTACCCATTTTAACCAATTCTACCTTTTTCTGTAACTCGTGGTCTTTTTTCTGTACTTGCTTAATTCTGTCTGACAACGAAGACTGCGCTGAAACCTGAAACAAAGCAAAGGTATCTCCTACACCAACAACTTCTAAGCCAAAATTAATCAAATCATTAATCAATGGATCATGTTCCAAACGTAGCATGGTTAATGGTGCATGATATTTCCGACTTAAGGCATCCGCCACTTTGTTTACTTTTCCAGGATAGTAATTGATCATGCAGTCATAATCCTTTATCAGTTCCAGCCATCTTCTCTGCCTCATGTTTAATTCCTTCTGAGTGAATATATACTTCAGACTTTTATGGTCAGTATATATTTGACATTTGGTTCTATATAAATGATGCCTCCAAATTTTCAAAGTAAAGAAAACAGCTGCCAATTCCAAATCGTGTGTGGGATAATTTAGCTCATGAGGTTTAAGTTGTCGTGAAGCAAAGGCAATTACCTGATCATTCTACATCAAAATACAACCAAGTCCCTTCAAAGAAGCATCACTATAGATAACAAACTCACCATTCCGGGAAGGTAGGGCCAAAACTGAAGCATCCACCAATCTCTTCTTCAGTTCCTAAAAACAAACATCACATTCTTCTGTCCAAACAAATTTAACCCCTTTCCGTGTTAACTTAGTTATCGGGATAGATAACCGTGCAAAGTTCTTAACAAACTGTCGGTAATAACCTGATGACCCAAGAAAACTACGAATCTCTGTAACATTTGTGGGTCTTGGTCATTCATCAACTACTTTTGTTTTGACGAGATCAACTGTTATTATATCCTTATTTATAATGTGCCCAAGAAAAAAAATATGTTGCAACCAAAAATCACACTTGCTGAATTTTCCATGCAGTTTCTTTTCTTTTAAAGTTTGCAAAACAACCCTTAGATATTTTTCATGCTCCTCTTTATTTTTAGAAAATACTAGAATGTCATCAATAAATACAACCACAAACTTATCCAAGAACTCATGAAATACTCTATTCATAAGATTCATGAATACAACAGGTGCATTAGTTAATCCAAACGGTATAACAACAAATTCATAATGCCCATATCTAGTATGAAAGGCTTTCAGGATGTCATCCTCCTTCACTTTCAGCTGATGGTATCTGGATCTCAAGTCAATCTTGGAAAAGTATTGAGCTCCCTAGAGCTGATCAAACAAGTCATCGATATGAGGCAAATGATACTTGTTTTTAATAGTGATGTTATTCAAAGCTCTATAATCAATGAAAAGTCTCATGGAACCATATTTCTTTTTAACAAACAAAACATGAGCTCCCCATGGTGAAGTGTTAGGACGAATGAAGCCTTTGTCAAGCAAATCCTGCAACTGATTTTTTAATTCAAGAAGTTCTATTGGAGTCATACGATATGGGGGTTTTGAAATTGGCTTAGCATCAGGAACTAAGTCAATTGTGAATTCAACTTCTTGATCAGGTATGACACCGGGTAACTCATCAGGAAAAACATCAAGGTATTCATTTACCACTATCACATCATTAATTTGAATAGTTCCCTTATTTTCAACAATATGAGCAAGATAACTTTCATTTCCATCTTTTAATAGTTTCTCAGCTTCCTAATATGTTATCAATTGTATGGGTTCATTCTTGTATACAAACTGAAACTCTTTCTGAAAAACAACTTCTTTAGCTATACAGTCAATCTTAGCATGATAATTAGAAAGTCAATCCATTCCCAGAATAACATCAAACTCGACTAAGGGTAAAACAACAAGGTTTGCAGGTAAAGTATTTCCACATACCACAATCAAAAGATTCTTATAATTCCTCTTTACTATAACATTTCCCCCTGGTGTTTTAACAACAAGTTCGGGTCTCATTTGTTGAGGTGATATTTCCAATTTACTAGAAAATTTCTCAGAGATGAAAGAATGTGTAGACCCCGTATCAAACAAAACTTTAGCAAAATCTGAGTGAACAAAGTACCTGATACAACTTCATTGGATGGTCTGACATCTGCTGACGTAGTCGCAAAGGATCTCACTACACCTTTCTGCTTGTAGTCTGGCTTCTTTGCATCATTCATATCTCTCTTTGGGCAGGCATTTGCATAATGACTCATCTCACCACATTTAAAACACTTTACAGTCTGCTTATCGGGATTAGTCTTCGGATCATTTTCATTGCAATCTCAGGCCATATATCCAAACTTAACACATTTAAAACACTTCCCAGTTTTTCTAAGACATTCCCCAGGGTGCTTCTTGCCACACTTTTCACAAACTGGAAATTGGATTTTCTTACCATCAGATTTCTTTGGTTGATTCTTACCCATTGCTTGTCATCTGGACCTCTTCTTCTCTTTGTTGCCAAAATGCACGTGATCATCAGCAAACTTAATCTCTACCCTCTCAGCACATCGGATAAGTTTCTCATAAATTTTGAATCCACGGGAGGCCAACGCCCTTCGATGTCTTGACTTCAATCCTGAGTAAAAGCGGTTGATTTTTATATCAAGATCCAGAATAAGATTTGGAGCATACTTCGCCAGTCGGGTGAAGTTCGCTTCATACACAGCCACTGAATCTTCATCCTTCTGTTTCAATTCAAGGAATTGCTTCTCCATTCTAAGTCGCACCACCTTAGGAAAATATTTTTCAAGGAAAAGACTTTTAAATTCATCCCACTCTAAGGCATCAAAATCCTCTCTACCCCTGATATTCCTTACCATTGACCACCACTGATCAGTTTTCCCTTCAAACTGCTCGGTTTCAATCCCTACCATTCTGGGCTGTAGTTCCAGAAGGATGTCATTCTGTCGGTGTCTCTCCTCTTCAGCATCCATGTTTCTTCTACGGACAACCATTCTGAACAAACATATCATAGATGAAGCAACACGGTAATCTTTAAATGATAAAACATTTTAAATTAATCATAAAGTAAAAATCATTTACGGTATTCTTTTAACATCATCCTAACCCCTAAAGTTATCTAAATCATCCTCTGATACCAACTATAAGAACCCGACCTTATTACATACATAATCTTGAATTTATTCAAGAAAACGCTTCCTTTTACATTGAGAATCTTTTCAAGTTTAGAGCTTTAGTGAATTGGGACATAATACATTCATAACATTACACATTGTTACAGAGTGGATACCATAAAAATAGTTTCCATTTTTTTCAAAGTATAAAACATTAAAACTTAAACATGACTCTTTGACAATTCTTCAACATTTAACATGGCTTCCTTCTTTGTCTTACACATCCATTAACCGGTGAAAATCATTTAAAAACTTGGGATAAGAACAAAAGTTCAGTAAGGGATGAAAAAGAAGGAAAGAGCGCATTAGTCCATGAATAGTCGTAACCTATGAAAGCATTTTCAAAAAAAACATCCTTGTCACCCATTTATATACTTACTTTGTGTAACATGATATTTACACAAGATCCACACAAAACTTGAGAACATAAATATAATCATAAATGTATCTTAAGGCATTACTTACATAATCTTGTAACCCTTTCGGCTACCTTATAATTTGTAACCCTCACGGCTACCTTACAATTTGTGTAACCATCACAGTTACACTTGGAGTAACCATACGGTCGACCTCCAACTTACACATATCCAATGCATTGGAGGGAAATATAGGTCTCACCCTTCATCATAAACAATCACCAAGAATCATAACATAATCATACAACATGAATAGTAGCATAAAAACATTGCTTTTGAATTTTGTAAAACATAATTTAAAAAGAAGATTTTAAAAGAAAAGCCCCTTATAAATATCATACAATTGAAGAGAGACTTAATAGAGTGGATGAAATATGTATATAAACTGTAATTAGGCATATTTCAACATAATATAAACAAAACTCATCACACAATCAATTTTAATACCACATAAATAACGAAGTAGAAGGTTGACCCAAAGAATGGAAATCAGGTTAAGAATTCCCTTATAAAAATTCGGCAGCCTAACGGCTACGCAACATGGTTTTAAAAAATATTAAAAAGACAGGGGACAAGGGTCACCCATCCAGAAATGAATCATAATATAGAGTAGATCAAGAATAAGAGGGAAATAAGAACATGGTATGGAAACTTGAAAGTTATACCACATAAAAGATAACTTAAATGGAAAAAGAAAGAAATTGAGAATTTTCTTACCTTGTAGAGTAACCCTTAGAATTTGAAGGTTGGGACCTTGGGGGCTTGAGGAAACCTTGGGAGGACTACTAGGAAGGCAAGGAGGCCAGAGATTCGTTAAGGAGGAATTGGGAATGAATTTAATGAAGGAATGGGTTGGTATTTATAGGAAAAGGGAATATTTTAATAATTTACAATGGACACCTCATGAGTGGTATTTGCAAAACCATGGGTTTGCCCATGGTATTTGCCCATGGTATAAGCCACTTGAGACACCTCACATCTTATTTAACTATACACAAATCAACCAGATTTATGACATCATTATTACATCATTAATGATGTCATTAACACACCGAAACTAAAAATTGTATTTTTTTACTATTCACCGAAAAATCGACTGTTTCAGAAAAATTCTCAAAATTCACCCTAACCATTTATCGACGTGTAGAATTCAAAAATGAAGTCCATTTTTTGAAAATAATTTTCTAAATATTTTTAATTTAATTTTTAAATAAAATCACACTTAATTCAAAAATTAATTATTTAAAAACTATAATTGCTTTTATATCACGATGAAAAATTAATCAAGATGTTATTATCTTAATGCCTTAAGAAAATAAAATAATAATAAAATTTACTATTCATTAGGGTCATATTACTATTCATAAGGGTATTTTACTATTCACCAAAAAAACAAGCTAGTTCCAATAGACTCTAAATAACATACTGAACACAATTATAGAAGACCATTTTTCGAAATTCAAAACATATAAGAAATAAAATTATGTTTAAAGGGTATTTATAAATATTTACTTTAAAACAAAGTTTCATGCATTTCTATTTATTTTTAGAAAAACTTGGGGTGTTACATTCATCCCTCAGACCCCCAAAGCAGAGGTGTATTTCCCCCTACAACCCCTCAATGAGCTCACCGCGGAGCTTGACCCATGAGAGTTGTGATCTGGTGTTCAGTATGGGCCGCTAGCATTTGACCCAACATCATCCAAAAGGATCAGGCAACGTCAATCCAACAAAGTGCACGGTTTGCGCATGGTTAGGAGGAACTGTGCAACAAGCGTGCGAGAGCCTCTATAATTTTGACAGAGGTGGTTCA
The DNA here is from genome assembly GCA_963277665.1 of Viscum album. Lineage (NCBI taxonomy): Eukaryota > Viridiplantae > Streptophyta > Magnoliopsida > Santalales > Viscaceae > Viscum > Viscum album. The sequence goes on from OY728132.1 coordinate 1,082,689,883, forward strand.
CGGTTGGAACATGATTTTCCAAACTATGCGGTCAGCCCGTGTGGGTGCCCCTTCTCTCCAGTAGAGTGTGCATGGTTGGCGCACAGTTTGGTAAATCGTGTGACTTGCCCAGGTTCTTAAAAAGTTTGAAATTCATCTTTTTCCCCTCTTGTTTTAATCCCAAATCCACACCTCATCTCCCTCTTGTTCGTGCGGCCCCTTGGGAGTCTTGGGTGGCTTCCTCCTGCCTTTCCCCTTGGATTTGGGTGCTCCTTCAATTTTTGGGTGGATTTCTCCTTGGGTAAGCCTTATCCTCCTTCCAAATCCTTCTTCTCGTTTCTTCTTCTTTCTTGGCTCGATTCATTCTTAGTCGAACCCTAGGGTGAGGGTTGGCTAATGTTGGTCGATTTCTTTAATGTTAGGGTGTGCAGTTTGTTCCTTGGACATTGTTCTTCCTCCTCCTCGGGTATTGTTGCGTCTGCGCATCGTTGAGGTAGGTGTTTTCATCCATTTCCTTTTTGGAACATTCCATTTGATGCTTGAGTGTTTCAAATAAATTTCTAAATGTGTTGTTCATGCTTGTGATGTGTTTGTTTGATGAATTGTAGTGTTTTCATGTTGACAATTTGGTGAAAATGGGTTTTCAAAGGATTTCTTTAAGTGTGTCTCTCTCTCTCTATATATATATATATATATATATATATATATATGCATATAAGGTGTTTGATGAAATGCCAATTGACCTTTTTAAAGGAAATTGGGTATTTTCGAATCGTGTTTGGCCTTAGTTGGATTTCGATGGGAATTGAGCTTGGTGTGTGGTTTATGTGTGTTTTTATTATGGTTTGGTGATTGAGTGTGGATTCTTATGATAGGTTGTGGTGTTACTTGTGTTCCTTTAATTAGAACCTTTGGTACTCTTATGGCTTTCAACAACTGTGTCATTGGATGTGGGCATAACCATATGTGCACGGGGTGTAGATATGGGTAGGCACACACGTGATGATGGCATTCTATAAAAGAAAATGTCCATCTTGAACCGATTTTTAAAATACTTTCTTCCACCCCCCTTACCCCCTTCTGTTCCAACTCACAAATGGTTTTTCTAAAAACCTCCCATGTTCCCTAAATGCTTTCTTGGCTTCTAAGTGGTTTCTTGGTTCCCGAATGCCTTCTAATGTGCTTCAAATTGTGTTATGAAGAACTTGACATGTTTGGTACCTTGAAACATGATTGGTAATCCCCGTGACTTTAAAGGTCGGTTTGGCACCATTTGAGAATGAGTTGGGTTATCACCTTGGTTTGAAAATGGTTTTGAGAAGAAAGGTACTCTAATTGGAAATGGTTTTATAACTGTAAATGTAAAGGCTCGGTTGGCACCTTGTGATGTTTTTGGAAATTGGTTTTAAAAACTCATATGACGTGTAGGCCTGGTTGGCACTTTGAAAGATTCAATGTGTGATGGGCACCCCCAATGTTGTCCTTCCAATGAGAGGCCCTGCATAGTTGGTATCAGAGAATGGGCAAGGCATGTACGACAACAACTACAGGTTATGCCAAGCGTGTGATGACCTCTTCACTCTCATATATACTATTATCATGCGATTCCTAGACGTCATCTAGAGGGTTGAGTGACGATTACTTCATAGTCCCGATTAGATGGATTTGAACCCCCTGGATAAAGGGTAGGTCAGGTGGGTTTTGCCACTAGTGAGACAAGTTTAGAGTAGTCGAGTTGATTATTGACTATGAAGTTGCACCATACGCCAACAGGTGGGTCCGAACTGAGTATGTCCAGGGATTACTTCTGAGGATGTTTAGGAAATGCTCATGATTACATATCTGTATGTTCCTGTTTTATTTGACAACATGATCATCTGTTTATTTAGTATTTGCCTGCTTGCTCTTGTAGTGCTTCTTTACTTTTGATTTTGTTGAATATTCTTTGTTGCTTGTTTTTAGTTTAGATTGTCATTTCTCTTATGCATTGTTTGGGTTATATTTCTATTTGGTTTTTGATCTTTAATAATGGGTCTCAAATGAGAAATTGTTTTAGGATGGAGAGCCATATTTTGTTTTCAAAGTGGGGTTTATGGAAAGTGGTGTTGGTTGTTTTAAAGATAAAAACCCTATTTTCTTAAATGTATTTCAAACTAGCGTTTATTAACTGTTTCAGGGAAAGGACGTGCATGGATTCGGTGGTGTTTACCCACTAAGTTGTTTTATGCTCACACTCTACTTGTGTCGCTCGACATCGGTAAACCCAAGCTGTTTTGCAGGTTCAAGTTTCGTTCAGGTTAGCCTGTGGAGTGAGCTAGTTTATGGATGGTGGTGACCAAGAGGTCATGTGGAGATCGTGTCGGTCCCGACTGATTCCAATTTTGTTTTAGTTCTATTTTGGCTCTGTTGTAGTTGTATCTAGATTTGTTTTGTAGCTGTGTATTCAGAGGATTTATATTGCATGCTCTGTTTTGTTTTATTTATCGATTTATATTGGGCTAAATCGTTTCCGCTTGGTTTATCTTTGATGTATGGCACTAGTTATCAACTCGGGAGGATCAAGAACGCCTCTCGGGCCTTATCGCGGGCTGGCTCGGGTGATCGATTCGGGGTTGACCCGAGTTGGTTCGTGACATTAAGACTATCAAACGATCGGCTGCGATCACAATGAATGTTTAAAGCATTAAACATTCACACATTGTTTTGTCAATGAGTTAATATATTACAAACGATCGAGGAGGGAGAATTACAAAGCTACAAAAAAACAAGCAACACACACATACATAAAGTCGGGGAGACTCGAACTCTTGTCAATGAGTTAATATAATACAAACGATCGAGGAGGAAGAATTACAAAGCTACAAAAAAAAACAAGCAACACACACATACAGGAAGTCAGAAAGACTCAAACTCGAGACCTCCCTAACACCCCACAGGGCCACTACCACTGAGTCAGACCCTGGGGGCAGTCAATGAGTTAATTTAGTTTATGTTACAAATGTTACATAGTCATTATTCACTCAACCATTGCAATCCAAGAGCTACCTATATAAAGGAGTCTAAACTGAGAGGTGTGATGTATGATCTTGTATCATGTTTGAGATTTCATAGTCAATGCTCTCTTCTTTCACCTCCACATTTAAACTAAGATTCTAGTAGGTCGTAAAGTGAACAAGAAATCTTTCACCTCCAAACTACACATATTTGTGTCGAAAATGAAATTTCCATGTACAGTGCAGTGTACCGTGCATCATAACAACTAAGGCGGCTTTTTTGCATCATGTGTCATAAACAGCCATGGCACATAACACATGGAATGTGTGGGTAAAGTGCACAACACAGTACATAAAACCTGTCTAATGCACAAAACATTAATAAACATATGTATATATTACAATGTTAATAGAATGTGTGTGTTCACAAAACATTTAAACACACATATATTAACACACCATATAGATATATATTTATGTTAACAAAACATTTGCATAGATGTGAGTGAAGAGAACATTTAGATATATATTTATGTTAACAAAATATTTATGCTAGGTGAACACACGTGCACAAACATATATACACACATAAATATTATAATACATTAAACATTTTATATATGATATTTTAGCCCAAGCATAGTTTATGTATGCATATTTTATATATGTTATATGTGTATTTTGTGCCCGTAACATAAATAAAATATGGCCCCCACAGGGTGACCCAATGGTTAGAGTTGAGGGTTGTGACTGTCATGTTCATTGTTTGATTCCCACTGGTTGCAGGTTTCGACCGAGGTAATTTCATGTCGTGCGATTTAACGCCTCGACAATATATGGCAGTATGGGGAGGCCAGTTTTACCTAGTCGGGTTGCGGTTAGCATTCGAGACCTGGGACCTGGTACACCCGCAGGGGAACGGGCTATGCTGAGCATTAATTGTATTGTTCGGCTAGGGTTGTTGTACAAAAAAAAACATAAATAAAATATGTAAATGCAATTATATGTCGTGTGTATTTTGTGTCCATCACATATATAAAACATGTAAATGTAATTATAATATTACAAACAATCGGGAAAAAGAGATCTACAAAGCTACAAAGAAACATGCAAACACACACATACAGGAAGTCGGGGAGACTCTAACTCGAAGCCTCCCCAACACCACACAAAACCCTTTGCCACTAGGCTAAGCTCTTGGGCATGTAAATGCAATTATATGTTGTGCATACATATATATATAAACAATTTATATATACTCACATAACATATTTTTAATAAAATATAAATTAACATACATTCATATATGTTTGGTGTTATGTTTGCATCTATTTATTAAAATAGATATAAATATATATAAACATGTGTTCCAAGTTATTTAAACAAAATGCTTTTTCCCAAAAAAAAAGGCACAAATAAATGTTGACATATCAATACTTTTTTATAATTTTGAATTTCTATATGCATTTTGGAAGAAAAAATATTTATATATTCAACTTTTTCATAGTTTACTAACCAAAACTGGGAGAATGACAAGGATCGTTTCGGAAAAATATTATTTGATGATAGGAGAGCCATGGAGTCCTGCTGGTGAATAGTTTCAAATTTTGGATTTGTCGATTAATCCCATAAATTATAATAATAATTTTTTATAATGATATTTAATTATATCATGATTGTAATTGCAATTATTATATGATTTTAAACTTTATTTTCTTTCAACTTCCACTTTCAAAAACACTTCTAACATAACAAACAAGGCATCATAGTTTTTATTGATTTTCTTCTGCGCTTAACTTTATGAAATAGTAATCAATTTCAAAAAAAAAATCTAGAACAAGTTAGACAAATGAGTTTGAAGAAGCCGTTGAGTAGGGATAATTACCAGCTGGATCATGATATTTTGGCATTCTTTAGAGATCTGCAGACCACCAAACCCGCCGATGTTCGCAATAAATGCGCACCCAGTTTGGCAAAACAAGAAGCATCCGTCTTGAGGTGAGGCTGCACCATTTCCCAGATCTTCTTCTTCTGAATCTGTAGGTAATCGAAGGGGAAAACCGTAAGCAAGTTTGGATGGGAGACAAGAAAAAGTCCCTTCCTCATTCCAATTTTAGGCCTTTTGTATGACAAGAAACAACAATGCAGCAGATGAAACAAAGACCCTGTTTGGTTCTACTTCATTAATGGAATAGAATAAAATGAGATTGGATGGAATGAAATCAGGTAAACCATTAGTGTGTGTGGTATGAAAGGAATGAAAAATCATAGATTTCGATAAACCATTTGGTTGAGCAACATAAACATGTAAATAAAATCAAGTTGTTAACCAAAAAACACACATTTGCCCAAAAATAGATATCCCCAATTTGCACCAGAAGAAAGGATCATGGAAATTTCAGAAAGTATTTCTATTGGGGAGCAATATTAGGCATAAATTTTGAATTATCTGTATATATATATATATTACAAATCCACAGTAATGATATACAGACCCAACAAAGTAAAATAACTGATTTAATATTAAAAAAATTGTTTTCCAATACCCTCTTTCTTTTTAGGCCGAAACCAGGGGGTCGAGGGTGTGGGGGTCACTCCCAATTAAGGGAGTTGATTGAGGGAGGATTGTCGGCAACCAACCCAGCTGTACGCAGTGGATGTGCAACACCCATCGTTGAAGCAGCCGGCGGCGTGGAGTTTTTCAAGGGTTGATGAACAAGCTCTCGTCAATCATTGACACTGCTGAATTTTGTCCTCTATAAAACAGGAATCAATCCCATGAATTTGTAATCAGAGAAAAAATCTCTGCTATAACTGTAATCCTTCGATGATTTATCTAGAGAGAAATGTAAGAATTGGCCTCCCTTCTCCTGTGGGCGTAGGCGCCATTGCCGAACCACGTTAAATCTCTTGTTCTTCTATTTTTCCTTCTGTTTTTGTACGATTTCATCACCACAAACCTCCGCTGCCCCAACAAAGTGGTATCAAAGGAATCTGGGACGAAACGACGAAGGTGCAAAGAGATCTTCTAGTGACCGGAAAATTGAAGTTGGTCATAAAAATTTTTTGAGGCCAGATCTGTGAAGAGCTCGACAAGACGATTCCAACGAAGTAAGCAGCGTCAAAAATAAAGCTGAAACAAAACCGGTAAAGCCAGTAAAAGTTTTGGTCAAACCGCAGGTGCTACAGTGCCCCCTTGTTGTGGAAGACAATACAATTCACGCAGGCGGCGACTTACAATGCCCCCTTGCCGTGGAAGACGAGACTATTCACGCAGGCGGCAATTTTCCAGCGAGTCACGTCAGCGCCATATCATCGGTCGATCTAGACCATTGAGATTGTTTAAGCTATATCTTGGTCAATCGGAGCCCGTTTTCAGCGATTCAAGTGTCAATTCCAGCAATTTTGACCATTCTGGACACATCCGTACGGTTAGATGTTCAAAATTCTCACTCTATCAATGGACGAAAATACCAGTAATACAATTAAGCTTACCGCTTTTAATTATGTCATCTGGAAACTGAAAATGTAGGATCTTTTATATATTAAAGATTTGTAGAAATCAATAGTGGAGACCACTAAACCCATTGCAACGCAAGTAGAGGATTCGTCAACAAGCGGTCAAATTCGGTGAGAAGACGTCAGCCAATACCCCGTCAGTTGATGCGGAGTGGGTTGTACTCAACAGAAAGTGCGCTGCCCAAATCAGATTGGATCGACAAGAGTATCTTTCAAAATTGTGTCCACAAACACAATACTTCCGTTCTATGACGAAAATTGGAAAAGATGTATGCAAGAACAACCGCGCAAAACAAAGCAAACCTGATATGTCGTCTTGTCAACTTGAAGTATAAAGATAAGACCAGCGTATCGGAGCACATGAACGAGTTCCAAGGTACTGTTGATTAGTTGAATTCTATGAAAATGATGATTGATGATGAGTTGCGGACACTTTTGATGTTGAGTTCTTTACCAAAGACGTGGGATACACTAGTTGTGTCGGTCAGCAATTCAACTCCAAATGGAACTCTCACCGTGAAAATGGTGAAAGATAGAATGTTGAATGAAGAGTCCCGAAAGAAGGACGGGGGCATACACCTGAATCAGAGGCTCTTGTCACTGAAAGACAAGGGAAACGGAAATGGCAGGGAAGAAGCAGAGGAAGAAAACCTCGTGACCAAAATCTACAAAGAAGGAAGCGATCGAAATCGCGATCGAGATATGACATGAAGTGTCGCCACTGTGGCAAGCCCGAACACTTCATCGAAGAGTGTAGAAGGCTGAAGGAAGAGCAAAGGAATCAGGAAGGTAAGACCCAAAATAATGATGCTGCAGTTGTCGGTGAAGAAATTGTTATTGTTCAAGAAGATGATCAGATCAGCCTTGCAAACCAAGACTCGACATGGGTGATCAATTCTGACACCTCCTACCATGTCAAGAGATTTCTTCTCATCTTACAGTTCAGGAAGTTTCGAACATGTAAAGATGGGAAATGATGGTGCATTCAAAATTACTGGTACTGGTAATATTTTTCAGGAGACTAATATTGGATGCAGATTAATGTTGAAGGATGTGAGGCATGTTCCTAATGTCCGCCTCAATCAGATATCTACTGAAATGCGTGACGATGCTGGATATGTTAGTTCCTTCGGTGATGAGAAATGAAAGCTTACCAAAGGTAACTTGGTAATTGCTAAAGACAAGAAAAATACTTCTCTTTATATCACAGATGTCAAACCGTGTGGAGGAGAAGTCAATGCAGCCAGAAAAGATGTTCCTACATAAATTTTTCTGGAATAAAAGGATCTTTTGTCAGGAATAAAATGCACACATTTGGATACTTATTGATTGCATCATGGGAAAACAACACAGAGTATCATTTTGTGGTTATTTACCGTCCAGAAAATCAAATGTTTTAGATTTGATTCACATTGATGTCTGCATGATGAGCACCAAGTCGATGGAAGGTGTTATTTATTTTGTTACCTTCATAGATGATCATTCTAGAAAAGTCTGGACCTTTGCTTTGAAATTTAAAGATCAAGTGCGGGATGTTTTCAAGCAGTTCCATATGAAGCTGGAAAGAGAAACAGACAGATGATTAAAGTGTGCGCGAGCAGACAATGGAGGAGAGTATCGTGGTCCGTTTGAGGAGTACTGCAGGAGTTTCGGCATCAGGCTGGAAAAATCAGTACCGAATACGCCACAACATAATGGTGTTGCTAAGAGGATGAACAAGATAATTTACGAGAGATTCAGGTGCATGTTCTCCAATGCAAAGCTGTCAAACACTTTTTGGGGGAGGCAATGAGGACCGCAGTAAATCTTATCAACCTTTCTCCATCAGTTCCACTGAACTACGACATTCCAGAAAATGTCTGGATAGGTAAAGATGTTTCATACAAACACTTGAGAGTATTTGGTTGCAGGGCATTTGTTCACATCTCAAAAGATAAGCGGGCGAAGCTGGATGGAAAAAGAAAGCGGTGTATCTTTTTGGGATACGCTCACGAGGAGTTTGGATACCAACTCTGGGATCCTATCAGCAGGAGGATTGTCAGGAGCAGAGATGTGGTGTTTCTTGAGAATCAGACGATTGAAGATTTTGAGAAGCCAGAAAATACAGAGAAGTTGATATTTCATAACAGATTCCCCCCGAAGCGCGGTTGAGAGAACGACAACAGAGTCGTAGATATTCATCACAGGAGTATATGATGCTCACTGATGAGGGAGAGCCAGACAGTTATGATGATGCAATTAGAAGCCAGCAAGAGATAGAATGGAAGGTCGTGCAAGAGGAGATGAGATCCTTGCACAAGAACCGTACATTTGATGTGATGGAATTACCGCATGGAAAAAAGGCACTCAAGAATAAGTGGGTGTACAGAATCAAAGGCGAAGATGGTAGCTCACAGCCGCGCTACAAAGCTAAAATGGTTGTGAGGGGATTCGGTCAGAAGAAAGGTATTGACTTTGATGAAATTTTTCTCCTGTGGTTAAAATGTCTTTTATCAAAGTTCTTAGATTGGTGGCTAGTCTAAACCTGGAGGTTCAACAACTGGATGTAAAAACAGCGTTCTTACATGGTGATCTTGATGAGGAAATTTACATAAAGTAACCAGAGGGATTTCAGGTGAAAGGTAAAGAAAACCTGGTATGCAAACTTAAGAAAAGTTTATATGGTTTGAAACAGGCACTGAGGCAATGGTACAGGAAATTCGACTGATTCATTGAGAAAAATGAGTACAAGAGGGCAACTATTGATCGTTGCGTTTTCATAAAACGGTTTTCCGATGGTGATTTTATTATCTTGTTGCTTTATGTTGATGATATACTAATCATTGGCAGAGATATCACCAAGATTAACAGGTTGAAGGAGTTGATCAAGCCTTTTGAAATGAAGGATTTGGGAGATGCTACTCAGATTCTTGGTATGACGGTTACTCGTAACATGAGGAATCACAAAATTTGGCTATCTCAGGAGCGGTACATTGAGAAGATTCATGAAATATTCAACATGAGCAAGGCGAAACCAGTTAGCACTCCACTTGCGAGTCACTTCAGACTTACAACAAGTCAGAGTCCATTAATTGAGATGGAGAAAGCAGAAATGGAAAAAGTTCCTTATCAGTCAGCAGTTGGCAGTCTTATGTATGTCATGGTGTGCACCAGACCAGATATTGTTAACGCTCTTGGCGTTGTGAGCAGATTTTTATCAAATCTAGGAAAGGAGTATTGGACAGCGATCAAATGGATATTAAGGTATGTTCGAGGTACATCTGGTCATTGTTTATGTTTTGGAAATGGTAAACCTGTTTTGGAATGATACATAGATACAGATATGGTTGGAGATGTAGACACGAGGAAATCCATATTCGGGTATCTGATATCATTTGCAGGAGGAGCAGTCTCATGGAAATCACAACTTCAGAAGTGTATTGTCTTATCAACCACAGAGGCAGAGTATATCGCGGTCACTGAATGCTGCAAGGAGATGCTGTGGATGAAGAAGTCTTTATAGGAGCTATGATAGAGTCAGGAGAATTATATTCTCTATTGCGATAGTCAAAATTCTATTCATCTCAGCAAGAACTCGACATTTCATTTCAGGTCCAAACACATTGACGTGTGATACCACTGGATACATAATATGCTGGAAGAAAGATTGTTGAAAGTTGAGAAAATCCACACCAATGATAATGGGGCAGACATGATGACGAAGGTTCTACCGAAAGAAAAGTTGGACGCCTGCAAGGATACTGCAGGTCGAGCTTATATCCCAAATTGGTCGTAAGGGGGAGATTTGTGGAGGTCACTCCCAATTAAGGGAGTTGATTGAGGGAGGATTGTCGGCAACCAACCCAGGCGGCAACCAACCCAACTGCACACAGTGGACGCGCAACGGCCATCGTTGAACCAGCCGGCGGTGTGGAGTTTTTCAAGGGTTGATGAACAAACCCTCACCAACCATTGACACCGTTGAATTTTGTCCTCTATAAAACGGGAATCAATCCCATGGATTTGTAATGAGAGAAAAAATCTCTGTTGTAACTCTATGTAATCCTCCGACGATTTATCCGGAGAGAAATAAAAGAATTTCCCCCCCCCCCCCTTCTCCCGTGGGCGTAGGCGTTATTGTTGACCACGTTAAATCTTTTGTTCTTCTATTTTTCCTTCTGTTTTTGTTTGATTTCGTCACCACAAACCTCTGTTGCCCCAACACGGGGATGGAGGAACACGCTAACCACGTACTAAAGCAAGGGCTTTTGAATACCTACTGCCTACGAAAAAGTTTGAGTTAACGAAAAATACATAAAATTAAGGGCCTATTTGGCTTGCAGAATCGGTTGGAGTGGAATGAAATGAAACTAAACAGAAAAATAATTGTGTTTGGTGCATCATGAATAAAAAAGAAACTTAAAATAATAATCCAGTTATGAATAATAAGAAAAGTACTAAAATAATTATATAAACATTATTAATTTAATGAATTAATAAATCCATTAAATTTAATAAAATTATTATTATTTAAAAATGAGCTTTCCTACTCATCCAGGTGTTGGTCATAATTCCTACGTTTGAAAGAAAACTCTCTCAATTCTCTATTTCTCGGGCCCAACCAGACAGCCAAAAATTTCAGGAAATAAAGATCCCATGAATCCAACCAAACGGGCAATAGGTATTTTGTACACTTTAGGTGTCTACATGCTTCAACGTGTGACTAATCATTTGGTTACACAGTTAGGATTCATTTAATTACTTGAAACAGGTCTTAGTGTTAAGTAAGACTATATATTACCATATGGAACCCATTTCACTACCTTTTTTAATGTAGAAGGTTTTACATAAAGGTAAATTATGTCCAATTTAGTAAACCCGTTTACATTGAAATATGACCCAACGCGATAACACAACTTGAAAATTACACTAAATTAGTAGGTTGTCATAATATGGCCCGTTTAATTTGCCTAATCATGTTAATCATGTTTGTTTGTGTCGAATTATGTTTAATCAACCGTGTTGTATATTTAAAACAAGACTGTTTACTAATCATGTTAAATAGATCGTGTCGTGTTCGTTTGGGTTTTCTTTCTAGCACAACTAATAAATGGGTCTTGTTTGTCAGCGATGGAATTGCAGATCCAGCTGGCCTGCCAGCTAGACTTGTTGTTAAACCCCTATTGTACATACTTATAAAAGGAAAAAAAGGAAAGAGTGTGATGTGGCAAGTTATTACGTATTAGGATGAGCTGGCAATTTAGTTGGTCTGTTTTGGGACATCAGGGGAAGGTTCAGCTCTATAAATTGGATAGATGGCAAGGGGGGGATTATTCTGAAATTTCTAGAGGAAACTCAGCAAGGCTAATGTTCAGGGGACGTGGTCTCTCTCTGGAATCATCCATTTGCATCAAGGTTGCTGCTCACAGGATGTGGTCGCATTTTGGAACCTTTCATTGAAATTTTTTAACCACATTTATAATAGAGACCTAAGCATAAGGGGTAAAGAGAATAAGAAAGAATACTCTAAAAGGGGCATAAGAGTCATAACAGGGGAGCAAGTACAGCTGGACACTGCTGTATATTTTAGAGGAATATTTCTGTTAGAGCTCGCGTGAAGGGTGAAGACAAAGAGGTTATAAGGAGGAAGGGGCTGGAGGGAGGGCATCCAGAGGAAAATTCGGTTACGGGGTCGGCCTGTTGGCTTGGGCGAGTGGTCCCAGGGGCCCTCGAGTCTTCTTCTTCCCTCTGCTATATGTTTCTGTTTGCAATTCTGCTGGTAATATAAAGGGGTCTGTTCTGCAAGGGTTGGGTCTTATTAATTGGTCCGACCTGCCGCAACGCCTCTTTAGTCAACAGAGGCGCACGACTGGATCGTCTAGTACACAGGAGCTTGCGCTCAGTGGAAGCGTGAACTGCTGCTCGTCCACCACCACTGACGGACCCAGGGGACACGGGAGCAGGGACGTAGCACGACGGCGCAGCGCGAGCAGTACCGGAACGGGAGTGCCCAATCGTGACGGCAGCGTTGCACAATAGAAGGCGCCACCTGCGGTCTTCAACCACCACTGTCATTTTTTCCGCAGACGCCAAAGTGAGATCGGACGACGTGCGACTTGCTTTCCCAACAACGCCTTGTCCGTCTCCCTGCGCCTCGACCTTCCGATCGCGCACGAGGTGAGCGTGCATGGACCTTACGCTCGCGCGGGAGGGGAACAAGCCTGGTATCTTCCGATCGCATGGGAGGAGGCGGACTCCGGTTTTTATTTTTTCACACAGGTAAAGTAGCGCTACCAAGAAAAAAAAGAAAAAAGAAAACGAAAAAGAAGAAGAAAAAAAGACGACAAAAACTGAACCATACGAAAGGGGGGATCTTCCTACCTCTCTAGTTTTGGAGCAGAGGAGGTGCGCAATTGAACACTGCCGAAGAGTTTCTTCCGAGGAAAGCGCATGATTTTTTTTACCATTGAGAGGATGGGTGCCCTGGTGACGGAAACAAGCTTCGACGCCCGTCTCGATAGAGCAGAGCACCACCTGGACCGCATCAACACGACGATGGCAGAATTGAAAGCCTCTGTCGATAAAATCGCCTTGAGGATGGAGGTTCTCAAGGAGCGGCAGCAATACTGGGAGCAACACGCACAAGCGTGGAAGGAATTTTGTAAGTTCTTCGCAGGAAATTTGCTACGCCCTGAAACACGGTCGTAGCTCACAGACAACCCGCCATCTTTACTCATGGCGGACTCAGGTGCGCTATTGCATGATAACAGCGATGCGGAAAAATCAGCCACGAGGGTGCCGCAGCTGGCAGTACTTCCACTTTCGCAGCAAAAGGCGGCCTCTGCGACAATTGGAGTTGGCGGCGCCGAGGGTGAAACAAGACCGTCGGGCCGCAATGACGTCGTGGTGCTTGGACCGACGCTTGGACAAATCGTGGATTTGATGGCAAAACCAAAAACGGGCGACAAGCTTGTGGAAGTTGTTGGCACCAAGGGGCCGCACAAGGAACACACAACTACTGCTAAATACACTACCGACTTCCGGGAAGGAGATTTTCCAGTCATATGGAGGCAGGGAGAGCAAGGTGATGTAGTCATTGCAGAGGGTGACTCCTAATGAGATGGCCTTGCCGGAACAACAATAGCAAACTTCGGCACAGTCAGAGGCAGGTGGGGAATTGAAGGCGCTAAGTTTGCATACAGAAGCGCCGATGGATTTCACTGATATCGTGTGGGGCAAGCAGTCAGCTGGATTTGAAGAAGGGGATGTCGCACGGCTTTGGCAGAAGCAACAAGGTGAGTCATGCATACTGGTCTGCAGCGCGGGTCATGGAGGAGGCCCACACAGCTATTTCCGACGGGTTGCGGATACTCAGAGGCAGACCTCGCAGCATAGTGAGCACCAACACACACAGTCGGTCCATAGTGCGCCAAGGACCATCTGGGAGATTGCCTGGAGAGTCGGTGAAGCCAGGGTGCATTGCCAACAGGATCTGCAAGCCCATGGAGCTAGGAGGACCATTTGACATATTACATGGCACTTCTGTGCGGAAAGAGGAACCTAAATTCAATTTCTTTTCCTCCGTCCTGAGGACAAGACTGATTTTCAAGGAGGTGCAAGTGATAGAGACCTAAGCAAAAGGTAGTAAAGAGAAAACTGGAAGAGAGAAGCATCAGACGTGACTCAGGAGGCCCCTTTTGCTCTCCCGCCCAAGCTATCAGCCGAGACTTCAAAACAGAACTAACTGCTCGATTGGACCCCCCTTCCCCTTTTATTTTGTTAAACAGTCACATGTAACCAGCTTATCACGTGGCTATCTAAAGGCCTCTTGTAGCCCTATTTCTTCTGGTATAAACCTGCCAGGTGGCAGAATTACCTCCAGCTCTAACACTGGCTCTGTTGCGGAAAACGTAGAGAGCAACGAAGCGAAAAACGGATCACAGAAGAGTAAAAAGGGAAAAAATAAAAGAACAAGAACACAAAGATTTACGTGGTTCGAGAAATGATCCCTACATCCATGAAGAGGCGAAAGTTTCACTATATGTCTGGAGCACAATTACAAGGAGAGAATCAGAGTTTCTAACACATGAAACCCTAGAACAAATGCGCTAAAAAGGAGGACGAAGCATTATTCCACCAACCGTCAAAAAGTCTGTTGTAGTAAAGTGAAAGGCGGCTAGAAGTCCGCATCGCTACAGTAAAAGGTGGTCACCCGAGTCAAAAGTGTTACAGTGGCCGGTGGCTGGAAGTCCAAGGAGCTACAGTACTATTGACTCTCAAAGACCGAACTGCTACAGTACTCTGTCGGTGTTGGTCGGTCAGCTCTGCTACAGTGGTCAAAGATGTTACAGTGCCCCAAAATTTGGGTCGGGGGGCTTCAGCCCCCGGAGCAAAGACGTGTTGCTCCCTACAACCCCCAACGAGCTCACCGCGGAGCTCGAACCACGAAGGTTGCGACCTAGTGCGCAATACAGACCATAAGCATTCGGTCCAAACATCATCTGAAACGGATCAGGTTACACCAATCCAACAGGCCCCCCTCGGAAATCAATCTTGTCCCCAAAACTAAAAGAGGGAAATTGGTTGCGAATGGAAAACTCATCCTCCCAGGTCGCATCATCCATTGTGTCGCTAGTCCACTGGATCAAATATTGTGGGTGAACCACAGCTTTGTAAATAAACGGTGAGATAGCACTGCCAAAGGCTCCGCGGAAGGAGTAGAGTAGTTGTCCAACCCAAGTGGCAAGGAGGAATGCACATGTTGAGTACCGACTGCTTTCTTTAATTGGGAAACATGGAAGACCGGATGAACCCGTGTAGTTGCAGGTAAATCCAAACGATAAACAAGCGGTCCAATCTGCTCTAGAACTGTGAATGGGCCATAAAATCTGGCAGCGAGTTTCTGATGGATATGGGACGCGATAGTGTGTTGTTTATGGGGTCGCAACTTTAAGTAAACATGATCTCCAACTCGGAAAACAACATTCCGTCGGTGTTTATCAGTGGTATGTTTCATATAATCCTGGGATTAGGCCAAATATCGACGGAGTTGGCGAAGTGCCTCATCTCGATCTCCCAAAGGTGCAGCGACTGCGGGAACCCGAACCTCAAAGGGCAAAAAACCAAGAACGGTTGGTGGTTTGCGCCCATAAACCATCTCGAACGGAGTAGTTTGTATGGAGTTGTGTCAAGTGGTATTGTAGCTCCATTCGGCCCATGGAATCCAAAAAAACCAAGTGTGAGGCTAATCCCCTACAAAACACAGCAAATAGGTTTCAAGGCAACGGTTGACAACCTTCGTTTGTCCGTCTGTTTGTCAGTTGTTGGAGTCTGTATCCCACATCGGACTTGTGGTCCGATGTGGTCTTTAGACCATTCATTATAAAAGAATGCCTCTGCCTCACTTTGAGGTAAGGAGGCAAGGGGGTTTTCCCAATCTACATGGTATCAGAGGGAACCTAATCCCGAACTCTCCTCCCAATTTTTTTTCCCCCCGCTCTTCTTTGCGGTTTTCCCGGCTACGTCCGGCCCGCCTCCCCGGTGCATTTTTTGCACCCTCTTTCCCCGGTGGCCCTCCTCTCGTCGCGATCTCGGCGGTTCTCCCCCCTGCCGGCCATCCCTTCCCGGCGCCCTTGTTCTTCCCGACGGACCTCCCTTCCCCGGCCCTCCCTTCCCTGGCGGCTCCAACCCGGACAACTCCCTGCGCCGGCGGCCTCCCTTCCCCGACGGCGATTCTCTCTCCCAGTCGGCCCCGCCTTCCGCGACGCGTCCCGGCCCAGCCCTCACGCGGCTTTCCCGGCTTCCGTCAAAGCGGCTCTCCGACGTCTACCCCTCTCTGTCTGGCTGCTCCCTTCCCGGCGGATCCTTCGCGTCGGCGCCCGCCTGTCCGGTTACTTCCCTTCCAAAACCGGCTCCCTCCAGGCGAACCGGTCCAGGCTGCTCCCTCCATGCCAGCCTCTTCCTGCTTCCTGCGGCATTCCTGCCTCAATCGTCAGCCTCCTCCTGCGGATTTCTCGGCGCTTCGACGACCGGCACCGCCATTGCGGATTTCCCGGCGCTTCGACGATTGGCACTGGCATTGCGGCTTCCTCGGCACTTTGACGACCAACCCTCCCGAGCGGATTTCTCAGCGCTTTGACGATCGGCCCGACATTACGGATTTCCCGGCGCTCTGATGACCGGCCCGTAGTGCGGATTTTCCCGACGCTCTGACGACCGACCCGCCAGTGTGGATTTCCCGGTACTCTGTTGTCTGGCCCCGCACTTTTCCGACGATGACCCATCCTTCTTTTTTCTCAGCGGCATCACATTACCATCTTGAGGGGGAGCAGCATCAACAACGATTTTATTATTTTCTTGTTTCTTCTGTTTTTTGTCTTGTCTTTGTCATCAAGCTGGGCATGTCCAGCTTGAGGGGGAGTGTTAGCGTCTGTTTTGTTGCTTTCTTTTCATCATGTGTCCAAACTAGGTACACCTAGCTTGAGGGGGAGTGTTGGAGTTTGTATCCCACATCGGACTTGTGGTCCGATGTGGTCTTTACCATTCATTATAAAAGAATGTCCCTGCCTCACTTTGAGGTAAGGAGGCAAGGGGGTTTTCCCAATCTACATGAGTGATAGGCGGAATGAAGTCGAAGAGTAGTGCCATAGAGATGAAATAATTCCGTCCAAAATGTTGGTCGGAGTGGACACTCAAGAGGGGGGGGAATTAAGTTCCAATTAAAATTTCTGTTAAAAAGATTTCTATTAAAAATCCCCCAAATTAAATAACAAGCTAAACTGTAGTGAATTTGTAATACAGTAAAGGGTCAGTTAGGTTCTCAAGAGACTGATTAGTTCTCAGTTAATCTAATCTGAAGATTAGATTAGCTTTTGAAACTAACCTGATGTTTTACAATAAATACAAACACTTACTAGTTTAACTATCAAAGTTACTTTAAAATAGATTTGTATTTAAAGTACTTAACAGCGGAATATTCAAAATAGTTTTAAAACAAGATAAACAAGCACAACAGTTTTAACCATGAGGTTCAGTCTCAAGCCGAGACTTAGTCCTCTCAAACAGTTTTATATAAACTATGATCCAAACCCTGGATCGGGGTTAACAACAGTACAAAGACTGTCCAGGTCCTCAGACATCTACCACAGTTCTACGTGGGAAAAACAAAACAATAGCACACAAGCTATCCAGGTCACACTTGACATCTACCACTATCCACAGTGGGATACAAGAGTATAAGGAAAGATTGAGTGAGGATTTAGAAATCCTCCAGATCAGCACGGGAGACAGAGTGTGTTTGAAAATACAGAGCACACACACTGCTCAAAATGTAAATGAATGAAACACAATAGAGCTAAACAGATAAAGATGAGTTTAGAATGCTCTATGTGTTTTGAGTGAAGCTCTGGACTCCTTGGATTGATGCAGATTAAGCTTTAAGTCCTTCTCTGGTTTTTGTCAAGAAACAAAGTGTTGTTTTTTTTTTATTCGACTTCCAGTGTAGGTGTTCAGCTCGAGTAAGAGAGTATTTTTTGAAACACTTGAGCTTCTTCTTTGAAACTTCTGCTTGATGTGTATGACTGTTCTTTGAGTTCTTCTCGTGTTCTTTATGAATTTCACTTCAGGTGTCACACACTTGCACGTATATTCCTCTCTCTTTCTTCATTAGCTTGATCTTCCTCTTATACCTTGAGCTCCGGCAATGGGAATGATTACCTTTTTACAGGTACGAGGTACGGTTCCCTGACATGCCAACAACCCTCATTAATTAATAGCAGTTGCATTAAAAACATCAAATATGATCGTTGCTAAATAAACAAATATAACTAGGGTTTAGAGAAATGGTGACTGGTTTCCATCGGTAGCTCCTAGTATCAGTGAGCTTGTAGCGGTGAACTTGAGTCAGTAGGACTGTATCGGTAGCTGTTACTCTTTGTAACGGTAGCTCTATGTATCAGTAGCTCTATGTATCGGTAGCTCTTTCCATCGGTAGCTCCTTCTATCAGTAGCTCCTGGTATCAGTGAGCTTGTATCGGTAGACTTTGTAGCGGTAGCTGTGTAGAGGTTGTCGTCTGTCTGTATCAGCAGACTTGTATCGGTAGCTGTCTGTCGGTATCTGTCTGTATCGGTGGACTTTGTATTTGTATCGGTGGACTTCATATCGGTAGCTATCTGTCTGTCTGTTTGTATCGGTAGCTTGTATCGGTAACTATTGTGCATACCGGTAGACTTATGCATACCGGTGGACTTATTCTATCGGTAGGTCTGTATCAGTGACTCAACACTTAATACTTATCTGTTTTATGCAAATCATATTCAGATTGAGTTAGTAACATTTCTAAACAAGTATAAACATACATAACCATTGATTAACAAATTCCAATGATCATTTTGATATTTTATCAACTCAACAGTAGAATGTCATAGATTGAAAGAATTAATATATAGATAAACATTATTTGGGATCATCAAAGCATATTGAAACATAATTGGGATTATCAAAACATATTAAAGCATAATTGAGATTATCAAAACATATGAGGTCAACACAAAAATTACTAAGGAAGAGTGGATCATGATCACTTATGATAGAGGTCGGTGCTCCATGTAAATTGATTACGGATGTTAAGGAGAAATAATTCAGCTACTGAACGGGGTATATACGGATGTTTAAGGAGCAGGAAGTGAGCATATTTGGACAAACGATCTACCACCACTAAAATTATATCATACCCCTTGGATTTTGGAAGACCAGAAATAAAATCCATAGATATGTCAGACCATATTGCGGTAGGAATTTCGAATGGTTGAAGCAGATAAAGTGGAGTATTTAATCGCTGGCAAATTTCACACCGCTGAACATAATCCCGAACAACTTTTTTCATTCCAACCCAGTATAAATTGCTAGCCAAGCTGCGGTAAGTCTGGACGAATCCCTTTTGACCCCCTTGAAAAGAGGAGTGAAATTCCGCTAACAATATAGGAATCCAAGGAGAAGAAGCCGGAATAACCAAGCGGCCATGATAGTGTAGGACTCCCTGATGGAGGGTAAATCCCAAGACAAAGGGTTGTCCAGTTTGCAGCGTGCTGAAAACTTTTCCCAGGAAGGGATCACCCCATCAGTGATATTACGCCTTGCCTCCCAAACCCGTCGAGTCTCCAGAAGATTGAGGTGGAGCCCTTCTTTATCTTTCCTAGACAAAGCATCTGCCGCTGAATTTTCTTTTGCCTGGTTTATAACGAATTTCAAATTGATATCCCAATAAATTTGCGATCCAACTCTGTTGATCCACGGTTGTTATGCGCTGCTGCAAAAAATATTTTAAGCTATGATGATCCGAATAAACGACGAATAGACAGCCCAAAAGATATGGCCTCCAATGTTGAATGGAAAGGACAAGAGCCATAATTTCTTTTTCATAAATGTCACGACAAACCTTCCTCAGGATGAGGGAAGGGACAACAAAGTGTCGTGCTCTTCCTTCTTCAATATGAAGGAGAGATAATGACCCCCGAGTCCCGCCTTCAATAGGCTCCGGAGTGACGACTAGCACCAAGGGTATAAAATCTCACACAAAATAGAAGGCATTACCATTTTTAATGAAACAGGGTCAGAAGATAAGACGGTAAAAATCTCAAACACCACCAAACATTTATATAAAGTAAACCAAAATCCAACCCATGCATGATTTAAACATAAACTGCGACAAAAGTACAACCGAAGCACTAAAACAAGTACCAAAAGAAAGAAACTAAGCAACAACACAGCAACTATCCCAACGCCCGAGCTAGTAAAGTCCAGCGCGACCCTCAAAATCCTCCTGGAAACCTGAAAACAGTTTTACAAACGTAGGGTGAGTATACAAGTATACCCAGTGGGAAAACTAAAGTCACCCATGCACAAGTGGGGGAACATACTAATGCCCCTGTGAGAGAACAGTAGAACCTCAAAGCACCTACCAAGGAGTACTAACCAGTCCAGCCTCACCAAGGCGCACTCACCAAATAACGCAAGTCAAGTAATGTAACAGTATAAGCACATCGACATTTGATACCCCACACCACTTTCCCACTGGTTATCTACTCATTTGTAACGGCTAACATTTTGACGCTACCACTCTTCCAAAATGCAGTCTCACTGCCACAACCTAACCGCACACACCTGGGCCTCGAACCACACACAAATCCAGCCCGCAGATACCTGGGCCACGACCGCACCACACGTCTCACCCGCAGACACCTGGGCCACAACAACCACGCATCTCGCCCGAAAACAGTTGGGCCTCATCCCGAAGACACTTGGGAAAACAAACCTAGCCCGCAAACACCTGAGCCCCTCGTCCATAACAAACCTGCCCGAATGATCTTGGACTATGGTAAGCCTCAAACTATCATAGCCTGCCCGGATACGCTCAAGTGGTAAGAACCCGGAAGAGGGTGCGAGAAAGAAAGTCAATAACCAGTCATTCATTCTCCCACCAGGATGTTGGGAAAGACACCCTCCCCCATGAATGGGGGTGTTTGGCACATGGTGCTCAACAAAGGTGGGGTGCGTATAGAAATTGTTGGAGTCTGTATCTCACATCGGACTTGTGGTCCGATGTGGTCTTTTTCATTCATTATAAAAGAATGTCTCCGCCTAACTTTGAGGTAAGGAGGCAAGGAGAATTCACCAACTACATGGTATCAGAGGGAACTTAATCCCGAACCCTCCTCCCAATTTACCCTCCCCCCCGTTTAGAGTTTCTCGGAATTTCCCCCCGTGGGGGGCGGCGATCCCCCATCCAGGGTTAGATTTTATGTCGCCGCCCCTCCGGGCTCTTTTTCCAGTCGGCCTCCTGGTTTTGTCCGGCCTCCCTTCCCCGGCGAATCTATTCCCCGGCGGTTCTCTCCTCTCGAGTTTGCCGTAAGCGGCCACTCCCTTCCCCGGCGGATCTCTTCTCCCTCCCGGCGGTTCCATCCCGGCGGATCACTGTTGTCGTCACCCCTCCCGGCTTCCTGCGCGTGACTCCATCCGCGCGGCTCCCTCCATCCCCGGCGGATCTCCCCCCCCCCCGGCGGTTCTCTGCTTCGGCCTCCCGTCGCGGATCCCAGCCGTCGTGACTCCAGGCTCGCCTCCCTCCCTGGTGCGCTCGACGGCGGACGACATCCTCCTCCAGCGACGGTTCTCCCCGACGGCGCTCCTCCCGCAGCGTCCCTTCCCGGCTCTCCAGCAGATCTTCTGCGCGTCGCCCTCTTCCCGCAACGACTCCTCCCATCCCGCGCGACAGCCGACAAACCTCCTCACCTTCCTCCGCGCGGCAGCCGACAAACCTCACTCGCGTCGGACACTCCCAGCTTCTCCCGGCCCCTTCCTCCGCGCTTCCCCTGTGCGACGGGCGCCAGCCGTCTCTGCCCTACGCGGGGGGCTCCTCCGCCTCGCCTCCTCCACAGCGTCGTCCTCCCAGCGTCTCGATGCAGATCTACTGCCGGCGCGACGACCCTCCCTCCCAGCAGTTGATCTCCTCCCCCTGTCGGCATCGCCTTCCGTGCTCCGTCTGGTGACTTCCTTCCCGGCGGATCCCTCGCGCTGGCCCATCTCCGTCCGGCTGCTCTCTTCCCGGCGGATCCCTCGCGCCGGCCCCTCTCCGTCCGGCTGCTTCCTTCCCGGCGGATCCCTCGGCCCCGGCCCATCTTCGTCCGGCTGCTCTCTTCCCGGCGGATCCCTCGCGCCGGCATCTCCTGGCATCTCCCGGCATCTTTCCGACAGCCGCATCTCTGTCCGCCGGCACACCCATGCGCTGGCGCAGCAGCTCGACCACCTAGGATTTGGGTCATTTGGCACCGCCAGACCCCGCAACAATTCTGCGGAATCCCCGCCTCCCGTAGCCGGCCCCGCAAGTGCGGTTTTCCCGGTGCTAGTTTGGATTTCCCGGCGTTTCATCGACCGGCCCCACTAGTGCGGCATTCCTGGCGTTCCGTCAACCGACCCGGTCTCTGTGTGGTTCTTCTGCTGCGCCCGCAACATTATCCATCCATCATTGTGAGGGGGAGCTGCGATCGTGAGGGGGAGCATCAGCCTTGCAGTTTTTCCTTTATTTTATTTCGTCTTGTATTTGCCATCAAGCTGGCCATGTCCAGCTTGAGGGGGAGTGTTAGCATCTGTTTTTTGTTGCTTTTTTTTCATTATGTGTCCAAGCTAGGTACACCTATAACCACACAAACAGTCACTGTCAAAACATAAACTCAACCACTTTTTCATTTAACCACTTGTCATTCATTTATTTAGGGGTTCACTTTAATTTATTCCAGCACTACTCGGGGCAACTACCAAACACAACATCTGCAACCGTTCACAGAAGGTGAAGAGCCTGATTAACTAAACACACAGCAACCAACCCACTTCGTTCTTCGGTACTGCCAATATTGAACAAGGGAAGAGGGACCAAGGTAAAACATTTCCATTTTAACACTCATTCATAAAAACAACAGAGAACAACCAACCTACAGTCCCACTGCACACCCCCTTTTTCCTAGACACTCATTTAACCACTACTAACAGTCCTTCAAAGTTATCTCGCTCAATCATCATCTCCCAACCAAACTCAGCAGCCCCGCTGCACAACAACACCACCCCCGGCACACCTATAAACATGAAGTCACGACACAACCCAGTCCTGCAGCCCTGTTGCCCAACCACTACCCAAAAGCAGTCTCACTACATAACAAGCCCATAACCACATCGCAGTCCCACTGCCCAACGTCGCTCCACGGCCATAACATGAGCAAAGGCAGTCTCACTGCCTACAAGTCCATCCATTCCGCAATCAGTCTCTCCAACTGGGATACCAACACACCCCCTGTACCACCCCATACACAAAGCCCACAGCAAAACACCACCAAACAACAGCCCCGTTGCACAAACATACCCTTCCTCATTCATAGAACCAACCCCTTTGTCCACCCCCCCCCAATACCCATAACAAGGTTACCAACAGCAACTTAACACAACACCCACGAAGTACAAAACCCAACCAAACACAGCACCTAGTCACACCATTAAGCCAAGCATATTCAGGTTTAGCAAGAGAGGTTCTTTAATTCCACTTTAAAAATAATCGGGGTGATCACACAACAGGTTTGATCCTGGGGCATCCATTTATTTAACCAAATATACATGATTAAACAGTTTTCATGTTACAGTCATTTATCAAAGCATCACAACAAAACAGAACATCACCAATGCGTAAGCAAAGACCACCAACGACCATGATTTTCAGAAGGCCTTTCAGCCGCAACAATTCATAATAGGAAACAAGGAGAATAAAATAAAACAGCATTCAACATTCATTCATCTTAAATCCCCTCCCCGTTGTTTATTTCTTGTTAAAAAAAGGATTCATCCGTTCTTCATGAAGAAACATTACTACACCCACCCCACATGATGCACAAATAAAGAGAAGCAGACGAATCCCTACTTGGAACAACAGGTGACCAAAACTCCTCCTTGCGCCAAGAACAGGAGATCGCACGAGCAGCAGGAAACTCCAAGAAGGCTGAGCAGGAGGGGGCTCTAGCACAGGCGCACGACTCGTCTAGAGAGGAAGGCTTTAGGCGCACCAAGAGGGAATGAAAACACAATGGGAAGAGAAGATCCCGACTTTGAAGAGCCAGATCCTATATTAAAGGAAGAACGTTTTCAAAGTTCATCAACGTGGGATCATAGTCAAGATCACGCGGTTTCAATATCTCAAAGTCCCCGAAGCGTTAGGATATTAAGGATATACTTAATATCCTTTAAAACGCCCTTAAGAACGCTCAAATAAGGCTTCAACTCGGTTTACGTCAAATAAAACATAAGAGGGGCGAAACTAAAAAAACTCGGGAAACTGGAAAATATTTGGCCAAGGGTAAGACACCGTTTTGGTGAAACCTTTTTTTTTTTTGCAAACTCCTGAAACAAACCACTGTGACCCCCAAGAACACCACAAAGCACTGGATTTTCACAAAGAAAATGCTCGGAAAAATCCGGGTTATTACATCAGATACCTCTCAAACTATTCTCGTCCCCAAGAATTTAAAACCAAACTCAGAAAAGAGGGGTCCGAACAACCACCCCATAAGATACCTCTCAGGGACTAGCCACCCTGCGTTCGAAAACTAGAGTGAAAACCCTGACATCCAAGAACACCTCCTTGACATCTATCTCCTGAACAACTGTACAAACACTAAGGCCCCACTGCCCCAAACAACCACACAAACACCCAAGGTCACGTTGTCCAGACACAGATTAGGGAGCTCCTTCCCCCATGTCAAGATACTATCCGTTTTGGGCGGCACTGACTCGCCCGCACGGGTTCAATCACATCCGCATTAATGCGTCTTGATTAGGGATCAGGTCCTCCCCTCTCCACATGTCGAGACTTTCCACATAAAACTGAGAACAAGGGAACTACGCATCTGATAACGAACAAGGTCAAGCATTACATCATAAGCAAAGCACAAAGCAAAACACAAGAGTAAAACTCAGAACAGCTTCGGGTACCAGGCACACATTTGTGCATCTCGCTCCCAAGTACTCTCCTCGAGTCCACCATGCCGCCATAACACACGAACCAAAGGAATGGTCCATCCACGAAGCACCTTCTCCTCACGATCCTCGATTCTTACTGGTTGCTCCACGAATGTCGAGTCGTCCTCGATTTCCAGCTCTCCCCAGTCAATGGCATGGGAGTCATCGTGTAGATACCGACAGAGCTGAGAGACGTGGAAAACGTCGTGGATCCTCTCCAACCGCGGTGGCAACGCCGGATGATATGTCAGTTTGCCAACTCCCCCCAACACCTCGAAAGGTCCGATGAATCTTGGAGAAAGCTTGCACCCTCTGCCAAACCTCCGCTGCCCACGTCGAGGGGAAACCTTCAAGAAAACACGGTCTCCAAACCCGGACTCCAAAGGCCTCCTCCTACGATCGGCATATGACTTATGTCGGTCTTGTGCTGCCTTCATCCTCTCACGGACAAGCTGCACCTTCTCTGTCGTACTCTGCACCACGTTCGGACCAAGAATAGCTGTCTCCCCGATTTTCATCTAGCACAAGGGCTAACGACACGACCTCCCTTATAAAGCCTCGAACGGAGCCATACCAATGGAACAGTGATAGCTATTATTGTAAGCAAACTCCACTAAGGGCAAATGTCGCACCCAAGACCCATTAAAGTCCAGAACACATGCCCGCAACATGTCCTCCAACGTCTGGATAGTCCTCTCTGTTTGTTCATCCGTCTGAGGGTGGAAAGCAGTGTTGAGACGTAACTAAGTGCCAAAAGCATACTGCAATCCCCTCCAGACTCACGACATAAAACGTGAATCCCGATCCGAGACAATAGATCTTGGAACTCCATGCAACCGCACCACCTCATCCACATACCTCTGTGTTAAGGCATCCACTGCGCTTGACTCCTCGATCGCCAAGAAGTAAGCCGATTTCGTTAACTGGTCTATTACTACCCAAAGAGCATCGCATCCTCCCTGAGTCCTAGGTAATCTTGTGACGAAATCCATCAAGATGTCATCTCACTTCCACTTGGGAACGTCTAAGGGATGCAATAGACCGCTAGGAACACGGTGCTCAGTCTTCACCTGCTGACACACTAGGCACCTTGCCACGAACTCCGCCACTGCCCGCTTCACCCCGGGCCACCAAAACTGTTCCCTCAAGGCTCGGTACATTTTAGAAACTCCTGAATGCACCGCCAGGGGTGAGTTATGGAACTTGTTGGAACCCATTTAAGTTTAAATGGGTGAGTCCCACATCGGACTTACTCGTCTTGTATTTTGGTTTCCTAATCTATAAAAGAATATCCTCACCTCACATTGAGGTAAGGGGAATTCACCCGTCTACATGGTATCAGAGGGATTTTTATCCCGAACCCTCCCTCCCTTGCGGATTCCCGGCGTCCTCCCGGCCCCGCCTCTCTCCCTACTGCCCTAGCCCTTCCCGGCGGGCCTCCCCTCCTGTCCCGGCGCAGCCCTCTCGCCCAGCTCCTCTCCGGCCTGCCCATTCCCGGCGGCTCTCCCTCCCAGGGCGCTCCCTCCCAGCGGCTCCCCACGGCTCCCGACGCCCTCACCCGCGCGGCCCCCGTCCCGGCGACCCTCTCTCCCGGCGGCTCTCTCCCCGGCGGCCCTCTCTCTACCCGACGCGGCCCGCGCCTCCTCCGTCGCGGCCCTCCCTGCTCCTGCGCGACGACCGTCGACGGGCCCTCCTCCACGACGGCTCACGCCGCGCCTCCTCCCTGCGGACTTCCTCCCCGACGGCGCGGCTCCTCCCGCTCGGGACTCTTCCGCCCGCGGCTCCTCCTGCGACCAACCCTCCGACGCGGCTCCCTTCCCAGCAGCGGCTCCCTTCCCAGCAGCGGCTCCCTCCCGGCAAACCGGTCCAGGCGGCGCCCTCCCTGCGCCCCGGCCTCCTGCCCTCGGCCCGACGCCCCGCCCTCGACGACGCCACAGCGCCCGCGCCCTAGCCCCAGCGGCCCCCCCTCCCGGCGCTCTTTCTCTCGGCGTGGCTCCCGACCCCGGTTCCGGCGCCCTCCCACAGCGTGCCCATTACCAACCACGCCCTCAACCTCGCCGGCCTCTCGCCCGGCGCCCGCGCCCTAGCCCCTGCGCCTGCGCCAACGCAGCGCCCCTACCAGGCCGCTTCCCTTCCACCTGGCGACTCCCAGCCGCCAGGTCCAGCGCCCATCCCCCATGGACGCCTCCTCCGTTCTTTCGTCCCTGATCACGACCTCCTCACGACTTGTTGATGACCGCCTGGATGCCACAAACTTCTCCGTCTGGCGGAAGACGGTCTTGATGTCCCTCCGCGGCATGGGACTTCATTCTCATCTTGAGAAACCCCCCCTACCCTCACTGACCCCAAATTCGATTCTTGGCAGCTGGCGGACAGCAAAATCTTCGCCTTACTGGTCAACTCCATGGACCGGTCCGTGAAGGATGTCACCAGGACTGCCAACACAGTCAAAGAGCTATGGGATTCCTTGATTGTAATGTTCTCCGAGACCAATAACTTGGCTCGGGTCTCAGATGTTCTACAGCGTCTCTCCCACATCCGCCAGCAGGACCGGACCTTTCCAAACTATTTCATGGAATGGAAGGGTCTCCGCGACGAGCTGCAAGAACTTTGGCCTATTCCTCAGACTCCGGCAGAGGCGCAGACTCAACGGGACCAGCTATGCCTCTTCAATCTCTTGAATGGCCTCGCACCGGACTACGCCACGACGGCTACTGAGATGCTCGCCAGCCCGTCTACACTGGATATCCCGCAGGTCTATCATCGCCTGCAGAAGGCTCATCGGGCCCTTGCCCCACCCGTTCCCATCCCGGATCACACTGCGCTCCTAGGCCGTGGTGGTGGCCGCCCTACCGGCCCACGAGGACGCGGCCGTGGAGATGGCCGACCTCGCCCCCTCTGCCAGCACTGCGACAAACTCGGCCATCTGATAGACCGCGCTGGGTCCTCCATGGTCGTCCCGATTCGCACCCCCGGCAGGGCCAGACTGCGATCCGCGATGCGTCATCACCTGCTGCTCTTCCCCCATCATTGGATCTTTCATTGGCTGAGCTCCGGCTGATTCACGATCACCGGACCACCACCATGTCGGGCTCTTCATCCGCTTCTCTTGCCCATTTCGGGGGTCCCACTGCTCTTCTCAGTCATCGCACCCCTGCATGGATGCTTGACTCAGGTGCGTCTGACCACCTCACCGGGAATGCAGGTATACTCTCCGACTACCGCCCTTATAGTGGATCCTCGGCCATCACTGTTGCTGATGGCTCCACTCTCCCCATCGCCGGCTTTGGCACCTGTTCCCTCTCCTCCTCCCTTCACCTCTCCTCGGTGGCTCATGTTCCCCGCAGTCCATTTCACCTACTTTCCATCAGCAAGCTAACCAAGGACCTCAACTGTAATGCCATATTTACCTCGTCTTCTGTTGTGTTTCAGGAACGGACGACGAACCGGGAACTTGGTAGAGGCCAGCTTCGGGATGGGGTGTACATGTTCGATGGCCCGACTTCCATCGCCTGCGCGTCTGTCCCTGCTCGTGCCGCCGACCTCCATTCTCGGTTGGGCCACCCCTCCGCCACAGCACTTCATCAGCTCTTTCCCGATATTAGCCCCCGTTTATCTTTTCCTTGTGAGTCGTGTCGGTTTGCGAAACACCATCGCACATCCTATCCTCCTCGAGTTGACACACGGGCCGCCCAACCCTTTGATTTGGTGCATTCTGATGTATGGGGTCCCTGTGCCACCTCGAGTCAATCCGGCTTTAAATATTACATTTCTTTCATCGATGATTATTCCCGTATGACATGGCTCTACCTTCTTCGAGATCGAACAGAGGTTCTTTCAACCTTTCAGACATTTTTTCAGGAAATCCAGACACAGTTTTCTATCCCTGTGAAATGTCTTCGATCTTACAATGGGCGAGAATACTAATCCACTCATTTTCAGCAGTTTATGAGGGCCCACGGCGTCATCCATCAGACCTCCTGTCCTGATACCCCTCAGCAAAATGGGGTGGCCGAGCGAAAACACCGACATATCTTGGAAACCGCTCGTGCCCTCCTCTTCCACCGCCAGGTACCTCTTCTCTTCTGGGGGGATGTCATCCTCACTGCTACTTACCTTCTCAATCGTCTTCCCTCCTCCATCCTTCAGGGGGAGACTCCTTTTCATACCTTGTTTCCTTCTCTCCCTCCTCACTTCCTTCCACTCCGCGTTTTCGGATGTCTCTGTTATGTCCGGGACACTCGCCCAAATCTCTCCAAACTATCACCCAAATCCCTTCGCTGCATTTTTCTCGGTTATTCCCGCACTCGGCGCGGGTACCGATGCTTCTCTCCAGACCTCCGCCGGTATATCACCTCTGCCGACGTATCGTTTGTCGAGAGCTCTCCTTTCACTCTCCCCTCTCCTCCTCCTGACACTACCATCGATGATTGCCTTGCTCATGGTTCACCCACCTCTGGCGTCTCCTCCGACCGGTCATCTCTTTGGACAGACCTACTCTCGTCGTCCTTCCGCTGTACCCCTCATCCAGGCCGAGGAAACCATTGTTCCCGCTTCGACTGATGTTCCTGACACAGCTCCCGGCGATGTGCCGATTGCGCTCCAGAAAGGTACTCGATCATGTCAGACTACTCCTCTCTTTGTATCTTCTTACAGGGGTCTGTCAGCTCTGGAGACCGTGTCGCTTCCTCGAACGGTCGGTGAAGCCAAATCTCACCCCAGGTGGCTAGCCGCAATGAGGGATGAATTGCAGGCTCTGGATGCCAACCATACTTGGGATCTTGTTCCCCTTCCGGCAAACAAACAGGCGGTCGGCTGTAAATGGATCTTCACAATCCGTCTCAATCCTGATGGCTCTCTCTGTCGCCTCAAAGCCCGGCTTGTCGCCAAGGGCTTTGCTCAGACATATGGCGTCGACTACTTTGAGACCTACTCTCCCGTCGCCAAGATGGCCTTTGTCCGCCTCTTCATCTCTCTGGATGCTCATCACCACTAGCCGCTTCATCAACTCGACGTTAAGAATGTTTTTCTCCATGGCTATCTTGACGAAGAAGTCTACCTGCAGCAGCCCCCTGGTTTCTCTGCCTCTGGTGCCGACTCCCATGTTTGTCGTCTCCGTCGCTCCCTCTACGGCCTCAAACAGTCTCCTCGCGCCTGGTTTGGCCGCTTCAGCACTGTCGTCACCGCCTTTGGCCTCTCTCGGAGTATGAAAGATCACACCGTCTTCTTCCGTACGACGGCACACAGCTGTATCTTGCTTGTAGTGTATGTTGATGACATCATCATCACAGGGAGCGACTCCAGAGGCATCGCCAGCCTCAAGACGCATCTTCACCAGCACTTTCACATCAAAGATTTTGGTCCCCTCACCTACTTTTTTGGCATCGAGGTCTCCCGAACTCCGGACACTATCTCTCTCTGCCAGCGCAAGTATGCTCTTGATATCTTGCAGGCTGCCGGGTTGAGCACCGCCACCTCAGTTGACACTCCCCTGGAGCCTGGGGAACGCTCCCTTCATGCCGCCTCGGAACTCTTTCCTCATCCCGAGAGCTATCGACGCTTGGTCGGTAAACTAAACTACTTCACCATGACGCGTCCCGACATTACCTGTGTCGTTGGCAAAGTAAGCCAGTTCATGGAGCATCCCACCTGCTCTCAGTGGGATGTTGTCCTCTGCATTGCCAAGTACATCAAGAAAGACCCTGCACGTGGCCTTCGGTACTCACATCATGCTCACCTGGATGTTGAAGCTTTTTGTGATGCGGACTATGCCAGTTGCCTCGCTACCCGCAGGTCTACTTCGGGTTTCGCCGTATTCTTCGTCGGTAATCTCATCTCTTGGCGCAGCAAGAAGCAGACTGTGGTCTCCCGTTCGAGTGCCGAGGCCGAGTATCGAGCCATGGCCACTGTCACTACTGAGATCCTCTGGCTTCGTCATCTTCTCCAAGAGCTCGGTTTCCCAGCATCGACTCCTGCTCATATCTGGTGTGACAATCAGGCCGCCACGAAGATTGCCTCGAATCCCGTCTTCCATGAACGGACGAAGCATATCGAGGTGGACTGTCACTTTCTCCGCCACCATCTGGAGCAGCACCATATCGGTTTCGGCCATATCCCGACGGCCGATCAGTTTGCCGATCTCTTCACCAAAGGTCTTCCTGGAGCTCGTCTTGAGTCTCTCACTTTCAGGCTGGGTATTCACAGCCTCCATGGCCCAGCTTGAGGGGGAGTTTGAGATTGTCTTGTTATTATTTTTTGTGTGGGACTCTATCCAATCTGGGCATGTCCAGCTTGAGGGGGAGTGTTGGAACCCATTTAAGTTTAAATGGGTGAGTCCCACATCGGACTTACCCGTCTTGTATTTTGGTTTCCTAATCTATAAAAGAATATCCTCACCTCACATTGAGGTAAGGGGAATTCACCCGTCTACAGAACTCATGGAGAACTCCCTCGCGCATTGCCACTAGGACGAACAGTTTCCTACGGAACAGCATCTGATTCTGACTATCCTCCAACCATCCCTCTGAAGCATCACCCTGGACAGCGCAATCACGCATCACTTCAGTCTCTGAGTCTCCCCACTGAGATTCCTCCACTTGCCGCACCAAGGAATACTGCACTGTCATCTGGAACAGACAACCTTTGCCGCCATCCACTCTCGCATCCAGGCGAAAAGCGGTCAACTCCTCCATTGCCTTCCAAGCATCTGTGGACTCACGAACTACCTCCTTCTGCGACTTCCTGCTTAAGGCATCGGTCAGCACGTTCCCATTACACTGTTGTAAAACGGAGGAGGTTCTGGACTTATGGCATTTCCAGATGGCGGCGAAAATCGAGATCGAAAAATTCAACAGAAATAATTTTTCGTTGTGGAAAATGAAGATACAGGCAGTGCTGCGAAAGGATAATTGCCGAATGACAATTGGCGAAAGACCGACAAATGTGACAATAAAGCGTGGTTCCAGTGGGAGCCAAAATCATGACATAGACAGAAATGTGGTGAGTACTTCTGAAAATGGAGATATACTAGTCAGCGAAGCAGCGACGACTGCTGGAAGTAAGAAGCGTCTCAAAGATGCATGGATCATCAACTCGGGAGAAACATGGCACATGACATCTCGACGGGAATGGTTTGACTAGTATGAAACTATCCCGAAAGGACATGTGTACCTGGGGAACGATCACACCTTGAAGGTCGTTGGAGTCGGTACTATCAAACTGAAGATGCATGATGGTATTGTTCGAACCATCCAAGGAGTGCGCCATGTGAAGGGCCTGAAGAAGGACATATTGTCTTTGGGACAATTTGATGATATCAGATGCAAAACTCGCACTAAGAATGGAGTAATGAGAATTATGAAGGGCCCGCTTGTGATGATGAAGGCGGAGAAGATCTCGAAGAACTTGTATGTGCTTATAGGTGAAACGTACAAGGAGGCAAAGATAGTTGTTGCGTCAACTACCTCGACGAAAGTGTTTACGACGTTATGGCATTGGAAGCTTGGCCATATGTCAAAACAAGACCTGAAAATTCTTGCGAATCAGAAGTTGTTGTCTGGACTTACAAAGATATCATTACAATTTTGTGAGCATTGTGTTTCGAGCAAGCAACACAAGTTAAAATTCAGAACGTCAATAGCAAGAAGCAAAGAGATATTAGAATTGATCCATTCCGATGTTTGGCAAGCACCGGTTATATCCCTCGGAGGAACAAGGTATTTTGTATCCTTCATTGATGATTATTCCAGGAGATGTTTGGTGTACCCAATCAAGAGGAAAGTGGATGTTTTTGAAGTCTTCAAAACATTCAAAGCGCAGAAGGAACTTGAATCTAAAAAGAAGATCAAGTGTCTGAGAACTGACAATGGTGGAGAATATACAAGAGAGGAATTTGATATTTTTTGTCAACAAGGAATCAAAAGACAGTTCACAGTGGCGTACACTCCTCAACAGAATTGAGTGACAGAACGGATGAACAGAACCTTGTTGGTTAGAACAGGAGCAATGTTGAAGACTACAAGAATTGCCAAAACATTTTGGACAAAAGCAGTGAATACCACATGTTATATGATCAGCCGATCACCTTCAATAGCGATTGATCTGAAGACACCGATGGAGATGTGAACTGGTTAACCCGCTGACTATTCTCGATTACATACTTTTGAAAGTCCCGTATATGCAATGTTTAATGATCAGGAAAGATCAAAGTTGGATTCGAGATTCAGAAAATGTATCTTCTTGGGGTATGTTGATGGTGTGAAGGGGTATCGTTTGTTGGACCCCACTGCCCACAAACTTATCATCAATAGAGATGTCATTTTTACAAAATACAAGGTGCAAATGACAACCAATCAAGACACGGAGAAAGAGAATACAGAAACTACAACAGTTGAGCTAGAGGACAAATCTAAGGAAGAACCAGTTTCCCCTAAGGCGTTACCAGAGCACGATGATCAAGTACTGATTGAGTCTAAACCACGACGGTCAACTCGGGAGAAAAGAGCACCAATATGGCACTCGGACTATGTGATTGAGAGCAATATTGTGCAATGCTTATTGACGAAGGATAGAGAGTCATCTTCTTTTGTGAAAGCGACTCAGAGTCCAAATGTATCCTCATAGATGGCGGTGATGCAGGAGGAACTTGAAGCCCTGCACAAGAACAAGACTTGGGATCTTGTTCTATTACCTCATAGAAGGAAGGTTATCGGCAACAAATGGGTCTTTAAGATCAAGCGGGATGAAAAGGACCAAGTGGAAAGATATCGTGCACGACTGGTGGTTAAAGGATATACTCAGAAGGAAGGTATTGATTTCAATGAAATATTGTCTCTTGTTGTTAGACTGACGACTATTCGGTTAGTTCTGGCGATGTGTGCTACATACGGTTTACATCTAGAGCAGCTAGATGTGAAGACTATCTTTCTCCATGGTGATCTTGATGAAGAGTTATATGGTCCAGTCGGAAGAGTTTTCAAAAGGAAAAGATAACTTAGTTTGCAGGTTAAACAAATCTCTGTACAGTCTCAAGCAGGCATCGAGGTGTTGGTACAAGAGATTTGATTCCTATATCATGAGTCTTCGATACACCGGTCTTCATTCAGATCCTTGTGCATATTTAAGGGGTTCGGATGGTAATGATTTCATTATTCTTCTATTATATGCGGATAACATGTTTGCAGACCCCGACAAAAATCAGATCCAAGAGACGAATGCACAATTGGCTAGAGAGTTTGATATAAAGGACTTGGGACCAGCAAACAAGATTTTTGGGATGAAGATTTGAAACGCTTCAACATGCAAGACTGTAAGTCAATCTCTACCCCTTCCTGTTAATTTCAAGTTATCATCTACGATGAGTCCTAGCAGTGAAGCAGAGAGGATGGAGATGTCTCGAGTACCGTATGCATCAGCAGTGGAAAGTCTGATGTTCGCTATAGTTTTTACTAGACCAGACATTCCACATGCAGTGAGAGCAGTTAGTTAGTACATGGCGAATCCAGTACGGGAGCATCGGAGCACAGTGAAGAGGATCCTGAGATAAATCAAGGAGACCTCAAATGTTGCATTATGTTATGGAGGATCCGATTTCACTATCAAATGATATGTTGATTCAGATTTTGCAGGTGATTATGACCGAAGGAAATCCACTACTAGTTATGTGTTTACTCTTGCAGGAGAAGCTGTAAGCTGGATTTCAAAGTTACAGTCAGTTGTGGCTTTATCCACAACGGAGGCGGAGTACATGGCAGCTACACAAGCTTGCAAAGAGACTATTTGGATGAGCGGGTTGTTAGAGAAACTTGGGCACAAACAGGAGCAGATTCCATTGTTTTATGACAGTCAGAGCGCCTTGCACATTGCAAGGAATCCATCTTTTCATTCCAGGACGAAGCACATTGGGGTACAGTATCACTTTGTTCGAGATGTAGGGGAGGAAGTGTGGACATGCAAAAAATACACACTAAAGAAAATCTGGCTGATTTCCTAACGAAGGGTGTTGACTCTGATAAGTTCAGATGGTGTCGATCCTCGAGCGGTCTCGCGGAGACGTGAGCAGCATGTTTGGCGGATAGAAAGAATGTGTGGAGATGTGATTGGTTCTCAATCAAATCTCCAAGTGGGAGATGTGTTAACGGGTGTTTATTTGCAGGACGATGTCGCCCCCTGTTTTGTCAAGGGAGGTGGGCATGGCAGATGTGGTGGGTGGCCAAACCCCACCAAACCACCAGCAAGAGAAGAGATGGGAAAGGCTGGCAGCAGCCTATAAAAGGCAGGGGCCTCCTCCCATTTATCATTAACTTCACCAAGTTTCATCTCATCAGCAGATCTCATTGGAGCGGTATTTAGTGAGGCGGTTTCCCCGCTTATTCAAGAGAGATATTTACGAGAGTTTTCTCCTTGTAATAGTGAGAGTGTGTACCCACTTTTACCTATAGTGAGAACCTTCTATATGCCCGTGGTTTTTTACCCCTTTCATTTTGGGGGGTTTTCCACGTTACATCTGATGTCCATTTATTTCCGCACTTTGCACTTTATTTTATCTTGTGATTATCATTGCACCGGTGGGCCAATCATTTACGGTCCTGACAGAAATTACATATTGATGTAATGGGTTTAACAAAACCTTTAAAATGTGGTAAACATAAGGTCATATGGTGGTCTATCACATGGGATATGATTAGATTCACATTTATATATGGTTTTGTTAGTATTCTTAAAGGGCTTTAAGAATATATAAATGTATCGTGTTATACAAAAAGGCATCTTCACTTCATCATTCTTTCGTATTGGTTGCATATATTGCATGAAGTGAAATGATAATTAACTTCTCAAAGTGTGACTTTGAATTATCCTCAATTGATGGTCGTCATGGAGTATTATAGGTTGCGATGACATATGGAGATTAGCATGGGTTGATTTTCGTAGAGGTGTAAAATTCGCTCACGAGGAACAAAAAGAGTTTTGTAAGTTGGATAACCCACCAAGTATACCACATGAAGTGTCATACACTATCTTTGGTATACTTAGGGTTCATGTTTCATATTGAATCTTCATTACCTAAGGTTGACAGTATACTTAGCATGAAAATATTCATACTTTAATACCTTTCTTACACGAACTCTGAGGCTAAGTTAATTAGGAGGTGGTTGGATATGTTGCAAATCATGTCGTCGGTTGAGGTTTAACTAAGATGGATTTGCCCTCTCATATAACGAGTATAACATCTGGGTCCTCAATTGAAATAGACTGTGACATGTGATGTATTTATCTATTTGAATGAGGGTCGTGGGATGTATTCATCTGTCTGGGTGAATGACATATGATGCGTTCATCCGTCTGGTCAGTCTATATTCAGCGAATCGAGAACGTATGAGTTAGTTATACAAGATTAACATACCTCGTATCTCACAATCAATCGATGTCTTGAACAAAAAGATTATATAATTGTGCATGTTGTATATGATACAGCTAATGGATACAGGTAAGATATATGTGTTTGATGAAAATCACATCAGATCCCTTAATAGCTTTAGTAGCACTGATATTTTGCTAGAGCCCATTTTTTTCTTACAATTATAAATTAGGAAATTCATAGTTGTTGTCGACACTACAAAGGTCCATAGAGTCACACTTAGTAGTTGTATGGATGATGATAGGTTTTGTTACAAAGTGTTTGTACAAAACTTTGATAGAATAATAATAGTTTTTCCAAAAATAGTTTTGGATGATTTCTAAAAAGAGATCTAAATATGATTTCACAAGTTGTTACATATGATGTAACATAAGATGAAAATGCATCAAGCCTATGAGCCTATAGTGCAAGTGGAAGATTGATAGAAATATACACTAAAGAAAAACCATAGCGTGGAAGTATTAACTACATCGCGGTTTAACTGAAGAAAACCACGTCGTAGTGAAAATCACTATATCTTTGTTCTGTGCAGTGCATGCATTATACGATAACGCATGTCAACTGTTGTTTCTTCTATGTAAGTTATCGTGATCGGTTGTAACATAATGTGATGATGTTTAAAGAGTTTCAAACGTCCATATTGATTGTTTAAACGTTAAACAATTGACGGTGGGATTAAACCGCAAGTTACAAGGAGTTGCAACATTTTTAAGCGTTTGTGAAACATTCCGATTATAGTTGAACATTTAAAAAACGGATGGGGTTCCAAGGGGCGTCCTTGGAGGCTGTATAAAGAGGTTCAATCCTAATACAATAGTAGTATGTGAGTGTTGTTCAAGGGTGTTGTGAGAAACTCTAAACCGTAGCTCTCATTCTTTCTTTCAATTTAACCAAGGTTCTAGCAGGTTGTGAGAAAAGTGAATTTTATTTTTATTTAAGCGTGAGGTGATTCATACAATTTGGGGACTATCCTAGGGGGAAGGAGTCTTTGAATTGTTTCTGAGAGATCTCCTCCATCAAGCACATGTAGAATAGCTTGGACACATCAGCTTCATATGGCAAAAGAGTTCTTCATTTATTTTATATTCAATTCAAACGAATGGTTGAATCTGGCGGCAAAAGAGTTGGTTTATTTCGGTTGCATTTGGACAAGAGTTAGTCTCCACTAAAACCCAATAGTGGCAAGTTGATTGCATATTAGGATGAGCTGGAAAATTAGCCAGAGTCTGTTTTGGGGCATAGGGGGGGAAGGTCCGGCTCTATAAATTTGTTAGATAGAAAGGGGAAGGATTATGCTGAAATTTATGGACGAAGCTTGGCAATGTTGGTGTTCACAGGAGGTGGTCTCACTCTGAAATCTTCCATTTAAATTCTGTAACTACATTTACTTACTGCTGAATACAGACATCCTCTTGTTCCTTGTCTTTGATCTAATACTTTTGTTGCATATGCGTAACAATGTTCATGTTGAATATATTTTCATCCATGTTAGCAAATGACAAAGAAATACGACCCGTCAACATGAATTGCTAACCCTAAAAGAAATCGACTAATAATCATCTTTATAGTCATCTGAATTTTTTAAATTACCCCCAATATAAATCATCAAATGATAAAAAAACAAACCAGCTAAAAAAATTTGGGAAGATGGTTGATAATTTTTTTCCTTTTTATTAAAAGTAAAGGTAATTTTGTTATTTGATTTAAAATAAAAATATTATTCCATTCTCTTTCATGATTAACCAAAAGATAATCTATTTATTTTTAATATTATTTTCAATGGCCTGCAAAACAAAATTTGGTAATACCTTTTACAAATTTGCAAGTAACAAAACAAGCCCTTGGTGCTATTAAATGGCCGGCCCATGTGGATTATAAATTTCAGAAATTCCAACAAAAAGGGAAAAAAATCAAAATTAGAGAATTATCTTATGGAAAAAATGCACATGCACCAAAATATGTCTAGTAGAGTTCTTTATCATCATTTCTATTGAAAGCTAAAATTAGATTATTGGAACAAATGTAACCTGGTTTGGTGTGGCAACATCCCGTTGATTCTTTCTTTCATCTTCAGAACCAAACCATAATCTTTCACCAAGGAT
Source organism: Viscum album (assembly GCA_963277665.1). Classification (NCBI taxonomy): domain Eukaryota; kingdom Viridiplantae; phylum Streptophyta; class Magnoliopsida; order Santalales; family Viscaceae; genus Viscum; species Viscum album. The sequence goes on from OY728132.1 coordinate 1,082,728,421, forward strand.
GGAACCATTAGAGGGCACAAGAAGCTCGACTTGCTCATGTGATTCATCAGAAGCAGCCAGGAGCATTCCACATGACTTGATTCCACGCATGTTCCTAGGCTTCAGATTAGCCAGGACAACTACTTTTTTTCCCTGAAAAAAACATAATTATAATGCAGGAGAATGGCATAAGATGACGACCAATACAAAATTCAAACCTATTTTTGTTTGGTTCACAGAATCGTCCAGAGTAGAACGGGAAAAAAGGTGTTAGGGAACTCAATCCTTTCGGTACGTATTAGAATAAGGAGAAACGAAATTACAAGGATGAGGAAGGGACTAGAAGAGAGAGAGAGAGACAAACTTAGGAGACCGCGGTTCTCCAGCCCAAGCCTAAGCCGAAACAGAATAACAGAATGATTCCCCCAGCACAGCCTACCCCACGCTGCTTAAAACAGCAAACGGGTCCCCTTGCCACATGGCCTAACTGCTTGAGCCTTCTGCCTAGACAGATTTACCCTTTCTAGAATAGACCTTCCATTCCCCTGGAAGGTCCCAGACTCTATTACGGTCACCCCTTGAAATTCAGTCTTGTCCGCAAGACTGAAAGAAGGAAACTGATTCTTGAGGAAAAACTCATCTTCCCACGTAGCATCTTCCACTGGTCACCCCTGCCATTGAATCAAATACTGGGGCAGAAAAGCATTGTCATGGAGCTCGTAGCGCTGAGACGAAACTGCCCCTGGTTCTGGCCGCTAGGTCTCATCCCCTTCCAGGTCACCAGGTAAAATGGAAGGAATGTCATGGTGCCCCAGTGAGCGTTTGAGCTAAGAAACATGAAATACGGGGTGAACGCGGGCTGTCCGGGGCAGGTCGAGCTGATAAGCCTCTGGGACAATCTATTTTAAAATAGTAAACGGCCCATAAAATCAAGGAGATAATTTCTGATTGATTCGTCTAGCCAAGGAATGCTGCTTGTGCGGCTGTAGTCTAACATAGACCAGCTCCCCAACAGAAAAAACGACCAAATGTCGGTGCTTGTTAGCTTGTTGGCGCATGATATCCTGAGAACGAGCCAAATGATGTTTGAGCTGGTTCAAGGTTGTTGCGGAAACATCAGAAGCAACAAACGACAAATGATTCAAAGAAGAGAAAAAGGAAAAAAACAAAAGAACGAGAAAGATCACAAGATACAGCAATTTACATGGTTCAGGAAATGATCCCTACGTCCACACAGAACCCAAAATTTCACTATGATCGGGAGAAAAATTACAGGGCAATTACAGACTTACAGACACACCCATAAACTCTAGCTTGAATGAGCTAATAAAGAAAAAGATGCAATTATGCCCCCCAGTCGCACAGTAAGTCCACTGTGCTACAGTGACCGGTGTCTGCAAGTCCACAAAGCTACAGTACCGTTGTCTCCAAAGTTTGAGATGCTATAGTGATCATGTCAAAAATCCGCACTGCTATAATGTCCTATTGGTGTCGCCCGGTCACCTCTACTACAGTGAGTCCGAGTTGCTACAGTTCCCAAAATTTTGATCGTGACCTTTCGGCCCCTAGACCCCTAAACAAAGGCGCGTTGCCCCCAGCAACCTCACCGCAGAGGTCGAACCGCGAGAGTCGTGGTCTGGTGTACAGTCTTGGCCGCTAGCATTCGGCTTAACTTCATCTAAACGGATCAGGCTACACCATTCCAACAATCACCCACTTGGAGCCTAATCCATAGTGCTGATTTGATTTGATGCTACTGACTTAGACAACTTAGTTAATCTGAGCTCCTCCCCTTCTTCACTCATCAGTTTGTGCTTCCATTCAAAGCTTCAATTTCAAGCTGACGATTCATGAAATATCAGTTGTCTTCCCTTCTGTGCTCTCATAGTGTTCCCCCATATTCTGCCTTTCATCCTTCATTCATCAATGGAAACCAACAAAGGCACAACAGTGCCTCAACTTCTCAATCACCATTGGCTTTGTCAACATGTCTGATAAAATGGTGTCTCAGTTGAATATGCTTCGTTTAGGCATGAAATGCTATGTTTTTTGCAAGATGTATGGCACTCTGACCGTCACAGTGCAATACATTTTCCTCTTGCTTTCTACTTGTTGGAGTATGTGTCTCACATCGGACTTGTGGTCCTTTGTGGTCTTTATTTATCATTATAAAATAACCTCAAAACCTCCTTTAAATAGGCACCTTGGATATTTGGTTCACCTTCTTTTATCATTCTATATGGTATCAGAGAAGGTACTCTAACCCTAGCCCACCCTCTTCTCTCTCTCTCTTCTCTCGTAGAAACCCTACGATTTTCCCCCAAGGGGGGTGGCGGCCTCCATGGCCAGGGAGTCGTAATTCATGTCGTCGCCCTTCCTCTTGCGAAAGCCCCGCCTCACGTCGTCGGCGGGCTCCGCCTCTTGCGCGTCGCCCTCTGCGACGACTCAAAGTCCGCCGCGTCGGCATATCCCTCGTCAAGGCTTCCCCCCTGCCTACGCGGCCCCTCCGCATCCCTGCGCACGATCGCCCTCTGCGGCCCTATCCCTGTGCGCGACGGCACCCAGCGGCTCCTACGTGACTCCCATGAGATGGCCACCCATCGCCCTCGTCGATCTGGCGCTTCCGGTCGGCCCCCTCTCTGTGCGCCAGCTCCGATGGCGCCCGACAACCTTCCTCCCTAGATCCGCCGCGTCGGCTCCTTCCATCCCTGCGCGCGGCTCCGCCGCGACTTCTCCCTATGCGTGCAACGGCACTAGCGGTGTCACCCTCCTAGATCCGGTCGGATCCCGTCCCCCGCGCGCGCCTCCTCCCGTCGGTCGGCTGCCTCTTCTGCTTCCGCACCTCTGCCTCTGTGTGGCTCCTCCACTTCCGCTCTGGGCTTCTGCACAGGCCCACTGCTCCTGCGTCGACTCCCTCTATGCGCGCTTCTCCTTCCTGCAGGATGAGTCACTGCACGCCGCACCCTCCTGGTTGCCATGTTCTGAGCGTCGGCCTCCTCGTGCGACGCCCATTGGATGCTCCTCTGCGAGGCAGCCCCGCCTCCCATCGTCGGCGCCTCCAGGGGAATCCTCCCCTCCCATCGATCGGTCCTGCCAGTGTGGATTTCCCGACACCTCGTCAATCGGCCCCGCCAGTGCGGCATTCCCGACTCTCCATCACCCAGCTCCGCCAATGCGGCTTTCCCGACGCTCCATTGACCGACCCCAATAGTGAGGATTTTCCGACGCTCCATCGACCCAGCCCCGCCTGCGCGGTTTCTCTGTCGCGCCTCAACGTTTTGCCGCACCACTGATATAATCCTGCTATGTCAACAACATCTTCCATCATCCACTATTTTCACCTCGAGGGGGAGCAGCGACTGCGGATGATTTATCTTTTTTTTTGTTTCGTCTTGTTTTGTCATCAAACTGGGTATGTCTAGCTTGAGGAGTGTTTGCGGTGTCTGTTGATTGCTTTGTTTTTCTTTGATTTGATCTGATTTTCGTTATGTTCAAGCTAGGTTTAGGTGTCTGTTGATTGCTTTGTTTTTCTTTGATTTGATCTGATTTTCGTTATGCTCAAGCTAGGTAAACCTAGCTTGAGGGGGGTGTTGGAGTCTGTATCCCACATCAGATTTGTGGTCCATTGTAGTCTTTATTATTCATTATAAAATAACCTCAAGACCTCCTTTAGAGAGGCGCCTTGGGTATTTGGTCCACCCTCTTTAATCATTATACACTACTCAACTCATCCAAGAAGTTCTTCACCCAAACCATCTCCACCCTGACTTCTGTTACAGCAATGTATTTTGCCTCTGTAGTGGATAAAGTCATTACCTTCTGCAATTGAGATATTCAGCTTGCTGCAGTTCCTCCACAGGTAAATACATAACCTGTGGTACTCCTACATTAGAGATCACCTCCAAGGTCAGCATCCATACCCCTGCAATGACTTTCCTTTCCCAAAGCACAGTGATACTTCCTAATTTCCCTTCAGGTATCTCACTATCCGCTTCACAACTTCTCAATGTTGTTTTTCAGGGTTTGCCATGCACCTGCACACAACTCCCACCGCATGAGCAATATTAGGTTGAGTACAGACCAAAACATACATCAAGCTTCCAACAGCTGATGCATATGAAACTTTTTCCATGTACTCAACCATTTCTGTTGTCTTCGATGCTTGTTCCTTAAGATTTTGAAATGGCTTGCCAAGAGAATGGAAATCGGCTTTACTTACAGCATAGTGAATCTACTTAGAACCTTTCCAACGCATTCAACCCGTGATAACATCAAGGTTCCTGCTGCGCGGTCTCTCTTGATTTTCATCCCCAAATTTTTTTCAGCTTCTCCAAGATCTTTCATCTCAAACTCCTCGGCTAACTACCCCTTCAACTCGTCAATCCTTTGCATACATGATCCTGCAATGAGCATGTCATCCACATATGGAAGCAGTATAATGTATTCATCACCAAGAGACTTGAAGTAGCATCATTGATCCATGTCACACCGTTTGTATGCATTTTTAGTCATGAATGCATCAAAAAATTTATTCCACTGTTTGGGTGCTTCCTTTAACCCATATAAGCTCTTCTGGAGTTTGCACATCAAGTCATCCTTCTCTGATTCAACATATCCCTCGGCAGCATATAGATATCCTCATTCAGATATCCTTCTCAAGATGTAAATCATCTGATGCAACAATACTGAGAACCATCTGAATAGTGGTAAGCTTCACCGCAGTTGAAAAATTTTCAGTGAATGGATGGTAATTGTGACTGAAGGAATGCATAATAAAAGCTATAAATTTTGGACATTTATTTAAATAATGCCATACACATGGATTTAAATACTCATCACAGATATTGTAAAACAAAGCCTATACAATAAAATATTAATAAACAAATGGAAATAAAAAAAATGGAAGCACGGTAGTTGGGAGGGATTACCAGGAGATGGTTTAATGGTATATAATCGACAAGACCACTGCATATAATTCTTGGTTCTAGCTCACCAACATCTACTTCCTCAACATACAAGGTTTCAGCTTCTTCATGTTTCCAAGCCTTGACAATGCACCCAACTCTGATATCAAGCATGTTTGCTGCATCCCTAATTAGATCATCGGAAGACGAAGTAATGGAAGACAAAGTAGAGTTGTCCCTTGCCTCTATGCCTCGGGTTGCAGATGTTGAAGCAGCAGAAGATTGGGAAGTTCCAGCCGAGGAGCCATCCACATTGGTGCAAAAGGAGGGAAACAAGCATATTCTTTTTCTTGAAGTTACTGTTGTTGATTTATTGGGATAGAAGAATGAAGGGAAAACAATAAAATTGCAGCTAGATCTTGGAAGGATGCCACCTCGCAAAACATTGGCAACAGCCATTAATCCCTCAAAACCTTTTTAAATCGCTGTGTTCCACTTCCCGAGCAACCAAAAATGGAAGTTCCTATTAAATTATCAGGTATGGGATCAGTCAACAAAGAAATCTGTAAAAAAAAAAAAAAAACTCCTGCACAGCTCTGGATAAAATTCAACACAACAAACATCTACTACACATAAATGAAGATCATTGGTTTTCAATAATTAGATAACCAAATCATCATTTTTGTGTTTAAATTTATTTGGGAAAAAGGTGTTTCAGGGATATACTTAGGGTCCATTTAACATCACTTATTGAAAACTGCTTATAGTACTTATCACTTATGATAAGCAATTCAAAAGAGTGGTGCTTGTTCCGGTTCTAAAAAAAGAACTTACAATCGGGCTTCGTTTGACATCGCTCATTGAAAACATTTTTATAACACTGATCACTTATGATACATGCTTTTGTATAAGTGTTTCCAGGTGGCCTATTGAAAGGTATTGTTTTGTAACTTATCAAGTGATAAGTGTTATAAGCAGTTTTCAATGAGTGTTATCAAAATACCCTCCAAATTCCAGAAGAAAACCTTCCAATGGCGGAAACACTTTTTCAATAACTGATAACTGATAGACAGTTTTCAATCAAGAAACATCTTTGACGGGTCACTTAACCCCGTTCATTTTCGGCACAAGAGCGCTCGATCAATGAGTTGTTATGCACTCTTTTATGCAACTGAATCAACTACTTTCTTTTTGGTAACAAGTAATAATTTTTTCCCTTGACTAGCTGCATCAAAAACCAAACCAGAAGCTTGAGATAAAAAACTACCCGTTCTAGTCAAATTTGTAATATGAGTAACTTTGTGCTTTCCAAAGATATACGTTGTCATTCTAGGAATCCATTTCTAAGAGCAATAAGCAGTTTTCAATAAGTAGACTCAAACAGAGCCTTGGCTTTAAAATCGCCAAAATTTGAATCTAAAAATTTTGTATGCGGGAATGTCACTATATCAAAGGAATCAAATTTTCCCTTTCAACAAATTTATTGATTTGCTGTATTTCGAGTGATTTGGGGGCTAGTAACAAGTGGCAGATACTTTTACCAAAACAACACAGCTGCTAATTGCCATTATCATTGTCAAGTTCAATATTTTTAATTTGTCTAGTATACATCCAACAGACTTGGTGAAATCAGCAAAGTTAAGATTTTGAAATAGCTTCTTTTCAATATTGAATACAGCAAACGATCCACCTGGCACATCCATTTTACTGATAAAAATTTATTAATCCAATTCAGTTTTTTGTTCTTTCTTTCTCTGTTAAGTAATCATTTTTTTATCTAAGATCTTAGGGTCTTAGTGGTCATCCACATTAAATGGATGACAAGTTTTTTTTATGTTAGGTCCATTTTTAGGTCAAGATACCCAACTAACACTTGTAAAGAGACGTGGGTGGTAAATAGATGAGCAAATTCAGAACACGATTTTAGAGCTCGAGATGGTGATTTGGGGCTGAAGCAGCCTGATCCAGCCCTCCCCAGCCCCTGTTATAATTGTATTAAATTATGTTTGAATTAAATTAAACTGCTTTTAAATTTTTTAGTTTCGTTTATAAGTTAATTTAATTTGTTTTTACTTGGATTAGTAGTGTGCTATAATTTTAAGTTAATTACATTTATTACTGTTTGTTAAACCCTATTTTCTATTATTATGGGTATTTCCGAGTCCCACATCAGAATACTCTTGTATGTAGTTTGTATTCTCAATCTATAAAATTAGGTCTCCGCCTCACCTTGAGGTAAGGAGTTTTCTTTTCTACATGGTATCAAAGGGAACATAATCCCGAGCCCTCCCTCTAGATTTTTTTTTTCCTCTCTCGGGTCTGCCCTACGTGGCCACCCCCCTCCCCTCTGGCTCTGTCCTACGCGGCCTCCCATCCCGGCGGCTCCCATCCCCGGCGGCTCCCTCCTGCGGCTCCCTCCGGCGTCGACCCATAGTCGCCCCTCCATCGCGACGCCTCCCGGTTTCCACCGGCTCCGCCCCTCTCTGCGGTATCCTCTGGAACGATTGGCCCTCCCTTCCAGGCGGCATCTCGGCATCCTCTCGGCTCTTCCTGCGCGCAGCTTGCACCAAATCCCGACGCCCCTCCCGCTGTCCGCTGCACCTCGCGGCTCCACACGATGCTCGTAACTGCGGCTTCCCGGCTTCCACCGACCCCACCTTCTACCGGCCACGCATCGTGGCAACCCGCTACTCCTGACCTCTTCGGTGGTTGTCTCACGCCTCCATGGCAGGCTCTTCGGCTCTGCCCCAGATGATCACCGCCTCCACCCGCCTTGTCGATGAGCGGCTCGAAGCCACCAACTTCTCCATCTGACGGAAGACTATATTGATGTCCCTGACAGGAATGGACCTGGATTCTCACCTGGAGGATCCTCCACCGGCATCGACTGATCCCAACTACCGTCCATGGAAGCTTGCTGATAGCAAGATCTTCACCTTGCTGGTCAACTCCATGGATCGCTCAGTGAAGGATGTCACCCGGACCGCGAATACCGTCAAGGAACTCTGGGATTCCTTGCACATCATGTATTCTGATACCAACAATTTGGCTCGGGTCTCCGATATTTTTCAGCGATTGTCGCTCCTTCGCCAGCAGGATCGGCCCTTCACGGCCTATTTCATGGAATGAAAAGGTCTTCGCGATGAGTTGCAAGAGTTGTGGCTTGTACCCCAGACACCGGCGACCACTCAGACCCAGAGGGACCAACTTTGCATCTTCAATCTTCTCAATGGCATCGCCCCTGGGTATGTCACGACGGCTACTGAGATACTTGTCAGCCCTTCTACGCTGGATATACCACAGGTCTATCATCGTCTGGGCAAGGCCCAACGGGCTCTTCCCCCGACCACCCCCATCATCGACCACTCAGCTCTCGTCGGTCGTGGCGGTGGCCGCTCCTCGGGCACTCGTGGTCGTGGTCGTGCCGAGCGGAAACACCGCCATATTTTGGAGACTGCTCGTGCCATCCTCTTCCACCGACAGGTGCCTCTGCATTTTTGGGGAGATGCGATACTCACTACTACCTACCTAATAAACCGTCTTTCTTCTTCTATCCTTCAGGGGGGGACTCCTTTTCAAGCTCTGTTCTCTTCTCTCCCTCTTCGCTCCCTTCCGCTTCGAGTGTTTGGATGTCTCTGTTATGTTCGAAACACACGTCTCGGTCTCTCCAAACTCTCTCTCAAATCCCTCTGGTGCATCTTCCTTGGCTATTCCCGCACTCAGCGCGGATATCGCTGCTACTCACCGAACCTCCGGAGGTATGTCATCTCTGCTGACGTCTCATTTGTTGAGAGCTCTCCGTTCTCCCTTCTCTCTCCTCATCCTGACTCTGCCATAGATGATTGTTTTCCTCTCCTCGTCCACCCTCCTCCGATGTCTCCCCCTGCTGCTGACACCCATTTTGGTAGGGTCTACTCACGTCGTTCATCAACTGTATCCCCCGTCCCGGCCAATGACACCGTTGTCCCCGCTTCGTCCGATGCTCCTGCCCCGGCACCAGAGGACTTGCCCATTGCCCTCTGAAAAGGTACTCGCTCTTGCCAGAGTACTCCTCTATTTGTATCTTCCTACAGGGGTCTGTCAGCTCTGGAGACAGTATCTATTCCTCGCACAGTGGGTGATGCAAAATCTCACCCGAGATGGCTAGCCGCAATGTGGGATGAGTAGCAGGCCTTGGAAGAAAACCATACTTGGGATCTTGTCCCCCTTCCAGCAGGCAAATAGATGGTTGGCACTAAATGGATTTACACAGTCAAGCTGAATCCCGATGGCACTCTCCATCGACTCAAAGCCCGCCTTGTGGCCAAGGGCTTCGCTCAGACTTACGGTATTGACTATTTTGATACCTTCTCTCCAGTTGCCAAGATGGCCTCCGTTCGGTTATTCATCTCTCTGGTGGCTCATCATCGTTGGCATCTTCATCAACTGGATGTCAAAAATGTCTTCCTCTGTGGATTTCTTGAAGAAGAGGTTTATCTGCATCAACCCCCCGGTTTTTGTGCCTCCGGCGCCGAGTCTCAAGTCTGTCGACTTCGCCGCTCTCTTTACGGCCTCAAACAGTCTCATCGTGCTTGGTTTGGCCGCTTCAGCACTGTCGTCACCGACTTTGGGCTCTCTCGCAGCATGAAGGACCACACTGTGTTCTACAGGACAACCTCCGCTGGTTGCATCCTGTTGGTAGTTTATGTGGATGATATCATCATCACCGACAGCGACAATTATGGTATCGCCCACCTCAAGGGGCATCTTCACCAGCACTTCCACACTAAGGATCTCAGTCCTCTCACATACTTCCTAGGCATCGAGGTATCCTATTCTTCGGACACCATTTCCCTCTGCCAACAGAAATATGCATTGGATATTCTGTAGGATGCTGGGCTGACACAAGTCACTGCTGTAGACACTCCTCTGGAGCCTGGGAAACGGTCTCTTTATGACTCCTCAGAACCGTATTCACACCCAGAGCGGTACCGTCTACTAGTGAGAAAACTCAATTATCTCACCATGACTCATCCCGACATTATCTGCGTTGTTGGCAAAGTGAGTCAATTTATGGAGCATCTGACCACCTCTCATTGAGATCCTGTCGTCCGCATCGCCAAATACATCAAGCGAGATCCTGCTCGTGGTCTTCGCTACTCCCAGCATGCTCATCTGAATATTGAGGCCTTTTGTGATGTTGATTATGCTGGTTGCTTTGCTACTCGAAGATCTATTTCTGGGTTTGTCGTCTTCTTGGCAGGCAACCTCATCTCCTAGCGCAACAAGAAACAGACGGTCGTCGCCCGCTCCAGTGCGGAATCCGAGTACCGTGCTATGGCCACTGTCACCACGGAGATCATTTGGCTTCGACATCTCCTCCAGGAGCTTGGTTTTCCTCCGCAGACATCTGCTCACATCTGGTGTGACAATCAGGCAGCCACCAAGATAGCTTTGAATCCCGTCTTCCATGAACGCACCAAACATATTGAGGTGGACTGCCACTTTCTTCGCCACAACCTGGAGCATGATCACGTCAGCTCCAGCCACATCCCAACGGCATACCAGCTTGCCGACATCTTCACCAAAGGCCTCCCAGGGGCTCGTCTAGACTCGCTCAGTTCCAAGCTGGGCATCCACAGCATATGCGGCCCAGCTTAAGGGGGGGTATGTCTGGTCTTGTATGATGTCATCTTTCTTTTTTGTGGGACTCGTTGTCCAAGCTGGGCATGTCCAGCTTGAGGGGGAGTGTTAAACCCTATTTTCTATTATTCTGGGTATTTCCGAGTCCCACATCGGAATACTCCTGTATGTAGTTTGTATTCTCAATCTATAAAAGTAAGTCTCCGCCTCACCTTGAGGTGCGGAGTTTTCCTTTCTACACTGTTAAATTCATTAACTTATTGCATATTTAGATAATTTTAAATTGTATCCCACTGTGGAGACCTAAGCCCGACCCACACGATGCCGCCAGGCCCTGCCTGCGGTCAAACAGACTGGGTTGTATTCACACTCCTAGTGGGAAACTTAATCCAATGAGCACTCATAAGTAATAAATTGAGGCTCCGTTTAACATTTCATATTAAAAAATGTTCATGGCGCTTTTCACTTACGACAAACAGTGAGAAAATAAGTGGTGTTTGTTCTGTTTCTAAAAAATATACTTACACTGCAATTTCAGGAAAAAATCACTCAAATAGTGAAAGAAAATAACTTTTTCAACAAGCAATCTGTATACACAAATAAATAATTACTTATCATAAGTGATGAGCATTATAATCAGTTTCAATTAGTGTTTGTCAAATGAAGTCTTAATAGAGGAATGGAAGCTAAAACAAAAACACCTGGAGTTGAATCGTTTTATTCCATACGGGTTAATGGTTTGAGACTAAATTAGGAAGGCAGGCATGAAATTGCCCGGAAAAGAATGACGAGTGAGCCAATTCAATACATGATCTATAGATGGGATTAAGGTGTTAGTGTAGAGCCAGAAGACACAGCTAATGCTCAGACGGTCACACCAAAACAGAAAACATACTTGAAAATGCGATGGTTTTTCTAAAACTAAGCAATTATTTATTTCACCATCTTACAGTAAAAAAATACTACAGAAATTACAAAACACCTAAGAGAAATTTAAGTACATTGATGAAGGCAAGAGCATCGCAAAAGAAGGCAAAATTCGGAATAGCGGATTTCCGGATATAGCTAAAAACAATAATCCTGCCCAAATGGGCATCCACAAACACGGAAACAGGGAGATTCTGGGGCAATTAAAAGGGGGTAAACGTGTGTGAAGTTACCTCCACGACTACAGGGTCGAGTGGGAACGCGGGCTTTGCAGTGTTGTGAAACGGTTGAGCTTGATCCTCGCAGAGCTGCCCGGCTTACGGCCGGCCAAACTGGCGACCAGGAAGGGACGTCGATGAATATCCGTACGGGTACCCCGCGCTATCTGGACTGATGGGTGGGTTAAAAACGGGTTTTAACCGGTCTGGGTATAAAAATTATTACCCGCTTAAATTTCGGGTACGGTTTGAATTTCGGTTCATATCATCTTTATTATTAATAATATTTTTTATGATAAAATATAAAAAATTATGTCAATGGCGTGTCTATGGTTTCTCACACCCGCTTTGACAAACCCACCACCACCCACTTAACAAACCCACTTTTGTCCGGATCGTTATCCTCTTGCGGAGAAATTCCATTTAATGGTCCAGCACCATTTTTTTAGCTCATTTTTTAAGAAAAATTCTAGTGGAATTTCCTATCTGACCCTCTCGTAAATGGAGAAGGTAAATTCCAATCCTATCCACCCTCCCTGTGTAATTTATCCTCTCCCGTTCTCCAATTTATTGAATCCTTTAGTAGTGCATGGGATCTTCTCACATGTCATCACAAAATCATTATTGCCGAATTCACCGGAAGAAAGAGATGCGTTGTTTGGAGATTTTTGCGGACAAACAAAAAAATGTCCTTACCATGAGCTCTATCGGTTATGTAAAACCCTAGTTTTTGTTTGGATCAATCACGATTTTTGAGAGGTTTAGATTGTGATGTGTTGATTGTCAATATGCAACTCATACTTCAATTGTGTTGCTCGACCACTACCCTTGAAATCATTGGATTACGGTGAAAGTTGTGAACTCGAATGTCACTAAGTCGGTACCTTGAGTTGGTTCATCACATGACCCCAAACACGCGTTTTAGTACGACAGAGTCTGCCAACTAGCAAGAGCTCTAAAATGGAATTGTGATGAGACTATACCCTCATATCATAGTACACAATCAGAAGTAAATAACCAAATATCATACACATCAGAATACGCAGAAGAATAAGTAAACTGAAACCGAAACATGTTATAATAAAATGAAATGCAATAAAGACTCAAACGATCGTGTCATACATGTCGGCATATTTTTCCTGGACGGCACCACCCCCCATTTTGTCAAAGGGGGGGCTGGCAGCAGGGTAGATGGTGGGTGGCCAAACCCCCACCAAACTTCCAGCGGGAGAAGGAGGAGCAGGGGTGAGGGTTGCCTATAAAAGGCACAAGCATCCTCTCCCTTCATCATCTCATTGTCACTTGTATCCGGCTTCTCATCACCGGTGGTCATCCTAGCAGAGCGGTATTTAGTGAGGCAGTTTTCCCCTTTATTCAAGAGAGAATATTACGAGGGTTTTCTCCTTGTAATAGTGAGGGAGTGTGTACCCACTTTTACCCCATAGTGATCCTTCTATTTGTCCGTGTTTTTTTACCCTTTCCATTTGGGGGGTTTTCCACGTTACATTTGGTGTCCCATTTTTTCGCATTTGCACTTTATTTCTATCTCGAGATTATTGCTGCATCGTGGACCAATCATTTACGGTCCTAACAAGTGGTATCAGAGGCAAGGTTCTGGCCCGGTGTTGTTCACGTTTTCGGGTATTAATAATTCTCGTAAAATTTTAGTATGCTCTGTGATTGCGACTCCAGTTGATCTTTCACATCAGAAAAAACTTATTGAGATTATTAAATACACCGTTGTGAAACAGCGGAGGTTCTGAACTGACAACGTGTCTAGATAGCGGCAAAATTCAAGATCGAAAAATTCAACGGGAATAATTTTTCGTTGTGGAAAATGAAGATGCAGGCAGTGTTGCGGAAAGATAATTGTCTACTGGCAATTGGCGAAAAGCCGGCAGATGTGACGATGGAGCGTGGTTCCAGTGGGAGCCAAAATCATGACATGGACAAAAATGTGGCGAGTACTTCTGGAAGTGGAGATATACTAGTCAATGAAGCGGCGACTACTACTGGAAGCAGACAACATCTCGACGATGCATGGATTATCGACTCAGGAGCAACATGGCACATGACGTCTCGACGAGAATGGTTTGACCAATATGAAACCATCCCGGAAGGACTTGTGTACATGGGGAACGATCACACTCTGAAGATCGTTGGAGTCGGTACCATCAAATTGAAGATGCATGATGGCATAGTACGGATCGTCCAAGGAGTACGTCATGTGAAGGGCCTGAAGAAGAACATATTGTCTTTGGGACAATTTGATGACATCGGATGCAAGACTCGCACCGAGAATGGAGTGATGAGAATTGTGAAGGGTGCGCTTGTGCTAATGAAGGCGGAGAAGATCTCAAAGAACTTATACGTGCTTATGGGTGAAACGTACAAAGAGGCGGAGATAGTTGTTGCAACAACTACCTCGACAGAAGCGTTGACGACGTTATGGCATCGGAAGCTTGGCCATATGTCAGAACGAGGCCTGAAGATTCTTACGAATTAGAAGTTGTTGCCTGGGCTGACAAAGGTATCCTTACCATTTTGTGAGCATTGTGTTTTGAGCAAGCAACACATGTTAAAGTTCAGGACGTCAACAGCAAGAAGTCAGGAGATCTTGGAGTTGATCCATTCCGATGTTTGGCAAGCACCGGTTATATCCCTGGGAGGAGCAAGGTACTTTGTATCATTCATTGATGATTATTCCAGGAGATGTTAGGTGTATCCAATCAGGAGGATGGCAGATGTTTTTGAAGTCTTCAAAACATTCAAAGCGCAGAAGGATCTTGACTCTGGAAAGAAGATCAAGTGTCTGAGGACAGACAATGGCGGAGAATATACAAGCGAGGAGTTTGATACTTTTTGTCAACAGGAAGGGATCAAGAGGCAGTTCACGGTGGCGTACACTTCTCAGCAGAATGGAGTGACAGAGTGGATGAACAGAACCCTGTTGGATAGAACAAGGGCGATGCTGAAGACTGCAGGTATTGCCAAAACTTTTTGGGCAGAAGCAGTGAATACCGCCTGTTATGTGATCAACTGATCTCCTTCAATGGCAATTGAGCTGAAGACACCAATGAAGATGTGGACTGGTAAACCCGCTGACTATTCTCGGTTACATACTTTTGGAAATTCTGTATATGCAATGTTTAATGACCAGGAAAGATCGAAGTTGGATTCGAGATCCAGAAAATGTATCTTCTTGGGGTACGCTGATGGTGTGAAGGGGTATCGTTTGTGGGATCCCACTGCCCACAAATTTATCATCAGCAGAGATGTCATTTTTGCAGAAGATAAGGTGCAAATGACAACTCATCGAGACACGGAGAAAGAGAATACAGAAACTACAACAGTCGAAGTAGAGGACAAATCCAAGGAAGAACTAGTTTCCTCTGAGTCATTACCAGAGCATGATGATCAAGTACCGGTTGAGTCTGGACCACAACGGTCAACTCGGGATAAAAGAGCACCAGTATGGCACTCAGACTATGTCACTGAAAGCAATATTGCGTATTGCTTATTAACAGAGGATGGAGAGCCATCTTCTTTTGTGGAGGCGACCCAGAGTCCAGATGTATCCTCATGGATAGCGGCGATGCAGGAGGAACTTGAAGCCCTGCACAGGAACAAGACTTGGGATCTTGTTCCATTACCTCGTGGAAGGAAGGCTATCGAAAACAAATGGGTCTTTAAGATCAAGCGGGATGGAAAAGACCAGGTGGAAAGATATCGTGCAAGATTGATGGTCAAAGGATTTGCTCAGAAAGAAGGTATTGATTTCAATGAAATATTTTCTTCTGTTGTTAGACTGACGACTGTTCGGATAGTTCTGGCGACGTGTGCAACATACAGTTTACATCTAGAGCAGTTGGATGTGAAAACTGCTTTTCTCCATGGTGATCTTGATAAAGAGATCTATATGCTCCAACCGGAAGGTTTTGTAGAAGAAGGTAAAGAGAACTTGGTTTGCAGGTTGAACAAATCTCTGTACGGTCTCAAACATGCGCCGAGGTGTTGGTACAAGAGATTTGATTCCTATATCATGAGCCTTGGATATGACAGACTTCATTCAGATCCTTGTGCATATTTCAAGGGTTCTGATGGTAATGATATCATCATTCTTCTGTTGTATGTGGATGACATGTTGGTTGTAGGCCCCAACAATGATCAGATCCAGGAGACGAAGGCATAGTTGGCTAGGGAGTTTGATATGAAGGACTTGGGACCAGCAAACAAGATTCTTGGGATGCAGATTTACCGAGATAGAAATAATGGGAAGATTTGGCTATCACAGAAGAGTTACTTACAGAGAGTCTTGAAACGCTTCAACATGCAAGACTGTAAGCCAATCTCTACCCCTCTTCCCATTAATTTCAAGTTATCCTCCACAATGAGTCCTAGCAGTGAAGCAGAGAGGATGGAAATGTCTCGAGTACCGTATGTATCGGCAGTGGGTAGTCTAATGTTCATTATGGTTTGTACTAGACCAAACATTGCACATGCAGTGGGAGCAGTTAGTCGGTACATGGTGTATCCAATACGGGATCATTGGAGCACAATGAAGAGGATCCTGAGATACATCAAGGAGACCTCAAATGCTGCATTATGTTATGGAGGATCAAATTTTACTGTCAGAGGCTATGTTGATTTAGATTTTGCAGGTGATTCTGACCGGAGGAAATCCACTACTGGTTATGTGTTTACTCTTGCAGGAGGAGCTGTGAGCTGGATTTCGAAGTTACAGTCAGTTGTAGCTTTATCCACGACAGAGGCAGAGTACATGACAGCTATACAGGTTTGCAAAGAGGCGATTTGGATGAGAAGGTTGTTGGAGGAGCTCAGGCACAGGCAGGAGCAGATTTCATTGTTTTGTGACAGTCAGAGCGCCTTTCACATTGCAAGGAATCCATCTTTTCATTCCAGGACGAAGCACATTGGGGTACAGTATCACTTCGTCCGAGATGTGGTGGAGGAAGGAAGTGCGGACATGCAGAAAATTCATACTAAAGAAAATCTGGCAGATTTCCTGACGAAGACGATTAACTCTGATAAGTTCAGATGATGCAGATCCTCGAGCGGCCTCGTAGATACGTGAGCAGCATGGTTGGGCAGATAGAAAGGATGTGTGGAGATGTGATTGGTTCTCAATCAAATCTCCAAGTGGGAGATGTGTCGGCGGAATTTTCATGGATGGCACCGCCCCCCATTTTGTCAAAGGGGGCTGGCAGCGGGGTAGATGGTGGGTGGCCAAACCCCCACCAAACTTCTAGCGGGAGAAGGAGGAGCAGGGGTGAGGGTTGCCTATAAAAGGCACAATCATCCTCTCCCTTCATCATCCCATTATCACTTGTATCTAGTTTCTCATCACCAGTAGTCATCCTAGCAGAGCGGTATTTAGTGAGGCAGTTTTCCCCTTTATTCAAGAGAGAATATTACGAGGGTTTTCTCCTTGTAATAGTGAGGGAGTGTGTACCCACTTTTACCCCATAGTGATCCTTCTATTTGCCCGTGGTTTTTTACCCCTTCCATTTGGGGGGTTTTCCACGTTACATCCGGTGTCCCATTTTTTCGCATTTGTACTTTATTTTTATCTTGTGATTATTGTTGCACCGTGGGCCAATCATTTACGGTCCTAACAATGCATGCAACCAACCGCCCCACTAGATCAGTTACGCACATACCAGAATAAAAGAAACTACAAAAGGCTCCATAGTATCACCAAACCAAACTCATCCAATCACCTTATACTACTCGAGCAATCATGCTCGACCAAGCTATACCCAACATGGGGTCTTTGCCCAAACCTGTGTCTGCAATAAACATGTGAGAGCTATTCGGGCACCTAGGTGCAATGACGGCCCGATCAGGGTGTGATTATAACTCAGTAGGTCACCACCAATGATGTCTAAAGCAAATATCAGTCAGTACAATAGGGTATGCATGAAAAGAAATAACAGTAGGCAAGCAGGTAAATAAAATAAGTTTCACTATTTATCACTGTTCAATTAATCACTTTTATTAAAAAAAGTTGGGTTTGTATATATATGCACGCTACAACAAAAAACGGTTTGGGGACTCGGCCCCGCGATCGATATCCCACACCCGCCCCCCTGCCACCCTAGCTGCCTGCGGGGGCCAATTAATCACTTTTATTCTTTATTCCAAAAGTTATTCATTTCCATCAAATCACCTCAGCCAAAGTCGGCTATCTGAGCCACATATCACAGAGGTCACTGGTTGGCAATCAAGGAGCCTCATCCCAAGAATCCAACTGGGATCCGATATGCCATGTTCGAGCATCCCAACCACCAGGTCACAAGTCAGCAAACATGGAGCATTAGTCCATGAATTCAATTAGGACTCAGAACACCATGTTCGACCATCCCAACCTTTAGGTCACAAGTCATCAAACACAGAGCATCAGTCCATAAATCCAAACGAGACTCAAAACACCATGTCCGACCATCCCAACCTTGATATAGAACGCCGTGTCCATACCCTTGGGTTCAAGAGCATTAGCCCTCCCCCTGGAAAACTGCAATGCACCGGGGCACCTGGAGCATCAGTTTGACCCACCCAAAACCGAGGAGTGGAGGAACAGTCAAATATCCCAAAACCATTATTCACAGGTCGACAAACATGGAGCATTAGTCCATGAATCCAACTGGGATTCGACACGTCTTGTCCAACCATCCCCAACCATTCCACTGTCAATTAATACCATTTCGTTCAAGATTTCCACAATCCATTACTTTCATCATATAAAACCAAATTCATAATTAAATCATTTCACATTTTACCAAAATACATATTCATTAAATGTTCTTCAAACCATTTAACAATCAAACACACCACTTTTTAACCATTTCCATTACCTTTCTAAATCACAACATTTATCATGGTCCCAAAGGACCTTTAAACCAACACATGGATCAAATAAAACTAAACCCCTTTCAAAAGTCACAAAACATCAAAATCAACATTCTCATTAAACATTTTGAAACCACCCCTTAAAAATGGGTCTTCCTCTTTGAAAATCCAAACAAGGTCTAAAACCTTCACATTTCTTAAAAACCATTTAAGGAGTCACCACACACACCCATTTCAAATCAACAACTGAAATCCATTTAAAACTCATTTAAAACCACCTCAGATTCAACGCCTCTTTTCAAAACATGAATCATTTAAAAACATAGCATTTCAGTTTAAACATCCAAAACCAGATCAAAAACCAATGTACACATTTAAAATCATTTCAAAAGCCTCATAGGCATTTCACAGAACTCAACCCATAAAACACCACATTTTTATTCCCTTAAGAGTCACAACCCTTCATTTCCAAGTTCATCTCATTAGCCCTTTTTTATTTAATCAAAACAACCGACAAGCTTAATTAAGTTAAGCTCATCATCCAACTACTTTACATAAACCAAGGAAGTAAACATGCCACTCACGGGCTTCAAGGCTCACACCACATACACATGAAAACAAATTACCAAGACTTTGAGTAAATCTCTTAGACCACCTACCTCATCAACGAAGTTTTCCAAAGCATTTTCCAAAGCACGACAATCTTTCTAAGGCCCATCCAAGCCTCACCCAAACCTCTCAGCACCCAATCGAGATCGTCACAAACAACCAACTCTAGTATCACACCAAGAAATAACAATTAATTAATTATAACAATTATAATTAATTAATTAACCAAAACCCATCATGGCATAATGCTGAAAAACTCACTGGGTCATCATGCTACACCGAAAATAAAGCCAAACACTCACCAAAGACCCGCGTTATAAACCTGAACACATTCCAGGCCAAATCCCTAAGAGGTGATACCAATCTGACAACTAATTAAATTAAAACATAAGTCAAAACCTAAGAAAATTCACTGTGGTTACATACCTTAATGAAATGTTATGCAACGATGTGTGAAATCCATCTCAGGATCTCCTCTATGCAAGCCAACCAAAGGCCCCATCATTATTGGTCGATCTCACCATACTCTGGTGGAATGAGAATCAAAACCCTAAACCCGCACATTTGAAATTAGAAGAAACCAAGGGAAGGGAGAAAGGGGAGGGAGAGGAAGAGAAATATCACCTTAAACATCAATGAAACACAACCAAAACACCTCCTTGGTGAGGCTTGAAGAAGAGAGGAAGGGAGGAGAACCCTCCTCTGGTTCGTGCACACAAGTGGGAGAGAAAGGGGAGCGGTGAATAAAAATACCAGGTGAGGGGGGATGGTAAAAACACCATTTTAATAAAATTATGGGTAGTCACACAGTTTGGCAGCACGATTTGCCAAACTGTGCACCAACCATGTAGTTGGATTTGTCCAGGGCCACCACTTGCACAGTTTGGCCACACAGTTGGCTAAATCGTGCACCAACCTGCACACCCCTACTGTCTGACACCCCCAGCCCAGCATGGTTATGCCGCATGGTTTGACCAACCATGCTGCAATCGTTCTGTTAGCACTGCCTCCCCTCTATAGCAAGACACACAGTTTGTATGAAACCATGCACAACCTGTGTTCCATGCCTCAAAACCTCCTCAGCCTCATACAGTTTTTCCTTTTTCTTTGAACGGTTTACCCCAAACTGTGCTCTAACCATGAAACTCAATTGTGCTTAGTTCAAAATGTACTAAAAACCCCTTGAGCCTCAAAGTGTCTCATAGTTTCTCCTAAACTATGCATGTTAAATCGTGCACCCTTTTCACCCCCCCCCCAAATTCCGAACTTAATCTGAAGCCTCTGAAGCTCATCTAAACACTCGGTCTACCTTCTAAGCATCATTCCTCATCTCAAAACAACACTTTAAGAAATTTTAACTCTCAAAACTCCATTAATAGTCTTAAATCAAGATTCAACCCGTTCGGTAATGAAAATTCAAATTCCTTATAGAGCTTTTGATCCATCCAAACACAAGATCTTATAACCTCCACACCATAACAATTTTCATCCTCGAGAAGTCTCAGTGATTATTTTTCTATACCACCTGACCTACATCGGTTACCACATTTTTAACTAACAACCTCATTCAATTTCTGATATCCTAAGGCACTACCAAGGCACAACCTCCAACTCAAGGCCCTCAACCAGCAAAGACTTAAAGCCGACACCCATTACCAAACCAAAACACCATGACGATGCTTACTTGAGCCCATCCCATCGAAACATTGTTTAGAGCACCACCCAAACATAGATTGCAACCTTTTATGCTTACATTGTTCACTAACCCTAGTCAGACTACCCTTGATCGACTCATTCCCAAAGCTCTCAGCCCCAACTGTCGGTCTGCCGCCATATCACCTGATCATGATGCCCTCACACCTAGAGGAACTTCACAACTACCCAAACATGCCCACTTGATTCCATACCCAAGCTACTTTATAGAACCACCTTGAGCCAAAATCCAACACTTAGCTTGATCGTATGTCACCACTGATCCCCCATTAACATTCCCCACAGAATTTAAGTATTCACCACAATGGTTTTCACTGGAATCACAATGCCACCACGACCGATCCACGACCAGTCCCACACACATGTGACCCTTCCAGCATGAGGGTCACACCTATACAAACGATACATCACTCCCCACCATAGGAGTGTCATCATCATCGACTCACCCAAAAAACCTTAACTGTATCATCCCATGCTCCAACTACTACTAACCTAAGAATTGGACATGGGAATCTCACCCTCACCTGAGAGACCAGGTGAAACATCAACTACCACCCATCCCCAACATTCAAGAATGACACCAATGGTATTTTACGACATCTGGTTCATCCCGAGGACCCCACCCATAAATGGCCGATGGTGTACTTCCCACCATGTGACTCCACATTCACCACTTCATGAGTGTAACCTCCAGGAAGCCCAATATCCAACCAAAATACATTAGAGAAGCTAATTGTATAGCCATAACTCTCTTAGCATACCCGATTCAGTGTTAAGATATTAGGCATGATCATCACTAACTATAAACACGCTAAGGTTTCATTGACGAACACAACCAACACATATCCTTTTTTGATGTCACCTATATCTATAGGGACATGTCAAACCATCAAAATTCTCAGGCCTCCTTTCCCATAAATGTCTCATCACATCCACACCATCTCTAATCCTTCTCACAGCTGCCCACATAACCCTACCACCTCAGACGTACGATCTTGTAATGTATGATCCATAAACCAAACATCATAATGTGTCACCCTCCGCTCATGCCCACAAGATCCCATTAACACTTAACCATTACATGTCCTTATGTAACCCCACCACAGAACCCGTTTACATCCTTAGCGAGCCACATCTCACGAAAAATCAGCTCACGAGCCCTATCCACCAATCATGTTTACCCTGCATGCCTTCCTTGTGACAACTAGGCCCCGGTGACAGCACAGACACCCCTGCCTTAACATGGTCGTCGGGTCCTGGCCCACCAGGTACCACTAGTTGCCCCACAGACATGTGGTCCTTACCCTGGGACCCACCCACATGCCCACACAGGTCATCTGACTAATGAATGTCCCCACAGGCCAACACATGTCCTTTTTAGTGTGCTTTGTCCTCACTCACACACACCCTGAGAAACATCCTAGAAGGTTACCCATACTGATCACTACTCGAGGCCAAACACGCTTAACTGTGGAGTTCTAATCAGGTAGGCTTCTGAAAAGGAAGGTGCACCTTGTTGACATGAGTCATATCATTTAGCCATTTAACCCTTTATCATTCAGGGGTGTTACATTCCTCACCTAGTGTAGAGCACTCTTGATGCTTTCCAAAACCATAAACAACTCACTAAACCAAAACCACCTATATAACCACTGAAGACTTGATCATCATTCAAGAGTTCCACTAAGATCACTTGCGCTCTCACAACGTTCTTGGAGATGCATCAAGAGCTAACCGAGCTAGGCACCTAACCAGTACTACCCACATGCGCTACCAAAACACCAACACTCTATGAGCTTCCCTTTTCAAGAAAACCAGACACAGGCATGTGCTTATTAACAAAAACAACTCATACGAATAGTCTCCACCCAAAGCAGATTCATGCACATAAAACCACATTTCCTCGAGCACTGCTTGTGCTCCCGTTCCCACTCATAACCACCAAGAACACTCATCCAAACATCTATAACTTGGGATAGGCACCCAAACATGCCTTCCCATCTAGAAAGAAACCACATGGCTAAACCACTAGCACTCAAGTGCTATTCCTTAAAACAAAAGGCATCAAAAGTGCCTTAACCTCACACTAAGTTTCACCCATTGTGCACCACTTTCAAAGTCCAAAACATCCACTCGTGCCTCATGCACCCAGAGGAACTCATACCTCAACCAACCCCTATCATGGGTAATCCAAAAAAACACACAACACTAACTCCCAAGACTGGAGTCATGTCAAGAAGGACACTAGGTCCAACCACCCAAGGTCTATGCCAACTCATAGAAGGCCACATCTCACAGGGCATCAACATGCACTCGTATCATCATTACACTACAACCACAAGCCACAACACCCTCATTTAGGGTCTCAAATCATAAAGGCATCATATACCCACCAACTACCCACAATTAGGGCACTCATCCTCTCTAAGAATCTTCACATCATATCGCTCCTTTGAGGACCCAGACATGCAACCGATCCCGAACAAAACCATCCATATGGGTCCAATAGTCCAATACTCATACGACATTGAACCACTAGGGTCAGTACACCAGCCATACATGAGGACCAAAACAACATTCTCACCGCCAAATGCCTCATAATAGATCCATATAACCTACCATCAGAATAAAATTCATAAAATCACACACTATTGGGATTATAACCTATGGATCCTACATGCCTAACATGATTCATGAGATTCCTCTTACCTCTATAGGTCGAGAGGTAAAACCAATTCATAGGCATATTTCCAACATAACAAGATCTTTAAATCCATCATAAACCATCAAATCCAAACAACATGTTCATCACTTGAAGAAAAAATCATATACAACCATAAACACCATAAACCATAACAATAATCCCAACCCCTAGTGGACTAAAATTCCTATCAGAATAGGTGTTCATGAAGAACCATCCTGATTTCCATCTCAAGCTTAGAAACATTCATCTATTTCCTATCTACCAAACCCCAAATAGTAAAATAATAGGAAGACAACTTCTCTGATACCACTTTGTAACACCTCGACCTGGGTGCCACTAAACTGGTGCCCCAAGCCAGTTCGCCACATGACCTCAAGTGCACCTCCTCATATGCTAGAGGCTACCTACTAGTATCATAGGTTTAAAATGGAGTTTTGAGGAGAATACACCCCCATATCAGAGTGCACAAAAAAAACCAAATATCATACACATCATAGTACATTGAAGAATAAGTAAACTGAAATTAAAACGTGCTATAATAAAGTGAAATGTAATAAAGGCCTAAATGACCATGCCATACATACAACCAAACACCTAATAAACTGATTACATACCTACTAAAATAAAATAAACTACAAAAGGGCTCTAGAGCATCACTGAGCCAAACCCGTCTAGTCACCTGATACCACTTGAGCAATCCTTCTCAACCAAGCCATACCCAACACGGGGCCTCAACCTAAACTGGTGCCTGCAATAAACATGTGAGAGATGCTCAGGTACCTAGTTGCAATGGAGGCCCAAGTAGGGTGTGAGTAGAACTCAATAGGCCAACACCAACTATGTCTAAAGTAAATACCAATAAGTAAAATAGTGCATGCGTGAAAAGAAATAACAGTTGGAAAACAGGTAAATAAAATAGGTTTCATTATTTATCACTATTTAATTAATCAATTTTATTATTTATTCCAAAAGTTATCCATTTCCATTAAATCACCTTAGCCAAATCTGATCATTTGAGCCATATATCACAGAGTTCACTGGTTTTAAATCAAGGAGCCTCATTCCAATAATTCAACTGGGATCCGGTACACCATGTTCGACCATCCCAACCACTAGGTCACAAGTCAGTAAAGATGGATAATCAATCCATGAATCCAACTAAGACTTAGAACACCATGTCTGACCATCCCAACCTTTAGTTCACAAGTCAAAAAACATAGAGCATCAGTCCATGATTCTAACTGGGGCTCAGAACACCATGTCTAACCATCCCAAACTTGATATAGAATTCTATATCTATACCATTGGGTTCAGGAGCGCCAATATTTCCTCCAAAAAACTATGGTTTACCGGGGTTCCTTGATCATTAGTCTGGACCACCCAAAACCAGGGAGTGAAGCATCAATCCAACTTCCCAAAACCATTAGTCACAGGTCGAAAAACATGGAGCATTAGTCCATGAATCCAACCAAGATTCGACATGTCTTGTTTGACCATCCCCAACCATTCCATTGTTAATTAATATCATTTCGTTCAACATTTCCTTAATCCATTACTTTCATTATATAAAACCAAATTCATAATTAAACCATTTCACCTTTTACTAAAATTCATATTCATTAAATGTTATTCAAACCATTTAACAACCAAACACACCCCTTTTTAACCATTTCCATTGCCTTTATAAATCACAACAATTATCATGGTCCCATAGGAACTTTAAACCAACACATGGATCAAATAAAACTAAACCCATTTCAAAAGTCATGAAACACCAAAATCAACATTCTCATTAAAAATTTTGAAACCACACCTTAAAAATGGGTATTCCTCTTTGAAAATCCAAACAAGGTCCATGACCTTCATGTTACTTAAATACCATTTAATGAGCCACCACAAACATCCATTTCAAATCAACAACTGAAATACATTTAAAAATCATTTAAAATCACCTCAGATTCAAAACCTCTTTTCAAAACAAGAATCATTTCAAAACATAGCCTTCCCCATTAGATATCAAAAACCGATTCAAAACCCAATGCTCACATTTAAAATAATTTCAAATGACTCATAGTCATTTCACAAAACTCAACCCATAAAACATGATGTTTTTATTCCCTTAATATTTTCAACCCTTCATTTCCAAGTTTAACCCATTAAACCCTTTTCTATTTAATCAAAACAACCGACAATCTGAATTAAGTTAAGCTCATCGCAAAACTACTTTACTTAAACCTAGGAAGAAAACATGACACTCATGGGATTCAAGGCGCATGCTATATACACATGAAAATAAATTAACATGACTATGGGTAAAGCTCTTAGACCACCTACCTCATCAACAAATCTTTCCAAAGCATTTTCCAAAGCACTATGACCTTTCCAATGCCTTTCCAAGCCTCATTGAAACTTCTCAACACCCAACCAATCTCGTCACAACCACCCGACTCTATTATCACACCAAGTAACAACAATTAATTAATCATAACAATTATAATTAATTAATCAACCAAAACCCATCATGAAATAATTCCAAAAAACTCACCGAGTTATTATGCCACACCAAAATCGAAGCCAACCACTCATCGAAGACCCGCAACATAAACTTGACCTTATTTCAGTCCAAATCCCCAAGTGTAAATACTAATTTGATAACTAATTAAATTAAAACATAAGGTAAAACCTAAGAAAATTCATCATGGTCACATACCTTAATGAAATGTTATGCAACAATGTGTGGAATCCATATCGGGATCTCCTCTATGCAAGACAACCAAAAGCCCCATCATTCTTGGCTGATTACACCATGATTCGGTGGAATCAGAATAAAAAACCCAAACCCACACACCCAAAATTAGAAGAAACCAAGGTAAGGGAGAAAGGGTAGGAGGAGGAAGATGAATCTCACCTTAAATGCCGAAGAAACACCACCCAAACACCTATTGGGTGTGGCTTGAAGAAGAGAGGAAGCGAGGAGAACCGTACTCTAGTTTGTGTGCATAAGAGGGAGAGAAGGGGGTGACTAAAAATCCTAAAGGATAAAAATAGTAAAAATACCATTTTAATAAAATTATGGGTAGCCACATAGTTTGGGTTCATGGTTTTCCAAACTGTACGCCAACCATGCAGTTGGATCTCTCCAAAGCTACCACTCGCATGGTTTGGCTGCATGATTGGCCAATCCATACACCAACTATGCACACCCCTATTTTCTAACAACCATATCCCCACACAATTTTACTACATGGTTTGAAAAACCATGCCCCAATAATTTTGTCAGCACTACCTCCCCTCTGCAGCAAGGCACACCTTTTTTTCTGAAACCGTGAGCCATGCCTCCGAACCTCATAAACCTCACACAATTTATTCTTTTGACTCACAAGGTTTATCCCAAAATATGTTATAAAAATGAAACTCAATCAAGCTTATTTTAAAATGAACTACCCCCCCCCCCCCCTGAGCCTCAAGGTGTTTCATGGTTTCTCCTAAACCATGCACACCAAATTGTTCACCCTTTCCAAAAACCCTCCAAAGCTTCCAAACTTAATCTAAAGCCTCTGAATTTCATATAAACACTCAGAATATCTATTGATCATTATTCCTTGTCTCAAAAAAACACTTTGATTCATTCCAACTCTCAAACCTCCATTCCAAGTCTAAACTCAAGATTCAGACTGTTCAATAATGAAAATTTCAAATTCCTTCTGAAAATTTTGATCTATCTGAACATGAGATCTTACAAAAACATTTTTGGTTATTTAACACATTTAGTTTCAATATATTAATCTATTATAGTTATTATGGTGTAACTTTCACTTGATACAATTCAATGGAAACTTCCACCAGATAGGTTTCAATGGAAACTGTAACTGAGTATGTTTGATTGGAAACCTTTGTTAGAAATGCACTAAAATGGGTATATCGTATAGTATGATGTTACCTGAGTTGTATCATGTGATATAACATTAAGTGATATCTATCATGGAATATGATCTGTATCAGTCATAGTATACAATACGTTAGTGATATAGGATACTTAGTTCATGGATTCAGCTACATCTTCCACACAGTTTCCTTCAGTTATGAACCAACAAGTTGATTCATTTATGGATTTACAAATACATTGTGATAATTGAAACATTCTCTGATCACAAAAACCCAGCAAGAATGTGTTATGGGTAATGCATATCGGATGTCATACAATGAAAATTGTACCTTGACTCCCTTCATTGATTAGAGGGAGATTATGTCACAACCCCTCTCTACAAAGATGTCATAGTGAAGGAAGAGTGATAATGACCCCTGAGTCTCACCTCCGGTAAGCTCTAGGTTGAAAAAAAGAACCAAGGGTATAAAAATCTCACATATGGGAGGTATTACCCTCTAATATAAAATAGGATCGAGAGATAAGATAAACAAGAACCAAACAACTCTAACATATAATATAAAAGTGAACTCAAAACCATTCTACAATGCATGAACATAAATAGACTAATACAATAAAATTATCCAATATATATACCAAAATACAATTACTATGACATTGATTCAACAAAATCACCAAAACCCAAGATAGTAATGTTCATCTCAATCCAAAAAGTCTTCCTAGAAACCTGAAAAATAGTTTATATACATAGGGTGATCATAACATGTATACTCAGTAGAGACACAACCAATGTCTCAAGTCCACATGTGAAAAGTGAATGCTAATAAACCAGTGAAAAAACAGTAGAAACAATAAGCACTTATACAGGTCAACTATCTCATCCTAACCTCACTATGACTCTCTCACTAAATCACACATACAATATAATAATATAGTATTGAGATCATAACAAAACAAGACACCCCACTACTACTTCCCCAATGATTTACACTCCCATGACCCAATATTGAATATACCGTGCTCCCTTCCCTCCCATACATATCACATCACATCACATTATATCACACCACACCTCAACCAAAGACACCTGGGATATCTATGATGTGGGTCAAGATGTATCCCTACCCACCCCATCCTTGCAAGGTTTAACATATGGTGCTAGCATCAGGAACCATCACATCACATGTCACCCAATAACACCTAGGCCCATATATCACATCTCATCACAACCACAAAAACCATATCTCTCCTGAAGAAATGTGGTTCATCACTGCACATCTCACCTGTAAACACCTGGGCCATCACTGCTAAAGGAAGAGTGGTGAAGAGGGTGTAAAGGCCCCAACCCCAGTAGCCCAAAGTCAATGGTTACTTTTTTACATTTACACTAGATATAAGCAATCACATCCCAAAGGACCGAATAGTTTAGTAGTTTTGATAAAACAAATACATACTTGAAATTCACATTACATTTTAAAAACATAAAATACACAAATTTTTTTCTTTGAGAACACCATTATCCCCCTTAGTATATCCCTAAATATCTATCACAAAACACTTCCTGATATCCTAGAGAAAATGAATCATAAGAAAGGAGTGAGATCATATGCTCAGTAAGGATATTCATACAACAAAATTAATCATGAATAATTAAGAAACAATATCGAAAGGTAAATAACTAAAACACATTCCATTTAAACAATAACTTTAGTATAATATATTAGGAATAAAGGATGACCAAATAGGCCATATAAATAATTACATGAGCTCCAAACTTATCCCTAGATATTCTAACTAATCAAATAATCACATGGAAATCAATAACTGATTTCATAATGATGGAATACATAATACTGGACATCTGAAACTTACCATTGAGGCCTCAACCAAGACATCTAAAAATATCATCAGGGCCTTATGCCATGACATCTATATAAATGGGTAAGGCCTCATCCAAAACCCAAGCTAGTTTGTCTCGTGAAACCCACTGATGCATTGAGGGACTATAAAAGTCCCTGCACGTCACTTACTAAGTCCAATTAATTCCTCATATGAATAAATAATACAACTGAATCAATATGCCTTAATAATCAATAACTTTCCATATTTAAAATCACTTTTTAAAATCTAAAAGTTGCGCATGTAATAAAGAAATAATTTTATTTGAAAAGAAACTTGTAAACTTATAATGGAAGATTCAAATATTGAGGTGTCATGATAGTGAGAAATTATGTTCATGCCTTATAATTTAAAAAATATTCCTTTCACACTTTCGTAAGAAAAGTAAAAAAAATACCTCGTTCGGAAAAAAATAGGGAGATTCCTTTTAAAACATTCTATAAAAAGTCAAAAAGGGTAAAAATGAATTTAAAAAAATAATTGAAGAATAGTAAAAATATTTTTTGATTATTTTTAGAAAACACAGATATTAAATATAAATATTCCTTAGTTGATACTTAAAAATATACAATCCTGAATAATGATGAGATTGTGAAATAAACCCTTACCACTTGGGTTTCTTTTGAATCATAATCCCCAAGAAAGGAATAATTTAAAATGAAAATTTAATGAATAACAAGAGATTCATGATATAATATATCAAAGGGGTAGTATATACACCACATAAAAGAAATAATTGGTAAATATGGCATATGTCTCATGCAAGTAAAAGTGAGACGAGAAACCCTTACCTTAGGTCCGACTTCCTTTTTATGATTTATAACCTCCTATTTAATAAATATATATTTATGATACATATATTTAAGAATGATAATCCTATATATCATACCATATATGATATAATTATAAAATTTCATTACCCTTTTATTATTAATTCATTGTTAAAATCAATGTTTCAGGTGGTAACTGCTAAGTTTTTCAAGTATGATTCGATTCGATATTTTCGGTCCTTATACTTTGATCAAGGTTACATTATATATAGAATTTTAATAATGATATAAATATCAAATAAATTCATTATATACATATATATATTAATCCATAAAATACAGAGATGGAAAATGAATTACATCGTTCATGGAGATGGTAGGTCGTACGTACACATGAACGTTGTTTTCACTTTTCAATGGATGAAATGAAAGAAAGGTAGATAATATTTCACCTTTACAGGATCATTATTATATCATATATATCATATATATTAATTAAATATATCCTTATTATCATCCAATTAAAATAGAAATGAAAAATGAATCACATCACTTTGTGGAGGTGGTAGTCCACACATACGCACGAGCGACGTTATCGTTTCCCAACAGTTTGGAAGGTAAGAAGGTAAATATGATATTATAAATACATGGGTATAATTATTTCATGAGTATAATATGTAAACATTAAACCCATTATAATACTCATTCATAAAATATAGTGATGAAAAATGAATTGTATCGTTATGTGGAGACGGTAAGTCGTACATACGTACGAGCGATACTTTCACTTCTCATTTGATGGGAAAGAGGGAGGATAATGGCATTTTAATAACCATAATAACACTTAATAATATTTAGGATACTAAATTTATTATGTTATTATAAATATAATATATTTATAGGAGGTAAAGAAGAGTATAAAAAGAAAGTGATTGGTTTGATCAATTACCTCTTCTTCAAAACAGCTCCTTTAAATCTCCTCTAAAGGGATCTAGGGTCGATATTTTGGGAATAAAAACACCTATATAATGTGTATAGAGAAGTTTATAATATAAATTTGTAGATTTTTATTGATATATAAGGATAAAAGTGGTGTAAATAAGTAAAGTAAGAGACGCACTTTTATAATTGATGTTAGGGGAACTTTTGGAATTTCTTACAAAATTAAAATATAATAAGACTATTTTAGATCCAAATACTTCAAAATGGTAATTAATTTGAATAAAAGTTTCCTATGGTTAAAATAAAATCATCAAGTGAAATTTATACAAGTTTTTATATCATTTTAATCCTTATTTTTTGATTAACCCCTTGGTTAATTATTTTTGACCTTAATCGCAGTAACCACTATTTTAATCACAAAGGTTTAATAATGTTAAAATAAATAGAAAAGTGACTCATAAATGGACTATGGATGATTTTTTAAACCATATTTTATTCACATGGGTAAATATACATTTTTTATAAATTTTAAATAATTTAATAAAATATTATTTTGATAAAATATCATTAATGTCAATTTTGAAACTATTCATTTAATTTGACTTCAAATACATCAATAAAAAGATTGATTTCAAATTTAATTCATTTAAACATCACTAATATGTCACATAGATCTATAAAATTCTTGTTATATAACATATCATTCAAATTATATTACTTTTAATATTTTTAAAATCATTTGTTTTATTTTTCTATTAATTAAATAAATATTGTATTAGCATTTAATAAAAATTTAAGGTAATTATATAATTTATAAAAAAATATAAATAAATTTATATCATGAAAATAATTTCATTAATCTAAAAATAGACATTTATTTTCGTTCATATCTTTCTTTTATCCCTATTTGGACACATAAAATACATTAGAAATAAAGAGAGTGACATTTTGTAACTTCCTTTTATTTAAATAATATATAAGTAATTTTTATGGACATGTGTCCATTAAACCAATCATTTTTGAGACTAAGTTATTAATTATTGAAATCCCTTCATCCAATAAGAATTAGGATGAAAAATTATGGCCTTATCACTTAGTTTTAACCTAGATTAACCCGATTTACCCTTTATTGAGGTGATAAATTTTATCACAATTATTATTCATAATGCCTAAAAATAAAAGGGACCTATTTACCAAGTTTGAGCCTCCTGATTCCAATTGAATCTTTTACTAAAAATTTTGAAGTAAAAAATTTCAATTCAACCTTATGGTTGATTTTTCAATTGATCATTGAAAATTTCCACAAAAAATTTAATATTAATTTAGAATTATAAGTATGCACCGTTATTGTAACAACTTCAGTATCTAAGGTATATTTTTATTTAAAATTTTTAAAGTTTTAAATTTAACTTGATTATTTTGAATCAAATTTTGTGAATTATGAAGGAAGGAGAGGTGTTTTGGAGGGGATGGGGAGATAAATGAATAAAACATTCACCATAGCATGCCACAAGAAATTGAGTAAAAGCCACTAGGAGTCTAGTGTCCATGGAAGTGACTATAAAAGAGCCATTGGGATTATTATAATAAGTATTGAGACCCTGATGATCCATTATAAGTTTTATGGGAGTTTATTTAAAGTCATATTCCTTGGTTTGAGTCCCATTTAATGAGGGGTAATTTGGTCATTTCATGGTTACATAAAATGGGATTAAAATATGTTTTACTTTTTTAGTAGATAATTTCTATATATTTTTTCTCTTTAATATATCTCCCTCTATATAGCTTACTTTTTAAATTTCTCCTCTGATTCTTAATAGAATTTTGATTCATTGAAGGTGTTGTGATTGTAGAGGCAAGAGATTCAGTTTTACTATTATTTTGTTAAAAGGTGTTGAGTTTTTCTTATTGTTATCTTATAATATGTATTTATACTTATAGTTTTATGGATTTTTGGATTCCTTATGACTATGGAAAAATTCAATTGTCCATCTTGGTGTAGACTATTTATTAAATAAGTGGTAGGTGACCTCCCTCATTTTATTGGCATTTAATTAATTTTTTTTTATGGTTTGTGAACTTCTATTGTGATTTAACATGTAGTGTGAGTTAAAAGTGAATATAATTAAATTTAATCTAATGATAATTATATTAGATGAATTATTATGTGTTAAGTGTTTTTATTATAATTCATGGATGAAATAATAATTTAACATTGAGATTAAATATTTGGGTGAATTATTTCGAATGAAATGGAAGAAAACTTCTTGTATTGATTTGTAACTAAGTAATTTAATGTTTATTTATTACCTAAAAATATATGTTTTGTGGAATTAAAATCATATTATTGAGTTTTATTATATAGTGTTTGGGAATTAAACAAACAAGTTGTGTTTTATTTAATGTAATGTGAGTTTTAAAGGTGTTTTTGAAAATATTTTCCATGCTAGAAACTATTTTAATGTGTTGGATTTTTTATTCAAAATTCTAAGTAAATGTGTTTGTGAATTAAAAACCATTTTTGAGTTAAATTTTTTTATTAGTGAATCCATTGGGTTAATGGATTTCTTGTAATGAAGATTACAAGTTTCAAATTGTTGTATAAACACTGAAAATTATATTTTGTGATAATATAAAGGGGTAATAAAATAATAGATATATAAAACCTTGGGTCCTTTCTGGGTTGTAAATTTAAGATGGAATTTGAATTTTAATGTTGGAGTGGGGATCATTTGAGAACCGGGTTTGGATTGAGTTTTTTGAGTGTTGGACCCCCCTTGGGGAGATATTTTTGGGCATAACTCGGTTGTCCCTAAGAATGGCTAGCTGAGAACTTAAGAGGGGGTGAATTGAGTTCCTAAAAATTTTACTTTAAAACCACCCTCTCTTAAAGGTATGTGAGTTATAATCTTTTCCTTGATAAAATCAGGCAGCATAAATATACAATTTTAGTGTAAAGAGATTAAACAATGGAGATTTATAGTGGTTTGGGGAATATAAATTCCCCAATCCACTCCACCAACACTATAATCCATGATTTTTGTGATTTTCACTATGAAAACCCTTTTTCTGAGGGATCCCCACTGATTAAAAATAGTTTTTACTAGTTACAAAGGTATAAGAGCCTTCAATAGGGCTCTCCCTTTACAAGACTTATCTGCAGTCTTAACACACTCACTTATAATTAGTGTAAATAAAATAGAGATGAATGAACTTTAAAGAATTGTTACAACACACAATTACAAGCAACAACTGAAAGTAGATGAAGATACATCCTTAGAGAATGATGATATTCAAATCATAACTTTGGATGATCTTCGATTGCAACTGATAGACTTGTAAGCATAACACACAAGAATTGTGTAGGATTTTGTCTATGTACAAGAGTTTTTTGTAAACATTATTAGAGTATTCACATGTATGTTCATGTATTTGTCTTTATCTATGTTTCTATATCCATATAGCGACTAAATCTCCCTATTTATATATCCTCTTTAATTTTGAACTTAGGCACAGGAGATAATCACAATGGTCAAGTGAATAATCTGTTGAAAAGTTGATGAGATAGGCTCTTAATGGCATGTGTCTATTCTTTCCAAATACGGAATATACTTATGAAATGGTGATGTCAGAAATCTTCTTTTACTTTGAATCTTTCTATTCTTGAAAAATGATACTTTATACAAATTGACCTTTCCTTAATTATACAATTCCCTTTTTGATACACTTAAATGCATGAAACAACTTATCAATAGATTATGCCAAAATTATAAAAGTAGTCATGATGATATACACAATATATTGTTCCTTGTAAGATAATTAACTAAAATAATTATCCTCATAAAATAAATTTTGAGAGGCTTCATAAGATAAAACAAATCTTTGAATTCTATTGTGCGCAAGATAAACTGAATTCAACATTGTATAGAATAATTATTCTGCATAAAATAATTATGTTACTAAAGTACGATACTTAAATTTCAAAACTTATATTAATTCTATCAAGATATCCTTTTGAAAATATCATTTTCATAAGATAAATACTTTTTATAACTACACTGTGATTGAAATATATGGATTTGAACATGTGGTAGCTCACCTATTCTCTTCGTAAGATAATATCTTACATAGTAAGATAAATTTCCAATACCGAGTTTTATGACTCTGAGGAAACGGAAGATAAACCACCAAAACTAGATTCTCATAGGATAAAATACTTTTTCATAGATTGAACACTTTACTCAGCATACGATAATCACTTATACAAAGAGTAGAATAAACTCCTTTGAAATAAATAAATCATATATTATAATAAAATATAATAAAAAACACTTAAGATAAACTTATTAGAATAAAAATAGGGATTTTTTGAATCACCAAAGCATATAAAAACTGATATATATTAGAATAACATAAGTTTATCCAATAATATCCCCCTTTTTATGATTAAAAAGCCCATTGAATAATAAAAAAAATTTGACAAAAGAAATTTTAATTTTTATATTTTAATTTTGTTCTCCCTCTTTTTGTAATATAAAAAATAAGTATGATAAGGAAAAAAATACAATAAATATTGAACATGAACAAGTGTAAATAGTTAATACTACTGAATATGAATAGAATTTGGCATGAAGTTGTATTGGAAAAAGTATTGATCAACAGAAATCATTAAATAATTAAAGAAAATAAATAAATAATAAAGAAACACAAAACAAGAATAGTGAATAAATGATAAGAAAAAATTAGAAAAACATTGAAAATATAGATAAACACATCAACTAAAAGCTATAATACTAAAAAAAGAAATAAATTCATTAAAAAAATATAGAATATAAGCATGCAAGCATTCACATATTTTATTGAAACACCATTCAAATGCTTGTGAAACACCATTAAACTAAACAGGAAAATTAGGAAAGTATGTCAGTTATGAGGTGTAAAATGATTTTTTAGAGGGGTATTTTGAATGATTGTGGATTTACAGTAGGTAAGAGAAATGTAGGAAAAGGAGCATCAACACTTTTTCCAAAAACATCATCCAAAGTGAATAAAGATTCTCCAAGCCTAGCTCGATCACTCAGAGCAATCCTTACTGAGGTGTACTGAATATTGAGAGCAGTTTTTCATGCCCTTTCCATATAAAAATTATCTATAGGTATAAATAATATCTTAAAATAGGGTTCATGTAAAGGTAATGACACTTATTATGAAAATCTGAGATTTTCTAGATTTCAACTGGGTAAAAAATCTCCTTGAATCTCTGTGATGTAGAGGCATGACGATCGAAAATAGGAGGTCTAGGAAAAATTATTCCTCAAATTTTAAATAGAGCCTCTGAACATGCCTTAATACTCTTCATCATATCATTATTGCATTAATATAATATAGTTGTAAAATCATTACATACACTTTGAGAAAAATTTCCAAAGATATTTTGTAAATCTCTTTCCCTGGCACAACTAATGAGTAACTTCTTTAATGATTTAAAGTGATTTTTTGAAAAACAACTTTGATGACCAATAAGAATTATATCTTTTAATTTTGAAGATACTTGATGTTTCTATAGTTCAGAAGAAACATCCGCCTCCTCCTCCTCCTCCCCCTCCTCTTCATAGGATTCTAGATTTAAATTGTTTGTTATAAACTAATACAGATTCCAAACTTCTGTTCTAATACTTTAAAACTATTTTACAGTGATCCATCCATTATTTGAAATCCTATGATGATAAATCTGGTATCCTTTTGTGATTGAACTAAGAGATGATTAATTTCAATTACTTTGTTCTTTAGTAAAGAACTGATTTCCTTATAATATTGATCAATGTACAAGATAAATCATTTTAGAAATTTAGAAATTCTTCAAACTTCAGAAATCACATCTCTTTGAAGATCTTGCAAAATCTCCATGGAAAGAAGCTCAAATTACATAGAAGAAATGGTGGAATTCATCACATCTATAGATTGATACACTCCTTCCAATTTTGACTATATGTCTAGTTGATTCAAATTTTGTCTGGTATATTCCATTAAAAGCTTCTTCAAAGATGATTAAACTAACAAATTTAATTCACTAACATAATCTTTTGAGATAATTTGACCATAAAGAGTATTTATTTTACTTTTGAGAATCAAATAAACAAATATTCAAAGATTATACTTTAGACATTAACTTAGAGTATCTTTCTTGGTATCTTTCATCAGCATTATCTAATTCTGCTATGGGAATCTCTTAACTTGTATTCCCTATATGAATAGGAGAGAACCTGTACTATTGTACTTCTATAATCTGATTTTCATCAACCTATTAATGATCACTAACATCAGGTAGTTCCTCCATATTATATGGTTCTATTGATTCTAATATGGATATTATTTTTTCAAAAAGCTAAGTTGAATCTTCTAGTTCTTCTTGTTCTTCTACACCAGTAGCATTTTAACTTACAAAACCAATAGATTTTGTTCTAACTTTTTGATTTGTCTCTACATATAGAGATAACTCAAAAAAAATAGATAACACCTGATACTTTTGAAATGGTTCTTTCCTTTCAAATAATAAACAATCTAGTAATGGTTGAGGCCAATTATTTTCTAGTAGAAGAAATATGAATGGCATCGGGATAAACTATTGTGAAAGAATGAGATGAACTAACTTGAGGAGTAGTTCCTTCCCTATATTGAACTAAAAATCATACTCTTCTCCACCTTTCAATGATAGTTTCATTATCTAAAACATATCTTACATCTATAATTTACACTGGTTCTTTGATATAAATAAGAACATTTGTAGGATTTTGACCAATAATCTAACCAGTAACTTCCATGCGGGATGACTCCCCCTGAGTAGTAGTGGAATCTGTTTCACTTTGTTCTTCTAAACTAACAAGTAACAACTTATTTAAAGATAAATTCCATTAAAAACCACTTCTTATTAATACACTTTCACACAAAATTGTTAGACCAGGACAATGTGTTGCTGTAGTGTCGTCTAGACAGATGCTAATTTTATGAAAAACTAACATCAACATCATTCCAAAGGGATAAAAATTCACTGACTTATTTTGAATGAAATAATATAATTCATAATGTATCATGCTATATTTACAAGTTTCTCAATTATAAATAGGTATAATAATGCGACATCTTGAAAAATAACTTTTTCAAACTCACTATTCTGTTGTGTAATAGCTGACTGAATGAACTTTATAAGAACCTTACTTTAAGGTTCTAAATCTTTTACCAGATTCTTCTTAATATTAGTTATTTTGAATAGAGACTTCATAATTTATAGAATAATTTCCTCATCTATATAAACTAAAGAAGTACTGAAGTCAGTATAATTTCCTCGTCTATTGAAAGGGTTTGGAATATTGGAGGGTTAGGGAAGAGAGGTTCAGATAGCAAAGAGATGAAGGTCCAAAGGTTTTCATAGGTTTCACACGTATAACCGACCTAACTTATTTTTTTTGTGGTAATTGAAGGTTTATATAGTGTTATGTGTAGAGTAATTATAAAAAACTAGGTGACATGTCCTATTTTGATGTGACAAAAAAATGAGATTCCAAATCAAAAATAAAATAACACAAATAAAATACTTATATAACTATAAATTCACACTAATGAATAATATTAAAAAAAATAATTAAAGTTAAATAGACCTATTTAAGATTTTTTATAATAAAAGATGTTATAATGCAATGGTTTGATAATAATGTCCACTAATTTATTTTTTTTGCAAACAAATTCTTGAGATACATCACCCTTTTGTGCATGATCTCTTAAAAAATGGTGTCTTAAATCAATGTTCTTTGTTTTGGAATGGTTTATTGGATTATTTGAAATATTGATTTCACCCGTGTTATCACATTTTATTGGAACAAAATTAAAATTTAATCTAAAATCCATTAGAGTGTGATTTATCCATGACACTTGTACACAATAACTTCCTAATGTAATATATTCATCTTCAGCAATTGATAATGCTACAAACTATTGTTTCTTATTTGAATATGATACTAGAGATTTATCAAGAAAATAGAAATCTCCCAAGATTATTTTCCTATCTAGTCTACATCTACCAAAATCGACATCTGAATATGAAGTAAAATTAAAATCAAATGTTTTTGAAAAAAATACAGAAAGTGATATAGTTCCTTTTATGTATCTTAAAATTATTTTATCAGAATTTAAATGAAATTATTTAGGATTTAATTGAAATATTGATCAAAGGAATATTGAAAACATAATGTCTGGTCTAATTTCATTAATATAAAGTAAAATTCTAATGATTCCCCTATATAACTTGTTGTCAACTAATTTTCTAGCCTCACCCATATCAATTTTAATATTAGAGCTCATAGGAGTTGAATAAGTCTTATTGTTTTCAAGTCCAAACTGTTTAAGTAAATCAAGTATATATTTTATTTGGTTTAAGATATTTCCAAAATATTTTCGATAAATTTTAAATACTAGAAAGTAGTTTAACTCACCAATAATACCCATTTCAAATTCTTTTTGTATAAGTTTTGAAAAATAATTACATAATTTTTGGTTTGTTGGTCCAAAAATAACATCATCAACGTATATTTGTACCAAAAAAATATACAAAGTTGATATTTTCTTAAATAGTATAGGATATTCCTTTCCTACTAAAAAACCATTTGATAAAATAAAGGAGCTTAATCTTTGATACCATGATCTAGGTTCTTGTTTAAGTCTGTAGAGAGTCTTAGTAAGTTTAAAAAATGAAAATTTAAAAGTGAGGGTCTTCAAAACCATGAGGTTGTTCAACATAAACTTCATCTATTAAAAATTCATTTAGAAATTTATATTTAAAATCCATTTAATATAATTTAAAATTCATATAAGATACATATTCTAGAAGGATTCTAATTGCTTATAACCTAGATACATAGGCAAAGGTATCTTCATAATCTATTCCTTCTTCTTGATTGTAACCTTTTTTAACTAATATAGATTTATTTATTGTGATCACCCCTTAATAATACTATTTTTTTTATAAATACCCATTTAGTTCCAATGATAGGATAGTCAAAGGGTCTATCAACCAATTCCCATACTTTATTCCTTTTGAACTGGTTTAATGCTTCTTACATCTCTAAAACATAACTTTCATCAGTTATAACTTCTTCCATAGTTCTAGGTTCTATAAGAGATAAAAAGGAAAAGAATTATGCTAGATATACTATATTTCTTATAGTTCTAAATCTTTAATATAAACTTCCTATAACTGTTTCTAGAGGATGGTATTTAAGGTTTCTAGGTTTTCTAGGCAGCACACTTTTTGGAACATTGGTATCAACCCTTATCGGGTTTGGTTTAAAACAATAAAGTTTCAAATCATAATCATTATTGTTGTTAAAGAGAAGTTTAGATCTCATGTCCTCAAGAAAAATCACTTATCTCATTAGTTTGAGTCATTTTGTTATCAAAAGGATCAATTTCATCAAACTTTACATGATTTGATTCTTCAACAGTCCTTGACTTTTTGTTGAAAGCTCTATAAGCTTTGGAAGTAGTAGAATAACCTAGAAATACACCTTCATCATTTTTTGGATCAAAATTACCAATATTATCCTTGTTATTTAAAATGAAAACCTTGCATCCAAATACTTTAAAGTATCCTACATTTTGTTTTCTATTATTCCATAACTCATAAGGTGTTTTATTTAAGATAGGCCTTATTAGAACTTTGTTAATGACATAACATGTTTTGTTAACAGCTTCATCCCAAAAATAAGTGGTCATGTTATACTCACACAACATTATTCTAGAAATTTATTATAATGTCCTATTCCTCCTTTCAACAATGCCATTTTTAGGTGTCATGGGAGAAGAAAAAGTATGTTTAATACCTCATTTTGTGCAATATGAATTAAATTAATGACTATCAAATTCTCCTCCATGGTAAATTCTCAAAGTCACAATTTTGGAATCTTTTTCATTTTTCAAAAATTTACAGAAATTAATAAAAACATAAAAAGATTCACTTTTAAGCCTCAAAAATTAAACCCATGTAAATATTGAAAAAATCATCAACCAACACATAAACAAATGATTTTCTAGCAAGACTTGAGGTTATAGTGGGTCTGAATAAATCCATATGAATAAAATCTAGAGGTTTATATGTGGAAACCTCTTTAATTTGTTAAAAATATTACTTTTTCTAGTTTCCCATTCAACATGCATCACATAATTTCTTTTTATCCAATTTAAGATTGGAAAAATTAGGAATTAAATATCTTTTGGATAACTTTTTCAAAGAATGAGCATTATAATGTCCAAGTCTTTTATGTTTAATCCATGATTCACAATTTAATTATTCAAAAAATTTACATTTTTTAAACACAAATAATTAAGATCTAAAGTATAGACATTATCTATTCTAAGTTCCTTAAACTTGAGATATTTTTCTTTGAAAACTGAACATGGATTATTATAAAAATCAACTGAATAACCATCATCACAAAGTTG
The DNA here is from genome assembly GCA_963277665.1 of Viscum album. NCBI lineage: Eukaryota > Viridiplantae > Streptophyta > Magnoliopsida > Santalales > Viscaceae > Viscum > Viscum album. The sequence goes on from OY728132.1 coordinate 1,082,769,955, forward strand.
ATAAATACTTATCAGGTTGTTCTTTAAGCCTTCAACATAAATTACTTCATTGATGAGGATAGATTGTGGATTTCAAACTAATCCTATGTGAATATTTTTTCCCTTTTCATTATCACCAAATGTGACATAGCCTCCATCAATATTGGATAGTGAGTAAGTTTGAGAAATATCCACTCACGTTTCTTGAACAACCACTTTCCATAAACCATTTTTCATTTCTATTCATTTTTTTGTTTCCTATAATGAAAAATAAAACAAAATGATTTTTTTCAGTACCTAAATAATCTTGGGTCCAAAAATTTTAGCTACAAAAGACTTAAGGATCCAAATCTATTTTCTTTTTATAGAAAAATTAGCAACACATTTTGAGAAAATTTTTGTAAGAAAAACATTTTTATTTTGAAAAAATTGATGATTTTTCAGATTAAATATATTTTTATAATGTCATACTTATCTATAGTGAAAACAAGCAATCTTGGAATGATTTTTATTTTTAGAACTAGGCATAAAATAGTTTTTTTAAAATTTGGACCTTTAACCCTGACTTCCTATTCCAAATTTTTCTTTTTTGAGATGATTTTGACCAAGATTTTTTAGGTAAACCTCCCTCTTAGTGAAAAAAATTATGGCATTTTTGAAGTTTTAAACCTCATTCTGTAGGTTCTTAATTGTTCTAACTTGTTCAGTACAAGATGCAGTAGATTTTTCCAATTTAATTTTCAAATATTACATTTGTATGTTTAAGTTATCTTCTTCATTACTTTTTTTATAGGAATTCCTAATAGATTTGTTTTTCTTTTTTAATATTTCATATTTAGTTTCTAATATGGTGAAATATTCATTTAATTCTTCATATAATCAATTTTCATTTTCTGATTCACACTCATGCACAAAATAATAATAAGAATGTATCTTATTAGAATGTGCCATGAAGAATAGGTTAACCTTCTGATTAAGAGATCCGGATTATGATTCTAAAGATGTAAATTCACTAGAGTCTTCAGAAGTACTCTATATAACTTTCAAAGTTTTATTATATTTCTTCTTATATCTATTATTCTTGAATAATTTTTTGTTATAATTTTTATTTTTATGCAATTATGGATAGTTTGGCTTGCTATGTACTATATTTTTTCATTCATATCATCTCACTTCTCTTGAGTTGTCACCTTGCTTCCCGTACTTGTTTAAGGGTCTTCTAAAACATCTTCTCTTATTATAGAACTTTTCGAACTTATAGGAAAAGTGTGAAAGTTAATTATTTGATCCATAATAGCTTGAGAAATCTTCTTCTTCATATGTTTCATAGATCTGTATACCCTTGTTCTTTTTTCATCTTTATAAGTCGAAACCTTCAAAGAAACATATTATTTCTTAACCATTTTATATTCTCCATCTTCAGCTTCCATTTCTGCTTCATATATCATAAGAGTACCAATGAGATCTTTTATTTTAAAATTATTAATCTATGTGAATTTTATAATGGTGGTTGATATTCCACTCCACTTAGGTGGTAACACTCTTAGAAATTTCAATGCTTGCTCAGGCTCAGTAATTGGTGTTCCTAGAGTAGTAACATTATTCAAAATATCAGCGAGTTTTTCATTCTATTGAGTAATGATTTCCCATTTATCCATTTTGGAAGTTTTGAACTTAAATTTGGTAGTGTCATATCTAAGGGCCTTCACATTGTCTATACCCTCATAATAAAATGCTATTGTAGTACACATTTCACGAGCATTTTGACATTAGGAAACTCAATTAAACTCATCTGGACCTAGTCCACATATTATAGCATTCATGGCTTCATAATTTAGATCATATCTTACTTCAATGTCAGCATCCCACATTTCTAGTTATGTATTTGGAATTTCAAAAGTCTTTAATGCTTTAAGATAAACCTTTAAGACAAGGTTCTTCAAATAGATGGCCATTCATGCCTTCCAGTAACCATAATTTTCACTATTAAAGTAAGGATCTCTAACCATTGAAATAACTTATCGATTATCAACCATAGAAACCATTTGAAATTAAATCTTTGGTCTTCAAACTTTGATAGTTTTGAACATCAGAGCCATGATCTATGATAATAATTTTTTTCCTAGAGAATGGCTATTTGAAAACCCAAGAGGGGGGGGGGGTGAATTGAGTTCCTAAAAATTTTACTTTTAAACCACCCTCTTAAAGATATGAAATTTATAAACTCTTCCTTAATAAAATTAGGTATTATAAAAATAAAATATTAGAAGAAAAATATTGAACACTAGATATTTATAGTGGTTCGGGGAATAAAAATCCCCCAGTTCCCTCCACCAACACTCTACTCCATGAGTTTAGTGATTTTCACTATGAAAAACCTTTTTATAAGGTCTATCAACTAATTATAAGTAGATGTTACTTGTTACAAAGGTATAAGATCTTTCAACTTGTCTCTCCCTTTACAAGACTTATCCATAGTCTTAACACACTCAATTATAATGAGTGTGAATAAAATAGAGATGAATAAACTTTAAAGAATTGTTGCAACACATAGTTGCAAGCAGAAACTGACAGTAGATGAAGATACATCTTGAGAGAATGATGATCTTTAAACCACATCTCTTGATGACCTTTTATTGAAACTTATATACTTATAATCACATCATGTGAGCCTTGCATAATATTTTTTCTATGTACAATAATTCTTTGTAAACGTTATCAGAGTATTCGTATGTACATGCGTGTCTCCATATTTCTCTATGTTTGTATATCAATGTAATGGATAAATATACCTATTTATATCTCCAATTTGATTTTGAACTTAGGCATATGAGATAATCACAATGCTCGAGTGAATAATCCATTGAAAATTTTATGAGATAGACTCTTAATGGAACATGTCTATTCTTTCCAAATATGGAATATACATTTGCAACGGTGATGTTAGAAATATTATTCTTCTTCTCCTTCTTAAGATCTTTACATTATTAAAAAAATGACACTTTATATAAATCAACATTTTATTAATTATGAAATTCCCTTATTAATATTTTTAAAGGAATGAAATGCCTTATTGATATACCATGCCGACATTATAAAAGTAATCACGATGATCAACACAAAATCTTTTCCATCATAATATAACTAATTGAAAACACTTTCCCCATAAAATAAATTTCTAAGAGGCTTTATAAGATAAAACATATCTTTGAATTCTACTATGCCTAAGATAAACTAAATTCAACATTTTATAGAATAATTCTTCTTTATAATAGAATTATGTTACTAAAGTATGATACTTAATTTTCACAACTTCTCTTAGCGCCCGCAAGATAACCTTTTATGAATATCCTTTTCGTAAGATAAATAATTTTCATAACCTTGACCGAAATATCTGGATTTGAACATGCGATAGCTCACCCATTCTCTTAGTAAGATAATATCTTACATAGTGAGATAACTTTTCACTACTAAGTTTTCGGACTCTGAGAAAATGGAAGATAAACTTTCAAAACTAGATTTTTATAGGATAAAATACTTTATCATAGACTGCACACCTTACTCAGCATATGATAATCACTTATACTAAGCATAGAATAAACTCATTTTAAGAAAATAGATCACATATTATAAAAAAACACAATCTGAAACACTTAATATAAACTCATTATAATAAAAATAGGGATTTTTTAAATTATAAAAAAACATAAAAATTGAGATATGTTGGAACAACATAAATCTGTCCAATAAAATCTATGAATGAGAGGTGATTTGAGGGCTCAAGTGATTGTCAGAGTGAGACTGGGTGGACTTGTAGCCATTTCACTGTAGTTGAACCACTACGTGGAGGATCCTATTGTAGAGGACCCTATAGTGGAGGTATAAATACCATGGCTTAGAGTGTATATCCCTTGGCTGGGCATAGTGCCTAGGAAACCCACCACGACATACCACCTGAGTGTTGGGAATTTTGGTGGGTGTGGTTCCCATGTGCTCTTTCCTATTAGAAATGGTCTGGGATGATATCCCTAAGGTGGGTGTTTTGCTAGCTATGGTGTGTGAGAAAAACCGTGGTACTGTGTGTGTGAGGCATGTTGGAAGAGTGTATCCCGATCCTTGAGATAAAGTTGTGCCAACTTCTACCAGTTTATATTTTTCGGCACTATAGAAACTTTGACCAATGGTATCATTTCAAACGAATGATACTGAAAAGGCATTGTATTAATGTGGAATTTGACATAATACTATAGCATTATATGATTGGATACACTAACTGGTTACTATATCTCTTCAAACTTCCAAGTACCAATCACTATATCAGAGTGGACTTATGGTGTAGTTGGTGGAATTGTAGAAACACAGGTTAATATAGCACCATTTTCTTTATGATCACATTCGATATAGGGTTTCTATGTGTGTAATAATTTGAAAATCACCTAGTAATTATACTCACAAATTAGTGAAATCATTTTTCATCTCTATGAATGTAGGGATTATTACTGAACCACATTAATTATTGTATCATGTGCCCTTCTTTCTTTTTTTCTTTCCCTCCCTTTTACTCCTATTTCTAGAGTTTTTTATCATTATTACTTCTGGAATTTCTGCAACATGGTGCTTGGGAATGGTTATCTAATAAAGTGAAACACCTGGGTTAGACATTTTGGGGGGCATTTGTGTAGTCAAAATAGGGACCTCTACATCATGGAGTAGGTTATTTTGGTTAGCATAAATCCTGGGATACATCGGTAGTGTTTTTCTGAAATAGCAAGCTAGGAGACACCAATGTCGTGGTCCTAGGGGGTTTCCTAAGGGTGTACAATGGTGTAGTGCATGTTGTTCCATGCCACAATTTTCAATTTTTTTGGTGAAGTTCCCTTTTACCCTATTTTATTATTAAGAGATTAGCCCCCCTTTTCTCTTCCTCCCTATTGCACGACCAACCTAAAAGGGCCATCTCCCACTTCATATTCGATTCCCCTTCATTTTGGGATTTCTTTAGTGAAATTTCGTTCTATTTTCATGTTGTGTTCCTCCTTATCCCCCTCCATGGTTTTCCAATTACATTATTCTTTGATTTCATTATCTCTAGCTTAGGGTTCATTAACAATTCCACTATGTCATAGTGGAATCATCCTGATATGATGGGGTTTTTTCTCGGTGTAGATAGAGGAGGTCCTGAGATGATGATCACACACTATTGTGTTCTTTTTTTGGAAGATATGTCATTATATAAATTATTCTAGGGTTTTTTAAATGGGTGAATTTGGATATTAATTGGGTTTCACATGTTAGGTATTTAGCCTGGGATGACATCAGGGGTATGACATGGACATTTCGCATGTGATTGGTCACCGTTTCGGTATGACGAGGTCAAATAGTGAGCTTTAGGAAATTATTCCTAATTAATTTAAATTTTAAATTGATTATAAATTACTAATAATTGATTTAAATAGTTAATTATTAATTTTTATAATTAATTATTGGATATTATGTCTTGAGATAGGTGTTTTCAAGTTGAGGTGACACTTGGAAGTGATCAGGTAGAAGCTGCCAAGTGATTTAAAAGAAATGGATTGGAATAAGTTATGTGGACCCTATACATTTTCCTATGGTTTACGATTTAAAAATATGAAATGTGATATATATATTCTCACTACTATGGGAAATAAACTATTTTGATTATATAAATTATTTATTTTAAATGAAATGTCTGAATTGAATAAAACACTATTGAAAATTCGAGCTATAGCCACAATTTTAAACCGTGGCTATAAGTCCTCAAACCATGGCTAAGTTTGGCGTGGCTATAGGCCTATACTTATATCCACAGTTTGGAACCGTGGCTATAGGTCTAGATCCATAGTTCAAACCGTGGATATAGGTATACAGCCACAGTTCAAACTGTGGTAATATCACTATAACCACGGTTTAGAACCGTGGCTATACTAGAGGAGTGACACAATTTATTTCCACGGTTAGAAACTGTGGCATTAGACCTATAGCCACGGTAAAAAACCGTGGAAATAGACCTATAGCCACGGTTAGAAACCGTGGATATATGGTCTGAAAAACCATAAAAAAATAGCCCCCCACCCCCCGCACAACCCCCCCTATAGTAGCCCACCCCCATACAGCCCCCTCCCTCCTGGAAACCCCCAACCTACATAAACCCCCCCTCCCTTGGACAACCCCCTCCACCCTAAAAAGACCCCCTCCTGGACAGACCCTGGATCCCCCCCCCAGACAGACCCTGGACCCCCCCCAGACAGACCCTAGACACCTCCCCCCCAGACCCTGAACACCCCCCAAACAGACCCTGGACACCCCCAGACATACCCTGGACACCCCCATACCCTAGACACCCCCAGATAGACCTAAGACAGACCCTAGACACCTCCCCCCAGACCCTGGACACCCCCAGACAGACCCTGGACACCCCCGGACAGACCCTGGACACCCCCATACCCTAGACGCCCCCCCAGATAAACCTAGGACAGACCCCCCATACCCTGGATGCCCCCCCTGAACAGACCCTGGACACCCCCCAGACCCTGGACACCCCCCAGACCCTAGACCCCCCCTGGATAGCCCAGACCTCCACTCCCCTGGACAGCCACCCCCACCCTCCTGGACAGACCATGGACCCCCCAGAACCTGGACACCCCCAGACCCTGGACAGATCCCCCTGGACACCCCCCTCAGAACCTGGGCACCCCACCCCTTGCACCCCCTGCCAGTTACCCCCCTCCCCCTGCCAGTCCCCCCTACCAGTCCCCCCCTGCTAGTTTCCCCCCTGCCAGTTCCCCCCTCCCCCCTGCCAGTCCTGCCCCCCCAAACCTGGACACCCCCCAGACCCCCTGGACATACCCCCCAGATAGACCCTGGATAGACCCCCCAGGACAGACCCCTCCCAGACCCTAGACACCCCCCTGGACAGACCCTGGACACCCCCTAGAACCTGGACACCCCCAGACCCTGGACAGATCCCCCTGGACAGATTCCCCTCCCCCTGGACAGATTCCCCCCAGACCCTGGACAGATTCCCCTCCCCCTACCAGTCCTGCCCCCCCACTCTACCCATTTCCCCTCCCCCTGCCCCTGCCAGCCCCCACTTGCACCCCCTGCCAGTCCCCTCCAAATTAAATTATACACGAAAGCTATTTACATAATAAGAATTAAACAAATCCAAATAAAAAAAAACACATAACTGCACTTACATGAGTCTCAAGTGCAGAAATCTAGGATATAATAACCCTCAATTCTTGCACAAAATAGTGGATTGTAGAGGCTATATAAGGATGGGACATATTTATAATTTTTTCAGAACATTCCCATCAGTTCATACCTAGAGGGGATCTATACCCTTTCCATGGTAGGAGTGAGGCAAGTAGTATCATGAAAGGCAGGCAGCTAGAATACCACTAGAAAATCAGACCGAGGTAGAAGTCGAGGTAGTGGAAATTAGAATTATGGTTCTCAATGCTTGTAGAGTAGGCTTGCTTAGGGTACTTAGGAAGTGACTCAAGGCCATGGTACAAACCAATTACATGTAGTCCCGACTATAGTAGAGGAGTAGGTTGTCAGACCTTCTACTATTCATGGTAAAATTCTAGAAGCATCCACATTAGTGTTTTATGTATTTGGAATATGAGTGTATCATTATTTTATATCTGAGGAAATCATGGAATGTCTGGTCCCTTAGATTAAGAAATTTCATGGTGTCATGATGCTTGATACCCTATTAGGTATCAAATTAGAGGGTGTTTTCTATTTTAAGTATTTTTCTCTTGTGATAGGTGGATACATTTATATTTGTAATCATTTAATCCTAAATATGATGGGTTTTCATGTAATCAATAGGATTGATTGACTAGTTCCATATTGATCCCATATTAACTGTTGTCATTGGAGGGTGATGATTAAATCCCCATAGGGAAGTAGGTATGTGAATACGTTATAATGGGATGTCTATGTGACTCAAGATAAGTATGATCTGTAAAGGATGGGTAGTGTGATAGATCAGATCACCAGCATTTTCCTTGAGTACCAGGGGTTACAAACCTTTATTTTCCACTGGTAGTGGAAAAATTCAATGAAGACTATCCTAACAACATCTATGGTCTACCACTAGTATGGGAGGTATAATACAATATCGAAATTGTTCCAGGAGCAGTACCAATAACCAATACTCCATATAGGATGGTACCTATGGAGCTTCTGGATCTCAAGAAGATATTCGAGGACCTAGAGGCTAAAGGCTTTATATGACCCAGTACATACCATGGGGTTTCACTAGTTCTTTTTTTACAAGAATACAAATTGCACCCTCATACTTTTCAAGGATTACTACCAATTGAACCAGCTCACATTAAATAATTGGTTTCCACTACATAGAATAGACGACATATTTGATCAACTATGAATATATAGAGTGTTTTAAAAGATATATTTAAGGTCAAGCTATCATCATGTTTGTTTCAGGACTTCATAGATACCTTACACAGTTTTCAAGATAATTTTTAGTCTGCACAAGTGTCTTTTCTTGCCGTTTGGACTGACAAATTCACCTACAGTCTTTATAGATCTTATGAACTGATTTTTACACCCATATATAGATTCATTCATGGTAGTATTTATTGATGAAATATTATTGTATTCAGACTTGAGACATGACCATGAAACCCATCTTTATATCATGATGAATACACCTAGAGAGCATCATCTCTATGCTAAGATCAGAGAATGGCACTTTTGGATCAACAAAGTACACATCCTGGGTAATATCATGTAACGACCCAAAGTTTTTCAATGGAAATTACCTTCTTATATTTATTTCATAAAATCACATTAAAACACAACATAATGAACTACTAAGTGATAAGTGACCTTTAAACATAAGTTTGTCACTTATGTGTTTGGAATTTTGAAAATCCGGCATACACGGTTGTGTTCAAGATGTTTTTTGGAGTCCGATAAGAAAAACTTAATTTTTTGGTGAATAGTAACCTACCCTAATGAATAGTACACATACCCTTATGAATAGTGATACACCCTAATGAATAGTAACCTCACCTATGATAGTATAAAAATAATATTCAAGTTGGAAGTACAATATTCCTATGTTTTAGAATGAGTTAATTCATGTTTTAAATCTGGTTTTTAATAATAAAATATGATTTTAATTAAATATTAAAATAATCATATTTAGAAAATTATTTTTGAAAAATGGACTTCATTTTTTTATTCTACACGTTGAAAAATGGTTAGGGTGAATTTTTGAGATTTTTCTGAAATACTTGAATTTTTGATGAATAGTAAAATACGGTAATTTACCGTATATATACATTATGAGCTAAATAAACTATTCCTAGAATCATGGGTGATGTCACCAAACATGGTTCAAATTCACATGACCCATTTACTATTCTTGGTCATGGAATACTTACTATTCTTTGTCTTGGGAAGAAATAATAAATTAATGATTATTATATCATGAAATCCCTCCTCTCCTCCACTATAAAAACCCCCCTTCACTCCCTCTTCTCTCCACTCCTCTCAAGATCCAATAATTCTCTAAATTATGTCCAAACATCTCCCCAAGGTCCTACCCCACATCCAAAATCTCTCAGCCTACTCAAAATACCAAAACCTTTCCCCTTAAGAGGTTCTCAAAGGAGGAAGTCTCAAGAGGTAAATTCCTCTTTCCAAATTTCTTCTTTTCTTTTAAGTTCCTTTATTTTTTATTTTCTTTCCTCACCTCCCTTAACCATAATAGTATGATAAATCCAGTAACATACATGTACTGGAATGTCTTCATGCTAGTGGTATATTTCATTATCTTCTCCCTTTCCCCACCCTTTTATTTGAAAGAAATGAAAGCACCGTTTAAGATGTGCCAATTTAGCACATTCAAGGACAATGATTTATCAATTTCTATTATTATCCTTAATTCTGGTCATGAAACCATTTGTGTTATGGTTGAACCAGATTATTATATATGTAATATATATCCTATTTTTTCTGTAATCCTTTGGTACAAATGGAATTAAGTTATAAATCAAAACACATTCTTTGTAATCAAACCCACCGAATAACAAAAACAATTATCACTAAGGTTATATATGTAATAATTCAACATCACTCTAAGTAACCTAATTAAAATTAAAACCATGTAATCTACTGGATATTAAATAAATAATGTAACTTCAATTCTGTACAACCACTTTCATCTTGCATATAATCCAAACTTGAATATAAGTGAACCGATCTTTTAAAGCCAAGTAAACAAACGAGCCCGAACAATGAAATTGAACCTTATAACTAATCAAAAAGGATTTGAATGAACTAAAAAGGGTTATAATAAATAAATTACATATATAATAGGTTCTGGACTTATGAATTAATAATCCTAATTTGTTTATTCAGTTCATTAATAAAAAGTGGAGAACACCACCAGATTTGAGGTATGGGATCCTCTCCTTTTCTCTCTTAATCAAGATTGTCCTATATACTATGACTTTATATGTGTATTAGAAAATTATGGGGTCTGTTTAATAACCTCCCCCATAATTCCTTCTGGATTTATAAGTGATGAGAAACCCCATTTCTCTCTCATCAATCCCTCTTGGTCACACCTGACACCATACTGATAAAATCATAACAAATTCTACCGGAACCTTCTTTGTTCTTTCGGGTTGCATTATCTTTCTTTCAAAATGGTGTTATATTATATATCTATGTGAGTCTTATGAATTCTGGTTATTTGTAAAATATTCTTATATCAAGACCCTTTCATCACATTCTTTCGGGGATATACATGATTTTGAAAGATTCTCTCCTTAGAACTTTTCGATAAGCAAACCTGTTTTAAGGGGACTTCCCAAAATTTTTACCCAAATTTCAAGTGCACTCTATCTATGTTTTAAAACACCATTGTATTTATAAAATCAGTATTTTTATTATGAAAACATTCTTGGTTCAATTCTGGTTTTATATAAAACAATGTCCTCTTTTCTATTTGAAATTCTCTAGAGTGTTTTCTTTAAGACCGCACAAAAATGTTTTAATGCTAATGTTTCTAAAATACTTTTTTTGTATGTTGTCACTTATATTTGACACCACTTACCATTTTATATGCCTATATTATCATATTAATGTCCATTTATGTTCTAATACTTTCCTTTCATGGACACTTTTGTGATACGCCCATTGGATATGTTTGGTGTCATGATTGTGGTACCCAATTCTTTCCATGGGAACCCTTATGTTTATGTATGGTTGATTATGTATGATTATTTATGTGGAAAGATTATTTATGTGGAAAGAATATTCATGAATATGTTGATATGGGTGCACCCAGATAGCGCTCTAATGCATTGGGTAAGGATAAGTCTCATGAGATGTGATGTGAAACGGGATTGGCGGTTAGCCTTGACCCGTACTAAAATGGGAAACGGGATTGGCGATTAGCCTTGACCCATACTAAATATATGATTTATGATTATTCCATATTTATATTATTCCATGCTTATATGATCCCATGCTTATATTAAATGATTTCATAAGTTTCATGCTTTGGATATCATTATGTCATGCCTCTAACTCATGTGCTTGAGATGTATCCTTATGTTTATTCCCTTACTGGGCATTTTTAGCTCATCACTTTGTTCATGTGTTCCCCAGGGTACCCTATGTAGATGTAAGGGCTCAATGGAAGTTAGGATCTCATTATGGAGATTAAATAAAAAAGTGTTTTTTCAGCCCCATGTTTTATGTTATATGTACCTAGTCTTCTAAGACACTAGACTTAACGATCCTTGGATTGTACTCTGATGATTAATTATGCTTGAAATAATGAAATGTTATATGTAAAAGGCTCAGGTTGCTATATATCATCTCTGAGTTAGGAGTCTTAGTAGGCTTAGGGGAAAGTAATAGTTGTAGTTTCATGGGAATATTCCAACAATGTATTTGAAATCATGTGTTTCTTTGGGAAATTCAGTTATTAACGATGCCTCATCCCATATTTCTCACGTCTCACAACTCCACATACTAGCTTAAAAAAGAAAGTTGTGAAATTCATATGGTTATAATCTTGTGAAGTAGCATATCCAGAGTTGATGTGTCAATTCAATTCAGCACTGATACTGATTCATTAATAGCTAGGTAGGAGTTATACTTCATACTATGAAACATCAGTTATTGGGATTGGAATTGTTATAATGTAGGATGATTGAGTTGTCACTTACGAGTTTCAGAAATTGAGGCCACATGAACATAATTTTCGAACACACGATCTCATGCTAGTTGCTGTAGTTCATTATCTACGCTATTGGAGACACTATCTACTTGGAGGTAGTTTTTTTTTATATATTGAACAAAAACCCTCAAGTATATCTTTATATAGTGTAATATGAATCTTATGAAGTTCAGGTGGGTGGAATACCAACAGTCATTTGATTTTGAGCTTTCATTGATGCCAGGTAAAGGAAATTCTATAACTAATTTTCTATGAAGAAAGAGTTAGACTCAAGTGGTTAATGAGGATACTAGTGAATGAAAAATTATAGGTTATTCTCAGAGATTCTTGTTGTGGTTTAGGAGGAACATTATAAGACTATCCTCTTAACCTTAGCAGTGACCTCTAATCTTTTGGAATGGGTAAGAATGAGGAAACTATCTGATCATGAGGGGATTTTCCTAAGGGAAAGTTTCTCCAATGACGATACATCATTATGTTGGACCACGTATATGTTTGATACTTTAGTATTCCATGGGAATTATTGTGTCTGAAATGACATTAGGTAGGAGATGATGTGGGAATTTCATGCTTAGGAATGGGAATTTCACCCAAGTGTCACAAAAATGTATTGATATCAATGATGAAATAATTATAGGATTGGTATAAAATGAAATATTAATTGTTTCATCACTCAATGTTACACCATTCAGCTGGTGAAGTTGGAGTATCCATTCTTAGTAAGTATTTTGAAGCTATTTCCCATTCTTGAGTGGAAATGGGATGATGTTTTGATGGATTTCATGACTGGTTTTCCCAGATCAACTCATGGAAATGATGCGGCATGGGTTTTCATTGATCATTTGATTAAGTTCACACACTTCTTACCTATACAAGAGAACTTATCAGTAGATGAGCTATGAAGCATGTGTCATGGGATCGTTCAGAGACTGGAGCCCTGAAATGGGAAGAAAAGACTAGGATGCATGGTTAGGAGACACAATGCTGCCCAACCCACATGATTTACATAAACCATGCAGTTGCGGATAGTTTAGGTCAGGTTCCGCACGGTTTTTCTGCAAAAATGTGACCCTAGGTGCACAACTATGCTGTTTTGTAGAGGTTTTTTTATAGTGAATTTTCATGGTTTTCACACTTTTAGATAAACAGTGTGGCTAATCATGCAGGGTGCCCCTTCAAAAAATTGAAGGGTGTATATTTGGCGCACAATTTGACTAACAATACAACCAAACCATGGAACCTTATTTTTTAGGAGAAATTATGTTTCTACCCTCATTTAAATTATAACCCTATTTATTAGTCTCCTTTATTTTCTCCAATAGATTCTTTTGGTTTTCTTTTCCTGTGATCTCTCATACCTCTCAATCTTGGAATTGAGGTATCCCTATGATCCGAAGACTGATTCAAGATCTTAAGGAATAATTGTATGGATTAACGTGAGTTCTAGAGTCCTCTCTCATCATATTTCATCTCATATGTTGATCTTTCATTCTATTTAGGTGCCAAAACTTTTCCCTATATTCATGGATTTGGATAGTTTCATCGATATCTTCCAAACTACTTCAAATATGAGGGAACCATGAGATGAGGATCCAGCAATGAACCTAAGGTAGGTAATATCATCCTTTTACCCATGAGTATTGATGTCTTGTAGATATGTCGTTGTGTTTCCAGCTAGATTTTTCTCTCCCCTCCCTTCCCCCTACTGGACCCCCATGGACAGCAACCCCAACCCCCCTGGACAACAGCCCCCCACCTCCCTTGCTGGACCCCCCTGGATAGCAGCCCCAGCCCCCCTAGACAGTAGTCCCCCCCGCTGGACCCCCTGGACAGCCCCCCCTACTGGACCCCCCTGGACAGAAGCCCCCCCTGATGGACCCCCCTGAACAACCCCCCCTACTGGACAACAGCCCCCCTACACATCCCTTTCATATATCCTAAGGGATCCTTAGTTAAGCAGATTGACTGAGCATGTGTGCTTCAGGATTTTCCCTTAGATTTACCTACCAAATCATAACCTGTAGAGGCTGCTTTACCTAGTGTTGAGAGAGTTGTTTCCCCAGTGCCTTCAGATTTTGTATCCATAGTATATTTATAATATTTCAGAGAAATACTTCTTTTAGATTTCAGTAGAATTTTGAGTTATCAGGAACCTCCTACTATTGCATCCACATCTAGTGCTCCACCTCCCTCAGCTTTAGTTGATGCTGATTTGATCTAGTCTATAGTTAAATAGTATCTCCATGTTGTTATAGGTTATGTGCATTCATCTCATCAGGATTAATTGAGGCAGATTCTTTAGAATGGGATTTCAAGGAATAGGTTGACTAGTTGAAAGTGACAACAACTCTACTCAAGCTATTCATGGAGGAGAATATTTCTTTAGTAGTATGGAGAGATGAGGAAATATTATTATAGAATTTTTCAATCTTATGAAGCCTTTCCTATATGTATCCAATACTCTAGTGGCTTTCAGCTGGAAGTCAAAAGAATAGTAAAGTGGACTCCAAAGTCTGCACTGCTACAATGGTCAAAGTTGCTACAGTTTACATGGCTACTTTTCGGGGGAAAGAGGGATCATTCAAGGGGATTCGTTTTCACCTTTCCTTTTTGTGATTTACATGGAGTTTTTCTTGTGCATCCTGGAATGCAGGAGGCTGGGGGATGGTGCGGTGGCTGGTGCGGGCAGGAAGGAAAGAGGCAGGGGGATGGTGCGGGCTGGAATAGGTGGCAGGGGGCTGGTGTGGCCTGGATTGCAGGTGGCTGGGGGCTATTGGGCATGTGGTAGGGGTTGGTGCGGGCTAGGATGTAGGAGTTCAGGGGATGGTGAGGGATGGGGCTGTTTTGCAGGTGGTAGAGGGCTGGCATGAGTGTTTTGTAGGAGGCTGGGGGGTGGTGGTTGGTGTGGTGGATGGTGCGGGATGGATTGCAGGTGGATGGGGGCTGGTGTGGGCTCGAATGCAGGTGAAAGGGGGATAGAATTCTAGTGGAAGGGGGATGGTTATAGGTTCTGGGGGGATGGTGCGGGCTGATTCGAAGGTGGTAGGGGGGCTGTTGCGGGCTGGAATGTTGGTGGAAGTGGGTTTAAATGAAGGTGGAAGGGGGTTGGTGTGGGATGGATGTGGCTAGAGCAGGGCCAAATCACGGTATTACCATGGCGTGACCACGGCATGACCGCGACATGTTGGCTCGGTCCAGCCACATCCGTGGGGTAGTATCTTCCGGCCAGGAGCGAAGGGAGCGGGAGGAGGCGGGGCAACATTCCAGTCATCACCCCATTGGAAGAAATTGTGATTAGTCAGTCTCAACATTGATCACAAGACTCATGGAATACTATCACTGCGAACCACCGTAGGGTGTCATCCTAGAGCAGGGCCAAATTATGACATTACCGCGGCGTGACCGCGGCGTGTTGGCTCGGTCCAACGACATCCGCAGGGCAACATCTTCTGGTCAAGAGTGAAGGGAGCGGGAGGAGGCGGGGTGACATTTTGGTTATTACCCCGTCGACAGAAATTGTGATTAGTCAGTCTCAACATTGATCACAAGACTCATGGAATACTATCACTGCGAACCATCATGGGGTGTCATCCTAAAGCAGGGACAAATCATGGCATTACCGCGGCGTGACCGCATCGTGACCATGGTGTGACCGCGGCGTGTTGGCCCGGTCCAGCGACATCCGTGGGGAAATATCTTCCATCTAGGAGTGAAGGGAGCAGGAGGAGGCGGGGCAACATTCCGGTCATCCCCCCACCGGCAGAAATTGTGATTATTTAGTCTCAACATTGATCACAAGACTCATGGAATACTATCACTGCGAACTGCCGCAGGGTGTCATCCTAGAGCAGGTCTAAATCACGGCGTGACCACGGCATGACCGTGGCATGACCGCGGCGTGTTGGCCCGGTCTAACAACATCCGTGGGAAAACATCTTCTGGCTAGAAGCGAAGGGAGCGAGAGGAGTCGGGGAAAAATTCCGGTCGTCGTCCCGCCGAAAAAAATTGTGATTAGTCAGTCTCAACATTTATCACAAGACTCATGGAATACTATCACTGTGAACCGCAGCGGGGTGTTGTCCTAGAGCAGGGCCAAATCACGGCATGACCGCGGCGTGACCGCGGCGTGACTGCGGCATGACCGCGGTATGACCGTGGCGTGTTGGCCCAGTCCAGCGACATCCACGGGGTAGCATCTTCCGGCCAGGAGCGAAGGGAGCAGGAGGAGGCGGGGAAACATTCCAGTGATCTCCCTGCTGGAAGAAATTGTGATTAGTCAGTTTCATCATTGATCACAAGACTCATGGAATACTATCACTGCGAACCACCACGGGGTGTCGTCCTGGAGCAGGGCCAAATCACGACATTACCGCAGCGTGACCGCGACTTGACTGCATTGTGACCGCGGCGTGACCGTGGCATGTTGGCCCGGTCCAGCGACATCCGAGGGGCAACATCTTTTGGCTAGGAGCGAAGGGATCGGGAGGAGGAAGGGCAACATTCCAGCCGTCGACCTTCCGGTAGATGATAGAAAAGATCAACTATTTAATATTCTATAACAAGGGATCGCCAGAGAAGGTTGTAGCGATCACAACAATGACAAAACATTTAAAGGGAATCAAAATGATGGAAAATAATCATACACCATACACAAACCATTTACAAATTCATTCAATTTTCCTAAACATGGAAATTTTATTTATAATATTCAAAGCGTGAAAAGTAAAGTGTCATGGTCAAGGAATATGCCTCCTTGGGCAATGTCATTTGAGTTAAACGAGTATGATAAGACAGTTTATATTATTCAAAGAAAACAAAAACTAACTAGCCACAAAACAAACACCAATAAGAGGCATATGCAAGACTCAAACCAAATCTAAACATGATACAAATAACTATCACTACTCTTTGGTTTAGAAGACATCGCACTTCCATTGGAGGGGTTTTATTATAAAATCATGACATTGCTTTATCACACAATTCATTTAATTATATTTAAAATTTATTCTAAAACTCATTCAACACAAATCAAATGAAATAATTTAAGCAACTAGATCAACATAACTATCACTGTGAGTTTTCACAGACAATGCACCTCCAATGGAGGGGTTTTATTTTAAAAACATGACTTTATTTATCAAATGAAACAATTATATTAAAGAACACTTATTTAAGATATTAAATTCAATATAATTAAGCAGAATTAAGAAAGAATCTAAATTCAATTTAAAGAATTCTTGAATTAAAGAGGCTAGAAGAGGGATCCTACCTCAAGGTGGAACCAAACCGTCCACTTCAGATCTTGGATCTTTCTAACTAAAAGTTTCTGCTCCCCCACTGGGTATACGCACCTTCACACACATGCAAGAGTTCCAATAAGTGGAATCATGAATGAATTATTATAAACAAGTAAAAACCAAATTAAGTACTCCCCTATGATGATATGATGCAGTTTTCTTCTTTTTAATTAGAACCATCCCCTTATATTTTTTACTCAACCTGGATGTTCTCATTGAAGTACCTAAAAAGAAACAAAATCAACATCAGATTCCCATAACTCTATTCCTCATTAGATAACATTAAATAATCAGACCCCCATTCACCCCCACTCCTGGACACCCCCACCCCTCCCTTCCTGGACAGACCCCATGGCACCCCCTCCCCTCCTTCCTGGACAGACACCCCCACCCTACACCACCCCCTCATTTCTAAACTAATCTATTTCCACTTTTAAATTCAAGTATTATTGACATATTACTAGGACCTTCTTCATTATAGAAACTTCTTGAAGAGAGGGGCTAGGGTATACTGGGTATGTTTGTCCTGTCATGAATTTTAGTTGGATATATAGTGTGTTGGGATCTATAAGCCAACATAGTGATCAAAATTCCACATCTACAATAATCAGGAATTCATTCCAGAGCTGTTGATAAATTGGACACCAGGGACCAACAAATTTCTCCTACATCACTGGGAGGTCAGAAATGGTATATGGGACCTCTAACACTTCATGAGAATATATATCTAGGGAGATATGTATGATGAGCTCCAAATAGATAAGGACGTCTGCGATGACAATGAGGAGAAGCCAACGATCACATGGGCGTCACAACGCTTGTCCTAGGGGAGAGTGACCAAAAAATACGGATGATGGACATCCATTTCATGCAACGGTTTGGGTATTTTCATAATGAATCAATGGACATACATACATGGAAGTCATGTCATTATCTAAAGGATATTTAATAAGGCAAGGAGAACCCATTTTATAAAATACTAGAGGAGAACGAATGGTAGTTGTGGGGATAAAACATGAAGCTCAAGGATCCCATGGTCAGGTTAGTTGTATGTATTACTATTATGATTTGTAGGTGGATGATATTGATTTGGGATGCACACATATGGGTGTGGCTGGGTGACCTTATCATGGAAGAGATGCTAGAGATGAGGTAGGGAAAAAACCTAGTAGTCCCAATGCATGCGAAAACATGTTTTGATACTCAATAGAATATATGAAAATGTATGCACAAATCCAGTACATCAATATTTTAAACTCACTTGAGTATCTCAATTTCTAAGTATCACATTGGGTGAGGAATTCTTACCTTATTTGGTCAGGAATGGGAAGTTCCACAAAAATTAATAGCTCTAAAAAATGACTACAACTAATGGAAAGACAAAAAATAATAAAAAAATTAAATACCTGTGATTTGATGATCACATGTTATTCATTGTGCCATATTTTCTCACATCCTATAAGAAAAAAAATATGTTTTAAAAATTCTCATTCCATATAAATTAACACCCAAAAAATCATTTCATTGAGGAACTTATGCAAGCCTTCTTAGCAATCATAAAGTATAGGAAAACACCTCAAAAAAATCCATCATGGATATTCACCATTAATGACCAATACAAGAGTCATATAATAAATGTGAATAAGAGTAAAATAAGGTACAATATAATTTGTTTCATTTTCTCAAAATTATAATACTGATGCTATGAATGAAAGTATTGGAAATAATGTTAATAACAAATATTTCATTTCATTGACATTACAGATTAAAAGTGAGTAGAAACATAATATATTAATGAATAAAGGTTATACAATTTTATCATGTAGATTAAAAAATTTAAGAAGACATTGCATTTTTGATAAACTGAAAGTGCATTATACATTTATAGAAAATGAAAGTGCATACAGAATATGCATACAGGAAATTCATACAGAATATGAAAAGTGGAAAGCTCTTAATGTTGAGAACCCATGTGTATAAAAAATTTATATATATAATAAATATATACAAAACATATGTATAATAACATAAAAAGTGTACAACTCTTAATATTGAGAACATTTTTTTGGATTTTCCTGGCACTAAATAATTGAAATTGATTAAATTTTACGGTTAATGTCACTGGAGGATCCGCTGCTTCTGAGGTTTTCCAAGGCCATCAACTGTGGTTAAGCTCGGTTGGGACTGAAATTATCTTTAGAAAAACGTGGGTGATTTTTAAGGGCCACAAAGCATCAAGAAAGTGATTTTTTCTTCAGGCTCTCTAATGGAAACCCTTTCTTCATTTTGAGAGAGTAGAAACTTGAAGTTATTAAGATGCCTACTTGATTTGGAATAATTATTAAAGAAACAGTTGCATTTTTTTATTCATTGATCATTTGAAATTTTCAGTTTTAATCATCTTTCTACTGAAGAAATTGGTGATTTTAAACCAATATGGGGGTTTATTTTTAGAAAAGGGTAAATGGCACATGATTTTGTGGATTTTAGTGATTCTTATACTTCCTGATTTAGAATTTAAGACATTGACACTGAGTTTTTGGATGCTATAAAATCAATGAATTCACACAATCACAATATTCCAGTTCAAAGTTAAAAATATTATGGCTTATAATTACTTTTCTTCTAAATTTTTATTTAATTTTCTAGCCCATATTTGAGTAATATATTATATACAACAGAACTTGTATGTATAAAAAACATGTTAAGAGAAAGAGAAAACAGACATAAAATAAATATATATATATAGAGTAGACAGAACATACATAAATATATGTGGAGGAGCTTTCCTAGAAATTGGAATTTGAGAAATGGCTGAAGAGTGATTTGGATGAAGCAAAAGATGAGGATATTACAAACCTTTAGCATGCCTAGAAAATTATGCTGAAAAAAGTGGATGAAACATATGAAATATTTGTCAACAAACAAGAAGAAACACAAACTTCAGCTGTAAAACTAATCCATGTTTTTACAGATGATTTGATTACACACAACACCATCCTAATGGAAACAATTGCAACAAAAGTTGATAAGCTGATGTTAATTCAGGAATTTTCACTCTCAGAGAAATAGAGAACCGATTATTTTGAAAGGAAATACAAAGAATCCTTGAAATCAAGTGAATATAGAAAAAAGAAATTAGAAGAAGATGAAAGGAGAGTCCATAAACTCTAGGATTCTATCAACAGTGTGCTTTAGGATGATATACTCCATGTTTGGGAAATTTCAAGAGTTAAAAATGATTTTATGTGCCTCATCCTCCACTTATTCATCTATTCCTGATGACCATGAAGTTGATGTTAGTTATGATAGCTCTGACAACTCATCAACCAACTATGAGTTCAATTTTCCAACCCTATCTTTAGCATCTGGGAATGGATCTCCCTTCAATCTATGCTCTACAGATTCTAGTTCAGGACATGTCAGTGACTAAAATTTCAGGTTCTGAAAACTGTGCAAGTATTACAGAGGGTGGATTTAATGACTTCTTCTAATAAATTACTATTACTATACAGTATGTATTAGTGTTTATGTCCCTACTGATTAAATGTGTCAATATAGTTAACATTACCCTCTGTCCATGTAGAGAAGGCTAGCAGAAGATAGATTTGTACTATGTACAATTCTGATGGAAAATATCAACTGTCAAATTATTCATTTTTCCTTGTTCTTTTGAAGGAAATGAGTAGGAGGGTGACTTTAAATCACCATGCATGATAATTGTGAGTTCAAATTACACTAGTAGGCTTGAAAAATAACTTTTAATGAAAGAGATAATAAAGGATTAAAAAGTAACACTTATGATACATAATTAGTGTGATGTTTTGATAATGGAAACCTTATCACTTGGCTAGATGAAGACAGTGGATCTTGAGCACCAGCAACATGGACATGGCTAAGGGAAACATAAAAAGGTATCCAATCTTGTTTCATGTCCTCTAGGTAATACTCATATGTGTTCTACAAGAAAACTTTACTTCCTGCTAAAGTTTTTATTGGTCACATGTATGTTCATATAAAGGATAAATTAAGTCATTTGTCATTATCATGTGTTTCTTTTTTGCTTTATTAACATGATATTAGACCTAACCCGAATCCCACCATCCCTACCACTTGGCTAATTTCACCCCTTACCTTATGTGGTGCAAAAAAAGGGATGTGTACAAAGATTACCATAGGTTCTTTGAATTTTAAAAGATGCAGATAAGATGAAGATTCCACAGCAATCCCAGTTTTGGTGAACATTAGGGGGGTTGAAATATTTCTAAATCCAAAACCAATAAATCCCAAATGACTTCAGTATAAAAAATGATCACATAGAACTTTTAGCACTTAAAAACTTTCTATATCCTCTTTCCCAATGAATTATATAGGTCCATCACATAAGGCATCAACATAGATCATAGTACCAAGGCATCAATAAACTTAGATGAGATAAATTAATTGGATACACATATGTCAAATAAATCTAAAGATATATATAAAACAATGAACATAATCCCTTTGAAATTTGATGGCCCCACATCTAACTCATATAGATTATTCTTTCCCACATACAAGTTCCTAGACTCAGGTCCACTCTAAGATTTATTCAGAAAATGACGGTCCCTTTCACTTAAGAATGAGATCATGCTCCCTTTGATGCATTTGACTGTACAAGGGAACCCTTGGCATTAGTGGACCCTACTTTACTACTCTGAGGAAAGTACTTGAAATATCACTGAAGATGTACCAGGAATATACACTGGTGTAAGGTCCTCATATCTTCTTAGAAATATTGTTTAGTATGTATGGCCCTCCCACACTGATAACACACGACTTTCTTTTTACTTGAGGAAGATACTGGAATAAGGTTTGCAGGACATTATACACTCCCACTACTGTCTTGATTTAATTACTTTCACTTCCTATTTTGACCTAAATAGAAACTCTATATTACAACCATAATAGTTAGATAATGGCTCAAATTGATCAGCCCTACAATATCTACCATGTCAATAACCACCTTTTTTCCACTTCATCAAGGTGGGAAAACACAATAGAATAATCTTGGACCAAATTCCTAACATCAAACCCATTTTAAAATGATGTTCTTTAATGTATTAATTTTAAAGGATCTTGGGTTAAAGATGTAATGGTTTGGTAAATTTATTGGGCTAATTCATGATGGATCAGTCACCCTTCTCCAAAATCATGAGCTCTTTGGCGTTCTCCAATCTTAATATCTCCAGGTAAAATTTCTATTAAAACATTTTTTAACCCAATTCAAGTAAGATATTCATGAAGTTTAGCCATCACTACCAAGTCCAACTATCTTCTCCTAATACCTTGTAATATATAAGTTTCAAATCACACCATTGACATCACAGGGTTCTTGAGAAATTAGAAGTTATGTTCAATATTTTCCATCCATTCTTCTGATTATTGAGGCCCTAGATCACCCTTAAACACAGACAAATTTTTCTTTGTAAACTCCTGGGACAAATCTATCAACTAGACTTTCCTTGATTCAAAACTTTTCTTAAGAGACTAAATGGTTCTGATCACTAATTTTATGAGATAAGGGTCTATAAGAGGATCGGTTGGTGGAGTGTTCTCTATAGCTTTCTCCCTCTGGTTCTTAAAGTTCCTTTCATAATCATGATCTAAATATATAAAACAAAAGAATACAATAAATACATAATTTATTTAAAATTGATTCTAATAAAAATATTCCAGGGAATCATCCCCAAAAAAACATAATAGAAATAAAGAATCTCAAATTTCCTAAAATTACTCATTACAAAAGGCAACACAAAATCCCAACCGCCCTAGTAACTCAAGGTTTGGAAAAAATAAAATTTGGCCAGAAACTCCCCCTCACCATCACTAGATTCCTGAAATTCTTAATCCAAACTACCACACTACCCATGATAACTAGATGGGCTCAGATAATATTTTTCAAAACAACAACCCTAGTCAATATTCCATGTCACTTAAGTCATCTCGCTACATAGATCAAAGTGTGTTCTCGATCACCTAGGGATAGAAAGTAGCACCAGGGTAATAATGATAACCCATGGGAATAATTTCAACCTCAAAGTAAAATAAAATATGCCAAGTATTCCATTCATATTGTGCAACAACAATACAACGAGATCCAAATAAATAATTATTGCAGGGAGAAAATCATAAAATTGTATGTTCATGGAAGAAATATTGTTGACTGTCTAACTAAACACATATTATAACAAAATAAAAATCAGTTTATATGGGATATGGGATTGGGGAAAGATAAATTCATAAATATAATTCATTTGCAGTGGTAGATTAGGGGAACAAATCAAAAATAACCACCTTTTTAACTATAATCTTGTAAAAACGAACTGTGATGGGAAACCTATCTTGTTATGTAGATGAAATTCAATAGAGGGTATGAGGTAGGAGTTTTTCATGAAAAATCGCTGAAGAGAGGATTTACCTAGTGTCAAGGTTAGTGAGGAATCACCTGAAGAAGTGGATCTCAAGGGTAATGTTGGGTTCAGGTAAGAAATCATGGAGGTAGGGTGGCCACGTTGGAGGAGGACGATCTCGTGGTGGTGGGGTAGCTGCATCAGAGGAGGATGACCAAAGCTAGTGTGGCCGAGTCAGAGCAGCGGCGAGAAACAATGAGATGCATCGGATGAGGAGGGTTGTAGTGAGGTAGGGGGCATCAGAGCCATGTTGTCAGGGAGGTGGGAAGGTCGTGTCCATAGAGAGGTGGGTGTCGGAGCCGTGTCGGTAGGGAGGCATCAAAACCGCGTCGGAGTCGCATCGGCGGGGAGGTGTGCTGAATGCGTTGGAGTCGAAGGGGGAGGAGGAATCGTGAGGGGAGGATGGGGAGGAGGGGAGTAGGAATGGCAAGGGAGTAGGAATGGAGGTGGAGTAATCTCAAAGGGAGGGAGAAGGGTTTGCGGGTGGGAGAGGAAAGTCGCGATAGAGATAAAAAATTTGACGACCTATTGCCACACCCACCTTAAAACCCGTAGCCATATTTCACCTTATAGCCACGAATCATTTAAACTATGTCTATAGATCTGTGGATATAAGTTATTTTTCTAGTAGTGAAATGACAAGGGCCATGATGGACCCTTGTGCACTAGCTTGATGACTTGACCACTGATGGATGAGGACTTTATAATAAATATTTTCCTTGATATAGATAGTGCCCTGAGGGGTATAAATTAAATTAAGTAAACGTAACATAGTGTACCTAGTGTAGGAGCCTTAGAAACCTCTTTATAGAGGAGAGTTTTTTTGGGAATGGTTGGACTGAGTAGGCCTTTGTGGACCTTGAGATGCCTTATAGTTGTTGGGATAGTACAATGAGCATGGGGTGAGTGTTTCTTCCCCCTTGAGACATGGACACCTGGGGTATGCATCCCTTGAGTAAGATTTGGATTGGTTGGGTGCATGTTGACCGACCTAGTGATGATTAGGGTATTGAGATGGGTTTTATGCCATCTATCTAGAGAGGTGACTGTATATATTTCCTAGGAGGATAATGAGGCCTTGTGATTTTTATGATTGTGTCGAGGAACATGATGCCCTCTGAGTGTTGGGATAATCTTGAGGGATGAGTTTGAGATTAAGGGACCCTTGTAGTGGGTCTAGATTATGATATAACCTAGAGGACCTCAAAAAGTTTCTTAATTTTATAATGAACCCTGATAGGGTGATAATGGAAATGGGTAGTAATGATTGTAGGTTTCACCTTAGAACTTAAATAAAAAATTAGCTTGTTATGTCTATGACAGTGATAGGTTTGGGAGGCCAACTTCTGTTATGTGGGATAGGTTTAGGAAGATGTTTAACTCAGTCAAGATGTGTTATAATAAAGGATTCATGTAGAAAAAAATACCCACTGAGATGTATTGAGGTACATGGGATCCCTTAGATCTTTCCTTGGACCCAGACTCTGTGCCTATTGTTATGTGATCGACGAGAGGGACACATTACTCCTAATGTGATATATGAGATGGATGGGAGGGGCGTACTACCCTTGGTGAGGTGTATAAATGAGATGTTATGAGAGGGAAACATTCCCCCCCAAGTGATCAATATACTATGAGATACCGCGGGAGGGACACATTACCCCCTAATAGGAGGTATATATGAGATGATATGAGAGGGATGTACTGACCCCTGAGTGATCGGTATACTATGGGATTCCTAAGAATAACTCCTAGGATCTGTCTGTTGAACCTAATACTATTTAATTTCCCATGGATTTCTCCTAGGAATCATTCATGTGATTGAAATTAGTTGGCAAAATCTTATGAAATACTCAGAGACACTATGACACCATCCAAGGTAAGTTTGGGTTGATCCCAGGTGTCATGTTAGAACCCGATGATTGACAATGATTATTTATTTATACTTCTGTGGGTATTTTATTTATTCATCTAAGAATATAACATAACATACACCTTAATTTATTGGTTATGTATGGTATCATGTTGGTGGTTCCCTATTAAGCTGTACTCACACCCTTATCAAGCGGCCATGACACTTGGATACTTAAGAATACTTCACTGTTTATAGGCTTGGGTTGAGAAGAGGACTAATGTTGCAATATTGTATAGGATAACTTGAATGGGTATATAGATATGAATAAGGTACAAATTCGGATGTAATGGAGCCTCTTGTATTTTATTATTTTATTTATTGTATATGTGATCGACCTAGTGGGTAATCAATTATTGATGTGTTGGGATGATCGTGAGTTTTTATGAATACATGTTACCGCATTACATAAATTATAACATGTTTCTAATTTATTTATTTTTACTATGTATATTTATTATTATGGATTATGTTTGGTTATTTCCATTGCTACCATACACTCTTATACGTGGTTATATTCTTCCCACGATAACACTCTAGATTCTAACTACTAGTCAAAATCATTTGGCATATGGGAGGCACACCTGAGGTCATGTGGTGACCTGAGATGGTTATTATAGAATGAACTATAGGAGGGATGTTACAAAGTGGTATCAAAGATTTTATGTGATTGATATCATAAAGTGCATTGGAGTTTTTATTTTGTCTTACTATTTGGGGAGATGGTAGATGGGTGACATAGGAATGTTTTTGGGCTTGTGATAGACCTAAGATTGGGGCATCACAAACACCATTTTCAACAAGAAGTCCAGGTTACTGGGGCATTGGATTTATATTCTTTTATGGTTGGATGATTTCACCTCGTGTGTCACACTTGAGTGTTCTTGGATTATGATTTATTATGGTTTTATATCTTGACCCATTGGAAAGAAACTGATGTACATACATAATTCTTGTCACATAAGACTCACATGACATACATATGCCTGTGTGTGATAGATATCATTGAATATAGAGTGTTAATTTGTTTAAAGTGTAAACAAAAACTTATATGATGTTTTACCATATAAATTTTTGGTTTAATTCTACTAAGCTAAAACAAAATATATTTTCATTTTGATGGAAGGTCATGTAGATATTATGGTGGGATGTTTATGGATGATGATGACTATACAATACCTCTATGTAAGGTATTTTTAGTGTCCTTATTAGGTTGGTCTAGGAATTTTATACCTTGGTGTTAGTTCTAGATAATAAAATAGGCTTGGGTATTTAAAGTGTTAGCAACAATCTATATAGTGTTTTACCATATATTTTGTAGGTGGAATTTTACTTAACTGAACCCTATGACTATGGGAACTTGATATAGATAATGTAGGGTAATCCTATTAAACACACACACACACACACCAGTGTTGATATATTAGATAGTAATCCTTGATGGGGTGGATACCATATGCAGAGGCCAAGTGAGGATTAGCTCATGATCATGATTCTCAAGGGGGTATCCCCATATGTGGATGCACTATGAGTGTTATTATCCTAGTAGGTTGATGACTTGGTATTTGATGCTTAGGATATATATATATGGGAACCCTTGGGTGGGTTTTGGTGTGTGAGTTTCCACGTAACATTCGAGATGGAAAAAATGGGTGTTACCTATGAATTATTACTTATATGATATATGGTTTATGAGATAGGAGGGAGAGCCTATTTTCTTTGAGATAAGACTCATGATATTAGCGATCAAAGTATTATGGTTAGGATGAGTAGTGTGATATGTGAGGGTAACCCATGAGATGGTTTAACCCATGATTTTGAGATCCCTAGATATGAGAAGTATTAACAGATGCTTTAGGTTATGATATTGGTGCACAAAGGTGATACCAGATGTGTGGTATATGTATGATGATGCCTTATAAAATCTTGAATGTGAAAACACAGGGGTGTTGGTGCTATGATTGGTCTAACATTCGCATAAGGTATGATCATCTGGGTATAGTATTGTGGAATTCCTTGTGATTTCATGATAAAAAACACTCAGGGTACTTTTAGTACTGAATTTTGAATTTGAGTCTAGAATCACTAGAATGCCCGACCTTATTGATTTTAGGAATAATTATTGATTATATAGTGGTTTATGATCCTAGATAGTTGAATATAGGATGGATATAGTGTGATTAGATGATTTTGGATTTGAGGCGATGCCGGTTTGTGGGTAATCATGTGGTGGGCCATGACATAGGTGAAATGAATGATTTTGATGAGAATCACCAAGGGTGATCAAGGATAGATGATAATAACATATTATAAGCAAGGTTCTTTTAGAAGAATAAACCTAGGTATGTTGACATAAAACTCATGGAAGTGTGAGTCAGGTTGTGAAACCGGGATGTATGGGAGTGTACACCTGTAGGATTTGGATGGGATCACTGTGGTGTACATTGGTTATGTGTGGTACTATTGAATTGAAAATCACTAAGTGGATGTGTGCAGGATGAGGACTGATGGTTAATGAGATTCTTGGGGGATCAATGTCTTGAATAATTGGATGATAATAAGGAGTGTCTCCTTTATGATGATGATGGAATCATGGATGACATGGTGTCATGTGTTGATAGTTCATGAGTGTGTCTTGAGAGGAGTGACACATGTGTGATGTTAGAACCTACTAAGGCTGTACAAATGGAATGGTATAAGGAAATATATATATCGGGGAGTGCACCATTGTCCATGGAGGGCGTGATCCTTGTTATAGTTGAGTTTCAATGGATATCAAGGATGACTTTCCTAGCAAGTTGAGAAAAAACTGCATCTAATATTTTGTATTGGTGCTCAAGTATGAGTAGGATGACCACATCCAATCATTATGTGTGGTAATGTCCACAGCATGCACCATGGAGGAATGAACCTTGTGTGGGTAGGGTCATGGGTGTGATATAACTAGTCGTTAGAAGGGAGATACAAAATTTGTATACCGATGAGCAGATGGATTTGATTATATTTGTTTATATGGAAAATGCCATATTTGAGTCTTGGATTCAGTATTATATAGAGTCTGGGAATTAAAATCTAGCTTGGGATGGCTTGGGTGTGATTCGAGCATTAGTCAGATTGATGGAGCACTGGTGCTCTGGGTGAGAAAATGATAACTAATTTGGTTGGTTTGTGATTCAACCATTAAATTACATCTAATTTGAGGTTCTAACTTTAGTGTTGGTGCTTGGAAGATCTCAGGATGCCTTCGAGAGTTAAGGTATCAAAATCAGGTGATGAGATAACACATCAATTAGTGAGGCCAATTGTTTTCAATATTGTTTAACTAGAGATGGTTATACTAGTGTTTTCATGTGTACTTGGGTGTGGTGATATGGGAACTACACCGATCGATTCATTGGACTATTGGAAATGTGTTTTGGTAGGTGATTTCAATGGTGGGAAACTCTGTGTCTTGGAATTGGACTTCATGAGTTAAGTCCTATGGTGGGGATTTCCATACACCTATGGATAAATTTACCGATGACACTATGGTGTCTTGGGATAGATGGGTGTGGGTAAGTACCATCTCAGTGATACAGTAATAGCGACGAGTGGTGGCTTGATCTTTAATGAATAGTGTGCCTTGTGTTTGGATTTGTGTAGAGGAAACATGATTGTATTTATGAAGTAGAATGTGATGAGATAATTATGAATTTATGACTATGATAGGTCAAACTAAATGGTTGAAAGGTCATCGAGGCTTCTTGAGGATGATACGTGTTATGATAGGGAGTTGAAAAACCCCATGTCCTTTTTGGATTATAAATCTTAGAGGGAATTTTAATTTTAATGTTGTAGTGGGGGTTTTTTATAACTAAGATTTGGATCAAGTTTTTTGAGTTTTGTAACCCCCTTGGGGATATATTTTTGGGTGTGAATAGATTCTTGGTTGGTGTTTCAAGGGCTCGATTGATCATTAGAGCAAGGTCAGGTGGACCTACAACTGTTTCATTGTAATTTCACCACTTTAGGGAGGAACACATCGTGTTGGACCCCATAGTGGAGAGATAAATTCCTAGGCCTAGGATGTGGTTCTTGATTAACCCAAAAAATTATAACACCTAAGAACTAGGCATTTTGGTAGGCATGGTGCCTGAGTGATCTTTCCTATTTGAAATGGCTAGTGCCAAAATGTTCAGGGTGGGAATTTCACTGGCCATGGTGTGTGGTGCATGGGGTGTGGTAATAACTATGGTTTTGGGTGTGCAAGGTTCTTGGGGGTGGTTTTTTGGGAAGGAAAAAAATTCCCGTATTATTTACTAAGGTGGGAATATGAGTGGTCAAAATGGGGACCTCCACATCTTGATGGAGGCCATTTTGTTGGGCATGGAGCTTGGGGGAATTTAGTGGTGTTTGTCTGAAATAGAGAGTAGCGAGGACCTTATGTCATGGTCATCGATGTGTTAGGATACTTAAGGAATGCATAGGTTAACACCATGATGTAGTTCATGCTATGGTTCAAGCCTTGGTGTACCTCAATTTTCAAAAAATGGGTGAAGCCCCCCTTTCCCCTCTTCAAACATTAAGGGATTATGCCCTCTTTTCTCTTTATTTTTCATGTGTGTTTGATCTCGGAGGATCTACCACCACTTATTTTTTGATTAAACCTTTACTTTGGGGTGTTTTTTGTGTGATTTCTTGGGTAATTCATGATGCGTTTCTCCTCCTCCTTCCTCCATGGTCTTTCACTTGTGTTTTTTTTTCATATTTTGTTGTCTCTAGTCGATGCTTCATTAATGATTCTACTAAATTATATTGGAATAATCTTGATATGATGAGGATTTTCTCAACATAGATATAGGGTATCTTGATATTATGATCATACATCATTATGTTTCGTTTCATTAATGATACATTGTTATATAAATTATTCTATATATTTTTATTTAAATTGGTGAATTTGGCTATTGGTCGAGTGTTGCATTTTAGGAATTTGTCTTGGGATGGAATTGGGGGTAAACTGGTTAGAAATTTAAAGAGGATAATATTAATTATCATAATATATAATTTTCACGTTCTTCATTATTCATAAAAATCATTTAGAGTGCATTTTACAATTTGAACATTATTTCACATTATGATTGTAATTCTTACTTAAACGGAACTTTTACTTAGTACATTTTGAGGCAAATTTTAAATCAACCATTAGTATTTATTTGAATTTTATATTTTATTATTAGGTTTCCCATTACATTGGTAATAATTCATCCTTTTGGATCACCTCGATATTCACATTGGAAGACCACCATTTTGGACATTCAACCTAGAAAATCCTGGGCAAAGTGAACTCAATAGAAACCCAATAATTTGAATTTAGAGGCCATTATTCAATCCCAATGAAGATAAAATTTTAATTTTTTATAGATAATAACTTTTGAAAAATTTTATTAAACTTTTTATAGATCTAATTTGGAGTTGTAAGGGGTGATCTAGGTGTCTCAAGTGGAAGATGAAATTCTGGGCCAAATTCAGTTCCCTAGAATAACATCCCAACATTTTTACCATAAATCCTCAGATATGAGGAAAAATGGGATAAAATTTTAACATATTTTAGAGTAATTATGTATCTTAAATTTCTTATTCTATGTAGCACACAAATTTTTCCTTATATAATCTTATTTAGGAACCTTTTTTGGGTAGATACAAGTTGGATCTAATTTTTGTCAAGGGCGGAAAAGTCCACTCTCCCTTAACTTTCCAACTACCTATGCCTACCATCAATAATTGGGAAGACTTTTAATGTTGGGTGATCAACACAAGTCATTAAAAAATCTTATTTAAGGTAGTGTTGGTGTAGGATTTTAAAATAAGTTGCGTTTGTTTTCATTTTAATGTTATGTTGTCGCTTTGTCTTTCACATGTAAGTTGTTATAATTCAATTTAGTTTCTTAATAAAATTTCTTATTCTTATCATTTTATGTCATTATTATTAATATATTAATAATTTTTCAATAATTTGTAAATTTATTCACATATAAAATATAAAAACCCTTCACACAATAATGGAGTGTTCATTATTTTGTTGTTTTTACTACTTCAATTCCACCCTCATGAGTCTACTCCCATATTCCATCAAAAGAATAGATTTAATGGAAGGATAAAACTATAATGGGATGATACAAGGGAGTATAAATGGGATGGATTGAATTTTATTTCTCACTCTATGAATGTTTAACCACTTATTTTGATTGATAATTTCATTTTATGATCTTACTCCTTCTTCATCCTTGTTGAATTTTAAGGTTGTACACTTCAAGTGATAATATAAAACTTTACCTTGGAGTGCTCATAAAAATAATCCTCCATGTGTATAGGTTATTATAATTGAGTTTATGTTTTTAGTAAACCAATAAGTGATGAATGTGTTTTGATCTCTTCGAATGAATCACTCTTGAGTTTAAGAAATTGAAATCATTAAAAAGAAATTCATCCATTTCATCCCTTTTAATAATCTAGTGGGTGATGAAATCTATAACCATGAAGATTTTTTACGATATGTGATGATGATTCTGGTGGTTAGGTATAATATGGGAAATCAATGAATTTTTATATCATTTGTATACCTACCAACAGGTCAAATTTGAGCACCAGAGACCTTCAGGTTTAATTTAGCCGCTTCCAGTGATGAATTAGAAGTGGGATGAGATTTCTATCAACTTTGTGGTTGGGTTTTCATGTACCACTAGATGGAAGAATGAAATATGGGTTGTGATTGATAGTCTAAAAAATAATCTCACTTTATACCCATTTGATATACAACCAATGATAAGGACTTGGGATATCTCTTCATGTAGGATATTTTCAGATTATATAGATTTCCATCTACTATAGTCTCTGATAGGGTTCCTCATTTAATGTCTTGATTCTTGAGAGGCCTTCAGGTGGCCATGGGATAATATGTATGTTTGATCATGACACATCATCTATATACATATGGCCAGATTGAGCGAGCTATACATATAGTGTGACCAAGCCTTTTACACATAATATTACATGATTCTTAAACATAAGTATCCTATAATTACAACAAAAGGATTGTACATTACTAGTGTCTTTGGAATACTAGGTTCTTAATATATAAAACTTGGAATCCTTATTTTATTTTCCATAGTGAGCTCCTAAAATTAGTTTAAGCTTCTAAATCTGCATGGGATAACCTGGGGAATACATAAAGAAAGGGGTGAGATAAAAATCCCAGTAAGGGAATAAAAATGATAAGGATGTATAAAAAGCGAGTCAAAGGTATAACATGATGTCATAAAATAGAATACACATGAGCAGTGGCATGGAATAATATTTTAAATAACATGGTATCATAAGATCATGACATCATAGGAAATGAAGAAGCAACATAAAACATGACATAAATTGGATTCAAGGCTAACTTTCTAGACAATATCACATGATGTACAAAGTACCATAATAGATTAGTAATACTCCCTAACACATACATGATGTCTCATGGGATTATAACAATACCAAATTCATTAGATAATTATCTGGGTGCACCCATAATAACATGTTCATGATCTATGTGTTCCGTATAAATGAAATAAATCATAAGGCATAACATAAGAATTACCCATGGAAAGAAAATGGGTTGCATAATCTTTATTCATATTATAATCAAAGGAAATTTTATAATGAATGAATTTGAGAAATTATCATAAGGCATGTATTACCCTATCCAAGGAAGGGAGAATAAACCTAGTATATATGTGAGATACATATATATATCATTTAGAAGCAATAAAAAACATAAAAGGTTTTTTTTCATTGATGAAAATACTTTTAAAAACATTAAAAACATTCTTTGGAAAAATAACCATTTCAATTTGAGTAACTTTGAAATAAAAATATTCCACGAATAAAATAGATTAATTTGTAAATTTAAATACCATGAAGTATTAAGGATTCATGATATAATATTTAAATAGTAATTATATACACTATATGAAAGAAATTAGGTGTATAAAAAGAAATATGTCAGAAAGAAGGATGTTTTGAGATGGAAACCATTACAGAGTTCATATCATTGAGGAGAGAGTTAATACATGAGGTGATTATGTGTAAAACATGTAGATACACACAAATAAAAGTTTAAATACAACATAATTTATTCTAATTTAATTTCATACATAATCTTGGAAAAATATAATCAATGAAGTAAACATACAACCCAATGAATGGAAATTGAGTTAAGAAACCCATTAACTCATGCTTCCTTTTAGTTGATCACTCTTTAACCTCCTTTATAGTGGGTTTATACACGTTATTAAAATATCAAATAATCATATTATTATTTATAATATCATATTTTATTCCTTTTATAACATCTTATCACCTGTTTGTTAACAATATTTCATTATCAGTATTGTTCCGGGTGTTAATTGTCTTATTTTCTCATGAAAGTTTTATCATTAAAGATCCAGATCTCAAACACATGATATATTTAAATAATATATAAAATTATATTAATTTTATAAATATAATTTTTTCATTATATAAATATTTATGGTCATTATTTAATTTTAAACATTGATAATGAATCATATTGCTTTGTAGAGATAGTAGGTCATACTTACATAAGAGTGATGTTATCACTTCCTTAATGGGTGAAAGGGAAAATAAGTGGATTTTATATTAATTCTAAAAAATTAATATCGTGTCATATATATCACATATATTCATTAAATTTATCCTTCATTACATTCAATTTAGTGAAAAATGAATCACATCATTTCACGAGGCAGTAGTTCACCATACACACGAATCATGTTATCATTTATTCAATGAATGGTAAGGTAAGAAAGTATATGATATATTTATTTTCTATAATTATTAATATTTTATTAATAAAATATATAAATATCAAATTAATCATTATTACTTTCCATGTAAAGTGTAATTTAAAAACTAATCACATCACTTCATGAGGCGGTAGTCCGTTGTATATACGAGCAATGTTATCGTTTTCCCTAAAAAATAGAAAGTAAGAAGGTATATGTGTTATTATAATTAAATAAGTATAATTATATCATAAATATCATATATAATCATTATATACATCATTATATCCATTCATAATATGTGGTGATGGAAAAAAATTACGTCTATTCACGAGGTGACAATCAGCTGTACACATGATCAACAGTTTCATTTCCCATTTAAGGGAGGAGGAGATGGTTGTAGTTAATTAACATAATATAAAAAAATATATGTATATGGAATATAATGAGGTTATTATATCATCATTTTTAATAATATTTTAAGGTGTTGGAAGAAAAAATAAATCAAAATGCTCGATTAGGGACGTTACCTCTTCTTCAGATTTTTTTTTGGTTTACACCAAAATCCTTCATAGTTTGGATTTATAATCAATTCATGGATTATAAGATGAGTGGAGATAATTAAGTAAGTTTTTTGGGATAGTAATTTTTGAAAAAATGCATTTTTGAAGTTTATAAAATAGAGGAGAGGGGGTGGCCTTTTATAAGTGGGGTCAAAGATCCACTTGAAATTTGTGAAAAGAAAGAATTACACCCACGTTTGTATCATGAAAAAAGGAAAAAAATGGACAATTTTATATCTTTAGAATATATATGGTCTAAATATGACCATTAAATAGTAATTATATAACTTTTGGGACATATTAACCCTTATCTTTTAAGTTTAACCCCCGGTAATCCGGTTTTTACCTTAACTAAGGTAAATAATTTTTACTATTTTCAATATTAATTATGGTCAAAAATAAAGTTGAAATTATTATATAATAGAAATTATTTTGATTCCAAATAGGTAATCCATTTTTAAAAATTCAACCCATATAAGTGGAAGAATTTAACTTAAAATTAAACCCGTAGTCGTGTCGAAAAAATGGTTTTCCAAAAGAAAAACTTTCAAAAGTTTAAAACGAATATATAATTGAACTAATTTTAATTTTAAAACCTCATTAAAATAAAATGGGTCATTCAAATGATTTAAACTAAAATGATTTTTTAATAAAAATTAATATTTTCCTATTCATTGAAAAATAAAAATTTTCAAAAAAATCCCAAAAATTCACCCTAAGATAATTTTGAAGTGATGATTTCAAAAATTAAGTTCATTTTGTAATATAAATTTTCTAAAATTGTTAAAAATTAATTTTAAATTATATATGAAAACCACAACTCAACTACCTTTTATAAAAATATATATTTTATATAAAACATTTCTTTTTTCTTTCAAATAGTTCATATTTTATTTATAATCAGTAGATAACCATTAAATTTATTTTATATATTTGTAAACCATAAAATTTTCATAATTTATTTGTTCCTATTTATTACCACCAACTTAACAACAAGGTTATAATGGACATGTTTATATAATAATATTTTAATAGAGTATCATGTTTTGTTTAAACCAGGTGTTGTGTGCGTCATAAGCTATCTAAGAGATAAGATTAATTTAAAAAAGAAATATATTATAATGTCTTGGGGTTTGAAATTCTCTTCTAATACTGGTGTTTCATTTCATATACACTATCGAACATAATATTATTCTTTTAAAATATCAAGGCATTACATTCTACCCCATTAAATAAATTGCATTCCTGCAATTTGAACACGTGCTCTGTAATCAATGTTTTGAAATTTAAAAACTAATTTTTAGAAAACCCATATCCCAAAAAGGGTTAATAAAATTTCCACTTAAAATAAGGGATGTGAAAATAATAGGGTCATATCAAAAAACACATAACTAGGGTTCCATGTTACTGAATGTTTGTGGGAATTGAAAGTATATACTGGAAAAAAAGTGTAAATATTTATAGAGAGTGTTAAAGATCACCGATCACAAGAAAAGTGAATGATATTTAGAAATTCAAGAACTACAAAACCATAAATATGTGATGAATTTAAATACTACTAATTCATTAGATATGAAAGTAATAGGGTAACATTTATGTTTCAATATACTTTTCTTAGAGTTGAGGAATTATTTTTCTATAAAGATAAAGAACACCAAAAAATATACTCACTTGATATATTTTTTTATTTCATAAAAAAAATTTATTCCTTTTATTGTTCTTCAATAAATGTCCACTTTACCACTTACTCTAAGGGAATGAATATCCAATATGATTTTTTATTCCTGAAGTGATATAATTAAATTTTAATAGATTATAAGATCCATAAAAGAGTAATAAGATATTCCTCCTATCTTTATTAAATCCAATTTTTTTTGCACAAGGTAAGATAATTATGAAAATTAATAAGAATATTAATCTTCCAAATTCAACAACAAAACCAAAGGTTTAACATACATTATTCCTCAAATAAGCAACCCCATATCCCAAATAACCTCAATAACCTCAACATGAAATAAGGTTTTAACCTAAAAGTTTACCTCATACCCTTTCAACTTACATATCCTAAACTAAAAGGTTATATATACCTCAATATAACAAAAAATCCCATGAAATATCACTAGTCACCCTAAAATCAAGTGACTTGATCCTATAATATGTTTCCCAAAATCTAATTATTATTTAACCTTAAAAAAATCTAAATAAAAACAATGTTATACTAACCAGTTTATCACATAAGATAGTGTTAGGTGCTTAAACCTTATCACACTTCAGTTGTGGGTTTAAGACCCGTGGCCTTACTAGATGCAATGGGATGTCCTCCAAATTTTGGGTTGTACTTTTTCTAAAACTATGGGAAAACATATGTGATGATCATATTAATAATTTTCCATGATCCTATAATGTTCTCAATAATATGATTATCATCTTAAAAAATAACATTAGTCATCAAATCACTTCTTTTTAACCATTAAGGTTTTCTATAAAACCCATTATTTTTTACAAAATCAACTAATTACCTCAACATTAAGCACATATCCAATATTATATTTTTATCAATTATATGTTTTTTTCTAAATAGTATAACCTTACCATTAAATCAAATTTCTAGGTCATTAGTACCAATAAACACATTATTACAAACCCTTAACACAAAAATCATAAAGAAAAATCCTTATATATATATTTCATGATCTTTATAATTCTTGAATTTTAGTACATAAACAGTTTAATCATTCCACTTCATTATTAAACCATTAACTAGGTTTCATCATATTATTTCTTAATTCCTCCTTAAATTCATATATCATTTGTAGTATTTTCATTATTAACAAAAAACCTTTACTCATACAACCTTGTCAATCATCTTCGTGAGCTTTCCCCTAGGACTTAGATTTACATAATGTCCATTCATTCAACCTTTAAAACATTCAACCACTAATGATATATTAGGTAAACTGTTATTATTATCCTATTAAAATAATTGAACTTTTAATTTTTCCTCATAATTTAATTAATTTTTCTCCTTATTATCCACATGTAAAACATATTCTCATTCCTTTGAGACATTCTATTGAGTGAGTCTTCATGTATTATCAACATGTAGGAAACTGAATCTTATTTCCTCCATAATATCCA
Organism: Viscum album; assembly: GCA_963277665.1. Lineage (NCBI taxonomy): Eukaryota > Viridiplantae > Streptophyta > Magnoliopsida > Santalales > Viscaceae > Viscum > Viscum album. Next base: position 1,082,808,386 of record OY728132.1, read on the forward strand.
CTATCCAAACTCTCAATGAACTTTATCATTCTCTTCTTTAACAATTCAGAGTGTTAGTTAAGATGAAAGTTTATAATCATATATCGTGATAACTGATTACATATAATCATAATATATTTTACTATAGTAATCATCCTATTTGGTTTCTCATAAACACACTGTCTATCACATTCAAAATTAATCCTGTTCCTTATGGTTCTCTCCATTGACTAAAACTAAAAAGCATAGTTTGAGTAATAATATTAATAATAGGAAACCACATAATAATAAAAAATCACTTATAGTATGTATAAATAATGACACCTTATTTTTAATCTATGAGACCTTAGAATTAACCTAGGTTATTCATGGTCATTATTTAAATCCTTTATAATGGTTTGTAAAGAGTTTTTGAATTTCCAAAGCATATCCCTCAGTATTTGAAAACTAGGTGCACAGAAAGACTCATTATCATACACCGGGTGATGATAAAATATAGTTCAATGTGACTTTTTCAATGTTATTACCCCCAGATACCTCAATTCTATATCCACATCTACTTGTAGTATCTAGATGGAGAAGTAATTTCTTATAAACCACTTGCTCTATTCTTTTCCAAAAGTCTAGGAAATTTTCCTATACATTGACACATACTTAGACTTATCCTTAGACATATACCTAGACATATCCTTAGAAATATATCCAGGGATCTCACTAAAGTTTTCTCATCCTAGTTTCCAAAGGTTAAATAAAATTTTCCTCCAATCCCAACTATAACGGTCTAGGAATTATTTTTAGTGGACTATAATTGATACCTATCAGGGAACACTATAGGAAGTTACACCTCTTAGGAGGGACACACCACCATCCCAAGTGGTATCCCTTTCCATATGAATCCCTTGGGAAGAGATCCATGATTCGTCCAACCCTCAAACATAAGAGTTCCCAAGGATCATATTCCTTTAACTTTGATACCAACTATAACGACCCAATCCTTTCACATATAATATTATATTGTTTTTAAACATAAATATATAATAATTATAACTCAAGGATCATAAAGTCTTAGTGTATTTGGAATAATAGGTTCTTAATAAATAAAAAACTGAATATTTTTTTTATTTTCCATAGTGAGATCCTAAAATGCATTTGAGCTCCTAAATCTGCATGGGATACCCAAGGGAATACATAAAGAAAGGGGTGAGATAGAATGAACAGTAAGGGAATAAACATGATAATAAAGCATAACAAGTGAGTTAAAGGTATAACATGATATCATAAAATAGACGTCACATGAGAAATCACATGGAATCATATCATAAGGAATATGGTATCATAAGATCATCGCATGATAAGAAATTTGGATGCAATATAAAACATGACATAAACATTAGTCAAGGAAAACTACTTAGACAATATCACATGGTGGAAAATGTCCTATAATGGATTAGTTTTACTCCATAATCCCATAAATGATTCCTCATGAGACTGTAACATTACCCAATATATTAGAGTGCTGTCTAGGAGCACTGATCATAACATGTTCATGATCTATGTTTTCCACATAAATGAAATAAATCATAAGTAATAACGTAATAATTACCCATGGTATGAAAATGTGTTGCATAATATAGCTTTATATCACAATCAAAGTAAATTTTATAATGAAGGCATTTTTAAAATAATCATAAGAAATGTATTACCCCATCAATGGATGAGATAATAAACTTGGCATATATGCATAAATAATTTATAAGCAATCAAAAACATAAAAGGTTACTATCATTGATGAAAATACTTTTAAAAATATTAAAAAAATCATTGAGAAAAACAACCTTTTCACTTTGAGTAACATCAAAGGATGTCATCTTATATGGAAAATGATTATGAAATATCATTTTGAACATTTATTTAGGAAAATATACTTTATATTTTGAAAACACTTATTTAAAATCTTAAAATTCTCAAGTATTAAATAAATTTTCTTAAAAAATAACCTTTTAAACTTAAAAAAGGAAGCTTTAAAATATTGATTGGTCATGATGGTGGAAAATTTCCATTCATGCTGAATACGTTAAAAACAAAGATTCCTTTCACATTTTTTGTAAGAAAAGTCAAAAGGTACATTATTCAAAAAATTGAAAGAAGATTACTTTTATTAAAATTTTTAAGAATCCAATCAAGAGTAAACAAGACTTTAAACCATTATAATAAAACATTTTTGAAACATTTTTATAAAACATGGATTTGGAAGAAAAATGATTTTCAAACAAAGAGAGAAATGAAGTAGTTTTTTATTAAAAACATTTTATAAATAATTTTAAGTACCAATGGGAGGAAAATGGTACTATTAATTAAAAAAATTAATAACTAGTGGAGAATAAAATGAAAATGATTTACTAGAAAATGATCAAATTATTACATTCGATGGAAATTTAAGCATAAGCAATCCAAATTAAAACGATATTGAAATATAAACCCTTACTACTTTGGTAAATTTTGAATTATAACATCCCATGAATGAAATATATTAATTTTTAACATAAAATATCATTAATAATTAATTATTCATGATATAATATGTAAATGGGAAGTATACACACCATATGAAAGAAATTAGGTGTATAAAAGGACATGTGTCTTAAAGAAGGACGTTTTGGGATGGAAACCCTTAAAAAGTTAATATAATTAAGGTGAAAGTTAATCCAAGAGGTTATTATGTGTAAAAAAATTTACATCCACACCAATATAAGTGTAAATACAATATAGGGTGATATAATTTCATTTCATAGATAATCTTGGCATAATATAATCAACGAAGTAGAATTATAACCAAATGAATGAAATTTGAGTTAAGAAACCCATTAAATAATGATTCCCTTTATTTGAGATCCATTTAGTTGATATACCATTATAATATCATATATTATCCCTTTTATAACATCTTATCACCTATTTTTTAACAATCCTCTATTATCACTATTGTTTCGGGTGTTAATTGTCTTGTTTTCTCATGCAAGTTTTATCATGAAAGTTACATATATCAAACATAGGATATAGTTAAATAATCTCCATAATTATATTAATGTTATAAATACCATTTTATCTCATTATATGCATCTTTATAATCATTATTTAATTTTTAATATAGATAATGAATCACATCACTTTGTGGAGAGAGTAGGTCAAACATACACACAAGTGATGTTTTCATTTATTTGAGGGTGAAAGGGTAAGGAAGTGGATATTATATTAAATTTATAGAATAAATATAATATAATATTTATCACATATATTCATTAAATTTAACCTTTATTATCTTCCATGTGAAGTGTTAGTGACAAAATAATCACATCGCTTCGCAAAGTGGTAGTCTGCTGTACACATGAACGATGTTATCATTTATTCAATGGATGGTAAGGTAAGAAATTATATGATATATTTATTTTAAAAAATGATTAATATTTAATGAATATAATATATTAACATAAAATTAATCTTTATTACCACCCATGAAAATCATAAGTAAAAAATGAATAACCTCACTTCACGAGGTGGTAGTCTGTCATACACACAAGTGATGTTATCGTATTCCACACGGAATGAAAAGTAAGAAGGTATATGTGATATTATAATTAAATAAGTATAATTATATCATAAATATTACATAAAATAATCATATACATAATTATATACATCCAAAAAAGTTGTGATGAAAAATAAATTACATCAGTTCGTGAGGCAGTAGGCCGCGGTATACACGATCAACGACTTCATTTCCCATTTGAGGTAGGAGGAGATGGTTGTAGTTCATGCTGAAAACATAAAAAAATATAAGTATATGGAATATACTGAGGTTATTATATCATCATGGCTTAATAATACTTTAAGTAAGTGTAAAAATAAATAAAATGAAATGCTCAGTTAGGGACGTTACCTCTTCTTCAGACAACTTTTTTTAGTTTGCATCAAAATCCTTCCTAGGTTTTATTTATGATCAATTAAATAATTATAAGATAATTTGAGGTAATTAATAAAGTTATTTGGGTATTTATTTGCCTAAAAAATTTGTTTTGGAAGTGTGAAAAGGATAGGAGAGGGGTGGTCTTTTACAAGTGGGGGAGAGGACACACTTGGAATTTTTGAAAATAAAGAATTCCACCCACATTTTTCTCAAAAAAAGGATCCAAAATAGATATTTTCCAACAAATAAAATATAAAAGTTTAAAATATGATTATAAAAAAGGAATTATAAAAGTTTTGGGTCATTTTTAACCTTATATTTTAAGTTTACCCTCAGTAGACCCGTTTTTACCTTAATTATGGTAAATGATTTTTACTGTTTTCACTATTAATTATTGAAAAAAATTAAGTTTAAATTATTAGATAATATAAATTATTCAGATTAAAAATATTTAATACATTTTGGAAAATTCAACTCATATAAGTTGTGTAATTTTATTTAAAATTAATCCCGTAGTCGTGTCGAAAAATCGGGTTTTCAAAAGAAAAACATTCAAAAGTTTAAAAATCTTTTATATCAAAATTCAATATGAAATTGATTCCATTAACCTAATTTGGATTAAAAAATATATAATTTAACTAATTTTATTTTTTAAAACCTAATTTAAATAATTTGGGACTCAAAAATTCTTTAAATGAAAACACTCTTTTTAATAAAAATCAATATTTTCACTATTCATTGGAAAATGAAAATTTTCAGAAAAATACCAAAAATTCACCATAAGATAATTTTGATATTTGGATTTAAAAATTAATTTCATTTGTTGAAATAAATTTTATAATATTATTAAAAAATAATTTTATATTATGTACGTAAAGTGAAACTAAACCTCAATTTAGTAAAATATAGTTTTTTCATAAAACATTTCTTTTTCTTTAAAATAGTTATTATTATATTTATAGTCAGTAGATAAGAGTTGAATTTATTTTACATATATGAAAATCATATAATAATCATAATTTAGTTAGTTTTATACATACCTTCCAACTTAACAACTAGGTTATAATAACCATGTTTAGATAATAATATTTCAATAGAGTATCACATTTTGTTAAAACCTAGTATTGCATATATCAAAAGATATCAAAGAGATTAAATTTATTTAAAAAATAAATATATCATAAAGTCTTAGGGTGATAATTTATCTTCTAATATTGGTTTCTCATATCATATACATAATAGAACACAGTGTTCCTCTTCTAAAATCTCCGGGCATTACATTTTTTCTCCTTAAATAAATTTTATTCTCAAAATTTGAAAATGTGATCAATAATCAAGGGTTTTATATTTAAAAATTGTTTTTTGGAAACCCCATACCAAAAAATGGTTAATACCATTTCCACATAAAATTAAGGAAAGGTAAATATGAATGTCATCTCGAATAACACATAACTAAGGTTCCAAGTTGGAGAATATTAATGGAGAGTTAAATTATGGACATGGAAGAAAAGTGTAAATAATTATGGAGAGTGGGAGATATCATTGATCACAAGAAACTAAATGATCATGAGAAAGTAAAAAACCACTAAACCATAAATTTTTAATGAATTAAATGAATATTGATTCACCGAATAGGAAGTTAATAGGGTAACATTGTTGTTTTAAGATCCTTTTCCTAAAGTTGAGGAATTATTTTTCTATCAAGATAGAGAACACCGAAAAATATACTTACTCGATATCTTTTTATTTCATAAAAACGATTTCATTCTTTTATTGCGATTCAATCAATTTTCACTTTACCTATTACTCTAAGTGAATGAATATCCAATATGAATTTTTATGCCCGAAGCACTAGAATTAACTTTTAAGAGACCATAAGATCTATAAAAGAGTAAAAATTTATTCCTCCTATAATTATTAAAAAAAATGGTTATCATAAGGTAAGATAATACAAAAAATTAATAAAAATATATTAATCTAAAAAAAATCAATAATAAAAAAATTAACATATATTATTCCTTAAATAAGTAACCCTTTATCCCAAATAACCTCAATAACATCAACATGAAATAATATTTTAACCTCAAAGGTTATCTCATTCCATTTCAACTTACATCTCCAAAATAATAATAGAATTATTCCTAAATAATCCTTTATGTTAAACCAAATTGTTATATATACTTGAACCTAATAAAATGTCCCCCAAAATATCATTAGTCGCCCTAAAATCAAATGACTTGATCCTATAATATATTTCCCAAAATCAACTTAATATTTAACCTTCAAACCATCTAAGTAAAAATAATGTTATACTAACAAGTACATCACATAGGCAAGTGGTAGTCACTTCACCCTTATCACCCTTTGGCTGTGGGTTCAATCCTTTCAGCCTTATAGGATGTGATGAGTTGTCAACTAGCTTGTGGTTTTTCCCTTTTCTAAAACTATGGAAAAAATTATGTAATGATCATATTCATAATTCTACGTGATCCAATAATTTTCTCAATAATATTATAATCATCTTTAAAAATAACATTAGTCATAAATTCACTTTTTAAACTATAATGGTTTTCTATACAACTCATTATTTTTCACAAAATCAACTAATTACCTCAACATCAAGCACATATCCAAGATTAACTTTTCCTCAATTATGTGTTTTTTTCCATAGAGTACCACCTTACCATTAAATCACATTTCTAGGTCATTAGTACCATTCAACATATTCTTGAAAATCCTTAACACAAAATTTCTATAGAATAATACTTATATGTATATATATATTTAGTGATTCACATAATTATTGAATTATAGTACATAATCATTTCAATAATTCCACTTAATTATTAAACCATTAACTAGGATTCACCATCTTATTCCAAAATACCTCCTTACATTAATTCATTTGTAGTATCTTCATCATCAACAACCAAACCTTTACTCATACAACCTTATTGATCATATTCTTGATCTTTCCCCCCAGGACATTGATTTTCATAATGTCAATTCCTTCCACATTTAAAATGTTCAACCATTTATGATTACTTCGGAAAACCATTATTCTAATCCATTGTGTTAATTTATATTTTGATTTTTCCTCAAAAATTACATAATTTTTCCCTTCTTATCCACATAAAAAACATCTTATCATTCCTTTGAGACATTACCTTTATTGCTTATTCCCAAATTCTTGACATATATGGAACTAAATCTTCTTTCCTCTATAGTCTCCACCACCCAAACTCTCAAAGCGTTAATCATATATCATGATTAATGATTCAACATAATCATAATATCCTTCACTCTAGTCATAACCCCATTTGATTTATCTTTAGAATACTATCTATCACATCAAATGTTGATCCAGTTCCTTATGATTCCCAACATTGAAAAAAACCAAAAACCATAGAATGAGTAACAATATTCATAGTGGGAAACCACATAATCACAAAAAAATCACTGATATGACATATACATCATGAAACCTTATTTTCAATATATAAAACATTAGGCTTAACTTGGTTATGCAAGGTTATTATTTAAATCCTTCATGATAGTTTGTAAAGAGTTTTTGAATTTCTAAATTATATCCTCTAGGAGTGTAAAACTAGGTGTGTATAAAGGACCATTATCATGCAACATGTGATGATTGATTCCATCTATATTCATCCTTTTCATAGTCATTACCCTTAGGTACCTCTATATCAGAGCCATATCCACTTGTAGTATCCAGATAGGGATGTAATTGCTTAGAAACCACTCGCTCTATCCATTACCAAAATTATAGGACATTTTTTTATAAATTGATGCATCATTGGAATTATCCTTAGTCACATCCCTATAAATATCCTTATATATATTTGTAGGGTTGTCACAGAAGTTTTCTCAACATTTTTTTAAAAGGTTAACTAAACATTTCCTCTGATACCAACTATAACGGTCTAGAATTATTTCTAGTGGAGTATAATTGATACCTATTAGAGCACTCTATGGGAGGATACACATCTTGGGTGGGGCACACCACCATCCTCAGTGGTATCCCTTTTCTCATGACTCCCTTAGGCGAAGAGCCATGCTTTGTCTAATTCTCACATGTGAGTGTTCCCAAGGATCATATTCCCTCCTTTTCCTATGATACTAACTATAATGACCCAATATTTTTACATCTAATATTACATGATTCATAAACATAAACATCCAATCATTATAATACAAGGATCCTAAAGTCCCAATGACTTTGGAATACCAGGTTCTTACTATATAAAACATGGAATACTTATTTTATTCTCCATAGAGAGATCCTAAAATCCATTTGAGAACCTAAATCTTCATGAGACAACCTAGGGAATACATAAATAGTTGGGTGATCTAAAAATACTAGTAATGGAATAAACATAATAAGGAAGCATAACATGTGAGTCAAAGGTATAGCATGATATTATTAAAGAGAAGTCACATGAGAAATCACATGGAAGAATAATACAAAGAACATTGTATCATAAGATCATGGCATCATAGTAAATGTTAAAGAAACATAAAACATGACATAAACATGATCCAAGGATAACTACCTAGATAATATCACATGGTGGAAAAAGTCCCATAATGGATTAGGTTTACTCCCTATTCCCATACATGACACCACATAAGACTATAACATTACCCAATATATTAGAGAACTATATAGGTACACCCATCATAACATGTTCATCATTTATGCATGAAACCTAAATGAAATCAATCACAAGGAATAACATAAGAATTACCAATGGAAAGAAAATTGGTTGCATAATCTTGCTTCATATCATAGTCAAAAGAAATTTCATAATGAATGAATTTGAAAAATGATTATTAGGCATGTATTAACCTTTTAAATGAAGGAAGAATAAACTAGGTATATATTTGAGAGACATATACACATCATTTAGAAGCATTAAAAAAACATAAAAAATTGTTTTCGTTGATCAAAATACTTTTAAAACGATTTTTTTTTAATTTTTAAAGAGAATGATAACTTTTACAAAGGGACATGACTCCTTTATTGAATTAAAAGAAAAGATAAAAATGTCTAAAATAAGGGTTTTTACAAAAGTATCTTTTTATAAAAGAAGATATCACAGAAAGAACATCATTGATCCATGAAAGTTCAAAATAGAAGCCCCTTTATTTTCCATTCCATCATCTAATTAGTTTTCTTCTTGATAAACATGTGTGACGATAAAATTCATGGAAAAAATAGATTCCATGCATCTCATCCATCTACCAGTCATCTTCCATGAAAGGTTAATAATGACATTTTTAATGGATTGAACAATATTGGATGAGTCACATTTGAGCCACAAGTTGATCCATCCTCATTGCTTTTACATTTAAACCGCACTAATCATGAAAATAATTTGAGTATTAATAGATGTACTGATTCCACCCGGACCATATAAACATCGCAATACATCACTATTATGATTTCTAAAAATTTCACTATAACCAAAAGGACCTAGATTCCCCCTAGAATAACCATTCATATTTCATTTGAACCAACCTATGAGTGGAAGGATCCACATGAGTTCAAATATTCAAGAAGGAAGAAAATAATTATCTATAATACCAAGGTTCTTAAGCATGGTAAAATCACGAACAAAATTATCACAATAATTTTTTTAATGGAATTATCATTTTTCACAACAATAATTATTTGAGTAAGATAAGACTGTATATGGAAGGTGATATTGTCATGAAGAAGCTTGTTTTGACTGGTCCACAACATATGTAAAATCTAAGAGAAGGCTATGAAGAAAATATTCATAAGTTTATTGGAAGGAGGAAGCTTGGTGTAAGAAATAAGATTCCCCTGAATGCTATACGTGTACAAGATCATCACCTCGAATAGATTAGTAGAAGCTATCCATAATGTTGTAGCGGTAGCAAAACTGAGTAATAGATGATAAATATCATCCCTATGCTGATAACACAGGACACATATTGAGCATAAATTGATTCCAACAACCTGAAGGAAATCAGCTATTATAATTTTAGAATGCATAACCCTCCAAGCCAATGAGAATCTAGATGGTAGGATCCATATTCTACTAAATATTATATCCCAATTGCTTTTATTCTCTTATACTACCTAAAAATATAAGGATTTAAAGTAAATAATTCCATTTTTGGTAGGTACCCAAACCAAGAGGTCATCACTATTTATGAAATTATAACTCATAACAATTTACCTGATTTTATTGGGAATAATTTCCAATGAAATCTCCATTTTCTCTTTGATTGTTTTATTTTTATCAAGTGAAGTATTAAGATAATTTAAGAGATTAAAAAGGGGCATAACTATCCAGTTGTCTAACAAAAAATTTAGTGATGAGTTGGTGTTGTCCTGCTAATTATATTTAATTGAGATGTTATCAAAGGAGGCCTTGAGATAATTCCATATTGAATAATCAATGTAGTTTAGATTCCCATCCTTAAGCCTGCACAAGAATCTACATCTTATAAAGTTAAGACCCTATAACTTTCCATTAATAAGCTTACACAAGAAATTGGCTTGTAAATATTGACTAAATTTGATGATATTTTTAATACTAAGACCTCCATAATCAATAGGTTTATATTATTGTTTCCATGGAACAATATCAAGTCTTTACTGAAGGATTCTCCCACTCTAGACATAATTTTCAATGGAAGTATTGATATTCTTAAAGAGGTTAGCTATCCATTTAAAAACCATAAATAAAAAAACTTATTTAAGATCTAAAACTTTCTTAAACATTAAAGAAAACATTTTTTTTGAAAATAAAATTTTAAACTTAAAAAAGGATGCTTTAAAACATTGAGTGGTTATGATGGTAAAAAAGATCCGTTCATGCCAAATATGTTAAAATCAAGCATTCCTTTCACACTTCTATAAGAAAAGTCAAAAAGCACATTGTTTATAAAATGATAAGAATATTACTTTTGAAACATTTTATAAGAATAAAATTAATATTAAAAATTAATTTAAATCATCATAGTAAAAAAATTTTGATTTTTTTTAGAGAATATGGATTTGGAAGAATTTTCTTTTAAAAACCGATGATAGAGATGAAGTAGGATTCTCTTAAAAAAGATTCTAAATCATTTAAAGTACCAAAGAGAGGAAAATGGTACCATTACATGAAACCTTAGTTAATAAATAGAGGATAATAAATTTAAAAGGGTCTATTATACAATGATCAAACAATTTCCTTCAATGAAAATTCAAGCATAAGAAATCCTGATTAAAATGAGATTAAAACACAAACCCTTAATACTTTGGTAAATTTGGAATAATAACATACCATGAATGCTATAGATGAATTTGTAACTTGAAATATCATAAATTATTAAGTATTCATGATATAATATGTAAAGGGTAAGTATATACACCATATGAAAGAAATGAGGTGTATAAAATGACATGCATTACAAAAAGGATGGTTTGCGATGGGAAATCTTAAAATGTTTGTATCATTGAGGTGAGAGTTAATATATGTGGTGAGTATTTTTAAAAAATTTATATCCATATAAATATAGGTTTAAATACATCATAATATAATAAAATTTCATTTCACACATAATCTTGGCATAATATAACCAATAAAGTAAATGTATAACCCAATGAATGGAAATTGAGTTAAGAAGCTCCTTACCTCACGCTTAAATTTAGTAGAGAACTATTTAACCTCATTTATAGTGGTTTTAAAAAAGTTATTAACTTATAAAATAATCATACTATTGTTTATCATATCATATTTTATCCCTTTTATAATATCTTATCACCTGTTTGTTAACAATCTTTCATTATGAATGTTGTTTGGATGTTAATTGTCTTGCTTTATCATGAATTTTTTATCTTGAAAGTTATGAATATCAAACATAGGATATAGTTACATCATATCCATAACTCTATTAATGTTATAAATATCATTTTTTTCATTTTTTTCATCTTTATAATCATTATTGAATTTTAAACATGGAGAATGAATCACATCGCTTCGTGGAGCCAGTAGGCCATACGTATGCATGAGCGATGTTATAATTTCCTCAATGGGTGAAAGAGTAAGGAAGTTAATTTTATAATAATTTTAAATAATCAATATCATTTCATATATATCATATATGTTCATTAAATTTATCCTTAATTACCTTTCATGTAAAGTGTTAGTGAAAAATGAATCACATTGCTTCATGAGGTGGTAGTCCACTGTACACACGAACGAAGTTATCATTTATTCAATGGATGGTTTCTATAATTATTAATATTTCATAAATATCATATATAAATATCAAATTAATAATCACTTCCTTCCATGTAAATCGTATATGAAAAACAAATCACATCACTTCGTGAGTTGGAAGTCCGCCATACACACTAGCGAAGTTATCGTATTCCATAAAAAATGGAAATTAAGAAGTTATATGTGATATTATAATTCAATAAGTATAATTATATCATAAATATAATATATAATCATCATATACATCATTTTATCCATTCGTAAGAAGTGGTGATGGAAAAAAATTATATCGGTTCACAAGGCAGTAGTCCGTCGTACACACGATCAACAGTTTCACTTCTTATTTGGGGGAGGAGGAGATGATTGTAGTTAATTAACATAAAAAAATATTATTATATTTAAGTTATTTAGGTTTTTATATAATCATGATTTAATAATATTTTAATGAGGTGGAAAAATAAATAAAATAAAACGCTCTGTTAAGGACGTTACCTCTTCTTCAGACAAATTCTTTTGTTTTTTCCAAAGCCTTCCTATGATGTATTTATAATCAATAAAATGATTCCATGACAAGGTTATGTAAGTAGGGAAGTTATTTGGGTAGTTATTGGCTACAAAAATGGATTTTGTAAGTGTGTAAAGAATAAGAGAGTGGTGTCCTTTTATACAAGGGGGAGAGGACACACTTGGAATTTTTGAAAAGAAAGAATTCCACCAATGTTTTTCTCATGCCAAAAGGCTTAAAAATGGACCATTTTCAAAAATTAGAATATATAATGTCTAAATATTTCTATAAAATATGAATTATAAATTTTTTGGATATTATTAACCCTTATCTTTTAATTTTAACCCCCCAATAAACCCATTTTTACCTTAAACGTGGTAAATATTTTTTACTATTTTCACTACTCATTATAGTAAAAAATTATATAAAAATTATTAGATAATATAAATTATTATGATTAAAAATATTTAATCTATTTTTTCAAATTCAACTAACATAAGTGGAATAATTTAATTTAAAATCAAACCCGCAGATGTGTTGAAAAAATGGTTTTCCAAAAGAAAAACATTCAAAAATTTAAAAGGTTTTTATATCAAAATTCAATATAAAATTGATTATAATGAACTAATTTGTATTAAAAAATATATTATTTAACTTATTTTACTTTTAAAACCACATTAAAATAAAATATTTCTTGTAAATGGTTTAAATTAAAAGGCATTTTTTTTAATAAAAATCAGTATTTTCACTATTCATTAAAAAATGATTTTTTTAAGAAAAATACAAAAAATTGACTCTAAAATAATTTTGATATACTGATTTCAAAAATTAAGTTTATTTTTTAAAATAAATTTTCTAAAATTGGTAAAAATTAATTTTAAATTATTTGTGCAAATCATGACTAAACAACCTTTTAAAAAAATATAGTTTTTCATAAAACATTTCCTTTTTCTTTTAAATGGTTCTTGTTTTATTTTTAATCAGTAGATATATATTGAATTTATTTTATATATGTGTATACCATATAATTTTCATAATTTAGTTAGTCTTATTCATACCTTCCAACTTAATGGCTAGGTTATAATGTCTATGTTTAAATAATAATATTTTAATAGAGTATTGTGTTTTGTTTAACCCCAAAATTGTGTACATCATAAGATATCAAAGGGATTGAATTTATTTAAAAATAAATATATCATAAAGTATCATGGTTTTGAATTTTCTTATAATCACAGTGTTTCATTTCATATATACTATCAAACAAATTGGTCTTCTTTTAATATCTCAGGGCGTTACAAGGCAAATTTTTGAGGACGTACTATATACTTGAGTTCTTGACTTTAGTGGATCTTGGGTTGACCATTTGGGATTGGATGAGTTTTCTATGCAAAAATTACGATTCCACTATTATATTGCATCCTTTTTAGTCTTTTTATGGTTATCCTTGTATATCTTTGTTGTTTTGGTTGAATATTGGTGAAAGTTTCTTAGTTAGACTAAGTTTAGTCCTAGAGACAATGATGAAGATTTAGTTGATTCATCAATGAATGATGATGACATAGATCCATTATAAATCCTATACCATTCATCATTAATAACCATTTGTGTTTTCAATTGGTGACCTAGTTTTCTTGATATTTTCACCTTGATTGGCTCATCGACATATTGGAAAATATTGAAAGCTTATGCCAAGAATTATGGGTCCTTTTGATATTATTGAGAAGGTGGGGAAAGTGGAATAATTTTTGGCACTTCCACCATAGTTGAATTTGATTCACAATGTGATTCATGTATCAATGCTTCAAAATTATCCTTTTGGACCTTCCCATGTCTTGAGCTGGGAAGATCTTGATCTCGCACATGATTTATCCATGATAAACCATCTAGTCAGGATTGTGGATTTTGAGACAAAGGTTCATTGTGTGAAGATGATACCAATGGTCCATGTGCTATCGTAGTGTGGTTTTGATTCACATGAGGCATGGGAGTGTGAGGCACTGATGAGTGAGAAGTGGCCTCATCTCTTCGATATGAAATCTTCTTGACAGGATTTCTGGGGATATAAAGTGTCTATGGTGTGGAGGTTGTGACATCCTATTACCTCCTATTAGGTATTTCATAACCATTTTTTTGATCCAAAGTTTGGGGGTGCATATTTTTTTTGAATTAATGGAGTTCAGGGATAAATATTCAATGGTTTTATAGGGTTTCCATTGGGTCCAAGTTGATTTAGAGTACTTTTCTGATTTTTTATGCATAAACTAATTGGGTACTATCTGCAGGATAGATTCACACCATGAATTTAATTCACAATGTGAATCCACTACTCGATAAAAGCCACAAAAAAATTTCATGATGTGAATGATATAAAACCCTTAAATTGATTTTATGACATGAAATGGTTGGGATTGAGATTTTTTACCCGAGGTGATGCCTTTTTCATCATATATTCCACTCAGGATATTCACATAATGAATATTAGATTCAAAATGTAAATTCCTCATGCACAGTGTGGTTTTGTGTGATTAAGATTGAAAATTATTTCATTATTTGTGCAACCACTTCTCTCAAACCACTAGGGTTACCCTAGGATATTTTTGGGAAATTTATTACTGTTGGTTGGAGTGGACAGTCAAGAGGGGGGTGAATTGAGTTCCAATTAAAATTTCTGTTAAAATATTGTCTAGTTAAAATCCACCGATTTATAAAATAAGTTAAACTGTAGTGAATTTATACAGATTTTAAATGTTCACTTAGCTTCTCAATGATTGATTAGGTCTCAGTTAATTTAACCACAAGGTCAAACTAACTTTTGAAGCTAACCTATTTATTTACAATAAGTGTAAACACTTGCTAATTTAACTATTAAAGTAGCTTCAAAATAGTTTTGTATTTCAAAGTAATAGCAGCGGAATAAATAAGATATATGTAGTATACTTTAAACTTAAATAAAAGATGCACAATAGATATAACAAGAGGTTCATTCTCAAGCCGAGACTTAGTCCTCTCAAATATATATAAATTTGATCCACACCCTGGATCGGGGTTAACAACAGTTTTACAAAACTGTCCAGGCCACACAGGGACCTCTACCACTATTCTTCATGGGAAACAGAACAAAGACCAGGTCACACAAGGACCTCTTCCACAGTTGACGTGGGTAAATATAAGTTAAGAGAATTTGAGTGAGGATTTTGATATCCTCCAGTTCAGTGCAGGAGACAGTGTGTGTAAAGATATACAGAGTACACCACACTGCTTGAAAGTTAATAAATAAATCACGTAGGGAAGATAGATGAAAGTTTAGAAAGCTCTAGTGATTATCAATGTAGCTCTGGACTCGTTGGATTTAGCAGGAATGCTTCTGAGTCCTTCTCTGGTTTTTCTGTTGAAAAACAGAGTGTCGTAGTTCAGCTTGTCTTCTTCAGGAGTGAGAAATATCTCTTGATTTGTCGTGTGTTCTTTAGCAGTATTGGATTGCAGTCATGAGAGTTATTTTAAGGTCTTGAACTCTCCTTCTTGTTCAGGATTGTTCTTCTTGTTCAGCACCGTGCACTTGGGTGTATGTAAGTTCTTCGTGTTGTATATTCACACTTGAACACCGCTTTTCGTGTACTGCATCTCAGTCTTTCTTATATTCCACGAGTTCTGAAGTAGGAATGATTCCCTTCTCATAGGTATGAGATACGATTTCCTGACATGCCAACAACTATCATTAAATAACATTAATTTCATTAAAAACAACAAATATGACCGTTAGCATTATTTAAATAAAATTGAAAAAAACTTAAGAAACGGTGTCACAGTGATTATGGAAACGGTGTCTTCTTCACGGTATATGGTTCATGGTATGAGCTTCACGGTGTGAGCTTCACAGTTTCTGGTCACGGTGTCTGGTTCGCGGTGAGTCCTTCACGGTGTCTGGTTCACGGTGAGTCCTTCACGGTGTCTGGTCACGGTGTCTGCATACTTGGACAAATATCTATATTTGAACTAAGACAGTGATATGCAGAATATGGATTAAGGTTAATCATTAGAGAGTAAGAGAATGTGAATCATAAATAAAAAGGTGTGATAATATATGTGAGAATTGTGATCATGCATAAGACTTGTAAATAATAAATAGAGTAATTAACATCCATAAGCTTTGTTATTATAAAAACATGATGTGTATCTATTATTGAGATTGAAGAACATTAGCAAGATGTGCAATGAAGATTGAGATTAATTAATAGTAAAGAGATTTGTGATCATTAAAACATGATTAACACATGAGGAGTCCAACAATATCCCCCTTTTTGATGATCACAAATCATATATAGGAAAAATATAAATGACATGTAATATTAAAGATACTAGCATAGCAAAAACATTAGAGAACTGATGCTTGTAGTTTTTCTCCACCATTTATACTATTATAGAACTGACACCTTTAGTTTTTCTCCCACTTTTTGGATTATCAAAAAGTAGAGAGAATGAAATGAAACACTACATTTGGTATTAAACAAAGGGTTCAGAATACAATAAAACATGAAACAAAAAAAGACATCCCATCAAAAAGAAAAACAGTCCTCGGACTTTTCAGAGATCCACCTTGTCTTTTCCTTTATCAGTAGCAGGAGCTGGTGTTGAAGTAGAAGAAGGTATAGATGTGGTAGACAATGAGGGTAAGGGTAGACCTTAAAAAACAGATGGAGCCAAAGTAGGAGAAGTAGAAGATCTAGGCTGGGGTTGGTCAAGAATGACTGTACGGATCTGAGAAAGAGCTTGGATAACTATCATGGAAGTTGAGGCTATGGCAGGTAGTCTAGGTCTAAGAGGTGCAGCAGTAGGAGGAACTATAGTAGTACTCTGCACATGAAGATACAGCTTCAAAAGATTGATGAAATCAGTAATGATTTCACCACCATACTTCATAGCCTTTTCAAAATCATCCTTATTCTCTAGAAATCTGTCCAACAATCTGGTGAACTCTGAAAGTTTCTGAACTTGATCTTTAAAAGCTCGAGTCACCAGAGGGATTCTCAAATTTTCCACAAGATATCTAAAGTGATCTGTCATATCACTTTTAGAGAAAATCCGAGAGAGATACAAATCTATTTTCTTGGAGATCTCTTATTGAGCATCATTGGCTATCTTAGAATGAATCCTAACCAAGTCCAATGCTCTATCACTATTCTTAATCAATTCTGACAAAGAAGATAGATCCAAGCCACTGAAGGCATTATGAAATTATTCCTTTATTATGGATCTCAGTATAGAATCATCCAAAGAAGGTGTGGAGGTCTGACCAGAAACAGGTGAAGCCTTGACAGCTTCGGTTAGAACTTTGAGCTGTTTTAGAACTTTTTCCAGACATCCAGTGTATTCATCTGTAAGATTATTCAGATTTTCCACAAGCTCTCTCATGCGTTCCAGCATCTTGGTGTGCCTTTTTCCAATCTTTTCATCAAAATATAGTAGTTATGGATGAACTTGAGACACAATATCCCTAGCAAGGAGGGAATCAGAAGACTCAGGAGAAACATCAACAAGTGCAGGGGCAGAAACAGGAGCAGGCTCTGATCTCAAAGACAACTCACTCTGCAGACTTCCTACCATACTTTTCAGATTTGCAACATCATCACTCAACAACTTATTCTCTACTCTGAATTCTTGAATTTCTCGGATCATCCTTGGTTGAATATGCAAGATAATATTTTCCAATAGAATTGATGCATCTTCTTGACTTAACTGAGTCATTGGGCGAGGTTGAGTGGAGACAATTTTCTCAACTCCAGCTAACAAAGTCTCTCCAAAAACTTTCAGATCATCTTTGGTCACAAAGGAGTGAAGCTTAGGTAAGGATGCAGGTAAAGGTAAAGGTTCAGATTCTGGTTGAGGTTCAGAGTCATCTTCAGACTCATATTCTGATTCAGATTGAGTTAGGGGCTCTGGTTATGGTTCTGAATGAGCTAAGGACTTCAGTTGAAACAGATAAGAAAGATCCATTCCAGTTGCAGTCACTTGCTGTGACTCATTCACATCATAAAAGCTTGGGAAATCATACCGAGAGTACATAGAAAAAGTGATAGAAGGTTGAGAAGCTTCATCAGATCCAACTTCCACAATATCAATATTTTGAGGTTCCTCCCCCTCAACTTGTGCTTCCCTTCTAGATTCTTGAGGTTCAGGAACATGGACAAGATCCACAGGATCATCCCTAATCTCTTCAGTAAACTCTTTCCTTGTCAGCTGAAAGGAAATTTCCATTCTTTCTTCAGTAGATGGAATAATCTCAGGAACCGATTGTTCCACTGGATAAGCTTCCAGACTTGCTTCTTTCTAAATAGAAAGAGTCTCTTCAACAAGATCTACCTCTAAGGTTGCTTGCTATTCTGAAACAGGAAAAACCAATTTCCTTGCAGCATTGGGATGAGCTTCTTCCTTATAAAGAACAACTGAAGGATCCTTAGTCTTTTCCTTTTCAACAACAACTTCCTATCCTTGAGGTATTTCAACAGGGATAACAGTAGGGGAAACATCCCTTTCCTCTTCAACCGGAACTGTTTCCATTGGAGGTATTACAGGTTCTTCTCTAGGTGGTATTTCAACTGTTTCTTCTTCTTGTTCTTCTTCTGCTGAATACTCAGCCACTTCATCTGGTTCCAAACCAGGATCATCTAGGTTCTTAGGCCTTCTTGGATAGTCAACAAGATTAAACTTTTTATACATTTGATCACTATCCTCAACCCACTGCTTCTTCCAGGGGTTCCAGCTTATCTTCATCCTTCTGATGATAGGCATGGATAGGCAGAAATCAAGATCCTCTAACTTTTCTTCATTCAGTCCAACCATCCCTTTTGCAATTAACATAGTTGAAATCATCCTTGAGTAAAACAAGAAGGTGGATTTGGAAGTTACTTTGATCATCTCACAGATATGGTTGATAACATACTTACATAGATTGATCTTATAGCCATTCTTCAACAGGTGAATCAGGAACACATCCTGATACTTCATCACATCAAAATCTCCTTTTCTTGGACTAACCAAATTCTGAACAAACTTGAACAGAAGTCTTGTCTCTCCATCTAGTTCATCAGCTATGGCCCTTCGTTTGGTTCCATTTCCAGTTAGACTTTCCAAAGTAGTCTCCAGGTCAAAGATGTCGGTTGTTGTAGGAGGGTCTCTCTGGTAATCTTAAAAAACTCCTTTATGTGGAATTCTTAGGCATGTATCCCACAACCTTGAAGAGAAAGAGAACTTCTGACCATCGATCCAGCTGGTCACCATAAATCTTTCTCCAAACTCAAAAGAAAACTTCACATAATGATAGAATTGAGATACAAGCCTTGGGTAAATCGGTCTATTCTGTCCAGTGAACCATTCAAGCCATCCTTGTTCTCTTAAAACTTTCAAAACTAAAGATCTGCTAGACAACAACCATTTAGGGCAAACCTCTTTTTCAGGTACAATTGTACGGCTTACCAGGTTTGGGTTTAGAGGTCCTTCGAGAGCTATCCTCGGTATCCTCTTTTGTTTCTTAGATCGGTGCTTCTCAGATGAGGGTGAAGATGGACGCTTCATCCTTGACATTCACTAAAGGTTCGGGCGAGAGGGAAGAGAAGGTTCAGGAGAGAGTTCGGGTAAGGAATCGAATGAAACCCTTATGTTTTATCATTTGGGAATGTCAAACGTCATAAAAATTACCGCGATACGGGTTAAAATAAAAAAAAATTTCACGGTGAGACCGTGAGTAGGCATTACAGTGATATAGAAAACTAGTCATCATGGTGAGACAGTTTTTAGTCATCACGGTGAGACAGTGAGCATTTTATATAGTCACGGTGAGACAGCGAGTTGTCAGACTGTGAGCATAAAACATTAACTTAGAAACAGTGAGTATGAAACCGTAAAGTAAAGTACAATAAAGTATTAAACATTAAAATCAGTAAGATATTCATTTATGATTAATCATACCAAGATCATGTATGATGTAGTCTAATATTTTAGAATTTAATGGTTTAGTGAATATATCAGCAAGTTGATATTCAGTACCAATGAATTCCAAAGTGATATCACCCTTTTGATAATGATCCCTCAAAAAGTGATGTCTTACATCAATATGTTTTTCCTAGAATGAGAAACAAGATTATTAGAAATATTAATAGCACTTGTGTTGTCACAATTTATTGAGACATGTCTGAATTGATATCCATAGTCTAGTAATGTGTGTTTCATCCACAAAATTTGTGCACAACAACTTCCAGCAGCTATGTATTCAGCTTCTGCAGTTGATAATGCAACATAATTTTGTTTCTTACTACACCATGATACTAGTGACTTGCCTAAAAGGTGACATGTTCCAAAGGTGCTTTTTCTATCTAGATTACATCCAGAAAAGTCAGAATCAGAATAACTAAATAATTCAAATGATTTTCCTTTGGGATAGAACAGTCCAAAATTGGGAGTATGCTTGAGGTATTTGAAAATTCTTTTTACAGCATTTAAATGTGACTCTTTAGGGTTTTCTTGAAAACGATCACACATACACACACTAAACATATTATCAGGACGACTAGTAGTCAGGTAGAGTAGACTTCCAATCATTCCTCTATAGGTGGTTTGATCAATAGATTTACTATTTTCATCAAGATCCATCTTACAGGTGGTACTCATGGGAGTGTCACTACTTTTTGTGCTTTCCAATCCAAAAAGTTTTAAAAGATCTCTAGTATATTTACTTTGAGTTAAAATAATTCCATCATCATTTTGAAAGATTTGAAAACCAAGAAAGAATTTAAGTTCACCCATTAAACTCATTTCAAATTCATTTTGCATCATTTTAGAAAAATCAGTACATAATGTAGTTTTTGAAGATCCAAAAATAATATCATCTACATAAATTTGTACAACTAAAACATCTTTAGAAATTCTTTTTATAAACAGAGTAGAATTATCTATTCCTTTTGTAAAACATTTAGAAATTAGAAAAGTACTTAATCTATCATACCAAGCTCTTAGAGTTTTCTTTAAACCATATAAAGCTTTTGATAGTTTGAAAATATGATTTGGAAAATGAGGGTTTGAAAATCCAGGTGGTTGTTCAACAAAAAAATCATCAGTAATATATCCATTTAAGAATGCACTCTTGACATCTATTTGATATAGTTTGAAATTTAGATGTGCAGCATAATCAAGTAAAATCCTAATAGCTTCTAATCTGGCTACTGGAGAAAAAGTCTCCTCATAGTCAATAACTTCTTCTTGAATATAGCTTTGTGCAACTAGTCTAGCTTTATTTCTAACTATGTTTCCGGATTCATATACTTTATTTCTAAACACCCATTTAGTGCTTATTATGAAAGTGTCCTTAGGTATTTCAACAAGATTCCAAACTTTATTTCTTTCAAACTGATTGAGTTCTTCTTGCATAGAAATTACCCAAAATTCATCATTAATAGCATCATCAATGTTTTTAGGTTCAAGCTGTGACAAGAAGTCTTGATGTTCAACCTGATTTCTAAGAGAAGCTCTAGTCTATGTCCCTCTATCAAGATTTCCTACAACATCATCTAAAGGATGATTCTTTAGAATTCTAGTTGACCTAGTAAAGGTAGGACTAGAAACTTTAGGTTCACCAATAGGTTGGGAATCAATAGAAGCAGGTTCTGGAAAATTTCCAGAACTCGTTGTCTTTATAGCAGGTTCATTTGATTTGTCATTAAGGTCTAGAACAGATAAATCTTCTTCAAGATTTTCAAGAGAGGTTTTAGGCTCATGTGGATTAGTTTCATCAAACTTGATGTGAACATATTCTTCCACACACTTGGTTATTTTATTGAAAACTCTATAGGATTTACTAGAAATAGAGTAACCTAGGAAAATTCCTTCATCACTCTTGGATGCAAACTTGTCAAGATTATCTTTGGTATTAAGAATAAAGACTTTGCAACCAAATACTCTAAAGTAGTTAACCTTAACTCATAAGGGGTCCTCTTAAGAACAGGTCTGATCAAGACTCTATTGATAATATAACAAGATGTATTTATAGCTTCAGCCCAAAAATAAATAGGCAGGTCATATTCATTAAGCATGGTTCTAGAAATTTCTTACAGGGTTCTATTCCTCCTTTCTACTACACCATTTTGCTGAGGTGTCCTAGGGGTAGAAAAGTTATGACTATAGCCATTGTGTGAGCAATAGAATTCAAACTCATGATTCTCAAACTCACGGCCATGATCACTTCTTAGAGTTTTAATCTTAAGTCCACTAAGATTTTCTACAGATTTGGAGTATTTAGAAAAGTAAGAACAAGCTTCACTTTTGTGAGCTAAGAAGTATACCCAAGTATATCTAGAAAAGTCATCTACTAAGACATAGACATAATGCTTCCCATTTAAGCTAGAAACTCTAGATGGTCCAAACAAATCCATGTGAACCAACTCGAGAGGTTGAGAAGTTGAAACTTCTTTCTTTGGTTTGAAAGAGATTTTGTGTTGCTTTCCCTTTTGACAGAGATTACAAACTTTGTCATTTGGAAACTCAAGTTTGGGTAGGTATCTCACTAAGTTCTTCCTAGTAAGTTTTATAAGTGAGTGTATATTTCAGTGTCTTAATCTTCTATACCAAAGCCAAGACTCTTTATGAAAAGCATTTAAACAAGTAATATTCTGCATGGATAAAGAATTTAAATCAACAGCATAAACATTTTCATTTCATAGGGCAGAAAATACTAAAGCATTTTTAGAATTAAAAACATTGCAAGAATCATTTTCAAATTTAGCATTAAAACCATCATCACATAACTGAGAAATACTTAACAGATTATATTTAAGTCCATCAATGAATAAAACTTTATAAATTAATACTGATTCAGTGTTACCAATCTGGCCTAAGCCGATGATTTTCCCTTTAGAATTATCACCAAAGGTGACAAAGCCTCCATCAATTCTGACTAAGCTTTTAAAGAATGAGAAGTCTTCTGACATATGTCTTGAACATCCACTTTCCAAGTACCAATTCTTCCTACAGGAGCTCTTTAAGCAGGTTTCCTACAAAACAGATTTAGATAGGAAATGATTTTGGTACCCAGATCTTCTTGGGTCCAGATAGGTTAGCAATCAAAGCTTTCGGTACCCAAATTTGTCTTATGGGTATCATGAAATTTGTAGAATCAAAAAATTTCTAAAGATAAACCTTATTATATATGTAACTATGAATATAACTAGTTGAAGCATATAAATGTCCAGAACTAGAACTAGCAATATTCTGTCCAGATTTAGGAATAAATCTATTCTTAGTAAACTATCTATGTCTAGGTTTTTAGCCTATTCCAGTCGTGTATTTTGGTGCAACTTGCTTTACTAGCATTTGAGTTAGTGTATCCTTTCCATTTGTGAATTTCTCTAAATCCTTTCTGAGTTTCTCATTAGACATTTTCAGTTCAGTGTTCTCCTTTAACAGTTGAGCATTTTTATCTTTTTCAATAGTAAGTTCATTTTTAAAAGTAGTAGTGAGAGCATGCTGTTTCTTTAATGATTTTTATTTATCCTTAATTTCATTGCATGTCTCTTCCAGCATATTACAATATTCAAAAAATTACTCACTAGTTATTTTTTCAGAATCAGAATCAGATTCTGCACTATCTTCAGAATAATAAGAATTTAAAGCAGGAGTATCTAAGATTACCTCAGATGTGTTTATCATAAAACACATGTTTGCCTTATTTCTGGTTTCAGTCTCAGAAGATTCAGATTCACTGGATCTATCCTTAGAAGCACTCCAAGTAGCCTTCATAGCCTTTTTGTACTTACTGTCCTTGTAATCATATTTCTTCTTGAATTTGAGCTTTGGGCAGTATGCTTTAATATGTCCTTTTCTTTTGCACTCATAACAGACAACTTCATCACTTTTATCTGACTTTTTCCAATCCTTCTTCCAATGTCCCTTATTGTCATACTTTCCTTTGTAATTTGATTTTTTGAAGAATTTCTTCTTCCTATAAAATTTCTTAAACCTTCTGGCTATCTGAGCCATTTCAGCATCACTATCAGAGTCTGAATTTTCACTAGTTGAACTGTCAGTAGGTAGTTGAGCTTTATCTTTGTCCTTTCTCTTTGAAGCAGTAGTCTTGAAAGCCACTGATTTCCTCTTAGGTTCATCATCTTCCTCTTTATTCACCTTGAGTTCTTCCTCATACATCATAATCTTACCAATGAGTTCTTTGACAGGTAGAGCAGCAATGTCACATGACTCTCTAATTGAAATAGATGTGCCTCTCCATCGGTCTGGTAAACATCTCAAGATTCTCATAATTTGTTCCTTTGCTGGAACAACCTTTCCAAGTGAATTCATTGTATTGACCATCTCATTAAACCTGAGATACATATCAGAAATGGGTTCATCAGTTTTCATTTTAAAATTATGATATTTAATAGTATAAGTATTTAATCTCATTTCTTTAACATTGGTTGTTCCTTCATGAGAAACACCCAAAGTATCCCAAATTTCAAAAGCAGTTTTACAAGCAGAAATTCTGTTAAACTCTTCATCTCCTAAAGCACAGTACAGGGAATTCATGGCTTTACAATTATTATTGTAAGCAGTCTTTGTAGGTTCATCCCAAGTGGATCTATCATTAGTAGGAAGTTTATATTCTGATTCTATAGCTGTCCAAATATCAAAACCTATGCTTTCTGAATGAATTTTTATTTTAAGTTTCCACTGAGCATAGTTTGTACCATTGAAGAAAGGTGGCCTGTTAGTAGTAGCACCCTCTAGTCTATTATCCATAACTAGATTTTAGAACAATAATTTAAAGAGATAAAAATTTAGAACTAATAGAAATTTAAGATCTTTAAAGATGAAACTAAAATCACAGTTGAAAAACAGAGTATTTCAAAAATCTTTGAACAAAAAACAAAGTCCTCTGATACCAAATGTTGGTCGAAGTGGACACTCAAGAGGGGGGTGAATTGAGTTCCAATTAAAATTTCTGTTAAAATATTGTCTAGTTAAAATCCCCTGATTTATAAAATAAGTTAAACTGTAGTGAATTTATACAGATTGTAAATGTTCACTTAGCTTCTCAAAGATTGATTATGTATCAGTTAATTTAACCACAAGGTCAAACTAACTTTTGAAGCTAACCTATTGATTTACAATAAGTGTAAACACTTGCTAATTTAACTATCAAAGTAGCTTCAAAATAGTTTTGTATTTCAAAGTAATAGCAGCGGAATAAATAAGATATATGTTGTATACTTTAAACTTAAATAAAATATGCACAACAGATATAACAAGTGGTTCAGTCTCAAGACGAGACTTAGTCCTCTCAAATATATATAAATTTGATCCACACCCTGGATCGGGGTTAACAACAGTTTTACAAAACTGTCCAGGCCATGCAGGGACCTCTACCACTGTTCTTTGTGGGAAACAAAACAAAGACCAGGTCACACAAGGACCTCTTCCACAGTTGACGTGGGTAAACAGAAGTTAAGAGAATTTGAGTGAGGATTTTGATATCCTCCAGTTCAGTGCAGGAGATAGTGTGTGTAAAGATATACAAAGTACACCACACTGCTCTAAAGTTAATAAATAAATCACATAGATAATATAGATGAGAGTTTATAAAGCTCTAGTGATTATCAATGTAGCTATGGACTCATTGGATTCAACAGGAATGCTTCTGATTCCTTCTCTGGTTTTTCTGTTGAAAAACAGAGTGTCGTAGTTCAGCTTGTCTTCTTCAGGAGTGAGAAAGATCTCTTGATTCGTTGTGTGTTCTTTATAAGTATTGGATTTCACTCATGAGAGTTCTTTTAAGGTCTTTAACTCTCCTTCTTGTTCATGATTTTTCTTCTTGTTCAGCACAGTGCACTTGGGTGTATGTAAGTTCTTCGTGTTGTATATTCACACTTGCACACTGCTTTTCGTGTACTGCATCTTAGTGTTTCTTATATTCCACGAGTTCTGAAGTAGGAATGATTCCCTTCTCATAGGTACGAGATATGGGTTCCTGACATGCCAACAACTATCATTAAATAACATTAATTGCATTAAAAATAACAAATATGACCATTAGCATTATTTAAATAATATTGACAAAAACTTAAGAAACAGTGTCACAATGATTATGGAAACGGTGTCTTCTTCACGGCATGTGGTTCACGGTATGAGCTTCACGGTGTGAGATTCACGGTGTCTGGTCACGGTGTCTGGTTCACGGTGAGTCCTTCACGGTGTCTGGTTACGGTGTCTGGTTCACGGTGAGTCCTTCACGGTGTCTGGTCACGGTGTCTGCATACTTGGACAAATATCTTTATTTGAACTAAGACAGTGATATGCAGAATATGGATTAAGGTTAATCATTAGAGAGTAAGAGAATGTGAATCATAAATAAAAAGGTGTGATAATATATGTGAGAATTGTGATCATGCATAAGAATTGTAAATAATAAAGAGAGTAATTAACATCCATAAGCTTTGTTATTATAAAAACATGATGTGTAGCTATTATTGAGATTGAAGAGCATTATCAAGATGTGCAATGAATATCGAGATTAATTAACATTAAAGATATTTGTGATCATTAAAACATGATTAACACATGAGGAGTCCAACAATTACCTTATGGACGTCTTGGTTTGGCATTTTATCTTCAATGAGTTTCATCACTTTGGTTTTCAGCATCTCTCTGCTACCCTTCTTTAACAGCAGTACGATCTCATGATTTTAAATTGAATCAGAGTTTGATCTTGATGATTTGTGATCTAAGATTTCTGGATTGATCTCCTTCACCACCATTCATCATTGGCATTTCTCGTTGTGGGTGTTGATTTTATATATGATTAAAGGTGGGTGATTCCATATGATTTTCCCTGTAATTGAAACCTCATATTTCTTGATTTATTTGGAATGAGTTTTTAAATATTTTTTTTAAAAAATTATTTGAGATTAATGATGATTGGTTTTGAAAATGGTATGAAAATTATGAAAATCCCCCAATTTCAATTTAATTGAAATTTTTGGGAGGATTTAATAAAATTGATGGATTTATTTGGAAATTGATTTCATGAAAAAGATTCATATTGAACCTTGATACAAATGGATTTAATTGAAATATGATTTAAAAAGGCATGAATTCATGAAAACCTTAGATTTGGTTATAACATGAGAAAGGAATGTTGAAAACTAAAACTAGGGAAAATATTTTTTGAACTAATTTGAAATGATTGGTTTTCCCATGATTGATTTATTTATTGATCGACAGATACATATGATATCCTGGGTAGTTAGTGCATAATTTGGCCAATCACACTATGATTCGACCCCCTAGCAATGGATTGATAATGAAAACACTAAATTAAAAAATACTATGACATGATTTTCCCTAATAGAGGGTTGAAACTTGTCAACTTGAGTCGAGGGACATGTGCACACATTGAGCCGAGATCACTAATTGAGAAGTGTGAGGATTCTATTGCTAGAAACTGACATACCGTAGGGCTCATTACATGGTGTTATGATATGTTTGATTTTATAATCATATGAAATCGATTATTGAACTATTTTATTCATTCCAACTAATTTATATAAATTTTTTATATAAAATGTTCATTTAAGCCAGTTTTTGATATATCCTCTATCTTTTAAAATTGAAATAATGTTTTGAAAAAAATATTTAAATACCACACCATGATTTTTTTAATTAAATTGATATAATAACTAGTTTAATTATTATGAAGTTGATTATGGGAAACTTGGTGAGATCCTATTGGGATTTATATCTCACACCATACCTTTACCTTTAGAAATTTGTATATGATCTTATGAAATGTACAGGAAAAGGGAATTTTCCACTTGGAGGTGGTGGATGTTCTTGATCCTTGTGACCCAGAGTGATGGGAGTTACCTATGGATATGTGATCCATTTGTTGCATGGGTTTTATGATCTTTGGCACAAGGGCCTCATCCTAGTTGGTGAGGACTCAACAAGTGCATCCATGAGACCTGAGTTCAAAACTGGGTAGAGACATATTTTCAGGTACTGTAGCAGGTACTGTAGTAGCACTATAGAAGACACTATAACAATACTGTAGCAGTCACTATTCAGTACTGTATCAACGAGGACTATTCATATGATTGGGCTTTTGGGCCACCGATTTGGGTCTTGGGTCCTTCAAGGCCTTTGGGCCACCTAAGGACTTCGGGACAGTAAGTATTTTGGGCCACCTTAAGGCCTTTGGGCCACCTCATGGACTTCGGGAAACCTCAAGGCCTTCAGGCCACTACAAGGCCTTTGGGCCACCTCAAGGTCTTCAGGCCACCTGAAATTGGGATTAACGACGAGGCATACTCTACAAAGGATTGGACTCCAGATGAGGATTCATAGAAGAGGAATTCACCAGAGAAGAAGCTTAAGTGAATTTGTTAGAAAGAGAGGGTATGTCATTTTCCATTGGGACCAACCTGTGCTTGCACAAGAAGCCTAGCTGAACTATCCATGCAAAGGTGGAGAGATGAAATCATGATGAAGAAGCTGGGGAGGAGCAGTTCTATATAGTTATAACTAGTATATTTTCTATGACCTATGGGTCATGTAATCTATATGTCTACGGTACTTGTAAGGGTTCCCCCTCATCCCTTGAAAGAGGGGTTATCAAAAATTAATAAAAAATAAGGCCTTCTGTCTATTCGGGTTTTATGAGCTTTTCTTTAGCAGATGTTGTGTCTCTTGATGATGTACTATTTGGGTATTTTTTATCTTTTTATTCTAGTACTTTATCCCTTTGGAGTGTTTATCATACCGACATTTATCTTTTTTCTTCCACATGTTTTGTGGAAAAAGTATTTCCCTTGTGTTTCTTGTATGACACCAGGTGCTAGTCTTTAACTAGTGGGGATCGGGATTTCCCTTCGGGCTATGTCAAGATCAGGTAGGTATCTGCATACCAGGGTATCCAAGATGTTTTTTACACTATAACTCACATAATACCTTCCTCCAAGAATTATCTCCCTCAATATTATCCCTCTTATAATCTATCAGAGCATCCTAGTACACCTATATCACCCTAACCACATAAGGAATCCTTCCACCAACTATATCTATAAAATAACTATGAATTATTAAGCATATAATATGATATTTATTATCTTATTTTTTTCAATATTTACCAATTAAAACATAGGTGAAAGCAAACATGATGCATGTACCAAAAGCAGGTATTTACCCCATAACCAGAATATACTAGCTTAATCACATTCAATAGGATATATAGTCCTTAAAACAGATTGTAAGGTCTCTTATAAATATTATCTAGTATCTTTAGATGACATAACATGTTAATTCTATAAGAATTGTATCCCTACCAAAAAAATAATATCCTCATAAGTGTCTAACTCTAATATCCATCATAACTCTCAACTGAATCTCTTATACGACTTTTTCATGACTTATATCCACTAGAAACATGCTCGGGTTGGAACTGAAGACAATTGTGACCCATGAATCCCACCTCTAATAGGTCACATGTTAGAAACTATCACTAAGAGTATAAAATAAACATAATGGGATGAATTTTCTTCATAAACCCAGGAATAAAAAATTAATTCACTAGTAAACTCCATATAATATAAAAAACCAATCTCACAATGCATGTCATGTTATAGAGAAAATATGGTCTCCCAATAAATAACCAAAATAAGAAACTCATGCATCAGTAACTCCATGAACACTAGTCATGTCCACATTATGAGCTAGTAATGTCTAGACAAACTGACAAATTTGTTATAAAAATATATAAAAATAGAATATAGAATATATTAGTGATCATAAAATTATACCTAGTAAGATCCTCCACAAAACTTTTCATGTAAATATGGAAGAATCATACTAAAGTATTTATGAACAAATAGTGAAACAAACTCATCACCCAAACCAAGTAAACTACCACCTTAACCTCATCATGTCCCACATTCCAAATCCACATACAAATATGGAAATGTAATAATTAATAGAGTATATAAATAAAGGTACCCCATATCCACTTCCCCATTGAACTAGTCTCCCTTGCGCACAAATGACTTATGTTGCGGTACTATCATTGTAACAACCAAAAATATTATGAAAGAAATTACCTTTTCAAATGAGATAATTCCTTATAAAGAAATAGAATTATAGAAAATATATGCACTAATTTAGTTATTTTATACCATTATAAGTTATCTCCTGATAGATTTAAAATACTATTAAGCATCATAACCATTAATAATATATCCATTGTACAGAAAACATTAAGATTAGTATATTAAGGTTAATGATAAAGTCTATTTGATAAATAAGAATGGAGTGATGGCCTCAACCATTAGGATCATACTCAATGAATACCATTTATCAGAGCTTCTTATGGGATAAAATGATTGTGATTTCCCCTTGACCAAGCCTAAGACAAGATTCAACAACTAAAGCATGAGAAAAACCATTTATAGGATAAGTTCAAACTCATTGAGATCACAGACCAAACCATGTTCTCCAAACCACCCCATGAGAATCTCACCATCACACACCTTAACCTTAGGGAATTCGAAAGTATAATAAAGGGTAATGTATCTAGTCTCTAACAATATTAGTTTTAAATTTTTTATTTTTTATAAAAAAATTATTACATTTAACCCTTTTTAATATTACTTTTTAAATGATTAGATAATGAGTTTGATAAAAATTACATTTTGATATGATGAAACACTAATTGTATTTTTAGGAAATGTATAGTTTCAACCAAGACACTCTATTTTAATGAATTTAAGTATTTTTTAAATAAATTATATTTTATTATAATTTTATTATAAAATAATTATGATAATATAATTTTATGAAGTCAAAAATAATTTTTATAAGGGTCAGAAAACTGTTATTGTCAAAAAACCAGTATTTTTCAATAAATGTAGATTTATTATTATTAAGTGTAAAACACTATACATTAAGAATTATTTGGATAAAATAAATATTATTTTTGAAATTAAAATTTAAAAATTAGTCAATGGTTATTTTTTCATAATTTCTGGTGATTGTTAAATTTTTTGGGTCTAAATTAAATACGATATAAATTTATAGTATGTATTATAACTTTATAAAATCCCCAAAGTGAGGTAATAAATACTATAAAGAGTATAAAAATATAAAATCAAGTTTTCCCTTTAAAATAATGTTTTTTGAGATTATTTTATTAATTTTATAAACCCTTAATGGATCCTCCAAAGCATGTATTATATTTTAAGGTTTTAAAATAAATTATTTATAAACATGACTTACTTCCATATCATCATGGGTATTATTTTAAAGAGTTAACTTCACAAACTTATAAAATAATGAAAAAAACTAATATTTTATAGAAACAATGGAAAAAAATATGGGAAAGTCTATGGTTTCAATTACTTTATCATATAACATCCAAAATATATGTTTGAAAATTAATAAAGAACTCTCATATCTTTTTCTATATAAATCCTCCCATCCTCACATTTATCTTAACTCAAAACCATTATATCATGAAATTACTCTAAACATACCTCTCTATATCCCTCTTAATGTGCCCCAAGATCTTAAGAATATCCTCTCAATATTTTAGAATCATCCTCTTAAGGTAGGGTATCCTCTCCTTCTTCTCTTTATTCAAAAACCTTCTTTATACTATGCCTTTTGATTTATAATTTTTAATATTTTAATATGTATCTAAACATAATTCTCACTATCCTTATGATTTCCAATTGATTATAAACCCTATTTTCTCACATTAAACCCATCCATAAATCTTTATGTACCCATGTTATGCTGATGAGATTATCCTGTGATTTTTCAAGAAAAACATTTTTTGTAGTGAATAACCATCCCCACTTCAACTCAATGTTATTAAAATATATGTACCTACCATTAATTTGATTTGGGATATCTATGTATATAACCCACATTCATTAATCATTGGGGTAAATGTTATGAATAACATTCTTATGTTATATGATCTATGTGGTATACAGATACATGTACATGTTATGAATGTTAAGGGTGGACCCGAAATTATATATCCCTCTAATAAATTGGGTAATGTTTTTACCTCATGAGGTGACATGTATGGTGCAATTAAATTTATCCTAATCACACTATGTTATGTTTTATTGGTGACCAGCCTTGACTTTTGTTTATGATTTTATTTTTTATGTTGTTTCCACATTCCTATGTTGCTTTTATGCTATCATGTTACATCATGACTCATTGTTTGAGGTTTTGATTATCACCCATATCATGTTACCAAGATATGAATCTTGACTCACATGTACTTCTTTAACTTATAATATTATTTATTTATTCCTTTACTAGTCTTTATAGATCACTGATTTCTTATGCACATCTCCAGGTTATCTCATGCTGTTTTAGAAGAATGATAGAATTTTAGGAGCATGTTATGGAAGTTTTAAATAATTCCATTGTGTTCCTATTTAAATTTATTATGCTTTGTACCTAATTTCCCAAAGATAGTAGACTTCATGATATAATTTTTATTTTATTATGTGTAGATTTATGTAATAAACCATGAATTAAGGTGTAATAAAATATAGGTTGTCATAGTTGGTATCTAAGAAAATTCTAGTCATATTTTGGATTATTATTAGAAAAATATAATGAAATACTTATGGATAAGTCTAAAAATTGAAAAATATCCTTAAATTTTAGTAAATTATAGAGTAAGTGGATTTAGGAAAATAAATCCCCATCTGTATACTACATGTAGATGTGGATCTGGAATAATTATACCTAGGGGTAATAACAACAAAATGGATGCATTGAGATAGACTCGATTGTCACTAGGTTCATGACAATATACCTTACTGTGAACCTATTTTGATACTCCTAGGGGATATTATTTAGTAAATTCACAATCCCTTTACAAATCACTTTAAAGGGAAAAAATGACCATAAGATTTTATATTAGGAAATACATCATGGAAAAACATAGATTTAAAACTATAAAAGGAAAATATATCATTTATAATATATCCTTTTAATTTTCATGGTTTCCCATTTATATTTTTAATATTTAAAAAAATTTCACCCCTAATTTTCCCTTTAATTCTAGTTAATGGTAGGAAATATGAGGAACTGAGTAAACAACCAATGTGAGGGGCAATGTGATGACTGACCAAATGATATAACCAACCCAATTGGAGTAAGAATTGTAAAGTTTGTTACAATACAATCTCAATTGAATCATGTTCTAAATAGAAACCAAAATTATGAGAAAATCCTAAATCCCACTAAGGATGAGAAATTTGCAATTGTGACCTTTATGTGACATAGGCCTCCAGCTTTAGGTGGATCTTCTGGTCCTTTAATCATGGAACAATGGATAAAATCTATTTAAAAGATATTCTTTAACATTTAATTATTTGATCAAGATAAGTTATTTCTTGATTTTTATCATATAGAAGTGGAAATTAATCAATGGTAGACATTGGAAGAAAAAGGATGAAGAGAATATTGAAGTGATGGAGTGGAAGAAATTATTGAAAATGTTTTTCAAAAAATATTTTCCACACACTCTCCTACTAAAAATAGATGAGGACTTCGTTAACATCAAGAAAAAGGACAATAAATACATAATGGAATATGAGGAAAAATTAACAAGACATGAATGATATGCCTCTTACTTTTTCATTACCCCCTAAATTAAAATTGACCACTTATTTGGTGGGATAAAGTCGAGTCTACAAAAATCCTTAGTCATTTATGATTTTTCCATCTATGAGGATTTTTTTTGATTTTCCCTCAAAGTTGAGATAGAGATAAGTTAATCTCAAGGGTCTTATGGGTATAGAGATAGGAAATATAGAATGGGATTTTAGTTCTAGTGGTTTGATGGAAGAAATTATTGCCCCATTCAACCCTCATATTATCATCCAATGTTTCAAATATAGGGAATAAGGACACTATGTGAATTAATGCATTAGGAAAAGGGTTTTCAATGACTAACATCAATAACAACCTCCAAGGCTTAGATAGAAAATAAGACCGTATTCCATCAAAACTGCTTAGGTGGATCCAAAAAAATAAGTGGTGGAAGGTATGCAAGTTATTAATTCAAGGACAATGAACATACTATTTGATTCTAGTTCTATGCATTTTTTCATATCATGAAACTTTGGTAGAACTATTAAAATACTACCTCAAAACATAGAAATTGAGTTATTAGTGAGGAAAACAAATGGGTCAATTATTTCATCCCAAGCATACAACTCATCCCCCATGAAAATTTGTAAATTGAATTTTATAGTGATCCTTGTAATACCCCATTTAGTGGAATATGATCCAATTCTAGGTATGAATTGGATTTCCTTATATTGATCCAACATAAATTTATGAGAGAAATAAATCACCTTATGTATCGTGAATCATCCTATGATTATATATAAGCATAGGGAGGAGGAAGAATCGCCTTTGGTATCATCATCTCAAGCATGGATATTATTTCCTAATTAGAAACTACATCTTTCTCAAATTATTGAGACTATGGAAAAATCATCCTTGAAGACATGCCCATTATGAGGTAATCTTCTAATACATTTCCTAAATAATTTCCCAGTGTTCCTCCTAGATGAGAATTTGAGTTCTTAATTGAACTCATACCTGGAGTTTTTTTAATATCCAAGACACCATATATAATGGCCATTTTAACTCAAGGATCTAAAGAATAAACTATAAGAGAATATGGATAATGGTTTTGAAGTTTATAAGGACCATTTAATCAATGAGAAGGGGGGGGGGGTTGAATCAGTGATAGTATTTTTAAAATTTTAAACTTTAAGAAACTTAACCCCTATAAATTTTTGAAGTTTATTCATTATCAAGTTTTAGTAAACTCAAATGCATATAGATTTATGAAATTAAACAAGTCACACAAGATTTAAAAGGTTCAAACTTAGTGTGAGAACCTATATCCTTGCTATATCTGCTCCCATGGGTCTATTAAAATTCACTATTATGAAGAAGTGAATAAAAATTTTGTGTCAAATCCCATTAGACACCTTCTATCACCCAATAGAAATGATTATTCTAGCTCCCATCAGTTTAAAACATTTTCTTATGAAATTTTAGACAAACAAATATAATGAAACTTTAATACCTTTTCTCCCTATGAGGTCTATCTAAAATCTCAATATAATCTTCCTTATATCCAATTTTCACATCTAGTAATATTCATTGAGTGTTCCCACATTTGGTGGATTCCATCAGTTTCACCTTTTCTCAAACCATGCTTGAAAAAAAAATTCTATTCTGTTTGATTTAGCAAAACTCAACACCTCACAAAATTCAACTCAAAAAACTTTGTCTGGTCTTTACAGTCAATTTATTCTTTGTTCAGTCTTATGAACTTTTCTTTGTCTAATATTTTAACTGAACCCTATATCAGGAAACTCTTCTTCAAAAAAAAATTCAAATTTGGTTTGAAACTCAGTTCTAACACCAAATTTGGGGCATTTTAGATTTCATGCTTGGGTGAATAGTGATCAGTACCATTGTACTTTTCATCTATATTTATAATAAATCCATAAATAGTAAAGGTAGGAAACCTGAAAAATTTTTCCACTCACCCAAATTCATGGATTTGAATTTATAAGATATTTTAACTTCTTTTGATCACTACTCAAATCTTTTCAAATATTTTGGAGTCTTATTGAATCATATTAAATTCTTCAGAACTTAAAAATTCTCAAATTTTAAAAAAAATATTTACAAAGTTCTACCAAATTTTTTATCTAGAAATTGATTGTCTAGAACTTTTATATTATACACTTTATCTAGAATTGGGGGTTTCCTAATTTTTCATTCCAAAACCATTTCCAATATCCCAATTCAATAGAATTGGGTTTTATCAAATCAATTAAAAGAGAGTATAAGAAATTGAATTTAAATCAACAATTAAAATAAATAAATAAATTCAAGGTTAAACAATTTGGTTAATCGGGATGAAACCACCTACCACAAGGTCGTTGATGTCAGTGACAAAGGTAAACCACCCTATGTGATTGAATACACCTTATCAGAGCCTTATTATCGTAAGCGTCGACACAAAAATGGTCAACCTACGTCAATGGTTACTAGAACCAAAACATCTATTTTATTTCACAAGGAAATAAAATATTACATGCAATTACATTTTCTATCTTCTGGATAATCTCTAGATTATCATTTTATGTTAATACATGAAATCACAAGAAACATCTACAAGAATAATTATAAACCTCATTTGATAATTATATCCCTAAAATAATTTGAGAACATAGGTGGTATTCAACATAATTATTCTTTTTTTAATATATATATATATATATATATCAAAATATACTTTGATATTGTAATTATATTTATTAAAACTTTTTATTTATTTATTGATTATTTCTTTAACAACTGTAATGTTGTAATTTTACAAAAAATATTGAATAAAGATTACCCAAAATAATTCAATGTTTTATCCATTAATAAATCTGATAAATTATCATTTGATAAATAATTGAAATTATCATTTAATAATTATAATAATTATCCTTTGATAAAAAATGTAATTATCTCATGAAAATTGTTCAATTATCATCTAAAAATTTCTTCTACAAATTAGCCATTTACAATTAATAGAATTAACCTTTGATAATTTAGAGTTTTTATTAATTTTCAATTTGAATGGATTTATTTTATTTTCAAAATTCTAGAATAATTAATGAAATAAAAATAAAAATAAAAAATCCAAGAGTGTAACTTGGGTAGCGCGCAATAGAGAGGAGAATGGGAAGTCACGATCACGCCTGAAACTAGGTAAGAAACCCGAATTGGATCAATGAAGTTCCATTAAGTGAATATAGAAGAGTTTCATGATCACCTGGACTCGTTTGAATCAACCAACATCAAAGATCAAGGCGTTTGGAAATTTTAAGAACCCTAAAAACGCAGCACACCTAAACCCATTTTAAAACACCCATTTTGATCAATATTTCACCTGATAATTGATGGTGGAGTCATCAGTTTTGACTCATTAATGCGTTACCAAATGAAGAGGACAAAAACCATTGAAATTTGAAGGTTTTAGATCAATCCATCAACAACAATGGAGTTTTTACACAATTTTGGAGAATAATCATTAATTGACAAAAAATAAATGAATTTTTAATTAATTAAAATTAATTATTCCACATTAAAAAAAATAACATCAAATGCTCATTTAGAATAAAATTTATGTTTCTTCTATGGTAAACACCAAATTCTGGACCTAACAATGGTTTCATATTTCTCAAATGATGAACTGTTTGAGAGATATTAGTGATTTAATATTTAAAAAGTGGACTAAATAAACAATTAAAATGAAATTGGTTATTTTTTCAAGTGAGGAATCCAAACGCCCGATGCTTACAAATGTTATACCCATTCTAGGGTAAACCCCTCATTCTAGACCCATCAGTGGTCTCATATTTCCCATACAAAACACCATTTGGGATATATTTAATTATTTTTAATAAAATAATATATTCAATATTATTTAATAAATTTATCTCATGAGAAAGACATCCAAATGTAAAATGAACTAGTGCAGAAAAAGTTATTTACATCGGTTATTTTTAATTTTTTACGTCGGTTTTTAGACGATGTTAATACGGACGATGTTATAAATAACATTTTTACATCAGTTATTTAAAAACCGATGTAAAAAACATAACATCGCGGTGTTTATCACGTCAGTTAATTAATAACTGACATGAAAAAACTGGGGGGGGGGGTTTATAACGTCGGTTATTATATAACCGCCATGATAAACGGGGGGGGGGGGGGGGGGGTTATCACGTCGGTTATTATATAACCGACGTGATAAACACGTGCGGGAGAGTTTATCACGTCGGTTATTAAATAACCGACGTGATAAACCCCTGGGAAATGGTTTATCAGGTCGGTTATATAATAACCGACATGCTAAACCAGTCCGGGGGGGGGGGGGGGGTTATCACGTCAGTTATTTTATAACCGACGTGATAAACCATTTCCCAGGTCTTTTATCACGTCAGTTATTTAATAATCGACGTGATAAACCTTGACATAGGTGTTTATCACGTCGGTTATGAAAAAAAAAACGACGTGATAAACCCTTCCCGATTTCTTTATCACGTAGGTTGTAAAATAACCGACGTGGAAGAATTTTTAAAAAAAAAAAATCAAATGGAGTCCTCTACTCTCCCCCAGAAACAACCAGAAACCAAATCAATAATTCATACCACATTGGAGCCCCCACCCTCATGTATACCCCCTGGACAGCTCTCCCCCACCCCATTGGAGCCCCCACCACACCCTTGGACTACCCCCGACCCCCTGGACAACCCAAACACCCATGGACAACCCCCTACCCTCCTAAACAGCACCCCCTCACCCCCTCACCCCACTTGACAGCCCCCACCCCATTGGAGCCCCCACCACACCCCTGGACTACCCCTCGACCCCCTGGACATCCCCAAACACCCCGGGACAACCCCCCCACCCTCCTGAACAACACCCCCTCACCCCACATGACAGCCCCCACCACACCCCTGGACTGCCCCCCGACCCCCTAGACAGCTCCAAACACCCCGTGACAACCCCCCACCCTCATGTATACCCCCCACACCCTGGACAGCCCTCCCCCACCCCATTGGATCCCCCACCACACCCCTGGAATGCCCCCAACCCCCTGGACAACCCCAAACACCCCTGGACAACCCCCCCACCCTCATAAATAACACCCCCTCACCCCACTTGACAGCCCCCACCACACCCCTGGACTGCCCCCAACCCCCTGGACAGCTCCAAACACCCCGGGAAAACCCCCCACCCTGGACAGCCCTCCCCCACCCCATTGGAGCCCCCACTACACCCCTGGACCGCCCCCAACCCCCTGGACAACCCCAAACACCCCTGGACAACCCCCCACCCTCATGTATACCCCCACCCCCCTGTACAACACTTCCACACCCCTGGAAAACCCTCCCACACCCCTGAACAGCCCTCCCACACCCCTAGACAACCCTCCCACCCCCCTGGACTGCCCCCACCCCACCGGACAGCCCTCCCAGACCCCTGGACACCCCCAACCCCACTGAACACCCCCCACACCCTTGGAACCCCTCCCCCTAGACCAGAATCCATACCAGAAAAACCATCATAAGTAGACCAAAACAAGAAGTAGAGCAAAATTAAACATTCACATATATAACATTCAAAACTTACACTGTCAACTTCAAAAAAAAAACTAAATCCAACCTAAATGACTACCAAATACACAATTACAACGAAAATATTCAAAATTACATTTTACATTACAAACAACTAAAAATCAATCAAACCTGTAAAATAATTTGACCACTCCACTTGTAAGTGTTTTATGTCTTCAGTAGTATAGGGTTGAGGGTCATCAAAAAGCTAAAAATGAAAAGGATAGTAGTTAATGTGTATAATGAATAAATCAAATTGAAATATTATGGAAAATTTTAAGAGGAAATCTTACCAGGTCAAAATTTACAACTGTCCCAGTTGTTATTATTTCATACATAAATCTTAACATATAATATTTGCATTCGATGACACCTTGTTGTTCATGAAAATTATGTTTGAATGAGTGTAAATTCAATATATTATTTTTATGTAATAAATCAAAAAGTACAAATTATAAATGGATATTTACCTTTTCATTTACATATTTGATCTTTACAATCCTTTTCTTTGTGTTTTTTCAAAAGTAGGCCCATGCCCTGTTAGAAAATAATACGAATGGGGTAAATTTAAAATTCATTATAATATATAAAACTATTGAGAAATTGAAACTTACTTTTCCAATATATTCTTATAACTTTACCGCACATCATCATGGAAAGAGAATATCTAATAAAGTGCTTTCTCCCTTGGGCAAAAAACCCCTAACATCCAATGATCACTGATAAAAAGAAATTTAACGTTAGTGGTTTTTTATGTTAAAAGATAATTAACTCTTTGAGAGAGATGTGTTTCATACCTCTCACAAAAAGGCATCATCCAACATTGTGTGACTATATTCTTTTCAAGTATTTCAGCAATATAAAGCATTCTTTGTTCCTCATCCAACGCACATGCTTCAGGGGAAATCAATTGCGGGTACATGAATCCATATACATCTGTCAGCTCATTCCTCTCACAAATTTTATAAATATACCTAATACAAAACAGACATAAGTATACATTTTTAATAAATATAATGCATGGAAAAGGTTTTAAGACTTATATGGAAAAAATTTGCACCACGTTGATGCCCAAATTATCTCCAGTAACAAGCTCCATGATATCAGTTTTCATAATCCCCACAATTATTTCACATCCACAAACATGAGATTCTATTGGAAACTCATAATGACCCGCCAAAAAATTTGAATATCTTGACAATCTATCAAGACTACTAGAATCTTTATCTGATGTCATAGCCATTTGTCTTTGTTGTTGTCTATACAATATTTCTTTACCTTTGAATTATTCCTGTAAAAATAAATTGAAAAATATATTAGTTTTCAAATGATAAAACAAATTTAATAAAAAAAATAAAATAAAAGATATAACATTCATACCTCTATGGTAATGAGTTGAAGAATTCTGGATGGCCAAATTAAAAAATGGCCGATACTATATCCAACTGTCGCCACCTCATCTGTAGGTAATGGTACCCGAGATGATCTATCTATAATATCCTGTACAGTGACCCTCTGATTATCTACCTCTAATTGTTGATGATGAACTGTATCTACTATACAATATACCAACCCATATGATACTATATGATGTTGAGGATCATCAACATACAAATCGCAATAAGTAGGAAGCTGTGGCGGAGAAGTAGGATAAAAAATGGGGTCTGCAGGCTGAGGTGGGGGAGTGGGAGATACTGGCGGAGGTGAAGGATAAATAATGGGGTCTGTAGGGGGAGGTGGAGGAGTGGGAGCTGCAGTCTGAAATTTTCTTTTCATGTCTGCAAACATAGACTGCACTGATGCTCTAATCTTGTCCTCCATCGTCACATTAATATTATGAACTTTAGCCTCTAAGGATTCTATTTTTTATAAACCCCTTAACATTAGAAGTTGAAGAACGTGGAAACACTTTTCTTACCGATACACCTGCCGGATATCCTCTTACACGACCAGGATGTTCGGGATTTCCCAATGCTTCAGATAAAATATCTTCCCTCCCAGTAGCTGTAAATGTCCCCTGTGAACTCTGCTCCTCAAGAGAGTCCTGTATTAATTAATTGAACATTTCTGTAATGATTGAAATTATATGAAGAAAATAGTTAACTTAAATAAATAAAATAGATATCTTACAATCCTTTCAGCTACGATTCTTGATTCTTCCGAAATATATTTCCCTTTTTTACCCTTCTGATCTCTCTTCCATTTTTCATGTTTAGATGGAGGGGCCACCTCTCCAGAGCTTAAAGACTTAGCTCTTAGTTGTTGAAATTTTTACGCCATCATTTTTTCTTCCAAAAATACATACCCTCCCTGATATAAACTATGAGGGTATACATTTTTAGATTAGATCTCCTGATGAGATTTCCTTGTTTGCTATAAATTAAGAATAAGAAATCATTAACAAAACATTAATAAGATCATTTATATAAGAAATCTTATAAAAGTTTACATTTCCATTACCAAAAATGAATCTTTTCTTCTACTTTCAAAAAAATTTCTCCATGTGTCTTCATTTATAAAAGGATATATACGACATGGATTGTCATGACTCCTATGACCATAAATGAAATCAGATGAGAGGGTTGATTTGAAATCCCTCCATCTCCTGGAAGTGAACGATAAGCATTTCTTCATGACTCCTCCAGTTTCAAGAATATCAAATTTCATCTGATAAAGAAGAGGTTAAACATATTATATATACTAGAAACATTTAAAGAATAGTCAAACAATAGCAAATGATCTTACCCAAATCGTCTCCCACAACTGAGAGATTATCGCTTTATCCACACTTCTCCAGTCATCATACAGAATGCTTACTTTTCTCTTAGCCTGAGTTGCTACAAAACTCTTAAAATATTTTGCATTTGGACCTCTAGGAATATCATCATCATCAAACTCAATGAGTATCCTCTGATCCTGCGTACGGGCAAGTGCTAATTTTGGTAAACGTGTGCACCCACGTTTACCAACCTTTGAACTCTGTCATAATAGGAGCATGTGAATGTTCCTCCCCAGAGGTATGACCAATATGCTCATCTCCAGAATCATGTGGTTGATCAAATGAATTATCTATCATTATCCTTCAAATCCAAAAAACAAATGTTATTTCACAAATATACAAATTCAAATATTTTAATACTACTGTAATCAGAAAATAGAAAAGTGTACTAAGTTACATAATAGTAAACATTGGTAATATGGTAAGCATGTTAAATAGTGGTAAAGATGGTCAATATGGTAAACATGGAAAACATGGTAAACATGGTAAACCTGGTAAACATGGTAAAGTAATTGTCACTGAACAAAAATAATAGATATATAATTCATGTAATGGTAAACATGATAAAGTAAACTAAACAAACTTAAAACAAACAAAAACTTATACTTATTTTGTTTTAATACATGTTCTAATAAATAAAAAACTTACAATATCTAACATTTTATGAAAAAAATAAATGTAAACAAGAAATAAATATATGTTACCTGTAATTTTAGGAATGTAAAAATGGATTGTTTTCCCAAATTCCTTCGTCGTGATCGTTCCTTATGGAACAAACCATGTCTTCAACATGCACATCATTATGTTCTGTTAATATTTCCATGGAAGTAGGAATCTCATATAAATCAGCATCTTCATCAAGTTCATCCTCACCAACATATTGTTTTTCCCTTATAAAACAACAGCCCACTGCATATCTGATTGATCTACTACATAGAAAATTTGTTTTTCATGTGTTTCCATTATAAAAGAATCAGCTGTATCTTCCAATCTATTCAGATTAACAAGTGTCATTCCAAATTCATCGTGTCTGACACTGTTGTTACCGATAAACCATTTACAGTTAAAAACAGGAACTTTAATTTTAAAGTAATCAACCCCCATATGTCTTCAATCACTCCATAATATGCACTTGATGCAGATATTGGGTTTTTTTCCTTAGCACTCGAAAAATGAATTGCTTCTGCAAACACCAATACACCACTATTCTGAACTACACTTCTGTTGTCCTGATCTTTCGTATGAAATATATAGCCATTAATGTCATAACCGGACAATGTTATCACATTTAAACATGGACCACCCACTATCCATTTTAATTTCTATGATACATCTGATCTACCAAGCAAGGTCTTTTTAATCCATGACAAAAAAGTTTTGTTGTGCTCATTCAAAATCCACATTTCTTTCTTCTTTGGATGACATTTTTTCAACTCATTAATATGCAATGTGATATACGGTTGAGCATCAGCTATGTTATTCAAGATGTATGATTCTAACTTCTTTATCTGTTCAGCTGACAATGATTTGACTTTCAAGCTATGAATCCCATTTCCC
The DNA here is from genome assembly GCA_963277665.1 of Viscum album. NCBI lineage: Eukaryota > Viridiplantae > Streptophyta > Magnoliopsida > Santalales > Viscaceae > Viscum > Viscum album. The sequence goes on from OY728132.1 coordinate 1,082,852,694, forward strand.
TCATTATTAACTCGTTCATGGCGAGATGGAGGCAAAACTATGTGTTGCGCCGCAGCCAAGTAGCTCGTACAAAACTCTGCTACCTCCTTAGAAATATACTTTTCAATAATTGAGGCTTCAGGTTGATATGGATTTTTAACATACCCCTTTAATATTTTCATATACCTTTCAAAAGGAAACATCCAACGAATATATAAAGGTCCACAAATCTTTATTTATCGAACCAGATGAATCATTAAATGCACCATTATATCAAAAAAAGTTGGAGGAAAATACATTTCCATTGACAAAGTATAAAAACTGCATCCTTTTACAAAATGTTCAAAGCATTCACATCAATCGCCTTGTTACAAATTGAATTGAAAAAATAACACAAATTCATTATAGTCTTTCTGACACAAATGGGTAATATTCCACACAATGTAACTGGTAGAATTTTTTGCATCATGACGTGACAATCATGTGATTTCATACCTATCAACTTCAAGTCCTTCAATGAGACAATATTTTTTACATTTGAAGAATAACCTTGAGGCACTTTGATATCATGAAGACACTGACAAAAGATAATTTTCTCCCTCTTCGATAATATATGACAAGATGGGGGAAGAAATGTTCATCTTCCTTTAGGAGTGGGAGCTAACTCCAAACGTATTCCCATTGATAGTAAGTCTAATCTTGCATTCAACCCATCTTTTGTATTTCTTTTAATATCTAACAATGTTCTAATCAAAAAATCACATATATTCTTCTCCACGTGCATGACATCAATATTATGTTTAACTTCATGATACCTCCAATATGGTAGCTCAAAAAATATTGACCTTTTCTTCCAAATATGTCTATCATTACCAGATTTTTGTGTCTTTCCCAATGTCACATCAAGGTTTTTCACCCTCTCAAAATACAGATCAGGGGATAAAGGTTTTAGAGCAGTATAAAATTCTTGTGATCCATTTAATGCCTTTTTTAGTCTTCTATAAGGGTGATCCATAGGCAAAAAATTTCGATGAACCATGTACACTGTTTTCCTCCCATGATGCAATTGACAATATGACGTCTGTTGTTCGCAAATTGGACATGCTTTATGCCCTTTAACACTATATCTAGAAAAATTTCCACATGCTGAGAAGTAATTTATAGTGAACAGAAGCACTTCATGCAGTTGAAAATATTCCATTTTATAAGAATCATACACCCTAATACCATCAACCCATAACAGTTTCAAATCATCAATCAACAGTGACAAGTAAACATCAATATCATTGCCGGGTTTCTTTGGACCAGAGATCATTATACTCAACATGACATATTTGAGCTTCATACAAATTTCAGGAAAGAGGTTGTAAATTACCAATAAAACAGGCCATGAACTATGTGTGCTTCTGAGGGTTCGGTATGGATTCATTCCATCTGTGCACAACCCTAGTCTGAGATTTCTAAATTCATTTCCAAATGTAGAATACTGCACATCAATTTTCTTCCATTGTGGAAAATCAGCTGGATGACGTATTTTTCCATCACATACCCGCTCATCAACATGCCATCTTAACCCCTTTTCATCATGTAAATTAGCAAATAAACATTTGAAATGATGAATTATAGGAAGATACCAAAATACCTTTGAAGGGAGCTTTGTAATCTCTACATCAGCCTGTGATTTTTCTTTCACCTTATACCGTGATGTCCCATATTTAGGACACTTTGACAGAAATTCATATTCCTTCCTATATATAATGTAGTCATTCAGACATGCATTTATTTTCTTGTATCCCAATCCCATCGGGCATAATATTTTCTTGGCCTTGTAATGTGAATATAGAAGATCATTATCTTTTGGAAGAATGTATTTCATCAATTGTAGCAGCTTTGTAAAACTTCTATCACTCCATCCATGTTTCGCCTTTAGGTTAATTAATCTTAACACCACCGACAAAACCGTAAAATCTGTACAACTAGGATATAATGGTTTTTCAGCATCACCATATAGACGCGCAACTGTCGGTTCTATCTCAATTTGTTCTGCTACAATATCGCGAATCATTTCTTCAATTCCATCGGAGTTACCATCTTGCGAATCATCATCATTAGTGACATTCCATCCAGTTTCACCATTCCAAATCCAAGGGCTGTAACTCGGATTAAAACCATGACAAATCAGATGATCTTTTATCTCTCTACTTTTCAACTTCTTCATATTCAAACATTTCAGGCATGGACAGAAAAAAATGTCACTACTTGGAACATTTTGTTTAGAAAATTCCAAAAAGGCATCAACACCTTCCTCATATTCATTGCTCATTTGATGTGCCATAATCTAACTTTGAATCATTATTACCTATAACAAATATCAAAAAAAAATATATTTTTAAGATAAGACAAATATATGTTTATATGAAAAAAATCATAATTTGAATGTAATTTTTTTTCGAAATATAAAACAAATCTATGCGCATTTAAAAAAATATGCTTGAATATTATTTTAAAAACAAAATATAGTTAGATATAATAGTTTTAAATTCCATTAAATCAAAGAAAACCATGGGGCCTATAGTGGTTGATAGAAAATTGGAGAAAATGGAGTAAACCTGAGAATCAAATCATATTTAAAATAAAAATTCAGATGGAGAAAATCACAATGTAAAGCCAATCATCACAGCACAATCATCATGTCATAATCTCAGAAACCACGATGTAGTAGTCAATCCCCCTGGACACCCCCCAACCCTCTGGACAACCCCACACCCCCCGGACAACCCCCAAAACCCTCTGGACAGACCCCCACCCCCGTGGACAACCACCCACACCCACCCACCCCCTTGGATACCCCCCAGACACCCCCCAATCCTCTGGATAGTCCCCACCCCCTGGACAGCCCCCACCCCTCTAGAAAGCACCCCCACCCCTCCTAGACACCACCCCACCCCCTACCCCCTTAGACACCCCCTGGACACCCCGCAACCCTCTGGACAGCCCCCACCCCCCCCAGAAAACCCCCCAAACCCTCTAGATAGGCCCCCACCCCCTTAGACAACCCCCCACACCCACCCACCCCCTTGGACACCCCCCAGACACTCCCAACCCTCTGGACAGCCCCCCACCCCCGAACAACCCCCACCCCTCTAGACAGCACCCCACCCCTTCTGAACACCACCCCCACCCCCACCCCCTTGGACACCCCCCTGGACACCCCCCACCCCCTGGACAACACCCCACCCCTCCAGACATCACCCCCACCCCTCCTGGACACCACCCCCACCCCTGACCCCCTTGGACACTCCCTTGGACACCCCCAACCCTCTGGACAGCTCCCCACCCCCGAAAAACCCCCAAAACCCTCTGGACAGGCCTCCACCCCCTTGGACATCCCCCCACACCCACCCACCCCCTTAGACACCCCCATGGACACCCCCAACCCTCTGGACAGCCCCCCACCCCCCGAAAAACCCCCCAAACAATGGTTTACATATAAAAACTAGGCATGGTGAACAACTAAAAACACATGCATTTAATATATACTTCAGCATGAAATAGATGGAATTAAATATTATTAAATATGGATACTTAAATGATCGTATAATAATTAAAAATAACCATTGATATTCAACTAGTCAAATGATCACAAGTTTTCTCGATAACTAATATCATAATGAGGTAATGGATAATTCTAGAAATCTTAAAAATATTGTCAAGGCCTTGGCCAAGGCCTCAAAAAATACTAGGGTAAGCCCTCAGTAGAACCCAATTTTATTTGGAATCATGAGACATAACAATGCATCGAAGGGCCATAGTGGTCAATATCCATTACATTATATGTCTAATATATTCTCATATAAAAGAGGATAAACATAAGCAACAACAACACATGAAATATCATTTCCAAATTCGTACATTTAATCAATAACCATTCTATGAAGTAATATAGGTGAATGAGATCATTAGTTGTCAATGACAACAAAAATTATCATCAATGTCAGGAATTCGTGAAACAAAAACAAACTAAATAGAAGTAGTTGAGGCTTACATGAATATTGTGAGTCGATCTAATAGATGATCTAATAGATCTAGGGATGATAAATAAGATAATGATGGAAAAAAGAGGTAAGAGGGTTCAAAATTGAATAATCTTACCTAGTTTAAACAAAAAAATCACAAAACATAAATATAGACTATCCAGGAAAAAAACGAACGAAATAAAGCCATGGAGGCTTACTTGAGTGTTGCGAGTTGAGATGATAGACCCAAGGAGAGTAAAGATGATAAATTATGATGGAAAACCGAGTTTAACGCAATGAGATCGATGAGTCGATTAGGGTTTACCACGTGAGAGAGACGAGCCGCCGGACTGTCGATCGAAAAATGGTAAATGACAATCAATGGGGCTTGTTAATTTTTTAAATGTTTTATAATGTTGGTTATTTAATAACCGATGTTATAAACTGTTTTTTACATTTATAACGTCAGTTATTATAATAACCGACGTTATAAATGTATCAGATACAGATTTTTTTACGTCGGTTATTTTATAACCGATGTAAAAAAATCTGCGTGTGGGTTTTTTACGTTGGTTATAGAATAACCGACGTAAAAAATACATCATAAATCATAGTTTTTTACGTCGGTTATAAAATAACCGACGTAAAAAATTATGCGGGTTGTTTTGTTACGTCGGTTATCAAATAAACGATGTCAAAAAGGCCTCAAAAGCTGCTTTTTTTACGTCAGTTATTTTATGACCGATGTAAAAAATCATAGATATCTTGTTTTTTATGTTGGTTATCAAATAAACGACGTAAAAAACACCGCGCTTTGGTTTTTTACGTCGGTTAATTTATAACCGACATAAAAAACGAACGCGCGCGATTTGTAACATCGGTTATTAAAATAACCGACATTAAAAGTTTACTCACTGCATTATTTACATCGGTTATAAAATAAACAACGTAAAAAACCATGTTTCACAGATTATCACGTCGGTTATATATAACCGACGTAAAAAATGGTGACGTAAATAACATTTTCCACACTAGTGATGCCTTCGAATGTTATACCCTTCTTATGGTAAACACCATATTTCAAACATAATGGTGGTCTCAGATTTCTCATATGATGCACCATTTTGGAGTTATTCAATTATTTTGAATAAATTTCACAAACTTAATATAATATAATTAATATTTTTATTCAGACTTTGCCGAGTCTTTGTGAGTTTCGAAATCTCACGCTAACTCAACATCGAACTCCAAAAATATTTAATTTTACATTTCAAGATGTTTACTAGAATTTAAGTCTTTAACAAATTTATCAAAATTTCATTGATAAATCATTTTTCCCACTTAAGATATTAATAATTTAACATAAGAGGGTTTAGGAATACCTAAAATAGTAACAGGATGTTACAACCTCCCCACCATAGAAACTTTATGTCCCTAGAAAACCTACAAAGAAGCCTCCACATCAAAAAGATGAGGTCACCGCTCTCTCATCAGTTCCTTCCTCTCCCACATCTCATGAGAATCAGAACCATGCTGTCATAACACACGGGCTATAAGTATCATCCTACCATAAAGTATCTTGGTCTTAGAATCAACAACCTTGACTGGACATTTAGTCACAGATAAATTTGGTTCCACTTCAAGATCTCACCAACTCCGAACATGAGATGGGTCAAATAAATATTTTTAAATCTAAGATACAATTGAAATATATTATGTATTGACATTAACTGTGGTGGTAGTGACAAATGATATGAAACTTTCCTCACATGCTCAACAACCTCAAGAGAACCCACAAAATGAAGGGAAAACTTCCCTTGCCTCCCAAGCCATCGATGACCCAACTGGGGTGAAACTTTAAAGAATATCTGGTCACCAACTGAAAACTCCAAAGGTCTACAATGAAGATCTACATAAGACTTGTACTGGCTCTGTGCTGTCAACATTATTTGAAGAATCAACTGAATCTTAGTTGTCATCTCTTGAACCAAACTCGATCCAACCAAGAAACTTTCACCAATCTTCGACCAACATAATGGAGATTTACAAGGACCGCCATACAAGGCCTCAAAGAATCCATTATAATCGTAGGATAGTAACTATTATAAGAAAACTCAACTAGCCCTAAGTGATCATCCCAATCCCCACCAATTAGAGAACACATGCACAAATCATATACTCAATAAGATCGTCCAACTGGGACTTAAACTCTTTCAATTCAGCTGGTGCCATACGGTAAGAGGGAATTGAAACTAGTCGAGTACTGAGCATCAAGTCAATGGAAACTCAACCTTTCTTACTAGCGGTAAAATAGAAAATTCAAAAGGAAATACAACAGGAACTTGTTGATAACTGGAGGGAGATCACCACTCATTGAATCTCGCTTTGGATCAAAAGAAAACCATGATATCACTTTCCCCAACTCTGGATAAGAAGGTCCAGCTTTGCTCGACCTTGGGTCCCCACTACTACAAATATGACCTTTATCAGTGCTAGAAAAGTGCATTTACAGCGCTAAAAAAATGATAATAATCGAGGTGAAGATAAAGGGGAGAGGGGGTCCCCTTTAACAGTGCTAAAAAAGTGCTGATAAAGACCCCTTTTATCAGCTCTAAAAAAAGCACTGATAAATGGGTCCTTTATCAATGATTTTTAGCACTATTAAAGGACCCCTTTATTAGTTCTTTTTAAAAGTACTGATAAAAGTTAAAAAAACATAAAAAAAATAAAAAAAATAATGCATATCGGGGAGGGGATTCAACAACACTTGAAGCCCCTTTTAATAGTTCCCCCACCCCCAGCCTGCACACCCCTGCCACCCCCAGCCAGCCCACATGCCCCAGCCCCCACCCCACCCCCTTTAATAGTTCTAGCAGCAATTCCACCCACGCGCGTGACCTATCTCCCCCTGTATTTGAACCCAAGACCTCTTGTCTGGGCGCCTAAGCCTGTACCACTCCACCATATTGCTTTGATCTCCATTTAATAATATACCTATTTATTTATATATATATTGAGTTATATTTACTCATATATTAATATATATTTATATTAACACATATATATATATATATATATTTATATTAATATATATATATTCATATATTAATATATATATATATACATATATAGTGATATTTATATATTTTTATATTTATTTGTATATTAATATATATTTATATATATTTATTTATATATATATTTATATTTTTTATCTGTATATTTATTTATATATTAATATATATTTATAAGATTAGTTTTAAATATATTTATAAAATATGATTTTGTGTGTGTTTAAAAATAAATAAATACATATATACAACACACACACACATTTATTTTATGTGTATTTATAAGTATAATTATACACATTTATATATATTTACAAATATTATATATTAATATATATATACACATGTTTATAATATATAGATAATATATATCAGTTTGTCAATACAGACACACACAAATACACACACACACACAAACATCATATAGGTATATAAATATTAATATATTTTTATTTTAAAAAAATGTATATTAGTTTTTTATTTAGATAAGACTTATATATTGAGAAATATACTTTATATGTAAATATGTTTAATTATCTATTTATAAAATTAAAATTTTATGTGTGGATATATAAAAAATATGTATATATTGTTATATAATTGATTATAAATAGCATTACATTGTGAAAAATGATAAAATTTCAAAGCCATAATATCAATATAAATGTAACCCCTCAGAAAAAATTCAGTCCTCAGTGAAAAAGGTCAAAAAGACCCCCTGAAACAAGGCTGAAATTCCATTGAATGTTAAAACATTTGGGTATTCAGACTAAAAACTCAGTTTTGGAGGCATTTTGGGCCTTTTTTGGCCTTAAAAAATGTGAAAAAAGGTTCCCTTAGGTCACTATCACTTAAAAATTGTCACAGGATTCGATTTGATATGCTATAGAGCTCAAACGGACACCTGAATCAAAAATTATGGTCATTTGAAGTTTGAGTTACGTTTTCAACTTATTTTAGATCTTTTATCAATTTTTTGATTTTTTGTGTCTTCCAATTGTTATTAAATTATTATTAGTCCATGATAATTAGAAAATTATCAATTAATAATTTTTTAGGATATTTTATAAGACATTTTCACTACATATCGTATATATTAAGTGGACATGATTATCTATACTTATCTAAAACATATTTAAAAAATATATATTATATTTATTTCAATATAAATATACTTATATATTTATATATCAATATATTATTTTTTATGAAATATATATATATTTGAAATATACCCTTTATCAGTGCTAGGAAAAAAAGCACTCATAAAGCCCCCTTTTATTAGTGCTACTAAAAAGAGCACTGATAAAGGGCCACTTTTAACAACACTTTTTAGTACTGTTAAAAGTACCCTTTATCAGCCCTTTTTTTAGCACTGATAAAGGGCCACTTTTAACAACACTTTTTTTAGCACCGTTAAAAGTACCCTTTATCAGCCTTTTTTTAGCGCTGATAAAGGCACCCCCTTTATCAGTTCTTTTTTTAGTGCTATTAAAGGGTGGCGCTGTGGAAACCCAGTTTTTTGGTAGTGCCCATTCTCCTTGAAAGAAAGGAGGCACACCACTGGGTGTAGTATGGTAGACCTATCGAAGATAAAAATCAATCCATTCTTTATTGGCAATGAGCCAATCCATTCCAAACATGACGTCAAGAGATTTCATGTCGAGTACCAGAAAACTCCAAGAAAACTCGACATATAATAGAGAGAAGATAAAAATGAGACTATAGAGACCCTGATCTCTCTTTGTACCAAGGGGTGTAGTAATATACATTGAAAAAGATAGTTGTTCCATATAAATATAAAGAAGAATAACGATACGGGTTGAAATAAATGAGTGATACACACCAATGTCAAATAGAGAAGTCACTAATGATGAATCTATAAAAATGGAACCTCTCATGGTCGTTGGACCATATCAACATCCTCTAGAGACTCTTCCACTACATGAAGAAGATTTGTTCTGAATACCAGTGGCTGTAACCCTTTTGTACATGAAGCATTTGATTTCCCTATAGTTTTAGGAGGAGGTGATGGTTCTGTTCTACTATATGGAATGGAAATGTTGTGGCAAAACTTCTGAAAGTTCCCTAACATCCAAAAGAGCTACAGTTCTTGGGAGCCTCAGTGAAAACCCTCTTGGAATGTCCTAGTTTTCCACATTGATAGCAAATCAAAGAACTTCCTCCTGGAATTGTAGGAGTTCAAGAATAACATTGCCTTCAAGAATTGTTGTGAGAATCATCACACTTCCATTTTCCCTTAAAGGAACTCATTATGACACTAATGGGAGAAGAAGGAAATCCCATCAACCTTGACTTCCCAACTAGGTCCATATCAACCATCATCACCCTATCCAGCACATTCATATAAGTGGGAATATTTAGCAAGAAAACCTAAGAATATATATCTGATTGAAGCCCTAATGCTAATGGTCGAGCCTTCGTCCTCTCATTAGACACAATCTTAGGTGAAAACTATACCAACTCAGTAAAGAGATTTAAATATTCAGTCATGGTTCTTTCAGCCTTCTCAAGCTTAAAAAACTCCACAGCCTTAGAAAACACCATTGACTCTGGGTATAAATGATCAATGAAAATAACCTTGAAGTATTTCCATGCTAAGCCTTCATGTTTCTTCACCTTCACCATCGTGTCCCACCATCTCCTGTTTGGTTCATCTAGCACGAAGGTGACACACTTTACTTTGATCTCGTCTGGGGTCTCCAAGAACTCAGACAAATATTCTATCCTGCCCAATCATTCCTATTCATGTTGAGGATTAGTAGAGCCTTTGAAAAATAGTGGTTTCTAGTGAAGTAACTCTTGAGAATGATTTCAAAGAACATCCCCTTGAAGTTCCATAGCTAGAGCCTGAACAGGGGATGAAGGTGGTGCCCTCCCCAAAGCTTGGATAGTATTCATGATCACCTCAACCAGATTTGGATCCAAAATAGGATTTACTTTCTAGGGTTCAGTAGCAGCCACTTCTTGGGTTTGATTCATACGTCTTCTATGATCCATGATACTACATAACATTAGAAGATAATAAATAATACATTAGGTAAAGCTCAAACAGAGCAATAAGAGAAACATAATCCCAACAAATAGAACAAAAATATTTGGATTTCACCCTATCCAAATCAAAGTAGGAAAAAACTAGAACTAGTACACAAGACATATTTCCCTAACTACCCCTGGTGAATTAAGGTTCATTATGATGTGATCTGGCCATGATCTCAATCCCAACTACCTCTTAAGTCCCGACAAGAATACTCAAATGCATACTATCATCAAGGCAAGATGCTTAACCTCCCTTTAATACCATTTTGTCATGAAATATCCCAGGAACCTTGGTAACCCAATAACTAATCCAACCTTGACATAGCCTGAAGGGCGTTCATGATCCCCACTGTTTGACGACTAGCACCTAACATCATACAACATGCAAGTAGGAAATATTTTTCCACTAATAATACAGAAGTAAAAGAATCAAGACAATATGCACATAGAAAGAAAACTCCACTAGGAGTAAAGTACCAAAATACAATAATGCATAAACAAGGATAAATGACTACAATCCAAGTACTAAAATAAGGAAATGCAACTCAGGTCCTTAATAACACAACTCACCAAGAGCACGATTCAATAGATGGATCCACCTCAAAGTGATCCTTTCCATTTGCTCGAACATGGAAGACGATAATCTATAAACACATGAAGGTACAAGTAGGGTGTGAGTTAAAAATACCGATAGGGTCTCACCACATATTCTATAACTGATGCCAATAATTGATTAACTAAAGGAATTATTTCAGTTTTAAAGTAAATTGGTTTGAAATTTCAAAGCATGTTTAAACAATCATGTTATACAATTCAAATGATGGAAAAATACTTTAAGAAAATTATTTAAAAATTATGTAATATTTATAAAAAAATGTATTAAATAAAAATAGTTACATAAAATAGTTTATGTAAATTTAACAGGCATGTAAATTAGTTCAAAATAATTATCATATATTTATATCAAAAATATAAATAAAAAGCGAGAAAAATGGTCATCTTCCAAATAAGTACGATAGTATTTATGGCTATAGGACTCCACACTCTCTAAGTGATCACGTCAATATGTCTACACATACGTCCTCTAGACACTAGTCATATAGGACTCGTCACCATCTCCTAAGGGACATGACATGCTACATGTATGTTTTAGAAGGTTGTAATAGTGTAGAGTGTGTCCAAATAACTCACCAACTACCTAAGGATTGAATGTTCTCTTACACAATCAATGATGGAAAATTTATTTTAAGACTTTTTAAAATAAAATTAATCCAATTATTCAATTTCAATGTCAATTTTCTATTTAAAACCAAAACAGGTTTTAACCAACAACACGAATCTTTATAAGATAAAACCATTTAGTTTCTATGAAATCATTTTAATCTATTTTCATAAGTTTTAAATCCTTTAAAAACTAAATTACATCATACCATAATTCATTTCCATAATTAAATTAAATTTTTTAATTGAAATCAATTCCATCAAATCCATAATTTAAATTCAACAATTTAAATTAACCAATTTCCACAAGCACACCCCAATTCGATGGAATTGGGGGTTTCCCCATTTTTCATGAAAAAACCATTTCCAATCTCCCAATTAAATGTAATTGGGTTTTATTAAATCAATTGAAAGAGAGTATAAACAATTGAAATTAATTTAACAATTGAAATAAATTATGAAATTCAAGGTTAATCAATTTGGTTAATTGAGATAGAACCACCTACCTCAAGGTCATCGATGTCAGCGGTAAAGATAAACCACCCCATGTTGTTCAATACACCTCCTCGTGGTCTTATTATCTTAAGAATCAACACACCAGTGGTTGGCATTTGTCAAGGGTTCCTAGAACCAAAACATCTATTTTATTTCACAAGGAAATAAAATATTACACGTGATTACATTTTAAATTTCTTGGATAATATATTGATTATCATTTTATGTTAATTCATGAAATCACAAGAAATATCCATAAGAATAATCATAAAACTCATTCAATAATTATATCCCTAAAATAATTTGATAACAGAGGTGGTATTCTGCATAATTATTATTTTTTAATATATATATTTATGTATATATATATATATATATATATCAAAATATCCTTTGATAATGTAATTATATTTAATAAAACTTTGCATTTATTTAGTGATTATTTATTCAACAGCTACAATATTGTAATTTTACAAAAATTATTGAATGATATTTTTTTAAATATTACCCAAAATAATTCAATGTTTTATCCATTAATAAATCTGATAAATTATCTTTCGTTAAATAATTGAAATTATCATTTAATAATTATAATAATTATCCTTTGATAAAACACATAATTATCCCATGAAAATTGTATAATTATTATCTAATACTTTCTTTTAAAAATTATCCATTTATAATTAATAGAATTATTTTTTTATAATTTAGAGTTTTTATTAATTTTCAATTAGAATGGATTTATTTTATTTTCAGAATTAAAGAATAAGAAATGAAAAAAATAATAATAAAAATAAATAAGCCAAGAGTGTAACCTCGGTATCACGTAATAGAGAGGAAACGGGGAAGTCATGGTTGTGCCTGAAACTAAGTAAGAAACCCAGATTTGGTCAATGGAGTTCCATTAAACGAATGTAGAGGATTTTCATGATCGTCCTGACTCATTTGAATCAACCAACATCAAAGATCAAGGTGTTCAGAAATTTTAAGAACCCTAAAAATGCAGCACACCTCAACCCATTTTAAAATGCATATTTTGATCAATATTTCACCTGATAATTGATGGCAGAGTCATTAGTTTTGACTCATTATTGATTTACTAACTGAAACAGAACAAAACCATTGAAATTTGAAGGTTTTGGATCGATCCATCAACAACAATGGAGTTTTTTTCATATATTAGAGAATAAGTGTAATTTATAATAAATAAATTATTTTTTTAATTAATAGAAATTAATTATTCCACATTAAAAAAATAAATAACGTCAAATTCTCATTTAGAATAAAAGTTATGTTCCATATAAGATAAAAACCATATTCCAAACCCAACGATGGTCTCAGATTTCTAAAAAATAAACCATTTGAGATATATTAATGATTTAATATTTAAAAAACATAATAAATAATTAATTAAAATGAAAATGGTTATTTTTGTGAGCGAGGCATCCAAATGCCCAAAACTTACAAATGTTATACTTTATATAGGGTAAAACCCTCATTTCAGACCCATCAGTAGTCTCAGATTTCTCATACGATGCACCATTTGAGAGATATTTAATTATTTTTAATAAAATAATATATTAAATATTAGTTAATAACTTTGTCTCATGAGCGAGACATCCAAATGTATGATTCCTTCTAATGTTATTCCATTACTAAGGTAAAAACCATATTTTAGACATAATAGTGGTCTTATATTTTTCATACAACACACCATTTTGGAGTTATTAAATTATTTTTAATAAATTTCACACACTTAATATAATATAATTAATATTTTTATTCAGTCTTCACTAAGTATTTTTAGGTCTCAGAATCTCACACTAACTCAACGTCAAAATCCAAAAATATTTAATTGAATATTCCAAGATGTTAATTGGAATTTAAGGTCTTTAACACATTTATCAAAATTTCACTGATAAATCATTTTTCCCACTTAAAATATTAATAATTTAATACAAGAGAGTTTAGGAATACCTGAAATAGTAATGGGATGTTACATTTTCTATATAAACTCACCAAAAATACCATTACTCTTCACTAAAACTCCATTAAGAATGACATTACTCTTACCTTACCTCTCCAGATCCCTCTTAAGGTGCCCCCAAGCTCATAAGAAGCTCCTACCAAGCTTTTATAAGTGTCTTCTGAATGCAAGGGATCCTCTCATTCTCCTATTTATTCAAGAAAATTCTTTATAATATGCCTTTTTAATTATAATTATTCACATTAGAATATTTTTTTACTCATCCCTATCACTATACTTATGATTTACAAGTGATTAGATATCCATTTCACTCTCATTAAACCCTTTCAATAATCATCATGTACCCATGTTATGCTGCTGAAATCATCCTATGATTTTTCAGGCCAAATTTTTTTAGTGAATACTCATCCCCATTTACACTTAAGGGTATTCACCTAGATGTACCTAACCTTAATTTTATTGGGTAATTCCATGTATGTACACCATATTCCTTAATCATAGGTTTAAATGGGATAAATAACATTCTTATATTTTATAATCTATGTGGCACACAAATATATGTACATTATATGAATGTGATAGGTGGGATTAGAATTATATATCCCTCCAATGAATTGGGTAATGTTTTTATCACATGGGATTCCATGTATGATGTAAGGGAGTTTATCCTATGAACACTATGTTATGTTGTCTTGGTGTTTAGTCTTAACTTATGTTTATGATGTAATGTTTTATGTTGCTGCCACATTACTATATTGCCTTTATGCCATATTGTTATACGATGACTCATTATTCAATATTATGATTCTCACCGCTATTATGTTACCTTGATATACCTCTTGGATCCCATGTATTTATTTACCTTATTCTATACTTTGTTTATTCCCTTACTAGGATTTATAGCTCACCCCTTTCTATTATACATCCCCAGGTTATCCCATACAGTTTTAGAAGAATGATGGAATTTTAGGAGCATGTTAAATAAGTTTTCAGTAATATTATTTTATTCCTGGTGTAGGTTATTATTCTATGTACATAAGTTACCAAAGCCACTTGGCTTCATAGTATTTTGGGATTTTATTATATGTAATTTTATGTAATAAATCATGAATTAAGGTGTAATAAAATATGGATTTTCAAACTAATCCCTTCCATATTTACGTAATCATATCCTCATGTCACACTATAAGCATAACCACATAACCAAATCTATATAGAACATCACCAAAACAACAAACCACACACTCAAAATCACATAATACATCATCACATTATGAAAAAGACGTAACATGAAGGGAATTAATCCCATGAACTTCTCCCCTTCAACATCCCCACTATATATCCTCATCATTTTCACATTAATCCATATCTCCACATAATTTTCTCAACCACACATCATCACTGCATTTCCAAACACCATAGATTTATTCCATTACACAAAAAATACTATGTCTATAAGAGAGGGATAAGAAGGTGTAATAGTCGGTCATTTGTATCCCTCATATCCTAGACATTGGATATATACCCAAAACCCAAAACCACATTTGGAAATTATTCATATTACCTAACTCGAGTTGTTTTTCATAAAAAACAACATAAACTACAATGAATATAAAATAAAACACTAGCCTATCCTAAGGGTTTACTACTCAATATAACACCTCTAAAACCATAATTATCACCTTATCATTACCACCTCACATAAAAAATTGGTTCCACATTTAGAAAGAAACCATCTATACTTATCCCACATAAAAATTTCCCCCCACTCTCTCTTGATACCTGTAACACCTGAGAAACACAAATTAGAGGATTAAGGAGTACTTGAGACTCTACATTTAACTCTTATATCCTCACAAATATTCTCTTAGAAACTTATAACCCATAAATATTACATCAGTCATCCACTATTCCAATGCATCAACCACTATCAACAATCCTTTAAAAGGGAGAATAAGTTAAAGAATAAATAAACAAGATAAAAGTACATTTAGACCATGAAAAATCAATATAACGAGAATAAGAACTCAAATATCTACAAAAATAAATAAAAAATCACCAAAGTATGGATCTATATCATCTAGGGTTTCATGGGAAATGAAAGGATCAAATGATAGATATGTGGTATCATTAAATTTATATTTAGTTGAAAACATACCAAACCACAACACGGTGACCTAAATCATGTTGTGGTTTGGATTAGTCAAATAGGATCCAAAAACTATAATGACATAACAACTAGATTTTGAAAAATATCACTGGTTATTTTTTTTTCAAAAATATTAGTGTAACCAAAACCATGGGATAGTCTAAAAACCATTTTATATTTTCCTTGGACCCTTTTAAAACTATGAGGTAGAAGTGACGACCCTTCTTTAAACCACACCATTTTATGCAAACCATAATGAAAAACTATGATGAAATGATATCCATGTTTGAAATAGTATCTCCAAAAAATATACTTCCAAACCAAAACATGTAAAATCTTCATTTTATATAAATAAAAATGTAGTTATAAAAAATTTGATGGTGTTTTATTCCTCATGGTAACTAAAAGATCCTGAACACTTTTCCTATAAACCATGACCTCTACACCGTGATAAATCAAAAACCTAAATGAAAAATTAAAATCCATGATATAATAGGACTAAAATATGACATGATATATATTAGAATCAAAATTTTATCTCTTATAATACAATAAACCTCTAAAAAAACCTTCCCTCTTCAAACACCTCAAATTCACAGTTTATGTATCATTATATTTTGGTCCTATATATTAGTGACCTCTCAAAAATTTATCAACCTCAAGAATAAAACAAACTAGAAAGAAAATATAAAAACTTAAAAATTTAACTACCTATTAAACATGAATATTGCTATTGAAAATGATAAATGTGACCAACTGACTAAAAGAAAAGAGAAAGAGTAAGAAAATGAAATTTTACTCATTACCAAATCCAAATTCAAAGATAAAGATTAAGTTTAAAATCACTAGAGGTAATAAACTCACATCTAAGAAATTATATCCCATGTACATTCCTATAATCCATAAGGCCTCCATAATATGTACACTACATGAATGACATCATCGTAACACTATCTCCTAGTAATTATGAACCTCTAGAGGACATTCCATAAATTTTGTATCCTTTTCATTGTCTAAATCAACTCAATAAATGATATGGGATCTATCATGAAATATCTATGAGTACGTGATATATGAAGAATACTATGATCCCATTCCATATGAGGTGGAAGCACCAATTTGTGTGTAACCTCACAAATCTATTCCAATAACTTGAATGATCCAATAAATCATGGAGAAAGCTTACTAGTCTTTCCAAACATGTGATAACCATGATAATTAGAAACCTTCATAAACAAATGATTTCTAGCCTGAAACACCAAAGATGTTGTAATATCCAATGATTTTAAAAAATAACTACTATGTTCAATAGTCTACAAGATATGCAACACCGATCTTAAATAAACAACGAATTATTATTATTTAAATGTGACTGTTATAACCTAGCCATTAAATTGACAGGAATGAATAATATTAATAGTATTATGTAATATATACAATGGTCCTACTAAATTATATTTTATTAATTAATTATTTTTAAATAGACACTCAATTTTTAGTAGGCATTTTATTCTTTAAAAATACGTTTTCTTAAAAAATGAGTTTTCCTACTTTTTATGAGGGAATATTATAATTAATTTTTATAAATTTTAGAAAATTTATTTGAAAAAATGAATTTAATGTTTGAATTCATAATGTCAAAATTATATTAGGATGAATTTTTGATAATTTTTGGAAATGATTTATTTTTTATTAAATAGTGAAAAATACTGATTATTATTGAAAATTGTATTTTATTTTAATTTATTTATAAATTAAAATAATATTTTGTATTATTTTTAAAATTAATTTTTTTTCCTTTTTATTTATAATCATCCAATTATGGTTTTGAAAATTAATTTTATTCTTGAATTTTGTTTAAAAACATTTTATATTTAAAAATGATATTTTTCTAAAAAACCATTTTTCTTTGCATTTTGTGGATTTAATTTTAAATTAAATTATGCCACTTATATGTTTTGAATTTAGAAAAATGGATACCATATTTGGAATTAGTGGACCCGATTTGGTAAATAGGAACCATTTTATTTTTTGTCAATATGAATAGAAACCTTGTTAATTTTTGTTACCATGGTAAAAGGTAAAACTTGTAATTAAAGTTAAAAATAAAATGACAAGGACTGTTTAAAGAAAAGTAAAAAATGTCACACTATTATTTTTATTAATTATAATATTTTTAACATAGATATTTCCATAGTATATGTTCAGTTATAAGTAGTATTTTGAAATCTATAATATTTATATTAATTATGGTAATTCATTTTTAAATTTTTAGTGAGTAAATAATTAAATTAAATGTTTACTCAATACTGGAAAATTAATTATTCAATTAATGGAAAATTAAAATAAATGGCAATAAAAATATTAAAAGTAATATGATTTGAGTTAAATAGTGTGATCCATGAGTTTTATATATTAACATGAAATTTAGGGATGTATTAAAATATTTTTTTTCCAAAATTTATATTCTGTCTTGATGTTATTAAAATGAAAGTAATGAATAGTTCTAAAAATTGAAATTAATGATATTTTATTATAAATAATATTTTATTAAATGATATAAAATTCCTAAAAATATTATATTTAGAAAAATGAATAGGATATAGTATATAATATCAACCATGGACCATTTATGGGCCACTTTTCCATTTATAGTGACTATATTAACCCTCAAAGAGTAAAAATCATTGTTGTCACATTTAGTGAGAAAATGGTTAATGAAGGGTTAAAACAAAAAGATAAGGATAAAAATGTGATAAAAACATCTATAATTTTTATTAGATGAGATTATTTAGACCCGTAATCATATTATATTGGAAATAAATTAGTTTGGAGCTATTTAGAATTGAAAATTAATTTATATTAATTTAATATTTTCTTAAATTCCAAGAGTTCCCCTCCCCACTCTTATAAAAGGTCACCTCTTATTCCCTTTACTTCACTCTTAAAAACCCATTTGGATCGGACAATATCTAACCAAATTTATTCCTAGAATCTATTACCTCATTTTATATTCATTTTTAGGCATAACACCAACCTTAGTGGTCTTAAGGTGTTAATAAAAGATGATTTTCCGAAGAAGATGTATCATTTTTAATCGAGTGTTTCTGTTTTATTTCCTCTTCCATACCCTTAAAATATTATTCAACCATGTTAAAATAACAACACAAATATCTTCCATATGCTGAGATGTTATTGTGTTAATATAATAACCTATATTAATCTCCAGTATCTATCAAATGGGAAAGGAATTCATCGTTTGTGTATACGGTGGATTACTGCCTCACAAAACGATGTAATTTATTTTCCATCATAGTCTATGGTGGATGAATATAATAATGTAATTAATGTTTATATATGATATTCATGTCATTTTTATTATTATAAAATGATAATATATCATTTAATTTCATACCATTCCATTCATTGAAATATCATAATGTCATTCATGCATACGTGTGGACCACCACCACCACGAAGCGATGTGATTCATTTTTCATTACCAAGTCACATTGATGATATATATATGGATATTTAAATAAGTAATATTTTAATTATGATATTATGATTATTATGGAAAGTTAAAATAATACTTACATTCTTTTCATAATGATCATTGAAAATGGAAACATTACTCATTTGTACGTATAACCTACCGACTCCATGATTGTAACACACTTAATTTTTCATAACTATATTTTATGGTTGGATTAAAAATAACAATTAAGGTATAAAAATGATAATTATATATTGATTATTATTTAGGATATTTTGGAATACTAACCACCTTTACCATAATCAACTTACCAAATCCATTTCCGACTTATGAAATAAATATCGTTAAAACATCCAATATGAATTTAATTAATTAAATAATTAAATATAGCATGGTAAGAGATAAAATAAAAGGGATAATAACCTTTAAAAATGTTTTTAAGCATGTAAATAATTAACCTATGTTTATTATGTAGTAATATAAAGAACATACATGATGATTAAGACTCATGGTAAAAGACTTTCTTTTAAAAATCATCTTTAAACTTTTTTACAAAAGTCAAAAGGAATGCATTTTTTAAATCTACAAGATAAATAAAATTCCCACCATTATGATGACACAATAATTTTAAGTTTCCTTTAAAATTTTCCACATTTTTTTCAAATAAAACAGTTTCTTCATTATGTGTGTAGCATTTAGATGTTAATAAATGATTTTCTTTGATATTCTTTTAATGGTTTTCAAAATGAATGTTTTTACAGAATGTTTGAATTTATTTACAAAAAAGATAAAAAGGAATGATATAATTTAATGTATATGGAGAAAATGCCTGTTATCTCTTCAATAACCATTATTTTAAGTTTGGATTCCTCTACAAGCTTTCATATTTTCTTCAAATAAAAACCCTGTTTCCCCTTTTAAGGGTATTTTGGTATTGAAAATGGGTTTTTAAGAAGAAATGGTATTTTGATATTTGAAATGTTTTTACATGGGTTTAAAAGAGTTTTTCATGGGTTCTATTCATGATATGGTCCTTGAACATAGTTTACGGAGGGTTGAGCCCCATTATAGCTCTCAAGTGATCCCGATACAGCTTATATGACGGGTTGAGGTCCATTATAGAAAAAAAGTAAGCTCGATATAGCTTATACGATAGGTTAATACAAATAGTGTTGGGTGATCCCATTATATATTATATGATAGGTGAAACTAGATAGTTCTCTAATGAATTGGGTAATGATTATGTTCTCCGGAGAAATATATTATAAGTCAGTCGTATAGTGATTCCAATTATAATGGTTTTGAAAGGGTTTTAAGATGATGATATCCGAAGGAATCTACATGACTTTTCTATGCATTATAATGAGTTTTAATAGAAATAACTTGATTTAAAAAGGTAAGATAATTATATTTTTAAATGGAAACATGATTATGTTTTTTGGATAAAAATGTATGTTTTTAAGAAAAGTGATTTTCATGTGTTTTCATGTTATTTACTGGACTAATAGATTTCTTCTTTTTTATGTGCCTTAATAATATTTTTATACTCATCCCAAAATTTAGTTTTTTTCCATAGGTCTTAAGTATGGGAATTGTAAATAAGGAAATTAAGTTGAAATTCATGAATAGTTTTCATAAAAATAAATAATTTTTACTTTAAAAGTTTTATATTGTAAAAAATTGATATTGATCAAAAGTGTCCCCTTTGTAAAATATATTTTTTATGTAAGATTTATGACTTAATTATCTAAAACTATCAACCTAAAATATCTTTTTGAATTAATGAAAATGAAAACTAGTCTACATACACTAGATTTTGTAATGTTTAAGGTTAATTCCTTACAATTGGTATCAGAGAAATGTTTAGACAACTTTAAATATTATGATATTTTCTTAAGAGGTTATATTAAGGGTTATAGATACCATCACAAGTTTATAAATTTTAGATTTATTATATGTTAAAAGGTGTAGAAACCCCCTTTTTTAGGTTTTATGTGATGAGATTCTAAGGATATAAATTATATTTTGGGAGACGTTTTATTGGGTTGAAGTATATGTAACCCTTAGATTTAACATAAAGAATTATTACAGAAGAATGTTGTTAATTTTTATGAATATAAAAGAAAAATCTTTGAGGTTAAAACATTAATTAATATTGAATTTATTAAGCTTATTTTTAAGGTTAGAGTATTATATATTTTCTATGGGTATTGTCTTTATAAGGACTAATTTAATTTTAACATGAATTTCATGTTTTAATAATGTTCTTCTCTATAAATTAAAGATCATTTCTCATGATGGAAGGAAAATGATATAACACAACATTATTATCCCTTTAATATGATTCAATCATCACTATCATGGAAAAATCTTGTTTATATGATCTTGAAATCTTTTCGAGCATCCAAATCACATATAAGAAACTATTTCATCTATCCAACACCTTCTCATTTCTCCAAAATTTTAATGAATCATGATATATCTCTTATTTGATTTAAAAGTATCAACTCATCCCCATCATTTAATAAGATTAATAACACTGAGGACTCGACTATTTATTTTTTGGAGATATGGACTACATTCTTGAAGATAAAGGGGACATCCATAGTATAATAGAAGACCTTGATGTCTAGATTTAAGGTATGAATTATTTTCCTATGATATAACTATGAATCATGATTGAGTGATTTTAAAAATCATAAGGAAATATTTAATATAATTGAATAAGATGATAAGCCATGGTTAAGGTTTTTGATAAAGGAGTTAAATTAAGTGTTTATCAATGATATTATGATATTGAAACATTTTATAGTAGATTTTGTTTTCAAAATTTGGAAACATAAGTAAAGAAAATCGATAATTTTGTAAAGTGATATAGAAAAAGGTGATAATTTTGTAGACACTCATTTAATGACATATGATAAAGGGATAAATAATCCTTAGGGTTAATATTTTCTTGATGATAGATTAATTTATTTTTATGGAAAAAATGATCTATATAAAAAACCCTAAAGGTTAAAAAGTGATATTTTTTAGGGTGTTCATTGTATTTTTTTGGAAATATAAGTTTTATCATAGAGATAACCATGAGATTGAAAAGTGATTTTTTGATTAGGATACTATTTTTATTTTAGAAGATGTTCGCTATTTTGGGAACCTTATATGATTAAGATAAACTAAACATTATGGGATTTTAATTGAGGATTAAAGGTTAAATTATTTTTTGGAGGTACATATGATTTTAATGTGGATTTATCATGATTCAGGTTATTTATAAAGATGGTTATCATATTATAGAGATTATATGATTAGGGCATATACATTTTTGGTATGATATATTAAGATTGATTTATGTTATATTGGAAGAATACATGATCAAATCCTTCTAATAACTTGGTTTTGATATTAGTTTGAAATATTTGGATGAATTTTAATGTTATATATTTATTGAATTATCTAAGTTAATATTTGGGTGTTATTTTTGATGCCTTGTTTTTTAATGTTTTATTTCTTCATATGAAGGATTATTAATTTTGGGAATTATTCTACCATTTGTTAACCATTTTTGTTTTGGGTAATTCCTAAAGATAGGAAGATATCCTATTATCCCTTTTTAGGATTATGTTTTATATTAGAAGTTTATTCTAGTTCTTCAAGCATGAAAAATTCATATTTAATACTTATATTTTGAAGCTAAAGATGATATTGTGGAAGAAATTGATTAAAGAATGAAATTAAACTTTGTTAAGTAATAATATTTCCTTATGATTTTAGTTAATAAAGGAATTACTCATCTATAGGAAAAAGGATCTTAAAATAAAAACATTATATGTTTAATTTTCTTACTAAAAAATAATTAAGCTTTTAACCCATCACAGATTTGCGGTTTTGTAATAGTTAACTTTCTCATGACCATGTATTATCTATAAGTCCTTAGGAGTTAAGTTTTTCTACCATATCTAATTTTTCAATTACCACATATGTTCTACTACTTGGAAACCTAATTTTTTTTATTCCAGATTACATTTATACTTACCTTTCTCTTATTTCAAGAGAAAGTTTTATTAACCCTATTTACAATGTGGTATTTCAACAAAGGTATTTGGAAAATTCAAACCCTTGGATTTTGATCCCAAGTTCAAAAGTGAGATTGTGAAATTTTTAAGGGGTGGTAGAATGTAATATCCTGATATTTTAGAAAAGAAATACCATGTTTTATAGTCTACAAGATGCACAACACCGAGCTTAAACAAACAATGAATTATTATTATTATTTAAATGTGATTATTATAACCTAGCCGTTAAATTGAAGGGAATGGATATTATTAACTGAATTGTTAAATGAATATAATGGTATAAATCATTAAAATTTATTAATTAATTATTTTTAAATAAGAACTTTTTTTACTAGTCATTTTATCCTTCAAAAATATGTTTTCTTCATCAATGAGTTTTTTTGATTTTTTGAGGGAATATTATAATTAATTTTTGGAAAATTTTGAAAATTAATTTCAAAAAATGAATATCATTTTTTAAATTCACAATATCAAAGTTATCTTAGGATCTTTTTTAGAATTTTCTAAAAAGATTGATTTTCAATAAATAATGAAAAATACTGATTATTATTAAAAACTGTATTTTCTTTTAAAGTATTTATGAAGTGAAATTATATTTTGGGTTAGTTTTAAAATTTAATTTTCCCTTTTTATTTATAATTATAAAATTATAATTTCTAAAATTAATTTTATAGTTGAATTTAGTATAAAAATAATTTTATATATACAAAG
Organism: Viscum album; assembly: GCA_963277665.1. Lineage (NCBI taxonomy): Eukaryota > Viridiplantae > Streptophyta > Magnoliopsida > Santalales > Viscaceae > Viscum > Viscum album. The sequence continues at coordinate 1,082,876,955 of OY728132.1, forward strand.
GACATTTTTATGAAGAATTATTTTTCATTGTGTTTAGACGATTTAATTTTAAATTAAATTCTAACACTTCTATGTTTTTAATTTTGAAAAATGGATACTATATGTGTAATTAGTGGATTTTTTTTAAATATGTACCTTTTATTTTTGTTTAATATGAATAATAACCTTAGTAATTTTTATTACCATGGTAAAAGGTAAAGCGAGTAATTAAAGTTAAAAATAAAATGATATGGACTATAAAATTACTAAAAATCTTTACTTAATTTTATTTTATGAGTATATTTAATCTACAATAATCCAATATTTGGTTATATGACATTTTTGGCCATTTTTATGATAATATGACCCTTATAAAATTTTATTTAAAGAAAAGTAAAAAAATGTCACACTCTTATTTTTCTTAACTATAGTATTTTTAACATAGATATTTACAAAGGATATATTCAGTTATAAATATTATTTTTAAATATAAAATATTTATTTTCATCATGATATTTTTTTTTAATTTTTTAGTGATGAAATAATTATCTTAAATTCTTGCACAATGATGACACAATAATTATTCAATTAATGAAAAAAATAAAATAAATGATATGAAAAATATTAAAATTAATGTAATTTGATATAAATAATGTATTCCATGAATTTTATAGATAAAAATTATATTTTAGGGACATTTTTTTGAATATTACTTCTTTTAATGATGTTATTAAAATCTAAGTAATGAATAATTCTAAAAATTGACATTAATGATATTTTATAATAAATAATATTTTATTAAATGATATAAAATTTCTAAAAATCTTAGATTCATTAAATTGACTAGGATATAGTTGATAATATCAACCATGGTCCATTTATGGGCTGGTCTCTCATTTATAGAAACTATATTGACCCTCAAAGAGTAAAAATCCTTGTTGTTATGGTAAGTGTGAAATGGGTTAACGAAGGGTTAAAACAAAAATTTTAGGGTAGAAATGTGATAAAAAATTTTAAAATATTTATTTTATGATATTAATATAATATATCATCATTTTTTAACATAAATAAATCTGTTTTTATCCATTTTAATTGAAAATTAATTTATATTAATTTACTATTTTGAGAAATTCCAAGAGTTCCCTTCCCCTCTCTTATAAAAGGGCACCTCATCTTTCCTTTAATTCACACATAAAAACATTTTTTTGGAAAATATCTAACCAAATACCTTTTTCTAACCCCTCACATATTTATAGAGGTATTATTTTAGGTATAACACCGACCTTAGTGGTCTTAAGGTGCTAAACAAAGTAGGTTTTCCTAAGAAGAGGTATCATTTTTAATCGAGCATTTCTGTTTTATTTCTTTTTCCACCTACTTTGAATATTATTAAACCATGATAAAATAATAAAAAAAATGTATCTTACATATACATATATGTTATTATTTTAATATCATAACCCATATCCATCTCCAACATCCAAAAAATGGGAAAGAAATTCATTGTTCATGTGTACAACGGACTACCGCCCCACGAACTGATGTAATTCATTTTCCACCACCGTCTCTCATGGATAGATTATAATGATGGAATTTATGTTTATATATATGATATTAATAAAATATTTATATTTATAAAAATATAATATATCATTTAGTTTCTTAACTGCCATTCACTAAAATATGATAACGTCGTCTGTGCATACATATGGACTACCATCTCTATTAAGCAATGTGATTCGTTTTTCATAACCACATTACATGGATGAAATATATAAGTATATTTAAATAATTAATATGATATTTATGATACTATTATCATTCTATAATGATAAAATAATACTTACCTTCTTTCCATAATAATCGTTTAAAATGGAAACCAATGTACATATCCAATGACCCAAGAGCCTTAGATTTTTTTATTTTAAATAAAACCCCCTTTTAAGGGAAAAAGGGGAACCCAGAAGACTTCATGAACATAAAACATACTTGAACCGAATATGAGAAAATAAACCCAGACTAGAAACTTGAAGTAGCCCCTCCCCATCAATTAGAACGTGACAAATCTCTCCACCAATGCAGGATTGTACAACTAGCAAGTGTCCTGTGTCAAAGCACATGCCCGATCCGATGGATGAAACCATACCCCCTCAAACATCCATGTTCATAAAGTCTGTATAGGTGAACCGAATACTCTGAATCCTCCATTGGTCCTGTCCTAGTGGTCAAGTATGGCTGTATTTTCAAATCTCGAGTCCCGAAAACGTAAACGAATCAATTTTCTGCACATCATCATAAAAAAAAGTGAAGACCATAATGTTGAGGTCAAAGCCAAAAAAGACCTACCACACGAGACAAATCTGACACCACATGAAATAACACGAAGAGGAGGACAAACCAAGGAACTAGAGTCCGGGTCTTCGTCACCCAGGACTGGAAGACCCAAAAGCACATCCATGGTGCATCTCTGTTGAGGGGATCCAAGTCGATCTGAACGAGCAGCGCCTCTTTGGGCATGAAGATGTTCCGCTCAAACTATAGAAGAACCCTCATCAGATTTTGGATAAAACAAACCATGAGAGATAGAGGGACCATTTAGGAGGATTGCTTCGGTGATAATGATGTCGCAAGAACCTATCTGCGCAACCAGCAACCAAAAACTCCATCAAACCACATAATCCTTTATTCTACAAAACCATAGAAAACCAAGATCAAGAACCTCCCCCCTATAAGATATCTGAAGCCAATGCCACACCACCCTGGGAAGATTCCTCACTGGATTTGTCATTGTTCCACTCTAGCTCTGAAGTCCGAAGCTAAAACTGGAACCGATGCCAGAAATCAGAAGCACTCCCAATCCATCACCACGCCAGTCAATACAGGATCTGCCGCTAAGCCTGTAGCATGATGGACCTAGAACCAAGATGAGATCACACTGGATCTGAACTAATCCAAGGATGATACTCCAAAGATGAGACTGCAGACATTCCAGAGTCCGTTGCCAAGCCAAAACCCACTGGATCTGGAGCCGAGCCGAGGTCGAGAAGCCACAGCTGAGCCGAGATCTACATTGATCCAGGAGTAGCAACGAAAATGGGATAGTCACCACCGATCAACACGCCAGAGGATGGGAGGAGAAAGGATTGAGGGAAACCCTAGACATAGATAGGAGAGGGTACATCATTGCTTTGAGGCTCCCACCCCTAAAATTTCATTCCCCCATTTAAAAATGGAAACGTTACTCATGCATATGTATGAGCTACAATCTCTATGATTATAACATAGTTCATTTTTCATAACCATATTTAATGGTTTGATTTAAATGTATAATTTATGTATAAAAATGATAAATATTTCATTATTATTATTCTCAATATGATTGAATACTGGCCTATTTTCCTATACTCAACTTACCAAATCCATTTTGGACTTATGAAACGAATATCATCAAAACATCCAATATGAATTCAATTAATTAAATAATAAAATATAGTGTGGTATGAGATATAATAAAATTAATATTAATATTTAAAACAATTATTAATAAAGTAAATAATTAGCCTAAATTTATTATTCATAAAGATAAAGAATGTATATGATGAGTCAGACTCAAGGTAAGGGACTATATTTTAAAAAATCCTCTTTTAAAGTTTCTCTTTAAAATCTTTTTACAAAAGTCAAAAGGAATATTTTTTATATATATGGAATAATTTTAATTTATTTTCATCATGAAGCCTCAATAATTTTATTTTTCCTTTATATATTTCTATATTTATTTTCAAAGAAAATAGTTTCTTCATTATGTGTTCAGTTTTTAGATTTTAATAAATGATTTTATTTGACTTTCTTTCAAAGGTTTTCAAAAAAAATCTTTTTATGGAATATTTTAATTTCTTTACAAAAAGAAAAAAATGTTAGTTTTTAACATATATGGTGAAAATTACTTTTCTCATTTCTATAACTATTATTTTATGTTTGGATTACTCTACAAGATTTCATGTTTTCTTTAAAGAAAAACCCTTTTTCCCTTTTTCTGGGTATTTTGATATTGAAAATATGTTTTTAAGAAAAAAGTGTATTTTGATATCCAAAATGTTTTTTTTACAGTTGTTTAAAAGATTTTTTCATGGGTTTTATTCTTGATATGATCCTTTTACATTTTTACGAATGGTTGATTCCCATTATAGTTGACAAGTGATCCCAATACAACTTTTATGAAGGGTTGAGCCCCATTATGGATCATGGGTGAGCACAATATAGAATATATAAAGGTTCACCCAAATAGCACCGAGTAAGCCCATTATAGACTATACAATGAGTGATCCTAGAAAAAGCTCCAATATATTGGGTAATGATTATGTTCTCTGGAGAAATATATTTGTTATCGGTTGTATGGTTATTTCAATTATTAGTGTTTTGAAAGGGTTTTAAGATGATGATGTCCTAAGGAACCTACATGACTTTTAAATTAATTCTAATGAGTTTTCATTAAAATAATTTGATTTAAAAATGTATGATAATGATATTTTTAAATATAAAAGTGATTCACTTTTCATATAAAAGGTATGTTTTTTTGAAAAGGGTTTTAATGGGTTTTTATGTTTTCACGAGACTAATGGATTTCTTCTTTTTTATGTACCTTACTAATTTTTTTTCACTCATACCATATTTTATTTTTTTCATAGGTATTAAGGATTTTTAAGTGTAATATAAAAAGTAAATTTGATAATCTTGAAGGGTTTTTATAAAAATAAATCATGTTTTACTTTAAACATTTTATATTATGAAGGAAATGGATACCGATTAGAAGTGTCCAATTTGTAGAATGTGGTTTTTTATGTAAGATTTATGACATAATTCTATAAAAATATAAACTTAAAAGATTGTTGGGAATGAAAGAAAATGAAATCTAGTCTAAATACACTAGATTAAGTAATGTTTAAGGCTAGTTACTTATATATATTTTCCTTTGATTTGCAATTTTTTTGGAAATAATAGGTAGCCTTAAAACATTCTTGAATAACTTACACTATCTTCATCAAAATATACACCTAATCTAGCCCAATGATCATTGAAATACCTATCGATAAACAAGATTCTCATATATATATATATTACATATTTTTAGATGAATATTCATTATATTACACAAACACATGCCTTAGGATTATAATGGTATAGTTCCTTTCGATACATGGAACATAAACAACTAGTTTATAAGAGTTCTATATTATCTCCCACTTAGTTCCTCATAACTAGAACTCTTCTTATACATATCACACTTAATTCCTATCATCATAACTTGGGGAAAATAAACATGATAAATGGTGAGATCATATAGTAATTAAGGGTAAACAAGGAAAATATATAAACATAATGTGAGCATAAGGGTATGATAACATGACCATAACATATGAAAACCATATCCTACATAACAAAGATAAAATATTGAGTCATGGAATAAATATTGGCAGTTCATAAGTCACGAATCATAAGGAAATCAAATTACATGATCCATGAGACCATAACTTTAACAAAAAACATAGAATTTTTGAATACACATAAGAATATAAATCCTTATGTCAAGGATACTCACCAAGCCATTTAAAACATGTTAGGCTTCGGATAACCACACCTTTACCTACTTCACGATTGGGATAAACTCTTGTGTACTAATTTTTTAGGCTTGGAATAACCACTCATGTACTCTCTAAGCTCATAGAATATTAATCATTAACCAATGCATTTGAGAGATTTATAGGTACCACCATTTACATAATGAAAATCATATATAAATATACCACAATATCATAAATTTAAAGACCCATAATTTCCATGGGAATTTTTTTCTTAAATACATGGGAATTTTAAGAGTCTGTGAAAACTAACGGCACATGATTCCAAGGCCCGATGTACCCAAAAATCAATTTCTGAAGTTTTGTTCGGGTACATTTAGTAAACATATGAGCGGGTTTTTATAACTTTTGAACTAGTGCTCGGAATTTAAATCCAAGGGCACCGTTGAACTCGCAGTGCTATTATTCTCTTAAGAAGACTTTCACCTCGACGACAGTTGGTCAAGAATGAAAGTTAGTTTTTGGAATAAATTAAATAAAAATAAATTTGTAGCTTTATTTTTATTTTTGGTTGGTTGAAGCCTCTATGTGGAAGTTGGAGGTGGGGACCACCGCACCTTAACCTCCCTTGAGAGGTTATGGTGGTGGGGCCCACTCGAACCTAACCTCCTCTTCATTTTTATTTTGGTGGGGACCACCTAAGGTTAAAACCTCTTGAACTCCCCATTAAGTGGGGAGAAACATCTTGAGCTCCCCACTTAATGGTGCCACCACCCCTCCACATTAATTCCTTATGCCAACCTTATGAATTAATTAAGGGGAGTCAAGTTAATTAATTCCTTCATTTTGAATTTTGTTCCAACAAATTAATAATAGATAAACATAATCTATTATTTTCAATTTGGGGTGGAATATTGGGGAGAGGAGAGCTTGGGAGAAAAAAAAGTTCTCCAATGAAGAACCTCATCTCCCAACGAAGAATGAAGAAAACGTTCTTCCAACGAAGAATTCCAAAAACAATCTCCTTCGATCCTCTTCCCTAGACTCTTACTGACGTGAAGCGTCTTTCATGACCGACGTGTGAGCTCAAGATTGGAAGTGTTTGGCGGACGCAACGAATGACGATCTCCTTCGTCTTCTTTCCGCGACTTCATCATCGAACAACAATCAAAGGTAGGGGGTTTATTTGTGTAATATTACTTTCCTTATTTTTCTTCTTTGGTTGGAAAGGAATCGTTGTGGTGGTTGTAAAAATTAAAGTTTATCTTTTTTTTTCTTGATGAGAAAAATGTTACCACCATAAACGCAGAGGGTGCGGGCCAAACTAACATGGCCTGACCCTTCCACCGTTCTTGTTTATAATGATCTTTGACATGGCGATGAAGCAATGAGGCGACGAAGGCGGCGAAGACAAAGGCCATGCTACCCACGACTTCTGTGATCTGCACTTCCCCTGTAGCATCCCGCACCACCACCGACCGAGCCACCGCCGGCTGCGCCGCTTGCCGAGGTGAGCCACTGCCCCAAGCCGGCCCGCGCCCCACTAGCCTGCTTGGCTACTTTCCGGCCTGGATGCGCCCTTCTCGGCCTGGCCGTGGCCTGCCCGGCCGCCCGCTAGCCTGCCTATCGGCCTTCCCATACCCTGCCTGGTCACCTACCGGCCTGGCCGTGCCCTGTCCGGCCACCCGCCGACCCGCCTGCTAGCCTAGCTGCGCCCCACCGACTTGCCCGGCCACCTGTCGGACCTCCTTCCGGCTTGGCTGTGCCTCACCGGCCTGCCCTTCGGCCTACTCGACCTTCTACCGTGAACCCGACCCAACCGCGTCGACCCGCGTGCCCCGTGCCGCCCGAGCCATGCCCCTCGCGGGGCTGGCCTAAACAGTCTTAGCTATCCAGGCCGAGGTGCCGAGCTGCGCCCCACGTGTGCCTGGATGAATTGGCCTTCCGCTCCCCTCGTGGTGGCTCCGGGCCGAACCGCCCTTTCACTGACATGCGGCCGGTCCGCACCCTCGTGACCGGTCCGCGCCCCCTCCCTACTCGCAACCTTCGCGGCCTTCTGAGCCGGGCCCAGCGGGCGGGACCAAACCCAATGGGTCGGCCCAGACTAAGTCGGGCCAGGTCGGTCCGACCGAGTCGGACCAGACCCATGCCCACTACGACCCCCATTTACTTTATTTTGGCCATATCTTTGGCACTGGACTTTCGTTTGACGAACCATCAGCAATGCTGGTAATCTTCGAGCATGAAGCTCCCTTTGAGAATACCCCACTAGATTTCGGGGTATAGTTGAGTTACGGTCAGGTTGGATCATGCACGAATCCAACCGGGCCCCCAGGAATAAAAGGCTAATAACTTACAGACGGGATTCCGATTGATGTGCCGTCTGTTGCGTTGATACCCCTATGAGATGGCGGACCTTTGGGATACTTCTTCATGGTATTTCATGGAAATTGATGTATCAACACTTGTCTTGAGGAGCAGACCCTCCCGTAATCAAGCGTGCTATATGCGAAAACCCTGTGGATGGCTGCACTCTGATGACTATTCCTGGATCCTGTGTGGGTTCGACAGCTCCGACTACTATTCCTGGATCCTGTGCGGGTTCGACAGCACTGACGACTGTTCCTGGATCTTATGTGGGTTCGACAACTCTGACTACTATTCCTAGATCCTGTGTGAGTTCGACAGCACTGATGACTATTCCTGGATCCTATGTGGGTTCAACAGTTATGATTTCTGTTCCTAGATCCTGTGTGGGTTTGACAGAATAAATGATTTAGTGGCTACATCTAATCATCTATAACAATCTATATGAGTTTTATACCTATGTGAGCTGAGTTAGTAACTTTTGTGTTTTCCTCATTATTGAGATGGATTACTTGATAACTTAGGCATATTTATGGGCATATACCTAAGTGGGGTTATCTGTTGATTTCATACTTGGTGTTTATCATTGTTGGTTTTTGTGAGACCTTGAGGGTCTCAGGGTCCCTACTGAGTATCGTTATACTCACCCCAGTATGAGCTATGCCTGCACCTCGTTTTATTGGATGAAGACGACAGACAACACTGATCGAGGCTGAGTGTACTAGGACTAGACGGTACCCGGAGCTGGACCACACGGCGTGACGGTAAACGGAGGAGACGGACGAACATGGAGTGCTATGAAGGCTATCTGTACCTACCCTTCAGGTAGGATTTCCTAGTGGATGATCCAAGAGCTGTTTTCCCTTTTTCCAGTACTTACACTTTCAGTTTCTTATACATTACAGTTGGGCTTGTATTTCAGGCCCTTTTTACTTTTCAGCACTCTTTTGTTATACAATTTTACTTAGTGGTTTTCTTCCAACTTGTACTCTGTAGTGTGCGTTTTCAGGTTATAAATGCAATGACTTCCCAATTTTAGGGATTTATGCCTTTGGTGCTAGTCGCTATCTCTTGGCCTATGGAAGACGGGCTTGGGGTAGTCACGGTACGGGCCCCGGGGGACAGGTCGTGACGATAAAACATTCATAATATCATAACCCATGAAAATAAATGTGTTTCATAAAACATTCATTATAGAATAACCCATGATAATGAAGTAGGATTCATAAAAATTTTTTCTTCACAATAATAAATCATCCATATAAAGACTAAGAATGGTATCATTAGATCATATCCCTAGTAAAGCATAATTAACATCAAAGGATTCCATCTTAGATGGAAAATTATTTTGAAAAGACACTTGTTCATTTCATTAGGAAAATAAATTTTCATTGAAAATCACCATTTTAAAACTATAAATTCATATAATATTTCAGAAATCAATTTATTTTAAAATAACCTTAAAAAATTATAAGGAAATATTTAAAAATAATTTAAAATATTTTTTGAGGAAAATATCCTTTCCACTTAAAAAAAATTAAAAAATAAAACATTTTAAAATAAATTTTATTTAAAAATAACCTTTTAAACTTATAAAGGAAGCTTTAGAACATTGAGTGGTCATGATGTGAGAAATTTCATACATGTTAAACCAAATACTTCTTTCAAATTTTTAGTAAAATCCAAATAGGCCTTGTTTTGAAAACAACATGAAGATTCCTTTAATTTTTTTATAAAAATTCAAACAAGAGTAAAAATGAATTTTAAAAATCCCATAGGAACATTAATTTTTTTAAAACCTTTTTAGAAAACATGTATATGGAATAAAAAAGGGTTTTCAATCAAAGAGAGAAATAAAGTCAGTTTTTTTTGGAATCACAAGTACATAAATAGATGAAAATGATGGAAAAAATGTATTCCCATGACATAACTAGAGTATAAGAAAATTCATGAGTTTCATGAGATATGTATCACAAGATTTCATCATCGAAAGCATAATCATAAACAATCCTGATGAATAATGAGATCATAACATCAAACCCTTACCACTTTGGTAACTTTGGAATCATAAACCCCATTGAATAATAACATTAAAATAAACTTTAAATATTATTAATATAAGTATATTCATGATATAATAGGTTAAAGTGGTTGTATATATACCTTATAAAAGAAGATTAGCGCATAATATAATGTATTTCCCAAAGAAGACAAATTGAGGCAAAAACCCCTTACTACTTTGGTAATATATTGAATTGTAATCCCCATTAAATAATAAGATCAAATAAAACTTTAAATATCATAAAAATAAGAAAATTCATTATATAAATTGTCAAAGTGTTAGTGTATACACCACACAATATAAATTAGTGGTTAATATGGCATAAGTCTCCTAGAAATAAAGGAGACTAGAAATCCCTTACATTGAGTCTTGACTTACTTTGTACATGTTTGAAACTTATCTATAATAAATATAGGTTTTTTATAAATATATTATAGAAAAATAATTATTTTTATATATCATACCATATATTATTTACTTATGACCTTTTATTACCAGTTTATTCACAATTCCTTGTTAAAATCATGTTTTGGGTAATAACTCCTTTGTTTTTCATATATGTTTTGATTTGATATTTTTTGTCCTTTTATATTAATCATGGATCCATAATCTAAAAAATGTTAACCATGATATAAATATCATATATATTCAGTATATGTCTATTTAGAGTAATCCATAAAAGTTAGATATAGAAAATGAAATACACCATTCATGGAGATGGTAGGCCATACATTCACATGAATGTTATTTCCATTTTTTAAAGGATGGAATAAAAAATAAAACAATAATTCACCTTCACAGTATTATTATGATGTCATATATATTAAATATATTTATTAAATTAATCCTTATTACCTTCCATGCAAAATTTTAGTGAAAAACGAATCACATCGCTTTGCAAGGTGGTAGTCCACCATACACACGAGCGACATTATCGTATCCCCCACAAAATGGATGGTAAGAACGTATATGTGATATATTAATTATAAGGGTATAATTATGTTAAAATTATAATATATATATATATATATTCATTCTATCTATCCTAATTACTATCCAAGTAAAATGGAAATGGAAAACACATCACATCAGTTCATGAGGTGGTGGTCCATCGTATACATGAGTGACATTATTGCATTCCAAAGGGTTATAAGGTAAGAAGGTAGGTGTGATATTATAATTCCAGAAGTATAATAATTTCATATATATATTATATAAACATTAAATATATCATTATATCTATAGTGACCCTATCCTTTTATACATATTATTACTTGCTTTTAAGCATGATTAACCATTAATTACAAGCTAAGGATCGTAAAGTCTAGTGACTTTGGAAGATTAGGTACATAATTAGAAATCATAAAACCAAAATAAAAAGATATTTTATTTAATATCTATAATGATATCCTAACTTCATTTAAGCTCTTACATCTACATAGGATAATCTAGGGAGTACATGAACAAAGGAATGAGCTAAAAATCCTAGTAAGAGAATAAACATAGGAATAAATTATAATACTTGGGTTAGAAGGAATAAATCGATGTTATATAAAGGAATGGAACATTATTAATCATATGAAATTATAAAATTTATAACATGGGATCATATAATCATGTAAAAATATGAATGTGTTAATAATATATAACATGACATAAACATGAGTCAGGCTAACAACCAAGACTATATCACATGGTGGACAAAGTTCCATAAAGGAATTGGGTTTAATCCTTGTCCCAACACGATGTCTCACGAGTTTAAAACATTAACTAATTAATTATATCTCTATCTAGGTACACCTATCATAACATTCTCATTCATGTGTGTTCCCCATAAATAATCAAATATAAGGAGAACACATAAGGGTAACCCATGGAAAGAAATGGGTATCATAATCGTATCATAAAGCATAACCAAGGGATGTATCATAATGGTGTACAATAAAGAAGATATTTAAATCATACATGAAAATTAATAAGGGAAAATAGGAATATATCATGATAAATTATTTCCAACCTAAGTGAAAACATGTAATAATAGTGTTTAAAAAACTTTAGAAATAAGTCACTCTAGTGCGGTTTAAAGAAGAGTCTTTAAATAGGACAAAGGAATATTTGTTTTTATAAAACCAGAAATGAACCAAGATATTTTTTCATGATAAAAGGATTTATTATAGAAAAAAAATGGTGGCTTAAAACAGATTATGGAGTGTACTTTAAAATTGGTAATAAATTGGGAAGTTCCCTTTAATTGAGTTTTCTTATCAGAAAGAATTGGAAAGAGAACCATATAAAACATGTATTTACCCATGAAGTAAATAATAATCGAGATAGGTACATATGTTTAGGACATAATTTTTTTTGGAGTACATAAGGATAATTAATAATTAAATTGGGGTAAATAGAGAGAAATTATAACCTTAAGGAAAAACATAGGTTCAGAGATAATCCCTTACCTTATGTTTGAAAGTGTCATGAAATTCCTCTTAATATACTGTATAATCAAATTAAATCCATTAATTAATTAATTAATAACCTCTTATACATGTATTTAATTTATTATAATTTTATTAGGTTCATTTATGGCTATTTATTTGACTTATAGTGTTTAATTTCATTGTTTTGGGAGTGTTCGTTTCATGGTCGGTTCGCTTGTGTATAATTATGAAAGTTCTTTTCAAATGGAAAAACTCCAAAATTAGGATGATATGGTATTAATTTATTTCAATAAATTCAAATAGTCCCAAATATCATTTTCTTTTTTGATACGAGGATGATTCATTAGATAAAACATTGATGAAAAAACTGATTAGTTTATTTTGGTGGTTTTTACGACCATCACAAATTAGTATCATTTTATTTAATAATATGTTTATATACTAGTTCCATAACATTAAATAAATTTTAATGAACATATTATAATCTTTTTTAACCATAAAAATGGTTTTATGACTATCTTTGAAGGTGGTAATGAAAAACGAAAACTCGTTGCCCATGAAGGCGGCGAATCAACACCTCAATGATGATGTTTTCATTTTTAGAATAAAAAGAGAGGAGAAGATATTTAATGATGGATATTATATTAAAATAATAAAATTAAATTATATATATGATACTTGATTTATAATGTTGCTTTGTATTTGGTATGTGATGTAATAATAAGAAAAGAAAAGAAATTAAAAGAGAAAGAGGGAGGGTTTTACCTCTTTAGTGTCGTATCCTTGAGAACCTCACTAAGGTACTTGGAAATAGTCTTTTGGTGAGACCATAAAGACCGAAATGTGGGAAATAGGGTTGGGAGAGAAATTGGGTATAATATAAGAAATATAAAAATCTTATAATATGTGAGGAGAAGAGTTGGTGAGAGGTGGTATTTATAGTGGGAAGAGAAGAGTGTTTTTGATTATTTTATTCATTTGTTTATTATTTTGGTTCAAGACTATCAATATTGTTGATTATTGTGACTAATTACAGTAACTATAACATTATAGTTCTATATAATGTCCACTTACATCATCCATGGCTCAACCATGGATTAAAAATCCATTTAATTACTTATAATGTTAAATACCATAAATCATAATATTTCACTATTCACAAAAATTTAAACTATTTTAGAAAATTAATAAAAATCAAAACCAACCATTTTTAAACATGTATATTTAAAAAATGGATTCCATTTTATGAAAATAATTTTCTATATATGAGAAATTTAATTTTTGATTAAAATCATCATTTATTCAAAAAATACCAATTTTAATATTATAACTGATTTTATGACACTCTGAAAAATTAATTAAGGTCTCATAAAAGTATATTATAATAATAATATAACAAAATACTAATTTATTAATCTATTTAATAAAACAAAATTCTTTTAAATCATTATATTAAATATAAAATTATTAATAAACATTTATGTTTCACAAAAATACCAATACTCAGTTTATCATTTTTAAAACATTTATTTACTTATTCCATGATATAAATATATTATATTTTCATTAATAAGATACCCAAATTTTATTTATAATTTAATATGTGATGTTACTATTCTATTGGATGGATTACTATTCATAATGGTCATATTACTATTCCAATGGTTAAGTTACTATTCCATCGGTATAGGTTCCTTAATTTCTAGAAATACCTCTTATTTCATTCATTATTAATTTATAAAGATTTTATGGATTTATATTTGTGATTTTATGTGATTTATGATGTATTAAATAATTATAATAAGGGAATTTTCTTTTGATAAAATTCTGAGTTGTTACAATATTCATCTGTGAGATGTGGTGATGGAAAACGAATAACATCAGTTTGTAAGGTGATATTCTTCCATACGCATGATTGATGGTTTTGTTTCCCATTTGATGGAAGTGGAGATGGACATAGGTTATTAAATTAACATAATAAAATTTAATAACATGATTGTTATTTTTTTATTATATCATCATAGTTGAATAAGATTAATGGAGGTGGAATAAGAAATAAAAAAAACGCATGTTTAAGAATTTTGTCTCTTCTTTAGAGAGCCTCTTTTGGTTTACACCTAAAGACTTATTAGGAGGTATTAACAACAATAATAAGGCCTATAGTATGAGGGGATGGTAGTGGTAAAATTATTTGGGTTGTTATTTTTTGAACCAAAGGTTTTTGGACATGTGAAGAGGAGACAAGAGTGGGTGACCTTTTATAAGTGGGGGAGAGGAGACACATGAAAGTTTTGAAAAGAATATAGTGTATACATGTTTTTCACATGAAAAAAGACTCCAAAATGGGTCATTATATAACCTTATAGTTTATATGGTCCAAATATGGCCATACAATGGGTGTTTTGCAAGTTTATAGGTCATTTTACCTAATATATTTTTAGTTTAACTTTAAGTAAACCTGTTTTAACCTTAACCACGATAATTAATTTTTAATGTTTTTAGTATTCATTATAGTAAAAAATTATTTGAACTCATTAGATAATATTATCTATGTATAAGGCCCCAGCCTTAAACCTTACTTAATCTTGAGTTATTACAAGATTACACATTGAGGATCTTTTTAGGTTTAGAGTTTTGGAGAATTAGATCATGAAACTTGCATTACATTCCACATTTAAACAAAGTGGTTATATAAAAGACAATATTAATTCTTCCCATAAATGGAAACATATTGAAAATAAAACATGGATTCTTTCTTGACACATCCTTGACACTATCATCACATCATGTACCTTTCCCTTGACCTGTGAAAAACATTTCAAAAACTTGGGATGATCATAAAAAGCTCAGTAAGGGTTATAAAAATATGGAAAGGAAACATGAGTTCATATATACATAAGAATGAAATAATACTTTACCCATAAAATATAGGCACTTTAACATACCTCATCAAACCATGAATAAATCATAGAAATCATAAGACATAAAGGTAACTTGAGGCATTCATAACATTCTTACGTAGGGAGTAACCCTCTTGGTTACGTTTGGAATACCCATCACAGTATATTCCCTAAATATCTTCAGAGAAACCTTAAAGTTTCACTCCTTCACGTTACCCAATGCATTGGAGAGCTATGTCGGGCTCACCCGCCCTTAGTTTATCACAGAACCACCCGTCTTCATAATAATTCCCAAGAACCTCAACATAATCGTATCACATAAAACATGCATAAAGGAAACATAACATTTCCACCTTTCAATCAAAAGATATCAATACAACACATTGATATAAAAACATTATGAAAACCATTTTCAATACCAAAATAAAATAAAAGTAAAAAATGGTATTTATTTTTCTTTTAAAAAGAAGGTATGGATTGTAGAGGAAGCCGAAACTCAAATAATGGTCACGGCGGCGGAGAAGTCATTGTCGCCGCATACGTACGACAAAAACATTCCCTTTTTTCATTTAGTAAACGCTTCGTATAAAAAATATTCCTTTTGAATAAAAATAAAAGTCAAAGGGGTTTATACACCATATAAAAGAAGGTTGTGTATAAAACAAGATATGCCTCAATGAAAGGAGATTGAGACGAAGTCCCATACAAAGATGATATCCTTGGATTAAGGATAAATCAATTACATAATTATGTGTGACAAAATAATACACCAAATATAAGTGAATATTAAGTGTAAAATAATCAGAGTTTATTCACACATATTCATAGAACAACCTATTCAAGGAGTACAAGATTATCCCAAAGAATCTAAATTGGGTTAAGAAGTTCCCTTGCAATAATTAGACAGCCTAACGGCGTCACTTCAAAATTCAGAAAAAGAGTTGATGAGAGATAAAAAGGGTATCTCATCACTTGAACATAAAATTTACATCGATAAGGATATAGAATAACATATCCCAAAATAATATTATGTGAATTAAAAGACATAACAAAATAAGTCTTTTAAAAAGAGAAGGGTGAAAGGTTCCCTTACCGACATGGGTATCTTTCGAAACATACGCCCCGTGAAAGAAGGACAATACAACATTGATGTAAATACTCATAAATGAAATAATATTACACAATGAGTAAAATAATGGTCAGTACATACACCACTCAAAGGAAATTGTGGCAAATGTAGCATAAATCTCACGGAAATAAAAGTGAGATGAAAAATCCCTTACGAAAACTCGGCAACCTAACAGCGCCACTTAAAACTTCCAAAAATGGATTGATGAGATCAAATAGGGTATCTCATAACATTAAAATAAAATGTACAGAAAGAGGAATATAAAATAACATCCCCCATCATAACAAAGAAGAGCTTAAAAGAAGTGACATAAAGGAGAGTACTTAAAGAGAAAGATAGAGGTTAGATCTGTTACGAAAATTCGGCAGCCTAACGGCGCCACTCAAAACTTCCAAAATGGATTGATGAGAGAGAATGGGGTCTCTCATCATATGAACATAAAAATTACAGTAAGAGTAATATAAAATAACATACCAATAACAAGAAAGATGAGACTTAAAAGGAATGACATAAAAGAGTGTACTTAAAAAGAAAGAGAGGAGTAAGATCCCTTACCTCGGGTCCGACTTGACTCGATCGTTCTTTAACATCCTGAATAATAAACTTGAGTTAATTTACACTTTATTAAGAACCTTTTTCTAGTTCATTATTCTTTTTAGATCACTTATTGCCATGTTATAAACATTATGTAATCATTTATGTTAATAATGTTTGTTTTGTCGATATTTGGTTCTTAAGTCGAAAGTGGACTTCTTACAATTACTTGTTGTTCGTGTGGTCAAATGTTCATTATATCCAGAATTATATTCAGGATTTGGATATCATATATATAATATATATCCAGAATATACATGTATTTTTAATATTACATAATCATTTAGAGGTAAGAAATGAAATGCACCGTTTATGGAGACGGTAATCCGTACGTATGCATGAACGCTACTTTCATTTCTATGTCATATTAATGGAATTAAAACTAAATGAGAGGTATGTATATTTTAATTCCAGAATTATATTCATCATTTAGATGTATCATTCATCATATATATCCATTATATACATGTACTTATAATAGTACATTACATTTGAGGATAAGAAATGAAATGCACCGTTCATGGAGACGGTAAGCCGTACGTACGCATGAACGCTAATTTCATTTCTATTTCATATTTTTTATGGAATGGAATAATAATGATATAGAGGTATATTATAATTACAGTATAACATCATATATAATAACTTTAAATCCATCCTTTATACGTCCCACATATGGCATTAACGAATCACATCACTTTGAGGGGCGGTAGTCCGCACTTCCTTAAATGAAGATATCACGTTTACCCATAATGAAAACCATAAAGGTATGACCAAAATGAAAAATACAGAAGCTTAAGGAAAACATAAAAATATTATATATCATATATAAATATAGTGTCATCTTAATGGCCACCTTTGAAGGTGTTAAAAGAATGTTGAACAATCATCGTTTCGGGAGGTCGAAATTCGCCATCCACGGAAACAATATGTTCTTTAACCATTAGATGTAGGTGTGTGAAAGTGTAGCTAGAATACTTCTTATAACAACATCCTAGTATATTTATGATACTGGAGTTGTTACAAAATAAATGAATAAAAAGAGTTTAGGGGGTTGGAGAAGCAAAATAAAACAAAAGGACTCAAGTGAAGACATTACCTTAAAATCGGGTAACTCCCTTTGGTTTGAGCTCAAAAGCTTCCTTGGGAAACTTCTGCCCAAAGTGAGGCTTCAAGGAGTAATATAGGTAAGTGTAGAGACAAAATGGGCAGAGTTTGGCTGAGCCAAAGGCTTTGAGAGTGTGGGTAAAGAGGTAGAGGTGGGGGCCTTTTATAAGAGGAGAGGAGGGTCACTCTTGGAAGGTAAAGAAAAGTCACTTTATTTTAAAATGGTATTCGGATTTAAGAGGTCCCACATTGATGTGTTTTGAGGATAAAGTGATAAGGGTTCGAAATACACTTATCCAATATGTTTTGGATATGTGTAGGTCTTAGATATTACATTATCTTTCCATTTTATTTAAATCATTAAATAATGAGGTCATCGCTGCATCATCATGATGTCATAAATAATTTAATTTATTTAACGTCTAAAAATTATAAAAAAACTACTATGATGTAGTAAATCTTTTTATATTTCCAATGAATATTTATAGTCAAAAATAAGATTTGTATAACCCAATGTAAATTTTTTTTAGTAAAACATTTCATGTTTGTCTCATTTTTACTTTAACTTTAAATAAAAAGATATTAATGTCATTTTCCAACCAAAGTGGCTTCATGGGGTCCCCAAGTTGACCCATGGGTTGTCTTGGTCGGAAATGACACATCCAATGAGTTTAGGACATGTTTCAAGTTCATTTCATATTATTAAAACATTATTTTTACCTTAAACTACACTAATTACCTCTAATCGCGATTAAAAACTTAATAAGTTACTATTCACCAAAAAATTATTTTTATCCCATTGAACCACATTTTACTTCTTAATGAAAACCATTTATGTATGATTTTTGAAATTCAAAACACAAATATGGAAAAATTTCATTTAAATGGAAAAATCAGTTTTTATAAGTACCACTTAGTGGTTTCACTATTCATCAAAAATTGAAGTTTTTCAGAAAAATCCCAAAACTTAACCCCAAGATATATTTGATATTCCGAATTCAAAAATGAAGTCTATTTTACAAAATTCAAATCATATAATTCACATTAATTAATTTAATAATTAATTCCCGCTGTCAGAGCAAATAGCGTGTTTTTATGAAACAATATGTATCAAAAGATTGACACTAGTTTAAGTCTGGTTTCAAAGTGAAATTAATTCCAACGACCACTATTGGATTTAATGGTAAAAATATATTCTAATTTAACTTTAAAACCAATTAAAAATATAATCTAATCATATAAATAAATTAGATTTAAAAGAGGTTTTGAATTAAAATACAACATTTTACACTATTCATTAAAAAATGAACTTTATCAGAAAGATACCAAAAATTTACACAAAGTAAATTTTGATGTCCCAATTCTTAGGAAGAGTTTTATTTGGTCCAAAAGGATATATAAGAGTTAACAAGACTATATTTAATGACGGTTCTCCATCAAAAGGCGATAAGTGAACCTTTAGTGAAAACTAGGGCATATACGCCTAAAATTGAATTCTTTCCGTATTTTATACCTTTATCTTTTATTGGATAAATGTAAAAAATTTTAAAAACATATATAATCATATTTTAGTTATTTCTATCCATTCCCGCCAATACAACGTCTACATGTTAACTACCATTTAAAATAATATTATTTTATTATTAGAGTGCAACGTAAGATTTCCAAGAAACTCGTTGTTGCGTGTTGGGTACGCCATCGAGCATAGCGTCCCCTTTAAAGTCATATTAATATTTTATTCAAAAATATGGATAAATATGAAAATGTCATATTCTTTATTTACCTGGGGTGTTACACTATTAATATTCTTAATATAGAATATATTTTTCCAAATTACATTCATAGAAGTTTAAAATTTTAATTTACAATTAATCTCACAAACATGATAAAAAAATGGTTCTCTAAAGAGAAAATTTTCAAAAGTTTAGAAAGTTTTTACACAAAAATTCATTATAAAATTGATTAAAATAAACTAAATTATATTAATATATATATAATTGAACTAATTTTACGTTTTAAACCATATTAAAATAATATTCATCTTATAAATTATTTGAATTAAAAGCCATTTTTTTAAAAAAACCTGGCATTTTTGACTATTCACTAAAATTTTTATCTTTTTAGAAAATTCCCAAAAATTCACTCCAAGATAATTTTTACTTGGTGATTTAAAAAATTAAGTAAAATTTTTCAAATAAATTTAATAATAGTGGAAAAAATTAATTTTTAAATAAGTGTGCCAAAGATAACAAAACTACTCTTTAGAAAAATATAGTTTTTAAGCATAAAATTAGATTTATTCTTATCTCATACTTAGAAAAAAAAAACATAAGATGAATTTTTACCATTTTATTGAATATGTAATATATAAAATTAATTAAAATCATTCAAAAAATTTATTTTTTCAATTTACTCAGTTGAAACATGTTTATGTGTATAAAAGATAGTTTTTCAGAAAATATTTTATTTATCTTTAGATGGTTTTTATTTTCATTTATATTTAATTATTCACCAAATAATTCATGTTATATATATTTTAAACCATATATTTTCATAATTTAGTTAATATTATTCATACCCACTACTCCAAAGGCTAGGTGATAATAATTATATAATAGTATTTTAATATTAAATCGCATTTAATTTATGTTTGATGTTGTGTGTAACAAAAAATAAACTTGGTATTGTGTGTAATTTAATATAAAATAAATGTTTCATGTAACACAAGTTATCGATGATATTAAATTTATCTAAAAAATATATTTCATAAAATCTCAGGGTGTTACATGCTACCCCCCTTAAAATGAATTTCACCCTTGAAATTCATCATTTCAATAAAAAAACAATGTGGATACTTCTGCCTCATTACATACTCAGGTTCCCACATAGCTTCCTCAAGCTGGTGGTTTTTTTCACAAAACATTAACCAAGAGAGTGGTCTGATTTACTATAACTTTATTTTTTATTATCCTAATTCTCAACCAATTGTTCTTATAAGAAAAATCATGCTTCATTGGTATGTCCTCTGAATTTAGTATATATGAAGGATCAAGTATATACTTCCTCATGAGAGATACATATAACACATCATTAACTTGATAGAGGTTTGGTGTAAGTTCCAATCGATAGGAAACTATCCCGACATGATCAATAATTTCAAAGGGACCAATATAATTAGGTCTTAACTTTCATTTATATCATAAGAATAATTTCATTATTTGGTTGTGCTTCGATAAATTTCCACTTAATCTCTTACTCTAGGAAATAAAGATGAATTTTTTATGACTAAAGCACTAACGAATCACAAGATCCATAATATAATGACAACTCATTCCTTATATCTCTATTTATCATTATAAAAAAACGGTTTTCACAAGTTATCCAATATATATAAATCTTTATATAGTGAAGTAAAATATTATTCTCTAAAACCTCATCCAAAGTTCAACTTAAACCATTCCATGAATGGTTAACCTTATGACCCTTCCAAAAGTTAATAATTATAGAGAAGTTCACTAAATTTCCCAAAATCAACTGAACATTAATTCCCTAAATATCATTAAGTATCTCTTAATGGTCATATACCCAATATGTGAATATATTGGTCATATATTCTCTTGAAGCATGGTAATAGAAATAATTACCCTAAAACCTCAATTAAAACATACATGCTCCTTATTAATTAAATAAAAACACATATTATTTAATATATTCCATAAATGCATTTTTTTAAACTCCATAAATGATAACATATACCAATATATCAACAAATCATCAATCAGTTATGGGGTCATAAATAATATCTAGTTTACTTTATCCATATCAATCATCTCTTTATCTAAACTAATCATCATTTTCCCAACATTAGGAAAATATTAAGGGTTATCTTACTTTAATCATGTGTTTTGTATAAAATATCACCTTTCCATTAAATTAATTTTCTAGGTCATCAGTACCATTCAACATATTCTTGAAAACCCTTAATGTAAAACATCTACAAAAAATACTAATATATATTTCATGATTCACATAATTCTTTAATTCTAATACATAAACACTTCAATCATTCCACTTCATTATTAAACCATTAACTATGATTAATTATCTTATTACTTAATTCCTTCTTCCTTTTATATGTCATTTTTCATCTTTTCATCATCAATGAAAAAACTTTTACTCATACAACCTTTATGATCTTCCTCTTGACCTTTTCCCATAACACATTGATTTTCATAATTCCCACACTTTACACATTTGAAAAATCCATCTATTGACAACACATTTGGGTGACCAATATTCTTATCCATTTCATTCACTAAACTTTTCATTTTTACTTAGAAATTACTTGATTTTCCCCATTTTCTCCACATATAAAACATATTCTCATACTTTTTAGGCATTCCCTTGATTAATTCATCGCATATTCTTAACATATTGGAAACTTAATCTTCTTTCCTCTATGGTATTCACAAGATGAACTCTCAGAGAACTCTATCCTTATATTCTTTGGTGAGTGTGATATTTGGGAAAGGTGAAAGTTGTTAATAATATATCATGATAACTGATTAGGAATAATCATAATATAATTCACTCTAATCACCATTCCATTATTTTTCTCATCAATAAATTGTCTATCACATTTAGTGTTAACCCAATTTCTTATAGTTCCCTCCATTTCCTAAAACCAAAAAGATTAGTGTGAGAAATATTACTCATAGTATAAAACCACATAATCATAAAAAATCACTTATAAGATGTCAAAATACAGACATTTTTTAATATATAACACTTTAGGATTAACATAGGTCAATCATGATCATTATTCAAATCCTTCATGATTGTTTTTAAAGAGTGTGATTTTCCAAAGTATATACCCTAAGAGTGTCAAACCAGGTATGCAGTAAGGCCCATTATCATGTCCCAAGTGACGATCAAGACTATCCAATGTACCCCTTTCAGACTTATTACCCCTAGGTACCTCTATTATAGATCCACATTGACTTATAGTATCTAGACATGAATGTAATTTCTTGGAAACCATTGAATCTATAATTTACCAAAATTCGAAGACATTTTCCTATACTTTGACTCACTTATCCTTATATATATATATATATCCCTATACATATACTTATACATATTCCTATGGATATCACTAAAGTTTTCTCATCCTAGTTTCTAAAGGTTAACTAAACCTATCCTATGATACCAATTTTAGACACCCAGGCTTCTCATATATAAATATTACATATTTTTAGATGAATATTCATTTATTTAAACAAACATATACCTATGGATCATAATAATATAGTTCCTTTGGAAACTTGGAAACATAAACAATTGGTTCATAAGAGTTCTAAATCATCACAAAATTAATTCCTTATAATTGGAACCCTTCATAGACATATCACATGTAATAAATATCATCATCAAATGAGGAAAAGAAATAAGAGAAAGGGTGAGGTCACATGCTCAGTAAGGGTGTACAAGGGAAATACGTAAACATAACATGAGCATAGGGGTATAAGAAAATGACCATAGTATATGAAAAGAATACCCTACATATTAAATATCAAAATCTTGAGTCATGAAATAAATATTGGTAGTTCATAAGACATGAATTATAAGTAAATAAAAGAACATGATCCATGAGAGAATAACATTTACATAAGACATGGAATTGTGGCATACACATAATCATAGAAAATATAACAACCCTGACATTTATTACACACTTAAACATGATTTATTAAATAAAATTTCACTTAATACAACCCAGAATATCAAGAGGTATAGAATATTTGGGGCTTAGGAACATTACATAACATCTTAAAACATTAAATATAACATCTTTATTGAAAGATTCTTTTACCTGACCACAACATTCCTTCGTACTTAACACTGCATGGGATAACCTGAGGATTTACACAAGAAAGGGGTGAGCTATAAATCCAAGTAAGGGATTAAAAAATGTGTAACATTAAGAACACAATGAATGTTAGGAAATAGGAATATCAATGAAGCATAAGAGAAATATGAACATAAAGGCATGATATAGCATGATTATCATAACATGGAAATGTGACAACAACTTAAAAAACTGCACCATTAACATAAAGTAATCAGGTAAAACCATATCCCAACATGATGGAAAAATTCCTATAAAGGAATCAAGTTAACCCCTATCCCAAAATGACGTATCATGATACAAAATATTACCCAATGAATTGGAGTGTTATGCCTTCATGAACATTTTAATCTCATGCTTAAGTGTGCTACATAGATTATATAACATGGATTCATTTAACATCATCATTTATTACAATATAAAGGAATGTAGAATAAATATATTAAATTATATAATCAATAAGTATATGTGCATAAAGGTGAATACATTTTATAGATAAATGGGTATGGTATTCACTATATGATGATTTTGGCATGGAAATCAGGGTGTAATTTTGGCAGCATAACAACATCACATAGGGATTCATAAAATGGGTTTATGAGATAAAAATGGGTATCTCATCATTTAAAAATTAAATGGTAATTAATGGGATCATGTATTATAATATCCCAACATATTAAATTGAATTTGGGATTCATAATATAAGATAAATACTTGAATGGAAATGAGGAGAGAGAAATCCCTTATGGAATTTCAGAATGGTAATGGGTGTACATGGGAGGGATTAATGAGAGAGAAAGAGGTATACTGTCATAAAAAACACAATAAGGGTAGTATTTGGGAGGTTAAAAAACATACCCCATCATTTTTAATTGAAAGATACAAGGGTATAACAATATAAGGAAACTTGGACAAAAATGAGAAAGGAAGGAACCCTTACTTGAGCGTGTGACTTCAAAAGCTTAAAGAGGGTATTATTGAGAGATTGAGCCACCTTGGGGGGATTATAGAGAGGGTAGGATAGATTAGGGACGTAATAAAAGTATTTTGAGTGAAGATAAGTGAGATCTTGGGTGGGTTTATATATGAAATGAGAGGGGAATTCTTTAATATTTCACAAACCTAGGTTTTGGAATCTATATAATTAAATATTCAAAACTAAAAACCTTACCATGGTTTTTTCCCATGGATTTTTCCAAAGATGAGTGGAAAGAATTATTTTATAATGAAATTGTATGAATATATTAAAATACTATCCTTTCTTATGTGGAGGTGAGTCACATTATTAAAGAAATGAACTTAAAATCATAAAATATGTTATACATTTTTTGAGGATTCACTAAGGCATTATAAAATAAGTCAAATAAATCTAAAATCAAATTATTTTAAATTTAAAACATATATTTGGTCTAATATACCTTTTATGGTATTTATTACATTACTATTGGGTCATTATGATGTCATAAAACACAATATATATTTATATATTATTTAATTTTTACCCAAAAATTCGACTGTCTCAAAAAATTATGAAAAATTAACTATTGGATTATTTTTACATATTGATTCCAAAAATAATATTCATTTTATATAAATAACTTTCTAAATATGTGAATTTTTACTTTTAAAATGAGAACTGACATTTATTGAAAATTGACGGGTTTTGACAAAAACAATTTTTAAACCTTAATAAAAATTACATTTGACTTCATAAAAATTATAAACTCATTTATTATTAAAAAAAGTAATTTGATAACAATATTTTATTAAAATATTAATTATTTAAAAAATTCATTAATTCCTTAAAATAAATTCTTTAAAAATTCACTTTCTGTTTTATTATATAAAAATATAACTCTTATCAAACTGATTACCCAATCATTTAAAGATAAGAAAATGATATAATCATCATTTATAAGAATTGTTTTTATAATATTATAGTTTAATATAATAATGCATACATTTCTCAAAAGTACCATTTTTACCTAAAAAACCAATTTATCAAATTCATCATTTTTTTAAGAAAGACTATTCTCATAAAGGAATTGATGGAATATGACTTTTATTTATAGAAAGGTATTACACAATAAGTAACTAATAGATTGTTACATAACCCCTTATAACACCCGCATAAGACCTAAGGGTAAGGTGTGTGATGATGACAGACTGTTGGGGTGGCTCAGATAATAGCACTCGGGTGGCAATCTCCATTAACTTGAAATTATCCCGTAGGCAATTGCATTCAAGATTAACGTATTGAAGCTTAGCTTGGACTTGGTCAAGATCAAAGACCAGTGACACTACCTACTTTCATAGCTCTGAAAAATGAGCTTTGTATGGACTGAGTCTACTGGATGAGTCCATCCTCTCCTTTGTGTGTGTTGAAAGGATTTTTTAAAACCTTATATTTATATCAGTTGTGTGATCACTGTTCAATAGCTATATTATCAAAGTTAATGATACTTAAATTTCATTTAAACCTAATAATAAAAAAAGTGAATGTGTTTTCTATATTCACGAGACATTTAATTAAATGAAAGGGAATCTTATTCATAACAGTTTGGGTCGTTACAACCTTCCCCCCTTAATAATTTTATCCCTCAAAATTTCCTTTTCTCACACTAAAATAGATGAGGGTAACATTGCCTCATCACTTCCTATGGTTCCCACATTGCCTCTTCAAACTTGTGGTTTCTACACAACACTTTTATTAGGGGAATTGTATTATTTCATAGAACTTTTTCCCTAGGATCTAAGATCTTCATCGGCTTCCACTCATAGGAGTGGTCATTCTCCAATGGTACCACCTCTAGATTGAGTACATGTGATGGTTTAGGTTTTTACTTTCTCAAGAGTGATACATGGAATACATCATGTACTTGAGAAAAGTTTGTTGGGAGTACTAGTAGATAATCCATTGCTCTAATACGATCAAGGATCTCAAAAGGGTCGATGTACCTTGGACTAAGATTTCCCTTATTCCAATATCACTTGACACTCTTCCATGGTGATATGTGGAGGAAAACTATATCTACAAAATCAAACTCTAGGTATCATTGACGATTGTCATCATAGCTCGTTTGCTGAATTTGAGTAGCTTTAATGTGCTGATGGATGGTCTTAACCTTCTCCACCATTTATTTTACCATTTCTAGACCTAGATTTTTCTACTCCCTAACTTCATCCCAACATGATGGTGTTCTGCACCTCTTCCTATAAAGGGCTTCAAAAGGATCCATTTTTATGCTTGAGTGGAAACTATTTTTGTAAGAGAACTCAATCGGAAGAAGATGTTGATCCCATCCTCCTTTAAATTCTATTGAGCATTCTCTCAACATGTCCTCAAGTGTTTGGATAGTTTTCTCATATTGGACATTAGTTTGAGGATGATAAGCCGTACTGAAGTTTAACTTAGTATTTATAGCATGCTGGGGAATCTTTCATAACTTAGAGGTTAATCTTGGATCTCGATTAGATACAATCGATAGTGGTACACCATGGATACTTACCACTTCTATGATGTATATCTGTACTATTTGATCCAATGATAAATCCTCTAGAATCACAATGAAGTGTATATTCTTTGTAAGACGATCCACCACAACCCAGATAACATTTTTTTCTTTGTATTTCTTCAGAAGTCCGATGACAATGTCTATGGTGATGTTCTCCTATTTCTATGTCGGTATGGGTAATGGTTGCATCATTCCATTAGACTTTTGTATCCCAGCCTTCACTTAATGACATACCAGACACTTTGATGTATATTCGACAATCTCCTTCTTTATGTTATCCCACCAATAATACTCTTGGAGATCCCAGTACATCTTTGTGTTTCCTAGGTGAATGAAGAAATTCAAACTATGTGCATCATCCTAAAGTTATTTCTTTAACTCTGGATTTTATAAAACACATAGTCTTGACCCAAATATCATAATTCCTTCTTCATTAACACTAAACTATAAGGATTTTACTTTTTTTTGATAGCTTACACTTTCTTTTGAATTCCAACATCATCTTTTTGAGCATCCTTTAACCTTTCCAAAAGAGATAGTTGAATGATAATTTGTGAAAGGACTGACGATGTTCCCTTCTTTATGATTCCCATGTTCATCTTCACTAAATCTAAGTAGATTGGATCCTTTTAAATTCTCATCAATTATAGAATCTATGGGTCCTTTCTAGTTAGAGCATCTGCCACCTTGTTCGCTTTCCTAGGATGGTAATGGATTGAGTAGTCGTAATCCCTGATGATCTCTAACCATCTTCATTGGTGTATATTCAGTTCTTTTTGTGTGAATATATATTTGAGTATTTTGTGATCCTTATATATTTCACTCTTTTCCCTAAAGAGATAATGCAACCATATTTTCAATGAAAATATCTGAGATTCCAACTTTAGATCATGCATGAGATAATTTTGCTCATGAATTTTCAACTGGATTAAGGCATAGGTGATGAATTTTTCATTCTGCATCAACACACAACCCAATACCTTATTTGAAGCATTGCTAAATATTATGAAAAGCTCCCCACTTGTGGGTAGTGTGATCATATAGGTAGTGATAAGAATCTTCTTAAACTCAATGAATCTTTATTCACATTCATCATTCCAAGAAAACTTGACTCCCTTCCAAGTTAGCTTGGTAAGAGGGTTTGAAAATCATGATAAATTTTTCATAAATCAGTGATAATATCCAGCTAACCCTAGGAATCTATAAATATCCATCATAGATGTCGACCTCAACCATCCCTTAATTGCTTTTGTTTTGGAATGATCCATAGATATACCATTGCTTGTGATGTTATGCCTAAATAATGAGACTTACGTCAACCAGAACTCACACTTGATGTAATTTTCATAGATCTTATCCTTTATCAAGGTCTCTAGTACATTTCTTAGATTCTCCTCATATCCCTCCTTAGTTTTGGAGTATATTAGAATATCATCTATAAAGACTACCAAAATTTTTTCGAGGTAATCTCTAAAGAATCTATTAATCAAGTCCATTAATATTTCTAGAGAATTAGTGTGCTCTAAAGGAATTAATTTGAATTCATAGTGCCCGTACCTTATACGAAAACCAGTCATGAGGATATCCTCATTCTCCACCCTTACTTGGTAATATCCCGAGCATAGATCCACCTTAGAGAAGTATTGTGCTTCACATAGATGATTGAACAACTCATCAATTTGAGAAAAAAGATACTTGTTCTTTATCATGATTTTGTTAAGATCACAATAATCAATTCAAAGAAGAATTGACCCATCCTTCTTCTCAATGAATAGGACTGGTGCACCCCATGGTGAAGCACTTGTGCATATAAACCCTTTATCCAGATTCTCCTGTATTTGTTTCTTTAGCTCATCAAGCTATAAAATAGCCATTCTATATAGATTCTTGGATATTGGAAATTCCCCAAGTATAAGATCAATCAAGAATTCAACATCTCTTATAGGAGGAAGACCAAACAATTCCTCAGGAAACACATCAGTAAATTCCCTCACAATAGGCATGTCTTCGAGGATGATTTCTTCCTTAAAATCAATAATCTAAGAAATATGCACATGATCATAGTAAAGTAATATCCATGCTTTAGATGATGGTGCTAAAGAATATTCATACTTCTCCTTGCACTTGTATAAAATCAGGGTTCGACTCACCATATGGAGAGTGATTTCCCTCTCATGACAATTTATGTTGTATCTATATTGGGAAATCCAATCCATGCCAAGAATTGAATAAAATTCAAACAATGGAATTATGATGAAGTTCTCTAGGAAGTTAAATCCATAAATTGTGATAGGTGAGGAGTTATATTCATGGGATGTAATAATTTCTCCATTTTCTATTTTCAACGATATTTCTACTTCCATTATTTGTAGTGATGTTTGGATTGTTCTATTAAACTTCCAGGATATAAAAAAATGTGTAGAACTATGGATGATAACCCTAACTTTAAATTTTTGATTTTGTTTCTACATTATCCAATATAAACTAAGGGATAGGTATCTTATACTATTAAACACATAAAGGGGAATCCAATGACAAAAAGGGATAACTTATAAATTACATTTATCTCTTTAACTTATGAATTTCTAAGCTTTGATCTAAGTTATCCATGATATACTTCCTAACATATATTCTTAGGGGAATTTTTTTTATTACCTTAATAATGGTTCATAATAAAATTATGAATTTACCAAAGAATATCCTATGGGACTGTCGAAATAAGAGTGTAGAAAGACCTGTTTTCATGCACCAGTTCCTATTCGAGTCTATCTTAAAGAAGTGTTTTTGGGTTTTACCCCAAGATACATCTGTACCAGATCCACCTCTACTTTTTTTTGTATCCAGATAAGGATTTATTTTATTCATAAACCACTTACTATATATTTACCAAAATTTATGGATTCTTTTCTTATACTTAGTCTTATCCTTAAGGCTTTCACTAGGGTTTTCTAATCCTAATACCAAAAATAACTAAACTTATCCACTAATACCAACTATAACAACCTTGGTATTTATTACACACTTAAACATGATTTATTACATAAAATTTCACTTAATAAAATATATAAGATCGATAGGTCTAGTGTCTTTGTGGATTAATAACATTACATAAAAACTTAAAACATTAAATACAACATCTTTATTGAAAGATTCTTTTACATGACCACAACATTTATTCATACTTAACACTGCATGGGATAACCTGAGGATGTACACAAGAAAGGGGTGATCTATAAAACCTAGTAAGGGAGTAAAAAATGTGTAACATGAAGAATAAAATACATGTTAGGAAATAAGAATATCAATGGATCATAATAGAAACATGAACATAAAGGCCTGATATAACACGATTATCATAATATGGAAATGTGACAACAACTTAAAACACTGCATCATTAACATAAAAGAATCAAGTAAACCCCCATACCAAAATGATGGAAAAAAGTCCTATAAATAAATTAGGTAAACCCCTGTATGAATATAACATATCTTGATACTAAACATTACCCAATGCATTGGATCCCTATCCGGGCGCACCCTTCATGAACATTTTAATCTTATGCTTAAGTGTTCCACATAGATCATATAACATAGATTCATTCAAAATAATAGTTTATTCCACGATAAAGGAATGTGTAATACATATATTAAAGTATATAATAAATAAGTATATGTTAATAAAGGTGAATACCTTTGATAGATAAATGGGTATGGTATTCACTACATTATGATTTTGGCATGAAAAATCACGGTGCAATTTCAGAAGCATAACAAAATCACATGGAGATTTATAAAATGGGTTGATGAGATATAAAGAAGTATATAGTCATTTATAAATTAAATGGAAAGTAATATGATCATGGAACATAATATCCCAACATATGAAATGGAATTTGAGATGCATAATATAATATAAATTCTTGAATGGAAATGAGGAGAGAGAAATCCCTTACGGAATTTCAGCATGGTAACAGGTGTACATGAGAGGGATTAATGAGAGAGAAATAAGTCTCCCATAATAAAAAAATAATAAGGGAAGTATGGGAGAGGTGAGAAAACATACCCCATCATTTTTAATTGAAATATAAAAGGGTATAATGGTATTAGGAAACTTGGACAAAAATGAGAAAGGAAGGAACCCTTACTTGAGAGTGTGAATTCAAAAGCTTGAATAGGGGATTCTTGAGATATTAGAGCACCTTTGGGGGATTCTAGAAAGGATAGTACATATTAGGTACTTGATCTAATAATTTTGAAGATAAGTGGGAGCTTGTGTGGGTTTATATAGGAAATGAGAGGGGAATTCTTTAATATTTTACAAACTTAGGTTTTGGAATCTATATAATTAAATATTCAAAACCACAAACCTTACCATAGTTGTTGCACATGGTTTTTGAAAAATAGGATTGAAAAACATTATTTTATAAGGCCATGGTCTGAATATTTTAAAATATTAGCCTTGATTATGTGGAGGTGAGTCACATTATTAAAGAAATGAAATTAAAATCATAAAATATGTTATACATTTTGGAGGATTCACTAAGGCATTATAAAATAATTAAAATAAATATTAAATCACATTATTTTAAATTTAAAACATATATTTGGTCTAATATACCTTTTATGGAATTTATTACATCACTATTGGGTCATTAATATGTCATAAAACACACTATATATTTATATATTATTTAATTTTTACCCAAAAATTCGACTATCTCAGAAAATTATGAAAAATTCACTGTTGGATAATTTCAACATCATAATTAAAAAAATAATATTAATTTTATCTAAATAATTTTCTAATTATGTGAATTTTCACTTTTAAAATGAGAACCGACATTTATTGAAAATTGACGGGTTTTGACAAAAATAGTTTTTAAACCTTAATAAATATTACATTTGACTTCATAAAAATTATATACTCAATTATTATTAATAAATATAATTTTATAATAATATTTTATTAAAATATTAATTATTTCAAAAATTCATTAATTTCTTAAAATAAATTCTTTAAAAATACACTTTCTATTTTATCGTATAAAAATAAAACTCTTATCAAACTAATTACCTAATCATTTATATATAAAGAAATTATATAATTATCATTTATAAGAATTTTTTTTATAATATTATAGTTTAATATAATAATTAATATATTTCTCAAAAGTACCATTTTTACCCGAAAAATCAATTTATCGAATTCATCATTTTTTAAGAAAGTCTATTCTCATAAAGGAATTGATGGAATAATAATTTTATTTATCAAAAGGGATTACACAATAAATAACTAATACCATGTTACATAACCCCTTATAAGACCCAAATAAGATCTAAGGGTAAGGTGTGTGATGGTGAAAAACTCTTGGGGAGGCTCATATAACATTGCCTAAGTGGTAATCTCTATTAATTTGAACTTCTCCCATAGGTGATTATATTAAAGCTTAAAATGTTGATGCTCAACTTGGGATTGGTCAAGAGTGAAGCCCAGTAACATTAACTCCTTTCTGAGCTCTGAAAAATGAGCTTCGTATGGCCTGAGTCTACTAGATGAGTCTATCCTCCTTTATCTGTATCGAAAAGATTTTTTAAAACATTATATTTATATCAGTTGTGTGATCACTGTTCAATGGGTATATTATCAATGGCAATAATACTTAATGGTAATTTAAACCCAATAAAAAAAGTGCATGTGTTTTCTATATCCATGAGACATTTAATTAAAAGAAAGGGAATTTTATTCATAACAGTTTAAGTCGTTACAGAAAACCATATGTCAAGGATACCCACCATGATATTCATAACATTTTAGGGTTGGGATAACCACCCATGTACCTTTTTGGGCTTGGGATAACCTCCCATGTATATGGATAACCTATGCTTTTACACATATCATTAAATGTTTTTTACATAAACATATAATTATTACAGCCTAAATATCATGAGGTTTACTATCTTTAAAATACTAGGATCATAATATATCAAAGAAACTTTAACATGGAATCCTTATTTTTTTCCTCAATGAGATCCTAAATATATCCAAGCTCCTAAAATCGCATAAGATAACATGAGGAACACATAAAAGAAAGCGGTGATATAAAATCCTAGTAAGGTAATAAACATGATAAGTAAACATAATGTGTGAGTCAAAGATATATCATGATATCATAAAAGAGAAGTATCATGAGTAATTACATATAAACATAACATAAATAACATAATATCATAAGATAATGGATTTATAAGAAATATGGAAACAATATATAACATGAAATAAACATGGTTCAAGGCTAACTACCTAGACAATATCATGTGGTGGACAAATTACCCTAATGAATTATGTTTATTGCCTAATACGATACATTATTTCTCATTAGACTAAAGCCTTAACCAATCCATTAGAGCGCTATCTAGGAACGCCCATCATAAAATGTTAATTATATTTGTATACTACAAAAATAAAATCAATCATAATGCATAACATAAGAATTACCTATGGAAATAAAATGGGTTTCATAATCTTGCTTCATATCATACTCAAAAAAAAATTCATAATGAATGCATGTGAGAAATGATCATAAGGAATGTATTACCCAGTAAATGGAAGGTTTCATAAACTAGGTATATATGTGGGATACATATATAAATAATTTAGAAAAAATAAATAACATAAAAGTTTATTCTCATTGATGAAAATACTTTTCAAAATATTAAAAATATTCTTGAGGAAAATATCCTTTTCACTTTGAGTAACATTAGAATATTTAATATTAGATGGAAAATGATTTTGAAAGATATTTATAAACATTTTTGAGGAAAATACCCTTTCCATTTTGAAAAAAAAAACTTATTTAAAATCTAAAACATTCTAAAAAATTAAAGGAAACATTTTTTTGAAAACAACCAATGAAACATAAAAAATTAATATTTAAAACATTGAGTGGTCATGATGATGGAAGAGTTCCATTCTTGTCGAATGCATTAAAAAAACAAATATCCCATTCAAAGTTTTGTAAGAAAAATCAAAAAGTACTTTATTCAAAAAATGATATGAATATTGCTTTTAAATTTTTTTAAAAAATCTAATTAAATGTAAAAAATAATTTAAAAAAACATAGTAAAACTTATTTGATTTATTTGGAAAACATGTATTTGGAAGAATAATTATTTTCAACAGAAGTTAAAAATGAAGTCATATTTTATGAAAAACATTTTACTTATCATTTTAAGTACCAAAGAAAGGATAATGGTACTATTACTTGAAAACATCATGAATAACCAGAGGATAGTAAAATGAAAGGGTTTTACTAGACATTGATCAAATAATTTCCAAAAATGGAAATTTAAGCATAAGAAATATAGATTAAAATGATATTGAAACATAAAACCTTAATTATTTGTTAAATGAAACATAAGAAAGTGGTGAGATTATATGCTTCATAAGGGTATGCATACAATGTAAACTAATAAAGAATGAAAACCATGGATAAAAAACTGATTATCAAATAATTTTATATAAATAATAAAATTATATTAAAACTTATCCATGGATATCATAAATATTAAAACAATTACATGTAAATCAATAAATGACTTCATAATGATGAAATTTATAATGTTGGACATTTGAAACTTAACATCAATGCCTTGTTCCAAGACATCTTATATGAATGGTTAAGGCCTTATCCAAATACTCAATATATTTTGTCTCATGAGGCATGTATATTAATTTATGAGCCATGTAATTCTAGGCCCCACCCATCACTTAATAGTTCCAATTCATTCATCATATGAATAAACAATACAACTTAATAAACAAGCCTTAAAAATCAATAACTGTTCATATTAGAAGAACTAGCATACTGAATGCAAAAAAATTCCCCAGTAAAATTGATAATAAACCATCCAAAAAAATATAGTGGAATATATAATTATAGTACATCCTTATCATAATATTTAACAAATTATTTTTATATAGATGAAAATTATTTAAAAATATCATTGGAAATTTTCTTTAGGACAATACACTTTTCACTTAAAAACAACTTATTTAAAGTTTAAAATATTTACCAAATAATAAATTGAAAATGTTCATTCAAATGATGCTTTTAAAATAATAAATGAAGCTTTAAATCATTGTATGTTCATGAAAATGGGGAATTATATTCATGTCATGTAAGTTAAAAAACCTATTCCTTTTACACTTTGGTAAAAAGGTCAAGAAATACCTTGTTTGGAAAATGACAATATGATTCCTTTTAAACCATTTTGTAAAAAGATAAACATGAAAAAATATATTTATTAAACAATTGTAAAATTTTAAAAACTTTCTTTTAGAAATTTTAAGGAAAATATGGACATGTAAGAGAATGATTCCCGCCTGAGTAGAAAATACAAGTTCAGTTTTCATTAAAAAAATTATTTAATTAACTTGAGTACTTAAAGAGTGGAAAAAGAAAGAAAAATTTTAATTTTAAAAAATAACCATAGAAGAAGAATTTTTTTTAAATATATAATGATAAAATAATGCTCCCATATGAGACTTAAACATAAACAATCTCGAATAATGATGAGATTATGAAAAAAACCCTTACTTCTGGTTCAATTTCCTTCATATGTGTATGAATATCCTATATAATAAATATAGATATATTATAATTCTATTCAAGAACCATAATCATATATATAATATCATATATTTTTTAATTGTAATCATTATCACCCATTTATTAATAATTATTTGTTAAAATCATCGTTCCATGTAATAAGTACTTCGTTTTTCATGTATATTATGGTTTGGCAGTTTCAGTCCTTATAATTTGATCATGTCTCCATCATATATGAAATTTTAATAGTGATATAAATATCATATATATATTCATTATATATTTATTTATAGTAATCTATAAATGGTAGGTATATAAAAATTAATTACACTGTTTATGAAGATGGTAGGCCGTACATACACATGAACAATGTTTTCACTTTTTGATGGATTGTAAAAAATAAAGGTAAATAATAATTCAAATTAAAAAAAATTATTTTATCATATATATCATAAATATTGATTAAATATACCATTAATATCATAAATTTAAATCAGAAATGAAAAACAAATGATATCATTTCGTGGAGTTGGTAGTCCACACGTATGCACGATAGACATTATAATTCTTC
The DNA here is from genome assembly GCA_963277665.1 of Viscum album. NCBI lineage: Eukaryota > Viridiplantae > Streptophyta > Magnoliopsida > Santalales > Viscaceae > Viscum > Viscum album. The sequence continues at coordinate 1,082,913,710 of OY728132.1, forward strand.
ATTTAATAGAAAAGAGGGTGGATAGTGATGGTTTCATAATCATAATAAAATTAATTATATTAATTATTATTAATTTATTATTTTATGAAAAATAATAAAAATTTATAGGAGGTAAAATAATAAGTAAAATTAAAGTGATCGGTTAAGGTGATTACCTTTTCATTGAAATAACTCCTTTAGATCACCACTGAAGGCTCGAGGGTTGGTATTTTGGGAAGAATAGAATCTATATAACATGTATAAATATGTTTAGAATATAATTTTATTGGTATTTTTGAATATAGTTTGATTAATTTTGTGTAAATAAGATAAGGATAGGGTGTTCTTTTATAAGGTACAAAAAGGAAACACTTGGAATTACAAAAAAAGATTAAATTATAATAAAGTATTTTACAAGAAAAATGCTTTAAAATTTGAATAGATTCAAATATAAGTTGGGATATGGTATAAATATCATCAATTTTTTTTACAGATTTATGTGGTATTTAAAACGTCATCTTTTGGTTTAACCCCTTAGTTAATGTATTTAAACCTTAACCGCAATAATGACCTTTTCAATCATAATGACTTATAATTTTTCCTATAAGGTAAAAATTTGTTCATAAATGAAAAATGGATGAAATTTTCGAACATATATTATAAAACATGTTCTATTTCATGATTTTTATTATTTTTAACTAATTTAATACAATATTGTTTTCATAAAATATCATTATTGTCATTTTTGACGCCATGCATTTAATTTGACATTAAAGACATTAAGACAAAGATGGAATTAAAATACAATACTTTAACACATAAATAATAAGTTTATTAATATATAAAATTCTTGGAACACTATAAATTACTCAAATTATATTACTTTTAATATTTTTAAAATCATTTATTTTATTTTTTTATTAATATAATAAATACTTATGTTAGAGTTATGCAAGAATTTAAGTTAATTATATAATCACTAAAAATTAAAAATGAATTAATATCATAAAATTAATTTCATTATTATAAAAATAAAAATTAATATTCATTAAAAACTTATTTTTATCCCAATGTGAAAATAAAATTAACGTTTAAAGTCAAGAGGGTGACATTTTATAATTCTCTTTACATGAAATAATATAAAGGTCAACATCAAATAAAAGTGACCCCAAGTGGACACATTTTTTATATATGGATGGAAATATCTGAACTAAACTCATCCAATAGGATAAATTCATGTATTATTGTAATTTTAAAGCCTTATAAAATTAGTTTTTAACCTTAATTACTCGATTTACCCTTTACTATAGTGATAAATTTTACCAAGGTTACTATTCATAATGACAAAAAATAAAAGAACCTATTTACCAAATTTTAAAATCATAATTAAAAAAATTGAATATATTTTAATGATTAAATTTCTATATGTGGAAAAAATTAATATTTAAATAAGTGTGAAAAACATGATGAAAGCTACATTTTAGAAAAATAAAATTTTTAATCATAAAAATGGATTTATTTTTATCCGATGCCCAACAAAAATATTTGATGAATGATAAAAAATATAATTGAATATATATATATATATATAACTAAAATCATTCACAAATATTGATAAATTTAATTTATTATAATAAAAACACATTTCGCACATAAAAACAATTTTTCAGAAAAAAATTTCCCTTTCTTTCAAATGATTTTTATTTTCATTTATAATCAATTGATTACTAATGAATTAATTTTATACACATATAAAATACAATTTTTTCAAAATTTAGTTAGTATTATTCATATCTACCAATCAAATGGCTAGGTAATAACTATTATATTGAATAATAATTTTTCAATAGTATATCACAGTTCATTTAAACATTCTATTTCATGTAATGAAAGCTATCAAAGTACTTAAATTTATTTAAAATGAAATATATAAAAAATATATGGGTGTTTCATTTTACCCCCTTATAATTTTTTTTACCTAAATAATCCTTTACTGTGATAGAAAAAATTAAGGATACTACTACCTTATCACATGCTCGAGTTCTCACATAACTTCTTCAAATTTATGGTTCCATCACTAAACATTAACCAAGTGAGTGGTCTTATTTCACAACAAATCCTAACTATGATCTATAATCTCCATTGGTTTTTCCTTATAAGATAGATCATGATCAAGAGGTACGAATTCTGAGTTTAGTACATGTGAAGGATTACGTATTTATTTATGGAGGAATGTTAGATGGAACATATTGTGAACTTGAGAGAGATTTGGTGAAAACACCAAGTGACAAGATATGGACCTGATATGTTCAATAATCTCAAAGGTTTTAATATAATTAGGGCTCATATTTTCCATATTTCAAAATCTCATTACCTTATCCCCCCTCAATAATTTGTAGTATTACCTTCTCACCGACTTCAAACTCTAGATCTCACTAATGATTTCCAGTATAACTTTTTTTTTGACTTTGAGTTTCCCTTATATGCTGGTAAATGGATATAAAATTATCTACCATTTCCTTAGATAACTTATATCCCAATATCTTTCTATCTCTAACCTCATCCCAACACATTGGAGTTATACACTTCCAATCATAGAAGGCTTTATAACGATCCATCTGAATGCTCGAGTTAAAGATGTTTCTATAAGAAAATTACACCAAAGGAAGGTATTGATCCCAACATAATTTTAAATCCATAGAGAATTATTTTATCATGTAATTCTAGTGTTTGAATGGTCCTATCATACTAAAAATATTTCTAAGGTTGATAAGTTTATTGAAACTCAACTCCATATCCAGATCTCACTAAAGGTATTGCTAAAACTTTGATGTAAATATCAGATACGAATCGAATGAAATAAAATGTGGTGTTTCATTAAAAATTCCAATTTCATAATGTATAATTTTTAAATATTATCAAGAAATAAATCTTCTATAATAGTAATAAATTGTGCTCGCTTCATAAGGTGATTGACTACAACCCAAATAGAAATATATCTTTTTGACATTTTGGGGGAGTCCAATGATAAAATCCATGGTGATATTTTTCCATTTCCATTTTGATATGGGTAATGATTGTATCATCCCTTTACATTTCAGTCTCTTAGACATAACTTGCTGATATACCAGGAATATAGATACATAATATTCAATATCTCTCTTCATGTTGTCCCACTAGAAATACTTTTTCAGATCTTGATACATATTTGTACTTCCTGGATAAATAGATAATAATAAAATATGAGCTTCATCCAATATCATTTTATTCAAGTATTTTATATATTTGAAACATAATTGATTCCTAAAACTTATCATTCTATCTTGATCATAGTTTAACTCAAGGATATTACTCAACTTATTCTATAATTACATATCTTCCATGTATGCCTTCTTAATCCTCTCATAGATGGATGGTTGAAAATTCATCTAATAAAGATAAAAAATGTCCCCTTTCCTCATGATTTCATGATACATATTCTTTAAATCTATAAATATTGGTTCTATTTCAATCTTAATCAATGAAAAACTAGCATGGTCTTTTTGACTCCAAGCATCAACCACCTTATTTGCCTTCTTGGGGTGGTAATGTATTGAGAAATCATAATATATGATCAACTCTGTACATAATATTTTGGGAATATTCAAATATTTATTTTTAAATATATACTTCAAGATTTTATGATCATAATATATATCACACCAATCACCATATAGATAATTCCTCCATATCTTTGATTTAAAAATTACTACTACCAACTCCAATTCATTAGTTGGGTAAAATTTCTCATGATTTTTTAATAGGAGAGAGTGATATGATATAACCATGTTATTATATATGAGGAAACATCCCAATCCCTTCCTTGATTCATCACTAAATATCACAAACCCATCTCCACTATAGGGTAGTGTAAGAAGTGATGCACTGAACAACCTTCTCTTTAGTTATCTGAATCTCTATTTTCATTTATCCATCTATAATAACTTAACCCCATTCCTAGTAAACTTGGTGTATAGATTAAATAGTCCTAAGAAATCTATCACAAATAATCAGTAGTATCCAACCAACCCAAGAAAACTATGGATTTTGGTTATTGTGGTTGGTCTAGGCCATTGTTTAATAACTTCCATCTTTGATGTATCAACCAATATACCCTCACTTAAGATTACATAACCTAATAATGAAACTTTATGAATACAGAAATAACACTTGGTAAATTTATCATACAACTTATCCTTTCTCAAGCTCTTTAGCACAATTATCAAATTTTGTTCACGCTCTTCCTCACTTTTTGAATATATAACAATATCATCTATAAATACTACCAAAAACTACTCAAGGTAATATCTAAGGACACTATTTATTAAATCCATGAAGATAATAGGGTCATTGGTAAGTCTAAATGGAATTAATATAAATTCATAATGACCAAAACTTATATAGAAAGATTCCTTGGTTATATACTCCTTATTAATCCTTAGCTGATAATACATAGATCGAAGATAAATCTTGGGAAAATATAGATATAATTGAAATTTATCAAAAAAATCATTGATACATGGTAGAGGATACTTTTTCTTAATATATTTTTTATGAATGTTTTGATAATCATTGTAGAGATACAGTGGCCTATCTTTCTTATTAACAAAAATAACATGTGCACCACATGGAGAAGCACTAGGATGAATGAAACCCTTATCTAGAGTCTCCTAAAGTTTCTTATTCAATTATTTTAAATCAATAATAACTATTATATATGGAGTCTTTTAAGTAGGCATAACACTAGGTAAGAGTTCAATTGAAAAATCAACTTCACAATTTGGAGGAACTCTAGGAAAGTCCTCAAGAAATACATCATCAGATTCATAAACAATAGGAACATTTTCAATATTTATTTTATCCCTAACCATTTGAGATAAATATCCCTAAATAATAGGTACTAAAACCCATAAAATGGAATTAATTTCCATTGGGTTTTTAGTTTCATCCTCCCACTGATATATGATTGAAGGTTGATTCAGAATATCAAATGTAACTTACCTTCATCAATAGTTAATATGATCTCTATACTAAGAGATCCAATATGTACCAAAAGTTATTTCAAATTCTACTAGAGGATGAATAACAATATTCTTAGGAATAAATTTCCCAAAATCTTCTATCATAGAGGACTTATATAATTATGATGAGGTAATCCTACCATTAAGAGTTTTTACCACCAACTAAATATCTAATCATTGAGGTGGTGATGTGATAACCTTATAAAATTCTTCAAATAGGTAGAACCAAAATCAAATAAAAAAATTCAATCCCAGCATGGATTATAAGTGTACCTTTCACCATGTCTCTATAAAATTCCATGTCGCTTATACTAATTGCCTAAGCTTGACCTTCTCCCCTTGGATTATTTTGTGGTAAATTCCCTCGACATTTAGGGAATTGGGTAGAATAGTTCCCCATCTACCTACAGTGAAAGAATTTTGCTTTGATAGATTCTATATTACATTTACATTCATGGGAACGATGGACTTTTTTCTCTACACATGAAGAAAACTCATTTTGTTTTTAAGCATCTATCAAGATTTTTCTTTCCACAGGTATAACATATTAGAAAATTCCCTTTATCCATTTTCTATATCTAATCCTCTTCTTCTATTGATTTAATTTAAATCTATAAGGCTTGGAGAACTCATTATCTATCTTGATAATTTATGATACTATATCGTCATATGATGATAATCTTTTGGGAGACTAGTTCCTTTTGAAGGATTTTCATAAGCACTTCAATGAAATGACCAATCTTTCTATATAGATTACGTACATAGACCAAAATATTCCTTACTATCCATATAAAGTTATCTTCAAAAATAGAAACATTTTTCTCTTCCTTTTGTCGCAAATTCATGAATTGTCTCTCTATATCTACTCATTGTTCTCAAGGAGTGTATTTTTCCAAGAAAAGTTCCTTAAAAACCTTCCATTATATGCTCAATATTTTCTCCTCATCCCTAGTGTTTTAAATAAATGACCACCATTGATCCAAATCCCACGAGAGACAATAAAATACCATGAAAACCTTCTCCATTTCATTACTTCTCCAAGTGAGAAATATAGTCTCTAAGAAACCTATCAATTTCTTACATAAAAAATGTATTTATAGTCCCATTGAATGATGTATGTTGTTGACACATGAAGTGGTCTAACATTATTACACTACATTATGAATTAGAAATATAATTTATATGTTCAAGGTTATTTCTCAAATTGATATTCATATTCCCTATTATAGTTATAATCTATTTAGCTCTAGCTATAGTTGTAACCCCATTTTCATTATCACTCCCGAAATGAAAATTCCTATATGAATTATATGCATTGATATGGTTTCCATTCCTTCACATATAACCCATTTCTAAACAATATAATAAACTATATTGTTTTATAAAATTAGAAATCATAATTTATAATTTTTAAACTAGTTAAACACTAAACATAAATTGAAATTTTTTATTCATTCCTAATCGTAGAATCATAAACATAGTTTCTTTGGTAATATTCACAAATCATTAAAATATTATAAAATATTTCATAATAGTTGGTAAAGGAAATTTTATTGACCCAATAATATCCCCCATGAGTGTCAAACTAGGTGCACACTAAGGGAACACTCACCATTTACCATAATTATGGCTTAAATATACTTGAAACAACTCATTTTGGGGTTATTACCCCTAGATGTATCTGTGTCAAAACCATGTCCACTTGTAGTATCTAGAAATGGTTATATTTAAAGGAAAAACTGAAAATCCTTACCTTAACAAACAATTAGGATGTTATACTATACATAGAATGAACCTAAAAGTCAGTTGTATGGTCGTGTTCCCTAATCAATATTTTCCTAAATCTAGATCCTAAGGATTCTACTAATTTTTCTCTAATACCAACTATAATGACCCTAACCCTTGTATCCCAGAGTCCTTTATAATATCCTGTGATTATAAAAGAAGAAAATTGTGTTCTATATCATATGAAACCTTCAAAAATAATCTTAAACAACCCATAAAATATATTTCTTCTCTTCTATAGCTTGCAATACATGCAAACTTGAGTCTAAAAGAACCGTAAAATATGAAACCTTTATAACCTAGCTGTTAAATTGGAAGGTATAAACAATATTAACTAAATTATAAAAATTATAAGGTTTACACACGTATAAAATAAATTAAATGGTTATATATTGATTATTTATAAATAATAATCATTTGAATGAAAAATAAATGTTTTTTGAAAAACATTATTTTTATAAAAGATGGTTTCATCGTGTTTGAAGCACATACATAAATATTATTTTTTTACCACAATTATAAAATTTATTTAAAAAAAAGCTTAATTTTTTTAATTTTTATGTCAAAATTATCTTATAGTGAATTTTTTAGAATTTTTTTAAAATATAAATTTATCGATGAATAGTGAAAAATACTAGTTTCTATTTAAAACTGCCTTTTCATTTAAAAATTTTAAAGTTAAATTTGTATTTAAAATTTTTAAGAGTAAAATTAGTTCAATTATATTAAAATAAATAATATTTATTCCAATTTAATCAATTTCATATTTAATTTTTATATTAATAATTTTTATACTTATGAAAAATTATCTTTGGAAAATCATTTTTCTTCACGTCTCTGTGTCCAATTTTAAGTTAAATTTTACCAATTATGTGAAGAAAATTCAGAAAAAATAGATTCCATATTTGTAATCATAATAATTAATATTATATAATAATATAAAATTAATTTTTGGTAATAATTAATAGTAAAAACAACAAAAAGTAATTATTGCAGTTATGGTTAAAACAAGTTTTCTATGGGTCAAACTAAAAATATAAGGATTAAAATAACCTATAAACTCATCCAATTCCTATTTTATTTCCATATTTCTACTTTATGTCATTCATGGTTTGATAATTATCCATTTTGGAGCCTTTTTAAGGTGAAAAATGTGGGTATCACATTTTCTTTTCAAAAATTCCATGTGTGTCCTTTCCCCCACTTATGAAAGGCCACCAAATATCCACTCCTCTTTACACTCCCAAAGCCTTTTCATTCAACCAATACCTATCTAAATATATTCCTTACATCCATACCCACATCCTAGAGTATTTTTATTGATCATAAATCTAATCTACTATGGATTTAGGTATAAACCTATAGAGGTTGTCTGAAGAGGAGGCAAAGTTTCTAACCAAGCATTTTCGTTTTAATTCTTCTTATAAATACATAATATATATTTCCAAATATGCTAAAATAATATTAAAAGTATCTAATATATTATGATATGTTATTATTTTAATTGAATAAACTATATAAATACCCTTTTCCATCAAATTGGAAATGAAATCATTGATCATGTGTATGGTGGACTACCGCCTCACGAACTGATATAATTCATTTTCCATCACCACCTCTATCATAATTATATAATGATATATTTAACACATGTATTTTATATTTATAAAATTACTATACTTATTAATTATAATATTACATATAAATTCTTACCTTACAACTCGTTGAAAAATAATAACAATGCTTGTGTGTATATATGGACAACTGCCTCCACGTAGCGATGTGAAATATTTTTAATTTTATTTTGAAATTGTTGGTGATAAGGATATATTTAATGAATATATATGGTATATTTGAAATAATAAAATTCTTATAAAGTTGAAATATTACTTTTCTTTCTTTTGTTCCATTTTTTTTGTAAAAATAGTAACAACGTTCATGTATACATACGATCTACCGTCTCCATGAACGATGTAACACATTTTCCCATCTCTAAATTTTATGAAATATTATAAATAATTATTTAGAGATTATATATGATATTTATATCATAGTTAAAATTATGGATATTATGGAACTATTATCAATGTATAAGAACTAAAATTATTTAACAAAAACATACATGAAAAATGAAGCAATTTTCACCCAAAACAATTATTTTGAAAAATAATTTTTAATAAACATGTCATAAAAGACTATAAGTAAATCATATATAGTATTATATATATGATTATGTATTTATAATAGATGTATAATAAATATATATTTACTTTATAGGAGGTACATACACGTACGAAGGAAATTATTCATGAGGTAAGGGTTTCTCGTCTCACTTTTACTTTCATGAGACATATGTCCTATTCATCCCTTAGATATTTTGCATGGTGTATATAATTCTCATTTGATATATTATATAATAAATCCCTTTATCATAATAGTATTTAAAGTTTCATTTGAAGTTATTTATTTAATTGGGCTTATGATTTAGAAGTTAGCAATGTGGTCTAGGTTTATTGTTTATCGGGACTATTCATGATTAAGTTTTTGGTGATGAAATATTATGATCTATATTTCAAAAAATTCATGAATTTTATTACACTCTAATTATTTATGGTTAATAAATTTTCTCTCTCATTTTCTCTCTTTATGAACAAAAGACACCAAAAGAATGTTTTTAAGGAAAACCAATTTCATTTCTCTCTTCGGTCAAAACCCTATTTTCTTCCATATCCATGTTTTCTAAAAATATTTTCATGAATTTATTAAAATTATATAAATAATTTATTAAATAAATATTTACCCATTTTTTAATTATTAAAAAATATTTTAAAAGTAATATTCTTGCTGTTTTTTGAATGAGGAACCTTTTAACCTTTTTACAACAGTTTGAAAAGAATGTTTTTTTAACTTATACAATATGTATAGAATTAACCACTATTATAAACACTCAGTACATTGAATCTTCATTTAAATTATTACAAGGATATTTTTAATGAATTTTTTTATTAATATTATATATTTTTTTAAAATTTTAAAGTAATTTCTAATGCGAAAAGTATATTTTCCTTGAGAATGTTTTAATGGAATTTTTATAGTATTTTTAAACATAAATGAAAAAACCCTTATTTCACTTATACCCCATTGGTAATATGTTTTAATGATACCATCATTATTATTTATTTATATGGTTTATGATCAGTTTGACTGGGGATATACTATTTTCATACCATTCTCCATATTACTCTAAATAGTTTATTATTATGTTTATTAATTGTGGAAAGTATTAACATTTTTCTACTTTTTTTTCAATGTGAATGTTTAAGTTGATTATTTTTCACCCCTTTTATATGAGGAATTCATTTGACTTAGTTAGTGATTAGAGGAATCCACTATACCCCCTCAATACATCATCGATAAGTATCATTAGACAAACAAGATTGGGTATTTAGTTGAGGCCTTACCCATTTATGTAAAATGTATTGGCATAAGGAATTGATATTATGGTTATGATGTTCTACATTATTAATTCCATTATTATGAGAACATTTATTGATTACCATGTGATTACTCAATTATTTAGAATATTCATGGATAAGTTTCAAGCACATTTTATTATTTATATGGCATTATTTTTAACATTATTTATTTCTTCTATATTATTATTCTTGTTCAAGTTAATGATTAAATGTGATTTGTATCAGTTATTTACCTTTCTATATCAATAATGACTTATTTTTTCATGATATATTATATTTTATACATACCCTTACTGAGAATATAGATCACCCCTTTGTTATGTTTACTTTCCCCAAGATACCCAGTAGTTTATTATGATTGATATCCATGAATATTAAAAATGTAATAATAGTTCTATGAAAGAAAATTATATGTTGTAATTTAAGTTTTCATATTTAATGTGAGTTTCATTTATGTATCTAGTTTCCTAATATTAATAAACTATTCATTACTTTGGGATGTAATCTCTTATATCTAACACCAATGTAATAATGTAACCATAGACTCTCAGATGCTAGGTTTGGGATCATTATAATTGGTATCAGTGAAAGTTTATTAGAAACCTTAGGAACTAGATTTAGAAAAACATAGATTAGGGAAAATAAACCTATGATTTAATTCGAGGATATGAAAATAATAATGTCCTAAAGTTTTGGTGAGGAAGAGATTATGTGTTTTTTCTAAAAATACATCCCTTTCTGGATACTACAAGTGCATGTGGTTTTGCTACAGTTGTTCTAAGGGGTAATAACTCTAAAAATGGTGCATTTATCTTTGACCCAATCATTACCTAGTTCATGAAAACGAGCCTTACTGTGCACCTAGTTTGACACTTATGATGGATATTCTTTAGATAATTTATATTTTCTTTATAAACCATTATAAAGGATTTGAAAATATTTTTATGATTTGAAAACATTCTTAAAGAAATCATGTTTATGATTATGAGATTATCTATGATTAAAATTTTCAATTTATGTTAATTATTTGGGATTATATATTATGTTTCATAGTGTTATGATCTAATATCATGTATTCCATTATTTAGAAATGGAACCTAGTGTATGGAATGAGAACCATATTAATGTATGTACTCCATACATGGATTTCCCTCCTAGGAAAGATAAAAAAGTTGGAGCTGGAGCTGTATCCATAACCGATCAAATTATAACCATATTGGAGCAGTTAACATAGGTTATAAGTAATAAACTTACCCATATGGAGCATCTTGATAACCCACCTTTTGATGTAACAATATTAGATTGCCTCATGTATTAGTATCCACCATCATTCAATGGAAATATAAATCCATTTATAAATGAGCAATGGATAAGTTCCTTAGAGAACATATTTCTCACTATGATAAGTAATGAAAGGGAGAATGTTATAATTGAAGTTTATTATCTCTTAGGATATTAGGATCAATAGTGTTCATAAATAAAAAAAACTAAGGATGGAGAAGAAATAACAAACATAGAGTTGAATGATTTTAAGGGAATCTTCTTGGGAAAATATTTCCCTCATGAGAAATGATCATATATAGAGAGACATTTCCCGAGTCTAAGACAAAAGGAAGATAAAAATGTTTCTAAGTATGAGCCCAACTTTACAAGGTTAGCAAGAAATGTTGCAGACTATGTACATAATTTAGAGGGTAATATTTACCATCTCTTTGATGGGTTAAATACAATCCTTCGAAGGGAACTTGTCTCCCAGATATTATCATCACACAAGGACATAATATCATGTTATATAAAGGTAGAGAAATAATTCTAAAAGTCTTATGTGTTTTAAATGAATAAATAGAATAAGAGGACGGTAGATAAAAAATGGATATAGGGAATAAGGGAAAGAAGGATTTTACAACATATGATAATTGTGGAAAGAAACACCTTGGAATAAGATTAAAGGAAATGGGAGTTTTCCTTAAGTTTAGAGAGAAAAGTAATTAGTCTTGTTATTACAATTCAAGAAATAATATGCTAATGTTTAGTGTTTCAACTATAAGGAGAAAGGACAATACATAAATGAATACACCCAGCATCAAGGGAATATACATTATAAGAAGATAACGGATCAAGGTCAAGCTTATATAATTGATACAACTGAAGTGGAATGATTAAAGTGATTTTGTATTTTGATTCAATAATTATATTTTAGAAGTATTTTTAGAAATGGTATTTTGGTTATAGAAATCATGAAACATTTAAGGATTATGTTAATTTTGGAATCATATGTATCTTTATATAATAATAACTTAAGAGTTATGAATACCATCATGGGTTTATGAGTTTAAGTTTGATAATAAATTTAATGTCTCAACCACCCCCTTTTGAATATTTATGTTATAGGAGTTTATCAAGATTAAGGATATTTTTGGATACATTTATGGAAATACAAAAAATTCGGTTGGTATATGTTTTAGTGAAAAATATATTTGAGGAATAATTCCTTTACATTTTTTGGACATAAGAATAAAGGTATTGATAACATTTGGGGTCAATATAATCATTGATGTTAAGGTAATAATATTTAATTAATATTTTTTGATTTCATGGAAAAAAATAAGTTATATATAAAACCCATGTAGTTAAAAAGTTATTTGAGTAGAAATTATATTTTTTGGATATTCATCATATTTTTGGTAATATTATAGGAATTATGTGGTTTTATAAAAATGGAAACACACATGTCGAGTGATAACCCATCGAATCTGACAAGGTTGTAGGGATTGAAACCAAAACTAAAGGCTGACAAGGGTACATTGCCTACCACTAGACTATATGATATTTTAGTTGATATGGAATTATTTTTACTTAAATTATTTGATGGAAAAATACTTATAGAATAAATTAAGTTGAACTTTGGGTGTTACTAGTGAGGATTAGAGATTAATGTATTATATTGGAAAACTTGTTCTAAATACTTTGGTTTTGGTAAATATTTAGAGACATACCAAAAGACTTATAATTATTTTATAGATATTATGATATGTTACAATTTAATTTTAGTGCCTATGGAATAAAAAATGAATCTTGAAAATTCTTTTTTTAGAGTAAGGAATGAAGTGGAAATTGATCAAAGAAGAATCAAATGATGAAATAGTAAGTATATTTTCTGGTGTTCTCTATCATGATAATAATAGAATCCTCAACTCTATGAAAAGAATCTTGAAAAAAATGTTACCTTATTACCTTAATAACTAATAAATTAGTGTTCTTTTAACTTATCATAGATTTATGGTTTTGTTTTTGTTAAATTTATCTTGGTTATTAATTTTCTTACAATCAATAATCTCTATCACTCTACATAATTATTTATGATTTTCTTAAATGTCCATATTTTTACTTCCCGATAATTTTCTCCTACTTGGAAACCTAGTTATTATTTATTTTAGATTACCTTTGTGTTTTCAATTACCTTTTTTCATAGAATGTTTTGTTAATACTTTTTATGATGTGGTATTTCAAGAAAGGCATTTTCAAATGATGAACCTTTGATTACCGAGATCAAGTTCAAATTGTGAGGATGAAATTTAATAAAGGCAGGATGAATATAAAATTGTGGTTGATAGAATATGAGATATGAAACACCAAGCTTAAACTACCAAATAATTATATTTCTTCTCTTCAATATCATGTGATACACGCAACCTCGAGTCTAAAAGAGCCACAAATTAGTATACCATTATAACCTCATCATTACATTGGAGGGTATGAATTATAATAACTAAATTATTAATATTTTATTTATTACACATGTATACTATAAATTAAATGGTTATCTATTTATTAAAAATAAGGTAATAATCATTTTAAATAAAAGAACCATTTTCTAAAAAACTATATTTTTCTAAAAGATGGTTTTGTCATGCTATGAACACATACATTAAAATTAATCATAAAATATATTTTAATATATATTTTAAAAAATTATCTTCATTTTTTAAATCATAATTTTAAAATTATATTAGAGTGCATTTTTGAGAACGTTTTGAAAAGATTAATTTTTCGTTTAATAGTGAAAAAAATTGGTTTTTATTGAAAAATTTATTTTCGTTTAAAGAATTTAAAAGTTACATTATGGTTTAAAATTGTTTTAAAGTAAAATTAGTTCAATAAATTTATAATGAATATAATATAATTCATTTTAATCAATTTCATATTGAATTTTTATATTAAAACTATATATATTAATGAAAACTTCTCTTTGGAAAACTGTTTTTTCATCACGTCTACGGGTTTAATATTAAATTAAAATTTACCACTTATATGAAATGAATTTTAAAATAAATATTCCATATTTGGATTAAAAATAAATAATATTATATAATAATATTAACTTAATATTTTATCATAATTAATAGTAAAAATAGTAAAAATTAATTACCACAGTTTAGAGTAAAACCGATTTACCAGGGGTTAAACTGAAATGATAAGGGTTAAAATGACCTATAAACTTATCTAATTACAAATTTTATGGTCATATATAGACCTTATATAATACTTGGTTTGATAATGATCCATTTTTGATCCTTTTGGCATGTGGAAATCATGGGTATCACTTTTTCTTTTGAAAAATTCCAAGTGTGCCCTCTCCCCTTCTTATAAAAGGACACCTACTCTCCTATCCTCTTCACACTCCCAAATACTTTTGGTTATTCCAATACATAAAATAATAACTTTATTACATCCTAAACCACGTCATAGAGTCTTTTATTTGATCATAAATCCAATCTAGGAAGGCTTTATCTATAAACCTAAAGAGGTTGCTCTAAGAAGAGGTAATGTTCCTAACCACGTGATTTCATTTTACTTATTATTCTAACTAACTAAAATATTATTAAAATATGATAAAATAATATCAAAATTATATTCTATATAATTATATTTTATTATATTAATTTAATAACCAATATAAATCACCTTTTACATAAAATGGGAAATGAAATCGTCGATCATGTGTATAGAGGACTACTGCCTTGCAAAGCGATGTAAATCATTTTCCATCATCGCCTCTCTAAGATGGATATAATTATGTATTTAACATATTTAAATTATTTTTATGAAATTACTATAATTATGAAAATATAATATCGCATATAACTTCTTACCTTCCAACCCTTTGGAAAACAATAACGCCGCTCATGTGTACGCGTGGACTACATCCTCCACCTTACAATGCGAAATGTTTTTTGTTTTATTTTGAAATAGATAGTAATAAGGATATATTTAAAGAATATATATATTATATATTTGATATAAAAAATTTTATTTATAAATTAAATATTATTGACCTTTCTTTCATTCCATCTAGAGGAAAAATAAAAACAACATTCATGCGTATGTACGACCTACCGTCTCCATGAATGGTGTAACTCATTTTATCATATAAAAGTTTTATAGAATATTATAAATACTTATATAATAACTATATATGACATATATATCATGATTAATATTATAGATATGATGTATCCATGATCAAAGTGAAATCAATGAAATTACCAAACCAAAACTTACATGAAAAACAAAGCAATTATCGCCCGAAATAGTGATTTTAACAAATAATTTTTAATAAATGGGTCATAAAAGACTATAATTAAATAATATATGGTATTTTATTTATTATTATTATTTTTTAATATATTTATAATAAATATATATTTATTTTATAGTATGTACAAACATAAACAAAGGAAATAAAACATGAGGTAAGGGTTTCTCATCTCACTCTTACTTCCATGATACAAATTCCCTATTAACCCCTTAGTTATTTTGTTTAGTGTATATAAATCAACTTTGACATTTTATTTCATTAATAACTTTATCTTTGTTTTTTAGGGTTTCATTCAAAGTTATTTCTTTCTTGGTGATTATGATTCTGAAGTTACCAAAGTGGTAATGGTTTATTGTTTATCAGGATTGTTCATGATTAAGTTTTCGATCATGAAATATTATGATCTATATTTCATGAAACTCATGAATTTTATTCTCATATTTTTATTTCTATAGAATAAATTTTTTCCTCTCATTTTTCTATATTTAATAACAAAAAAGATAAAAATAATGTTTTTAAAGAAACAGACTTCATTTCTATCTTCAATCAAAACCTTTTCTTTCTTTCTTATCTATGTTTTCTAATAATGTTTTCAAGAATGTTTTAACATTATCCAAATGATTTATTAAATAAAATTTTAACCATGTTTGAATTTTTAAAAAATGGGTTGAAAGGAATTATCTAGTCATTTTCTGAATGTGGCACATTTTAACCTTTTTAAAACAATATGAAAGGAATGTTTTTTAACTTATACAAAATGTATGAAATTAACCAACATCATGACCACTCATTACATTGAAGCTTCATTTAAAAATTTACAAGGATATTTTTAAATAATTTTTTTCTAAATATTCTATAAATTTTTAGTTTTTGAATGTTATTTTTAAAGTGAAAAGGATATTTTCCTCATGAATGTTTTTAATGGAATTTTATGGTATTTATATTCATCAATGACAAAAACCCTAAAATTAATTTTTTTTGGTTAGGGAAATTATTAATATTTAATATGATTGTTTTTTCATATGAAATTTTATGACGATTATGTTTCAAAAATTTCATATGTGTAATGCATTAGAATTAGTAAGTGATGGGAAGAGCCCTATATAGCCCCTCGATGCATTAGTAGGTCTCATGAGACAAACTAGATTGGGTATTTGGATGAGGCCTTACCCATTTATGTAATATTTATTGGCATAAGGCCCTAATAGAAGGGTTATGATATCTGATATTATGAAATACCTCATTATGAGATTAGTTATTTATGTCCATGTGATTATTCGATTCATTAGAATATCATTTATAAGTTTCAAGATAATGTGATTATTTATATGGAATTATTTTTATCATAATATATTCTTGATATAATATTCTTCATGTTCAATTTATTTATTAAATGGAACGTTTTTCTATTATTTTCCTTTCCATATTGATTATACCTTATTTTTTCATGATAGCTTCCACTGTACACATACCCTTACTAGTAATTAAAGCTCACCACTTTCTTATATTTTTTCCCCAGGATGCCAGGAAGTGTATTATGATTGACATGTAGGGATATTATTAAAGGAATAATAGTGTTCTTATATAAAATTCCATATTGTATTTTATGTTTTCAAATGTAAAGTGAGTTTCAAGTATGTATCGTGTTTTCCAAGACTATTAAACCATCCTGCCCTTCGGGATGTGATTTCTTATATCTAGAACCAATGTAATAATTTAACCATCGACTCTGGGTTACTAAGTTAAAGGACTTTACATTAGTAGTTACTTTATTACATCAGTACTATATATAAGTGATCACATCCCAACTATCCAAATAGTTTAGTAGTCTTGGAAAGGTAGATACATACTTGAATCTCACATTACATTTGAAAACATAAAATAAAATATAGTATTTTCTATGAGAACATAGTTATCCCCTTTATCATATCACTATATATAAAAAATAACACACTTACTAATATCTAAGAGAATGGAAACATAATAAAGAGGTGTACTCAGATATTTAGTAAGGGTATGCATACAAGAAATTTAATAAGGAATGAATAATATTGCACAAGAAAATAATAAAAAAATAATAACATATAAATAATCACCTGATATTGAAACCTATAAATAGATATCATAACTATTAAAATAATCCCATGGACACTAATAACATATTTTATAATAATGTAATGCATAACATTGGACATCAGAAACTTACTATCGAGGCATCACACCAAGTCATCTTACACAAATGGGTAAGACCTCAACCAAATACCCAATCTAGTTTATCTCATCATACATACCAATTCATCAAGGGATATGTAATTATATTCCTCACTCATCACTTAATAAGTCCAATCCATTGATAATATGAAGAAATAATACAACTTAATAAACATGACTTAAAATCAATAAATTTCATTAATGGAAGAACTAGAATATGAAATATTAATACTTTACCAGTATAATTGATCATAAAAAATCTTGAAAATATGGTGGATGGTATCATTAGAGTATATACATATAATAATATTTAACAAATGATGTTTATATATATGAATATACTTTAAAAAGATCATTGGATTTTTTAAAGGAAAATACCCTTTTTACTTTGAAATCACATATTTAAAGAATAAAATATATACCAAATATTAAGAAAAATATTTTAATTGAAAGGAAACTTATAAATATTTAAAGGAATATTCTAAGTAATGAGTGATCATGGAGTAGGGGCATTCTATTCATGTTGTGTAAGTTAAAAAAACATTCCTTTCACACTTTTATAAAAAGGTAAAAAAATACCCCATTTAGAAAACATCAAGAAGATTTATTTTTATCCATTTAAAAAAAATAAAACATAGGTAAAAATATTTTTATTAAATAATTGTATAATTTTAAAAATATTCTCTTAGATATTTGAAGGAAAATATGGACATGTAAGAGAAATATTCATGATCGAGTAGAAAATACAAGGCCAGTTTTCTTTAAAAACATTATTTTTGTATCTTGAGTAATTAAAGTGAGTAAAATGAAAGGAAAAAAATTAATTTTCATAAATAATCATAGTAGAATAAAATAAATTTTATTTAACATAGATTAATCAAATAATACTTCCATTAGAGACTTAAACATAAACAATCCCGAATAATGATGAGATTGTAAAATAAACCCTTACCAATGTTTAGACTTCCTTCATATGAGTCTGATCCTATTAGATAATAAATATAAATATATTAAAAATATATTACATTACCATAATCATATATATCACACAATATATGACTTACTTATAATATTTTATCACCTGTTTATTAACATTTGTTTGTTAAAATCATAGTTCTAGGTAATAATTACTTTGCTTTCCATGTATGCTTTGGTTCAATAGTTTCAGTACTTGTACTTTGATCATGCTTCAATTATATATTGAATTTTTAATATTTATATAATTATCATATATATTCATTATATATGTATTTATAGTAATCCATAAAAGGTATAATTATAAAAATCAATTACACCATTCATGGAGACGGTAAGCTGTACGCACGCATGAATATTTTTTTCAATTTTTGATGAATGGAAGGAAATAAAATTAAATAAAAATTAACATTTAAAGAATAATTATAATATAATATACACATTATATATTTATTAAATATACCCTTATTAATATCTATGTAAATAAAAAATGAAAACAAATCACATCACTTCATGGAGGTGGTAGTTCACATATACACACACGAGCGACATTATAATTTTTCATTTGATAGAAATGAGGGTGGATAATGGTGGTTTCAAATAATAATAAAATATTTATATATTAAGGAGTATAAATTTATTATTTTATGATAAATACCATAGATTTAGAGAAGGTAATAGAAGAACTGAAAAGAAAGTGATCGGTAAAGGTGATTACCTCTTGTTTGAAAGAAATCATTTAGATATCCTCTTAATGACCATAAGTTTATTATTTTTGGAAGACAAATAACTATATTGTTTTTATAAGTATTTTGATAATAAAAATGTTTAGGTCTTGGTTGAGAAAAGTTTCTTAATGTGGTGTAAATAGGAGAGGGAAGGGGTGTCCTTTTATAAAGGAGGGAAAAACACACTTGGAATTACTAAAAAGATTAAAATATAACTAAGTCATTATCAAGAAAAATACTTCAAAATGGTAATGTATTCGAATATAAGGTTTTATATGGTTGAAATATCATGGAAAAAATAATTTTTATAGGTTTATGTGGTATTTTAAACCTTATATTTGTGTTTAACCCCATGATTAACTGATTTTAACCTTAATTGTGATAATGAGTTTTTCAATCCTAAAAGGGTTATAATTTTACTTATAAGGTAAAAATCAGTTCATAAATGGAAAAGAGATGAAATTTTATTCTATATATTTATCCTTTTTCATTATTTAAATGTTTTTATTATTTTTAATAAATTCAATAAAATATTGTTTTCATAAAATATCACTATTTTCATTTTTGACACTATTCATTTAATCTGACTTTAAAGACATCAATAAATAATTTAATTCAAATATAATAATTTAACAAATCAATAATATTTTATATTAATATATAATTTTTTTATCATGATAACTTACTCAAATGATATTACTTTTAATATTTTTAAAATCATTTATTTTATTTTTATATTAATTGAAGAAATACCGTGTCAGCATTGTGTAAACATTTAAGTTAATTATATAATAACTAAAATTTAGAAATAAATAACTACCATGAAATTAATTTTATTAGGATAAAAACCCATTAATATTAATTCACAACTTATTTTATCCCAATGTGAACCTAAAAGATAATTTTAAAGTCAATAGAGTGACATTTTGTATTTTTCCTTACATAAACTAATATGAAGGTCAATATCAAAGAAAAATGACACAAAGTGGAAATTTTTTAGAGAATTTGATGGAAACTAATGAACTAAACTCATAAAATAGGATAAAATAAAGTTTTAGTAAAATTTTGAATCCTTCCCACATTAATTTTTTACCTTAATTACCCGATTTACCCTTTGCTAAGGTGATAAATTTTACCACTGTTACTATGCATAATAATAAAAAATAAATGGGTAATATTACCTAAAAATTTATCCTTACTATTCAAAATATTTAATCCATTTTTAAGATTCATTTTCTATAAGGGGTATAAATTAATTTTAAAATATGTGTGCAAAACGCAACGAAAAGCACATTTAAGAAAATACTATTTTTTAACATAAAATTGGATTTATTATTTTCCTATGCCTAGAAAAAATATTATATGAATTATATTTTTTATTGAATATAATATATATATATATATATAATTAAAATCATTCATTAATAGTGATTAATTCAATTTATTAATGTAAAAATACATTACACGGATAAAAGAATTTCTTTGAAAAAATTTAATTTAATTTTAAAATGATTTTTATTTTCATTTACAATTAGTTAATAATAAATAAATTAATTTTAAACATGAATAATCTAAAATTTTTCATAATTTAGTTCTTCCTATTCAAACCCATCAATCCAATGGCTTGGAGATTTCTTTTATATTCAATAATAATATTTCAAAAGTATATCACTGTTCATTTAAACTTGGTGTTATGTGTAAAAAAATCTCTCAAATAAATAAAATTTATTTAAAAATAAATATATCATAAATTATTTGGGTGTTAAATTATGTTTTTTATATAGGAACATATAGGTAATCCTACTAAGTATGGAAACAAGGCAAGGGGTTGTCTCCAAGCTTCTTTCCTTGAGACACATGTTATTTTATGTATATAATATCTTTTAAATGTTGTATATACTACCAATAGGATATTTCAAATCATTTATTACCCTTATTCATGTTATTTAAACTTTAACTTCATGATCACCTTCTTTAAAGGGTTTTTTATTATAATTTTCTTAAACGATAAGAGATTTTTGTCTCAAACTCCACTCATTGAGACACATTTTACTTTATGCACCCATTTAATTTAATATGGTGTATATGATTCCCAATTGATATATTATCATGAAATATCATTTGTTCATGGTATTTGGGGTTTATTTTCAATACCTTTATCCTTCAATGGGTTTCATTAAAATGTTACTCAATCACAATTGTTTTCTTAACTCAAGTTCATTTTCCCACGATTCATGAAACTAATTTTTGGTTTTGATCTTGCAAGTATCTATTTACTACTATTATCTTTTAAATTAAAGATTTATTTTTTTTCACTTATTATATTACTTATATTCATGAAATTCCTCCCCTTTGATGAAAATCTTCCTCAAATAAAAGAAAGAAGTTGATAATAATAACTCCAATACTTTCACATGGATAATTTTCTTCCATGTACATATTTTATCTATCAAAAGTGTGATCTATAACCCCAATATTCTTCATCTAAATAGACCTTAAAGTTTCCCATTGCCTCACTTAAAATGAATTTTTTATCATCCATTTTATGAAGTGGGTTTCATAATTTTTTAATTTTTTTTGATGTTTTCTACATGGATAGTTTTCAAAAAAAAGTTTCCCTTCCAAATAATGTTATAATTTTTTTAAAAAGTATACCGTAAATATTATCACAAACTTATTTTAAAATAAATATAATTTCTTTAAAAATGTTTTAAAATAAAATATTTTAAACAATTTCCTCCTTGTATAATTTTTACAGAAGGTATCTATTTTACATGTTTCCATGGGAACATATCTTTCTACCACCTTTATCGTTTTCTATAATAATTCCTCCCTACATTTTCATGTTTTTGAAAAGAAAAATCCTATTCTCATGGTTGAATAAAATATACCTTTTTAAATATTTTCAAAGGATAATATAAGGTCTTATTTTCATATAAATTTTCATAATTATTCTATGAGTGTATTTCAACTATTTCATATACTTTATCAAGGGTATTCTTCAAATAATACCATCAACCTTTATTATCTAGATGAATTATGAAATTTTATTTTACATATATAGTATGTTCTGTCACTACCTTTGTGTAAGAGTTGGTGTCCTATAACCAACTGGTTGTACATTGATTACATGGATATTTAATGTATTTAAATATTAAACATCTTGTTACATATTGTTCATTGTTCTGCATGACTATGATGTAATAATGTCCTGGAGTATTTGTTACATTGATAAGGTCCTGGAAATCCCCTACTATGATGAGAACCTTGAAATGCTATAACAATATTCTTAAATATAGTTCTATGGTTAGATGACATACTATGAAGGGACACATAGCATGCATACTGCCAGGTGTTAGTACTCATAAATAGATGAGACTTCCTCTCATAAAGTTCACACTTGGTAATATCTAAGATAGGAGATTATGAGAACAGACCCGCCAGTAGAAATTCTGCATGTTTTAGTGTCATTAAATATTTCTATCTGAAAGTGTGTGTAATGATCCTTAAACTTTAAGATTATCATTAATATGTGTCGCGACTCGCACACTTTGATTTACTGATGAAAACCATCACGCAAACAGTTGGTGGGATGTAGGGTACGTTGGGTACGTCACGAGGGGCATGTTATTAATAGATAAATAGATGAAGGATTTGTCCCTTCCATTTATAGAAGTTGATATTTCAGACCTTTGATTAAAATAAAGCCGTTGCTTGAAATTCCATGGCCATGGTGTAACAATGAGTTTATTTCAGGTAGTCAAAGAATGACGTATCAAGCATAAAGGTTGATGACACTATCATGAAACCTTCTTGATGAGATATCAAGATGAAGGGATTATATTATACAGTGAGTGTTCATATTTGGATGTTTTTGTTGAGACATTACGTTCTTTCCCTTGGGCGCCTTGACCCGTTTCTAGATAGTACTCTTGGACTTTAGGCAAGCCCACCTAATACTAATGAGAAAGAATCCTAGAGGGTCACACACTAAGTGTTTTTGGTTGTCTCAGTTAAATTATATTTGAATTTAATTAATAAAATAAATATTATTCTCAAGACTATGGAATAATTTTATTCAAGTTAAGATGATCTCATAAATTAAATAAAATAAATTTATTTATTTTATTGAATATTTAATAAATATTTATTTGCCATTTTGTAAATAAAATATTTATTTAAAAGAATAATTTATTTATTTATTTATTTGGGTGTTCAGTAAATGGAGTTGGAGTTCGAGCAGACCAAGGTCGATCTGTTAGTAAAATAATTTTTTGCAAGACGATAAATAATTATTTAACTAGTTGGCACCAGTTAAAATAATAATGACGCTGCTATTATTTTGTGATGCAGAATTTTTTTCATAATTCTGTTTTGTGCAATTTGGCGCACCATAAATAATGATGCGGTATTATTATTATGAGCATGGGTTTTCTCTAAGTTCATTAATGTATTTAATTTCTGTTATGCAATTAAATATTGTAAATGAAGTTCCATGCATATAAATAGACAAGTACATCTATTGTGCCATTGATAATACACCGCACGCTTGGTGAATTGAGAATTGTTGAGCTAAAAAATTTCTCTCTCAAATCCTCTTCCCTCCCCTCTTAATAATGAGATACATTCTTCAAGGATGAAGAACAAGAGATCAAGAATGACTGACACAAGTCACTCACTTTACTGCACTAGCACCCGGAGAACGAGTGGTGTCGATCAGAGGCCATCAGAGAACGTGTGGATCACTGCTAGAGGGATTCTTGTTTGGATTCTCACAAGTGCAATGAGATAATTCAGAAGGGTAATTCTGAATGATCAACATCATCAGTGAATAAAATACCGAATATCCAGGTATTATTTTATTTATGAAATTAATTAAATTAATTATAAACCTGATGTGAAAGATCCTCTCTAAAGGTTTCAAGCCTCTTCCTTATTTATCTAAATATTTGATTCTATTTCTTGGAGACTAAAATTCATCATTGTATTGATCCCATAATAATCATTGATCATGGTAAAAATTAAATTTGGGTGCCAACCCAACCGTGCTTCCACTACGCCCGAAACCTTTAAGTGGTATCAGAGTAGTTACATCATAGTTTATAATTATTTAAATATTTTTTTGATGATTTACGCATTTAATAATTTAGTTGTTTTAATTCAAGTTAATCGTTCAAAAAATCTGAATCTCGAGTTCTGTTACTCCTCTTTCGTTTCTCTTTCACCTTACAAAAACGATCTTTTCTTTTAATTTTGATTAAAATAAAATAGAGGATCTCATCTGAAGGTGCCAAATCTTCCTGGCCATTCAACACCTGAACACATGGTGTGTATTTGGCAGTACACACTGTGTAGTAGAGATTCAATGCACCAGAACAGTCTGCCAAACCAAGACATGTGTTGGAGTCTTTCTAAGTCTTAAATGACTCTGTGTGTAGACCAGAAAAAGGTGGAACATGGTTTTTGGATCACACGCCATGTAGTCTACTGGAAACGGTGTTTATTCCCTTCGGGTTAGGGTTGGACCGTGTACCCCATACATGACTTGAACAACTGGAAACTATGTAACACAGATACTACATGGCGTGTGGCCCACTGAACACGCTGTGTACTCTAAATATTTCTGAAGTACATCTACATTCCATTTCCCCAACATTGTACTTCGGATGGATGGTGAAAAATAGTACAAACCGTGTACTCATCAAAATTATGTAGATTTATTAAAATTTATTATTATATTATACAAACCCTTGAGACGTGTACCATTGTGCAGGCATAAAGTTGAGGTACAACACATGATAGTTGTTTTATATATATATGTTTAATTTAACATCTGTGTAATGTTCATTTCTACTCATTGGGTAGTTATGAATAGGAATTCACCAGGTTGCCTCTAAGGTACAAGTTACGTACAAAGATAATTTTAAATGAATTTATTTGTTTAAAATTATGATGGATGAGAATCTAAAAAAATTCAGAAAAGGGTTTAAGATAAAAGGATTGATTAATTAAAGATGATAATTAATTGATTCAAGTGTGATTTATCTTAAATCAAAACGATTAAATAATTGAATGTTAGTTTTATTTATGCATAAATATCATTGCATGTATGGATGATCATGAGGCAGACCAAGACCTTTTTATGTGGATGGTTTCATTTAATTTATTTATTTAAATTAAATTAGTTAGTCTGCGAGCCTTCTTATCATTAATATATGGGTCCTGCATGCCCAAGGTTTCTTTTATATAAAATACTTATTATCCCTCACCTGTATGGGAGTTAAAAAAGGCATATGTAATGGATGGAGGTGGTTAAAGATGGATCCGAGATGAAACCAATCCTAGGAGATACAGAGATGGACAGGTGGAAAGCTGTAAACATAAGCCCAAAAGGTTCAAGATGTTTATCCACTAGGTTAGGGTAAGTTTATCAAATGATAGATAAACTAACCATTAAAAAAGCTCATGATCATTCCCTTTATTTTATTTCTATCAGTTACATGTTTTACCATTATGGATGTGTTGTCACGATCACATAATTAATGAATTAAACAAGCATGCAAGATAAAACTAAAATAAACTAGACTTATACATAAATATTATCAAGACATGGTTAATCACTTAAGTAAGTTCTACTTAACATTAACAAGCATGTGATAATGATAATAAGAAATTCACGCATAAGAGATAAAAACCCCTCAAATAAAATATTAAGTCGGATGAAGCCTTCTTTTACTTGATTAAGGGAAAAAATAAATAAAACTATATGTTTGACCAACCCTTTTTGGGACACTTAAATTTGTACAGGAAGCCCTTATGAAAGGTTTCAGGTTAAATTAACCATATTACATAAAGAGCAGTAGCCCTTTCTAGAATTGGTGTAATATTGGAGGCAAGAGTTGAAGAAATCCAAAGTCATGATTTCAGGATTAGGGAGTCCACTCAACAGATCAAGAAGCTACAAGCCCACAATTAGCAAAGACCTGCCTACCTAATTACCTTCTAATAGCTTGACCAACCTTTTTTGGGGTTATGTAAAGGGGAATATAGATCCTTTACACTAAAATGTCATGGAAACTGGACATTCTGATTTCAATGGTGAGGGCCATTGGGACTTGATAAAATAGTGGGAGACTTAATAAAATTAATTTATTATTTATCATAAAATGTAATCAAGAGAGTACTAATGATCTGATCTTTTAATTGTAGAATAAAATGACAAGATTTTCAACCACACTATCCCTATGATCAATTCTGGATAAAGCCAAAAACCTCACTAGCAGTAACTTCTAGGAATGGTTTAGACACCTTCGGGTTATTCTGCACCATGAATGGAAGTCTTACGTGCTGGAGTCAGCATTACCTGATCTACTTTCCAAAGTGGTGAGTGATCAAGATTTCCTTGTCTATGATCAACATATGAATGACATAGTCGACGTTCAATGTTTTATGCTATCATCTATGTCTAGTGAGAACATGAAGTCTCATGAAAATATGGATGCCTATAGCATGCTCGAGAACCTCCGTGGTCTTTACCAAGAGAGATAAATGCAGGAAAGGTTTGAGATCTTCAAGGCACTCTTTGAGAGTAATCTTAGAGAGTGTACCCCAAATGATCCTCATGTAGTCAAACTCATTGGATATATTGAGCGCCTGGAGGTTCTAGGGTTTAAACTCCATGAAGAACTGGGCACCGATCTCATTCTTTCATCAATCCCTCAGAGCTTATCCAGCTTTGTTGTTAATTTCAATATGAACAACATTGAGAAGTCTATATATGATCTTCTCCTCATTCACCAAGTGGACAAAGATATGAAGTGCGACAAGCCTTCTTTACTTATGGTGAATAAAAGGAAAGGGAAGGAAAATATCTTTAAGACTAAATATTCTTCACGGCCTTCCATGAAAAAGAAGATCAAAGGGGAGGCAAGGGAACTAGAGGTTGTTTGGTTCACATGTGTTAAGAAGGGCCACTGGAAGAAAAACTACACCAAGTCTAAGAAGCATGGGGAAGCTTCAGGTGCATTTTTTATCAAATGAAATCTATCTATTTCTAAAAATTGGGTATTAGATACAGCTTATGGTGCTCACATATATATCCAAATATAGGAACCAAGTATATTTAGGAAGATTGACTGAGGGGAGGTAGATCTACGAGCAACCAACAGAGCCAGACTTGCTGTTGTAACTGTCGGGGACTACCACCTCACGTTGCCAACTGGGATGATCTTGGTGTTAAAGGGTTGTTATTATGTTCCATCTATTACTGAAAACATTATTTTTGTATCTAAATTATATACAAATGGATTTTTTTTTCAAGTTTGGAAATGAATTTTTCTTATTTTACAAAGATATAATTTGTTTTAGTAGGGCACATTTATACAATGGCCTTTATGTGTTGGATTACACAAACCAAGTAATGGAAATCGATAACAAAGATACTTAACATGAATCATACCACACCCAATTTGGAATCACCAGCTAGGTCATGTAAATGATAAATACTTAACAAAGTTACATCAAGATGGATATTTAGATTCTTTCAAACTAAAACCACTTGGCGTATGTCATGCATGTTTACAAGGCAAAATGACCAAATCCCCATTTAGTGGAAAAGGTGAAAGGGATATAGAACTTCTTGAATTGGTTCATACCAATGTGTGTGGACTATTTCTATTTGAATCAAAGGAAGGGTACTCATACTTCATTAGTTTTACTGATGATTTTAGTAAATATGGATATATATACTTAATGAGGTATAAGTCAGATTCTTTTGATAAGTTAAAATAATACAAGAATGATGTTGAGAACCATCTTGGTAAGAATATTAATAAACTCTAATTATACCTAGGTGGGGAATATCTTAATCAAGACTTCATTGATTACTTACAAGAGTTTAGGAT
This sequence comes from Viscum album, assembly GCA_963277665.1. NCBI lineage: Eukaryota > Viridiplantae > Streptophyta > Magnoliopsida > Santalales > Viscaceae > Viscum > Viscum album. Next base: position 1,082,942,426 of record OY728132.1, read on the forward strand.
CCTATCCCAACTCACTCCTACTTACATGACCCAGTGGAATGGTGTAAGCGAAAGGAGGAACCACACCCTATTGGACATGGTGAGATCAATGATGAGTCATGCAAGTCTTCCATTATCCTTTTGAGGATATGAGTTACAAACAGTGGCACACATACTAAACCAAGTACCAACTAAATTGATAAATGGTATTCTGAGTGGAAAGAAAGCCATGTTATCAAAATTACATGTGTGGGGAAGCGATGCATTTGTTAAGGCCTATTAAGGTAACAAACTTTCACCCCAAGGCACAAAGTGTACCTTTATAGGATACCCCAAGGAAATAAGGAGATATTACCTATACAACCCTCATAAAAAAATGTTATAGTTTCAAGATGCACCATATCCCTTGAGAGGGAGTACATATTCAAAAGAGATAGTGGGAGAGAGATAGAATTCGATGAAGTTGAGGCTCAAGGTACACAAGAGTTGGTATAGAAGAGAATTCCACAAAGACCTATGGAAGAAAGAACTGTTCCAAAGACACAAGAACTGTGTAGCAGTATAAGAGAGGTTAGAGAATTGTGACAGTACAATTTTCTAGTAACTGAGGATGGTGACTCATTATTAGTTGATAATAATGATCCTTTAACCAACAAGGAAGTAGTAAGTGGCAAAAATGATGACAAGTGGAAAGAATCCTTGAATTATGAAATGGATTCCTTGTACTAAAACCAAGTCTAGATTTTGGTAAATTCACCAGTTGATGTAAATCATATTGGTTGCAAATGGGTATTCAAGAAGAAACTGGACATGGAAGGACAAGTCAGTACCTATAAGGCATGACTGGTTGCAAAAGGGTTCAAACAACGTCAAGGCATTGACTACAAAGAAACCTTTTCACCAGTTGCAATGATGAAATCCATCATAATTCTATTAGCCATTACTACTTACCATGAATATGAGATTTAGAAAATGGATGTCAAAGCAACCTTCCTTAATGGGAACCTTTAGGAAGATGTCTACATGACACAACCTGAAGGATTTATATATAACAACCTGGACGTTTATTACTTTACTATTATGTCATTTTAAAGATAAACAACATAATAGTATTACACATAGAGGATCCAAAGGTTTAGTGTCTTGGGAAAACTAGGACCATACATAACAAATACAACATCAAGCATAAACATTTATTTAATTTCTTCTTCTCTATCTTCTTATTGACACTTGTCCTCTCCTTAGTACATGTAGCCACCTGAGGATATACTTCAAAAGGGGTGAGCTATAATCCCATTAAGAGGATAGATAAGAAAAATATAACATGGGGTGAGAATAATCATGACATAGACAAAATATCATGAACATGAGAGGAGCATAAATAAAAGACTTGAAATGTGGCAATGCATAAAAAATGAAACATCATGTATTAGTGGTTAAATACCACACATACTTGGGAACCAAGATAGAATTATGTTCACACATCATTTAACATTTACTCATGAGATTAATATCTTTACCCAATGCATTGGAGTGCTGTATAATTCCGGGATCACCCGTCACATTGAAACATTCATAATTGCACTATATAATTCCGAGCGCACCCGTCACATCATAATATTATCATCATCATTCTTGTCACATAGAACACATATAAAAAATGTACATAACTAACCCATGGAATGGAATGGGTTTCATCTCATAATAACACATTCATAAGCTTTGGGTTCCCAAAATAAAGATAGAATAACAAACATGTTACAAGAACTATCCACTTTGAGTGAGAAGTAAAAGGGGTGTTCTTAAAAGAGGAGTTCTTTTGGAAAAAGTTTTGTTTGACATAAAAACCAGAGACAAACATATATATCCCAGAAAAGTAAATACAATGATGAATAAATGATCTTTAAGGAGTAACCATATCAAAAATGGAGTGAAAGAGGGAGAACCCGAAGGAAGAAAATTGGGTTTGAGATTTCCCCTTACCTTGTATCCAAATGATTCCTTCTATTTAATGTCATATATAATGAAATTATATTTATTAATTAGAAATAAATAACCTTTTTTACATTAATAGGGTTCATTCTGGATTCATTATGTGATTTATGTGCCTTTGTATGAGTTATATATTTTAAAAACATTATTCGAGAATGTTTGTTTTTTATGGTTTTCTTGAGTGGTTCACTTGTATTCTTAAATTGAAGTTTGGGTAGAACATGGGTAAACATACAGAACTGATATTAAATGTTATTAATGATATTACAGGAGTTTGAATGATTTTTTAAAGAATTATATTAGATCCATGTGGATGAATAATTAGATAAGAATTAAATGATGATTGTTTTGGTCAATTTTGGCGGTTTTTTTTCACAACGAACTTGTTTGAACTTATCACTTAGTAATATGGCCATAGGTTATTTATAGAACTTTAAATAGGAAATAATACATATAAAATATTCTATTTAAACCATAAAAATGGTTTCATGACCATATATGAAGGTATAAATGGAAGAAGAAAGCATGTCATTTTTGAAGGTGATAAATTAACACCTCACGAACAACGTTCTCTTTAATAAAATAAAAGAAAGAGGGAAAGGGGGTTGGATGATATAATATCCCATTAGAATCATAAAATTACATTATATGTATAATAATGGAGTTAAAATACCATTTTTATGAATATATGTGGGGAGAGATCAAGAAATGAACTTGAACTTGAAAGGAAATTAAAGGAGAAGAGGGAGAGAAATTACCTCTTGAATCCTTCTCTTGAGAACCTCCTTAAGGGCCTAATCATGGTATTTTGATGAGACTAGAAGCTCTTGGACGTGGGGGAGGAGATAGGGAAGGTGTTTGGGCAGAGTTTAGAGAAGTCTTAGAGCTTGAGAGGTGTGAGGAAATGAGAGTGTGAAGGGTGGCTTTTATAGTGGAGGGTAGAGGGGTTTCCTTAATATAAAAGTCAATAGTTTATTAATTTCCCCAAATATATTGAATAGTGAGTCTTGAATGACCAAGAATAGTAATTTTATCATGTTATTCCGAACCAATTGGTCTTACATCAGCATAGCATCATCGATGGATCAATTAATCCATTATTTAGCATTTATTGTAAATTATCGGATTCTACTATTCATAAAAAATTCAAGTATCTCAGAAAAATACCAAAAATTTACCCCAACAATTTTTTGATGTGTAGAATAAAAAAATGAATTACATTTTTAAAAAATAATTTTCTAATTAATATTAATTTAATATTTAATTAAAATCATAATTTACTTAAAAAAACAGTTTTTAAGATTAAAACTAATTTTATAGTGCTTTCAAAAATTATGTAGGGTCTTATAAAATTATGTAAAAACTATAATACATTGATTAAATAGTTTATGAATAAATTTTAGTGAAATAAAGATTCTTTTAAATTAATTAATTAATTAAAATTAATTATTTATGACTTACAAAATACCAAAACGTTTACTAAGGTCAAATTGTCACTTTCTAAGATGTCTAAATTTTATTTAATTATTCATAGGGAATGTTACTCTTATTTTGGATGATTTACTATTCATAAGGGTAATATTACTATTCATAAGGGTATGTTACTATTCATAAGGGTAGATCACTATTCACCAAAAATTATTTTTGTTTCATTAGACTCCAAAAATCATCTTGAACACAACCGTGTATGTCGGATTTTCGAAATTCCAAACACAGAAGTGACAAAACTATGTTTAAAGGTCACTTATCACTTAGTAGTTAGTTATGTTGTGTTTTCATGTTATTTTATGACATAAATATAAGAAGGGAATTTCCATTGAAAAACTTTGGGTCGTTACATTCTTCCCCCCTAAAGAAATTTTGCCCAAAAAATTTCACTTTAACAAAAAGGTGAGGGCGTTTATCCTTCATTTCCTCTTCTGGTTCCCATGTTTCTTCCTTAAACTTATGGTTCCTCCACAACACTTTGACAATATGGGTTGTCTTGTTGCGTAGAACCTTATCTCTTCGATCCCGAATCTTTACTGGCTGCTCCTCATAGGAGAGATCATCTTCCAGCTGCACCACCTCCGAGTTTAGTACATGTGAGGGGTCTGGTATGTACTTACTTAGTAGTGATAAATGAAATACATCATGAACTTGAGCCATATTCGGTGGACGTGCAAGATGATAGACCACAACTCCTATGCGGTCAAGGATCTCAAAGGGGCCAATATACCTTGGGCTTAGCTTCCCTTTCTTCCCGAATTACATGACTCTCTTCCATGGAGACATTCGGAGGAAGAATTTATCTCTAACATCAAACTCCAAGTCCCTTTAACGATTGTTAGCATAGCTCTTTTGCCGACTTTGAACACATTTTATGTGTTTCTGGATGACTTGAACCTTATCTGTCATCTCTTGAACAAGATCAGGTCCAAGTAGCTTTCTTTCTCCAACTTCATCCCAATAGGTTGGAGTTCTACATCGCTTTCCATACAGAGCTTCATATGGACCCATCTGAATACTCGAGTGGAAGCTATTTTTGTATGAGAACTCAACCAATGGTAGATGCTGATCCCATCCAACTTTGAATTCTAGAGAGCAGGCTCTTAGCATATCTTCAAGAGTCTGAATAGTCCTTTCAGATTGGCCATTAGTTTGGGGGTGATAGGCCGTGCTGAAATTTAATTCAGTACTCAAAGCATGTTGAAGGCTCCTCCAGAACTTAGATTTAAAACTAGGATCCCGGTCAGAGACAATTGAGAGTCGAACATCGTGCAGTATCACCACTTCCTTCACATATATCTTTGAAAGTTGTTCAAGTGAGAGATCTTCCTGAATAGCAATAAAATGGGCAGTCTTGATGAGTCAATCAACCACAAACCATATCGCATTATTTTCCTTTAACGTCTTTGGGAGACCCATGAAAAAGTCCATAGTAACATTTTCCCATTTCCACATGGGTATAGGCAATGGTTGTATCATGCTTTTGGAATTTTGTCACTCAACTTTAACTTGCTGACATACCAAGAACCTTGATATATATTTCACATTCTCCTTCTTCATGTTATCCTACCAGAAGTGTTCTCGGAGATCATGGTACATCTTGGTAATCCCAGGATGGATAGAGAAAGTTGAGCTATGTGCATTATTCAATAGCTCCTTCTTTATCCCAGGTGATGAAGGCACACAAATCCACGTTCTAAACCGAATCACACCATCATCGTTGATATGGAACTCTTGCAGCTTCCCTTCCTTTACTGCATTCACCCTCTTTTGTATCTCCACATCATCCCTTTGTGCTTCCTTAATCTTCTCCTGGATGGATGGTTGCAAAATCATTTGGGAAAGGTAGGATGTATCCCCTGCCCTTATGATTTCCAAATCCATTATTTGCATATCCATGAAGATAGGGTCTTTCTCAATCCGCAACATGGATAGAGTAGCAGGTTCTTTTATGATTAGAGCATCAGCTACCTTGTTCGCCTTTCCAGGATGATAGTGAATAGAGAAATCATAATCCTTGATTAGCTCTAACCATATCCTTTGACGCATGTTGAGCTCCTTTTGTGTGAATATATACTTTAGGATCTTGTGGTTAGTGTATATGTCACACTTCTCACCATAATGGTAGTGCCACCATATTTTCAAGGTGAAAATCACAGTTTCCAGCTCTAGATCATGCGTCGGGTAGTTATGCTCATGGATCTTCAACTGCCGTGAGGCGTAGGCTATCACATTGTCATTTTTCATGAGTACAAAACCCAAGACTTTCTTTAAAGAATCACTGTATATCACAAAACTTTCTCTACTTTTCAGTAGTGTGAGTATAGGTGCAGTGATAAGCCTTCTCTTTAGCTTCTTGAAGCTTCCCTCACATTCTTCCGTACATACATAATTTACCCCTTTTTTGGTTAACATAGTTAGCAGGCTTGACAATCGTGAGAAGTTTCTCACAAAACGTCAATAGTACCCAGATAATCCAAGAAAACTACAGGTTTATATGACACTAGAGGGCCTGGTACATTCCTCAATCGCCTTTGTCTTTGAAGGATCCACAGAAATTCCCTCACTTGTGATCACATGTCCCAAGAACATGACTTACTTCATCCAAAACTCACACATGGTGAACTTGGCGTACAACTTCTCCTTTCTCAATGTCGCCAACATAAGTCTTAGATGTTCTTCATGTTCCTCCTTTCTCTTGGAGTAGATGAGAATATCATCAATAAACACTACAACAAATTTGTCAAGGTAATGCCTAAATACTCTATTCATCAAATCCATGAAGATTGCAAGGGCATTAGTAAGTCCAAAGGGCATCACCAAAAACTCATAATTCCCATACCTTTTACGGAAGGTAGTCTTCTAAATATCTTCCTTCTTCACCTTTACTTGATGATATCTAGAACGAAGATCCACCTTTGAGAAGTATTGATCTCCTCTTAATTGGTCGAACAAGTCATCAATCCTTGGGAGAGGATACTTGTTATTTATGGTGATCTTGTTGAGTTCTCGATAATCGATACACAACCGCATTGTTCTATCCTTCTTCTTCACAAAGAGCACTGGCGCACCCCAAGGTGATGCACTAGGGCGTATGAACCCTTTGTTTAGATTCTCTTGCAGCTTCTTCTTCAACTCCTCCAGTTCGATAGGATCCATCCTATAGGGACACTTCGAGATAGGAGTATCTCCGTGTATGAGTTCAATTGATAACTCTACCTCATGATACGGGGGAATTATGGGTAACTCTTCAGGAAATACATCTCCGTATTACCTCACGATGGGAATTTCCTCAAGGTTGGCACTTTCCTTTGACTCAACCATTAGGCTGATGTATGCTTCTTCATAGGGAATCAACACCCACACCATTGTAGGATTTTTCAAAGGAGATTCATGATCTTCCTTTCATTTGTATAGGAGCATGGGATTGTTCGGAATATGAAAAGATATTTCCTTTTCCTGATAATTGATATGTGCTCTATATAACAAGAGACAATCCATTCCCATTATAGCGTCGAATTCCACCAAGAGAAGCATTATGAGATTTTCCAGAAGAATCTTCCCACATACGCCAACATGAGAAGAGTCAAACACTTGGGTTGCAATGATTGCACCACTTGGTGTTTTTATAGATATCTCTACTTCAGGGTTTCGGGGCTTCGATTCTATAGTTCTAGCAAACTTTCAAGATATAAAGGAATGCGTAGAACCAGAATCAAATAAGACTTTTACCATTCTTGATTGAATAGGAAGTGTACCTTGTATGACTTCATTATCAAGCTCTACCTCCGCAATAGTGATGGCATAAGCCTTCCCTTGTTCCTTTGGCTATGGTGGCTGCTGACAATGATTACCCTCAAGAACTCAAGGTTTATTGCACTAGTTTTCATAGTGCCCTAGCTCCCTACAATTGAAGCATTGAAACATGAGTGGTTCTCTACTTTAATCGGCTACATTATCCTTCCTTTTCATGTCTTTTCTACACTCTTGAGCATGGTGTCCTTCTATCCCAAACTTGAAGCATTTCCCCGTCCCTTTGAGGTAGTTCCCATGGTGCAACTTCCCACATTTTTGGCATGTGGGTCATTGATTTTTCTTCCCACCTTTGTCATTAGATCCACCAGCTTAAAACTCCATCTTTCTTTTCTTATCACCATATCCATGGGACCATTCTCCAAACTCCATATCCACTTTGAGAGAACATTGAACAACTTATTCATAACTCCCAAATTCTCTAATTGCAAGAGCCTTTCAAAGGTGTTGTTTTAATCCACTAAAGAATTTATGAATTTTTCTATCATTGTTGATAACAAAACCCAAAGCGTACCTTGAAAGCCTTGTGAAATTCGCTTCATAGGTTGTGACATATTCTCCTTCTTTTTTCTTGAGATCTATGAATTCTCTCTCCATATTCATGCGAAGAGTTCATGGGAAGTACTTATTAAGAAACATTATCATAAAGTCTTCCCATTCCATCTCTTCAATTTCCTCCCTTGGATTGGTGTTCTTAATAAAATCCCACCATTTATCGGCTTCTCCATCTAGATTATAAACGGATAGAGTCACCTTATCCATCTTAGAACAGTGAAGAACAAAAAATATCTTCTCTATGGAGTTGAACCACTGTTCCACAACTAGTGGATCGGAAGATCCACAAAACGTCGGTGGTCGTTGCCGCATAAAACATTCGATAGCCAGTTGCTCCTTCTTTGGTGAAGGAGCACGTTCCCCATTATTATGGTTATTGTTCATAACCTAAGATAATTTGGTAATCATTGCCATGAAGTTTTGAACTCCACCTCCCAAATCATTGGGGATGTCGTTCGGGCAATCATTGCATTGGCCCTCGCAAGAGTTGTTGGCCTGATTTCTCCTGGTTCTCACCATTTTCTAAAATAGAAAAGGTTTGAACAAACATAAGTAAACAAGTGATAATTTATTAATTTAAAGAATTTGTACCAAAAACATAACATATGGGATCCCTATATAAATATTCTTGTGTGGATTTTTGTACTTAGTCTCATGCTAGAAGTTTTCTTTAGGGTTCACTAATCTTAATTCCTAAATTAACAAAACCTTTCCTCTGATACCAACTATAGCGACCTGACCTTTTATTACTTTACTATTACATAATTTTAAAGATAAACAACATAATAGTATTACACATAGAGGATCAAAAGGTTTAGTGTCTTGGGAATACTAGGACTATACATAACAAATACAACATCAATCATAAACATTTATTTAATTTCTTCTTCTCTATCTTCTTATTGACACTTTTCCTCTCCTTAGTACATGTAGCCACCTGAGGATATACATAAAAAGGGGTGAGATAGAAGCCCAATAATAGGATAGATAAAAACAATATAGAATGGGGTGAGCATAATCATGACATAGGCAAAAGATCATGAACATGAGAGGATCATAAATAAAAGACTTGAAATGTGGCAATGCATAACAAATGAAACATCATGTCTTAGTGGTTAACTACCACACATACTTGTGAAACAAGCTATAATCTTGTTCACAAATCATTTAACATTTACTCATGAGATTCATATCTTTACCCAATGCATTGGAGTGCTGTATAATTTTGGGTGCACCTGTCACATTGAAACATTCATAATTGCGCTATATAATTCTGGGCACACCCGTCACATCATAACATTATCATCATCATGCTTTCCACATAGAACACATATAAAAAATTTACATAACTAAACCATGGAATTTAATGGGTTTCATCTCATAATAACACATTCATAAGCTTTGGGTTCCCAAAAGAAAGAGAGAATAACATACATGTTACAAGAACCGTCCACTTTGGGTGAAAAGTAAAAGGGGTGTTCTTAAAAGAGGAGTTATTTTCGAAAAAATTTTGTTTGACATAAAAACCCGTGACAAACATGTATATCCCAAAAAAGTAAAGACAATGATGAAAAATTGATATTTAAGGAGTAACCATATTAAAAATGGAGTGAAAGAGGGAGAACTCGAAGGAAGAAAATTGGGTTCGAGATTTCCCCTTACCTTGTATCTGAATGCTTCCTTCTCTTTAATGTCCTGTATAATGACATTATATTAATTAATTAGAAATCCAGAACCTTTTTTACATTAATAGGGTTAATTATGGTTTCATTATGTGATTTAAGTTCCTTTGTATGAGTTGTAGAGTTTAAAAACATTATTCGGGAATGTTTGTTTTTTATGGTTTTCTTGAGTGGTTCACTTGTATTCTTAAATTGAAGTTTGGGTAGAACATGGGTAAACATCCAGAAATGATATTACATGTTATTAATGATATTATATCAGTTTTAATGATTTTTTAAAGAATTATATTATATCCATGTGGATGAATCATTAGATAATAATTAAATGATGATTGTTTGGGTTAATTTGGGTGGTTTTTTGATCACAACGAACTTGTTTTAACTTATCACTTAGTAATATGGCCATAGGTTATTTAAAGAACTTTAAATAGGAAATAATACATATAAAATATTATTTTTCAACCATAAAAATGGTTTCATGACCAGATATGAAGGTAGAAATGGAAGAAGAAAGCATGTCGTTTTTGAAGGTGATAAATTAACACCTCACGAACAACGTTCTTTTTAATAAAATAAAAGGAAGAGGGAAAGGGGGTTAGATGATATAATATACCATTAGAATCATAAAATTATAGTATATGTATAATAATGTATTTAAAACACCATTTGGATGAATATAGGTGGGGAGAGATCAAGAAATGAACTTGAACTTGAAAGGAAATTAAAGGAGAAGAGGAAGAGAAATTACCTCTTGAATCCTTCTCTTGAGAACCTCCTTAAGGGCCTAAGCGTGGTATTTTGATGAGACTAGAAGATCTTGGACGTGGGGTAGGGGATATGGAATGTGTTTGGGTAGATTTTAGAGAAGGCTTGGAGCTTGAGAGGTGCGAGGAAATGAGGGTGTGAAGGGTGGCTTTTATAGTGGAGGGGAGAGGGGTTTCCTTAATATAAAATTCATTAGTTTATTAATTTCCACAAAGACAAGGAATAGTGAGTATTTAATGACCAATAATAGTAATTTTATCAGGTGATCCTGAATCAAGTGGGCTTACATCAGCATAGCATCATCGATGACTCAATTAATCCATCATTCAGCATTTATTGTAAATTATCAGATTCTACTATTCATCAAAAATTCATGTATCTTAGAAAAATCCCAAAAATTTACCCCAACCATTTTTTGACATGTAGAATCCAAAAATGAATTCCATTTCTGAAAAATAATTTCTAAATATTTTGAATTTAATATTTAATTAAAATAATAATTTACTTAAAAAAACAGTTTTTAAGATTAAAACTGATTTTACAGTGCTTTCAAAAATTAAGTAGGGTCTTATAAAATTATCTAAAAACTATAAGACATTGATTAAATAATTTATTAATACATTTTAGGGATATAAAGTTTCTTTTAAATTAATTAATTAATTATAATTAATTATTTATGACTTACAAAATACCAAAACGTTTACTAAGGTCAAATTGTCACTTTCTAAGATGTCTAAATTTTATTTAATTATTAATAGGTAATGTTACTCTTATGTTGGATGATTTATTATTCATAAGGGTCATATTACTATTCATAAGGGTATGTTACTATTCATAAGGGTAGGTCACTATTCACCAAAAAATATTTTTGTTTCATTAGACTCCAAAAATCATCTTGAACACAACCGTGTATGTCAGATTTTCGAAATTCCAAACACAGAAGTGAAAAACCTATGTTTGAAGGTCACTTATCACTTAGTAGTTCATTATGTTGTGTTTTCATGTTATTTTATGACATAAATATAAGAAGGGAATTTCCATTGAAAAACTTTGGGTCATTACATTATAACTCTAAAGGATGCCAATAAGGTATGAAAGTTTTAGAAATATATTTATGGATTGAAGAAAGAATCCAGGTCATGGAACATTAATTTTGATGAAGCCATAACGAATTTTGGTTTTATCAAGAATGAATGTTATCCTTTTGTCTACAAATGGTTTAGTGAGAGTGCAGTCATTTTACTAATATTACATGTTGATGACATAATACTTATTGGAAATGAGATACCAGTCTTACAGTCTGTTAAGGCATGGTTGAATCAATGCTTCTCCATGAAGGACTTGGGTGAGGCATCATATATTCTTGGGATAAAGATGCATCATGATAGATCCAAGAGATTTCTGGGCCTAAGTCAAAATACATTTATTGATAAGATACTGAAGAGATTCAGTATGGAACAATCCAAGAGGGGATTGTTGCTAATGTCACATGGCATTTATCTTTCTAAGAAAATGTGTCATAAGACACATGAGGAAAGAATGATAATGGAAAGGACTCGATATGAAATAGCTATTGGGTCAGTCATGTATGCCATAACATGTACTAGGCTGGATGCTGCTTATGCATTGAGTGGGGTATGTAGATATTAAGATGTCCTAGGTGACCACCATTAGATGACAGTCAAGACTATCCTAAAGTATCTGAGGCGTACTAAGGACGTGTTCCTAGTTTATGAATGATATGAGGAACTAGTCATTAGAGGATATATAGATGATAGTTTATAGACTGATCAAGATTACATGAAGCCACAAACTAGATACATATTCACTTTGAATAGAGGTGTAGTGAGTTGGAAGAGTTCAAAGTAGAGTGTGGTCGCAAATTCTACAGCAGAGTCTGTGTATATCGCAGCTTCTAAGGAAGCTAAATAAGTAGTTTGGGTGCAAAGATTTGTCTAGGAGCTAGATGTGATACCTAATAGTAAATATCCCATCACACTATACTGTGATAATACTGAAGTAGTGGCTCTCACAAAATATACAAGGTCATATCAGCGGGCGAAGCTCATACTTTGGAAGTATCATCTCTTGAGGGATTTTTCTCAGAGAGGTGAATTTGTAGTGAGTAGTATTTCCATGGAATACAACGTGGAAAACCCCTTGACTAAATCCTTGACTCAGTAGAAACATTATCACCATGTGAGGTCTAGCAGACTGAAATTCATAGGAAGTTGGCTCCAGTCCAAGTGGGAGTTTGTAAGAGTCAATGTCCTAGAACCAACTGGTTATACTTTGATTACATAAATATTTAATATATTTAAATATTAAACATATTATTACATATTTTCCATTGTTCTTCATGACTATGATGTAATAATGTTCTAGAGTATTTGTTACATTGATAAGGTCATGAAAATCCCCTGCTATGATGAGAACCTTGAAATGGTATAACAATATTCTTAAATATAGTTCTACGGTTGGATGACATACTATGAAGGGATACATAGTATGTAGACCGTCAGGTGCGAGTACTTGTAAGCAGATGAGACTTCCCCTCATGAAGTTATCACTTTGTAATCTCCAAGACAAGAGATTATGAGAACAGACCCGCCAGTAGGAATTCTGAATGTTTTAGTGTCATTGTATATTTCTATTTGCGAGCATGTATAATGATCCTTAGAATTTAAAATTATAATTAATACATGTCATGACTCGCGAACTTTTATATACTAACAAAAACTGTCAAGTAAATAGTTGGAGGGAAGTAGGGTACGTTGGATGCGTCATGAGTGGCATGTTATTAATGGATAAGTCGAGGAAGGATTTTTACCTTCCATTTATGGAATTTGATATCTCGGACCTTTGATTGAAATAGAACCATTGTGCAAAATTCCATGGCCTTGGTGTAAATATGAGTTTATTTTAGGTAGTCAAAGAACAACATATCAAGCATAAAGGTTGATGAAACTATCATTAAACCTGCTTGATGAGACATTGAGAAACATGTATTATATTACATAGTGAGTGTTCATTTTTGGATGTCATTGTTGAGACTTTACGTTCTTTCTTTTGGGTGCCTTGACCCATTGCTAGATAGTACTCTTAGACTTTAGGAAAACCCGCCTAATTATAATGAGAAATAATCTTATAGGGTCACACACTACATGTTTTTGGTGGTCTTGGTTAAATTATATTTGAATTTAATTAATAAAATAAATATTATTCTCAAGAATGTGGAATAATTTTATTCAAGTTAAGATGATCTCATAAATTAAATAAAATATATTTATTTATTTTATTGAACATTTAATAAATATTTATTTTCTAGTTTGTAAATAAAATATTTATTTAATAGAATAAATTATTTATTTATTTTTTCAGGTGTTCAATAAATGGAAGTGACGTTAGAGAAGATCAAGGCCATACCTATAGTAAAATAATTATTTATAAGACAGTAAATAATTATTTAACTAGTTGGAACAAGTTAAAATAATAATTACACTAATATTATTTTGTGACGTGGAATTTTATTCATAATTCTATTTTGTGCAAGTTGGCACACCATAAATAATGACACGGTATTATTATTATGAGAATGAGTTTTCTATAAGTTCATGAATGTATTTAATTGCTGTTATGAAATTAAATATTGTAACTAAAGTTCCATGCATATAAATAGACAAGTAGGTCTATTATGCCATTGAGAATACACCACACACTTGGTGAATTGAGAATTATTGATCTAAACAATTTCTTTCTCAAATCCTCTTCCCACCCCTCTCAATAATGAGAGATGTTCTTCAAGGCTAAAGAATAAGCGATCAAGAACAACTGACATAAGACACTTTATTCGTCGTGCTAGCACCTAGAGAATGAGTGGTGTCGATCAAAGGCCATTAGAGTACGTGTGGATCACCACTAGAGGGATTCTAGTTTGGATTCTCACAAGTGCAACGAGATAATCTGGAAGGGTCATTCCACATGATTAACATCATCAACGAAGAAAATACCCAAGATCCAGGTATTATTTTCTTTATGAAATTAATTAAATTAATTATAAACATAATGTGAAAGATCCTCTAAAAAGGTTTAGGGACTCTTCCTTCTTTATCTAAATCTTTAATTCTATTCTACAGAGACTAGCGTTCATCATCATATTGATCTTGGAATAATCATTGATCATGGTAAAAATTAAAGTTGGGTTCCGGCCCAACCGCGCTTCCACTGCACCCAGAACCTTCACTTTGTCTTACATAATCATAAACATGTATGAGAATGATTTTTTATAATGATTTTCCTCTGTGAATGCCCTATATTCCACTACTTGATTGAAGGGTGTTCACCAAGATGCCCAATAAATTGTTTGATTAGGGAAACTATTGTTTGAACCATATATACATTTCCTATATAGTGTAAATACCATATGAATAATCATATTTGTTGAGTTTTATTTACCTAGAATGATGTTTAAAGTCATTGGATACCAATTTATTTTCCACGGGATTATCTTGTAATGTTTGGGAACCACTTTAAAATGATATAAAACCCATTTTATTTCCTTGGGTTTTTATTATATTTTGAAATAAGTCATCTGGAACACATATGAATGATTTTTCATTTTGATGGGTGGACCCATATCATGTTCCAATGCATTGGGTAATATTAATATCTCACGAGAATCTATGTATAGGATTATGGAGTAAACCTAATCTGTTTTGATGTTATAGATATTAATGCATGTCATATGATAATGGCCCATGGAGTAATCCTTTAAATATAATGATGATGGACTAAGGGGTAATCCTTAGCATGTACTTATGATATTATATTTATATTGTTTCCTCATTCCTGTGATTCCATGAACTTATGTTATGATCATTATTTAATCCATGTCCTTATGATATCTTCTCTTTATTCCATGTTTTCAAGATTATGATTATGATCATTATAATATCTTTTTATGCCTCACATATCTCATATTATGATTTATTATCTTATTTACACTTATTGAGAGTTTGAGATCACCATTTATTATATTTCCCTTTCCCCAGGTTATGAAGGAAAGTATTAGGTATGCTAATCCTAAAAGAGTATCTTTTGTGGAAAATTTATGGGTGAGGTTGAAGCCTTATTATATATTTAAAATATTCTTATATTGTGGGAAAAAATTTCACACATGTTCAGAATAATTGAGAATTAGTAGTTTATTATTTTTCCTAGATACCTAAATCTCTAAAATTAACGGTCCTTGGTTTTTTAAATATTAAAAAAATATTATAATCATATATTGGTAAAAAAACTAATATTTTAAGTTTTTTTTCTTTCGATATAGGATCCGGGATCTTGTCTCTAGGGGTGCTATAGCTGGTATCAGAGGAGTGTTTAGATAACTTTAGAGGTTACAGTGTTATTGGTTAGGGATGATTTAAAATTTATGAATGAAATTAATGATTCATAAGTTAAATATTATATTGGTTTTAATGGTATAAATAAAACTTTAGGTTGGAAGTGTTGAATATTTTATGATTTTTTAGGGATTTGGATAAGATAAATTTTATAAAAACCCTATATATAAGACTAATATAAACCATTAAAATTTTGGTAAATTAGAGATTATGTGTTTTTCCAAGAAATAAATCCCTGTATAAATAATATAAGTGGATTTTTTTTGGAATATATTCATATTGGGGTAATAAACCTAAAAATAGTTGGTCAGGTATATCTCAGCCTTCATTTTGGTGTATGGTGAATGTTACCTTACCACACACCTCATTTGAAACTCTTTAGGGATACAATTGAGTTAATTCAAAATATATTTACAAACCACTATTAAGGATTTGAATATATACTTTTATAGAAGTTAATTATACTAGATAACCTAATAGTAAAATGACCATGTACAACCTAGTTTGAAGTTAAAGACTCAAAAACTAGTATATTCACATAATTTATGAATTATTTCCTTTAAGGTTATATTTTTCCCTTTTTACATTTACTAATTTAAGTATTCTCATCCCAAATTTTTTTTAAAGTAATATATGGTGTAAAGAGGAACTAAGATAAAAATGGATGTAATGGAAAATAAAATGATTATCTTGACTTGAAATCTATTTGGAAAAGAACTAGGATTTTAAATCTTGTTATTATTACAAATAAAATGTCATGAATTATTATTAATAAAGTGAACATAGTTTAATTACCTATAACACCAAAGAAGATAAGTAAGTATCCTTGTGAAAATTAAGATGAAAAATATGATGGATGAAAAAATATAAAATTTCCTTCATGTAAAAAAAGTGGGAAGACACACACTAGATAATGTCTCAAATGAGATAGAAAATGTTTTATATGTGGAAAATGAGGGAATAAAGTATCCAGATACCGAGGGAAAATGAATCACTTAGTTAAGTCGATAGTGAAAGAATATTTTCCTTCTAGTTTTACATAAGATATCGTTGTAGACATTTAATTTAAAATTTTATCTTTATTCATGCCTATATTTTTGTCTTAATTAATTTTTTGAAAAAAATGTGAGGATGAAATTTATTTAAGGGAGATATAATGCAACATCTCAATATTTAATTATATATTTATTTTTATTTAAATAATATCATGTTCAATATTTTTCTTCACATATACTAAAATGAAGGTCTTAATACATTATTAATTTAAAATAATCATATTTAAAAGATCATTATGATAATATATAATATATCTATATATGATATAAAATATTAAAATTCATTAAATTATAAAATTTTCATGAAATAATATTAGAAAGACTTAATGTTTAAGAGGGTCTTTCTTAATACACGAAGTTGATCTTAATATTTTTTATTCTATATTAAAATTTATGCAAATTTATTTTAGAAATATAATTATCTAAAATTAACTTCATTTCTGAATTTAGTATATAAAAATTTACTTTGTATGAATTTTGATCATTTTTTGAAAATATTAATTTTTAGAGGAGAATATGGTTTTTACTAAACTTATATTTTTCATGACTTTATCAATATATTAGAATGAACTAGAAGGTTATAAAATCATATAAGTGATAAAATATCAAACCAAGGAATATCATTATGCATTTAAAAATATTATTTGAGCTTAGAAAACCCATGACCACTGTTTTTTAAAACTAAAGTCAAAGGATAATATAATAAAGAAAATTATTTTATACCTGTTCATTTAATTAATTAATATTTTGTTAAAATTTGGTTATGGATTTATTTTAATGTTACACAAACTTAATTTTTTTATAATAAATAAATTAATATCATGAAGATAAACAACAATAAAAAATTTATTTTATATAAAAGTTTAACATTTTAAAACACTATTTTATTAAAAAAAAAAATTTTATGTGTTATACGTGTTTAATTTAAAATCATATTTTCTCAAATTTATGAAATGAATTAGGTAAAATTGATCCCAAATTAAAAATACTTATGTAAAAATTTCGTAATAAGAAGTAATAAAATAATTGACATGATTAATATTTAATTAAGTGTAATAAGTGTTTAAATGATTAATCTAAAGTGGATCGAGTTTTCCTAATTTTAAATGTCCATTAGTCCTTATAGAAATAATTTTTATGTTTTTAAATTCATACCCACTTGTATTATCAACCAAAAAACACATAGCTCACTAAACTTTCATGCCTTTACATTCTTACCCCTTACTAACCATTACATTCCCTAGAAAATTTTGTTTTCCTCACTTATAAAAGGGGGATCAATTACCCCCTTTCAATAATCCACACCTATTTATAAAATTCCATGAAAAACATCATAAATTTTCTATCCTTGAGGTCCTTTACATTCCCAAATGCACCTAGTCACCACAAATTAGCCTATGCCCCTCTAATTTAAGTCATTTAAGAGGAAGTTCAAGGTCTCAATGTAGGTAACTCATCGTTCTTAATGTTTCATTATTATTCTTTCCTTTATAAACTGACCATAACCATAGTATAATAAAAACCTAACAATAATTATTATGTTTATATGTTATTATAATAATGGTATTTCCATTATTTATTCTAATTAATTTACTAAGAAAATCTAGAATGATCATTAGTGTGTGCATGTGGATTATCGCCTCCATAAAGCAATGCTTTTAGGTTTTCATCAAAAAATACCATCGATGTTATTAATGATTGAATTGAAGAATAAATATAATTTATATAATTCATTTTTGATTCTGAAATGATCACTTACTATCCACCCTCACCCCTCTCATTCATTGGGTAATGAAAATTATAATCGTGTGATGTGGGAATTACCGCCTCCACAAAGAATCATTTTTAGTGTTTATTCTAGTTTTTAATTAATTATCAAAAAATATTAAAATATAGTTAAAAATAATAAAATCATAAAAATAATATCATTATTCTTCTCTTATAATGATATTATGTCAAAATAAATACCACATTAACAATACTTAGCAATCTAGTTAAAGTATGTTCAAGTTTGGGTTAGTTTGACCACCTACTTGAACAATGTTATGAAATTATGTCATGAATGATTATGAAAAATTAATTACTAGTAAAATATGATATAAATATGTAAATACTGATTTTAATTATTTCTAGAAAGGATACAACAATATTTAACTTGGTAATTAAGAAAACACCCTTGGCAGGTTGAAAATCACAGAAAAGGTTCATTATTAATTTCAACTTCTAGGATAAAGATTAAGGTACACATGGAATTAAATTTAAAATTCATAAATAATTATAAGTAATCTATTAAATTAATATTAATGATCTTTTAATGATGAAATTTTGAAGAGGGATGGAAACAATCACCACTCCCATAAATTGACTACAAATGGTTTAAACTACAAACACCTGATGTGGGGAAATAGGAAAAAAACTAACTAATATATATTGATAGATAATGATTATAAATGGAAATTATAAATAGATTAATTTAATAATATGACTCTAAAATTATTCCTTAAGATATTTAACGTTGTTATACACACTACTGGAAAAACAGGTATTTGCGACGAGCTATTTGCGACGGGATCCCGTCGCAAATAGCCATTTGCGACGGGGTCCCGTCGCAAATAGGCCGTTGCGGAAAACACCGTCGCAACTAAACTTATTTGCGACGGGACCATCGCTAAAGCCTTTTTTTGTGACGGGCATTCTCCCCGTCGCAAATAGTATTCCGTATTTTTGTAAAAAACTTTTTAAACAGTTATTGCGACGGGCCCGTCGCAAATACCTTTTGCGACGGGACCCGTCGCAAATAGTTTTTGCGACGGGCCCGTCGCAATAACGTTTTTTTTAAAAAATAAAAAAATTAATAATACTAGTATTTGCGACGGGAACCGGGACCCGTCACAAATACTATTCATAGTAATTGCGACGGGACCCGTCGCAAATACTCTTTTTAAAAAAAAATAAAAAATTATTAATAATACTAGTATTTGCGACGGGCATAGTATCCCGTCACAAATACTATAAAAAAAATAAAAAAAATAAATTATTAATAAATTATTTTAATTAATATAATAATAGAATTATAATTTACAAATGAAAATAATAAATTATTTTAATTACTATAATAATAGTAGAATTATAATTCAAAAATAAAAATAATAGAATATTAATAAATAATTTAATTAATATAATAATATTATAATTATAATTCATAAATAAAAAAAATATTAATAAGTTATTTTAATTAATATAAAAATAATAGAATTATTTTACATTCAAATATTAAAATAATTCAAGTATTACAAAAAAATAATTAAATTATAATATTATAAAATTTTAATATATATATAAAATTTTATTATATAAATAAAATTTTAATATATATATAAAATTTAATATTATAAAATATAAATATTATTATTATTCATATTAATATTGTTATTTAAAAATATAATATTATTAATATTTTATAATGAGACAGAAACTACGAATAGAAAAAAAAAATATTTTGATTTCACAAATTTTATAACAGAAATACAAACTCTAATCTGTAGGAGGGGGGGGGGGGGAGGTGGGGGATCTGCAGATGGTGGTGGAGGAAACTCCATCCCTAAAGCATGAGTGAGTCGGCGCATGTACTCCATCTGCTCCTGATGCTGCTGCTGCCACCGACTCGTCTGCTCCTCGTACAGCTGCTGCTGGCGTCGACGCTCCTCCTCATGCTGCTGACGTATCTGCTCCTGCTCCTGTCGGAGACTCTCTATCTGTGCAGTCTGAGATCGCAACTGCTCCTCATACTGTGTAGAAGAAGATGCACGAGCTCCCCTCGAGCTGGACGCCGACATCGCAGCACTGCCATAATAATCTCCGGGAGTCAGTCGAGAGCCGATACCAACTACCCGGCCCTTCTCGAAGGCATACTGGGTGGCCTGCATCCATGCCGCCTCATCAAACTGAAGGGCAGTGGTCTGATCTGATGACTCGGCCTGACTCTCAGGCCGGGCCTGTGCCGCTGCGGCCTCATATGACTCCTATAGTTGCAATTTAAAATTAAAATTGTGAATATATTATATGCAGTTAATTTTTAAACTTGAAAACAAATAATACTGACCACGATGTGATGCTGACGATCACCTCTGAGCTCCCCAGTAGCAGGATCACTATACATCCTCCGATATACGTCGTACTCTGTAATATCGGGGTGCTCGACAGCCTATAAGAATAAAAAATAAACTGTTAATATTTATAGTTATATAAAATATTTATAAATAATGTACGTACCAGATGCTGTCTATGAGTACTGAAAGAACGACTCCCAGCTCGATGAGTCACCTCCTGCCTCCCCCGATTCTGCCTCCCCACCGATGATCTCCTCTGAAAGGCACCACTCAACCAGTGCGCACATAATCCATCCCATACATGGGATGAAATGTACTCTGGTCGGTGTGCTCTACATGACTCCTCAAAATCTGACACTCCTGCTTTCTTCATCGCAGCTTTTCTTAAATTGTGCAAAAACTGACGAAGGCGATCACGCATGGCCACCTCCCATGCCTCGTGGATGGCGTCACGCATGGTATCCTCGATCGGATACCATAAACTCTACAAATAAATCAAAATATCAAGTTAGAAATGAAATAATTTTCAAAATAAAAATTATTTATTTACGTACGTACCAACCAATGGCCGAACATGGCCTGCTGCACATCAATGGGAATCTGCTCCCATGTGGTCCACGGCTGAGAGAAATAGTTGCGCAAAATAGCGCTGCCCTGTCCGACTGCTATATGCGAAAAACTGAAAAAATAATAAACATTTATTATGTGAATAGATTAATGAAATCTTAGTCAAATTCACAGGTTATTACACAGGTTATCACACCTCCGGGTGCGCGGATCAAACCCAAGACGTGGACGTCGCTCGGGGACGGGGTCAGGAATCATCAATCGTGCAAGACCGCGCCCCCTCCGCGTACTCCCTGGAGAGCCTGCAGGCTGAGGGTCATCTGCCAACAACTCATCCGCATCGAAAGGCAGGTCAGCCTCTGTCAACTCACGAAATGTGGCCTCGTCCATCTGAAACAGAAAATGTTAATATTAGCAAATAATTTATAATTACTATTATATATACATATATATACATATTATGATTGTATATAAATACCATGGAATTCTATAAGTGTTCATCTTCATCATCATCTTCATATATGTCAATGTCATCTTCATATTCCTCCTCAACATCATCGATATCCATTCGAGTTGCAGTTGCTTCATCTCTTACCATTTCAAATTCATGTGTGACATCATTAACATCATCGTCATCACCGACTCTTAAATGTGGGGTGTCGTCATCGATACTCATATCTCTTTGTAAAAAAGATTGATTTTGAGTACTCTCTTGAAAAACTTCAATTCTTTGCACATCAGTGAAAGCACATTCACTTTGACTAAACTGATTGTCTCGAATTTTGATTTTTATTACACTCCACCAATCAGTCAAGTCTCTTGATGTTGCACAGTACTTTGCATAATAAACTTGATATGCCTGTTGAGCCAATAAGAATGGTTCATTTACTGCGAGAACACTTTTACATTTAATATCGATGATTCCATGAGTCGGATGAACACGCACGCCTCTCTCTGTATCCAACCACCGACATTTGAACATGGTTATGTAATGTTGTCCAAGATAACAGAGTTCAATGATTTCATCAAGTATGCCATAAAAGTCAACTTCATTTTCTCGATGATGAGATCCTCTCAAGCTAACTCCACTGTTCATTGTTTTTTTCGATTCCCCATATGCATGCGTGTGGAATCGAAATCCATTCACCACATATGCATTATAAGTTTTAACAAGTTTGGAAGGTGGGTTACTCAATACACACAGCCGTTTGTCAATTTTATCAGCATGTCGAGACACCTGAAGATTTGTGAAATAATTATCAATATAGTAAACTATACATTGAATGAGTTGCTAAATGATAAAGAATTTATGTTACCAGTTTTTGAAACCACTGAGAGAAATTTTTCAGTCGCCGTTCTTCGAGAGCAGCTGCTGTAATTTGTGGAATTTGTTTCTTGATATGATTATCATACAACCTATAAAAACCAAAGTTATTTACTGTAACATAAATGATAGAATAAGTGATATAAACACTTACAGTACAACTGATGTCATCTCTTCACAGTTGAGCAGAACATACGTATGAGCTCTATGATGTTCATCATCTGAAAGCCAGCGTTCAGAAACTCCACCAAAACCAAGCTCTGAATGGTTGAAAACAGATAATTGATTGTCGATTTCATCAATATTCCTCTCATTCCGTCCCATTCGGTTGTGTTTTGAAGGATACTCAGATTCAAAATAATGGGAGCAGAAAAAAGACATTTCCTCTTGCAAATAAGCTTCTGCAATAGATCCTTCAACAGATGCTTTGTTGCGTACTTTTCTTTTCAATTTTTGCATGCATATTTCAAATGGGTACATCCATCGAAACTGTACCGGACCTCCACATTTGGCTTCATATGGCAAATGTAACATCAAATGTTCCATTGAGTCGAAGAAAGACGGCGGAAATATTTTTTCCAGTTTACATATAATTACAACAACATCTTTTTCAAGTTTGCCTAGAGCATCATAATCTGCCGTAGCCGCACAAATTTCCCGAAAAAAATGAGACATGTCTGTTATGGAATCCCAAATCACAGAATTCAACAGACCTCTTAATCCAATGGGTAGAAGTCTCTCCATTATAACATGACAATCATGACTTTTCAATCCAGTAATATGACCATTCTTTACACATCTACCCAAATTGGAAGCACAGCCATCTGGAAGTCTCAAATCTGCAATCCACTGACAAAATAATAAACGGTTTTCTTTAGATAGTGTATAAGCTGCTTTTGGTTTCAGTAACCTTTCTGTTCTGACATTCTCAAATAGTTCCAATTCTGGACGCCTGCAAATTTGGGCAAGATCTAAACGTGCATTTACATTGTCTTTTCTCTTTCCTGGCATATCCAAAACTGTATGAAACAAATTATCAAAACAGTTCTTCTCAATATGCATGACATCTAACATGTGTCGGACCAACAAATCAGACCAATATGGCAAATCCCAAAAAATGCTACGTTTAATCCAATTGTGTTCTTTCCCAAAACCAGAAATTTTCTGTAGGTTTATTGTGGGACCAAAAGTGATGGGAGGTAATGAAAATACAACCGATTTTAACTCCGAACCTGATAGCATTTTTGGAGGTCCATCCCTTTCAGCTGTTCCTTTTCTGAAATGAGATCTGTTTCTGCGAAAAGGATGATCAGCTGGAAGAAATCTGCGATGACAGTCAAAATAACAAGGTTTCTTTCCATGAATGAGCATAAATGCTTTGTTCTCTCCCATACAGTAAGGACATGATTTCTGACCATGTGTACTCCAGCCAGATAACATCCCATAAGCCGGGAAGTCACTTATTGTCCACATCAATGCTGCTCTCAGTATGAAATTCTGTTTCGTTGCAACATCATATGTACTGACACCAGTACTCCACAATAAATTTAATTCATCAATCAATGGCTTCAAATAAACATCAATATTTTTCTTCGGATGTCCTGGAATTAGTAAAGTCAAAAAGATATATGGCTCCTTCATCAACATCCATGGAGGTAAATTATACGGAGTTAAAAAAACAGGCCAACATGAATATTGACTACCATAAGATCCAAACGGACAGAAACCATCAGTGGAAAGGCCCAGTCGAACATTTCTAGCTTCTAAAGCAAATGATGGATGCACTCTATCAAAATGTTTCCATGAATCACCATCGGCTGGATGATTCAAGATTTTATCGGTTGAAATATTCTCTTTATGCCATGACATCATTGTCGCTGTATTCTTAGACATGAATAAACGCTGAAGTCTGGATGTAAGCGGAAAATATCTCAACTGTTTTACAGGAATCAAACCAGACTTCCCGTGTTGTCCTTATTTATATCTCAGTTGCCCACATGTGGGACAACTATCCAACGACTCATTTTCCCCTGAATATAAAATGCAGTCATTTGAACATGCATGAATCTTCTGACAAGTAAGTCCCAAATTTCGAACCAACCTCTTACTTTCATAGTAATTTGCAGGTAAAACATTTCCTTCGGGTAACAGTGTTTTCAGCAAAGAAAATATCTGGTCAAAACATGTGTTTGACATTCCGTTATCTGATTTGATAGCCATAAATTTTGCAACTGCTTCTAATTTGCTCATCTTGCAGCCAGGATATAATGCATCCTCAGCAGACTTCAACAACTCATAAAATTCAGACCGTCCCAACTCAGGATTTGAAGCTATATCAGCCGGAGTTTCTGTATGTTGAACAGATGAACCTGCAACATCATGTACTAAATCTTGAAACTGGGATGGATCCGGAATCAAGTTGGTATCACCTGCTCTGGAACTGCGTTCACCGTGTTGATACCAAAAAACATAATCTGCTTGAAAACCAAAACGCAAGAGATGTTCCCCCACTTTGTCAAACGTGTCAAACGTTCTCAATGCACATTTTCTACAAGGGCATTTTATCTTTCCTTCTGAAACAAATTCTGGATTTGATGCCGCAAATGATAAAAAACTCTCCACACCCTCTATATATACTGGATTTAAACCAGAACCATTTGGATTTCTACGTTGATTTATCCATATGCGGTCATCTAATAATGACTGTTGACGACCTCGTTGTTCCATATTTTTCTATAAAATATAAAAGCATTACTGGTTTTGAATAATTTGTTAGAAAAAACACAAGCAAGGATTGAATATATTGAGAATAAAGCAAAACCTGTTACAAATATTGATAATTTTAATATTATATTGATTTTTTATTTTTTTAATAATACTAATATAATTTTTTTCATAAATATTAATTATATAATAATAACATCATTACATTATTAGTATATTTTATTATTAATATTAAAATAATATAATTTTCTATATTATATACAATTCTCCTTTCATCTGTGTGTTTCACAATCTGTCTCCACATGTAATAAGGTAATTATTCCTAATTATTCCTAATTATTCCTAATTATTACAATCTATTACAATTTATTACTAATTGTTACTAATTATTACAATTTATTACTAATTATTACAATTTATTGCTAATTATTACTATTTATTACTAATTTAGCAATACTTAGCAATACTTAGCAAAAGGAAAACTGCTTGAATAATGAAAGGAAATTTGGTAATCATCGTTGTGGAGATGATTATAAATTTTCCCTTCATTATCCAAGCAGATTTCGTTTACTAATTATTAGTAATAAAAAAAATATTATCAATATTTACGAAAAAACAATATTATTAAAATAATAACAAAAATTAAAAAATATTAAAATTATCAATATTCATAACAGACTTTGTTCTATTATTAACATGTTCAAATCTTAAAGGATCGCCAATTGTCAGGTCATGCGCAATAAAAAGTTTGTGTAAGTCATGTCTAATGTAAACTCTATAATTGTCCTTGCATGGTTGATCACTTCGCAAGTAATGTTGCAATCAGACAAATCAAGTCATTCCCTTCTTATCTATAAGAATTATCTCACATGAACCTTTACATAGATCATTCTTCCTTAAAAATTTGAGGGGATATCATTATTTTTCCCTTAAATTTTCAAGGAAGAATGGTCTATGTAAAGGTTCATGTGAGATGATTCTTATAGATAAGAAGGGAATGACTTGGTTTGTCTGATTGCAACATTACTTTTGAGGTGATCGACCATGCAAGGACAATTATAGAGTTTACATTGGACATGGCTGACACAAGCTTTTTATTGCGCATGACCTGACAATTAGCGACCCTTTAAGATTTGAACATGTTAAGAATAGAGCAAAATCTGTTGTGAATATTGATAATTTTAATATTTTATAAATTTTTATTATTTTAATAATATTAATATTTTTTTCATAAATATTGATAAAATAATTTTTTTGCTAGGTATTCCTGAGTATTCGTGATTATTCGTGATTATTCGTGAGTATTCGTGAGTATTCGTGAGTATTCGTGAGTATTCGTGAGTATTCGTGAGTATTCCTGAGTATTGCTAATTATTCCTAATTATTGGTAATTATTGGCAATTATTGGTCATTATTGGTTATTATTACTAATTATTGGTAATTATTACTAATTATTGGTAATTATTACTAATTATTGGTAATTATTACTAATTATTGGTAATTATTCCTAATTATTCCTAATTATTACTAATTATTACTAATTATTACTAATTATTCCTAATTATTCCTAATTATTCCTAATTATTCCTAATTATTCCTAATTATTCCTAATTATTCCTAATTATTCCTAATTATTCCTAATTATTCCTAATTATTCCTAATTATTCCTAATTATTCCTAATTATTCCTAATTATTCCTAATTATTCCTAATTATTCCTAATTATTCCTAATTATTCCTAATTATTCCTAATTATTCCTAATTATTCCTAATTATTCCTAATTATTCCTAATTATTCCTAATTATTCCTAATTATTCCTAATTATTCCTAATTATTTCTAATTATTCCTAATTATTGATAATTATTCCTAATTATTGGTAATTATTCCTAATTATTGGTAATTATTGGTAATTATTGGTAATTATTGGTAATTATTACTAATTATTCCTAATTATTACTAATTATTACTAATTATTACTAATTATTCCTAATTATTACTAATTATTACTAATTATTCCGAATTATTACTAATTATTCCTAATTATTACTAATTATTCCTAATTATTCCTAATTATTACTAATTATTACTAATTATTCCTAATTATTACTAATTATTCCTAATTATTCCTAATTATTTGCAATTATTTGCAATTATTGGTAATTATTACCAATTATTGGTAATTATTCCTAATTATTGGTAATTATTCCTAATTATTCCTAATTATTACTAATTATTCCTAATTATTTGCAATTAATCCTAATTATTTGCAATTATTGGTAATTATTTGCAATTATTGGTAATTATTGGTAATTATTGGTAATTATTCCTAATTATTACTAATTATTCCTAATTATTACTAATTATTACTAATTATTCCTAATTATTACAAATTAGTGGTAATTATTACAAATTATTGGTAATTATTCCATATTATTGGTAATTATTCCAAATTATAGCTAATTATTCCTAATTATTGCTAATTATTCCTAATTATTGCTAATTATTGCTAATTATTCCTAATTATTGCTAATTATTCCAAATTATTGCTAATTATTGCTAATTATTGCTAATTATTGCTAATTATTGGTAATTATTGCTAATTATTCCTAATTATTGCTAATTATTCCTAATTATTCCTAATTATTCCTAATTATTCCTAATTATTCCTAATTATTCCTAATTATTCATAATTATTACAAATTATTCCTAATTATTACTAATTATTCCTAATTATTACTAATTATTCCTAATTATTACTAATTATTTCTAATTATTCCTAATTATTACTAATTATTCCTAATTATTTGCAATTATTTGCAATTATTGATAATTATTGGTAATTATTGGTAATTATTCCTAATTATTCCTAATTATTACTAATTATTACTAATTATTCCTAATTATTTGCAATTATTCCTAATTATTTGCAATTATTCCTAATTATTTGCAATTATTCCTAATTATTTGCAATTATTGAGAAATATTACTAATTATTGGCAATTATTGGTAATTATTGGTAATTATTGGTAATTATTACAAATTATTGGTAATTATTACAAATTATTGTTAATTATTGCAAATTATTGGTAATTATTACAAATTATTGGTAATTATTGCAAATTATTGGTAATTATTGCAAATTATTGGTAATTATTGCAAATTATTGGTAATTAATACTAATTATTGGTAATTATTAATAATTAATACTAATTATTGGTAATTATTAATAATTAATACTAATTATTGGTAATTATTAATAATTAATACTAATTATTGGTAATTAATACTAATTATTGGTAATTATTAATAATTAATACTAATTATTGGTAATTAATACTAATTATTGGTAATTAATACTAATTATTGGTAATTAATACTAATTATTCCTAATTAATACTAATTATTCCTAATTAATACTAATTATTGGTAATTAATACTAATTATTCCTAATTAATACTAATTATTCCTAATTAATACTAATTATTCCTAATTATTGTTAATTATTCCTAATTATTACTAATTATTGGTAATTAATACTAATTATTGGTAATTAATACTAATTATTGGTAATTAATACTAATTATAGGTAATTAATACAAATTATTGGTAATTAATACTAATTATTGGTAATTAATACTAATTATTGGTAATTAATACTAATTATTGGTAATTAATACTAATTATAGGTAATTAATACTAATTATTGGTAATTATTACTAATTATTGGTAATTATTACTAATTATTACTAATTATTCTTAATTATTGATAATTATTGATAATTGTTTCTAATTATTAGTAATTAAATGAATAATTATCAATAATTAGAAATAATTACCAATAATTATAAATAATAACATTATTAATATATTTTATTATTAATATTAAAATAATATAATTTTCTAATTTATATACAATTCTTCTTTCATCTGTGCGTTTTCTATCTCCACATACAAATAATACATGTGAAGACAGCAAACACACAGATGAAAAAAGAATTGTATATATATAAAAAATTATATTATTTTAATATTAATAATAAAATAAACTAATAATGTAATAATGTTCTTATTCCTAATTATTGGTATTTATAACTAATTATTAATATTTATTCTTAATTATTAAAAATTATTACTAATTATTCCTAATTACCAAACAATACTAATAATTTAAATTTATTAAATAATAAAACAATGTAAACATAATTAAATTACAACTAATTAATAATAATTGAAACTAATAAAAAATTAAAAATAAATAAAAAATTAAAAATACCTTGAAAAATGATCTGTTCTGATCGTTCTTGAAAACTTTAATATCAGCTCCGGAGAAACAAATTAAACTGGAGAAAAACTCAACTCTAGAAATAGAATTTTCAGAGAAGGAGAAGATAAGGAATGAGAATGAAATGAAAAAAACGGATGGGGGGTATTTATAGGTTAGATTATTTGCGACGGTACCCGTCGCAAATACCTTAGCCAACATTTATTACGGTCAACCGGTAAATAGTTATTTGCGACGGGTCCCGTCGCAAATAACCCCTGCCGACATAGTATTTGCGACGGGGGGATATTCCCGACGCAAATACCTTTTACCGCCGCCGGTTATTTGCGACGGGGAAAGCAATCCCGTCGCAAATAGTTTTCCCGCGATTTGGCGCGCATCGCGGGAAAACTATTTGCGACGGGGAAAGAAATCCCGTCGCAAAAGCCTCCTTATTTGCGACGGGGAAATACCCCCGTCGCAAATAAGTTTTTAACATGACTATTTGCGACGGGAATAAATCCCGTCGCAAATAACCCGTCGCAATTGCTCATTTTTCCCGTAGTGACAGGATCATAGTGTGCATCCGACTAAGCCGGGAAACAAGGTAAGGGTTTCATATCATCACTTCCTTCTTTGAGACACATGTTATTTTATAAACCTAATTTCTTTTAAATGGTGTATATACTAAAAATTATATATTTAGTATCATGTATAATAATTATTCATGTTATTTTAACTTCAAATCCCATCAAAACTTCTTTCAAGGTGTGTCACAAACTAACCTGGTCCAACCTCGAACCAGTCACCCGAGCTAGGCCATAACAAGGCCTGAGAGGCATTACCAATCCTGCCAGCTTGGAAACTAGTTATAGGGATAAAAAGATACACAATTTGGAATGATTTATCCCATAAAATTTAGACAAATAAATAAATAAAAATATAATAATAAAATAAACACTAGTGGTAGAAAATAAATAAAGAACAACTATACATACCTCCATGTGATCTCACAGGTCACCTCTAACCATAAAACCACCCTCACTCCATGAAATAATTAGATCTGGGTAGAACTAAAACTAAAAATTGATAGAGAAAATAGGAATGAGTATATAAATAGCCATTAGTGATGCAAAGGGTAGACAATTCCCTATGCATTACCTTTAAAAATAAACCCAAATTACGATAGTTTGAAAATAAAACATATAAAAATAGGGTTTTCTATTATACGAGGGAAAAAAAGTAACAAGCATATAATTTAAGAAAAACCAATTTCCATTATATTTTCAAAAATTATTTTCAAAACATGAAAAAAATTTAATTAAATTACTGATAAAAGATAACCAGTTCTAAAACAAGTATCTTAGTATAAAAAACAACACAAAGATGTCATTCTATAAAGAAACTAAAAAATTGAGGAAATTGAAACATGGTTTTATTATTTTAGTCATATAAATAAAAATAAAAAAGGATCATTTAAAAACATTATCATAGAAAAAAAGAGTAAAAGATAAAAAGAACCATGGAAATTCCTAAGTAGCTAGGTTAGGTGGGTCTCTAGGATCCTTGCAACCTTGATGACCAATAAAGAATAAATATCCTCATACATTAGTTTCTAGATAGGGAAAATACATAGTTTTAGTGGTATCTATAATATTTTACATGATTATTTAGTGTTGTAGTATAATCTGGCTGGGGAACCTGGGTTGGGGCCCTTCCAACTCATCCAACACACTAGTCCTTAGTCCACCAACCTAGGTACCCAAGACTTCCATATTCCATTCTCAAATGGTGGTGAGTTTTTATAAATATATAATATATATACATATCACATTCTTTACCCAAAAATCCATCCAAATTATCACCTCTAATCTCCCTTCGTAAGCACATCCCCTTTCCAAGTTACATAACCAAGGCATATGTCCCTTTTTATAGGCTTACATCCCATTCCACACATTTAACATCCACACGTCACATTTCTGTTTCAAGGGGCATTCCTTAAGGGGGTTTTTCATTTACATAATACATTTAAAGGTGATAACTGGGACTTACCTCTTTTAAAGGAACATCATTTAGGAAACCAATTTAATATTGAAAATACTTAACATTTCATAATAAGGTCGAAAGTATATTTTAACATAAATAATCCTTTATGGAAGCTTCAATAAATTATGTAAAACAAATGAAACTAATTTCGAAGACACAAAACCAATATTCATAGAATACAATACTACATAATATTAAAAAAACACTTTTAAAAGACTCAATCAATCAAATAATTCAAATTAAAGGCTCAAAAATAGGGAACCAACCTCAAAACATGCTACCTTTGATGATGGACAATTCACACTTACACACATATACACCTCCACACACATATATACACCCTTTAACCTAATTTACATATTCCCCTCACTATGGGGGAATATTTATAAGGATGATATATGTGTGTGTGTGTGTTCTTACCTATGTTTACACATGAAAGTTTTCTTCAACTATGGTTGCTCTAAAACACATCATGGTGGTCAAAAGAACACTAGAAAAATACAAGGAATCCAAATGTTATATAATCCCTAAATAAAATTGGTACAAAGAAGAAGAATTAAATGAAACCTACCCAAAAATGATGTAAAAACCACTACCTTCAATGCACAAGACCTAGTATAATCTCAAATGAGTCCAAGAAATCCTACAAGAAGGAAGAAACCCTATCTGCATGGAAAACCCACAAAAACAAAACCATAAACAGACCCTAGGGTTCTTAAAAACTCAAGACAAAGTGAGGGAAAAGAGAAGAATGAAGGAGGTGAAAGTGAAAGATAAATTATTACCCAAATAGATCACATGAATAATTGAGTAAAAATCGATCACTAGAGGAAGAGGAGGAGGAGGTCACATCCAAGGGAACCCCTATTGGGTTTGAAGTGTTGTGAAACACAGAGAGAAAGGATGGTGGGGAGGATTTGGATAATCAGGTAGGTGGGGGGATTGGTTATAAGGTATTATTATTATTGTTAAAAAAATTAAACATGGTAGGATGAACAGTCTTCCAAACTGTGCACCAAATGCGCACACCCTTCTATCTGGGGCCGCATGGGCTATAGAGCTTGGTTCACAACCATGTGCTTGATTTTGTATCCTATATAGAGCCAATTTCTGGGATAAAAGGTTTTCCCTATGATGGCACATGGTTTCCCCAAACAACGCACCACCATCTATCCCTCCAAACATTCCTAATCCTAGGAAAAAATACCTAGAACTCAACTTGGGAGAAAAGTAAAAAAATGAGGACAAATAAATAAGTAAAATAAAAAATAAAACTAGGGTCAGGGTGTGAAAATTATCCCCACCATTAAAACTATATATCCCTATAATTTCCCCAATATTAAATGAGTAAAAATAATGAAACTCTCTAGTCAAAAGAAAACCTCCAAACCAAACCCAAAACCAAATAAATCCAACAACCCTAGTGTGACCTTTTAGATTCACAAGTCACACTTGACCATATCTATAGAAAAATTAATAAAAATATACATGGTTATTTTAAAACCAACTAGAATAGACCAAACCCCAACACAAGGGGGCCCAAAAAAGAGGCTAAAACTGTACACTATATTGAACTGAGACTCATAATTTACATAATACATAACCATATACAAAAAAAAAACAACCCAAAAACTAAAAAAATTCCAAAATAAGACCAATAATTAAAAGGTACACATTCAAAAGGAACAAAAATAGAGATTTAGAAAGAAACAAGGCTACTAGAACTATAAAAAAAGGTCTCAAAAATAGATGACCATGGGAAGGGAAAACTCAAATGGATTCATCTTTGACGTTGGAGACAACAAGTTAGATATACATCCCCACACCCAAAATATCCTTCAATATGTGAAAATATTCACACTAATACCTATGGATGGATCATTGATGTCTTGAAGTATATGTTTCCCTATACTCAGAAGTTGTTCCTAACCAAAACGTCTTCTTCCAATAACATGATTTACATAACTTATTCAGGTATCCCAAGCATCCACTCCAATAACAAGACTTAATATAACTATGGAAAGACAAATTATAATTTCTAAATATACCAAAAAAAATTGAATGTTCCATAAAACATGAAGTATGAATTGATATAAGAGGCACCCCATAAACAGGTTTTTCCTATTCACACTCCTCATTAGATGGGGATCTCTTCACGAGCACTTAAAAAATTGGGACAACCAACTGCCATATGCTTCCATCAGAAAACCAAATCAGCTAGGGATACCTCATCCAAAAACTTTCCTAATAGAACTTTCTTGAATAATAGAACATGGTAATTAATCTCTGGATAGAGACCCCACATGAAGAGAACAAATTTCAACTGATCACTCAACACAAACTCTGAGGAAAAGAAATTATCCAATTTAAGATAGTCAATAAAACGCTTCACTCTCGGTTTCCCTAGTTTAACACCCAAAAGTTATTCTATCCTACAAACTATAATAATCCTTGATAACCATGAAATATTGGAAACAAATGAAAATAACTCAGATCCACCACTCCACTAGGAGTCTAGAAAAAACTAACAATTAGAAGGGAATCCCTATAAAACTTTATGTTTTATTAGGATCATACTCTAAATAATATAAAAATCCCCAACCAATTAAATATAAAAAAAACTCAACCAAAAATCATCTGAGATAAAATTTCAACCCAAAAACACCAATTCAAAAACCAAACACCACACAATAGAACCAAAGTAACCTTTTTAAACCTCCAATTTCATTCCAAATTTAATTCCATTTTTCACTTAAAAAATTTTGAACATAAAAAAACATTTCAAAATCCACTTTCCATTTCAAGTTCTCTTGGACTAAAATCATTCAAATACACCCATTTATCAAAACATAAAAATACACTTTTTAAAAACATTTCCATAAATCAAAACAATCTAAAATGGTTAAGAAATTACAAATGGTATTCCATGAATCCCCACACAAATCCGTTCCCATGCGAGCTCAAGAACACATCCACATGTACCAATAAATATAAAATTACCCAATACATAAATATATATATATACATATATATATATATATATATATATATATATTTCATCATTCATAGGAATATATAGGGTATAATAAAAGAAAAAAATATCACTTTCCAAACAACTCTTGAGATACACCAACCAAATTTGAAACCACCTCTTATCATCAAAGAAAAACATTTTCAATTTACCCATTTGTTTTTTAATTTCACATATTATAAAACCTTACATAATAACAACAAAACTTTCCTTAATTATTTTAAAAAACTTTCTATTTTTTTCAATAACCTAAGTCATTCTTTTTAAAAGTCCATTTTTTTCGATAAACCAAACATCATTTTTATAATACTTGGGTAACACCCAATTTAAAACAAAAAAATGAATAAGAAAAATAAACTCAACACCCAAAGAAAAAAAGTACCAAAATTTAAAGGTAAAGGATGTTGTGAAGAGTATGGCCATACAATTTAGCATACTGTGTGCCAACTGTGAGAACACACCAGAGGCCAACAAAGACAGATGCACAGTCTATATGCAGTTTTCCAGACCATGCACAATAACTGCTCACCCTATAAATCCATCAAAAAATACACTCCAACCTCAATATTTTATCAAATAAACCCACAAATTCTCAATTATAATAAAAAAACTGAATCAAAATCCAAAAATATCAGAAACGTCTGAGTGAAAAGCTTAGATTTTGAGGAACAACCATCCTGAACCACCCAAGAAATTAAAGTGTCCTTCCGAATAGATGGTGATCAAGAACCTACAAAGATTGACCACTTGAATTCTAAAAATACTTTCTCCATACTACTAAATATCCACAAATAAAAATGGCTAAATTATCTGATACTATTTTATCATGAACCAGCCCTGGTCGACCCAAAACTAGTCATCTGATTCAATATGCAACAAGGACCGATAGACATTCCTGATCCTCTTGGTATGGTAACTGATGTTGGGAATAAAATTCCACTCAATTTTGAATGATTTCACCCTTAAATGTGAGAAAAATTTATAAAAAAAGAATAATAAAATAAAAACTCGTAGTAGAAATAAAATAAATAAATACTACACATACCTTCATGTGACCTCATGGGTCACCTCCAACTAGAAAACCACACTTTTCCATGAGTGAACCAAATATGGGTAAAACAGAAATTATAAAGTGATATATAAAATAGACATGAGTATAAAAATTATTAGTAGGGACTCTAAGGATAAACATTTCTTTATTCCTTACCTTTAAAGAGAAATCCAATCATACTAGTTTGAAAATAAAACAAATAAATGTTGGGATTTCTAATCTTTTAATGAAAACAAGTAAAAAGATTCAATTTTAAGAAAAAATAATTTCCATTATATTTTCAAAAATAGTTTTTAAAAACATTATTTTTTTTAAATTCATGATAAAATATAACCAGTGTTAAAAATACTGTCTAAATATTAAAAACAACATAGGGATGGGGGCCGAAGCCTCATTTTATTATTAAAGAAAATCAAAGACCTCTTTTTAACTGGGTAGT
The DNA here is from genome assembly GCA_963277665.1 of Viscum album. Taxonomy (NCBI): domain Eukaryota; kingdom Viridiplantae; phylum Streptophyta; class Magnoliopsida; order Santalales; family Viscaceae; genus Viscum; species Viscum album. Next base: position 1,082,978,713 of record OY728132.1, read on the forward strand.
GGGAGACCCATTATATAACCTGAAGACCTAATGGGAATGTATCCCATTACATAGCCCATTGACCCAATCTTTTGGCTCAAGCCCCATTCTGTGAATATTAACCCGACTACTACAGTACCCACCACTACTATAGTGCCCTGCCGCCGCTACAGTGCCCCTACCACTGCTACAGTACTCGCCGTTCAACAATACCACTACTACTAATTTACTGCTACAATACTTCTATAATACCTTCAACTAATGGGTTTTGAACCCCCATTTTTCATTCTATAAATAAAACTGAAAATAGAGGAAAGTTAAACATGTTTTTTTATTATTTCATAAATAGAAATAAAACTAAAAAAGGATCATTTAAAATAGTGTCTTAGAAAGCAGGAGTTAAAGAGAGCATTCACTAGGTCAATCCTAAAGTAGTTGGGTCCCTAAGATCCTCATACACTCAGTAATCGATCAAGAATAAATATCCTTGTGCATGATCCAATAGATTGAAAAAATCCAATGTTCTATCTATAGCCATAACATATCATATATTTAGTTAGATTTTCAAAGTAAACCTATCTGGGAGCCCGAACTAGGGCTCTGCTGACTCCTCCAGTGTAATTGTCCTTATTCCACCCACCTAGGTACCCAAGACTCCTATGTTCCATGATAAAATGGAGGTAATTTTTTATAAATATAGAATATACATACATATAAAATTATGTACAAAAAACCCATCCACCTTATCACCTATGATCTCCATCCTTGAGCGCATCCCCTTTCCAAGTAACAAAACTAAGTCACAAGCCCCTTTTTCAGAATTACATCCCATTCCATACATTTAACATGCACACTTCACATTTAGATTTTATGGGGAATTAATTATAAATTTATATAAAAACTTTTAAGGTTACAACCGGGATTTACCACTTTTAAAGGAACATCATTTATGAAACCAATTGAACATTCAAATTACAATACATTTCAAAAAAAAGTTTGAAATCATATTTTAACTTAAAGAACCCATATTGGAATCTAAGAAAACAATTTAAAACAAATGAAAACCATTTTCAAAAGGAACAAAAAAATTTCATAGCATACACATACTGAATTCCATTAAAAACACTTTTAAAACATTTAGGAAATAAATGAATTCCAATTAAATGTTTCAGCATAGTGAACCTACCTCAAAACATAATGCCTTTAACGATGGCCACTTCACACTTTTTCAAATATAAACCTCCACATATATATATGTGTGTATCCTTTGGTATAATATAAATATTCTCCTCACCACAAGAGAATATGTACAAGGAGGATATATGTATATGTGAACACATGCATGTGTGTGTGATTACTAATCTATACACATTAAATTCATCTTTAAAAAATGGAGGCTTGAAATGACTATAAGGATATCCAAGGGACACTAGTAAAATACTAGTAATCCAAAGGCTACAAAATCCTTAAACAAAATTGGTCTAAATAGGAAGAATGAAATAACAGCTACCCAGAACTAATGGAAAACACAATGCCTTCGATGTGCGAGGCTCAATCATATATCAAATGAGACCAAGGAATCCCATAAGAAATAATAAACCCTAGCCACAACCCCCCCACCCCAAAAAAAATCATACTTTGAGCATACCCTAGGGCCTGATCAACCCCATTCTAAAAAAGGGAAAGGAGAAAAAAGAAGAAGGAGGTGAAAGATAAATAGAAATTCATACATGAAGAGATCTCACAAAGAATCAAGGAATAAATTGGTTACTAGAGGGAGAGGAGGATGGGATATTTCCTTTTTTATCTGAGGATATTACTTCAGTTCATTAATATACTCTCCTTTTACAAAACTATTCCTCAAATAAAATCATGATGTTGATAATAATAATTTATATACATTTAAATGGATATTTTATCCCCTATCCATATTTTATATATCAAAATTGAGTTTATAACCAAAATATGTTTTATCTAAAGTATCCTTAATGTTTCCATTAAAAATTTTTTATATTAAAGTTTTATTATCCTTTTCACTACGTGGTATTCAACAATAGTTTTTGAAGGATTTTTTACATTTTCCACATGGATAGTTTTCAAAAAAGGATTTCCTTCAAATTATTAATATAAATGTTTTAAAAATTATTCCATAAATATTGTTTTAAAGTTATTTTCAACTAAATTAGATCTATTTAAATATGATTTAAAATAAAATATTTTTAATTTTTCTACACAGGTCATTTTCAATTTGAGGAATCTCTTTTACATATTTATGTGTGAATTCATCCTTCCACTACCTTTGTCAATTTTTAAGAGACTTCCTCTCTAAAATTTCAAGTTTAAAAAGGGATATTACTATTCTCATTGTTTAATAAAATCTTCCCTTTAAAATTTTTTCAAATGAAAAGTGAAATTATTATTTTCAATGAAAATTTTCTAATGCTTCTAAGACCGATTTTCATCTATGTTATATAATTGATCGTGGGTATTATTTAAATGATACTATCCACCTTCTTTATCCAGATGGTTTATAAAATTTTCTTTTATATCTATGGTATGATCCATAACTATTTTTTTCAAATAATTCAGTTGTATAAGAATGATTTAATTCTAATTATTTTCCTCTATGAATTCCCAATTTTACACTACTTTATTGAAGGGTGTTCACCTTGATTCCCAATACATAGATTGATCAAGGAAATTGTTGTATAAATCATATATCCATTTTATATACTGTACAAATACCAAATGTGTAATCATATTTTTTAGTACTATTTACCTATAATTATTTATAATGTTATTGGATACCCATTTATTTTTCATGGTTTTATCATTTCATGTTAGGGAACTACTTGAAAGAGATATAAAACCCATTTTATTTCCTTAGGGTTTTATGATATGTTGAATGAATTCATGTAGATGAAATATGTATAATTTTTCATTATGATGGGTGCACCTAGATAGTGCTTCAATGCATTGGAAAATGTTAATGTATTGTGAGAATCTATGTATGAGATTTGGGAGAAAACCTAATATGTTTTGATAACCTAGGGAGTAATCCTTGTCACATGACAATGTCACAAGGATTAATCCTTAACTTATAATGATGATTTCCTTGGGAATAAACCTTGTCATATGCTTATGATATCATGTTTATATTATTTCCACACTCCTATGATTCCATGCTCTTATACTATGATAATTATTTAATCCATTTCTTTATGATATCATATATTTATTCCATTCATTCAACTTTATGGTCATTCTCATTATGATACCATGTTATGAATCATGTATCTCATGTTTTTTTATTATCATGTTTACACTTACTGATCATTTTAGCTCATCCCATCTTATATTTTCCATTCCCCAGGTTATAAAAGAAAGTATTTGCTTTAATAATCCTTGAAGAGTATCTTGTGTGTAGAATTTTTTAGTGATGTTGAAGACCCAATATGGATTTCCTAGCATCATATATAGTGGAAAAAAATTACCCATTTTTTTAGAATACTTGGGAATTAGTATTTTATGATTTTTTCTAACTCTATAAAACTATAAACTTAAAGTTCCTTGGTTTGTAATTATGAAAAAGATATTATAATTATAGATCTGCAAAAAATCCAATTTTGTAAGTTATGTAATTTTGATATTTTATTTCAGAGTTTGGGTTTTTTGGAACTATAATATACACATGAATATCCCCATGAATATACTTTTATGAACCTATGATCCCCATTTGTAGTAGATTCAATCCTATGTGCAGTGGACCTTATATAAGTGAACATGAACTGCATAAGCCTCTATGATATTGCCTCCTTACACCCTCATATAGGAGGTAATTTTATTTATTTAAGGGAAAAAGCACCAAAAAAAACTATCAGTGAACACCATAATAGAGGCCAAAGGTTTCCATTCTTGATCTCCATCTCTAGTAGAAGTTTTCTGAATGTCATGATGATATGAAACATCTGTAAGAATTATTTATCAATAAATTTTAGAACACAGTATTTTAAATGGATTGAATTTCTAAAAAAAATACAAGTATACTTGAAATATATATCTACCCTTAGACACTTTAATTTAAATTTATTTCTAGAAAAAATAATTGATTACCGAAAAATATCCACTTCCCATTTCTTAATTGACATGAATTAATTAGATAAATATATCCAAACCACAAAAATAAACTCCATGAAAATAAAGTGTATTTTCTCATGAATATTCATAATTTAAGATAAAAAACACATTTAAAAATAAATTGAAAAATTATATATATTATTTTAACATTTAAGTTCAAAATTAAAAATAATTTTAATTTATTTACTAAAAGTAATTTAATCACAAAAGATGGAATTTACCCAATATTTTAACAAGGAAAGGGGAATATTCTCAATGGAATTCAAATCAAATTTTCAAAAAATACTCATATTATAATTACCCTAAACCTAAATTTTTTACTTCCATGCAAAACATAATACTAAACCAAACTACACACATAAAAAATAAAAAATGAGGAAGTATCCAATTATTTTTAAAAATAATTATATAATGTTTCATTTATAAGATCAATTCACCTCTTCTTATATTCTATCACACTAAAATTCATTCAACACCAATTTTACACTCATTATTACTTCATATCCTATCTCACATATAATTTTAAGTCACTATTTTCTCAAGTGAAATTAATATGAAAAGGTATTATCATCATAAGAACATACAAGTTAGTCTTTATGTTTAATGAAATTCTCAATTCCCGAAGAAAGATACATCAGATGTGCACTAATTGAGAGGACTTCAAAAGGTTTTAATGTTGTATAAGGGATAAAGGGAATGAAATTAAGATCAAAATACAAAATAAAAGGGTTTTAATCTTAGTATAATACATGATTAATTCAATAATTCTTGATGAAGGTACCTCAATCCATTCTCCTTTACAAATTTTTTCCTTAACAATCCCCCTTTGGTATTTTAGTATTTGCGATGAGTTTAAAAAGGAAACAAAATAAGTAATTCCCATCCCCTTCTACCTTTTTTTTCACTTTTTATATACATTTTAATAAATTTTTATTGTTTTTCATATTTACATATTTTTGGAGAGTATGATGTTCCATGTAATTTTAGGAAAGAATGACCCATTCAATTTCCCTTAAAAAGCCCCAAATTGATTGACACCACCCAAGAATTTACCCCAATAATGTGATGCCTCCCAAAAGTATGCACACATATACCCCTTATTCACTATTATTATTTAAACAAACATGATAGCAAAGGGTGGGTAAGGATATAATTGTATAACCCCAAGATAAACATATCTTTATTTTACATCATTTACATAAGCTAAACATTAAATCTCATAAATAAACTCATAATCCCAGGAATGGATGATTTAGTTTCTTTTAGGATTACCTACACAAGAAACTTATTTTTCAATAATTTTGAACATTTCTATATAATTTAGTCAAACTATAATCTCTTCCAGAATTCTCATAAATTAAATTTATATTTATAACATGGGGAAATATAAAAATAATAAAAGGGGTGAGCTCAAACTCTCAATAAGGGTTAAGATAAGTGCAGATAGTTAAAGATCCCAAGTGATCAAAATTTTAACATGAAAATATAATCAAAGTATATAAGAAAATCATACCCAATAAAACATAGACCATAAAACAAGTTTCATGACATATGGAATGACATGGAAAAATAAATAAATTAACATAATATGGAAACATGATTCAATAAACATGATTCATAAAACCCTAACATAGTCATATGAATAAGCATAAAGTTTTAGGATAAATATATACATAACAAACATTGTTAAAAAAATCCAATTATGTCCAAAATTTTATATTGTGAAAAAATCGATGTATGTTCAGCCCTTTATGTTGTGAAAAAATACATGTATGTCCATTCATCATTATATCACGTGATATAAATCCTTAACCAATGCATTGGAGTATGATCTATGAACCAAAATATCATCATCCATACATATGATTTATAATTGAAATAAATCATTCATTATATCATAAATAACCCGTGTAAGGAAAATGATTTTCATATCCACTTCAAATGGAATCATGTAAGTAAAACATTAATAATTTCATAAATAATTGTAAAATGATATACCCATGTAAAATAAAATGGTATCCAATGACATTAAGTAACTCTCTAGGTAAATACACTTAAATCCTGAAAATAGATCATATGGTATTTACACAATATAAATAAAGGGTATACAGTTAGGTCAATAATTTTCTCAATCAATTGATGTATGGATTCTAAGTGAACAACATACAGTTAAAGATACAATATATAGAGTGTTAAAAGAGTAAACACATTAGAAAATAATCATAAATATTCAATGACTAGGAAAGACAAGGGAAGTAATAGAATTTTATGAGTTTAATCTCAAAAAATAGTATAATAGAATTTAAAATATTATTTATGAAAATAATCCCCAAACATATAAATCCATTTTATGACAAAGGGGAAAATGGAATCAAACTATAAAAGTTTTTTTAGAAAGCGTTTTTAACATTTTCATAAAATAAGGACTTATGAGTCACTTTTAAAAGACATTTTATTGAAGAGGTGATTTGAAAAAATTTAATTTTAAAAAGAATCATCAATAAAAGAGTCTTGAAAATACATAAAGGTTATTTCAAGAAATTTGGAGTGGTAGATAAATCAAATGATCATAGAAGAAAAACCATTCTCATATTTTAAAATTCCTTCATTGAAACCCACATTGTAAAAAGGGATAAAAAAATTCCTTTTGAAAATAGAAAAATGAAAATGTGAAGGTCACAAGACATAACACATAATTGGGGTTCACATAAAAAGTTTAATTTTGGTGGGAAGGAAAATTTGGATAAGGAGAGGAAACCATAATTAAAATGAGGAAAATTATTCTAAAAAATTATATAATTTTTGAGAAATAAATGTTATCAAGGTAAAATATTTGAATAAAAAGGTAATTTTACACTAGAGTGGAATATAAATTACTATGACATAAAATATATATGTGGAATTTACTAATATTTAAATAAAAAAGTTTAATAAGAAGCATTATAACTCAATGGTGGGAGTTCAGTTAATAAAACCCATAAAATATTGATATGTTTAAAATCGAAATCCATAAAAAGAGATATCATTATATGAATATTAAAACCACATGAAAAAAATGAAAATGGTAAAATAAATTAATTAGGTAGTAATCACACCATATTAATGATATCATGGTGCACAATATGAAATGTGACTTGAGAAATTAAATTTGATATAAAGAACCCCTTACCTTATTTCTCTACTTTATAGAATGCACTATAACCTTCTATAAAAAACTATATTAATATTATATCTAATAAAATTACCAATATAAATTAAATTTTATATAATTTATTAATAATCATTTATTATGAATATATTAGTTAGTTATAACTTGTTTTTACCATTAGGTTTCAGTACCTTTAATTGTTTTTCACATGCTTTATGATGTCGATTTCGGTACCCATTATTTGATACCAAGTGAATAATTACTAGATAATTTAATGTAATATAATAGATAAATTACAATTATTTATAAATATATTATCTAATTCTATAAGTGTTTAAGTTATGTTGCATTAAAGAATAATTAATGTTAGCTTATTTCAGAAAATTTAATGATTGAAGAAGATATTTTAATAATAAGTTAAATAATTAATATATCCATTATATAACCATAAAATAATTATAATTTTCATATTAAATTATAATAATAATATTATTTATTTTTCCATATTCATACATGGTATATTTTTAGATCATTGTTCAAGTAAGTAGTTATACTGATACAAACATGAACATATCTTAATTAATGGATGAATTTGGTTATGAAATTGGATCATTTTAGAATAATATAATAATTACATAACTATAATGATATTATATAGATATTTTTAAGGTTATGAATCATATTTTAAGATATTTTAATAAATAATAAAGAAACTAGATGAAATATGAGATACATTACTTAATGGAGGCGGCAGTACGTAGATATGCACGACCCACATTTTCACTTCTCAAAGAATGAGAGAGAATGAAGTTATATAAAAAGTTATTAATTAAGAATAATTTTTATGTCATGGAAAAAATATTTATTCATCCAAAACTTACTTTTTACCATCCATTAGATGTGATGGTGAAAAATGAAACATGTTGCTCTGTTGAGGCGATAGTTTTCACATACACATGATCAACATTCTTTTGTTTTTATAAGTGGATAAGAAGAGAAAAAATAATGGTTATTATATTAATAAAATAAAATTTAATTTTATTAATGATATTTAGTTCATTATATTACTATGTTTAGATTAGTTTTTTGAGAGAATTATTAATAAAAAAATTTAAGGATTAAGTAATACTCTCACTGGGACCATAAAATTTCCCTTGAATGTATCATAAGAAATTAAGGGATTAAGATAATTTTTTTGTGATTAGGAGGTTTTAGACGTGTATAGAAATTCTAGGAGAGCAAAATAGGTTAGGGTTTCAAGGATATTTCAAAGGTAAAGTAGAGCATTGAAAGTGTGTAAGTGATCCCCTTTTATATGTGAAGAAAATGGCACTTTTGTGAATACCCATTATTTTCCAATAATGGCATGACACTATTCAAGGGTCGATGGATCCAAAAGTGGTAAATATTGAATTTTTGGTGAGATAGGGTCATTAAATTATAAAAAAATAATTTGGACACATTTTTAAACATGTTTCATGTCTTTTACCACTTTTTTATTATATTCACCATTTTGGTTTTCAACTCGGATAAATTGTTTTTAAGTAAGTAATTTATGTTTTATTAAAATATATAAGATAACTAATATCACAAAATTTTAATTTTTTTGAATGAAAATTTAATCCTTATATAATATAATTAAATTTATAAATAATATAAAATTAACTGTTATATTAAAACTTTAAATATAAAGAATTTGTTTTGTACAAAAAATATTATTTTTTACCATTAAGTGTTTTTAATGATTGTTAGTATTGATTACCAGTTGAATTAGTGTTAACATATATATATATATAGGTTTAAAAATTATTTTAAATTTATTTTTGGGAATATATTAATTTATTTGGTTAGATAAAAACTATACGATGTTAATAAAACAATTCTTTAAAATTAATAGTTTTACCATTATCATGGTAATTAACTTTAGTCCTAGTCGTCTTATTTTTTTACCAAAAAAATAAAATTGGCCTTATTAAATAATAATAACATGTTGATATAAAATATGAAATCTATTTTTTTTATATTTAATTCCTATAAGTGATGAAAACTAATTTTTAATATAAGTGAATAAAAATATTTTTTATAGTAAAATATTACCTAAGTATCAAAAACATTAGACATGCATTTTATAAACTCAAAATAGTATTTTTAAATGAATAATTTTACCCCTTAAAAATATATATTTCTAGACTAATGAAATTTTTTAATGTTTTTATTTAATATTTACATCATGATAAAGTTATAAACATTAAAGTATTTGTAAAAATGTTATTTTTTATTTCTCACCTAAAAATCAATTATTTTAGAAAAATATCAAAAAAGTATCCTAATAAATTTTTGACATGATGGATTAAAAAATAGACTAAATTTTATTAAACTAAAATTTTAAAATTTATAAATCTATAATTTAAATGAAAATATAGTATATAGAGAAAACTTATTTTATTAAAAAAATGGCCTTTTAAACTTTTATATGATCTAAATATTATATCCTAATAATTATTAACTTAAATAATGTTAATATATTAGTTAATATATTGAAATATTATATATTAACATAATAATCATTTAAAATTTGTTGATTTAATATATTAACATTTTGATCAGTTAATCGTGAATAAAAAATCCTAGTAATTATATATCCTCTAAATGTAATAATTTTTTATTCGATAATATATATTTTTTCATTTGTATAGGTTTTATTTTTATTATTATATATATTATAATATTCATTAAATATGCCATGACTTGTTTTATTTCATGGTTGTATGTGGAGTAATCTATCAATCATAGTTTTAATTTTGAGAATAAATATATTCCAAAGTACTAGGTCGTTACATTCTAGCCATTTGAATAAATTGTGTCCATGAAATTTTAATTTTAGATTAATAATAAATATATTTAAGGACATTACTGACATAATTTATATTCAATATATTACTTCTAACAAGAAACCTTACTTACTATTTAAGGCTAGATCAAGATACATACCCTTTTCATCAATAATTACTCATATACCCAGGTATGTATATAACATAATCATATATTCCAAGATAACCTGAATTTACAAGACATTAAACCATAGAGAAATCATAAATTCTTCAAAAAATTAACTCTATCTTTAGACCTCAAATAGTGTCAAGAAATAGGTAATAAATTAATGTGCCATCGAATATGTTCCATAATCTCAAAAGTTCACTATCTTCACCAAATATATCATGATTTTTTTAATCAAATAAAATATAAATCCCAAGGTTATCAATACCATCTTACTTTATTTAAATTAATAAAGAATTTATCTCATCCATATTCCATTGTCTAACCCTCAATCACATATTAACCCTAATATTTATCCATCCTAAATCACATATTATTTAATATTTTTCTTTAAAAATAGTAACTTCTTATTAAATAACTTTTCAATGTTTTTGATACCATATAACGTATATTTACAAAAAATTTAAAGAAAAACTATTGAATAAAAATCCATATATTTTTTATATAATCCTCATAAATTTTGAATACACCAAAATATCAAAAAACAAAATCACTATATTACATTCCTTGAAAACCTCTACATAGCCGCTTTAATAATCCAACTACCTTCATGAACCAAATTCTATTGAATTATCCTAAAATAATTTCTTCCTATAACCAAAAATATGAATCATGTCCTTAAATTTATCAATATCAACCTAATAAAGTTCCCTACCTTTAACATAAGTAAAATAATTGATATATTTTATATTTAAAATTAAATATTTGTTTTTTCCTTGGAATTTTATTGCTCTATTCCATCCTTTACCATAGATAAAACATCTTCCCATTCCTTTGAGATAATCCCCTAGGAACCTATTCCCAAAATTTTAATATGAAAGAAATTGAATCTTTTTTCCCTTATCTTCTTTATCACCTAAACTTCCATGATATTTCATCCTTTTATTATTTGGTGCATTTGGAAAATAAACTAATTTCATGTTGTTAATCATAATTCTCGATAGCTAGTTTGGCATAATCACATGATTTATTACTTCAACACTAACACTGTTAGGTTTCCCATTAAAGAAATATATGAATTTTTCTTTATATTCAATGTTAACATGTTTCCTTATGGATTTATACATTAATATAACCAAAAGGGGTTAACATGAGAGATAAATAATTAAAATCATAAAATAATTATCATGAATTATCATACGAGTAACTAAAATTTGAAATGTTCTACTCATTAAAACCATCACATGAGATTTCTATTCAACTCAAATCACTCTCATTCCAATCTTGGTTTCTTATGGTTGGGTTCACTCATACCCCCTAACCTAATTCCTTAACATAACAAATCCTTCCTAAAGTCCTGTAAATAGAATTTTATTGACAAAATCATATCCCCTAGGAGTGTTAAACTAGGTTTTCAGTTAGGCCTCATTTTAATTCATTGGTGATCATTGAGTTAATAACCTATACACAACTTTTAGGGTCACTACCCCTAGGTATATCTATGACTGAGCCTGTATCCACCTGTACTATCCAAATAGGGATTTTATTTCAAGGAAAACCACAAAATATATAACTTTACAAAATTTTAAAATGTTTTCCTATACTTAGACTCGTCCCTTAAACTTATCACTAGGGTTTTCATTAAAGTTCTCTCATCCTAATCCCCTAAAACAGCTAAAATAATCATAAAAAATAAACAAACCCTTCTCTCATACCAATTATAGAAACCAAAACTAAACATATATTTCTTTATAATCATTTATATAAGCTAAAATTTACATATAACAAATAAACACATAATCCTAGGAATATAAGTTTTAGTGTCTTTGAGGATCAACTACATAAGATTTTTTTGATAGTTTTGATCATTTCTCCATAATCTAGCCACACTTGTCTCCATTCTTGACTTTTAATAAATTATAATTATCTTCACAACTTAGGTAAATGGAGACATAAGAAAAAGGGTGGTATCAAACATTAATTAAGGGTAAACATAAGCAAATACATTCAAAGATCATAAGTGAATATAAGATGAGTATATAGGTATAATTAAAGTACATGAGAAAATCATATCCAAAAAAACATAGATCATAAAACATGATTAATGGAATATGGAATAGAAAATCATAATAAATGGATCAAGAAAGTGTGAAAAAATGATTCAATAAATTTTATCCCTAGGAGAATAAAATAGTCATAAGAATAATATAAAATTGTAGCATAGACATAAGAATATGAAATATTTTGACAAAAAATCCAAGTATGACCACCCTTTTATGTTGTGAACAAATCCAAGTATTTCCACCAATTTATGTTGTAAGAAAAATAAAATTATGTCCATGCATCATTATCTTATGAGTTATAAATCCTTAACCAATGAATTTTAGGTAGATATAGGACCCTAAACATCATCATCCATACAAATGAGTTCCACTTGAAATAAATCATTAATCATATCATAAAGAAACCATATAAAGATAATGGGTTTCATATCCTTTTCAAATATAATCACATAAGGAATACATTCATATTTCAATAAATAATTGTAACATGATATACCCATGGAAAACAATATATAATACAAATAAATTTAGAAACTTTATAGTTAAATAACCTTAAATTAAGATAATAGAGATCATAATATTTACACATCATTGATAAAGGGTATATGGTTAATTTAATAATTTACCAAATCAATATTTATATGGAATATCAGTGATTTCCCATCAGTTAAAGGAAGGAAATATTTCATGTTCATAGAGGAAATACATTGGAATAAAAATCATTAACATTCCATGAGTAGAAAAGACAAATGAAATAATGCATTTTAATGATTTTAATCTCTGAAAAAAGTATTAGAGAATTTAGAGGGTAGTTTTTGAAAATTATTTCTAAAAATATATTTACCTTTTGTGATAAAGTGTAAAATTGAAGTAGGATATAAAATAGTATTTAGAATTTTTTTTAACATTGTTATAAAATAAGTTATGGGTCACTTTAAAAATATATGTTTAAAAAAAAGTAATTTGAAAACATATAAAAGTGTTTATTTTTAAAAATAATCATCAATAATGGTGCCTTAAAAAATACATCAAGGTCATTTCAAGGATATGTGGAGTGTAAGATAAATCAAATGTTCATGAAAGGAAAACCATTTTCATATTTTAAAATGCCTTTATTGAAACACACATCATAAAAAGGAATAATATATATAACTTTTAGAAATTGGAAAGGGGAAATTTTAAGGTGGCATGAGGTAACCCATAATTGGGTTTTAATATACAAATTAGAACATTAGCGGTAAGGAAAATATATACAAGGAGCAGAAATCATCATTAAAGATTATGAAAATTATTCTAAAAATATTATACTTTTTTAGAAATTTTTTTTACCAAGGTAAAATATTTGATATAAAAGGTCATTTTCCACTAAACAGGAAAATAAAGTACCATGAATTAAAATATTTGGGTGAAATGAACTAATTTTTTATAAAATAAGTTTATAGAATAAGCATTATAACTAAATAATGGGAGTTGAGTTAATGAAAATCACTTACAACATTGGTATCTTTTCAATAAAGATAAAATTAAAGAGATAACAAGATATGGAACTTCAAAATAAATGAATTAATTTAATATGATAAAATAAATTCAATATGAATTAATCACACCATATTAAATATATCATGGCATATAATAAGAAATATGACTCAAGAAATTAAATTTGAGAAAAAACCCCTTACCCTATTTCCCTGCTTATTAAAATGCGAGTTAACCTCCTATAAAAAACATAAATCTATTGATTTTATATTTCATAACATTACTCATATAAATTAACTTTTATATTATTAATTTATAATAATTTATTATAAATATATTAGTTAGTTATAACATCTTTTTATCATCACGTGTTAGTAACTTTAATTTTTTCATACGTACTTTATGATATCAATTTCAATACCCATTTTTTGATACCAAGTTTATATTTAATAGATTATTTAAGGTTTCTATAATAAATAAAATAAATTTATTTACAAATCTCATTTCTCATTCCATAAGGGTTTTAGTTATGTTGTGTGAAAGTGGAATCAAACTTGGTTTATTTCAGCAATTTTAGCGATTGATGATGATATTTTAATAATAAGTTAATTACTTAAAAAAACATCTATAAGACTAAAAAAAATCATGATATTTTGGTTAACTTATAATAATATTAGTATTTACGTTTATATAGTCATCCATGATAGTGTTTTACATGATTGTTCAATCAGGTGGTTAGATTAACCCAAACATTAACATATCATAAATAAAAGATGAGTATTGTTGTGGATGTTGTTTTTTATGAATAATATAAATATTTCATTAGCATAATGATATTGTGTAGATATTTTTTATATGTTGAATCATATTTTAATATATTTTTATAAATAATTATTTTTAATAAATAATACTGAAGCTAGATGAAAAGTGTGATACGTCACTTCATGGGGGTGGTAGTGTGCACGTACACACGATTAACATTTTCATTTCTCAAAGAATGAAAGGGAATGTAGGTATATAATAAATTATTATTTTAGAGTCAGTTTTATTTCATTTATAATATATTTATTCATTAAATCCTTAATTTTTTCCAATCGTGAGAGGCAGTGGTGAGAAATGAAACCCATCGCTTTATGGATGCAGTAGTCCACACATATGCTTAAACGACGTTCTTTTGTTTTTCTAATTGGATAAGAAAGAATAAATAATGGTTTTTATTAATATAATAACACATTATTATACTAATTATACTTATTATAATATATTACTATCATTAGGGTAGGTTTGGATTTGAAATATTATGAAGAAAAATTCAATCATTAAGTAATACTCACATTGGGACCTTAAAATTTTTCTTGAAGGTATCCTTGAAAATGTAGGGCTTAGGATAACTTATAGTGATAAAGTTCTTTAAGAAGTGTAATGGAATTAAAATAGAGTAAAATAGTACAGGGTTTTATGGAAATTTCTAATTGAAAGTGGAGAATTTAAAGGGTGTAAGAGATCCCTTTTTATTAGTGAATAAAAAGGGAACTTTGTTGAATACCCATTATTTTTTAATAATGGAATGATAAATTTAAGTGAAAATAGAACCAAAAGTGTGTAATAATGAATTAAGGGGTGATATAAGTTCGTTAAATCCACTATTAATAGTTTTAAAATAGGTTTTCATCATGTTTAAATCCTTTTACAACTTGTTTTTTGCATTTTCCCATTTCAATTCTTACTTTGGTAACTAGTTTTTAACTAAGTAATTTATGTTTTATTAAAAAATTGAAGAAAAAAACCTCCTACCAAATGTGGATGTGAAGAATTTTTTTTAATCCCCATATAATCAAATTCAGTTTCTATATAAGATAAAATTAACTTTTAAATTAAAAATTTTAATATATAAAAAATGTTTTGTAGAAAAAAATGTTTTTTTACCATTAAGTTTTATTAATCCTATTTAGTATTGATTAATATTTAAATGAGCCATAATATATTGATTTATAGATTTAAAAATTATGTTAAATTTATTTTTATTAGATGTTAATTTATTTTATTAGATAAATATTACACAATGTTAATAAAACAATTATTTGAAAATTATAGTTTTACCATTATTACAATAATTAACATTAATCCAAGTAGTATTATTTTTATCCCTAAAAATAAAATTTAACTTATTAAATAATATGAAAATTTTGATCTAAAATATACGATAAATTTTTTTATATTTAATTATTATAATTTTTGAAAACTAAATTTTAATATGAGGGAATAAAAACAGTTTTTAGAGTAAAATATTACTTAAGTTTCCAAAATATTAGACATGAGTTTTATAAATTAAACATATTAATTTTAAATTAATAACTTTACTAATTAAATATATACATTTTTTTTCTAATTTAAATATTTATAGGTTTTTATGAAATTTTTACTTCATGATAAATTTATAAACATTAGAGTATTAGTAAAAATGAATTTTTTTACGATTCACCTATAAATCAATTATTTTATAAAAATATAAAAAAATTAATCCAATGTAAAATTTGAAATGTTAAATACAAAAATATAAATAATTTTATCAAAATAAAACTCTTAAATTTATAAATTTACCTTTTAGATGAAATTACAGTTTATAAGTAAAATCTAGTTTTATTGAAAAAAGTACTTTTAAAATATCATGTGTTCTTAATATTATTTCATACTAATTTCTAATTTAAATAATGTTAATACATTAGTTAATATATTTAAATATTATATATTATCATAATAATAATTCAAAATCATTTTATTTGATTTATACATTCTTTAATCTGTTAATTAATAATGGAAAATAATATTAATAATATATCCACATAATTTAGGATTTTTTTATTAGTTAATATGTTTTTTTATTATTTTTAGAGGTTTGATTACTCTTATATATATATATAGATTTTATCAATCATGTACTAACTCATTACACTTTGGGGTTGTGTGTGGAGAAATATATCAAACATTGTTTTAATTTAGTGAAAATATATATTCTAAAATATAGGTTCCTTATAATAATGATCTTGTAATGTGGATTGAACCTATAGGGTGTTCATGGAACCTAGGAACTTAAACAGGGTTGATTTCACAGTGGTTCTCAAGTGGATACAAGGTATTTCCAAAAGTGCACCTCAATTACATTATTACACCCCTTTAATTCTCAGAATGCTTTGAAGGATACAATCATCAAGTTATAATTATCAAAATATTACTCGAGTTCACTCAAGAAAATGGATATTGAGAAGAAGATATTGAAATTATCTTAGAGTACCTCATAGGATGGTAAAAATAATTTGGATGAGTTTATAATGATATTCGATTTCAAAAATTAGTATAACTCATAAGAATAATTGAAATTAAAAGTAAATAAAAATATTACATAAAAAAAATCACTAAGGCACATGTTTCAAAAATCAAAGAGATCTCTAAAATTCAACTAAATAATGAAAAATGATCCAAGACATTTCAATTTATCTCAAGAAGTAAAAACAACCAAAAAACATGAGAAAAAACTACCCTAGAAAAATATAGAGCCTCTCCCACACCTATTCCTTTATTTCTCTTTATGTAATTAGGGAAAAATGATTTTTATTTCGACTCTTATCAAATTTAAGCCAATAAAATCTATAAAGTCGTGATATATGACCTGGTGTTATTTTTGAAGTAATTGATAACAACTAATAACAACAAAAACCCATATTGTAGCCTTCCATTGATATGAAATAGGTGGCCCATTATTCTACATATATAGAATAATTAAGAAAACATGAAAAAAATAATGAAGAGAAACATACCTGGGTATTTATTTTATTGATGGATAAAAATAGTTTTTTTGTTTCCCATGGAGTACAAATAACCTATTCAACATTGAAATATTCATAAAAGTAAAGATTTTTTTAATTAAGGATAAAAAAATAAGATTAAAAGTGGAGATAAGGGAGGAGAATTTTGGGTTTCATCCCCCTAAAGGGTGTTATAGTTTTAACTATCTATAAACAAACAAAACCTAACATTATACAATATTTGATGCTATATTTGGTTTTTTTATAAGAAAAACCACATCCTCTCTTTACCATAAATCTTGATCTTCTTATCTTTGAGGTCCCAATATTTTTGTTTTATTTTAATCCCCATTTTATTAATGATTATGAAGTCTAAAGTGGGTGGAAGAATGAAATAGGGAGCCTATTCATTAACTTCTACTTCTAGAGTAAATTCCCCATCCATTGAGGATAGCTTATGATTTTCAATTAGTGGCCCTTAATCATTTTGTGTAGCCTATTTGTTGAAAAATCATTTCTCTAAACCAACATCCATTTTTTCATCATGTAATAATATTAAGGGATCATTAGGATGATCTTTAATCTCCTCTAATTTGGTAAATTATTTAATGGAATTATATGATTTAAAGTCCTCCAAGGCATGATCCAATTGTGTTTTTTTGTCACTTCCAAAACAAGATAAATTAATAGAAATTTTATTTTAAAAATAATAATCATAAAATAAGTGTAGAATTTAATTTAACTCCTATTTTATTATTCATGATATCATGTTTTCTTTGTGAAAAACAGTTGATAAACTAGGAAAATTGAGTAGTGTATCATAGATCTATTAATAATGTAACATTTTCTCCAAGTTAAGCTCATTCTCACCCTCTAAATTAGGGAAAATATGTGTTGTTTCTTTAGTTTAAAATCATGGTGAGCTATTTAATTTTTAAGATTGTAAGATATAGAAAGAATTAAGGTCAAGAGTTGAGTAAAATCCTTCAAAAATCTCAGATAGTACTTCCTATTCATAAAACAATTCCTCTTGGATGTGGTTGATAGTGAGAGACAATAAAAAATCATCCTTTATTTTTCCTTCAAAATAATCTATTGTCTCAGGTCTACCATTTTATTATACCAAGGTAAGGGGAAAAGGTATTGTTTATTCTTTTGGGTTGTCGGGATGCTCAATTAATAGTTCATCCGAATAAGGTTAGTCCAATAATGATTCAAGTTTTTTTTGATCCCTAATTCCTTCACCTACTAGAATTTTAACTTCACATTCCTCCCTTGGTATAATTATAAGTTACAATAAAAGTTTATTCTTTATTATAAACCCAGTATTCTAGAGTTCATCCACAAAATAGATTCAAGGTTAAAAAGTCTCTAATTAATTAATTTTTTCCTTTTACTTTCCATACCAAAATTCAAATTCACACTCTGAATTCTCACTTTCTTTATTAATTGAATTGATTATTGAGAGATACTATTATTCATCCATTTTATATACTTCTAATACTTCCCCTTCTTTTTCTTATACACATTTGATTTTGATTCATTTGAATGTGATCTTTTTCAGTATAGAAATTATTATTAAGACTGGCTATTAATGTTTCAACCTAGGCACTTATATAATAATTTGTTTTCATTTGGGAATTAAATAGTTAAATTCATTATAAATGTATAATGAAATAAATGGAATTTATAGAAATTATAGAATTTAAACTGATGGAATAGTAACTTGACATTATGAATAGTAATATGACCAATATGAATATTAATCTAGACAATAGAATAGTAACCTCACCTAATAAATTATAAATAAACTTTAGCCTCTTATAAGTGAAAATATGATATATTTGTATCATTAAATAAGTAAATAATTTTTTTTTCAAAATTATAAATTAAGTGTTGGTATTTTTGTGAGTCATAAATATTTAATTACAATTTTAAAATTAATATAACTATTTAAAATAAAATAAATTCTCATAAAAAATAATCATAAATTAATAATTTATTTTCTTATTATTATAATATAAATTTATGATACCTTGATTAGTTTTTCAAGGTGTTATAAAATTATTTATAGTTTTAAAATTGGTATTTTTCAAATAAATGATGATTTTAATTAAAAATTAAAATGTTCATATTTAGAAAATTATTTTCATTAAATGTAGTTAATTTTTTAATTCTTTATGTTGAAAAATGGTTAGGGTGAATTTTTGGGATTTTTCTAAAATACTTGAATTTTTTTTGAATAGTGAAATACGAGAATTTATGATATAAGCTGAATACATATTTTATTGAGTCATAGATTATGTAAGGATGATTTAAGACAAAAATATAAAACCATTATTAATTATTTTAATACATTTAGTGATAATTCTCAAACTATTCATAGTCTTGATCTAAAATAATAAACTAATGAATATAATAATGATAGAACACCCCTCTCCTTCACTATAAATACCACCCATCACCACCTCTTCTCATCAGACATAAAATCATTGTAGCTTGTTTAATTTCTACCCAATTACCTTCCCAATCCTCTTACCCATGTCCTAGACCTAATGGTCTCACCAAAAGGCTAAAACTAAGGGTCTTAAAGAGGTTCTCAAGGAGGATAATTCAAGAGGTAAAATCCTCTTTCATTTTCTTTTAAATTATTTTTATATTCTTATAATCTATTCACCTCCAATTTTCCAAATGGCATGAAAACTACAGTATTTCATATATACTATAATTTTATCATATTCATGGAAAAAATAATCATAAATCTTCTCCTCCTCTCCCTTTTATTTAAAAAATGGTAACATCATCCGTGATGTGTCGATTTACCACCACCATGGATGGTACACATTAATTTTTCATTAGAACCTTCATGGATGGTCATAAAACCATAATTATGGTTAATTAATATTTTATTATACATATTATAAGTTTTTTAATGTTTTGTAACCAATATATAAACATGATATTGATAAAATGATATAAGTTCGCGATGATCGTAAAAACCGCCAAAATGAATTAAATAATTTTCATTAATTTTTAATCTAATTATTCATCCTCATATCAGAAAAAAATGATATATGGTATCATTTAAAATTCTGGAAACATATTAACACCATTTCATTCAACTTCTAGAATTTTTCTTCCATTCGACAAGAAAATTCATAATGAACCAACCATGGAAACCATGAAATAAGTGCACCCAAAACAATAAAAAAAAAAAACATTATTAATAAATGGGTGGAAAGATGTTATAATAATATCATATAAGTAATCATAAATATTAATATAGTTGTTTAATATATTAATAACACTCTTTAAACCATTATACATGAGGTTTGAACATGTTTGAATTAAGAAGAACCCGAGGTATGAGAATTCTTAACCCAATTTCCATTCTTTGGGTTAACCTTCTACTTTATTTATTATGTGGTAATAAGATTATTTTTGAAATTAATTTTTATTATATTATGTTTTATAATGTATATTTATAGTTTATACACATATTAAATTATTTTTTTATCAATTATCACTTCAAATATATCATATTTGTAACAGACTATTATTTAAAAATCCACTTTTAATTTATTTTATTTTTTTAAAGGGAATGATTTATATGATGGAAGTATTATTGTTTTATGATTATGTTTTGGTTTCTAGGAATTATTTATGATAAAGTGTGGGACTTATATATCCCTCCAATTTATTGTGTATGTTTATGTTGGAGGTCGACCATATGGTTACTCCAAGTGTAACTGTGATGGTTACATCATAAGGTAGCCATGATGGTTACATTGTAAGGTCGCCATGAGGGTTATAAATCATACGGTAGTTGTGAGGGTTAAAATATTAAGTAATTAATGACCCAAGTTACATTTATGGTATTATTTATGTTTTATATGTTTTATGTAAATCATTTGTTTTCCCAGTGTAAGTATATGATACTTTATGGGTGAGAATTATATCTTGTGAAAATGATTTCATATATGTATAAGTATTCATGTACTGACATTTTATTTCCTTATTTTTATATCCCTTAATAATATTTTCATGATCATCCCAAGTTTAAAATTTTTTTCATAGATTTTATGGATGGGTAAATTAAGAAACAGATTCAAGTTTAAAGTCATGAAGTTTTGTCACAAAAAAAGCATGTTTTGTTTTAAAAAGATTCATATTGTGAAAAAATGGATATTATTTTATAAATATCCAATTTTTATTCTTATTGTTTAACATGTGTGAATTATTTTATAATTCTCTAAAACTCTAAACCTAAAATATATTTATTAATTCAATAAGTTTTTTTAGTTGAATTAAATAGATTATATAATGTTTAAGGTAGAGTCTTTATTATTGGTATCAGAGCATGGTTTAGATAACTTTAGGGGTTAGGATAATGTTAATAGAATACCACAAATGATTTTTACCTTATGTTTATATTGAAATGATATATAATTTAAATATTACCATATTTCTTCATCTAAGATATGACTATTTAGAATGGTTTTCTATAGAAGAAACATGGAAGCTAAAGTAGGAAGGCATTGAGTGGATGATATCTTTTTGAATCTGTAACCCCAAATGATGGGAATTGGAACTGAGAAGTTTTTTATGATAATGGCTTAGTTTATGTAGGATATAAACAGTGGTGTAATCTATGAAAGAGAATAACCATAACTACCACAAAGGAACATTACAATAGTGGATCATTTTATAAGGAAACACCCTCCTTCTTTCAGTAGATCTTCTGACCTAGTGGTAGATGAAGGGTGGATTAAAGACCTTGAAAAGATATTTTATGTTGTGGGGTGTTCATATAATTAAAATCTTAGTCTTTCTATTTATCGTTTTGATGGTGAAGCTAACCATTGGTGGTCAATGACCAATAATATCAAGGATAGTGAAAAATTTAAGCCTTGGAATGTGATGAATTTCAGAATATTTTCCTTAAAAAATATTTTCCTAAGGTGGTTTGACTTAGAATGGAAAATAAATTCCGTTAATTAAAACAAAATATGGAAGACTCAATGGACATATATGAATAAAACTTCACCCAGTTGGTAAGGCATTCTCTAAATCTTATTCAAGATATTGATAGTAAAATAAATCATTTTTTCTGAGTATTGAAGCCAAGATATCGAAGGGCACTATCCTCCCATGAATTAAAAAGTTATGAGAAACTTTTATATTGTGCTAAAAGGGTAGAAATGGAGTTTGCTAATTATCATGTGTACTTTGACAACAAGTGGAAGTAGATATACAGATAGAAGGTGATGGGTAAGAATCAATCAAAGAAATCTGAAGGTGATAAAGTTTAGTTTCTAGTTTGTGAAAAGTGTGGTAAAAATCACCCTAGGGAATGCCTTAAAAAACTGGGAAGTGTTTTCAATGTGGTAAGTTTGGAAATATGGAATAATTTTTCAATGAAAAATATATTAGTGATGGTATGTTTAATTTTGATAAGAAAATTTTAATGTGATTTAAATGTGGTGAGATGGGTCATTATATAAGTACATACCCAAAGAAAGATCTGAATGATGGAAAACAACCATATTATAAGAATAAAGGTGTGGTGAAATCCTTTGTGACTATTTTAGTAGATTTTGGACTGTCCAAGGAAGTTGTATCAGGTAATTTTTTTTACTCATATTTTTATAATTTCTTGTTTAATATGGGATCAACACATTCCTTTATTTATGATAAATTTTCTGGTAAATTGGGAATTTCAACTCAAGAAATGAGACTAGAACTTATGGTTAAAACAATAGGAGGAAATATTATATAAAAAAGGCACTATAATAATCTTCCTATCATTTTCTATGGAAATACATCACCTAAAAAATTATTGTTCTTCCCTTAGTAGAGTTTGATGTTATTCTAGGTATAGATTGTCTTTCTATTTATAATGGGAAGATTGATTGTAGAGATAAATAAGTTGTTTTTATGAAAGATTTTTAGTTTGTATACAAGAATAAAACCATATAATTGATAACATATTAGGAAACTGAGAAACTATTAAAATATGGAAATAAAAGTTATTTTTCTCATATTGTTGAAAATAAGGGAACTATTCAGATTAATGATGTTCCAGTGGTAAATGAATACTTGGATGTTTTTCCTGAAGAGTTTCCCAGTGTAATACCTGACAAAAAATTGAATTTATCATTCAATTAGTTCCTAATGATAATCTAATTTCAAAACCCTCTTATCAATTGGCTCAAGTGTAACTTCATGAATTGAAAATATAGTTGTAGGAGTTTCTTGATAAATGCTTAATTCATCCTAGCACTTCACCATGGGGTGATCCTATTTTTTTCATTAAAAATAAACATGGTTCCATGATATTTTTCATTGATTATAGAGCTTTGAATAACATTACTGTTAAGGATAAGTATCCAATTCCTCATATCAATGACTTGTTTGATCAGTTCTTGGGAGATCTATATTTTCCCAAGATTGACTTGAGATCCGGGTACCATCGGCTGAAGGTTAATGAGGATGAAATCCCAAAAATAAATTTTGGTACTAGATATGGGCATTATGAGTTTGTTGTTATACCCTTTAGTTTGAAAAATTATCCTAATGTATTCATGGATCTTTTGAATAGAATATTCCATGAATATTTAGATAATATTTTTGTTTTTTTATTAATGATATTTTTGTGTTTTTAAAAAAGTTATGAGGATCATGAAAAAAATTTAAGGATTGTCTTGAAAACTCTTCAATAAAATAAGTTATATGAAAAATTTAGAAAATTTTATTTTTGGTTGCAAGCAATTTATTTTCTTGTGCACATTATAAATAATTATGGAATAATGGTTTATCCCACTAAAAAAAGTATTTTATGAATGACCAAGACCTAAAAATGTTTAAATATTTTTAGTTTTCTTGGATTAGTAAGTTATTACTGATGGTTTGTTAAAAATTTTCACGATTATCTAGACCACTAGCTAAGTTAGAAAAAAAAGGGGTTAAATTAATTTGGATAGAAGAATGTGATGTTTATTTTAAGAACTGAAGAAGGTATCAGTGAATTCTCTAGTTTTGGACCCAACTTTCAGAAATGGTGATTTTGTCATCTACAATGATTATTCATTAATGGTACTTGGTTGTGTTCTGATACAGAATGATCAAGTAATTACTTTTGCTTTAAGACAACTGAAACATCATGAGTTAAATTATCCCACACATGATTTGGAATTATTATCTGTAGTTTTTTTTCTTTAAAAATTTGGAGTCATCATTTATAGGGAGCCAAATGTGAAATATATGTTGACCATTAAATTTTTAAGTATATATTTACTAAGAAGGAATTAAACATGAGATAGAGAATATCACTTGAACTGATAAAGGATTATGATTTTAGAATCAATTAACATCTTGAAAAGGCAAACAAAGTGGTAGATACCTTGAGTTAAAAACATCATGCATCATTAACCATGTTACATTTGGAACATGACCCCTTTATTAATGATTTTATGAATTTTTTCTTGGATGTTGTTGGTGTAGGAAATTGCTCTGTTTTGTTTTAGGTTTCAGTGCAGTCATCTCTTCCAGATATAATTAATCAAACACAGAAGGAAGATCAATAGTTATAGAAAAAGGTAGAATTGGTTAAAAGGGGTAAGTTTATAGAATTTTACATTGATAAATATTGTGATTTAAGATTTGGGAAGAGATTATGTGTGCTTTATGATTTATGGTTAAAGAAAGAGTTGTTAAGTGAAGATAATAGTTCTCTATTTTCATTTCATCATGGAAATATAAAGATATACAGAGACCTTTGAGAGTATTACTAGTGGGATGGAATGAAAAGAGATATTTATTATTTTATTATGAAATGTTTGACATGTCAACAAGTTAAAGTAGAGTGATAGCTACTAATGGGGATACTTCAACCTTTTCTAGTGCCAGAGTGAAAATGAGAAAATATATCCATGGAATTAGTTGTAGGACTACCAAAGACTTCTCTACGTAACAATGTGATTTTGGTTATTGTTTACTGACTCACTAGTTCTTCACATTTTCTTCCTATTCGAGATACTATGTATTTGGATCAACTTTTTTGACTGTACCTCAAAGAGATTGTCAGGTTACATGGAGTTCATCTTTCCATTATATATTACTGTGATCTAAGGTTCACTTCTAACTTTTGTAAAGGCCTTCAGAAGTCTTTGGTAACTGAATTAAATTTCAGCATATCCTTTCATCCTCAATCATATGGATAGTTAGAACGAATAATTCATACATTGGAGGATATGATTTGAGACTGTTAAATGGATTTCCAAGGAAGTTGGTATCAATATATTTATTTAGTTGAGTTTTCTTATAATAACAATTTTCATTCCAGTATATAGATGACACCTTTTGAGGCATTATATGGGAAGCGGTGTTGAAATCTAGCATTTTGGGAAGAATTTAGGGAAATTAAGTTAATGGGACATAAATTATTAGAGGAAATAGCTAAGAAAGTAAAGATGATCCAACAACACATGAGGACAGATCAGAGTAGGAAAAAAAGTTATGTAGATAATAAGAGGAAATGATTTTCTTTCAAGGCAAGTGATCATATTTTCCTTAAAATATCTCCTTAGAAAAGTGTTATGCATTTTGGTATGAAAGGAAAGTAAATTACATGGTTTATTAGACCTTATGAAATCTTATAAAAATTTAAACCAATCACCTATTGAGTATCTTTGTCTTTGATTTTATCTCAAGTACACAATGTTTTTTATGTTTCAATTTTGAGAAAGTATGTGTCATATTAATCTCATTTTTTAAGCTCAGAAGTAGTTAAACTGGAAGAGAACCTATCTTATGAAGAGAAAAGTATTCAGATTTTTGATCATAAATAGAAAGTATTTCAGAACAAGGTAATTCACCAAGTTAAGATTTTGTGGAGAAAATAATTGGTTGAAGAAGCAACATGGGAATCTGAAAATACTACGAGGGAAAGGTACCATCACTTGTTTAATAAGTAAATAAAAATTATGAGGACATAATTTCTAGAATATGTGGATACTATAATGACCCAGGTAATTATATAATTTTTTTTTCATTTTATAATTAAATAGCTAAATTCATATAATTGTATAATGAAATAATTTTCATTTATAGAAATTATGGAATTTAAACTGATGGAATAGTAACTTGACCTTAGGAATAGTAACATTACCATTAGGAATAGTAATCTAGATAATAGAATAGTAACCTCAACTAAGAATATATAAATAAAATTTATTCATCTTACAAGTGAAAATATTATATATTTATATCATTGAATAAGTAAATAATTTTTTTGATAATTATAAATTAAGTGTTAAAATTTTTGTGAGTCATAAATATTTAATTAAAATTTTATAATTAATATAATAATTTAAAATAAAATATATTTTCATAAAATATAATCATAAATTAATATTTTATTGTATTATTATTATAAGATAAATTTATGAGACCTTTATTAGTTTTTCAAGGTGTTATAAAACCAGTTATAGCATTAAAATTAGCATTTTTTTAATAAATGATGATTTTAATTAAAAATTAAATTTATCATATTTAGAAAATTATTTTCATAAAACTTAGTTCATTTTTTAATTCAATATGTCAAAAAATGGTTAGGGTGAATTTTTGGGATTTTTCTAAAATACTTGATTTTTAGTGAATAGTGAAATACAGTAATTTACGATATAAGCTAAATACATGATTTATCAAGTCATAAATGATGCAAGTATGATTTAATCCTATAATCATGAACTCAACTTAATTAGTTTAATATATTTAGTGATAATTCTCAAATTATTCATAGTCTTGAGCCAGAAATAATAAACTAATGAATATAATAATGAGAA
The DNA here is from genome assembly GCA_963277665.1 of Viscum album. NCBI lineage: Eukaryota > Viridiplantae > Streptophyta > Magnoliopsida > Santalales > Viscaceae > Viscum > Viscum album. The sequence goes on from OY728132.1 coordinate 1,083,006,161, forward strand.
AACACCCCTCTCCTCCACTATAAATACCACCCCTCACCACCTCTTCTTCTTACACCTAAAATCCCTATATATTGTTTAATTTCTATAAAATTTCCTTAATAGTACTATTAACTATGTCTAAGACCTTATAGTCTCACCAAAAGGCCAAAACCAAGGGTCTTAAAGAGGTTCTTAAGGAGAAGAATTCAAGAGGTAAATCCTCTTTTATTTTCTTTTAAATTATTTTTCTATTATTATACTCTCTTCACCTCCCCTTATCCAAGTGTCATGAAAACTAAACTATCTAATATATAATTTAATTTTATCATTTTTATGTAAAAATTCATCATCAATATTCTTCTCCTCTCCCTTTTATTCTAAAAATGAGAACATCATCCGTGATGTATCGATTTACCGCCATCATGGACGACACACATTCAATTTTTATTATCACCTTCAAGGATGGTCATAAAACCATTATTATGGTTAAATAAAATTTTATTATACATATTATAATTTATCTAATGTCCTGTAACCAATATATAAACATGATATTGAATAAAATGATATAAGTTTGTGATGATCGTAAAAACTACCAAAATAAATTAAATAATTTTCAATAATGTTTTATATAAAAATTCATCATAATATCATAAAAAATGATATATTGTATAATTTAAAATTTTGGAAACATATTAACACCATTTCATTCCACTTATGGAGTTTTTATTCCATTCAACAAGAAAATCCATAATGAACCAACCATGGAAACCATGAAATAAATGCACCTGAAACAATAAAAATAACAAAATATTATTAATAAATGGGTGTAAATATGCTATAAACATATCATATAAGTAATTATAAATATTAATATGGTTCTTTAATATATTAAAAAAACTCTTTAAACCATTATAAAAGAGGTTTGAACATGTTTTAAGTAAGACGAACCCGAGGTAATAGAATTCTTAACCCAATTTCCATTCTTTGGGTTAACCTTCTACTTTATTGATTATGTAATACTAAGATTATTTTTGAAATTAATTTTGATTATATTAAGTTTTATTATGTGTATTTACAATTTATACACAAAATCCATTCTTTTTATCAATTCTCACTTCAAATATATGATATTTGTAAGGGAATTTTCATTAAAAATCGTCTTTTAATTTCTTTTTTTAAAGGGAATGAATTATATGATCTAAGTATTATTGTTTTATGAATATGTTCTGGTTATTAATAATTATTTATTATTAATGTTGGGACCTTATGTTATAGGTTGATCATATGGTTACTCCAAGTGTAACTGAGATGGTTACATCATATGGTAGTTGTGTGGGTTATATTGTAAGGTATCCATGATGGTTAAAAATCATATGGTAGCCATGAGGGTTATAATCTTAAGTAATTAATACCCCAATTTACCTTTATGGTAATATTTATGTTTTCTAGGTTTTATGAAAATAACTTGTTTTCACAATATAAGTATATGATACTTTTTTGGTGAAAAGTATATCTTGTGAAAATGATTTCATATCTGTATAAGTATTCATGGACTAACATTTTAATTCCTTATTTTTATATCCCTTACTAAGCTTTTTGTGATTATCCCAAGTTTTAAAAAAAAATTCATAGGGTTTATGGATGGGTAAATAAAGGAAGGATTCAAGTTTAAAGTTATGAAGTTTTGTCACAAAAAGAAAGCATGTTTTGTTTTAAAAAGATTCATATTGTGAAAAATGAATATTATTTTATTAGTGTCCACTCTGTATTCTAATGGGTTGATACGTGTGAATTATTTACTAATTTTCTAAAAATCTAAAGTAAAATGATATTTGGGAATGTAATAAGTGTTTTATAGTTTAATTAATTAGATTATGTAATGTTTAAGTATGGGTCCTTATAATTAAATTTCTTAAGGTATCATCCAAATTCATTTCATTTTATATTTTTACCTAAAAAATTTTTAGTTTTAAAAATCTTGTTGGAACTTCCATGGGTTATTATATACACATTTCCCTAGAGTGTTTCCATAGTGGCTATAACAAGTTCATAAGGGGTGGTTTTGATGATTCCAGTCCCTCTAGACCTCTATTGACACCCTAAAATAACACCAATGAGTGTTAATTTGTCTTTAAATTAAAAAAATAGGTTCTATTAAAGGCTATCTAAAAGTTTTAACATGTAAAAAAAGGAAATGGGATGGATTTATAAATTCAGAAACCAAGAAAAATAGTATCAAATAGTGATTATGATGTTCGAAAACACAAAAACAAGTCTAGGGTAGTACTAGATAAGTTTCATTTGAGTTAATAAACAAAGAAAGTATAATTTAAAAATAAAATGAAATAAACAACAATTAAAAATGGTTTGAATGAATAAAGTTATGGAAAAATTGAATCAAATTAAGTTTATAAAAAAATTACCCAGAATTTTTTTAATGTTTTATTTTTGAAAATATTTAATATTTTTTTTTGAATGGAGAGATAACCCTGATAGAATATTTCCTACCTAGTAAAGACATGAAAAAGTGATGTGCATCAACCTTATATAAGGTCCACCAATGTACTTAAGAATTTTATAAATCACCCTGGGAATAAAACTTAAACAAAAGGACTTGTATTGAATATAGTTTGTCTTAATTATTAAATTGATTACCACACTCTAATAAGTTAATTAAATCAAGTGAGTGATGTGTAAAATCATGTGACCTAATTCATCTTATAAATTTCTTCCAACAAATCATTGGAATAACTCCTAACTCAAAGTAGTCTCTTATAATAAACACCATAGATAATCCTTGTAATCTTTGAGAAATTCCACAACACCACTCCAAATAAAATTCACTCTGATGAGTTAAACTAAAAAATACAGGAAGTGAGAATTTATAATGAGTAATTTGATATTGAATTGGGAATTGTGAGTTTTTACTCCAAAAATAAACCATAAATTGAAATCTTAGTATCAGTGATCAAGAGAAACGATAAAAAAAATGTCATATCTAAAACTAAATTCCATATTGATCCTTCAGCCTAGAATTTCATGTTATCTAAAAATTTGAAGATTTTTTTAGTTTATATAACAAGGTAGAATATAAAATGACACAAAAAACTGAATAAAAATTAATAAAACTGAAAAACACACACCATAACTAAACAAGATAACCCATTAATAGTAGAATAAGTAATATTTAAACATATATTAGTTGTAATAAAAATTTAAACATAAATTAAGGCATAAAGATTAAGTTGACAACACATGAAGATTTAATATTCAAATTGAAATAAAATATAAATAGAATAAAACATGATGTACACATTGATTAATATGATGTTAGCATTGAATTAGGATTAAAAACACAATGAAGAAGAAAACAAGTGAAGAAAACAAATAGAATAAAATTTTATTTCAAAAAAAAGTCATTAGGAACTCCCTTATAGGAGGGTAATGTATAAACGAAATACCCCCTTTCCCTTTAAATAAATAAGTATCCCATCATATTAAAGAACATATAAGAATATAGAAAATTAAAAAAATGAAAACATAAAACATACCAAGAATGGATATTCCTTTTTTAGATTCATCAGATTTATTCCATTTGGATGTCCATTAAAACCAAAATCTATCTTTGACTATACCATATAACCATCCCATAACAACTTGAATAAAATATAATATAGGGGGGAGTGTACTTGTTTTTATGATAGGAATTTCTCGTTTTTAACCTATCGGGCATGGATTTAGGTTTATTTAAGCCTATTGATGTTGGTATAGGGTTAATTTAGGATAAATATGGGTAATGGATTTGTTTAGATTATGATGGCTTGAGTTGGAATTTTTAGATGATGTCCAAGAATTTCTTTGATACATCATTGTAAATTAAAAGGCCTTATTTTAAAAATGGATGATTAAATACATGTAAAATTACCAATATCCTCATAAATTCCTTAAAACTGTATTAAAATTACTTTTTTTGGTAATTTTATCACCTTATGTGATGAAATGGTTAAACAATTACCTAATATAGTTGAGTTTTCAACAAAAATACCCAAAATATACAACTAATCCAAGAAAATTATATATTTCAGTTATGGTGGTAGGTCTTGGATATTATACGAACATTTCTTTTGAAATTCAATATATATACCATTGTTGGATATAATATGTCTAAGAAGAGAAATTTTTTGAAGCCAAAATTCACATTTACTAAATTTCCCATGTAACTTAGTTTTCTATAGAACCTCAACCACAAAGTGTAAATGAGTCTCATGCTTCACATAATTATTTGTGTACATAAGAACATAATCAATAAATTCCACCATAAAAATATAAAAATAAAAAATTAATATTATATTAATCAATTTCATAAACATATAAGGTGTATCGGTTTACCCAAAAGGAATTATTGTGAACTCATAATGACCATAGCTCAAAAAAAATACTATTTTTGGGATATCTTATTTTTTAAACTTAAAATAATGATAACCAGAATAATGATCAATCATTGAAAACTATTGAGCCCCAATAATCTAATAAAAGATGTTATAAATATAAGGTAATGAGTACTTTTTATTTTTAGTAATTCCACATATTTCCCTATAATCAATGCATAACCTCATTGATCCATCCTTATTCTTCACAAATAAAATGGGTGCTCCCCATGTTGAAACACTAGGATGAACGAAAAACTTATTTCAAAAGTATTTTAATTACTTATTCAACATAATTAACTCATAGGATCCATTATACATGGAGTATTATATATATTTTTTTCATCAAGGATAAGATCAATAGAGAATTAAAATTATTGATCATGGGGAAATCTAGGAAACTCACAAGGAAATACATAAATATAATTCTAAAAAATTGGTACATATTCTATTATCAAAAACCAATTTACCCATATTAGATTAAATTTAATCCATACATTTCCTAAGTATTTCATTAATATGAGCTACTATGGGTAGTTATATTCTAGTTTTAGGGAATGACATTTCACCTTATAAAAAAATAAATTCTATACTTACCTTACTAATTCCAACTTCCTTTACCCTATAATATATTCTTATTTTATAATTCAAGATCAAATCCATCCCCATGATTACATCAAAATCCACCATCAATATGATAATTATATTATCAACTGGAAAACACCCATATATTATAATTCTAATTACCTGATACATCTTCATTTCAATCAAAGTAACACTTTAGTTCTAACCAATAAGTCACTCCCTAATGTATCAGGTGGTGATTGTATATTCTTAGAAAACATGAATACAATAATTATTGTGTATATCTAGAATAAAATAATATATTATATAACTTTGAGTGTATTATAAAAGCACCAATTATAAAATCATTTATATCCTCAACTTAATCTATATTTATAGTAAAATCTTGGCCCAGATATATAGAATTCTTCTAGGTAATATTCCTTTGGAACTTAGTGCATTGATTAGATTAATTCTCCATCTCTCTATAGATGAATCATTACACATTATCATATTCCCTATTTAATTTTCACTTATAATCTTTATGATCTTTCTTTCTACATTTAAATAATACACCCAGCCTCTTTAAACTGGTCATTGGGTCTTTCTTACTACATTTATAATTATATGGAAATCCACCCTTCCCTGATTTCCTTTTCTAGTTGTTTTTCCCACTTAGTGATCAATCATTCCCTTCTTACCAAGATTTAATTTGTAAATGTTTGATATTGGAATCTAATTCTTATTCTTGGTAACACTTTTTACAATATCTTTATATAATGAAAAATTTTTACATACCAAGTATTTACAAAGACTTGGATTCATATCATCAAATAAATGATCAATATTACATTATTTGTTTCATATATAATGTATAGAATACCTCATAAATATTTTGAAATTATTTTCATATATAGCCACTATTTATTCTTCATTTTGTTATAAATATAATAATTTCAATTCCACCTCATAATTTTTATCCAGAGGAAAATATTTTTCTAGAATAATAACTTTATAATTCTTCTAATAAATTCTTATATCTTCTTTATATTCTTAGTATTTTGATTCAGGGACAATAATTGTTCAACATATCCCCTTAAATGGTACACATACATGATAACGTTTTCCCTTCCCATTACACCCAAAATCCATAAATATATTTTCCAGTTACTTAACCAATTTATCTACCACCATGAGATTAATGGACCCTTTGAATGATGAAGGTTGTTTCCTCATAAAACGATATAAATAAGTTGATACTTATTGTGGGTAAAAAAGTTTCTCCATGTGAGCCATGTTATTTTTCATAACTTGAGTGAATTTCCCTAGGATGGTAATAATTTATTCAGTACCAATGTCAATTCCATTATCTTGATTATCTAGAAAATATCTACATTGTCCTTGATTGTTGTCTTGGTTTCTATTTGTACTAGAAAGTGCAATTATCTGTTAAATATCATGTCTTTGATAGTAATATTATAAACTAATAATATATAGGATAAGAATTATATTTCATGTTTACCTAAAATATGGTTCTATGTGTATAATACCTTTAAAAACATTATAGAATAATCTCTAAAATTTTATAATGGTAAAATATTTGTTCTCTTCCTTTGTTATTTTAAATCTAGTTTCTAAGGTTTCTACCAAACATTAATTTAATGAAAACTATAACTCTCCCAATCCATGTCACCTAGAATTTGTGGGTTATTTATTACATGGTAATCAGAATACATGATATTATATTCCCAAGATCAAGGTTCATTAGTCATCAAGATATTAGATACATAGATATTACATTACATCATGGTAAATGACAACATTTGACTAAAAATCATTATTAATTAATTATATCTATATGAATAATAATACATGTTATTCCACTTTATTAATTGGTGAAATATGAAAAAAATTAATGGGTGAGATCAAATGGTCAACAATGGATATCGTACATAGGAAGCAGACATGGAATAATAAATTTAATATGAATATATAAAAACCTGATTCTGTATAACATAATCCATATATAAAAAGAAAATAAATTGGTAGAGAAACACATAATGATTGAAATGCTTGGAATTCATAATGTTAGTCCTAATAAACTTATCATCGAGGCCTTGTGCAAATACATCATATATAAAGGGTAAGTACAATCTCGTTACCTTATATTTGTGGTATCATGAGACTAATTAGTGTGATTAGGGTATATATAATCATGTTCCCAACCCATCACATTAAATTTTAATGGATTCCATCGCATACTATATGGTTGTGGTATAATGATCAATAATGAACAATATAAAAATATATAGAATAAATATGCAATGAGGATTATATTATAAAAATTTTCAATATAAAGGATTATAATTTCATAAAAATAGTTTTCCATTGTTAATGAATTAATAAGGATAACTAGGTGAATACCCATGAATCATATAAGTAATAATTAGGGATTTACAATATTCAAATAAGAACCCAAAACAGGTGAAGAATACAAAATTATTATTATCAGGTACATTATAAAAATTAGGATTATCAATGAGTTTAGAAAGTATAAATAATGTATTTGAAATGGTGGGTGTCCAAAGAAATTATAGATAAATATTTATAGAAATATAATTAATCCTTTCATTATGGTTGTTAAGGAGAACATGAATCAACCATAACATATCCATAGGGAGTATCAAACCAAGTGTGTAAAAAAATCCTACTTGTTGTGCACTGAGTAAAGATCAAGTTAGTAGCTGAATAAATTTTTTAAGGTTATTACCTCTTGGTACATCTATAATAGAGCTGTATCAACTTTTTTTGTACATACAAGGGTGATTTTTCTAGGAAACCCACACATACTCATTTCTTGACCAAAATTTACAATGCTTTTACAAATATTGGAATGTTTGAGAATTATAACGACTTATGAATGTATTATAATGAGAGGTAATGGTGACCAATCATTGATAATTTAATAATAAATTTATATAAATAAGTTATTATAGAATTTCACTTTTAAATGAAAAGGAACTATAAGTAATAACACAATTAAAGAATGATATGAGGTTAGAGACCCTTACCTTGAAAGGTAACTTCTTAAAGAATGATATGAGAAACTTAGAGTCTTGGAAACTACTTGGGAAGACTACTAAAATATAAAATAAGGGGAACTTAATGATAAATGGATTAAGAGTGTAGAGTAATGGGATAATGGATGGGTATTAATTGAAACCGAGGGATAATTGTTTATTAATTTCAAAACACAGGCCTTTGAAATCTAAGGTGTGGAAAATGAAAAACCATTTGATTACCCATGGTTTTGGATAATGATTTTTTTACATTTAAGACATGGTTTTTGAAATTATAATTCTTCAAAACCTAGATCATTTATTTTATATTACCCTTTCAATGATAATATATGTCTTCCACAAAATATTGTTTTTTAAAACCTTAATTTCTATTTTATACTTTGGTAAGTTATTTATAGATTTTGAAAATTATTTTAATTCATTAAAATAATTAATATTAATAAAAATAAATTTTTTCGGTTTAGGATTAAATTAATTTCTTTATTAAATAATTTTTAAATTATAATTATTTCATAATAATTACTGAATATTTATATTGTATTCATCTATTTACCCTAAAATTTGAAAATCTTAGAAAATTAAGAAAAAATCACTATACACCAATTCAGATGAACTGATTCTAGATTTAAAGTCCATTTATAAAAATAATTTTCTATTCATATTAAATTTAATTATTAAATATAATACTTGTGTATTTTTAAATCATGCATTTATTGTTCAAAACTCATTTACAAGGTATATGTATATAGTTCCATAGTTATTTATTAATGAATACATACATTGTAAATAATTTATAATTTTCTTATTTCTAAATGATTTTTTTCTATTTTATTGTACACTTATGTGTATAATGGTAATATTATAGTTATAATAGTCATATTCTAATGGTCAGATCGAAAATTTTATATTACAAATTTCATGTTACCCCATATATATACACTTTATTATAAAATCCTATGATCATATATATCCTTCGATAAACTTTCATGTCTATTCCCATGTTTATTATTTTCTTTATAATATCATTTTCCTCATATAATTGTTATTTGTTTTTGAGTATGATCCCTTGGAGTATAATATTATGGTGTTTCCACATATATTTACTTATTTTATGATACTAGTTTTAGCTTTTATTATAAGTGCATTTTTTTAGTTTTCTTTTGTATTAATATGTGTTGTAATGTATTAAATTTTAATAAAATATGCTTATTCATTACTATAATTTCTCAGGTATTACACACAGGCACTTTATTCATTCTCCTTTATGGACATTTCTTTATAATTAACTATAGTGTGCCTATAAGACCCCAGATCTCCCTTAAGGTATGTTTTTGTTAATGTTTTAGTTTAATTTCATTATTTTGGTTAAATATTTGTTTCCCAAAGTTCACAAGAAGGATCAGTGGCGTTATGGGGGTTCAAGATATGAAAATGGAGGAAAATGAGTTTTTGGGCATGTTGCATGGTTTGCACACAATTAGTGAAAACTGTGTGGATCATCCCATGTAACCGTGCAGCCTTGGACAAAAGATTTTTCACGGTTATAAAATGGTTAAGAAAAACATGTGGAAATCCTAGGTAATTGTGCAAGGGGGCTATTTTCAGATAGTATCATCCGTACGGTTTGTCAAACCGTGTGGGTAAACTGTGCGGCCCAGTAACTTTGAGAAAATTAAAAAAATTCAATTACAGGATTTTAAGTTCCAACTCATGATTTCTCCCCCTTATTCCTCCTTCAACCCTAGTGACGATCCAAGCTTCCAAGATCTTCCAATAGGTGATTATCCTTCAATCTTAGTCTATTTAGAGTGCCGTCAGTTGCAGATTAAAGATCCAGGAAAGTTTAATATCCTCCCTACTTCTCTTTTTGGGATAGGGTTTACACCTTTTCTATATATATTTATTAATCTCTAAAACCATTTCTTTCTGGTGAATTTTAGGTTGAGGCTTCAAAGGTGTGTTTAATTGGGATTTGAGGCCTCGATTAGGTGTGTGTTTGAAAACAGATTCAAGATAGGTGGTCTAAAAGTTATATCCCATTGTTTATTCATAAATTTTTTGCATGTAGGGTTTTATTCTTGTTATTTTATTGATTTGTTCCTAATTCCATTAGAAAGATATGGTGTATTGGGTGTCTAAATGATTAATTGAACCCCTCTGGATCCCCATGGGATGCAAGGAAGATGGATTGACTAAATTAGGACCACCCATGGGGAGTGCTGGCCCTCCTAATGGGGATAACGAAAATATAAGGTGAAAAATTGACACATGATGATGTAGAGACTTAGAGAAGAAGTAATTTGTTTATGTAATGAGTTATAATGGATTGTGGTTAGTTGTGTCTAATGTGGTTAAATGCTAAGGGATTTTTGGGTTGACATGTAATTGGGTTAAATGGTATTATTGGGAATATGATAAGGAATTATGTTTACAATTGAATATGCTTAGTGAGATAGGCATGGGGAATGGGAATTGGGGTTAAATGGTTAAGTGATATAAGTAAGGAATGTGTTAATATATTGAGGCATAATGTTAATTTTCCATTTATTGATATTTTTGTGATGATGCAAATGATATTGGCTATGCTTTATTATGACGTGGTTAATTGTGGTGATGATAAATAATCATGTGAACATTGATTGGTAGAGTGGGGTATAAAATTGAGGTTCTATGACCACAGGTTGAGTTGGACTGAGGTTCTAGCTCAACCCCTAAATGAACAAGTTAGGGAAGGGGACATAGTTATATTCCCCCAACCATTACATTCCATCTGGACTGAGGCTTCAAGGTGAGGATTATGAGGTTATTATAATGTGATGAATAATGAGATATGAATTTATTTTATTCACATATGCTTGAGAAAATTGAATATTCCTAATCCATTGAACACATGAAAATGGTAGATTAAACCATGGGATGCCTAAGTAGTGAACCTGGATTCAATGGTAGTATAATTTAAATAAACATAGTCTAGAATGGCCTATTGAACTGTTTACCTTTACTTTCCACTATTTATCACTTTCATGCACTATATAATTTTACTAGATATTTTTTAGACACCATTGGTTGTGGCCTACTAAGTTATAATAACACCCTTCTTAGGCCACAGTTGGTTACCCGAGAAGATTTCATGCCTACACTTCAGGAAAAGGGAAAGGGCCCTATGTTGGGGAGTTGAGTTGGACATTGGACATGTATGGGTAAGGTTCCATACTTGGAGTCTGGACCATTTTTGAGATTTTACTATTTTTATTTATTTTGGGGTTTTGTTCACTTGGAACTATAGCATGGCTTGAGATATTTACTATTGTATTTGGTTATACACAGTTTGGGAGTTGGTTATTTATGCATCTTATTAATTGTTTCTTATTTTCTATGATATTTAAATTGTGTTCTATTGTGGATTACTCTAGTAATGAGGGTATAGTCTCCCCACATGACCTATTAGACCCTCGATACTAGTCAGAAACCTCTGTCATATGGGGAGGCACGCTTGAGGTCATGTGGCAACCTTGACTGGGGCACCAGTTTAGTGGCTCCTGGGTCAGGTATGTTACAAATTTGTATCAGAGGAGTTCTTTTCTATTTCTTACTATTTTTGGATGGTATATAGGAGGTTATAAAAGTGTTGGGCCTTGGTAATGAGATCATTCTTGGGAGTATCTTACCAATTCATGAGGTAAAACCCAAGTCACTATGGTAAGGTATTGTTGTTCTTGTTGTGTGTTGTTATATTTGATGATATTTCACCATCGGGTGATGCATTTATTGTGTGATTTGATAATTTTTTGATATTTATCTCATGGATGGAATGGTATGAGGTTGTTCATTCATGCATAATTCTAGTAACCTATGTAGATAAGTGAAATGTATCATGGTAGGCACACACATGGGATGGGTGTGCGTGATATAAAGGTTATGATGCATTTTTTTTTCTTAAAAGTAATGAAAATTTTCCTAATGGGATGGGATGAATGGGTAAAAAGGAAAGTAAAAAAGGGTAAGTAGTAATTAGAAAATGGTTCTTAATAAAGAAGTAAAAGTGGATTAACATGTTGTAATAGTAAATTGGGATGCATAAATTATTTTTAATTGTTGTAAAAGATAAGTCTTGTAATCGTGTAAATTAGATACCCGTGTTAACCCTTGACTTAGGTGAGATGACCAAGGGTAGTGTTTCAGTTTTGAGTAGTATCGTTTGGGTAGTGTATGTAGACTAGTTTGGTTATGAAAAGTGGTGCACCTACCTATATCTCTTTCCTTTTCATAAAATCATTGTGTTTTCATTCTAAAGATCATGTTTGGCATTGTAGAGAAATGCCACCTCAAAGATGTGTGATAGTTGGGAGATAAGAGGACATTGTTAAGAATGATCCTTCAATATTGGTGCAAGAGAACATGGTTACCCAAGAGGATAGGAAAGATCAGTTTTGTGATAATCTTGCTCGTTTTATGTAGATGATGGAACGAGACCTAGGGCGGGTTGCACTGAGTATGTTGTAACTAACTAGGGAGTTTTAGATGCAGCACCCTCCGACCATTATCAGAGAGGGTGGTCCAGAGGTAGAGAAGTTCTAGGTAGAGTCCATCCAAACTATTATTGACCATCTAGAGACTCCTCTCAATAAGTGATTCAAGTTAGCGTCCTATATACTAAGAGGTCAAGAAAAGCGTTGGTGGGACATCATGGTTTAGATAGAGAAAACTGAAGGAATGATGTGGAAATATTTTTTGGAGAAGTTTCTTGAACACTTTTACCTATAAACCTTGAAGTAGGATAAGGATATAGATTTTATGAGGTTGACCCAAGGGACAATGTCGGTAATGGACTATGCTAGTTGTTTCACTGATTTATGACGCTTCATTCCGACGTTAACAAGAGACATGGCAGCTGTGGAGAAATGATTCCAGGATGGGATGAGACATGAGATCAGGTATTAGGTGAATATATTTCATATGAAAAGGTTTTATGAAGTGGTAGACCAATCCCTTATCTCATAGTAGAACCTAAAGAGAGCTTTAGGTAGTAAAATTGTGGTACCAGTTGGGTGGGAAAGTGGTGCGGCTTCTGAGAGTAGGAAGTGCCATTTTGGAATCTTCCCGAAGGGTGGAAGTGTATAGAGTAGTCAGAAGAGGGGGGAATTCTATCAGGGTGGCGACCATGTATTCTATTATCCATGTGGTGGGATGGGCAATAAGCATGACCAATGTCCCTGCTCACCGGTCGAGTGCGAAGCATGCGATAGACTAGGCCACATGCATAGGTTCTTCAAGAACCCACAATAGTTAGGGTATGATGGAGGTTAGAGGTAGATTCCAGGTGTGGGTAGGGGGTCGGTTACCTCATATCAGGGAGGCAGTTGGAGCTCCATGGGTTGTACTGGTAGGGGAGGCAGATGTGGAACTCCAAGGCGAGATCATCCTTATCAATAGGCCATGCAGTGTAGGGTGCTCAGTCTGGAGCCTAGGGTAGAAGGGTAGGTTATCCTCATGAAGTCCATACTACACCTTATAGTGGTGAGTTGGGACCATATACCATTTGAGGCAAGATTATTATAGCTTCCATGCTCTCTAGTTCTTTATTCTATACAGGTGATACACATTCTTTTATTTATGCTTATCTCATAGTTATGTTGGACTTGACCGTGGAGAATGTATGTGGAGTAATGTCACTTGATACTCTGCTAGGGGTATGAGTTGAGGACATCAGGAACTACAAGGGTTGTGCTCTAGAGGTCGGTGGATATCATTTTCTATGGGATCTTTTTGTCCTAGATAGGTCAAGTTTTGAACTAATATTGGGGATGGATTGGTTGGTGTTATATCAAGCCCATATTGATTGTTTGCAACATCGGGTAACATTCAAATCTCTCAATGGAATCACTTATGTACTTCGTGGGGAGTGGGATACTCAAGTGGGCTGTGCAGGGTGGCTAAACTAGAAGTTGGGAGAACACACAACTCAATTAGCATGCCTTATGTTAGATAATGGGGTGAAAGATCACCCGATAGATGTTGAGTTTATGATCAAATTATTGCCAGGGGCAGAGCCTGTTTCCATTCCTTCATATCGAATGACACCAACAGAGCTCCAATAACTAAATGTTCAGCTTGAGGAGTTGGAGCATAAGGGGTTTATTCATCCTAGTACATCACCCTGGGGATCTCCTATGTTGTTTTCTAAGAAGACTGATGGATCACTAGGGTTATGTGTTGATTATAAAAATCCAAAACAGATGACTATTAAGAACCAATACCCTCTTCCTAGAATCGATGACCTGTTTGACTAGCTCAAAGGTTCCTCGATGTTATCTAAGATCAATTTGAGATAGTGATACCATCAGTTGAGGGTGAGACCTTCTGACATACCTCGAACAGATTTCCGAAGTAGGTATGGGTTGTATAAATTTTTGGTGATTCTGTTTGGATTGACCAACGCACCATTTATGTTCATGGACTTGATGAACCAGATATTTCACCCGTATCTATATTAGTTCATGGTTATCTTCGTTGATGAAGACTTGGTGTACTCCAGAACTCATGACGATCATGCCAAAATATTGACACTGTCTTGGGTACACTAAGAGAGCATAGGATTTATGTCAAACTATCAAAATTTTAGTTTTTGGATTGGTAAGGTGCACTTTCTAGGACACAACATTTCTGAGTCAGGTGTTTCAATGGATCTAGAAAAGGTGTAGGATATGGTGTCTTGGGAGAAGCCCAAGAACATCTCCGATGTTTAGAGTTTTCTTGGTTTGGACGGTTATTACTGAAGTTTTATTAAATATTTATCTCATTTGAAAGCACTTATCATAGGCTTAACCAAGAAGTGGATTAAGTTTTAATGGTCAGAGGCTTGTGAGAATGATTTCAAGAGATGAATAAGTGGTTGACCACCACACTTTTTTTTTCTTACCCGAACCAGGTAAGAGGTACACCTTGTTTTGTGATGCGTCCGGTGTTAGAATTGGGGTAGTATTGATGAAAGATGATCAAGTTGTAGCTTATGGGTCAAGGAACTTGATACCACATGAAATAAATCACCCTAATCATGACCTTGAGCTAGCTACTGTGGTTCATTCCTTGAAATGTTGGAGGCATCACTTGTTGGGAGAACCCTTCATAGTGTTTACCAACCATAAAAGTATCAAGTATATATTCTATCAGTAGGATTTGAATCTTCAATAGAGAAGGTGAGTCGAGTACCTAAAATGCTTCAATTTTGAGTTAGTATATATACTAGGGAAGGGGAATAGTCTGGCTGATGCTATGATCTGGAAGACTCAGAATCAAGTGGTTCAGGAATCCAGTTCAGAGTGGAAGATGATGGCCTTGTTTATTGAGATGCATTTGGGGGTATAGGATGGGCATGGACCGATGAACCTTGTGACTATAGAAGTTCAATATGCACTTTTGAGTTGAGTCAAAGAGAGTCTATTGGTGGATCCATAGTGTTTTTCTATAAAGGAAAGTCTTAAAGGTGGGGAGTTACCTTCTGGTTAGACTTTCAGTGCTGATGGATTTTCTTATGTTCACTGCCGTGTTGTGGTGCCGACAGATGTATGGGATGAGTTGATGTGTGAGTTTCACGCATCAAAATGGGAAGTGAATCCTAGATTGGTAAAGATGTACCAAGATCTTTGTAGGTAGTTTTGGCGGCCGAAAATGAAGAAAGAAGTAGTGAGTTTTGTGGCATGATGCCTTACCTGTCAGCAAGTGAAGGCTGAAAATCAGCATCTAAGTGGGTTTTTGCAGTCATTTCCTATTTTGGAGTGGAAGTGAAATGACATAATTATGAAATTCATAGCAGGACTTCTGAGGATTCCTTGAAAGAATGATGAAATTTGGGTAGTTTTAGATCGGATGACCAAAGTGGCTCATTTCTTTCTAATCCGGGAGACCTTTACAGTCAACCAGTTGGGAGTCTTGTATGTTCATGAGATAGTGTAGTTGCATGGTGTTCCAAGAACCATATTTTTGTATCATGATCCACATTTCACCATGCGCTTCTGGAAGGGGATTCAGAAGGGAATTGGTACCCAGGTATTTTTGAGTATGGATTACCACTCACAGACTGACGAGCAGTTAAAGCATATAATTTAGGTATTAAAAGACACGTTGAGAGAATAAGTTCTAAACTTCAGTGGTTTGTGGGAAAGGTACTTGTCACTTGTTGATTTTTCCTACAACAATAGTTTTTATTCTACAATTAAGATGGATCCATTTGAGGAACTCTGTGGGAGACCATTTAGATCTCCACTATATTGGTTAGAGGATGGGGAGTCTGATATGTTAGGACCTAGTCTAGTGTAGGAGATGTCAGAGAAGGTTCAATTGATTCAAAAGCATATGAAAATGGCTTAGAGTAGAAAAAAGTCATATTTTTATCGACATCATAGAACTCTAGATTTTATGGTGGGTGATAGTGCGTTTCTTCGGGTGTCTCCAAGGTTGGGTCACCACTGTATCCGGAAACAGGGCAAGTTGGCACCAAGGTATGTGGAATATTTTGAAAATGTGGAAAGGATTGGGCCTATAGATTACCAATTAGCTCTTCCACAATGGTATAGTGGGATGCATGATGTTTTACATGTTTCTCATCTCCAACAGTATCACCCCTATTGGTCTCATGTGTTAAACGCTGACGATGTCAAGTTTGAAGTGGATGCGTCCCCTGAGGAGAATCCTGTTCATGTTGTGGACTGTGGTAAGAAGGTATTGCAAGGAAAGACTTTACCTTTGATTCGAGTTCTGTGGCAGTATGGGAACATTCAAGAAGAAAATTGGGAGATAGAATCAGATATGCGGGTCTAGTGACCCGATCTCTTTTCTTTGGGAACTCAATGATGCTAAGGAAGTGCGGCTCGGGGATGAGACATCATAAGGTGTGGAGGTTGTAAGATCCCGAATCTCCCTTAAGGTATTTTTTTGTTTATGTTTCAATTTAATTTCCTTATTTTGGTTAAATATTTTTTTCCCAAAGTTCATGAGAAGGCTTGGGGGTGTTCTGGGGGTTTAGGATACGAAAATAGAGGAAAAAGGAGTTTTTGGGCATGTTGAATGGTTTGCATATGATTAGTACAAACCATACAGATCATCCTAGGTAACCGTGAAACCTTGGATAAAGGCTTTTTCCCAGTTAAGAAAACCATATAGAAATCCCAGGTAACCATGAGAGGGAGATATTTTTGACAATAGAATCTTCACGGTTTGTCAAACTATGCGGGTCAACCATCCAGTCTAGTAATTTTGAAAAAATTATAAAAATTCCCTTATAGGATTTTAAGTTCCAACTCAATATTTCTCCCCCTTCTTCCTCCTTCAACCCTAGTGACAAGTCAATATTCCAAGATCTTCCAAGATGTGATTCTCCTTTAATCCTAGGACGTTTGGAGTGTCGTAAGTTGCAGATCGAAGATCTGGGTAAGTCTAATATCCTCCTTGCTTCTTTTTTTGGGTTAGGGTTCACACCTTGTATCCATATACTTTTAAAGATCTAAAACCCTTTCTTTATTTTGAGGTTTAGGTTGAGGCTTCAAAGGTGAGTTGAATAGGTATCTAAGGCCTTGATTAGGTGCGTGTTCACCAATGGATTCAAGGTCGGTGGTCTAAAATTTACATCCCATAGTTTATTCATAGATTTATGTATGTAGGGTTTCATTCTTGTTTCTTTATTGATGTGTTATTCATGAAATTAGAAATATGTGGTGTATTGGGTGTCTAAATGATTAATTGAACCCCTCTTGATCCCCATGGGATGTAAGGAGGATGACCTAACCAAATTAGGGCCACTCATGGGGTGTGTCTGCCCTCTTGATGGGGCTAACAGAAACACAAGGTGTGAAATTGGCACATAATGATATAGAGACTTAGTGAAGAGGTTAATTGGTTTGTGTAATGAGTTAGAATGGATTGTGTTTAGTTGTGTCTAATATGGTTAAAGTCTAAGTGATTGTGGGGTTGATATGTAATTGGGTTAAATGGTATTATTGGGAATATGATAAGGAATTATGTTTAAACTTGAATATTCTTAGTGAGATAGGCATGGGGAATGGGAATTGGGGTTAAATGGTTAAGTGATATAAGTAAGAAATGTGTTAATGGATTGAGGCATAATGTTATTTTTTCATTTATTGATATTTTTGTGATAATGAAAATGATATTGGCTGTGATTTTTTGTGTTGTGGTTAATTGTGGTGATGATAAATAAGAATCTGCACATGGATTGGTAGAGTGGGGTATAGACTTGAGGTTATACACCCATAGGTCGAGTTGGACCGAGGTTTTAGCTCCACCCCTAAATGCACGGGTTAGGGAAGGGGAAAAAGTTCTATTCCCCTAACAATTGTATTCCACCCAAACTGAGGCTTCAAGGTGAGGATTATGAGGTTGTTATAATGTGATGCCTAGTGAGACAAGAGTTTATTTTATTCCCATATTCTTGAGAACATTGAACATGCATAATCCATTAAACACATGAAAAAGGTATATTAAACCATGGGATGCCTAAGTAGTGAACCTAGATTCAATAGTAGCATAATTTAAAGGAACATAGTATAAAATGTCCCATTGAACTATTTACCTTGACTTTACATTATTTATCACTTGCATGCACTATCTAATTTTACTAGATATTTTTTAAAAATCATTGGTGGTGGCCAACTGAGTTATACTCACACCCTACTTGGTCCACCATTGGGTACTCGAGCAGATTTCATGCTGGAAGGTCAGGAAAAGGGAAAGGGCCCTATGCTAGGGAGTTGAGTTAGACATGGGACTTGTATGGGTAACGTTCCATACTTGGAGTCTAGACCATTTTGGGGATTTTTATGTTTTCTTTATTTTGGGGTTTTTTTCACTTGTCACTGTAGCATATCATGGCATATTTACTATTGTATATGGTTATACCCAGTTTGGGAGTTTGTTATTTATGCATGTTATTAATTGTTTCTTATTTTTTTCCTATTTAAATTTTGTTCTATTGTGTTTTAATCTCGTAATGAGGGTATAGGCTCCTCACGTGACCTATTAGACCCTCGCCGCTAGTCAAAAACCTCTGGCATATGGGGAGGCACTCTTGAGGTCATGTGGTGACCCGGTTTGGGGCACGAGTTTAGTGGCTCCCAAGTCAGGGAAGTTAGAGAACCACTCATTCTCAATGCTAGAGCATCATTCTTCAAGTTCCATTTTTATTGATTCTTTGGATCCAATCTATTTTTAGATTTTTTCATAGTATTGAACACTTATAAATCTTTCTCTTTATTTTATATATATTATTTAAGATGATTAATCTTATCTTGTATATTTATAAACAATACACAAATATAAACAATAATTTATCTTGGCCAGTTATGTAGAATATCTTTTAGTGTGGTAACTAATTCATCATGGAGATTGTCAGTCATGTGATCAATATCACCAATTATTGGTTCTTTATAAGGGAATTTTTGAAAATAATTTTTACTTACCTCTTGACCACAAAAATGTATTGGTACTTATGAGGTAGAATATTTACCCATGTTTTTATTAATGGATCATTATACTTATTCTTTCTCCATGCTCAATCTGATGTCATCGTGATTATAAAACAATGAAGTTGGATTTTCCTCCACATTTGATAAGAGGGAAGTGTTCCTCTTAATTTTTAATTATTTCTTCATTCTATTATCTAGAGTCTTGGAAGAGAACAAATTTTTATCAACACTTATAACTTCTTATTTGATTCTGAAATTCATAATTATTTGGTAAAATAAACTTCATATATTAAAATATAAAGACTTATGAGAATCGAATCTGATGTGTAACCACACTATGATAGAAATTATTAATACCACAAAGGGATCTTTTTAACACCAGTTAATTAGTCATGATATATTATTTATCTGGTTAAAACCATTATTCCTTTACCACCTCTTTACTTATTCAATTAATGGATCAATATTTCTATTTCACTATTTTTATCTTTGGTTGGTATGAACAAATGATAAAATAAAAATAATGCAATGGAACACCAGCTTATGTTCATGAGGTCTTTCTCTAACATTTATGACTATGTCTTTGGTGTATCATGGTTTTTATCCCATGAACATAGTTTCCTTTTTTGTTATCAAAAGAATCTCAGACAAGGGTGTGACCTTGAACTCATTATTCTAGAACAAACGAAATACAATTAAAGTAATGGATTGTAATTCTGAAAAATGAACATAATATAGGTTTCAGCCTACTTTGTGTGAATTCAATCAAAAATGGAAATCTGGTATCCCTCATTGATAATATGGATGGTCTTATTCCTCACTCATAGAAATAAAACGGGCTGTCTCAATGACCTTTATACTTACATAACATGTAAAAGATGAATGCTATCACTCTCAATATTCTTTGGCCTTTATGAATATAAAATGGATATGATCCATTCTATTTCTATTCTCATTCTTCTTAAAGTCACATATATCTCACTTTTTCTACAACATTGGATCATCTCATTTACCTTCAACTTTACAAGATAATTAATTACATATAGATAGATTTATATCAATTTCTTTGATATATAGAGTCTATAATTTTATATTATATTTGTTTTTAACTTATTATTTTTTAATTATAGAATATATTCTAGTCATAAATAGTTGAGTTCACTCCATTTATTTATTTCTTCTTCTCATATATATTCACAATATTGTTTGGATTTTTTCCTCATAATTATCACACTTTGAATCTCCTCAAATATAAAAAATAATGTCTCCTTATTCTTTGGTCTTCTTGAAGACTTGATCTCATAAAATTCTTCATGATATTTAGAAATATCATGTTTTTATTTTCAATATAAATTCTCTAAAAAAATAAATTCATTTAAATTAATTTTAATTCTATCTATGTATGCATGGAAATGTGGCATTTTCTTATAGGTTCTTAGAACTCATCACATCACCAACAACTTCCTCAATTTCCATCAACATATTTTTCTATATGAATCAAAATCCACTTGGATTGACTATGATGTTCAAACAATGAGTCATAGATCAAAAAAATCATCTAGTTTTATATTTAATTTATCATAATTTCCATTATAAAATTTCTTAGAATATTTGAATTCTATAAGTTGTTATTTTTTTAATATTTTCCCAAAGTAAAATATATTATAAAGAAATATATCCCACATGGATCTCCAATATCTTATGAACTTCCCAAACACTATATGTGTTTCTAAAAAATCATTCTCACTCCATTGAAAATGTCATATGCGAGTTAGAAGTCATATGTGATTCAAATTTCATATGAGAGTCTCAGTGAAAGTATTACACACACTTCAAAAAATTTATGTTTCCAGAGAAATATATACATGGTCCACATGTCATACACTGAGAAAAAATGTCATGTGTGGTTTTAAAAATTCATATGATCATGAATTTTCCATTTTTTATCAGAACCTATATATTCCGTAATTTATAAAATCATCCTTAGTACATATTCAACTAATCTCCAAGCCTTTTCAAAATCTTTAAAACATCTTAAAACATATTCCCGAGATATTTCTTCACATGATATATTAGTTTGATTTCTTGGAAATCCATGGAATGAATCTCTATGCATTCAAATTGTTATACCTACTTAATAAAAGATTCTATAATTTACTCCACTACATATATTATTAGAAAATTAATTAATTTTTTTATAAAACACTTCCACTACATCAGTACTAGTCTTTGAAATAAAAAAATTCATTAGTAACAACACATTTAAAGGATTCATCCTTGAATCTATCCACACAAGTTCTTCAAGTTAGAAACCCAAATTCTAAATCTCCTTGACAAAATATATTTGAACCATTAATAGATTTTCATTAGAATCACCACTCTTCATCTAAATAAAATTTCTATAACAAATTTTTCACATCAACTCTTAGAAACATCCTTATTATTTTCCATATGAACAATGGAACCATAAAATCACACATAAAATCATACTTTTTATCATGTGGTTGGATATACTTGAATCTAATGTTAAAATTACATTGTTATCTCCATTTTATTTATGCATAATCAGTGGTGGTAGCTTACATCATTTCAAAGCTTCAAGGTAAACCATCAAACCTTATGTAATATTCAGAACTCATTAAACATCTCAATACCTTTCTTGGGAACTTCATGATTATTCTCAACTATCTTGGGAACTTCCAACTCTATTCCAAGTTTTCCACCTTCCAACCTCTCATCAATGTTATTGGGAACTTAAAACTAATTCTATGACTTTATTTATCAATATATTGACACAGGAAAAATATTCTCTTACTGAAAACAAATACAACATAAAAAACGAAGTTTTTTAATAATTATACACACTTCCTTCATTATTAAATACTTATTGAAAATAAATACAACACAAAACCAAGTGGGATAAACAATACCCCCCATTGGGATTATTTTCAATACTAATAATGAAAATGGTATGCCAATATGTTTGTATCATTTTTATTCTCTTTCTCCCTCTTTTCCATTTCCTCCTATCTCCCCTTATTAAAAATAAATGCAATGATACTAGAAATTGGATAGTATCAATTCACTTAATAAATGTTCTATCAATTATTCCACTAAAAGACTATGATTCCTGCATAGTGTAGAAAAAATGAGGGTTAAATTTAGAGAAAAATATATCAATAATTATTTATAATATAATACCAACTGAAATTTATTTCTTTAGAATATTTTTGTA
Source organism: Viscum album (assembly GCA_963277665.1). NCBI lineage: Eukaryota > Viridiplantae > Streptophyta > Magnoliopsida > Santalales > Viscaceae > Viscum > Viscum album. Next base: position 1,083,028,926 of record OY728132.1, read on the forward strand.
CATTTTTAGGTTGATATAATTGATTCTAATTAATGAGTGTATTCTCAAGATAATTTTACCAACCAAAAATACTACACTCATTTTAAAAAACAGGTTAGAACTTTTTTAAAAAAATTACAGGTTTTAAATTTATAAATTATCCTTGAATGTTCTCTAAATTTTAATTTTTATATAATTTATAAAATATAATTCTACTAGTTAATATCATAATTTATTCTTGTAAAAATAGGGATGGGAAAATAAATATTCTTACTTTTTAAATGAAAGATATAATGTTCCTTCCATAAATCTATATTTTCATGTTTTTTTGATATTATTAATCTTTAAACTCCTCAAACACTCTACCTCAGGAAAAAATTACATATTTAATTTATCAAGAGTTATACATTTATCAAATTAGATTTATGATAGAATGTATTGAGATTATATTAAGATGGTAACTTTCAATATTCTATTTATTCTTTATATCTTTATAAACTTCATTAAGGACAATATTTTTCAATAAATAAGTTTCAAGATATCAATTTTTAGATCATTGAATTATGTTGGATTACCTCATGTCTAGAATGGTTAATCCATCTTTCTCATATTTTTTAGATCTCCCCCTCGAGAAATTACATCATCTTAAATTTTCTTTAATGAAAGTATAAATACAACATAAATAATATGAGAATAAGGAGGGACACCATGGATAATCAGTGAGAGAAACAAGGTTGGGATATTTTTTACAACTAGTATACACCTTTCTCTTCCACTCTAGACATGATAGATTTATTCAGGCTTAGTATTTTGTTTTTAAAATCTTTATTTCCTTTGAAAATTATGGTATCTTTTCTTACTTTGGAAATATCCTCATGTGGAATATTCATCTTTATATTATCCATCATGTCACATGTATTTCCTATCACAAGATTTATTTTCTTGAGAATATATTCTTGAACTTGTAGAGTTTAGAGACAACCCTTTAAGTTGTGTCAAACCTGTTTGCAGAGGTTTTAGGTTGTTACCTTTTGAAACAACTCCTGAAATTTGATCTCCTCTTCATATGGAATAACTTAATTTCCTTTAGTAATTTCCTTTTATTAAGATTCCTCTATTTTATTTACTTCACCCATAAAGAATCTTATGAATTTCTTCTACCAAAACAATTATCTTTTCTCTTTTATGAATTGGTTCTTTTTTTTACTTTATATTACCTCCTTCAATACCAATTTACATATTTTGTTTTTAATGACCCATGGTGATTCCTATTTTACCAAAAAATAATTATCTATTTTTTTAGTGTGAAATTATATTTGGACTATATAGGTTTTATTTTAATACCATTCTTCATTTTTTAACAATTTTATTTTGCACATAACCCAAGGATATCTCACCATCTTTCTTTGATAACTTCTCAGTAATTTTATTTTTTGATCTTTTTTCTTGATTCTTTCCCATGGTAGGCATACCTCCTTTAAGTAAATTATTTGGACTTCAGATATTGTTTGTTTTTAATACATGCTAAATTGAGTTGAAAGATCACTCACATACATTTGAACACTTAGATTTCAAATTCTATAGATATTGTCATGTTTTTTAAATCTATATATGATAGATATATTTCCACTATTATATATGGAATTTTCATTATATGATATTTTCTCCCCTTGATATAAGATTTATTTTTCTCTTCTAAGTTGACATATTATACTAATAAAAAGTATCCTTGTTCTTGAACCTATCATTTCACCAATAATAGCCAAAAATCTTGTTTTCTTCTCTTAAATAATAATCTAGCCAAAATTGATTGCTTTTTATTTTTAGGATGTTTCATAGTCCAACTAGGATTTATATGGGGAATAACTCCTTCCATATTTACTCACATTTATTAAAGATATAATGGTTATTTATTTTTCATTATTCTTTATGACGTCCTGGACCCGGGTACCACTCAAAGGTTCCCCGATATCGGTTGGTCACATGGACTCAAGCCCACCTCTCCTTATTCCAGAGGCTACCGACTAGTAGTGAGGGCCTAGGGTGTGTCCATCGGGAGACTATACTATCATTACCAGATTTTAGCACTATATAGACACACACACACAGATATATACTGGTAAATAGTAGAGAATATGTAAACAAAAGGCACAGTGGAAACATATACTATAACAACTAGACCAATAACCCGTCATAGTAGAAGTAGTAAATAAATGAATAACAACTCAAGAAATAGACAATAATACTCAATATATAAATTGAATCATATAAAAAAACTAATTATAATGTATGTCATGTCTCTACAAAACTGGAAACATATATACATGGAAGTAGGAAATACATACTATACTAAAGTAGCAAAAATAAGCTAAAAACTATCCAGAATCCTGAGCAATGGCCCAGTCATCTGCTAATAATCTCCATCCTAAATAAAGAATGCATTATCTAGTGTCTAAATTAGGAAAATTCCCCTTATCAACTCTTATATACATATAATATTCTCAAGGACCATCGACGACCTAGATAGGGTGTGAGATAAATCTCAATAGTCCACAAAAAACAACATTTATACCATCTAGTTTGTGAAATATAAATTGATAGTGTGAAGGAATATATAAAATTAAAGTAGTACAATAATGAAAATACCCCGATACCTACTTCATGATCAGATGGTGTATGAACATGTGAATATTTAATTAATTATGTTCCTGTTTATAATAAGTGACATAAAATAATCCAAGTTATAACCAAGGAATTATATAAGAGTAATAATAATAATAAAGGATCCAAGGTAACAACCAAGGAATCCCAGATGGTTATAATAATAAGGGGATCCAAGTTAATAACCAAGGAATCCTTGACCTTAGGGGTAGAGATAACTTAGTAATAACATGTATCCTATCTATCAAGGGGTTTGAGTGTAATCCAAGGTGAATCACCCAAGAAATTACACCGCAATATAAATCTAACCTAGTCCAAGGATCTCATCCACAGTAAAATGGGCTGAGCATGATCGGGCCCAATGGGACGTATCCATGATGCCACATGTCCGATGAAAACATTATGGATCCAAGGAGTGTATCAAAGGCATACTAATATCTAGAAGATAGTGATGGGATCCTACAACATCATGTCAGGAATCCACTAGTAGACAAGGACCATGTTCCAAGGTGATTATCTCCCTTAGAGATCGTCTCCTTGAAATAGAATGATGTACTTTGAGTGATCAAGGAATTACCTTGGGAATCCAAGTCATAACTCAAGTTTTACCACTCCTATAAAGATAAAAAATGTCCACTTTCAATAGTAATATTATGCTTAATTCATACATTAATTAAGTCCATGTAATACTCATTTATTTTAATAAGTTGTTAGGTTCATTCCATTACCTTCCATACTATGTGTTAAGGATAAGTAGGACATGAAACCATTTACCACTTTAATTACTTAATCATTAATTAGTTACACTCCACTAACTTCCATTAATCATAAAAAGGTGTCCTATGAAGATGAAACCAAGTAATTTAGTTATATTCAATTAGACCAAGTGATACATATATTCTACTTTCCATTTAAAATTGAGATTCATTTATTATATTGAAACACTTAGCTTAGAAGGGTCAAGTGGAAACAACACATTATATCCATTACCAATGCAGAACCATTTAATTAAAGAGGGATTACCATTAATAGGGTCAAGGCACACACTAGAATGATGTCATAGGTTAACCCACATGGGTCACCAAGGAATAATCTTGGAAACACCCTACTTGGTGTGGAAAGAGTTGAGGTATCATCCTCCAACAGTTTTACGAACAAATATAGAAAGATCTCTAGAATAATAGCATGATGAATATAAGAAATTGATACATATAAAATAGGTAATTCTTGAAGAAATTGTATTGCACACAATAATGGTATTTTATAAAACAACAATACTTGAGGGATGGGTAATAGACCACCGACCTTAGCCCTGTAACACACTCCTAATCCAATATCATCCTTTATTTTGTCCTAGATCAGAATAAATCTAAAGAATGGATCAACACCCTTAAAATTGGGCATATGACACTCCATATAAATAACATCATTGAGGAGAATAAAAATGATTAATATCTCAAGATTAATCGAGTACTTACCGATGTGTATCCAATAAGATGAATGAGGATAAAATTGGACTTAAGATGAATGATCGACATCAAAAACTATGGAATAGGGATTTGAGAGCTCAAAATGGGAGTAAAAAGGACCTCTTATCCACTAGAATGATAAAATAAGGAAAGAGGTTAAGATATTATACCATTAAGAGAATTTTCTTAATTTTACCTATGAATTTTAGGGGTGCACATTTTGGCTACATGATTGCCCAAAATATGAACCAACTGTGTTTGGATCACTATTTAAGGAGGGTAACCCACACAGTTAGGCCACATAGTTAGAGAAACCATGTGAAAACCGTGAAATTCATCTCTTATAAAAACTACAGAAATCTTGCATAGGTATGTATCCCAAACTACATGGTTTCCTCAAACCATGTAGCTTCCTACTGCACACTGTCAATCCCCACATGGTTAGTGGTAATTGTGTGGCCTGCTCAAATCAGTTTCTACCAACTCCTTGACCTATATATTTTCCCAAAAAGATGGGATCTATGATCTGAACAAGCCCTAAACATCCTTGAAACACCCATGAACTCATTAAGCATCTATAATACATCCAAAATGAAGAATTAGACCAAAATTTAAAGGATCCATAACTAAAAGAAAAATTGGGTTATTACAGTCTTCCCCCTTATAGAAACTCATCCCTGAGTTCACCTTCCAAGAGAGGAAAAAAACTATCTGAGAACAAATATGGCCACTGAGCACTTTTTTTAGCCTCCCACTCCCAATTCTTGTCCTGTACCTAGTTGTGATTTTATATCACCTGCACTAATAAAGGAGAAAAATGTCCTCAAAGAGCCTTCATTCTCCAATAAAATATTCATATATGATACTCCTCAAATGAAGAATCAATATCTAACTCAACCTATTCAGGATCAAAAGTATGAGACGTGTCAACATGATACCGACAAAGATATGAAACATGGAAGATGTCGCACATGACATAATACCTCTATGGTAATAGAAACCTATAACCTACCAGCCCAACACTATCTAGAATCTTAAACATCCCAAAATAATGAGAAGAAATCTTCCATTGCCTCTGTATCCATCTATGCCCAATACTAGCCAATACCCATAAGAAAACACTATCCCCAACCACAAACTCTGGAGGCCATCGATAATTATCAACATTGGATTTCTCTCTAGTCTGAGTAGTCAACATATGATTCATGATTAGTTAAACCAGTTCCAAAGTCTCCTACATAATATGAGTAACTATTAGCACTACTTCTCCTACATATAACCATCACAAGGGTTAATGATATGACCTTACATACAAGGCCTCAAAAGGATCCATCTAAATCATCACCTGGAAGCTATTATTGTAGGCGAACTTGATGAGAGGGATATTCTTATCCCAAGAACCACCAAAATAAAGGATTTATGCCTAGATCATTTCCTCTAAAACCTGTATCATATATTCTGACCGGTCACCGATATGTGGATCAAAAGATGTACTCAGAATCACTTGTATACCCATTGCTCTCTATAAACCATACTAGAACCATGACATAAAACAATAATCCATATTTTAAATGATAATACAAGAGACCTCATGTAGTCATATGATCTCACGAACATAAATTCCTCCTATCTCATCAACTGATAAAATCTATTTAATATAAAGGAAGTGGGATACCTTTATCAGTTGATCCAAGAACACCCAAAATGCATCGCTACCTCCAGGAGACCTTGGTAATTCGACTACAAAATCCATATAAACAGATTCCCATTTCCATTACGAGACTGGAAGAGGATTTAAAAATCTAATAGGTCTCTGGTGCTCCTCCTTCACCTACTGATAGGTGTAACACCTAGTGATAAAACCTGCTATCTGAAATTTCATCCCATGCCACCAATACTAGTGTTGTATATCTTGATACATATTGGGGATTCCTGAATGAACTTCCCACTGAGAAGTGCATGACTCATGCATCAGTTCCATTATTATAAATATAGGTACCTAGAAACATCCTTGTACACACATGATTTTATCTCCATCCAAAAATCAATCTGAAGGTGGGTAATCTCCTAAAATACTCTCTCAAAGAACCAATATTTTAGGATCTGAAAATTTTATATTCTTCACCTTATTAAGAAGGGGAGAGGTAACTATCAAGGTTGAGAGATAATACTGATCATCACTCTTGTAAAACTTCATATGCAGCTAAAAAAAGAGGGACATAAATTTCCATTCATCACTAGATTACTATATAGTATGTGTCTATGTTTTCTGACTCATCACATCAGCTACTATGTTTCCCTTTATAGGCATATAGGCAAGATCGAAATCAAATGACTGAAGGTATTAAACCCACCTTTATTGTCTGATATTCAAGTCACACTATGAATATATATATTTGAGGCTCTTGTGGTATGTGTACACCATAGTGCTCTCAACCATTAGATAGTGTCTCCAACAGTTTAAGTCACGAACAAAAACTGCTAGATCGAGGTCATGCATCAAGTAATTTATCTCATAAGTCCTCAACTGTAGAGATCCATATGCAACAAATATATCCTCATATATTAGAACTACAACTATCCTGATGGCAGTTACATCACATAATACTATATATTCTCTTCTAGGCTCTATAAGAATCAAAATAGATTCTAAAACATGCCTTCTTTTTAGCTCTTAAAAGGATTTCTCACACTCTTCTAACCATAGGAACTTAACAACCTTATTTGTAAGACCATTAAGTGGTGAAACAAGGCATGATAAGTCTTGTATGAAATTCCTGTAATATCTATCTCTACCCAAGAAACTTTGTATGTCAAACACATTCTTGGTATTCTCCTAGGAAACCAAGATCCTCACATTCTCTAGGTCAATTGATACTCCTAATTTCGAGATAATATGGCCCAATAAGTGAAATTTTTTGATCCATAAATGGAAATTATCAAGTATGGAATAAATTTGATTCTCTCTCAATGTATTCAAAGTGATATTAATATGGTTATCATGGTATTTACAATTATGAGAATACACCAAGATTTCATCCATAAATACCATGATAAAATAATCCATATAGGGGTAGAAAACCCTATTCATCAAATCCATGAAAATGGAAGATGCATTTTTAAGACTAAATAGTATAATGAGATACTCATATAGAACATACCTACTATGAAAGGTTGTATGGAGTATGCATGAAGGCCTGATTCACACATGATGGTAGCTCAATATCTGGTCGATCTTCGAGAAAACTCTAGATCCTCAGAGATGGTCATAGATATCTTCTATTTGGGGTAGTGGATACCAGTTATTATCTATAATCTAGTTCAACTATTAGTAATCCATGTATAAAATAAGGGTCCTATCCACCTTCTTAGCAAAAATCACAGGTGAATCTCAACATGAAGTATTGGTCCATATAAAACCTTTGGCCTCTAAATCCTACAAATATCTTTTGAGCTCTTAGAGATTAGTAGGTTCTAACCTGTATTAAAGAATAGACATTGAAGCTACTCATATAATGAGATTGATCATAAAATCTACCTTTATATCAAGAGTTAATCTAGAAAAATCATCAGGAAATCCTTCCTTGAAATGATCAATAATGGTAGGATAATCTTCCAGGTGTTCTCCTTACTCCTCCATGAAGAGACTATAAATATAGGTGGTCACTCCACCTAGACCATGATACTATGGTCCAAATATACCAACCTATACATCCCAATCACCCTTGTGGAGATAATTGCTACCCTCTTGAAATGTAAATGAAACCCTGTGGAGATAGCTGTCCATGTAGGTGTGATATGAAACCAACCAATCCATCCCAAGAATGACATAAAATAATTTCATCTTGATAACAAAGATGTCTTATATGAATGGATAAATTCCTACCTTCAGGTGTAGTCCCTGCATTAGCATATTCCCTTAGACTATATAACCAATGGTTATCTAGGTCCATCACACCACATTAATATTGAATTTCCATCCTGATACTTTCCATGGTCAATAATGAGATAAAAGAGTGAGAAACACCTATATTGAATAGGGTAGATAAAATAGTAGAGAATACTAGAATAATACCTCATACTGTCAACAACCCTGTAATCTGATCCTCAAGCATCATCTGTAATGAATGCATCTGGTATGATCCAAAACCCTAGGCCACAACTAAACTACATTGAGTATGATCACTCTGCTGGTGCTGTTGATCAGGAGTTTGGATACCATAGCCACAACCGCCTCCTCATCCAATCCTTTCAGTGCTACTCCAACTCCCAAACTGATGCGGCATAAAATATCCTACCCCTAAAGGTGGAGCCGATATAGAACCTCTTCCACTTATAGAGGATGGAATGGTCTAAAAAATCTCTAAAGATTCCCCATAAAACCACAATTAAGGAATTACATCGGGTCTATGTCACACTAAGGCTTCATATTCCCCTATCTTCCACATAGATGGAATATAATAGAGCTTCTAGTGTGGTTACATTGACCACCACTTCCCTAATGAGAAACCTAGAGGGAACACTTCCTTCTACCGGAAGAAATACTACCCTATCTCGGCACCAAAAATGTATAATAGAACTATCACCTTCCCTCTGGTTACATTCAGTGACAAGAGCATGATTGAAAATCTCAAAAAAGGTAGGAAAAAGACATTCACCTAAGTACGAATGGCATAACTAATCCCATCCTTAAAGCCTCTAGCACGTGATTGTACATCACCATCTAAAAGTAGCGCAAAGTGATATAAATCAATAAAACATGGTGAATAATCCATGATTGACATGTAAACCTACTTTAGCTGCATGAACTCTCTATCTCGATCAACCATCAGTGTCTGAGGAAAGAAATATTAATAGAAGGAAGTCTAAAAATCACCCAAACCATTCCCTAATAATGACCAACCTAGGTAATCACATCCCAACAGTTCTTAGACAAATCACATAACATATAGGTGGAAATATTGATCCTTTTCTCAATAGAAACCTCTAGATGGTCAAAGATATTAAGAGTGGCCTCCAACCAAGGTTCAATAGTCTATGGACCACCATACCATGAAATAATGGGAGGATGCTGATAATGGAACTCACGAGTTAGATCAGCTATAGTAGGTGAAGGTCACGAAGCACCCTTCATGGATTGCATATTACATAGAAAACCATCTTAAAACTCAACATTAGGGCCCATATCAAGTTTAGAAGGTGGTTGCTCAGGTGTAACTATAGAAGTAATCAATGGTGGATCAAGTCCTACCACATCTGGAGCATGATCGTTACCACCCTAATGGTTCACAACGTGAGAAATTTGTGGTGGAATAACTCTAATAATTCAAATAACACACCTCAAATCAAAATTGAGAATAGATAGATGCACTATCAGAAGAAGAATGTGAGAAGAAGGGTTCACTACCCAAGATATACTACCCCAACTACTCACTTAGGAAGCCAGGTATTAGTAAGTCTTCAAGTTTTATTACAAGGGTTCTAATAGGTGAGAGGCAAATAGTACTTTTCCTCTTTAGTTATTAGAAACCATATCATTTCATAAGAAATGATTTACATTTTAAGTTTACATTTTATTGTTTACACATATCAATGTTTGATTTAAAATGGATCTCCATTCCCAGTGATTAAGGGACCATACACCTTATCACTGAAATCAACAGCCATTTAATTTCTATTTAACCATATCTAAAATTGGTATTAGAATTTAATGGGTAATATACGATGGATTGAATTAGTAAAACAACTATTCCATTACATGAGGGACCATACACCTTATGAATTCAAATTATCAATTACTCAATCACAACAAAAGAGCAGATCATGACACTAGAGAAACATAGATGACATGAGTAGAAACTAGCTATTTAAGACACCACCATTAACCTATATTGGAAAAACCTTTTTATATTGATGTTGAAACTTTAAATAACCAACTCCATACCCTATAGATTATGTTAGCAGTGTAAGAATATATAATAAGCATGGCTCACTCAATAATCATAGGAAACACAGGAAAATGAAAGTAGTGAAATGCACCTATATGGTATGGAATATGCATGAAATATGAATTCTAGGTTCCTATAATGATTCATGATTGATGATTCCTTACCCTCATCTCATCAAGATAAGGATAAATATTAATAAAGAATATAAAATACCACAACTCTTATGAACCACCCAATGGTGAAAGGTTATCAACTGTAATAATTAAAATATAGAACAACAATTCCCCATTCCTAGTAAACTTGGTATTTACCCTGAAAATGGGTTAGATACTCATAGGAATGACTTATAACCAAGTTCCATCATGTTCCTAATCTCCTATCTATATTCCGAAGCAATAATACAAAATAAAAAAATCACTTTGATACCACTTTGTGACATCCCAGACCCAGGTTCCACTCAAAGGTTCCCTAAGCCTTGTTATCCACATGGCCTCATGCATGTCTTCCCTTACACAAAAGGATGCCGACTAATAGTGAGGGTCTAGGGTGTGTCCATGGGGATACTACTCACTCATTACTAGAGTGAAACAATATATATATATATATATATATATATATAATAGGTAAACAGAGAAAGCATATTTAAATGGATGAAATAGAAGAAATAAACACTATAACAACTATACCAATAACCCACCATAGAGGAAGTAGTAAATAAATAAATAAAAACTCAAGAAATAGATAATAATACTCAAGATATAAAATGAATCATATAAAAAAGATGATGATAATTTATGTTATATATCAAAAAAACTAGAAAACAGATATACATGAAAATAAGGAATACATGATATACAGACGTAGAAAAAAGAAGTCAAAAACTATCCAGCATCCCAAGCACTGGCATGATCATCTGCTACCATACTCCATCTTAAATAAATCCATCGATATTAAGTGTCCAAAGATGGATTCTTACCCTTATCAATACCTGCATACATATAATATACCCGGGTACCATTGAATGCCTGGATAGGGTGTGAGATAAATCTTAGTAGGCCACCACCAATGAAATCTATACCATCCAGTATGAGAAATATAAACTAACAGTGTTCATAAATATATAAAAGTAAATTACTATAGTAATGAAAATACAAAGATACCTACTTCAACCTCAGCTGGTGTCTAAACATGTAACCATTTAATTAATTATATTTCAGTTTTTAATAAGTGATGTAAAAGGATCCAAGGTATGACCAAGGCATCCTATAATAGTAATAAAAATAACATAGGATCCAATATAACATCCAAGTAATCCTGGATGATCATAATAATAAGCTGATCTAATGTAATAACTAAGGAATCCTTGACCTCAGGGGATGATCCAACTCAATAATAACATGCATCCTAGCTATCAAGGGGTCTTAGTGTAATCTAGGTGGAATCACAAATTTAATTCCACTATAATATGATTCTAACTGAGTCCAAGGATCTCATACAAGGTTAAATTAGCTAAGGATGACTGAGACCAATGTGGTGTATCCACAGTGCCATGTTTTTGAAGACATCACGCTAGATCCAAGGAGTGTATCCAAGTTATCTTAATATCTGGAAGATAGTGAATGGATCCTATGGGGTTATTTTGGGAATCCTCTAGTAGAAAAGAACCATGTTTCATGGTGGTCATCTCCCTTGTTAATCAGCTCCTTGAATCAGAATGGTGTCCTCTAAGTACTCAAGGCATTCCCTTAGGAATCCAAGGAATAGATCAAGTCTGACCACTCATTTAAAGTTAAAAAAGATCCATATGAAATAGGCACCATATACTTAATTCATACTTTAATTAAGTCCATGTAATACTCATGACTTTTAATAAGTCATTAGGTTCATTCTATTACCTTACATACTATGTGGAAAGGATAAGTAAGAAATTCAACCATTTAGAACTTTAATTACATAATAATTAATTAGGTTTACTCCTCTACCTTACATTAAGCATGGAAATTTGTGATACAGACATACAACCAAGTAATTTGGTTATATTAAATTAGGCCATGTGATATATATATATTATACTTTCCATTTACAATTGAGATCCATTTATTATATTGAAACACTTACCTTAAAAGAATCAAGTGGAAACTACACATGATATTCATTATAAATTCATGATAATTTAATTAAAGTGGGACTACCATTAGTAGGGTAAATATACACACCTAAACGGTGTCATAGGTCCACCCACATGGGTCACCAATGCACAATTCATGAAACACACTACTTGGGGGGGAAAGCGTTGAGGTATCAAACTCCAATGGTGTGATGAACACATAAATAAAGGGCTATAAAATACGAGCGTGATGATTATAAGTAAGTAATATGAATCAAATAGGAAACAACCAATGAAATCGGTGTGCACAAAATGATAGTAGTTTATAAAACAGAGAGAATTGAGGGATGAGTCATAGACCACCTACCTTAGTCATGTAACACTCTCCTCATCTAGTATGAGCCTTTAATTTTTCTGGGATCATAAGAAATTTGAAGAATGGATAAACACCCCAAAAAAAGGGTATATTATTTTACATATAAATAATGTCATCAAGGATAAGGAAAATGATGAATATCTCAAGATGAATTTAGTACTTACCAATGTGCATCCAACGAGATAAATGAGAATCGAATCGAATTTCAGATGAAGGAATGGGATAAAAACTATGGAATGAATATCCCACTTCGTTTATTGATTGTATTTGTGGTCAAATGATTTTATTTGGTTGTCAAAGGTGATCAATGAGATAAGAATATCTCATTGATGTCAATATGATGAAGTTTTTCTAAAGTTAATGAAGCTTGGATGAAGTGCTTAAGTATTGATATTTCAAGAAACATCTTTTGAATACTTTGAGTTTCATGGAGATTCCTATATAATTGTTATGGATTCATATCATTGGATGTCACACTTGATCAATTCTCCATATTGTTAAATTTTGGAGATTGTTGAATTGGTTCTAAGTATAAATACATATGTCAAAGGTGACATATTGTTTACAACAATGGAAAAGTTGAGTAGAAGGATGATTGGATGATGAATATTTATTTGGAATTATTATTCCAAAAATAACAAGATAAAGAGTATTTGAAGAGGGTTATGTAATATTTCACTATTGCATGAAAACCATGCAAGAGACTTAAGAACATTTGGATTCTGATTTTCATGAAGTGAATGATAAATATTCAATATAATTATCATTGAAAGAATGATTATTTGAAGATTTTGCGAAGAGAAGTTTGTGGGATTGAATAATTATATCCTAGAGTTATCAGCATATAGGCATCCATGCATTTGTTATTTAATTCCCTCAGATACTTGGTTTTTTAACGAAATATTTTTATGGGGTTTATTTAAAAAAAATATTAGATCCAGCCTACTAAGATGAACAAATAGCCTCAACCATGGGCTTATACATGACACATGGTAGACCACGCCCAAGGTAGTCTATCTAGAACATGTCACAAGTGGCATGGAGAGCCTTGTGTAGGCACTAGGCACACCCAAGGTATGTATGGATGTAGGAGAGGCGGTTCCACCATGTGGGGTGGTGTGGATGCATGATAGAATCAGTACAGTGTAGTACTAAGGGAGGGAGAGGATAATTCTAGCCACTAGGCATCAAAACTTGATTGATAAAACACCACCCCAATGCATGTTTATTTCAATGTGGGATAAAAACACATAGTTATAGTGCCTTCATCTTAAAAAAAATTATACCTTACATGGACTGTGTGATCTACTTGATCAGTTGATCTCAACAGTCCGATCCTCCTATGATCGTCTGTTCAAATAATCCATCCATGTTTTTGAATTGCACCAGTGTATTCCTCCTTCCTTTCCTCGATGATGCCAGTGTATCACCAGAGATGCATGGTTTAACTAAATACTGCTATAATGATTCTAGGGTTGAAAAAATGGAATGAACTCGATTAAATTAATCATAAAACGTTATTTTCATGATTCATCTAAAGAATCTGAGAATTGTGATTCATTCGAACTGCAAACATAGTTACAGGAGGCTGATCAAACATGAAATCACCATGGTTGATCTTCAAGAATTCATGAAGATTATTTTCGTGCATTTATAATTGCATGCATGTGATTTACTCACTGAAAAGAAGAATCGATCTAATCACAAAGAAAAATGACATGAAATGTGGCATCAATTTAATATGAATTTGAAGAATTTAAATACTGATATGTTCAGTGATATTTATCTCTATCTTAACATAGAATATTTTTAGGGATTTGAGTAGGTGGATACATAGTGAAAATTCAATGGTTCTACCTATAAATGATGAGGCACAAATCCATATGGAGGTACTAAAAATGTAGTGAGAGATCTTACTATCATAGAAAATAAAGCACACATGAACCCCACTAGTTCTTAAAGGGAAAAGAGATCCAAAAGACTTCGTAGTTTTATGAAGAAGAGGAGTTCCATGAACCTTCTTGGTTTTGTGAAGAAAATCCATGTACCTCCCACATGAAGGATCTGTGGACATAAGATTAATGTGAAATAACCCTATTCATGCTTCAAAAAGAAATATAATACCATGATTCAGTGATTTAGTCAAGTAATCCCATTGTGCTTCATGATGAACCAGTTCTGTGAAGCTATCTGCTTGCGTGAAGAAGGTGATCTGTGGATACTCAACACGTGTTAGCATCACATGCTTATAGTGATTCATGAAGAATATTTCTATGAACCAGTTCTTGGGTATTATACACCTATAGTGTTTCTCAAAGGTAAACCAGGTGTGTACCCTATTGATACACAATGGATAGAGGATAAAATGTACACAATTTGTATAAGGAGAACCATATGTGCACCTAAGTTCATACTTTCACAAGAAATAAGAACTCATACTTTTTAGGTTTTCTCAAATGATAGCAAGTGATTGAATGCACATACTATTTATAAACAAGGATTAAGAAATTAAAACTTAGCTATTGTGTGAAGAGAGATAGAAATAAGGAAGGAGAATAATGTGGAGAGTGTGCATTTGTTCATGCATACATAATGCATAGGGTGAAAACATAATGAATAATAAAATCACATAAAAATATAAACAAAAAAATATGTGTTCATTAAAATCCCATACATTGTACTTTATGCATGAAGTAATCCAATAAACAAGTTTGGAATTCATGAAGAGAATGGTTTGAATATATGTACAACATAATCTTTGAAACTATGATGTAATCCAGTTAAAAAAATATATGTTTCACCAAGAAGAATATGAGAAGAACCTATATAAATCAAGTGGTGACATTGAGTATTGAAGAAAGGGAATTTTACACTACTGCACAATTAAATATTATTATATATTGAAGAAAAGGATGTGAGGCAATTATATTCGGATGATTTTATCTAGGACAGAATAATTGTGATGATTATGTGTTGAGCTAATTTTCATTGATTTAATAATAAAAAATGGAGTTTTTGACTCTAGAATTATTGGAAGAAGGTGATTCAGTGCAACTAGTTTTTCACTGAAGAAGAAAGATAGATCAAGACATTGCTATACACTATTGCATATATTTGTGTGTCACAGATCAAAGGGAGAAGAGTAAGTGAATGAAAAAGTTGATATTAGTTTATTACCATTTGGGTTAGTGATAATTTATTTCATTAGTCAACAAAAAATTCATATTATTTTTATTGATAAAAGAGGAAGAAGATTGTGCAGCTTTTAGTTTCCTACTATAAAGAGGTAAGAAGATTTTCTTGAATGCTGCTATGAAAGTAAAAAAGTGAAGAAGAAGTTTGTAGAAGAATAAATCAAAACCATGACATAAAATAGGTATCAACAAGTAGAATAATTTTTTAGTGTTACAAAACTTTATCAACAAGGAGAAGACTATCTTCAGAGGTAGTATAAAGATCCATCCAAGAGTTGTAAAACAAGAACTGTCAATTGAATATAGTTTATTTCAAGTGAAAAGTTATTTCCTACTTGTTGTAACCAAATTTAAAGGATTACTTTCAAGTGGTTGTGTGGTCAAGATCATTTCTAGACTATTATAGGGAATATATACTCTTTTTTAGTAGTGGAATATATAAAAATATCATGTTCTATATTTAATTAATTTATATTATTGCATGAGATAGGAAAAATAGAATAAGATATTCAAGATCCTAATAGGTCTAATAAGTATAGAGATAAAAAGTTTTAATTTGATTAGAAAGTCCCTAAAACTGATTCAATACCCTCTTAGTGCTAGGCATATCCCAAACAGTTCCTTTCAAGTGGCATCAGAGCCAAGGTTCAACTCTATTAGATTCTCTACAGTTAATATATTATCTTTTGAATAATTTAGTTTCTTTCTTGAGTCAATAATTAAGTGATGTTTTGGTGAAGATTCATTTACCTCTAAGAATAAGTATATATCTACCAAGACAACAATGAATAAAATAATAAAAGAGATGAGATAGTTTATTATCTAAAAAATAGGAAGTATCCATTTCTCCATTACTTGATGACAATGAAGACATATCATGCTTGGAAAGTAATGAGATTGTAGCTCAAGTTTCCACCAAGAAGATGGTTAAAATTCCTACCTCTAGTGATCATGAGGTATATGTTAGTACATTTGAAAACTATCCTCTAGATGAATATTATAGAACAAGTGTTGATGATGATCAATCTAAAAATTATCATAAATTATCAATTGATATATTAAGAGTTATTCTGCATGGAATTTCTGATGAAATAGCCTCCCTTGTTTTTGTATTCTTTCAAAGTATGCATGAAGAGATCACCTAGATGGAAGAAGAAACTGATGTTTTGGAGAAGGGATTACAAGAAAAAAAAATTAGAATGCTTAATTTTCTCCATATTTGTTAGAACCTTTGAAGAAATAGAAGGGAACTTGAAATGAATTCCTCAAAATTGCTCAAAGAATTTGAAGAGAAAGATAGATTCAAGAAGAATCTGGGAGAAAATATCCATGAACTTGAAGATACATTGAAAAGTATAATTGATTTCAATGGTTTACAATTGGAATAAATATCCAAGAAGATCAAATAACTTGACTCTTTGTTACAAAAAAAGTTAATATACATAAATATGAATTAGAAAGAATAAAGAAGTCTTGTGAAGAGATGATGATTATGATTGAAGATCAGAAAATCATCATCATTATGAAATGTCTATAATTGGAATCTCATTTGGAAAATATTTAGAAGACACATATTGACACTTCATAATAGAAGTAGACAGTTTCTACTGGTACTCAATATTCATTGGATGATTTTTAGGTCGAAAGACCTCCAAAATGTGATAAGAATATCATGAATTCATTCAATGATCTATCAAAAGCATCTAAGAAGAATCAAGTACCATCCATACCATTTTGTACTAATGTTTCTAAATATTTTATCATGAACAATGCAGGTTGTAAAATAAAATTTGAACAAGTATGGATGAATAAAGGTGAGAAGAATCCTACAACCATGAATAGGGTGGATAAGAAAATGAACATAGAAGTCAGTTCCACATAGAGAGCACACCAAATCATAAAGAATACCCAACAATATTATACAGAAGATATTAGAAAATCAATATTTGTGGGTCAATATTGGTGCTACAATAGATTTGAGCACAATACATTAAATTATCAGTACAATCCTCAAAATATAAAAGCATAAAGGAATCCTATGTCAAGGGGAGAATGTTAAAGAAGAAAAATCAACAACCACAGGCCCAGAAGCATCTGTATAGTACATAAATATTTGGAATGCTTGATAACATCTGTGATTTATACAATAAAAATACTCACAAGGTTGATACATGCTCATATCAACATGTATCCAAAGTTGTTAAGAAAATATGATCAGAAAATATGGATAGGAATGAAGAAGCAACCTTGATAAGAAATCGGAAAAATATTATAAACAAAAATCATCCCAAGAAGGCATCAAAAAAGAATTATGAGAAGACATTGGATTATAAATCCAAGAAGTTGAAGAAAAATTCATTATCCAAAACTATTTATAAAAGGGATAGAACTCAAAATAACTCATGTATAAGATCCAAACTTACTACCATATTTCATAATGACATGTTAGTTATCTAGCTAGAATATTTGGAAAGAATGAGGAAACTTGAAAATTCACAAGATAAGGCTAGTGAAAAAGGAAAATAATGGATTCCGCATGATGAAGTCAAAGTGTATGAGAGTTTTCAAATGATAGGAAACTCTTGTGTTAAATAAGTTCTATGTTAGGGATGAAAGAAATATTGGCACATTGGAAAAGGTTGTTTAACCTTACTACCTTAACAAGAAGAATTCCTTAATATGAGTAATAATGTATCATCCATAAAGGCTATTAAGAAGAAAAATTCAATACAAAAAATCAGAAAATGATGTAAAGAGATCCATGATGCCTCAATATAAATTAGAATAGATGTTCATATATGAAATCATAAAGACTAGATCAAATAGAGAAAATTGGATTAGAAAAACATCTCAACCTTACTATTAATATTGATGAGGCAAGGAGGATCCACCTTATTCCCTTAATCTTTGGTAATTATATTTGTGCTTATAATGTAGTTAATTGAAGTCGAAGCAAGTTCTCACTGGGAGAACATAAGAATTGGTGAGTGTTGTCAATTATTGATAGAAAAGATGACGAATTCACCATCCTTAAATTATTCCTCAATTTATATTCAAATACTAATATGATAGAGGATCATATTTGATGGATATGAAGAATGAAAATGTTTTCTCATATTGACAGTCACAAGTGGAAGATCCATTCTGGTGTATTCTCCATACTGTAACTTCTTGAAATATATTCTTTTATGATATCAACCATTATAAACAAGATTATAAGTTTTTCCCTTGAGGGGAAGGTGAATAAAGAAGCTTTCAAAATCATTATTTCAATTGGTATTAAATCTTATTATTTTGGAAATTTCTTGAAGATCATTTCATTGGAAAAGGCATGTATCTCTTAATCTCTCATCCTTGGTTATCAAAAATAATAAATTTTTTACAAAGGATGAGAAATTGAATTAATCAATGGCATAAGAAATTTGGTAGTTCACCAAGGACACTTATCCTACCTAGTGCACTTGAATGTTTTTGATCAATTTTTTGAAGTGAGTACATGAGTTTGAGGTTTATTATTCTTAAAAATATTCATCTCACATTTATTATCTTCAGCCTGGAATGAAAATTAATTACCCTTAAAGACATGTATATGAATTCTCATTTCACATGGTATCATGATCAGTTGGTAATGTACAAATTTGTTATCTAAATCATATCCTATTGTTTTCTACACTGATCATAGATCAAGTAGATTTAGAGAGAAATGATGGATGAATCATTAATTAAGTATGCACTAATACCCTTTTCCCATGAATTTTTTATTTCTTGTCAATAAGGGGGGGGGGGAGTGAAATAAAAATTTGGAAAAGTAAAGGGGATATAGAAGATAATTATCCACATATTAACACATTCATTTTAAAAGATCTTTGAAGGTTTTTCCAACAAATATAAAGGGGGAGATTGAAGAGCCCACTTTGTGTATGGATTTTTTTTTCAAATGATTGTCTTTGGTTTTCAATGGTGATCAATGAGATAAGAAGATCTCATTGATTTCAACATGATTAAGTTTTTCCAAATTTAATAAATCTTGGATGAATTGATCAAGTATTGATATTTCAAGAAACAACTTTTGAAGACTTTGAGTTTCATGGTGATGTCTGGATAATTGTTATGGATTCATAGAATTGGATGTCACACTTGATTAATTATCCTTGTTGTTAAATTATGATGATTTTTGAATCGGTTCTAAGTTTAAATATATATGTAATAGGTGAAATATTTGTTTACAACAATGAAAAAACGAGTATAAGTATGATTAGAATATGAAAAGTTATTTGGAATTCATATTCCAAAAATAATAATAGAAAGTGTATTTGAAGAGGTTCATGCAATATTTCACTATTTCATGAGAACCATTCAAGATCTTGAAGAATGTTTGGATTTTGATTTGCATGAAGTGAAGGAGAACTATTCAATATAATTATCATTTCATGAATTATTATTTGAATATTTGGTGAAGAGAAGTTTGTGGTCTTAAATAATTATATACTAGAGTTCTCATTATATAGGTGGCCATGAATTTGAAATTGAATTCTATCAGATACTTTTTTTAATAAAGTTTAATATGGGGTTTATTTTAAAAAAAAAGTAAATACAACTTACTAATATGACAATCTAGACTCAACCAAGGGCTTATGTAGGGAACAAGGTCGACTGTGCCCAAGGGAGGCCAACCATGACAGCCCGCAGGCGGCTTGAAGGGATATGTGTAATTCCTAGGCATGCCCAAGGCATGCATGACAAGAAATAAACCACCACCCCACCGCATGTGTGTTTCTATGTGGGATGAAAACATGCAGTTTCTATTCCCACATCTTAAAAAATCAGTCATTACATAGACCATCCTATCTGATCAACCATTTGATCTCAGTAATCCAATCCTCCCACACTCATTTGTTCAAATAAATTGCACATATTTGTGAATTGTTCCAGTGTCTTACTCCTGCATTCCCTTGATGGCACTATTGTCTCACTAGAGAAGTTGGTCACAACACCCCCGGTAGAACCAGAGGCTTCTATAATGATTCTGAGGTCAAAGAAATGGGATGAACTCGATCAAAGGAATCATGATAATTCTTTAATGATTCATCTAAATAATATGAGAATCAATATTTGGATGAACTAAAGACACATTTGTGAGAGGCCGATCGAACATGTGATCACCATGGTTGATCTTTGGGTATTCGGGAAGATTATTTTCAAGCATTTATAATCTCATGCATGTGATTCACTCACTTTAAATGAGAAGCAAGTTGATCATGAATGTAAACATCATGAAATGTGGATTCATTTTAATCTGAGTTTGAATTATTCAAATACTGAGATCTTTGGAGATATTTACCTTAGTCTTCACATGACATATTTTTCATGGATTTAAGTAGGTGGATACATGGTGAAAAGGTAGTGGTTATGCCTATAAGTAATGAGGTATTGATCCATATGGAGGTGATGAAAATATAGTGAGAGATATTTTTTTCATAGAAAACATAGCTCACACAAACCCTACTAGTTCACAAAGGGAAGAATAGATATATAATTCTTCTTAGTTTCATGAAGAAGAGGAGTCCCATGAACCTTGTTGGTTTCGTGAAGAAAATCTTCACACATCCTGTGTGAAGGATTTGTGGACACGTGACGGGTGTGAAATCATCGTCATCATGCTTTGTGAAGACATCTGATATCGCAAGTCGATGCTTGAGTTTATTACTCCCACTATGCTTGATAAAGAACCAATTCTGTGAAGATATCTTCTTGCATAAAGAGGGTTATCTATGAACACTTGACACATGTTAACATCACATGTTCATAGTGATTTGTGAAGAACATTTTTTTGATCTAATGCTAGGGTATTATACCTTCACTATTTTCCGTGAAGGTAAACCGTGTGTGTACCCTATTGATACACAACGAGTAGAGAAAAGAAAATGCACACAATTTGTGTGAAGAGAACCATATGTGAACCTAAGTTCATACTTGTATTAGGAATAAGAACTCATATTTTTCGCATTTTTTCATATTACAGTAAGTGATTGGATGCACATATTGTTAATAGACAATGATTAATAAAACCAAACTTGGATATTGTGTGAAGAGAGAGATAAAGAAGGAAGGAGAATAAAGTGAAGAGTGTACATGTGTTCATGTATATGTAATGAATAGGGTGAAAATAGAATTAACAATAAAATCATATAAAATTATAAACAAAAAATATTTTTGTTCATTCTAAGAACATACATTATGATTTATACATGAAGTGAATTCTAATAAACAAGTTTGGAATTAAGTAAGAGAATGGTTTGAATATTTGTACAACATCATCCTTGAAAGTATGGTGTGATCCAATTAAACAAATATCTAATGCACCAAGAAGAATAGGAGAATAACCAATAAAAATCAAGTGGTCACATTGAGTATTAAAGAAAGAGAGTTTGACACTATTTCACAATTACATATTATTGTGTGTTGAAGAAAAGGATGTTAGAAAATCTATATTCAGATGATTTTATTCAGGCCAGAATAATTGTGATGATGTTGTGTTGAGCTAATTTTCATTGATTTAATATTTACAAATGGTGTTTGTGTTTTTAACATTATTGGAAGAAAGTGATTCAGCGAATCTATTTTTTCATTGAAGAAGAAAGAGATATCAAGACACTACTATACACTATTTCATATATTTGTGTGTCATAGATCAAAGGGAGAAGAGTAAGTGACTAGACAAGTTGATATCATTTTATTATAAATTGGTTCAGGGAGAATTAAGTTCATTAGTAAACAACACATTCATATTATTGTGATTGATAAAATAAGAAGAAGATTGTGAAAATTTTAGTTTGATACTGGGAAGAGGTAAGAAGAGTTGCTTGCATGCTACTGTGAAAGTGATAAAGTGAAGAAGAAGGTTGTGGGATAACAAATTATTACAATGACATTAAATAGGTCTCAACAGGTGGAAGGATTTCTTGGTGTTACAAAACTTTACCAACAAGGATAAGAATATCTTCAAAGGCAGTATAAAGATAAAACTAATAGATGTAAAATATGAACTATTATTTGACTATAGTTCATTTTAGGTGATAGAAAAAATATAATAAGAGAATCAATATCCTAATAGGTTTAAGAGGTATAGGGATATTTTTTTTAATTGGATTAAAAAGTCCCCAACACTGTTTCCCATGGAGAATCGGTTTCCTAATGATTGATTATAGGGGATTGAGTTGTGTGAAATCATTCATGTTGGGATTACTATTTTCTAATGGTTTATAATTGGTTTTCTCATGGAACTAGAAACACCCAATGGTTCTACATCCATGAGGGACCTGCTTTCTAAAGGTAGGTGCTCATTGGAAAGTTTAGCTAACGATGCTTAAGAAATAACATTGGTCGAGAGGATGGGAGTTTAGACTCATCACACCCTTTTGGGGGGTGGGATTGTTTTCTACTCTAGAAATATCTTTTATATTTATGATATGTTCTCAAATACTTCATTAATTCCCAAGTATGATGTGGGTCACCCTCAAATTAATAATCAATTATTAGCATGTATGGAAATTAGAATCATTTGTATGTTTCCAAGGTTCTTAAAAAATGGAGATATTTATATTTATATGAGGTTCTCTATAAATGGTATTCCCTTATGTACTATTCAGATACTATTCATATGGTATTATGATGATTCTGTTTTTAAAGCCACACCGTGGGCTGTTCTGGAGTGTATCATCATCCCGGGTGATGAGAGTTATTTTAATGCTAGGATTAGATCCATGAGATGGGATTACTATGTATCCTCATTGAAGGAATCAGAACCCATGTAGTTCTATGAAACTTAGTGGGAAATATTATACCTTTAAGGCCATATGATAAGGAACAAACCATGCATTTTAATGTTATGCCGTAGGGTGTCTAGGCAGAAGGTTCCTAGTCAATATTTTTGGTGTGATACTTATATCAAAGAAGCCCATGGAACCTGGAATGGATACAGATTACTATTTTGAATTTATACCCTAATGGGAATGTTTCCTAGAGAGAATAGGTTTGGTTTGATGTGATTTGGTTTGAACTTGATGGAGGCTTCCTATGTATCCCATTTGGATGGGAATCAAAGCTCACTTAGTTCAGTTGTAAAGACCCACACCTATGGAGGCCCTCTGAAAGTTTGTCTCATAGAGGAATGTGGATCTATGAGAGGGTTAAGTTTGGGATTACTACTGAGAAGGATTCCATGATGAATGAGTTTGGGTCCATGAGAAGTGGCTTGACTCATGGAGATTTAGAGGTTTGGTTTGGGGATTACTCTTGAGGAGGATGCCTAGGTGAATGTTGGTTATGATTGGGGATTACTCATGAGAATAATGACCATTTTGGTGAAAGGTTGGGTCTTATAACAAGTAGGAGTCCCATATTTGGTTAGGTCTTACACTTTTAATGATTCTTAGGGATGAGTATCATTGGGGATTACTCCTGAATAGGCTACCCATTGATGAGGTGTTGGGGATTATACCAAGTAGGAGGCCCGTATTCATTTGAGGATCATGTGGATGTCATGACCACCATCAACCTCTAAGACCACGTGATTCATTCTCAATGTAATAAATAAGAGGAAATGGAAGATCTAGGAAACCACACAATCTTCTTTTCCCTGAGGTTGGATACCTAGCCTTGAGGACCCACGCCTATGGAGGAACTCTGAAGGAATGTGAGAGGATGATTCAAAGGATAATCCCCTACCAAAACATGTATCCAATGATTTGAGTTCTGTTTTTGTGGATGGACTCTATATCTACATGAGTCAGGATGATTAATGCATGAATATGATGTACAATAAGAAGTAGAAGATCTGGAAAACCATGCACTCTTATTCTCCTCCTTTGGTGGAAGAGGTCGAGGGTACAAGTGAGAGAGAATAGGACTCTGGTTCCCATCCCCTTTCCGACCCAATTAACAAGGGGGTGAGGAGGAGAAGGAGTGGAACCTCATACAAGAAATACTAGGGGTTTAATACAAAGGATATTCCATAAAATTGGTCCTTTAGAAATGGAGGATGATCGTATTCCATGTTGAATGGAAAAGAATGCACGATCCTCACTCTCCCTACCTAGAACTGGAGTCTTCAAGTCTTAGAGAAGAAAAGGGTATGACATGGTCCTAGACCTTTTATCTGAGACTAGGAACTCCCTAACACTATCCCCAGATTCGGGGTCCTTGTGACTGAAGGAATGAAAATCCACATGAACCCTAAGGACCCTAACCATATGGTAGGACAAGCACAAGAAACATCTGACTGGAGGAATGAAAATATAAATAAGAGACACGCTAATGCAATTCTTCCCATGGGTTTTCAAGTCTGGAGGCTTTGGTGGAGGTTTCACTTGGTCCCTTTTGAACAAGAGATCCAAAGAAATAGTATCCCTAACATTAGTGGCTTTGAAGATGGCTCAAAGAGGGGATTGAATAGGTCTTATCTTATAGGGAATAGGTGCCTTGTGCAAGGTATGTGAGGAACTAGAGGAGCTTCACGCAGGGGGTATAGAACTAAATGAGCTAAAAATTCCTTGAGAAATAGAAAACCTAGGAATAAAACTTGGGTAAGGATTTAGACAAAGAACCATGGGTCTCCTTAGGTATCATTGGAGGGGTCTCAAGAAGGTCCCTGATTATAGAGAGGGGCCTCGCATAGGTGGTTATTCACTTAGGAGAGGAAGGTTCCTTATGAAGGTGTCTTGTATTTTAGACTCTAAAGGGACTTTAACCTAACTTGTACCCTTTAATTCTCTCATATGTCAAGTTTTAGAGAGCAACCTGAATTTTATTTAGAGACCTGGGTGAAGGGGTTATGTGGATAGAGTTTGGGGATTATTCTGATTTTTTAGTTGTGAAAATGAGGAGCCCTGGGGTCCTATTTATAGGAAAAAGGGGAACCTAATTAAAGTATGTTGTTAATCAAGGTCCTTAGCGCAGGTTCCTGATGTAGGTACCTAGTGTAGGGGTGTCCTTCACCTTTGGTGGCACATAGGGGGTCTGCATGGGAATTCTAATGCGTAGGTGTGTGTACATAGAATGAATTGGGAATGTCCTTTGATTATATTTAGGTTTCTTTAGAAATTTAACATGCTTAAGGAACTCTTCATGATCATTTCATCCCTCTTAAAAAAACACAGTGTCAACAAAATACCCCCCCCCTCATGATTTGATTTGGTTTAAAGATGAGGGTCTATTCTTGAGGCAGAATGGGGAAAAGATTATGAAGGGTTTTTTGATGAATCACATAGGTATTTAGAATAGGATGATGAAATTTTTTGGTTCACAGGTCCCTAGTACATACCAGGTGTGTATATCCTTAATGCAGGCCAATGAAATCTATTAATACTATTTTCCCCTTTGTCATTTTCCTCGAATTTCATGTGTGTTATTTTTTCTTTCACCGTATAGGTAATCTACTCAGCTTTTCCGTGATTATGTTTTCATGAAGTTATCAAAACAAATTTCAAAAGGTAAAAAAACCTGAGTGATTATGATTCATAGATTTTGATCCTATTGAGGATCCTTTGAGAAGGGCCTCGTCAGTAGACTTGTGCCTGGAACCTAATTGAATGGACTACTCTTGGGACCTAATTGAAGGGTCTACACGAGTTCCTTACTTTTCTAAAATTTAGGATCCTTCCAAGTCAAAATTTAAACTTTTATAAGTCAATATTTTATCATAATGGGAGAACTTGATGCCTTATTTTTTGGTTTTAAATGGATTCTTTAATGATCCCTACCGAACAAGATGCTTCACATTCTTCTAAGATGATCAAAGCTGTTGGGCCAAGTTACCACAACATGGTTGATCATGATATATCCGATCTGGAGTAGTGTTCAACACTATACCAACATAAGTACCCAGAAAGTGATTACCTTCCATTGTATGGTCATAGGTTTTTGAGGGGTTCTACTGACCCCGTGGTTTGAAGTTATTTCCTAAAGTCTTGGTTCGTGAATCACACAAACTTCCCTTCTACCAAGATATCCTCTAAGAATGTTTATATTAAGGAAGAGATGATTCTTATTGGCTATATCATACATCACAATATCTGCAATCCAAATATTAAATCAAATATCCAAGAATCAAGGCCTCATTGTTATGACTCAACCTTCTTCACTTCACAAATAGGCCAAAAGAAAGAAGGGAAGGAGTACTGGGACTTCCGCTCTGGAGGGTGAGTCAGTCCTAAGTGGATGTGGGTATACTGGGTGTGCCAAACTTACATAGAGTTAAAAAAGAGAGTTGTAAAAAATCTATATATACGAGGATGTTTGGGTAGGAAAAAATTATGTCTATAAGAACCCATACATCATCCCCAAACTAATGAGTAGATAGATTCTACAGAAAAATTCTTTTCACTTGATGCATGAAAAAGTTGGAATTATTCTATGGGAAGTCTATAGAATCTATAGAGTTCCCATCCTTGGGGAGATATATGAAGAATTCATCCCACTTAAGACAACATGGGATGATTCTTAAAGGACATTGTCATTGGATCATGAGCCTTTTAAGATGGTGAATAAATTGTAGGAAAAAGATCCTTGACCCAGGGCTAACATCCATCCAGAAATGTGGATTAAGGATTTATTAGAACCAATTAGAGAAGGTTCCACTTGAGGGAATCCTATTGTATGTCCCACCACAGAGAATCAGGGTGCTCCTAGAACATTTTGGCACATGCTGGAGAAGGGCCAATATACCCGTTGGGATTATAAGGTCAATCCTAAAGTTGACGTGAAGGCTTGCTTGGCTGGATTCCTCACTGTGTGGTTGAGCATTTATCTAATTCTAGTATATGAGTCCAATGGTTGTGTGAGGACATGGACTTTTGTTATATCATCCAAACTATCAGAGGGAAGGTACATAGGTTTATCTTCCTCTGTCCTAGATATATTTTACCATTTTTTCTATATAAATAAAATGGGATGGCCCTATTTAGGATTGTAGGGTAGTTTCAAGTGTTTTGGGGGTGTATCATAGAACAATTCAGTTCATATGTGATTCTAAGCCCGGTTAAAATCCCTAAAAACTAATTCTTCCCATACATTTAGGTCATCTCTGGAATCTGGCCTCTGAACTTGAAGTATGATGACATGCTAAAGATGCTGAATATATCAGGAGAATTTGAATTATTTTCTCATGGAAACCCACTAGCAGGGAAATTTACTGATGATGGAAAGGAAAATAATTACACGATGAGGTCATACATGATAAAATTTATAGATAGTGTACTGGTGGCCCTTATTGATAACAAGATCACCTATGAGGTTTATGTTCCATATCGATTTTACCACTAGTTTAAATTTCTTCAACATTCTAGCATCTGTCCCCCTACGCATGTTAGGCTAGAGAAGCATCTAATGGTATCCCAAAACCTTTGGATCCTGATGGACATGGAGGTATCCAATATTTCAACCACTCTTCCTTTTTCAGATGTGTTAATTAGGTTGGAGGATGGGTATTCCAAGGTGTGGATCTCTTCATATCCTCAGGGGGTATTGGTGAAGTATTTTTACCACGTCAAGGCCACGACAACTAATGGCCATGGTATTCATGGTAAAAAGGATCTATCTGAAGATGATTATGTTGAAACTCCAATGAATTTAAAGAAATCTAAATCAAAGACCACTAGGAAGGTTAGGGTTGAGAAGACCACACCTCCAACACCAAGGTAGTCCAATTGCCATCGCTGGGAGAAGACTCATTCTCCGTTCACCTGTTCTCCCATGAAAAAAAGAGGCCTGAAAAGGATTCCAAGTCAAAGGGTGTCAGATATTCTTCATAGCTAGCCACATTAGAGTCAAATTATGTGCGACCCTTAGCAATCCAAGTTTAGGAGAGCATAAATCTTGATGTCAAAGATGAATGGTAGTTTTCTAGGTCGAACTATGAATCCCAGAGTTGGTTGATATCTGAGAAACTTTTATCTTCACCCTGACATCAATTAGGATAAGGTGATTAGATATTTTTAGGATTTATAGGCTTTGATATACACAAATAATGATCAGAACCTGACCAAAAAGCGAGTTTATGACATGCTAGGATGAGGAGTGATTTAAGGGGTAACTATTCATCATGTAGAGGAATGAGACATCTTCATTAATCCTGCCAATGTATTTATCTTTTCTTACTTACATTTTTTTATTTTTTTATCCTCCCTAATTAATATCCATAGAACATTATTTTTTAGTTGGAAATATAGTAATAAAAAGAATAAATTGTTGAATCAGGATTAGTAACAGAGGTTATTAGGTTGTCAAAATATGATCCCACATGCACTCCCACTGATATAGCAGATGATACACTCGAATCCCTAGGTTAGAGGGACATGATAGAGAATATAGTTTTAGGAACCCCTCAACCATAATCTCAAGTCTCTACTTCCAAGAGGACCAATACAGGCTCTTTTACACCTCGATAGAGGAAGTAAAAGAGTGCATTGAAGTTGGTCTAATGAATGCATCATAGTAATCCTTTATACTATCATTTTATATCATGACTTTCTCAACATACTCTCTCTGACTATACTTATATTTTGAAAAATCTACATCACTTTATTCCCTTAAGGGGTGTATCACCGATCCTTAAAATATTTAAGAGGATGCCCCAAGGTAGACATGAATCCAGGCTGTTGAATCCATAATTATGATGGATGAATCATCCAGATATGTGTCCATGAATGACCCCATTCTAGTAGATAGGGGAGAGGGATATTTTAATGTTAGATGTACTTCCTTAGGTGTCATGTACTATTTTTGACTTTCCTCTCCACATGATATTTCAGGACCATTGCACGTACCATAGGACCCTACAACAGTCAATGTTGATCCCATTATCACCCTAGAATGGGGTGATAGGGATATAAGATGGTCTTCTAAATGTTTTGATACTATCCCTGACTCTATGGGGATGACGATGCAATTCTTACTAAGCAGTCAGTAGAGGGGGTTGTCGGCATAGCCAATTCGGGCCTTCAAAAACACATCTTGGATACCCTTATTAACAAGAATTCTATAATACTTGAGGCTATATATCATGAAATGAGGGGCCTAATTAATCTAGACATTGATATTCCAGTTTCCATCAAGGAGTTTGGGGATTTACATAAGGAATTGGATTGATGTGAGTTTTATCATTTTTGAATTTTTTTCCTAAACATAGACGACTATATTTCACCTGATGCTTCACCTCAAAGCTTTACTTTTGTAACTTTTTCTACCGAGACCATTTCCAAGGTAATTCATGAAAGAGGTATCCAAGTCCACCCCACTCCTGTTGGCAAAGGAATGATGATTGAGAATACCAAAGTGGGAAATATCCAAGATAATCTGATCCTATATGTTGAGAAAACTTTAGAGAATATTCCACAATAGGAGATTCTTACTTCAGGAAATGTTGTTGGGGGTGTTGGAGAGGTATCAATCATAATGGTTGATCTGATAATAAGTGAGTGTTACTAACTATTATGGTTACTTCACTTCCTTTATCATATGATAATCTATTGATTTTGATGAGAAGTTTCACCTATTATCTAGTGCCCTTGACTTTGGTGAATGTGCTGGAAAATGGGGGCTTCTATGCCAGTTCCACCAACATCAATGGGTAGAGATGAGGCTGTTTTAGAGGAAGAACAATGTAGCTAACTGAGTGAACTAATTATGGATTATGTATCTCCCTTTGAGAGTGGCTCTAAGTCTGATCTGGAGACATAGGAGGATTTTCAAACTACATACCTTTTAGTCTGGCAGAACATCTGGAAGATAATCGAGAAAATGCCTCTTGAAGAAATTCTATCTTGACTTCACTGAATCCCATTCAAGCTCACCATATTGGGATATGGTAGATTTAATTACCATGGTATACATGATTTAATGAAGATTATCATTTGGTAAAGGTAGGAGGATCAATTATCGTGATAAGCCATGGTGTAGCTGGTGGGCCAATTTGAGGAACTCAGAGCTACCATAATCCAACCTGAGGCCATCCACTCTAAGAAGGTATATAATTAAAAAGATCAGATCTAGGAGAAGTATCTCCATATAATGTGACTTGAATAAGAGTTAGATGTTTAAAGGGAATAAGTGGTCCAAATCTATCGATCCTTAGAGGGATATTTGGCACAAAGAAGAGATACAAACAATGTTGAGGAGGAGAGGCTTCATGAAGCCAAGTAGGTCGATTATGAACAAACGAATGAGATTCAGAAAAATGTGAAAATTTATTTAGGTCTAGTTCAACTTAAAAAAGATTTTGTTGAGGATAAACTATAAAATTTGGTAGAGAGGCCCCATTATATGGAAATTCCTATTCACTTTGAAATAGAAATGATATGAATTTTCTCTCCCAATCACTTGTTCTTGAATTTCTATCCATACTATAATCATAATACAATAATGAAAAATTACTCATTTGAATGAATTTAATTATGTTATAATGATGATGATAATGATGATAAAGAACTGTAATTTTTTTCTAAGACATGGGGCCTAGAGAGCGTAGTCCGACTGTTGCTAAAAATATATGAACAACCTCAAAAACTTTATGTATTTTGTGTCACCACCCTAATTTTTTCCTAAGTCTAATATAAGGATGACTTAGCATGTGATAATTTGATTTTTATTAGACCACCCTTTTTAGGTTTTCAATATAACAAGTTTTATGCCTATTTCTTTTCATTGCTATTTTTTTACTTAACTATATAGAGTGTAGGTTTAGTGAGCTGATACTCAAAATTTGTCCACAGTTCCCTTTATGGGTTTTCAATATGTTGAGTACTATGTCTCTTTTTATAGAAAATTTAAAGTTGTACACACTAGAATAACGAAACTGGTGTTTTAAGTAAAAAACTTTCTCTATAAGTTTTGGAATGATGGCCCAAATGAGGATTATTGGTCAATAATGTTCCTATATTCTTTAGATATTCAATGGGGAATCCTGAGCCATGATTTTGGGGTTCCCAAATCTAAAACATGATATTCAAAAATAAAGGAGGTATCTTCTAAGGATGATTTTATCACCGGTTGAAAAACTCATTTTTGGGATACTTTTTGTAGGGTCAGTTGGGGTGTATTACAAAATTTTCAATAGTGGAATCCTTTGGCTAGAAGGCCTTGAAATTTGTGAGAATATTATGTAAATACAACTGGGGAATGTTATAGAAATGTTAGACAAAGGAGTTCTTTAGAATTATGAAATTCGATCACTGATGAACAATGTTTAAGATTTAGATTTTTCAATACCATTTTGGGGGTTTTTTTCTAAAGGAAGGTGTTTGAGAATGAAGAGAATATCTTTATTGGTGTTGTTAGTAAATGAAAAACCGCCCCTACATGAACTTGGTTCATGCAAAGAAGGGTATATTTTGTTATATGGTCGATGTCAGGGGGGAGACCCCTTTCTGATAAGGATTACCACATTTTGCGTTTTAATATTGTCCGACCAGGACATTGACCATGTAGTTTAACGTATTACAGTGAGGACATTGACTATGTAGTTTAATATCATATGGAAAATACATTAGGGGGTTTTAATTTAAGGTCTTTATCCTTTTTTGAAAGTTTAATGATTCTCCCATTCTCTATAATTTTCCCAAGAGTGTGGTACTATATTAAGGTGTGAAGGGATAAAGTTATAAAATGTGATATGGGGATCCGTGGATATCAAAAGTGGTATGGGAAAAAGGTCTTATGATGATAGAGGAGGTATCTCATGAGGGAAAAGTTATTGATGATTAAAAACCTGTTTTGTGGGTTTTTTATGCAAATCCATATAGGGAGTGTTATAGAATAGTCAATAGTGACATCCTTTGGCTGATGAACCTGTTTTTTGGGATACTTCATACAGATCCAAATACAACATGTTACAACATAGTTAGGAAAATAATTTATTATTAATTCCAATATTCTATTGATAAAAGTCGATGGATTTTTATGGATATTCGGGTTCCCCAGGAACAAAGCTTGGTTTGTGGAAGGAAAGTACCCGAATGTGTGGGGGGAATTTTAAGAAAAAATGACCCTAGAATTAGAGGAGAAGGTCCCATACACCAGTCTAACCTAGGTTTGTTAAAAATATGGTGGTTGTAGTTTTAATTCATATTCCTAGGACCATAGAATAATTGAAATGGTAGGTAACATGTGGCCTATCAGACCAAGTTCATTTTGACATACTTTAGACATGAGGGAGGAAATTGTAAACCATGTTCTTGGAGGTTATCGAATCGGGATAAAGGATATAGGAAAAGTATGTGGGATATGATCAAAGACCAAATTCAAATCATGGGTTCCAACATAATGTTGTAAAAGCTGACATATACAAAAGATACTTCTCCCAAGGTTGAAGTTACCATTGATTGAAAAACCCATTTGTGGTCTATTTTATAAAAATACAACTGGGGTATATTATGAAATAGTCAATAGTTGAATCATTTGGATGAAAAACCATTTTTTGGTAAACTTAATGCAAATTCTCTGGGGGTATGTTATGACATAGTCAGGAAAAAGAGTCCTCATGTATCATAAATTATATCAGCAGGAGTTGGAGAAAGGTTATGAAGATTCAAAAGTGTCCAATATTAGGAGTATGATAAGTGGAATAGATATGTCTGAGCATAAAGGAAACATTTGTACTAATATTTTCTATGAAGTGTAGAGTCCCTTGTCTAGATCTGACTCATATATAGGAGGAATACATATCTATTTCCTTAGTAGACCACCTAAGGAGGGGACCCAAATTAAGAGCTCATGTGTATATCATTGTTTGTACATAGGATAGGGGTAATATTATTTTACCTTGTTGATGGTACTAGTAAATGAGGACTAAGAGTTCCTAAGTATCTCATTGGAATGATAATCAATACATATATATTTCTTAAGTTACCATGTAGTTTAAAGTCATGCAGTCAGGACATTTTATATACTATTTAACATCATGCGGTAAAGATGATGGTGTATCGATGTGAAGAGAAAGGGAATACTATGGATGGGACAAGTCATGGGACCTAGGTGTCACTATGTATCTTTTTATAATAAGAATAAATCCACACATAGTTCTAAAATAAATCCCCCCCCACACTGATTGAATTCATGTTGGGAGGAAATTGGTTTTTTTAATATGGGTTCATGTATAGAGTGAGAACCCATATTAGATCCCCTCATATAGATCTGAATCACACATGGGATAGAAAAGGCATTTACCATATTGTTCTATGGTTTGGACCATGATTTAATATCTGAATGTCAAAATGCATCTCATTGAAATAAGAATCAAGCCACATGTAGTTCTTAAGGAAAATCATGAAGTTTATTATCATGAAATGAGGATATGTGATGTTCCTTTTAAGGTATTATAGCCAAAACCATGGTAAACCCAATATGAATTGATATACCTTACTTACACAGGTAATCCTCTTACTAAAATTCCTAATATCACATGATCTATGATCAGTGTGAGAAACAAGGAGTAGAAAAGGATTCTTAAACAACACAAAGGAAACACAAGTGAACGATAGAGAAATTTAGATTCTATGGTGTCTAGTCCAGGATACATGATCCAGGTTTCGTTACATATATCATTATGATAAGAATTAAGAAATAAATAGTAATTTAAATCCCATGTAGTTTATTGTCATAGGATGAGGACAAAGGCGAACTGACATGAAATAACAAAAATGTTGTGGCTGGGCCCAGGGATGGAAATCTGGGCATCACTATGTATCTAATGGGAATGAGAATCAAGACACACATAGTTATTGAAGAACCATTCAATTTAATTTCATGTGGTAAGGACATACTTTCTGATGTGAAAAGGGGTATTGTGGATATACTAGAGAATAGGTATTGGGTGTTAATACATATCAATAATCAAGCCAAACATAATTATTTGAAGGTTCCTTGTGTAGGCTTGATCCGTACACATGGAGTGAGGGTATTTTTTTGATTTCAGCTAGAACTAATACCGAAGATCTGGGAATCACTATGTATCTTATTGGAATGAGAATCAAGCCACACATTGTTATTAAAAAATAATTCCTTATGAAGGTCTGACCCGTGCACAAAGAGAGAGAATTATTTATGTATTTTGTTGTAGCTAGGCCTGATATTATAGATCTGAGCATCACTAAATATATCATTGGAATGAGAATCAAGACACACATAGTTATTTAGAGATTATTACCCACAAAAATCAAGATTTCAATAAGGGAAAGGGTCTTTAGTATTTTACAAGATGATGGTTGGGCCCAAAATGTGAGGTTTAGACATTATTACTCATCCCATTATAATGGGAATTAAGACACGTGTCTTGGGATGGTTATTTGTGAAGATTTGATTCATACATAGAGAAAATAAGGGGGGTTTTCTTTCCCTTAATCATGGATGGACCCAAGATGGAAGGTTTGGGTGTCACTACATATCTCATTGGAATGAGAATCAAGCCACACATAGTTTTGAATAGAATCTTGTAGTTTACTATCATGTGATAAGGAAATGATATTGTAGGGACTTATGCCTATAATGGGGGCCCAATTCCCACCATGGGGTGGTGATGATGTAAGTTGGGCTTATGCATGGGAGATTCCCATCCTTTCTTCCTCATATCCGACCAAGATGGAATCTCAAACGGTTTATTGGTTAGAGGGGCATGGTTGGGACCTACACATGAGACGTAGGCCAATTTTTTTGAGGGACCATAGGGAGCGTCTCAACTCATGGTACTTTGGGGGTTTATTAATGTCAAATGAGAGGGACTTTAACCATGTAGTTTAATGTTATGTGGTGGGAAAGAATAGTGTCTTGTCGTTTTAGGTCATACGACTTGGACCATATGTTGTGTAGTTTATCCTCGCGTGACAATGATGATTATGGCATGTAGTTTAGCATCATGTAGCATAAACATGATGTCATGACTTTTAAGGTCATGCAACAAAGACCAAATACATAGTTTGATGTCTTGTAACTAAGACATGCTTCGTATGACTACACAAAATATTTATTTAAGAACTTTTAATTGGTTTGCATCATAATGATCTTTCCATCCATTGAGATCAAGGAACAAGCTCCATTATAATGGAACTTATGTATGGAGTTAGGTCCTTCCCACTTTGGTTTAATCTTTAGATGCTTCCTTCCTAGTATCATTGGAGTTATGAGGACCAATACCAGTTCTCCTTGGAGGAATTAATGGAGACAAAACTTCTTGTTAAAGGCTCACACTATCATATTTTGATAAACCTATAGGTGATGCAAGGTATGAAATATTTTTTCATCCACTCTCTCCAATTAATCCATAATTTCTGGGACTACTCATTTATATAAAATTGTCCACATATGGAAATAAAGAGAAATGGTAACTGAATATCAATGGGAATGACTAATTCTATTTAGTATATTGGTGAGTATGGGGTTTCCCATGTAGCAGTATAGGTTGTAGTTTGATAAGCCTATAAGTCAGGCAAGATCTTTCCAGGCCATGAATTTTTATCTTTATCCACCATCTTATAGAGTATGTTTGATAGGGTATTATTGAAGGCCTATATCTATCCATTATTTGATACATGATAGTAGGATAAATGGTTTGATTTGATATCATATTACTGATATAACTTTTCTACCTCAGCAGAATAGAAATTGGTGCCATTATCCATTAGTATTGTATGATGGACACAAAATCAAGTAATGATGTTGGATTTTATGAATCCAATGATGATTTTGGCTTTGACTTCTTGAGGGGTATTGAATCAACCATTTGGAAAATAAATCAATATCAGTTAAGATGTATTTAAACTACTTGGATGTAGCTAGAAGTTATGACTCTACAATATTCATTCCCCATAGGGAAAAGGACATGCGTATTTGGTTGTATGTAGAAACTCTAGGGGTTGATAGATGAATTTTGGAATGCACTTTGAATGAATGAAATTTATTGTCGAGTTCTATGTAATCATATTTCATTGAAGTCTGGAAGTATCCAAGCCTTCAAATTTTATCAGAAAGTCTATACCTCAATTGGGGGGAACCACAGACTCCCATGTGTACTTCTTCCATAATATATGCAGCCTCTTCTCCATCAATAAATCTAAGAAGTACTCCATCAAATCCTCATTTATAGAAGACTTTATGGTGATTTAGGCAATCATAAAGAGTGAAATTTACTACTCTCTACCGAATTTTATCATGCCCAGATCTGTCAAATGGAAGTACTTCATGTTGAAGGTATTTCATGATGGGAATAATCTATCCCGTGGTAGGACCATAAGACTCATGGATAGGGATAACTTCATCGATCTCTTATGTTACGACTTAAACAAAAGGAGATACCATTCAACGATGAGAAATACTGATGACTATTTCATCCAGGTTTGGATCTACTAGAACTATAGCTACATTCACTAATTCATCAGCTTGAGAATTCTGTGATCGCATAAAATGAATAAATGATGGTTCTGAGGGGAAATCTTCCATTCACCCTCATAAAAAATCAAGTAATGGGATTAACTCTTCTTTTATGAAAGAGTAATCCCCATCAATCTGTCTGATTACCAACTCTAAATAACCTCTAACCTCCTGGTGGTCCATTGGTATTTGGAATGCCTATTCCAGGCCCACAATAAGGGTCTGATATTCTGCCTCATTGTTGGTAAAACCTTCTGTTAGCAATAATTATTAAGGTATAGCTACCTTCACTAAATAAATGAGAAAAATCCCTAATCGAAATTTGTTGATCTTAGGGTCTTCCATTCTCTTACCTTTTGGGCTTCTATATGCGCTGTCAAAATACATTTCCCATGTTTGGGGGTTTCCTTGAATAGAGAATATCTCTTCATCCATTAGTTTAGTATTTAATGATTTTTCTTCTAAAAACATGTGTTCTTACATGAAATATACCAAGGATTGATCTTTAAATTCTTTCCGAGGCATGAATTGTAAGCCGAATTTCTATGTAATAACTACCCACCATACCATACATCCTGTCAACACAGTACAATTGAGGATATGTTTGAGTGGGTTATTTTGAGAAAAAAATTGGACCTCACGGTGATACATGTAGTGTCTCGATTTTTGGACTAAAAATTTTAATTCTAGGTAGCTCTTCTCGATATCTAAATAACTAATTTTAGCATCGATCATGGTTTGAATGATGTAATAGAGACTGTTTTCATTCCCAACATCATTCTTTTGTGTAAGGAAGGAACCTAGTGATCACTCCAGGGCTATCACATATAGGATGAGTGGATTTCCATCAATGGGTGGCATTTATACCATTGGAATCAAGAGTTACTTCTTGAAGGATTCAAATGACTCCTGGTAGCCACTCATCCATTGATATGTGACCCCTTATTCATTAGTTTGGTAAAGGGAAAATAATTTCTTGCAAGGTTAGATATGAAGCACCGGATATAGGCCATGTTTCCTTGAATTCCTCTCAACTATTTAAGGCTTTGAGGAGGTGAAATACTAAGGATGGCCTTTATTTTCTCAGGGATAAATTTGATGTCATAATTTCATAAAACGAAGTTGAGAAACTTCCCTAAGGTTACCTCAAAATCACATTTTAATGGGTTTCTCTTCAGGATATGCTATTGTATCTTGTTGAAGATAGTTTACAGGTCGAAAAATTGTTCAGAACTTTGTCGAGATTTAACCACCAGATCATCAAAATTACATTTTATAAACTTCCCCTGAAGGGTTTAAATATGTGATTTATGACATCTTGGTATTCAACACCGATGTTCTTCAAGACAAAGGGAATTACTCGATAGGAAAATACTTCCTTGGGATATCTGAAGGATATGGATTCTTTATCTTATGGGAACATTAGGATTTGGATATACCCTAAATAGTAATTCATGAAGGAGAAGGATTGATAACAAACTGTTACATTAATTAGGAGTTTTATTATTGGAACTATGAATTCATCCTTTAGACAGTACTGGTTGAGATCTCTAAAGTCAATGTAGACTCTAATTTTCCCATTTTTCTTCTTCACATGGAAAATGTTGTATATTCAATTTGGATATTATACCTCTTGGATAAATTCAACCTTGACGAGTTTCTCCACTTTAGACACATTTTTGGAGGCACAATTTAGGTGTGTCCTTCTGGATATTTTCTTGTATCCCCAATGTTCTTCTGGTAAACCTTAATGATGGGTGGCCACCTCAGGGTCGAGGCCTAGAATCTATATGTAATTCTAGGAGAACATGACCTAGTGTTTCTTCAGGAAGGAAGTATAAACCTCCCTTTCTTTAGAATTCATGGATGCACTAATAAAATTAGGTCATGGGTATTCTTCTATACCAAGATTTATCTCCTTAATCTTGTCAATAACAGTGGAGAAACCTTACTCAAATGCTAGAGGGGCATCCCTGAGGTCTTCATATTCTTCTTGTTCCTCATGATTTACCCCTTTTGTCTCTACCTAGGAGGTAGGTGATGAAAAGAGTTCTTCATAGGGAGTAGGGGATTTGATATTTATACATCTATAAGATGAAGAAATCATTTCTAGATCAATTGATGGAGGGAAGCCTTTTTATAGATCTGAAGGGGAAACGAGGGACTGAGAATGAGCCTCTTCATTTTCTACCGTTGGCATGAAAGCTTCTTCTAAACTAGCTATCTAAACCGGTCTTTGTTAAAGATCAGGGAATGGGATAGATATATTTTCATCTAGGATTTCATTATTTCTTGGAGAGATTACATATTATCCAATGTTATTTGGCTCAGTTTTCACAATATAAATTATTAAAGTTTCTGAATGTGCGATCGAATTTGTACCAACCTCTTCGATTTGGTTGATGGGGAGTACATACTCTATATTTAACTATTTAAAAGGGTTATCTGGGATCATCTCCAGACCATTTGAGGCATTTATTTGAGTGACATTGTCAACCATAGACCATTTCCCTTTATTATGGAAGAATCATGCATCAATGTACTGTGATTCATAGGATTTGAATGGGAGTTTTTCTCCATGAAATTTCCCAATTTTCCCATTAATACAATATTTTATGAATTTTTAGTATGATGGGGGAATGGCGACATGCTGATGTAGCCATGGTCTTCCCAGTAGGACATTGATGGATGTATCCTATCGAACAACTATAAATTATGAGTCTCATATAAGATCTTGAAACTGAGTCCTTAGCTTGATTTCACCAAGAGTATTTTTCTCATTTTTTCCATAACCCTATTACATTATAGTGGATGGGGACAAGTGAGATTTTTTGAAAGACAGTTGGGGAAGGATTCTGATTATGACAAGGTTGACCCTTGATCCATTATCGATGAAGGATCATTGTATATCAATGTCATTTATCCTGACAGATATATGAAAGGTCCTATCATATCCCTGTATGAAAATATCATTATCTTATTCTATGAAAGAGATGATTGTGTGTCATTATACATGATCATTTTATGCATGGCACCCCTCAGCAGTAGTAACCACAACTTCAAACTCCTGGGGTCTTGATAAGGCCTCTATGAGTGCTTCCCAGAGGTCCTTTGATAAACTCAAAGCATCCAGGATTGAAAAAGTGTCTAGAACTTAGGAAAGATGATTCAAAAAATCATACTTATGGTTCAGAGGTCTTCACTTTTCCACTTGGGGATGATCTTTTTCAATTACTTTAGGATCTGGAGTACTTGATGTGGATGGACCATCCCTTAGAATAGAAGTTGAAGGTGCTTTCACTCTTGGTGGTTTAGGTCGACTAGGTTTGCCTAAACTCCATGATTGATTTGGTGATGACATATCCTATAATCAATATTCCAAGATAATTATGTTAGGGAAGGCCCTGTAAAGTGTTTGGGAACATCCTTTCTCATTTTGGGATCACTAGAGATCTCTCCCACAAGTTTCAACCACATAAATAATTCAAGCAGGGGCGTGGTTAAAGTAGTGACTCATGGAACCACCAAATCTTCCCCAGTATCCTAAACTTTTAAGGCATCTTCCCAAAGTTCCTCAATAAATTTTATGGAATTAAGGTTCATAATAATACTCACTATTTGAGAAGGGATCCATTAAGTGAATAAAATTAATGGAACAAATGATAAACTCCTCATCTGATGGAGATTCTGTTTGGTGGGTGGACCCTTGTTGTGACATTTGGTGGGGGTGGTTCCCATACCTTTGAGACCATCGACATGAAGTACGCTAAGGTAAAAGATAACTTTTTTCCTTGACCTGAGATCATATTCTTATGTTTTCTTCTTTCCCTTATGGACATGTCACTTTTTGGGGGACTGTACTTCAGAGGATTGTGCTGTCGATGAAGTTGGATGTGTTGTAGTGGAATTGGTTAAAGGCACAATCAACTGCTAAAATTATTCTCAAAGGATAGAATGAGTTAGTTTGATCATTTTTAACCATCCAGTCACTAAAATTCAACATAACCCTACTGTTAACCTCTTTCCATTCATTCTCTTCCTTTGGCTCAGTGGCAGAGACACATTCCACTTGGGAAGGTGAATTTTCAGCTTCACTTTCTCAGAGTCCACCATCTTTTGCAGGATGTCTTTAAGAAAGAAAAACTCTTGGATGTTGTGACCCAGTGCTAGATGAAAGGGGCAATAATTTGGGACATCTTTTTCACCCTCTTTTCTGGGATTCTTGGGTTTTGGTAACTTTATCATGTTTTTTTCTAATACCGATATGAAGTAACTGGGGGATTGGTAATTTTGAAAATAATAGACCTTGTTTTTCATCTGCTCAAATTGTTCTCTCCTATGATCTCTTTGATCATCCTGACGATGTGGGATTTGTTATTGACACTTAGGTGGTGTAGTCGCATAATATGATGCATTCATTGAAGTATGATTGGGTACATGGGCCTACTTAAGTGTAACAGTGTAAGCCTCTAATTTTACTTTTATCATTCTATGATTTGATGAGATTACTCAATACTTTTCCTTATTGTAAGAACATGGTTCTTATTATTGAGGTACAGGTTTCTTATTTTCCTTTTTCCTTAAGTTTTTTTGTGAAAACAAGGGAGATGTGGAAAAATCCCAAATTTATGGGTACACATCATGTAATTTTGTACACACGCTGTGTACTTCAGCTGTGGGAGATGAGAAGGTAGGGCGCGTAGGTTTGTCAGTAAAAAAAACTACACGTCGTGTACTTCCATATAAATGCTGTGTACTTTGGTCATGTGGGAAGAAAAAATAGGGCGTGTAGACTTGTCAGAGATTCAGGATATAATAATTATCTACACGCCGTGTACTTAGTATTACATGCCATGTAATCAGTCAGTAGATGAACATGGTGGCGGTGAAAATTAGCTACTAGAGGAACATTTAAATATGAAATTACACACTGTGTACTTTCAAAGTACATACTGTGTAGTCATAAATTTTTTCTTAAAATATACAGTAGCCTCCTCATTCAGCAGAGGAGGCAAAACGATCATTTGGAGCTCTGGAGAGAAGGCTAGAGTTTGGAGGAGCTCCCGACCTCACACCGGGAATTGGATTCTTCCGCC
Source organism: Viscum album (assembly GCA_963277665.1). Classification (NCBI taxonomy): domain Eukaryota; kingdom Viridiplantae; phylum Streptophyta; class Magnoliopsida; order Santalales; family Viscaceae; genus Viscum; species Viscum album. Next base: position 1,083,071,170 of record OY728132.1, read on the forward strand.
ATCGATCACGTTGGAACCGCGCGAGTGAGTTCTTCCCTCTCTGTGAGTCTTTACTTCTAGTTATTACTATAAGGGAAGTTATTTGAGTTTTAATGGGTGAAAGTTTATCACAGATCTACGTTGTTCACGGATGATTCAGGAGGTGCCATTCACGTATATCGATCAGTGGAGATCGAGGTAGGTGGTCTGGTGTTTAATTCCAACCGTTGAGTGTTTTTTGTGTACCGTTGTGCTACGTTCCCATGTTTGGAGTGTCGTATGGTTGTGGGCTTGACTATTTAGATATCTAGAACTGTATAGATAATCTAATGATAAATATAAAATGTTGTTTGGGATCATTTCCTTGATTCAGGGCCACCCCGTTGGGTGTGTTCCCATTGTTTAGCCATTTGGCCAGGATACCTATCGGTATAATGTGATTTATCATGCTTTGAGTTTCCTTGAGAGAAAATGTATATAATTGCTTGCTTATGTGTTGGGCTCAGCCCGGTTTCTTGTTTAGCCCGAGGGAAGTGTTTTTCATGCCTGAGGGTAAGTGTTTCATTTAGCCTGTGGGAAACTTTTCTCATGCTTGTGGGTAGTATTTTCTGTTCTTGTGGGAGACACCTCATACGCTTGCGAGCAATATTCATTATGCATGTGGGCAGTCACTTGTGAGTTTTGATTCTGATTACCTGAGGGTAATAATTTTCATGTCTGAGAACAACATTTACTTTGTATATTCATTGTGGTGATTTATTATGTTTACCTACCAAGCTAAAGCACAAGCTTGGGATTGATAAATAATTAATAAAATGGAAATGTAACTGGTAGATATAGTTACTTTTGAGTACTGCACTAGTTTACTGCATTTTATTACTACACACTGCTGTTGCACATTTTCACTGGCAGTTGGGCACGAGCCTTTGGTGGTTTCCTACTGGGATTTATTTCTCACACCCTATTTGGGTCATGTCATGGGCCCTAACAGATTATATTGATGTAGGTGTTGATAAGGGAAAGAGTCCATATACAGGTACTTGATTGTTGTAGAGGAGTGGGAGATCATGGGACTGAGCTTAGGCTTGCGATGCTGCTGAGTTCCTACTGCACTATTTTAGTTTTCTTGATGTACTTAGTACTTTGTACTGTATTGTATTTGATTGCAGTGTATCCTGTTTTAACTGATTTCTTAGAAATAGGACATATTGCATCATCATGTATGTTTCACTATTGGATATCTCTTTATTCAGTACTGTTGTCATTTCAGTTGGGTATTGTTTTTTGCTTTTTCTTTTGTATGTTTATATCTATTTCCGCTGCGCTACACTTTGACAAATGAGGGCATAGTTTCCCCACTATCAGACCTAGGACCTTGATTCTAGTTGGCAGCCTCTGGAGTTTGGGGAAATGTGCTTGAGGTCATATGACCAACCAGGTTCGGGGCACCCGTTGTGTGGATTCCGGAACTGGGACGTTACAAAGTGGTATCAGAGGGGAGATTTCTTTTATTTGACTTACAGTTTGAAGCCTATAGTCAGGGATAGGAAGTAATTGGTTATTGGTAATAATCTATGCCCGAGAGTAGCTAACCCGTGTATAGGGAAAATCCAATCTACCTCATTAAATTGCAATTTTTCTGGTCTTTCAATTTTACTGTTGACCTGATTTCCACCGTTGGGTGATGCACTTGTGGTGTGTTGTTTATATTTTTATACTGGGTTCTAATTAGTTTCAACCCAATGAGATGAGGTTATTCCATCTCATGCATCATTTAGAAACATATCAGAATCACATTCCATGCATAGTTTACATGCCATGTAGGTGCATTAGAAATTGCATGTTGTTGTGATAGATGTTGTGCTATGAAATGCATGCTGTTTTGATAGGTACGTTGTTAGAAATACCTTCTATTTGATAGGGTATTGGTACATGTTACAGTTGAGTTTTTGGATGCTAAAATTTAGTTATTGAGAAGTATGGGATCTCTTGGACAGGAATTTAGCGGATCATGATCTATCCTTTCGTTGTGTTTTGTAATATAAAGTGAAATGTCGGGTGCTAAACTTTGATTCACGGGGATTATAGGACCCCAAAGATCGGAATTTGTCATACTGACACTTGAAATTAAAGAAAAAGGGGCTCCAGAGTAGTTTCTGAGGTTTACTGTCTAGAAACCCAGACAACATGACATGTGGTTCTATGAACACATGCCCTGTAATCTTCTGTTCGGGAATAAATGAAAATTTTTTAAGTACATGCCGTGTACTATAAGTACATGCCCTATAGTCTTTAACTGTGTCATAGGCCGTGTGGACAGAGACACGAGATAAGGAATATCTTGTGGAAACATGTCGTGTCTACCTTGGACATGCCATGTCGTCTGAACCTGGTATCCGACCGTGTCACTAGCAACACGGGTCAGTGTTATCCTTTCTAGTACACGTCGTGTCCATTTGGAACACACCGTATAGTGTTAGCCTTGTAGTCAGCCGTGTAGCTAAAAACACGGGCCGGTTGGGGATTCTTAGTACACGCTGTGTCCGTCTGGAACACGTTGTGTAGTGTAACGTGGGAACATAGACCATGTCACTAACAAACACGAGTCGGTGAAGCTTGACTAGTACATTCCGTGTACCTGTGGGACACGCCATGTAGTTTTGACCAGGGAGAGACCATGTAGATTTGGCCATGTGGCCGGGGGAATCAAAGCAGTGTACACGTCGTGTGCGGGTGTAACACGCTGTGTATTTAGGGTTGAGACACACCCAGACTGGCATCAAAACACGACCATGAAAGGGCTTAAGGGTACACGCCATGTGGACTTTATGCACGTCGTTTAGTCTCTTTTTTCGAGTTCTTGTTTTTTCTTTCCCTTTTTGCGTGGGCACTTTTAAACGGACAAAAAAACCTCGAAAATAAATTAAGGTAAGGCGTGTGTTTGACCTTGTAGAGTCATGACACTGAGATGACCCCAAGTTGTATGCCAAGAGAGCAACAATTATTATACTCCAGAGATGGTAGGCCATGGGCTACTGATGGATCATCTAGCAGAGCCAGATGCGGCACCATCCGTTATACCAGACGTAGGTGCGGATGCACAGTTCTATAAAGGCTTCATGCAGTTCATGCAGACCATCCAGGGAGCACTGCAGGTTGCCACATCTATGGAAGAGCTGACACGTATATTCCAGTAGCAGCATCCACCTACATTTTTAGGGGATGGTGGACTAGAGGCTGCAGAGTCTTGGCTGGGTTGTATGCAAACTATTTTCGAGCATCTAGAGACACCTCTAGGGTGGAGGGTCAAGCTCGCTACATACATGCTGCATGATTCCTCCAAGAGATGGTGGGTTGTTACCACCCAGACCGAGCATCACTGAGAAATGGAGTGGGAAGATTTTCAGGAAGTCTTCTATGAATTTTTCTTTCCAGAGACGCTGAGGGAAGATTGAGCTCGAGAGTTCATGAATCTGCAGTAGGGCGCTATGTCAGTGATGGACTATTCTGCCCACTTCACCAAGCTACAACGTTTTGCACCTGTTCTGGTGGGTGATGAGATGCTGAGGGCTAGATGATTTGATGATGGTATTTGATATGAAATCTGAGTGCTGTTGAATGTTTTCAGGTTGCCTACAGTGCACACTATTGTGAACCAGACACTGATTATAGAGAAGAACGTACGGGAAGCTAGTGGTGCAGGCCAGGGCAGTTCGACACCAGTTTCTGGTACTATTTCTACCAGTAAGAGGAAGAGACAGATGGATTCCTCTCACAATGGCAGTACTAGAAAGAATATTTCTTCAAGTGGCCAGGTCATGTGCTACCAGTTAGACCTCAGTGTCCACGTGACCCAGTGGAGTGCCGAGCTTGTGGTAGGATGGGTCATCTCCAACATTTTTGCAGGGCTTTTTCACCAGTGGCTGGTGAGAGGGGTTATGTGTAGACTCCGTGTGCGGGAGTAGGTCCAATAGCTTCTTAATAGTCAGGGAATTGGGATATGCCTGGATGTTCAGGACAAGGTGGTGGTCATGGCCATGGTAGCCAGACACCAAGATCTCAGAGACAGTGGGGCGGGTTAGATCAGGGTATCTAGGCTGTGTCATAGGGCCACGAAACTGGGCAGGCATATGCAGTGCAACAACCCAAAACAGGAGTAGGATCTCAGACCTTCTACTATCAGAGGTACTATTCTAGTTGCTTCTATTTTGTCTTCATTAATTTTCAATACTGGTGCTACGCATAACTTTATATCTATTCCCGTTGTGGAGAGCCTTGGTCTCTATGTTTCTTTTTCTTTGGATATCATGACGTTAGACACTTCGTTGGGAATGAAAACAGAAGGTGTGTGTCAGTGCAGAGAGTACCCCCTAGAGGTTGGTGGGTGTTACTTTCTACGGGACCTCTACGTCTTAGAGACGATGAGATATGATGTCATTCTTAGGATGGAATGATTGGTACCCTTTTGAGCCTTTGTGGATTTCTATCATCGCAGGGTGAGTTTCACGTCACCAGAGGGCACAAAGTTTCTATAAAAAGGGGAATGGGATGTCCTGGAGAGCCGATATGGACCCAAGAATCATGGGTGAGGTGGAGTGATAGCCCAGATTGCGAGTTTATATCTGGATGACTAGGGAACTTGTTAGATGGATTTCCCTCCAGTAGTTTATCATTTTTGGGATGTCTTCTTAGACAACTTTTCAGGTCTACCTCCTGAATGAGAGGTGGATTTCTCTATTGAGATTATGCTAGGAGCAGAACCGATGTCCATTCCTCCTTATAGTATGGCTACACCAGAGTTTCAAGAGATCAAGAGGCATTTGGAGGAGTTGCAAGAAATTTTTTTCATCCGACCTAGTAATTCTCCTTGGGGTTCGGCTGTCCTGTTTTCTAAGAAGACGGACTGTACCCTTAGACTTTTTGTGGATTATCAGAAGCTGAACCAGTTGACAGTCAAGAACTTGTATCCCTTTCAAAGGATTTATGATCTTTTTGATCAACTTTGAGGAGCACGAGTGTTCTCAAAGATTGACTTGAGATACGGATATCATCAGTTGCATGTTAGACCATCGGACATACCGCTTACAGCTTTTCAGAGCACATATGGTCTGTACGAGTACTTGGTCATGCCGTTTGGACTCACAAATTTAGCAACAGTTTTCCTGGCTCCGATGAATCGTGTGTTCCACCCATATCTAGATTCTTTTGTGGTAGTCTTCATGGATGATATCGTGGTGTACTCTCACACTCGACACGAACATGCCACACATCTTGAGATCATATTGAGTACACTGAGAGAGCATCAACTATATGCTAAGATCTCAAAGTTCCACTTTTGGATGGACCATATACACTTCCTGGGTCATATTATCTCAGAGGCAGGAGTTGTAGTGGACCCAGAGAAGGTGAGAGCAGTAGTTTCCTGGGAGCAGCCTAAGAACATGTTTGAAATATGGATTTTCTTGGGGATAGATGGTTACTACATGCACTTTATACAGGACCTCTCCCACTTAGTAGCCCCATTGACAGGTTTTAATAAGAAGGGTGTGAAGTTCATTTGGTCAGAATCTTGCGAGACAGCCTTTCAGGAGTTGAAGGGAAGGTTGACATCAGCACCAGTCTTGATAATTTCAGAGCAATGGAAGAGCTATAAAGTTTACTATGATCCATCAGGTATTGGGATGAGAGTAGTGTTGATGTAGGGAGATCAAGTAGTTGCGTACGGGTCTCGAAAGGTGAGTACACATGAAAGGAATTACACGACACATGATCTTGATTTGGTCGCAGTTATTCATGCATTACGCTGTTGGAGATATTATCTATTGGGAGAGCATTTTGTGGTGTTTACGGACCACAAAAGTCTGAAATATATCTTTACCCCTTGTGACCTGAACTTGAGACAATGAAGGTGGGTTGAATACCTTTAGTCCTTCGACTTTGAGCTTGCCTATACACCTGGTAAGGGTAACACAATAGTTGATGCACTAAGTAGGAGGACTCAGATACAGGCAGTGCAAGTGGCCAGTGGTGAGTGGAAGCTCATAGATTTGTTCTCTAAGATGTATTTGGAGGTGCACGATAGTTAGGGTTGATCCTATCTTTCTTTCTTAGCTATGACTTCTACCCTTTTTAATAGTGTGAGGATGAGATAACTATCATATTCAGAAGGCCTAGTCCTACGGGATTTGGTGGCAAGTGAGGACCCTCCTCCTAGTTAGACGATAAGCGATGACGAGGTACTGCGTATCCATGGATGAGTGTAGGTTAGAGGGGATATACGCGAGTAGTTAATGTGGGAATTTCATGCTTCAGCTTGGGAAGTGCATCCTGGGGTTACCAAAATGTACCGTGACTTGAGACTTCAGTATTGGTGGCTGGGTATGAAACGAGAGGTAACTGGTTTTGTTACAAGATGTTCCACCTGTCAGTAGGTGAAGGAGGAGCATCAGAGGCTAGCTGAAATGTTACAACAATTACCCATTCTCGAGTGGAAATGGGATGATGTCGCGATGGGCTTGGTGACCAAGTTTCTGAGGTCATCTCGAGGTAGTGATTCCGTTTGGGTTGTTGTGGACAGAATTACGAAGGTAGATCACTTTTTTCCAATCAAGGAGACCTTCAGTGTTGATGAGATTAGAAAGTTGTATATCTAAGAGGTGGTACATCTTCATGGGGTCCCACGATATATCGTTTCAGATAGAGATGCCCGCTTTACATCCTATTTCTGGTAGGGTTTTCAAAGGTCACTAGGTACACAGGTTCTTTTGAGTATAGTTTACCACCCTAAGACTGATGTCCAGTTAGAGTGTACGATATAGGTACTTGAGGACATGTTGCGTGCATGCGTCATGGACTTTGGGGGCTCTTGGGAGAAGCACATACCCATAGTCGAGTTTTCCTAAAATAATAGTTTTCAAGAAACTATTGAGATTACACCTTACGAGGCTTTATATGGTAGGCGATTCCAATCACCCTTATGCTTGATGGAGGAAGGTGAGGTAGCTTTACTGGGACCACGTCTCGTACAAGAGACTTTAGAGCAGGTTCAGTTGATTCAGAAGCGGATGGCTACTGCACAGTTTTGTCAGAAATCTTATGGTGATTGCCGTAGATGACCCTTGGAGTTCATGGTCGGGGATTGGGTTTTCTTGCGTGTTTCACCGAGGTTGGGACACAGGAGGATCAGGAGATAGGGTAAAATTTCACCGAGGTATGTGGGGCCATTTGAGATTCTAGAGAGGGTCGGGCCAGTTGCCTATCAGTTGCAGTTACCACAGAGGTACCGGGCCATGCACGATGTCTTCCATGTATCTTAGCTACGTCATTATCACTCAAACATGTCTCACGTATTTCAACCTGATGAGGTTGAACTTCAGGTCGATGCATCCTTTGAGGAGCATCTGATTCGTATTGTTGATAGGAGAACGAAGGTTCTCTGAGGCCGATCAGTTCCTCTCGTACGGGTGCTATGGAATGATGGCCGAGTGCAGGATGAAACTTGGGAGTAGGAGACCGACGTACGTGCTCATTGTCCATATTTGTTCTCATCTTTATCTTCACCACCCTTGGAAGGGAAATTCAGGGACAAATTGCTTTAAGGGGGGAAGTTTGTAAGAACCTGGTTATTATTCTTGAGGTATGAGTTTCTTTTTTTCCTTTTTCCTTAAGTGTTTTTGAGAGAACAAGGGAGATATGGAAAAAATTCCAAATTTATGGGTACACATCGTGTACTTATTTACACACGCCATGTACTTCAGCTGTGGGAGATGAGAAGGTAGGGCGCATAGGTTTGTCAGTAAAAAAAACTACACTCCATGTACTTCCATATACACACCGTGTACTTTGGTCGTGTGGGAAAAAACATAGGGCGTGTAGACTTGTTAGTGATTTAGTATGTAATAACTATCTACACACCATGTACTTAGTATTACATGTCGTGTAATCAGTCGGTAGATGAATAGGGTGGTGGTGAAAAGTAACCACCAGAGGAACAGTTAAAAAATAAAGTACATGCCGTGTACTTTAAAAGTACACGACGTGTAGTCATGAAATTTCTCTTAAAATAGACAGTAACCTCTTCATTCAGCAGAGGAGGCAAAACACTCATTTGGAGCTCGGGAGAGAAGTCCGGAGCTTGGAGGAGCTCCTGACCGCACACCGGGAATCATATTCTTCCGCCGTCGATCACATTGGAACCACGCGGGTGAGTTCTTCCCTCTCCATGAGTCTTTCCTACCAATTATTTCTCTAAGGGAAGTTATTTGAGTTTGAATGGGTGACCATTTACCCCATATCTACATCTTTCATGGACAATTCGGGAGGCATCGTTCACGTATATCGATCAATGGAGATCGAGGTAGGTGGTCTGGTGTTTAATTCCAACTACTGAGTGTTTTTTGTGTACCTTTGTGCTACACGCCCATGTTTAGGGTATCATGTGGCAGTGGCCTTGAATGTTTAGATATCTAGAACTACATAGATAATATAATTATAAATATAAAATGTTGTTTGGGATCGTTTCCTTGATCCAGAGCCATCGCTTTGGGTGCATTCCCCTTATTTAGTTGTTTGGATAGGATACCCGTGGGTATGCCGTGATTTAGTATGATTTGAGTTTACTTGATAGAAAATGTATATAATTTCTTGTTATGTGTTGGGCTCAGCCTGGTTGCTTGTTTATCCTGAGGGCAGTGTTTTTCATGCATTAGGGCAAGTGTTTCGTTTAGCCTGTGGGAAACGTTTCTCATGCTTGTGGGCAGTAGTTTCTGTGCTTGTGGGTGACACCTCATACGCCTGCGGAAAATATTTATTATGCTTGTGGGCAGTCACCTGTGGGTTTTGATTCTGATTACCTGAGGGTAAGTATTTTCATGTCTGCGGACAACGTTTACTTTGTATATTCACTATGGTGATTTATTATTTTGTACCTTCCAATATAAAGCACAAGCTTGGGATTGATAAATAATTAATAAAATGGCAATGTAACTGGTAGAGATAGTTACTTTTGAGTACTGCCTAGTTTACTAAATTTTATTACTGCACACTGTTGTTGCACATTTTCACTGACAGTTGGGCATGGGCCTTTGGTGGTTGCCTACTAGGATTTATTTCTGACACCCTATTTGGGTCATGTATTGGGCCCAAACAGATTATATTGCTGCAGGTGTTGATAAGGGAAAGAGTCCCTATATAGGTACTTGATTGTTGCAGAGGAGTGGGAGAGCATGGAACCGAGCTTAGGCTTGTGATACTGCTGAGTTCCTACTGCACTGTTTTAGTTTTCTTACTGTACTTAGTACTTTTTATTGTATTGTAGTTTATTGCAGTGTATCCTGTTTTGACTAATTTCTTAGAAATAGGACATATTACATCATCATGTATGTTTGACTATTGGATATCTATTTATTCAGTACTGTTGTCCTTTCAGTTGGTTATTGTTTACTGCTTCCTCTTTTGTATGTTTATATCTATTTCCACTGTGCTACACTTTAAAAAATGAGGGAATAGTTTCCCCACTATCAAACCTAGGCCATCACTGCTAGTCAGCAGCCTCTGGAATTTGGGGAAATGCACTTGAGGTCATGTGACCAACTGGGTTCGAGGCACCTGTTGTGTGGCTTCTAGAACCGGAATGTTACACTTAGTCTCTATAATAGAGTCTTATATATTTTGAGAAATCATGGTAGGGTACCAAAAACCTCCTGTGTATTTAATAAGGATAAGTTTCATACACAACTCATTGTGAAGATTTAATATAAATATTGGAAAAAACTATTCCTAATAGAGTAGTAGGTTTAAGGAGTATGTGAATCTTTTCCATGGAGCAATGAAATCTGATACCCTTTCATTCTCCCATTGTATGCAGTTTGTGATATCGAAGATTATTTTCTTCTGTAGTTTTGAGTTAAACTGGAAGATAAACTTATGATAGTGGTCTTACCACCCCCTAATTGATTGGCCTCTGTAGTGATTGTGTGAAGCATCTAAGTTTCACTACCTCCTTTTGTTTATGAGTCCCCATCATGGGATCACAGTGAGAGGTGAAATGCATAAAATTCTACTCTCGGTCTCTCGAGCCATTAAAAATGGGAAATGTCTGGTTCCCAAAGTTCGGTGGGGAGGAATAAGATCTACCCATTCAAGTTAATGTTTATTTTCTAGTTGTATCAACGCTCACCATTCCTCCATGGCTTCCAATTGACCTGTGAGTGACTCAAGAGCATTCATTAGCCCTCTAATAATGTCTGGTTTGACTAGATCTTGAGTAGGCACAATAGCTGGTAGGGTTATAGGTGGAGGTATTGTTGATATCTTCCATGTATAACCCATAGGGGAAATCATATAAGGACGTGCTTGTACATGTTATAGTTGTGCACCCAATAGATGGAATTCCCAATCTACTTCTGTAGGATCCAAGTATATTGGTGGTTGACATCCCACATTTATTGGGTAATCTAGATCCAATTCGGTTATTGTGACGAACCCTCTTTGTTGAGGAACTCTGGTTGGTGGTGTGAGTTGAGGATTTTCTTGCAGAGTATATCTATCAGGAAGGCTACTTCAGAGTAATTCTACATTGATTCTTCTCAATTCTTTCATATCTTCCTCCTACTGAGAAAATATTTCCTCCATAGAAAGGGGCTTAACCTCCATGGGAGGTAGGTGAGGTACAATATGACCCTTTCCCTTTTACTTATTGGATGTCTTTTAGGTAGGTATTGCTGGATTACTTGAAGGAATTTCTAGATTCAAGGAAAAAGTTCAGTTCTGAGTATGTACACCTCCTTCAATTGTTTCAGTGTGGAACACATTATGAGCTAGAAATCCCTCCTCCAAATCCTCCTCCAAACCGGCCTTATGTTCTGCAGGGTCTCTAAAGGCAGTATTAATGACATTCACTAATGCATAATGCATCGTAGACATTTTATTTGTGTCTTTGTGAGACTTCCTCTTCCTATTCCCCCAATGAGGCCTCTTCCTTTCCTTTTATATTCCTCTATGAGCTTTTTGGAGAATAGTGATCCAAAGAGAACCTTGAGATAGTTCAGTCTTGCATGTACCTAGTGAATGTACCAGATCACGAGATGGGACAAACTCGGAGAATTCACTATGTGGTGTTTACCCTAATTGGTAGAAGACTGATATCCACCAAGGAGGAGGTTATTGAGGTGAATAATCCCCCAACCTTATGGGGTAGATTTTTTTTCCATTTTACTTTCACAACCTTTTAGTTCTGGTTTTCTAACCTCGAGGGTTGGGTTAAAAATCTCCTAGCCCTACAAGCTAGGGTGCTCCTAAACTACCATGAATGCCACTATCGTGTCCTCCCTTATAATTTTATAGAGTTTTTTTAAACATGGGATAGGTACATCTTTCAATATTCACTTGGATAATCCATTTCCAAATACTGTTGCACTATTTCTAACATTTATGCTATCTGATGGCTGACTTCTCCCAAATAGGAGGCCTTCTTGATATTTTCAAATTATTGGTGAAAAATTATCTCAATGGAATGATCTCTTCTAGCCTAATATCAATAAGATTTAGTTAGGACCTATTTTTGTTTAGCATATCATTGTCCCTGGAGAATATCTATTTTTTGAAGATGTCTTGAAACTATGACATTTCATGATACCACTTTTGGTAGGCTTTGATGGTTAGGGAGCACTATGCAATATAGCGCTCCGTGTGTACCCCAACCCTTTGATATAAAAACTAGATAAAGTATCTACAACCATTTTTCTCAATACTTTTAATGTGATGATGCATGCACATTGAAGGGATCCTTGTTGTATTTCTAGATATCATATAGCTAGAAGGTATGACAAGTCAATTTGGAATTTCATCCCTTATATTACCTTGACATAATTTTGATACTCATTGTAGGGTAATAATTTTTCTCTCAAGTGAAAGAATTCTCCATATATTAAGGTAGATGTCATGAACAAAATATTCCAAAAATTCCTCTATAATTCTTTACTAAGGGGTGGCTAAAAGCTAGAACATGACTGATATGTTGTATTTAGCTAGTTTCTTCCTCATTTTTAGCATGTCATCTTTATCTTTTGCTGGAGGATTCTCTACCTTATCTGACCCAAGTGGATTCTTTCCTATCACTTTATCATAATTAACAATATTTGTAGGGATTTCCACTATTATATTATAAGGTAGGTGACCTAAGGTTGTTTCAGAGATGGACTGTCACCTTGGGCTCTCTTCCAGTTGAGAAAATATTTCACCTATCAATGATAAGGCATCATACATGACTGGATTTTTTTCCCAAGTGTCTCATGATAATAGGGATTTATCATCACTACATTTCCAAATAGAGGATTCTCTTGGAAAAATTAAATAATAATACATATAGAACTTTCACAATGAGTTCCATTATGGGGAGGACCACCATGGTGGATTACATTGAGGGAAAAACCTCTTTCTCCTTGATCTTTTGGCCACACAGATGGTTTTCTTGACTCTCATCAGGAGATGGTCTCTTGAATCAATTAAATTATGGTCGTAAAAAAATCCTTCATGGTGAAGTTTTTGGATAGGAAATTTGTAATTACTCATACTATTTCATAATTTGGAAATGGGAGAGTGGTATCTTGAACTTCTACAGATAAATGTGAAAGATATTCAAGAAATTCAGCATTGAGTAGAGTGGGATCATAAATCAGTTTTGTTTTCAAGTTTTCTTTGGTGATACTTCTTATTGGATGCCTTCTTGAGAGATTTTTGGGACATTTGTTGGGGGAAGTGGTTTTCATGGACATGTGTTTGATCTTGCCTTAGAGTTTCCATTAGGGTAGGCTGATTACCTCGAATTGGAACAGGTGTATGTTCCCGATCCGGTTGTCCGTATATCACCGGGGAATTTCACCCATGAACCTCTTGGAAAGGATAAGAGGTGTGTCTATTATATTAGGAGACATTTTTAGGATCCCCCCATTTGTGGGGATGGAGCTATGGTTATATCCATCTTTCACTACTGTTATCACCATTATGATGTCCTGATAAGTTTGTAGGATGTGGGTAGAGATTTTCATCTTACCTTTTACCATTTTCAGAATATTATTGGTGACTTAATTGGTTGGAATATGAATATATACCCATAAAATATTTTTATCATTTGTATATTATTTCTCATATCCTCCCTTTCCAATCAGTGGATACTGATTGTACTTGTGTGCGGGAGAAGAGAGTTGGGTCTGCCCCTACTTTTCGTCGAGAATTTCTGACTGACTTCTTCAAGTGATACCAGATAAAACTGACGGAAGTATTCATGAATATAGGTAGTTATATAAACCTAATCATATATTACCACCAAAATAGGTTGAAATTATTCTTTGAGTTCTACCAGACAAGGCTACTGGAAGGTTTGGTGGGTGCAGGCAAGTGTCTATTCCTGCTAATAGCATGTTGCCAAACTTGGTTGGAAAGATTCTTTGAGTACTACCAGACAAGTATACTGGTAGGGTTGTTGGATGTAGGAAGGTGTCTATTTATACTCGTGGTCTATTGTTTGATTTGAATGGTGAGATTTATTAAATGCTACCAGATGGGGCTGTTGGTAGGCTGAATTAAGGTGGGTGGGTGTATGTCCCCGCTCACAATTGGCCACCAAATTTTATTGTTGGGCTTCTCTAGAGGAGAGAGGCATGTGTCCCTCCTCCATTTTGGTTTATTTATACCCCAAAAAGGACATATTTCATGCAGGGTCGGGATGACCTGATCCAGTAGGCTGAGGAATACACCCTCATCATGTTGAGGGATCACTACCGCACGACATTGGCAGTGATAATTGCTGGAAGGATCCATTTAGAATGACCCATTTATCTTATGGATGAGGCCATACATGGCCTCTTTATCTACCTCCTTTAGATATGGGAGGGACTTTTGTCATGTTCTAAGGATAATCTACCAAAATGGTTGAAGTTAGCAGTTGGTGCCATCTGCTTTTGGAACACCAGTCATCACTGTCTGGATATGCGGTTGGGCTTGGTGAGCTAGGGGAATGTAGGGTGGCCCCCAGGGTCAAGATGGTACCATGTTGATGGTACTCATAGACTAGTGTGTTAGAGACCTAGCATTGAGGATGTTGGGTTGGTGATTACATAACCTACTTGGATGATGACCTGACCTAAACAGTAGTTTGGGTGTACATTTATAGAAGTCTAAAGGATGCCATTTGATTGAAGAAAGTTTTGAGAGAAACTGACTGAATATATAAAAAACACAAACAAGAAAAACCTATCAAAGTAGCATCACATTTTAATGAACACATACATAATTGATTGTCTTGTTTGGCCCTATTTCATTTATAAGAGTGAAAGGGTCCTGAAAGATGAGTTATACTATCATATTGGTTATGGATTCACATTGAGTTCACCCTTTTTTATTTCCCACAAAGAATTGGTTTCCTGATTATTTATTATAAGGGGGGGGGGGTGAGTTGTGTGAAATCATTCACGTTGGGATCAATATTTATGAATGAATTATAATGGTTTTGTTTGTGAAATCAGAAACACCCAATGGTTCTATATCCATGAGGGACTTACATTCCAAAGGTAGATGCTCATTTTTAATTTTATCCAATGATGCTTAAGAACGCACATTGGTTGAGAGGATGGGAGGTCAGACTCATCACGCCCTTTTGGGGGGAATTTTTTCCTAATCCAGGACTCTATTATAGATTTATGATATGTTTTTGAATCCTTCATTAATTCCCAACTATGGTGTGGGTCTCCCTTGTGGTAATAATCAATTATTAGAATGTATGGAAATTAAAATCATCGGTATGTATCTAAGGTAATTGATCAATAAAGAAATATAAATGTATATGAGGTTCTTCATCAATGATATCACCTTATGTACTAATTAGATATTCCTTGGTCATTATTACAATGATGCTAGTTTTTTATCCACATAGTGGGGTTCTCTGAAGTGTATCATCATCCTGGGTGATGGGAGTTGTTTTGATATTAGGATCGAATCGATGGGATGGGATTCCTATATATCCTTATGAAAGGAATCAGAACCCACATAGTTGGTGACACTTAGTGGGGAAAATATTACCTTTTAAGGTCTTTTTATAAGGACCAAACCATGAAGTTTAACATAAAGAAGCAAGGACATATAGGTAGAAGGTTCCTAATAAAAATTTTGGTGTGAGAATTATGCCAAAATAGCCCAGGGAACCTGGAATGGATACAAATTCCTGGATTGAATTAAGACCCTACTGGGAATGTGGCCCAAAGAGGATAGGGTTAGCTTGAGGTGATTGGTTTTGAACCTCATAGAGGCTTACTACATATCTTATTTGGATGAGAATCAAAGCTCATGTAGTTCAGTTTTGAAGAACCATGCTTATGGAGGCCCAATGAAAGTTTGTATCACAGGGGAATGTGTCCCTTTGAGAGGATTAATTTATTGCATACTCTTGAGAAGGATTCCATAATGAATGAGTCTTGGGCTATGATAAGTGAATTTAATCATAGATATTTGGAGGTTTGGTTCGAGGATTACTCTTAAGGAGGATGACTGGGTGAATGGGGGTTATGATTGGGGCTTACTCCTAAGAAGGATGGCCATGTTCGTGAAAGGTTGTGGATTATACCAAGTAAGAGGACCAAATTCGATTGGGTCTTACACTTGGAATGATTACCAGGGATGAGTATTATTTTGGCTTACTCCAGAAGAGGATGCCCATAGATGAGGTTCTAAGGTATTATACCAAGTAGGAGGCCCATATTCACTTTGGGATCATGTGGATGTCATGAACACTATCAACCTCTGAGCCCACATGAGTCATTCTCAGTGTGAGAAACAATATGAAACAAAAGATATAATAAACCACACAATATTCTTTTCCCTGAGGTTGGATACATGTCCTTGGGGACCCATGACTATAGAACTACCACAAAACTAAGTTTTCGCAGTGCCAACCTTTATCAGCACTAAAAAATGCACTAATAAAGGCACCCCCTTTATTAGTGCTTTTTTGGCGCAGTTAAAGGGGACCCCTTTATTAGCACTTTTTTAGGAGCGCTGATAAAGGGGGTTCTTTATCAGCATTTTTACCTAGTACTGATAATGTTTAAATTTCAAAAAAAAATAAATTTTCATGAAAAATAATATATTGATATATAAGTATATTTATATTGATATAAATATAATATATATTTTTTTAAATATGTTTTAGATAAGTATAAATAAACTATCACATTTAATTTATATGAAATTTAGTGAAAATGGATTTAAAATATTTTAAAAAATATTAATAATTAATAATTTTCTAATTATCATAAACTATTAATAATTTAATAACAATTTGAAGTCACAAAAAATCTAAAAAATTAATAAAAGATCTAAAATAAGTTGAAAATGTAACTCAAAATTAAAACGGCCATAACTTTTGATCTGGGTGTCTGTTTGAGCTCTACAACATATCAAATCAAATAATACAATGATCTCTATGCGCTAATGATCCAAGGGAGCCTTTTATCACATTTTAGAGGTCAAAAATGCCCAGAAGGCCTCCAAAACCGAGTTTTTAATCAGGATACCCCAATTGTTTAACATTCAAACAACTATAACTTCTGATTCGGATGTCTGCTAGGCCTGTACCACATATCATATCGAATATTGTTTCATTTTCCTTGATTTGACTAGTTGTGGAGTTGAAAAAAACTTATATATTAGAAGTTATTCTCATTTTAACATTCTATGGCTTTTCAGATACACACATATATCTGTATTTATTCATATATTTGTGTGTGTGTGTGTATCTGTGTGTGTATTGTATATATGTATATATGTATGTATTTATTTATTTATAAACACACATAAAAAACATATTTTATAAATGTATTTAAAAATAATCTTATAAATATATATTAATATACAAATAAATATACGGATAAAAAATTATAACTAAAAATATATATATAAATAGATATAAATATATATTAATATACGATTAAATAAATGTATATTAATATATGAATAAATATATATATGTATTGATATAACTAAATATATTTATATTAATATGAATCTATATTAATATATGAATAAATAAATATATATATATATCATTAAATAGAGAAAATAATTAAATTTATTAGTGGTAAAGGTGATGGCGTGCAAGGGGGGAGGTCTCGGGTTCGAGTTCTGGTGGAAGCAGGGGCGTGCGGAAAAGTGGGAGGGGGTTGCGCAGGCAAGTGCAGTGTGTAGGGTGATAGGGAGGGGGCTTTGCCTAGCACTGATAGGGGGGGTCAAGTGCTATTAAAATATCCCCACTAATATATTATTTTTAACTTTTTTTTTAAATTTTTTTGACTTTTATCAGTGCTTAAAAAATGGATGATAAAAGGGGTTATTTATCAGCGCTAAAAAAAGCGATGATAAAGGATCTTTTTATCAGCGCTTTTTTTTAACGCTGATAAAAGACACCTTTTATTAGTGCTGATAAAAGGGGCCTTTATCAGTGATTTTCTAAGTGCTGATAAAAGGGACCCCAAATTTATATTTGTCTAAATTATCAACACTTTTCTAGTGCTGTTAATGCCCTTTTCTAGAACTGATAAAGGCTATATTTGTAGTAGTGTGGAGGCACTCTGAAGAAAGTTGAGATGAAGATTCAAAGGATGAACCCATTCCAAAACATGTATTTGATGGTGTGGGTTCTGTTTATATGGATAGTATTTGTGTCTAAATGATTCAGGATGAGTCATAAATTGTGATGAACAAGAGGAAGCATAATATTTTGAAAACCACACACTCTTCTCCTCATCTAATGGTAAAATAGGTCAAGGGTATGAGAGAGATAAAGGAGAGGACTCTGGTGCCTATCCCCTTTCTAACCCAGTTTTCAAGGGGTAAATGAGTATTACAATTTCAACCTCCTTTAAGAAAGGATAGGGGCTTAATCTTGGAGGGATTCCATAAAATTGGCCTTATAGAGAGGGAGTAGTATCTCATTCCTTGTTCAATGGAAAATAAAGTGTGATCCTCACCCTCTAATCATGGAACCAGAGGCTTTGGGTCTTAGAGATGAAAAGGGTAGGACATGGTCCTAGAACTTGTATTCAAGACCAAGAACTCCTCAACACTATAACTAGGGTCAAGGTTCTCATAACCAAAGGAATGAAAATCTACATGCACTTCGAGGACCCTAACCATATGGTAGGAAAAGCGCGATAAAACTCTGACTAAAGGAATGAAAATCCAAATGGGACACACCCTAGTGTGGCTCTTCCCATGGTTTTTCAAGTCTAGAGATTTTGGTGGAGGTTTCAAATTGGTCCCTTTCAGAAAAGGGATCCAAAATAAGATGAGATTCTAGTGTAGAAATGACTTCTCACATCGGTTTTTTTTTTCATTTTCACATCAATTATAAGGCACAATTATTAAAGATATGTTGTAAATATGTATTTAATGGTTCTTAAAAATGGAAATTTTAAATGAATCATAAAATTATCTTTTTTACATCGGTTATTTGATAAATTACAAAAAAAACCAACTTAGAAGGGTTTTTCATGTCAGTTATCTTATAACCGATGTGAAAAAAACTTAAGCGATAAAGGGTTTTTCATGTTGGATATTTAATAACCGATGTGAAGAACCATCAATGTAGGATTATTCCCATTGGTTATAAAATAACTGATGTGAAAAATATATTTTTTTTAAAAATATTTATTTTCAACCTTCCTCTCCACAGGCGACCAAACCAACAAATAAGAAAAAGATAAGAAAAAGTAATAGAAAAACAACTAGTAATACATTTATAGTTAAAAAATTAACAATCACAATATATAGTAAATAAAAACTAAAATGCAAACAAACCTATAAAATTATTTTCAAATTATACTTGTAAGTGTCTAAGATATTGTGAATTATAAGTTTTAGGGTCATCAAAAAGACAATAATTAAAATAAATTCATTTAACATGTGTTATGAATAAAATAAATTAAATATTAAGGAATAGTTTATAAATAAATCCAACATGATGGAACTTTATAACTGTCCCAGTTGAAATTATTTCATACATAAATCTTAACACATAATGTTCTCATTATTTTATACCTTCTTGTTTATGAAAATGATTTTTAAAGGAGTCTTTCAATTCAAAATAACATTAGTAATTATTATATCCAAAATATACTAATTATAAATGAAAATTCACCTTTATTTTTACATATTTGATCTTGAAACTCTTTTCATTTGTGGTATCTCGAAATAAATTTCATCCCCTATTAGAAAATATTTATAATTAAATAAATTTTAAATTAATTATAATATAAAAAAGTATTAATAAATTCAAACTTACATTTCCAATACATCCTTCAAATTTTGGCATACTTCGCCATGGATAGAGCATAATTAGTAAAGTGTATTATCCCATGGTCATAAAACACCTAAAATCCACTAGCCACTGATATAAAATATAATTTAATGTTAGTGTTTATTATGTTAAAAAATATATAACACTTTGTGAGATAAATGTTTTATACTATTGAAGACAAGGAAGCATCCCACACTGAATAATTACATCCTTTTAAAATATTTTAGCAATATAAATTGTTCTTTATACTTCAGTAATTGTCCTCACTATAGGTGAAATGATTTGAGGGTCTATAAATCCATATACATCTATCTTTTCATTATCATTACACATTGTATATAGATACCTAATACAAAATAAACATAAGTATAAATTTTCAATAAATTTAATGCATGTAAATATTTATGTTAAGACTTACAGGGGAAATTTTTTCATCGTGTTTATGCCCAACTAATATCCTATTACAAGATCGATGATATCATTTTTCAAAAGTTCCACAGTTATTGCATGCCCAAAAACATCAGATTCCAGTGGAATTTCACAAACACCTGATGACGAATTTAAATATCTTAACAATATATCAAGACTACTAGAATCTATATCTGAATTCATAGCTCTTTGTATTTGTTGTTGAATATACAATATTTCTTTACCTTAAAAGTATTACTATAAAAAATAGATAAATATATAATATTTACAATTTGAAAATAAATTTAATATAAAAATGAAATAAAAGATAAAATACACACATACCTCTATGGTAATATGTAGAAAAATTCTAGATGGACAAACTAAAAATTGGTCGATAATTTGTACAACTGTACTCTCCTCCTATGTAGGTAATGATACTTCAGCTCTATAATATCCTGTACAGTGACCCTATGATGCTCTATCTCTAACTGTTGATGATTAATATTGTCTCCAATTTAAAATATAATATCGTATGAAACAATATGATACAATGGATCATAAAAATATAACTCACAATAATTAGGAAGTCATGGAGGAGGGTGTGTAGGAGTAGGATAAGGAGTGGGATCTACAGGCAGAGGTGGAGGTGTGGGAGTTTCTAGAAGAGGTGGAGGAGTGGGAGCTATTGGAGGATATGGAGGAGCAGTCAGAAACTGTCTTTTCATGCCTACAAACATCGATTGTTCTGAATATCTAATCCTATCTTCATTTTCACATGAATATCCCAAACTTTATCCTCTAAATATTCTATGCTTCTTTATAAAAACCCTCGATTGTAGTATTTTTAAAAAATGGAAATAATTTTTTCAACAATACACCCATAGATATCCTCATACATGACCCAGGTGTTTGAGATTTTCTAATGATCTAGCTAAAATATCATACCTACCCTTAATTAAAAATATCCCCTATATGATTTTCTCCTCAAGAAAATCCTATATGAATTATTTTCAAAATTCAATAATAAATCAAAATATATAAATAATTGAATTAACTTAAATAAATAAATTAATTAAAAATCTTAAAATCCTATCAACTATAACTCTTGACTCTTCTATAATATATTTTCCTTTTTTCTCATTCAAGACCTCTTCCATTTTTCATGTTTAGCCGGGGGACCTCTATAGATCTTTAAGAATCATCTCTAGGTTTTTGAAAATTTTCAACCTTAATTTTTTCTTCTAATAATTTATATCTTTTCTGAGATAAAATATTATGGTATACATTTCTAGATTGGATATCATGATGAGATATCCTCAATTACTGGAAATTAAGAATAAATAAATCAGTAATAAATCATTAATATAAAAAAATTCTAAAAGTAACACTGCACTTACCAAAAATATTTATTGTCTTATAATTTCAAAAAATATATTCCATGTATATTCATCTATAAATGGAAATATATGACATGGATTATGATGTTTCCTATGCCCAAAAATGAAATCTGATGTAAGGGTTGATTTGAAATCCCTCCATCTTCTAGTATCCAATTATAAATATTTCCTACCAACCCCTTCAGCGTTTGATATATCATATGTCATCTGATAAGAATATGGAAAACATATATTACTATAAAAATTTCAAGATAAGTAAAATAATAAAAAATGATATTACCAAAACGGTCTCCCACAAATGAGATAGTGTCAATTTGTCAACACTTCTCCAATCATCAATAAAAATAACAACTTTAATTTTAACCTGAACTGATATAAAACTCTTGAATTTTTTTGAATTAGGACCTCTTGGAATATCATTATCATCAAATTCTACCAGTATCCTCTGGTCCCAGCTTTAGGCAACTGATAATTTTGGTAAACATGTGATTTCACATTTACCAAACCTCAATCTATTCTTTTCCATTTGGGAGTAGATGTCTCTTGTAAAGAAGGATGTGGATCATCAAAAGGAGCATGTGTATGTTACTCCACAAAGGTATGAGTATAATCATCTCCAGAAGTATGTGATGGATTGGTCTATTGATATTTCATTATCCTACAAATCAATACAACAAACAATTAGTACACAAATATGAAAATCCAACAATTACAATACTAATGTAAATAAAAAATGAAATATTATCAAACAATAAAGTAAAGTAAATTAATATTAACACATTTTTATTCATATTTTTTACATTTCACTAAGATTCTAATAATAGTAATGAGGTATGAAAGTTCATGTAAACAAATGAAAACTAATCCAAAAATGGTGTGTAATAGTATAAATTCTCCAACATAATAAATCATTTTTAACACAAATGGAATATTTTTTCAATATACTCTTATAAAATATTTTTGTTTTTATATAACATATTTTATTTAAAATAAATGTATTTCAAAAAAATCAATTCTTAGATAAGTTATGTATGGGTAAAAATGGTAAAAAAAAACTAAACTAATACAAACAAACAATTTATCTTATTAGTTAAAGTATACGTTTTAATAAATAAAATAAAATAAATTAAAAATATATGACATTTTATGAAATTTAAACAATTAAATGAGAAATAAACATATGTTACGACCTATAATATTAGGAATGTACTAAATAGTTATTTTCCCAAATTCTTTTATTATGATTGTTCCGTATGGCACAAACCATGTCTATAATGTACTCATCAATATTATCTGTTAATCTTTCCATGTAAGTAGGGATCTCACATAAATTCGCATCTTTGTAATTTTATCATCCCCAAAATACTATTTTTCCCTTATAAAACAATAGACCACTGCATATCGTATTTATAAAGAACATAAAAAATTTGTTTTCCATGTGTTTCCATTATCAAAGAATCATCTATGTATTCTAATCTATTCAGATTAATAAGTGTCATTCCAAATTCATCATGTCTAGTAATATTGTTACTGATAAACCATTTTTTGTTAAAAAATGAAACTTTAAATTTAATGTAATCAACCTCCCATATTTTTCAATGACTCCATAATATGCACTTGATGCATAAATTGGATTTTTTTCTTTAGCACTCGAAAAATGAATTGCTTCTAAAAACACCAATACACTAATATTCTGAACTGCACTTCTGTTGTCCTGATCTTTCATCTGAAATATATATCCATCAATTTCATACCCAAAATATGTTATCAAATTTAAACTTAAACCACCAACTAACCATATCAATTTTTCTATTGCATATTATATACCAATCACGATTTATTTAAACTTTGGGAAAAAGTTTTTTATGCTCATTTAAAATCCATATATCTTTCTCTTTTGGATAACATTGTTTCAACACATTAATATTTAATTCTATATATGGTTGAACACCATCTATGTTATTAAAGATGTATAAGTTTACCTTATTTATCTGTTCACTTGTCAAAAATTTGACTTTCAAGCTAGGAATCCCCTTTCTCACATAATTAACTTGTTTATTGAGAGATAGAGGCATAAAAATGTGCTTCACTATAGATAAGTAGCTTGTAAAAAAACTATGAAACCTATACAGAAATATACTTCTCAACAATGGAGGCTTAAATTCGATATGGATTCTTAACACACCCCTTAAATATCTTCATATACCGTTCAAAAGGATACATCCAATATAGATAAGATGGTCCGAAAATCTTTATTTATCACAACAAATGAACCATTAAATTCACCCTGATATCAAGAAAATATGGAATAAAATACATTTCCAATTGAAAAGGTATATAAATTTATTAGTTTTCTAAATTTTTCAAAGAATTTATATCAATCACCTTATTAAAAATTGAATTGAAAATATAACAAACCTTTATGATAGTTATTCTAAAACAGATATACAATATTCCACACAATTCAACCAGTAGGAGTTGTTACATCATGACATGACAATCATGATATTTCATACCTATAAACTTCAAATACTTTAAAGACACAATTTTTTTTACATTTGAAGAATAACCCTACGACACTTCGATATCATGAATACATTGAAAACACATAATTTTCTCCCTCTTGGATAATGTATGAAAAGTTGGGGTAGGAATGTTCTCCTTTCATTAGGAGTGGGAGCTAACTAAAAATGTATTCCTATTAAGATTAAGTCCAATATTACATTTGAACCATCTTTAGTATTTCCTTTAATATCTAACAATGTTTCAATCAAGATATCATACATATTCTTCTCCATATGCATGACATCAATTTTATGTTTTACCTCATGATATATCCAATATGATATCTTAAAAACTATTGACCATTTCTTCCAAATTGTTTATCATTACAATATTTATGTATCTTTTAGAATGTCACATCAAGGATTTCACCCTTTGAAAATACTAATAATTGGATAATTTTTTTATAGAAATATAATATTCTTGTAATCCATTGAATTCCTTTTTTAATCTCCTACAAGAGTAATCCATAGAATTTTTTTTGATGACTAATGTATACTGTTTTTATCCCATGGTGCAGTTGATAATATGGAGTTTTTTTGTTCACAAATTGGACACACTTTATCCCCCTTGACACTATATCTAGATAAACTTCCATATGCTAGAAAGTAATTTATAGTGAACATAATCATTACATGAAATTGAATATTTTCTATTTTATAAGAATCATACACCCTAATACAATCCAACCATAAGAGTTTCAAATCATCAATTAATGGTGAAAAGAAAAAATTAATATCATTTACGAGCTATTTTTTCCATAGATCATTAAAATCAGCATGACATATTTTCTCTTCATACAAAATTTAGGATATAAGTTGTAAATTAACAATAAAACAATACATTAACTATGTGTGCTACTAAGGATTTGATATGGATTCATTTCAAATATCCATAGTCCAAGTTTGATATTTCTTACTTCGTTTATGAATGTAAGAAAATGATGATCAATTTTTTTACACTATGGATAATCAGATGGATGCATTAATTTTCCATCACATATCCACTCATTTATATGACATCTTAAAATTTTTTCATGTGAATTTGAAAATAAACATTTCAAACGAGGAATTATAGGAAGATACCAAAATTCCTTGATAAAGGTCTCTGTAACTTCTAAATCAACATGTAATTTTTCTTTCAACTTATACTGTGACGTACCACATTATTACACTTTTATAGAATATCATTTCATTAGGAAGAATATCTTTCAAAAATTATAGAAAATCAGTAAAACTCTCTTTACTCCAACCATGTTTCTCCTTAAAGTTAATCAATAA
Organism: Viscum album; assembly: GCA_963277665.1. NCBI lineage: Eukaryota > Viridiplantae > Streptophyta > Magnoliopsida > Santalales > Viscaceae > Viscum > Viscum album. The sequence continues at coordinate 1,083,096,144 of OY728132.1, forward strand.
TAACACAAATGATAAAACTGTAAATTTTGTAATACCCAGGTACAATGGTTATTCAGTATCACCATATAAACTCTCAATTTTCAGTTCTTTCTCAATTTCCTCTACTTCAATATCATGAATCATTTCTTTAATTTCATTAGAGTTATCATCTTGCAAAGCATCATCATTAATAGATCAGAAATTCTATCCAATTTCACCATGTCAAATACAAGTGCTATAACTCGGATTAAAACCATGAAAAATTAAATGATATTTGATCTCTATACTTTTTAACTGCTTCATATTTAAACATTTTCAGAATGGAAAAGAAAACATGTCATTTTTTGAAAAATTTTGTTTAGAAAATTCTAAAAAATCACCAACATCTTCCTCATACTCATCACGTATTCGAAGTTCCATAATCCAACTTCAACTCATTATTATCTATAAAAAATATAAAGAATAAATATACTATCAAAAGAATATATTTGTGTTAAAAGTGAGAATAAATTATTCAAGTCAGTTCACTTTTAAATTTATATCAAAGATTTAATAATTTTAAAGTAACAAAACTTTAAAATTAAAAAAAAATATTTTTATTTTAAAAGTATAATTATAAATTCTAGAAAAAAATCAAATATAAGTTTAAATAGAATTTATAAATTAAAATTCAAAACCCTTTACATTTTTAATCCCAAATATCACTACATATTATTTATATTTAAAAAAACCTCATTAACATCAAATTGCTTTTTAAACAACTTTTCACAATATTTTTCCAAAAATAATTTATTTTAAAAAATAAAATCATTTCACATTATAATTTAATTAAAAACATACTCAATGTTTTACTTTAGAAAAAGGGAACTATTTAAAAATATCCATCACATTTAAAATAAAAAAACATTTAATTATAAGGTTTAATGAATTATTTCATTAAATTGAATAAAAAACTTTTTCAACTTACTAGAACATATTCAACAATAAAAACTTCATATTATCATGGCTAGAAAACTATGATTACCCATTAGTGTGAATACTTTTCAAAATCCAGATACAATATTCTCAACGTTCCAAACCATAATATTATATATTTTACAATACTAAATAGACAATATGTAGGATGAAATGTAATAATAAACTGAATAGATAGAGGGTAATATGCTCAAGAATTCAAACTATATAAATATTCTGTAATACAATACTAAATAGGATGTAATCCACTAATCATAGCATAGAAAAATATTATAGTGTCTCTAATTAATTATATGACATATAATAAGGTTTTTAAAAGAGTTATGATTAATTTATGATTTTTTATTTAATAAATCATGGAAATTCATATATAATAGTAATTATAAAAAAGAAATGAAGATAACATAATGTTCCACTAAATATACGAATTACGAATAGTCACTAATATTTTCTTCCAAGTAGTTCTATATTGTCTATTAGTCCACAAGTAAGATGATTAATATGACACATATATCATTATATAATACTTCATCAAGATTTACATTTCTATGATACTATGTTGAGGAATATCATTCAGTATATATAAAACATATAAATTAAAATAAATACAAGAGTACATCTGCAACCATGTTAGGCATGGTTATATGAGGTAAAAAAATAAAAGGGGTATGTAATATTTATTAACAACCCAAATTTAAGGTGAAAATTACTATAATTAGATAATGCATTGAAAATAGTTTACATCACACTAAACCAAAAAAAGGTTTTCTATATGAAAGAGTGATTTAATAATATATCATAGTTTAATAAAAAATACTTTATAATGGTCAGTTTAATTAAATTAAAGTATTATGAAATGATATCCAATGTTACTTTCAAAATTTACTTTCCTTATTAATAGTATTTTACAAAAATAATTTTACACATGTCATAGGAATAACCCAAAATTTCACCATAAGGGTTCATACCACCTATTATTAACATATGATATCCTTAAAAATTAAAATGATCATTGATAATCCCATTAAATCCATAAAAAATTAAAGAAAAGATAATCCAATAAACCAATTATCATAACCCAATAATAATAAAACATAAGAAACCCTAGGTGGATACCTATGAATTTAGTCTAATTCCATAATAACATTTATAATCAAATTATTTAATCATAACATAGTCACTTCACATCAAAACGATGGTAGTGTGAGATTTCAATAAACAGAATCATTAAAAACAAGAGTTAGGGAATCCATGAGAATGGAAGAAATGATTCCATTTCCATAATGGGTTTACAAACAACTTGTTTAGTCATAGAATATTCACCTCATATAAAAACCATAGTAATGCATGATTTGAATAAACGTAATAAAAAACAACAAGAGTTTGGTGTCGATGAGCGAGGATGGATGTGGGAGACTTACTTGAGAGTTGAGAGACAAGACAATCAAATCAATGATAATCATATGGATGAAACCTGATGATTTATGAATATGGAAGTCCAATATTTGAGGCCACTAGATCCAACAAACAAGTTTAGGTCTTCCGCATGTGAGAAACGAGATTGTTTTCATGATATCGAGTAACACCAAAATGACTCAAAACCACAATTTATAAAATTTTAAATTGTATATCACATCGGTTATATTATAGCTAGCATGATAATTATATATTTATTGTTTTATCGTGTCAGTTATACTATAATCAACATGAAAAATTTCCATCATCATTTCAGTTTTCTTATAACCATCATAATAAAGCATTGGAAATTTCTTTATCACATCGATTAAAATAGAAATTTGTGAAATAACTCTTGATCACATCAATTATATAGTAACTAATGTGATAAATAGGGATACTATTTTTTTCACATCGGTTATATGATAAATGACATGATAAATCAATATACATGTCTTTTCACATTAGTTATGGATAACTATTGTGAAAAATCCTATGCACTATACACATTTTGTACTATTGATCCCTTCCATTGGTGTCTTTGAATAGGGATTAAAGAGGGGCTTTCAAAAGTCCTTGGTCAAAGGGAATAGGTGCCTCCCATAGGGCCTAGGATGAGCTGGAGGAGCTTCATACAGGGGGTATAGGCCTATATGAGCTGGAAATGCCTTGGGAAATAGACTACCTATGCAATAACACTTGGGAGAGGTTTTAGCCTAAGCACCATAGGTTCCCTTAGGTGTACCTAGAGGGGTATCACGTAGGTCCCTGATTTGGGAGAGGGGCCGCATGTAGGTGGTCCTTCACTTTGGGGAGGAAGGGTCCTTATGAAAGTGTCTTATATTTTAGATCCTAAAGGGACTTTGACCTCACTTTTACCCTATAATTATATCATATGTCATGTTTTTGAGAGTTACCTGAGAAATTTTTAGAGACCTGGGTGAAAGATCTCCACTGTAAGATCTTGGGGCTTCTTCAAATTTTCTAGTTGTGAAAATGAGGGGCCCTGGGGTCCTATTTATAGGAAAACAGGGGGCCCTGGTTGAAGTATGTTGTTTATACATGTCCTTGGCATAGGTTCCCTATATAGGTACCCGGTGTAGGGGTGTCCTTTCTCTTTGGTGGTGAATAGGGGGGATGCAACAGCCTTATAATGCACAGGTGTGTGTGCAAAACCTCATTGGAAAATTAATTTGATTATTATTAAGACTCTTTATCATTTTATCATTCTTAAGGTCATCTTCATAATCTTTTCATCCATATTGAAAAAATGGAGTGTCAACAAACACTGGTCCACCCCTCTTAGTGTTAGGCATATCCCAAACTGGTCCTTTCATGGAAGTGGTCTTCGAGAGTTTAAAATGGTATAAGAAAGGATCTTCTATCCATTGGAATGAATAAAGTGGTAAAGTTGGTCATATATTAGATCATTAAGGTAATTTTAATAATTTTATCCAATAATTTTAGGGACACATGGTTTGGCTGCAGAATTGGCCAAACTCTACACCAACTCTGCTTGGCTCACTATCTAAGGAGGGTACTTCACATGGTTATGCCACATGATTATGGGAATTGTGCACCAACCGTGCAATTTAGCTCTTTTAAAAACTACAAAAATCCCGCACAAGTGTGGTTCCCAAACTCATGGTTTCCTCAAACCATACAACATCTTTCTATTCATTGTAAATCCCAACATGGTTAGGGGTAACCATACAACCTGCCCCATACAGTTTCTCCTAACCATAAGACTAGTCTATTTTTCCCAAAAAAATTGGAATCTGGGATCCAAACAAGCACTGAACACCCCTAAAACATCTTTTACCTTATTAGGAATCCATAATAGGTACAAAATATAGAATTAGAAAAAAATTTAAAGGATCCATACCTGAAAGAAAAACCTATTTCTTACATTATTTATCATTTTTTACATAGATTTTGAATTGATTCCTCTATTGTGCATAGAAAAAAATTTAGCACAACCATTATCATTTGAAGTTTATGGTACCTTTTTTTAGATCCTATATTAGATTGATCATTAAATGATATAAATGTGTTCTTAACATAACATATAATTATTTAGCAGAAATATTCTTCTTTTCTTTTTTCGTGATGGAAACTCCTTTTTCAGATTCTTGTTAAGACTAAACTTGAAGAAATCCATATTTTATAGATTGAATTGAAAATAAAGAAATTTAAAATTTATGATTTATTTATCATCCTAAATATATTTTATTATGTTTTCACATTCCTATTTTATCTTCTCAATAATATCTTCACAAATTTTATTCTTATAATGTAGCTGATGATCAAGATATTTAATATTCTTTTATTTAACCTCCAATTGTGCATTATTGACTTCAATTTAGGAGTTTTTTTATTATAATACATGGAAAATTTTCTATATCCCTTTAAAGACAAATTTTTTCTCTTGAGTTTTTTTAAGAAACACTTTCTCAGTTTAGGGTAATTTCTCTTCAAGATTCAAATTTGTTGTGCTTTTAGAATTTATTTGTTTGTCAATATTTTTCTCACCATTTTTTTCCATTTAATTCTTCTTTATATCTAATTATTCTTAAAGTCTAGTGATATCCTATTAAAATTTTGTTAAAGAAACACAAATAAAAACAACTACATCTCTATGTAGACACTTTTTGATTTATACCATGTTGTAATGTGATTCATCATATAGTTTATCTAATAAATCCTCTAAGATATGGTCTTCCCATTTGTTCTTAGTTCATTAGAATAACTATCTTGATAAGAATTTTTAGTTACCTCAATTTCATTTACAAATTTAAAAGCACTTGAGGTGGAATAATTATCCTTCTTATTTCCAATTTATTTCTCATCCAAACCTTTAATATTCTTAATGGTTCTAATATTATTATTATTATTATAGAATGATAAAGTTGTATTTTATTTTATTTTTACAAAAAATATATGTGTTTTTAATATTTCTTAACAATTTTCACTTTATATTTTTTAGAGTTTTGATAGAGATATAATTATGATCAATAATATTTTTATCTTCTCAATAAATGAACTTCATTAGGGATTAAAAAAATATAAACTTCAATATTCAAGAAAAATAATAATATTTGAGACTCTTGAGATTCTAATCAGAGGTGGATACATGATCTCTGATACAACTTGTTAGGATCAGTTGGGTATGGGAAACACTTAGGGGGGGGGGTGGTAGTGAATTAGTGTTAGGAACTTATTAATCAACTAAAGCCTTTACCCTTATTTATATCTTCACTTATTTAATAAATTGATATTACTCACTTATTTCTAACTTGGTCTTCATATAGATATATAGAAAAAAATAGAAAAAAAAAATACCACCAAGATTCATTAATGTGGATCACCTATAATACGGATGACTACATCCTTATTGTATGGTGGTTGTCATCCCACTAGAAAATAAATCCTATTTTATTGTCAAGGAATTTTTTAGTAAGGTTATACTCATAGAACTATAATCATAGAACAACTAGGTATAATAAAAAGCAATAGCTTATAATTTTAAAGAATTATTTTGAACAAAATTTGTATTTCCCTCAAAACATTCAGATTTGGATAGCTTATATATGAAGTATGATTTGAAATGAATCTTTATTCCCTCATAGATAGTTATAGAAATAATAAGGGATGAAAATTACACCAAAAACCATTATTATATAAATATATCATAGGTTGGGTTCTAACTATATTATTTGGAGTATATGATTATTTGATAGAATAAAGTAGCTCTCTTTCTATCCTTATTCCTGTTCATCACACAAGGATGACATCTTACAAAACAGCAAATTTATCTCTTAAAACTTCTCTATAAATGGTTTTTTTACAATAATAGCAGTGTCAAGTATTTTTATAAATTTATTCAACTTCATTTAATATTCATTAAATTCAAAATATCATCTCTACCTTCTTCTTCTACTTCTCAAAATATTATTCACTATATGTGTTAATATTATTTCCATAATTTTATACATTTTAAACCTTCTATATCTTTGGTTTTTAATCACATTAAAACTGAATACATCTGATGTCCTTTTAATTTTTCTAAATAAAAAAACTTCAATTCCACATGATAATTAAAATTATCATAGTTTTCCTTTTATTTATCAAATATCCACAAAATCAATATAATAATTATTCAAAGTTTTCATGAGAGCCCCAAGTCATAAAAATCATAATATTAGATCCTTATGAGGTGATATAAATCTCCCCATACTCTCTTATTTCATCATGACCCATTATGTGGAAAAATATTCACAATGCGAATGGATTTCAAATAGAAAAACATGATTTGAAAAGATCTTATCACTAGATAGATTCACATCCGGATTCTTCCCTATATAATGTGTAACTTTCAATGATCCTTATTAATGTTACCTAATCTTAATCATAGTTTTATTTTGATGAAATAATGATTAAAACATTTAATCATGATATTTAATCCTTACAGAACAAAATTGAATTATATAAATTACTTCCCATAAAAACATCACACTTTCATATTTCACTAAGTGTGGAAACACATATAAGATGATTATTTTATATGTATCACTACAATTTTCCTTCCTTTTACATTTATTCAGTGAGGAATGCTTCATATGTTAGATATCTAAAAAATTTATTTCAATGTCTATGCTTTAACAATTATGTTATACATTCTATAAAAATAATCTTATGTATTAATAATTTTGTTAGAATATCTTAATTTGAGGCAAATGAAATAAAATATAAAAAATTATTTAATATGTATAAAATAAATGAGGAGTTATAATCCCCTACATCAATTTATGTTTCAATTATCACATTAATGATTACAAGATCCAGATTCAATGTTCTCACAAATATTCATCAACAACCCTATAACCCACTAACCTCACATAAAACATCCACAATACCAATTAAGTAAACATTGTATTTAAACCTTATAGAAGGGAGAGAAGGTAAAAATAGAATTAAATAAGAAGATTTTACTTTTAGATCATGGATATTCAATATCATAGGGGTAGAAAGTCACATATCCTTCAAAATTACTCAACAATGGAGTGATCAATTCCATATAGGATTTCAAGGTAGATTAAAGGGTTGAATGAAAGAGTATAGGGATAATTAAATTTAAAATTAATTAAAAGAAAACCAAACCAAAATATGGTATTTTCATCAATATCCTAAAATATTATTGTCTATTTTATTTCTAAAATAATTATTTTACTAAAAACACACTTGGACTCAAACCATAAGGTATTTTCCTTGACCACTTTAAATACCATGAGATAGAAACCATGAAATTTCCTTTAAAACACATTATTTTTCCCAAACCATAGTAAAAAACCATGAATCAAGGCTCTCCCTGTTAAAATAATAGGTAAAAAAAATATAATTTAAACCATAACATAACAACAAATAATTTTATATGAACTGTATATTAATTTGAAAAACCATGACATGGTTTCCTTCCTCATAGTGACCAATAACTTCTAAACTCTTCTCCACAAAATTGTGACCTCTCCACCATGATGAAACCATAAAACAAGATGAAATATTAAAAAATATGATATAATAAGACTAAATCATAGAATATTTTATCCCATTATCAAAATTTTTCTCTTATATTATAATCCAATTACAAAAAAATCATCTATCTTATAACACCTAAAAATTCTTCAAGTATAGGAACATGAGATTTGGTCCTCTACAATAAAAATCTCAATGTAATAAATGCATTAGTACGGTTTTACATTGAATAATTGGTGAGGATTCATAGAGTTATGATGAAGATCTCCTCTAACTATGATCCTCTATTTAGTTTACAATTGTGGGAGGGGGTTATAAAATAATTTTTGCACTCAAGTATTCCTTATAATGAAATTTCATCATTAAATGGATGAAAAAACATAGAAAATGATCCATAAAAAATCATACATGTTATATTCAAATTTCATTACTTTTGGAAATTATTTGATTAAACATTTTCCTTTTATAAAGTTTACCAAAAACAATAGAAATAAATAATCAAGTGGTATGGAACCATTTGAGGCATTGTATGGGTGGTAATTTGGATCCAATTTTTATTGGACTGATATTGTTGAGTTGGTAATAATAGGGAAAAATTAAGTTTTCAGAATTATGAAAAAAGTATAAGTGATATGAGAATATATTAATATTGACTATAATTATTAAAAAAAATTATAGGTTGAAGGTGGATAACCTTAAAGTTTGAGGTTGGTGATCATGTGTTTTTGCAAGTTCCTCCTGAAAAATAACATCATGAGTTTAATAGAGGTGGTAATATTTCTCCATGTATTTTCAAACCATTCAAGGTATTAGAGAAGATTGGAGAGGTTACTTATTTATTTATTCTACTAAATTAGTTAGATTTATTTCATATTGTGTTTCATATATCATAGCTTTATATATATCTTTATGATGAAACCCAAATCATTTATTGAGTTGTTTTTTTACATTAAAGAGGACGAAAAATTCATAGAATGGCCATGGAGATTAAAGATAATTAAGATATGGGTTTTTAGTACATTTAATTCATTAGTTCATTTCTTATAGAATCATGGTAGTTTTTTGGAAATTACATGGGAGAAAAAGTCATAGATATATGTTTAGTACCCATATTTGTTTTAAAAAATGATCCTTATTTTTAACTAGAATTTGATTTTGATTGAAATTATTTGATCATTATATTTGTATTTTACATTATTTTGTGAGTTATGTTAAATATTTTTTATAATGAGATTCATCTTTAAGAGTTATCTCATATGATAGTTAAATTTTAATGTTTTATCTTATCTCTCATAGTATTTATTTTTATTTCCAAGGATGATAATAATTTGGTAGGTATATAGGGTTAATTCCTATAAATTATTGGTCCTCTAATTTGTTTTTTTAGGTGTTATAATTAAGAAGAGTCATTTAGAAGTGTATTTTATGAGAATAGATAAAAATTTTATTTTTAGCTAAACAAAACCATGATTTATTCCTATTATATCCTTGTTTTTAGGTTTTCATAATTCATTGTGGTTTTATCATGATGGAGAGGTCATAGTTTGCAAGATAATAGTTTAGGAACTACTATGAGAAAGGAAACAACATCACAAATATTATAATTAAAACATTGTTATATAAAATGACCATTTTCAATTTTTAGTTTGGGAGTATATTTGTAATATCCACTTTTTGAAATAGAGAGAGAGACAGAGAATTACATTGTGGTTTTTCATCATGGTTTGGAAAAAATAACATGGTTTAAAATAAGTGATAGGGTTTTTATGTCATGGTTTTTAAATTATTTGTAGAATTTTTTATGATTTTTATACAATGAATTATTTTTTATAGACTCATATTTTGGAAAGAAAATATCTATTAATATAATAAGAGATTTAATTTGTAAGTCACCTTGGTTTTCAAATAAACTTTTACCAATCTAAATCATGATATTATTGATGTAACTATATTGTGTATTAGTGTATTTTTAATTGATTATAAATTTAATCATCCCTATTATATATAATTAATCCCTTAATCTCCCTTTAATCTAAATATATTAGAGATCCCTACTTTGGTGGATTTTGAGTGATTTTAGTGGATACATGAATTTATATTCTTATAAGATTTAATATTAATGATATAAATGAACATCTATCTTGTTTCTTTCTTTTTTGACCTATTATACCTTCTTGGAGGATCCAAGATAGTTATTTTTTGTATTGGTATGGTTTAGTATTGATAAAATATTGGTGGGTTATAGGTTTCTTGGAGAATATTTGTGAGAATATGGGGTTGAATCTTATGTTTGGTGATGTGGTGATTAAAACATCTATTAAGGTTGGGGATTCTGAAATCTATTTTAATTTATTAATGCTAAGTGAATTATTATTTATTATTTGATGTTTCAATTATAAAATGATATAAACCACATGGAACTAAAATTTTAGGAAACTTAACTAATCAAATATGACTATTTGGGGGTGAGTATTGAATCAATAAAGAATAATAAATCAATATAGGGATGTAAATTATGGTAACTGAGGTGTGGTATTAATTTAAAATAATGTTAGGAATATGGGAAAAGAATGTGGGTTGATAAGAAATAGGAATTAATGAAATTTATACATGATGAGGTAACCCTGGGCAAGTCCATATAGATTGTGATTTTTGTTATTGTTTGATTATTTTTGTGTAACTAAATAATTATTATTGGTTTGTTAAGTTAAGGGGAATGATTTTGATATTGTGATTATTAGGTAGTGGTAAATTAGTTAGGATATGTGGTTCTATAGAGGTTCATTTAGGTAGTTAGGTTGAGGAAACCTGAATGTTAATATAGAGGTTGGGTGGTGGCAGTTGAGTCTAAAAGTGGTTATTATGGCTACTTTATTGTTATTATTATTTCATTGTTAATTTTCATTATTCATTTCATTGTTATGATAATTTGAAAATCTTGTTAAATCATGTTGAGGAGAATATGTGATCAATCAAATTTATGAATGTGATTTCATTAATAATTTTAATGATAAATGAGTTAACCATGCCCATTTTTATGGGATTTTAACATTTTATAGAAGGATTAAGCTTACAGAATATATTAGAGGGATTTAGAAGAAAATGAATAAAAATGAATGAATTTATGCAATGGGATAGAGGATACCATGAAATAGTATATGTTGAAAGGTGAAATAATAATAAAAATATTAATGGAATCAAAATTCACATGAGGAATGTTGTTTTAGAAAACTACAAGGAAAATTATATCTTGATAGACATCGTGGCTATGTTGGATTAAGGAAACACAGAGATTACCATAAATTTTGTGAATGATAATGCCATGGTTGAGCTATATAAAGATTAGACTAAAAACATTTTGAAATAATATTATATCATTGTGAAGTACTAAGATATAATATAACGGTTAAACATATATGGAGTCAATCAAAGTTTGAGAAGATAAAAATTCTAGAAAAAAAGATATAAATATTATTCTTTGTTGGATCAAAAAATATTAATAGTTTTACTTAGATACAATGAAAATGGTGATGCATAATGTTGTAGTAAAATATGGATTTTCATGTTCATATAAATTATAGAATATATGAATATATAAAATCTACCTATTTAAGGAAACATGAAGATATATTTTAGAGAGATATTTTGTATGTTATATTCAGTTTTTAGAACAAATTTTAATGTATTTATGATAAAAAATTAAATATAAGATACATGGGAGATATAAAGAGAGATATATGGGTGGATTATTATATAAAAATAGTCTTATATTAGAGGAGGGAAAACTTTTGTATCATTCTATCTTGACATAATTTGTTCTCTAAGGCACATGGTAGGAAATATTCAAAAGATGGAGGGATACTGATTTGTCATATTTAGGATTTTATGAACCTCTCTTATGTGTAATATGGATCAATAATTTTGTTATTTTGAATATATGTGGTGGTAAACAATTTATTATAATATTTATAATGAAGGGTGATTGAATATTAAGGTTATTTTATTTTAATGTTAATTTTTGTTGCATTCTTGAATTGAATCATTATTTTATATACTTTATTCTTTTGTAAAAATGATGATTTTATTATTGATTAATGAATTTCTATTTAATTCATGAACTTTCTGCTTAGTTTCTTTCTTTATAAAAAATTGAGATATTATTTTTCTTTTCAAATAAGATCTTGTTAATTATTGAGTACTAAACATGGGAAAAGTTTGTGAACTATAGAAATAAAATTATTTATTTCAATCCTAATATTTAGAAAATATTGAGGAAACATAATAATGAATATAACATGGTTTGATTATATTAAGTTCTTGAAGTAGATCAATTTTTTCATGGTGAACAACCAAGGAAAATGAATTTAATAGAGTATGATATAATTTCAAGTGTAAGGGTACAACCAAGTAACATTGTGCCTCTATTTACTATAAACCACTATAAGATAAATCCATAAATTGTCCCAAAATTCTCATATTTGATTTAATTCACTTGCCTACCACATGAAGATCCAAATAAACACTTCCTATACTTTCTTAATCTTTGTGACACTTTAGTTTATTGGAGTTTTAGATGATGCATTAATTATTATATTTCTTAAGTTTTCATTAAAAAAACTAAATAATGGATTCAAATATTAACACCACATTCCATTAAAATATACGATGATATGAAAAAATGATTCATTACAAGATTCTTTCGTCCCAAAAATCAATGAACATTTATTTTTATATTTTAAATTTTAATCAATTTCATAATTTATTACCTTAATTTGAATCAGATAGGTTTAAATACTTGTTAATGAAGTGTACCCATCATGGTTTTAAGATGTGGTCACTAATTAAAAAAATTTATAAGGGTTTGTCTCAAAAAAATTAGTCAATTTTGGATGTCATCACTGGAGGTTTGTGGATTAAAAATTTATTGGGGGATAGTTATAGTATTTTGGATTAAATATCTAGAAATAGTTTTCATTAGAAAACATAAAGTGTTCATAAAAGTAAATCAGCACACTTTGTGAATATAAATGTATATATGGAAGTATAATTGGAATCCTTGATGAAAAAAATAGACATGATGATGGTCATGAACCAATCCAAAGGTATATATATCAAAGATACAATTTTTTTAGATTTTAATCATGAAAATAATTTTTATGGATAGTTTCCGTAGGAAAATCTTGTATTTTAACAATAATGTGAGGTTATATGGTTTTAAAAACAGAAATAATAATAATAATCACTTTAAATTATAATACATTAGTTAGATAAAATATTAGCAACATTCATGACAAACACCGTAACCACTATAAGAAATATGAAATTACATATCATGAAAATTAAAAAAAAGTACTCAAGGAGAGGATAAAAGGGTTATAATAGAAAGAAATAATATCAAATAATGTGTCTTGGTGAAATATATCATCTAAGGAGTGTAAAAACCCTAGAAAAAGTGCTGAAATAATGAGGATAAAATAAGATAAGGAATCAGAAAAATATTTAAAAGAGGCAGAAAATGGGAAAAAGAAAAAAAATTAGATGATATGGAAGTCTGATAAAAAATTATATAAACTTACAAACTACCATTACTATTTTTGAAAATTATTATTTAAGATAATATTGAGGAATAAAGGATTAACATCCAGAAATTTTCGTAAAACTTTATATTAACATTCCCTCTAAAAAAAATTTAGTGAACATAGAAACATATAAAAAATCCATGAAGTTATTTGTTTAAATAAAGAGGAATATTGAGAATATGGTCATAGTAGCTCTCATAGGATAATTTTAAGCCATGGTTTTTAGGATACTATTGAATAAGTAACAAGATACAAGTAGTTTTTCAATTTTATTAATATTGGATATTATGAGTTTAGAAAACATTTGTGTGATTTAGATGTGAGTATGAAAATCATGACATACTTAATATTTATAATATTTGAATTTTAAGATATGAAACTCATCATGGTTTATATTCAATTGGAATACACAATAGTAAGATATCCACAAGGTTTCACTAAATAGATTTTAGTTAAAGATAGTAGATTTTACTTTCATGTAGATTTTAGTATGATTGAGATGGATGAATGAAAAACACCCCTTATATATGGAAGGAACTTTTTAGTAATTTTAATTTACTTAATTGATGTTAAAAGTGTGGATTTATCTTTTATAGTTGGTGGAGTGAAATTCAAGTTCACAATTCATCGAGGATTGATGAATTTTGATGAATAAGATAATGTTTTGAGTGAGGAAAATGGAGTGGAATTAGATGATATTATTTACATTAATAAGACTGAAAAATAAGTCATTATAATGAAAAAATAGAATAGAGAACTTGAAGAAAATAATAACAGTTGTATGATTGAGAGGGTAGAAAATACTATAAAAGTTACAGTGAAATAGGGAATAAAATAGGGCGAACATTTTTGGTTATTTCATGAATTAAATTTGTATTTTTCAAGATTAACTAATTATTGGCAGATTGGTCTAATGAAATTAAATAATTTTATACCTTAGGAAAGAGTAAATATTATTTCATTGAAAAGATGAATAAATGTATATGTGGTGGAATCTCAACATAGACTATTCTTTGACCAAGATCAGGTCACTTCTTTATATTATTTTGTTACTTGACATAGTGAGGTAATGTTTAGCTAAAAGTCATTAAACATATCCATGACATGACAAGAATTTGGTTGTTTTAATATATATAATTTTTATAAATTACTTTTAAATAATTATTTTTAAGATTTTTCTTTAGGATATAGAATTTAAAAACCCTTATATTATTAATATTTAATGGAATAAATCTTATACTTTCACTTTTGTATTTTAATTTTGTATGTCCATGATGATGAAGCTAATGGAAGGAACAATATAGAGAGAGAGGAAATTGAACACATTCAATGTATATGGGGTTACTATTTTAAAATATTTACATATTTATATTCTATATTTTTTTAAATTAATATATAATTCATTATAGGGGGAAATTTCATGTCACACTTGAATTTATTACTATATTTTTTATTAATCATTCAAATATTTTCTTTGGAATTTCATTATACCTTAATTTAAATGATATTTTTGATAGAATTGAATGAGTAAGATGATGGGAATATGAATAATGTTATTTATGGTAACATTTATGTGATGAAACATGATTTGGAAATATTTTTTGATTTATGTAAATTTAATTTCTCAAAAAATTATATTGTTTGATTTTTTAATGAATCTGACCCAAATACTTGGATATTACCCAAGTTAGACCGCCATTATCCCTAGGAGCCTTCCTCAATCCCTATGGGCTATATACATGTTCTATTGGTCTTATTTTATCATTAGAGGAAAATTTTCATAGTTTAAATTAATAAGTAATTCATTAATATATTCTTTAAAAATTATGTTTGACTCGTCTATATATCGAACTTTCCTAAAAATAAAAATAAACTCTATTTTCATAAGGTGTGACTTATAAATAAATGAAACTCAGTATAACTAAAGAACAACATAAAGTAAAAAAACTCCATCTATATATAAATTTAGTTTTAAAACATAAAAAAATGATATAAATATATAACAATTCCCAATAAAAAATTGTTATAGATTAGGTTACCTATAACAACAACCTAAATATAAGTGGTGATGTGTAGATAATTCTATTACAAAACATGAACTCACGTTCTTTGACATCAATAGAGTATAAATTTTCTCCTATTATATCCACATTCATCAAACCATGAATATCCAATATTTACCAATGTACCTTTTGTACTTGAAATTTATAAAGTGTAACTTCATGTTAACTAAATCATACATACATGGGGTGAGCATAAACACTCAATATATTTTCACCAATAGTTACATATCTCACAAAGTAAATAAGAAAATGTATACATAAACATTCCTATAAATATATATATATATATATATAATTATTTTTTGATACAATCATCATAATATAGAATCTATAGGTAAATAATAATGTTATAGGTGAATATTAACTATAAAAAATAACTCCCTATACCAGGAGGGTCCATACCTATAAATAGTTGCTTCAATCCTAAGATCAATATCAAAGATGAACAAAAATAACATATTTCGGGTACAATATCTATCTCATGGAAAAGGGATAAGGCATACTAAGTTAGGTAAATCATGATTCTAATCCCTTTAATAGAGGTAAAAGTGTTTACTAAGTCAAGGAAATCATTTATCCTTTCCCATTTATACCTACTTATTCAACTAGAAGTAATGATATATCACTTTTTTATATGATCAATATATCAAAGGAGTAACCATGCTCAATTATACACTACTAATTATACCAATCACATGATCAACATACCAAGGTAATAGAAATTCTCATATATATAATTATATTAATCATATCAAAATAATAGAAATAAATTCCACAATTAAACATGACATAATTGATAAGTTAATTGATTAATAAATAAAGAATAGAAACTAATCAAGCATACTAAATCATGCCAAACAGGGCACAATCCATGGAATGCTCATTACTTTTGAACGATTTCATAGAAATCCACAAAATTCATAATTTATAGAATACATAACAACCTAAGGACAAATAATTTCAATATAAACATGGAAATAAAATAGCATTGACTATAACTACTGCATACTAGTAAAAAATATAGTAAAATATTAGTCATGGAATTGATCATAACCAATTCATAACCATAACCAACCAAACAAGGAATAGGGTGTGACATAAACACCAACTATGATATACTATAAGAAAAATGAATTTCCTTTATGTAAATAGGTTTTCAACAATTATAGCTCTATTTAGAAAATTCATTTTTTAACAGAAAAACATTCAAAGTTAATACTTACAAGTGTTTCTTATATTTAAAGAAAGAAAATTTTTATGAATTTTTCCTTTATTAGTTCATAGGGGAAGAGTGTATTTTAATAATACATTTTATTGAAAGAAAATATATAAAGTTATAGTCTCACTACGAGTAGACAGTAGATATATAAAATCCTTATAGAGAACGAATTCCATGCTCAATTATTTAGGAAAAAAATACTATTATTATTTATATGTTTTCAAGTTTAGTTAAGAAAATTTTACAAGTTAATGATACCAAAATATTTTAAGAACCATATCATTACTTCTTACCTAATCAACCCATTCATTATCTCATCACTAATACAATCACTTAACAAAGGTTTATGTATTGTTCATTAACATATAATTTATTCATGTTGTAGTGAAAATAAATAATTATCTTTTATAAAAAATCATAAAGGGATAAAGAGAACATAATTTACAAAAAAACATGATTATACCAACCCTAATTTAGTTGAAAAATGTAATTCATATTCACTAAAAGTAGTCAAACTTAGTTAGAATAAAGATCATACTATATTTTTCCTTCTTGAATCAAACCCTAAGTTAAGATAAAATGTATATCACTTTAACAAAATAAAACAAATGACCTAACCTAAACATGAACCCTGAAACATCCCCTTTATGTCTTAAAAAACCTTATAGTATTTTTAAAAAATTACTAAACATGAAAATTTATAATTGAAATCATATCCTATTCAAAATAATACATGATCACCTCAAATTATTATTAAACTTTTTGACTAAAACTTTCTAACACACTTAATATACATTATAGAAAAATTCAAGTACACAACATCCTATGTAATAAAGTTAAATACAAACAATAAAATCATTACCAAATTACTTATTCCTTATATAAAATATCAAGGATTTATATGAAAAAATATAGAAAAATAATTAGATATATTAAATGATTAATTTTACTTATTAAAATTAATTATTAACAAGATGTAAAAAGTATTTGTTAAAATTAATTTTATACAAGGTGATAAACCAAAGTTTTTAAAGAAATAAAAAATAAACAAAAACTATCACATAATTTAATATAAAATACCATTGAAAAAAATTAACTTGATAAATCAAAACCTCTTTGAAAAATCATGATTTCATAATTCTAAAAATATAAAGTTACTATTTGTTATTAATTTGGAAAACAAGTGGAAGTCATGTCACATGAATAACTTAAAAAAGGTTTAGTAACACTTACAAAAACCATCACTTTAAAAACTTAGAATACTATAATGATAACCATGTATCAAATAGAAAGATTAATTCAAATTTTTATAAAAAAATTTACTTAATAAAATAATCACTCTTAACCAAAAATAACCAAATCATAATAAAATTATAAGTGAGTAACTACTAAAATACACAAAAAAATATAATCACCAGAATACCTACTAAATATCAATTTAATGCCCACCAATTTCATCCCAAAACAATAAAATCCCATGAATTAATCACATCTAATCTGATAAAAATATAAAAAAACATCAATATAAATAAGACAACTCATTTATGATTCCTTTGTATAATAGATTATGAATACCTAGGCTAAGAAGTGATTTTAGCATGAATTGGTGAAATTAAAAAAATTCATAATCTCCCTTCCTGAGAAAATATAAAATAAGAGAGAAGAAGGAAAAAGATAAGGATAGGAAGAGGTATTACCTTGAATCGATGGAGGGAAACCCTCTTGAAGACCTTAGATCTATGGGAGAAAAGGATCAGAAGAAGGTAAATAAAGGTAATACCCTCGATTCTATTTAAATGGTTAGAGATAAATGGGGTTGAGCGATACCCTTAATTGGGATGAAAGAAAATATGGGTAAATTACCAAAATAACCCACCCCCTTCTAAAAAAAGAACCCAGAATCCACTAGGTAGTGTATCCCAACTAGCTACTCAGTGGAAGCCCAATGGGGATAACCCCACTGGTTTATTTACTAGGTACCTGATGAAAAAATTCTGGGCACCTAGTGGCCACCTGCTACCACCACCTTGAAATACCAGGTATTGAAATTCTAAAAATAAAAACTCCAATATTTTTTATCTATCTCACCATCCCCAAATACAATCCCTAAAATTCACAAAATAACATAAATTCACACTCTCTTGATTAAATTATAAAAATTAAAACATGATCATGTTTTAAAAACTTTAATTTACTTAATAAATTACAAATATCATATTTAATTTAACCCAATATAACACAGGTCACTAAAAACTCTCTAAAATAGAAATTTTTCCCCAAAATACTAAGCCAAACTCTCACAAAAAAAATTAGTACCTCCTTTAACCATCAATTCATAACTAACACTCTTATAAATGTTCCAAAAAAAAACTCAACATGTTTCAAATTAAAGATTATAAAAACAAATTGAATCACTCAAGAATCAATGTTCCAACTCCCATGAGATATACCATGTAACACCCCTTGATTTTATTCAAATATTATAATTAAAAATTACTTATTTCATTATGAAAAAATATTTTAATAAAAATTAAATATATTATAAGATAACCAAATGAAACACAATCAGTAAAATGAAAAACATTTCTACAAAAGAGATTATAAAATAAGATAAATGATATTTGAGACGTATGTAAGGCTATATATAAGAACTTAATATAACCATTGTTTATATGGACATTAGACGTATGATCATTGGAAATATTACCATTAGGCATATGTTTATTGGATATACTTGTATCTAATAGGTACATTTATGTTGTAAAATTTTTATTAACAAATTAAAAATATATAATTCACATATAATTAATAATTCTTGATTGAAATTGACTGATAATAATTTATTAAAAATGAAATATTATTAGATCCGAGAACATAAAAAATTAATAAACAATTAATATATGTTTTTAAAAAGTTTAAAGAAAAATTATAATACAAATGTATTTATAATACTAAATGGTTAGAATATATATAATTAATTTTCATGGGACGCGATTAAATTCACTTAATGTTAAAAAGGTATATTTTTCAATGAATTGTTTTATAAGTGCTGTGTATTTTAATCTTAATAAATTAAATTGATCACTTTAATGGATGATTATTATAAAATTTAATATTTAAATTTATAAAAATATATATTAACAATCATTTAATTATAAATTTATATATAATAATTTTAAGAACACATAATTTTTAAAAAATCATTTTTTATAAAATCATATACATATATTATGTTTTAATTTAAAAGTTAAAATTATCATATTTATAAATTTAATTATATTAAATTAATTAAATATTTGGAATAATATTTTTATTATTATGTAAGAGGTTCAATTTCATTTTTTGGAAAAAATGTTACTGAGCTAAAAATTGAGTTACCACGGTAAAGGTAAAATGATGTAAACATGGTTAAATTATGTGTTAAAGGCCTACAATATCTATAAAATTATATATATATTTTTTTTATGACGGTATTAATTAATTATCTCCATTATTTTAATCTTTGGATCCACTTTCCCTATAAAATGATAACCTTACACCTTTGAGAATGAGTATTTGTCGAAATTCCACTCAAAACATACCTATAAAAGGATGAATCCTATAACCCTATTAAACCATTATTTTTAATAGTTTATGTCTTTAAAACCTACCCAAATAAACTCTCTAAAATAATTATTATATTTTTGGTAACTTTTGGTTCCAAAAAAGAAGCCTAAATCATTCATTATGATGGAACCTGTTTTGAGGAGTGAATTTGAAAAAGTATGTATCGTGTTATTCACCATATTTATCAATTAAATTATTATATTAAATATTTATATATATTATTATATGATATAATTAAATTATATTAATATAATTATTATTCTATGAAAATTATATTTCCATTATATAACTTTATAATATTATCCATTCAATAGTATGCTATGTTCTTGTTTGGGTCGATTCATCCACCTACATGAATCATGCTATAACAAAACCATATTTTACATCATTTATGAGTATCAAGACATTAATACATGTAATATATGATATTAAAGATTTATTTATTTCATGAACATGGTTTTTTATGGTGAGAAAAAGTGAATAGTCATTTTAAATTAACTTATTATTATCAATAAATTACCTGAAACATGCTTGTTATAAATTTTACTCTCTAAAAACATATCCATACAATACATAAAATAAAAATGGGTATACATATATCATTTTAAAATAATTATTTTACTAACTTAACTAATATGGTAATTATTGGCTTGTTATCAAATAAGTAGGATCAACATTTCCATTGTGAAACTTGTATATAACAATCAAAATTATTAACAATGGATGATTTAAATAAAAAATAAATAACTAATATATTTGTAATAAATGATTATAATTACATATTATAAAAGGTAATAAATATAAAAAAGGTTCTTAAACAAGTGATTAATATATTTATTATTATATATTAGGTTAAATCACTTTCATGGATGTTGATAGTAAAGGTAAGGGTTTCTTTTCCAATCTCACTTTGAGATCAAGATTATTTATGTCTAAATATCTATTTGGAAAAATTATATATATCTTAACTATAAAAAAATTTATTTTATTTTTATCAATTAATTTCTTGGGTTTACATGTCTTTTTACCATTTTACCTTCCTTCGGTTTACAATCCAACAGAAATGATGCTTTTAAGTGGACCTAACCTTATCTATTTTTTTCAGTCAATAATATTTACCCTCCATATTCATGTTTTCATATGATTTTTTTGATTTCCTTATGCATAGATCAGTGATTAGTTAAGGAAATTTTCTATTAAAATTTAATTTATTTTAAAAATATGTAAAATGAATATTTTTTAATTTTTTCTTAATGGATTATTTCTCCCACTGTTTTCTTTGATATAATTTATAAAGATTATTTTTAAGGTTTTCATAATTCATCAATTTAATTTTTATTTAATTTCTCATTTTTTATAATACTATTTATTTATAAATTATTTATTTTTAAAATAAAATTTATTTAAAATTAAACTATATTTTTTTTATTTTTCAAATAAATTTTCTATTGCACTTATAAAATGTTTTTCATCTATATAAACATACTTTAATTTTTTTTAAAATTTATTAGGAGATATACTCTAATGATATTATTCACCTTCTTTATCTGGATGTATTATGATCATACATAGTAGAAATTTTCATGGAACCTGTTTCTTTCTCATGGGTTATGTATGCTACGTTTATTGATTAATGTGATTATATTCACATGGATCACATATGTATGGTCTTTATTTATGTGATGGGTGGGATTGAAAATATATTTCACCTAAATAAATTAGTAATGATCTATATCCCATGAGATAAAATGTTTGGTACTAGGGAGTGAACCTAATCAAACTTTTTATGGGAATGGGTATTGAACCTAATCCACTAAGATTATGAGAATGAGGAGTGAAACCATTTGATTATTATTTATGGGAGATGTTGAAGAATTTTTGTAAAATACGTTTTTTGTGTATCTAATGTCCAAAGTCACTAAACCAATAAGTTTTGGGGTGTGATTAATTATGATATATAGTGAATATTCATATTAAATGATGTAATATGAATGTATTTTATGTTTGGATCATCTCAACTGGTATCAGAGAAATGTTTAATTAATTTTGGGTATTAGGTTATGAATAATAAGGGGATAAAATATAAATTTACCAATGTTGAACCAAAATAGTTATTGGATGAACCAAGATTGTCATAAGTTGAACATAATATGTTATAGGTTTAAATGAATGTTTCATATATAAATAGTTTTTAGGATTTATTTTAATTATCATATGATTTTTATAGTGGATTTTATTTTTTAATACTCACATTAAATTTCTTTATTTTCTTCAATGGATGTATATAAGAGTAATCATGTTGAAAATGAGTGTTATGGTTATTTCAATGATTTTTCCAATGAGAAACCAAACATTATATGATTTGGAGTGAAAAATATCATAGTTATTCTCTCTCAACTACCTCAAGCTATTAATAATAACATGAACCATTTCAATCCTCAAAATACCCAAATGAAGGAATAACTCTCCATTGAGTCCTTAATATGATAATGACCACACTCCTTTAGTGGGTCTTGGGATACACTAATTTCTGATCAGTGGATCAACATAATATAATAGACCATTCTCGAATGATCAGAGTATGGTAAAGTTATTTTTGCCATTTATCATTTGTATAGTTAAACTAATAAATGGAGAATTTTCATTAATAATATGAGGCATGAGGATGAAATCAACTCCAAGTAATGGGAGGAATTTAAGGAGGTATTTTTCAATAAATATTTTTTAAAATACTTTATACTAAAATGAAGAGACAATCCATTGAGATGAATAAAAATGATGCTGAATCTATTGGTACCTATAATGAAGAATTCATGAAACTTCTAAGTAATTATTCTTCAGTTATCATTTACCTATAATGAAAAATCAAACATTTCCTAACCATATTAAAACAAAGACACTAAATAGAGTTATTTATAAGGGACTTTGGTAGCTATAGTGAAATTGTATGATGTTCTTACAATTTGGAAATGGAAATTGGAGACTCCAATTATTTTCATAGTTTTTGGGACAATAATAATAAAAAGAAGTTTCATGAAAACTAAAAAAGTAAAACCCACAGAGGAAAGAAAATTTACCTTTCTACATGCTGGAAATTTGGGAAGATTCATAGAGGGAATTTGCATATATGAATGAAGAAATGATTGAATTTTTTAAGATAAGTTCATAAAGAACATGAATGTTTAATTGATATAAATAGGCCAATAAAGATCAATATAATGCACCACCCAAACCTCAATGCTTCAATTATAAGGAGTATGGACATTAAAAAAACTAATGTATTAACCCAAGGGATAATGATGAAAATTAACATAAAAAACCTCTAATGTTAAATAATAAAGGGATATCCAACACAATCAAAACTTATGAAGCGAGTCATGAAAATGAAGTTATGCAAGGTATAATCATCATCCACTCAAGAACTACGAATGAATTATTATATTATGTTTCCACCCTCTCCTTAATATTTGGAATGTTTTCTAAGATAATTAATTATCCACAAATTTGATTGTATATTTAATCATTAGTGAAGACTCATAATGGTATGATGATTACATCCCAAGTCTATAACTCAAATCCAATAGATTTTTTTTGGGAATATGATTCTTGAAAAAATTATTATACCCCCTTTAGTCAAATTTTATGTGATTTTAGTCATTGATTGTATATCTCTATATTGAACCCATATTAATTTCAAGTATATGGAAATAAAATTTCATATCTTAATATATTAATGACCATCTATTAGTGAAATAATGGATATGAAATCTGTATAAAAGTTACTTCCCTTGTATGGGTCTTATTACATAACAATGATGGCTATTTTTCTCAAATGGGCAAGAAAAAAATTAGAGATATTACTATTTGTAAGAATATATCGATATATTTTAAAAATATATGCACGGTCTTTCCCTATATCATCAGGTTTAGTTTTTAATATATCTCATATCCAGTATTATTCCTATTCAAATAATACTTAAATAATAGTCCAAATTAAATTGTAGAAATTAAATAAGTAACTCTAATAGAATATGGATAAGTGTTTTATACACACAAGTGATTCACTAAGGGTTACAAAATTTCTATTTATTAAGAAAAATTAAGATCAATATGTATCTTAATTTTTTATCATGAAATTAACAAGATGATGATCAATAAAAATTATACTCTACCCCATATCAATGAATTGTTTGATCAAATAAAAGGCTATCAAAACTTATGAATGATTTACCTTCGATCTTGATATCATTAATTATGTGTAAAAATAAAGTATGTACCCAAGAAAAAATTACATACAAGAAGTAAGACGAATTGAGAAAACCATAATAAGCATATCTAATAAGGTAGTATGACTTCATTTGTTGATAACATCAAAGATGGACCAAGAAACTTGAATCCATCAATTTCTCAATTGTGATCAGAAACCCATATAAGTGGTTCGATGATTATACCCTTAAACCCACATTTTCATTTCAAAGGATATCTAGATCTTATTTTCATATATAAGGAAGTTATATCTTGACATATTTTTTTTCACATTATTGAATCATTTCATGGTCATCAACCAAATTATTGGAGTTCTTAGAAAAATAATGGAGTTGATTGGTTTTTCTAGGGTTAGTATTGGTCTTTTTTATTATATTTGGGTTCTTCTTAAAGTCTATGATTGTGATGAGTTATATCAGTGTTGTAATCATGAATCAAAGATAATTTATAGTAGTAAAAATATGGTTTATAATTTCTATCCATTCATTTGTGATGGTCATTAATCCCATGTTCTTCTAATTTGGGTTTTTTTTAGTCTCTATTTTCATCTTTTCAGACTGGATGCACTAGTGTATATCATTATCACAAATAGTATCCCTATAAAGATTGAATATTCCATGCTCAATCATTTAAGTCCTATCACATGAGTTAGTGTCAAATTATATAACATCACTGAACTCCCCTTGGGGATATTGATTTAGAATGGATTTGATCAATTCTTCTTATAATTTTATATGAAAATATTACCCCCTTATATAGTAAGTGTCCTCATCATGTCCATATGGTTAATTAGTGTAGAGTTTTGGTTACAAATAAAGGTCACTCAAATAGGGAAAAAATTATCTTATGGAAATCCATTCAAAATTATCATTCCTCTAGTCAATTGATAAACCTTGAACAAGATAGGTATAATCTAGAAGGTGTGTGTGGTGTTTGGAAGGATAAGGTGAAGATAGGGTTATAGAAAGGCCTTATGGTTCTCATTTTTGCAATGGGAGATTTTTACACTTATTTTTCATGTATAGAACTTGAATATCAAATATACTTGGTTTTAGTGAATCATAATTATATTTTTTAACACCCCAATATTTTACATTATATTTCTTTTAAAAAAATTAAACCTCTTCGATAACTTGTAATACACATAACCATTAGCTGAAATGAACCATATTATAGTATAATGTTATAAAATAGTTTTTAATTAAGAGGGTATGGATAATAATAACTAAATTAATAAAATTATATGGTTTACCCATGTTTAAAATAAATTCATTAGTTATCAATATATTTTAAATAAAAATAAAAAACATTTGAAAGTTAAAGAAATATTTTGTACAAAAATAATTTTATGCTCGCAATGTGTTTTTATATTAATAAATTAATTTAGTCAATACTAGTGAATGATTTTAAATTTTTTTATATATTATTTATTCAATAAATTTTCTCATTATTCATTTAATATCTTTATGCAGGGGATAATGATCAATCAAGATTTATGCTTAAAAATTGTATTTTTCTAAAAAATGATTTCATCGCATTTTGTGCACTTATTTTAAAATTAATTTTAAATTTTTTTAGAAAATTTATATGAAAAAATGAAATTACTTTTTGAATTAGAAATTTAAAAATAATCTTAGAGTGATTTTTTGAGATTTTTTTGAAAATATTATTTTTTTAATGGGTAGTGAAAAATACTGGTTTTTATTGAAATCTTCCATTTTTTTAAGGAATTAAAAATTTTATATTTTTTTTAAAATTGTTTTAAAAAAAATTAGTTCATTTATATTATTATTAAACCAATTTATGTCATTATAATCAATTTAAGGTTGAATTTTTATATAAAAACTTTTTGTATTTGAGAAAAAATTTCTTTAGAAAACAACATTTTCATTGTTCTTGTGGGTTTAATTTTAAATTAAATTATACCACTTATATTAATTTAATATATAAAAATGGATTCAATATTTAAAATTTTAATAATTAATATTATATAATATGTTAAAATTATTATTTTTGTAATAGTTAGTGAAGATAGTAAAATTTATTTACCATGAATAATGTTAAAATGGGGTTTTACACATTACATGCGACTGTGGTAAAATTAGTTTTACAATCAAATATTATTTTTTGTTTGATAAGTTGGATTTCATATTTATAATAATTGGGTAAAAATTATCTAATAATGATCATTTATTTTTTTCTTATAGGATAAACTGATTAGAGAAATAAAAAAACTAATTACCTTGGTGAAAACTAAAATGGTAAAAGTAAACTTATAGTATAAGGGAATAAAATATTTAAAATATGTTTTTTGTTTGTTTTATGTGTTTCTAGACCTTAAATTATATAAAATATATTATTTATCAATTTTTTAGGGACATGGGGTGAGAGTGACATCCCATTATCATATTTTTTTTGTATTTATAAAAATACCACTCCTCTTCAATTATAAAAGGGATCCCCTCATCTCAATTATTCACATAAATCAAGCCATTTTTATCAGAAAAAACCTACCATAATATATCCAAAAAATAATTCTACACATTCTAGTGATTCCTATATTTCAAAAATACCAACCCTATGGTCTCTAATATGAGATCCAAAGGAGGTTTTTCTAAGTGAAGTATATCATCTTTACTCAGATCCTTCATTTTTACTTCTTCTTTTTCTGAATTGAATTATGTTTTAACTATTACAATATAATAAAACTTTTATATATAATACATTAATATTTTATTATGTTTATTGAATAATATTTATCCATATCCTTCTTCATAAAATGAGAAACAAAGTCATCGCCCTTGTGTATGACAGACTACCACCTCATAAACCGATGTAATTCGTTTCCAATCACTGACTCACATGAATAGTAATAATGATGGATATAATGAATATATATGAAACATATTACATGATATTAATTTCATAAAATTAATATATATCTCACTTCTTTAACCTTTCACCCATTAAGGGAATGATATCGTCGCTCGTGCGTATGTATGACCTATCATTTCCACGAAGCGATGCAATCCATTTTTCATTCCAACATCCATGAATGGTTATAAAAGGGTATATAATGAATAAATGTGATACATATAACATTAATATAATTATATATATGATGTATCTGTATCATATGCATAATTTCCAAAACATTTGTGACAAAACATGCATGAGAAAATGAAGCAGTTAATACCCGAAACAATGGTAATAATGAAATATTACTAACAAATGGGTGATATGATATTATAAGAAGATAATATATGATTAAAACATCCTAATTATTCTAATTTTATTGATAATATTCAGTGGTGATACTAGAATTAGGTGACATACCTAAAATACCAAAGGACAGAAATAAATTCCAAGGGCCTCAAGAACACTTAACAGATGATTTTTCCTTTGAATGTTAAAAGAAAAAGACAAAATAATCTCTAAAAATACAATCCTAAATATAATTTATGAGTAAAAATTACAAATCCAAACGTAGCCGAAACATTAACCAATATTAGAGTACAAGTAGAACCAAATTAAATACTAGAAAAGAACCAAAATACCATATAACACAATGACACCCAAGTGGCATCAAACCATAAACATATAACCCACTTCAAGCTTTAACTCCATACCCATGACCACAATATAAAGAATAATCACTAAATCATTGAGATAAATTAACTTTATGTATATCCTAATAGATGACATATAAAAATTCACAATATTTTTCAATTAGGGAGTGAGTCTAAACTTAGTAGGATTTCCCCATAAACTTCCCAACTCATTCTACTAGGAAAAAAATTATTAACATAATTTAAAAAACAATTTAAAAGTAGTTTCAAATGTTTAAATAAAAATAGAAAAAAGGTTTATTGAAAAACATTTACAAAGCATAAAAACTTTCACAATTATTTTGAATTCCCATAACCATGTCTCCACACACACACCCATGCATATCAGGTGATAGTTCCATATTCGTTAGTGATATCTCATTGATCTAATAAGTCACCAAAATGTGATAAATACCAAGTGCCCCAATGGAACACACCCCTTTCACAAGGTCATGTCTATGAATACACTTACACCAACCATGTATGTTATATTTCTATTCCAAAACACTTCACATAAAATTAATTATTTCTTAAAAACAATTCATCAAAAACTTGTGCATAAAAAAATCAATATTTTTTAAACTAATATTTTATAATTATAACTAAAAGGTTTTTTCCAAAAATTCATCTAATTTCTCCACTTCTAAATAGATACCTAAAAATGGGATTCCATCATAAATCACACAAAGGTTTTCAAAAAAATATCAATAAAAAAATTAATAAAAACTAAGAGTCTAGGTTCTAGAACAAGTGGATATGACATAGAAGCTGTCTACCTCTCAATGATTGGAAAAAATGAAGAGCAACACTGCAAAACTATAGATTTGGGCCTAGATCACTTTTCCTTCAATAGATTCAAGCATATGTCATTCATATTTCCATTATAAAATAATGATCCAACCTCTACAAATTATATCTTTTGTGATAGGGGAGGAGACTATATCAAAGAATAATAATGACTTATTGATGAATCCAAGCCTCCAATACCCCTTGATTTTCCTAATAACTACTTCTGGGTTGAAAGGAAAAGTCTCTCAAGCCTAGGGGAAAATGAATTCTAGACATTCAAAGAATATGTGATTAAATGGGGTCTTAGGACTTACTTTAGAATATATCTATAATTTTATGGGTTCCAACTTTATTTCATACTGTTAGGCCACGTGGTTTTGTAAACCATGAACCAACAATGTGGTGAAACTATCTCAATCCAACACCTTGCATGGTTATCTCACACAATTATAAAAATTATGTGACATTTATATTTTTACCTCTATTTCAAGAATCATGGTTTCCCCTAGGGACACACATGGTTTGGTCAAACTATGTTCCAACCATACTCCTACCCAGTGACCACTATCCCCAATTTCGTAATTTCTTAGAGATGGTTCATCATTTATACTAACTATTAACAAAGTGTAAACCTTGATAAATGTTTCCACAAACATCCCAAAACCCCTTGTAACCTCCCAAAATATAACCCGAACATTGAATAAACTCAAAATACATAAATAATAGTCATATATATGAAATTGGGGGTGTTACATTCTCCCTTCCATTGGTAATTGTTTCATAATAAAGTATAAAAATTGTGTTTCATAAGAAGAATTCAGGACACTGCTCCAACATTTCATTTTCATGCTCCCACTTTACATCTGTAATCCAACCATGCTTCCATAAAACCCATATTAGGACAATTATTTTCTC
Source organism: Viscum album (assembly GCA_963277665.1). Taxonomy (NCBI): domain Eukaryota; kingdom Viridiplantae; phylum Streptophyta; class Magnoliopsida; order Santalales; family Viscaceae; genus Viscum; species Viscum album. Next base: position 1,083,126,130 of record OY728132.1, read on the forward strand.
TTGAAATTTATTCTATTGCCTATCCACAATCTATACTAGCACATGAATCAACATAACATCTTGTTCTAGGTAAAAAAGATCCCATAAAATCACATGGTCAGGATAAAGTTGGTACTTCTTTAATTAAGATACATGAAACACATTATGTACCAAAATAAATATTGGTAGAAAATACAACTAATATTCCACCTCACCAACTCGTTCAAGTATCTCAAATGGGCCTATGTACCATAAGGAAACATTTTCATGCTTACCAAAATGATGATTCATAATCCTTATATATATTCTTTAGAAAACATGATCACTTAACTCAAATGAAAATGGTTTCCAATGATGATCTGCATATGATTTCTGATGAATCTGATCCATCTCCACCCTCTTTATGATCAAAAAAATATTCTCTATTATTTCTTAGATAAAACCGGGTCCAATTAGTGAGGTATCACCTATTCCCACACTAAAAAGTGAGGAACAAAAAGGATTCCTATACAATACTTCAAAAGGATCCATATGTAACGAGAAATGATAACTACCATTTCCTTATAACTCCACTAAATGTATATGATCCTCCCACGAGCCACCAAAATTCATTATATAAGACCTTATCATGTCCTCCAACATTTGGATTGTTCTCTAATATTATCTATCTATTTGAGGTGGTCGCTGATGCTCTTCGTTGACCTGCTGATCAGTGAGGCATATCGATATAGACTTTAATACATCTCTTTTAATGCGAACCCAAAAAAAAATCATTCAATTATTTATAATTTTTTAAACTCTAGGATGAAAATCCCATCTCAAATGGTGGAATATAGAAATAAGTTGCTTCTAAAAAATCAAAGGTATAACTATCTGATCTCTAAAATACAACTCCCATATAGCTTTCATCCCTAAGTTGTCTACCCGCCATTGAGTTTCAACCTCATGGTATCACATTAAATATTGGATTTTGAGATTTTATATCCTACTCAACCAAATTAGGAATTATAGATACAAGAAATAAAACTGCAATATTTACATTTTTTATATAATCCATATACATGACATCTAGAATCAACATAAATTGCCATTTATTTGAAGCCTATTTATCCAACTAAGAATATGAATTTATACTCAAGGAATATTATATATAATTTTCTTTTCCAGATGTATAAAATAAGTATAATTCAAGAATTTGAAGATATTAAAACCATCTTATATCCCTTATATTCAAATATCTTTGTGAGAAAATGTTCTTTAAGATTTTATGAATCTTATAAACCATAACTTTCTCACAAAAAATATAATGATTTCATATCTTTAAGGAGGGAACTATAATAGACAAATCTAAATCATGTGTTAGGTAATTATTCTCATGTATCAGTAACTATCATTTTCCATAAGGAACAACATGATCTCCCTATATGAGAACACATCATAACCTAGATCTTGATACATGAAAATAGGCTACATTTCCCTATCGAGACTCTAGAAACATAATTATAGGTATGATGTTAGTCTATCCTTTATCTCCTGAAAGTATTTCTAAAATTTATCATTTTTTTGGAAATCAATGTATTTCCTCATCAAATTTGTCACAAGTGAGTCCATATTTTAAAAAAAATGAACAAAACACCTATAGTATCCTGTGAAACTAAGGAGATTTCATATCTCAAAGACATTATTTGGTGGTTTTAAGTAAATAACACCTTATATCCTTTTAGGATCCTCATAAACTCATTTTTCATAAATTTAATGGCCAAGTAAATAGATCTATTATACCCCCAAAACACACTTTGATAACTTAACATAAAGGTGATGCTCTTGTAAGATATTGAACACTATAGTCAGGTGTTCCTCAAGGAATTATTTTTTCCTAGAATACACTAGAATTTCATAAATAACCACCATGATAAATGAATCTAGATACCTTTGAAATATTCGATTCATCAATTCTATAAATATTATTGGTAAATTTTTAAGACCAAAAGTTATAAAGAACATGAATAATGGATATATATACTTCTCAAAGATGTTTCAAAAAACCCTATTTCCAAACTCATATTTGGTGTTATACTGAATGTAATATAATTTTATAGAACCACCAGGCTACCCTCAATTGATTAAGTCATTGATTTGAGGAAGTGTATATTGATTCATTATATTAACTTGGTTAATATTATGATAATCCACACAATATCTAAGAGTTCTATCCACCTTTATCACAAAAAGAATTGGTACTACCCATAGAGATGTGCTCAGTAAAATGAACCCCTTACTTTAAAAACCTTCTAAGTAAACTATAAATTCCTTTATTTTTGTTGGTTCCATCCTATAAGATGAAAGTGAGATCAGACTGATCCTTGGTAAGAGATCAACCGTAAAATCCACTTATTTTTTTGGTGGAAACCCTGGGAAATTATTAGAAAAAACATTCAAAAATTGGTCAATGATTATTAGTAAATATTTATTTCCAATATCATCCAAAAATTCTAAGTCTAGTTCTTCTGACTGATAATAGATAAATCCAACCACTAGTTCTGAAGATCATGATCTACTCATCTTTATATCCCAATATCCTTTAATGAGATACTTAATTCCATCAAGAGATTTTAAAATAACCTTTCTAGCATAACATTTGATGTGGTCCTTAAACAATATCATCCAATCCATACCCAAAATCAAGTCATTAACATCCATCTCAAGCATAAATAAGTCCCAAATAAAATCATCCCCATTGGTAGTTATAGAAAAATATCTGAACACAAAGTCTCAACACTCACTTTAACCAAAATGAGTTTGATGTTTTAAAATAGAAGGAATAATCTCAATATAAAAATCCATATGATCCACAATATGATAAATAATAAATGAGTTGGATTCAATCATATAAAACAAATAATACATAAGGTTAGAATTCTAAATAATCATACCTTTCATCATTAAAGGACTCGATCAATCATTCGTGATAACTTTCTTATCTCTATACAATTGCTTAATCACTGTGATTTTCTCTTTATTACCCTATTGGGAATGAAAAGGTTGATAATACATGGTGTTCTAAGAATAACTTTAGCTCACTCAATTCTAATGATGAGAATTATTCTTCATATCACTTCCTGTAGAAGCATATGATGTTTGGGATCCATGAATTTTTTCCCTAGCACCTGACCTTGGAGATCTATGACCATAGTGTAGAAGATGTCCCATATGATTAAAATTGTGACATGATCTTGGTGGTAGCATAAAATATCACTTCATATGCTCAAAATATCAACATTTAAAATTTTTTGATATACATTTTAGTCTAGGAGGAATATTCAATAATCCCATGGTCTAATTATATGATATTCCACCACTATAGAAGCTGGTTTCCCTCTTCCTTTTATTCATTGAGTTGGAGTTCTCACTAGTTTTCATAGGAATAAACATGATCCCTACAACTATATTACCATAGATATACCATTATTCTACTATTTCTCTATTAAACATTTCTGTATAGTCTGTAATACAAAGAACAACTATCTTTGAGTGAATATCTGATCACAACCCCGACTCAAAAAATGTGTTCCTTAAAGGATGCACTTTCAACAACTTTTGGGGGAAATCAGACTAAATTCATAAATTTAGTTGAATACCCTTCCACTAAAATATTCTATTTCTTAAAATTGAGTAATTCAGTTGTTCTAGAAATTTGAAAGGTGCGAAGACAAAATTATTAATTAAACAATTCTTCATAATACTCCCATGAAATTCCTTGGTCACCTTTATCCTGAACTTCTTAATCATACCATTTGAGTGCTTGATACTACAACATATATATATTTCTTACATAACTTTCAGTTTGTTTAATGTTTTAAGGAAATCAAATTCTTGATTCATCATCTTCATCTAAAATTCTGCTTTTTTATGCTAAGAATCCCCTTGAAAGATGGGCATATTTTTCTTTTGGAACTAAACCAAATGGTTCTATTTTCGAGGCTCATCATTTTTATTACCCCTTTCCATAGTCTGAAAATCTTGGACAATAATTTGGAATAGTTGTTGTTTCACCTATGGATCATGTGAAACCACATTTTTAGTAGCCTATTCTGGTTGATTCCTATGATGTCTACCCAATTTCATTCATTATAACCAGAAAAAACTCCATTAATTTACACTCATTAATAACTAAAGGCTTAGAATGCCAATGAGCTTGTACCCAAGTGGTACAAGCTCCTGCTTGGAATCCAAAAGACCCAGGATGAAATCCAGACAGAGGCATAATTATAGGTTACTGCAACAACACTATAGTAGTGCACTATAACAGTACTATAGTAGTGGCGGAACTGTAGCAGCTGCGACACTGTAGTGGAGGAGGCACTTTAGCAGGAACTCTAGCGGCGACGGTACTGTAGCAACGTGGGTACTGTAGTAGTATTGTTCACCGAGGGGTCATTTGGGCCAAAAAATGGGCTTTCAAGCCTTGTATTCAAGCCACTTGGCCTTGGGCCTTCAGGCTATGTAATGGGTCTCCCTTTACCCACACTAAAAGAGGTATTTTCTTTAAATAATAAATTGAGGCTTTGGCCTCAATAAAAAAAATAACTAAAGGATTAGAAATTCAAATTTAACAAATAAAAAAATGTCATAATAATACATTTCAAATCCAACCATGTCGATATTTTAATCATTTTTGACAATACTAAAACCATTATTTTTAAAATCAATCTATCCAATGATTATCAAAAATCAAAAAAATTTCACCATTTCATAAAACATTAACTTAGAATATTCAATGAAGTCCAAGTTGGAAGGCTTACAATCAACGCATGCCCTAAAACTCTAATCGGATGAACCCATGATGATGAGGTGACACCACCTAGAAGTGTCTTAAAACCATTATGTAACCAAACACCCTGGTAAATTGATTTTTGGTATAAAAAGTTTAGTTATATATTTTTAAGCAATAAATTTCACGTTCTAGTGGCCCTATATCCTTAAAACCATTTGTGATGAATGATTGATACCATTTCCAACTCAAGGAATGAAAACACTATTACAATTTATCCTAAAAGATGGATGAAATTACGAAGATTGATTCCATTTGTAATATCCTGCCTCTCCTCATTGTCTTGAGAATAAGCGGTGGTGATACTAGGACTTATGTGACATCCCCAAGACATCAAAGGCTGGAATTAAATTCCAAATGGCCTTAAGAACATTTGGTGGATGATTTCCCATTTTAAAGATACAACACCATGACAACATAATCAATAGACACCCAATCCTCTATATGATGCATGGGTACAAATTACAACTCAAAACATAAAACAAACATTAACCAATATCATAGTATAAGTGGAACCAAATAACGTACTTTAAAGGAACCAAAAGTCCAAAAAACATAAATACACACAAGTAGAAACGAACCAACAACACCCAACCCATTTTAATATCCAAATCAAAATTAATTGTCCATGGTATCAATAAAAAAACTAAAGAACTGAGATACCTTTCCTTTACCTATGTCCTGATAGATGACATCTACAAACTCACAATACTAACCAAGTAGTGGGTGATTCTAAACTTCATAGGATTCCCCAAAAGACTTCCCATCTCACTCTAATAAGACAAAAATTGTTACCACAATTTATAAAATAGTTTTAAATAAGTTTAAATAGTTTATATAAAAATAGTAAAAAAAATAAATGAAAAAATTTAAAAATAATAGAACCATTCTCAATTATTTAGAATACCCCTAACCATGTATCCACACACACACCCACACACCCATGAATGTAAGGTGATAGTTCCATACTCATGAGTGGTTTCTTGTCGATCCACCAAGTCATCATAAGGTGACTGCTACCAAGTACACCAATGGCACAAAACCCTTATATAGGGTCACATTTATGAATACACTCACACTAACCATGTATGCCAAATTTTCATGCCAAACCATTTCTCAAAAAATAAATTGTTTCTTAAAAAAATAATCAATAACTTGTTTGTATCAAAAAATTCAATAATTTTAAAACTAAAATTTTATAATTATAACTAATGATAGTTTTCCATAAATATATCAAATTACCCAATTTGTAAAGTCACTCGAAAATGGTATTTTGATCATGAATCACTCAATAATTTCATAGAAATTTCAAGAAAAAAATTTAATCAAAACCAAGTATCCAACTCCTAAAATGAGTATAGATGAGATAAAAGACGCATACCTCTAAATAGGTGGTGAAGATGAAGAAAGACACTAAAAACTCTATATATGGGCCTAGATCTCTTTCCTTTAGTAGATTTAAGAATATCTCACCAGGATTCCTATCATAGAACATAGATATATCCTCTATGGATTAGATATATCATTCTAGGAGGAGAAAACACTATATCTAAAAAATAATTATGAATAAATATGACTTAATGAGGAATTCAGGTCTCCAACACACTTTGATTCACAAAATAATCACTTCATTATCGAAAGGAAAAGTATCTCAAGAGTAGGGAGAAAAATAAATCTGAGATCTTTTGAGAATAAGATATTAAAAGGGGGTCTCAGGAATTAATTTAGATTAGATCTAAATTTTTAGGGGTTCCAACTTTACATTTCATAGTTAGGCCACACAGTTTGGAAAACCATGCACCAACCATGTGGTGCTACTATCTTAATCCAAATACCAGTAGGGTTGGATTGTATGGTTATACAAACGGCGCACCAATCACACTTTCCCTCTATTTTAAGAATCATGGTTTTCCATTAATACTCACATGGTTTTGTCAAACTGTTCATGAACTGTATGCTTTCCCAGTGTCCACTACCCTCCTATGCACAGTTTCTTAGAGATGGTGCATGGTTTTTACTAACTGTGAACCTACATAAATTCCCCCAAAACATGCCAAAACACCTCTGAACCTCATGAAACTTAGCCCAAACATCATATAGACTCAAAATACATTAATTAAGGTTCATGTACCTAAAACCGAGGGTGTTATAATGATATTGTAATTATGATTATGGTTCTGTTACAAATTAATAACATATTTAAAACCATTATACAAGTTGTTAAAGTATGATCAACTAAAGGGAAACATGATGTAAGGGGTTTGATCAAAATTTACACTGCATTGAGGCATATTTATTATTATAAACCTATTCACTTTTATGTGTTGTATATACTTCCCATTTTATGTATTTAACATTAATAACTATTTATTCATGATGATTAATGTTTTAACTCAAGTCCATTACTTCATGGGGTTTCAATTTGAAAGTTACCAAATAGGTAAGAATCTATTTTACAATATCTCTTTCTAAAAGGATTGATTTTATTTTCATTGAAGGAAAATTATCATTTATCCTTCGTAAGCTCCATTCATTTTCTTATCCATTGTATATTTAAGAATTTTCCAAATTTTATTCCAATATTTTTTTATTGAATCATGCAATTAAATGTTTAAAATAAAATTAGATTTTATTTCTCTTTTAAATATGATATATTTTTCTTCCATTTCCATGTTTTCAAAATAAAAAATAAAAAACTCATTTTATTTACTGTAATGATTTATTAAGTACATTTTTAAGTTATAATTGACTTTTAAAAAGGGTTTTAAAAAATATTTCTATATTTTTTAAAAAGATAAATTTTCCACTTTCTTTACAAAAAGTTAAAAGGAATGTTTTTAATGTGTAGAGGGATAATTTAATTCCCCATCGTCATAACTATTTTATAAAATTTAGATTCGTATACATGTTTTAAATGGTATTATAAAGAAAAATATCTTATGAATTCTTATTTTAATATTTCACTTAAATTTCCTTTATTCTTCCAAAGGGATTGATTTTATTATAAAATCTATATTTTTGATAAAAATATAGTCACCTCATATCTTGATTAATTTTATTGTTGTTAATTTTTTCTTAGTAAAATCAAATTCTTATGATAATTTTTCATTAGAAATTAAATTTAACTTAAATATCCATATTATTTATCATGTATTTTCTTATTAACTAAACCATATATCATTTTTATATATGGTGTTTTAATTTAAATTTTATTTCATTGACTCAGGAAATATTGATATTTCATATTCTTTAATCAGTATGGATATTTAATGATAGAGAATATTGATTATGAATTAAATAAATCATTCGAAATGCGAGGAATGATTTGGACATGTAGTGATGAGTGGGTCCCAAAATTATATATCCCCTAGATGCATTGAAAGGTATCATGAGACAAATTATTAAGCTAATATTAATTGGGATTTTACCCATAGTTTTAAATTGTCCTGGTGAAAGGTATTGATAGTAAATATATCCAGATGTCTGAGATCATGAAATCCAATATTACGTTTTTTCTTCAATGAGAATTTAGTTATTATTATCCATGAGACTAATACATTGATATTATCCATGTATTAACTTAAAGATCATGTGATTATGTATATATAATTATTTGATCATCATTTATTCCTACCACATTATTCTTCATAGTCATGTTATTTATTAAATGACATGTGTTTTTAGTTATTTTCTTTTCCACTTTGTTTATACCTTGTTGATTCATTATTGTTTTCACTATACATAACCCTTATTTAGTTTCTAAGATTACCCTTATTTTGTTTCCTTTCCCTATGATATTAAGATATAATATTTTAATGAGTTCAAGGATGCTGAATTTTTTCCAAAAATATTTTTTATATTTTATCTCTAATATAAAATGGGTATCATCTATGTATTTCGATCTCTAAGGATAATAAAATGAACAATCATTTATGATTTTACCATTTTATCCATGTCAATGAAATAATATAGACACAAAATCTAGGTTACTAGAGTCGAGGTTATTACAGTTGGTATAAGAGTAAGTTTAGTAGAAACACTTATTACTAGATTTAGGAAAACATGGATTATGAGATATTGACTTATGACTAACTTTGATAAAAAATTTATGTAAACGATAACATCCTAAATTTTTGTAAAGGCAGTTACTATATGGTTTTCCTAGTAATAAATTTATGTCTTGATGTTAGATGTGGATGTGGCTTTAACATAGTTGTTCCAAGGGGTAATAATTTTGAAAATGGTACATTGATATTTGACTTGATCATCACCTGGTGCACTAAAATAAGTCTTACTACACACCAAGTTTGACACTACTGGGGGATATACATGGGTTAATTCAAATTTTCTTTACAAACCATCATATATTACTTGAATAGATAATGAAAATGAATAAACTAGTTTAAATATAATATTTTTAGATTGAAATGAAGGTTTCATGATTTAGAAATCCTATAAATTGTTATTATTTCTCACACCATTATTTTTTGTTTTAGTTAATGGATGGAACCTGAAGAAATCATGTTAACATTGATTATAATAAAAAATGTGGTGATTATGAGAAAACAATTGAGATGAATATTAGAGTGGAAGATATCATGATTTTTTCTAAATAGTTATCATGGTGTATGATTAATTACCCATACCTTAACCTACTATTAGACTCACCAAATAATATAAGGATGGGTTCTTCTAAGAGCTTGAGTGGAGGAGACCATGGGGAAAGAAGCCTTGATTCCCTTTATGTTATAAATTTAGAAATAGACACTCGATATAATTTCTCATTGTAACAATACAATTATTTATATAGGGAAAACAAGGTCATATAAAACTTAATGTCAAGGAAAAGTGAGGAGTTCTGTGAAGATAAATAAATTTCAACTGAGAAATCCATTTATAGTTTATTGTCATGAATGTGAGAATTATGACAACCCAACCACGTAATACTTGGAGTCGGTGCCTTAAAATATGATGTATAAATTTTTAACAAAAAATGCACTGTTTTTTCACACATCATGTCCCATACAGAGGATCGATTCAGTTCAGATTTTGGGAAACCAGCTACTTCTGACATGTTTCTTCAGTTGAAAACTATCACCTGAAAAATTTATTACAAAAAAATATGGGGAGCATATGAATGCCTAGTAAGGATTTTTAAAATAACATACTATACCAAATATAACTATTGAAATCATTCTTTAAAACTTTCCATAAAACATTTTTCTTAAGAAATGTTGTAACACATAACAATTGTCTAAGAAATAAAAGTGGAAAATTAAAAGCATACTAACAAAATTACAAGGGAACATGATTCAATTATAGACATTATCATTTAAAGTAGTAAGTAAAAGACATTATAAATAAGTTTAACTTAGGAATATGCAGGTACAAATTCAACAACTAAGAGTAGTACGTAATCAGAGTTGCGCATAAAGGTAATAACTTTAATTTCATACACTGGTTACTAAATCACTGAGTGCTAAGTAAACGTCATGCCATAAGCATTTACGTCTTCTAATACACATAAGTACTGTCTCCTAACCATGAATATTATACTAGTTGAATATTCACTTGGTTAATTAATTATCATAAACATAATGAGGGAATGTTTAATATCAGACCCTGTCAAAACCTTGTGTCAAGACTCCAAAATTTCAATGGCCTCATGCCATGACCTTATTGTCTCATGATAACTATCGATTCATCGAGGGGCTTTTATTAACTATTCCCAAACCCATTATACCGAGTCTACACATTCCTCATATTCCATAAAGGGTCATATATTCAAAATGTCCCATAGCACTTTGAATATTTAAATTCATAATTCCATAAAAGGTCATAAGAGTTCTGATTACGCTCATTAGCATTTATATATATATATATATAGTGAATCAAGAATATATCTATTAATTACATAACTATCAACTACATGGCTATGTCATTGACTGGTGAGTATGATAAGTAACTAATGCTCTAAATGAAATTCTAGTTTTGTGACATGAAATGATAACCCTAAAATTCTATGACATTATTAATCAATACATATAGGAATTTCACTTTTATGCATAATCAATTAAAAATATGAAGCAAATATTTCAGGTGCATTATTATACTGAGAGATTCTCATACATTTATTACTAAAATTCTTTGGTATAGCATATCTCAATGGTATACATAATACTAAAAATGGAAAGTATGAGATTTAACCAAAACTAAAACCATTTAATATAAAAATAAGTAATTCATACATATGAACATAAAAGTTTCAAAACTCTAAATATTGTACCCATGTACTCTCCAAAATTACTAAACACATCATAAGTATAATATTTGGAATATCCACAATTAGGGTTTTTGTGAATTTTTCATACAACAGGGTTTATATGAAGATTAGTGTTTTAAAAAAAACAAAAAATATTTAGAAAACAACATTTTTATTATTTCTTATAAATCCTTGGGGAAAAAATTTAAAACTTTTTGAGGATCCAAGTTTATATGTATACATATCTACTAAAAAAACTGAAAATACATTATATATCGAAGGTTTGAACCAAAAAACTATTAACACCCATATAACTGAAAATTAATATGAGTCATTTAATTTTGAACCATAGAGTGAAAAAAAGGTTTATTTATTGAAATACTCATGTATATATATATATATGATAATGAAATCATGTATAACCCACATGTATAACCGAGTACACATATGGGTCTTGCACCAATGTTATCTGACACTCAATTATTTATCAAAAACATAATTTAACCTTTGAAGCTTAGTGTTAAAAGAATTATATAAAGTCCAGAAAGTGAGTATTATATAAACTATGTAATTATATATAACCATGCATACTATATATATATATATATATAATTTTTATATAAAATACAATTCCTTGCATTTAAAAAAAATCTTACTTAACTCTGAAACCCAAAGTTTTAGAGGTCTTAAAACTGGACAGTATTGGTTTTTATAAAACTATATGGTTATATATAAATATATATAACTGAATATACATGGGATTTAACAAGTTTTTCATGATAAGAAGAATTGTCCTTCGGGTTTAAAAATACCAGATAGACCCGAAATCTAGAAGTAATGGAATCAGATATAAGGGGAATATCTATCCAAACCTCAAGGGTGTAGATATATTTATATAAGATTATACATAATTATATAAGCATATAAACTTCTAGCATAATATATAAGGCAATATAAGCTCCCTAACCTTGGTTCGAGGAGGAGGGGATCGAGAAGACTTGTGGGAGCTTGATGAGGTTTGAGGAGGAGGGAAAACCAAGGTGATGGGTGAAACTAGGTTATTTATAAACTATAATATGTATAAAATATGATGAATGATTTAATGCCACTACTAGAAAACTGATCCCTATATGGTTTATTAAAATACCAGGGGAAGGTCCTTCTGGAAAACGCGTGAAAGGAGGGGGCCAGCGGGGTCACAGGTGTGGAAAAATAATAGAATAGAGATAAGGTTATTGGTGCAGCGCACATGAAAGAGAAGAAGAATGTGTCGCATGATGAGAAGAAATGGAAAATGAATGGACAACCAGGATCTGATTTGGCCTTGATCTTATAGTTGGGGTGTATCTATGAGATTTAAAAGGACGGATGATCATGACTAGAATGTAAGAGATCCAATGGCTCAAGGTGGTGAGACGTTTTAAAATTACTCATATGACTAAGATTAGATCCACATCAGATCGGAAGATGTTAAAAAACATGGGAATAAACCGCGGCCACTGAGGATTGAGCGCTAGCTTGAAATTGACAGCCCAGATTGCGTGTGGTGAGATCTGGCAACCTGGATTCAATCCTAGACAATGTTTTCCATCCCAAATCAAAAAAAGATGCCCTTGAGGCTTATTTATAAGTCTGAGACTCCTATCCACCACTCAGAAATCTCCTCTCCCCTCCAGGTACCACCTCATACCGGGTTCTGCAGGCGCGCTCTTGTTCCCACCCACACATTCATGTCACCCTGCACGGTGGTGCTCTGGTTACATTGTACACTCTTGTGTTCCCTTCGAGGTAGCTATTCCCCCCTCTCAGGCCAACCTGTGCTGAGGCTGAGGGTTAGGATCATCCACTTAGCACATGTTGCCTCCCTCGGCCCGGCTAGTGGGATGGCCCCTAGGGGTTTTATTTTTTTAAACTTTAATACTAAATAGGTGCTTTTCAAAACAAAAATTACTTTAGTTTTATAAACAATAAATCTTAAAACATAAATGTATAACTTTAATATATATCCATATGAAAATAATTTATACTAGTATTATAGAAATCAAAACATAGTTTAGTTAAAACATTGTTTAAGCATTAAGAATGAAAACGTTTATATGATATTTGGAAATATTTGTAAGATGTTTAAAATCCTTATCTCATTTTAAAATCACCTAAGTGTAGTTCAAAGTATTACACACTTTCCATTATAAAGTTAATAATAAGAGTTTATATTATAACTTCAATTCATAACTTAAATATTCTTGGGAAAACTAATTTATACTTAGATATTTTTAACTAATCCTCCAAAAGACGAATGACTATAATTATTGCCGTTAGGACTCAACGGTCCCAATAATATCCAACAGTAACCCAAGGGGTAAGGGTCGGGTAGATTCCTTATAAAACTAAACATTGGGGTTTCCTAAACTAAAGACAATTGAAAAAGATGGTGCTTGCTATACCACTAATGGTCAGTACAATTTTCATGATTCTGGTTGTGATGTTCTTCATTATGAATGACCTGAAGGATATTCTTTATTTTATGGGTCTCTCCGTTATGTTAGGTGGTCTCTCTGTGGATTTGATAAGGTTTTTAGTAGGTGTTTTTGGTTAATAGATATTTCTTTGATCTAAATGTATTATAAATACTTCGGTGTTTAATTTAATAAAATGCCTTTGTGTTTTATTTGAAAGTTTTTGTTCAGTTGTCATGAAAATTAAACAAAATAAGATTGTAATATTTTTATTACATGAGAAATAAGTTTTGGGGTATCACAATATTACCCTCTAAAAATAATTACATCCTCACAATTTATTTCATATAACCACACTAAAAGAAACTCTCTTACGCTCTTGACCACATCCTCCATCGTGGAGGATCCTCAGGTGTGGCTAGATGGATACCCAAGTTGGTGTTTAATTCCTATGCTTCCCAGGCCCAAAAACACATCATAAAGTATGGGTTAAACTCATGTAGTGTAAAATTGGGCTTCCATAGGGAGTTTCGAATGGTAGAGAGTTCATAGATGTCTAAATGGAAAAACTCTCTAATGACTCGTCAGACTATCTCTCATTTGAGAATATCAATGACATTAACATGGTCATACAAAATAATGCTCAGAATCTAGTACATGTAGGCTATTCTTAGGTCCCTTCCAAGGTATCCTCTTGAAACCTTACCCCGGCCATCAAGTCTCTAGATTGGGTGAATCATAGGAAAATACCTTTATGGTATTTTCCCCTTTGTCTATATTTAGTGAGTTGAGCATTGACTATATGGTGGTAGATGTAGGAATTCCGTTGGTAGGATCAGAGAATGTCTAGACTATTCGATATCCCTTAAATATTTTTGCATGTTCTTTGAAGGTTTGCGAAGCGAAGGTATTCTTCCCCACAAGTTCTGACCATAATGTCCTCTAATACCTCGACGGAAAGAGATAAAATGTGGGTTTGTCCTTCCATCTGTAAATAGAAATTTTTCATGAAATAAAATTCAGTGAAACAAAAATACCAAAAAGGTGGAAGGAAGAAGAAACAAAAAATTGTTATTTTCATAAAAAAAATGGTACATTACACCCAAAACTAATGGTTTCCCCAGTTCCCAATTACACGAATTCCCAAAAAAATTTCAAAACTCTCTAAACCAAATGCAACTCGAGCAGTTTGGTTCAATCTAATGGGTGCAATTATGGTGTCTCTAGAGTGTGACATGGGGGGTGTATAGCTGAGGGACATCAATATGTACTTGATGTCTGTACACAGAATGGGAGGCTTCGAATTCAAGGATTTCAAAGTCCATTACATGACCATAATGGCCATAGGACAAGACTTGTCACATATATATTGCGTGAAGTTCTCCCATTGCTGCTGCTTATTTGAAATCCAAAAGGGACTGGATGCCTTCCACTATGGTGAATCATCTAATAAGTCCCTCATAATACTTTCCCCGATGTGCATAGGATAGAAATTGGGTTTTCATCATAAAGAGGTAGTCCAAACTCGCTCCTCGGTGGAGTTGAATTACATGGGGAGAGTTGGATAGGTCATAGAGGTGTTTGCATGTCATACGAATATGTGAATAGTTTAAAAAGTTATCATTAATGGATATGGAAATTATGGTTTCTAGGGATTCAATAAAAAGAGACAAAAGACTGGTATTTCTATTTTCCATCTGAAAATTATGAAAACACCATACTCAGTAATGCTAAAAAAAATTGTTCAGTTTTAGTTTTCTAGAGTTAACTAAACTGAATCCTCTAATACCAACTGTGAAAAACCGACCCCTTAATACCTAGAGCCAGTTACTTAAAACATGATGTGTAAATTTTTAAAAAAACATGAACTGATTTTTCACAAATCATGTCCTATACAGAGGATTGATTCGGTTCAGGTTTCGGGAAACCAGCTATTTCTGACATGCTTCTTTAGTTGAAAACTATCACCTGAAAAATTTATTACAAAAATGTAGGGTGAGCATACTAATGCCTAGTAAGGGATTTTAAAATAACATACTATACCAAATTTATCTTTTTAAATCATTATTCAAAACTTTCCATAAAACATTTTTCTTAAGAAATGTTGTAACACAAAACAATTGTCTAAGAAATAAAAGTGCACAATTAAAAGCATACTAACAAAATTACAAGGGAACGTGATTCAATTATAGACATTCTCATTCATAGTAGTAAGTAAAAGACATTCTAAATAAGTATGACTTATGAATATGAAGGTACAAATTCAACAACTAGGAGTAATACATAATCAGAGTTTCGCATAAAGGTAATAAATTCAATTTCATACACTAGTTACTAAATCACTGGGTGGTAAACAAACTTCATGCCATAAGCGTTTAATTATTTTGATACTCATAAGTACTGGATATTAACCATGGATATTCTACTAGTCAAATATCTACTTGTTTAATTAATTATCATAAACATAATGAGAGAATGTTTAATATCAGACCTAGTCAAGATCTCGTGTCAAGACTCTAAAATGTCAATGGCCTAGTGCCATGATCTGATTATCTCATGAGAACTATCGATGCATCGAGTGGATTTCATTAACCAGTCCCCAACCCATTATACCGATTCTACACATTCCTCATATGCCATAAAGGGTCATATATTTAAAATGTTCCATACCACTTTGAATATTTAAATTCATAATTCCATAAAAGGTCACAAGAGTTATAATTATGTTCATTAGCATTTATATATATATAGTGAATCAGGTATATATGTATTCATTACATAACTATCAACTGCGATGGCAATGTCATTGACTGGAGAGTATGATAAGCAACTAATGCTCTAAAGTAAATGCCAGATTTGTTACATGAAATGATAACCCTAAAATTCTAAGACTTTATTAATCAATACATATAGGAATTTCACTTGTATGCATAATCAATTAAAAAGATGAAGCAAATATTTCAGGTGTGGTATTAGACTGAGAGATGCTCATACATTTATTACTGAAATGCTTTGGTATAACACATCTCAATGGTATACATAATGCTGAAAATGGAAAGTATGAGATTCAACCAAAACTAACACCATTTAATATAAAAATAAATCATTCATACATATGAAGATAAAAGTTGAAAAACTCCAAATATTATACCCATGGACTCTTCACAATTACTAAACACATCATAAGTATAATATTTGGAATATCCACAATTAGGGTTTGTGTAAATTGTTCATAAAACATGGTGTATATGAAGAGTAGTGTTTTAAACAAAAACAAAACATATTTAGAATATAACATTTTTATTATTTCTTATAAATCCTTGGGAAAAACTTTAAAAAAATTAAGGATCCAAGTTTATATGTATACATATCTACTCACAATACCAAAAATACATTATGTATCGAAGGTTTGAACCAAAAATATATTAACACCCATATGACTTAAAATTAATAGGAGTCCTTTAATTTAAAATCATAGAGTGAAAAAAAGGTTTATTTATTGAAATAATCATGTATATATATACGCTAATGAAATCATGTATAACCCACTTGTATAACCGAGTACACATATGAGTCTTGTACCAAAGTTATCTAACACTCACTTGTTTATCAAAAAAATAATTTAACCTATGAAGCTTAGTGTTAAAAGACTTATATCTGATCCATAAAGTGAGTATTATATAAACTATGTAATTATATATGATCGTGCATACTATATATATATAAGTTTTATATAATATATAATTCCTTTCATTTTTTATAAAAACAATTCTTCTTTAACTTTGAAACCCAAAGTTTTAGAAGTCTTAAAACCAGAAATTAGTGGTTTTTATAAAACTATATCATTATATATACATATATATTACCGAATATACAAGGGATGTAACAAGTTTTGCATGAGAAGAAAAATTGTACTTTGGGTTTGAAAATACCACATAGACCCGAAATCTAGAAGTCATGGAATTAGGTATAAGAGGAATCCACATCCAAACCACAAGGGTGTACATATATATATATAATAGTATACATATTTATATAAGTATATAAACTTTCAACACAATATACAAGGAAATATAAGCTCCCCGACCTTGGTTCGAGGAGGAGGGGCTCAAGAAGACTCGTGGGAGCTTGCTGAGTTTTGAGGAGGAGGGACAACCAAGGGGATGGGTGAAATTGGGTTGTTTATAAACTATAATATGTATAAAATATGATGAATTATTTAATGCTACTACTGGGAAACCGAGCCCTATATGGTTTATTAAAAGACCGGGGGAAGGTCCTTGTGGAAAACACGTGAAAGGTGGGGGACAGCGGGGTCACGGGTGTGGCAAACAAAGAGAAAGAAGATAATGTTACTGGTGAAGCATGCATGAAGGAGAAGAAGAAGACATCGTGGGAAGAGAAGAACCAAAAAATGAATGGATGACCAGGATCTGATCTGTCCTTGATCTGATGGTTGGGGTGCGTCCGTGAGATTTAAAAGGGCGGACGATCACGATTAGAACTTTAGAGATCCAATGACTCAAGGTGAAGAAATGTTTTAAAATTACTCGGACGGCTGAGATTAGATATGTGTCAGATATGACAGCACACAAAAACACGAGAATAAACTACGACTGATGAGGATCGAGCATTGGATCAAAATTGAAATCCTAGATCACATGCAATGAGATATGACGACCAGATTCAATACAAGACAATTTTTTCTCTAGTTCCCTTGTGTTCTCCTGTGTGCCCTTTGAGGTAGCTATGCCTCCTGATTGGGCCTACCTTTGCTGAGGCTGAGGGCTAGGATCAGCCGCCTAGTACGAGCTGCCTCCCTCGGCCCGGCTAGAGGGCTGTCCCCTAGGGGGTTTACTTTTTGTTAAACTTTAATAATAAATAGGTGCTTTTCAAAACAAAAATTCCTTTAGTTTTATAAACACTAAAGTTTAAAACAAAATGTTATAACTTTAATATATATCCATTTGAAATTTTTTTATACCGGTATTATAGAAATCAAAACATATTTTAGTTAATCATTTTTTAATCATTAAGAATGAAAACTTTTATATGATATTTGGAAATATTTGTAAGATGTTTAAAATCCTCATCTCATTTTAAAATCACCTAAGTGTAGTTCAAATAATTACACCATTTCCCTTATAAAGTTCATAATAAGAGGTTATATTATAACTTCAATTCATAACTTAAATATTCTTGGGAAAACTAATTTATACTTCGATATTTTTAACTAATCCTCCAAAAGACCAATGACTATAATTATAGCCATTAGGACACAATGGTCCCAAGTATCTCCAACGGTCACCCAAGGGGTAACGGTCGGGTAGATTCCTTATAAAAATAAACATTAGGGTGTCTTAAACTCAAGAAAATTGAAGAAGATGGTTCTTTCTATACCACTGATGGTTAGTATGGTTTTCATGACTCTGGTTGTGATGTTCTTCATTATGACTGACCCGAAGGATCTTCTTTATTTTCTGGGTCTCTCCATTGTGTTATGTGGTCTCCCTGTGGCTTTGATAGGGTTTTTAGTCGGTGTTTTTGGTTAATATAGATTCCTTTAATCTTAATTTATTTTAAATACTTCGGTGTTTAATGTAATAAAATTCCTTTGTGTTTATTTGCAAGTTTTTGTTCGGTTTTCATGAAAATTAAACAAAATAAAACTATAATATTTTTATTACATGAGAAATAAGTTTTGGGGTGTCATAAGAACTTTGGAATTATCTAAGTCAATGCCCTATTTTAAAGGTTAACTCTTAGACCAAGGAAGGGATTATGTTGTAGTAAAATGGTTAAAGTATTTATGAATTGTGATTCAATAATAAAATTATCAATGGTAATTTTGTTATTAGAATCATGAAACATATAAGGATTGTGTTAATTTTTATTTAAGAATATATGTCTTTATATAATATTAACATAATAATTTTGGATACCATCACATTTTTATGAGTTTAAGGTTTATTATAAGTTGAAATTCATAGGCACCCCTTTTTTGGTTTTAAGTGTTGGGATTTTCATGTGATTAATGAAATTTTTGTAGACATTTCATTAGGTAGAGGTATATGTAACCCTATGGTTCGACAAGAAGTATTATTTGAGGAAGAACACTCTCTTTATATGTTTAAAGGTATTGATAACCTTTAGGGTTAATATGAGTATTTATGCTAAGGTAATAATAGTTAATAAAAATTACTTGATATCATAAAAAAAAATAAGTTATATAGAAATCCCTTGTGCTTAAAAAGTGATTGGATGAAAAATTGTATTTTTAAAGATGTCCATCATATTTTTTTGAATGTTATAAGAATTATATTATTTTAAAAAAAGGAAAACCCATACCTCGGGTGACAACCCTTTGAATCCAATATTTCTGCGAGGAATGAACCCACAATTTAAGGGTGATAAGGGTGAGACACCTCTCACTAGGCTACATGAATTTTCGGTTAATATGATTTTTTTACATAAATAAATTGACGGATAAATATTAAGTTGAAATTTGGGTGTTACTTTTGATATTTTTAGATTAATTTATTGTATTGGATAACTCATGCTAACCATTTTAGTTTTGGTAAATATTTAGAGACATATGGTAGGAATTTTCACTCTTTGATAGATCTTATGATCCATTAGAAGTTAATTTTAGTGAATTAGGTGTAAATAAATCATATTGGATATTCATTCCTTGGAGTAAGAGGTGATGTGGAAATTGATCGAAGCACAGAAAAATAATAAAAATGGTATTATGAAAGAGAAAGATATCAAGTAAGTATATTTCAATAGTTCATAGTTCATAGAGTAAAATAATTACTCAAATTTAGTAAAAGGATATTGAAATATAAAATTTACCCATTTATGTAATGCCTTGACCCAAGAGCCACTAAAATGGTACCCCAATCCAATCGTTCACATGGCCTCAAGTGCACCTCCCCATTAACTAGAGGATGTTGAATAGTAGTAAGGGTATAATGGTCATATATTGGGGATACTATACCCTTTGGATCATTACTAAATAATAAAGAGGGAATATAATGAATAAGAGAGAATCCAAATATAATAACTATAAATTAGTAGATAATTAATAAATTTTCCAACACCAAATATATAAAACCATGAATGTATATATAGTTCTACAAGGTTCAAGTTGTAAACATACAATAGGAATACATAAAGCATACATAAAATACAATACATGTATAATAAAGTGGAAAAATCCCAAAGGATATCTTCATTAGAATCCTGATAACTAACTCAGTATGATGCTTCTACTCTCCCAAATCCAATAAGGAAATAATGAAATGAATAACATCAAGAAATCCAGGTATAGAACCTGACCCTACAACCATGTGGTCTGTCTAGGTATCAAAGAGTGGCCCAAACAGGGTGTGAGATAAAATCACTAGGACATCACAAAATGTGTCTAATTATATCTAGTCTATGATTATAAAGTAAAATAGTGTTAAAGCATAACAAATAAAATAGCAATGAATCACTGTAATCATGTTGGGATCAAGTTTTCTATGGAAACCTAGCCAACTATTCATACTTCAACATAAGACAAAATACCTTTAAATGGGTTTCACCATGTATATAGGTATATATAATTAGTATGTATGTATATATATATACTATATATGTGATACCCTATATATACATATATATAGATATGTAGTACTTTCTAGGACTTGAGGTGTAACTCAGGAATCCATGCATAATACTAGTCATGCGGGACCCAAGGAGAATCCAAGGTATCCCTATATAATATTGAGCATAAAAGTATCTTACCTAATTAAGGAATCATCCAAATCATCCCAATAAGGGATCATAGCTAAGGTCATAAAAATATAACAGTCGAAAATAGGACCTAGTGTAAACCCACAACATTTGTGTATAATGGTCATTAAGAATATAATAAATACCATCTATCCTATAAGCCTATGCATGGACTTCCTACTTGGGAATCCATGTATCACCCAAGGCGTAATGTAAATCTTTTAATCATTAGGTTCTTCCAAGGTATTCCATATAAGGAACCCAAATACCACTTCTTACATTATTATAATTTAATTAACCAATGAGAACATCAAAGGAATTCAATATAAGTAACCTAGGTATCACCCATGGATTATATAATTCATGTTACCTTTGAGCCCATCTAATGCATTCCATGTAAGGAAACCGAGTATCACTCATGGTATATATAATCTCAATCATCCTAAGATCCCATCCAATGTGTTCTATATGAGGAACCCAAGTATAACTCAAGTCATACGTAATTCATTCAACCAATGATCCCATTCAAGGAATACCATAAAAATAAACCCAAGTATCACTGAAGGAATACATAATTCATTAAACCTATGAGCCCATCCAAGTCACTTCGTAAAAAGGTACCCAATTATCAGTCAAGGAGTAATACAATTAATCTTATGAATTAATATTTAATTATTATAGAAGGCCATATTTTTAATAATTCCCTATCATAGTTCAAGTGTAAAATTTGGGTCATTTCATTTTTATGTAATTAAGATGTCCATGGGAAGGTCCATTCCATTTATAATTAATTAATAGGCCATTTGTGCAATTAAATATCTCTATCTGATTTACCTTTTTTATTATAGAAGACAACATACCTCATAAGTGGTTTTATAATAAAATGGGGCATGTAAGTTACACCAACTAATTTAACTTAATTTAAACACATCCTCCTAGGGGATAGTTCATCATACCTCAAAAGGTGATTTAATCATATAATGATCTTTATAATCTAAAACATTTACACTAATACACCCCAAGGGTGGTATAATTGATTATAAAAGGCATAAAAGTCAATGGATTATAAGAAACACACCCCAATGGGGTGGTTAAAGTTTAGGTGAATGGTCTCTCATGATTTAATTTAAATTCATAGGGGTTAACTAATTTTAGGTGTTAGAATTAGAATAATTAATTTTACATTTTGGAAGAGCCACATGGAAGATCTAGTGTGTGACACAATGGTGTAATTTATAAACATGTTGGAATTTGAGGTAAAATACATGGAATACCTACCTCATGATTAATACTCTTCACTCATCCATTATCAAGATTTTATTCAAGCATGAATGAGAGAAATTGAATAAATAGATAAATGTTCTATAAATAGGGATTATTATCTTGCATGAATATTGCATCAAAATCAAGGTGAGAAAACAACAAAAGAGGAAAAATGAGTCTTAGAATCACCATTATGCTTCCAAAAAACCCAATTTTTCTTGAATTAGATATCTTATAAGGCATATATATAGAATACTATGAGGATAAGGAGGAGAGATTTATGCATGGGAGCTGTTATGCATGGATGGGAAGAGAAAGAGTGGTGAAATCTTAAATTAAAACAATGAAAAAAGGGTAATTTCACCCATTTAAATGATATGCATGGTTTAGCCACATGGTTTTTTTAAACTATGTTCCAACTATATAGGATCACTACCTAAGTGTAACTATCTGTGTGGGCTAGGAATACTGTTTGACTAATTGTGCATAGTCCATGTAGTTTGGCTCTGAATTTTTCTATAGATGCCTCGCATAACCATGAATCCTCAGGTGCATGGGTTGAAAAACCATGTAACACCCTCTAAGACCCACTCATTTGAGGTTCATGGTTATCCCTAATCATACACTAACTGTGTTCCTCCCTTGGGTTTTCTAAAATCTATTCTTTCAAAGACTGATGATCCCGAAACACAACGATACACCCAAGACACATCTTAAGCCTTAAAACTCATCTAAAAAGAAATTTTAAGTGTTCCAATTCTTGTAATTAAATTCCAACATTTGGTTTAAATTTAGTCTCATCTAGAAAATGAAAATCTAAAATTTCTTTGGAAATTTTCATGGTTCAAAAACATGAGATGCTATAGCCTCCCCACCTTAGAACTTCTCATCCTCAAGAAGCATTAGGAAAAAACAAAATGTCACCTGACCTACTTGGATTGAGTAATTCCCCTATAAATGGGTTTTCTATGTTTTAAAAATATAAACGAGCCTATAATAATTCACTTTTAATACATGGTTCTTATGTTTTTATACTCAATCCAACACTCACATTGAAAATTTCAACATTGATATGATGCTTAACTGATCCCAGCTAACTTCAGGAACAATCACATTGTCTTCTATATTAATAATCATCTTATGGAAATTACCACCATTGGTTCTAACATTTAATGGAATATTATTCTCCACGATACTTCCATCCATTGGAATTTTCTAAATGAACAAGCCCTTAATATTTTAATGAATCTCTTGGCATGATTCCCAACTAGATCAAATGGTCGATTCCCAATCGACCATATTTTTCCTGGTTATGATGGATTTTACATGAAAATTATCAAAAAAACATTTTCGCTAAACTTTTATTCTCCCTAATATTTGTTTGATGTGTTTCCTCACTGACCAAGTTTATTTAAACAAAATAAAATAAAGTCAAGCCACTACTAAATGACTATTTCTAAAAATGCTCAGCCTTAATAATAGACACATCATAAAGTCAATATCAGTACATTTTATTCAAGGTACCTAAATATTGTTTCAATAAAACCCACTAGAACCTATGAATATATTATAGTGGTGTATTTAGAAGAACATTCATTTATGTTTTCAGGATATAACATGATCGTCAGTGCATACCCGATCCAACACCTTTGGATCACTATACTAAAATTATATCAACCGAGCCTGACTATAAGTCTGGGTAACATCTGAATCATCTATTTAATTCTATGGAGATCATATAAGTTACTCTATATTATAGAGTTTATAATAATACAATCAATACATATCAAGGACATCCATGTATCGTAACCACCGAATGATCCCAACAATGATATTTTTCTAGCCATTGAGTCAAAGAATTAGCTGGTGTCCTTGAGTATGTCCAAGGCATTCCTACTTGTGAACTCAATTATCACTCAGGACTATCCAAACCTCTATAAATATGAATTATCCTGAATTGAAATATTCATAGAGTCTATTTATTAAGATATAAAGGAATTTTAGTTTCTTTCTTTTAGCTTGGTGTATAAACAACACTCTCTCAATGTACCATGGAAGATTTCAATATGAGGGGAATGATCATCACTAAATATTAAGTACACTACGATGTTATCAAATATAAACAATAAAACCAAAGACACTCTCTTTATATAAAAGATAAAGTGTCTGTCATGGTTTTCAACTAACCATATACAAATATACACAAGAAAGAATAGTTGAACCACTTCTAGACGACCTTCTTCAAAAGATCTTGGCTATAGATATTGATGTGTCATCATTAATAAACCAAAATAACCTCACTATAGAGGAAAATTTTTATCATTCAATAATAGAAAGAAAAGTACATCCCTAACTAGAAATTTCTTCCAAGTTTGTTCACATATCCATCCATTTCATATTCACGATTCCTTGTGGTAATTGACATGTCTTAGAATCATCATATTATATGGTTCACTCATGGAACCCGATCCTAACTCTAGAATAAAAATTCTATTAAAACCCTTAACCATGTATTATATCAAGAATATTATCAAGGACTAGATACTAAAATTTTCAACCACACTACTTTCAAGATAAGTAATGACTATTCCTAAATAGTCTTCTATGGTTATGTTTCCTCTACTTGGAAGGACATGCTTATTTCATAACTAACATGATTATCCCCACCTTAAGAGTGTCCTTATCATTAAATTACTAAAAATGGTAACTCATCCCATGAAACACACTCCATAAACAATATAATGTGGGTCATGAATGTTTCCAACATTATATATCATGTGTTATCACAAAAATAAATAGAAACCATCCACTCACTAGCATGCTAGAATAGAATCACTCAATACATATGTGTGATGCACCTCTTATCCACGGAATGCACATCATTAGTGTCAGACTTAAAAGTCAAAGTAAAATTTATCAGTAGTGATACATCTCCCAATCCTTTTTCAACATCATCCCCTAACACTGGTATAATTCAACTCCACTAACAACCAATCCACTCTACTCTAAAGATAACCTGAAATGCAGTATGATAGCTCAAGGATTATTGAATTTCCACCGAACCCATATGGTTAATTGTACCACTTATTAACTAATGGTACTATGTGTAATAACAAACACTATCCTAATTTTATATTATCACAATATGTATGTTTATATTCTTTTGATTTGCAGGCCCAATAGCACCATGCATCTCAAAAAAATAAATGTATAACATGATCTGACCAGTAGATGAACATGCCCTAGGAATGTATAAACCAAAGATATAGATAACTAAATGATGCTCACACACCTAACGAGGGTTAAATAGTGCATGACCACTCACCTAACATTGGTATCATTTTAAAAACTAAGAGTCCTCCATAGGATAAATAGTACCTGAGTCACATTGTAAGTTTGAAAACACATCATTTAGAAATGGTTTAAGTTATAAGAGAACTAACACAACTAGATGAACCCTTAATTATAACATAATGATTCGATCTTGTAAATAGATATTCACACTGAAAAATATCACTAGGCTCGCCGCTTAACCTACAGGTCCTAGGAAACCTAGGAAAAAGTCCATCATGACCTAGATACAATACTCACATTCTCATCCCAAGTATCCATCAGGTAAAAATTAAAGATAACCCTTACACGGGGGTTTAATATACATACACCTATAAAGGTTCATTTTTAATTAATTTAACTTATGATTCTTTTTTATAATGTTTAAACATCTCATAAATCAGGGATAATAAGAACCAGTTATAAAAAACAATGATACTTGGTACTTTATTTATCTAACACCACAAAGAGAATTAGAAGGTTATATAAAACATCTGTTTAATAATTATTCATTTACCTTAAATATATTATCAATTTTGGAAATTTATTTCATAAATTCATTTTATAAATTTTATTTATTCATAAGTCTCTCGTAATTGGTCTTAGTTAAAGAAAATTTTGATTCTAAACTATAAAAGAAAACACCTTTTAGGTTTGAATTGGAATTTTAATTAACTAAAAAATCATAGTAATAAATATCAAAAGTATATAAATCGTCATTAGAATTTTGAGGGGGTCTCATTTAAGTAATATTCCACCATACATTTATACATAACACCATATAAGTGGCTGTTAACAAATCAAAAAAACTATCCCTATATATGATTATTAAAACCCAATGGGGTTAATTTTTAAATTATTAATAAAAAGGTGAACTTATAGGGTCTTGTTATTCCAACCTTGGTTAACATAAATGAAACACAAATAAAGTTTATTTACTAAATATTAATCAAACCCTTAATGGGTTTATTTCATAAACAACATGTGCCAACTGACCAACATGGGTACAATTGTGGATCTAAGAATTTAGTTATATGGGTCATCATACCCAAATTATATAGATATTTTCCTTCTTAAAGGAATCTATTTTCAATAAGAATTTACATTTAGAACATATCATAGTTCAGTTAGATACACTACCATTACCAACTTATAAAGGTATTTTTCTCTATAAGTTATAATTGGCATTCATGTTGCTATAACCAGGTTTTTACCATTATTTTTAGAATATAATAAGTTTATATATAATAGATTGACATTATGGGTTTCCCTTCCCAATGTATAAGGTCACATACACCTTAGAAACTATTATTGGCACCCATTTAATCACAACTATGAACGTTTCATTACATGTGACCAGTCTTCCATGGCTAAAACATATAGTGATTGGTTAGTTAAGGTTCCACTATCAAGATTTAGATGAAAAATCATTTAGGTTGATGAAGACACTTTAACAACCAATCATATATCATAACTACAAAAAATAATGCTATAAAATAATAGTAATGAAGACATTCATGTAAATGGAAAACCATAGAAGCATGAAATATAGTCACCAAAGGCACAACCAACATGTATCATGTAGTCAAGATATGAAACCTGTATGGCATGAAATATGCATGGAATGTGAATCCAAATGTTCCTACAAGGATGCATGTAACAATACTTCCTTACCATACTAGTCCAAGGGAAAAATACCATAATCTCATAAACCAGTAAGTAATAAAAGGTACACCAATCACTCAAGGTTAAATAACAATCAACGTTAATAGTAAACAACATGAACAACAGTCCCATCCCAAACCACTTGGTCTTTTCCCCATGCATGAGTTGATCACTCCAAGAAATGACTATTTACCAAGAGTCGACACATAATTAGTCTCTTTTATACTAGCCTAAAAATGGTAGGTCCATATAAAATAAGATATGAAACCAATTTATAACACCCCAGATTAGGTTCCACTAAAATGATTCCTCGAGCCAGTCGGTAAAAAGGCATCAAGCGTGCCTCACCATATACTAGAGGTTGTCGACTATTAGTGAGGGAATAAAGGTGGTACATGGGGGACACTATACCATCTAGATTTGAAATAAATAATAAAACATGATAATAATGAATAAGAGAGATATAGAAGATTATAACTGGATATAAATAAATAAATAATAAATTAGAAAACACCAAATATATAAAATCATGCATGTCCATTTGGTGATATAAGGTGCATGTTGTGAATATACAATAGGAATACACAGTAGTTTACATATAATGTAATACATGTATAATGAAATGAACAAAACCCCAAATGATTTCTCCATGAGAATCCTAAGAACTAGATATGTCTTATGATCTTAAGATCCCAAGTCCAAGAATGTCATCATGAAATGAATAATAGCAATCAAGCCATATCCAAAACCTGACTCTAAAACTATAAGGTCTGTCTGGGTACCATACTAAGGCCTAAAAAGGGTATGAGATAAACTCAGTAGGCCACCACCAATGGTGTATAATACTATCCAGTCTTGGAGTACAATAGTGATATTGTATAATAAATAAAGCAATAATAAATAACTATAATCATTTTAGGCTTAGGTTCCTTATGGACACTTGTCCCACTATACCATATTTAGCCTAAGATAGAATACATTTGAATAGAATTAACCATGTATATAGATATATATAATGTGTATGTATGTATATATATGTAATATATATGTTATAACCTATATAGATATGTATATGTAGATATTTGTTACTAACCAGGGCTTGGTGTGTAAATCAAACATCTATGCATACTACAAGTCATGTGAGGCCTAAGGAAAATCCAAGATATCCCTATATAGTACAGATCATAAAAGTATCTTAATTAATTAAGTAATCAACCATATCATCCTAACCTGGGAACATACCCATGGTCATAAAAATATGACAATAAAAAATAGGACCCAGGGTAAACCCATAGAATCTATTTATAATGGTGATCAAACATGTAATAAATCTCATTTTTCATATGAGCCTATGTATTACCTTTCTACTAGGGAATCCATTTGTCATTCAAGGAGTAATGTAAATCATTTAACCAATGATCCCATCCAAGGAGTTCTGTATAAGGAACCCATGTATTGCTCTATGGTTTATTTCAATTCAATTATCCAATGTGCCTATCTGATGCATTTCTTATAAGGTTTACAAGTATCTCCCATGGCTTAGAATTATTCATCTAACCTATAATCCCATTCAAGGATTTCTATGTAAGTAACCCAAGTATCACTCATGGAACATATAATCTCAATCATCCTAAGATCCCATCCAAGTTGTTCTATATGAGGAACCTGGGTATTGCTAAAGTCATACATAATTAATTACACCTATGATTATTTCGAAGGAAATCCTTGAAAAGGAACCCATGTAGTGCTCAAGGAATACATAATTCATTCAACATATGAGTCCATCTAAGTCACTCCATAAAATGAAACCCAATTATCACACAATTAATAATATAATTCATCTTTACAATTAAAATTTAATTATTTCATAAGGCTATATTAGTAATAATTAAATATCACAATTCACGTGTATAATTTTTGACATTTCATTTATAAGTAATTAAGAAGGACATGAGAAGTTTCATTCCATTTATAAGTAATTAATTGTCCATTTATGCAATTAAAAATTACCATTATATTTTACCTTTTTATTAAAGAATACCACTCACATCATAGATGGTTTTATTATAAAATAGGGCATATTTGTTACAAAAACCCATTTAACTTAATATAGAAAATTTTCATCAGGCATATCTCAATATACCTTAAAATGTTATTTAAGAATACTAAGAGATTTATAATCACAAAAGTTTAGACTAACACACCCTAGGGGTCATATAATATCCAAGAAAATTTATAAAATTCAATATAATATAAGAAACACAACCTAAGGGGTGGTTTGAGTTGAGGTGAAGAACCTATAAAGGTTCAATTTAAATGCATATAGGTTGACTAATTTAGGATGTTAGCATTAACATAATTAATTTCACATATTGGAACATGAAAAATATAACATGAATCACAATAGTGTAATTTATAAAGATTATACACTTTAAGGGAGAATATATAGACCACCTACCTAATTCTTAGGATGATCACTCATCCATTATTGAGCTTTGATTCGATCTGAAATGAGAAAAATTGAAGAAATTGAAAAACTCCCTAAAAATAGGGCATATTAGCACACACAACAATCACATCAAAAGTGAGAAGAGAAACTAAAAATACATAAAAGGATTCATAGGCTCACCATTATGCTTCCAACACACATGACGATGCTTGAATTAGAGTTCATATGAGATAGATCCATGGAATCCTAGGAGGATAAGGAGGATATCTCAATCTGTGAGAGATATTGTGCACATATGGGAGGAGAAAGAGGGGAGAAAGAATAAATAAAAATAAAATAAAAAGGAAAATTTCACCCATTTAAACGAGGTTCATAGTTTGGATACATGGTTTGGTTGAACTATGCACTAACTTTGTGGACTCACTGCCTAAGTGGAACAACCTGTTCGGGCTAGATGCACAGTTTGAATAACCATGTATAGCCTATGTGGTTTTTCTCTACAATTTTTTTAGAATATTCACATAGCCATGTGGCCTCAAGTTATTGGTTTAAAATCCATGTGACACCCTCTTATCCCCACACAGTTAATGTTCATGGTTGACACTAACTATTCACTAATTGTGCACCTCCCTTCAGTTTTCCAAAAATAATTTTTGAAATCCAAACCCTCCGAAAAATCAATGGGATGCCCAAGAAACCTCTCTAACATTAAACCGTGTATAAAATGAGTACTTTTAAGTGTTACAATTCCCAAATTTAAATTATATATATTATTTAAAAAAGTCCCCTTATAATAAATAAAAAACTAAAATTTGTTTGGAAATTTTCATGGTTCAAAAACATAGGACATTATATTTTACCTTCATTTCAGATGAATTAATGGTCTCTTCACCCATAATTGATTTATGTTATTGTGTTTGTTAAACTTAACCTGACCATGTTTTATATCACTCTATTTTTTTTGTTGGGTTTTACTTTTCTCCTCCATGCCAATGTTTTCACTTCCCACTAACGTTTTTATACATTTAGACTAGGTTATGTGTCATTTTATATGAACTTCATACTCCCCTTTATCTCTTATCAAGAGGATGTTTTATTAATCCTTTTTCAGGATTTGGATTTTCAATAAAGGCATTTTCAAATATCAAACCCTTATTTTTTGAGTGCAAGTTCAAATTACGAGGATGCGATTTATTGAATGTGAGGAGAATCTAAAACCCTGAGATTTTAACGTATATTTATTTTAAATAAATTTAATCTATTTGATAGGTCGCAGTATAAACAACCCCAAGTCTACATGAACTATAATATAGTATATTGTTATAAAAAAACCATTAAATCAAGGGGTGTGAATATGACTAATTGAGTTATGAAAACTATATGGTTTAAACAAGTATAAAATAAATTAAATATATATCATTTAAATAAAAATGAAAATAAAAATCATTTGAATTTAGAAGATATATTTTTATGAAAAACTATTTTTATGCGTGCATTTATTTTTATATAAATAAATTGACTTACAAAATATTGTTGAATTATTTTAATGAAATTTATATATTATTTATTCAATAAAACATTTTATAGTTCATCTAACATTTTTATGCATGGTATAAAAATAAATCCAGTTTTATTCTTAAAACTGTATTATTCTAAAAAGCAGTTTTGTCAGGTTTTGTACACTTATTTTAAAATTAATTTTTAATTCTTCTAAAAAATGCATTTTAAAAAATTAACTTCATTTTTTAAATCAAAATGAAAAAATTATATTATAGTGAATTTTTTATAATTTTATGAAAATAATATTCATTTAATGAATAGAAAAAAGACTAAGTTTTTTTTTGAAAACTTTCTTTTCATTTAAATAATTTATAAAGTTAAATTTTATTATAAAATTGTTTTAAAATTATAATTCAAGAATTATATTTTTATTAATCTAATTTAGGTCATTATAATCCATTTAATTTTGAATTTTGATATAATTTTTTTTGCATTAAAGAAAAATTTTCTTTGGAAAACTACATTTTCGTCACACTTTTGGGTTTAATTTTAAATTAAATTCCACCACTTATGTTAATTGAAATTGAAAAAAATGTATTAAATATTTGAAAATAGAATAATTAATATCATATAAAATGGTAAACTTGTTTCTCTCTCTCAAAATTCTTTGTAAAGATGGTAAAATTTGTTTACCGTGATTAAGGTTTAAACACGGTTCTCTACATTACATGTTCCCGTGTTAAAATTAATTTTACATGTACATATTATTTTTATTTGATAAATTGGATTTATTATTTATAATAGTTTTTTTCTAGGTTATCTAATAATTATCATTTTTTTAGTATTAATGGATAAATTACATAGGAAAATAAAAAAACTAATTATCATGGTGAAAACTAAAATGGTAAAAGTGAACGTAGAGTATAAGGGAACGACATGTTTAAAAAATGTTTATTTTTTTTTGTAATATATGTGTGGATCATTATTAACTTCCATATAATCAATTATTTATATATTTTTGAGGCACTTTGGTGAGAGGGACTTCCCATTATTGATTAGTTTTGGGTATTTATAAAAATGAAACTCCTACTTGATTATAAAAGGGAACCCACTACCCTAAATTATTCACAACTATCAAGAATTTTTACTTTAAAAATACTTAGAAAAATATATCAAAAAAATATTTATACACATTATAGATTGGTATTAATTTCAAAAATACCAATCCTAAGGTCCCTTATAAGAGATCCAAAGGAGGTTTTTTAAGAAAAGGTAATCTTCTTTACAATACTCTCTCCTTTTCACTTCTTATTATTCCAAATTCAATTATGTACTCAAATTATAATATAATAACATAAGTATATACAATATACTGAGATTTTATTATGTTTATGAAATAATATTTATCCATATTATTCTCTTTCAAATGGGAAATAATTCCATCACTCATGTAAACGGTAGACTACCATCTTATGAACCAATATAATTTTTTTTTCATCACCAAGTCACATAGATAGTCATAATTATGGAAATAATGAATATATATGATAAATATGAAATTAAATTAGTTCCATAAAATTAATATATAATTAAATTAATTACCCTTTAACTCATTAATGGAATGATATCATCCCTCACGCATACATATAACCTACAGTCTCCATGAAGTGATGTGATTCATTTTCCATGACCAACATTAAAGAATTATTATAAAAAGGAATATAATGAATAAATATGATATTTATAAAATTAATATAATTATTTAGATGATGGATTTATACACAATGAATAATAATTGGAACTTTTATGACAAAACATGCATGAGAAAACAAAGTAGTTAGCACCCAAAACAGTTGTAATAATAAAATATTATTAAAAAATGAGTTATAATATGTTATAAGAAGATAATATATGATATTTTAAAAATAAATATGGTTATTTTATAAATTAATAACATGTTTAAAATAGTTAAATAGGAGTTTAATTCATGATCAACTAAATGGGAACATGAGGTAAAGGATTTCATCTCAATTTACACTACACTGAGACATTTGTTATTATGAACCTATTAGTTTTTATCTGGTGTATATACTACACAATTAATGTATTTAAAATTAATAAAAATTAATTCATGATCATTAATGTTTCAATAAAATTATATTCTTTAATATTTTACAATTTGAAAGATACCAAGGAGGTAAGAATATTTTTTACAATCTCACTTTCTTTTGGGATTGTGCTCATTTTTGTTGAAGGAATATTATAATTTATCCTTAACAAACTCAAATATTCTTATTATCCAAAAATAATTTAAATAATTTGCAATTCCAAATTTTTTACTTAAATTAAAAAAATATCTGTTTACAAAAAGAAACTGATTTTATTTCTCTTTAAATCATATATATTTTTCTTCCATGTTTATGTTTTTAAAAATCAATTTACAAAAGTAAATTTTTTAATCAGATGATTTATTAAGTAAATTTAAAGTTATCCTTTACTTTTAAATTGGGTTTAAAAGGATTATTTATAATCTTTTTCTAAAAGGGACATTTTCATCTTTCTTTACAAGAAGTCAAAAAAAATTAACGTATACAATGATAATGGAAATCCCCATCGCCATAACTTTTTTTATGAAATTTAGCTTCTTTAAAAAAAATTCAATAGTTTTATGAAGAAAAATATTTTATCAATAATTATATTCATAATTTTATTATCACATCCTATCATTCCTTGGGCCATGAATGTAGCTATCCAACCCCATGGGTCTCCTGTAATATCTTGGTTTCCATCCCAACACACCACATCCTATTAACCATTTGGGTCACTAATCAGAATAATGAAAATCCCCATAGGCTATATTATTTTAGTGTTTTTTCATCACTCATACACACCCTAATAAACTTTCATAGAAGCCACCCATCATGAAACAACATTACGCCAAAAATTATTAAATATTTATTTCTAATCAGGTAAGCTTCCAAAAATAAAGGTACACCTTGTTGACATGGGTAGTAATATCTTTCCTTCTATGTCTCACTTTTCTAGGGGTTTTATACTATCCAACCATTTAAGGCACAACACCCTCATTGTGGACCCCATGCCTCAAACCCAAGCAGTGCCTCTACACTTCCTACTAGGTATTGGATCTGATACCATTTATTATGACCTGTCCTTACCCAAGTAATGAACATGGTTATATAACCTGATGGGTATCCTATAATACCATGGTTTAATTCCCATAAAACCATAGTCTATTACCCATTTGGGTCATTAATGACTATCCCCATAGGCCAACACATGTTCATTCAGTGTTTTTTTTCTTCACACCCACATAGCCTAGGAAACATACTAGGAG
Organism: Viscum album; assembly: GCA_963277665.1. NCBI lineage: Eukaryota > Viridiplantae > Streptophyta > Magnoliopsida > Santalales > Viscaceae > Viscum > Viscum album. The sequence continues at coordinate 1,083,160,999 of OY728132.1, forward strand.
GCAACCCATCCTAAAAATACTTCAAGCTAAGCATGTTTAACTAGGGAGTTCTAATCAGGTAGGCTCCTGAAAAGAAATTTTCACCTTGTTTTCATGGGTAGTAACATTTATCCTTATATATCTCACTTTCATAGTGGTGTTTCATCACTTCCATTCCCTTTATTATTCCAAAGTTTATGATTTTATTGAAAAACCTATATTCCCAATCAACCAATTATCACTTGCCGTCTCTTTATTAATTATGTAGTTGTTAACTTTCTCTTAATACAATCACTACAATGTGACCATATTTCATTAAACATTAAATTTATCTTAAATATCCATATTCATTATCATGTATATACATAATTATTAAACCATATATCATCCATACATATTGTTTTTTACTTTAAAATTTATTTTATTGGCTGGGTAAATATTGATATTTCATATTCTTTATTCAATACGAACATTTATTGATAAAGGATATCATGAATTAACTTGATAGTTAGATATATGAAGAATGACTTGGACATGAAATGATGGTTGGGACCCAAAATTATATAACCTCTTAATGAATCACCATGTCTCATGAGACAAATTTGTAAGATATCATTAATTTAATTTTTACCCATATTCTTAAACTATCATGTCAACAGTTCTTGACGATATATATATCATGATTTTTGAGATCATGACATCAAATATTAGTCTTTTCCATTTTTAAGAATTCATTTATTATTTTCCATGAGATTAATTCATTGATATTATCCATGTATTAGCTTTAATATCATGATATTATTTATATGGTATTATTTGATCATCATTTATTCCTTCCATATTATTCTTTGTGCTCAAGTTATTAAAAAAATTACATGTGTTTTTAGTTATTTATCTCTCCATATTTTTTATTCCTTATTTATTCATGATAGATTCTTCTATATATAACCATTTATAAGAATCTGAGATGACTCATATTTTTTTTCCTTTCACTAGGATATGAAGAAGGAATCTTTTAATTAGTTCAAGGATGTTAAATGTTTCCCATTACTATGTTTTATATTTTATCACCAATTTAGAATGTGTATCATATATGTATATGGCTCTCTAAGGATACTAAACTGATTAGACCTTTGGCATTTGACCCCTTGTACCTATGCCAATTTAATAGAGTATAAACCAACCCTAGGTTACTAGGGTTGGGTGTTCTTACATAGTCCTTGGGATTCATCTCTTCAGAGGAATTTATATGAACCTTCCTAATATATCCCTTATGTGTTTATTTCTGATGAATCTTTGATAAATTTTGAAACCCAGTTTGACATAGAAAGTACAAAAAAGGTTTTGGTTGATGCTAGATTAATCAATGTTGTCCCTTTCTCATCTAATGTAAATCAAGACGATTCTTTATAATTTATATGTCAAGATTCCATTGTTGCACACATAGAGAGTGTGATCTCTACATCCCATAATTTCATCTAGGAAGATAATAAGAAATATAATGATTCTGTTTTGGATATTATTGATAATTAATCTATTAAATATTAGTTCTCAAATTAAATTTAAGTGATAAAGTATAAAAATAACCATGAGAATTCAAAAAAGATGCATCGAATGGGAGACACAAATGTAGAAGGTGACATATACCCATATCCTATAGAAGATATGGTAAATGTTTTTCTTTCGATCCAACAAATATAAGAATAAAAATAATATATTGTATTTTCATTTTTTTACTCTTATTTAATTGAAGCAATCAATATTTTGGAGAAAAAATCAGGGTATCTATAATACTTGATCACCCAATCCATTAATAATGAAATTTTTGAAAATGGTTTGGGTAATTTTGAAATTAAAAACTATTGGTTTAATGCTTAACCTAGTGTTAAATTCATTATTCTAATAGATTAAAATAGATACATCAATGGTTCCATTTACTTTTAAGGAAGTACATTAGAAAAAGGAACATGAGTGAGCTACAAATGATTTTCATGAAAGCGCATTGACCAGAATGTTTCATGGATTTCAAGTAAAAATTTATTCTAATTAAAGGTATCGATGTCAATAAGAATAGATTGGATTGAGGATTTTAGGTCTAGGGGATGATTTAGAAATATTCTAAAGGACTTATTTAAAATGATCTATAAATGAAAATTGAGAATATTTTTTTGGGGAATTATTATGGGAACTTAAAACCAAAAAAAAATTAAGGGAAAGATAAAAGAACCTTAATGTATTTCTATTTCATGAATTCCCCTTTTGTAATCTTGAAAATTTTTTTATATGGTTTTACTCCAGCCAAATGAGGCTTCAATGTCATTTGTTTCCTTGAATTAAAAAAAGTGTTGACTTTTAGACTTAAAAATTCGCTATCCATCTTTATGGACCTAATTAATAGAGTCTTTATACATTACCAAATTAATTTTATATTATAATTTATTGATAATGTTCTCATATATTCTAAAATCTTGGAAGAGTATAAAGTTCTTTTTAGTATTTTTCTAAATGCCTTGATAAATGAGATATTGTTTTCTAAATTTACTAATTATGAATCCTGGATACAAAAAAGCATCATTCTTGGATCATGGAATCACAAGTGAGGGTATATTTTTTGAACCATCAATGGAAGAGGTGATTGAAGAATGGACTAGGACAACCACTATAATATATATCTATAAAGTTCCTAGATTGGTTGGATACTATTAATTATTTGTGATAAATTTCTCATGACTAAAAAATCCACTAACTAGGTTAACTCAAAAGGAAAACATGTTTATCTAGATATATTATTATGAAGAAAATTTCAATTATCTTAAGAGAAATATTTTCATGGCCCTAGTACTCACATTTCCCTAATGTAGCGAAGGGTTTATGATATACAGTGATACATAAAAGAATATATTTTGGTTTTTCCTCATGAAAAACAACATGGAGGCATCTTATGCCACATTTCAATTAAAGGATTATGATAAAAATTACATGATTCATGATTAGGAGTAGAAATGGTAATATTTTAATTAATGAAATTGAATAAATATTTATATGCTAAAAATTGTGAGGTATGTACTTATCACAAAAGATTAAATTTTATATTCCTATAAAATGAGTTGAACATACACCAAAAGTGATGGTTTCATTAGATCAAGTACTATGAAAACTCAATACCTTAGCACCATAGGAATAAAAAAACGTTTGATTATGCTATGAGTAGGAAGGATCATGCATTATATCCATGATAATGATTGAAAGAGACCCAATACTTCTGGATTTTCAATGGATGGACCTAGGAATCCTAAGGGGAGGGAAGAACTTCTATATTTCAGATTTGACAGCTCAGCCACACATCCATGTGAAGATCAAAGAGGTGTCAAAGGATGATATATGGATACATAAGAATAAAAAGAATACTCAAGAGTTCAACCTTATTATAGATGAAATTAAAAAATCTAGGAAACAAATATGCATCCATTTAATATTATAATTGAAGGAGTTGTTGTATGATACACATAACTCATTATTCTGTTTTCATCCTAGAATAAAAAAGATGTATAGAAATATCAAGGAGTATTTCTAGTGGGAAAATATGAAGAGACATATTTCAGAGTACATGTCTTAATTCTTGGTATACTATAAAGTTATAGCATAATGATAGATGTCAAATGGGATAATGAAACCATTACACAAACTTGTATGGAAATTAGATAACATCACCATGAACTTTATTATAATTATTCCAAATAAATCTAAATTCCAAACTTCTATTTGTGTTATATTTGATCACCTTATGAATTCATAACATTTAAATAATATTTTAGAATATTTATCCCTCATTCAACTTTCCATGATATACATAAAGTAAGTGGTAACGATAGATAGAGTACCACTCCCAATTGTGTCTGATTGAGATCTGAGGTGTATGTCAATGTTTTGGAGAAGTATTTAACAATAATTAGTTATAAAGATGAGATTCAACACTAATTATCATACATATCGTGATGTTCAAAATAAAAGGACCATTAAAACCCTAGAATATATGATAATATCTTATTTGTTGGGTTTTAAAGGAGGTTGAGATCAACAACTTCCCATGGTAGAGTTTTCAAATAATAATAGTTTCTATTCTAGAATTAAAATGGAACCATATTGGGCTATGTATGGGAAAGGGTGAATAAATCCGATATGTTTATATTAATTCATATATTGTAATATATTTGGACCAAATATTACTCAAGAAATGTTATATAAGAGTCAAACCATTCAATAACACATTAAAACTATAAAAATTCGATATAAGAGCTATGCTGATAATCATCTTTGAGATTTGGAGTTTGATGTTTGGGACAACATATTCCTTTAAATATCATCATTTAAGAGGGTTATGAGATTCAGTAAGAAGGGAAAGTTAATAACTATATATATTATCCCCTTTAAAATCATCAATTACGTGGGAATCGTATATTATCACCCTACACTTCCACCGAACCTATAACAAGTTCATGACGATTCTCATGTATAACATTTAAGAAATTAAACACCCAATACTTAGAATGTACTAAAAACATAGGTTTTTCAATTGTAAACTGATATATCTTTTGAGTAACAACCAGAAGGTATCTTGGATTATAGATATAAAGTACTATTAAACAAGAAAACAAACCTACTAAAAGTTTTTTGGAGGAATTATAAATTTGGGGAAGTGACATGGGAGTGTAAATATTTAATGAGAAAAATTTAACCTAAAATATTTTAACCTTTGTAATTTGATTTTAGGGGTGGGGTTTTTTCAATGGGGTAAAAATATAACACCCTGTGATTTTTGTATGAATTTCCATTTAAATAAATCATGTGTCTTTGATACCTTGTGATAGACACAACCCCGAACTATAATGAATAATTACTTATTTTATTTGGTGGGATATTATAATATATGATAAAATAAATTACAATATAACTAAATAATACATAATTATAAAAATTATTAAAATAATTAAACTAAAAGTAAATAAAAATACAATAAGGTTGAAAGTCTCATCATTATGATGTTTCTTGAAGATCATACCACTAATGATAGCTATAAAAGGAGTAAAACATATTATAAATACTTGTATATGGTCATTGGATATACATTTATTTAATATGTACATTGATGTTGTGTAATTTTAAGTAATAAATTTAAAATAATATATTTACCATACAATAAATAATTATTGAATGAAATAAAATGATAATAATTATTTAAAATGAATTATTAGAAAAATATTTACTTATATACGTTAAATAATAATATTATTATTTAAATTTTTAAAGAATTATTTTATGTGTTTATAAAATTAAAATAAATATTTTAATATACATGTATTGATAAAATTTAATGTTTAGAAGATAAATAAATAATTTTAACAAGATGAGATTAAAATCATTTAAGTCTAAAAACGCATATTTTTTAAAGAATTTTTTTTCCAAAGTGTTGTGTTTTTTTATATTAATAAATAAAATTAATCACTTTTAAGGAATTATTATAATAAAATTTAATGTATCAATGTGTAAAAATATATATTAAAACCCATTTAATTAGCAATTCATATGAAATAATATTATGAACACTTAATGTTTAAAAAGTATGTATCCTCTAAAATAGATTTTTATATATATTCTATGTTTTGATTTAAAAGTTTTATTTTTTATATTTAGAATTTAAATTATATTAAGTAGAGTCCAAAATTGGAATCATCACTTTAAAATTATGTAAGATGGCCACTTTCATTTTCTGGAAAAAAATAAATTACCAAGGTAAAAATTAAGTTATTACAATAAAAGTAAAATTAGGTAAAAGAGTTAAATTAAAGGGTAAAGGTAAAAAATATCTATAAACTTGCCTCTAAATTTTGTTTTTAAAGATATTTAAGACCCATATCCATTTTTTCCTATTTGGATCCACTTTTCATGTAAAATGACAACCTTACACCTTAAGGAATTAGTATTTGTGGAAATACATCTCAAAACTCACCTATATAAGGATCCCTCCTCTACCCCTCCCAAACCACTATTTTATTTTAATTATATCTTTAATACCTACTAAAAATACCTATCATAAATCCTTAATAAACTTTTTTAGCCTCTTTTCCATGAAATTTTCCTAAATAGTTCATTCCGAAGGAACTCATTTCAAGGAGTGAATTCATCAAAGTATCTTCTTCCTAAAAATATTGTTCAACTAAATTATCATATAAATTATTTATAAATGTAATTATAAACTCAAGTGATATTATATTAACATCATTAAAAATATTTTAAAAAGTATATTACCATTATATAACTCTATACTCCTCATTCATTCATGTAACATGTTTTTTTTAAGGTTAATCCACCAACATGAACGATGGTATACCAACACCATAATTTTCATATTAGATGAGTATATAGATATAAATAATAGTAAAATACATTATTAAAGATAAATTTATGTTATAAATATATTAATTTAAGTTTGAAAAAAATAAATGGTTATTATAAAGTAACTCATTTTTATCAATAAATTATCCAAAACATGTTCGCCATAAACTCTATTCTAAAAACATATACCCATAAATTATATAAAATAAACATGCTAATGTAAGAATTTGGAATTATAATTTTTACACCACCTTTAATAATTTGTGAATTATGAACTGGTTATCAATGAATGAGGATTCACATCACTTTTGTGAAACTTGTACGGAACAATAAAAATTACTAACAACATATGATGAAAATGAACAAAAACCAACTAATATATATGTAATAGATAATTATAATTATATAGTATAAAAGATAATATACATGAATAATTTTATTAAAAAAATTATTAATATGGTTATATTTATTATACAATAGGTTAAATTTCCTTTGTAGAGGTTGGGAGTAATGGTAAGAGTTTCTTTTCCAATCTCACTTGGAAAGTGATATTTTCAATGTATAAATTCAATTTTATGTAATTTTCCCCTAGAAATGAATTTATTTTCTTATCCTATGGTTATTTATAGGGTTTATATTTATTCTTAAGATATCATGTCCTTTTGTTTTGTAATTCAATTGAATAGATTATTGTAAGTAAAGATGACCCTATCTATTTTTTTGGTTGGGAATATTTTTCTTCCATGCCCATGTTTTCATATAATTTTATAGATTTCCTTATCCCTAATTCTAATATTTCTTAATGCTATTTTTATTGATGTTGAATCTCTTTTAAAAAGGTATGAAATGAATATTTTTAATGTTTTATGAACAATCAATTTCTCCCACCATTTTCTCTAGTTTAATTTATGAATGTTTCTTTTCAAGTTTCCATAATTCTTCAATGTAGTTTTTATTTACATTCTCATTATTTTTTTTCAAAACTATTATTTTATAAATTGTTTCCTTTTAAAATAAAATCTCTTAAAATTAATGGATATTACTTATTATTTTTTAAATAAATTATCTACTTCTATTATAGAGTGGTTTTCATATATGTAAATATCCTTTAATTTATATGATTCTTAACTAGGGATATAATCTAATGATGCCATCCATATTATTTCTCTAGATGTATTATGATAATGTTTTTGAAAATTTTCCTAAAACCCATTTAATTCCCACATATTATGTATGATATGGTTGATTTATGAATGTGATAATGTTTATGTGGCATACATATGTATGGTTTTTCATTATATGATGGGTGTTACTAAAATTATATAGTCTTTTAATGAATTTGGAAATGCTTTATATCTCATGAGATGCATTTTATGGTGTAACATCCTATCCCTAATCAATATCTTGAGAGAATGATGTGGTGTTATTACCCTTAGGTTACAACTCCAAGACACTAAAGGCTGGAAATAAATACCAAGGGCCTCAAGAATACTTAGGGGATGATTTACCATTTTAAAGATAAAACATCCTGACAAAAAAATCAATAAACATACAATCCTTTATATGAGGCCTCATTTAAAAATACAACTCAAAACGTACCAAAAACATTACCCAAAATCATAGTATAATAAGAAAAAAATACATACTCAAAAAGAAAAAAAAACTACAGAGCATAGAGACACCCAAGTAGCATCCACATAAGAAACACCAAACATGATCCAAGATCCAAATACATATTCCATTTCATGTTATAAATAAGCATCACTAAATAACTGAGATACATTTCATTTACCTATGTGTTAGTAGATGACATCTGCAAATGAAAAACAGTTCCAAAGTAGGGGTGATTCTAAATTTAGTAGGATTTCCCTTAAATACTTTCCAACTCATTCCACCAGGACAAGAACTAGTTGTTACCTTTTTATACAAAATAATTTAAAATAAATTAAAAAATTTATGTCAAATCCCAAAGAAAGTTCTATGTAAATCAATAAAACACCATTAAAAATATTTCTCCAGGATTTGGAACTCCCATTCCATGTTTCTACACCACAAACACATGCATGCTAGGTGACACTTCCATACTCATGATTGGTCTCTTTTCAATCCACCAAGTCATCACAAGGTGACCAATAAAAACTTCCCAAATGGAACACACCCTTTAAATAAGGCCATGTTTATGAATGCTCACACACCAACCACGTATACCCAATTTACATGCCAAAACATTTCACATAAAACTAATTCTATATTAAAAACAATTCAACAAATTGTGTGCAACTAAATAATTCTATAATTTTGAATTTAACATTTTGAAATCATAACCCAAGATAGATTTCTTCAAATCCATCATATTTCACAAATTTCTAAACAAAATAGGATTTCCATAAAGAATCACCAAATATTTTCACAAAAATTTCAAGAAAATAGTTAATCAAAACTAATACTTCAAGTTCTAAGTCATGTGTACATGATAGAGAAGAAACCTACCTATCAATGGTTGGAAAATATGAATAACAATGCTTAAAAATTATATATCTGATCACAAACTGTGTTCCCTTCACTATATAAAACAAGATATTATAAATATTGACATAACAAAACATAGATATATCCATAACGGATTAGATATATGGTTTAGAGAGAGATAAGAATAATGGATCTATGGAAAACATAGAAGAATGGGTACTTAGATATGAATCTGAATCTTCAATGCACTTTGACTCACCTAAGAATCACTTTTAGATTGAAGGGGGACATCTCTCAAGATTAGGAATAAAAATGAATTTGATATATTGAGATAATTGGTGATTAATGTGGGTTAGGTGTCTTAATTCAAATTAGATCTATTAATTTTTGGCTACTAACTGTACACTGCATGGTTAGGCCACACAGTTTGTAAAACTATGTGCCAACTATATAGTGCTACTGTCTAAAGACAACCCTCACACTGTTAGCTTGCACCTTTTGATAAACCTTTTAGTAACCATAATTTCTTTTTATTTAAAGTTTCATGGTTTCCCATGGGAACTATCACAGCTTGGATAAACCATGAACCTACCCAGTTACTCTCAAAACATGTTTCATGGTTTTCTAGAGGTGTTTAACAATTTCTATTAATTTTTCACAATCCGTGAACCTCCATAAAATCCCAAAAAAATGAAAAACCCCTCAAAACTCCCAAAACATAACCCGAATATTGTATAGACTCAAAATAACTAAATAAATGGTTATATACATAATTCTAGGGGGTTTTATATTCTCCCCAACATTGGTTTTTACATCCCTAGAAAGTAGAAAACTAGTGTTGTACAAGAATATTTTGGGACACTACTCCAACATTTCCTTTTCACAATCCCATGTTTCTTCTTGAATTTGACAATGCTTATATAAAACCTATACTAGACTGATGTTTCTCAAATGTATCACATTCTCTTTCCTATCCAAATTCATACTGACATATGAATCAATGTAACATCTGGCTCTAGGCCAATATTATACCATTGAAAAACATGGTCAGGATCAGGTTAATACTTCTTCAAATGAGATACATTAAAAAAATTATACATTGATACAAACCTTGGTAGAAAATCCAACTAATATTACACCTCACAAACTAATTAAAGTATCATAATAGGTCTTATATACTAAGGGGAGAAATTTTTTTACTTACCAAAATGATGATTCCCAAGTCTCGGAGAGATTCTAAAGAAGACATGATCACCCACCTCAAATGAAAATAGTCTCCATAGATGATCCACATATGATTTTTGATGACTCCGATATGTTTCTGTAATTTCTATGATCAACTAAATATTCTATATTGTTTCTTAGAAAAGACTGGTTCTGATCAGTGAAGTCTCTTATGTTTCTACCCTATAAATTGGAGAGTGAAAAGAACTCTTATAAAATGCTTCAAAATAATCCATATCTACCAAGTCTTGATAACTATTATTTTAATAGAACTATAATAAATTTATATTCTCATCCCATGATCCACCAAAATCCATCACCCAAGCCCTATGCATATCCACCAATATTTAGATCATCCTTTTGGATTGCCCATCCATTTGAATATGATAATCATGGTCATATTCAACTAGGTTCCAATGGATTGTTGTAAGGACATCCAAAAATAAGACATAAATCTGGGGTCTCAGCTAGATAAAATAAAATTTTTAATTTCATTCATCTTTACATTTTTACAAATGTAAATTTTGGAAAAGTCAACCACCATATTACTTTCATGAATAGGGATAATGTGAACCAAATTAGTGAGCTGATCCACTATCACCCATATGGAATTGTATTTACTAATCATTCTTGGTAGACCTGTTACAAAATCTGTGGTTATCTACTCCCATTTCCACATGGGAATCTGTAAAGACTGGAACATACCAGCTGGCTACTGATTCTTTTCCTTGACCAACTAGTAGGTGAGGCATCTCAAGAAAAACTATGCCACTCTCCTCTTCATTTTATCCAACCAAAACTTTTCTCCCAAAGCATTAAACTTATTCTAAATTATAGGATGGATAACGCACATCAAATAGTGGTTGGAAGAAAGAATATATTCCTAATAAGAAAAAGGTGCAATCATTTGATGTCTAAATCAAAACACTGAACTCTTATCCAGCTTCCATCCCTCAAAGGTCTCCCCACCATTGAGTTTAAACCTCATGGTAACACATTTAGAATTGGATGTTTGATTATTTCTAACTTGCTCAACCGAATTAGGAATAACATAAACTAGAAATATAACCGCAACATTTCCTTGTTCTGCATAATCTATATGAATATTAGTTATTAATGAAATAAGCTTCCATTGATCTAAATAATCTCTAGAAAACTAAACATATGACTTCATACTCAATAAATCCACCACATATTTCTCTTTACCAGGTCTTTACATCAAGTTGAATTCAAACATCTACAAATAAAATATCCATGCGTGTTTCCTTATATTCAAATCTCATTGTGAGAAAATGTGTTTCAATATCTTATTATTTGTAAACACTATGAATTTATCAAGAAATAGGTATTAATGAAGTATTCGAAGAATATAACAAAACAACCAATAACCAATAATGTGTTGGTGAGTTCTTCTCATGCATCTGTAACTTGCGTAAACCATATGCAACAACATCATATCCATGTATGATAAAACATCCTAACCCATTTCTTAATGAATCATAATAAATTACATAGCCTTGTATAGACTCTAGAAACATGAGTATAAAAGTTTATCTAGGTATAACCCTTAGTTCTTAAAAGGATTTTTTACATTCACCATTCCATTGGAAAGGAATACCTTTCCTCATCAAATTTATCACCAGTGAGGCCAAACATGAAAAAACATGAACAAAACTTCTATAATATCCTAATAATCCAAGGAAACTTCATATCCCGAAGACATTATTTATTGGTTTCCAAGATAAAATATCAAAATCATTTTTTATTATCATTAAAGGGAAACAATATAGGGAGGAGGATCACAGGGCCTTAATAAGTAAAGACCAAGAGCACCCCCAATAACAATATCAACACCGCACGAGGGAAATGCACATATTTTATCTTGAATTCACACGTTGATGAATTATCATAAAGGCAATTCTCCCACAAGATACCCTACACCATGGGAATTGTTTCTTGTGATCTAAATTTTTCCTATAGCACCAATAATGTCATCAATAAACACCACCAAAATGGAATCTATATACCTTTGAAAGATTTTATTCATCAATGGCATAAAGATAGTTGATGTATTTTTAAGACCAAAAGGCATAATGATGTATTCATAATGGATATATTAGATTCTAAAAGCTGTCTTCAGAATATCCACCATCTGAACTCATAGTTAGTGATATCCCAAACATAAAAAAATATTATAGAACCATTAGGATCACCTAAATAGATCAAAAAATCACTTATTTGAGGAATGTGATACTAATTATTTATCATAACTTGGTTAGGTTTACAATAATCCATGAAAATACTAAGAGTTACATTCACCTTATATGGAAGTGAAATAAGACTATTTCCTAGTAATATATAAATAGTACACTTCAATTATCTTGTATGAAAAAATGCCAATAAATTTTCCATAAAATGTTAAGAAATTATCCAACGATGTTTGGAAAATATCTATTCCCAATCTCCTCTAAAAATAAAAAATTCATCACTACCAACTGATAAGAGATAGTTCAAACCACCAGTGCCAAAAGTCCTAGTCTACCTGCTTTTACATCACAATCTCCTCTAAAGATATGCTCAAATCTATCAAGATATGTGAAACTAACCTTTTGGGAATAACAGTAAATCTGGGACTTGAAAAATGTCAGCTATTACATGCCTAAAATCAAGTCATAGGCATCTATCTCAAGTATAGAGAAATCAAAAAGAAAATCAGCCACATCGATGGTTATAGAACATGCTTTACACATAAAGGCTTGACACTCTCTTTGGATAAGGGGATTTTTATGTTTCAAAATAGAATGAGTCACCTCAACTTGTTGATTCATATTATCAATAACATCATAAGTAATAAATGAGTGGGACATACCAATATCAAAAAGATATTTCATAAGGTTAGAATTCAAAATAATTGTACTTGTCACTATCAAAGGACCAAATTTATTATTTGTGATCATTTAATTAGATTTATACAATTTATTACTTGTTGTGCTTTTCTATTTATTGCCCTATTGATATTTCATATATTGAGGAGTCATAGTTTTCCTAGAATTACCTTGGCTCACTTGGTTTTGATGATGAGAATTATTTTGTTTCACTCATCTCGTCAAAGCATACGATGTATAAGAAATGTGAGATGTGTCTCTAGCACTAGATCTTAGAGAACTGTGATGATTAAATTGAAGATATACCTTCTAATTACAATTGTGAAAAGATTTAGGTTTTGTTATACAATCTTGATTCATATGCTTGAAGGAACCACATTAAAAAAAATCTTAGATTTCTTATTGGTCAAGGAGGGATATTTACTAATCCCATTGTCTGATTCTAAGATATCCCATCTATCTAAAAGTAGGTTTCCCTATTCCACTTAGTCCTAACATTAGATTTACCACTTAATACCATTGGAATAAAAATACTCTCTATAAATATATTCTCAAATATATCCCTTTCTTCTAAAGTTTCTTAATGGGATTTTTTTATAGTCCATAATTCAATAAATGGTAATCTTTGAGTAAATATTTAATTGTAACCCTAGCTCAAAAATGTATACCTTCAAGGATGTACATGTAGCAACGTCTAAGGAAAAGAGGACTAAATTAATAAATTCATTCACATAACTTTCCCTAATATATTATCTTACTTCAAGATAAATAAATCTATTGTTCTTACAATCTAAAAGGTATTAGGATAGAATTAACTGTTAAAAAATTCCTAAAAATCCTCCCAAGTAATGCCTTGGTCAATCATAGAATGAGAAACCGAATCCCACTATTGAAATTAAATATTCTACAGTATATAAATACATTGAAAAATTAACATTTAACTCAGCTGATGTCCCAAGTTAATAGAAGATTCAGATCATCCTTTTAAACTATACTTTTGCTTTCTTCAATTCAGAAACCTCCAAAAGATTGGTGGATTCTTCTTTTGGAACTGACTCAAATGGTCCACTTTTTGAGGCTCATCATTCCAAGCACCCCTATCCATGACCTGAAAATCTTGTACAATACTTTGAACTAGCTATTGTCTCACATGTGCCTTAGTTTAAACCATATTTTCAGTAGCCTCTTCTGGTTGATTTCAACGATGCCTACACAGTTCCATTTTCTATAACAAAAAAAATCCATTTTTCCACACCCATTAGAAAAAAAGGCATAGAAATTCCAATTTACCACATCAAAAAATATCATAATCATCAATTTCAAAAATCCAACCATTTTCAACATTTAAATCTTTTTTTAAAATAATAGAACCATTATTTTCAAAATAAACCTATTTAACTATTTTAAAAATCTACAATTTTACCCTATTTATAAACCATTAGCCTCAAAATTAATAATGTATTCATAATGGGAAGTCTTAATATAAATTCATTTCATGAAACCTTCACCATCTAAATCCATAATAGTGAGGTGACACTTACATAGAAATGTCTTAAACCACTGGTATACATAAACAACCTAGTAACATGAAGTTAAACCTAAAAAGATTAGATACATATTTCTAAGCTATAAATTTTAAGTTCTAATGATCAGATCTCCTTGATACCATCCCAAATATAGTATGATACCATTCCCAACTAAATGATGAATATGATGATATCATTTGTCCTAAAAATATCGATAGTATGACCAAGTTAGATACCATTTTTCCTAAAAAGATAGATGTAATGAACAAGAATCATACCATATGTAACATATCATAACTCCTCATTGAATTGATAAGAGGTGGTGGTTATAATGGCCTTAGGTGACATCACCAAGACACAAAATTTTGGAAATAAATTCCAAGGGCATCAAGAGTATTTGGGGGGAAATTTTACCTTTTAAAGATAAAAAATATAGACAAAAAAACCAATATACATCCAATCCTATATATAACGCCTGAGTAAAAAATACAACTAAAAACATAACCAAAAAATTAACCAAAATCAGAGTACAATAAGAAACTAAAATAAATACTAAAAAGGAACAAAAATACCACATAACATAGAGACACCCAAGTGGGATCAACACAAGAAACTCCCAACATACTCTAAGCTCCAAATCCACATTCCATGCCACAATATCAAAAATATTAACTAAGTAAATGTGATACCTTTCCATTACCTATGTCCAAATAAATTAAATCTACAAATGTAAAACATTTCTCAATCATGGGGTGAGTGTAAACTCAATAATATTTCCTCAAATACTTCCCAACTCATGCCACTAGGACAAAAATTGGTTATCACATTTTTATTAAAACCAATTTAAAATTAATTTAACAGTTTATATAAAAACTAAAATAAATTTCACTGGAATGAAATTAAAAAACATTAAAAACATTTCTCATTGATTTTTTATACCCATTCCATGTTTCCACACCACACAAAAATTCATTCCAAGTGATAGTTCCATACTCATGATTAGTCTCTCGTCAATCCACTGAGTCATCACAAGGTGACCAATACTGAGTGCGTAAATGGAATACAACCCATCCAAAGTGTCACATATATGAATTCACTAAAACCAAACATGTATTAAAAATTTTAATGATAAACCATTTCATATATAAAAATTTATTTTTTAAAAATAATTCAATAACGTTTTTTCATTAGAAAAATTCCCCTATTATAAAACTAACATTTTAAAATTATAACCAAAGAGGGTTTTCTTAAAATATATCCAATTTACCTAATTTGTAACAAAAATTTGATTTAAATAAATAATAACCCAATGTTTTCAAAAATAATCAAGAAAACATTTAATAAAATCTTACACTTCAAGTTCTAAGTCAAGTGGAGATGAGAGTGAAGCAACCTACCTCTCAACAATTAGTGAAAACGAAGAACGATGCATAAAAATTATAGATATGATAATAAACCAAATTATATTCACTAGATACAAAAAGATCTTATCAATATTGAAATAAAATATCATAGTTATATAAATAATAGAAAATATCTATTGTTCTGAGAGAGAGAGAGAAGAAAAATGGATATAGAAAGAACAAGGAAGAATGAGTACTTACCATAAATTCAGATCTCCAACACACTATTATTCACCTAAGAATAAATTATGTATCAATGGGGATAATATATCAATCCAAGGTATCAAAATTAATTCAATATAATGGGATAATAAGATATTAATGGTGGTTATGGGTCTTAATTCAGATTAGATCCAATAAGTTTAGGGTTTCAACTATACATCATACGGTTAAGTTGTACTATTTTGAAAACCATGTGCCAACATTGTGGTGCTAATATATCAAGAAAACCCCTCACATAGTTGGCTTTCATGGTTAGACAAAACATAAAATGACTATGGATTTCACTCTATTTCAAGTTTTAAAATTTCTATGAGGCACTCTCTTGGTTTTTCCAAACCGTACACCAATCGTGCACCTACCTAGTTACTCCCAAAACATGTTGCACATTTTTTTGGATGTGGTTCATGGTTTATACTATCTGTGAGAAAACAATTAACCTCTTTAAATGGCTACAAAACATTCGAAAACCCCTTTAAACCTCTCAAAACATAACCGAAACATTGCATAGACTCAAAATATATCAATAAAGGGTCTTGTACCTGATTTTGGAGTGCTACACATAGGACTAATGAGTGAATCTAATCAACTATGTTCATGGGAATAGGGAGAAAACCCAATAAAAAATGTTTTTGGGAATAGAGAGTGAACTCAATACATTATGTTGTGGGAATGTATCCACTATATTATTATATTCTTGGAAGTAATCCTTTATATAAGAAATTTCATTTTATGGTTATGTTTGTGCCACATTATATGTTATGATTCCATGACTTTAGATATTTTCCTCATGATTACATATTCCTATGCCTATTTTCACATGTTATGTCAAAAGTCTTATTTCATTATCCATGATTTTTTATATATGTTTTATTGGATGAGATTTCCTTATGTTAAGTTCATATACATTGATTATTTTCTAATGCCCACATGATCATCTTATACTAACTTACGATACTTGATTGATATTTATTATGTATACCCCTTGTTAAGCATATTAACTCTTCATTTACTATGTTTCAATCCCTTAGATAATGGAAAACAGTATTATTTATGATATTTCTAGATGGGTATCAGGTGCGAATATTATTTATGGGATATGTTGAAGAATTTTTGTAAAATAGTTCGGTGATGTTCACAATCTCTAAAGACACTAAACATATTGGTTATGGGGTGTGGTTTATTGTGATATGTAATGAATATTCATGTTAAATTGTATAATATTTATGTATATTATGGGTGGATCATATCATACATATATTAAATAAATTAATCTTCATCCAAAAATGCTCACTATATATGTTATGCATGACTCCCAAAATTGATACAACCACAAATTACCACAATATTTTATTATCCAATAGATGGTTTGACACCTATAAGTTTCCATGAATATAATTAATAAATTTAAATATGATCTATGGTTTTACCCACCATATAAATTACCTAGGGTGTGACCTATATGCTATTATACTAGATTTCTAGTTTACAAAAAACATTTCACTGTTTAACTATTTTTAAACCCTTTTTTATGTCATTTAAAAATCAGAACTAAAGTTCTACTTTTAAAACACTAGGTTTTTTTCATGAAACCAACTGTAATGAAAACCATATTTTGAAAAAAACATTTCCATTTTCCAAAATTCTTTTAAAATATGATTCTATTTTTAAAAAATCCATATAAATTAGTTTCCTTTATTTTTTTAAAACACAACACATGTTATATCTATAATGTTAATATAATAATTCAAAAATATTTTTATTAGTATATCACTTAATATTTTGGAAATAAAGAATAATAATATATTTTTAAGTGGATTATGAAGTGTAACTAATAAATTTATTACTAATAAATGAATATATCATAAATAAAACTAAAATGTTTATGTGAATAATCTAATTTAACACCCATATTATGGTATTAATTAAAACCATGATTATTTTATTAGTTTTAGATAATTAATAAAAGTTATGGCCATGTAATAGTTATATAATTTGAATTGAATTCACATATCCTAATGTTCCAATATAAAGATAATGTATGGACTAATGAAAAATTTGGCCCCTAGATGGGCATTATAAAATTATTGAGTTTTATCATATCATTCTAGATAAATTTAAACAAAAATATCACTCATGCCTATAGTGCATACTCAGTTCTTAGGAATCCCTTAGTAAATTGATATTCTACCATAAAGAGATTTATCAGTCTATTTATGGGTTATTTCTCAAGTACTAAAATCCAATATCTTGTATAGAAATTAAAAATCCATTAAAACCCCCAAACACTACTATGATACAACATGTAACAACCCTAGCCTCAATTCCTAAATAATGACCGAGTCATACCACAACTAACCCCAAGAAAATTCATCAATCCCCATAGGATGGTGACTAGTTCCATGAGTCTTAATTTATTTTTGGGGAAATATTTACCTACATTAAAATAATAATTTATTATATATTTTATTCAAAAATGTTTCACAACTCATATGTGTATCAGATTATCATAAAATAAATATAAACTAGGTTTTCTATATGTGACGTCCCGGACTCGGCTGCCCCTCAACCCGAACCCCGATCCCGGTTGGCCACATAACCCCTGGCTCATCTCCCCATAGGCCAGGGGCTGCCAACTAGTAGCGGGGGTGTAATGGTAAGTCAGTGGGGAGACTGGACCCCCATGTCAGAGTACACAGCGGTATAGCAGTAAGTGATTAAATAGCGGAAGCACAACTAATGGATAAACATGAGAAAAAGGGGAACATAAAAACCAAACAACAGAGGTAAGGGAAACCCTGATAGATATACAAAATCCACATAGGTAGTGTCTGATACAAAATGGTTGCATGGCGTGCTGATACAATAGAAATAGCTGGCAAGAATGCTATTCAGTAATACAAACAGAGAACAAAAGTAGTGCACGAGCATCTCTAGACAAGCTCGGTCCTCTTCTCTGGAGCTCTAGATAGAACATACATGTATCAACAACATGAAGATGGACCTTTGACCATACTAGTACCTGAAGCATTAAAGTCTACACGGGTGCCAAGGAGGCTGCCCGGGTAGGGTGCGAGACAAGTCTCAGTAGGCCACCACCGACGATGTCTACATGTAATCCAAATAGGTGTTCTCAAAATAAACAGTGTGTAGTAAACTGAAAGTAAGTAAATCAAAGTAATAAACAACCCTCCCGCTCAGGTTCCTGAAGGACACTTGGTGGGTCAACCTGCTTCAGCTCATGGCTGGTATTCTGAATAATCACCGGAGTATAAGTACATAGATATAGGTTATCATTGGAATGAGGTAAGCATGCCTCTCATCCATGCTTCTCACATATGTAATAATCATCACTGGCACGAGGTATGAATGCCTCTCGTCCACAAGCACTGTAGATGGCATGGGGAAGAATTCCTCCCACCCATAAAGGATATATAGGCATGAGGTAAGAATTCCTCCCACCCTCACACGGAGATTCATCTAGCACGGGGTAAGAATGGATCCCTCCCACACACAAGGATTCATCTGGCATGGTATAAGAATGCCTCCCGCCCACACACAGAGATTCATCTGGCACGGGGTAAGAATGCTTCCCGCCCACACACGGAGATTCATCTGGCATGGTGTAAGAATTATTCCCGCCCACACACGGAGATTCATCTGGCACGGGGTAAGAATGCCTCCCGCCCACACATGGGTTATCATAATCATGTCAACACAGTAAGGCATAACCATTCACATAACAATATATATAAGTAAATCCATCTTATATCATATCACATTAATCACATCACAAGGAAAAATACATTTCAATTCATTTAAGGGGTTTAGGTATCTCATCTTAGCCAACCTCTAACCAAGTCATCTCATTTTCCTAACATGGAAAATGCCTTTCAAGACAGATCGTTAAGGTCCAAAGGTGAAAAAGGGACAAATATCAATACATATCACCTATGATTGACCAATCCTGATCTACACCTCATCTAAACACCCTACCGAGGTTAGATTCATCAATCTCATACCACACGAGTCATTTAGATATGAAGCAGCCATTTCAAATAAGGGGGTTTGAGAAATAAAAACCACGACACGACGATAATAACTCAAGAAGGTGAAAACCCAAAATGGAAACCACGTGACCACCTACCTTAGAGATGTAGGAATAGGCTCGCTTGATATTGACCTCAAATTCATGGTAGGTTTGAAGAGATCTGAGTTACAGTCCAATGCCCTAAAAATAGGGCATATGAGCCTGCGGAAAAATAGAAAAACGAATAACAGGATTCACTGAGGAAAGAGGCTTAGGTGTGGTTAGCCTTACCTTGGCCTTTCCAACGCTTCCGTCAGATCAAGATTCGGATTTCGGATGAAGGCTCCACCAAGAAAAGAGTGAGAGAGGGGTTTTTGGATCAAAGGAGGGATCCTCATTTGGTTCTATCCATGGGAAGGAAGAAAGAAAAGTATTAATCCTTAAATAGAATTTAAGGGAAAAATGTTAATTTCACCCAGAACAGCGTCGCACGGTTTAGGTGCACGGTTTACCAAACTGTGCGCAGACCATGCGCACCTTAGTGCCTCCTAGACAAAAGCCATATGGTTTAGGCGCACAGTTTACCCAAACTGTGTGCAACCCGTTCACACCTCCCTGCCTCCAGACCAAAGGCTGCACAGTTTGTCTGAAACCATGCGCATGCCGTGTGTCATTGTCTGCAAGCCCATTTCTCAAACTCCCGGGCTCCGAACCAACCCCGGACACTTTCCGGACCTACCTTAGGATGTTACACACATTATACAAGATTAAAGGAAAGATTTGAAAGAAAAACTGACAATCCGTACCTTTTCCAAAGAGTCAGGTCATTACACCTCCCCTCTTTAACGAAACTCATCCCCAAGTTGGCCTTCCGAGGGTACTGAGGTGTCATCAACGAAAATATCTGGCCATTGAGAACTTATATCAGCCTCTCTCTCCCAGGTCTCGTCATGTACTCGGTCGTGCTACCATAGCACCCGTACAAGAGGAATAGACCTGCCATAGAGTGTCTTCACACTCCGGTCAACAATTCACATCAAATACTCCTCGAAGGAATAATTTATATCCAGTTAAACCTCATCAGGATGAAAAACATGAGTCAACTCTTAAAAGTATCGGCGTAGCTGAGATACATGAAAAACATCGTGTGTGGCCTGATATCTCTGCGGAAGTGCAAGCTCGTAAGCTACTGGTCTGATCCAATTCATCACCTCAAAGGGTCCTAAGAACCTCAGTGAAATCTTACCCTGCTTCCATATACATCTTTTCCCCAACCTGGGTGAGACCTTCAAGAAAACTCGGTTCCCAACCTCGAACTCAAGAGGTCACCGGTGCTTGTTAGCATAGGACTGCTGTCTAGACTGAGCTGTCTGCATATGCTTCCAAATAAGATGTATCTACTCTGTAGTCTCCTACACAAGATGTGGTCCTAGAATAGCTACCTCCCCTGCTTCAAGCCAACACAAAGGTGAGCGACAAGGCCTACCATATAAGGCTTCATAGGGATCCATCTCAATGGTAGCCTGGAAGATATTGTTATAACTGAACTCAACAAGAGGAATGTGTTTCTCCCATGAACCTCCAAAATCGAGAACACAAGCATGTAACATATCCTCTAGTACCTGTATAGTCTGCTCGGTCTGTCCGTCAGTCTACAGGTGATAGGTCGTGCTCAATAGTACCTGTGTACCCAAGGCCTTCTGTAAACCCTTCCATATCCGAGATGTAAAATGAGGATCTCCGTCCGAGACAACAGAATGAGGTTCTCCATGAAGGCGCACTATTTCCTTGAAATACAGTCTTCCCACGTCATCAATAGTGAAGGTCTCCTGCACAGGTAAGAAATACACAACCTTCGTCAGATGATCGATGATAACCCATACTGTATCATTGCCACGAGGTGACCTGGGTATACTGGTTAGAAATTCTAGAGAAACATCATCCCATTTCCACTCTGGAATGGACAACAGCTGCAAAATCCTTGCCGGACGCTGATGTTCTACCTTCACCTGCTGATAGGTGGAACAACGCGTGATAAAACCGGCTATCTCCCACTTTATGTTAGGACACCAGTACTGTCATCACAAATCACGATACATTTTGGTGATTCCTGGGTGAACTGCCCATGCTGAGGCATGGAAATCCCTCATCAGCTCCTCTCTGATGACTGCTGGGACCCATACACGCCCACAGAACAATAAAGTATCACCTTCATCCATGGTCCAATCGGTAGAGGCATCATCAGCGACACTTTCTCGTAGAACAAGGCCTTCCGGATCTGATAACTATCTTGCCCTGACCCATTCCAAAAGAGTAGACGTCACCACTAAGGCTGAGAGAACAGTTTGACCCTGTCTATCCTAAACCTCAACATGCATCTCTGAAAATATGGTCATCAACTTCCACTCCTCATTCTATTCCTGAACCACTTGTGGCTATGTTTTCCGACTCAGCGCATCGGCTACTAAATTTCCTTTCCCAGGAGTGTAGGCCAGTTCGAAATCAAAGGATTGCAGGTACTCAACCCACTTGTGTTGCCTGAGATTTAGATCCCACTTAGTGAAGATATATTTGAGGATTTTGTGGTCAGTGAATACCAAAAAATGCTCTCCCAACAAATAGTATCTCTAACAGCGTAAGTCATGTACAACCGTTGTGAGCTCGAGGTCATGCATCGGATAATTCCGTTCATGAGCCTTTAACTGACGAGAACCATACGCAACGACTCGCTCATCCTACATCAAGACAGCTCCAAGCCTGATACCTGACGCATCACAAAAGACCGTATAAGCTCTGCCTAGCTCCGGCAAGATCAGTATCAGTGCTGAAGTTAGTTTTCCCTTCAGTTCCTAAAAATCTAATTCACAAGGTTCTGACCAATCAAATCTCACCCCCTTTTTGGTCAAAGCTGTAAGCAGTGATTCTAGGAGTGAAAAGTCCTGAATGAACCGTCTATAATATCCCACAAGCCCCAAGAAACTCCTGATATCAAAGACGTTCTTGGGATGCTCCCAAGAGATTACATCACTCACCTTCTCAGGGTCAACTGAAACTCCAGACTCCGAAATAATGTGACCTAGGAAGTGAACCTTATCTATCCAAAATTGGCATTTACTGAGCTTAGCATAAAGCTGATGTTGTCTTAGTGTATTAAGCATGATCTCAAGATGGGTTTTATGGTCGTGTCTTGAGCGTGAATAGACTAAGATATAATCCAAAAATACGACCACAAAATAATCAAGGTAAGGGTGAAAAATCCGATTCATAAGAGCCATAAATACTGCAGGTGCATTTGTAAGCCCAAACGGCATGAATAGGTACTCATAGAGACCATACCTGCTCTTGAATGCTGTGTGAGGTATGTTCGAAGTCCTAATACGCACCTGGTGATAGCTTGACCTCAAATCTATCTTTGAAAACACCTTCGATCCTCAGAGCTGATCGAAGAGGTCGTCAATTAAAGGTAAAGGATACCGATTCTTAACAATCAGCTGATTTAACTTACGATAATCCACACAAAGACAAAGGGTACCATCTTCCTTCTTGGAAAAGAGAATAGGTGATACCCAAGGAGAAGTACTGGGACGTATAAAGCCTTTTACTTCCAGGTCCTCCAGCTGACTCTTGAGCTCCAGAAGTTCCTTAGGTGCTATCCTATAAGGAGTAATGGTCACTAGTGCTGCTCCTAGGATAAGCTCAATAGTAAATTCCACCTCTCTCACTGGAGTTAGACAAGATAAATCATCAGGAAATACATCTCTAAAATGTTCCACCATAGGAGGATAAACCGAGGGCCGTAACCCTTGGTCATTGAGATAAATACTAGAAACCTGTGTCATGACACCACCTAAACTCTTGTGTTCCGGTCTTGCTCGTGTCGCACTGAGATCCCATTCTCCCTTATGCATATGCGTGTCGCCCTCTGGTGACGTAAATATCACCCTATAATGATAGCAGTCAATCTGGGATCTATAGGGTACTAACCAGTCCATCCCCATAATTACATCAAAATCTGTCATGTTCAGAACATATAGGTTCCACATGAAAGGGTAACCACCCACCTCGAGGGGACAATTATGACAATGATGAACTCCCTCTGAACGGATACCTAATGGGGTATCTAACGTGATCATAACATGATATGTCTTAATGTCGAAGCCCAAACTTCCAATAATTGCCTCCGATATAAAAGAGTGATAAGAGCCTATATCAAACAAAGTAGATACTAACGTAGAGGCAACTAGAATCGTACCTTGTACAATATATGGTCCAGTGTACTGCTCCTGTGGCATAGGCTCGACTGCATACAACTGCCCAGTACCACGGCCCTGAGTCACAGGCTGGCTACCCTGAGCAGACCTGCCCTACTAGTGCTGAGAGTCATACACCTGATTACCTATGCCTCGACTGCCACTACGGCCTGATCAGTCGGCGGTATTCTAGCTACCTGACTGATGTGATCCTATCAATCTAGCACCAGATTGTGGATTAGGTACAGATCCTTGCTCACTAGGCCCTAAGGGAAAAGTCCTACAGAAACGGTGGAGATGACCCAACTTACCACAACCTCTACACTCCACTGGATTTTGCGTACACTGCCTCTTCATATGTCCTGGCACCCCATATTGGTGACAAACAGGAGTACCACCTGAGAAAAGGGTCTGAACACCACTAACATCATGAGAGTCCTCAAA
This sequence comes from Viscum album, assembly GCA_963277665.1. Classification (NCBI taxonomy): domain Eukaryota; kingdom Viridiplantae; phylum Streptophyta; class Magnoliopsida; order Santalales; family Viscaceae; genus Viscum; species Viscum album. The sequence goes on from OY728132.1 coordinate 1,083,185,821, forward strand.
ACGCCACTTCTTCCCAGAAGCAAATCTACTAAAACCCTTAGGTGCTGAACCGCCATGGTTAAAACTGTCCGATTCTCTCAAATTAATCTCTATGATCAAGGCCTGATTGATAATCTCTGAAATGGTCTTCAACCTGAACACGTTAACATGTGACCGAATGGTGTAAAATAGCCCGTCCTCAAAACGCCTAGTGGCCGTGAGATCATCATCAGCTAGTATAGGAGAAAAACATTATAACTCAGTGAAACATGACGAATATTCCATGACTGTCATGGTCCCTTGCTGTAGATTCATAAACTCCCTAGATCTTTCATCCCTCAAAGTCTGGGGAAAGAAATAATCATAGAAGACAGTCTAGAAATCAGTCCAGATCATATCTATCTGTTGTCCCGACTGGGTGATGACATCCCACCACCTCCTGGATGAACCACGTAGCATATAAGTTGCGAGCTTGACCCTCCGCTCTGGAGGCATCTCAAGATTCTCAAAGATGGATAGAATAGCTACCAACCAGGACTCCGCAGCAAGTGGTCTACCATCTCCCGTAAATGTAGGAGTATGTTGTGATTGAAACTCACGGGTAAACTCTTCCATACTCGGGGAAGGTCACACTCCACCATGCAGACTCTAGATCATATGCAAGAAGCTCTCACGAAACTGGGCATCGACACCCATCTCAGGAATAACAAGATGAGCCACGGGTGGCTCGACAGGAAGATCAATTGGCAGCTCAGGGCCGGCCACCTTAGGAACGTTATCATCGCTGCCTTCAACGCGTGCGACTCGAGGACGTCTCAGAGGAATAACACTATAATTCCAAACGAACATCTCAAAATAAGAAACCAACAAATTAAAGGTTGAACACTAGAATCTAGGATATGTACTAATCCTTACTACCCCTAAGATCACCTATCCACACCCATATGGATTCTTAATAAAACCTACGACTGTTCAAATTTAACATAATCCAGTGACATGGCATTTCCCAGCCCATAAGGACCCATACTCCTCATGAACTAAAAGATGACACACACTTGGATGTCATTTCTCATTTACTTGTGCCAATTAAGTATGTTAATTTCCTTTAAAGAAAATGATTGGTTTAGTTAGAATGTCATTTTCCAATCCATAAGGCCCCATACACCTTATGAACCAAAGAGTGACACCCACTAAAACCACATAATTTCTCAATCCACAACATGCATGAAGGGGTAGCACAGTTGCACACATATTAACAAGGCATGGAAATAAACAACAGACAATGCTCACTGAAAATTTAAACGTGGCATGGCAAGATGCATGGCCTAATCATATTGTGCCTATCATGATGCATGTTCTAATGCATAACCCTCATTTCATCGGGTCGAACCCTAAAATCCAAATTCCAACAATGAAAATCTCAATAACATCACAAAACAAGTGAAGCACCCAACGGTGAAATGATATCAACAATAAATAGCAGAATCAATAACACCATTGTTGAGCAAAGTATTGTTTTCAACAATACATAATAATGTTATTTAAAGGGGGAGATTATTGAAAATAATAATCTGTCTCTTTATGATAATTTTGATGCTCACAAATACCCTTAGTTATTTTCTAATGATTTTATTTAGTATTTTTCAGGAATTTATTAATTTATTTTACTCTTGAAATAATGAGAATTTATTCGGAATCTGCTTTAAGCGCGTCCTGGAATCACTGTTCATACCTTACTTGTTTGGAATCTGCATTAAGCGCATCCTAGAATCACTGTTCATACCCTACGTGGATAAACGTAGCGTAAGGATGAAAGGCGTGTATACTTTTTGAGATAAGAGAAAAGTATGGTTAAACAACCATACATTTTCAGCAAAGTATGGAAGAAGAACCTTATGTTTGGAGGGAACCTTACATTTTGGTTATCAGCAAAGTATGGAAGAAGGACCTTATGTTAGGAAGGAACCTTACGTTTTGGTTATCCGCAAAGTATGGATAGAGAACCGTACATAAGTACTAAACATTACGTTTGTTTCTCAAAAGTATGGTTCATCAACCCTACTTTTGTGAACAACCATACGTTCTTGGAAAAGTATGGATCAAGTAAAAGTATGGATCTTTTACCGTACATTTGAGAGTTGAAGAAAAATTATGGATGATCAACCCTAAGTTTAAGATCAAACTTATGTTTGAATAAAGTAACACGAACCCTATGTTTATGTTCAACCTTACGTTTGAAGACTATGTCATCAACCCTATGTTTGGAGGCCACGTCATCAACCTTACGTTTTCCGTCAGAAAGTTTGAAATACGATATTTTTTTTAACGACCAGCAAGATGATTATTAGGAGGATTTCAAGCTGGATTTAAAGTTGATTTTAAAATATGACTTTGACTGATTCAAAGCCATTTTATTGTTTGATTAAAGATCGAATTAAAAAGAGCTTTTTATGGAGAGTCTTCAGGGAAGTTACGACTACTCTGTAAATTCAAATGTTTGAATATCGCAAATCAAAAGGCGACTTTTATGGATCTAAATGTGCAGGAGATATTCTCAGATTTATTATATATGTTCTCCTTGAAAAACACCATATACAAGAGAGTGGTGATCAATCTATTATTAAAAAATGTGGAAAACAGAGACTGAAAAAATCACGTCGATCTACTGATTCAAAAAGGAGTTTCAAAGCTCTGTTCATTTAAGAAGAAGGAACTCTATAGAAGATTCACTTGTTCTGCATCAAATATCTACTGTGGATCTACTACTGCTGAAGTTGTGAACTATATCTCTATATCTACTACAACCAGATCGACTCAGAATTGCTTTGTCTTGAAAATCAATATTTATAGAGACGACGATCCATCTGCTGTCAATTGCATTATGTTGCAATTGTGAAGATAAACTGAAAAGTTCTTTCTGAAATTATTTTTATTCTTGAGTAACCAGCTTATCATACTAAGCTGTGTAGGTTCGTGTTTGAGCTATAAGTCTTTATTTTTCCTTGGATTGTAAAGGTGTCAACTTCCTGTATTCAATTGTGGACTAGTCTGTTGAAACGGGGACTAGATAGTGAAAATCACCATACTCATGGAGTTGAGTGTTGGTGGAGTGGACTAAGGGCCTTCTGTTCTCCGAACCACTATACATCTTTGTGTCCCTTCTTTTATTTATTTCCACTGCATGATCAAATCTGATAAAGCATAGAGGACATAACTCGTTCAATCTAAGAGTTAACGAAAAATATTGAAGACACAATTCACCCCCTCTTGTGTATAATCTGTATATTCAAGATCCAACAATTGTAATCAGAGGAGTAGCTTATGATAGATACTTAGCATGATAGAATAATTTAAATATTATATAATAGAGCATCATGACTGATACAAGAGAAGGGATGTCAATGTTCAGACCACCATATTTCAATGGAGACAACTATGGCTACTGGAAATCACGCATGATAATATATCTAAAAAACCTCAGATATAAAGTCTATTCAAAGATTATGAATCCTTATTAAATTCTTGAAAATCTTGAGACATGGAGTGCTGCTACAGAGGCAGAGTATGATATGAATTCGAAGGATATGAATGCAATCATCTGCGGTCTAAGACCAGATGAATTTAACAGAGTATCTCAGTGCCCGATAGCATATGAGATGTGGCAGACAATAGCTGTGGCATATTAAGGAATAGACAATGTGAGACAAATGAGATATGAAACTGCCAAATTGAAATTTAATACTTTTAAAATGTTTGAAGGAGAAATCATTACCTAAATGAATGGTAGATTGACAAGAATTGTCAATAATATAACAGATCTAGGAGAACCTATCAAACAGGTTGATCAAGCATTAAAAGTACTGAGGGTACTTCCTACTCGATGGAATGGTATCTCTACTGTAATCAGACAATCAAAACCTGTCAAAAATCTAACCATGAGAGAGCTGATTGGTAAATTGATGATGTATGAAGCTGAAATGAAAGATGAGGAAAATTAGCATAAAGTCTACATCAAAAAGGATGATACTACCTTGAAAGTAACTTCACAAAAAAAGAATAGAAAGTTGAAGAACAGAGAATTCAAAGATAAATCAGAGAGCTCTGACTCATCAAACTCAGATGAAGAATTGGCTCAGCTAGCCAGGAAATTTAGAAAGTTCTACAGAAGAAAAGAGGCTTCAAAAAATCCTTTAAGAAATATGATAAGGTTGTAAGATGCTATGAATGCAAGAAGATGGGGCATATCAGACCAGATTTCCCACAATTGAAGGATGAAAAGAAGAAGAAATTCTTCAAAAGAAATCACTATCAGTAGAAAGATAGGAATGCTATGAAAGCCACTTGGAGTGTATTTGAAGACTCCAGTAGCTCTCCTGAATCAAGCTCAGAGAAAGAAGAAGTCAATCTAAAAGAAAACATGTATTTCATGGAAGAAACCGATGATGTACACTCATATTACTCCTTTGACTCAAATAATGAATCAAATTCTGAATCAAGCTACACAAATGAAAAACTTGCAGCCTACTGCAATATGATTGAAGAAAGATATGACTCACTATTTAAGAAACATAAGTCACTAAAAAACAAACATAAAGCTGTTTCAGATGAAATAGATACAATGCTGAAACAACATAAGGAATTAACTGATAAATACAATTCAATTAACACTAACTATATTAATTTTGAATCAAGAATAAAAACACTTCAGGATAAAGTAGAATCTTACAAACAAGATGTATTGGTTTTTACAAAAGTAGAGAATTCATTAAATGAAATTCTTGAAAAAACTGTCATTAAAAAAGAGAGATTTGGAATTTCCAGTAAAGGAGAAAAACCTAAGCTATATAAAAATTATTCTTTTCCTAGCTCTAAAAATGTTACTTGTAACTTTTGTGGGACAAAGGGACATATAGCTAAAAATTGTTTCCTAAGATAGCCTCAAATTTGTGGTATTAAAAAAGCCTATGTTTCAAAAGACATATATGATTCAGATGATTTTAAAAGAACAAAGAAAATTTGAATAGCCAGATCATTGCTAGCTAACATCTCTGGACCCAACAAAATAGGGGTACCAAAGCAATTTGTTTGAATATATTAGCAGGTAGCAGGCCACCAGAGTAGAAAAGATATATGGTACATGGACAATGGCTTATTAAGACATATTAGTGGAAACTCATTGAATTTTTCTTCACTCACTCAAAAAGAAGGACTTGTCACATTTGATGACAATGCCAAAGGAAAAATCATTGGCATTGGAACTATTGGAGATCCAAAAAATAGTCTCAATCAACAAAGTACTTTATGTACAAGGATTAAAACACAACCTGATAAGTATCTCTCAACTTTGTGATGATGGATATACTGTTGATTTTCCTAAAAATTGTTGTACTGTTTCTAAAGATAAACTGTTTCAATTTAAAGCACCAAGAACTGAAAATGTCTATACTTTGGATTTAAATTCCTTGTGTAAACAACAAGTAAACCACTTGACTGCTAAAGTAAGTGAATCTTGGATCTGGAATAGAAGACTTGGACATTGTAATATATATGTTTTAAATAATTTATCTAAGAAATATTTAGTTTCTAATTTACCTAGTCTCAAATTTGAAAATGACAGATTTTTTGATGCATGTCAACTTGGCAAGCAACAAAAATCATCCTTCAAATTTGTTAATAAAGTTGCTACATCTAAACCTCTAGAACTTAGTCATATGGATTTTTTTGGACCCTCAAGAGTAGAAAGCTTATTTGGTAAATTATATTTATATGTTTTAGTTGATCACTATCCTAGATTTACATGGATTTTCTTTTTTAAATTTAAAAATGAAGCTTTTACTTTATTTTAAAGTTTCTACAAATCTATTCAAAATGAAAAAGGTTTTAATATAATCTCATTGAGAAGTGATCATGGTGGAGAATTTGAGAATTAGGAATTTAATTCCTTTTGCTCAAACATGGGTATTAAACATACCTTCTCTGCACCAAGAACACCTCAACAGAATGGGATTGTAGAAAGAAGAAATATAACAATTCAAGAAATGGCTAGAACTGTGTTAAATGAATATAGCATACCTATATATTTTTGGGAAGAAGTTATGAATATAGCTTGCTATATAAAAAATAGAGTTTTAATTAGACCTATTTTAAAAAATACACCCTATGAACTATGGAATAACAGAAAACCTAAAGTAAATTACTTTAATGTTTTTGGATTGACGGTTTAAATCTTGAACACCAAAGATAATCTTGGTAAGTTCAATCCAAAATCTGATGAATGTATTTTCTTAGGATATTCTGCTACCTTCAAAGCTAATAGAGTTTATAATAAGAAGTCAAGGATTGTGGAAGAATCAATTCATTTGAAATTTGATGAATCCGATCCCTTTGAGAAAAGGACAGATCAAATGGATAAACTTGACTCTAATGATAACATGAGACTTGAGAACTTAAAGAATGATTTTGAAAATGATATAAAAGAAATTCAGTCCAGTTCAGAGGAACATGATACTGAAGAACCTTTAAATGTTTTGCCTAGACAGTCTATAACCCTAAAGAATCACCCTTTATAAACTGTGATAGGTGACTTAGATACAAGAATTCAAACTAGAATAAACTTAGGAAATGTAGTGGAATTCTCTTCCTTCCTATCTCAACAAGAACCCAAGACTATAGAAGAAGCTTTAGATGATGAAAGCTAGGTAATAGAAATGAAAGATAAATTAAACCAGTTTAAAAGAAATGAAGTTTCAGAATTAGTGGAAATACCTAAGAATTATCCAGTAATAGGAGCCAAATGGGTCTTTAGAAATATACAGGATGACCAAGGCACAATAACTAGAAATAAAGCAAGATTAGTAGCTAAAGGATATAATCAAGAATAAGGAATAGATTATGATGAGACTTTTGCACCTGTAGCTAGTTTAGAATCCATTAGAATCTTTTTAGCCTATGCATCTTATATGAATTTTAAATTATTTCAGATGGATGTTAAATCTACCTTTTTAAATGGTTATTTAATGGAGGAAGTTTAGGTTGAGCAACCTCCTGTTTTGAAAATTCTCAAAAACCAGATTCTATTTTTAAACTTACTAAAGCTCTTTATGGCCTTAAACAAGCACCTAGAGCTTGTTATGAAAGATTAAGTTCTTTTCTTTTGAAAAATGATTTTACTGTTGGAATGGAAGACCCTACACTTTTTAAAAAAACTGTGAAAAACAATGTTTTATTGGTTCAAATTTATTTTGATGATATAATTTTTGGATCAACTAATAAAACCCGTTGTTATGAGTTTTCAAAGTTAATGCAAAAAGAATTTGAAATGAGTGTGATGGGAGAACTAAATTTCTTCTTAGGACTTCAGATTTATCAAAAAGATTTTGGAAATTTTTTGAATAAAAGAAAATACATTACTGATCTACTGAAGAAATTTGGACTTGAAAGCAGCAAGACAATTACAACTCCTATGTGTACTAATATAAAACTTAATTTGGATGAAATTGGAAAATCAGTTGACAATAAGTTATATAGAGGTATGATTGGTAGTTTATTATATCTTATTCCTAGAAGGCCAGATATAATGCATTTAGTATGTCTTTGTGCTGGATTTCAATCAAATCCTAAAGAATCTCATCTAACTTCTGTTAAAAGAATTTTTAGATATTTAAAAGGAAATCTTTTTCAATCTCTTCTTTATCCTAAAACATCTGATTTTAATTTGATTTCATATTCAGATGCTGAATTTGGAAGTTTTAGATTAGATAGAAAAATCACATTAGGAACATGTCATTTTTGGGAAAGTCTTTGGTGTCATGGTCTAGTAAGAAACAATATTCAGTTGCCCTATCAACAGCTGAGGCAGAATATGTTTCTGCTGGAAGTTGCTGTGCACAACCGTTGTGGATGAAAAACACTCTTATGTACTTTGGATTGAATTTTAATAATACACCTATTTTATGTGATAATACAGGTGCAATTAATATATCAAAAAATCCTATTAGTCATTATAGAACTAAGAACATTGATATAAGGCATCACTTTTTAAGAGATCATGTTATTAAAAAAGATATATTTTTAGAATTTATAAATATAGAAATCCAATTAGTAGATATTTTTACTAAACCACTTCCCACTGCAAGGTTTGATTTTATTAAGGGGGAGCTAGGTTTATTTGATTTTAAATAAAAATTTATTTTACAATGCTAGTTTTTTTAATTCTTCTTAAAAATAATTTTGATATTTTGTTTTTAAAACAGAATAAGTTTATTTTATCTGCGTAATCAATTTTATTTATTTTTAAATATATGTAATGATTATTAAAAACACGGGAATTAAGGTTTTCAGAAACCCTTTCGACTTCTAAACAGTTTCATTTCCATCGAAACCTTTTCGAATCCACAAACCGCATCTCTACTCGTGAACCCTAATCTTCGAACCTCTAAAATCCTAACCTTCAAACCTTCATAGATTCTCACATCCGAGCCAAAAAATGTCAAAATACAACGCTTAGAAGGAAGAAAAATCTTACAGGGCAAGTTAATCGATCTCGACTGGTTATTTCAGACAAATCTATTGTTGAAACAATCGCTGTCATTTCAGAACCTTGAACAGACATTCAAAAGTGAAAATACAGAATTTATGTATGAGGTAAAACTTAGATACATCTTCAAATCTATACAGTTTAGTCTAGGGGATACCGAGGATAGTATGATGGCTAAGATATAGGATAGGGATTTCTCAATCTCGTCTGTAGAAATTGGTCAGATTCTCAACTGCCCTCATGATTGAGTTTTTCATTTTGATTTGATGAACATAGGAGATGATGTGCATAAATCTGAGGACATTATGTCCTTTTTGTTTGGAACATATACTATTAAGAAAATGATGGTGAGAGATTTAGAACTAGATCATAAGATCCTGGTTAAATTTGTTCAGACAGGAATAGCTCCCAGAATGACAGAAATGGAAAAGATTTTGTACCCTGATATGTACATAATGTATCTTCTGTTAAGTGATATCAAGTTAAAATTCCCAAGGTTCATGGTCATGTTCCTCAATTACTATTTCCAAAGTGACGATCGGATGAACTTTTATCCTTTTGGTCGATTTATCTGTAAAATGTTTCTTAAGAAAGACATGGTTAGATTAGTGGATGCCCGAGTACACTGTCATTATAGTAATATGTTCAATGATGGAAATTTAAGGAAGATTGGATACTTCTGGAGCACCATTAAAGGAAAAATCTTGCCAGTAGGAGCTAAGGAAGATTCAGAGAGTACTCAGGCTCAACCTGCTAAGTCTAAGGAGGGACAGGCTGAATCAAGAGTCAGCAATGTAGCAAGAAGGATCCGATTTAAAGTGGAAGATGTTGAAGAAGAAAGAAGTCAAGAGGGAATTCAATCTCAAAGAACTAGAGCTGTTAATGAGGAAATTACTTCCCCTGCATTGGCAATGACAGAAGCTTTATTTTCTTATTCTTTTGTAACAGAAGCTGTTATTGATAATACCATGGAAGTTGTTAGTGAAAGGAAAACACCAATAGAGGGATCCGGAGCTCAAGAAGAAGATCAAAGGGATAATCAGGAACAGATGGTAGCTGATGTTGAATTTACACTTCAACAGGACCAAGATAAGGAGACAGTTCCTGGTGAGGAAGTGGCTAGACCTCAGGAAACTCCTGAACATTTTGTTATCGAAAATCTAGTGGAAGGACAAGATGCTGATTTTCGTGAAGAGCATGCTTCTGAGGCTCACACAGAAGTAATTCAAGAGATTTTTTCTATGTATGAGTGTGAAGACTCTAAAGAAAAATCTGTGGACCAACATACTAAGGACAAAGAGAAAGAAAAATCTGATTCTGAATCATTACCTTTGGTACTGCTGCATCATCCAGATCCTGAGAATGTGAATCAAGCATAGGGTGCCTTTGATTCAAGGAAGAAAGAAGTTGAAGAACTGTACAAAAAGGTGTCTCAATTAGAATCTAAGAATGTCACTATGAGAAATGCCTTAAACTTTGAACAATTGAGATTTAAAAAGATGAAAGAGAGTATAGTCTCAAGGAAAGAAGTTGAAATGTTTAAAGAGGATATATTGAATGCAGTTGAAAATTTGAAATATGAAATGGTTATGAAGATAGATTTATCAGATCTGAAGTTGTTTATGGAGAACCAATTTGCATCAGTTGCAAATAGTGCTATTAGTGGGTCAGGTACTTCACCTAATTTAATCTGAACATTTCAAGCTATCACACCCGCAATGAGCAACATGAATGACAGGTTGCATGATCTTCAATGTAACAGTGCTCTATTATCAGTGTTGCTGGACAATCATAAATTTTTAGTGGATCAACTGATATCTAGTGAGCCACCAATCAGGACTCTATTAAATCAAATGTCAGAGAAGCTATCAGTGTTTATCGAAAAAGAAGAAAGGATGCATGAGTTTTTCAGAGTCAATTTAATCGAGGATATTCATATGACTCAAGAGAATAGAGAGCTCATTATCAAAGTTAGATATGGGATGATGAAGAGACTCAGGTAATAGTTCACAGAAATAAAGTCTATAATCCATAGGATATAGAACCTATTGCCTATCTTTCCCAAACCTTGATTCCCGTGTTTATCATACTTGTATCTGTTTTTAATTTTTTAATGAAAATATGTCTCTTTCTTTCTATTTTTTTTACTGAATTTATTTTTGATATGCTAGTACTCCAGATTTAATTATTGATAAACAGTTAATAATAGAATTTAACTACAGTTCAGTGAAACATTAAATTTGTTAAAATACATGATTTATCATTCTTTTTGATATCACAAAAGGGGGATAAATTTGGATAAACCCAACATTTTATTTTACAAAACTTTATTTAAATGGTTTCCTGTATATTTAATGTTTTGGATACTTATCCAGGATTTTTTTAAGTTATTAATAGTTTTTTATTATAAATGATTATTCAGAGGGATAAATTTGGATAAAACTAGAAACTTTTATTTCTAAAGAAAAATTATTTTATTTTTATGAAGGGAGAGAAATTTTTATTTATTTTTGTTAAAATTAAATATTGTTTCATCCTCTAAAAATTCTAACACTTTATGTAACTGATTTTGAAAGTTAATTTCATTTAATTATTTTTATTATCTTATGGGTTTTGTGATCATCAAAAAGGGGTAGATTGTTGAGAAAAGTATTGTTTTCAACAATACATAATAATGTTATTTAAAGGGGGAGATTATTGAAAATAATACTCTGTCTATTTCTGATAATTTTGATGCTCACAAATACCCTTAGTTATTTTCTAATGATTTTATTTAGTATTTTGCAGGAATTTATTAATTTATTTTACTCTTGAAATAATGAGAATTTATTCGGAATCTGCTTTAAGAGCGTCCTGGAATCACTGTTCATACCTTACTTGTTTGGAATCTTCTTTAAGCGCATCCTGAAATCACTGTTCATACCCTACGTGGATAAACGTAGTGTAAGGATGAAAGGGGTGTATACTTTTTGAGATAAGAGAAAAGTATGGTTAAACAACCATACATTTTCAGCAAAGTATGGAAGAAGAACCTTACGTTAGGAAGGAACCTTATGTTTTGGTTATCAGCAAAGTATGAAAGGAGAACCGTACGTAAGTACTAAATGTTACATTTGTTTCTCAAAACTATGGTTCATCAACCTTACTTTTGTGAACAACCATATGTTCTTGGAAAAGTATGGATCAAGTAAAAGTATGGATCTTTTACCGTACGTTTTAGAGTTGAAGAAAAAGTATGGATGATCAAACCTACATTTAAGATCAACCTTACGTTTGAAGAAAGTAACATGAACCCTACGTTTATGTTCAACCTTACGTTTGAAGACTATGTCATCAATCCTATGTTTGGAGGCCACATTATCAAACTTACGTTTGCCGTCGGAAAGTTTAAAAGACGATATTTTTATGCAACAGTCAGCAAGCTGATTATTAAGAGGATTTCAAGATGGATTTAAAGTTGATTTTAAAATACGACTGTGTTCGATTCAAATCCATTTTATCGTTGGATTAAAGATCGAATTAAAAGGATCTTTTTATGCCGAGTCTTCAGGGAAGTTATGACTACTCTGTAAATTCAAATGTTTGAATATCGCAAATCAAAAGGCAACTTTTATGGATCTAAATGTGCAGGAGATATGATCAGCCTTATTATATATTTTCTCTCCGAAAACACCATATACGGGAGAGTGGTGATCAATCTATTATTTAAAAATGTGAAAAACAGAGACTTCAAAAATCACGTTGATCTGCTGATTCAAAAAAGAGCGTCAAAGCTCTATTAATTTAAGAAGAAAGAACTCGATAAAAGATTCAATTGTTCTGCATCGAATATTTACTGTGGATCTACTACTATTGAAGTTGTGAACTATATCTCTATATCTACTACAATCTGATCGACTCAAAATTGCTTTGTCTTGAAAATCAATATTTCTAGAGATGACGATCCAGCTGCTGTCAATTGCATTCTATTGCATTTGTGAAGATCAAATGAAAAGTTCTCTATGAAATTATTTTTATTCTTGAGTAACCAGCTTCTCGTACTAAGCTGTGTAGGTTCGTGTTTGAATGAGAAGGATTTTTTTTGCATTGGATTGTAAAGGTGTCAACTGCCTGTATTCAGTTGTGGACCGGTCTGTTGAAATGAGGACCAGATAGTGAAAATAACCATGCTCGTGGAGTTGAGCATTTGTGGATTAGACTTAGGGTATTCTGTTCCCCGAACCACTATACATCTTTGTGTCCCTGCTTTTATTTATTTCCGCTGCATGATCAAATTTGATAAAGCATAGAGGACAGAACTCGTTCAATCTAAGAGTTAACGAAAAATCTAAAAGACACAATTCAACCCCCCCTCTTGTGTATAATATGTATATTCAAGATCCAACAATTGGTATCATAGGAGGAGCTTCTAATAGAGCCTTAGCATGCTAGAAGCATTTGAAGATTATATAACAGATAATCATGACTGATACAAGAGAAGGGATGTCAATGGTCAGAGCTCTATATTTCAGTGGAGACAACTGTGGATGCTGGAAATCATGCATGATAATATATCTGAAAAACCTCGGATATGAAGTCTATTAAATGATTCTGACTCCTTATGAAATTCCTGGATATCCTGAGACATGGAGTGCTACTACAGAGGCAGAGTATGATATGAATTCGAAGGCTATGAATGCAATCATCCACGGTCTAGGACCAGATGAATTTAACAGAGTATCTCAGTGCCTGAAAGTATATGAGATGTGGTAGACAATAGTTGTGGCATCTGAAGAATAGACAATGTGAGACAAATGAGATATGCAACTGCCAAATTGAAATTTGATACTCTCAGAATGCTTGAAGGAGAAAGCATTACCCAAATGAATGGGAGATTGAAAGAAATTGTCAATAATATAACAGATCTAGGAGAACCTATCAAACAGGCTGATCAAGCATTAAAATTACTGAGGGTACTTCCTACTCGATGGAATGGTATCTCTGATGCAATCAGACAATCAACACCCGTCAAAAATCTAACAATGAGAGTGCTGATTGGTACACCGATGATGTATGAAGCTAAAATTCAAGATGAGGCAAATGAGCATAAAGTCTACATCAAAAAGGATGATACTTCCTTGAAAGTAACATTACAAAAAAAGAATAGAAAGATGAAGAACAGAGAAGTCAAAGCTAAATCAGATAGCTCTGTCTCATCAAAGTCAAATGAAGAACTAGCTCAGCTAGCCAGAAAATTTAGAAAGTTCTACAGCAAGAAAAGAGGTTTCAAAAAATCCTTTATGAAAGATGATAAGGAAGTAAGATTCTATGAATGCAAGAAGATGGGGCATATCAGACCATATTTCCCACAATTGAAGGATTCAAAGAAGAAGAAATTCTTCAAAAGAAATGACTATGAGCAGAAAGACAAGAAAGCTATAAAAGCCACATAGAGTGTATCTGAAGACTCCAGTAGCTCTCCTGAATCAAGATCAGAGAAAAAAGAAGTCAATTTAAAAGAAAAAATGTGTTTCATGGCTAAAACCGATGTGGTACACTCAAATTACTCCTATGACTCAAATAATGAATCAAATTCTGAATCAAGCTACAAAATAAAAAACTTGTAGCCTACTTCAATATGTTTGAAGAAAGATATGACTCACTATTTAAGAAACATAAGTTACTAAAAAACAAACATAAATCCATTTCAGATGAAAGAGATACAATGATGAAACAACATAAGGAATTAACTGATAAATACAATTCAATTAACACTAACTATATTAATTTTGAATTAAGAATAAAAACATTGCAGGATAAAGTAGAATCTTACAAACAGGCTGCATTGGTTTTTACAAAATGAAAGAATTTAATAAATTAAATTCTTGGAAAAACTTTTATTAAAAAGGAGATATTTGGAATTGGCAGTAAAGGAAAAAAACCTAAGCAATATAAAAATTATTTTGTTCCTAGCTCTAAAATGGTTAATTGTAACTTTTGTGGGACAAAGGGACATATAGCTAAAAACTGTTTCTTAAGACAACCTCAAATTTATGGTATTAAGAAATCCTATGTTTCAAAAGACTTATATGATTCAGCTGATTTTAAAAGAACAAAGAAAATCTGGATACCCAGATCATTTCTAGCTAACACCTATGTACCCAACAAAATATGGGTACCAATGCAATTTGTTTGAATGTCTTAGCAGGTAGCATGACACTAGAGTAAAAAAGATATATGGTACATGGATAGTGGCTTCTCAAGACATATGAGTGGAAACTCATTGAATTTTTCTTCACTTGCTCAAAAGGAAGGAGGACTTGTCACATTTGATGACAATGACAAAGGAAAAATCGTTGGCATTGGAACTATTGGAGATCCAAAAATAGTCTCAATCAAAAAAGTACTTTATGTACAAGGATTAAAACACAACTTGATAAGTATCTCTCAACTTTGTGATGATGGATATACTATTGATTTTACTAACAATTGTTGTACTATTTCTAAAGATAAACTGTTTAAATTTAAAGCACCAATAACTGAAAATGTCTATACTTTGGATTTAAATTCCTTGTGTAAAAAGAAGTAAAATGCTTGACTGCTAAAGTAAGTGAATCTTGGATCTGGCATAGGAGACTTGGACATTGTAATATATATGTTTTAAATAAGTTATCTAAGAAACATTTAGTTTCTGATTTACCTAGTCTCAAATTTGAAAGTGACAGATTTTGTGATGCATGTCAACTTGGAAAGAAACACAAATCATCCTTCAAATCTGTTAATAAAGTTTCTACATCTAAACCTCTAGAACTTATTCATATGGATTTTTCTGGACCTCAATAGTAGAAAGCTTAGCTGGTAAATTATATTTATATGTTTTAGTTGATGACTATTCTAGATTTACATGGATTTTCTTTTTGAAATTTAAAAATGAAACTTTTACTTTATTTGAAAGTTTCTGCAAATCTGTTCAAAATGAAAAAGGTTTTAATATAATCTCATTGAGAAGTGATCATGGTGGAGAATTTGATAATCAGGAATTTAATTTCTTTTGGTCAAACATAGGTATTAAACACACCTTCTCTGTACCAAGAACACCTCAACAGAATGAGATTGTAGAAAGTAGAAATAGAACAATTTAAGAAATGGCTAGAACTATGTTAAATGAATATAGAATACCTATATATTTTTGGACAGAAGCTGTGAATAAAACTTTCTATATAATAAATAGAGATTTAATTAGACCTATTTTGAAAAAGACACCCTATGAACTATGGAATAACAGAAAACCTAAAGTAAATTACTTTAAAGCTTTGGATGCAAGGTTTAAATCTTGAACACCAAAGATAATATTGGTAAGTTTGATCCAAAATCTAATGAAGGTATTTTCTTAGGATATTCTGCTAACTCCAAATCTAATAGAGTCTATAATAAGAAGTCAAATATTGTGGAAGAATCAGTTCATGTGAAATTTGATGAATTTGATCCCTTTGAGAAAAGGACAGATCAAATGGATGAACTTGACTCTAATGATAACATGAGACTTGAGAACTTAAAGAATGATTTTAAAAACAATATAAAAGAAATTCAGTCTAGTTCATAGGAACATGATACTGAAGAACCTTTAAATTTTTTTCCTAGAAAGTCTAGAACCCTAAAGAATCACCCTTTAGAAACTGTGATAGGTGACTTAGATACATTAATTCAAACTAGAATAAACTTAGGAAACCTAGTGGAATTATCTACCTTCCTATCTCAACAAGAACCCAAGACTATAGAAGAATATTTATATGATGAAAGATGGGTAATAGCAATGCAAGATGAATTAAACCAGTTTAAAAGAAATGAAGTTTGGGAATTAGTGGAAAGCCCTAAGAATTATCCAGTAATAGGAACCAAATGGGTCTTTAGAAATAAACAGGATGACCAAGGCACAATAACTAGAAATAAAGCAAGATTAGTAGCTAAAGGATATAATCAAGAATAAGGAATAGATTATGATGAGACTTTTGCACCTGTAGCTAGGTTAGAATCCATTAGAATCTTTTTAGCCTATGCATCTTATATGAATTTTAAATTATTTCAGATGGATGTTAAATCTACCTTTTTAAATGGTTATTTAATGGAGGAAGTTTAGGTTGAGCAACCTCCTGGTTTTGAAAATTCTCAAAAACCAGATTCTATTTTTAAACTTACTAAAGCTCTTTATGGCCTTAAACAAGCACCTAGAGCTTGTTATGAAAGATTAAGTTCTTTTCTTTTGAAAAATGATTTTACTGTTGGAATGGAAGACCCAACACTCTTTAAAAAAACTATGAAAAACAATGTTTTATAGGTTCAAATTTATTTTGATGATATAATTTTTGGATCAACTAATAAAACCTGTTGTTATGAGTTTTCAAAGTTAATGCAAAAAGAATTTGAAATGAGTGTGATGGGAGAACTAAATTTCTTCTTAGGACTTCAGATTTATCAAAAAGATTTTGGAAATTTTTTGAATCAAAGCAAATACATTACTGATCTACTGAAGAAATTTGGACTTGAAAGCAGCAAGACAATTACAACTCCTTTGTGTACTAATATAAAACTTAATTTGGATGAAATTGGAAAATCAGTTGATAATAAGTTATATAGAGGTATGATTGGTAGTTTATTATATCTTATTCCTAGAAGGCCAGATATAATGTATTCAGTATGTCTTTGTGCTGGATTTCAATCAAATCCTAAAGAATCTCATCTAACTGCTGTTAAAAGAATTTTTAGATATTTAAAAGGAACTCTTTTTCAATCTCTTCTTTATCCTAAAACTTCTGATTTTAATTTCATTTCATATTCAGATGCTGACTTTGGAAGTTTTAGATTAGATAGAAAAAGCACATTAGGAACATGTCATTTTTGGGAAAGTCTTTGCTGTCACGGTCTAGTAAGAAACAATATTCAGTTGCCCTATCAACAGCCGAGGCAGAATATGTTTCTGCTGGAAGTTGCTGTGCACAACCGTTGTGGATGAAAAACACTCTTATGTACTTTGGATTGAATTTTAATAATACACCTATTTTATGTGATAATACAGGTGCAATTAATATATCAAAAAATCCTATTAGTCATTATAGAACTAAGAACATTGATATAAGGCATCACTTTTTAATAGATCATGTTATTAAAATAGATATATTTTTAGAATTTATAAATATAGAAATTCAATTAGTAGATATTTTTACTAAACCACTTCCCACTACAAGGTTTGATTTTATTAAGGGGGATCTAGGTTTATTTGATTTTAAATAAAAATTTATTTTACAATGCTAGTTTTTTTTTAATTCTGCTTAAAAATAATTTTGATATTTTGTTTTTAAAACAGAATAAGTTTATTTTATCTGTGTAATCTATTTTATTTATTTTTAAATATATGTAATGATTATTAAAAACACGGGAATTATGGTTTTCAGAAACCCTTTCGACTTCTAAACAGTTTCATTTCCATCGAAACCTTTTTGAATCCACAAACCGCATCTCTACTCGTGAACCCTAATCTTCGAACCTCTGAAACCCTAACCTTCAAACCTTCATAGATTCTCACATCCGAGCCAAAAAATGTCAAAATACAATGCTCATAAGGAAGAAAAATCTTACAGGGAAAGTTAATCGATCTCGACTGGTTATTTCAGACAAATCTACTATTGAAACAATCGCTATCATTTCAGAACCTTGAACAGACATTCAAAAGTGAAAATACAGAATTTATGTATGAGGTAGAACTTAGATACATCTTCAAATATATACAGTTTAGTCTAGGGGATACTGAGGATAGTATGATGGCTAAGATATAGGATAGGGATTTCTCAATCTCCTATGTAGAAATTGGTCAGATTCTCAACTGCCCTCATGATTGAGTTTTTCATTTTGATTTGATGAACATAGGAGTTGATGTGCATAAATCTGAGGACATTATGTCCTTTTTGTTTGGAACATATACTATTAATAAAATTATGGTGATAGATTTAGAACTAGATCATAAGATCCTGGTTAAATTTGTTCAGACAGGAATAGCTCCCAGAATGACAGAAATGGAAAAGATTTTGTACCCTGATATGTACATATTGTATCTTCTGTTAAGTGATATAAAGTTAAAATTCCCAAGGTTCATGGTCATGTTCCTCAATTACTATTGCCAAAGTGACGATCGGATGAACTTTTATCCTTTTGGTCGATTTATCTATAAAATGTTTCTTAAGAAAGACATGGTTAGATTAGTGGATGCCCGAGTACACTGTCATCATAGTAATATGTTCAATGATGGAAGTTTAAGGAAGATTGGATACTTCTGGAGCACCATTAAAGGAAAAATCTTGCCAGTAGGAGCTAAGGAAGATTCAGAGAGTACTCAGGCTCAACCTGCTAAGTCTAAGGAGGGACAGGCTGAATCAAGAGTCAGCAATGTAGCAAAAAGGATCCGATTTGAAGTGGAAGATGTTGAAGAAGAAAGAAGTCAAGAGGGACTTCAATCTCGAAGAACTAGATCTGTTAATGAGGAAATTACTTCCCCTGCATTGGCAATGACAGAAGCTTTATTTTATTATTCTTTTGTAACAGAAGCTGTTATTGATAATACCATGGAAGTTGTTAGTGAAAGGAAAACACCAATAGAGGGATCAGGAGCTCAAGAAGAAGCTCAAAGGGATAATCAGGAACAGATGGTATGAAATATTAAGTTTTTTTTCTTTTGAAAAATGATTTTACTGTTGGAATGGAAGACCCAACACTCTTTAAGAAAACTGTGAAAAATAATGTTTTGTTGGTTCAAATTTATGTTGATGATATAATTTTTGGATCAACTAATAAAACCCTTTGTCATGAGTTTTCAATGTTAATGCAAAAAGAATTTGAAATGATTATGATGGGAGAACTAAATTTCTTCTTAGGACTTCAAATTTATCAAAAAGATTTTGGAAATGTTTTGAATCAAAGAAAATACATTACTGATTTACTTAAGAAATTTGGACTTGAAAATAGAAAGACATTTACAACTCCTATGTGTACTAATATAAAACTTGATTTGGATGAAACTGAAAAATCAGTTGACAACAAGTTATATAGAGGTATGATTGGTATTTTATTATATCTTACTGCTAGTAGGCCATATATAATGTATTCAGTATATCTTTGTGATGGATTTCAATCAAATCCTAAAGAATCTCATCTAACTGTTGTTAAAAGAATTTTTAGATATTTAAAAGTAACTGTTTTTCAATCTATTCTTTATCCTAAAACTTCTAATTTTAATTTGATTTCATATTCAAATGCTGACTTTGGAAGTTTTAGATTAGATAGAAAAATCACATCAGGAACATTTCACTTGTTGGGAAAGTCTTTGGGGTCATGGTCTAGTAAGAAACAACATTCAGTTGCCCTATCAACAGCCGAGGCAGAATATGTTTCTGCTGCAAGTTGTTGTGCACAAGTATTGTGGATGAAAAACACTCTTATGGACTTTGGATTGAATTTTAATAATACACCTATTTTATGTGATAATACATGTGCAATTAATATTTCAAAAAATCCTATTAGTCATTCTAGAACTAAGAACATTGATATAAGACATCACTTTTTAAGAGATCATGTTATTAAAAACGATATATTTTTAGAATTTATAAATACAGAAATTCAATTAGCAGATATTTTTTCTAAACCACTTCCCACTCCAAGGTTTGATTTTATTAAGAGGGAGCTAGGTTTATTGATTTTAAATAAAATTTTATTTTACAATGCTAGTTTTTTTTTAATTCTGCTTAAAAATAATTTTTCTATTTTGTTTTTAAAACAGAATAAGTTTATTTTATCCGTGTAATATATTTTATTTATTTTTAAATATATTTAATGATTATTAAAAACACGGGAATCAAGGTTTTCATAAACCCTTTTGACTTCAAAAATGCTTCATTTCCATCGAAACCTTTTCGAATCCGCAAACCTCACCTCTGCTCGTGAACCCTAATCTTCGAACCTCTAAAACCCTAACCTTAAAACCTTCATAGATTATCACAGAGATGGTAAGGACTAAAAGAGCTAGTGAAACCGAGCCAAGAAATGTCAGGAGACAATTCTTAGAAGGAAGAAAAATCTTACAGGGCAAGGTAATCGATCTTGACTGGTTATTTCAGACAAATCTACTGTTGAAACAAGCGCTGTCATTTCAGAACCTTGAACAGACATTCAAAAGTGAAAATACGGAATGTCTGTATGAGGTAGAACTTAGATACTTCTTTAAATCTATACAGTTTAGTCTGGGGGATACTGAGGATAGTATGATGGCTAAGATAGAGGATATAGATTTCTCAATCTCGTCTGTAGAAATTGGTCAGATTCTCAACTACCCTCAAGAGGGAGTTTTTAATTTTGATTTTAAGAACATAGGAGATGATGTGCATAAATCTGAGGACATTATGTCCTTTTTGTTTGGAACATCTACTATTAAGAAAATTATGGTGAAATATTTAGAACTAGATCAGAAGATCATGGTTAAATTTGTTCAGACAGGAATAGATCCCCGAATGGCAGAAATGGAAAAGATTTTGTACCCTGATATGTACATAATGTATCTTCTATTAAGTGATATCAAGTTAAACTTTCCAAGGTACATGGTCAGGTACCTCAATTACTGTTGCCAAAGTGACGCCCGGATTAACTTTTATCCTTTTGGTTGATTTATCTCTAAAATATTGCTTAAGAAAGACATGGTGGAATTAGTGGATGCCTAAGTACACTGTCATCACAGTAATATGTTCAATTTTGGAACTTTAAGGAATATTGGATACTTATGGAGAACCATTAGAGGAAAACTCCTTCCAGTATAAGCTGAGGAAGATTCAGAGAGTACTCAGGCTCAACCTGCTAAGTCCAAGGACGGACAGGCCGAATCAAGAGTCAACAATGTAGCAAAAAGAATCCGATTTGAAGTGGAAGATGCTGAAGAAGAAAGAATTCAGGAGGGACTTCAATCTCAAAGAACTAGAGATGTTAATGAGGAAATTACTTCCCATACATTGGCAACAACAGAAGCTTTATTTTCTTATTCTTTTGTAAGAGAAGTTGTTATTGATAAGACCATGGAAGTTGTTAGTGAAAGTACAACACCGGTAGAGGGATCAAGAGCTCAACAAGATGCTCAAATGGAGAATCAAGAACAGATGGTAGCTGATGTTGAAGTTACACTTCAACAGGACCAAGATAAGAAGGCAATTCTTGGTGAGGAAGTGGCCAGACCACAGGAAACTCCTAAAAATTTTGTTCTCGAAAATCCACTGGAAGGCCAAGATGTTGATGTTTGTGATGAGCATGCTTCGGAAGCTCACATAGAAGTAATTCAAGAGGATTTTTCTATGGAGGAGTCTGCAGACTCTAAAGAAAAATCTGTGGACCAACCTACTCAGGACAAAGAGAAAGAAAAATCTGATGCTGAATCATTACCTTTGGTACTGTTGCATCATCCAGAGCCTGAGAATGCGAATCAAGCACAGGGTGGCTCTGATTCAAGGAAGAAATAAGTTGAAGAACTGTACAAAAAGGTGTCTCAATTGGAATTTGAGAATGTCACTCTGAGAAATTCCTAAAACTTCGAACAATTGAGATTTCAAAAGTAGAAAGAGAGTACAGTCTCAAGGCAAGAAGATAAAATTTTTAAAGAGGATATGCTGAATGCAGTTGAAAATTTGAAAATTTAAATGGTTATGAAGACAAATTTATCAGGAATGAAGTTGTTTATGGAGAACCAATTTGCATCAGTTTCAAATAGTGATGTTAGTGGATCAGGTACTTCCCCTGATTTAATCCGAAGATTTCAAGCTATCGCAGCCGCAATGAGCAACATGAATGACAGGTTGCACGATCTTCAATGTAACAGTGCTCCATTATCAGTGTTGCTGGACAATCATAAATTTTTAGTGGATCAACTGATATCTAGTGAGCCACCAATCAGGACTCTATTAAATCATATGTCATAGAAGCTGTCTGTGTTTATCGAAAAATAATAAAGGATGCATGAGTTTTTCAGAGTCAATTTAATCGAGGATATTCATATGACTCAAGAGAATAGAGAGATCATTATCATACTTGGATATGGGATGATGAAGAGAGTCAGGGAACTGTTCAAAGAAATCAAGTCTTCAATCCAGAGGAGATAGAACCTATTGCCTATCTTCCCCAAACCTTGATTCCTGTGTTTATCATACTTGTATCTGTTTTTAAATTTTTAATGAAAATATGTCTCTTTCTTTATATTTGTTTTACTAACTTTATTTTTGATGTGCCAGTACTCTAGATTTAATTATTGATAAATAGTTAATAATAGCATTTACCTATAGTTCAGTGCAACATTAAATGTCTTAAAATCCATGATTTATCATTCTTTTTGATATCACAAAAAGGGGGAGAAATTTGGATAAACACAAAATTTTATTTTACAAAACATTATTTAAATGGTTTCCTTTATATTTAATGTTTTGGATACTTATCCAACAATTTTTTTAAGTTATTATTAGTTTTTTATTATAAAGGATTATTAAGAGGAAGAAATTTGGATAAAACTAGAATCTTTTATTTCTAAAGAAAAATTATTTTATTTTTATGAAGGGGGAGAATTTTTTATTTATTTTTGTTAAAATTAAATATTGCTTCATCCTCTGAAAATTCTAACACTTTATGTAACTAATTTTGAAAGTTAATTTCGTTTAATTAATTTTATTATCTTATGGGCTTTGTGATCATCAAAAAGGGGCAGATTGTTGAGAAAAGTATTGTTTTCAACAATACATAATAATGTTATTTAAAGGGGCAGATTATTGAAAATAATACTCTGTCTCTTTATGATAATTTTGATGCTAAAAAATACCCTTAATTATTTTCTAATGATTTTATTTAGTATTTTGAGGAAATTTATTAATTTATTTTAATCTTGAAATAACGAGAATTTATTCGGAATCTGCTTTAAGTGCGTCCTGCAATCACTGTTCATACCCTACATGGATAAACGTAGAATAAGGATGAAAGGTGTGTATACTTTTTGAGATAAGAGAAAAGTATGGTTAAACAACCATACACTTTCAGAAAAGTATGGAAGAAGAACCTTACATTAGAAAGGAACCTTACATTTTGGTTATCAGCAAAGTATGGAAGAAGAACCTTACGTTAGGAAGGAACCTTACGTTTTGGTTATCAGTAAAGTATGGAAGGAGAACTGTACGTAAGTACTAAGCGTTGCGTTTGTTTCTCAAAAGTATGGTTCATCAACCTTACTTTTGTGAACAACCATACGTTCTTGGAAAAGTATGGATCAAGTAAAAGTATGGATCTTTTACCGTACATTTGAGAGTTGAAGAAAAAGTATGGATGATCAACCCTACGTTTAAGATCAACCTTGCATTTGAAGAAAGTAACATGAACCCTACGTTTATGTTCAACCTTATGTTTGAAGACTATGTCATCAACCCTATGTTTGGAGGCTACGTCATCAACCTTACGTTTGGCGTCGAAAAGTTTGAAAGACGATATTTATATGCAACGGTCAGCAAGATGTTTATTAGGAGGATTTCAAGATAGATTTAAATTCGATTTTAAAATACGACTTTGACCGATTCAAAGACATTTTATCGTTGGATTAAAGATTGAATTAAATGGAGCTTTTTATACCGAGTCTTCAGGGAAGTTACGACTACTCTAAAAATTCAAATGTTTGAATATCGCGAATCAAAAAGCGACTTTTATGGATCTAAATGTGAAGGAGATATGGTTAGCATTATTATATATGTTCTCTCTAAAAAACACTATATACAAGAGAGTGGTGATCAATCTATTATTTAAAAATGTGGAAAACAGAGACTACAAAAATCACGTCGATCTGCTGATTCAAAAAGGAGCATCAAAGCTCTGTTCATTTAAGAAGAAGGAACTCGATAGAAGATTCACTTGTTCTGCATCGAATATATACTATGGATCTACGACTGCTGAAGTTTTGAACATTATCTTTATATCTACTGCAACCGGATCGACTCACAATTGCTTTGTCTTGAAAATCAATATTTCTAGAGACGACGATCCATCTGCTGTCAATTTCATTCTGTTTCAATTGTGAAGATCAACTGAAAAGTTATTTCAGAAATTCTTTTTATACTTGAGTAACCAGCTTCTCATACTAAGATGTGTAGGTTCGTGTTTGAACTAGAAGGCTTTGTTTTTACTTGGATTGTAAAGGTGTCAACTGCCTGTATTCAGTTGTGGAATGGTCTGTTGAAATGAGGACTAGATAGTGAAAATCACCATGCTCGTGGAGTTGAGCATTGCTGGAGTGGACTAGGGGACTTCTGTTCCCTAAACCACTATACATCTTTGTGTCCCTGCTTTTATTTATTTCCGCTGCATGATCAAATCTGATAAAGCATAAAGGACAAAAATCGTTTAATCGAAGAGTTAACAAAAAATCTAAAAGACACAATTCACCCCCCCTCTTGTGTATAATCTGTATATTCAAGATCCAACAATTGGTATCAAAGAAGGAGATTCTGATAGAGCTTTATCATGCTAGAAGCATTTAAAGATTATATAATAGAGTATCATGACTGATACAAGAGAAGGGATGTCAATGGTCAGAGCACCATATTTCAATGGAGATAACTATGGCTACAGGAAATCACGCATGATAATATGCCTAAAAAACCTCAGATATAAAGTCTATTAAAAGATTTTGACTCCTTATGAAATTATTGAAAATCCTGAGACATGGAGTGCTGCTACAGAGGCAGTGTATGATATGAATTTGAATGCTATGAATGCAATAATCTATGGTCTAGGACTAGATGAATTTAACAGAGTATCTCAGTGCCCGACAACATATGAGATGTGGCAGATAATAGTTGTGGAATATGAAGGAACAGACAATGTGAGACAAATGAGATATGCAACTGCCAACTTGAAATTTGATACTTTCAGAATGTTTGAAGGAGAAATCATTACCCAAATTAATGGGAAATTGACAGAAATTGTCAATAATATAACAGCTCTTGGAGAACCTATCAAATAGGCTAATAATGCATTAAAAGTACTAAGGGTACTTCCTACTCGATCGAATGGTATCTCTGCTGCAATCATACAATCAACACCTGCCAAAAATCTAACCATGAGAGAGCTGATTGGTACACTGATGATGTATGAAGTTGAAATGAAAGATGAGGAAAATGAAAATAAAGTCTACATCAAAAAGGATGATACTGACTTGAAAGTAACTTCACAACAAAAGAATAGAAAGATGAAGAACAGAGAAGTCGAAGCTAAATCAGAGAGCTCTGAATCATCAAACTCATATGAAGAACTGGCTCAGCTAGCCAGAAAATTTAGAAAGTTCTACAGCAAGAAAACAGGATTCAAAAAATCCTTTAAGAAAGATGATAAAGAAGTAAGATGCTATGGATGCAAGAACATGGGGCATATCAGACCAGATTTCCCACAATTGAAGGATGTAAAGAAGAAGAAATTATTCAAAAGAAATGACTATGAGAAGAAAGACAAGAAAGCTATGAAAGCCACTTGGAGTGTATCTGAAGACTCCAGTAGCTCTCCTAAATCAATCTCAAAGAAAGAAGAATTCAATCTAAAAGAAAACATGTGTTTCATGGCAGAAACCGATGAGGTACACTCATATTACTCCTCTGACTCAAATAATGAATCAAATTTTGAATCAAGCTACACAAATGAAAAACTTGCAGCCTACAGCAATATGCTTGAAGAAAGATATGACTCACTATTTAAGAAACATAAGTCACTAAAAAACAAACATAAATCTGTTTCATATGAAAGATATACAATGCTGAAACAACATAAGAAATTAACTGATAAATAAAATTCGATTAACACTAACTATATTAATTTTGAATCAAGAATAAAAACACTGCAGGATGAAGTAGAATCTTTCAAACCGGCTGCATTGGTTTTTACAAAAGGAGAGAATTCATTAAATGAAATTATTAGAAAAACTGTCATTAAAAAGGAGATATTTGGAATTGGCATTAAAGGAGAAAAATCTAAGCTATATAAAAATTATTTTTTTCCAAGCTCTAAAAAGATTAATTGTAACTTTTGTGGGACAAAGGGACATATAACTAAAAACTATTTCTTAAGACAGCCTCAAATTTGTGGTATAAAGAAAGCCTATGTTTAAAAATACTTTTATGATACAGCTGATTTTAAAAGAACAAAGAAAATCTAGATACCCAGATCATTGCTAGCTAACACCTCTGGACCCAACAAAATATGGGTACCAAAGCAATTTGTTTGAATGTCTTAGCAGGTAGCAGGCCACCAGAGTAGAAAAGATATATGGTACATGGACAATGGCTTCTCAAGACATATGAGTGGAAAATCATTGAATTTTTCTTCACTCACTTAAATGGAAGGAGGACTTGTCACATTTGGTGACAATGCCAAAGAAAAAATCGTTGGCATTGGAACTATTGGAGATCCAAAAATAGTCTCAATCAACAAAGTACTTTATTTACAAGGATTAAAACACATCCTAATAAGTATATCTACACTTTGTGATGATGGATATATTGTTTATTTTACTAACAATTGTTGTACTATTTCTAAAGATAAACTGTTTAAATTTAAAGCACCAAGAACTGAAAACTTCTATACTTTGGATTTAAATTCATTGTTTAAACAACAAGTAAAATTCTTGACTGCTAAAGTAAGTGAATCTTGGATCTGGCATAGGAGACTTGGACCTTGTAATATATATGTTTTAAATAAGTTATCTAAGAAACATTTTGTTTCTGATTTACCTAGTCTCAAATTTGAAAATGACAGATTTTGTGATGCATGTCAACTTGGAAAGCAACACAAATCATCCTTCAAATCTCTTAATAAAGTTTCTACATCTAAACCTCTAGAACTTATTCATATGGATTTTTTTGGACCCTCAAGAGTATCAAGATTGGATGGTAAATTATATTTATATGTTTTATTTGATGACTATTCTAGATTTACATGTATTTTATTTTTGAAATTTAAAAATGAAGATTTTACTTTATTTTAAAGTTTCTGTAAATCTATTCAAAATGAAAAAGGTTTTAATATAATCTCATTGAAAAGTGATCATGGTGGAGAATTTGTGAATCATGAATTTAATTCCTTTTGCTCAAACATGGGTATTAAATATACCTTCTCTACACCAAGAACACCTCAACAGAATGGGATTGTAGAAAGAATAAATAGAACAATTTAACAAATAGCTATAACTATGTTAAATGAATATAGCATACATATATATTTTTGGGCAGAAGCGGTGAATACAGCTTGCTATATAATAAATAGAGTTTTAATTAGACCTATTTTGAAAAAGACACCCTATGAACTATGGAATAATTGAAAACCTAAAGTAAATTATTTTAAATTTTTTGGATGCAAGGTTTACATCTTAAACACAAAAGATAATCTTGTCAAGTTCGATCCAAAATCCGATGAAGGTATTTTCTTAGGATATTCTGCTACCTCCAAAGCTAATAGAGTCTATAATAAGAAGTCAAGGATTGTGGAAGAATCAGTTCATATGAAATTTGATGAATTTGATCCCTTTGAGAAAAGGACAGATCAAATGGATGAACTTGACTCTAATGATAACATGAGACTTGAGAACTTAAAGAATGATTTTGAAAATGATATAAAAGAAATTCCATCCAGTTCAGAGGAACATGATACTGAAGAACCTTTAAATGTTTTTCTTAGACAGTCTAGAACCCTAAAGAATCACTCTTTAGAAACTGTGATAGGTGACTTAGATACAGGAATTCAAACTAGAAGAAACTTAGGAAACCTAGTGGAATTCTCTGCCTTCCTATCTCAATAAGAACCCAAGACTATAGAAGAAGCTTTAGATGATGAAAGCTGGGTAATAGAAATGAAAGATGAATTAAACCAGTTTAAAATAAATGAAGTTTGGGAATTAGTGTAAAGTCCTAATAATTATCCAGTAATAGGAACCAAATGGGTCTTTAGAAATAAACAGGATGACCAAGGCACAATAACTAGAAATAAAGCAAAATTAGTAGCTAAATGATATAATCAAGAAGAAGGAATAGATTATGATGAGACTTTTTCACTTGTAGCTAGATTAGAATCAATTATAATCCCTTTATCCTATGCATCTTATATTAATTTTAAATTATTTTAGATGGTTGTTAAATTTGCCTTTTTAAATGGTTATTTAATGGAGGAATTTTATGTTGAGAAACCTCCTGGTTTTGAAAATTCTCAAAAACCAGATTCTATTTTTAAACTTACTAAAGATCTTTATGGCCTTAAACAAGCACCTAGAGCTTGGTATGAAAGATTAAGTTATTTTATTTTGAAAAATGATTTTACTGTTGGAATGGAAGACCCAACACTCTTTAAAAAAACTGTGAAAAATAATGTTTTATTGGTTAAAATTTATGTTGATGATATAATTTTTGGATCAACTAATAAAACTCTTTGTCATGAGTTTTCAATGTTAATGAAAAAAGAATTTGAAATGAGTATGATGGGAGAAATAAATTTCTTCTTAGGACTTAAAATTTATCAAAAATATTTTGGAAATGTTTTGAATCAAATCAAATACATTACTGATTTACCTAAGAAATTTGGACTTGAAAACAACAAGAAATTTAAAAATCTTATGTGTACTAATATAAAACTTGACTTGGATGAAACTGGAAAATCAGTTGACAACAAGTTATATAGAGGTATGATTGGTAGTTTATTATATCTTACTTCTAGCAGGGAAGATATAATGTATTCAGTATGTCTTTGTGCTGGATTTCAATCAAATCCTAAAGAATCCCATCTAACTGCTGTTAAAAGAATTTTTAAATATTTTAAAGGAATTGTTTTTCAATATCTTCTTTATCCTAAAACTTCTTATTTTAATTTGATTTCATATTCAGATACTGACTTTGGAATTTGTAGATTAGATAGAAAAATCACATCAGGAACATGTCACTTTTTTGGAAAGTCTTTGGTGTCATGGTCTAGTAAGAAACAACATTCAGTTTCCCTGTCAACAGCCGAGGCAGAATATGTTTCTACTGGCAGTTGTTGTGCACAAGTGTGGTGAATGAAAAACACTCTTATGGACTTTGGATTGAATTTTAATAATACACCTATTTTATGTGATATTACAAGTGCAATTAATATTTCAAAAAATTCTATTAGTCATTCTAGAACTAAGAACATTGATATAAGGCATCAATTTTTAAGAGATCATGTTATTAAAAAGGATATATTTTTAGAATTTATAAATAAAAAAATTCAATTAGCAGATATTTTTACTAAACCATTTCCCACTGCAAGGTTTGATTTTATTAAGGGGGATCTAGGTTTATTTAATTTTAAATAAAATTTTATTTTACAATGCTAGTTTTTTTTATTCTGCTTAAAAATAATTTTTCGATTTTGTTTTTAAAAAGAATAAGTTTCTTTTATCCACATAATCTTTTTTATTTATTTTTAAATATATGTAATGATTATTAAAAACACGGGAATGAAGGTTGTTAGAAACCCTTTCGACTTCTAAACCGCTTCATTTCCATCGAAACCTTTTTGAATCTGCAAAACGCACCTCTGATCGTGAACCCTAATATTCGAACCTTTGAAACCCTAACATTCAAACCTTCATAGATTCTTGCAGAGATGGTAAGGACTAAAAGATCTAGTGAAGCCGAGCCAAGCAATGTTAAGAGACAACACTCAGAAGGAATAAAAATCTTACAGGGCAAGGTAATCGATCTCGACTAGTTATTTTAGACAAATCTACTATTTAAACAAGTGTTGTCGTTTCATAACCTTGAACAGACATTCAAAAGTGAAAATACGGAATTTCTATATGACTTAGAACTTAGATACTTCTTCAAATATATATAGTTTAGTCTAGGGGATACTAAGGATAGTATAATGGTTAAGATAGAGGATAGGGATTTCTCAATCTCGTCTACAGAAATTTGTCAGATTCTCAACTGCCCTCATGAGGGAGTTTTTCATTTTTATTTGAAGAAAATAGGAGGTGATGTGCATAAATCCAAGGACATTTTGTCCTTTTTATTTGGAACATATACTATTAAGAAAATGACGGTGAAAGATTTAGAACCAGATCAGAAGATCCTGGTTAAATTTGTTCAGACAGGAATAGCTCCCAGAATGGAATAAATGGAAAATATTTTGTACCCTAATATGAACATAATGTATCTTCTATTAAGTGATATCAAGTTAAACTTCCCAAGGTACATGGTCATGTGCCTCAATTACTGTTTCCAAAGTGATGCTCGGATGAACTTTTATTCTTTCGGTCGATATATCTCTAAACTGTTCCTTAAGAATGACATGGTGAGATTAGTGAATGCCTGAGTACACTGTCAACACAGTAATATGTTCAATGCTGGAACTTTAAGGAAGATTGGATACTTCTGGAGCACCATTAAAGGAAAACTCTTTCCACTAGAAGCTAAGGAAGATTCAAAGAGTACTCAGGCTCAACCTGCTAAGTCCAAGGAGGGACAGGCTGAAGAAAGAGTCAACAATGTAGCAAGAAGGATCCGATTTGAAGTGGAAGATGCTGAAGAAGAAATAAGTCAGGATGGACTTCAATCTCGAAGAACTAGAGCTGTTAATGAGGAAATTACTTCCCCTGCATTGGAAACAACAGAATCTTTATTTTCTTATTCTTTTGTAAGAGAAGCTGTTATTGATAAGACCATGGAAGTAGTTAGTGAAATTACATCATCAGTAGAGGGATTAGGATCTCAAGAAGAAGTTCAAAGAGAGAATCAGGAACATATGGTAGCTGATGTTGAATTTAAACTTCAAAAGACCCAAGATAAAGAGGCAGTTCCTGGTGAGGAAGTGGCTAGACCTCAGGAAACTCCGGAAAATTTTGTTCTCGAAAATCCAGTGGAAGGACAAGATGCTGATGTTCATGATGATCATGCTTCTGAAGCTCACACAAAAGTAATTCAAGAGGATTTTTCTGTGGAGGAGTCTGCGGGCTCTAAAGAAAAATCTGTGGACCAACCTACTCAGAACAAAGAGAAAGAAAAATCTGATGCTGAATCATTACCTTTGGTACTGCTGTATCATCCAGAGCCTGAGAATGTGAATCAAGCACAAGGTGCCTCTGATTCAAGGAAGAAAGAAGTTGAAGAACTGTACAAAAAGGTGTCTCAATTGTAATATGAGAATGTCACTCTGAGAAATTCCTTAAACTTCGAACAATTGATATTTCAAAAGATGAAAGAGAGTATAGTCTCAAGGAAAGAAGTTGAAATGTTTAAAGAGGATATGCTGAATGCAGTTGAAAATTTGAAATCTGAAATGGTTATGAAGACAGATTTATCAGATCTGAAGTTGTTTATGGAGAACCAATTTGCATCAGTTGCAAATAGTACTGTTAGTGGATCAGGTACTTCACCGGATTTAATCCGAAGATTTTAAGCTATTACAGCCGCAATGAGCAACATGAATGAAAGGTTGCACAATCTTCAAAGTAACAGTGCTCCATTATCAGTGTTGCTAGACAATCAGAAATTTTTAGTGGATCAACTGATATCTAGTGATCCACCAATCAGGACTCTGTTAAATAAGATGTCAGAGAAGCTGTCAGTGTTTATCAAAAAAGAAGAAAGGATGCATGAGTTTTTCAGAGTCAATTTAATCAAGGATATTCATATGACTCAAGAGAATAGAGAGCTCATTATCAAACTTGGAGATGGGATGATGAAGAGACTCAGGGAACACATCACAGAAATCAATTCTGCAATCCAGAGGAGATAGAACCTATTTCCTATCTTTCCCAAACCTTGATTCCTGTGTTTATCATACTTGTATCTGTTTTTAAATTTTTAATGAAAATATGTCGCTTTCTTTCTATTTGTTTTACTGACTTTATTTTTGATATGCCAGTACTCCAGATTTAATTATTGATAAATAGTTAACAATAGAATTTACCTACAGTTTAGTGCAACATTAAATGTGTTAAAATCCATGATTTATTATTCTTTTTGATATCACAAAAGGAGGAGAAATTTGGATAAACACAACATTTTATTTTACAAAACATTATTTAAATGGTTTTCTGTATATTTAATGTTTTGGATACTGATCCAGGAATTTTTTTTAAGTTATTAATAGTTGTTTATTATAAATGATTATCCAAAGGGAGAAATTTGAATAAAACTAGAAACTTTTATTTCTAAAGAAAAATTATTTTATTTTTATGAAGGGGGAGAAATTTTTATTTATTTTTGTTAAAATTAAATATTTTTTCATCCTCTGAAAATTATAACACTTTATGTAACTAATTTTGAAAGTTAACTTTTTTTAATTAATTTTATTATTTTTAGGGTTTTTTGATCATCAAAAAGGGGTAGATTATTGATCAAAGTATTGTTCTCAACAATACATAATAATGTTATTTAAAGGGATAGATTATTGAAAATAATACTCTGTCACTTTATGATAATTTTTATTCTCACAAATACCCTTATTTATTTTCTAATGATTTTATTTAGTATTTTCCAGAATTTATTAATTTATTTTACTCTTGAAATAACGAGAATTTATTTGGAATTTGCTTTAAGCACGTCCTGGAATCACTGTTCATACCTTACTTGTTCGGAATCTTCTTTAAGCGCATCCTGGAATCATTGTTCATACACTACATGGATATACATAGCGTAAGGATGAAAGACGTGTATACTTTTTGAGATAAGGGAAAAGTATGGTTAAACAACCATATGTTTTCAGCAAAGTATGGAAGAAGAACCTTACGTTAGGAAGGAACCTTACGTTTTGGTTATCAGCAAAGTATGGAAGAAGAACCTTAAGTTAAGAAGGAACCTTACATTTTGGTTATCAGCAAAGTATAGAAGGAGAACTGTACATAAGTACTAAATGTTATGTTTATTTCTCAAAAGTATGGTTCATCAACCTTACTTTTATGAACAACCATACATTGTTGGAAAAGTATGGATCAAGTAAAAGTATAGATCTTTTACCATACATTTGAGAGTTAAAGAAAAAGTATGGATGATCAACCCTACATTTAAGATCAAACTTAAGTTTGAAGAAAGTAACATGAACCCTACGTTTATGTTTAACCTTACGTTTGAAGACTATTTCATCAACCCTACGTTTGGTGGCCACATCATCAACCTTAGGTTTGGCGTCAGAAAGTTTGAAAGACGATATTTTTATGCAACGGTCAGCAAGCTGATTATTAGGTGGATTTCAAGATCGATTTAAAGTCGATTTTAAAATACGACTTTGACCGATTCAAAGTTGTTTTATCATTGAATTAAAGATCAAATTAAAGGTATCTTTTTATGCCGAGTCTTCAGGGAAGTTACGACTACTTTGTAAATACAAATGTTTGAATATCGTGAATCAAAAGGCGACTTTTATGGATCTAAATGTGCAGGAGATATGATCAGCTTTATTATATATGTTCTCTCTAAAAAACACCATATACAGGAGAGTGGTGATCAATATATTATTTAAAAAGGTGGAAAATAGAGACTGCAAAAATCACGTCGATCTGCTGATTCAAAAAGGAGCATCAGAGCTCTATTCATTTAAGAAGAAGGAACTCGATAGAAGATTCACTTGTTCTGCATCGAATATCTAATGTGGATCTACTACTGCTGAATTTGTGAACTATATCTCTATATCTACTGCAACCGGATCGACTCAGAATTGCTTTGTATTGAAAATCAATATTTCTAGAGATGACGATCCATCTATTGTCAATTGCATTCTGTTGAAATTGTGAAGATCAACTGAAAAGTTCTTTCTGAAATTCTTTTTATTCTTGAGTAACCAGCTTCTCGTACTAAGCTGTGTAGGTTTGTGTTTGAACCAGAAGGCTTTGTTTTGCCTTGGATTGTAAAGGTGTCAACTGCCTGTATTTAGTTGTGGACCGGTCTATTGAAACGAGGACCAGATAGTGAAAATCACCAAGCTCGTGGAGTTGAGCGTTGGTAGAGTGGACTAGGGGCCTTTTGTTCCCTGAACCACTATACATCTTTGTGTCCCTGCTTTTATTTATTTCTGCTTCATGATGATATCTGATAAAGCATAGAGGACAAAACTCGTTCAATCGAAGAGTTAATGAAAAATATGAAAGACACAATCCCCCCCCCCTCTTGTGTATAATCTGTATAATCAATATCCAAAAACCATAATTTAGGAAACTTGGTCTTTTCCCCGTACATGGGTTCGCGATGCCCAAGAATGGCTTATAACTAAGTCCCTAATCATTCCCATTATCCAAGTCTATCGTCACCAAATAGTAAAGCAAGAATGAAAAAAGTGATCTGATACCACTTTGTGACGTCCCGGACCCAGCTGCCCCTCAACCCGAGCCCCGAGCCCATTTGTCCACATAATCCCAGGATCCTCTCCCCATAGGCCAGGGGCTGCCGACTAGCAGCGGGGGTGTAATGGTAAGTCAGTGGGGAGACTGTACCCCCATGTCAGAGTACACAACGATATAGCAATAAGTGATTAAATAGCGGAAGCACAACTAATGGATAAATAGGAGAAAAGGGGGAACATACAAACAAAACAACAGAGGTAAGGAAAACCCTGATAGATATACAAAAGCCACATAGGCAGTGTTTGATACAAAATGGATGCATGGAATGATGATACAATAGAAATAGATAGCAAGAATTATATATAGTAATACAAAAAGAGAACAAAGGTAGTCCATGAGAATCTCTAGCCAAGCTCGGTCCTCTGCTCTAGAGCTCTAGCTAGAACATACATGTATCAAAAATCTGAAGCTGGACCTTTTCCCTACTAGTACCTACAGTAGTAAAGTCAACACAGGTGCCAAGGAGGCCTCCTGGGTAGGGTGTGAGACAAGTCTTAGTAGGCCACCACCAACGATGTCTACGTGTAATCCAAATAGGTGTTCTCAAAATAAACAGCGTGTAGTAAACTGAAATTAAGTAATGCAAAGTAATAAAAAACCCTCCCGCTCTGGTTCCTGAAGGACACCTGGTAGGTCTACCTACTTCAGCTCATGGCTGGTATTCTAAACAATCACCGGAGTATAAGTACATAGATATAGGTTATCACTGGCACGAGGTAAGCATGCCTCTCATCCATGCTTCTCACATATGTAATAATCATCACTGGAATGAGGTGTGAATGCCTCTCGTCAACAGGCACTATAGTTGGCGTGGGGAAGAATGCCTCCCACCCATAAAGGATATATAGGAACGGGGTAAGAATGCCTCTCTCCCTCACATGGAGATTCATCTGGAACGGGGTAAGAATGCCTCCCGCCCACACACAAAGATTCATCTGGAATGGGGTAAAAATGCCTCCTGCCCACACACAGAGATTCATATGGCACGAGGTAAGAATGCTTCCCACCCACACAAGGAGATTCATCTAGAACGGGGTAAGAATGCTTCCTACACACACACAAAGATTCATCTATCATGGTGTAAGAATGCCTCCCGCCCACACACAGTTTATCACAAGCATGTCAACACAGTAAGGAACAACCATTCACATCACAATATATATAAGGCAATCTATCTTATATAATATCACATTAATCACATCATAAGGGAACATACATTTCAATTCATTTAAGGGGTTTAGGCTATCTCATCCTAGCCAACCTCTAACCAAGTCATCTCATTTTCCTAACATGGATAATGCCTTTCGAGACATATCGTTAAGGTCCAAAGGTGAAAAAGGGCCAAATATCCAGACATATCACCTATGGTTGACCACTCCCGGTCCACACCTCATCTAAACACCCAAACAAGGTTAGATTCATCAATATCATACCACACAGGTCATTTAGATATGAGGAAACCATTTCAAATAAGGGGTTTGGCGAAAGACAAACCACGACACGACAAAAATAACTCAAAAAGGAGAAAACCCAAAATGGAAACCATGTGATCCCCTACCTTAGGGTTGTAGGTGTAGGCTCGCTTGATATCAACCTTAGATTCATGGTAGGTTGGAAGAGATCTGAGTTCCAGTCCAATTCCCTGAAAATAGGGCATATGAGCCTGCGGAGAAATAGCGAAAGAAATACCAAGATTAACTGAGGAAAGAGGCTTAGGTGTGGTTAGCCTTACCTTGGCCTTTCCAACGCTTCTGTCAGATCAAGATTCAGATTCCGGACGAAGGCTCCACCAAGAAAAGAGTGAAAGCGGGGTTTTTGGCTCAAAGGATGGCTCCTCCTCTGGTTCTTTCTACGGGAAGGAAGAAAGAAAAGGCTTAAGCCTTAAATAGAATTAAAGGGAAAAATAGTAATTTCACCCAGAACAGGTTCGTACGGTTTAGGCGCACAATTTACCAAACCGTGCGCAGACCATGTGCACCCCCTGCCTCCTAGACAAAAGCCGCACGGTTTAGGCGCACGATTTACCCAAATCGTGCGCAACCCATGCACACCTCCTTGCCTCCAGACCAAAGGCCACACAGTTTGTCTGAAACCATGCGCAGGCCATGCACCATTGTCTGCAAGCCCATTTCTCAAACTCCCGGGCTCTGAACCAACCCATTACACTTCCCGGACCTTTCTTAAGATGTTACACACATTATACAATCTTAAAGGAAAGATTTTAAATAAAAACTAATGATCTGTACCTTTGCCAAAGAGTCGGGTCATTACACTATAAATGGTTGTATACATAACAATAACACATAGTTTAACTAAAATATAACATAAAATAAAATGAACTTAATATTAATATTAATGAAAATAAAACATACACAAAATCCATATATATATAAATAACAACACCTAGAAAAAAAAATTTACGAACTCAGAACTCTAGAATAAAAACTTAAATGTAAGTGGAAATGTGTTAACACTACTCTTTAAAAACACGGAATCTGATGTTAAGAAACTATATAAGAGACTAAATATGATCCTATGACATCCACATACATCAAACCATGAATATCCAATAGATATCAACATACATGTTCATACTTGAAATATATTAAGTGAAACCATATGTCCACTAGAGTTCACATGTAGGGTGTGAGCATAAATACTTAGTAGGCCACCACCAATGGTGTCTCAAATCACATAGTAAATAAGAAGATATATAAATTAACATGCCTACATATTTATATACAATTATAAAAAAATTCATACAATCATTAAAACATGGTAGACATAGGAAAATAAGAAAGTTGTAGATGAATACTAACTATAAAAAATAAATCCATATACTATGAGGGTAAAAACTTGTATAAACCTACTCTATGACTAAGGTAAAAATATAATATGAATGAATATAGAAAATCAGAGTGTAATACTTGTCATGGGGAAAGGTAATAATGTATACTAATATAGGGAAATCTTGGAACTCACCCCTTCAGGATAAAAACAAAGTGCATACGAATTAATGGAAATATTTTATCCATTCCATTTTAGACATATTTATATAAAATAAAGTTATAATATAACACATTTTAGTATTATAAATATATAAAATTAATACTTATGGTCATGTATTGTAAAATCCCATTACTACTTTTAGGTATTACTAAATCCTCTTGTGTTAAATTGTTAATTTCTTAAGTGAAAAATAAATGGTTTATCAACAAATTTTTTGATAAATGTGTTAAAGGCCTTAATTTTTGGTTAAAATCTTGGAACATTCAATTGAATATTTTTTTTGGGTTCGATATCGAGTTGGTGCATGATTCTAAGGCCCACAAAGGCTCGATGAAGACAGAATAAAATTATTAAATAGATTATTTTAAACCCGTACTTTTTATTCAAAATATTTGAATAATTCCAAAATGGTGCATCGTTTGAGAAATCTGAGACCACTTTTATGCCTTAAATACGGTGTTTACCCTCAGAGGGGTATAACATTTTAAGGCTCCAAACTTTTGGATGCCTCGCTCTTGATATAAAGTTATTAAATAATATTGTATATATTATTTATTAAAAATAATTAACTATATCTCAAACAGTGTGACATATGTGAAATCTAAGACCACTTATGGGTCCAGAATGAGGGGTTTACCTTAGAAGTGGTATAACATTTGAAAGAATCAATAATTTGGATGCATCGATCCAAAAAAATAACCATTTTATTTTAATTAATTATTTATTTCAATTTTTAATTAATAAATAATTAATATCTCTTAAAAGTTTCATCGTTTGAGAAATATAAGACCACCGCTGTGTCTGGAATGGGGTGTTTACCCTAGATAGGGTATAAATTTCATTAGGAACAAATGTTTTCTCAAATCTATTTTTATGGTTATGCTTTTAATAATTTTAATATATTAAATAGATTAAAAATAATATGAAAATAATAATAAAGAAACATTTATGGTGGTTCTTATTCTCCAAATGGAAAAACACCATTGTTGACTGTTTCAATTTCCAAAAGCTTCGTTTTCAGCAATTTTCATCCATTTAAATCAGTAACACATTAAATCGGTGAAATTAATGACTCCATAATAATTTTTCAGTTGATTGATGGGTTAAATCAGACATTTTAAATTGGTTTTCTCAAACCTACATTTTTAGGGTTCTTAAACTAGTCAAACATCTTGGTCTGGACTATTACTTGACCACATCGAGTTTAAACAATCCAAATCTTCCTTGGATGCGATTTCAAGGTTTTGATTCATGGTGTGTTGATCTCTTCCTCCTACAATAAACTGGTGGGCAATCTCTTGCGTGTGACACATTAGGTGTTTTTGTTTTTATATTAATTTATTATTTTCTTATTTTTTCCCTTAATTATAAAGTTTTGAAAAAAATTTAGAATTTAAATACGAATAATTGACAACCAAATTCTATATGAATAATTCACGAGAAATTAGGGAATGATAATTGCAATTATTATCAAAGGATAATGATGAAAAATAATTAAAAGATATTTTTTTTATAATTTATCAAATAAAAATAATTAAATTATTATCCCCTTATTTTATCAATATATTGTTTTTATAATTTATAGATAATAACTTCATTAATTTATCCAAAAATTTGCAAAGGGATAAATCATTGAACTTTTTTGGGAAATATTTTAAAAAATATCAATAAATAATTTTTTTGAAATTAAAATAGTGTAATTGTTGTAAGATAATTATCAATAGCCTTTTGCAAATAGTTATCAAATATAATTATTATCAGTTATAAAATGGTAATTTCATCATGTTATCCAATGTTTTTTTAATCACATCGAATCATCATTTTTTTAGTTGCGGAAAATTATCAAAGGTTAATTTTTTAAAAATAATAATTAATAAAAGATAATTATTTAAATTATCAAAAGATAATGAATTATCAAATTATATATATACTTATATATATATATATATATATATGGATAAACACACTTGGTATTATTTATTAAAATTATCTAATTTTATTTATTTTTATTCTCAAAAGATATACATATATATATATAGTTAGATATATATGTTTGATAATTAATTTGGAAGTTGATGATAATTTATTAAATATAAAATTATCAACATGTAATTGCATGAACTATTGAAGGATAATATTTCAAGCACATGTTTCAACCTAAATGATAATTCATAAATTATCCACGAGAGAGAAAGTATCATCACTTGTTATATTTTGTTTATTTTTGAAATACAATAGTGGGTTTTGGCTTTAGGAACCCTTAACAAAAATTGAGCATTTTTGTGTCGATGATTACGATAATAAGGTTGTGGGGAGGTGTATTGAACCACATAGGTTGGTTTATCCTTGACACTAACATCGATGACCTTGAGGTAGGTGGTTTCATTCCAATTAGCCAAATTGATTATCCTTGTATTGCTTGATTTATTTCAATTGTTGATTTAAATTCAATCGCCCAAATTTTCTTTCAATTAAATTGATAAAAACTTGATTCTAGTGAATCGAGATATTTGAAATGGTTTTGGCCTGAAAATTTTGAAAACCCCCAATTCAATCGAATTGGGAGTATTTATATAAATTAGCTGATTTAAATTGTTAAATTTAAATTGTGAATTTTATGGAAATGATTTCAATTAATGTATTGAATTTAATTGTAGAAATAAATTTTTAACGATGGAATTTTTTTGAATGGATTTAAAACTATTGAAAATGGCTTAAAATTATTTTATAGAAACCCGGTGGTTTTATCTTGTGAAAAAGTTTTGTTTTTGAATAAAAACTATTTTTGTTTTAAATGGAAGGAAATTGAAAATTTTGAAATGGAAGAATGATATTGATCGTATTTTTAAGCAGTATTAAAATAGTCCACCCATCATGTACGAGCACATGAAAGCCTTAGGTATTTAGTGAGTTATTTGGATAAACTATACACTACGACAAAATTCTAAAATATAATTGTGGTGGGTCACATCCTTAAAGATTTGGTGATGAATCTCCTTTGGCCAGTGTCATAGGGATGTGTGAATACACATTTTTCTATGTTCACATAGAGGGTGCGAAATCCTATAGCTGGTTAATACTATTGTACCTTTTGGAAGATGACCATGTTGCTCACTTGTTTATTTATATTTGAGATATAAATTTATTCCAATGATTTTGAACTTCTTTACATACCCACTAATTTTACTTAAACTGTTTCATGTAAATTTTTTATTTAATAGATTTTTTTAGAAATATTCCATCATTTTTTAAAGTCTTTTCTTAAAGTATTTTTACATCATTTGAACTGTAGAACATGATCTGTTTAATTATGATTTAAAATGTCAAACCTATTTATCTTTAAAAATTTAAATCATTCCCTTGGTTAATAAATTGTTGTCATCTATTATGAAATCTGTAGTGAGACCCTACTGGGATTTTTATCTCACACCCAACTTTTTTCCTTTAGGTGTTTGTATACTTTCTCCTCTCAGGTCTGAGAAAGGAGAAAGGATCTCTTGGAGTGGATCTAGCTGTTGAGAATTTGGCTTGGTGAGTTATGTT
Source organism: Viscum album (assembly GCA_963277665.1). Lineage (NCBI taxonomy): Eukaryota > Viridiplantae > Streptophyta > Magnoliopsida > Santalales > Viscaceae > Viscum > Viscum album. The sequence continues at coordinate 1,083,227,313 of OY728132.1, forward strand.
CCTCAAGACGTTGGACTATTTTACATATTTTGGTTCTTCAGTTTTTTTTCTTTGGGTCGGTTTATGCCTTGTTGACTTCTTGTAAATCACTCCCAATGGAGTTTATTTTTTTATACATACTATCTTGTTTCTTTTCTTCTACTTTTTTGGTGGAAAAATCGTTCCCACGTGCATGTTGTGTGATTCTAGGTGCTAGTCGCCAACCCATGGGGATTGTGAAATCCCTTCTTGCTATGTCAGATCTGTATCAGTTATTAGGTTACCCAAGTACCTGGGATGGTTCATGAAAAATTGGTACCAGAGGGAGGTTGTTGATCTTTTTTTTCTTGAATTTAGTATGCATTTGTGAAATCTTTTTGGGACTTAGGAGGTAGTTTCAATTGAGTGACTAGATATCTATCACCTCAATGAATATTAAATCACTGTGGTTAGCTAGGGAAAGACATATTGAGGTGCAGTTACAGACTTTTCCCTATTGAGATTTAGATAGAGTGAAATCCAAATTTTATTTGTTCCTTCTATTAAGAATAGTTTTCCATGTTACTCAGTTTGAGTGTTAATCTAATGTCTCTTTTTTTATTAGTTTATGTTTTATATCATCATTCCTTTGATAAGAATTGATAATTGGATCCAGAAAGAGGATACTACTAAATTTCAACAAGAGTATCCTATTATGGATTTTAGTCTAGTTGAGGTGATTGTTTTCACTGTCCATGATCTGGGACAAACACCACCTCCAGTTCCAATTTGGTCTCCAGCTATGGATCCTCCTATGGATGTTCTCCACAATCATTCTCAAGAGTTACTACAACAGAATCCACCAGTTATCAAAGGCTCCACTGGCCCTAAACATGTTAAGGAATGGTTGAGAAAGATTGAATGTCTGTTTGGGTTCTTGGAGACACCTGATGCGATCAAGGTGAAGTGTGCCACCTTCGTGATGGAGGGACCGAGTAAGAGATGGTGGGATACGATAGTGATGACTGGGAAACATGAGGTTTTAGAGTGGAAAGACTTCATGGTTATCTACACTAACTAGTTCTATCCAAAATCAATGGTGTTGGTTAAGGTTGTGTAGTTTTTCAAGCTTGAGTAGGCCAATAAAACCATGAATGAGTACTCAAATCACTTTATTGAGTTGGTGTAGTTTTCTATTGAGATTGTATCTAATGAGAAGATGAAGGCTCGATGATTCAAGTTGGGACTTTGATCAGATATCAATTATTAGGTTTTCTTGTTGAAGATTCCCACTTATACTAATGTGATGGATAGGGTGATGATGGTTGAGATGGACTTGGATGGAATGTCAGGGTTGAAGGGAGTTCTTTTTCCTCCCCATGACAACATTGGTTCCTTTAAAGGAAAAATAGAAGTGTGACGATTCTCATGTTAATTCTCGATGAAAGAGTCATTCCAGACCTCATGTAGCACCAAGAAGGATTTCTTTTACTTTATATCAGTGAGTCAAGATAGGAAATTCTAAGAGGGTCTGAACTAAGGCACCCAATAATTATAGCTCCTACAGACATTCAGGGAACTTATAGATATTTTTCCATCAGTTCTCTACTCCATTCAGTGTAAAAGGATCATCATCACCTCCAAAAACTCCAGGGCAATCAAATGATTCACATAAAAAAGGGTTCTAGCCACAAGCATTCAGAATGGAGCTTCTTCACACAGTGGAAGAGTCTCCAGAGGAAGAAGACATGGGTCCTACAACTGTGAGAGGTACCATTACTATAACTTCATCTTTAGTGACTTCTTTATTTGATACCGATGCATCTCACTCATTTATTTCAACCCATGTTTTTAATCTTATTAATATACCTATGAAGATTTTATCTTGTTCAATGGATATTACTACACCCCTTGGTATAAAGAGATAGCAGGGTCTCTGTAGTCCTGCTTGTGTCTACTCTCTATTAGATTTCAAGCCTGCTTAGAGTTTTTTGGTTCTTGACATGAAATATCTTGATTTCATATTCAGGATGGATTGGATCATTTCTAATAAATCCCAGATCTACTGTTATCTTTGAGGGTCTACCTTACTACACCGAAGGGTGTTCCTCTTTTCTTTCGAGGATAATGAGACCCAAGGTTGAGCAGAGCCGGACCCTCTTATTCGGAGTTGGGGAATGTGATATCAGTTTTTCCTTTTTATCTATATTGAGATTCAATGAGTGGTGATCTCACTTTAATCATTATCAAGTTTGTTTTCCTTTTTATTTATGAATTTTCTAGTTTACCACGTTGTAAGAGAGTTTTAGGTTTCTTTTAAACAATAGTTACTAGTCCGCAATCAGAATGGATCCTTTTGAGGTCTTGAATGGCCATATTTGTAAATATCCATTATGTTGGTCATAGATTGGTGAATGTTCATTGGTTGGACCAAGTTTAGTGCAAGAGATGAAAATAAATATTTAGTTGATTCATCAGTGAATGTTAATGACCTAGAGCCAATATAAGTCCTATGTTGATCATCACTATAGACCTTTAGAGTTCTAAGTTAGTGACCAGGTGTTCTTGAAAGTTTCACTCAATTGGTTCATCGATATATTGGGAAGAAAGGTATGTTTACGTATCATATTTTGGGACCTTTCGATATTTTTGATCAGGTGGGGAAGTTATATATCATTTTACACTACCAACACAACTAACATCGATACATTATGAGATTCATGTATCTCAAATTAAATGTTTTTATCTGACCCATATCATGTTCTGAGTTGGCATGATCTTGAAGTGGAACCTAGTTTATCTGTGACTAAATGACCAGTCAGGGTTGTTGATTTTAAGACCAAAGTACTTCATGGGAGGAAGATAGCTCTAATTTGTGTGTCATGGCATGATGGTTCTAATTCTCATGATACATGGGAGTGGGAGGCACTTATTCTAGAGAAGTAGCCTCATATTTTTGACATGTAGGCTTCTTCGTATGCTTTCTAGGGATATAAAGTTCTTATAGTGGGGAGGTTGTAACATCCCATTACTATTTTAAAGTATTCCTAAATCCTCTTATGTTAAATTATTAATTTCTTAAGTGAAAAAAATGGTTTGTCCACAATTTTTTTGATAAATTTGTTAAAGGACTTAACTTTTGGTTAATATCTTGGAATATTCAATTGAATATTTTTTTTGGGTTTGACATTGAGTTGGTGCATGATTTTGAGGCTCATAAAGGCTCGACGAAGATGGAATAAAATTATTAAATAGAATATTTTAAGCATACACTTTTTATTCAAAAATATTTGAATAACTCCAAAATGGTGTGTCATTTGAGAAATTTGAGACCACTGCTATGTCTGAAATATAGTGTTTACCCTAGGAGGGGTTTAAAATTCAAAGGATCCAGGCTTTTGGATGCCTTTCTCGTGAGATAATGTTATTAAATAATATTTTATATATCATTTATTAAATATAATTCAATATCTACCAAATGGTGTGATGTATGTGAAATCCAAGACCATTGATAACATTTGTAAGCATTGAGCGTTTGGATGCCTCGCTCACAAGAAATCAACCATTTTATTTTAATTAATTATTTATTATGATTTTTTGTTAATAAACCTTTAATTTCACTCAAACGGTTCATCATTTGAAAAATATGAGACCACCGTTGGGTTCGTAACGGGGTGTTTACCCTAGACATGGTATACATTTCATGAGGAATGAACGTTTGCTAAAATTGATCTTTATGGTTATATTTTTAATAAATTTAATATATTAAATTAATTAATAATAATAGTAAAAAAATAATAACAAAACTTTTATGGTGGTTCTTCTTCTCCAAATGAAAAAACACCGTTGTTGACCGTTTCAATTTCTAAAAGCTCTGTTTTTAGCTATTTTCATCAGTTTAAATTAGCAACACATTAAATAGGTGAAATCAATGACTCTATAATAATTTTTTCAATTATTAGTGGGTTAAATATGATGTTTTAAATTAGGTTTCTCAAACATGTGCTTTTAGGGTTCTTAAACCCATCAAACATCTTGGTCTTGACTATTACTCAGTCACATCGAGTTTATACAATCCAAATCTTCTTTGGATGCAATTTCAAGGTTCTAATTCATGGAGTTTTGATGTCTTCCTCTTTTCAGTGAACCAGTGGGAGATCTCATGTGTCTGGTTTATTAGGTGTTTTTATTTTTATATTAATTTATTATTTTCTTATTCGATTTTCCCTTAATTATCAAGTTATGGAAAAATGTAAGAATTTAAAAACAAATAATTCAAAACCAAATTCTATATTAATAATTCAAAAGAAATTATGGAATGATAATTGCAATTATAAAAAAGAATAATAATGAAAAATTATTAAAAGATAATTTGTTATACTTTACAAAATAAAAATTATTTAACTTTTTTCCCATGATTTTATCGATTTATAGTTTTTATAATTTTTAGATGAAAACTTTATTAATTTATCTATAAATTTGTAAAGGGGTAAATCATTTAATTTGTTTTGGGAAACCTTTAAAAAATATCAAGCAATATTTTTTGTGAAACTACAATAGTGCAATTGTTGTAAGATAATTTTCAATAGCCTTTTCCATGGAGTTATCAAATATAATTATTATCAGTTATAAAATGGTAATTTCATTGGGTTATCCAATGTTTTTTAATCACATCGAATTATCGTTTTTTAGTTACCGAAAATTCACAAAGGTTAATTTTTAAAAAATATTTATAAATGATAATTATTTAGATTATAAAAAGATAATGAATTATCAAATTACATATATACATATTATATATATATATATATAAACACACTTGAGATTATTTATTAAAATCATCTAATGTTATTTATATTGTTTGTTAAAAGATATATATATATATATGTTTGATAATAACTTTTGAAGTTAAGGATAATTTATTCAATATAAAATTATCAGTATGTCATTGCATGAACTATTAAAGGATAATATTACAAGAACTTGTTTCAACAAAAATAATAATTTATAAATTACATAGAAGAGGGAAAGTATCATTTTTTGTGATATTTTTTTTATTTTTGAAATAAAATAGCGGGTTTTGGCTTTAGGAACCCTTAACAAACATTGATCATTTTTGTATTGATGATTACAATAATAAGGCCGCGAGGAGGTGTATTGAACCACATATATGGTTTATCCTTGACACTGACATCGTTGACCTTGAGGTAGGTGGTTCTGTTCCGATTAGCCAAATTGATTATCCTTGTATTACTTGATTTATTTTAATTGTTGATTTAAATTCAATTGCTCAAATTTTATTTCAATTAAATAGATAAAAACCCAATTCTAGTTAATAAAGATATTTGAAATGGTTTTGGCATGGAAATTTGGAAAACCCCTAATTCCATTGAATTGGGCGTGTTTATAGAAATTGGATGATTTAAATTTTAGATTTGATAGAAATGATTTCAATTAAATTTTTGAATTTAATTGTGGAAATAAATTCTTTAAGGATGGAATTGGTTTTGAATGGATTTCAAACTAGTGAAAATGGCTTAAAATGATTCAATACAAATCCATTGGTTTTATCTTGTGAAAAAGGCATGTTTTTGAATAAAACCTATTTTGGTTTTAAATGGAAAGAAATTGGAACTTTTGAAATGGAAGAATGAGATTCATTATATTTTGAGAAGTCTTAAAATAGTTTACCCATCATATAAGAGAGCATGCAAGCCTTTTGTAGTTAGTGAGTTATTTGGATACACTCTGCTAGGAAAACGTTCTAAAACATACTTGTGGTGGGTCACATATCTAAAAGGTTGGTGATGGGTCACCTATGGACAGTTTCATTGGGATGTGTGTATACACATTTCGATGAGTTCACATAGAGAGTGTGGAATCCTATAACTGGTTAATACTATCGTATCTTTTGGCATATGAACATGTTGCTCACTTGTTTATTTATATATGAGATATAAATGTATGCCAATGCTTTTGAACTACTTTACATGCATGATGACTTTACTTAAAAGTTTTCATATAACTATTTTATTTAAGACATTGTTTTAGAAATATTCCATCATTTTTTAAATTCTTTGCTTAAACTATTTTTCCATCATTTGAACTGTATAACATGATTTGTTTAATTATGCTTTAAAATGTGAAACCTGTCTATATTTAAAAATTGAAAGCATTCATTTGGTTAATAAATTATTGTCATCTCTTATGGAATCCATGGTGAGACCCTACTGATATTTTTATCTCAAACCCTACTTTTTATTTCGGGTGTTTGTATACTTTCTCCTCCCAAGTCCGAGCAAGGGGAAAGGATCTCTTATAGGTGGATCCAGCTGTTGAGCATTGGTCTTGGTGAGTTGTGTTCCTCATGACCTTTTTCTATTTTACTTATTTTGGTACTTTGATTATAGTTATTTGGGTTGGTTTATGCCTTGTTGACCTCTGGTACATTACTCCCAGTGGAGTTTATTTTGTTATACATATGGTCTTGTTTTTTTTATTTAGCATTTTTAGTGAAAAAATCATTCATACTTGCATAATGTGTGATGCTAGGTGCTACTCTCTGACCCATGGGGATCAGGAAAACCCTTTGAGATATGTTAGGTCCAGCTCAGTTATTGGGTTACCAGGGTACCTGGGCTGGTTTGTGACATGTATTGTAATACCCCTGGAAAAGTAAGTCTTAAAAGGATAAATGTTACAACCCATGTCAAAAAGGTACACCTTTATTATCAATATCCTACCAGATTATAAATCCATTGTAAATCATCCATGTCCTAGAGTAGAGATAATTATGGGTGACCTTATGGGAAGTTTCCTAGGGTGTGTGTTAGTGAGTAAAAATTACACTGGAATAACATGTGTTGGCCTGTAGGGACAATCATTAGTAAGATATGTTACTATGGTGGGTAATATCCTTTGGAATACTAGAAAGGAAACCAAGGTATTATAGGAGACTCGTGGGGTCATATTACCAGGTTCATGGATCGGGGAGGTTAGGTTATAACAAATTGTATCAAAACTAATACCCGAACACAAGTGTAGAGGCACTCCCTGGGTTTGAGGTTTGGGGTCTATAATAAGGGTGTTATTCTCTAAAGTGGTGGAGAGTGAAACACCCCTAGAAAAGTGAGACTTTAAAGGTTAAATTTCTCAACTAGTGTCAATAAGGTATACCTTTATTATTGGGATAATACTTGATTATAAATCCACAGTTAAGAATTCTTGGCTTGGAGTAGTGATTGAGATGGGTGACCTCCTCAAAAGTTTCCTAGGGTGTGTGTTATTGAGGAAAAAGAACATTGGAAGAAAATTTGTTTGACTATGGGGAAAATTATTAGTTAGATAGGTGACCCTAGCGGGTAGTAACCTTTAGTGTGCTAGGAAGGCAAACAATGTATTACAGGATACCCATGGGGTTAGATGACAAGGTTCATGGCCCATGGATGTTGGGTTATAAAAAGTATATGTCACGAATTATAGAAATCACTGACTCAACATAACAAGGTAATATACATACATATATGTATAATTATAAAAATAATATCATAATTAAAGATTTAAATTCCATAAGTAAATGTGAAATAATTTATTATCTTACCAAAGGATAACTAAAATATATAAAATAATCAAGCATACAACATCATGTCGAACATGGTATATGTTTTGGAATAATAATTATTTTTAAATTCTATAATGACAAGCCAAAAAATCATAAATCATGGCATAAGTAATAAACAAACTCTCACTAATATTAAGGTAAAAAGGGAAATAATAACACCATAGACTATAAAAGGTAAATACAAGTAGTAAATCAAGTTAAATATTAGACATGGAATTGGTTATAACAAATGCCTAATCATAACATCCCAAAAAATATATAAGGTGTGAAATGAATGCCAATAAAGACATAATAAAATAACAATTAATGTTTCTTTTATAAATAGGTTTTCCACATTTATAATTCTATTTAGGAATTTTATTTTCTAAGAAAAATAATCTATTAAAGGTTAAGACTTAACTGTTTTTCTCATATTTAAAAAACAAAAATTTTATAATTTTTCCTTTATTATATAAAAATAGTAAATATAGTCTATAGTGAATACGTATTTTATTAAAACATTTTAAATAATAAAAATACCTATGGTGGTATTTTTATTAATATAATACTTTTGGGTAATATCCTTAGGTGTGCTAAGAAGGAAACTAAGGTATTATAGAGACCTGTGGGGTCAAATGAATAAGTTCATGACCCGAGGAGGTCAGGTCATGACAAATGGTATCAGAGCCAATTCCCAGTTGAAAGTGTTGAGGAAATTCTTGGGTTTGATTTTTGGGGTCCACAATGAGGTTTTTGTACTTTAAAGGGGTGGATAGTATAACACCCCTATAAAAGTGAGACTTAAAAGGCTAAATGTTACTACCCATGTCAACAAGGCAAACCTTTATTTTTTAGAGACTACCAGATTAGAAATCCACATTTAATTGTGTTTTTCATGGAGTAATGATCATTATGGGTGACCACTTGGGAATTTTCCTAGGGTGGGTGTGAGTGAAGAAAAATAACACTAGAAGAACATGTGTTGGTCAGTGGGGACAATCATTAGTCAGATAAGTGACCCCGATGGGTAGTATCCTTTGGTATGATATGAAGGAAACCAATGTATTACAAGAGACTTATGGGGTCATATGACTAGTTTCATAGCATGGGGAGTTTGGTTCATGACAAGTATGCATCACAAATTATAGATTTCACATGATCAATATAACAAGGTAATAAACATGCTCATATATATAATTTTTGCCATCATCTCAGCATTATAGATTTCATTTCCATAAGTAAATGTAACATAGTTGATAATAATACTGATTTATAACTAAAATATATTAAATAATCAAGCATAAAACATCATGTGAAATAAATCACAATCTATGGAATAATAATTGTTTTTAAATTCTATAATGATAATCTACACAAAGCCTGAATCATGGAATTAGTAACAACCTAAGGCTCACTACTTTTAAGGTAAATAAGGAACTAATAACATCATAGAATACAAAAGGTGCATAATAGTGGTAAATCTAGTAAAATATTAGACATTGAATTGGTCATAACCAATGCCTAATCATAACAATCCAAAAATGTATAAGTTTTGACATAAACACTAATTAATACATACTAAAAGAAATTTTAATGTTCATTATGTAAATAGGTTTTCACACATTTATAATTAAATTTAGGAAATTTATTTTCTATATAAAATAATCCATTAAAAGTTTAGACTTAATAACGTTTCTCATATTTGAAGAAATATAAATTTTATACTTTTGGCCTTTATTATATAAAAATAGTGAATACATTTTTTAGAGAAAATGTATTTTAATAAAACATTTTAAATAATGAAAATACCTAATATTGTAGTTTTACTAGTGGAATACTTTTGGGTAAGAGTTATTGGTGTACTGGTAAGGGAACCAAGGTATTATGTGAGACTAGTGGGGTCAAATAACTAGGTTCATATATGAGGAAGGCTGAGTTCTAATAAAGGGTATCTAAACCAAAACCCAACTAGAAATTCAGAGGCACTTCTTGGGTTTGAGGTTTGGGGTCTAATACATGGGTGTTGTGCTTTAAAGGGGTGGAGAGTGTAACACCCTTATAAAATAGAAATGTGAAAGGCTAAATGTTACTACTCATGTAAATAAGGTGAATATTTCTTTTTAAGATCCTACCTGATTAAAAATACACAACAAATAATTATTTTAATGGAGTAGTAATCATGGTGGGTGACCTCCTCAGAAGTTTCATAGGGTCTGTGTAACTTTGGAAAAAGTAAACTAGAAGAACATGTGTTGTTCTATGGGTATAATCAATAGTCAGATAAGTGAACCTAGTGGGTAATACACTTAAATGTTCTAGGAAGGAAACAAAGGTATTAGAAGATACCCCTAGTGTCAGATGACCAGGTTTATAGCCCGAGGAGGTTTGGTTGTGATAAGTATACATCATGATTTATAAAAATCATATGATCAACATAAGAAGGTAATATACATGCTTATATGTATAATTTTGTCCATCATCTCAACATTATAGAGTTCAATGCCACATTTAAATGTGACATAATTGATAAAATTCAAGATAGATAACTATAATATAGAAAATAATCAATCATATAACATCATGTCAAAGAAGGCACATTTGATGGAATAATTATTATTTTTAAATACTATAATTACAAGCTAAAAAAAGTATAATTCATGGAATAAGTAACAAACTATGTATCATTAATTTTAAAGTAAACAAGGAGCTAATAACATCATAGAATACAAAAGATCCATATTAGTAGTAAATAAAGTCAAATATCTGACATGGAATTGTTCGTAACCAATGCCTAATCATAAAAACACAAAAAAATGTATAATGTGTGACATAAAAACCAATTATGACATGCTAAAAGAAAAATTAATGTTCTATATGTAAATTGGTTTTCCACATTCATAATTATATTTAGGAAATTCATGTTTTAGAAAAATAAACAATTAAAAGTTAAGACTTAACCATGTTTCTCATATTTAAATAAACTAAAATTTTACACTTTTGGAATTTATTATATAAAAATAGTAAATATAGTTTCTAGTGAAAGTGTATTTTAATAAAACATTTTAAAGAATGAAAATAAATAAGGTTGTGGTTTTACTAATAAAATAATTGTAGGTAATAGCCATTGGTGTGCTAGGAAGGAAACCTTGGTATTATAGGATACCCATGGGGTTAGAAGATTAAGTTCATGTCTTGGGGATTTCGGGTTCTAAAAAATGGTATCAGAGCCAATACCTAGCTATAAGTATAGATCCATCGCCTAGATTTGAGGTGTGGGTCCATATTGGGGACATTTTTCTTTAAAGGGGCAGAGAGTGTAACACCCCTAAAAAGTAATACTTGAAAGTCTAAATTTTACTACCCTTGTAAACAAAGTGAACATTTATTTTCAAGAGCCTATTTGATTAGAACTCCACAGTTAATTGTTCTTGGATTGCAGTAGTGATTAGTATGGGTGACCACATGGAAAAATAAGGTATTATAGGAGACCCATGGGGGTATATGACTAGGTTCATGGCCTGGGGAGGTTGGGTCATGCCAAGTATAAATCATAGATTATAGAAATCACATGTTTAACATAAGAAGGTAATATACATTCTCATATGTATAATTCTATCCATCATCTCAGCATTATAGATTTCAATGCCATAAATAAATGCAACATAATTGATAAGATTATTGATGTATAAATACAATATATAAATAAATAAATCATACAAAATCATTTCAAATAAGGCTAAATCTATAGAATAATAATTACTTTTAATTTATATAACAATAAACTTCAAAAATCATAAATCATGGCATAAGAAACAACCCGAGGATCACTAATTTTAAGTTAAATAAGGAACTAATAACATCATATAATGAAAAATGTGCATACTAGTATAAAGTTAGGTTAAATATTAGACATGGAACTATTCATAACCAATTCCTAATCATAACAACCCAAACAATGTATAAGGTTTGACATAAACACTAATTAAGAAATATTAAAAGAAAAATCAATGTTTATTATGTAAATATTTTTTCCAAATTTATAATTATATTTAGGAAATTTATTTTATAAGAAAAATAATCCACTAACATTTATGACTTAACCCTGTTTCTCATATTTAAAGAAACTAAGATTTTATACTTTTTTACTTTATTATATAAAAATAGTAAATATATTTTTCTGTGAAATTTTATTTTAATAAATCATTTTAAAGAATGAAAATACCTAATATTGTAGTTTTACTAATATAATACTTGTGGGAAATATACTTTGGTGTTCTAGGAAGGTAACCATGGTATTATATGATACCCATGGGGTTAGATGATTAGTTTCATGGCTCATGGATAAGGCACTACCTGGGTTTGAGGTTTGGGGTCCATAATGAGATCATTGTGCATTAAATGAGTGGATAGTGTAACAACCCTAAAAAATGATACTTGAAAGGATAAATATTACTACCCAAGTCAACAAGTTACTATTTTATTTTTGGGAGCCTATATGATTAGAACTACACAGTTAATAATTCTTGGCCTAGAGTAATAATCATTATCAGTGACCTCCTAAGAAGTTTCCTAGGGTGTTCGTGAGTGAAGAAAAAGAACGCTGTAAGAAAAAGTCTTGTATTGGGAGGGAAAATAATTAGTTAAATAAGTGATCTTAGTGGGTAGTATCCATTAGTGTTCTAGGAAGGCAACCAGAGTATTATATAAGACATGTGGGGTAAGATGACAATGTTTATGGATGAGGAGGTTGGGTCGTGAAAAGTATACATCATAAATTATAAAGATCACATGATCAACATAATAAGGTAATAAAAATTTTCATATGTATAATTCTAGCCATCGTTTTAGCATTATACATTCCAATGCGTTAAGTAAATGTGACATGATTGATAATCTTACTAATTTATACCTATAATATAGAAAATAATCAAGTATACAACATTATTTCAAATAAATAACAAGACATGAAATAATAATTAATTTTAATTTATATAATTAAAAACTAAAAATAGCATAAATTGTGGAAAAGTAACAATCTAAGGATCACTAATTCTAAGGTAAAAAAGTAACTAATTACATCATAGAATAAAAAAAATTCATACTAGTGGTAAATCATGTTAAATAATAGACATGAAATTATTCATAACCAATACCTAAACATAACAACCCAAAAAATGTATAAGGTGTGTCATAAACACCAATTAAGACATGCTAAAAGAAAAATAAATGTTATTTATGTAAATAAGTTTTTTGTATTTATAAATCTATTTAGTTTATTCATTTTTAAAAAAAATGATATATTAAAAGTTAATACTCAACCATGTTTCTCATATTTAATGGATTGTTTTACACTTTTTTTCTTTATTATATAAAAATATTAAATATCATTTGTAGTGAAAGTGTTTTTTAATAAAAAAATTAACGAATGAAAATAACTAAGGTTGTAGTTTTATTAATATAATATTTGTGGTTAATAGCTTTTGGTGTGATAGGAAGGAAATCAAGGTATTATAGGAGACCTATGGGGTCAGATGACTAGGTCCACATCATAGGGAGGTTGGGTCATGATATATGGTATTAGATCCAATACACATATGGAAGTGAAAAGGCACTTCCTAGTTTTGAGGTTTGGGGTCCACAATAAGGGAGTTGTGCTTTGAAGTGGTTCAAAGTGTAACACCCCTAGAAAAGTGATACTTAAAAGACTTAATGTTACTACCCATGTCAACAGAGTGAACCTTTATTTTTGGGATCCCATCTTATTAGAACATTATAGTTAATCATGCTTTCCCTGGAGTAGTTATCGGGGTGGGTAACCTCTTAGTATGTTTCCTAGCATGTGTATGAGTGACGAAAAAGAACATTGGAAGAAAATATCTTGGCCTATGGGGAGAGTTATTTGTTAGATCAGTGACCCTAGAGGGTAGTAGCCTTTGGTGTTCTAGGAAGGCAACCAAGGTATTGCATGTGACTAGTGGGGTTGTATGTCCAATTTCATAGTATGGGGATATCAGTCCATGAAAAGTATACATAAAAAATTATAAAAATCAAAATGATCAATATTACAAGGTAATATACATGTTAATATGTATAATTCTATCCATAATATTAGCATAATTATAAAAGTAAATGTGAAATAGTTTATAATCTTACCTATGGATAAATATAATTTAGAAAATAATCAATCATACATCACTATGTTAAATAAGGCACAATACATAGAATATTAACTAATTTTAAATTATTTTATGAAAAGATTGAAAAGGCATATATCATGGCATAAGTAACAATCAAAGTCTAAATAATTTTAAGGTAAATAAGGAACTAAAAACCTCATAGAACAGAAAAATTACATACTAGTAGTAAATCAAGTAAAATATTAGACCTGGAATTGTTCATAACCAATACCAAATCATAACAACCCAAAAAAATGTATAAGGTGTTGCATAAATACAAATTAATACATACTAAAATAAAAATTAAAGTTCCTTATGTAAATAGGTTTTCCACATTTACAATTCTATTTAAGAAATTTATTTTCTAAAAAAAATAATCCATTAAAAGTTAATACCTAACCATGTTTTTCATATTTAGAGAAATAAAATTTTTAAACTCTTGGCCTTTATTTTATTAAAATAATTAATATTGTTTGTTATGGAAGTGTATTTTAATAAAATATTTTAATGAATGAAAACACCTAAGGTTTTAGTTTTACTAATAGAATACTATAAATATATAGAATATATATAGAAAACTAATTTCATAATAATTTTTTAGGAAACTGAACAATATTAGTATTTACAAATTTCTGTAATTTTTTCTAAAAAATAGAAATGTTATTTAAAAAAAGAACTAAATCATTCATTACTGCTTAAAGGGTTTGTTAGCCTATTGTGATTATGAAAGTGGTTGATTAATGTGATTATGAAATTGGTGGAATACTGGGTATATGAAATTGGTTAACTAATGGGATTATGGATTTGGGTAATAATGAGAATTAAAGGGTTGGTTAGCCTAACATTGATGGGTAAATGGTTTATGAATAAATGTTGATAAAGGGATTAATGATGAATGTTCATATTATTCCATGTGATTAAAGTGATGAACCATGACTGTTCTGATGAATTAAGATGGTGCACAATGATATGTGAATAATTGATAAGAGGTTTAATGATTACTAACCTTGATAAATGTGATATATATGAGATATGTGATATTTTGGATATATGTGATAATGAGTTTGGGATAGGAATTGATGCTCCAAATACTCATATTTGATAATGAGTGTGTGAAAGGGATTGATACTCCAAATACCCATAGGAAAATTGAGGTGTGGGACATGGAATGATGATCCAAATACCCATGAGGTGTCAGACATGGAGTTCTAGGACCTATGATATTAGCTTTGGTATGTGGTTCCAAGTGGTCATGATATGAAATTAGAATTACATGATTAATGGATTCCATGAAATAATGGATTTTGATTTCCATGATATATGGTTCAGACTCCACCAAGGGCCAAAGAAAGCATTTATGGTTCGAGTGTCATCGTGAACCTAGAAATTTTATGTGGTTAATTATAGAATAATTTAATGTGAAAACTATTTACTTTATTCATTTTACCTTATTCCTTATACAAATGCATAAACTATGATAGACTCGATTTTGTTTTATACACTGTTGGTGATGGCCTTCTTAGTTATACTCAGATCCTACTCAGGTTTCCTGATCGGTACTAGAAAAGACTTTGTGTTTACAGGACATAATAAGAAAAAAATCCCTATATTTGATGGATGATTTGGGATGGAACATGGATAAGGGAACCATACATGATGTCAGGACCCACTTATGAGTTGTCGTTGTCTTTATTTTTGGGTTTCCATTTAACACTTTACACATATCTGACATGAAATATCTACTATTTGGGGTTGGATATTGTTTTGTTGTTTTGGTTCATCTTATGATATTGGTATATATTGATTCTATTATTATTTTGGTTATTGTATATTATCATTTGGATTTTGGTTATTTATTTCCTCTATTGTTATTCTTTGATAAAGAGGGTATAATATCCCCATTATACCTATATTAGATCATCACTTATAGTCAGTAGCCTTCGGCATATAAATAGGTGCGCTTGAGGTCATGTTACCAACCAGCTCAGGGCACCGGTATGTGGCACTCGAGTCATGATGATAAAAATATGGTCACTTAATAAAGGGTTAATTATTGTTTTTTGACTTATAATTCATTCATGATATAGTATAATGAACAAATTTTGTTTGTAGAACATGATAACAGTCTCAAGAGAGAATAATTTATAAAAAATGATCATAATTTGCATGATTTAATTGAAAAAACTATTTCATATTTACATAGAGTACTCTAAGTTTTTTAGAAAAAAGGACACACAATAATTTTTCCTTCTTGACACAAACCCCATGTTAAGTAACATCTATATCACTTTAAGAAAATAAAACAAAGGATATAACCCAGACATGAATCCAACAACATTCCTTTTATATACTAAAAATATTTATAATGTTATGAAAACATTACTAAACATGAACCTTTATAATTGAAATCATATTCAATACCAGAGAAAAAATGATCTCCAACAATGTTTATAACATTTTATGACTAAAATTGTAACGCCCCAAAGCCAGTTACCCAAAGTTGGTGCATTATTACATAACATTGGCATGATCACAAAAGATCAAGTTTCGAAAGACTGATTAGTTTAGTAGCCTTGGGATCACTAGATACATTCATAAAGTTTACATTACATCATAAAATGAAAACCACAACAACATAGTCTCCATAGTCCACACTCATATCCCCTCATACTATCCCTACAGGTCATTCATAAAATACTTCTTCACATCCTAGGAAAAATAAAACATAGAAAGTGGGTGAGCTCAGATGCCCAGTAAGGATAACAATATAGCGGAAACTTTCATAAATAAGCATAAACATTTAAGGCAATGTATAACTAAAACAAAAGCCTCTTAAACTTGATCTTCAGCATAATATGCCAGAAATAAAATGAAATAATGCCATTTACTTATTCACATAGATATTATACTAGTTGAATAATCACATGCAATATCAATAACCACTTTCATAACGATGGAATGCATAATGCCAGACTATCATAACCATGTAGCCAAGGCCTTGTGCCAAGACTACAAATAATATTTTGTCAAGGCCTCATGCCAAGACACTAGTTTGTCTCATGAGACCTACCGATGCATCGAGGAGCTATAGCGGGCTCCACCCGTCACTTATTAAGTCCAATGTATTCCTCATATTAACAGGTTTAAACATAACATAAACATTCATATTAACACTAGCATAAGAAATGTCAATAATTTCTCCATAAACCATGAATGGTATAAAAATAACACATCCACAGTCAAACATATCACAAAACCTTCAATAAAATATGGAAGTTTTGTATCATAATAAATCAACTTCAAATAAACTTAAAATCCATTAAAGGATGTTGACATAGATGAAATAAAAACTATTTGAGAGAAATATCTTTTTTTTTCTTGAAATCATTTAAAAGTCACATAACTATAAAAGAAATCATTTACTTTAAAAATATTCTTATAAGCTTTTAAGGGAAGCTTAGACAATTTTATAATGGTGAAAAATATCCGCACCCGCCGTATAAGTTAAAAAAAGACATTCTTAACTTAATTCGGTCGAAAAGGTTAAAAAGCACCTTGTTTGGAAAATGACGGAAAGATTCCTTTATAAACTTCTTATAAAAAGTCAGAAAAGGGTATAAATGAATTTAACCCATATTCTATAAAATATTAAGAATGTTTTGAAATAAATTTTTAATAAACATGGATGTGGATGATAAAGAGGTCCCAGTAGATAATTATGTATAAACAACCTCGAATAATGAAGAGATTGTGAAATAAACCCTTACCTTGTATTTTTCCTTGGTTGAGTGTAGATTAACCTCCTGTATAATGGTGAAATAATTTTTATTAAATTATACAAGAATAATATACAATAATATGATATCATATATGATCTTTTAACATTGATGTGCTAATAATATCTTAGTATTATCATCGTTTCAGGTGTTAACTTACTTGTTTTCTTTTATATATTTTGTTACATTAGACATGTTTGTTATGGATAGGTTGTACCTTTTTCATATCGAAAATTATATCAAGTCCTTAAACATTATTTTTAATCATAAAATGAGAATTATAATTGCATGGATATGATGGGGAATGAATCTCATCACGTTCGTGGAGACGGTAGTCCGTACGTACGCACAAGCGATAATATCATTCTTTTGATATTAAAATAATATATAATTGGATGGTATATCATATATATAGAATCATTATCATGTTATATTTATTATTTACATAAATTACACATCATTATTATACCCATCCAAATAATCATGTATTGAATAACAATTACACCACGACGTGGAGACGGTAAGCCGTACGTACGTACGTATGGTGATATGTCATTCAAGGGATGGATAGAATACTGAATATGATTGTACCATATTTATAATAACATCACAGTATATAGGAGATACTGGAGTTATTATTTTAGAAAGGAAATAAAAAATAAATAAGAAGTTGAAGAAGAAAGGAACTTGAAAAAGGGTGGTGAAAACATTACCTCTTCTTTAGGTTATTCCTTTTGATTTGATTAAAAGGGATCCTTAGGTTGGATTTTTCTGATCAAACTAAGTCCTATATGTTGAATTTATGGAATTTGAGAGAGAATTTTGGCATGTTTTGTCTGAGTAAAAAGGCTTGGACGGTGTGAAGAATTGGTTAGAAGTGGTGTCCTTTTATAAGGGGGAGGAGGGGCACCTTAGGAAAAGCTAGAAATATTATTTTATAATAAATTCATATTAGGTTTCTAATGGCTCCAAAGTGTATTATTAAAATTATAAGGTGGGGATATGTCGAAAAACATTCAACCAATAGGTTTTAGATAGGTTTGAGTCACTATATTAACCTTATCATTCATTTTTAACTCTTAGTTAATTAGTTTGACATTTATCATGTCTCTTTGTATTTTTATATTATATAGTTAATAGACTTACTATAAACTTACAAGAGACCTCCAAGTGGTCCATTAATGATAAAAATATTATAATATAAGTCTCTTGGACGAACCTTATATTTTTAGGAAAATAATATAAATTAATAATATAATATATGTTTTTAAAAATCTTTTATGTCAATTTTGACACTATTGGGTATTTTGTTTTTGATAATTTCTTAACAAAATTATTACTTCGAAAACAATTTATATAACCAGTAATAATATTTCATAATAACCTATAAAATTAGTGTAATTCATTAAAAGACTCAAATTACATTTATTTTTATATTTATAATATCAATTATTTTAATATTTCATTAATTAGATAATTACTACATCACCATTTTTTCATAAATAACTTAAATAATTTAATGTCTAAAAATTATAAATAAAATACCATTATGTAGGAAATCTATTTAGCTTTTTAATTAATATTTATAATCCAATTTATCTTATGTATAACCCTATATTAAAAATGTTTTAGTTATTAAACTTTGATTTTAACTTTTTTAACTCTTCTTTGAATTAAATAATAATAAATGTCCTAATATAATCCAAGTGGTCCTAAATGATAATATTTTATTCCTAAGGTTGTATTTGGTCGAGATACAATTGTCCAATAGAATTAGGACATGTTTTAGGGTAATATTAATATCATTTTTACCCTTAATTACCCTATTTACTTTTAATCGTGGTAAATAAAAGTAAAAAGTTACTATTCACCAAAAATTATTTTTATCTTATTGAACCACATTTTACTCCTTAATATTAATCGTGTCTCTCAGATTTTTTAAATTACACTCCCAGAAGCAGTAAAATTAAGTTTTATGTGAATTTGCAAATTCTCCTAGGAGGTGGGTAAAAGACAGTGAAAATTTCAATAATTTTTTTTTATATCTAAAATTATTCCAAACTAACTCCAATGAATTACATTGAACTTATATAGGTATTATGTATCTATTTTGACCTAAATTAAATTTAAATAAAATAAATAATTATTTAAATAAAAATTCGGTTTTAAACTATAACTCAGTGTTTTTTCACTATACATCAAAAATTGAATGTTTTCATAAAGATACCAAAATTTCATCCTTGGATAATTTTGATATTCCAAATCCAAAAATGAAGTCCATTTTGAAAGATAAAATGTATAAGATTTCAAAAAGTGGGTATTACTATTTATAACGTCTAGTTTGATTGGTTGTGGTGTGTGTTAGAACTCGAAGTTGTGTACAACACATGCTATTGTGTTATTCAAAGAGAATCATATCGTAGAAGCTTGGGGTGTTACATTCTCTTCTCTTAAAAATAATTTAATCCTCGAAATTTCTAGAATACTACCGCGTGAAAATAATCGGGTGATTCTTCATCATATGTTCCTTGGGTTCCCACGTTGCCTCTTCCATTTTATGGTTTCTCTGTAGAACTTTTACCAAACGAGTTGTCTGGTTTCTCTGCACTTGTTCTCTTGTATCAAGGATCCTGACAGGTTCTTCGCAATAAGACAGATCGGGTTCCAGTTCTAATTCTTCATAAGTGAGTACATGCGTTGGGTCAAGAATGTATTTTCTCAACAGTGATAAATGGAACACATTGTGAACTTTGTAGAGACTTGGTAGCATTTCCAAACAGTAAGCTACAACCCCAATTCGTTCTAGAATTTCGAATGGTCCGATGTACCTGGGACTCAATTTTCCCTTCTTACTGAAATGTATAACACCCTTCCATGGAGATACCTTCAAGAAAACATGATGCCCTACCTGAAATTCCAAATCCTTCCTTCGATTATTGGCATAGATCTTCTGCCTACTTTGAGCTGCTTTGATGTGGTTTTGGATTACCTTTACCTTTTCAATTGTTTCCTCCACCAGTTCTGGGCCTACAAGTTTTCTTTCACCGATGTCATCCCAACAGGTTGGTGTGCGACATCTCTTTCTGTATAATGCTTCATATGGTGCCATACAAATACTTGAATAGAAGCTATTGTTATAGGAAAATTATACCATAGGTAAATATTGATCCCACATACCCTGAAAGTTAAGTGAGCAAGATCTCAACATGTCTTCTAAGGTTTGAATAGTCCGTTATATTTTCCATCTGTTTGACGGTGGTAGATAGTGCTCAAATGAAGTTCAACATCCAAGGCCTTCTAAAGACTCTTCTAGAATCTTGAAGTAAAATGGGGATCACAATTAGAAACAATTGATAAGGGTACTCCATGAAGTCTCACAACTTCATTAATATATAACCTTGCTAGACGTTCAAGTGGTAAATCTTCCCTTATAGCAAGAAAATGTGCTGACTTGGTAAGACAATCAACAATGACCCATATTGCATAGTTCTTTCTAGGAGTCTTTGGTAGTCCCATGACAAAGTCCATCGTGATATTATCTCATTTCCACTCAGGTATGGGAAGAGGTTGCATGACTCCTCTAGGTTGTTTCCTTCCAGCTTTCACTTGTTGACAAACCATACATCTTGACACAAAATCAGCAACCTCACTCTTCATGTTGTCCTACCAAAAATGTTCCTTCAAATCTCTATACATTTTGGTGCTCCCAGGGTGTATAGAGAAATTGGAGCTTTGAGAATCATCTAACAATTCCTTTTTCAGATCAGGTATACCGGGAACACAAAGTCTCTTTCCAAATTTCAAAATTCCTTCTTCATACACAAAGTCTCTCAATATCCCATCATTCACAGCTTTAATCTTCTTTGAAAATTCTTCATCATCAGTCTGAGAACTCTTAATCCTTTATAGTAAATATGGTTTGACAACCATTTGAAAAATCATTGATGTTTCACCTTCCATGGTGATTCCCATATCCATCTTTACTATATCCATGAAAATTGGATCCCTTTCAACTCTCATCATGTTAAAAACTCCATGATATTTTCTTCTCAAAGCATCTTCCACCTTATTTTCCTTCCTCGAGTGGTAGTGTATCATGCAATCATAATCCTTGAGTAGTTCAAGACATCGCCTTTGGATTATGTTGAGTTATTTCTTTGAGAAAATATACTTCAAACTCTTTTGATCGGTATATATCTCACATTTTTCACCATAGAGATAACGTCTCCGTATCTTCAAAGAAAATAATACATCGGCTAACTCAAGATTATGATTAGGATTGTTTTTCTCATGAATTTTTAGCTGTTGTGATGTATAGACAATAACCCTATCATTCTGCATAAGGACACAACCAAGTCCTTTCTTTGATGCATCACTATAAATAATGAACCCATAATTCCCCGATGATAGAGTCAATATAGGAGAATTGACTAATCTTCTCTTCAGTTCATCGAAACCTTCTTCACACTCTTTTGTCCAAACAAATTTAACCCCTTTACGTGTGATTGTTGTTAATGGGTTAGCCAACCGAGCAAAATTCTGGATGAAATGTCGATAATAACCTGATAAACCAATAAAACTACGTACCTCGGTTATAATCGTTGGTGTTGGACATTCTCAGATTTCTCTTGTATTAGAAGGATCAAAAGAGATTCCATCCTTAAAGACAATGTGGCCAAGAAAAGAAATCTACTGAATCCATAATTCACACTTGCTAAACTTCCCATATAATTCATGTCTTCTCAGAGTCTTCAATATAATGTGCAAGTGATTTTCATGATCATTTTATCTTTTGGAGTATAACAAGATATCATTAATAAATACCACTAAAAATTCATAAAGATATTCCTTAAAAACTATGTTCATTAGATCCATGAAAATAGAGGGTGCATTAGTCAGCCCAAAAGGCATTACTGTAAACTCGTAATGCCCATACCTGGTTTGAAATGCTGTCTTCGGAATGTCTTCGTTCTTCACACGAAAATGATGGTATCCATATCGAAGTTCAATCTTTAAAAAGTATTGAACTCCATACAGTTGGTCAAATAAATCATCAATGCGAGGTATGGGATACTTGTTCTTTATTGTTATAGCATTGATCTCCCTATAGTTGATACATAACCTCATAAATCCATCTTTCTTTTTAATAAAAAGAACAGGGGATCCCCATGGAGGAACACTCGGGCGAATAAATACCTTATTACTCAATTCCTCTAGTTGTTTCTTTAGTTCAACTAATTACACAGTGGCCATTCTATAAGGGGTCTTCGATATAGGCCTTGATCCAGGAATTAAATCAACAGAAAAATCAACTTATCGTTCTGGAGGATGCCCATGTAAATCTTCTGGAAACACATCTACATATTCTTTTACAATAGGTACATCCTCCATTTGAACATTCATTTCCCCACCCACCCTCATTTCATTCTCTTCCTCCGCAATAATTGAATTTAGTTGAGATACTGGGGGTCGATCTAGATAAGAATTAGGTGTTGACGATTCTGCTCTAAAGATAAGGTGTTCCTTATCATCATCATCAAAAATTGTAACCTCCTTCTTCTTACAATAAATCTTGGCATCATGGTCTGAAATCCAATCCACACCGAGGATTATATCAAACTAAATCATAGGTATGACGATGAGATCAGCGGATAAGGAACATTTATGTTCTATAATGGGGACTGATTCACAAAACTTTGTTGCAATGATACTTCCCTTATGAGTTTTAACTGAAAATTCCCTTGTTAAATCAAATTGGAAGCATCTAATTTTCTTAGAAAACTGGGAAGATATGAAAAAATGCGATGATCTAGAATCAAATAAAGAATATTCTAAACTTGAGGAAACCATTAAATTACCTTCCACCACGTCTTTCGAAGATTCTACCTCAGAAATAGTGATAGCATAAGCTTGGCCTTGATCCCATGGCCTTTTCTGAGGTAATTCCCCTGACGCTTAGGACATTCATTTGCATAATGTCCCATCTCCCTATAGTTTTAGCATTGAACATAGGTAGCTTCTTTATTCCCCTTGAAATCATGAGCTTGGTGGCCTTTTTCACCACACTTTTAACAGACTCCCATTCCTTTTAATCAAGTACCAGGGTGTTTATTCCTACATTTACTGCAGGATGGATATTCAACTTTTCCCTTCTTCCCCTTATTTCTATTTCCAGATTGATCAGTAGATCTCTTCTTCTCTTGTTTTTCTTTAAAGTCATAAGACGTAGAGAATTCTTTTTCTGTCTTGATAGCACATGAAACAATATCTTCGTATGATGAGAAGGATTGTGAAACTAATGGTTGATGGAGAAATGGTTTTAACACATCAAAGAAATGATCAATCTCACTCCTTGGGTTATGTATATAATATGCTACATGCCTCACTAACCTTGTAAATTTAGCCTCATACTTTGCGACATTCTCATCCTCCTTTTTTCTCAGACTCAGAAATTACCTTTCCATATATGCTTGATGGTCATGAGGAAATTATTTTTCTAAAAACAGATATTTGAACTCCCTCCAATCCATATTTGATACTTCATCATCTTCCTTCGTGTTTTGAATCAATGACCACCATTGATCAGCATCTCTAGTGAGGCGGTAAAATGCCATGATAACTTTTTCCCTTTCACTACTCCCCAAAGCCTGAAATATTTTCTCTAGAGAACTTATCCATTGCTCAACTACCAATGGATTTGTACTCCCATTTAATGTTGGTGGTTGTTTCCTAATGAAGTGATCTAACATTGATCCTCCACGTTGTGGATCAGGGTGCTCCATACGGGTAAGGTTATTATTCATAACCTGAGTGAGTTGTCCCAGTATGGTGATAAGCTGATCAACACCAGTTGCATCACCAGCTCCACTATAATTATCTTGAGGATCAGGGAAATACCTACATGGAGTGTGTGCATTGATACGGTTTCCATTTCTTCCAATAGGAACCATTTCTAAATAATGGAATATACTAGATTAGTTTATGAATCGAAATACATAAATACAAAATTGTAAAACACTTAACATAAATTGAACAGTTTATGGATATAATCCATAATCATAAAAAAAAATTATTTGAGGAAGCATATACTCATAAACCCTTAATAATGGTTTGTAAATAAAATGAGAATTATCCTAAGCATATCCACCAGGAGTGTCGTAACCAAGAGTGCACCAAGGCCTATTGTCGTGCACCAGTTCCCGTTTGAGTCTAGCTCAAAGTGGTGTTTTTGGGTTTTACCCCTAGATACATCTGTGCCAGAGCCGCCTCTACCTACTCATATCCAGACAGGGATGTATTACTCAGAAAACTCACAAAATCTATACAATACCAAAATTCTAGGAAGTTCTTCTATACTCATCCTCAAAGTATATCTTAGGGCTATGTGCTCTAATTATAGTTTATCTAAATCTAACTTCCAAGGTTTTTACTAAACTTCCTTTGATACCAACTATAACGCCCTGACCCCAGTTACCCAGTGTTGGTGCATTATTACATAAAATTAGCATGATCACAAAAGAAAAAGTCTTGAAATACCGATTAGTTTAGTATCCTTTGAATCACTAGATACATTCATAAAGTTTACATTACATAATAAAATGAAAACTACAACAACATAGTCTCCATAGTCCACACTCATATCCCCTCATACTATCCCTGCAGGTCATTCATAAAATACTTCTTCCCATCCTGGAAAAAATAAAACATAGAAAGGGGGTGAGCTCAGATGCCTAGTAAAGATAACAATATAGCAGAAACTTTCATAAATAAGTATAAAAATTTAAGGCAATTTATAACTAAAACAAAAGCCTTTTAAACTTGAACTTCAGCATAATATGGAAGAAATAAAATGAAATAATTTCATTTACTTATTCACATGGATATTGTACTAGTAGAATAATAACATGCAATATCAATAACCACTTTCATAATGATGGAATGCATAATGCCAGACTATCATAACAACGTAGCCAAGGCATCATGCCAAGACTACAAATAAGATTTTTTCAAGGCCTCATTCCAGGACACTAGTTTGTCTCATGATACCTACCGATGCATCGAGGAGCTATAGCGGGCTCCACCCGTCACTTATTAAGTCCAATTCATTCCTCATATGAACAGGTTTAAACATAACATTAACATTTGTATTAAAACTAGCATACGAAATGTCAATACTTTCTCCATAAACCATGAATGGTATAAAAATAACACATCCACAGTCAAACATATCACAAAACCTTAAATAAAATATGGAAGTTTTTTATCATAATAAATCAACTTCAAATAAACTTAAAATCCATCAAAGGATGTTGACATAGATGAAATAAAAACTATTTGAGAGAACTATCTCTTCTTTTCTTGAAATCATTTAAAAGTCACATAATTATAAAAGAAAAAATTTAATTTAAAAATATTCTTACAAGATTGTAAGGGAAGCTTCGACAATTTTATAACGGTGAAAAATAGCTGCACCTGCCGTATAAGTTAAAAAAAAGAAATTCTTACCTTAATTCAGTCGAAAAGGTTAAAAAGGACCTTGTTTGGAAAACGACGGAAAGATTCCTTTATAAAAATATTATAAAAAGTCAAAAGAGGGTACAAATGTCTTTAACCCATATTCTGTAAAATTGTAAGAATGTTTTGAAATAAATTTTTAAGAAACATGGATGTGGATGATAAAGAGGTACCAATAGATAATTACGTATAAACAACCTCGGATAATGAAGTGATTCTGAAATAAACCCTTACCTTGCACTTTTCCTTGGTTGAGGGTAGGTTAACCTCCTATATAATGGAGAAATAATTTTTATTAAATTATAAAAGAATCATATACATTAATATGATATCATACATTATCTTTTAACATTTATGTGTTAATAATATCTTAGTATTATCATCGTTTCGGGTGTTAACTTACTCGTTTTTATTTTATATATTTTGTTACATAAGCCATGTTTCTTATGGATAGGTTGTATATTATTCATAGCCAGAATGATATCAAGTCCTTAAAAATTATTTTTAAACATCAAATTAGAATTATAATTGCATGGATAAGATGGGGAATGAATCTCATCGCGTTCGTGGAGATGGTAGTCCATACGTACGCACGAGCGACAATATCATTCTTTTGATATTAAAATAATATATAATTGGATGGTATATCATATATACAGAATAATTATCATGTTATATTTATTATTTACATCAATTACACATCATTATTATACACATCCAAATAATAATGGATTGAATAACAATTACACCATGACGTGGAGACGGTAAGCCGTACGTACGCATGTATGGTGATATGTCATTCAAGGGATGGATAGAATAATGAATATGGTTGTACAATATTTATAATAAAATCAAAGTATATAGGAGATACTGGAGTTATTATTTTATAAAGGAAATAACAAAGAAATAAGAAGCTGAAGAAGAAAGGAACTTGAAAAAGGGTGGTGAAAACATTACCTCTTCTTCGGGTTCTTCCTTTTGATTTGATCAAAATGGCTCCTTAGGTTGGATTTATGATCAAACTAAGTACTCTAGGATTAAGTTAGGGAATTTGAGAGAGTATTTGGTCATGATTTGGCCGAGAAAAAAGTCTTTGAAGGTGTGAAGTATTGGTTAGAAGTGGTGTCCTTTTATAAGGGGGAGGAGGGGCACCTTAGGAAAATCTAGAAATATTATTTTATAATAAATTCATATTCGGGTTCTAATGGATCCAAAGTAGATTATTTAAATCATAAAGTGGGGATAGGTCCAACAACATTTAACCAATAGGTTTTACATAGGTTTGGGTCACTATATTAACCTTATCGTTTAGTTTTAACTCTTAGTTAATTAGTTTGACATTTGCCATGTCTCTTTGTATTTTTATATTATATAGTTAATAAACTTAATATAAACTTCCAAGAGACCCCCAAGTGGTAAATTAATGATACACCTATCAGAATATAAGTCTCTTGGCCGAACCTTATATTTTTAGGAATAGAATATAAATTAATAATATAATATTTGTTTTAAAAACTCTTTTATGTCAATTTTGACACTATTGGGTATTTTGTTTTTGATAATTTCATATCAGCATTATTAATTCGAAAACAATTTATATAACTATTCATAGTATGTCATATTAACCTATAAAATTAGTGGAATTCATAAAAGGTCTCAAATTACATTTATTTTTATATTTATAATTTCAATTATTTTAATATTTCATTAATTAGGTAATTACTGCATCACCATTGTTTCATAAATAACTTAAATAATTTAATGTCTAAAAATTATAAATAAAATAAAATTATGTATTAAATCCTTTTATATTTCTAATGAATATTTATAATCCAATTTATATTATGTATAACCCTATATTAAAAATGTTTTAGTTATTAAACTTTGATTTTATCTTTTTTAACTCTTCTTTGAATTAAATAATAATAAATGTCCTAATCTAATCCAAGTGGAACTAAATGATAATATTTTATTCCTAAGGTTGTTTTTGGTTTAGATACACTTGTCCAATAGAATTAGGACATGTGTTAGTGTAATATTAATATCATTTTTACCCTTAATTACCCTATTTACTTTTAACTGTGGTAAATAAAAGTAAAAAGTTACTATTCACCAAAAATTATTTTAATCTTATTGAACCACATTTTACTAATTGATATTAACCGTGTCTCTCAGATTTTTTAAATTCCACTCACAGAAGCAGTAAAATTAAGTTTTATGTGAATTTGCAAATTCTCCTAGGAGGTGGGTAAAAGACGGTGAAAATTTCAATAAACTTTATATATATATAAATTTATTCCAAAATAAATTTAATGAATTATGTTGAACTTATATAGGTATTATGTATCTATTTTTAACTTAATTAAATTTAAATAAAATAAATAATTATTTAAATAAAAATTATGTTTTAAACTATAACTCAGTGTTTTTTCACTATTCATCAAAAATTGAATGTTTTCAGAAAGATTCCAAAATTTCACCCTAGGATAATTTAGATATTTCGAATCCAAAAATAAAGTCCATTTTGAAAGATAAAATGTATAAAATTTCAAAAAGTGGGTATTACTATTTATAACGGCTAGTTTGATTGGTTGTGGTGTGTGTTAGAACTTGAAGTTGCATACAACACACGCTATTGTATAATTCAAAGAGAAGCGTACCGTAGAAGCTTGAGGTGTTACAAAAATATTTAAATTTATTTAGTAAAATTTATAAAAAAATTTAAGTACAAAATATTATATGTAAACAAGTTAAATATAAACGATCAATATTTCTTTATTCTATATAGATACAAGTAAAGATTTATAAGTAAAATATTATAGAAAAACTATTATATATACATAAATTTACCTATTCAAACTGAATATTAACATGAATGGACTTTATTTACTAATGATCAACTGTAAATAAGGTGATGAAATAAAGTTTTTAATGAAACAAAAAAAATAACCAAAACTTTTATAGACATTCATATAAAACCACACTGAAAATCAAAAAAATAATATATAAAAATATTGGTGAAACCCATCCACTAATAATTTAAAAAATATATTATTATGATTTATTATTAATATTGAAAACTAGTGACATACTTGTCATAGATATATCTTAAAAACCACATGGAGGGTTGATACCTCCTAAAAACCATTCATTGGCAAGATCAACATGCTTCAATAATCACCAAGAAGCACCTAAAACTATTAATTAAATTTAACATTATTAATTTAACTCAGTAAAATAATCTCTATAATCTAATAATAACCTAAAATGAAATAAAAAACAAGTATCAAACACAAAAAATACACCAAAAAATATAATGAAAAAATACCCAATCATTTCCAACCTAACATCATCCTATTTCATCCCAAAAACATAAAATTATTATAATAAATCATAACTTATCCACCTAGTATCTGAATAGCCATCATTAGAAAGAAAATAACCTATTTATGATTACACTATCCAAGAGAATAGGAATCCATAATCCATTAATAGATTTCACCACGCATTGGTGAAATCAGAAAATCAAATACCTAATCTCCCTTATTGAAAAAATAGAAAATAATTGATAAGAATGATGTGGATAAGGATGTGGATAAGGATAGAGAGAGACTTTAACTTGAATAAATAGAAGAAGACCCTCTTGAAGACATTAGATTATTGGGAGTTATCGGAGGAAGGAATATGTATAAAGGTGATCCCATCATTTCTCTTTTCATGACAAGATATAAATGGGATATTGGGTGACCCTTAATTTTGCTTAAATAGCATAGGGTCAAAGAACTAAAATAAAATATTAATAAAAAACCCCATACTACGCTAGGTACCTGATATAGTCCCACTAGATACTTGAAGGTATACCAATGGGTATAGCCCTGCTAGCTTTTCTACTGGGCCCATGATGACAAGTTACCAAGTACACGGTGGCCACATGCTACCACCACCCAAAAAATTACCACCTTTTAAATTCAAAAAATACCATCTCAAAACTTTTATACCTATCTCACCATCACCAAATACATACTCTTAACTTCCTAAAATACCACTAATGGTTACTCTCATGATAAAATTACAAAAAATCGAGCAAGATCATGTTTTCATCAATTTAACTTTGATTATAAATTTCTACTATATTATTGTATTTAATTCATTAGGATATGAGTGACTATAAATTTCTTACTACATAACTTTCCATCATCAAAAATAAAAATTATAATTTCATAAAGAAACTAAGCACCTCACATAACCATCAATTCCTATCTAAAACTTATATATATATTTAAAATACTCACCATGATTATAATTCATGACTCCAAAAATACATCTAAATCATTAATACTCAATATTAAAAATCCTAATAGACATAGTAACTACCAAAACATTAATATTATTCCTATAAAACTCACCATACTACCTATAAATTACTCTCAAAATCAATATAATAATTAATTACTATAATATTCTATTATCAAGAATATGTGATAACTTCACAA
The DNA here is from genome assembly GCA_963277665.1 of Viscum album. Lineage (NCBI taxonomy): Eukaryota > Viridiplantae > Streptophyta > Magnoliopsida > Santalales > Viscaceae > Viscum > Viscum album. Next base: position 1,083,257,830 of record OY728132.1, read on the forward strand.
AGGTTCCCTAAATATAAAAAATAAATTTAAATATGATCTAGGGTTCCCCCACTATATGAATTAAACATGGCCTTACTTATATGCACTTCCATTGGATTTAATGTTTATAGAAAAAATATAATTATTTAAATATTTTTACACCATGTTTCATTTCATTTCAAAATAAAAATAGAATTTATAATTTTAAAACACTATATTTTTCATGAAACTAACCGATATGTGAATTCATTTTTTGATGAAACTATTTATCTCTTTGCATACCTTTCAAAATAAGAATCAATTTTAAAAACATATATACAAAATATTATCCAATAATTTTAAAATAAAAAAAATGTTCTATCTATAGTTTTAATATCAAAATTAAAAAACATGCTTAGTGTTATTGTAATGTACTTCCCCGACTCACTTTATGAATCACAATAGGACCATATTTCCATTTGACATCAGACATGCCTCCATGAATGCTACAGGCTGCGGACTAGTAGTAGGGACATAAATATGTATCATGGGGAGATTATAATCCATTTATCAAAGTGAACAACCATAAATAAATACCATAAATCATACACATTAGAGTTCATAAAAACAATAAATAAACTAAATTTTCTATAATAAATAAAATGATGACATACGACATACAAAGCATATAACTAGTCAAAAATTGGTTCAATTATATATACAAACCATTTTAAAAATGAAAATAAAACATGGCTCTATGAACACTCTAATACATAACACATCCTATAATCTATATTAAATTCAATATACCCTAGCACAATACAAACTCCAGGACTTGACCCAACATGTGCCTCTAAAAACAACATGTAATCTACTCTAATATCCAAGTTCTATGTCTACCTGAGTAGGGTGTGGGTAAAAAACTTAGTAGGGAACCACCAATGAGGTCATGTACCAATCAAACTATAGAATGATATATGTATATGTCATTCTTAGAATAAATAATAACCACATAACAAAAAATAAAATAAACCAACAGTACTTGATTCAACCTAATACCAAAATATCTCTGAGCACATCACATATACCATATATACACACATATTGAACCATACTATTGTCTCCTCAATATCATGGACCTGATCAACCATACCTAATTCATCCAATAATTGGGTATCTCTAAGTAAGTTAGGAAATCATGACAACCATAACTATACAACCACCCATCAAGTTCATTGCTCACAAGAGTATCACAGAACTCTACTTGCAAGAGTTTTTTATTCAAGGGGATAAGACAAAGGTATCACATAACAACCCTATAAGAGTTTTATCATTAGATAATAATCCCATAGGAATCAAAAACTCAAATATAAGATCGCCTCTGTATACCAGACCAACCACACATCAGTAGATACCAGGACCCCATAAAATCATAGGTCACAAGCTCTAACCGAAAGAACCCCACTGAAATAGTGCATGGTGACCCACTCCAAACATCCTAACTCAAAACCATAACACCATAACTAGTAGCATCACCAAACACCACCTATGTGAGTTTTATCATCCATGGAATAATCATTATAAGTATCTCTTCTAAGGCTTAAGACTTAAATATCTTAGATCTCCCTAATTGGTATTTCAATAAAAAGCACAAGGCCACCACCAAGAAAGTTCCATTTCATAAAAAAATAACCACCAGTAGGGAATATGCTAACATTGACACACCTACATCAAGGGGTGTTTCTATAAAGTTTATAAATAAAAGAAACAATGGTGGTCATTCCCTAAACCCAACTTTTCTTTCAATATCCCCTCAACTCATATATTTGTAAAGGGTTCTACATGATTCCCACTACCATATCTACTTCTATCCACATACACCAGCTCAGGGTAATAAACAAGAGGGTTCTCACAGGGGTTCCCTAGTACATCACTAAAAATTAATTATCCCACAAAGATCATTGAAATATCTAGTCCCTTGGGCCAAGACATGATTCTAGTAGGACATCATAAACCTTATCATCATCAAGGTCATATCATAATTGTAAAGTACTTAGGGGTGTGCCATACTAATGACAGTTTCGAGACATAGCTCAAGACCCATATCCATCTCTCAAGTCACGTTAGACCATTTAACTCATCTATCCCATGTCCACATTCAATATGGTATACCCAACTTGGATAGTAAAGTCTTAAAGGACCTTATTCAACCTACCACAGTCATCCATCTCAAGTGAAAAATCACATCTCTCTTGGTGGTGTTCATATGTCCTAGTACCTCCTTAGTCCAGGTCTCATCCATCAATGACCTAATAATTAGTCCAGTTCCCATGGACCTCGGTGTCCTTGGAACCTTTTCTCTTTAAATTCACATGATCATATAATTCACTAATTTAATTTAAATTAAACTATTTAAGTTTAAATATTTAAATTAAACTAAGAAATTTAATAATAACATGGCCCATCACCCTACTAGCAAGGATGTGTATCCTCATGTATATAAACAGCATTCCCAATCCATGGGGATATCATCAATGAACACCTACCCCTTTTAGAATCTATTCATATCATTTTCCTTTGGCTAGAAACTACTTCCAAGTCCTTCCAAGCCCCATCCAATCTCGTCCAACCATTATAATCCCTTAACTCATGTCCAACATCATTAATAAATTAATTATAATCAATTTATAATTAACTCAATCAAGTTACTGTTAAATTCAAAATTAAATAATTTTTTCATAAAATGATGAAAACTCACCAGAAGACCTTATCTCACAAAGTCTATAACTTAATGTATGACACTGAACTATGGTGTTCCCCCAGCCTTATTTTAGTAAAATTACTTAAAACTTGACATCAATTACACAATAAATTTAATTTAATTCTAAATAAAAATAAATGGAAATTACCCATGATAATATACCTCATCATAGCACTGGATGACCATGTGTAGATGGAATCTTGGGATTTCCTTACCATAGGTTGTATGAAAGCCCCTTGATAATAGGCTAATTCCATTCTTCAATGGAATCAGCACCAAATACCTATGTTTGGAAACAAAAATTTTAATGATTGAAAGATAAAGAAGATGAAATCCATTTGAGTGAGATAATTACCATGAATCTCTAAAAAAATACCTTCAGAACACCTCTATTGAGGGGCTTGAATGAGAAGAGAAAGGGGAGGAGGCAGCTGGGAACGCATGTAAGGAAGGGGATAAGATAAATGGGTCTTCTATTTTCAAAATTTACAATGGTAATTTGGTAAAAACCCTCTTTCAATGAACTATGATATTTTTTCACATGATGTTACAAATAGTGCACCAACCTTGTGGTAGGCGCTTCCCAACTATATCCTTATTGCATTATTATACTGCATGCTATTTCCAAACTTTATTTAACCATGAAAATTGGTACTATATCAATCCCTCAACCTTGCATGATTTGTTTGTATGGTTTAACAAACCATTCACCAATTATGTGAGTGGATCTGGAACTCCAATGTTATTTTTGTATGGTTTGGTATGAAATTTCCACATGGTTTTACCTTAACCATGCTCTAGCCATGAGGTCAAACTATGTTCCATAGAAAAAGAACAATAAGATCCATTTTCCTTGGGGTTCGACACATTTCCCCCCAAATAGTTCACATGGATAATAATTCTCTAAAAATACTTGAAACTTACCCAAAGATCCTATGGATAACTCGATCACCCGAGATAGCTTTGGAGACTTATTAAATTTTTAAAAACATAAGTTTAACGCATTACAAACACTGAAATTCTATTACGAATATCCAATAAAAACAACGACCCATCTAGAAAACTAAAAATTCAAAATCCCTCAAAAATTTCAAGAATCATATGAGTATACAATCTTACAACCACCCAAACATAATTTTTCTCATCCTCAAGAAGTCTTATTGATCATAAAATTATACATATTAAACTACTCCAGTCATCAATTTAAAGCTAAAAAGCCACATTCCATATATGAAATCTTAACATTTATCTAAAGATAAACTCTAAAACAGTGGTGCTTAAATAAAAGAAACATGATCCAATTCTAATATCCATCATCTAATAATTGACCTAGTACTACACAACACCTTCCTACCTTGAGACACCTGTGTGACGTTTTCCAATTGATATTTCATCCTATGGTTCTACCCACAATAATATTTAGCTCATAACAGATAATTCAAAAACCTCAACGCTTCTCGCCACTGGAATGTCCCATAGAAGCATTCACTTAGAAGTCCACCAACATTATTAACACAATTTTCAACTTGAAACACCCAAAAAATATGAAAAAACCATTCAAACACAAGTAACCATTTTTTAATTTCAAGTCATAACTATCATTCCTACACCATCCACACACAACACGAGAATGTGATATTTCCCTCAAAATCCCCTTCCTAGGCCACAAACATTATTTTCATTTCATAAATGACACACCTGATGCAGTTTTTAGATTTTTGTGTCCAATTTATCACAAAGACACAAGTCAATCTTTCTTTGGACAACTCTTCATGAAAACAATTGGCCTCTACCACTAACATGTTATCCCTATAGATGATCATGGTACCTCAAATCTAAGGTAACCTTGAGATCATCCTAATATATCCAATAAAATATAAACCCTAAATCCAGCGTGATTACATGGTCTAATCCTTAATCATCCAATATTTATCTTACAATCTAAACATGATCATAGATTCATTTCCTAGTCCTAATCATACTCAAACCACCCAAGACAACATGATCTTGAAATCCACACTCGAACTCTATCTGGAATCATATTTGTGTACCATATCTAGTATTTATATGAGAACATAAAAATTGGATTCAAATGCTCAATAACATCCTAAGTCCACCATGATTGAAATTATGCTCCAAATAATTGAAGTGTCCTTTTAATCTCTTCTCAAATCGTAATCCTTAAACACGACAACCCACACTATATTAATTTTCAATACTGGTGATTGGATATTCCCAAAATGCTCATCATCGAGCATCATCTCAAATCACCCCCTAACAACTAGGGTCATACCCTTAAAAATCCTTACGAATCAACCAACCTATTTCATCGGTGAACAGATGCATTATACCCATCCCAATCCATGTTCATGGAATTTCCATTTAAATCCACTGACAATCAACTTGATCAAGGTTGTATCTCATTCCAAATTAAATAATATTGCACATAAATAGCATGAATAATGACTTGACCTCAATTGAAAATGAACAAGAATACATTCCAGTACTGGCCAACCTTAGAAAATTGAACTCATGCTCGTAAGAGTAAAAAATCAACAAAATCATGTATGTGTGCCTAAAAACAGAACCTTCTAATATATCATTCCCATATCACTTATCTAGGGGTGTACTTGGAACTCCTCTTCAAAATTGGTCTCCTTACTTGTTCCATTGTTCATCACACAACCTCCCACCTACCAACGTCATTCCAAAAACCACAAGATTCTACCATGTATTTCATCATGCTTCCAAGAACATCTTGAGTCAGGATCAAGCAACCAAACAATCCTACCCACTAAAACTAACTTTTATACCAAAATAAATAGAAGTCAAGGTGCCCATCATGAAAAAGTAAACCAAGTCATCCCATGACCTTACACCTCTAAGGAACACAAGCTCCCAAGCCAACCCCTACCATAGGTCCTGATCAATCCTCATAAAATCTCTGACTCACTAAACATTAATTCATATCTCAATATCTATAGATCTACTACCTATCATAAAGGTCCAATATCATCAGAAGTAATAGCTCATGAGACATTTCTCAATGCACCTGTCATAAAACCCATGACATTCAATGTGACCATGTCAAAACCATCAGCACATTAGGCATTGATTCTCTTAGATAATCTAACTATGGGACTACTCCATTAAGAATCTCAGCTCATCCAGGGTTATAAACACAACTAATGGAATCTTTTAGGATGATTCGTATCCAATGATTCACTTGCACATAGTTCATTTAAGTATAATAAAATTCCATTCTATATTGGAAAACACTGTATAAGTTATCACTTACACTTTAAATAACCAAACCTAAATATAGAAAACCCATAAGGGGTTTACCATGAATGAATAAATGCTTTAATTAACCTACTAGGTTCAGTAAACCTACTATTCATGAAGACTGAACCATCATCTTTATCATGTAGCATCTTATCATAGATCTATATGGCCTACCATCAAAAGGAATTACATATACAAGTCATCTAAAATTAGTAGAATTCCACCAAGCACTTATACAGGGAAATTCTATATATGTATTTGTTAATGATTTAAAAAATTAAGGCTCAATCATCAGTGAAAATAGTCACATTATCAGGTCCCTAAATACCATATGAATCCTATATTCTAGACCATGAGTCATGATGAAACTCTATCCTCTATGGTCCAAGAGAAAAAAATCCATAATAAATCATAAACTAAAACATCATGTGTGTTTCCAAATATGAAAATCACATCAACCATAACATCACAAACCATGAATAGAAATCTCAATGCTTTGAAACCTAGACTTCATATTAATGAAGGTATTCATGATGTATCATCCTAGTATACATCATAATATACAACACATCCCTAAATTTTAGTTAAATTATATCGCAAATAATAAGGGAAAAAATGGATCTCGTGCCACTTGGAAACATTCCAACCCTATTCACTCTATGAATTGAAACTGGTATGGTTCACTATGTGACCTCATGTGTACCTCACTGAATGCAAGAGGTTTAAAACTATCAATGAGGTCTAAGTAGGTAATTTTGAGATTTTATACACCCTATATCAAATTCCTAAACCATAAATTAATACCAAACTTCATGAAAATCAAATTATAAAGAAGGAATAAATATACTGAACATTCTATATAAAATAAAATGTTGAAATAGGGCATAAAAAACATACAGCTATCTACAAATAGGGATAGTTACATATACAGATCAGTATAAGAAGGAAAATAAAGCATGAATATATGACCACTATAAGTCATACCACATACTATAATCTATATATCATTCGAGAAACTCTATCTCAATCCAAACTCTAGGCCTTGATCTAACTTGTTCTTATAATAACCACATGGATGCTACTCTGGTACTCAAGTGTATACCTACCTGAGCAGGATGTGAATACAAAACTCTACAGGGAACCACCAAAATGGTCCCATACCAATCATCATGTGTAGTGATATGTTCATGTGACATGATAATAATAAATAATAAATAAATAACAACAAATAAAATAAACCAACAATATTGTCTTATGGATGATGATAGAATATCTACGAGCATGTCATTTGGATCATGATAAACCATATACCAAACAATACTATTTTAAATCATTAGTCCCCTATAACTTATCAACCATACCTTATTTAGTTAATGACGGGGTTTCTATAATCATGTAATGTAATCATGCCAGTAATAACAATACAACCCACCATCAAGTGTGTTGTTCACAAGAGTACCACATACCTCCCCTTATGGGAGTTTTCTCAGCAAGGGCTTAAGAAAAAGGTATCACATACCTTCCCTATGGGAGTTTTATCATATGTGAATAAACCCACAATAAAAAAAATAAAGAGACAAGATCGCCCTGGTATACATGACCTTCCATGAATTAGCATATAGAAGACATCATGCAGATCTTTAGCCATAAGAAATCACAAAAAGACACCCATCAGGATAGTATGGTACATCTCACTCTATACATCATAGCTCCAAATCATGGAATCCCTAATAGTTGAATCATAAACCTCAACCTATGGTAGTTTTCTCATCCAGCACAAAAAATCCCACTATTCATCTTAGCTAAGAAATAAGTATTTAAGTATCATAAACCACTCTTATCGGTGTTTAGATAATCCAAAAAATGCCTCCATTAGTAATATACCATTTCAAAAAAAAATACCACCACTAGAGTGTATTAAAATAGTTTTGAAACCACTTTAAGAGGTGTTTCTGTGACATTAAGATGTAAATGAAACAAGGGTGGTCGTACACCAAAACCCACCTTCATTATCCATTGCCCTAATATATTGTGTTTAATATAGGTTATAGGTGACTACTACTACAATCCTTGACCCTATCCACATACACCCACTCAGGGTCATTTTAAGAGGGCACCCACAGGGGTCCCATAACCCATCACTACAAAATAAGTATCATGCTGGGATCCTCGACACATCTGGTTTCCTGGGCCAACACCTAATGCTCAGAGGACATCCCATCCCATGGGGCTTTCAAGGTCATCTCACACTCTCACAAGTATTTGAGATATTCCATACTAGAAACATTATTGAGAGATAGAACCAGGCCTATATTCACGTCTCATGTCACTATAGAAAATTCAACTCATACATCACACCACCAATTTTCCTACAATTTATCCATTGAAGATAGGAATGTATCAAGGGCCCTCACCAACCTATCGGATCCATCCTTATATAGTGACTACACACTACCCTCTTGGATGTGTCCATACATATGGGTACCTATTTAGTCTAGTCATAGATTATCAGTATCTAAGGCATCAAGCCAATGCCCAAGGACCTCATCATCCTTAGCATCTTGTCTCTTTAACATTGGGTGCTCATATAGTTCTACAATTTAATTTAAATTAAAATATTTAAATTAAATTAAACAATTTAACAATAAAATTGGTCATCATTATACAGGTGAGGTCATGAATAAACATGTATATAAAAACCATACATAAGAAAAAAGGATAACATCTAGGACCACCTACCTCTCTTAGAATCGTTTTCAGTATTTTTCTAAAAGATGATAGCTATTGGGAAATCACTAAAATCACTTTAAAAGAACTTCCAATAATCCTGAGCCCCTAAATTATGACCAACATCGTTAATCAATTAATTATAATCAATTTTTTATTAATTAAATAAAATCTCAATTGAATTCAATATTTATTCAATTTGGAATAAGCATTAAAAACTCCCTAAAAGACCTTGTATCACCGAATCTGCAACTAAATTCATGAAAATGACCCATGGTATGACCTAGAACTCATTTCGAGAGAAATACATAACACATGGTAGAAATTTCCTAAGCATTTTAATTAAATTTTAAAGAATAACCTAAGAAAATTCAACATGATGACATACCTCATCAAAACGCCTAGTGACTATGTGCATATGGAATCCTAGGATGCCAATATCCTTAGATCCACTAAATCCACTTGAGAATATGTTGATTATACCATGATCTAGTGGAATTAACACTAAATCACTTAGCTAAAAATATAAAATTTTAATGATATAAGTATAAGGAAGACATGGTCCAATAGAGTAAGTTTCTTACCAAGAATCACCACAACATGCCTTGATAACACCACACTTGAAGGGATTGAAGTAGGAGAGAAAGGGGAGGGGGAAGTTGGGCATGCATGTTTGGAATATCATAAGATAAATGGTGCTTCCCAAAAAAAAATACCAGGTGAAATTTAGTAATAAAATCTTTTAGTTGGATGTATAGTTTAGCCGCATGTTTTTCCAAATCGTTCACTAACCTTACGAAAGGAATTTCCTAAGTGTGTCCTTTTCGCATGGTTATGCCACAAAGTTTTCTAAACTATACACCAACTATTCTAATTGAAACTATATAAAACCCTCTACCTTTCACATTTTTCCCTTAACCATACTCTTTCCATGTGATCAAACCGTGTTCCATAGAAAATGACATAGAAGTGACCTTAGCCTTAGGGTATCACATGGTTTCCCCCTAACCGTTTTCCCTTAGAAGAATTTTCCACCCCCCCCAAAACATACTTGAAGCTCTTGAGGCTCACCTGAGCACCCAAGATATCTTCCAAGTCTTATTTCATGTATAAAAAATAAATTTAAGGAATAACATCCTTCAAAATTGCATTCCTAATATTTTATCAAAATTAAACCTATCCAGCAAATAGAAAATTTAAAATCTCTATGAATTTAAATACCCATACGAGTATAGTATCTTACTGGTATATTTATTAATAGAATGTAAATAATTAATAAAAATATCTCAATAAGAACAAAATTAGGTATCAAAAAAATTATTATTAACAAATTAATGCATCAAAATTTTAAAAAATACGTCAATAAATATGTTTAATTACATTTCCCATTATAAGGTATTTAGGAAAATACCATTTTTGTAATTAGTAAATAAAAATTAATTAAATTTATCGACATATAATATTAATTTCATATAAATATAATAAACATGTCTTAATGTACCATTATAATTAAAATTCATGAACTAATGAAAAATGTGGCTCTCATTTTAGTTTTATACCCTTCTGAGTTTCATCTTTTCATTATTTATATTTTTAAAAAACATCCTCACTCACACATATTGTGCCTAATCATTAACCAAAAATCCCCTAGTTACTTTAGATTTCACCATAAAGAGGTTGAATGGGATTATTTATTTATTACTTCTCAATTCCTAACATTGTATTTTATAATTTAAAATTTAGTATCCTAGAAACCCCCAAAAAACTACTCTAATACAACTTTTAATGACTCTGAACTAATATAACAACCCATAACATAATCAGAGGATAATTATATGATTTATAAAAAGGGTTTCACATTCCTAAATTTCCAATATCATTTCATTTTAGATATTTAGATAAATATATAAAAAATTAAATATAAAAGTGAAAAGATTCACACAACATACATTATTTTACCACAAAAATAGAGATTTAAGTTCACACCCCTATTTCATTAAAGATACTTGTTCTTCATTTAGGATGAGTCAACATAGTGTAAAACACGACCTTTATGAAATTTATAATAATACTTATATCCTTTGAAAATAATTTTAGAAAATGGGATGAAGAAAAAAATCTTAGTAAGGGATATAAGAAATAAATTAATCTTGTTAGTCAATTGAAAAACATGAAAACCAATGAGGATGTTTACATTTTGACAATAAAACCTTGATCACATAAATAAAAAATTTCCACAAGTGAAAATAAATATTTCCCAATTAAAAACCGTGAAAACCATTAAAAAGAACATAAAAACCATGAAGTCATTATGAGGCACATGGGAATTCATAAAAAAAATCCATTTAAAAGAAAACTTTTCACATTTAAACTTACCTCATTAAATGAAAATATTTCCATAAAAGACTTTTTGGAAGTATAATATATGTATCTTGGAGCATCAAATTCAGAACCCATGTCTACTCATGTTTAACTTGTGTCAAAATAATTAAATCCTTGTTAATTCCATAAGGGTAACCAACCTGGTTATTCCCTTATTTTTCACCAATGAAGACTATTCATTACCTAATGCATTAGAAAACTATATCAGGATTTCTCATCATCATGAGATATATTGGGCTCATCTGTAATCATATATTATTATTAAGTGCCATATCATGAAAAAAATTCGAGCTTTTAATTTTTCATCTAAAAAATCTTGAAAAATTCATTTGGACCCATAAGCATTTCACATTCCATTTTCAAAAAAAATATATGGGGAAATATTCCTTTCTTTTGAAAATGTATTAAGAAAAATATTCATATAATAATAAGAATAAGATATTATTTGAAAATATAGGAAAAAATATAGAGGAATTATTATAATTATTAAAGGCTATAATTATGGGAAATCTTATTCAAGCTATATATATTAAAAAAATTCCTTTTCACTTAGGTAAGAAAAGTCAAAATGACTCATATAGTAAATGTTAAAATGATTACTTTTTAAAAAATAAAGATATTAAAAAATAGTCCAAATTGAAATGTTACATCCATTTATGTATAAATAAAAACATTATTGAAATTTTTAAAAGAACATAGGTATGGAGGGAAAAGAGTTTAAATCTATAAAAATTGTATTTTAAAGAAAAATGTATTATGACTTTAGTAACTTTTAAATCAAAAGATAACTAAAGCATAAAACTAGTAAAATATTTGTAATCCAATTTAAATTCAGTAAATTTATGATATAATTAATTTATAAGGAATCATATACACCACCCAAAATAAAACATGTGGTGAACATGGCATGAGTCTCAATGAAATGAAATTGAGATGAGAAATCTCATTACTTGAGTTCCGGCTTGTTCCATTTGTATGTATTCCCTCCTAAGTAATAAAATTATATTATTTGTATAATTTTTTAAGAAAAAATTTCATGTTCATTACAATACTATTTTCCCTTTATTCCATTTCATACCATGTTTTATTTAGTTACTAAAATGATTAAATTCACATTGGACGGTTTAGGGTCATTTAGTTTATAACCTCAAAAGCAACATTAGTGTGTTGAGATTGGTCAAAGTTTATATGGTTAAATTATCAATATAATATTAAAAATGTTATATTTATCATACTAATACATTATATATAATTTCAAAACCAACCATTTAAGGTACCCATGAAAAACAAACCGCGTTATTACATGGAGATGGTCGTCCATACTTACACATTAATGATGTTTTCATTTTTCCAATTGATGGAAAATAAATAAAGTATATAATATTTCACCTTTAAATAATCATAAATATGTTATAAATTTTATATTGATTCATGTTTTCCAACCTTATTTCCATTCTTGTTTTTAAAAAATTAAAAAAAAATCACACCGCTTCATAGAGGTAGAAATCCACATGTACACACGAGCAACATTATAGTTTTCTAAAGGATGGTCAGGTAAGAAGGTAAAAAATATATTATATTTAAATAATCATAATTATGTAAAAAATATCATATATGTTCATTTTTATATCATTTTAACCATACATAAAATCTAGTGATGAAAAATAAAATACATCACTTTGTGGAGGTGGTAGTATATTCTTACACATGAGTGATGTTTGCAGTTCCCATGGGATGGGAAAGAAAGTGAAAATGGTTGTACCATAATCATAATAAAATTTTAGTACATTTAAGATATTTATTTTATAATTTAATCATGGTTATGGAATATTTTAAGGAGGTAGAATAATAAATAAACATGAAAACAACCAGTTAAGAGTTCTACCTCTTCTTCAAGAAACCTCCTTTATATTACAACATAAACCATATAAGTTTGGTATTTTGGTGAGAAAAACCTTTAGAAAATCATGAAGTATTTTTGGGAGATAATTGAGAAAGGATTTGTTGAACTAGAGAGTAGGTTCCCATTTATATGTGAGGGGAGTGGAATGCTTATAATGTTTCTAAACATTTAAATATTATAAATGTATTACTCTTGTAAAGTGGCTCAAAAACTATCTAATATTGAATAAAAATTGTTAAGGGTTTAAATAAAACAACCAAAAATACCTGAGATAAAATTTTATAGTCTTAACATGAAGTATTTACCTTAATTAACCTAATTTACCCTTTCCCACGAAGACACATATTTATCATGGTTAATATTCATAATGACTGAAATTGAAACTAAAATCATTAAAAAAATTGAAAATCTAGATTCAAAATATTGAATCCATTTCTCAACATTTTTTTGAAGTTTCATTAATTAATTAATATGTGTTCAAAAAACACAATGAAAAAAAAATTCTAAAAAAATATGTTTTTAAAAATAAAAATGAACTTATACAAAAATAAAATATCATTTTGATTTCCATGGAATTATTTAAAAAATGTATAATAATATATATCTTATTTTACTTTAAAACCAAAACCAAATCATAAATATACTTTTAATGTACATGATTTAAATAAAAGGAATGTTAATTTTAAAAAAATGGCATTTTCATTATTTACATAAAATCATTATTTTCATGAAAATTTTAAAAAATAACCCCGAACAATATTTGATATTTTTTCTTCCAAAAATTAAATTCTCTTATAAATTAAAATTTCTTAAATCGAAATACGAGCTTTTAAATAAAACCATTTAATACATGGAAAATTAATCTAATTAAATAAAACTATTTCTTTTTTGATTAAAAAATTATATAAAACTATTTATAAAAAAATGATGAATATGAATCCATAAAATGAATACTTATAAATCATAATATAAATTTATTTCTAGGATTAAATTGGTTTTCATATTCTTCCACTATTAAGAAATTACATCTTCTCAATTTTATTAAATACTTAAACAAGTGAGGGTATTTTTACCTCATAACATTTTATGATTCCCAGGTCACTTATTTAATTATGTGAATCTTACACAACACTATAACATAGTGAATCACCTTATTTCATAGAACCTTCTCTTTAAGATCCAAAATCTGAACCAAATTTTCTTCACAAGAGATATTCTCCTCTAACTATACCACTTCAGGGTCCAAAACATGAGATGTATTATGTAAATATTTCCTTTGAAAAAAACATTAAATGCATCTTGTACTTGAGATAAACTTGGAGTTAAGTATACCTGGTAAGAAACCAACCCCAATTTATTCATAATTTCATAGGGTCCAATAAAATGCAGACTTAACTTTCCCTTCCTACCAAAATGTATAACACTTTTCCAAGGAGATACTTTAAAAAAATATTATCTTCTACCACAAATAAGAGATATTTTCTATAGTTACACTCTTAACATTTCTGCATGCTATGATCTACCCTCATATGGTGTTTAATCATATTTACCTTCTCAATCATCTATTCTATCAATTTAGGTCCCAATAACTTCCGTTAACCAACTTCATCCCAATAAGATGGAGTTCAACACTTATTTCTATATAATTCCTCAAAAGGGGTCATAAGTAAACTAGAATTACAACTATTATTTTAGGAAAATTATATTAATAAAATATTTTTATACCAACTTCCTTAATAATCCGAACAGAAAGCCCAAAGAAAATCCTCCAGAGGTTGAATCGTTCTATCTGACTATATATTATATTGAAGATGAATGGTTGTGTTGAAATTAAATTCAGTACCCAAATATTTTTGAATTTATTACCAAAAAATTTAGCTATATCATGGATCATGATCAGATAAAATAGAGATGGACTTCATTTAAATTGACTCCCACTTTATGATAAATTATAGAAAGTTGATCTAAAGACATAACATATTGAATAATAATAAAATACACTAATTTAGTAAAATTATAAATAATTAACCAAAAAAATTATTACCAAGATATTTCATTAGAAATACCACAAAAAATCCATATATTTATTATCCCATTTCCATTCAATCACTTTCAAAGAATGAAGAATCATCTTTGTTAGTTGTTTCTCATATTTAACTTATTGAAAAGTTAAACATTTCCAAGTAAATTCAAAATATCCATTTTTATATCTTCCCAAAAATAATATTTATTAAGTTCTTATAAATCATATTACTTATATGATAAATAAAAAAAGAGAATTATGAGCTTCACTCAAATTTTCCTTATTTAACAGGAAATTAGTAGGCACTCACAACTTCTTTAGAAAACTTAAAACATATATTTTTCAACATTAAAGCTAGTAAATTTACCTTTTATTAAAAAATCTACCTTTTCTTGAAATATATGATATTTAATTTGATAATTATTATTTTTTTTATGAAAAGGATGACTGTATTGACACCTGAACCAAAAGAGAGAGTGTTCTTGCATAAAAAATTTCTAGGCCGACATTCATTAAATCATTAACCAAAGGACCATGTTCCAAACATAGCATGGCTAATGATGCTTTATATTATCAAAATAACATATCAACTGCATTATTTTCTTTACCTGGATTATAGTGAATCATGCAATCATAATACTTTATAAGTTTCATTCATCTTAACTACCGTATATTCAATGATTTTTGATTAAATTTATACTTTAAAATTTTACAATCAATATATATTTCATATTTTACCACATAAAAAATATTCCTACAAATTTTTAAATAAAATACCACCATTTTAATATCATGATTATGTATAGGGTATTTATTCTAATTGAGTTTCAATAGACATAAATAATATAAAATTACTTAATCATCTTGCATCCAAACAGAACTAATTCCCTTTAATTAATCATCATTGTAAATAAAAAACTCACCATTTATTTTTATCAAGGATAACTCTAGATAATTAACCATTTTTCTTTTTGATTCCTGAATACATTTATCATATTCCTTTGTCAAAATGAATTTATCTTCGTTTCAAGTTAAATTTGTTAGTATACTAGAAAAACCAAAAAAGTTCCCAAAAAAACCTCTGTAGTAACCCTCTCATACAAGAAAACTTCAATAATCAATGATAATTTTGTTTCATGGCCATTCATCCATTACTTTAGCTTTGTAAGGATAAAAAATGTGTCATATTTAGAAATAATATTCTGATGAAAAAAAATTTGTCGCTTCAAAAATTCTCATTTGAAAAGTTTACTGTACAATTTATTTTCTTTTAATGATTTTAAAACTATCCTTATATTTTTATCATGTTTCTTATAGTTCATAAAATCATAAAATATTTAATTAATTAAAACAACAAAAATATTATCCAAATTCTCATGGAATACTATACTTATAATATCAATAAATATAGTGTGTTCATTTTTTAACCTAAATGGAACAAAAAAAACTCATAATGACTATAAATAGAAAGGAATGACGTACTGAAACTGTATTCTTACTTTACCTTCAGCTTGATATACCTAAACCTAAGATCAATCTTCAAAACATTCTGAGCTCCCAAGAGATGATGAAATAAATCATCAATATGAGGTGACATATACTTGGTCTTAACAATGATTTTATTGAGTGATCTATAATTAATAAAAATTATCATGGAACCATCTTTATTTTTAGTAAATAAAATAGGAACACCCCAAGAATAAGTGATATGAAATTTGAAACACTTTTCATCAACTCCTATCATTTATTTTTGAATTATAACAACTCAACTGAATCCATTTGGCAAGGAAGACTTGAAATTTTATTATAATCAGGCACTAATTCAACAATAAAATTACCCTCATGATCAATAATAACACAATGGAAATCATAAAAAATACATCCATATGTTTATTCACTACTAGTACATCACAAATTTGTACAATTTATATTTTCAACAATATGTTCAAGATATCTTTTCATCATATATTTAATCAATTTATAAATTTTTTAATATGTTATAAAAGGTATAAACTCATTATTATATATGAATTCAAACACACTCTAAAAATTTATTCAAAGTTATTTAGCTATACAATATTTATTAGCATGAATAACTAAAAACCAATGCATACCCAGAATAAAATATAACTCTATAATTGGAATGACAATATTTATTTAGGGAAAACCATTCCCTTGAGAATAATAGGACGGTTCTTATAAATTATTGTTTCATGAATACCATAACTGAAAGTTTTTATTATAAGTTCTAACTTCATTTCTTGATATGGAATTTATATTCCACTAGAAAATTTCCCTAAAAAAAAGAATGCATGGATCTTGAATCAAATAAGACATTAGAATAATCTAAATAAACAAGTAATGTAACATCCCAAGTAAGTAATGAATAATATATATTCTTATATATTCCTATTTATGAATTAGATAGTGTTTTAGAGGCTTAAAATGAGAATAAATCCAATCTTAATCATGAAATACTCTAATATTTTTAAAAGATTGTTTTACCGCCTTTTGATGGCGAACCATTTTTAAATCTGTATTTTGAAAATTTTATAAGATATATTTGTAAAAATAAACTTATTCTTTATGATTGGGACATTGAAATTTACTTTGGATAAATTTTTGGTATTTTTCTGACAATGTTCATTTTTTAATGAATAGTAAAAAATACTGCATTTTACATCAAAACTGTTGTTTCATCTAATTTAATTATATGGTTATATTATCTTTTTAATTGGTTTTAAAGTATAATTAGAATATATTTTTACCATTTAATCCAATGGTGGTCATTATAATTAATTTAATTTTGAAATTGGGCATAAACAAGTGCCAAACGTTTCATATATATTGTTTTAAAAAAACCCGCTTTTTGTTTTTGACAACGGGAATTATTTTTTTAAATTAATTATTGAAATTTCTATGTTTGGAATTTGGTAAAACTGATTCCATATTTTGAATCATAATGCCCAAATTATTTAATTAAAACTCTTTTGTTTTTGGACATTATGAATAGTAATGACGGTAATTATCTTTAATTATCTTGATTAATTAGTAATCGGGTAGTTAAGGATAATAAAATAAAATCATAATAATAAAAAATGACCTCAACATGTGTCCTAATGCTACTGTTTGTGTTATGGACGACCACGGGATTCCTTGTTCAAAACTTATGGACCCCATGAAATCACTTTTGGGTGAAAGTGACACCTTATCATTTTATTTTTAAAGAAAGGAGAATATCACTAAAGAATGTATCACCCGAGTAAAACATTTATAGTTTTATCTGTGTAAATGATATCTTAGACTATAAATATTCATTAGAAATATAAAAATATTTCCTACATCATAATAGTTTTTTTATATTTTTTATACATTAAATAAATTGATTTATTTATGACACCATGACGATGCAATGATTACCTCATTAATTAACGATTTAAGTAAAATGAATAGATAATGTAAAATCTAAGATTTAACTTGTCAAAAACCTATTGTATGAGTATATTTAGAACCCTTAACACCTTATCCTATAAATATATCAATTTCGGACCTTTAAAATCCGAAATGCATTTTAAAATAAAGTAACATTTCTTGGCTTTCCAAGAGTGCCCCTCCTCCCTCTTATAAAAGGCCCCCACCTCTACCTCCTTACCCACACTTCTCAAGCCATTGGATCGGCCATTATATGCTCATTTTATCTCTCCACATCTCTCTATTAATCCTAGAAGCCTTACCTTAGGCAGAAATATCTTCAAGAAACCCTTTTGTTACAAACCAAGAGGAGTTACCCGATTTAAAGGCAAAGTCTTCTCTAATGTTCTTTTGTTTTATTTTGCTTCTCCAACCCCATAAAATATTTTTATTAATTTATTTTGTAAAAAAACCAGTATATTAAATATAATAGGATGTTTTTATAAGAATTATTTGAGCTACAGTTACACAAACCTACATCTAATGGTTAAAGAGCATACTGTTTCCGTGGATGGTGAATTTCTGCCTCACGAAACTATGATTGTTCAATATTCTTCTAACACCTTCAAAGGTAGCCATTATTATGTCACTATATTTATATATGATATATGATATTTTTATTTTTTCCTTAAGATTCAGTATTTTTCATTTACGGCATACCATTATGGTTTTCATTATGGGTAAACGTGATATCTTCATTTTAGGAAGTGCGGACTACACCCCCTCAAAATGATTTGATTCGTTAATGCCATATGTGGGACGTATAAAGGACATAATTAATGATATTATATATGATATTATACTGGAATTATAATATACCTTTATATCGTTATGATTCCATTCCATAAAATACGAAATAGAAATGAAAGTAGCATTCATGCGTACGTACGGCTTACCGTCTCCATGAATGGTGAATTTCATTTCTTACCTCTAAATGTTATGTGATATTATAAATTCATGTATATAATGTATATATATGATATAAATGATATCTACATCATGAATATAATTCTATATATAATGGATATTTTACCACATGAACAACTTGTAATTATAAAGAGTTTATTTTTGACTCAAGTACCAATAATCGACAAAACGACCATTATTAACTTAAATAATTAAATAATGTTAATAACATGGTAATAAGTGATATAAATGGAATAATGAACTTTAAAAAGGTTCTTAAGAAAGTAGAAATTAACTCAAGTTTATTATTCAGGAGGTTAAAGAATGATCGATTCAAGTCGGACCCGAGGTAAGGGACTTCGTCTCAATCTCCTTTCATTGAGGCATATTTTGTTTTATACACAACCTTCTTTTATAAGGTGTGTAAACTAATTTTACTTTTACTTTTTTTCAAAAGGAATCTTTTTATATGAAGCATTTTACTAAATGAAAAAGGGAATGTTTTTGTCGTATGTATGCAGCGACAACGACTTCTCTGCTGCCGTGACCATTATTTGAGTTTCAGCTTCCTCTACAAGCCATAACTTATTTTTAAATGAAAAATAAATACCATGTTTTACTTTTCTTTTATTTTGGTATTGAAAATGGTTTTGATAATTTTTTTATTATATCAATGTGTTGTATTGATATCTTGTGATTGAAATGTGGAAATGTTATGTTTCCTTTATGCATGTTTCATGTGATATGATTATGTTATAGTTCTTCGACATTGTTTATGAAGACGGGTGGTTCTGTGATAAAATAAGGGAGGGTGAGCCTGATATAGCTCTCAAATGCATTGGGTAACATGAAGGAGTTAAATACTAAGGTTTCTCCGAAGAGATTTAGGGAATATACTGTGATTGGTATTCCAAACGTAACCGTGAGGGTTACTCCCAACATAAGAATGTTATGAATGCCTCAAGTTACCTTTATGTATTATGATTTCTATGATTTATTCATGATTTGATGAGGTATGTTAAAATGATTATGTTTTATGAGTAAAGTATGATTTCATACATGGATTAATGTTTTCATTTTGTGATTTTATATCCCTTACTGAGCTTTTTATGATCATCCCAAGTTTTTGAAATGTTTTTCATAGGTCAAGGGAAAGGTACATGATGTGATGATAGTGTCAAGGAAGTGTCAAGAAAGAATCCATGTTTTATTTTAAATATGTTTCCATTGATGGGAAAAATGAGTACTATCTTTTATGAAACCACTTTGTTTAAATGTGGAATGTAATGCATGATTTATGATATAATTCTCTAAAATTATAAACATGAGAAGATCCTCAACATGTATTCTTGAAATAACTCAAGATTTTGTAAGGTATAAGGCTGGGGATTTATAGTTGGTATTAGAGGCCAGTTTAGATAACTTTAGATGTTAGAATTATATTAAATGATTATCCAAAAATACTTTTTTTATGATCAAATTGAAATGATATACCATTTGAATATTACCATGTTTCTTCATCTAAGACATGTTTGTTCAGAATGGTTTTCCGTAGAGGAAACAGGGAAGTAGTGCTAGGAAGGAATACAGAAGGAAATGACCTTCTGAATCAGCATCCTGAGATGGTCGGAATTGGAACTGAACAGTTTGTTACATTAATGGAGCAGTTGACTCAAGCGATAAAT
This sequence comes from Viscum album, assembly GCA_963277665.1. Classification (NCBI taxonomy): domain Eukaryota; kingdom Viridiplantae; phylum Streptophyta; class Magnoliopsida; order Santalales; family Viscaceae; genus Viscum; species Viscum album. The sequence goes on from OY728132.1 coordinate 1,083,278,931, forward strand.
GGTGGTGGTATCCATGCACGAGATCAGCCAGATCAACCGTAGAGGAACATGTCAGTGGTGGAACATTTCATGAGGAAACATCCCCCATCATTAAGAGGATCATCTGACCATGTGCTAGCTGAAGGGTGGATTAAATCACTGGAGAAGATTTTTGATGTCATGGGGTGTTCAGACAATCAAAAGGTTAGTCTTGAAATTTACCGTTTGGAGGGTGAAGCAGATCAGTGGTGGTCGATGGTTAAAAATATCAGGGATGCTGAGGAGATTGATGCCCTTGACTGGGATGAATTCAAAGGTATGTTTCTTGAGAAGTATTTTCCTAAGGCTGTTCGACTTAGGATGGAAAAAAATTCTTGGAATTGAGGCAGGAGGATGACTCAGTGGCTGCTTATAAAGAAAGGTTCACTCGATTGGCAAGGTATGCTCCAAATTTTATCTGAGACCTTGATAGTAAAATCAATCATTTTTACTCAGGATTAAAGCCAAAATATCGAAGGGCTTTAGCTTCTCATGAGTTCAAGAGTTATGAAAAGCTTGTTCGATGTACTGAGAAGGTGGAAATTGAGTTTTTCAATGATCAAGTGTTTTATAACAACCAACAAAAGAAGTGATCGAGGTGGCAGGATAAAGGGAAGAATTTTTCAAAATGTTCTGATGGTAAGAAAACTAAGTTTCCAGTTTGTGATAAATGTGGTAAAAGACATGCTAGGGAATGTCTTCTGAATTTTGGAAAGTGCTGCCAATGTGGTAAGATGGGACGTAAGGCTTGTGATTGCACTGAAAAATATCAAGGTGATGGTAAGGCCAAATTTGATTTACAGTTAGTGAAATGTTTTAAGTACAATGAGATGGGGCACTATGCAAACGAGTGTCTGACAAAGAGTTCGAGTGATGGGAAGCAATCAGACTACAAGAAAAAAGGGGTGGTGAAATCCTTTTCAACTACTTCAGCAGATGTTGGGCCATCAAATGAAGTGGTATCTGGTACTTTGTTTGTTTTCTCAGATTATGCTAATGTGTTGTTTGATTCGGGGTCTACACATTCTTTCATCTTTGAAAAATTTTCTAGTAAATTGGGAATTCCATCTCAAGAAATGACTCCTGAACTTTTGGTAAAATCACCTGGGGAAAATGTTGAGGCAAAAAAAATTTATAAGAGTCTTCCTATCCTTATCTGTGGAAAGAACCTACTTTCAAACCCTTATTTTTTTTTCCTCTAGTAGAGTTTGATATTATCCTGGGTATGGATTGGCTCTCTATTTACCATGCTAAGATTGAATGTAGAGCTAAAGAAGTTTCTTTTCAGAAAGACTTTCAGTTTGTGTACAAGAATTAACCCTTACTATTGTTAACATATCAAGAGGCTGAGAAACTTATAAAAGATGGAAATGAATGTTACCTTGCACATATTTTTGAAAACAAAGGAACTGTTCAGATTAATGATGTGCCAGTGGTAAATGAGTATCCTGATGTTTTTTCTGATGAGTTTCTTGGAATAATACCAGATTGGGAAGTTGAATTTACTGTTGACTTAGTTCCTGATGCTAATCCAATTTCAAAACCCCTTATCAAATGGCTCAAATTGAACTTTTAGAGTTGAAGGAGAAATTGCAAGATTTATTAGAGAAAGGTTTCATTCGACCTAGCACATCACCATGGGGTGCTCCTGTATTATTTTTTAAAAATAAAGATAGTTCTATGAGACTTTTCATTGATTATAGAGCCTTTAATAATATCACTGTTAATAAAAAGTATCCTTTTCCTCATATCGATGATTTGTTTGATTAGCTCCAGGGAGCTCAGTTTTTTTCAAAGATTGACCTGAGATCGGGGTATCATCAGTTGAAGTTAAAGGAAGCAGATATTCCGAAGACTGCGTTTCGTATAATATATGGCCATTATAAATTTTTATTTATGCCTTTTGGGATAACCAATGCACCTATTGTATTCATGGACCTTATGAATAGAATTTTCCATGAGTTCTTGGATAAGTTTATGGTTGTTTTCATTGATGATATTTTGGTGTTTTCTAAAAGTAAAGAGGAGTATGAAAGAAATTTAAGGGTTATTTTGAAAACCTTAAAAGAAAATAAATTGTATGGGAAATTTACCAAGTGTGAGTTTTGGTTGCAATGAATTTCTTTCCTTGGTCATATTGTTTCTAAAGATGGGATAACTATTGATCCTGAAAAACAAAGGTTGTTGAAGAATGGCCAAGACCCACAAATGTAACTGAGATTCGTAGTTTTCTTGGTTTGGAAGGATATTACCAAAGGTTTGTTAGAAGTTTTTTCCGGTAATCTATTCCAATGACTAAGCTAACTCAGAATGTTGTTAAGTTTATCTGGACAAAAGAATGTGATGATTGTTTTCAGGAACTGAAAAGAAGATTGGTGAATGCTCTAGTTTTGGAACTACCTTCCAGGAATGGGGAGTTTGTTATCTACAGTGATGCTTCATTGAAAAGACTTGGTTGTGTCCTAATGCAGAATGATCAGGTAATTTCTTATGCTTCACATCAGTTGAAAACTCATGAGGTAAATTACCCTACACATGATTTGGAATTAGCTTTTTTTGTTTTCTCTTTAAAAATTTGGAGGCATCATTTGTATGGAGTAAAGTGTGAAATATATATTGATCACAAAAGTTTAAAGTATATATTCAATCAGAAAGAATTGAACATGAGATAGAGGAGATGGCTAGAATTAATCAAGGATTATGATTGTACAATTCATTACCATCCAGGAAAATCAAATAAAGTGGCTGATGCTTTGAGTCGAAAAAGTAATGCTTCATTAACAATGTTGCTTGTGGAACATGATCATTTGGTTAAGGATTTGATAAACTTTGGAATAGAATTTGTTTGTGTAGGATGTCCCTCTGTTTTCTTTCAGGTATCAGTGAAATATTCTCTATCAGACAGAATTAAGCAAGCACAGAAGTAAGACAATGAGTTGCAGAAAAGGGTAGAGATGGTTCAGAAAGGTAAGTTTCCTGAATTCTACATTGATAATGATTGTGTTTTGCGATTTGGGAAGAGATTGTGTGTGTCGTGTGATTCACAGTTGAAGAGAGAGTTGTTATGTGAAGCTCACATTTCTCCCTTTTCAGTTCATCCAGGCAGTACTAAGATGTATAGAGATCTTCGGGAGTATTACTGGTGGGACATAATGAAAAGAGACATTGCTGATTTTACTATGAAGTGTTTGACTTGTCAAAAGGTTAAAGTAGAGTGGCAATTACCAAAAGGGATGCTCCAACCTTTACCAGTGCCAGAGTGGAAATGAGAGAATATATCCATGGACTTCATTATGGGATTGCTGAAGAAACCTCAAGGTAATAATGCAATCTGGGTTATTGTTGATCGCTTGACTAAATCTGCTCATTTCCTTGCTATACGAGATACTTTTTCCCTAGATCAAATTTCTCATTTGTATCTTAACGAGATAGTCAGGTTACATGGAGTTCCCCTCTCCATTGTATCTGATCGTGATCCCAGGTTTACTTCTAACTTTTGGAAAGTCCTTCAGAAGTCATTAGGTCCTGAATTAAATTTTAGTACATCTTTTCATCCTCAATCAGATGGGCAGTCAGAACAAACAATTCAAACTTTGGAGGATATTCTACATGCTTGTTCGATGGATTATCCGGGAAGTTGGGACCAACATCTTTCTTTGGGTGAGTTTTCTTATAATAACAGTTTTCATTCCAGTATACAGATGGCACCATTTGAGGCATTATATGGGAAGCAGTGTCGAACTCCAGCTTTTTGGGATGAAGTGGGTGAAAGGAATTTGATGGGACCAAAATTGGTAGAAGAGTTGGCAGAAAGAGTTCAGCTGATACAAAAATACATGAGAATATCTCAGAGCAGGCAGAAACTTTATGCGGACAACAAGAGGAAGGATCTCTCTTTTGAGGTTAGCGATCATGTCTTCCTCAATGTTACACAATGTAAAAGTGTGATGCGATTTGGTAAGAAAGGAAAGATGAGTCCAAGTTACATTGGACCATATGAAATTCTGGAGAGAGTTGGATCAGTTGCATACCGAGTGGCTTTACCTCCGATTTTATCTCAGGTACACAATGTTTTTCATGTTTCAATGTTAAGGAAGTACATGCCAGATCCATCTCATGTTTTGAGTCCAGAGGTAGTTAAGTTGGAAGAGAACCTATCTTATGAAGAACAACCTGTCCAAATTCTTGACCACAGGGAGAAATTATTGCGGAATAAGGTGATTAATCAATTAAAGGTTTTGTGGAAAAACCACATGAGTGAAGAGGCAGCATGAGAATCTGAAAATTCAAGGAGGGATAAATACCCCCACTTATTCAATAAGTAAATAAATTGCGGGGACACAATTTTCTAAATGGGGGAAGGATGTAACATCCCAAGTAAGTAATTAATAATATATATTCTTATCTATGTCTATTTATGAATTAGATAGTGTTTTAGAGGCTTAAAATGAGAATAAATCCAATCTTAAGCATGAAATACTCTAATATTTTTAAAAGATTGTTTTACCGCCTTTTGATGGCAAACCATTTTAAATCTATATTTTGACAATTTTATAAGCTCTATTTGTCAAAATAAACTTATTATTTATTATTGGGACATTGAAATTTACTTTGGATAAATTTTTGGTATTTTTCTGACAATGTTCATTTTTTAATGAATAGTAAAAAATATTGCATTTTACATCAAAACTGCTTTTTCATCTAATTTAATTATATGGTCATATTATCTTTTTAATTGGTTTTAAAGTTTAATTAGAATATATTTTTACCATTTAATCCAATGGTGGTCATTAGAATTAATATCACTTTGGAATTGGGCATAAACAAGTGCCAAACTTTTCATAGATACTGTTTAAAAAAACCCGCTTTTTGTTTTGACAACGGGAATTATTTCTTTAAATTGATTATTGAAATTTCTATGTTTGGAATTTGGTAAAATGGATTCCATATTTGGAATAATAAGTTCCAAATTATTTAATTAAGACTCTTGTTTTTGGACATTATGAATAGTAATGACGGTAATTATCTTTAATTATCTTGATTAATTAGTAATCGGGTAGTTAAGGATAATAAAATAATATCATAATAATAACAAATGACCCCAAAATGTGTCCTAATGATACTGGTTGTGTCATGGACGACCATGGGATGCCTTGTGACAAACTTAGGGACCCCATGGATTCACTTTGGGGTGAAAGTGACACCTTATCATTTTATTTTTAAAGAAAGGAGAATATCACTAAAGAATATATCACCTGAGTAAAACATTTTTAGTTTTGTCTGTGTAAATAATATCTTAGACTATAAATATTAATTGTAAATATAAAAATATTTCTTACATCATAGTATTTGTTTATACTTTTTTATACATTAAATAAATTGATTTATTTATGACACCATGACGATGAAACGATTACCTCATTAATTAACGATTTAAATAAAATGAAATGATAATGTAAAATCTAAGACTTACAACTGTCAAAAACCTATTGGATGTGTATATTTCGAACCCGTATCACCTTATCCTTGCAATATATCAATTTGGGACCTTTAAAATCTGAAACTCATTTTAAAATAAAGTAACATTTCTTGGATTTCCAAGAGTGCCCATCCTCCCTCTTATAAAAGACCCCCACCTCTACCTCCTTACCCACACTTGTCAAGCCATTGGCTCGGCCAAGATATGCTCATTTTATCTCTACACATCCCTCTCTTCATCCTAGAAGCCTTACCTTAGGTAGAAAGGTCTTCAAAAAACCCTTTTGTTACAAACCAAGAGGAGTTACCCGATTTAAAGGTAAAGTCTTCTCTAATGTTCTTTTGTTTTATTTTGATTCTCCAACCCCCTAAACTCTTTTTATTTATTTATTTTGTAAAAAAACAAGTTTCTTAAATATACTAGGTTTTTTTTATAATAATTATTCGAGCTACACTTACACACACCTACATCTAATGGTTAAAGAGTATACTGTTTCCGTAGATGGCGAATTTCTGCCTCACGAAATGATGATTGTTCAATATTCTTCAAACACCTTCAAAGGTGGCCATTAAGATGTCACTATATTTATATATGATATATAATATGTTTATGTTTTCCTTCATCTTCTGTATTTTTCATTTATGACATAACTTTATGGTTTCCATTATGGGTATACGCGATATCTTCATTTTAGGAAGTGCGGACTACCGCCCCCTCAAAATGATTTGATTCGTTAATGCCATATGTGGGACGTATAAATGATGGAGTTAATGATATTATATATAATATTATACTGGAATTATAATATACCTTCATATAATTATGATTCCATTCCATAAAATATGAAATAGAAATGAAAGTAGCGTTCATGCGTACGTACGGCTTAACATCTCCATGAACGGTGCATTTCATTTCTTACCACTAAATGTAATGTAATATTATAAATGCATGTATATACTAGATATATATGATATATATGATATCTACATCATGAATATAATTCTGGATATAATGGATATTTTACCACATGAACAACTTGTAATTATAAAGAGTTTATTTTTGACTCAAGTACCAATAATCGACAAAATGACCATTATTAACTTAAATAATTACATAGTGTTAATAACATGGTAATAAGTTATATAAAAGGAATAATGAACTTGAAAAATGTTCTTAAGCAAGTATAAATTAACTCAAGTTTATTATTCATGAGGTTAAATAACGATCGAGTCAAGTCAGACCCGAGGTAAGGGACTTCGTCTCAATCTCCTTTCATTGAGGAATATTTTGTTTTATACACAAAATTTTTTATACGGTGTATAAACCCCTTTGAATTTTACTTTTATTCAAAAGGAATCTTTTAATATGAATCATTTTACTAAACGACAAAAGGGAATGTTTTTTTTGTACGTATGCGGCGACAACGACTTCTACGCCGCCGTGACCATTATTTGAGTTTCAGCTTCCTCTACAAGCCATAACATATTTTTAAATAAAAAATAAATACCATGTTTTAATTTTCTTTTCTTTTGGTATTGAAAATGGTTTTGATAATGTTTTTATTATATCAATGTGTTGTATTGATATCTTGTGATTAAAATGTGGAAATGTTATGTTTCCTTTATGCATGTTTTATGTGATACGATTTTGTTATGGTTCTTGGGAATTGTTTATGAAGACAGGTGGTTCCATGATAAAAAAAGGGCGGGTGAGCCTGATATAGCTCTCCAATGCATTGGGTAACGCGAAGGAGTTAAACTCTACGGTTTCTTCGAAGAGATTTAGGGAATATGTTGTGATGGGTATTCCCAACGTAACTGTGAGGGTTAATCCCTACGTAAGAATGTTATGAATGCCTCAAGTTACCTTTATGTCTTATGATTTCTATGATTTATTCATGATTTGATGAGGTATGTTAAAATGCTTTTTTTAGTAAAGTATGATTTCATACATGGACTAATGTTTTCATTTCGTGCTTTTATATCCCTTACTGATCTTTTTATGCTCATCCCAAGTTTTTGAAATGCTTGTCACAGGTCAAGGTAAAGGTACATGATGTGATGATAGTGTCAAGGAAGTGTCAAGAAAGAATCCATGTTTTATTTTAAATATGTTTCTGTTGATGGGGAAAATGAGTATTATCTTTTATGAAACAATTTTTTTTTAAATGTGGAATGTAATGCATGATTTATGATCTAATTCTCTAAAACTCTAAACCTGAAAAGATTCTCAACGTGTATTCTTGAAATAACTCAAGATTAAGTAATGTTTCAGGCTGGGGCCTTATAAGTAATGTATCTCAAATCAATTCATTTTATGATCCATCATCTACCATAGTAGTCAAAAAAGATTTTACTGCATCTTTCTATTTCTAATATTGATTATTCCCACCTTTACTAACTAAAATTGGGCATTAATTATCATAATATCTTAAGTAATTGTAATTAAAACGTTATACTACTAGACGAATAATTGTTTTCTCATTAGTTATCTGATTAGAACTATTCTCCTTATATTCATTAGCCAAATGACTGATCTTAACACATTGGTAACACTCTCTATATCCTACAAAAAATTCTTCGAAATGTATTTTACAATATTTGGAACTTTTTGGGGACTTACCTTTTGATTTCATGGTTTAATTCTTATTTATTTATTTACACCTTGATCATTTTTTACTTTTTTAATCGTGAAGTATATAAGTGTTTTAAAACTTCATCTCAAGTTTCTCATCATACCCAACAAATTCCTCATAACTTTTAAATTCATGATTAGCCAACACTCTTCATAAAATTGGTATTATGCCTATTTAAAATCTACCAATTTAACCTTCATGGTCCTGATGGAATTCAGTACATACCTTGCCTACCTGGTAAAATTTTCCTCATAAGTGGCCACTAAGCCTTCATCTTTCTTCTACAACTCCATAAATATTCATTCTATTCTAAATTTAATAATATTATAAAAATAATTCTCAAGAATTAAATCTTTAAGGAATGTTAACTCCATTCATTCAATATCATCCTTTTCCTTAGAATTCTTAATTAAATACCACTATTGATTAGCTTCACCTTCAAAATTATAAGTAGAAATAGTTATCTTTTGATATTTTTACATCCCAAAACTTGAAATATATTTTCCAAATCATTGATCAATACTTCTTATTTAACCGGTTATGAAGAACCATAGAAATTTGGAGGGAGTTGTTCCATGAAATGATCCACTATAGATATGTTCCTATGTGGATAATTTGGTCACTCTATTTAATGGATACCACCATTAATAGATTACATTAACATATAGAATAATTCCACAAAATAATCTATTAAAATCATTCTAAGTTATTTATTTACAATTTTAGTATCCCCTTGATGTCATTATACCTAATCCATTCTATTTCCTATACACAAATCCAGTATGAACAAATATGGATTAGGTGTAGAGAAATGAAAATGATCAAATGATATCTCATGATAATATGAAAAAAATTAGAGACTCTTTAAGGAGTCTTTAACAATTTTACTAAACTCTAAAGGTATTGAAACCTTTTCTCTACTACCAACTATAATGACCTGTAACATAAATAACCCATTATTAAATGATTTATAAAAAGTGGTTCACCACATTACATTTTTACGACCCTTTTGGTTTAGTGTTTTAGAGAAATATGTTAAAATATTACCAATAAAGTGGACACTTTCACACAGTATTCATATTTTTTCATAAAAATAGATCTTCAATTTTACACTCCTTTTTTCACCCATGAAATTTGTCACCACCCCCTCACCACAAGGTGTACCCCTCCTCAGCCGGAAATGTGAGAAGACAGATAATGACCCCTGAGTCCCACCTCTAGTAGGTCCCGGGTTGGCGACTAGCACTGAGGGTATAGTAAACACACAAATGGGAGGAATTTCCCTCTAAGAGAACACATGAGAAAGGGAGAGATAGGACATATACCAACCAACTCCAACATAGATAGAAATATAAAATAAAATCCCATGTACACATTTTTAATGTCATACAAAACTACTACAATTGAATTTAAAAACTCCAAGTACCAAAACAAAGTAAAAACGGTAGCAACCAAATAGCCCGAATAGATCTTGTAGCCTCGATCTAGTAGTAACCAGAAATATCACTAACCTACTCCAAGTAACTTGTAAAACAGTTTATATAGATAGGGTGAGTATAACTGTATACTCAGTAAGATCCTCCCTGAAGCCTCTTGTGCAAAAGTAAAGAGAACATTCTAAAGCACAGTGAACAAAAAGTGAAACTAACTCGTCACCTAAATAAGTATACTATGTTTTTATCCTCACCATGGTTACTCTCACCAAGTATCATATACAGGAGTATATAATATAATAATGAATATCAAGGGTACCCTACTACCACTTACCCATTGGTTTTCCACTTTCCCCCAACGTCGCACGTCTTAAGAATCTCTCTCCAAAAAGGTTTGCCCGCAGACACCTGGGTGAAGCACCAAAACATGTACCTCATGCAACGAAACCACCATGTCCACGTAATAAAAGTAACTAGAAAGTTTTTGGGAGCCACCGCAACTCGCATAACATGTATCATACATCTGGCATTATACCTCAAGCCATTACAACACACACACTGAGTAAGGATCCTCAATCCATTATATCCTATACATGTTACACCTATAGTAGCCCATAGGTAACTATATACAGAATATATGTGTGTGGATAACCACAAGACATTACATCCCTCTACACACATATTTGGGGAAAACTAACCGTTGTGCCCACCAGCACAAGTAACTACCAAGAGAAGAGAGTTGGGCCAAAGGGGGTATTCAGTCATCCATCCTCCCAACTGAATTTTGGGGAAAACACCCCCCAAGGCTCAGAATCCCTGGGGTGTCAGTTTCCCTAACTAATATGGTGGAGTAGTGTATAGAAACACAAAAAGTACATAATATACTATATATCAAAACCAAACTATGGGAATAACCTAGTATTAGACTCAACTACAGCTAACGCCTCTCAGACTCCCAAATTCCACTTCTAAGACTAGGTATCATCTAAGAACACAACCATTTAAAGAGCTTGATTACATTCCTTAATTCCCTTTTTATCAGTTTCACTTTACGTTCATTAATTCTTTAAACATTAATTAACTATTAACAATTTTCACATTATATTTCATTAGCATCACACCCAAAGTCCATTGTTCATTTAAATTGAAACCTCTCCATTGCATCCCAGTAAGCTCCAACCCAATGGGTTATCATCATTTATTCAATCATTTGTTAACAACATTATTATTTTCCCATATTCCTAGGTATTCTATAAAAACATTCTAATATACTAAACACATGGGGGTTTCAACATAGTGAGTAGATGAACTACCTGTCGAGTCTTTTTAGCCTATAGCAAGAGCATAGACCCTTCCTCCCTTAGGAATATCAACACGGAAAGAACGTGACATACCCCACGCGTCTTCGTCCCTTTTGGAAGGAGGGTAAGCAAACCATCTACCTTGATCAGTGGGAAAAGTAAGGAAGATAAAAAATTAACAAGAAACATCAAGAATACAAAAATTCTTATCCAACCCATTCCATCATCTCTGGTGTCCTCCCCAACACCCACATGCATAAACCAATGCATCTCGCCACTATAGGTGTCAACTGCTACCACAACCAATAAGCTTACCTGCCCCCCATATCATAACAGCCTTCTAGGATCACATCACAACAAAAGAATAAGAAAAACAAATATCATATCAATTGGGATCTTGGCCCTTAAATAAGGCATCCAACCATCAAACAGAATGAGCTCTCACATCTCCAAGCATAAGGCTATTGGCCTTTACTAGCAAGAGGGTAACTCAGAACCCTATGAGGCATTATCTTTTTATCAAATAGGCAGTTCATTAATCCATCTAGAACTAATAAATTTATTATTTGTAAGTTCCAACTATGGGTAAATTAAATAGAAATTTATCATAGCTATCACAAATTGATTAAAGATTATTACTGCATCAATTTGATTAACATCAAATTACAACAACAACAACAAATATATTCATTTACAGGCCTCTTTATCTTTATCCAAACAATTATCAATTAATTTTCAGCTTTACCTTCTTTAAAAATTTCCATCAAGAACAAAAAACTAAACAAAGCAAGCATAGATATCACACTATCTAGAAAAACAGGAGGCAATAATATACTATCGATATCAATTTATTAATCCGATTCAAATGTTTATTGTATAAATTTTATTGTTATCTATTGGTCTAAAACATGCTAAATCTACATTTTCATGTAAAGGAATGGAGAAGTAACAAATCCCCTACCTCAAACGGTTCTTGATAATCTTTATACGAGGATGATATACACAACGAATTACGATCTCCTCCCCTATGACAACTGCATCCACCCGAGGACGTCGTGGCACGACCGCACCATCCAATAGCCAAGAAAACTCAATTAGAAGCATGGAGATCACATTACATAGCATGTAAAGGAGAAAAGGGAGGATAAGGATCGAAGAAAACAAAAGAATATAGGTAGATCATACCTTTTATCGATGAAGGATTGTCACTTGCCTCTTATACCAAAACAAAGGGTGCACATGCAGCAGGAAGAAACCTCAAGGGGAAACTATCAGAGGATTAAGTTTCGATCACATAGCCCCTAAGGTAAGAAGGAAAGGTCTGAGCATCTCGTACTAGGGAACAAGAAGGAAAAATAAGGAAGGAATATATCTCGTCCCTTTTGAATATTTAACAGAGTAGCAGTTTAAGATACATTGGATTTTATATTAAAAGAATATCACATTAAACCACATGGTTTGACCAAGTAAAAGAATCCCGAGACTTAAGAAAATTAATATAGGAGTTATGGGATTTGATTCGGCCTTAAATCCCTTAAACATTTCTTTAAATGCATTTTATGTCAAAGGAAACGTCAAAGGGGAGAAACTGTAGGAAGTTGGAAACACTGTACACCAAACATGAAATTTGACAAAGTGTTGGATGACTCACTATTTTGGAAACCTCACTGGTCTAGAAAAAATGAAAAATTTCACTGGTCTGGAAACCTCACTGGTCTAGAAACACTATAGAACCTCACTGGTCTGGAAACACTGTTCCTGAACTAGAAATTTGGCTAAAGAAAATATCATGTTGTTGGAAATAGCCTACTATTCTGGAAACACTATTAATGAACTAGAAATTGGAAAAGGAAAATATCATGCTACTGGAAGTAGCCTACCATTTTGGAAACAATATTCATGAACAAGAAATTTGGAAAAGAAAATATCTTGTTGTTGGGAATAGCCTACTATTCTGGAAACACTATTCATGAACAAGAAATTTAGCAAAGTATTGGGAATATGTCACCTAGACCTCCCAGAACACCTCAAACACTAGATTTCAGCAATTTAATAGACCAGAGAGGTTTGGGAAATTACATTAGATACCTCACAAAACATTATCATCCTTGAGAATTCAAAACCAGCCCAAAAGAAAAGAGGGGTCTGTACGACCAACCCGTAAGATACCTCTCAGGGGAAAACCACCCTATGTAGTTATAAAACTATAAAAAAACCTCGACATCTGAGAAAAAGGGAACAATTATTCCATATCCAAAGAATTCAATAATAACACCACATAATAGGTAAAAAAATAAAGCATCAATGAAAACTCAACACAACAACTTAAAACAGCTCTGGGTACTGGACACGCATCTGGGACTCCCGATCCCAAGTAATCTTCTCAACACCACCGTGTTTCCACAAGACACGAACCAAGGTAATAGAACACCCATGCAACTCCTTCTTCTTACAGTCCTAAATTTCTAATGGCTGCTCCTCGAAGGTCGCATCATCATTAACATCGATCTCACTCCAATCGATGATGTGTGAGTCATCATAAAGATAATGATGGAGCTGTGATAGATAGAAAACATCATGTATCTGGATCATCTAAGGGGGAAGTTCTACTTGATATGCCACGGCTCCAACACAAGTCAACACCTCTAAAGGCCTAACAAATTGGGGAAAAGATTACTCCCATGACCAAACCTTTGCTGCCCATGATGAGGAGTCACCTTCAAAAACATGTGATCCCCAACATCAAACTCCAAAGGTCTCCTCCTTTGATCGAAATATGATTTTTGACGATCCTGTGTTGTCTTCATCCTTTCATGAATCACCTGAACCATCTCTATTGTATTTTTCACTAGTTCTAGTCCATGAATTGCTGACTCTCCGACCCAATCTAGCATAATGAATAACGACAAGGTCATACATACAAGGCTTTAAAAAGATCCATACTGATGGTGGAGTGAAAACTATTGTTGTAAGAAAAATCCACCAAGGGTAAGTGCCTCATACACGAACCTCCAAAATCCTAGACACAAGAGTGTAATATGTCTTCAAGAGTCTGGATAGTCTGCTTTGTCTAACCATCCATCTGCAGATGAAAAGAAGTGATAAGGAATAACTAATAACCAAAAGCATTCTGGAGACCTCTCCACACCCTGGAGGTAAAACGAGGAACTTGATTGGAAATGATCATCCTTGGGACTCTATGGAGTCTCACCACCTCCTCTAGGTACTGCCTTGAAAAACATTCTACTAAGCTCGACTCCTTGATTTCTATAAAGTGTAATGATTTTGTTAAATTTTCCACTACCACACAAATAGCATCATGTACTCCCAGATCTAGAGGTAAACTAGTAACAAAGTCCATTGAGATGCCCTACCGCTTCCACTGAGTAATATCAAATGGATGGACCAACCACCAGGGACACAGTGCTCACCCTTGACCTTCTGGAAGACCAAACATCGAGACACAAACTCCGCAACTGTATGCTTTAACCCAGGCCACCAAAAATAAATCCTCAAGGCTCATTACATATTTGTCACACTAGGATGTACCACTAAAGCAAAACTATTTAACTCTCTGAAAACCATCTCACGCGTCACCAAAGGAACAAATATCTTTCCATAATACAACACTCGGTGTTGTTCATCCTTAGACCAACCATCAGGGGCCTCACCATAAAAAACTCTGTCTCTCTAGACCTCTACCTCTAGATCCCCCAACTAGGACACTTACACCTGCTACACCAGATATGATTGCACCGTCATCTAAAAAAGACAACCTCTACCCCCAAATTCTCTTATATCAATATGTAATGATGGTAGTTCTTCCACTACTCTCTAGAAATCACTAGATTCATGCACTGCATCACTATGTGACTTCCAGCTAAGCGCATTAGCTACAATATTCCCCTTTCTAGGTGTATATAATATTTCTAAGTCATATTCCTGTAATAACTCCATCCACTGACACTGTCACAAGTTTGAGTCACGCTGGGAGAAAACATACCCCAAGATTTTATGATCGGTGAAAACCAAAAAGTGCTCTCCAATGAGGTAATTTCTCCAAAAATTCAGAGAAAACACCACAGATTCCAACTTAAGATCATGGGTGGAATAGTTAAATTCATGGTGACGTAACTACCAAGACCCATAAGAAACAACTGATCTCTGTTGCATCAGAACACAACCTAACACCATATGCGAAGCATCGTAGAAAATATAAAATTTAACTCCCTATTCTGGGAGACAAATAACTAGATCACTTAATAACTTCTTCTTTAGATAATCAAAATCCTTTTGACATTGATCAATCCACATGAATTCCTGATCCTTCCTGGTCAATGTCTTCATAGGATTCGCAAATCGAGAGAAATTGTCTATGAACATCCTGTAGTAGCTTTCAAGACAAATGAAACTTTGCACCTCTGCCACTTTCTTAGGGGATTCCCAATACACAACTGCTTCTATCTTTGATGAATCCATAGCTACTACCCATTGGGACACAACATTCCCCAATAAACGAACTTCTCGATCCCAAATCTCACACTTCGACAACTTCCCAAACAACTGATGTTAACGAAGAACTCCCAAAATGGCCTGTAGATGCTTTGCATGCTCCTCCTCAGATGTGGAGTATACAAGTATGTCTTCGATGAAAACCACCACGAACTTATCTAGGAAATCATGGAACACAACATTCATCAATCCCATGAACACAACTACATCATTCGTCACACCGAACAACATTACAATGAACTTGTAATTCCCATGATGACAATGGAAAGCAGTCTTCGGGATATCCTCATCTTTCACATGCATTTGATGATATCCTGACTACAATTTGATCTTTGAGAACCAACTTACACCCTTCAGTTTATCAAATAAATCATCAATCCATGGAAGAGGGTAGCAATTCTTTACTGTCACTTTATTTAAGTGACAATAATCAATACACAACTACAAACTTCCACTAGCCTTCTTCATGAACAAAACTAGTTCTCTCCATAGTGACACACTCAACCGAACAAAACCACACTGTAATAGACCCTCAATATATATATGTAGCTCTCGTAACTTAGAATGGGCCATCCTATATAGAGACATAGAGATATAAGATGCTCCTAGTTGTAGCTCGATCCCAAACTCAATCTCTCGTCGAGGGGTTAATTCTACAACCTATTCTGGAAAAAATATCAGGGTACTATTCTATGACCCTAGGAAATTCCAACTAATGAACCTTGGAAGAACTCATATTCAGCTCAACCATCATGGATGATAAGGACGGAACATGCCTATAACCTTTCTGAGTGTCTCGCTCGCCAACAAACACTACTGGATCTCTATCTGCATCGAAGAACACCACATGCCTCCTAAAGAAATCCATGATATCCTGCACTGAATACAACCAATTCACACTAAGTATGAAATCATATGTTTGTGTCCATAAACATTGGAAATGTCCCCAAGAGTGGTGCTACCCCAACACTATCTCACAATCTCTACATACTTCAAACAAGTTTGCTCGACCTCCAACTAGCGTAGTCAACGCAAAGGGCACTGGAAGCCTCTCTATCTCAAGTACCAAAGCATGGAAAATGGTATTTGATATGAAGAATTGTGTCTCTCCTGAATCAAACAAGGCATGAAACAAAGTATAAAATAAGAAAAGGGTACCTCGAACAACGTTTGGATCGCCTGGCACCGACAATGCTAAATCATAAAGCTGACCGAGACCTCCTCCATGACCTCTCTGACCCTGATGAAGGCCACCACCATAGCCAAGATCTTCTCTCTGAGGATGGAGGGTATAATGGGGTTGTCCTATGTATTCCTCATCTACTCTCTGCTAACCCAAAGTTGGTGCAAGCTGTTGTTGTTGCCTCGACTGGAACTGCCTCAATGGAGGAACCTAGAGCGGAATACCTGGTGCATGATGACTGCTCTGAAAGGTCAGGCACTCTTTTTGCTGATGAACTCTCCCTACACAAGAAAAACAAGTTCATGATCCGTTGGCATAGTCCTAAGTGATACCACCCCCAGAGAAACGAGATGCTGAGTGCTGGGACCTACCCCCGGCTGAACGAAAACTCTTCTTCCCTAAAAATTGAGAACCCCAGACCACAGATCTACTTCATGAGGAATCACAACAACTCCCATTTCATGATGATCCAGTTCTGTACAATTTCTTCTCAATGACCTCTTCCCTTGTAATCACCTCAATATATGTCTTCAGCATAAACGGGGTGACCTGGCGCTCGATCTCGGGATGCATAGCCTCCTCAAAATGCCTCTCCCTAGCCTCCTCATTTGGAAATAGGTCAGAATCATATCGTAAAAGGTTCATGAGACAGATTACAAACTCTCGCACAATGGATCTCTCCTATATAAGGGTAATAAGATCCTAGTGACTGGACATATTCACGGTTGAAGAAAGAAAATCAACTCTAAACTTGTCTCAGAACTCCTCCCATGAGATCGAAAACTCCTCGCGATCCCCAAGGAACAATAACTACCATTGCCTCATTGCTCCATGTATCATCATCACAACCAAATACACCCAGTGCTCCTTCTGAGAACGGATCGAATTGAAGCCTATCTTGACCTCCTCCAACCAATCTTCTGTGACTGCATCTAAAATAGAGCCCTCGTACTTCTGCAGACTCTGGCACTAAAACTCCCAGAGTGTCCACCTCAATTTGTCATCATTGTCAACCTATACCCTTCGACAATCTATCAGCACAACCTGCTAGACATATTCTACATGAACCATATGAGGATGTCTTCCTAGATCCATACCTCCAAAATAACCAATATTTAGATATCCTAAACCTGGAATATGAAAGACTCAACATTAATTAATTAATTGTTTTATTTTATTCATTTTAGGTTAACCTATCCTAAGTTATACCCATTCAAACATAGGCACAAAAAATAATGATGCATGATCCTTTCTTCAGTCTATATCCTGCAACTAGTACCACCTCATTTAGTAGCCATCGTAAACTTAAATGTCCATGCATCAGATCATAGTGGGCCCTAAATTCCTATCTCTCAACCAATATCTAGTGTTTACATAACATTATAAACATGACTGACACTGTTTCCCGACCAACCCATGCAACCTCACCTGTGCCTAACACTAAACTCCATTCCATCCCTCAACCAGAGCCTCTGATACCAATCTTTCACAATGCCCTCCCCACTAGGCGTACCTCTCCTGGGCCAGAAATGTGAGAAGAGATATAATGACCCCTGATTCCCACCTCTAGTAGGCCCCTGGTTGGAGACTAGCACCATGGGTATAATAAACACACAAATAGGAGGCATTACCCTCTAAGATAACACATGCGAAAGAGAAAGATATGACAGACACCAACCAACTCTAACTCAGACAACAATATACAAGAAAATCCCAAGTACACATATGTAATGTCATACAAAACTAATACACCTAAACGGAAAAACTACAAGTACCAAAACAAAGTAAAAATGACAACACCAGAAAAGCCCAAATAGTTCATGCAACCCCAAGCTAGTAGTAACCAACCTGATCATCAACCTTCTCTAAGTGACCTATAAAATAGTTTATATAGATAGGGTGAGTATAACAGTATACTCAGTAGGATCCTCCTTAGATCCACTCGTGCAAAATTAAAGAGAGCATGCTAAAGCACAACGAACACAAGTGAAACTAACTCATCACCTAGACAGGTATACTAAGTTCTCAGCCTCACCATGGATACTCTCACCAAGTATCGCATACAAGAGTATATAATATTATAAATAATATGAAGGGTACCCCGCTATCACTTCCCCACTGGTTTTCCACTTTTCCCCAACATCCTACGTCCTAAGAATCTCCCTCCAAAGAGGATTTCCCACAGACAGCTGGGTGAAGCACCACAACATGCACCTTGTGCAACGAAACCACCATTTCCATGTAATCAAAGTAACTAGGCAGCTTCCGGAAGCCACCACATCTCGCATAACGTGTATCATAAGTCGGGCATTATACCTCAAGCCATTACATCCCACACACCAAGTAAGGATCCTCAAGCCATCACAACCTATGCACGTTACACCTATAGTAGTCCATAGGAATCTATACCCAGAATATATGTGTGTGAATAACCAAAATTCATTACATCCCTCTATACACATATATGGGGAAAACTAACCGTTGTGCCTACCAACAAAAGTTACTACCAAGAGAAGAAAACGGGGCCAAAGGGGGTAGTCATCCTTCCATCCTCCCACTATAATTTTGGGGAAAACACCCCCCACCTAGGGCTCAGAATCCCTGGGGTGTCAGTTTCCCTAACTAACGGGGTGGAGTAACATATAGAAACACAAAAAGTACAGAATATACTATAGCTCACAACCACACTATGGGCATAACCTAGTCTTAGAATCAACTGCACCTAATGTATCTTAGACTCCCAACTGCCACTTCTAAGACTAGGTATACTATAAGAACATAACCATTTAAAGAGCTTGATTAAATTCCTTTATTCCCTTTTTATCAGTTTCACTTTAAGTTCATTAATTCTTTAAACATTAATTAACTATTAACAATTTCCAAATTATATTTAATTAGCATCACACCCAAATTCAACTGTTCCTTTAAATTGTAAACTCAGCATTGCATCCTAGTAAGCTCCAACCCCATGGGTTAAAATCATTTATTCAATCATTTATTAACAACATTATTACTTTACCATATTCCCAGGCATTATAGAAAAACATTCTAATCTACTATACAAAAGGGGTCTCAACACAGTGAGTAGATAAACTACCCATCGAGTCTTTTCCTCCTATAGAAAGATCGTAGACCCATCCTCCCTTGGGAATCTAAACACGAAAAGTACATGGCATACCCTGCGCATCTTCGCCCCTTTTGGAAGGAGGGTAAGAAAACCATCTTCCTTGAGTTGTGGGAAAAGTAAGGAAGATAAAAAACCAAAAAGAAATATGAAACATCCAAACATTCACATCCAACCCATTCCATCATCTTTGGTGTCCTCCCTAACACCCACAAGCATAAACCGATGCATCTCACCACTCTAGGCATCAACTGTTGCCACAACCAATAGGCCTCCCTACCCCCACATATCACAAAAACCTTCCAGGCTCACATCACAACACAAGAAGTAGGAAAAAAACACCATATCAATTGGGATCTTGAACCTTAAACAAGGCATCCATCCTTCAAACATTATGATCTCTCACAGCTCTAAGCATAAGGCTCTTGGCCTTTACAAGCAAGAGGGTAACTCATAACCCTATGAGGAATTATATTTTTATCAAAAAACTAGTTCTGTAATCCATCTAGAATTAACCAATTTATTATTTGTAGGTTCTAACTATGAGTAACCTAAATAGAAATCTATCATAGCTATCACAAATTGATTAAATATGCTTACTGCATCAATTTTATTAACATCAAATTATAATAACAAAAATAAACCAGATTCATTTACATGTCTCTTTATCTTTAGCCAAAAAATTATCAATTAATTTTTAGCTTTACGTTCTTTACCAATTTCCATCAAGAATGAAAAGCTAAAAAAATAAAGCATATATATCACACTATCTAGAAATATAAGAGGCAATAACATATGGTCAATAACAATTTATTTATCTGATTCAAATGTTTATTATGTCAATTCTATTGTGATCCAGTAGTCTAAAACATTCAAACTCTACATTTTCACATTTAATAATAGAGAGGAAAAGAATACCCTACCTAAAACGATTCTTGAAGTTCTTTA
Organism: Viscum album; assembly: GCA_963277665.1. Taxonomy (NCBI): domain Eukaryota; kingdom Viridiplantae; phylum Streptophyta; class Magnoliopsida; order Santalales; family Viscaceae; genus Viscum; species Viscum album. The sequence continues at coordinate 1,083,299,564 of OY728132.1, forward strand.
TATGATGACGATCCACACAAAAGCTTATGATCTCCTCCCCCATGACAACTGCATCCACTCGAGGACGCTGCGGCACTACCGCACCATCCGACATCCAAGAAAACTCCATTAGAAGCATGGAGATCACATGACATAGAATGGAAAGGAGAAACGTGAGTATAAGGATTGAAGAAAACACTAGAACAAAGGTAGACCATACCTTATATCGATGAAACATTGACACTTTCTGCTTACACCAAAACAGGGGGTTCACATGCAGTACGAAGAAACTTCAAGGGGAAACGATGCATGGATTAAGGTTCAATCACACAAACCCTAAGGTAAGAAGTAATGGTTCGAGCATCTCGCACTAGGGAACAAGAAGTTAGAATAAGTAAGGAATATATCTCATCCCTTTAGAAGATTTAATGGAGTAGCGATGTAAGATACTCTGGAGTTTACATTAAAAGAATATCGCATTAAACCACACAATTTGACTAAGTAAAAGAATCTCGAGCCTTAGGAAAAATAATATAGGAGTTATGGGATTTGATTCGGCCTTAAATCCCTTAAAACAGTGCCTTAAATGCATTTTACATCAAAGGAAACATCAAAGGGGCGAAACTGTAGGAAGCTGAAACACTGTACACCAAACATGAAATTTGAAAAAGTGTTGAATGACTCACCATTTTGGAAACCTCACTGGTCTGGAAACACTGTAGAACCTCACTGGTCTAGAACACTATTCATGAACTAGAAATTTGAAAAAGGAAAAAGCCTGCTATTGAAAATAGCCTACTGTTCTGAAAACACTATTCATGAACTAGAAAATTGAAAAGGAAAATAGCCCGCTATTGCAAATAGAATTCTATTTTAGAAACACTGTTCAGGAACTATAAATTTGGTATAGGAAATATCATACTATTGAAAATATCCTACTATTCTGGAAACACTATTCATGAACTAAAACTTTGGAAAAGTGTTGGGAATAAGTCACCTTGACCTCTCAGAACACCTCAAACACCAGATTTCAGCAAATTAATGGATTGGAGAGGTCTGGGCCATTACAAAATTTTTATTAATTTATGATTAGTTAAAATAGTAGAAAACATGACCTTGCTAAAATGTTTACTCATCCTTAAATCCTATGAAAAACATTTTAAAATGTGGGATGATAAAAAAATATCATTATGGTATATAAAAATAAAAATCTCATTATCCTAGTGAAAAAAATGAAAATCCATGAGGGTGTTTACGTTTTTCAAAATCAAACTTTGATCGTATAAATAAAAAATTTCCACAAGTGAAAAAATCAATATTTTCTCAAATAAAACCCATGAAAAAGTAATTATAAAAATAATTATGGAATCTTGAGGCACATGGTAACTAATGGAAATATTCTTTTAAGGAAAAACTTATCACCTTTAAATATACCCCATGAATTAAAAATATTTCAATAAAATCCCTTTTCATAAGTATAATATATATATCTTGTATCATCATAATTATAACCCATGTTCACTTGTGTTTAACCCATTTTGGAATAACTTATGATAGTTAATTTTATAAGACTAACCTACCTAGTTATCTCCCTTATTTTTCACCTTTGAAGACTATAAATTACCTAATGACTTGGAGAGATATATTGGGATTAACCATTATCATGAGCTATATCAGGCTCACCCATCAGTGTCTATATTTATCCAATACATTATCATGAATAATTTTTTTAAACTTTAACCTTTTCATCATTAAACCCCACAATAACTAATTTGAACCCATAATTAATGCACTTTCTATTTTAACAAAAACTATTGAGAATTATCCCTTTATTTTGAAAACACTTTTAGAAAAACATTCCTTGAAGTACATGAATATGATTTTATTTGAAAACCCAAGAAAATTTTTACAGAAATATTTATAAATAATAATGGCTATAATGGTGAGAAAAGGTGGTTATGCTGTATATGTTAAAAAAATATTTTTTAATTTGGTAAAAAAATAGAATAACACATATGGTAAATGTTTATAAGATTCATTTTTATATTTTTTTAAGGAAAGTAAATTTTTTTGAAAATGATATTTAAATCCAATTAATTATCAATAATAAAATTATTTAAACTTTTATAATATAATGTATATGGAGGAAAAATATTTTAAAACATTTAAAATAAGGTTTTAAATAAAAATATATTAGGAATTTAGTAACTTTTAAATCAAAATAAAATTGATTGATAGAAATTGATCATATTTTTAAACACATTAATTTTATTTAATTAATTATAATATTCCTCAATATGGAATTATATACACAACATAAATGAAAACATGTGGTGACTATGACATGAGTCTCAATGAAATTAAATTGTGATGAGAAATCCATTAAATCGAGACACGAATCGTTTTTCTTACATGTCTACCCTCTAGAGTAGTAAAATTACATTTGTTTTATACTTGATTGAAAAAACTTATCATGTTTATTTCATTATAATTATTAAATTTATTTCATTTTTACTATGTTTTATTTAATTTCTAAAATGGTTAAGTTCATGTTGAATGTTTTCAGGCCGTTTTCATTATAACCTCAAAACAACATCAGTGTGTCAACCATGGTCCAAGAGGTTATGGTCACATTGGATATAGAATATTAAAGGATTTATATTTATCATATTTATACATTATATATACTTTTAATCCATCCATGTAATTAGTTTATATAAAATTAACCACATCATTTCATGGAGATGGTAGTCCATACGTACGCATGAACAACGTTTTCAATTTTATAATGGGTAGAAATGAAATAAATTAGATAATATTTTAATTTTATATAAATCTAAATATGTTATATATTACATATTTATTCATTATTTTCATGATTATTACTATCCTCATGATGTGGAGATGAAAAATGAATCATATCACTTCATGGAGGGGTAGTTCACACGTACTCACAAGAGACGTTACTATTTTCTAAAAGATGGTAGGGTAAGAAGGAAAGTAATATATTGTATTTAAAATTCATAATTATTTCATAAATATAATATATATTCCCTTTTAAATCATTTTATCCACCAATACAATCTGGCGATGAAAAAATACATCTCTTTGTGGAGGTGGTAGTCCACACGTACCCACAAGCGATGTTTTCATTTCCCATGGGATGGAAAAGGAGATAAAAAAAGATTTTACCAAAATAATAATAAAACTTTTGTATATATAAGATAATTATGTTATTATTTAATCATTTTTAATGAATACTCGAAGTACATATATAAGAAATAAACATAGAAACTCTCAGTTAAGTGTTATACCTCTTCTTTGGTAAACCTCCTTTTGTTTACAAATTAAGCCTTACAGGTTTGGTATTTTGTTGAAATGGGGAGGGATTTTAGGGGGAAATTTGGGAAGGTATTTTACAAAATATATTTCTCAAAATATTATATTAAGGGTGGATCATAGGTGCCCTTTTTATAATTGATCATAGTAGCACACTTGTATTTTTTCTAAAATTTTAAATATTATAATTGTTTTACTCAAGGTAAAGTGGATTAAAAACTATAAAATTCATTAGATAAGGTGATAATTGTATGCATACGTTATGAAATAATATTTAAGATGAAATTTTGTGGCCTTATCACAAAGTATATACCTAAATTAACCTAATTTACCCTTCACTGCATTGGCACATTTTTACCATTGTTACTATTCACAATGACCAAAAATAAAATTGGACTCATTAGTAAATTTTAACTTCCTAATTAAAATTATATAATTCATTTTTATAGATTCAATCATTTTAATTATAAAAAACTAATTTTAATATAAGTGAACAAAACATAATTAAAAATAATTTTTAGAAAACTATGTTTTTAAGCATAAAATGAACTTATACCAAAATAAAATATAACACTGATTCTTATAGAATTAATTATATTTTTCTAATAAAATATATATTATTTAAATTTAAAATAATAATTAAAATATAATTATACTTTTTTATTTCATTACTAAAGAAAAATGACAATTTTGTAAAAAATGAAAAATTTCACTATTAAGTCAAAAATATGTCTTTTCAGAAAAATAACAAAAATTTCACGTAAGATATATTTGATATGATAATTATAAAAATTATTCCCTTATTATAAAATTATAATTGTAAAATTTATAATTTTAAATTTTAAATAAAATTAGGTAATACATTGAAAACAATTTAGTTAAATAAAAGTATTCCTTTTTTAATTGAAAAACTATATAAATCCATTTATAAAACTATGATGAATATTAATCCAAAAAATTAATACTGAAAAATCATAATTTTTAATTATTTGAAGGATAAATTAGGTTTTCACACCTAAGTACTCAAACAATACCTGAGTTAGACTGACACCGACCTAGGAGAATTCCCCAATCCCCATGGGCTATAGACTAATATTGTGGTTCTTAGTTTATAATTGAGGTAATTATTTATATACAATGAACGACATATCATAAACATAATAATAAATAACTTTTAATATAAATGTTGAAAAAAATACCGAAAAATATAGTGGTTTGGGGTCTTTATAAGATTTAGATCATAATATGGAATTTTCAAGAGACTAAATGATAATTCATTTCCATATTTATATAGGATATCATGGGGACCTACATAATAGAAAAAATGTGAGATATAAATCCCAATAAAGAGATGATAAATGGGTTACATGAGAAGAATAATCATATTGAGTTAAATGTAATATTAATTGGAATGATATGTAATCATTAACATATATGAAACATGGATCATAGAAGCATGGTAAAGGAGAATACCAATCATTTATATTTAGTAACAATATAAAATATGACATCATAGGAATAATTCAAGGATCATTGTTAAGAACTAATAAAATTATGTAAAAATATACCCACATTATTCCCATGTATATTATGGAATATGAAAACCATATTTTTCCCACACATAACAATATGTAAAAAATAAACCACATAATTCCCATTTATATTGTTTAAAAAGATAACTACATAATTCCCAAACATAACATTATGGCTAAATCTAACTACAACATGCCCATGCATAATAATCTTATGGGATATAAATCACTACCAATTGTATTGGGGGCTGTATAATTCCGATACCACCCATTAAATCATAATATGTACATTCATATGTTTTAAATATAAAAAATAACATTATATAAATCATAAGAATGAGAAAAACCCATGAAAAGGAAATGAGTTACATAATCGTGACTTAAAGAATAACTAAATGATATATCATAGAAAATCTAAATAAATAAAGGAATTAATGATTTTTTAACATTTATAATTTAATAAACATCATATTTTATGAATATAAGTATTGTGTAAATGAGAAATCATAAGAAAAGGTAGAAAATGTTGGCGTGGTAATATACCCCTTAAATGATGTTTTAAGAATTGGGTGAAGAAACATTAAAGAAGATAAGATCTTGTGTTTTTCCTTAAAGAATTTTTTTTAATAATGAGTTTTTTTATAAATAATATATGTTTAATGTGTCTAAATTATTGAACCACGAAAATGAATAAATAATAGAAAATTTGACTTCAATCATGTTTTCCTTGAAGAAGAGATTAATAATGGGATTGGAAAAACTTGAATAACCCCAAATAGTAAAAGGAAAATAAAAGGGTATATGTTGATAAAACCTATATACAAAATAATTAATAAAAATATGTGAACAATAGGTGAGGTAAATTGAAATAAATATAAGTATCATAACCCCAAATATAGAGGGTGATTGAATGAAACCCCTTACCTCGAGTCCTAACTCGAATAAGTATTCACTATGGACCTCCAATTTATTTGGAAGTCCTCCTTTGTTATAATAATTGATATTTAATATGTTAAATTTTATAAAGTTAAAAATCTATAAAAATGGATAGGTTAATATAAAGAGGTATTTAAATAGAAGTTTGATAGAGGAATAATTTTTAGAAATTAAAATAAATGAGTTAAGAGGGGTATATATTGAGAGGGAAATATTTCTGAAGAAGAAAGAATTTCACATCAATAATTCAAAAGAATTTACATCTAATGAACTAACTTTTTAAAGTATTCAAATCTCATTAAGTTAAAGTTCTATATAAATAAATAAGAACAACTTAAAATCTAAATGAAATCATCCACTCACACAAAGTTGTAGAAAGAAAGGAATAATGGAAACACAGAAAAGGATTATGTGGTTCAGAAAAAATTTCTACATCCAAGGGAGAACACTAAAATCACTAGAATAAAAGAAAGTACTAGAGATTACAAAAATATATACTCTCACTACTATATTTTATACAAACCTACTTGAATAGGTTTATGTACATTCCTACATAACTTGAAAATTGTTCCCACCTCATATTTACAAAGTTCTTCACCTGGTAAACCATTTCCACCACCCTATGAGATTTAAAACTCTTCTTGTGTTGATAAATTAAACCTATAATACATTATTACACCTTTATATTTACCTCTTACAATTGGTTAACATCCATACCACCCATGTATCAAAACATCCCTCCTGATACCTTCAATGGATCATTAGAATAACAAGCATGAGTCTCACCCCTTCTAAAAATGATGTAGTCTACAACCATTTTCAGAAACCACAATCCAAACAAATTATTATAGAAATCTCCTTTTGGAGAAATCAATTCATATAAAAAAAGATATTTCTCAAAACCCAATAGTGTATTTATAAGATAAGTAGAAGTTTTTTTGAATAAATTAATAATTAAATTACTATCTTTTCACAATAATATCAAAAACATTCTTGTGTCTATATATAGTAATTAATGCATGTGAGGTTGAGTGAATGGTTTCATACCTTATCCATACTTCATGTATGATGTTTGTTTCAATGTATTTACCTTGTTATAAAATAACATATTTTATTGTACTTCTCTATTCGACTCTACATTTCACTATTTATGAAAATCACAATAACACCACCCCTCCCTAATTTCAATATGTTGATAAAAAAATGGAATCAAGTTTTCTAAAATATATTAAAGTAAAAAATGAATTACTAAAATGTATGTTTTTACTTCAATTATTCTACAATTATTTAGAAATTATTGCATAGTATTTTGAAACATATATTTACTTTAATAATTGATGGTAAATATAATTTAGAAGGTTAATTTATCATTTATCCTAATGACCATTTTTAATATTCCAATGACCGGGTTATTATTAAAATGGTCTGACCAATATTCCAAAAACTGTATTTATAATGATCATATAATCTTTTACATCCAATAAATACTTCTTATTTCCATTATTCTCTACTCATTATATTATCACTAAATTTTATTTTATTTTACAAAATGACATCCTTATTTCTAATAGTTCATTTTCCTTTTTAAAATATTTATAATGGGTCTAATAATCCCACAAGACCATGATAACTACAATTTCAAATTGTAGTTATATTATTTTCTTATGTTTACTTCACCATTTTACCATTTTCATTTTATTGAGTATATTTATACATCATATTTAAAGTTTTATTAAATAATTTTTATTTTTATTATAGTGTTTTTGTGTCATATTTATAAACACATATATTTGGAAGGAAATTTCATATAGAAAATTCTAGGTTATTATATTAAAAAATTTAAATGAATATGTGCTTCATGATTTTATTCCTCCAAAAATCATGTATGACTCTTCTGTATATCGAATGTTTCCAAAAATGAGCATAACATTTATACATTGGGGAGTGGCCTATATATCGCTGAAGCATGGTATAAATAAATAATAAGATAATATAAAAATTACACCATATTTATATGAAATGAGATAAAAAAACATCACCAATCAAAATAAATATTGAACAATTCCCAATAGAAAAAGTTTGAGACTTGTTACTCTAGAAAAAAATTTAAATATAAGTGGAAATGTTTTGACACTGATCCTTTCAAACATGAACTATTATTCTCCAAATCTATAGTGTAATATAAATATTATCCTTTTTAGTACCAGTGTTTCATTTGTTGTCAATAATATGTCAATTTGTGTTTGGTAAGATGATAATGAGAAGAGGTGATGAGTGGAGAATTGTTATAGACTCAATTAATGGCATTGGATGTCATGAATGATAAATTCTCTAGGGAAATGTGATTATTGTTTATGATGATATTTATTTCTTAAATAAATGTGCTAAAGAGTTCTCACATCAGATATAATAAGTGAAGGTTGACTATGAAAATATTTAGCTTGACCTTACCTCCTTCAGCTTCATCTCACCTGACGGATGTTTGAAAATTGTGTACCTCTTCAGGGTCTATGAATGGTCTCAGTTGTGTCATATTCATGTAGGTTGATCCCTTTCCTTCTTCTCTAAACAGCTTTATTCTCCCTGATGGTAATACTTGCTTGATCTCCATTAGACCGACCCACCATTTCTTTCTCAATCCTGATGAAATAAATGGAATTTCTTGTATCATCCATAACTATTGTCCTTTCTCAAATGTAGTGGAGTCAATCTCTCTTCTAGTGTTAGTTGTCTTGGTCTTCATCTTATCTTTCTTCTTTGGTTGATAATCCTCTTCTTGAAAAACATTATCTAACTCATGTACCTCTTCAATCTCAACGATATCCTTAACTTCAGTTGTTTTTATTCCTATTAACTAACCGTCCTCTTAAACATCATAGTTCTTCATCGCTTGGTGGATGTTGAAACTTACTTTATCACTTCCAACTATTAGATAGAGTTCTCCATTTTGAACATCAATCAGCGCACACCCTATGGCTAAAAATTGCCTTCCCAAATGAGTGTATTTCTCTCATCTTCCATATACAACACTAGAAAATTGATGGGAAATTAGAACTTTTTAACTTTGATCAGGACATCTTCAATGACTCCTCTTGTGGATTTCATAGTTGAATCTACAAATTTAAGAATTACTCTTGTAGGCTACATTCCATCCAACCCCAAACTCTTGAATGTTGTGTACAACATGATATTGACACTCATACCTAAGTCACACAAATCCTTCCCACATTTTATAGCTTCGATAAAGATAATAATTGAAAAAATACGTGGATATATTTGCTTCTTAGGTAGGTCATTTGAAACCACTGCTGAACAATCTTATGTGATTAGAATAGTTATGATCTCTTCCATATTCTTCTTGTTTGTTACTAACTCTTTCATGAATTTTTCATATGTCATCATGTTGGTGAGAGTCTCTGCAAAGGGTGTATTAATATTCATTTTTTAAGTTTTCCAAAATGTGCCTCTCTACACATTGTTCTTCACTTGTTCCATCCACTATGGAAAAGGAATTCTTGGCTTGTATTGAGGTGGTTCTTCTTCTTCTTCTTTAGTTACTTGTTCCTTATTTCTTTTAACTTCCTCCTCTCTTTCTTCCACTAGTGGTAAACCTAAAAACTCTATACCACTTCCTTTTTTTCTTCCCACATTTAAGCTCTTTATCTTTCAAATCTACACATGGGAATTCTTTAGAGAATCATGGAAGATCTCCTATTTTTCTCTCTCTAAGTTTATTGGAAATTTGGCCTACTTGAAACTATAGATTCTAAAATGAGGCCTTTTGGTATGATTATTCTTCTTTTATTTCATTAAGCGTAACCCCAAAAAGTAGTCATGAATGTAACCATCATCTCCTATAATGAATTGACCTGTCTTATCAGTGTGTTCCCTTGGGGCGCCTATTGTCAGAACCCTTGTGGTCTTTGTTGACACCCTTTCCTTTGTTTTATTGTTTTTTTTTGTGGTCTTGATCCCTAAAATTTATTACCACAATTTTAATTAGCATAATTTTCATCTTCTACACACATACCATGAGGATTTTTCTACTGGACCATCACAATGTCCATTTTCTTGGTCAGCGGTCCAATTTTGTTGGCATCCAGTCATTATTGATTACTGCATGAACACCTTTCTACTAGGTCCCTGTTAATTTCCACTAGAAACTGTTGCTCTCCATCTCATCCAATAGGTTGTAGCTCACTTCAGGTGATTTCTTCATTAAGTATCCTCCAGCTGTAATGTCAATAATTGACCTATTTTCCTATGAAAAACCCTTACAAATTTTTTGTATTAGTATCCATAGTTCTATTCCATGATAAGGGCACATGAGAGTCATATCTTTGTAATGTTACCATGCATTATACAAATATTTATCATCATATTGAAAAAAATTAGAATATTTACCCATATATCCATTGATTTATAAGGTAGAAAGAATCGATTGAGGAAGTTCTTATCCATATCATCCAATGTAGTGATAGAATGTTCAGGAAGGCTCTGAATCTAGTCTCAAGCTTGATTGCACAATGAGAATCATAAAATATGAAGTCTTAGAAAGTTGTTTGAGAATTTTTGAAATTTAAATGTGTTTCAGAGCTCAAGGAAATATCCCAATTGTTTGTTTGGATCTTCATGTGGAATTTCGGTGAATTGCATGCTATTTTATATCATTGAAATGATTTTTGGTTTGATCTAGAAATGGTTTTTAGTGATAGGGGTGCTAGGATTCTTGGTTACAACCCTGTATTCGATGTCCACCCATAGTTAGTAAGCATATGATGCACCTTATCTCTCTAAAGTATGTTGAAAACTTTTTTTTGATCAGCATCTTCTATGGTCATATTGATTTTATGCTTTGGGCTTGATTCTAAATGATGCACTAAGTCCTTGATGTCTTTATCCTTTGACCGCATATGGTAATTTTGCATTAAAGATCAGAAACTCACAACACGAACAAACCTAATTTAAAAAGATAAATTTATATAAATAATTAAAATAAAAAATTGAAATCCAAAAAAAAAATAAAGGCTATCTTCCCTAGAAATGACACCAGTTTGATATCCCCACAGGGCATCCTTAGTTCCCTACAATACTCTGCAAAAACAAAATTTATAAAACCCAAACTATGCTACTCTATTAATTGAAACGTAGTATTAAGAAATTTTGGGATCAAACCCACAGAGAAGGTGAATTAGTTTGATTGGTATTTAAAACTATTAGTTTTATAAAATGGAGGAAAAAGTGAGAAAAGAGTTAATTGATTGGTTTGATGAAAGTAGAATAAGAAAGCAAAGCAGATTGATTTTTTTGTTTGAAAACATATTTTTAAAGCATTTCGTGGTTTTGTAAATCCTTAGTTTAGGGGAAATTGGATTTTATAATATATTTTAATTAATTCATTATTGGTGTGGTAGTCAAGATGAGGGTGATCCAATGTCATGTTATCTCCTCCTTAATGCGGTAATACCCTATTTCCCTTGGTCCGGTAATATAGGGTTTCATCGAATTAAGATTGTCTTGATATTGTATTTAAAACTGATTTCCCCTAAAGTTGACAATGGTCATGCCATCTTTAGGGTAGTCAGTTGTGAAATTTAAATGTTGTATTTTAATTTATTTATCAATGGTCATGATAAAATAAAAATAAAGGGATTATAAGTTGAAGAATGATATTACGCAAACTAGATAAATGAATAATAAAAAGAATTAAATCCAATATAACCTTCCCCCTTTGCACTACTAGAAATCATTCTTTTCCCAACACTTGTATACCAACGGTTCTTTTGAATCATTGGTGTAGGTGTTCTTTACTAATGGTTTACATAAACTATTTGTAAAGATGGAGTCTGATGGAGTTTTCCCAATGGTTTGATGAAACCGTTGGGAAATCATTGTTTTCCTAATGGTTTTTAATAACTGTTGGGAAAATATTCCCCAAATTCAACTAAGGAAGGCGACCCCTCCCCCCCGATTCCAGAAGTAGATTGCGCAACTCCCAGAAGCCCTTGAGAATCCCCAGCACAGGTTCACCTCTTCCATCCAATCAACTTCCAGGTTAGACTCCTTCCACCTCTTCTTAAGGATATCCTTCCACTTTTTCTCAAGGATATCCTTCTATTCTCAAGGATATCGTTATTCCCAATTTCCAGGGATTTTGGAAAATTTTATGATTCACAACTCTACAAATTGTGTACTCAAATCACTACATCCATGAATTGTGTACTCAAATCACTACATCGGTGTACACATTGTACAATTAATGTTTTCATTACACATATACATTTATAAGGGCATGGTGTCTCTTTCTTGTGTTCTAATTTTAAGGATTCATAGTATTTTTAATCTCAATGCTTCAAATATTATAGCTTCATGTATATGAATTCATAATAAATTGTTTTTAATATTTATTCATAATATTTCATTAAAATCACTCCTTTCATTAAGATAATGTCAAAAATGAAGATCCTATTCATCTTAATTTTTGTACACTATGTGTATTACATAACAAGTTTGTATCATGTTTCTATCAATATATATATATATATATATAAAATGACCCATTGTTCACTTATCCTTTGCACAATAGAATATATATAGTATCTTCTTGAACTTTTCAAAATAGTATGTGGTCCCTAATTGTTCTTCATAGAAGAAATAAGATATACTTAACTCTACAATCCAATGTTTTTTACGAATAAAATATCTACAAAGGGAACTCTCAGTGGGACCTCTCCTTTTCCCATGTAGTTCTTCTTCCTTATTCATGAAAATAATTCACAAAATGTCAAATTCGCAAAATTAATGAATATTAGTTTTCCTAATATAACCATTAATCATTCCGCCATCAACATCATACATGAGTTATTCAATCACCTTTTTAAAACACAATGAACATTTTCACTGATTTGGGGTTCCTCAAAATGCTTGGAAAAATCAGAAAAATAAATATATTGAATCATGCTTCTCATATGGTTTCATGGATACAAGTTTATCTTGAAAATCATGACTGTGTGGTTTACATATCAAGTGGACCATGGGATTATTATTATTCACACAAATTAAGTTGTTTTCTGCAACTATGTGTTTTTTTTTCACTTTTGATTTGGTTGAAAGGGCAGCTTTGTGGTCATTAATCATGGTTGTGGGTGGTCATTTAGGATATAAGACTGTATGAATTCATTTTACTTGATATATCCAATATTATTATTGATTTATGTTCAATTTGATTATCTTTGATAAGTGATGTTATTTAATAAGTTGTTATTAATGGTTGTAATAATGACGATATGGTATAAGGGTTCACATGGTGTATATAATGGTTGACATGGTATCTACGATAATCTAGTGTCCAGGGAATGTACACACAGTACATGACTTGTTTAGCCATGTAAATATACATGGAAAATCCCTTATGGTGAAAAGTATGTTTGGCCAAATGGGGTGCTGAAAACATCCCATTTACACATGGATTTGTTTCATGGGTATGCCCACATGATGTGTTGGCCATAATATAGAGTAGGTAGCAATTAGCTCAGTCAAAACACTTTCATCCCTGAAATTCAAGACTACATGGTTAAATGGAAGAACCCATGTTCTAATGACATGCCTAACATGGTTTCTAATTCACCTCACCTAAAAATAAACTAGACCACTGGTTAAATGCAAGAATTCATCGTGAACGTACAATATAACATTGGTCAAATGGAAGAAATAATCCTCGTTACTAAATTGCATACACATTTGGGAAAAACCATCATTCACGAACATCACTGTAATGTATAGGCTTTTCACAAAACACATATCCCTTAAATGACATGAAATTACGGTAGGCACTGATTTAATGTTGTCATGTTTACAGGTGGAATATTTGTAGATTTGGATAATATATTCTCAGAACTATATATTGGAACCCCATTTGGTGTTTTGAGGTCCACCCAGGACAACCCCCCTCCTTCCTGGACCTATGACAACCCCCTCATTATTGGACCCTGGACAACCCCCCCCCTCCTCCCTGGACCCCGAACAGCCCCCCACCCACCTTTTTGGACCCAGGACAGCCCCCTCCTTTCTAAAACCTGGACAACCCCCCCCCCACCCTCATCCCTAGACCCCGGACAACCCACCACCCTCCTCCCTGGACCCCGAACAACACAAAAATCATTATTCGTATGTGAGATAAAATACAATAGAATATAAAGGTACCTCTCTAATGTGTGGACATCTAGGTTTGGGTCACTAATGAGTGGAATCCTAGTTTGGGACGTCACAATTCCTGGATATCCTTTTTATAGGTGTTTCTAATCAAATCTATACCTATAACTATTGAAAGTCCCTCTCCAAAATCAATTGGGACATGATTCAATGAATACACCCTACCAAACTATGATCTATGACCCCAAACCTAGGATCCTTTAATCAATGGTTAAGGTAAAAATTGATGAGGCCATAACTACTTTTGATGTTATCCTCATCCTACTCCTCATCCTGATCTCCCTGAAGAAGTTAAAGTATAAAACTCATGTACTCCCAACAAGACCATTAAGGATTATGTATTCCTTGATCCACTTCCAATATCTTACTGGGCAATACTCGAATATAGGCATTAGAAATTATGTATCTTTTTTTCTTATATACACTGTATTTTTTTTGTTTTTCTTAATATGATTCTAATATAGAGTAATGTTTCGGTTATGATTTTATTTAAAGTAAACAATTTTCTTTTACCAAAATATTTTTTTTGAACTTAAATATTATTGAATTGCTTTGAAATGACTTATTGCAATTTTTTTACAGAATGGATAGAAGTTGGATGTACGAAACTGATCGGATTTCAACAAATTTTCAAAATAATTTGAGAAAAATTTTAAATTTTTCATTTTACAAGGCTTCAGAAAGTGTTTTCATACACTGACCATGATCTAATTGTGTTGGAAGAACTTGGTTGAGTCGTGAAGCAGTTAGCTATCATATAACCAAATATGGTTTCCAAACAAACTATTATGTGTGGTATCACAATGTAGAGAAAATGTAATCTCAAAATGTTAATGATACAAATGATAGAACTGAATTGGAGAGTTTGATATATGATCGGTTTCCATTTATTCGGAATTATGAGAAAGAAAGGATTTCTAGCCAACAAGATTTCGATATAAGCACACATGATGCGTCCAATGAAAATGATGATGTTGATAGGGTGAAAAAGTTGAATGATGTTATGACGACTCTAGTATATGAGCAATGTGGTTAAATGAAAGAGTTGGATTTTTTAATCTGATTGTTTCATGGGAAAACTATGTATGGGATTTCAAATACTGCAATTGATTACATTCTTACCTTCTTGAAGGACTTACTTTCAGATGATGTAGATATTCCCTCAAACCACTATATGGAATGGGAGTTAGTTTATGAACTTGGATTCTCAAAAAAAATTCATGCTTGCCTGAATTATGACAGCTTATTTTGGGAGGAAACTACTGAAATAAATGATTGTATCAAATGTGGAACCTCCCGATGGAATCCAAAAGATGATGGAACACCATCTTTTGTGCCACAAAAAGTAATGTGGCACTTTCCATTGATCCCCAGATTACAGAACCTTTTTATGTCTTATGAAATATCAGTAAAAATGTGATGGCATGTCACCGAGAGAGAAAAAGAATAATGAAGAGTTGGTTCACCCTGCAGATGGATTTTCATGGTAGATATTTGATGCTCGATATCTTGAATTTGTAGCCGACGTGCATAATGTGAGACTGGGTATTTCATGTGACGGTTTTAATCCATTTGGTCAGATTCTTACTCCGCACAACACATAGACGATTTTCATACACATTTATAACCTTCCCCCATGGTTGTGTATGAAAAATCTTTACACTTTCTTGAGTATACTGATATCTGGACCTTTTTATCCTAACAATGATATAGATGTATACATGAAACCTTTAATAAAAGAGTTGAAACTTCTTTGGGATGTGGGTGTGACCAAATATGATGCATGTTTGAAAGACATATTTCAGATGCGTACTACACCTATGTGGGCGATCAATGATTTTCCTACTAATGCATTGATTTCTGGATGGAGCACAAAAGGGAAATTTTCATTTCCTATTTTTATAAAGAATACTCGATCGAGAAGATTGAAATATCATCAGAGTTTTAGTTTTTTGGGACATAAACGATTCTTGACAATGAACCATCCATATAGAAACAATCGTCGAATATTTTACAATACCATGGAGACTGAAGATCCACCTCAGCATATTTCGGGAACTGATATTCTTAATGAATTGAAATATTTCAGTTATTCATTTGGGAAGGGTGTAATGAAATATAGAAAGAGGAAAAATGTTTCCAATTATACCTGTTACAATTGGAAGAAGAAGAGTATATTCTTTGAGTTGTCGTATTGGTCAACCAACTTGTTACGTCATTGCTTAGATGTAATGCACATTGAAAATAATATATGTGAAATGTTGCTTTCAATTATTCTAAATGTCAAGGGGAAGACAAAAGATGATTTATGATCTCGGCATGACTTGGTATATTGGGGGATCAGACCAGAATTGCATCCTGTCTGTATTAGTGAAAATAAATGGCAAGTTTCATGTGCTTCTTATTTGATGAAACCTGCTGAAAAAAATCAATTTATGGAAGTGCTAGAGACTATTAAAGTTCCTGATAAATATTCAAGCAATATATCAAAACGGGTCAATAGAAAAGAGTTGAAGATGAAATCTTTGAAGACTCATGATTATCATGGCCTTTTGCATGATTTGATACCAATAACAATCTGTCATATATTGTACAATAATGTAAGAGTCTTAGTTATTCGGTTGTTCTATTTGTTTAGAGATCTTTGTGCTAAGAAGTTTTCCAAATCCTTCTTGCAAAAACTCTTGACAGAGACACCATTAATTTTTTCTGAGTTAGAGAAAATATTCCCTCCATCATTTTTTAGATGCATGTTGCATCTGACTGTCTATATTCTGACCGAAATACTTCTTGGAGGATCTATTGCTTTCCGTTGGATGTATCCAACTAAAAGAAACATATACACATTGAAATCATATGTTCGGAACATGAATTATCCCGAAGGTTCTATTCTGAATGGTTATTTGGATCAAGAATGTATGGATTTCTGCTCAATGTATTTGTTTGATCTTACTACGAGAATAAACAGACCAATGAGAAATGAAGAAGAATAGTATGATAAAATTGAACCCATTTTTCCATTACTTCCTCAAATATAAGGAATTTCAGGATTATATACATTGACGACATTAAGCCTTGAAGAGTGAGAGATGGAACATCACACGGTGTTGTTCAATTGTGATTTGTTCGATGAGTATATCAAGTAAGTAAATTGTACTCTTATCTTATCTATTGTAATTTTAAATATTTGTTAAACTATTATTATTTTTATCTACAAGGAACATAAATAATTGATATATAGAAATCATCGTTCTTTATCTTTGAGAAGGAAAGAGACTTTGCATAGCAAAGGGTTTTCTGCTTCGTTGAAATTGAAGGTAAAAATATTTATGTAATAACTAAATAAAAATAATATTTAATTAAGTTTACTATTTGTTTATATTTCAGGTATTGAGTTTTCCTGCAGACTTTGTTTCTGAGGAAATAAGATCTTTGGATTTTGGTCCTAATACCATGGTTCATGCTTGCAAATCACTTGTGATCAATGGATACAAATTTATTATCACTGAACAAGAAAGAAACATGATAACATAGAATTATGGTGTTATGATAACTGCCACAACAGACTGTTATGCTAGTTCATCAGATAATAGACCTTGTTTGGAAAATGTAGCTTATTATAGAGTCGTGGAGAAAATAATAATTTTGGATTATTACTCACATGGTTGAGTCACGATGATGAAATGTCAATGGTTTGATTCAATGAAGAGGAAATGAACCTTTATTAATGATTTTGGATTTTGAGTTATTGACATGACTCACACTCTTTCCACTGATGAACCATATGTATTGGCATCAATGGTGAAACAAGTTTTTTATGTCAAAGATCATCATCTTCATAAATTCGGTGTAATTATTGAAGTAAATCCTAGACATGTTTTTTGATGATGGTGATGATGAAGTTGACACTATCCCTACTGCAATTGGAAGCAATCCGTTTATTACTTATGATGACTCCAATAGCTCAATTGTCAGAGTTGATTGTGAACTCTATGTTTTGGTGGGAAATATATAGAATCATATAGTCGTGTTCTCACTTACATGTTTCAGTTACATCATTCAAAGTGTGTATCCTAGTACTTACCTTCAAACCACCATAAATCTTATGTTTCTTTATTTTTTTATCTGAATGGTTTTTCAATATTTTGTTTTTTGGGTTACACATTAGGTATCCATTTCTAATTACTTCCATATTTGTTTTCATTGCAGGAAATGACACCCATTAAAGAGAGGCGGTGGAAAAAGATGACAGAAAATAATCGTCGCATGACACAGATGGGCGTTCCTCCACTCATCCCTATTGTGATTATTTTATTTCAAATATATATATTTCAATAACTTATAATATCATGTGTTTACTTTTGTGTTAAAACTTTTTTTAGGATCCACCCCCTAGATGAGAGATATCTGACGAGGATCCTGATATTTCTCCCAGTACAGAGATTGGTGGTAGGGGGTGGTGTCAGAGTTAGACGATCATCTGGTGGTCCCGGTACTGAGGCCGGTGGTATGGGGGCTTGTGGTGTGAGAGTTAGACGATCCACTAGTCATACCCAATTGGACTATTCCCCTACCACAGATTTATCTTCTAATCCCCATTTTGATCCTGGTGTGTCTTTAGGGACACAAGAGATATTTAAGCCTCTGATGTTTACACTACCAGTTGGCGAGACATTTGTACCACCATCTTTTGCTTCTGGTTCATTATCTGTCAGCCATTATATTCCACCTTCTTCGACTCCTGCTCCGACACAGTATGTGGTTGAGGAGCGTACACTGAGGGACACTCCACCTATAAAGGATATTCCTTCAGCTTTTGCACATCTAGTGACACCCATTGATCCGACTACCATAGGTATATTTATATAACTCTAACAAATTTTTATACCAAAATATATTTTTATTATAACTTGTACTGATATTTTTTTTCTTTAATAACAGATTCATCTACTGATAGGAGGCAAGGGAGGGAGTGTACTCACTTGTGTGAGGTATGGAACCGCTAGACATAGTTTATGGTTCAATACAATGATGATGGATATATGATTGATAAATCTAGGCAGGAATGTTGGGGTTTTTTTGGTGACGCAAGCCAAATACTCTGACATCATTCTGGTCAGCCCTCTCTCTTGGAGACATCTAGCACATGAAGTCAAGGATAATGCATGAGCAAGAATATGGATAAAAAATCTATTGGATTTAATGTAGTATTTTTTTTATTTATATGAATTAATTTATTGGGTATCAGCTTCGTTTTAACTTCCCTGATGGCGAAGGTGCACGACCATCACATTTAAAGGATCTAGGAGAGCTTTGGAGAGCTTATAAGCATGATATGTATGTTGGATGGTGTGATAAAGTGGGCATGGAGTTGGAGACATTACCTATCTTAGATGATTTCCTGATAGAGAAATATCACCAAATGATTACCCATTGGGCGACTGCCAAATTTAAGGTATTAATCTCATTTGAGGTATTTAAATGACGATTTTCATATTTTGAAATAATATTATCATATTTATTATTAAACATTATTTAGGAATCTTGTGAAAAAAACAAAAAACAAAATATTGATTCAAATCAATACCTCCACACTTTGGGGAACACTACTATGTCAGATCATGAGAGACAGCTGGTACGATATAGTTGTTTATAATTTTTCTTTAGGACTTGCCCTTTTTATTGTTTCCTACTTAAATTATGTGATTTATTAAATATTGAATATATGATTATACCTGAACTTTATATTGTTTCAATGTCATTACAGAATCACAAATTGAATATTGAAGGACGTATCCCTCGAGAAATTTTTTTTTGCTCGAGTAAAAGGAAAAAAGATGAAATTGCAGTTAATGAACCGACACAAGAAAATATTGTAAGTTTTAATTTGTTTATTTAAAAGTTTAATATCTATTTTGAAATTTAATAATATATTAATATTTTTAACAGGCTTCTTTAGAGGCCCTTGATGCCTATGAGCCTCACAATTTAGGTCCACACGGTCATTTATATCAGGTTTTGGGAGATGATCACTCTAGTCGAGTACGCTACCAACCTAGTATGAATATAGTCCCGGCGAGGTATTGGTCCTCTCTAGGTATCCATTATAGTACCACAGAGATGGAATAGGTCAAGGAGCATGCAAAACAGTCTGATAAAAGGGTCATAGAGTTAGAAGAACAGGTTCAAATGAGGGAGAAAGAATTTATGAAACTGATCAAAGCTTTATCTTCATCACTTCCACCAGAGGATAGTGCGGCTTATCAGACATATATGTCGTCGATGGGTGAATTATCCAATGCAACAGGCGACAATTCTAGTGGTGGTTGAGATGATGATGTTCCTGGTGATGACGAGGATGCTGAAGAGGATGAGGGTGAGGATGAGGATGAGGACGAGGGCGAGGATGAGGGTGAGGGTGAGGATGAGGCCAAGGATGAGAATGGGGACGATGACGAGGATGACGAAGAGGATAGATATGGCGGAGAGGATGAGGCTAATGATGACAGTGGTGATGCTGATGGTGATCAGGGGAAGATTGATCCATTACATTTTTGAATTCTGTATAAATCATTATTTTTGAACCTGGTTTTTCACTTTGGTATGGATATTTTTTAATTTAGTATAACTCTTTATTTTATACCAAATATGGAATCCTAATGATGTTATAATGGTTTATGGGGCTTTTGGGGCTTGTTCGGAGATCGAAACCCCAGTCGGCGTAGAAAAACACTATGCCTCATGGTTAGAAAAACACTATGCCTGACGGTTAGAAAATCACATGTTGGTTCTTTATAGAAGCCCCTAGAATAGGTCCCGTAGAACACTGGACACTTTTTTACTTCCTTTTATAACCAAAATAATAACTTTTAATAATTATTGAATCCACTAAAGCTCCTCCCAAGTCTGTCCTTCCAAATATGTCTTCTTTAGAAAAATAAACATTATCCAATACCTCCAGGAAGGTTGGAAGGCTAAAAAAATAGCATCAACCAAACATCATCCTTTAGTCCCATCTCAAACCTAAAAGCTTTTATGTAATATTTTTTGAAAAGATCTAGTGCAATATTCAACAACTCAACAAAGTGGTTGGAGAACTCTAGAAGAGTACGCTTCACTTTCTCCAACTTCAGAAACTCCAAAGTATTTTACATGTGTAAAGTTTCATGATAAAAATCTAGTTAAATATCTTATTGAATGAATCCCAGGTAAGACCTTTGTGAAACTCATCCTACACTATAGAATCCCAACATATTCATTCTGGTAATTTTTGACATGTATGAGTCAACCACGCCTCAATCTAAGGCACATTTTGGCCGGTACCACTCAAAGTGTCTCACTTTTATTTGAAATGGACAAAATTTGAAGTGAAAACAACAACTGGAAAACGAAAAACTTACCAAATGGATCTGGATTCTATTGATACTTTAGGAAAATGATCCATGGGTCATTTGTGATGTGTACGAGTCAACCTCGACTCAATCCGAGGCATGGTGTGGCGGGTATCATTCGAAGTGTTTGTCTTTTGTTTAAAATGGACACTATTTTAAGTAAAAACAAAAACCATATGAAAAAAAAACATATTATTATTATGTGTATACTTTATCAAAATGATCCATGGGTCATTTGTGACATGTACGAGTCAACCGAGCCTCAATACAAGGCACGTTTTGGCTGGAACCACTCAAAGTGTCTCACTTTTATTTGAAATGGACAAAATTTAAAGTTAAAACAACAAATGGCATACATAAAATCGAACAAATGCTTATATATTCTATTGATACATTAGTAAAACGATCCATGGTTCATTTTTGATGTGTAAAAGTCAACCCCGACTCAATCCAAGGCACAGTGTGGCAGGTATCACTCGAAGTATCTATCTTTTGTTTAAAATTGACACTATTTTAAGTAAAAACAACAACCATATGGAAAACCAACCAAACGTATTATGATTATGTTGATACTTTAGAACAATGATCCACATGTCATTTTTGATGTGTACGAGTCAACCGTGCCTCAATCCGAGGCACGGTTTGGCCGGTACCACACAAAGTGTCTCACTTTTATTTGAAATGGACAACATTTTAAGTGAGAACAACAACCGACATACAGAAAACTGACCAAACGCATTAATAATTTGTTTATACTTTAGTAAAATGATCCATGGGTCATGTGTGATGTGTACGAGTCAACCCCGACTCAATCCAAGGCACATTGTGGCGGGTATCACTAGAAGTTTTTTTCTTTTGTTTAAAATAGACACTGTTTAAAGTAAAAACAATAGCCATATGGAAAACTAACCAAATGTATTCTGATT
Organism: Viscum album; assembly: GCA_963277665.1. NCBI lineage: Eukaryota > Viridiplantae > Streptophyta > Magnoliopsida > Santalales > Viscaceae > Viscum > Viscum album. The sequence continues at coordinate 1,083,321,878 of OY728132.1, forward strand.
GTGTTGATACATTAGAAAAATGATTCATAGGTCATTTTTGATGTGTATGAATCAAACGAGCCTCAATATGAGGCACAGTTTGGTCGATACCACTCAAAGAGTCTCACTTTTATTTGAAATGGACAACACTTTAAGTGAAAACAACAACTGTTATATGGAAAACCGACCAAACGCATTCAAATTCTGTTGATACTTCAGTACAATGATCCATGGGACATTTGTAACGTGTACGAGTCAACGCCGAATCAATTCTAGGCACGGTGTGGCAGGTATCACTAGAAGTGTCTTTCTTTTGTTTAAAATGGACACTGTTTTAAGTAAAAGCAACAGACATATGGAAAACTGACCAAACATATTCTGAATGTGTTGATAATTTATAACAACGATCCATAAGTCATTTGTGATGTGTATGAGTCAACCACACCTCAATACGAGGCACAGTTTGGCTGGTACCACTCAAAGTGTCACACTTTTATGTGAAATGGAAAACATTTTAAGTGAAAACAAAAACTGACAAATGGAAAGCTGACCAAACGTATTTGGATTCTGTTGATAATTTAGAACAATGATCCATGGGTCATTTATAACGTGTATGAGTCAACCCCACCTCAATATGAGGCATGGTGTGGCCGGTACCACTCAAAAGTGTCTCACTTTTGTTTGAAATAGACAACATTTTAAGTGAAAACAACAACTGGCATACGGAAAACCGACCAAAAGCATTCGGATTCTGTTGATACTTCAGGACAATGATCCAAGGGTCATTTGTGACGTGTACAAGTCAACCCCGCCTCAATCCGAGGCACAGTGTGACCCATATCACTCGAAGTGTCTGTCTTTTGTTTAAAATGGACATCATTTTAATTAAAAACAACTGGCATATGGAAAATCGACCAAACGTATTCGGATTGTGTTGATACTTGAGAACAAGGACCCATGGTCCAGCCTCACACAATCCACCTCTCATGTGAGGAACTCCTACTCCTATTCTAAAACACATGTCATTTATTACGCCAATGACAACTACATTCCCTAAGTCACACAATCTCATTGATACACACCCATTATCATGATCACTAAGTTCAAAGACACCCACCCCAAACCATGAGACATTATATTTGTGTTTGGTTGAAGTCATTTATCCATTTCCTTATTTTGGGGTTATTAGCTTCTAATTTCTTTATTCAATCCTGTATGTGTTATACAAAATGCAATTTTGTATATATTCTTAATTCTGTATAAAACATATAATTACGTATTCAGTTTTTTATGTATTATATTCATAATTGATAATTAAATTATGTATCTATTAAATTCAGTATTCAATTATGAATTGAATTTTGGATTTCACATGTAATTTTCTCTCAGAATTGAATTCTAAATCAATTATGTATGTTTATAATTGCCTTATGAGTTATGTTTTCATTCTATATGTGTATAGTTTCTGGAATGTGGAAACTAATTGATTTATAATTATGATTTTCATTGTATATTTTTTCATTCTATGTATGTATTCAATTCAGGCCTAGAAATACAGGCCTGGAAATCACTCAAAGGGGCCTGGACAGCAGTAGCTCACCACTCACAACAGCAGCTCAGAGCAGCCTGCTGCAGAAATTTCCCCGCATGGCGTTTGCCAACAGTTTACAACCATTAGCATACGGAGTTTTATACCAATGGTTCTATAGAACCATTGGTATAAAACATCCAAACATATATCTAGAATAGTCTCTTTACCAACGGTTTCAAACTATTGGTGAAAAATTTATACCAACGGTTATGTAAAACCGTTGGTATAATGTTGATATCCTAAGATATGCCAACGGTTTTCCACAAACCATTGGCATATCTCTTTCCCTATGCCTTACTTCCCCACGGTTTGGCTAACCGTTGGTATATATTATACCAATGGTTATCCATCCTTTACCAACGGTTTTGAACCATTGGTAAAGACTTATTTTCCAGTAGTGTCGGTTACATCACCCTAAAAAAATTTGGATTACACCCTCATCCTAGTGATGAGAGGTTTATAGGGGAGGAAAAAATAAAAATAAATCATAACTAAAAGAAATAAAATACTCAGGGAGGGCCCTGTGCAATTTAGCTTCTTGCTCCAAGTTGTATCTGAATTCAAATGATCCCAATAGCAGCTGGATGGTCCTCTATTTATAGGATTTGTAATGTCTCTTACCAACCAAGTCATGATGTGTACTTTACTTTTTTTAAGGTTGGGGCCAAAGCCTCAATTTATTATTAAAGAAAAGACCTTTTTGGAGGGTAGAGGGAGACCCAATACATAGAAGGGTACTGTAGCAGGACACTGTAGCGGGGCACTATAGTAGACACTGTAGAAGCGGTGGAGCTGTAGCGGCGGAGGAACTGTTGTAGGGTACTGTAGCGGCGGTGGGTACTGTAGCAGGTACTATAGTTGCGTAGGGTGTTGTAGCAGTACTGTTCACAGAGGGTCCTTTGGGCCAAAGAATGTGTACTTTACTTACACTTCATGTAATGTCACTCCACATTTTGTGAATCTGTGTGATGTGCGCGCCGATCTCGGCTGAGATTTTGGAAGTTTGTCCCCTTACACAACATGTACTAGGGTTTAAAAATGTGTAATAGTTATCTGTGTTGCCTACATGTCCATGAAAATATAGTGAAAATTGATGGATCGGATCCCTCGGCCCAGCAATATTGTCCGCTCTGGCCCAGTTGCTATCCCAGGCCTCACGGATTTAAAACGCGTTGCTGAGGGGAAGGTAGGCACGGGAATTTCAAGCACCCACCAATCTCCCTCCACAACCGATGTGGGATTGGTTACCGGGGCACAGGCGCCAACAATCCTGGCGGGGGCCCAACAATCCTGGGCCCAGGACACAACATCCCCCCCCCCCCCCCCCAAGCCCACACCGGTCCCGAGACCAACCACCCTCTGATACCAATTGTTGGGTCGGAGAAAAACGGGAATGATGGCAAGAGGGGGGGTGAATTGCCTTTTAAAAATGATTAACAAATTAAAATCAAAGAGAAAGGTGCAGCGGAAATAAAGAGGCAAGACACAAGAATTGATAACGGAGTTCGGCCAAAAACCCGGCCTACGTCTCCGCTCCCAACTCAACCGTTGAGAGATTCCTACCGCTTGCTTTTCAATGGTTTTAGCAAGAAACCCACTAGGCTTTGAGGTAGCACTAGAACCTATTACAGCTTGCTTTTATTGGTAATGCAAGAACCCACTTGCTTTTAATGGTTTAGCAAGAACCCACTATCCTTCTTACAGGTGAAGGATAGCTCACCTATGTCTCAAGCTATTTAAAGGAAAGCTTGGCAACCTTTTCACACCTTAATGGTGATGTGAAACCCAAAAGAAAGAGGGGATGAGAAAAGGTTTGGGGTTTGTAGGCACAAACCCAAATTTAAAGCTCAAAATAAATATACAATAAAAACCGTATTTTGAGAATCCTTGGGCACCTTTGAATGGATGGAGATGTTGAAGGCCGCTTCCAAGCTTCTTTGGAGGAGCTCATTGGATGTGGAAGTTGTTGGAGCAATTGGGGTTCCCTTGGAGGAATGCTCCGGAGGTACGCCAAATGATGAACAACGTGTCCGTGGGCTTTGTATATGTTCCGGTAGGTGTCCGGTGCTTTCCTCATCCTTTATTTATAGGCATGGAACCCATTTGGGGCCTTCTGAGCTGTTGGAGAAGTCTTCGGAGCCGTTGGAGGCCAAAAGAGAGTTGACTGGTCAAAGCCAACGGCTAGTTTGACTGGGCTACCGGCTGGCCGGTACAGCTCCACCGGCTGGCCGGTGCCTTGGAATGTGGAGAGTGCTTCTGCCCAGGAGCCACCGGCTGGCCGGTGAGAAGGCCACCGGCTGGCCGGTGGTGAGACAGTAGGTCTCACTATTGAACCAGGATGCCACCGTCTGGCCGGTGACAGAGCCACCGGCTGACCGGTGGAACCTGGTAGTGGGCAATGCCTCTACCAGGTCCACCGGCTGGCCGGTGCTATCACACCGGTTGGCCGATGGACTGCAATTCAGTCCATTTGCCAGCTTTCTTGGGCCAATCCTTTGGCAATCAATTGCCTATCAACAAAAACACTTAAAACACAATTAGATAAACATGAAAGTGATTGTGATCATGAAAATTAAACCACGAGGGGATACGAGAGGTACAACAATCTCCCCCTATTTTGATGATCACAATCACCAAAACAATTAATGTAAAATACTGAAATTGAAAGGAAATGCTAAGCATGATGAAAAGGATTCTCCCCCAATCAATCAAGAAATTTCTCCCCCTTTGTGATTATCAAAATAGCGTGGGGCATAAAACTTGATTGAGGGAAAAGATTTGAAAAACAAGATTGAGATTTGAAAATCAATTGAGATTTTTGAAATTGAAATGAAAATTTGAATAACAGTTTGAATTGAAAGTTTTGAATCAAAAACCAATTGAGATTTGAAATTTGAAACCAAATGAAATTTTTGAAATTGAGATTTTTGAATCAAAAATGAATTGAAAATTTAAATTGAAAAATGAATCGAAAATTTGATACCAAGAGTTGAAATTGAAGGTTTGAATTGAAAATTTTGAAATTGAAATCAAAAGGGCTTAAACGATCCTAACTCCCCCTAAATAAAAACAATAAATCACCGGGGAAAGGAAATAAATTTTGGCCCGGAGAGACTCTCAAGAAGGGATTTTTCAATCCAAACTTGTCTCATAGCGGGTCTTCTCCTATAAAATTCGTCCGAAAAGTAAAAAGATTTGGGTTGACCATACCGGGCATTTTTGCAATCACACTCATAAATGAGGTGCCCGGGTTTTTTACAATAGTTGAAAAATTTAAAACTAGAGCTCCCCCTTACAAAAACAGTGGGTGCATGGGAGGAGGAAGCTATATTGGTGTAGCCAAGTCCATTGGTGGTTCTAGATACTCGTTGAGAACCTAAGAGTTTGGACAAATTTTGTTCACCTTGGGTGAACTTGGCTAGGGTCTCCCTTAGGTCTTTGATGGTTGATTCCATGGAATCAACATTTGGAAAATTTTGGATTTTAAGGGACAACTCTTCCTTCTCTTTGAGAAGTTGTTCTTTTTCGGAAGAGAGTTTTTTGAAATTCTTTTTTAAAGCAACGAATTTTGAAGAAAGCTCATGAAAACCATTTTCTAGTTGGTCTCTAGCGTGTGAGAGTTCTTCATAAGATAGATGATTTAAAGAATTGGAATTTTAAGAACAAGAGGAAGAGGAGTCGGAAGAAGTTACCTCATGAAATTCCATTAGGCATTTTGTACCTTGGTCGCTCGAGGAGGAGGAGGAGGAGGATGATGAGGAGGTGTCACTCCATGTCGCCTTGAGGACCTTTTTCTTTCCTTTTTCCTTTTGCGTGGCCCGTTTTTTGTTGAGTGGGCAATCGGGCTTGTAGTGGCCCTTTTCGCCGCACCCGTAGCATTTTACCTTGGGCTCGGATCTTGTGGTGGGTTCTTGCTTTCGCGCCTTGCGAGATTTCTTCTTCTTCTTGTGCTTCTTCATAAATTTGTGCATTTGGCGGGCGAGATTCTCCATTTCCGAGTCGCCACTTGAAGATGAAGAAGATGAAGATGATGATGATGAGGAGGAGCTTACTTCTTTTTGTACCTTGAGGGCGATGTTCTTTGGGGTCTTGATTGGTGTGCCCTCCTTTTGAGCTTGCCTCCTCATCGTGATCTCATAAGTCATGAGAGATCCGATGAGCTCCTCTACCGGCATATTTTTGACGTCCTTAGCCTCTTGGATCGCCGTCACCTTTGGTGCCCATGAGCTCGGAAGGACCCATAAGATCTTCTTGACCATCGTCTCGGCTGAAACATCATCACCAAGAGATTTCCTTCCATTGCAAATGTCAGTGAAGCGTGTAAACATATCGGTAATAGATTCGGAAGGATGCATGGAAAAGCTTTCAAAATCTTGCCTATACATGTCTAACCGAGTATCCTTAATTTTGTTAGTGCCCTCATGAGTTACTTCTAAAAGTTTCCAAATTTCACGTGAGGAGGTGCAAGTGGAAACTCGGTTAAATTCATTTCTATCTAACCCGCAATGAAGAGTATTCATGGATTTGCCATCAAGCTCAAAGTTTCTAATATCGGCGGGGGTCCATTTGGATTCGTCGGGGGAAGACAAAGAATAACCTTGCATGACAATTTTGTAAATAGGATATCCTATGCTTCTTAAAAAAGTAGTCATGTGGGTTTTCCAATAATTATAGTCGGTCCCATCAAAAAATGGAGCCCGACCCAAAGAAAAGCCTTCGGGGGTGAAAGAGGTTGATGCCATCAAAAAAGATCTTAAATTTGAAACCGGTTGGGGAATTATTCAAACTATTACTCTGATACCAATTGATGGATCGGATCCCTCGGCCCAGCAATATTGTCCGCTCTGGCCCAGTTGCTATCCCAGGCCTCACGGCTTTAAAACGCGTTGCTGAGGGGAAGGTAGGCACGGGAATTTCAAGCACCCACCAATCTCCCTCCACAACCGATGTGGGATTGGTTACCGGGGCACAGGCGCCAACAATCCTGGTGGGGGCCCAACAATCCTGGGCCCAGGACACAACAAAAATATCATTAGAACATTTTTTCCATTGACTCATGTCATGATGTGTAATCAGGACTCATGATATGTAATCACTTCTTGTCTTGAAATTCTTCACGACTTGGATTCACAGTCAATGGCATGTTGTGTAACGACCCAAGATTTTATTAATGATAATTAATCTTAATCTATTTAAATGTATTATTATGTAAAATTGTTATATAAAACATATGAAATTAATTAATATTATGTTTCTAGATTTTAAAGTACTATTAAGAAATGTTACCTTTTCTAATATAGTTTTTGAACAGTGATCACATGATTAGTATACATATAGGGCTTTAAAAAATCTGATTTACTCAGACAAAGGAACCGATGGCCTCGTCCAGTAGAATTGCTCCATACGAATCCCTTTTTTCAGATCTTAGAAAGGAGGTAGCATCATTGGGCTTCACTCTTGACCAAGCCCAAGCCGAGCTTCAACACATTAATCTAGAACGGAATCGCCTACGGGAGAAGTGGAAGTTAATAGAGATTACCACTCGAGCGATGTTATCTGAGCCACCGTAAAAGTTTTTCACCATCGCACACCTTACCCTTAGGTCTTATGCAGGTGTTATAAGGGGTTATGTAAAAAAACTCTAACACTATGATTATGTTCTATATTATTGTATAAAGAATATACATTCATTTCATTATTGTTACTTTGTAAATAGTTTTTAAAGCACAAATAGTATTTTTAGATAATATTCAATTAGGAGATATATTTTGATGAATTAATGGATTTTTGTAATTAAATAATATTTTAAAAAAATATTATTATTACTAAATTAATTTTATTAAATATAAATGATCCTATAATTTTTATGAATACAATTGTAATTTTTATTAAGGATTGAAAACTATTTTTTTTAAACCCATGAATTTTCAATAAATGTCATTTTTTTTATTTTAAAAGTGAAAATTCAAATATTTAGAAAATTATTTAGATAAAATGAATATTATTTTTGGAATCAGGACGTCTAAATTATCCAATGGTTGATTTTTCATAATTTTCTGAGATAGTCAAATTTTTGGGTAAAAATTAAATACCGTTTAAATATATAATGTGTTTTATGACATCATAATGACCCAATAGTGATGTAATAAAATACTATTAAATGTTTTTTCAACCAATAGATGTTTTACCTTTAAAATAATTTGATTTGATATTTGTTTTTTTTTATTTTACAAATCCTTAGTAGACCTCAAATACTTATAAAACATTTTAACATTTTAAAATGATTTCCTTGAGAGTGTGACTCACCTCCACATAAACAAGCCTAATATTTTAATAAGTTCATCCATTTTCCTTATAAAATAATGTTTTCAACTCCCATTTTTTAAAATCCTTGGTCAAAAACCATGGTATGGTGTGTGTTTTTTATTAGTTTAATGTGTAGGGTCCAAAACCCAAATAATAAAGAATTCTCTCTCCTTTCCTATATAAACCCACTCAATATCCCACTTCTCTTCACTCAAAAGATTTAGAGCTCAACTAAAATTTTCCAGAATCTCTCTATAATCCTCCCAAGGTGCCCAAATATCCCAAGAAGCCTCACTGAATCCTCTCATATTCATTTTGTATCACACTTCCAAGTAAGGGATTTCTTCATTTCTATTTTTTTTCCAAATTTCTTTATATTGTTATACACTTTTGTTTTCAATTAGAAATTTTGGGGTATGATTTTTCACCTCCCCCATACTTCCCTCCTCTTTTTTTTAATTATGATATACCTCTTTATCACTAATTAATTCCTCCCATGTACATCAATTACCATGACGAAATTTCATAAGTAATTTATCTCTCCGCATTTACATTCAAGAAATTATTTTATATTATGCATCTAAATTCAATTACATATATTGGGAAATGTATCTATATGATCCCCCTTACTTTCCTTTTCATTTACATATTATGAGATCCCCCTTTATCTCTCATCAACAATTTTTATGAATTATGAGGTCACACCGTTATGCTGTTGAAATTTCACCACGATTTTCCAAGCCAAAGTCATTGTGTAGTGAATATCGTGCCCATTTCTCTATCAAGGGTATTCACCTTTAAGTACATTTACTTATTGATTATATAGTTTCATGAATTTATTCCACATTCCTTTATCTTGTAATAAATTATTAACTTTAATGATTCCATGTTGTATGATCCATGTGGCACACTTATGCATGAAATGAAATGATTAAGAAGGGTGTGCCCTGATAGCACTCCAATGGATTGGGTAAAGATTAGTATCATGATATGTCAAGTGAAATGAGGGTTTAATAATACTAATTCAAGTGAAATTAGGGTTTACTCATGATCCATGTGCAATGACCCTTGTCTCATGCTAATATCATGTTAAATGGTGATGCCACATTTCCATGTTATGATAATCATGCTATATCATGCCTTTATGTTCATGTTTCTATTATTCTCTATTGATATTCCTATTTCCTAACATGTATTGTATTCTTCATGTTATGCCTTGTTTACTCCATTATTGGGAATTATAGATCGCTCTTTTCTTATGCATGTCCTCAGTTTATCCCATGCAATTCTAAGTACGAAGAAATGTGTGTGGTCATGTGAAATAAGTTTTCAATAAAGATGTGTATTTCATGTTTTAAGTTGTTATATAATGTTACTAAGCCACAAATAAACTAGACCTCTTGATCTTCTATGTTGTATCAAGTGAATATTTTATGTAATAAATTATGTTTAACTGTGAAATAAAGAGTTGGGTTGTTATAATTGGTATCATAGGGAAGTTTAATTTTTTTGGGATTAGGATTAGAAAATGCTAGTGAAAGCCTTAGGGATAAGACTAAGAATAATAAAAAAATCCCTAAATTTTAGTGATAATTGAGTAACTGGTTTATCAAAAAAATACACTCCTATCTGGATATGAACAGGTAGAGGCGGCTCTAGCACAGATGTATCTAGGGGTAAAACCTGAAAAAACTGATTTGAGTTAGACTCTAACGGGAACTGGTGAATGAAAATGGGCCATGCTGCACTCTTGGTTAAAAAACTTCTGAAGGATATGATTTGTTAAATTCATAAGCTTATTTTGAACCATTATTAAGGGAATTAAAAAAATTTCCCTAAGAATATATGTTGGAAGTTGATCATGGATAACATAGATAAGTTAAGGAAATAAATGTAATTTATAAGTTATCTCTTTTTGTATTTGGATTCCCATTTATGTGTTACCCCTATAATTCCTTTTATTCTAGCCAATGGATGGTAATATGAGGACACAGGCTAACAACCGATGTGAAGATCATTGTGATAACTGTTCTAAAGAGATTCCCAATTCGATGGGAGTGAGAATCACAAACTTTGTCATAATAATCTCTCAGTTAACTCAAGTTTTGAAAAGAAATATGGGTTAAGAGGAACGTCCATCCCCCTTAGAAAGAACAATCTGTAATTGAGAGCTTCATGAGAAAAAGGACTCCTACTTTTAATGGATCATCTGATCCCTCAATCTCCGAACAATGGATCAAATCCATTGAAAATATCTTCTTAATTATTCAATGTTCTGAACAAGAGATGGTTCTTCTGGATACTTATCATATGGAGGATGAAGGTGATCAATGGTGGACATTGATAAAAAATATGAAGCCTAAGGAAAATATCAATACATTGGAATGGAATGATTAACAAAAAATATTTTTTGATAAATATTTTCTACACACCCTATCACTTAAGATGAAAAGGGAATTCCTTGAACTCAAGAAAAAAGATGACGAATCCATTGGAGCATAAGAGGAAAACTTCACAAGGCTTGCATGATATGCCTTCAGCCTTTTCATTACCCCTGAATGAAAGGTTAAAAGATTCTTTGGTGGGCTAAAACCTAGCCTACGGAAATCCCTAGAGATCCGTGACTTTGATAGATATGAAGAAATTGTACGATGTGACCTCAAAGTTGAAATAGATATTGGAGAATCTCAGGGGTATCATGGGGATAAGAATCATAAGGTGGACTTTAATTCTGGTGGTCCGATGGTTAAATCCAATTGTGATATGAAAACCTAGAACCCCACTTTCCAAAGGTGTGGAAAGAAGCACCCAAGAAATTTCCTAAAGGGGGCAAGGAAATTCTTTAGGTGTGTAAAATAAGGGTACCTCCCCAATAATTGCCGACAACAAAAACCTACAGCTATAACAGAGTAGAGGAACACTCTGTTCAACTCTCCATGCATTTTTCATTACTTCAACTGCAAAGAATCATGGCACTTTGAAAACCAGTGCCCTAAGCCAAGGGTTTTCGGAGGCAACCAACAACCTCTAAGGAAGCAAGGGAAATATTTTTCATCACTACCACCAAAGTAAACCCCAAAAACAATGTGGTAATAGGTACACTAGTTATTCATTCAATAATAGCGAACATACTTTTTTATTCTAGTTCTACGCATTATTTTATATCCTAAAATTTTAGTAGAATAAAACCAACAACACCACAAATAATGTAAGTAAATACGTCGGTGAGAACAGTAAATTGGGAAATCATTGCATCCCATGAATATAACTCCTCCCCTATCATAATTTTTGGATTGAAATTCTTGGAAAACCTATTCATACTCCCTCTAGTAGAATTTGATGCAATTCTTGGCATGTGTTGGCTTTCCATATATAGAGCCAACATAAATTGCCATGAGAGGAAAAATCACTCTCTATATAGAAAATCGACCCCAGATTCTGTACAATTGAAAATAAGAGGATGAATATTATTTAGCACCATCATATCATTCATGGATATTAATTATCTATAAGCATGCATATCTGGCTCAGATGATTGAGTCTAAAGAAACAACTATCCTTGACCACATGCCTATTGTGAGGGAATTAACTTAAGTGTTTCCTGTGGAATTGTCTAGTCTTCCTCTTATAAGAGATGTTGAATTCTCAATTGATCTTATACTTGGGGTGTTTCCAATATCCAAGAATCCATATATAATGGCTTTTGTAGAGCTTGAGGATCTGAGGAAAAAACTATAATAGAATCTAGAAAAAGGATTTATATGCCCAAGTACTTCACCATAGGGTGCACCAGTCCTTTTCGTCAAGAAGAAGGATGGGTCAATGTGCCTTTGCATTGATTATCGTAAGCTCAAAAAAATCACAACAATGAACAATTATCCTCTACCAAAAATTTATGACTTGTTTGATCAACTACGTGGAGAACAATACTTCTAAAATGTGGATATGTGGTTGGGATATTATCAAGTAAGGGTGAAGAAGTATGATATCCCAAAGACTACTTTTCGTACAAGGTATGGGTACTATGAATTCATAGTAACGACTTTTGGACTCACTAATTTTCCAAAAATATTAATGGACTTGATGAATAGAGTCTTTAGAGATTACCTCGACAAATTTTTGGTAGTATTTATAGAGGATATTATAATATACTTAAAAACCAAGGAGGATCATGAAGAGAATCTAAGAATTGTACTAGAGACCTTATGAAAGGGGGATCTCTATGAAAAGTAAAACAAGTGTTTGTTTTGGTTGAAGGAGGTCTCATTCATGGGTCATATCATCACAAGAAATGGGATTTTTATGGATCCATCCAAGATAGCTGTAATTGAGGGATGGTCAAGGCCAACATTGGTAATGGATATCTATAACTTCTTGGGGTTGGATGGATATTATCACTGATTTTTTAGAAACTTCTCATGATTTTCAAGGCTAACATCGTTAATGGATATCTATAGCTTCTTGGGGTTGACTGGATATTATCTCCGATTTGTTAGAAACTTCTCATGATTTTCCAAACATCTTACCAAGATAACTCACAAGGGAGTAATGTTTTCTTAGAGTGATTAATGAAAATATAGATTAAAGGAGCTGAAAATAACGCTTATCACTGCACTCATGATCACACTACCCACAAGTGGAGAACTTTTTGTGGTATTCAGTGATTCTTAGAAGAAGGGCTTGGGCTATGTGTTGGTGAAAAATGACAAAGTCATTGCCTATGCATCAAGTCATTTGAAAGTTCACGAGAAAAACTATCCAACACATGATCTGGAGTTGGCTGTAGTAATATTCCTATTAAAAATTTGGCGACATTGCGTCTTTGGGGAGAAGTGTGAAATATATATGGATCACAAAATCCTCAAGTATATATTCACATGGAAAGAGTTTAATATGCGCCAACGAAGATGGTTAGAGATGATCAAATACTATGACTGCACAATCAATTACCACCCTAGGAAAGTGAACAAGGTGGGGGATTCTCTAAGTAGAAGTAACCCAAAAATTCTATCATTTATGATAATTGAAAAGGATCCAATATTCTTAGATTTGATGAAGATGGACATAAGAATCATAAAGAATAGAACATAATCAATCCTTTCATAAATGATTTCTCAACCATATCTTTTGGGAAGGTTAATGGATGATCAAAAGGATAACGTGGGAATTTAGAAGAAAGTGGAAACTACTGGAAAAGGGAAATCCTTGGAGTTCAATGTCAATGAATAAGGAATTGTGAGATTTGGGACAAGACTATGTGTTCCATCAAATCCAGAGTTAAAGAATAAACTTTTGGATGATTCACATAGTTTGAATTTCTATATTTACCTAGAAAACACAAATATGTATCGAGATATATGAGAGCATTATTGGTGGGATAAATGAAGAAAGAGATCTCTGAGTATACATCAAAGTGACTAGTATGTCAACAAGTGAAGGATGAGAGGAAAACGTCTAAGGGGATGATGCAACCATTACCCATACCAGCATGGAAATTGGAGAACATCACCATGGACTTTACAACTGAACTTTCGAAGATATCCAAAGGAAACAATGTTGTCTGGGTTGTTGTGGATCATCTTACAAAAACTACACACTTAATTTCAATTCTAGAGGATTTCTAATTGGATCAACTAGAACAGATATATATCATATGGTAAGACTGCATGGAGTACCACTATCTATTATATCCGATCGAGATCCAAGATTCGCCTCTATGTTCTAGAGGAGTCTTCAACGTGCTCTGAATACTGAGCTGAAATTCAGTACGAGTTATCATCCTCAAACTGATGGCCAATCTAAGTGGAATATCTAAACATTTGAGGACATGTTGAGAGCATGATCAATGGACTTAAAGGATAGTATCAACATATTTCCCTTTTTGAGTTCTCTTATAATAAGAGTTTCCACTCAAACATCCAAATGGATCCTTATGAAGACCTTTATGGGAAGAGGTCAAGAACACTGACATGTTGGGATGAAGTTGGGGAGTGAAAACTACTAGGTCCAGAAATGTTTGAACAAAATGTGGATAAGGTTAAGACCATCCAAAAACACATTAAATCAGCTCAGAGTCAAAAAAATAGCTATGCTGATAATCGTCGATGAGACCTAGAGTTTGATGTCGGAGAAATGGTATTCCTCCTCTATAACAACCCTAATATTTATTACACATATAAACATGTAGTTTTTTTTACGTTTTTTTAAAAAAATTGCAGAAAATGGTTAGGGAAAAAATATGTATCAAAATGCGCCGCAAAGGAGGCATCCACAATGCCGCCTTTGTATTTCGGGTGAAAGGCGGCATCGTGGCTGCCGCCTTTGCACTGCGGCTGAAAGGTGGAACCCACGATGCCGCCTTTCCCCTAACAAAAAAATTGAAATTTTTTCTGTTTTGTTTTGTTTTTTATATATTTATTTATATATATAATTCATAAAAAATGTTCAGGAGGATTCTTCCTTTCACCTAACAAATAAAATTATTATTTTTTAAAATTTTGTTATAATTTTTTTGCTTTGTTTATATTTTTATTTATATATATAATTCATAAAAATTGTAAAAATTATCATTTTTGAAAATTTTGTTTTTAGTTTTTTGTTTTTTTGTTTATATATTTATTTATATATATAATTAATAAAAATTGTTCAGGAAAAATAATTTATAATCTTTCAAAACAACCAACTTGAAAGTTAAAAATGTTTCAAGTACGTGACTTTGAAAGAATATAAAATATAAACCATAAGACCAATATAAACGAAACTTTAAACATTAATTAAACTTATAAGTAATTGTTGAAAATAAAAACCATTTCATAAAAGATGTTCATAAAAAATAATTTATAATCTTTCAAAATTTCTTACTTGAAAGTTAAAAATGTTTCAAGTACATGAATTTGAAAGACTATAAACCATAAACCATAAGACCAATATAAACGAAACATTAAAAATTGATTTAAAATATAAGAAATTGTTGAAAACAAACATCATTTCATAAAAAATGTTCATGAAAAATAATTTATAAGCTTTCAAAACTGCCTACTTGAAACTTAAAAATGTTTCAAGTATGTGACTTTGAAAGACTATAAAATATAAACCATAAGACCAATATAAACGAAACTTTAAAAATTGATTAAAAATATAATAAATTGTTGAAAACAAAAATAATTTCATAAAAAATGTTCATTAAAAATAATTTATAATCTTTCAAAACTACCTACTTGAAAGTTAAAAATGTTTCAAGTACGTGACTTTGAAAGACTATAAAATATAAACCATAAGACCAATATAAACGAAACTTTAAACATTGATTAAACATATAGGAGTCAACCCCGCATCAATGTGATGCACGGTGTCACTAGTATCACATACATATATAATCATTGATGCATGAGAACATGTTATATCTCCTTTCATGGGACAACAAAATCCATTCTTCCACCCGTCATGTCTATATCTATATCAACATCCGGCCGCATAAGGGTATGGTGAAATATAAGCCACATGAAATGCTCATCTATTCCCATTCCTGCAAATACCAACCCCTTCAACAACACCATGCATCCAACCATTATAATTTCTTCCACAATTGTCACCCCATTTCCCCAGGCCCAGTTGATCAGATGAAAACACCAATGATTCCACATATCCCATCAAAATCTTTATCACCAAATCTTTATCCTTTATCATCTTAAAAAGGCTACTATAGGACCTCCTTGATCTATCCATTCCAAACACTCATATAGTATACTTGTAGAGTTCGATGGGATATGTGGAATCGTTTGTGATAAAGAGTTTGATGGGATTTTGAAGATGACAAAAGATAAAGATTAGGTGATAAAGAGTTTGATGGGATATGTGGAATTGTTGGTGTTTTCATCTGATTAACTTGGCCTGGGGAAATAAGGTGACAATTGTGGAAAAAATTATAATGGTTGGATGCATGATGGTGTTGAAGGGGTTGGTATTTGTAGGAATGGGAACAGATGAGCATTTGATGTGGCATATCTTTCACCATACCCTTATGCAACCGGATGTTGATATAGATATGGACATGGCGGGTGGAAGAATGGATTTCATTGTACCATAAAAGGAGATATAACATGTTCTCATGCATCAAAGATTATAGATATATGTGACACTAGTGATGCTGTGAATCACATTGATGCGGGGTTGACTCCTATATGTTTAATCAATGTTTAAAGTTTCATTTATATTGGTCTTATGTTTTATATTTTATAGTCTTTCAAAGTCATGTACTTGAAACATTTTTAACTTTCAAGTAGGCGGTTTTGAAAGCTTATAAATTATTTTTCATGAACAGTTTTTATGAAATGATTTTTGTTTTCAACAATTTTTTATATTTTTCGGATTTAGAGATTAGGGTTTCACATTTTTATTTTTGGATCTCAGAATTTGGATTTTTTTAACATTTTACGGTCTAGGTTAAGGATTTGAGAAAAGATTTTCTGGATTATGGTTTAGAATGTTAGGATTTCGGTATATAAAATATATTTTTGGGTTTACTATTATGATTTTTAGTATTGGGGGTTAGAAAACCGAGGTAAAAGTAAGAGATAACAACATAAAATTTATAATATGAGAATCTCCCAATAACGACAATACATCATTATGGCTTAGATTGTAAACTCGACCCAACAATGTTAGGGAATCATTTCTGATTATGACCTTCTTGAGGACATATGGTGCATCTTAAAATCTGTCTTTGTTCTTGAGGCTAGTCCATCTCATTTCGCATCCTTCTGGCCTTCGGTCTCCCATGGGGATGCAACCGATTCATATCAGGTACCACTATCGGCTGACCTTAGGGCATTGGGAAATAATGAAACTCGCAAATAGGTGTCTGTGGTGCATCATAATAGTTAGAAATAGTGTTCATCCGGTACAATGGATCAATATATTCTTCCCATGATATGTTAATAGAGGCACATGGTGTGATGGTGTGTGAGCATGGAAACTCTAAGGCCTAAAAGTTTCCACATTGACATTGCCTCGTTTCTAGTAATACCACCATTTTTTCACTAATGCTATTTTTGATGGGGTTCGCCTTCCCTTGAACTTCAAATCGAGAGTCTTCTCATCGAAATAGGCATACTTGATAACCAAAAGCTTCTTCAATATTCTTTTCAATCTCTCATTGAAAATGTCTTTCGTACGTTATCCCCTGATGTATTCCATCCGATGCTAGTTTTTGTCTATCAACAAATTACTTCACGCAATGATATAATGTCTCCTGAACTAGGGTAGTTATAGGTAGCTTACGAAGCCCTTTGGAGACACCATTGATGCACTCTACAATGTTGGTGGTCATGTGGCCGTACCTCTTCCCCCCATCATATCCCAATGTCCATTTTTCTTTTGGAATTCGCATCATATAATCGTAAACTTCTTCATTAATCTGATGGATTTTTTCAAAACATTATTCAAACTATCATTGATCTGACTCATATACTACATAGAATAGATGATATTTCACATATTTTGAATTTATCTTTAGGTTGATATACAAAAAAATAACAAATACAATGCGTACCAAGTCTGGTGATTTCCTTCTTCATCGGTTCGTTGTGGAATTTTTTATGCAAGTTTCTAGAAATGAGTCTAATGCAGAACCGATGATGTACATTTGGGTAACTCCATGTATCAAGATCCACATTGATTTCCTCATTAATTGCACGATTCCGATCAGATATCAAACAAACACCCCAAATGTTGGGGAAATGGTTGTTGATACATGCCAAAAACTAACTCCATGATTTCTCTACAATGGAAAAGGCAAGCAGAAGAGGTGAAAAGTTTCCATCTTGGGTTTCTGCAATCAACAATATTCCCTTGTATTTCCAGTATAGAAACGTTCCATCAATCTAAATGAAGTGTTTGCTAAAACGAAATGCATAGATACATGGGAGGAATGCCCAAAACAATTGATGAAATTGAACATGAGATGGATCAATTCTGTTATTATGAGACACATATTTGTTTGTATCAAAATGGAATACAACTTGATTATGATGACTCGATATAGCTATAAATTGCGGCAATACTCGATATGAGTCATCCTAATAACCATAGACCTTTAAAATTGCCTTCTATTTCACCATCCATGCCTTATTATACGAAATCTTATAACCAAATGTCGGTTGTATCCTCTCTTTAACAAGGGATATTGGAACATATTTACATGTCCTAATCATCTCAAAAACAATGTATGACACAAATTCTTCATCCAATGAAGTATGATCTTGTGTCAGGCTTGGCTGAACGCAAGTATGATCTGCCTCAATCCTCGAGATTCTCCAACCTCTAAATGCAATGTCTGGAATCACCCTCAATCTAAATCTACAATCATCTCCATACTTCTCACACCGTATGACATATTTTCTATGGTCTGATTCGTAAAATATATAGCTATAGTTCCTCTCAATGTGAAATCTCTTTCGCATACTTTTTAATGTATCTTTACTTGGAAAATTCCTTCCAACATATAGATTTTTGTCCATATCACTAAACCTATCTCGTATAACTCTAGGAAACTCAGTTTCCGGTGTGAGAAAATTATATTTAAATTCAGGCACATGTTTCATTGCTTCTGACAAATATGCAAAGAGTGGTGGATGATTTATTGTAGGTTGAGCCTGTTGTACAACTAATGCATTTCTCAAAACATCTGTTGTTCCTTCCTCATCAACACTATTATCACCATCTATTTCATTATTACGAAACTCCTCATCAGATGTCGGGTTAACATGTATATCTGGTAGATCAAGTAGGTTTTCCTCTTCTACATCATTTGGAATAGTCTCAACTTCATGGGTCAGACTATCTTCAATGACTCTTGTAAGTCTACGTCTTTGTAAAATTGGATGTTGTTTTTGTACAGTAGAAACATCAACATATAACTCCATCATGGTACCATCTAACTGTTGAGAAAACAAATTAACTGTTTGGATCCATTGAGCATCATCAACCAACAGACAAGTTAGATGCCACAATATTTACGGAAACTACAAATGTCTATAACTGATTGACTTGATCTTTTGATTGGGTCCTAGATTTAATGAGCCATGAATTCGTTCTTGAAGGTAACTTAGGGTTACACAATCAGTTGTATTGACCATTGTTATTGGTTGTGTACTATAAGAAGCTCCTTGATCAGTTTGAATAACCTCCCCATAGCAGTACACAGAGGTAAACATTATGCTCTACATAAAAAAAGTTTTCTGATCAGGATTTTGATAATATAAGTGACATTCAGAATGATGGTTACCAATATAAGTTGGATTTTACACTTTGAAGATGTAATTAAACTCTTTATTAAAAATAAGTTGGATTTTACCTCACGTTTAAATAATAACTATTACTTCTAAACTATACAATCTTTATGATACTTAATTTTTAAATGATCTTATATCCTAAACTAGGATATTTCTTAGTACACTTTTTAATTAGTTAATCATTCTTCAATCATTAGTTATTCCATACTAAATTATTAATTATTTATTCAATAACATAGTAGAGTTAAAATATAAATAACATGGAGTTAAAAAATAAATAACATCATGTTTCGATATTCTCACCTTTATTGTAGTGAATTGGATATCAAAATTTCAAAAAACCCCTTGTCACACGGGTTTTCTAAAATTTTGATATCCATTTCACTCCAATAAAGGCCAAAAGCTCGAAACATGATGTTATTTATTTTTTAACTCTATGTTATTTATATTTTAACTTCATGTTACTTATATTTTAACTCCATGTTATTTATATTTTAACTCCATGTTATTTATTTTTGCACTTTCACTCCATGTTGTTTTTAACTCCATGTTGTTTTTTAACTCCATGATGTTTATGTTATTTAATATCATTTGAACTGTAGTTTTATTTTTACCTCTATGTTATTTTTTAATTAATTTATAATTAATCATTCCTAATAATAACTATCAACATCATTACTAAATTATCAATTTATCATTTCTTTTCATAGATATTTTAGTAGTTTATAAACAAATATGCATATCATAAGCATATTCCCTGGGAGTGTCAAACCAGAATACAGTAAGGCCCGTTTTCGTGCACTAGTTCCTGTTCGATTCTAGCTCAAATTAGTGTTTTCGGGTTTTACCCCTAGGTACATCTGTTCCAGATCCACATTCACTTGTTTGTATCCATACGAGGAATTGATTGCTTAGATAACATAGTCTTTATGCTAACAAAAATTCATTAAAATAATCCAAAATTAATTTATACTAATGATAATTATAATTCCTAAATATATATAACCAATTAAACAATCTAATAAACAACAAAAATTTAAAACTACTAAACTAATAAAGAATTAAAATATTTAACTATAAACAATTCAACAAAAAAAACATTAAATTTGAAAAAATATTTAACTAAAAACAATTCAATGAAATAAAAAACATTAAATTAAAAACAATACCTCTAAAATCTTTCCAAAAATTTCAAACCACAAACTATGCCGCAAAAGAGATAAATTGAGAGGTAAATGGGTGTTTGGAAGTGAGTTGAAGGGGAGGGGGGCACTGCCCTTTTATAGGGCGCAGAGTCTAAGGCGGCACCCATGGTGTTGTCTTTTGCAATGATTCCATGAAAAAGGCGGCACCCACAGTGCCACCTTTCATATGACATCATCTAGAAAGGCGGCACCATGGGTTCCCCCTTTGCCACATCATCGATCTGCACTGGTAGCACAAAGGCGGCAGCCGTGATGCCGCCTTTCACCCAAAATACAAAGGCGGCATCGCAGATGCCGCCTTTGCGGTGCATTTTGAAAAATATTTTCTCCCTAACCGTTTTCTGCAAAAAAAAAATTTAAAACGTAAAAAAAACTCTATAAACATGATTTATTACATAAAATTTCACTTAAAAAAACTCTAAGGATATAGAGGTATAGTGTCTTGGAAAATTAGGAACATTACATAACAAATTAGAACATAAAACACAAAAACTTTATTGAAAACATCTTTTACATGACCACAACATTCCTTTGTACTTAACATTGCATGGGATAACCTAAGGACATGCATAAGATAATGGTGATATATAAAGCCTAATAAGGGAGTAAATAAGAAATAACATGAAGAATACAATACATGTTAGGATATAGGCATATAAATTGAGCATAAGAGAAACATGAACACAGACAAGATATAGCATGATTATCATAACATGGAAATGTGGCATCAACATTAAACATGATATTAGTATGAGACATGGATACTTTCACATGGATCATGAGTAAAACCTCATTGAAATTGAATTATAATGAGTAAAACCTCATTTCACTTGATGTATCATGATACTAATCCTTACCCAATGCATTGGATCACTATCAAGGTGCACCCTTCTTAATCATTTCATTTCATGCATATGTGTGCCAAATGGATCATATAACATGGATTCGTTAAACATAATAATTTATTCCAAGATAAAGGCATGTGGAATTCATACATAAAACTATATAATCAATAAGTAAATGTTCGTAAAGTTGAATACCCTTAATAGAGAAATGGGCATAATATTCACTACACAATGACTTTGGCTTGGAAAATCGCAGTGCAATTTCGGCAGCATAACAACATGACATAAGAATTCCTAAAAATGGTTGATGAGAGATAAAGGGGTGTATCATCATATTTAAATTAAATTGAAAGTAATGAGGTCATATATATACATTTCCCAACATATTTAATTGAATTTAAATTCATAATACAAAATAATTTCTTGAATGTAAATGAGAAGAGAGAAATTCCTTACGGAATTTCGGCATGGCAACATGTGTATGTGAGATGAATTAATGAGAGAGAAAGAGCTCTATAATAATTAAAAAATAAGGAGGGAATTATGGGGGAGGTTATAAATCATACCCCAAAATTTTTAATTGAAAAAAACGGTATTACAATATAATGAAATTTGGAAAAAAATGGGAAAGGAAGAGATCCCTTACTTGGAAGTGTGATCCCAAAGGCTTGAAAGAGGCTTAAGAGAGGATTATTGGGGGATTTTGGTGATATGGGAGGATAATAGAGAGAGGAGGGTAGATTAGGGACGTTCTAAAAGGGTTTTTAGTGAAGATAAGTGAGATCATGGGTGGGTTTATATTGGAAAATAGAGGGAATTCTTTATTATTTAGGTTTTGGACACTACACATTAAACTAATCAAAATCACTAACCAAACCATGGTTTTTTCCCATGGTTTTTTCCAAAGGGTAGTGAAAAAATTACTTTATAAGTCCAATTTCTGTACTTATTAAAATATTATACATGCTTGTGTGGAGGTGAGTCACACTCTCAATAAAATCAGTTTAAAAGTTAAAATGTTTTATAAGTCTTAGAGGGTCCACTAAGGCACCATAAAATTAATCAAAAAAATATAAAATAAAATTATTTTAAATGTAAAACATTGGCCAAACATAATTTTTATAGTATTTTATTACATCACTGTTGGGTCATTATGATGTCATAAAACACATTATATATTTAAACGGTATTTAATTTATACCTAAAAATTCGACTATCTTGGAAAATTATGAAAAATTCACCATTGGATAATTTCGACATCCTGATTCCAAAAATAATATTAATTTTATCTAAATAATTTTATAAATAATTTTATTTTTATTTTTAAAATAAAAACTGAGATTTATAAAAAATTCTTGGGTTTTGACAAAAACAGCTTTCAAACCTTAATAATAATAATTATTGTATTAATAAAAATTATACGATCATTTATATTTAGTAAAAATTAATTTAGTAATAATATTTTATTAAAATATTATTTAATTCAAAAATCCATAAATTCATCAAAATAGATTTATTAATTGAATATTAACTAAAAATACTATTTGTGTTTTAAGAAAAACATTTGAAAAGTAACAATAACAAAATAAATGCATATTATTTATTCTATAAAAAACTAATGAACATAATCATATTGATGGGGTCTTATTACATAACCCCTTATGACACCCGTATAAGACCTAAGGGTAAGGTGCACAATGGTGATAGACTCTTGGGGTGTCTCAGATAACATCGCTCGAGTGGTAATCTATATTAACTTACACTTATACCATAGGAGATTTCATTCAAGATTAACATGTTGAATTTTAGCTTGGGCTTAGTCAATATTGAAGCCCAGTGACGCTACCTCATTTACAAGCTTCGAAAAATGGGCTTCGTATGGATAAATTCTACTGTATGAGGCCATCACTTCCTTTGTTTGAGTAAATTGGATTTGTTAAAGACCTATTTTTATACTAATCATGTGATCAGTGATCAACGACTAAATTATCAATGGTAAAAAAATTTAACGGTACTTTAAAATCCAAAAAATAAAACCAAATAAGTGAATATGATTTATATAACCATTTTTCATAATAAGAAATTTAATTAGATCAATAGAAATTTTCATTAGTAAAAGTTTGGGTCGTTACAATCTTCCCCCATTACAAAATTTCACCCTTAAAATTTCATTTTCCCTCACTAATATAGATGTGGGTAACTCCACCTCATCACTTCCTCCAGTTCCCATGTTGCTTCTTCAAACTTGTGTTTTCTCTACAACACTTTCACGAGGGGCATTGTATTATTTTGTATAACTTTTTCTCGATGATCTACGATCTTCACCAACTTCTCTTCATATGCGAGTTCATTCTCCAATGGTACCACCTATAGATTGAGTACATGAAATGGGTTAGGTATGTACTTCCTCAAGAGTGATACATGGAATACATCATGTACTTGAGATAGGTTCGGTGGGAGTGCTAGTCGATAGGCCACTACTACAATGCGATCAAAGATCTCAAAAGGGTCGATGTACCTTGGAATAATATTTACCTTCTTCCCAAATCTCATAACTCTATTCCATGGTGATATGTGGAGGAATACTATGTCTCTGACATCAAACTCTAGTTCCCGTCAATGATTATTAGCATAACTCTTTTTTTGACTCTGAGCAGCTTTAATGTGTTGTTGGATGGTATTAACCTTCTCTACCATTTATTCACCTATTTCTGGACCTAGGAGTTTTCTCTCCCCAACTTCATCCAAACATGTCAGTGTTCTGCACCTCTTCCCATAAAGGTCTTCATAAGGATCCATTTGGATGCTTGAGTGGAAACTGTTATTTTAAGAAAACTCAATCAGAGGAAGATGTTGACCTCATCCACCTTTAAAGTCCATTGAAAATGCTCTCAACATGTCCTCAAGTGTTTGGATAGTCCACTCAGAATGGATATCTGTTTGAGGATAATAAGCAGTACTGAAGTTCATCTCAGTATTCATATCAGGTTGAAGACTCTTCAAGAACTAATAGGTGAATCTTGGATCTCGATCGGATACAATAGATATTGGTACTTCATGCAGCCTTACCACTTCTCTTATATATATCTGTGCCATTTGATCCAATGATAAATCCTCTCAAATTGAAATTAAGTGTGCAATATTTGTAAGACGATCCACAACAAACCAGATAGCATTGTTTCCTTTGGATGTCTTGAAAAGTCCAGTGAACAAGTCCATGGTGGTGTTCTACCATTTCCATGATGGTATGGGTAATGGTTGCATCATCTCCTTAGACATCTACATCTCAGCCTTCACTTTCTAACATACCAGGAACTTTGATGTATACTTATTGATATCCTTCTTCATGTTATCCCACCAATAATTCTCTTGGAGATCTCAATACATCTTTTTTGTTTCCTAGGTGAATGGAGAAATTCTAACTATGTGCATCATCCAAAAGTTCATTATTTAACTCTGAATTTGATCGAACACATAGTATTGTCTAAAATCTCACAATTCTTTCTTCATTAACATTTAACTCCAAGGATTTAACTTTTCTGATAGTTTCCACTTTCTTTTGAATGTCCAAATCATCATTTTGATAATCATTTAACCTTTCCAAAATAGTTGGTTGAGAAATTATTTTTTAAAGGATTGATGATGTTCCCTTCTTTATGATTCACATGTCCATCTTCATCAAATCTAATAATATTGGATCCTTTTCAATTGTCATCAATGATAGAATCACTGGGTCATTTCTACTTAGAGCATTTTCCACCTTGTTCACTTTCCCATGGTAGTAATGTATTGAGAAGTCATAGTCTTTGATCAGCTCTAACCACCTTCATTGTCACATGTTCAACTCTTTTTGTGTGAATATATACTTGAGGATTTTGTGATCCATATATATTTCACACTTCTTGCCAATGAGGTAATGTTGCCAAATTTTTAAAGATAAGATTACTATATCCAACTCCAGATCATGTGTTGGATAGTTTTTCTCATGAACTTTCAATAACCTTGAATTATAGGTAATGAATTTTTCATTTTGTGGCAACACAAAACCTAATCCCTTCTTCTAAGCATCACGGGATACCACAAAAGTTCTCTACTTACTGCTAGTGTGAGCGTGGGTGTAGTGATAAGACTCCTTTTCAACTCCATGAATTTATCTTTTCATTCATCAATATATGTAAAATTTACTTCCTTCCGAGTTAGCTTGGTAATAGGGTTTGAAATTTGTGAAAAAATTCCCACAAATCGGTGATAATATCCAGCTAACCCCAGGAAGTTATGGATATTCGTTGCTGATGTTTGCATCATCCATCCCTCAATTGCATATTTCTTGGAGGGATACATAGATATCCCATTTCTTGTGATGATATGACCCAAGAATGAGACTTCCTTCAACCAGAACTCACACTTGCTGTACTTTTCATAGAGCTTCTCCTTTCATAAGGTCTCTAGTACAATGCTTAGATTCTCCTCATGTAAATCCTTGTTTTTTATTATATTTGAATATCTTCTATAAAGACTACCAAAAATTGTTCAAGGTAATCTCTAAAGACTCTATTCATAAATTATATGAAGATTGATGGAGCATTAGTGAGTCCCAAAATCATTAATATGAATTCATTGTGCCCATACATTGTACGAAAATAAGCCTTGGGGATATCCTCCTTCTTCAACCTTAATTGGTAATTTCACGACCACAAATCCACCTTAGAGAAGTATTGTGATCCATGTAGTTGATCAAACATGTCA
The DNA here is from genome assembly GCA_963277665.1 of Viscum album. Taxonomy (NCBI): domain Eukaryota; kingdom Viridiplantae; phylum Streptophyta; class Magnoliopsida; order Santalales; family Viscaceae; genus Viscum; species Viscum album. The sequence continues at coordinate 1,083,347,841 of OY728132.1, forward strand.
TCAATTCAGGCCAAGAGATACTTTTTCTTTATCGTGATTTTTTTGAGCTCACAATAATCAATTCAAAGGAACATTGACCCATCCTTGTTCTTGATAAAGAGGACTGGTGCACCCCATGGTGAAGCACTTGGGTGCATAAAAACTTTATCAAGATTCTCCTATAGTTATTTCTTCTACTCCTCATGCTCTACAATAACCATTCTATATGGAGTCTTGGATATTGGAAATTCCCCAACTATAATATCAATTGAGAATTCAATATCTCTTCTAGGAGAAAGACCATGAAATTCCTCGGGAAACACTTCAGCAAATTCCCTGACAATAGGAATGTCTTCAAGGATTGTTTCTTCATTAGACATAATCATCTGAGCAAGATATGTGTGTTCATTGGGAAGTAATATCCATGCTTTTGATGATGGTGATAAGGAATATTAAGCCTCATCCTTGCACTTGTATAGAATCAGGGATCGATTGTCCATATAGAGAGTGATTTCCCTCTCACAGAAATTTATGTTAACTTTATATAAGGAAAACCAATCCATGCCAAGAATTACATCAAATTCTACTTGAGGGAGTACGAATAGGTTCTTTGGGAAGTTCAATCCACAAATTATGATAGGGGAGGAGTTATATTCATGGGATGAAATGATTTCCCCATTTTCTATTCTCACCAAAAACATTATTTCCATGTTTTTTGGTGGTGTTGGGATTGTTCTACTAAACATTTGGAATATAAAATAATGCATAAAATCATAATCAAAAAGTATTTTTGCTATTATTGAATGAATAACTAGAGTACCTATCACCACTTCATTTCGGGGGTTCACTTCGGTAGTAGTGAAGGAAAAAAGCTCACCCTTGATGCCTTGGAGATTGTTGGTTGCCTCTGCAAACCCTTAGCTTAGGGGACTGGTTTGCAAAGTGAAATGGTTATTTTCAGTTGAAGCAATGAACAATGTGTTGAGGGTAAAACATAGAGTTCCTCTCCTCTGTCATAGCTATGGATTTTTCTTGTCGGTAGTTAATGGTCAGGTTCCCTTCTCTTTCACACCTAAAGCATTTCCTCGTCCCCTTTAGGCAATTTATAGGGTACTTCTTTCCATACCTTTGGCAAGTGGGGTGATGGATTTTCTTAGCACTGTTGGATTTATCCATAGGACTACTAGAATTAAATTACACATTATGCTTCTTATCCCTATGATACCCTTGAGATTTGCTGATCTCCAATTCGACTTTGAGGGAACATCAAACAATTTACTCATAGCTATCAAAGTCACAGATCACTAGGGATTTCTGTAGTCTAGGTTTTATCCCACCAAAGAAGCAGTCAACCTTGAATTCGGGGGTAACGAAAAAGTCAGAGGCATATCATTCATGCCTTTTGAATTTTTCCTCGTATGCTCCAATGGATTCGTCATATTTTTACTTGAGGGAAAGAAAATCCATTTCCATCTTAAGTCGGAGGGTGTGGAGAAAATATTTGTTGAAAAACATTTTCCAGAAATCCTTCCATTACAACTCGATCTCTTTCTTAGGCTTTGTATTTTTTATCAATTTCCACCACTGATCAGCTTCACCATACAACTCGATCTCTTTCTTAGGCTTTGTATTTTTTATCAATTTCCACCACTTATCAGCTTCACCCTCTATACAATTAGAAGCCAGAATAACCTTCTCATGTTATGAAAATTTAAGGATAGAGAATATATTTTCAATGGATTTGATCCATTGTTCGACAATTGATGGATCAGATGGTCCATTAAAAGTAGGAGACCTTTGTATCATGAAGCTCTCGATTGTGGCTTGTTCTTTCTTGGGGGGGGGGGGTGGATGTTCCTCTTAACCCATGTTTCTATTCAAAACTTGAGTTAAGAGAGTATCATGAAAAAGTTTTTTATTCCCACTCCTATATGATTGGGCATATCATTATAACAGTAATCATATTGATCTTCACATATGATATTATCCCGAGCGCTTATATTACTGGCCATTGGCTGGGATAAAATGAAATATATGGGTAACACATAAAGGGGAATCTAATGAAAAAATGGATAACTTATAAATTACTTTTTATTTCCTTAACTTATGAATGTATAGGCTTAAATCTATGTTATCCATGATCTACTTCCCAACATATATTCATAGGGGCATTTTTTTTAATTACCTTAATAATGGTTCATATTAAGCTTATGAATTTACAAATGCATATCCCCCAGGAGTGTCATAACCAAGAGTGCAGCAAGGCCCATTATCATGCACCAGTTCCTTTTTGAGTCTAGATCAAAGCGGTTTTTTCGAGTTTTACCCCTAGATACATCTATGTAAGATCCATCTTTACCTGCTTTTATTCAGATAGGTATGTATTTTTTTGATAAACCAATCACTCAATACTCTCTAAAATTTAAGGTTGTTTCCATTACTTAGTCTTATCCCTAAGGATTTCACTAGGGTTTTCTAATCCTAATCCCCAAAATAACTAAACCTATCCTTTGATACCAACTATAACAACCTTACTCTTTATTACACACATAAACGTGATTTATTGAATAAACATGCACTTAATAAAACTCTGATTATTGAGAGGTCTAGTGTCTTTGGAAATTAGAAACATTACATAAAAACTTATAATATAAAACACAACAACTATATTGAAAACTTCTTTTACATGACCACAACATTCCTTCTTACTTAGCATTGCATGGGATAACCTAGGGAAATGCATAAGAAAAGGGTGATCTATAAATCACAGTAAGGGAGTAAACAAGGCATAACATGAATAATATAGTACATGTTAGGCAATAATCATATCAATGGATCATAAGATAAACATTAACATAAAGTCATGATATAGCATGATTATTATAACATGGAAATGTGGCATAAACATTTAACAAGATATTAGAATGAGCCAAGGATAATTGCACATAGAGACTGAGTAAAATCTCATTTCACTTGAATTAGAATGTGTAAACCCTAATTTAAATTAACATATCATGATACTAATATTTACCCAATGCATTGGAGAGCTATTATGGCGCACCATTCTTAATCATTTCATTTCATGCATAAGTGTGCCACATGGATCATATAACATGGATTAATTAAACATCATAATTTATTCCAAGTTAAAGGAATGTGGAATTAATACATGAAAATATATAATTAATATGTAAATTTTCATAAATGTGAATAACCTTGATAGAGAAATGGGCATGGTATTTACTACACAATGACTTTGGCTTGGAAAATTATGGTACAATTTCAGCAGCATAACGACGTGACATAAGAATTCATAAAAATTGTTGATGAGAGATAAAGGGGTGTCTCATAATATTTACATGAAATGGAAAGTAAGTGTTTCATATAGATATATATCTCAACATATGTAATGTAATTTATATTCATAATACAAAAATAATTGTTTGAATGTAAATAAGAAGGGAGAAATTCCTTACAGAATTTTGGCAAGGTAATGGGTGTACATTGGAGGAATTAATGAGAGATAAACAGGTATATCATCATTCAAACCTAAGGAGGGTATTATGGGGGAGGTTTTAAATCATACCCCAACATTTTTAATTGAAAAAATGGTATAAAAACATAATGAAATTTGGACAAAAATAAGAAAGGAAGAAATCCCTTACTTGGAAGTGTGATCTCAAAAGCTTGGGAGAGGCTTGAGATAGGATTATTAGGGGATTTGGGTGCCTTGGAAGGATAATAGAGAGATTAGTTCAGAGTATGTACATGATCCAAGGGTTTTTAGTGAAGATAAGTGAGAGCTGGGGTGGGTTTCTATAGGAAAATAGAGAGAATTCTTTATTATTTTGTTTTTGGACACTACATATTAAACTAATCAAAACCAAAAACAAACACATGGATTTTGCCCATGTTTTTTTCCAAAGGGGATTGAAAAAAATTAATTTATAATTCCAATGTCCGAAATTATTAAAATATTAGGCTTTTTTATGTGGCGGTGAGTCACACTCTCAAGGAAATCATTTTAAAATTTAAAATGTTTTATAAGTCTTGGAGGGTCCATTAAGGAACCATATAATTAATCAAAACAATATAAAATCACATTATTTTAAATTTAAAAACATTTATTGTCCGAAAATACTTTTTATAGTATTTTATCACATCACTATTGGGTCATTATAATGTCATAAAACACATTATATATTTAAACGGTATATAATTTTTACCAAAAAATTAGACTGTGTCGGAAAATTATGAAAAATTTACCACTAGATAATTTCAATGTCCTAATTCTGAAAATAATATTAATTTTATCTAAATAATTTTATAAATAGTTTAATGTTTACTTTTAAAATAAAAACCGACATTAATAAAAAAAATCATCGATTTTGACAAAAACAGATTTCAAACCTTAATAAAAATTACAATTTTACTTATAAAAATAATTAAATAATTTATATTTAATAAAAATTAATTTAGTAATAATATTTTATTGAAATAATATTTAATTCAAAAATATATTAATTCATCAAAATAGATTTTTTAATTGAATATTAACTAAAAATACTATTTGTGTTTTAAGAAAAACATTTACAAAGTAACAATAATAAAATGAATGTATATTATTTATTATATATAATACTAATTAACATAATAATAGTGATAGGTCCTTGTTTCATAAACCCTTATAACAGATGTATAAAACCTAAGGGTAAGGTGTGTGATGGTGACACGCTCTTAGGGTGGCTCAGATAACATCGCTCAGGTGGTAATCTCTATTAACTTCTACTTATCCCATAGGAAATTCCATTCAAGCTTAACATGTTGAATCTTCGATTCGGTTTGGTCAATAGAAAATCCCGGTGATGCTACCTCCTTTCCATGCTCTGAAAAATGAGCTTCGTATTGAGCAATTCTGCTAGATGAGGCCATTGCTTCCTGTGTCTGAGTGAATTGGATTTGTTAAAGCCCTATATTTATACTAATCATGTGATCACTGTTCAATGACTATATTAGCAATGGTAACATTTTTTAACGGTAATTTAAATTCAAAAAACATAAAACCAAATAATTGCATATGTTTAATATAATAATTTTACATAATAAGACATTTAATTAGATCAATAAGAATTTTCATAAATAAAAGTTTGGGTCATTACATCTACATATCACTGTGGAAGAGGGTTATGAGATTTGGGAAGAAAGGAAAGCTTAGTCAAAGGTACATCGTCCCTTTTGAGATCCTTGATCGCATTGGAGCAGTGGAATATTGACTAGAAATCCCACCAAACCTATCTCAAGTACATAATGTATTCCATGCATTACTCTTGAGTAAGTACAAACATGACCCATCACATGTACTCAATCCAGAGGTGGTAAAATTAGAGAATGACATCTCCTATAAAGAGAAGCTGGTGAAGATCTTCTATTATAGGGAAAATTTTCTACAAAATAAGACAATTCCCCTCATCAAGGTGTTGTCGCAAAACCACAAGTTTGAAGACGCAATATGGGAATCAGTGAAACGGATGAATCAAAGTTACCTGCATCTGTTTTAGTGTGGGAAAATAAAATTTCAAGGGCAAAATTTCTTAAGGGGGGAATATTATAATGACCCAAAGGTTTAATAATGAAAATTCCTCTTGATCTATTTAAATGTATTATTATGTAAAATAGTTATATAAAACATATGAACTCCCTTGGTTTTATGTTTTTTGATTTTAAAGTACCATTAAGAAATGTTACTATTTCTAATATTACTGTTGAACAGTGATCACATGATTAGTATAAATATAGTGCTTTAACAAATCCAATTTACTCAGATTAAGGAAGCGATGACCTCATCCAGTAGAATTGCTCCATACGAAGCCCATTTGTCAGAACCTAGAAAGGAGGTAGAATCACTGAGATTTAATCTTGACCAATACCAAGATGATCTTCAACACCTTAATATTGAATGTAGTTTCCTATGGGAGAAGTGGGAGTTAATAGAGATTACCACTCGAGCGATGTTATCTAAGCCACCCCAAGAGTCTGTCACCATAGCACACCTTACCCTTAGGTCTTATGTTGGTGTTATAAGAAGTTATTTAACAATACCCTATCACTATTATTATATGATTTAATTTTTTTATAAATAATATTCATTCATTTCATTATTGTTACTTTCTAAATGGTTTTTAAATCAAAAATAGTATTTTTAATTAATATTCAATTAAGAAATTTATTTTGATCAATTAATGGATTTTTTTAATTAAATAATATATTAATAAAATATTATTATTACTAAATTACTTTTTATTAAAAATAAATGATCATATAATTTTTATGAATACAATTGTAATTTTTATTAAGGTTTGAAAACTATTTTTGTCAAAACCCATGAATTTTCAATAAATGTTGGATTTTATTTTAAAAGAAAAAATTCAAATATTTAGAAAATTATTTAGATATAATGAAGATTATTTTTGGAATCAGGACTTCCAAATTATCCAATGGGTAATTTTTCATAATTTTATGAGATAATCAACTTTTTGGGTAAAAATTAAATACCGTTTAAATATATAATGTGTTTTATGACATCATAATGACTTAATAGTGATATAATAAAATACTATAAAATGGATGTTCAGAAATATATGTTTTAACTTTAAAATAATGTGATTTTTGATTTGTTTAATTTTTTTTACAAAACCTTAGTGGACCCTCCAATACTTATAAAACATTTTAACATTTTAAAATTATTTCCTTGAGAGTGACTCAACTCCACATAAGAAAGCCTAATATTTTAATAAGTTTATCCCATATAAACCCACTCAATCTCCCACTTATCTTAACTAAAACTATTTGGTACTCAACCAAACTCTGACCTCTTATCTCTAGAATCCTCCAAAGGCACCCAAGCTTCCAATAAGCCTCTCTCAAGCCTACCCCAGGCCTTTGGGATCACACTTCCAAGTAAAGGATTTCTTCCTTTATATTTTTTGTCCAAATTTATTTATATGGTTATACCCTTTTGTTTTCAATTAAAAATGTTGGGGTATTATTCCACACCTCCCCCATACTTCCCTCCCGATGTTTGAATGACAAGATACCTCTTTCTCTCTCATTAATTCCTCCCATGTAAACCCTTTACCATATTGAAATTTGGTAAGGAATTTCCCTCTCCACATTTACATTCAAGAAATTATTTTATATTATGCATATAAATTACATTACATGTATTTGTAAATGTATATATATGAACCCCATTACTATCTATTTCATGTACATTTGATGAGATACCCCTTTCTCTCTCATCAACCATTTTTATAAATTATTATGTCATGTCGTTATGCTGTCAAAATTGTACCGCGATTTTCCAAGCCAAATTCATTGTGTAGTAAATATCATGCCCATTTCTTTATCAAGGGTATTCCCCTTTATTCACATTTACTTATTGATTATAGAGTTTCATTTATTTATTCTACATTTATTTATCATGGAATAAATGATGATGTTGAATGATTCCATGTTGTATGATCCATGTGGCACACTAATGCATGAAATGAAATGATTAAGAAGGGTGCGCCCTGATAGCACTCCAATGCATCATGTAAAGATTAGTATCATGATAAATCAAGTTCAATGAGGGTTCACTCATGCTAATTCAAGTGAAATTAGGGTTTACTCATGCTAATATCATGTTAAATGTTGATGCCACATTTCCATGTTATGATAATCATGCTATATCATGCATTTGTGTTAATGTTTCTCTTATGCTCCATTGATATTCCTATTGCCTAAAATGTACTGTATTCTTCATGTTATTCCTTGATTACTCCATTACTGGGCTTTATGGATCACCCTTTTCTTATGCATGTTCTCATGTTATCACATTCAATGCTAAGTACAAAGGAATGTGTGTGGTCATGTAAAAGATGTTTTCAATAAAGATGTTTATTTCATGTTTTAAGTAGTTATGTAATGTTCCTAAGACCAAAATACACTACACCTATTGATCTTCTATGTTGTATCAAGTGAATATTTTATGTAATAAATTATTTTTAAGTGTGAAATAAAGATCAGGGTTGTTATTTGTCGTGAACTAATGCTACGCATCATGTACTGATGATTCACAATGTGTACTTACTTTTTATACTCCCAGATCTCATTTTTCCTTGGTTATTCACTTTCTTACTTATAAATTCTCCATTCTCATCCTAAAAAATCCATTTTCGCATCGTGAGTGAAGCAAAGCGGTTCAAAGTTTCATTAGGCTCATTTTTCTCCACTTTTCTTTTCTTTCTCACAAATTTATTCTTTCCTGCTATAAAATATGAAAAAATTCAAATTAATCTCAATTTAAAACATTATTTATGTAATTAAAAAAATGAAAACAATAAAATACCAAAAAATGTATGCATGAAATACACTTATCAACTAATTTATGGAAACCTTACAACCCTTTCATTTGGGAAAGGAGAAAGTGTATACTAAGTTGTGTATATCTTAAACTCATCCCATCTATACCTAATAATGAAACTGAATGTAACAATATAAAATTTTTTATATGATTAATATATCAAATTAGTATCTATTCTCAAGTATATATCACTAATTATAGAAGTTAAATGCTCAACATAACAAAAAATATATGAAGGCTCAAATATATAATTTTTTCCATCATTTCAGTATGATGGAAATGAATTCCAAAAGTAATTTTAGCATAATTGATAAAATAGACATTATATAACTACAAAATAGAAAAAAATAAATCACACAACATCAATTAAACCATGTAAAAATCCATATAATACTAATTACTTTTAAATCCTATAATGTGAATCCCCAAAAAGAATAAGTTGTGGATAAGTAACAGCTTAAATATCACTAATTTCAATAAAAAAAGACATTAAAAATAGAATAGACTACAAATATTGAATACTAATAGTAAATCAAGTAAAATATTAGACATTTCATTATTCAGAACCAATGCCTAATCATATCAACCATAAAATGGGATAAGGTGAAACATAAATACCAATTATGGTATACTAAAGAAAAAATTAAAGTTCTTTATGTAAATTATTATTCCACATTTGAAAATATATTATTAAAAATAATCCTTTAAATTTAAAACTTACTTGTGTTTCTCATATTTAAATATCTAAAAAATTACATTTTTCCTTTATTACATAAAAATATCAAATCTAGTTTGTAGTAAAAGTGTGTGTTTTAATAAAAAAACTAAAAACTGAAAATACTTATGGTTTTAGTTTCAATCTAAGATGGCCATAAATGTATAAAATATTTAAATAAAACAAATTATTTACTTGATTGTATAAGTAAAACACTATATGTATTTATAATGTTTTAAGTTTAGTTTAGAAAAACATAAAAGTTTATTAATCCAAACAAGTTTAAGAACCAAATCATAATTTCCCGCTTAATCAACCCAACCATTATCTCATCACTGATGGAAACGCTTAACGAAGTGTTAAGAGTTTTTTATTTTATTACAATTCATTCAAGTTTTAGTGGAAATAGATGAGTTCCTTTTTAAGACATGATAAGGGGCTTAATAGGGAACACTTTAGAAAAATATGATCATGTCATCTCAACATTAGTTGAAAAAAAATGATTCATATTTACTAAAATTACTTAATGTGAGTTATCATGAATATCACTCTATAATTTTTCCTTCTTATCTCAAACCACATATTAAGAGAATATGTATATCACTTTAACAAAATAGAAAAAGTGACCTAATGTAAATAAAAATCCAAAAAAAATCCTTTATTAAATCTTAAAAGCATTATAAATTTTTGAAAACATTAGTAAACATGTACCTTTAAAATTAAAAGAATATCCATCACTAAAAAACACATGATAACCTTATATCCATCCATCCAACGTTAAATTTTTTATTTTCAATCACTTTTAAGGGAAAAAGTGAGAACCCTCACACCTTGCCCGGTTTAGCATCAAAGGTTACAACTGATTTGTTAAAGAAAAGTTTAAGATGATTTGAGACAAGATCTCTAAACAATATCTAGGGAATAGACTTTATTTGGATGTCAGGATCATCCTTTAGAACTCCTTTATAGAGATTTGCAAGTATGTCCCAAGATTACAAGAGTTCCTCCATGCTGATCTTTCCCGTGCTGCATCCTCTAAGAAGAATGCGAGCCTGATTGTCGATCCACTTACCCTGATCCTTAGAAAAGGTCACCTAAATCGACCTATTCTTCTTTAACTCTTGAATATCCATCGTGTTGTTAGTCATTTCCTCATCAGAGTTAAAAAGTAAGTCCATTTGATTCAGCATCGAAAGTATCTGTCGTTGTGAGTCATCATTGGAGTTATTCTGAAATTGTTGCACCGAGCCCGAAGGCCCCTTTTCACCCTCAAGGCTGGTAGGGACAACAACCTCGCAACTAGCCTACTGAACCTCCTCTCCTTCCACTAGTTGGGAATTGTGTTCCTTTGGAGTTCCGACTTTCTTTGCTGACCGAGTCTCCATTGGCCTAGGGAGGTAGGAGTAGTCCTTGTGCCCCTTTGACTTCTGCTTCTTGGACACAATGCATCTTCCAGGGTCTATCTTTTTCTTATTACCCTTTTTATCCTTGGTCTATATAGCTCATTTTCAGCCCCTCTTGTATCAATATCATCCGAGGGTTGGCCCTCTCCATCTGATTCGTCTTCAGAGGTACAAAACTGGTTACAGTCCGAGTCCCCCTCGTTGCTCAAACAATCCAATCTGTTACTTACTTTTTGGCTAGACAAATATCCCTCTAGAGTTGAGAAGGTTACCAGCATGATTTAATGTTGACACCCGTGCTTGGGTATTCATAGGCTGACTGCTTCCAGAGATGGCACTACCACTAGCACCCACTGCCTAGGCATAAGTACCCGATGGCACAGTACCCATGGGCATTGGACCCCCAGCTCCGAAGGTTTCCCCTGGAACCTAATTATCTAGGTTTACATCCCCTATTGCAGACCCTGTTGTAGGATCGGGTGTAGCCTCCCCGGGGTCCCCTTGCTGGAAGGAACAAATATTTATGTCCTTCTTAAAACGAGCAAAAACCTCTGAAACCAGTGGCCCCGACCACTATGATAATGGCCTTTCCATTTCAACTGTAATGGTCTCACCACCTTGATGCACCATTTCAGAACACCTCTCAATGAATTGCAGACCCTGCTGGGAAGAAATCTCTGAGGCAGCCCCACATCCCTCCTTTGGATCATGGACATGACAGTCAAGCTGCACATTCACCTCAGCAGCCCTCAGGTCTTTATGAAGTTTGAGCGCCCTATGGCATCCGGAAGAGGCGTGGCCAAGTCGATGGCAATGAGAACAAAACGCTGGTAAAGATTCAAAGAGCACCCTATGTTTCCATCGTAGCTCCTCTCCCACCAAAATCCAAATCCAATCCTTAGGCAGTTTAGAAACATCCACCTCAATAGAGGCACGAGGATTAATTGGATGAAAATGTGAAGAAGTGCGTCTATCAAAACACAGGAACTGGCCAACCAGGTTCCCCATCATACCAATAATCGAAGGATTCTGGAATGGAAGCAGCAGTTCTGAAAAGGTTACCCAAACAGCTGTCAAAGGCACATCCTGCTTCAGGTTGAACTCGAAGGACCAGCGAAGAAGGTGAAAACCACAACCGTTGAAAGAGAGAGGAGCACTGGACTAGGATACAATCGGATCTTCCTTCGAGGAGAATTGCATCATCATGTGTCATTGATCGAGAATACCCACCACCGCTCTGTCGTTCAGACCCCAAGAATCGAAAAAGAACCTGTCGAAAGAGTCAACCGAGGGTCGACAGCCTCTGAATCGAGCCACCAGAGTCTCCTTGTGAAGGTCTGAAGCGGCGTTGAATTCCATCATCGAAAGCGCGAGCTGAGGCCATCTGTTGTGAAGGATGGGGACCTTCGGACTGAGGAAAGTCATCTGGAAATGAGGAAGGGGGGTAGGGTTAGTGAAGGTAGTGAATGTACGAGCCTTAGGTAAAGGTGGATCAGTTCCCCCTCCCTCCTCCGAGGAGGGAGGGGCCGGCTCCACCTAAATCGCCGCTAGGGCATCGACTAGAAGCAGCAACATAGGAGGAATGTAGTATGATAACCTTCTATGTTTAGGAAATTTCCTTATTAAAATAATGAAACAAAATAAACATTATAGAAAAGTTTTGGTGAAAAAAATCCTATGTAAACATGTTAAATACAAATAATCAAGACTCTACCAATATCACTATTCCATATAGAAACAATCAAGGATATATAAGTTAACTAATATAGAAAACCATTAGATATAAATAACTTTTCTAATTCAAATTATATATTAACCTAAAGGAATAATTATTTACTAATGATCAACATTAAACAAGGTGATAAATTAATATTTCTAAAGAAAGAAATAAGAAACCAAAACTATAATATATTATCATATAAAATACAATTAAAAATATTTAGATTGATATATCAAAAAAATATCATTCAAAAACCACCCATTCATTATTTTAAAAATATAGTTTTAGGTTTTTTATTAAATAGGAAAACAAATGAAAATCATGTCATAGTTATAACATAAAAACCACACAGAGGATTGGGACCACCCACTAAAACCATTCCTCAGTAATCTTGGAATACTTTAATGATTTAAATAATCACCTAAAACCATTAATTTCTATAATAATTTCAAATTTATCGCATGATCATTATAAACTAAGAATAACCAAAATTCAAAGAATACCCAAGTGAGATACTACTAAAATAAATGAAAAAATATAATGACTAAAATCCCAAATAAATTCCAACCTAATAGCCTATAATATCACACCAAAATCATGGAATCCTTTCAATACATCATTACTCATCCATCTAGTATCCAAAAACCCCATAAAAGAAACAAAACAACCAATTTATACTTTTACTAAGAGAAGAGGAATCCCTGATTGAAAAGTGATTTTACCATGCATTATTGGAATCAAAAATTAAATCCCTAATCTCCCTTGCTGGAAAATTAGAAAATAATAGAGAATAAAAAAGAATAAAATAATAAGGATAGGTTTTATCGTGATTCATTGGAAGAAAAATTTATTGACTAAATGAGTTTCAATGGAAAAAAGGGAGGGAAGAAGATAGAAAAAGAATATCCTATCCCTTCTCTTTGGATGGATAAAGAATAATTGAGACTATGGAGACCGTTAAATGGGTTTAATGTAAAGATAAAGAAAGGACTAAGATAACACTCTATTGTTTTCAAAATAAACAAAACTCCGCTAGTTTCTTTATAGAGTCCCACTTACTAGCTAGTGGAAACCTAGTGGGGATAGCCCCACTAGATTGCATACTAGGATCTTGGTGATGAGCTACTAGGTACCAGATTACCTCCCTTCACCACCATATAGAATTTTTAGCTTTGAAAATTCCAAAAAAACCATACCCATGATTTTCTACCTATCTCACTATGACCACATACTCACTCTAAATAGTCTAAAATACCCTAAATGGTCACTCTTCTAATTAAATTCCAAAAAATTCAAAAATGGCCATGTTTTTATCACTTTTATTTCCACAATAAATTTTAATTTTTGGCATTTTATTTAATCAACTAGGACACATTTCACTACAGATTTATTGAAGTTTATGTTAATTGACTGATTATTATTATTTATTCCTTGATGTGATTATATAATATAAATATCCACATTAGTGAGTGGTACTATAAACACTTTGAGGTATTATTTTGAGTTCAATATTTTCAAATAATTATATGTATATGAATTATACAAGAATATTTATTCTTTTATTTTTAAAAACATGGATATTTCTAACCATAATAACATATTTGAGGCCATTTATGGGTCACTTTTTATCTTGATAAATTATTTGATCTAACCTATATTTGAAATTCTTTCAGGCTTACAGAGATCATGGTCATAATTAAAGGAATCCACAATATAAGTTGACTTATCATTATTAACCTATATTATTTTATATTTTGGTATGATTTTGGTTGATCCTAAAGAGGCGTTTTGTATTGATCCATTTAGTTTTGAGGATGTTAATTCATAAAAAAAATATAATGTTTGGGGAATTATTTTTTGGTTATTTTTAGAATGGTTCAAAAATATATCACTCATTGTGATTACATGGTTCTCATACCATTTAAAAAATAATATAATAAGAAATAGATATAAAATTAATATTGAATAAAAGAGGAATAAATTTATCATTTTATTCAAAGTCTAAATTCACAAACCTATGAGAGAAAGATGATAAGGATAAATGATGATGAAATTTTAGGGGAGGATAAAATTATTTTTCATTGAGATTAATTTAAAATAATTCATTGTACTATAATATTTTACCTCCCTTTTATGCCTTTATTTTAATTTTTTACATTATTAACCACCAACTTTAAACCTTATAATAAAATTTCAAAAGACTTATTTAGTAGTTTAGTTTTATTTATAAGTAGATATTTAGTATCCTATAAGATTACAGACAGATTTCATATAGTTTATATTGAGTATAACACTAATTAAATGATCTTTAGTGATGAGAGAAATATTTTTTTAAAAAATTAGATCACACATATTCATGAATATGAATTATAATTTTATTGATGTAGATGAAAGGGAAGAAGAGTATCACCAATTTAAGATAAAAAGCAAAATACTTATTTTATTTGGTTTTTTATAAAGTGTGGAGTCGAAAATATGTTCTTATTTTATGCATGAAGGTTTATTCCACTTTAATTATTAATTTATTTTGTTGAATATTGTGTTTAAATATTGGATATGATGGATTTTATTTATGACGGCATGGATATATATGCTTGAGTAAAATAAAGTGTTTAAGTGTGGGGGACTTTTATAGATCAAAATTTTGTATTATTTTTAATTAATAATTAAATTAATTAATGATTTAATATTTCCTATTTTTTTCATTTTAATATTTTATGTTAGGATTAAGTATAAAGAATGCATTAGAGATCTTTGAAAAAAATGATAAATTTTATGTCATGGTTTTGAGGATACCAAAAATTTGTATATGATAGAATATGAAATGTGATAAAAATGACCATGGATGTAGAAATCCTGAGATACATGTATTTTTCATAAAACCATAGGGACTATTTTACCGTGGTAGATGTCATGGTTGAGCTAAAGAAATGAAAAAAGGATTCGACCATGACCACAATAAAGGATAATTTCATGGTTGAGTTGGAGAATTATAAGACCATGTTAGTTTTAGAATACTATTATATTTTTAAAGATTCGTGAGATATAATAACATGACTGAAAATATAAAGTCTTTCATTGTGTGGGGAGATAAAAATTCTAAATGCAAATATATAAAAATATACCTTGGTGGATTGGAAAATGTTCAGGGTGTTTTATAGATATAAAGGAAATGGGTATGTACCATTCTATGGTGAAAAATAAGGGTTAATAGTATTTTAAATTTTAGTATATTTTAATATATAAAATCACTATGTTTTAGAAAACATGAAGATATTTTTTATAGAGATAATTGGTATTTTTCAATTAGTTTTTAGAATAAATTTTATGGGGGTTTGAATACCAAATTAATGAAGAGAGAAATAGATATATAAGAAGATATATGGATATATTTGTATCTATATATATGACTCATTTTTTAAAGTAGGGATATCATTTGGATCTTTATATCATTCGTTCACTAGAGTACTTGGTTAGACATCTCAAAAGGCTAGAGGGTTACTAGTTTGTAGTAGTTAGGATTTTAGGAACCTCTCTTTTGTCTAACAAGGATCAATCCTTTGGTTCATATTAATATATAAGGAGTAAAATATTTTTCTTGAGATTTTTAATAAAGGGTAATTGAATATTAGAGATCATTTTTATTGGTAGTTTTTGTTAGTTTATTGTATTCAACCATTATTACATATATTTTCTTCTTTTGACATGCATAGTCATGATATTACTGATGGAGGAATTGAATTTTAATTCATTAACTAGTTATTTATATTCCATTTCTATTATACAATTATTCTATGTTTCTATATTTAAATAGGATTTTGGATTTCTTGGTCATTAGATTAATTTACGTACTTGATCATAATAAAAGAGAAGTTCAGTAATTAGTGAAAAACTATCAAGTCCAAGGATTTTTTTAGATTAAATTCTTATTATAACATGGCTATCAATTTATTTTTTTATATCATTATTGTGTATATATAAATTCTTATTGAACATTAATAATTAATTTTTTTAAAATAGTTTTATAATTAATTTAAAAACCATAAAAATCAATCATCTAAAATTGTAGAGTAGAATTTCTTTTTATGGGTAACTGGTTTCCATGGTTTCAACCTATGACTTAATAGTTTTAGTTTTAGTTTTATGAAATATTTAATACTAAACATTAATAGTTTTAGGTTTATGTAAGAGTTAATACATATATATATATTACTAAAGAAGATTTTCTCTTGGTATTAACAATACCTCATGAGTGTCAAAATTTTACAGGATTGTGCTAACACTTATTTCTAGGTTTATGAGGTGGTTTTTGGAAGGATATGGTATTCCTAATGGTTAGTGTGATTCAAGGGATGTTACATTATCACTATATATAATGTTTTCGTTTATTTAGTTATATTATCAAACATATATTATTTTTGTAACTATATGATCCTAATTACAGTGTATTGTAGTTATTATGGTTTAATTTCTTATCAATTGAGGTATGGATAACATAGTGTGTTGATATTTTGTTTCATTAGATTATTTTAGTATAGTGGAGGTAATGGTTGACATGTGGTAGAGGTTACATGTATTTTTATTTCATTGATTTTCATTACTTTAATAGTCAATAATTATATATTTAATTCATTGAGGCTTTATTATACCTTTTCACTTGACATAAGAGAGGTTAGAGGATGAACCAACTGATTATACGGTATAAACACCCAATTATTCTTTATTTTTTTAGATATACAGGATTGTGTTTTGGGTGGTTTTGAACATCATTAGTATATGAATGATTTGATCTATCTAGGAGTAGGAAAAGTCTTATGTTGGTGTCTCTATCTTATAGTTTTCAACTAGTGTTTTTGTTTTCTTATTAAAATAGTCATTAATGTGTTTACTCATTTATATTAGGAATTTATTATTATACATATGGTAGTTATTTGATTTCTAAAAGGATAAATTGACCTGTATTGTGTGTTTTACACCATAATTAACATTCTCTACCTCATGATATATTAGAGGAAAGAATTAGGGGTCACTCTTAATCGCATTTCTAGATTAGAAGGATTTTATGAAGGGTTAAGTCATAATATCATGTATTATGATAATTTGTGCTTGTTTTTTTATTTATGTTATATACATTACAAATAAAGTGAAATTTTTTCACATGGGAGTAGGAATTGTGTGTTTATTTATTATCTATATGAAAATAATGCACATAATCTTTATGAATAACATTATCACTTTTTTACTAATAGGATATATCATTTAATGAATTTTTTATCATTTATATAATCATCAACACACAAAAAAAATCCCATTATAAGTCACTAAACCATATTTTATAGTGTTGTAGATGAGAGTGGGTGACTCAAGGATGAAAATGGGTATTATATTATGGTTTTCCTCTAAAGAAAATATTTTGGATGAGCATAAGCATAAGTTTGAGAGATAATTTATACAAAATCATTAATATTGAGTCCCACATGTTGATGCCTATCATAGTTAAGGAATATTATTCTATGGAGAAACCACGATGATAATGTAAAATATATAATATACTGAGGAAATTTCAATCAAGGGGGAGATTTTTATGAAATAATTTCCATATAAAAGTATATTAAAGAAATAAAAGTTCTTTTATAATTTTAATTATTGAGATCATATTATTTTTATTTTGATTATACTTGTTTTCAATAGGTTATGATAGATACATCCTAGGATTTACCTTTCAAAATGTATGTTTCTAGGACATGACATGAAGTATATGGTCTATTTTAATTACATTTGAAAAAGATTAAATAACTTTATATAAGTTCCAATTACATTTTTGCAAAAGAATTTTGGTGGAATTACACCAGAGTTTTGGTGTCAAGGTAGTGGTTATTACCCATTAGAAGGTAGGTCACTGTAATAACTAGTTTATACCACTTGGTCCAACATGAATCACTATAGAACCTTAGGAATTCTACCTTATTTCATGAGGATAGAACATGTTTTGAGGGATAAAAGTAAATATGTGGGAAGTAATTAACCCTCATCATAATACATAAATAAATAATCACAGTTCACATTCCAACCATATGATAGACACCCATAAAATAAATAATGGAAAATGTCATATAATTTCTATCCATCATTTTTTTTAAAAAAAAATCAACAAATCATAACTAAATCTCAAAACCCATGTACTAAAGTTATAAAAAACCAACCAAACTCATTTATCCTTCCCAATAGAAGATGGCTCACTACCCACCCAAAGCCTCATATTACACATGTAACTATATTCCCTTTCACCAAGTAGTGACTTGAAACATGAATAATAAAGTCTTAAGATACACTAAGGTATATATGATGGTAGAGAGAAAAATTTTACCATATACGTCATAATCACTCAACCCCACCAAACTACCATAAATTCAAGTGTATGAAATAGTAGTACAATATAGTCCTATAATAAAATAATGATTATAATCCAAGATTTATATAAATGTTATAAATAAAATAAAATATTTACTTTTCATATTAGTTTAAATGTACTAACCAAGACACAATATAATCCAACATGAACCACCTCAAGAACAACTCAAAATTCATAAAGAATTAGAAAAATTTACTCAATGGATATACCATGAGTAAATAGTACTTTTTTGATATATTCAATGGAATTTACATGAGGAAAAAGGACTCATAAACCATATATAACCCAAGTTTTCATACCTTTAATAATACATACCATATAATATAGTATATAAATATGAGTGTAACTAGTAGTTAACACCAAATACATGGTTTTATGAACTATAATAAGTAATTTAAAATAATACATATAGCCACTAAATTTTTTTTGACATGATCATAGCATACATATGTCATGACCCATCCCACTGGGACCCCACTTATGCTGGAAATAAGTCTAAGGTGTCACACTAGGACCACCTCTAATAAATAAGGGGATGAAAACAAGTGTCAAGTAAAAAAAAACTATAATATGAGGCCTTAGCCTAATATACACGTATACACACACATAACCATCTCCATGCAACAATACTAATGTAAAATAAAAGACCGAACCATGTAGAGTGAGATCAATGCATGGAACAACCTCTAATATAAACATCAGTGTGTAATAATGTAATATAAATGATATAAAGGGTAGAAATACATGCCCAACAAAAAATGAGGTCCTAACATAAAATTTACTAGAAAAGTGGAAATTGAGAATAAAATTTCTCACAATCTCTAAGTATAACCACCAAACACGGTCGAAAACTCCAAATTATACAATGCTCCTCTGATACCAGGTCCATCATAGTCATCACTCATATTCTTATTTTCTGTATAAGACTTAACACTTGTAGGAATATCCCATTCAGAGGTGAGTATATAAATACCCAGTAGGACACCCCTAAAACCATGAGGGAAGGAAAATAATAAATAAATAATCTCAACCCAACATAATATATGCTAAAAAAGAAACCCAAGATAAGAGAGAAAGGGGATATCCATATCCACAACCAGTTAAGAATAAAGAGTCTACTTGTAGCACCAAAGGTCCTATATCATAGAAAAGAAACACACATAACCTCTCATTAATGATTATGGAGGACCATCACCTCACCAATTTGTATCACAACCAAGGTAGCACTAATCTAATGGAAGACTCTATCAAAGATTGATCTCAAGACATGGAGTACTAATCAACATATAGAGGACCCATTACCAATATAATGTGGGGGAGATTTTTCTACATGTATAAAATATATGGGGTACCTCCACCTGGAGAGGGATATGGGAGTACTAACCTCGAGTAATACTATGATGATCACACCTGGTCATTGCCACTGGCTAGGCATCATTGAATGAATCATCCTGATTATATCACCATGTATTGTAACTATGATATTAAAATATAGGCCACCATTGAGTCCTATATGGAAACCTAAACACTATATGCTACTCATGGGTGCAAATCCAAGTCCCGTAGAAGGAGATACACAAGTTATAAGTTTCTAGAAAAGTACACAACGTGTAGATAGGGTCATACAGTGTGTGACTACACCTAGGTATGTGGGTGTGTCCTCACTTTTAAAAGGATTGAAAATCCATGTTTCTCTACATGGTGTGTACCTAGGGTCATAGAGTGTGTACATTCACCTAGGGTCTAGGGAATTTACTCATGGTACACAGTTCGGTAAGACATGTGCTTCCACAATGTGTGTCCCTAAGGGAACACAATGTGTATACTTCCCCAGGTACAGGTTGTGTTCCCTTATTTCATAGCTTATATACCTAGGTATGATCACATGACGGGTGGGCCCTAAACATGGTATGTGATATAAAACATGGGCCAAAACTTTATCCACCATGAGAATAAAGAATACACAACATTTTTTCCTCCAGGATACGTAGTGTGTAGTCATGTTTTTCATAGTCAATGAAGTCTTATTTTATGTGTATTCTAGATTCGGTATTTATATCAAAATCCTTTCCATTTTAACAACTTTAATTCTCTAAAAATGAAGTGGAAGCCTCTTCTCATAAATATCTGACCTCATGTGACCGAAAATGAGAACTCTAAATTTCCATGGAGGTATTCAACAAGCCTCCCAACACATTTTGGGTTCCCAATATGTGAATACATAACCAAGAAACTATAATCCACCTCAATATGTACAAAAAACACTAATCTATATGTCATTCGAACATCCACTATGAATTTAGGGGTTCAATCGTGCTCAAATCTAAAATGAAAATTTTGAATCATGACCCCATGGGCTAACGGTGAAGAATGTGAAGAATAGTAGGGAAAATCATAAGAACAAGGTGAGTACATCTTTTTTTAATGTGGTCTTGGAATAAAATTTCATAAATTTATAATTAAATGAAAAATTAATGGTGTAGAAGATACAAACCAATAGAATGAAGAATGTTATTTAATTCAAGTCACGTGAATAACATAAATCCTAGATAAACAATAACCAGACAATGAATCCATGCTCATAAAATTAAACCAAGGGTAAAATCCACAAAATACCAATCCATTACTCAAGAAAGGATAAATCTTTGGTGAAAAACATGCCCACTAGGGACGATTATGAAGATCCCACTACTTTCTTCATTTGTTTCATTATTATCCTTGATCTTTAGGATCGATCCATGTTCTCAGTCACCAATACCAATGAAGCTCTCACTTCCTTCTCCTGAAATATCCTAGGGATATGTAGATTATCTTATAGATTTATCTAATGATATATATATAGGGATATTTAGGTATATCCATTAATAAAATAAATAAATTATTTTATTTACTTAATGGACAACAAATTCCTTGAACCAAATGATCGATGTCGACCAACTTTATGTCATGATTAGGGTAAACCCCATATTCTAGAAACAGCCATGGTCTCAGATTTCTCATATGAGGTCCCAATTAATGGAAAACCAATTTATTCCAAAAAAAATGTGTGAATATTCCCTAGTATATATTAGTATTTTTAATATATTGATTATGTTGTCCTACGTCAACAAAAACACAATGCTAACTTTGAGAAAAAGTCCATATATATATATATAAATATTAAAACGATAAAACTATTGAAACCAGAGTAGTTACATTCTCCCCTCCAATAAAGATATTTTTCATGAAAAGAAAAATATTCCTAAAAAGGTGGTTGTACTAAGACCACATCTAAATCTCACCCTCCTATGAGATCTCATGCACACTCCCATGCTATAAAATCACTCAAACTAGAAGAATGGTCCATCCATTCCGGATCCTATCATATCTGTCCTTGATCACCATCAGGTACTCTGAGATGGTGGCTCCATCTTTGATATATTTCTCACTCCAGTAAATAATGTGTGATGGACCATGTATATATATCCTTAGCTGTGACACATGGAATACTTCATGAACTCAGTCCAAATGTGGGGGTAAGGCCATGTGGTAAGAAACCTCACCAACCCTCTTTTGGATGTAGAATTCCCCAATGAAACTCAGGGATATATTTCATTATCATCCAAATGTCCATAATCCTTATCATGGGGAGAATAATAGGAAGATATGGTCACCCTAATCGAAATAAAAACACTTGTAATGCTGATTCGGGTAAGTTTTCTATCAACATGGAGTCATCCTATTACACTCATGTATCACCTATACCATCTCTATCATTACTTACACTAGTTCTGGCCCAACTAGAGATGTCTCACCAACTCCATTTAGAAAAAGGGTGACCAACAAGGTATCCCATATATTACCTCAAAAGTTTCCATGTTGATAGTTGAGTGATAGATGTTATTAGAATAAAACTCATCCAATGGTAAGTTATCCTCCCAACTTTGGACAATATTTAACACATAGGCTATAAGGATATCCTCCAAAACCTAGATGGTATGTTTAGTCTGTCTTTCCATATAGGGGTGTAACCTCATGCTCATATGTAACTAGGTCCTGAAATACTCCTACATTCCCCTCCACAACTATGATGTGAATCAAGTATCACAATCAAAGACTATCTTCACCGAAACCCCATGAATCTAGGTTTATTGAACATGTACAATAAGCTCAAACTCTCAACCAAAATCTATTCCCTAATGGTAAGAATGTACTATAACTTGGTAATTTGGTTAAAAATCACCCAGATAACATCATAGACTCTCTCTATCTTCATAATCCTCATTAAAAATCAATCAATATTCTATCCCACATCCATTTAGGAATCTTAATAGGTTTAGTTGAACCTGATAGAACCTGATGTTTAGCCTTTACCTACTGACACTTGAGGTATCGAGTGACAAACTACACAATGATCCACCTCATTAAATTCCCAAAAAACTATTGATAAAGGTCCATGTACATATTTTCCACACCAAGATTCACATCCAATAGATATGTTTAAAACTACATCAACACCTCCTTACACAATATGATTGGAACTGCCATCTATCCCTGATAAAGGATTTCTTGTTACCCTCCTTCATAAAATCCATATAGTTCATGTCCTGATGATATTCTATCACAAAAAAAGTTCAAAATCAATATCTACAAACTGAGATTATCTTACAAGGTAAATAAGTGATGGATTCAGCACCATCAACTGACGGCAAGCCACACCCATTTCTTCTACCAAGGTAAGAAATAATAAGGCAAACCTTTAGGACTCGTCCTCTACCAAGTGAGAACAATGTTTACTACTAAGGGAATCTAATAATACATTTCCCTTTACTAGAGTGTATAATATGTTGAATTCATATTCTTATAGGAACAAAGAGCAATAACACTATATCAAGTTGAGATCTCTCTAGGTGATCATGTTCCTAAGACTCCGGTGGTCTGAGTAAATAATTAAATGATATCTTAAAAGATAATTCCTCTAAATGTAACACCCTAAGACTTTAAAATATTTTCATTTTAGAATAAATTTTAGTTTTTTTTCTCAATTTAATTATAAATAACACTATGTTAATCTTTTTTTACACACAACAAGGAGTTGGAATGCGTTACACGCAAGACTTAGTTTTTCATCCATTTAATGGAGCACCTATTTTGAAACTAAATTTTGAAACTTTTATTAATTTTATTTGTTAAAATAAGATTCATTTTTGAATTCAGAATGTAAAAATTATATTAGGGGGGTTTTTTTTATTTTTCTGAGAAGTTTCATTTTTTGATGAATAGTGAAAAATACAGCATTTTAGTTGGAAACTTTATTTTTGTATAAAAAATTATCAATTTTAAATTATATTTTAAATTTATTTTATAGAAACAATAGATAAATTATATATATATATATATATATTAATCTAATTTAGGTAATTATAATAATTTTTA
This sequence comes from Viscum album, assembly GCA_963277665.1. Lineage (NCBI taxonomy): Eukaryota > Viridiplantae > Streptophyta > Magnoliopsida > Santalales > Viscaceae > Viscum > Viscum album. Next base: position 1,083,371,889 of record OY728132.1, read on the forward strand.
TATTTAATTTAGATATAAAGACTTAATAATGTTTGGGACATTTTCACTTTAAAAACCTATTTCCTCGCCACGTCTATGGTATTAGCTTTAAAATTAATTTTCTCACTTCTGTGAATTGAATTTAAAAAAACATAAATACATGGTTTTAATCAGTATAATATTTATAATCTAATAACATCAACTTATTTTTTTACTAAAAAGATTAGTAAAAGTATTTAAAATTAATTACAATGATTAAGGTAAAATTAAGCTTAACAAGGGACTAAACCTTAAACTTAAGGGATAAAATGACCTAGACACTTATCCAAAATCCATTAGTTGTGAATGATTCAACCAAATACCATATTGGTCCTAATTTTATGAGTTATTGGCATGATAATACATGAAATTAACCTATAAAATAAGTTAAGTAAAGAAAAAGAAAAAAAATAACCCTCCTTACCTTTACCATTTATACAAATTTATAGTATGGAATAAGCCATATAGTTTTAGTTATAAAAATTATTTTTTAAGTTAAATGATTTTTTATTATGATAATTTAACTATAATTTTTATAGTTTAATTGGCAACTTTAAACGCCTAACAAATGCTAACACACATATTATTTAGCAAATAATAAAATAAAATAAATGATACTATAAATATTAATAGTGATGTAAAATGATTGAATTATTGTATTTAGTTATTTTTTTACATGAATATATAATGTTAAAAATGTGTGAATTTAATATATTTTAATTCCATCATTTTCTTAATATTTTTAAATTTTAATTAAGTAAATAAGATCAAAATTGACAGTAATGTTATTTTATAATAAATTATGTTTTATTTAAAAGAAATAAAATTACTAAACAATTATCTTCTTAAAATTAATTTTTAAATGTTAATAAATATAAAATATTTTATTTTTATTGAACAATTGATATTTTATAATTAACATATTGAATCATATATATTAAAAAAATTATGATCACAATCTGGGTTTAAGTAGTGTTTTTGTGCGTTACTTGCGCTTGGTTTAAAATTAATTTCCAACAAATATGGTTTTTTATTTAGTTTTTAAATTATATAAAATATTTATAATTAATTGGGTCTATATTTTATAATAAATATCACCTTAATTTATTCTTAATGGTTGAATTAATTAGGTTATAAAGATAGTTAGTTTAATAAAAACAAAAATGATAAAATTAGGAGAAACTTAGAAGGGATGGAACAAAATTAAAAAAATGTAGTTATTTTTTTGTTTTGGGTGTTTTAATATAACATAACTACCCTTTAATACATTATTTTTTCATTTTTGAGGAACATTAGATAATGGATACTTCTAATAGTTTATACCTTTCGGTGTTTACAAGAATTTCACTCCTCCTCCACTATAAAAAGGCATTCACTCTTCCACTTACTCACACCTCTCAAGCCACTTTGGATTGCCCAAAAGCTTCCAAAATAGTCTCCTAGAAGCCATAAACTCAATATATAAGCCTCAAATTTGGAATAAATCAAACCAAGGAAGCCCTTTGGTGTAAACCAAAAAGGAGTTACCCAAAAAAGATGTAACATTTCTCAATGTGCATTTACAGTTTATTTGTTTCCCCACCACTCAATTTATTATTATTACATTATTATATAATAAGACCAATATCGTAAATATATTTATATTTTTTTATGTTGAGGGTTTTAAATACACCTACACACACTTCCATCAAATGGGTAATGAACTTACTGTTTCTGTGTACGGTGAATTACCGCCTCACAAAACGATGTCATTTGTTTTTTCTTTACCACCTATCATGGTTGGGGATTATGATGGAAAATATATTTATTTATGATATATATGATTTTTATAATGTCTTCATACTTATTTAATTTTTATATCACACATACCATTATTCATTCTATTTTATGTAAATACAATAACATCGTTTGTGGACATGTGGACTACTGCCTCCTCAAAAATATGTGATTCATTCATACTATACATGGAATGTATAAAGGATAGTTTTAATAAATATATATAAAATATATGAAATATATGAAATAAATATGATAATAAAATTATAATATATATACATATATATAATTTAGTTTTCATTCTTTTAAATATGACAAAAAAAATGAAAGTAGCGTTCATGCGTATGTACGACTTACCGTCTCCGTGAATGGTGCATTTTATTTCATATCTCCAAATTTTATTTATTATTATAAATAATTATATAATGAGTATATATGATATTTAAATCATTTTTTACATTCTTTATATTATGAAATCATGATATAATTAACAGTAACAACAAGTAACAAGTCAAAACATACTAACCAAACTAGGCAATTAACACCCGAAATAGTAAAAATAATGAAAGATTGTTAACAAATGGGTAATAAGACATTATAAAAAGATAATATATGATATTATAAATATGATTATAGTTATCGTATATGTTATTAACATTATTTAAACCATTATATAGGAGGTTAAAGGATGTTTACCCAAAATGAAATGGAAGTTAAGGGATTTCATCTCAATTTACATTCCATTGAGTCTTATTTGTTTTTATGCACCAATTAACTTTTATAAGGTGTATATAATACCCTTTGACATGTTATATCATGAATATTTTTATTATCATGATATTTTATGTTTCATTTAATGTTATATCATAATGGGTATTATGATTCAAATGTTTCAAAGTGGTATGGAACACTTTGGAGTGTTTAAAAATTAGTTTCCTCAAGAATATTTTGATCATATTTTAATGGTACCACCATTCATAAATGTCAACAAACCTTGTTTATAGTTATCCTACACTAAGGAAATATTTTTAAATATATATTATTTATTCAATATAAATACTATATAAGGTATATTATTTATTTATTTAGTTGATTATTCAATATGAGGAATGATTTGGACATGAAATGACTTGTGGGGTTCGAACTTTATATAGACCCTCGATTCATCAACGGGTTATCATGACACAAATAAGATGGAAAAATTAAATAGGTTTCTACGTATTGTTTTACAATTTTTGGAGGATAGATTTTGATATAAGAGTTTTTCATGTGCCAGAGACATGACGTCTAATAATTAAGCATTGCCCTAATTTTGATTTAGTATTTATTATCCATGAGATTTTGACTCTGAAAAAATATATGGGTGCATTTTATTCCCAGTTTATTGATTGAATAGAATGTTTTTTCATTTTATTTCCTTTAAATATTTATTATGATTTATCACTTTATTTATATGGAATGTGTTCTTAGATATTTACCATCCCATGTTGAATAAATCTCATAGATTCATTATTTCTTCTGCTATAATTACTCTTACTAAGAATTTTGGCTCACCCTTATTTTTGTTTCCTTTCCCTAGGTTATGAAGAGTAATACTTGGAATGATTTTCAATGATTAAATTTATTATTATTTGTTATGTATTATGTTTCATTTTATTTTTCGCAATATAATATGGGAATCATGTATGTAATATTGTTTTTCAAAACTGATAACTATTCAATCCCTTGGGATTTATAGCTTGTATCTATTCAAATATAATAAAGTAAGGCACTAGCTCTAGGATTCTGTGGTCAGGGAATTAGATTTTTTATTATATAAGGTTTATCAACAACCTTTTAAACATGATTTATAAAACTTAAATTAGGGAACATAACCCTAATATAGACTTTGTGGATATATATATAGATGAACATCCCAAAGAAACCATGTCTATCATTATGAGATTAGACACACATAAAATTTTCAATTTATGTTAATTATTTCACTATTTTTGAGAATATACATTATTTTACATAATTATATGACCTAATCTAGTGTACATCATCATTTAGAAATGGAACCTAGAAAAAATAATGTGAACCACCCCAATGAACCAGATCCAAAGAGTAAGAATGATCAATTACTTTATAGTCTTAAGCCAATATTTTTAAGGGAACTAGTCTCACAATAATTCCCTTTATATGAGGACATAATATCATGTTCTAACAAGACAAATAAATAATTATCTAAGTATCAAAGCTTTATAGGGAAGCACAAAAACAAGATGATAGCTAAGAAAAAAAAGCTAAAGATAAGATGGGAAAAGTATTGTACCACATGTAATAATTGTAGAAATAATCACTATGGTTCTTTATTAAAAGGAATGAGAGTTTTTTAAAAGTGTGGAAAGAAATTCCTCCATTATTTTTATTGTATGGATAAGAAAAAGTTTCCATGTGTACAATGTTTGAACTGTAAGAAGATATGACACTACACAAATCAACGTCTCAAGTGTCAAGTGAATATACAATAAAATAGGCTAATAGATCATGGTCAATTTTATACTACTACCACAGATGAAGAAGAATGATTAATTATATTATGTTTAGATTATAGAATTATTTCATTTGATTATTTTATCAACGATCTACTAGTTATAATAATTATGGAATATATGAGGATTTTACTGTAGTACTTTTTCATTAAGGATTTGAGTTCGTACATTGAATGGTACCTAGAAAAGCGATTTGGTAGCAAGTTAAACTTTTTGTAAAAAAACGTGGATAAGGGAAAGATAACTCTTAATATGTTTCTTATATTGAGATAATGATGTTGTAATAAATATATGATTGATTTTGATAAAGTAAATTGAATAGTATTGACTACCTTAGAACTGATTGGTGGTTTGTTGAAAAAGTGGTTTATGACATCACTCATGGGGTTTGCAACACTTTTGGATTTAAGGAATATATCCAATAAAATTTATCTTACTTAAGTAATATGGAAGAATTAATTTTTATAGAAAAGTTTTATGGTAATTCATGTTATTACCATATTTCAAGATAATACCTAATGAAGGTTTTCACATATTTGGAATGTGATAATTTAGAGTTTCACCATGTTGATTAAAGGCTAACGATAAGTCCATTTTGGAAAATTTGGTGACCTTCTTTCTGAAGTATTGGATCATAATATTTTTTAATGTTAACCATTTATGGAATGGTTTAAGTTGACCTTTTGATGTGGTTTTAGTGATTGATATATTACTTCATTATATAAATCACATTGTGCTGAGAGATAAAGTAGAAATTGTTCAACGCGTAATTGAATGAAAGGATTATGTTCATAGAAACATATATTTACTTATATTATTAGAGTGTGAAAGAATTTATTAAATCTAGGGAAAGGGTCTTGATTTTTTTTCATGTTATCATCATTTTTTATAATATCAATGACCTTTTTCAAAACTCTAGTTCATGTCTTTGGGGACATAAAATTTTAGCTAAACATGTTCTCTACCACTCTCCAACAAAACTTGATAATTTGATTTTTCTTATATATCCATGTTTTCACTCATTTTCTTATATAAAAAATCCTATGTTTTTTATAGACTTCATATTTTTCTTTCCCAGTTTTTAGTAATATTTTGTATTAACCCTATTTACATTGTGGGTTTTTTCCAAATTTCAAACCCTTGATTACCGTGATCAATTGCGAGGACAAAATTTAATTAAAGTGGGGGAGAATGTAACACCCCAAGACATTCCAATATTTTCATTTTAGAAAAAAAATTAGTTTTATTTATTTATACTCAATACCATTTTAAGCTTACGTTATACACAACACTGAGTTATCTTGTGTTACACACAAGACCGAATTTTTCCACCTTTTAATGGAACCACTATTTTAGAACTAAATTTTGAAACTTTTTTAAATTATATTTTTCTAAATGAACTTTATTTTTGAATTTTTAATGTTTAAATTAGATTAGGGTGATTTTTTGGTATTTTTCTGAGAAGATTCATTTTTTGATGAAAAGTGAAAAATACTGCATTTTAGTTGAAAACTATTTTTTTCTAAATAATTATTAATGTTAAATTATATTTTATTTTTTAAAAGTACCAATAGATAAATGATATATATTATTATAATTCAATTCATTGGAATCATTTTTTATATTTAATTTAGATATAAATACTTAATGAACTTAAGAATAATTTCACTTTAAAAACCCACTTCCTTGCCACGTCTATGAAATTAGCTTTAAAATTAATTTTTCCACTTCTATGAATTGAATTTAAGAAAATTGAAATAAATGGTTGTAATAATTATAATATTTATTTTATAACAATATAAACTTATTTTTTAACCATAAATATTAGTAAAAGTAATTAAAATTAATTATAGTGATTAAAGTAAAATTAAGCTTAACAAGAGACTAAACCTTAAACTTAAGGGTTAAAATGACATAGATAATTATCCAAAATCCATTTTTTAAATATTTTTACCATTTAACCTATTTTTTATAATTTAATGAGTTATTGGGGTATTATTTTATGAAATTGACCTATATAATAAGTTAAGTAAAGAAAAAGACAAAAAATCAACCTTCCTTACCTTTAACATTTATAAAGATTTAGAGTATATAAGTAGCTACATAGTTTTGGTTATAAACATTATTTTTAAAGGTAAATGAGTTTTTTAATATGATAATTTAAATATAATTTTTACAGATGAATTAGTTACATTAAATTCTTAACAAATGCTAATGTTTAGAATATTTAGTTAATAATGAAATAATAAAAATGATATTATAAATATTAAAAGTGAAGTAAATTGATTTAAGTATTTTATTTCATTATTTTTAAATGATTATATCATTTCACACATCGAAGAATTTAATATATTTGAATTCCATCATTTTCCTGATATTTTAAAATTTAAATTAATTAAAAAATATCAAAATTGACATTAATGTTATTTTATAATAAATCATATTTTATTAAAAATAAGTAAAATTACTAAAAATAATATAATATGAAAATTTATTTATAAATTTTAATAAATATAAATTATGGTATATTTATATACTAATTTATATTTTATATTTAACATATTGACCCATATATAGTAAAAATGTTTTTAGTAGGGTCTAGTTTAAAGTAGTGTTTTTTTGCGTTACATGCAATTGGTTTAAAATTAATTTCCAAAAAGCATAATATATTTATTTTTTAAATTATATATAATATTTAAAATTTAGTGGATCTATATTTTCTAATAAATCTCAACTTAATTTAGTCTTAATGGTAAAATTACTGAAGTTAGAAAACTAGTTACTTTTATAAAAACCGAAAAGATAAAATTGAGGGAAACTTAGAAGGGAAAAATTATAAGAATGCACTTATTTTTGTTTTTTGGAGGTTTTTATTGACAATAATTCCCCTTAAATCCCTTATTTTGTCATTTTTAAGGCATATTAAGTAAATAAGATCTTTTAATAGTATATACCTTTTGGTATTTACAAGATTGTCACTCCTCCTCCACTATAAAAAAGAATTCACTATTCCCCTTACTCACACATATAAAGACAATTTGGATCAACCAAACTCTACAAAAATAGTCTCCCAACACCCATAACCTCAACATATAAGACCCAACTTGGAAAAAAATCAAACCTAAGAATCCCTTTAGTTCAAACCAAAATGAGTTACCCAAAAAACAGGTAACATTTTTTTATGTGCATTTATGTTTTATTTGTTTCTACACCCATCTATTTCTTATTATTAAATTTTATAATAAAAAAATTATCCTAAAAATACTTATATTTTTTAATGGTTATACCTACACCTAATCACACTTCCATCAAACGGTTAATGAACTTACCGTTTTTGTGTATGATGAATTACCGCATCACGAAACGATGTCGTTCATTTTTCCTTTACCACCTATCATGGTTGAGAATAATGATAAAAACAATATTTATATATTATATATATGATATTTATAATTTATTTATTCTTTTTTAATTTTTATAAAACACATACCCTTATTCTTTCAATTTTTTGTAAATATGATAGCATCGTTTGCAGACATGTGGACTACCACCTCCTTAAAGTGATGTGATTCGTTCACGCTATACATGGAATGGATAAAATATGGTTTTAATAAAACTATGTGAAATATATGAAATAAATGTGGTATTATAATTATAAAATAAATATACATATATATAATTTACTTTTCATTCTTTTAAATATGACAAATAAATGAAAGTAGTGTCCATTCGTACGTACGACCTACCATCCCCATGAACGGTGAATTTTATTTCCTATCTTCAAATTTTATGGATCGTTATAAATAAATATATAATGAATATATATTATATTTAAATCATGTTTTAAATTATTAATATGATTAAATCATGATCTAATTAATAGGATCAATAAGTAACAAGTCAAAACATAGTCGAAAAAGTAGGCAATTAACACCTGAAATAGTTAAAATAATGAAAGATTGTTAACAAATGGGCTATAAGAAATTATAAAAAGATAATATATGGTAATATAAATATGATTATGGTTCTATTATAGGTTTTTAATATTATTAAAACCATTATATAAGAGTTTAAAGTACGTTCACTAAACAAGAAACTCAAGGTAAGGGATTTCCTCTCAATTTACATTCCATTGAGACTTATTTGTTGTTATTAACCAAATCACATTTATATGCTGTATATAATACCCTTTGACATGTTATATGATTAATCTAATTATTCTATTGATATTTTTATTTTCATTTAATTTTATTCCTTTATGTGGATTCTGATTCTAATGTTTCAAAGTGGTGTGGGACACTTTGGAGTGTTTAAATATTATTTTCCTCAAGAGTGTTTTAATGATCATTTAATGGCATTTTAAATCATAAATGTCAAAAACATTTTTTTATAATTATCATAAAATGAGTAAATATATATAAAACCATATTCTTTATTCAATATTTGATAATGCATAATATTTATTAATTAAATCATTTATTTGATATGAGGAATGGTTTGGACATGTAATGATAGGTGGAGCTTAGACTTTATATAGCCCCTCGATGCATCAACAGGTTCCCATGAGAAAAATAAATTATCCAAATTAAATAGGTTTTTACCTTTAGTTTTAAACTATATAGAGAATAGATCTTAATAATAGAGGTTTTCATGTTCTTAATAAATAACGTCCAATAATTAAGAATTTTCTTCATTTTGATATAGCATTTTTTATCCATGATATTTTCACTATGAAAAAAATATATGGATGAATTTCATTCTCATTTTATTGATTTAATTGAATTTGTTTTCAGTTGCTTACCTTTTTATAATTATTATTCTTTATCCATTTATTTATATGGCATTTTTTCTCTATTATTTACCTTTCCATGTTGAATAATTCTCATTGATTCATTATCGCTTCCGTTAAACTTACCCTTATTGAGAATTTGAGATCAACCTTATTTTTTCATCCTTTATTCAAGTTATGAAGAGGAATTATTTTAATGATATTCAAGGACACAATTTATTAGACTTTGTTATGAATTATATTTTATTTTCTATTTCCCAATGTAATACGGTTATCATCTATGTAATATGATTTTATAGAAATAGTAAAATGTTTGTTCCATTAGGATATGAATATTGTATCTATGTCAATGTAATAAAGTAAGTCCCTAGCTTTGAGCTTCTAGGGTCGATTAGTTACACCAAATCTTTAGAGGGAAGACTGCCGCTGCCCTCTAAAATCTAGGGTTATATAATTCTTCTTATGGGGTTTGAAATACCCAAATAAATAAGTGATAAATACCTTCCTATACATAAACTTGCACTTGAGACCAACTCCATACGCATTAAAAAACACCACATACTCGACATTGTCTTATGGTAGTCTCAAAATAGGATCATCGGTCAACTTATACCACAACTCCTTAAAGGTTGTCTGACACTACTCAGTCAAGAAAAACCACATCTTAATCTAAATAAATAAAGTCAAATAGTATGAAATCCTTAAAAATTATATCATAATCCTCTAATATTAACTTTCCAAATGGAGATAACTACACACCTTTGAAATGCTCTTGGGTGATTCCCAAGAAATCTGTACATTAGTCATTACCAAATCCACAGCTACACCATTCTTAGAGATAACATTCCCTAGAAAGTGAAGCTCTCATATCCGAAATTTCACTTCATGAGTTTACCATAAATTTGATTCTCCCTGAGTAAGTTTAGGACCAACCTCACATACTCATCATTCTCCTCTTCTAACGAAGAGTATATGAGAATTTCATTGAAATGAAACTATGAACCAGTCTAAGTATGGATGGAAGATCCGGTTCATAAGTACCATGAACATGGTGGGGGAATTAGTCATATCAAAAGGCATCACCAAGAACTCACATTTCTCATAGAAACATCAAATTGTTGCCTTCATAATATTATCCTCACGAACCCTCAACTAATGGTAGTCAAACCTAAGATCGGTCTTTCAAAAACCAACTCACACCTTTCAATCACTTGAGGAAGTCATAGATTCCCAAAAGGGGTTCTTATTATTGATCATCACCTAATTCAAGTGATTTTAATCTACAAAAATCCTTATACTCTCATTCACCTTTTTTATGAAGAACAATGGAGCCACCCAGGGGGACACACTGGGTCTAATGAAAACATTTTCTTGAAGGTCTTCTAACAACACCCTAATCTACCTAAGATCATTAGATGCCATACAATATGATGCATAAGATATAAATATGGTCACATGGGGAAAGTATTTGTATAAGTAAATCTCCCGACTCTAAGGTATTCTCAGAAAATCTTCAAAAAAGGAATACATGGAATACATCACTACCACTAGAATCCATATTCCTAGAGTCTGTCGCACCAAGGGATAAAATCTATAATATATGGTTGACAGGTTATAGATTATTGATCATGAGCCCCACTCACTCAGTAATATGATCTCTCTCACCCAAAAATTAGAATCTCATTCCATCTACATGAACGCATATAGATCTCATATGAAGATAGTATATATGGGAATGCACTATGGAAAATAATTCCATACCCAATATGATGTAATAATGCTTCATCACCAAAACCAAGATGTCCCATAAGAAACTATATCTACTAAACACCAACTCGCACCACCAATAAATGTGTGATATATAAGAATCACCCCTATATGAACTTTTAGCCATAGTTGATGGGCCCAATACTCAAAAAAATCGTTAACTTTCATTTAAGGGATATAGAGATAAATGAATAGATCATGCCAATGTATACATGTACTAGTTCTAGAGAAGGTAATACATAGATCATACCTCAAATTATCTCATGGGAAGCCTAATCATGTCACTCCATAGCCTTCAACTACCCATTACCTCAATTTCCAACCCTCTAAGCTTAGTGTGGGCCACTTGGTGGTGGTGGTTTTGGGAGTTTTCATACAACCATACTCTACCTATATATATATTCTCTATGGAGCTCCACCATCTCCTTTATTAGAGCCACCTCCCCAACATTTGACCTAGAATCACTTGGGAGATCTCAGATCATGAATCTACCTCTTTCATCGAGGTCTATCCACTGACTTTACAAAATTCTCAACACATCAGGTTGGGAAATCATGATCCAAGTGACTTTTCCCATCATAAACATAACATCATCCCTCGTTAGGATAATTAAATCTTTTATGTTAACTATGAACTACTAATAAACATGTTTAAGTTGATGGATGAGTATGCCTCCTATGCCAAGACCCTGATGTCTGACACCTACTAGATGTTATAGAAAAATCATCTCTATGATGTTAACTATCAGATCTATCTGCTCAATGTATCCCTACTAGAATTATATATGACCAAATCCCTTTGCAACACTCCAATATAAGTGGGAATTCATATGGATACCATTCTTTCATGGATTTATTTGTGAAGACCCTGCTAAATCTTATGCACTTGGAAGTATGCATCCTACACCATATCAAGATATTAGCACATGAGGTTTGTAAACCATAATAAGTACTCATAAAATAAAATATCACACTTCTAAAAATCAATAAGACCTTGAATATCCATTAAGAACAACCTAGAAGGGTAGTACTTATCATAGAACAACTACTGAAATTTTAACCATGAGAGAATTGACTCATTGTGATTCTGAGGGATCAGACCCCACCATCAACCTACCACTACATGAATAATTATAGATGCAAGAAAAACCATTTGATTAGGTAGGGTCTGAACAAGTTAAAAAACATAGAAAAATACATTAAGTAAATACTCCACTACTTGTGGGTCTGGCTCACCCTGAAACTTGAGTAGTCTCTATTATTGGATCCCACATAATATGTTAAGCCTATGTGCATCATTACCTTGAACCACCAGAGATATCAGCTACCAAAACATGTATTTGATCATTTTCCTAGACCACATGGGATGGATCCACACACTATACATCAAGTGGAAACACTTATCTATGCTCTCCTGGTGGAAACACCTCATAAATACGTTCATAGACTAAGGCATCATCACTCAACACATCATCATCATGACCATGTATCAGTATGATAGTTTGTTGTCATCATAGAGGCATCCTGAAAGTTAATAAGACATACCATTTTAAGATGATCATATAATTAGATATCACTCAAGAAGGACATAAATGTAAAAAAAATGAACAATCCTATCTGATTCATATACCATTGGTTCCTTACAATTGATGCCTCAATCTGTCTGCCCATCTAACTGATGGTGGAAAGCAGTGCTAAGGCATAAATGGGTGTCGAAACCATGACATAATACCTTCCATACTCATGAAGTAAAGCATGTATCCTGATCCAAAATGATGGTTTTCAGAACTCCATGCAATCACACAACTTCACCCACGTACTTCTGTGATAAGGAATCCACTGCGCTCGACTCCTTAACTACTAATAAGTGAGATGATTTCTTCAATCGGTCCACCACTACCTAGATGGAATAATAGCCTCCCTCGTATCTAGGTAGTCCTATAAAGAAATCCATTGAGATGTTATCCCACTTCCACTTTGGAATTTCTAAGGACTACAACAGACCGCTGGGAACACAGTCTTCAGCCTTCACCTGCTAAAATACAAGGTACTTTGCCACAAACTCCGCCAATGCCCGCTTCACTCCAGGCCACCAAAGCAGACCTCTCAGGCCCTAGTACATCTTGGAGACTATTGGGTATACCTTCAGTGCTAAGATATGGAACTCACAAAGAACTCCCTCCCATTTCACTACCAGTACAAACAACTTCCCATAGAATAAAATCTGATTCTAACCAACCTCCGACCATCATTCTAGAGCATCACCCTAGATAACATGATCACACACAACTTCAGCCTCTGAGTCTCCCCACTGAGACTCCTCCACCTTCCTTACCAAGGTAGACTACACTGTCATCTGAAATAGACAGCCTCTACCATCCTCCACTCTCATACCCAGATGTAAAGTAGCCAACTCCTCCATTTCCTTCTAAGCATCTGATGAATCTTGAACCACATCATCCTATGAATTCCTTATCAAGGCATAGACCACCACATTACCCTTTTCCGAGATGTAGGAGATCTCAAAGTCTTAGTTCTGAAGAAACTCCATCCACCTCTATTGCCACAAGTTCAGGTCTCACTGGGAGAAGATATACCTCAAGATCATGTGATCTGTGAAGACCACGAAGTATTCCCCGATGACGTAATTCCTTCATAGCTTCAATTTGAACACAACCAATATAAGTTCCAGATTGTGGGTGGAATAGTTACGTTCATGAGGGAATAACCGCCTAGACCCATAAGAGATCACCCCTCGCTGTTGCATCAGTACACACCCCAAGCCTAGACCGGAAGCAACTGAGAACACTCCAAATGTTACCCCTTCCTCTGGTAAACTCAACACTAGGGCACTAACCATCTTCCCTTTCAAATAACTGAAAGATTCATGGCAATTATCACTCCATACAAAAGCCTGGTCTTTTCTGGTCAAAGTCGTCAAAGGTGTTGCAACTCAAGAGAAGTAGGGCACGAACCTTCGGTAGTAACCTACCAGTCCAAGGAAACTACAAAACTCTACCATGTTCTTGGGTGCTGCCCAAGAAACAATCACTTGAACCTTATAAGATTCCTCCAATATTCCCTACTAGGACACCATGTGTCCAAGGAAGTGTACCTCTCATGTCCATAACTTGAACTTGGAAAATTTCCTATAGATATGGTGGTAACGGAGGACCTCCAAAACTTTCCTTAGATGCTCGACATGGTCCCCATTCAACCATGAGTAGATTAGGATTTCTTTGATAAACATGACCATGAACCGGTCTAGATATTCATAGAAAATTGAGTTCATGATCCCCATGAACATAGATGGTTCATTCGTAATGCCGAACAACATGACCACAAACTCAAAGATCCCATATCTACATTTGAAAGAATTATTCTAGATGTCACCCGCCTTCACTCTCAACTGGTGATATCGAGACCATAGTTATATCTTAGATAACCAATATGCTCCCTTCAATTGGTCGAAAAGTTTGTCGATCCTTGGGAGGGGGTAACGGTTCTTGAACGTCACCTGATTTAGTCTTCAGTAGTATATGTACATCCAAAGACCACCATTTGGCTTCTTTATAAACAAGACTGGAGCACCCCCTAGTGACGTGCTTGGTCAGATAAAACCCTACTTCATCGGGTCATAAACCTGAATCCGTAACTCCCGCATCTCAAAAGGATCCATTTAGTAGGGATACATTGAAATCCAACAGGCACCAAGTTGTAAGTCTATCCCAAACTCAACATCATGTCGAGGGTGTAGGGTCACAACCTCTTCAAGGAATACATCCATGAAATCACTATAAATCCCTGGGACTTCCACCATCTTTGAGTCTTCCAAACCCACTAACAGATCATCTTACAAGGAAATAAGGGGCTCCACATGCCAGCTTCCTTCCTGGAAACCCCATTGACCAACAAAAGCTACATGTTGTCCACCCATATTTGAGAACACGACCCTTCTCTGGAAGCATTTGATAATAGAGTTCATGGAAAACAGTGAGTAAATTACTATTATGACATCTAATGGATGAATTTACAGTAGAAATAGATCCCCACTGGACTGATACGACCCCAACATTAGTCTTCATCCTCAAAAAACATCAAATAGGCTGGTCTGACCTCCAACTGGAATACTCAACACCAGGGAAATGGAAAGTATCTCTACATCTAGACTAAATTCATGAGCTAGAATAGGTGCAACAAAAGAGTGAGAAGCTTCAGAATCAAACAAGGCATAGGAAAGAGTACGAAAAAAATGATCGTACCTTGAATGACCTCTGGCCCTGCTAGAACTACTACCCCTGCGACGTCCAACTGCCCATGCCATCTCCTCTTCCCATCGACTATCAGCCACCTCCTCGACCATGAACTGGTCGAGGCCCATGAGGAGTTCCCTGAGGTCGGCCTCCTCTGGCATCGTCCTCTCTCGGTGGAGCGAGAGCTCGCCGCCCCTACTACTGTTGCTGAAAAGGTCTATCCACCAATTGGGGATGCTGAGGTCGGCACTGAACCTTCCCACCCCCACTATATTAGACTCGGTCTAGGAAATTATTCCTAAGGTTTACATGGCTACCACTGGTAAATCACCTCAGTCCTAGGCTCATGGAGAAAGGGATAGGATCAGGAGATTAGAACTGGAATTAATGAGGCCTTCTCCCCATAGACCGAAACCTAGAAGGCCCTGATGATGGAGGCATGCTGCTGATGGACTTACCCTTTGATGAACCCAACTAGATCCCCTATCACGGAACACCTCCAAAAATGTGCATACTCTCCAAAACTTAATCCTTCTTCTAAATCTCTAAGTACGTTAGTAGAGTTAAGGGAGTAACATCATACTAAAGAGAAGGTTAGAGCACATCCTCTAAGCGTCCTACCCACAAATCCTCATCTGAGAAGAGGTCTGGAGTAAAACAAAGGATATCCTTGAACTTAATCCCAAAATACATTACTGAAATACTCCCTTACTGGAGGGAGAGTAAATCTTTCCTATTTTCGGCTTTCATCATGTAAGAAAGGAATTCTTCTCGAAACTCCTTCTCAAAGTCAGTCCACGAAACCTAAGATTCCTTCTTCTCCTCGAGATAAAGTGTTCACCACTGACGCACCACTCCCCACATCTAGATCACAGCTAGAGGAACACAATACTCTATTGGAACCCAGATCAAGATGAAAGTTGTCACCAACTCCTCAATCCATCTCTCTCGTCTCCATGTCCAAGATGATTCCCTCGTACTTTCCATGAGTCTGTAGCCGGAAGGTAAGAAGCATCTTCTGCCACTGGTCATCCTTCTCCTATCGATCAACCCTCCACTAATCAACTAGATCAATCTACTATGCCTCAAATTTCCACACTACTCATGGAAATTTTCTAGGTTCCATATATGAAAGAGAAAAAAATAATTCTTATGCCCAAGTAGTGTAGAAGATTTTTTTTTAAACTTGTTTAAGCTTTTTATTTATTTTAAAAAATCTCAAAACTCTCAAGGAACACAAGAACACAAGTTATTACGATGCATGTAACTTTTCTAGTGTCTCTACCCTGAAATCATTGTGTCCTCACTTGGTCGTTCAATAGGCCCAGAGTCCTTGCATCGGAACATGGGGGGCCCTAAAATCCTGTGTCATAGCCGGTCTTCCCCGGCCTATTTCATGAAACAAGATTTTCTAACACTGTTGTCATACCATCCCATGCAATCATCACTGTTCCTAACCAAAAAATCCATCCTATCTCTCAACCATAACCTCTAATACTATTTTTTCACAACCCGCCTTCTCTAAGATGAGGGAATGGAAAAAAATAGTCAGACCCTTCATTATTCAAGTTAAAGGATAGATAATGAGCCCCGAGTCCCTCCTTCAATAGGACCCATAGTGGCAACTAGAAAAAATGGTATAGAATCACATGTAATATAGAATGAATTACCCATTTTATAGAACAATATTGAGAGATAATATGGTAAATCCGAAAAAAACTCCAAAAATTTAAAGTAAAAGTAAAGCCAAAAATATGTTCCCATGTGCATGTTGAAAATAAGCTGATATAAAATAAAATAAAAACTCTAAAAGGAAGTACCAAATGAAAAGAAAAGTAGTAATGACAATTGTCATGATGTTCAAGCTAGTAAGGTCTGGCACAGTCTTCAAAGTCCTCATGGAAACCTAAAATCAGTTTTATATACCTAGGGTAAGAATACAGGTATACTCAATAGAGAAACAAAAAGGTCTCATGCACAAGTGGGGGGGGGGGGGATTCTAATGCCCCATGAGAAATAGAAGTAACTAAAACACATAGCAAGGAAACTATCCACCTAGACTCACCAAGGCACACTCCCCAAATAATTCAATTCTGATAAAGTAATAGTAATTGGACATCGATATTTGGGTACCCCGTACCGCTTTCCCACTGGTTATTTAGGACATCCTATGAATTAGACCTCCCCCACAAGTTCCATTGCAGTCCCACTGCCACCCCAAAAATAACCCCAAGGAAAAAACCACACATAACCACATCCTAAGACACTTGGGCCACAACAACCACCACCACGCTTAAAGAATCCTAGGCCAGAACAACCACTACTATGCCCGAAGACACCTAGGCCCCAACGACCACTACCATGCCCAAAGACACCTAGGCCTCAAAAAATGTAACACCCTGATATTTTATGAGAATTATTCTTTTTAATTTCTTTGATGTATTTTGTTGTATGCTTTACCGAGATTATCTTGTGCTATATGCAACACCGTATTAGCTTATAGTATACACAACACTATTCTTGGCTTGTGATGCACACAATTTCAAGTTCTTTCGAATAAAATTCATTTTACACAGCACCAAGTATAGATTTTGATCAATGTATAACTGAACTATATTTTGAGTATGTTATACACAAAACCAAAGGAAGCTTGCCCTATACTCAACCCTGACTTGACTTTCATTACACGCAAGAGAAACCTTCCTTGATAGTATGTGTTGTACGCAATACCGAGTTTCACTAAACAAGATATTATTATAATATTATCATGAACTAAATATTATGAATAGTATTAACCACATTTTAAATTTTATAACATTATCATTCATCTTACACATTTTCTAGATCATGGTATGAGAACAAAATAATTTTTTCAGGTAAAATAAGTGTTTTTCAAAAAATGCAGTTTTGCCACCTTTTGAGGGCACATCCAATTTAAATATAATTTTTAACAATTTTATATGTTCAATTTTACAAAATAAACTTATTCTTGTGAATCATGATATAAAATTTTACATTGGATAAAGTTTTGATATTTTTCTGATAACGTTCATATTTTGATGAATAATAAAAATACGCAAAAATTTAATTACAAACAACTTTTTTCATCAAGATAATTTATATGGTTAAATTATAAAATTGAATGGTTTTAAAGTATAAATATAATATATTTTTACCATTTATTATAATTCAAGTCATTATCATTAATTTTACATTGAATTCATAGGTAAAAATATTTAAATCTTTTGCAATGTTTTAACTTTTAATACTCATTTTCTCAACAGCGAGATTAATTTTAAATTAAACATTGAAACTTCTGTGTTTTGAATTTTTAAAAATGGATTTCATATTTGAAATCATTTGTTCAAAATTATGTTAATAGGATACTTTTTATTTTTAGACATTATGAATAGTAACTATGATAATTTTTATTTACTATAGTTAAAGGTAAATTAGGTAATTAAGGGTAAAAATAATATTATAAAATTACCCTAACACATGTATTAATATAATTTTATGATTATATTTCGTCCTAAAATATTATTGGGTCTAAATGGTATCTATTAGAACCCACTTGTATGTGATTAAGGCCTTTAATTTATTTTTTTAAATGAAAGGGAAACATGTGTCACTCAAACTTTAACAATTAAATTATTTTTAATATAAGGTTATACAGAATATAAATTTGGTTATAAATACTCATTTGAAATATAAAATGTTTTTATTTATCATGGTAATTTATTTTTAATTTTTAAGAAATATTTAATTACCTTAATTTCTTATAAATTAATGATGCAGAAATTATTTATTTAGTGAAAAGTCTATAATATAGTTTTTATTAATCTAATAATACCCATAAAAGGCCGAAATACCTGAAAAAAACTTATTTTTAGTGTAAATATAAACCATAATAATCCAAAGGTCTAATTTTTGACCATTTGGAGCCTTATAAAATGGATTATGACACCTATATTATTTTATTTTAAATGATTTCAAAGTTATCACCTTCATAATTTGATAAACATAACATTTTAAAAGTTGGGTTTTTTAGATGATAAATTCAATTAAAAGTATTATTATTAAATATATTAGATTTATATTCATCATAGTATTTTATTTTTAATTTTTATGCAACAAATAAGTATATTAAATAATTATAAAAAAATGATGTAGTAATTATTTTATTAAGAGAAATATCAAATAAATGGTTTAAAAAATATTAAAATAAATATTATATGAAATAATTAATATTCTCCACGAATTTTATAGATTAATATGACTTTTTAGTAACCTATTAAATATTTTTTTTCGCATATATTCTCTGTGTGTATTTTATTTAAATTCAAATAAATGAATATTGTCAAAATTGACACTATTGTTATTTTATAAAAATGGAATATTATTAAATTGTTTAAAAATCATAAAAAATATTTAAAAATTATAAATTGAAATTTATATGGTATAAAATTTCATAAAGTATCCAATTATGTACAATTAACAACACATAAGTAATTATTTATAACAATTTAAAATTTAGAATATTATTACCACAAATAAAATTAAATAGATTAAATAAGGTTAAATCAAGTTGATAAGGTTTAAAATAAATTCCCAACATGTATAAATTTTATTGTTTGATGATATTACAACCCTATATCATCTAATATTCGGATTTGAGTCATTTTAGGAGTTTTTTAAGTGGGGGTTGAGTTTATTATAAATTAATATTTTAGAGGTTTCCAAAAGTGCCCCTCTCCTCCCTTATAAAAAGGAACCTCCTCACTCTCCTCTTCACAAAATTTTGAGCCTTCAAGCTCGGCCAAACCCTGTCCATTTCTCTTCTCCACTTTCTCTAGAAACATACTAGAGGTCCTATTCTTCTTCAAAGGACAACTTTAGTGCTCTAAGAGGAGGTTTAGAAGAGGCGCGTCGAAGAAGAGGTAATATCCTTTACCGATTCTTTCAAATTTATTTCTTCTTCTACTTACTCTTATTTATTTTTTTCTTTATAAAGTAATAACATCATTATCACTCATATACTGATATGTTATTATAAATATGAAACAACCCCATTTCACCATCTATCTCTCCTATGGAAAATGAAATCACCACGCGTGTGTACGTACGGAATACCATCTCCACGCCATGGTGTAATCTGTTTTTCCAACATCACCTTACCTGGATGGGTATAATGGTGGAAATAATAACTATATATTATTATTATAACATGATACTAATCTTTAGATATTATATCATCCACTCCAATTCCATTCAATAATTATGGTAATGATATCATCGCTTGTGCGTACATACAGATTATCGTCTCCACGACGCGATGAGATTCATTCTCCATGTTAACCATTCAAGAATGATTATAAATTATATATAATGAATAATAATGAAATATATGATATAATAATTCTAATGGATTTATTTATATATATATATATATGTCATCTACTTACTTCCATTCAAGTAAATAAGGAAAGGAAAACAGTGTTCATGCATACGTACGGTCTACCGTCTCCATGAACAGTGTTTTTCATTTCATTTATATATCTATTATATATATATATACTGAATATATATGATATATAAATCATGTTTTACATTCTGTAAGTAAGAAAATAATGATATAAGTAATGGTATCCAGAACAACAAGTCCAAACACGTACGATAAATGAAACGATTTTACCCAAAACGGTGATTTAACATGGAATTGACAAAAGAACTGGTAATATAAAGTCATAAGTGAATAATATATGATATCATAAATATTATGGTTTTTTAAAAAGTAAATAATATTTTTAAACCCACTATAGAGGAGTTTCGGACACGTACGGAAGAAATTGGACCTAAGGTAAGGGATTATTTTGTCTCGTTTTTATTTTTGTGAGACATAAGCCTTAATCCCCATCTATTTATTTTGTATGGTGTTTATACTTCCCATGAATGTTTTATGATTTTATTATAGAGGATATGATATTTACATATGCATTTAATTTTCTTTATTTTATGACACGTATGATTCAACCGATCATAAAAGGGAAGGGATAATTTTTCAATCTCATTTTTATCCAAGATTGCTTATATGTAAGTATTTACTGGTGTCTTTTTTTTTCATCCATGTACATAACAATGTTTTCATGAGGTGTTTAATATTCTTCCATGTATGTTTAAAGTCATTTTACCCCCTTTTTACTTTTACTTGGTGTTATGGAAGGAATCTTTCTTTTGTTTACCATACATGGTACTTTTTGACTTTTCTATTAAAAGTATGAGGAGAATGTTTTTTTAACTTATACGGCGTGAATGGATTTTTACAATTTCATAACGCCTTATTTACATAAATATTCCTATACAAGATTTCATGATTATTTTCAAAAAAAAAACTTTTCTTTTAAATTTCATGTCATTTTGAGAGAATAAAATGATTTGGAAGAAGAAAAGATATTTTCCTCAAGAATTCATTTCATGTATTTTATCAAAACTATTTTCCATCTATGATGAAATTATTTAATATGGTTATGTTTCAAGAATAATGTCTCTATTATTTACATGGTTTGATTTTTCTTATGATTAAATTATATCCATTTGTTTTATATGGACTATGTTATGATGGGATGATGTTTATGAAACCCATTTTATTTATTGGGTTATGATGAATGATTTATGTTTATTTTGTGGAACATAAAAGAATGATTTAATTATGAGATGGGTGGGACCTAAATCTCCCTCAAATTAATTGGGTAAAGATTTATATCTTATGATATAGACTTGGATGGAATGGAAAGTAAATTCTGTTCAGTAATACAGGGCTAGAACGACAAGTAAACCCGGTTCAGTAATGGACTTTGTCCACTATGACGGTCTTGGTGGAAATTCCTTGGGTACTATGGAAATCATATCATGTGCTTAATGGATTCCACAATTACATGTTTTATTCCCATGCTATTTTATCATAATTAACGTTCCTTTATTATCTATGCCTTATGTATTTCTAATAATTATGTCATTACTCATGATTTTGATGTTTTATGTTCAAGTTTTTACGTTCAAATTTTTATGGATTGTTTTATGTTCTCCATGCTTACCCTTACTGAGCATTTGAGCTCACCCTTTATATGTTTTCTTTTCCCCGGGATTTAAAGAAAGGTTTTAGGTAAGAATACAAAAGGGGAAGATATTTATGGGATATGTTGAAGATCTTTTACTATGATTAGAAGATTATGTTCTGAGTTTCCAAAGACATTAAACTATTACAGTCCTTGTGTGTCTGTTTTTATTATGTATTAAGTATTCTGAAAAAGAAATGTAATGTCCATGTACATCAGAATTGGGTCTCTAAAAAAACCACTGACACTCTCAATGACTCCTGGGCCTCATCCCGAAGACACTTGGGAAACAAACCTGCCTGCACAACCTGGGCCAACCTATCAAAACACACTCTGCCCGACGATTCTGGGGCTAGAATAAACTTCAGGCCATCACAGCCTACCCGAAGAGTCTTGGGATACCGGGGAGAGGGAAAATAAATGAGCTAATAACTATCCACTCATAGTAATGTTGGGAAAAACATCCTCCCCCTTGAAATGGGGGTGTTCTACATGAAGTTCTCAATATGGGTGGGGTGTGTATAAGAAACACAAGAACTAAATTTTACACATATAGGTAATCAAGCACTCATCCTAACCTAAGGGTTCTAAAACCAACAATATATTGTAACTGGGCGTGCAGTGGAAGCCCCAAACAGGTGGGTTTTAAAAAAAATTCCACCGACATTCGACGTGAACTTGTCGACGTCGGTGAAGAGTAGCTTGGTCAAAGCCGAGGACCACATGTGAAGGGTTTTAAGAACAAAATAAACCATAAAAATAACTAGTTTAATTCTGAATCCGTACACGATGTCTACTCATCATTGGCGATCACTGCTCGAAGAATCCGAAGCCAAATTCCTCTAGATCTTCCACATGCACTTCAAGTAATCCATGGGAGAGCCGTTCATCGTAGTCCAGGTGCTAGCATGGAATACTGACGATGCCTTCGACGTTCCAAGGATCACTGCATCGCTTTGCTAGCGATACCCGAGATAGAGCTCCATCCTAACTACTTGTATCCAGAGCATCTCTCACTAGAGTGTGGGAGAGAGGGTAGGAGAGAGAACCTCCATGAATAGTGTTTGGAAAATTCCCCTCCTCATCTATTTATAGTGCTTAATTAAAATACCCGATATCAACTCATCGACCCCAAATACTTAACTCACTATCAATGACATTTTATGACTACTAAAATGAGTCATAAATATTATTATCATTTACTTATATTATATTAAAATATATTACATGATAATAATTGAGTCATTAACTCGACTCGTCACTCCCATAAATATTAATTGAACATCGAATAATTTAATATTCGTCAATTAATATTTTTCATGTATTTACTTAAAACTCATAAATACATAAATAAATTCAATTCTTATTATTCTAAACTCGAATAATATGAATTTATTTATTTCATTGGTGATCGTTTAACTTTTTACAAATCTCGGACCCCTTTGACGGGGCCCACTATGTCCAAAACTCTTATTCAACTAAATAGGGAAGATTTTTGAATAAGATATTATGTGTGACCTTCTAGGCCCTTATTTCAACAATAGTGAATAGAATTAATAGACCAAGAGTGGTATCTAGAAACCCATTATGGCCCCTGAAGAAATAAGGATTGTCACAGCAGTGACAACCAACCTATGAACATGCACTATGTCATATAATCTCTTCATCTGTAATATCTCATAAAGCAGTACACTCTCAGGTGTCATCAACATTTTCTTTCTTTATAGTTTGTTGATTTAACTAGACGAATTTACCCTTGAATTCCATGTCCATGGTCTTATAAAGGTACTACCATCCATATCAACATGGCCTGAGATATATTACTTTCATAACCCGGAAGTGAAAAATCCTTTCTTGACCATTCAACCAATATCATGACACCAACGATGCACTCGACACAAACTACCTCGCCACGGCTTCATTGTCATGGCTTTCGTCTTGCATCAAAGTACACAATCAAATGAAATGCATTGGTAATGATCTTAAGTTATGAGACCATTACACATGATCATAGATAGGAACATCCAATGACACCCGAAACATGTCGTGTTCCTATTGGAGGCCCAGTCCTCATGATCTCACTACTAGAGATCACCAAATGAAAACTTCATGAGAAGAAGTCTCAATGCTTATGATCCCCCATCACCTGATAGTGAAACATATACTTTGTCCAATTAGTAAGATGTATCTATACTATAGAACATATATTTAAGATTAATGTCATAGTATCTAGAGGTTCTCATTACAGCCTGAGATCTGTTATAACCATTCGATACGATAATTAATCTTTGGACATTACCATTTCAGTAGTGGATGCAGAAAAGTCTACACTATTATGGTAAGATGACTTCATGTATAGATAACTGTATACACGATATGGTAATCAAAAGCAGTGAATAGTTAGGTCTAGGGCACCCACTATTTCAACACTCCCACTTTCACTAGAGCCACCTTGCTAACCAAATTTTTTAGCTACTCACATGAAGACTATCATATTTCTGCTGAGTTATGGCTTTAACTACTGGGTCAGCCACGGTTCGGTCGCGTGACAATTTTGCTATAGAGAACTCATCTCTTAGATTAAAACTTCTCAAGAGATAGAATCCTAAGTATATCCATTTTTTCCACTATCAAAACTTGACATCTTGGCTAGTAAGAATATCATAATTTACATTATGAAAATACTTTTATCACCATGTGCGATTACAAGAACTAGAAAAAATCATTGAATTTAATTGCTTCTTAGATATCTTGGAAGCTTTAATGTACTCGGTCTTGTAGGTATGGACACCACTAGCTGACATGAGCTTGAATCGTTCATCACCCTTAGCCTAACTACAATACTAGATCACATTGATCTATGTAAGACTAGTTCTTATCCCCGAAAACTTGTAGCTTTTCTTCTCTACTTACCATGTAAATATCTTTTGTACTTTCCGAAGTACAATTAGATAGTTCTGACTATATCTCTTGCAATGCTTATAGATACAACTGATATTTTCCTATTGAAAAATATACCTTGGCAATATCGGTTCTTTTACATATCATGGAATACGTGATTGATCCATCGCTCCGACATATGGATTTAAACTCACCACATATATCTCTTTCCATGTCATGGATAGGTCAACATGGTGAGATTATGCCCTGTGACATATGCAACAATTCATCTCTTAAATTGTTCCAACATGTATCATTAAATACAATGTCACTATATGTACGATTGACTAGGACCAAACAACCTATAGATCTACCTTAGTAGATTTTGTTCCCTAGAACTTAGGTTGCTACTTTAAGTCAATTATTGGAGAGTAAATTTCATTTTGGTCTTAACTAACTATGAGACCAATGTCGGTTTTCCATATGTTTCTGAATATATTTTGTTTAGAAAACATTAATTCTCCCACCAACCTTTGGTAGACACATGGAAAATATTTATTTTAAATGTATATCATATGATCATGTTGCTTACTTTAATCCTAAAATGGATTTCAGTAACTTTCAACCTTTATTATCACTCTGTGACGTGACCATCCCTTTCTGGTTGCATCGTATAGACACCATCCATGATTGGTGGTCATGAAATCTAATGATAAATAATTTGATCATAAACATTATCTATGATAAGTAAAATTTTAACAGATTTAGGCACAACAACTTGGTGAAACCAATTGAGCCTTATTGGTACTACTCTTATACCATCCATGTATCAACTCACTTGAATACCCACCATAGTATTCAAAAAAATAAGCCCCATTTTCACTTTGATACATGGAATCCATTAATTAAATTTTAGTTAGTCTTATCAATTTTAGCTAATTCCATATATTGTTTACTCGTATGAAATATTATTCATATTGAATAATAGATCACCAACTGTGGTTAATATAAAAACCATCACCATGGTTTTATCCTTCCTATGCAGTATGTGTCTCCTGGACATAGTCTATTCCACATGCGTATGTGGAACTAGTTCTTATGCCAACTATTTTGTGCATCTTGAGCATTGACTAAACACAATTCAATATAACTCCCACTATCTTTAATAGATACGTGCACCCTTATATAGTTATGTAGTCCCTTACTTGACTAAAACTTTTCTATCTTAGGGATTAATGTAATATCCTAAGAAATCATTAGGATAAGTCCCTTAGATGCACAATGTGTTTATCTTGATGCTAGTTTGTTTATATCCGAACAAACTATTTGCATCCCAACACATGTCCTTATGACATAATGGATTTATATCATACTATGACTCGTATGATATCCATTTCTCATTATAGTTATCATATGTTTGTGGGATATCATTGTTATTTTTAAATTATTTCATGAAATATAATGGAAGTTTCTGCTAGCTTCAACATTGATATTACTTACATAAAAATTTTGATGTATAAAATGTGCATTTAGGAATTAATCCATGCTACATTTTGTTGATAAATGTTGATATGCAATACTTCATCATCAATCCTCATCAATTTTGTTATGTCGATAATGTAATGTGAATTTAGGAATTTCTCCACGCTACATTATCATGATCGATGAATGCTTGGTCGAGATATTCTTCAGTATCCCAACCCAAAGCAACTCATATCTCTTGACCATGAAAATACTTCAATTTATTGTTCCATAATTGATTAAAGTAATCTTATTAATCATATATACCTCTATCTTATACTTTGAATAGTTCATTCTTATGTGTTGAACCATTTCCAAAAGCTTTGTGACATACCTTTATTTCTAAAGGCTCCTTTGTCCAAACTAAATACATCAATAATACCAAAATTATTTAGCTGTGCCAAGCCTAAATAACATACTTAGTATATTCATGAAGTCCATTTTTAGTATTACATGACAAAGAATTATCCTGCCACAACTGGGTATAAGTCTTACATTTATATTCATCACTAATTGCCTATGATTCATGTATTACTGAACTAGTGATTGAGTTTACCAAAAACAACATTCATTCTAGAAACTGAAAGAATGTATCCTTGCATCCAAGGACACATGAGATTAATGTTTCTGGTTATAATTAATAATAGTTCAACATGAATCTTTTACTTGGAAATTAAAGAAGTCGTGTACTTCTCACCATTGGCTTAGGAATCACCCTTTTGCAACCACATAGAGAATACACCTGACTTCCAGTAATGTTTCTATACTAACTTGGTTATCATATTAGAATACACATATGTAACCAGAATATTGTATTTAATACCCAAGTAGTAAAAGGAAACATCACATTGATGAATATGCATGATGTAGAAGTGACAACTTACTTCTTTAAATCAGTTTATTACTTTTAAACTTCCATTGTTTTGTTTTATAATATGCAATGTAAATAACCTTTGTTAATACCTCATTGATTTAAGGACGCTGCGAATGTGACATTGGAATTACTTTCCTTTTGGCCTTTTCTCATTGTCTTTCAATTTATTCTTCATAAGAATTAAAACTTAATTTTCTTTTATTCTTATTCACTTAGTGAACCTTACCTAGATAGGTAATGGAGAATTTACTCAATACTTGTTCATTTTATAACTTAAAATGAAACATGAGTAAAGTTGGTGAAAATGATATTTAATGATCATGATAGATCTTTCAATTTACACATGTTGGTGTAAACTTCACCTTATTCAAATCATTGCTTCACTTTCTCCTTGAAAACTTCTCAGATATGAGACTTTATGTTATATCATCTATGTCCTAGTGTAGCAACCGCAACTGACACTGGACGTTGATGAAATCATAATGATATAACCATAATATGATTTGTACATTAGTATCTTGTAACCAATTTTCACTCTCGATTCATGAGGTAGTTTAACAGTGTTGGGGACACTGACACCTTGAGTTTCCTATATCATAGTACTATACGCACGTGCCTATACTATTCATGGACACTCGTGTTAGTGTGGGTATTTACTTTTTCCATTATAATATTGCAGTTTTAATCTTGTGGTATAACTTTCCATTTTTCTACAAAAATGAATGTTAGCAGATTATTGCCTTTTATCTAAATTGCCAGTTTAGACATTTTTTTGATTAATTACTTAAATCATTTAATGTCTCCCACTATTTTATTGGATTCTAGAAACCCTCTGTGCTAGAATCGGATTACTCTGTCACTTGAGAATTCTAGTGGCAAGGATCTCGGAACCACCCCACATAGTCTACAAGCTATGGGTACACCACTACTTGGAGAGTTCTAGGTAGGATTTTGGTTGTCCTAACACTTTAACTTGTGGTTCCTCGATATATTGATTGAAGTCCCAGCTTCTTAAAATCATAACTTGATTTACTAAATGATTGCCTCTAAAATTACAAAAAGCTAGCTATAACTATTTCTTTGCTGAAATTTTAGTTAAGTCAACCCATAATTCTTATAAGGACTCCTCAGTAGTAAGAGGAACCCTTAGCTATGGCATGATCAACACCTCAAACAGCTGGTTTTGACCTAACTTGAATGACAGAAGGTGGTTATGACTTAATATATATATATATTTTGAGGGTTTTATTATTTTTAATGTGATGAATGAAATCATTTTTTATTTTTATAATCACGTACTATGTGATTGCACTCACAACTAACCAAGAAAGAAATAGAAATTTCATCGCGTCACATGTTCATTTTATCTTGCATGCTTGTTTATTATTATTCTATGTGATTGCGCTCTAGCTACACATTCACAAAATAATAAAGCATGAAAAAAATAAAATGAAAAACCTGATCATGAGTCGATTTTAATGGTTGATCCATTGAGTGAATAACAGACCAATCAAAACCCTAGGTGTAAGTACCTTTAGTCCCGTGGCTTGAAACTTGAATAGCAACGTCTGATCATCCATTACATCCAACTCTTGTCTGGTGAATCGCCGTCACTTGGCATGAAGTGTGTCAAACTTCATCTCATCATTATACAATTGTACTCGCACGCAGGTGAGGGGATCTGAAGGAGTAAAATTACAACTCTGAGAATGGGCGTGCAGGACCTTATACATATAATGACACTTGAGACGACACACAGATCACCTTTTATTTAATTAAAATAATTATTATAAACCATTTCAATAAATAAATAATTAAATGAAATAAATAAACAAACACTAGACATGCATTGGTAGGTAGACGTCTCATGACCAGCATATATGCATTAAACTCGCGTATATTCAATAAATGCAGAATAAAATTAAACTTGTATTAAAATTAAACTTGAGGGAATTTTAATTGAATTAAAAATTTCACTCTAATTTTTAATCCAATATTTAGGTCATTCGGTCCCAATTTATTAATTTAATTTTAAAGATAAAATTAAATTAATTAATTAATTTAATTAATCTCACAATTAAATAATTATGCCGCATGAAAATTTTAATAACCAAAAATTAATATTAAATTAATTTAATTATCAACCGTAATTAAATTAATTATTTTAATTAATTTTTTATTAAATTAAATCACCCCGGGCCATAAAACTTTGGGCAGGGCCTGTGTGGGTCAGGGTGAACCTGTGCAGGCCCAATCTGGGTGATATCATCCCTGTGTAGAGGTGTTCTGGGATTGGCAGGTCCTACAAAGCCCGTTCCGGGCTATGCAGACCCACCAGGGCCTCTTTCGGGGTGGTGCATGTTACCTTCCCACTAGAAGGATTGAGTGGCGGATGGAATGAGGAATGTACGGGATTGTGCGGGCTGGCCAGACTGGTCGATCCAGTGGACATAGTCGCTCCCTACCAGGCGCATGGAATAAAATAGTCAGGGCTAGCCAGGAGGATGGAGGTAGTCCGATGGGGCTGTATGTGGTTGGAAGGGGCTCGAGGTGGGTTGTAGGCAGAGCGTTGATAGCCTGGTGAGTCCATAAAGGACTTACCTAGAGAGGCCAGTAGCCAGTGGAGTTAGGTCAGGCAAGGAGGGAGCCCCGCGATCCAGGTGAGGGGCTACTAGTCGGGCTAGGGTGGCCCTGGTGCTGCGCCGGCCTGCGCCTGGTGCAGGAGCGCATGCAGCGCGAGTAGGCTGCCCGGACTGGAACAGGGAGGCAGGCTGCTATGAGAAAAGCACTGGAGTCCTGGGGTGAGGCTCTTGTAGGAAGATGGAGGTTCTGTAAGGAGTAAGAGGATAAAGGTGGCCCTTCTGTGCGCCGGCTGAAGCTGGAGGCACCCTCATATGCTGCGACGCAACATGGAAGACCACCGGGAGGAGAACCAGGTCGGTGTTGTGTGGTGCACTTCGCAGGGAAGGAGAACCAGGCCGTCGGGAGGGAGACACCGCCTGTGGTGCTGTGGTGGCCCGTTTCTTTGTGCTAGATCCATGGGTGGTTCCTGCTGCATGGAGTAGGGAGGGAGGAGGGCCTCTGGGGCGCTACGCGCTACGCCGGGTGGGAGAGGGAAAAGCGGCGGATAGGGCCACCACGCGGTGAACATTGGGGCCGATCAGCCCCTAGTCTTCTTATTTTTTTTTTGTTTTTTTTAAATTTTATTTTTGCTTGACCTACTGGTCAGTCTTCCCCTCGGCTTCAAAAAAACATTTCACGACCTACACATGCAGGTCATCGCCCCCTTTCTTTTTTTTTGATTTTAGACTTGAGGTCTAAGTCCTTTGTTTACCAAGACTTTCCTTACAAGTCTTTCCCATCACTTTTAAAAACTCTAAATCCTATATTAGTCTTTGGAAAGATAATAATATTATTATAATAATATTATTATTATAATAAAATTAATTTTTTTATTATAATAAAACCAAATAATTTTATTATTATAATAATAATACAATTAATTTTTAAAAATTAATATCGAAACAAAATTGATTTTCCCGTGAGTATTTTGGCCACGGGATTTCCGGTCGAAATACGAAACACCACTAGAAATCAATCTCAAATCCGAATTCAAAAATTCAGATGGCTGCAGACTAGCCATCCGATATCCAATTTGGATTCCGTCTACGGCGTTAGGACGGTATCGACACCCTCTTAACATATTAATACAAATTTAATTATTTAATTTGACGTAAAATCATCATGTTCCCCTCTAACACCACCTTTTGGAACTAGGCATGCAGCGGAAGCCCCAAATAGGTGGGTTTTTTAAAAAAATTCCACTGACGTTCGATGTGAACTTGTCGACATTGGTGCATAGAAGCCCGGTCAAAGTCGAGGACCACGCGTGAAGAGTTTTAAGCAGAAAATAAACCACAAAAATACCTGGTTTAATTCTGAAGCCGCACACGATGTCTGATCGTCATTGGCGATCACTGCTCGAGGAATCTGAGGTCGAATTATTCTAGATCGTCCACACGTGCTTCAAGGAATTCGCGGGAGCGCCATTTTTCGTAGTTCGGGTTCTAGTGCAGAATACCGAGGATGCCTTCGATGTTCCAATGATCACTACATCGCTTCTCTAGCGATGCCCCAGAGAGAGATCCATCTGAGCTCCTTGGATCTAGAGCATCTCTCTCTAGAGTGTTGGAGAGAGGAGAGGAGAGAGAAGCTCCATGAATAGTTTTTGGCAAATTGCCCCCCTCTTCTATTTATAGTTTTTAATTAAAATACCCGGTATCACCTCGCTGGGCCCGAATACTTAACGCACTATCAACGACATTTTATAACTACTAAACTAAGTCATAAATATTATTACCATTTACTTGTAATATATTGAAATATATTACATGATAATAATTGAGTCATTAACTCGGATCAACACTCCCAAAAATATTAATTAAACCTTGAATAATTTAATATTTGTCAATTAATATTTTTCATGTACTTACTTAAAACTCGTAAATACATAAATAAATTCAATTCTCATTATTCTAAACTTAAATAATATGAATTTATTTATTTCATAGGTGATCGTTTAACTTTGGACAAATCCTGGACCCCTGTGGGGGGCCCACTATGTCCAAAACTTCTATTCAACTGAATAGGGTAGATTCTTGAATATTAAATTGTGTGTGACCCTCTAGGCCCTTATTTTGACAGAAGTGATTAGTATTCACAGACCAAGAGTGGGATCTAGAAACCCATCATGGACCCTTAAGAAATAAGGATTGTCACAGCAGCGACAACCAACCTAAAAACACGCAATGTGTAATATAATCTTTTTGTCTGTAATATCTCATAAAGTAGGACGCACTCACGTGTCATCGCCCTTTTCTTGCTTTATAGTTTGTTGGTTTAACTTGATGGATTTACCCTTGACTACCAAGGATATGGTCTTATAAAGGTACTTCCATCCATATCAACATGGCCTGAGATATATTAATTCCATAACCCGAAAACAACAAATCCTTTCTTGACCATTCAACCAATGTCATGCCACCAACGATGCACCCAACACAAACTACCTCGCCACGACTTCATTGCCATGGTTTTTGTCTTGCATCAAAGTACGCAATAAAATGACATGAATTGGTAATGATATCATGTTATGAGACCATTACACATGATCATAGATAGGAACATCCAATGAAACCCAAAACATGTAGTGTTTCTATTGGCGGGTCGGTCCTCATGATCTCACTACTAGAGATCACCAAATGCGAACTTCATGAGAAGAAGTCTCAATGCTTATGATCCTCCAACACCTAATAGTCAAAAATATACTTTGTCCAATCATTAATATATATCTAGACTATATAACATATATTTAAGATTAATGTCATAGTATCTAGAGGTTATCATTATAGCCTAGGATCTGATATAACGTTTCGATATGACAATTAATCTTTGGAAATTACCATTTCAATAGTGGACGCAGAAAATTCTACACTATAATGATAAGATTAATTCATGTATAGATAACTATATACACGATATGGTAATCAAAATAACTGAATAGTTGGGTTTATGTCCCCCACTATTTCAACACAACCAGCTCGTACACAACCACTCTTGCTACTATCCCTACATGTAAAAGTACAGAACAACCATAACCATAACACAACCCACTTCTAGAAAATAGTTTCCCATCGTACCAGTTCTAATTATATTGTTCAAGTGAATTCCATTTAAATATTTTTTCACTACTAGGAAACTAATAGGCATAACCACAAGCCAAAACAACAACATAAAGAAAAACATCCAAGCAAACATTTAAGCATTCACACCTGGTTCTCTTGTAAGTAACAACATCAAAGGGGTCTGTGAGA
This sequence comes from Viscum album, assembly GCA_963277665.1. Taxonomy (NCBI): domain Eukaryota; kingdom Viridiplantae; phylum Streptophyta; class Magnoliopsida; order Santalales; family Viscaceae; genus Viscum; species Viscum album. Next base: position 1,083,405,289 of record OY728132.1, read on the forward strand.
TCCCTCAAAGTACTAATACCAAACCAAGCCCTAAATTACTGGCTCCACAACATTTTTCGACTGCTCCACACAGACTCAGATTCACAATCTAACAACCTCTCAGCCAAAGATTTCATTCCTCTTTACATTACCCCACAAACATCAAATAAAACAACCATGCATATCACCATAACAGAGCACAGATTTTTTTTCCAAATTTATCCAACACCATTCATTAAGTTCCTTATTTCCGTTTGGTTAACCGAGGTGATCACACAAGGGTTCTTATTCATTGGGAATCCATTTAATCAACCAGGTTTACATGATTAATCAGTTTCCTTGTTTCATCCATTCAATCACAAGACTATCCAGAAAACAGAGCTTCATTAGTGTGCAAGAAAGGACCACCAACGATAACGATTTTCAATGGACATGAGCCCATATAGTTCACAACATAAAAACGAAGTTAAAACATATCAACATCATTCCCACCCCTTCATTCTTAAAAATTCTGTTTATTATCTTTGTTAAAGTTGGTTTCATCTATGTCCCAAGGGGACATTAACATACCCACCCTGCATGATCCACAATAAAGAGAGACGAAGGAAAACCCCCTACTTGGATGATCAAGGCTCAAAGTTTTCTTCTTTGTGACAAGAAATGGGGATGGAATGACTTGCAAGAAAAGAAAACTCCAAGGCTAAGCAGGAAGGGCTCTAACCCAGGTGCATGATTCATATCCAGAGGAAGTATCAAGGCGCACTAACAAAATCCAAAAGGAAGAAGGAAGAGGGGATATTAGCTTAAGAAGATGTCAGATCCTAAAATTAGGGAGATAATTTCGAAGTACTCAAAAAATTCGGATCGTGACTCGACCACACGGCTCGATGGTTTCAAACGTTGGGATTAATTGAGATTTAATAATTCTCCTCGAAGATGGTGGAGATAGACCAACAGACGACTGGTAGTTGATAGATTTTCTATAAACAAAGAAAAACATGTACCATGGGCGAAAGTGGAAAATACAGAAAATGGTGTGACACTGAGGAAAAAGGCCACACGTTTTGGTAATTCAAGGGACACCAGACTCTTGGGGGTTTAAAACATCTTTTACGGGCCTTAAATTTCTTTGAAAGGGGTATTAAAATACTTTTACATCAAAAGGGACGTTACTAGAGTGAAACTGAAAATTTCTAGAGAAGCTGGAAATGATTCACCGATGGATGAGTCACCAACACCCGGACACTGTTGCCCTGTCACCGTCACCCTACCACTGATGCCCATCGGTGCCACCGACGCCCATCAGTGCCACCGACGCCCATCGGTGCCACTGTTCGTTCAACCTGAAATTTGGAAAACTCCTCAATGAGTCACCGATGATACCCAGGATACCCCAAACACAAAAAATTGACAAAGTAATGGACTAGGAGGATCCGGGCCATTACAAACCACAACCAGAAGGAATGATTTCGCCAAACCAAAAACAGAATACATGGAATGTATATATATTATAGAAAGAAACAGTGGAAGAGAAAATAAGAAATATATTTCTTAACTAAGAGACAATAGTAGAAACGTCATAACACAAACGTAGCTAAACAAATCCAAGCTATGAGTCAAACTAAAAAGGAAAAAAAGGAAAAATGATAAACTAATACTCCATGTGATAACCGAACAACGTCCCACTACTCACCATGAGCTACCCAAGACTATGTGACTAAAACCTCACCTCCTCACTATGGTGGCTTGCCTTTCCCCGCATCAAAAGACAATATATGGTGCACACACCACCAAAGGGGGTTGAACGGTTTGAGCTAAACAGGATCAGGAGGATCGCACCCAGGTGTTCCATAAAGTGCCTCTATATAATAATTCAAACAAACACAAATTTAAAGAAAATAGGGCATGAAAATTAGTTTAACTAATTTTTTGTCAAAATCATGGTAAATAATTTCCCTTTTTTCCATAGTTCTAAAATAATCTAGCACTACGGGAAAACCAGGCAATTGTGATGGGTCATTGGCCTGTCGCAAATAGTCCTTCAGAAAGGATTTTTGCGAAGGGGGAACCAGCCCGTCGCAAATACCCGACATCGTTTTTAGTATTTGCAAGATGATATATATCTCGTCACAAATACTATGTCGGCAGGTGGTCTTTTGCGACGGGCTCTGTCGCAAAAGACTTTTTAACCAGAGGGTATTTGCGATGGGTCCCATCGTAAATAATCTCATTACAACTAATCTAACCTATATATACCCATATCTGTTTTTTTAGTCATTTCACTCAATTCTCTACTCCTCTCTCTCTAGTGGAAAATTTTCTCTCAAATTTTTTCATAGTTTAACATTTTAATTCGGGGCATTATTCGCATCTTATATCATTTCGAAAGCTTCAGTTTTAAGGTATTTTTCTATTTCTTTTATTTTTTACTTAATCCATTTTATTTTATTTTAGTTATAATTATTGTTAATTAGCTGCTATTAAATTAATTTAGAATTAGATAGTTTTATTTATCACTGTTTATGTTTATTTTTATAAATAATTATGTGTCGTTATTACGAATTAGTATTAATTTATAGTTATTATATTAATTAGTAATAATTAGTATTAAATTGCAATATTTATTATTCAATTCGAATAATTAGTATTAAATTGTAAAAATTAGTTTTAAAATGTAATAAATTGTAATAAATTGCAATAATTAGTATTAAATTGTAATAATTAGAATTAAATTGAAATAAATTGTAATAAATTTAAATAATTAGTAATAAATTGCAATAATTATTAATAAATTGTAAAAATTAGTAATAAATTGTAACAATTAGTAACAAATTGCAACAATTGGTAATAAATTCGAATAATTACTAATAAATTCCAATAATTACTAATAAATTTGAATAATTACTAATAAATTCGAATGATTAATAATAAATTGTAATAATTAGTAATAAATTGTAATGATTAGTAATAAATTGTAATGATTAGTAATAAATTATAATAATTAGTAATAAATTCTAATAATTAGTAAGCATAAGAGCCTCAACCCAGTTGGTGAGGACTCGCTAGGTGCATCCAAGAGACCCGAGATCAAATCCAGGTGGAGGCAAAGTTCTGGGGTACTATAGCAGTCCTGTAGCAGTACTGTAGCAGGCACTGTTCGGTACTATAGCAGCCGGAACTATTCATCCATTTGGGCTTCCGGGCCACCGGTTTGGTCCTCGGGTCCTGCAAGGCTTTCAGGCCACCCAAGGTCGTCGGGACAGTTGATTCTCAAGGCCTTCGGGCCACCTTAAGGCCTTAGGGCCACCCCAAGGCCTTCAGGGCACATTAATGCAAGCCCCAGACATACCACAAAAAGGAGCAACCCCAGAAGAGGATTCAGAGCAGGTGCACTCACCAGAGCAGAGCCAAATGGATTGTCAGAATGAGAGGGTATGACTATGACATCGGTACCAGCCTGTGCTTGCACGGGAAGCCTAGCCAGATGGTCATGCAAAGGCGGAGAGCTACTATCAAGATACAGATGCTGGGGAGGGGTAGTTCCTTGTAGATAGTCTAGTTGAATTCAATAAGACCTTCGAGTCATGTAATCCCCTAAGCCTATGGGCCATTTAATCTCTGAGCCTATAGGCCTTGTAAGGGTTCCCCCTCATCCCTTGAAAGGGTGGTTATCAAAAATCAATAAAAATTGAAAGCCTTCGGGCCATTCAGGCTAATAATTAGTAATAAATTTTAATAATTAGTAATAAATAGTAATAAATTCTAATAATTAGTAATAAATTCTAATAGTTAGTAATAATTAGTAATAATTAGTAATAAATAGTAATAAATTGTAATAATTAATAATAAATTGTTGTAATTAGTAATAAATTGTAATAATTAGAAATAAATTTTAATAATTAGTAATAAATTGTAATAATTAGTAATAATTAGTAATAAATAGTAATAAATAGCAATAATTGGTAATAAATAGTAGTAATTAGTAATAAATTATAATTATTAGTAATACATTTTCATAATTAGTAATAAATTGTAATAATTAGTAATAAATTGTCATAATTAGTAATAAATTATAATAACTAGTAATAAATAGTAATAAATTCTAATAATTGGTAATAAATTGTAATAATTAGTAATAAATTGTAACAATTCGTAATAATTTTAATAATTAACAATAATTGTAATAATTATTAATAAATTGTAATAATTAGGAATAAATTGTAATAATGAGGAATAAATTGTAATAATTAGTAATATATTGTAACAATTAGAAATAATTTGTAATAAATTCTAATAATTAGTAATAATTAGTAATAATTAGTAATAAATTGTAATAATTAGAAATAAATTGTAATAATTAGTAATAAATTGAAATAATTAGTAATAAATTGTAACAATTAGTAATAAATTGTAACAATTAGTAATAAATTGTAATAATTAGGAATAAATTGTAATAATTAGGAATAAGTAGTAATAAATTCTAGTAATTAGTAATAAATTGTAATAATCAGTACTAAATTGTAATAATTAGTAACAAATTGTAATAATTAGTAATAAATTGTAACAATTAGTAATAAATTGTAATAATTAGTAATAATTTATAATAAATTGTAATAAATTGTAATAATTAGTTTTAAATTGTAAAAATTAGTAACAAATTGTAATAATTAGTAATAAATTGTATTAATTAGTAGTAATTTGTAACAAATTGTAATAATTTGTAATAAACTGTAATAATTAGTAATAAATAGTAATAAAAAGTAATAATTAGTAATAATTAGTAGTAACTTCTAATAATTAGTAATAAATTGTAATAATTAGTAATATATTATAATAATTAGTGATAAATTGTAATAATTAGTAATAATTAGTATTAAATTAGTAATAAATTGTAATAATTAGTAAAAAATTGTAACAATTAGTAATAAATTGTAGTAATTAGTAATAAATTGTAATAATTAGTAATAAATTCTAATAATTAGTAATAAATTGTAATAATTTGGAATAAATTGTAATAATTAGGAATAAATTGTAATAATTACGAATAAATTGTAATAATTAGGAAAACAATTCTAATAATTAGTAACAAATTGTAATAATTAGTAATAAATTGTAATAATTAGTAATAATTTGTAATAATTAGTAATAAATTGTAACAATTAGTAATAAATTGTAACAATTAGTAATAAATTGTAATAATTAGTAACAAATTGTAATAATTAGTAATAAATTGCAATAACTTCTAATAATTTGTAATAAATTGCAATAATTTGTAATAAATTAAAAAAATTTGTAACAAAATGCAACAATTTGTTATAAATTACAACAATTTGTAATAATTAGCAACGATTTTCAATTATCAACAACAATTAGTAATAATTATCAAAAATTAGTAATAATTATAAATAAATTCTAATAATTAGCATTAAATTTTAATAATTAGAAATAAATTATAAATTATAATAATTAGTAATAAATTAAAAATTCTAACAATTAGTAATAAATAAATTCTAATAATTAGTAATAAATTAAAATAATTAGCAATAAATTCTAATAACTAGCAATAAATTTTAATAATTACTAATAATTACTAATAAAATCGAATAATTAAAATAATTAGTAATAAATTATAATAATTAGTATTAAATTTTAATAATTAGTAATATATTTTAATAATCAGTAATAATTAAAAATAATTAGCAATAATTTGTAATAATTAATAATAATTAATAATAATTAGTAAGAAATTTTAAAAAATTGTAATGAATTGGCATAATTTCCAACGGATTGGTAGCTTTATTTTTCCCTAAGTCTTATCTCCATGTAATTTTCTCCCACTAAAATCACTACGAAAAATCTATCCTCATGTACAAATATCCATTTTCATATCCACAATAATGGAGAGCAGCGTGGAAAGGCCTTTCTGGTCTCCATTCTTGTGCATATGAAAATGAATATGCATACATCGGAGAAGATTTTTCATACTGATTTTAGTTGGAGAAAGTTTTTATGGATATGAGTTTTCAGACAAAAGAGGCTATTTTTTCCAATGACTCATCTCTACTATCTCTGACTGAAATCAGTATGAAAAATCTGCTCAGACGTAGGGATATCCATTTCTGTATGCACGAAGATAGAGAGAAGGGAGGTCTCGCCATTCTTCTCTCCATCTTCGTGCTTATAGAAATGGATATCCATACGTTTGAGTAGATTTTTCATAGTGATTTCAGTCAGAGACAGTGGATATGAGTCATCGGGCAAAAGAGCTGCTGCTAATCAGTTGGAAAGTGTATCACCGATAATTAACAATTATTTTTACAAATTAGCTATAATTAATAAGAATTAGTGGAAATTAGTATAAATTATTATAATTTAGTGTATATTAGTATAAAAGTTTTAAAAATACTATAAATAGGTATTAAATAATAAAAATTATTATCATTTGATAGAAAATGGAATTTAATTGTCCTCTCTTTTTTGGATAGTGTTTTATTATTACAAATTATACAAAAAAACTAATTATTTTATATTTTTAGAAAAATAACGAATAAGGAAGTCGACAACAATCATTATTAAATGATCACACTTAGACAAATCAGTGCAAGAATTCAAATGGTTCTGGTTTAAATCTTGTATATATTGAGGGTGTTAAAGATTTCTTATCATTTACATCATCAAAACCAGAATTTGTTCTCGAAGGGAAAATTAAGAGTTCTTGTAAAAAATGTGTTATGAGGACGTTTGACACATTTTACAATGTTGGGTGTTATTTATTGTTTTTTTTTCAATCAGATTATGTTTATTGGTATCAACATGGTAAATGAAGTTATATAGAAGTTACTAATAATTTGGTTCTAGATCCATTATGGTTTTAAAATTTAGTACATGATGTGGCAGGTCTATCTTTTCAATAATTTGGAACTCAAGATGATATTAATTTAACTCCTGAATTGGAACCATCTCATTTTTATAAGTTGTTGTGGTCTATTGAGGATTCTTTATATCCTAGTTGCAAGATAAGAAAATTTGAAGTTGTTTCCAAATTTATGGTTTTTAAATATGATAATGGAATGTCAAATAGTTGTTTTGATCAGATATTATCTTTGGTAAAAACACTTCTACCTAAAGGAAATGTGTTGCCTAAAAATTTCTATAAGAGAAAGAGGATGGTTCAAAATATGGTTCTTAGTTATCAAAAGATTCATGCATGTTAAAATGATTGAATCTTATATTATAAAGAAAACGAGTTGTTTAATATTTTTCCCACATGTGGAAAATAGAGCTATAAAGAGGCTCAAAAGGGATGTTTGGATTGAAACCTGTAAAACAATTGAGATATTTTCTGCTTACACACAGATTTCAGTATTTATTTATGTCTCAGAACACAATGTCATTGATGTCATGGCACAAAACCAATATTCCAACAAGTAAAACCTTAAATCACCCCTCTAATGGTGATTCATGGAAACATTTTGACCAAGTGCATCTATCTTTTTCTTTGGATGCATGAAACGTGCGATTAGGACTTTCTACTGACAGTTTTTGTCCATTTGGTTCTTACGGTAGTCAGTATTCATGTTAGCCTATCTTTATAACTTCATACAATTTACCTCTTTGGATGTTGATGAAGGAACCATATATATTTATTGACCTTATTAATTATAGGACATCTAAAAATGAATATTGATATTTATTTGAAACCATTGATTGATGATTTAAATTCATTTTAGAGTAATGGTGTTAGTATATTTGATGTTACTGTGAAACAAAATTTCTTGCTGAAATCTGCATTGATGTGGACAATTAGTGAATTCCCAACATATGAAATGTTATCTGGTTAGAGTAAATATGGCCCAAAATCATGTTCGTACTATCTGAGATACAGTAAGGTGTTCATGCTCATCAATGGTAAAAAAACCTTATTTTTTGACTGTCATCACATATTCCTTCCTACTGATCATCCTTTTCAGAGGAAAAAACATCATTTCAAAAAAGACACAATTGGTAGAGATGGACCTCCAATAATGATATTACGTAAAATTTTAAAATCAATTGTATCTTCATTACCTCTAATCATATTTGGACCAAGAATAAACCAATATAAAATTGATGGATTTGGGAAAGAAGATAACTAGATAAAATAGAGCATTTTTTGGGATCTTTTATATTGGTCTGATTTTTTGGTCCATCACATGTTAGATTCCATGCATATTGATATGAACTATTTTGATAATTTATTTCATATAGTTTTGGATACACCAGGTAACATCAAAGATAATGTAAATGAATAATTATATCTTGCTCAAATTTGCAGGTGACTAGAACTTGAATTGTTTGAAAATGTAAGATCATAGAAGTTAATGAAGCCAAAAGCATATTATACACTCTCCAAAGAGAATGGATTATTATTTTTGAGTGGATTGCATATTTGATACTTCTATATGGTTATTCTTTGACATTGGGAATACGTGTTAGAAATGGTCATCTTACTAGATTAAAAATTCATGACTATCATGTTATAATGGAAAGACTTCTACCGATTGGATTAAGTGTTATGTTGAATTCATGGATTTGGGATGCACTAATAGACTTATCATATTTTTCCAAGACATTTTTGCGGCGACAAGTGACTTTGATGCATTAATCAGACTGCAAGAAGCTATTGTTTTAATTTTATGTAAACTGGAAAAAATATTCCTACCAGCTTTGTTTGACTCAATGGAATATTTGATATTAAATTTTCCACATAAATAAAAATGTGTATGTATGGTATAGTTTTGATGGATATAACCATTTGAGAGATTCATGCATAAATTAAAGAAAAAAGTACGTAACAAAGCATCAATGGAAGGTTCCATTGTATAAGCCTATTTGCAAGAGGTAATTTCTTTTTATGATCTCATTATTTTCAATATGAATATCCCTTAAAGCATAACCATATGGGCCATAATGAGGGAAATGTTGATGATGAAATGGAAAATCAATTATCAACTTTCAATCAGCCTGAACTTGGCTTCAGTGGAGTTCATGAATGATGCATTTCAACTGATGAACATCATAGGCTCATACATATGTTCTGCTCAACTGTGAAGAAATGATACCATTTTTATGGTGAGTTATCCTATCACTTATTCTATAATTTTTGTTATAGTGAATTAATCTTATTTTATTTTTAGGTTATATGATAATCTTATTAAGAAACAAATTCCACAAATTACAACAGCTTCTCTTGAAGAATGCCAGCAAAAAAACTTTTCCTACTAGTTTCAAAAATTGGTAACATAAATTATGTTTTGTTTAACATATAAAATAAATCTATTATCTGTTATATTGATAAATGTTTTACAAATTTTAAGGTATATCTTCATGCTAATAAAATTGATAATCGATTGTGTGAATTGAGTAACCCATCATAAAAAATGGTTAAATCTTATAATGCATATGTCGTGAATGGTTTTTAATTTCATACACGTTCATATGGGAAATAAAAAAAATTTAATAGTGGTTTTTTCTTAAAGGGATCTCATCATAGAGAAACTGAAGTTGACTTTTACAGCATGCTAGAATAAATTATTGAATTGTGTTATCTAGGACTACATTACATAATGATGTTTAAATGTCAGTGGTTGGATATTGAGAGAGGATTTTGTTTACATTAGACCCATTAAATCATTGCTACTAAATATAAAATTCTTATTTTTGTAAATGAACAATTTTTATTGGCTCATCAGGCACATAAAAATTATTATTCAAAACATTGTGCTACTTCAATAGAGTTGATTGATTGGTGGAGCATAATAAAAATAAATCCCAAGAAAATCAGTTTACTCAAAGTGAATGTGGTTCCGCTGAAGTGGAAAGAATTGAAATTTTTCAAGAGACTGCTCCAAATAAATATTTTTCACTAAGAGACATGAATATCAATGGTGACACCCCATAGTGAAGGTTCAATGACGACAATGATGTTAATGATGTTACAAATGAATTTGAAATGATAAGAGATGATGAAACTGAAATTCATATGGAAATTGTTGATGCAGATGGGGAATATGAAGACATTGACATTATCAAATATGAAGATGAGGATGAAGATGAACATTGACACAGTTAAATGCTGGTTATAATCATATATAATATATATCTATATATAATAGTTGTTTTCAATTGTTTACTAACAATAGTCATTTCATGTTTCAGATGGATGAGTATTTATATCATATGTGGCAGGAAGTTGATTTACCTTTGGATGAGAAGGATGTTGGATCATATGAACCTTAGACTATTAAAAGTTTAGGGGGGACTTATAGGGGGAATTGCCTTGCACATTTGATGATTATTGACCCAATCCTCGAGCGATGTCCATGTCTGGGCTTTGATCCACGCATGTAGAGGTATTTTTACCCATGTAAGTTTGTTAGTTTCCAATAATTTATTTATATAATAACTTTTTGATTATTTTTTCTTTTTTTCACGGCTTTACACATATAGCTACTATAAATGGGAGTTCTATATTGCGCAATTATTTTTCTGAAGCATGGGTGTCATGGGATCAGATTCCCATTAATGTGCAGCACTGCATGTTCGATCATTGGATAGTATGTCAATAAATAATATTTATTTTGAAATTAATTTAATTAACAACTTGATATTATAAATTATTTGTAGGGTTTATGGTATCCTATAGATGAGATCATGTGTGGGGCTATCTGGAAGGCATGGTAGGTGACTATGCTCAGTATTGCAGTCAGTTTTTGAAAAATATGAGAAGGAAAACAATAAATAAAGAGTGAAAGAGTTTGATGAGTCTTTTCGTGCCCACTTACCTGATTAAATTTCATCTTAGGTTTGATATGGATTATGGTCACACTTGTTGAGTGTTCGTTTTCAGATGAGATCATCAGTAGGCCTAAAAAATTGGGGGATACATAAGGTGACACATCGAGTTGGTAGTCGTACATTCAGTACACATATGAAGCATATGATAAGTGCTTTTAAAAAAAATATTTTATAGAACTTTAAATTGAAAAGATTTATTTTATATTTATACAGGAATTTGAACAACTAGATATTTTCGAGTTCGACATTTATAGGAGGATGTATTGTGATCCGACCACTGAAGAGATTAGAGGGGATCACCAATGTGATATTGTGGTCAGTATATTTTCTTTTGAGTTTAAAATTTAACTACAAATAATATTTTAAATATTTTAATTTTAAATTGAAACTGAAAGATTTATATGAGGCCGTGATGTCTCAGATATAGACTGATAATAAGGTGGAGAGAGATACTCCAACTAGTGCCCACCGATTTGATGAGACAACATGGATGCAGGAGACCCAGTATGCCTTCAAGAAAGGCCGAGTTGTTGGTATCAGCTCTCTATTGACACATTTGAATTATTATGAAACCATTGTGATGTTGGCATACTACTCGAGAGGAGATCATGGAGATTCATCATCATTTTCGGTACAGTATCCGGAGCAGCTGCGAGCTCAGAGTGAACTTATAGAGAGTATGTATAGGGAGCAGGATCAGATGTGTCAATGATAGTAGCAATAACATGAAGAGTTCCTACAACAACAGCAACAATAGCAGGAGATTTAGGAGGATATGCATCAATGGTGGTAATAGCAGAAGCAGATGTAGTTGGATTACATGTGATGTTTGACTTGTGGTTTAGGGATGGACTTCCTTCCACCATCTCCTCCAAACGACCCTCCCCCCGAGTGATCTATTTATTTTTTGTAATCAAACATTTGAATTAAAATTATGTTTGTTATATTAACTATCTACATTTTTATATAGTGTTTTTTTATATTGTTGTGAATATTACATTTTTTATTATTTATTTACTTTTTTATTATTTTATTACTTTATTTAATTTTTTATTATTTTTATTATTTTATTAATTATTATTTTTGATTATTTTATTTTGATTATTTCATTGTATTTTTCATGAATATTGAGGTTTTTATTATTTTATAATTTTTTATTATATTAGTAATATTATTATTATTTCATTAATAATAATAATAATAATAATAATAATAATAATATTATTATTATTATATGAATATTATTATTATTATTTTAAAATTTAATTTATTTTACTAATATTAATTTTATCATTTCATTAATATTAATATTATTTTATTATTATTATTTATTTTTTAAAACTATTTATGATGGACCCATTGCAAATAGTATTTGTGACTTTTACGTTGGGCCTCGTTGCAAATACTAGTTGCGACGGGTCTGTCACAAAAAATATTTGTGATGGCCCATCGTAATAAGGTATTTAAAAACTACGATGAACCTATTTTGATGGAGCCACATCTCATCACAAATATTTATTTTATGTGAAAATCCGTTGCAAAAAAACCCTATTTGTGACGCCATTTTCTACAACGAGTCATTTGCGACGGGGCCTATCGTAATTGGGTATTCTCAATGGGATCCCATTGCAAAGGACCTGTCATAAATGCCCCTATTTCTTGTAGTGTAGGGAAAATAGTTTCAAATAATATCACATATATCAAAGAAAGAAAACAATGGAAAACAGTACAAACCAAAGCACAGGAAAATCTTGTCAAGTATCACTATAGGTCAGGCTAGCTAGAGCGCTCATAACCAAACATAAAAAATTATGTGCATCAAGACCCTAAACATATGCATCGAATCTAGGGAGAATAGGAACACCCTAGAAAGTGACCCTCCCAACAGTCTCTAACCAGTCCATAAAACACTTGACCTAAGGAGAATAGGAACACACCATGAGTGCACCCCCAAATAGTATTAATGGATGATGCCTATTTCTACAACTTCCACATAAGTACCCAAGGATTCCCATGTGCTAAATTTTCCAAATAATTTCATCAAAATCATTCTTTAAAACCATTTATTAAATCGATTTCACAATGTTTTGAAAATACATTTTCTTTCACTAAAAATAGGGGAACTATCTTTTCTCAAAAACCAATTTACACACAAAAATCAATAAATCATTCCAATTAATTTATAAAATAATATATGAAACCACAACATTCAAGGTTCATTAAACATAGACTGGATATGGAACCACCTACCTCAAAATCAATTCACACATTCCCTCAACAGGATCCACCAACCCTAGAAAGAAAGAAGAGACAACAATGGAGGCCCTATAATTTATTCCCACATCATAAAATCACATTCTAAAAAAACAAAATGGTGGCATAGAGGATAGTTCATGACATATCTCAATGGACACACACCTACCACACCACAGCCAATAAATAAATGGACCTCATAGGAAGATCACACAATAGATCAAGACGAATCATATGAGAATAAATATGTGACCTATTATTTCTATAAACATGGTCTAACACCACTACCATTAACAATGGAAACAAAGATTGAGAAAGGTATCATACCTAGAGAGATGTAGTGCAGCCACTATGGAGATTAAGTGTCGAATGATGTGATCTAGAAGGAGTAGAGACACCCAAAATCACCTAGGAGAGAAACTAGGGTTCAAGAAAGGAGGAGCAAACTGAATGAAATTATTTTCCATGAATTTCATGCATGAAAACCTATAGTTCACAATTAATTCATGACATGAATATTGGATTCACAAAGTGAAATCTATGAAATCTATATACGTAGAAAAAGATGTCATCTTAGGTTAAAAAATTGATCGACCCTTTCACAACATGAAAATGTTTCATGGCCTAGAACATTTTCACACTAAAAACAAGACTAACAAATATTCCTAGAAATGAATTCATTTTTTGTAACCAGTTAATGATGTGAATGTGTATAGTAGGTAGTGCACAATCTAGGTTCCCTTGAAAATACCCAAACAACTCCAACACCCATAGAACCAGAAAACACACTCTTAAATATTAAAGAGTCATTACTTTTTATCGATATGTTACAATCACCCCACCATTAGATTTTCATACCTAGAGGTGAGACTACTTCTCCCTGACCGATGACTAATGCTCTAATGCCTCGTAAGAATCTGATCTGTGTCACTATAACACCATGACCAACGTAATAGACTTCCCATTCTATAATTTCAACTATGAAACAACAATCTCCACTAGCTTATCTTTAACTGAAAATTTTGGCTCAAAATCAATGTATTCCCAACTCATAACATGAGAATGTCCATGATGGTACTTTTTGATTTGAGAAATGCTTAAAACATTATAAACACCTATCAACTAAGCCAGTGATTCCAACTAATATAAAACATTACCAAGCCTATCATTGACCTCAAATGGCCCAACATATCTCAGTTCCATATTTCGGTATTTTCTAAGATGACGGTGACCCATCTATGGAGAAACAATCAAGAAAACCTATTCACCAACAAAAAACTCAAATGGGAGGCGTCGATGATCCATATAAAATTTATTTTTAATCTAAGATGCAACCATACACTGATATATATCTTGAATATTTATTGAAATATCCTAAACAAAATCAGTCCCAAAATAGAGTCATCATCCACCAATTCCAAAAAAGATGCAACATGCACTGGTGAATATACAAATCTTTGAAGGAATTAATTCTGATCAATGACTAATAACTATTGTTATATAAAAACTCAAGCATCCCCAGATGGATATCCCATGATCCACAAAAATGTGAGATGCATGCGTAGAGAATATCCTCTAAGATATAAATCGTAGACTCCATCAAACCGTCTATCTGTGGATGGAAGGATATAATCATTCTAACATAAGTCTCCGACACCTCTTGGATAATTTTATAGAACTGAGACATAATCCTGGGATCCCTATCAAAGTTAACAGTAGAAGGAACCCCATTAAACCTCGTGATATCCTACAAATACAAATTACCCAGATATTCAACATTAGTGGTGTCCCTAATTGGGATAAAATGAGGATATTTAATTGACCAATAAACACCACCCAAATAGAATTATTCCCTAAGGGATTCTATGGTAATAAATCAGAAAAGTCCATAAAAACATCATCCCATTTCCAAAAATGACATCAGAAGAGGTTGGAAAAAACTAGGTTTCAGATTCTCTACCTTTATCTGTTGGAATTTGTAATAGCGAGACACATAATCTGCAATTTCAAACTTTATACCTGGCCACCAAAATCACGGAATCATGTCATAATACATCTTCATAGTGCTTGGATGAATATACCTTGAAGAAATATGAAAATCAAACAAAATATAATTCCTCAAAGATGTTGGGATGAAAAATCAATCCCGAACTCATAAAATACCATTTTATGGGAGATAACAACTAGAAAATGTATCTCCTTTAAAAGGCTTCTCAAATTCCTTTGAATTCATCATCTTGTTTCAGATCCTATAGAATGGAATCAAGGAGAGATGATGCCATGACCATAACCAAGAGGGGTTCAGGCCACAAATACCCCAAGCCCACCTCTATAGGATATAGGGTGGAAATAAGTGCTGAAAGGAATATCATAAATTGGAGGCCTTTTCCTAAGTACCTGTACACACACAACCAACCATATTAATGAAAAAGTGCATATGAATAATAATAAAAATATGAAACATCTAGAAAGTAAACCATTCATGAAAAACCTCTAGGGTGTACAACAGAATGATTGTGAAAACTGAAAATTAAATGGAAAAAATACACACCCAATTAAAAATATGTCCCAACATGAAAAAACTGGAAAGTAAAACTATTGAGAGATATCATCTACTGATCTCCATGTTATGACCACAATATGTGGTCCAGAACACCCATGTATCTCTAAGATCCTCTGAGTTCACCACTAACCAGTCCATCATCTACATAAGACACGACACATGCAGGAAAATCCCATATAGGGGTGAGTATATACATACCCAGTAGGATTCCATGAAAGCCAAAGGGGGAGAAGTAATAGGTAAAAAAGGAATATAAAGACAGTAGATAATACACCAGATGCAATATATAGTGAAAAAGGGTAGCTCAACCCAAACCAAGAGAGCATAACCACATCCAAAAAAGGGGATCAACACAGTGTGCAGATAAACTAAACATTGAGTATTTTCCACATATAGTAGGAGAGTAAACTCATAAAACCATGAGAAACTAATGACAAAAAGCATGTGGAAGACCCCATGCATCTTTGCTACCCATGGAAGGATAATAACCAAATCCAAGGGTATGGATACAGATAGTTATATATATATATATATATGTTTAGTAAAAATATAGATATCAAGAGAGAAAGGGGATCTCTATCTCACAGCTCTACCTAGGAACAAGAGTTTCCAACAATTCTAAAAGTCCATAAATGATGCCCAGAATCTCATGTGTCTTCCCAGAGGTAACCATGAAAGTCAAGTCATGCCACGTCATGTCACCGTGTCTTACAATCAAGGGGACACAATATCTAAGTAGAGGACCCACAACGTAGTGCGACAGGGGGGGGGGGGGTTCCCCTCTATATGTATTCGTAGAGGACCCATGCCCATGCTAATGGGCGGTTCCACTATAGTTCCATGAGTAACCATGCCCTATACGATTGGGAGGTTCCAATCAGTAGGTAGAGGAATCCTTCCCTATACAGATAGGGGGTTCCGCTCTATAGTTCAAGGACCCATGACTTGGTGAAACACGGGGGGGGGGGGGGGTCCACTATATAAGAAGCCTATTGCGATTCTACCTAATTACTATCATCATCGAGCATCGCTTAAAAATCATAATGCACAAAAATTTCCATATAGTATCTTGAAATCCAAAACTGAGAGAACCATCACATTCTGCATGGGAAAACACTAAATATAGGATATTTGAAAGCCAAAATTTGACTTTAAACAAAGGATATATGGAACCTTAAAGTTTATTCAATAGGAACTAAGGTGTACACAATGTTTGAGGGGACCCGCATAGTGTGTGGTCCCACTCCACCACATGGACATGTCACTGGCCAACACATGAATCCCAATCCATGTAAAAGTACACGCCGTGTAGCTAGACTACATGGTGTGTCTGAGCAATCTGGGACCGGGCCGTGTGGTTTTGGCCATGCTCGTGTATTCAAGTTGTGTCTGTGTAATTTGGTACATGGTTTGTTGCTTCACACGAGGTACCTCCCATGTGATCTAACTGTTTCCATGTACTCTTCACTTAGTGTGTTGTTAGTCATGTACTCCTTCATATGGATCGACCACATGGAGATGGTGGTATATGATGTGTAGGGAAACTACATAGCATTCCATCCTTATAAAATCCCCAAACCCTACCCACTGTAACAAAGGGGATTCACACCATGTGTTCATCTTGATACATGACATGTATTTATGATTTTCACCAAAATATAGATATGAAATCCATGCCTTCAATCAATCCGATCCACCACAAATCCCACCTCAAATCCCCCCTAAATTAGTAGATCTATGCATCATTCATTGTTTTTGGTTACTATTCACTGAAAATAGGATCCTGTTGTTCATTGGGGGGGGGGGTCGTCTTCCAACCTGTACAATGAAAATGCTTCCACCTTAAAATATTTGTCCTCTGAACATTGAAAAGATCACCCACAACCACTAAACATCCCAAATCTACCCCTAATTTATTGATCATTTCCTCATTCATGATTTTTTACAATTTTGGGGGTCCGATTAGGCTCGGTTTTTCCCAGCAATGTCAAACTGGGACCGTGGTGTCCAATCAGTGATGAACACAAATAAAATGAGGGGAAAATCATAAGAATAATTTTTAAAAGGATTTTTTCCAAGAATTCTTGTCCAAAAATCAATAATGGGGCATCTGGGGTTTGAAAACATTAAATAACCAAATTAATCGGTACACGGGTGCAAGAAAAGGCTACAATTAGCTCAAATAAATAGAAGGGATTTATCTGCTAAAACCATTTAATAAAATAGGGCATAAAACAAAAAATTTAAGAGTCCAACCTATAAATTGGATTTTTCTTTGTCGAAGAATCCATCCACCAATGATTGAAGGAAGTTTTTGCGGTCACTAAATCTCGATATACTATAATATAGAGTTTCTTTATTGTCCAATGTGATTCTTTAATGGAAGGAGGAAGGAGAAACTCTTAGAAGATTCCAAGATTATTAGGCTAAACCTAGGAAATTATATATTTCAATATACTTACAGAATTTCAATTTTAGTGAAAATTAATGAATGAATTAATTAAAAAATTAATTAATTAATCCACTAAACATAACACTAATGAGCGAGGTGTTTGAACGCCCCATGATGACCCATTTTAGACACTCCAAGGTTAAACACCACATTTCATACTTAATTGTGGTGTCATATTTATGATCCAATATCCCTTTTAAGAGTTATCCTAATTTTTTAATAACCATGTCTGTGTAATATAAAATGTATTTAATATTTTTATAAAATTAATTTTGGGAACACTGGGCCTCATAATTGCACTCCGTTTTAGATCCTAACTATATAATTATATTGAGAAATATTTAAAATTCTTAAAAAGAAAAAAATATGTCTCTACATCATTACATCCTTCATGATTTTCATCCCCAAAAAGAAAAACTAAACAAACAACTTGGGATACTATTCTCACATCTCTCTCTCCTACTCCCAGGAACTCTCCTGCACATTCTCGTACTACCACAAAACGTGAACCGAGGGGATGGTCCTGCCATGTAGGTTCCTATCCTATTGATCATCAATATCCACTAAGTTCTCTACATATGTGTCTCCATCATCAATTTTCATCTCTCCATAGTTGATGACATGTGTGGGGTCATACACGTATCTCTTCAGCTGTGAAAAATGGAAGATGTAATTCACTCACTCCAGCTGTGGAGGTAAGGCAAGGCAGTAAGCAACCTCTTCAACCAT
This sequence comes from Viscum album, assembly GCA_963277665.1. NCBI lineage: Eukaryota > Viridiplantae > Streptophyta > Magnoliopsida > Santalales > Viscaceae > Viscum > Viscum album. Next base: position 1,083,424,101 of record OY728132.1, read on the forward strand.
CTACATGATCTAGAAGGTCCTGATTAACCTTAGGGATAGTCCCCCCAGATGAACCTATAAAATCCTCTTTGTGGGGATACTCTCAGGAAAACATGGTCTCCCTACTCGAACTTAAAGGGCCTATGATGGCGGTATGCATAAGATTTATGTATGCTCTGGGTTATCCTCATCCACTCACGGATGACATAGACCTTCTACAACATCTCCTACACCATCTATGGACCCATAAGAGATGTATCACTGATATCTATCTAGAAAAAATGTGTCCTATATGGTCTCCCATATAGGACCTCAAAAGGTTCCTTGCTGATGGTAGAGTGGTATCTATTGTTGTACCCAAACTATACCAATGGAAATTGATACTCTAATCTCTAACTAAATTCGAACATGAAATTCATCAGTATATCCTCCAACACCTTGATAATGTGATCAATATTACTGTTGGTCTGGGTTGAAAGGTTTTACTCATCCTCATTTGGGTCCCAAATGACTCATGTAGGCATCTACATAGTCCTAATGTAAACTACACGTCACGATTGGAGACAATCATCAAGGGAACCCCATGAAGGAGGACAATATCTTGTACATACAGCTACCCAAAACTCTCTACTGAGATCTAATCCCTAATAGCAAGGATGTGTATAGAATAGATGAGTCAGTAAACTATCACCCAGATGGATTCATATCCATTCACTGTATGAGGAATCCCTATCACAAAGTCTATGGATATTCCATACCACTTCCACTCTAAGATCTCAAGGGGATCCAAAAACCTTGCTAGAACATGGTTCTCAGACTTCACCTACTAATAGGTGAGGAACCAAGATACTAACTCAGCTATGATTTGTCTCATTAAGGACTATAAAAATTGCCTCTGAAGGTATCTATACATCTTCCCCACACTGGGATGTATAGCCAGGGGAGATGTGTGTAACTCTCAAATCACCTCACCCCACATTGTGATTGGAACCATTGTCCATCCCTATAAAAATATTACATGATTCTCTCCTTCATAATATCCATATAGTGAGTCCCCAGTGGATATCTAGTCACACAAGACCACAGACTTGATGTATCCCAGCCCAGACTCTATCACACAATCAAGAAGTGGAGTATTCAACACAACTGATTGTAGAAAAGTTATATGCTCCTTCTCCACTAGGTCTAGCTATAGGGAAGAAAAATACTCTGAAGAATCCTACACCAAGGAAGACTTTGACTTCCTACTAAGGAAATATACTACTACATTTCCCTTCACCTAATTATATACTATCTTGAATTCAAAGTCATACAGTAACTCTAACCAGTGCCACTATCTAAGTTTCATGTCTCACTATGTGAAGATGTAACTAAGACTCTTATGGTCTTAGTAAACCACAAAGCACACCCATATAAGGTAGTGCCTCAACATCCTTAGGAAAAATACTACCTCTTCTATCTCTAGGTCGCGATTCATGTAGTTATGCTCATGGTTTCTGAATTTCCTTGACTCGTATGCGATAACTGCCTATTTCTGCATCAACACGCATCCGATCCTATCTCCTAAGACATCACAATACACCATGTAATATATTCTCTTATCTAGTAGTATCAACATCAATTTACTCATCATAATTAGCCTCAACTCCTTGAAGGCCCTCTGGAACGAGTCAAACCATGTAAACAACTTCCCTTTCCATGCCAGGGTGGTGAAAGGGGGCACAACTCTAGATAAATCTACCATAAACCACTTTTATTACCCTGAAAATCTAAGAAACCCTTTCACCTATGACTCACACTTGGGTGGCTCCCAAGCAAGAATTTCATCGGTCTTCTCTAGATCTATAGCTAGAAAATGCTCAGAAATGGAATTCCCTATAAAGTGAACCTCATGAATCCAAAAGTGGAACTTATAGAGATTCTCATATATCTAGTGTTCTCAAAGAAAATTTATAACCATCCTCAAGAGATTTTCATGATCCTCCTCTGATATAGGGTAGATGAGTATCTCATTGATGAAGATGACCATAAACTAGTCCAAGTATAGATATAATTCCTGTTTTATCAAATTTATAAACCTGGTAGGGGAATTCGTCACACCTAATGGAATAACTAGGAACTCATAGTGTATGTAGAGACATCAAAATACCATATTTGGAAAATTAGCCTCACAAACCCTCAACTTAAAGTAACCTAATGGGAGATTGATCTTTGATGACCATCTCATACCTCACAACTGGTCAAAGAGGTCATAAATCCTTGAAAAGGGGTACTTATTTTTTATTATGGTCTAGTTAAAGAGAATATAATCCACACAAATATGTAATCACCCGTATTATTTTCTCATGAAAAAGACTGGATCTACCTGGGGGACACACTGGATCTGATGAAAGCCTTCTCTCGAAGGTCCTCCAACTATAACTATAGCTCCCAAAGCTCAGGAAGGGCCATAAAATATACTGTAGTAGATATCAACGTGGTCTAGGGATGCAAGAAAATAGAAAAATACATCTCTTATCTTGGAGGTAGTCCCGTAACATCCTTGGGGAAGATGTAAATATAATCCTCTACAGCTAAAGGAATCTAGATTCTTGAAGAGCTTACTGCATGAGGGGAAATATTTTCCAACTGATGGGTGATGGTTTGCAGACTCCTTCTTGTAGAACCCACTCATGATTCCATGATATCTCTTTCACCCATAAAGGTAAATATTGTCCCATCAATTCAAAGGCATCTGACTCATCCATAGTAAAAATCAATATGGGCTTGTACCATGGAAAAACAATCCATAACCAAGATGATGTCATAGGGTTATATCATTATGAAAAAAGGTACCATGTGAGACCCTATCCACCAAGAAATAGATTGTACTACTAATAGATAGAACATATAGAAGAAGCATCCCCTGTAGAAACCTCAAGACGATTTTTTTTGGCTAGCACACCAATTGGGAGATCCATCTCTCCCACAAAGAGTATAAAGATAAACAAATTAATGGAACCTATCTCTACTAATACTGAGGAAAGATTATAATAAACAAAGATCATACCTTTGATCATCTCATATTCCATGGGGTCATAAGACTCCAAAACCTATAGCTGTCAACAACCACGATCGCCAACCCCCTAAGACTTTCATGGGCTTCTTTTTGGTGCTTCTGGTGGTGGAAATATCTCAACACGTCATCCACCACCCATAGATCGACATTCTCATATTCCAACTCTAAATCCTTGGGGACCACCCTACCCTCACCTGGGAGATCTCTGATCATGGTGTTGCCTCTTCTAGGGCAGTCTGTTATCTATCTTACTATGCTACTTAACACGTATGGTTGGGTAGTCTCATGCTATGTGACCTCTCCCATAAAAATTAAATCACTTCCCCTCTCCGGGATACCCTAACCCTTTGTGCTATACCTGACCACATGCACGAGACTTATCATGAGGAGGTATCCTACATTGATATCCCAACACCTAGTGTTTTCTATTTGCTACAGATGACTCAGCTCTACGATGCCCAATGCTAGGTCTAGCTACTTGGAATCCCTATGAAAGAAAGGTCTCTATCACCAATACCCACTCCAACACCCCTACATGGGTGGGGATGCACAAGGGTGACATGCTTGAATGAATCTCTCTATAGAGTCCCTGATCAACATTTCATGTTTGGAAGTAGCCATTCCATATCATGTCAAGGGAGTACCAGGTAAGGTCTGTAAACCTCACTGCATACTCAACCATCTTCATACCTCCTTGTTGAAACTTTAAAAGCTCATGAATCTAAAATGAGTGAAAACAAGAAGGGTAGTACTCCTCAGGGAACACCAGCTAGAATACATTCCTCAAAAGTGTTGACTTATCGTGTATCTATATAACAAGTCTTCACCAATGCCTAGATTCTTTTTGAAAAAATATAGATGCCAATAAAAACACATAATCCTTCAGGGTACTAATGGGCTTGAAGTTACATACCACCGAATCTAGACAATCCTTTACTACCTAAGGATCAAGATCACCGAGGAACCTCAGAGACCTCTAGCATTGGAACTTGAGGAGCGCACTAAGAATACACACATTCTTAGCCTGCTATATTGGAATGATCTGTCGCACAATAGGTGGAGGTGTCACTACCTTCTCACCTAGTGTAAGAAGATCATAGGGTGGACCTTGAATTGAGGCATTGTCTCTCATCAGATCTTCATCATGATTCAAAACTGGTATCGTGGTTGGATGGAAACTTGGAGGCATCCTAAAATTATCAGTACATAACACAGTCAGAAGAGAATATATATATATATATATATAAATGGCGAGAAAAATCAAGAAGGATAATCAAATACAGAATCATATATGATGCATGTACCATCAACCCCTGCAACCGATGTCTGGATATGCCGAGTCAACAAGCAGGCAGTCAAGGTCCTGGTGTATGGATACATCAACCGCCTATACCATCATTGTATTCCCTAGCCTTAGAGTTATACTAAAGAAACTAAGACACTATTTCCCTAATCCCAACCAAATCCTTGTAATGGGACTACTCCAAATGTTATCCCAAGGAATGAACTACTCTAATACCAATTCATAACTACTTGAACCATGTCGAGGATCAAGTTGTAACTACCCCAAGCTCGCCTCCATAGGCCAATGGGTGGAGACAAGCACCAAAAGTCAAATACTGAATGGGAGGCCTTTTCTTACGTACTTGTATGCACAATCTTGGCCATCTCAATGAGAAAGTGCAGATAAATAATGATAATAAGATGAAATATCTTGAATGTAAACCAAGCATGAAAAACTTATAGGGTGTAAAAGAGTATGATAGTGTAAATTGGAAAGTAAAGGGAAAAAATACAGGACCAATGATAAATATATACCAAATACAAAAAACTAGAAAGTAATGTTTTTGTGGGAGCCCATATTCTTATCTCTAAGATATGACCACCATACATGGTCCACATCACCAAGGTATCCCTAAGTTCCTTGAAAGTCACCGCCAACCAGTCCATTGTCTGTATAAGACATGACCAGCCTAGGAAAATCCCTTGTAGGGGTGAATATATACAAACCCAGTATGACCCATCAAAAGCTAAAGGGGGAGAAGTAATAGATACAATAGGAATAGAAATACAGTAGATAGTACATAGGATGAAAGATATAGTGAAATAGAACAGTTCAACCCAAACCAAGATATAAGAACCTCATACAAACACAAGGGTCTCAACATGGTGTGTAGATGAACTACATGTCAATTATTTTCCACCTATATTAAGAGAGTAGACTCATACAACCATGAGAATATAAAAATAGAAATCACATGGCATACCCTACACTTATTTACTACCCTTTAAGGAGGGTAACCAAATCCAAAGGTATGGATACATATAGGTATATATATATATATGTATGTATAATCATTCAAAAAAATCCCAATCTAGAGAGAAAGATAATATCTATCTCACAACACATCATAGGAAGAAGAGTCACCAACTACTCTACAATTCCATCAAAGATTCCCAACATATCACATGTCTACCCTGAAGTGATAGTGTAAGTAAATCCATGCTCATCACTGGTTCACACAATAAATGGGCCACAATCTCTAAGTAGAGAACCCAAACCCTAGTTCTTCAGGGGTATTACACTCTATAAGTATCTATAGAGGACTCATGCCTATACAGATAGGGGGTTTCACTCTAGTGTCATGAGGACATGGGCCTTATCTGATGGGGGTTCCACTCAGTAGGTAGAAGACCCATGCCATATACTAATAGAGGGTTACACTTGGTAGGTATATGACCTATTCCCTATACTGATAGGGGTTCCACTCTATAAGTTAAGAAACTATACTCTAGTATGGTAGTGGTGTTCCACTCTTGCTATTGAGGACTCTCACCCTTTCTGATAGGGCCTTCCACTCAAAAGTTGAGGACCCTCTCCCTGGTGTGACAAGGGGGGTTCCACTCTGGTCATTGATGAACCATGCCCTATCCGATAGGGGGTTCCACTTAGAAGTCAAGGACCACTATCCTAATGTGACAAGGGGTTACACTATGGTCATCAAGGACCCACACCCTATTCTATAGGGGGTTCCACTCAGAATTTGAGGACCCACACCTTAGTGTAATAGGGGGTTTCACTCTGGTCATCGACGACCCTATCCCTATGTTATAGGGGGTTCCACTAAGAAGGTAGTTTTAGAGCACCCACTCCAATGCTGATGGGGGGTTCCAATATATAAGAATCCTTTGGTGATTATGCCTGATTGTTGTCATTATTGAGAATCACCTAAACAAGTGTTGTTCTTGGAACATTCTACATCATATCTTGAAAGCCAAAACTGAGGTCACCATTGCATTATACACCGAAAAAAACTTAGGATAATCTACTCATAGCACAAAATGTGAGTTAAAATGAAGGAGATATGAAACCATGAATTTTACTAAAAAACAACCAAGGGGGTACATAACATGTGAGGGAAGCCACATGGCGTGTGGTCTCGCTCCACCTCCTGGCCATGTCCCAGGACAACACATGGATCCCAACCAATGTAAAATTACATGTCATGCAGGTGGACTGCACAACATGTCCAATATATCTAGGATAGGGACATGTCCTTCTGGCCGTGTCTGTGTATTCAAGTCGTATCAGTATACTTTGGTACACGGCGTGTTGCTTCACATTGGGTGACTTCTGTGTGCTCCAACTGTGTCCATATACTCGACACATGGTGTGTGACTAGTCCTATGATCCATTACATGTCTTGACCATAGGAAGAAGGTGTTACATGGTGTGTAGGGAAACAACATGGTGTTCCATCCTTATAAAATCCCAAATCCCTAGCCGCCACAACCAAGGTGATACACACCATGTGTTCATCTTGATACACAGTGTGCAGTTTGTATTTTCATAGAAATATAGATTTGTAATATGTGCCTTGAATCAGTATGATTATCCATAGATCCCACTCAAATATTACTAAAATTAGTGTATCTAGGTTCCATTCATCATTTACAATTATTGTTCATCAGAAATAAATTCTTATTGTTCGTCAGGGGGGGGCATTGTCATCCAACTCGTACATCACAGATCCTTACACCTTCAAATATCCAGCCACTGATTATTGAAATGATCATGAGAAACCCATAAAAATCCCATATATACCCTAGCTTCATCAATACATTCATCATTTATGAATCTATTGTGATTTCGGGGATCCAATCGGTCTCAGTACCGCCTGATATAGTCAAACCAAGACCATGAGGTCCAATTACGGATAAATGTGAATAAAACAAGGGGGAAAATCACATGGGTTTTTTAAACAATATTTTCCAAGATTTATTTCCCAAAAATAAAGAATAGAGAATCCTGGTTTATAAAAAATTTAATAACTAAATTAATTGGTACACATGCGCATGAAAAGGCCACAATTGGCGCAGAACAATAGAAGGGATTGATATGCTCAAACCATTTGATAAAAGAGGGTGTAAAATAGAAATTGATGAGTCATAACTGGATATTAGGGAAATATTCATCAAATTAATCATCTTTTAATGATCTAATCAATTCATTGTAATATTTTCATTCTGATCTGCCCTGATCTGAAGTTTTTTCATCATACGATGTGATTCACCAAAAGAAGGAGGAAGGGGAATATCTCAGTAGATCCTGGGATTATTAGGATAACCCTAGGTGATTCTTCATGGCAATATAATTATATAATTTTAGTCTAGTTCAAAATGAATGAATGAATTAATTAATTAATTAATCCATTGAACATACCGAAAATGAGTGAGGTGTCTGAATTCCTTACACTAACCCATTTTAGATCACACATAGGGTAAAAACTGTGTTCCAGACTCAAACGTAGACTTGGATTTCTAATCTGAGCTTCCATTTAAGATTTATCCCATTTTCTTTAAGAACCATGTGTTTGTAATATAAAATATATTTAATATTTTAATAAAATTAATTTTGGGAACACTAGCCTCATAATTACACATCGTCTTAGCACCCAAACTTGGAAATATACTTATAAATATTTCAAAGTCTTGCAAGAAAAACACAAAGTCTGTACATCATTTACTTATTTAATATTCTCTTCCCTAAAAAGTAAAAATAAATACATAAAATGTGATACTAAGGCTGCATATGGGTCTCCCACTCAAAGGAACTCTCCTGTATGTTCATATGCTGCCACAACACATGAACCAATGGGTTAATACATCCATGCATATTTTTCTTATATTGATCCTAGATCACCCCTAGATGCACCAAAAAAGTGGATCCATCATCAATTTCTAGATCACCCTATTTGATGACATGCATGGGTTCATGTACATATCTCCTCAGTTGTGACATGTGGAAGACATCATGAACACTCTCCAGATGCGGGGTAAGGTGAGGTGGTATAAAATGCCGACAACCCTCTACATGATATTGAATGGACTAATGAACCTCAGGGATAGATTTCCTCCCTAGAAAACCTTCTCAATACTCATCATGGGGGGAATCTCATGAAAATGTGGTCTCCCTGCTTGAACTCCAAGGGTCTACAATTGAAGTCTGTGTAAGATTTATGTCTACTATGGGCCATCCTAATCTGCTCATGGATGACCTGGACCTTCTTCGTCACCACTTGCACATATTTAGAACCACAAGAGATATTTCATTGATCTCTACCCAGCACCAAGGTGACCTGTAAGGTTTCTTATATAAGAAATCAAAAGGTTTGATGATGACGGAAGAATGGTAGATGTTTTTGTATGCAAAATTTACCAAGTTAAAGTGATGCTCCCAATTTCAGCTAAAGTCTAACATGCAATCCCTTAGTATATCCACCAACACCTAGATAGTATGCTTAGTTTTCTCATCAGTATGAGGGTGAAAGGCCATACTCATCCTCATTTAGGTCATGAATTCCTCCTATAGGCCTCTCCATAATCATGATGTGCACCATATTTTATGATCAGGTACAATCATTGAGGGGACCCCATGAAGGTAAATAATCTATTTTACTTACAGCTATCCCAAACTCCCCACTGATCTCTACTCCCTAATAGAAAGGAAGTGAACCAACATCATTATTCAGTCAATTATCACCCAGATAGAAACATCACCATTCTCTATGAATGAAAGACCTATCACAAAGTTCATGGATATTCCATCCCACTACCAACCTAGGAACTCAAGGGGTTGAAACAACCTTGCTAAAACTTGGTGCTCATCCTTCACTTTCTAATAGGTGATGCAATTAGAGACAAACTCATCTATGCTTTATCTCATTTTGGACCACAAATTTTTTTGATGAAGTTCTCTATACATTTTCCCCACACTAGGATGTATAGATAATGGAGAAGTGTGGAACTCTCGCATTACCTCTTCCCACATCGTGACTTGAATCATCATCCATGCCTGAAAAAATATGACATGATTCCATCCTTTATAATATCTATATGGTAATACCCCCCATGAATATTTGATCACATACAAACCTCATAGTAAATTTATCCTAGCTGAGACTCTCTCACACACTCAAGAAGCAGAGGAGTCAACACCATCGACTATATAAAAGTTGTACCCTCCTTATCTACTATGGTTAGTTTTAGGGAAGCCAGCTACTCTGAATCCTCCAACACCAAGTGTGAATGGGAAATCCTACTAAGGGAATATGCCACTGGGTTTACCTTCCCTAGAGTACAGACTATCTCAAAGTCATAGTCCTTCAGGAACTCCAACTAGCACTGTAATCTAAGGTTAAAGTCTCTCTGTGTGAAGACATACCTGAGAATCTGATGGTATGAGTAAACCGAAAAGTGATCCCACAGAAGGTAGTGCCTCCAAATTATTATGTAGAAGAATACAACAACTAGATATCGGTCACAATTCACGTATTTCTTCTCATGGGGTATCAAATACCTCAACCCATACACGATAACTGACTGCTACTGCATCGACACACAGCTGATCCCATCTCTTAAGGAATCACAATACACCATGTACTCCACACCCTTCTATAGTAGTATCAACAACAGATAACTCATTTTACTTAGCATAAACTCCTAGAAGGACCTCTAGAACTACTCAGATCAGGTAAAAAACTTCTCTTATATCAGGATAGTCAAATGAGCCACAGATCTAGAGAAGTCTATCAAAAAACACATGTAGTACCCCTCCAAGACAAGAAATATCCACACCTCTGACACACTCTTGGGTGGCTCACAAGAAATAACTACATCAATATTTGATATATACATAACCTCATGAATCTAGAATTGGAACTTTGAGATATTCCCATGAAGTTGGTGCTCTCTAAGAAAATATAGAACCATCCTCAAGTGATCTGCATGCTCATCCTCTAGTGCAGAGTAGATGAGTATGTAGTTGATGAAGACAACCAAGAATTGGTCTAGGTATAGCTGAAATAACTGGTTCATCAAACCCATAAACATGGAAGGGAAATTTATCATATCAAAGGGTATTACTAGGAACTCATAGTGTACATAGTGACAATAGAATGGAAACTTTGGAATATCAACCTCACAAATCCCTAAATGGTGGTAACTAGATTAGAGATTGATCTTTGAGAACCATCTTGTGCTTCTCAACTTGTGAAATAGGTCATCAATTCTCAGTAAGGGGTCCTTTTTCTTTATCGTGGCTTGGTTTAGGTGATGATAATCCATGAAAATCAACAATCTCTTATTTGGATTTTTCACAAAAAACACTAGAGTTTCCCATGGTACACACTAGGTGTGATGAAACCCTTCTATCAAAGGCCCTCCAATAGAAACTGTAGATTACAAAGATCAGTAGGAGCCATTAGATATGCCACATAAGATATTTTCATTGTCCCAGGATGCAATTAAATGCAGAACTCCATCTCCTACCATGAAGATAGTCCTAGAACATCCTAGGGGAAAACTTACATACAATACTCTAGAATTTAATGAATCTAGATTCTTAAAGAACATGTTGTACCAAGGGTTATACTCATTGACTGATGGGTGGTGTTCTGTAGCCTACCGCTTAAAGAACCCACTCATCCTTTCATGAGATCCTTCTCACCCATAAAGGTGAATATATTCCCATCAATTCGAAGGCATTTGACTCGTCTATGGTGACAATCAATCTGGGCTCGGATGACGGACAACCAATCCATTCCCAATATGAAATCATAGGGTTCCATAATGACAAAAAAAAATGTCCCAATTTAACTCCTCTACACCAAGAAATATCTCACACCATTGACAAATAAATGATATAGAATAAGCATTCCCAATAGGAACCTCAAGACTAAGCTGCTGGGCTAGAACCTCAACTGGGAGCAACTCTCATACTAAGAGTATAGAGATAAATTAATGATGTTAAATATGTATACTAATACCAATAAAATAGTAAAATAAACTTACATTTTATGTTTGATTATCTTGTGCACAGCGGGGTTATAAAACGTCAAAGCTTACAGATGTCTACGACCCTGGCCGCTACCCCCTTGAGACTATTGTGGTCTGCACGGTGGTGGTGGTCATGGTGGAAGGATCTCATAGTGTCTCCCACCAACCGTAGGTCCTACTTCTCCTTTTACAGCTCTTCCTCCCTAGGGACCACCTTTCCCTTTCTTGAGAGATCCCCGATCACAGTGTTTCATTTGTCGTGGTGGTCTACCAGCTATTTTGATGTACTGCTCAGCATGCCTAGTCGAGAAATCTCACACTATGTGACCTATCCCATCATAAAAAAAGAACCACCACTCTCTAGGATTCCCTATCCCTCTACCCCACCCTTGACCACATGCTTGAGCCTTATTGTGGGGAGGTCTCCTACACTGAGATACTATCACCAGGCATCTTCTAGCTGCAACAAATGACTCAAATCTATAATGCTCACTGCCAGCTCTAGATATTTGGCATCCCTCTGATAAAAATATCTCTAGAAATAGTACCTTCTCCAACACCTCAGCATAGGTGTGAATGAATAAGGGAACCATTCCAGCACAAATCTCTCTACATAGTCCCTTATTAGATTTTCATGCTAAAAAATATCCATTCTGAATCATGTCAAGGGAGTATTGGGTAAGGTCAATAAACCTCTTTGTGTACCCAGTCACCATAATCCCTCCCTATTGTAGCTCCAAAATCTCTTAAATCTGAACTGAGTTCAAAAATTAGGGGTATTACTCCTCCTGGAATAATTACTAGAAGTCAGTCCACAAGAGTGTAGAATCATCATGCATTTGTGTAATAAGGCCCCACTAACACCCAGATGATCTGTGGAAAGGATAGTTTCTAGTGCAACCACCTGATCAGCTGGGGTTCAAATGAGCCTGAAGATACAGACCACCGACTCTAGACAACCCTATATCTATTCAGGATATGACTTGTCATGGAACCTCAATAGACATTGGCACTAGAACTCGTGGAGTGCACTAACCCTATTCACATCCTCATCCTTCTCAGTTGGGATGATCTACTGCTTAACATGTGGAGGTACTTCTACCTTTCCACCTAGAGGAAAATACTTTCAGGATGGACCCTGAACTAAGGCCTCTTCGCTCATCATATCATCATCACAATCCAAAACTAGTATCCTGTATTGTTATCATCACGGAGGCATCCTGATTTTATCAAGACGTACCATAGTCATATGAGCATATATATATATATAAATGGGTAGATGACTCATGAAGGATAGTCAAAGACTCAATCATACATGATGCATGTACCATTGATCCATGCAACAAATGACTCGGTATTCTGAGTTGGAAAGAAGGTAGTCAATGTCTTGGTGAATGGATACTTTAGACACATGTACCATCACTATATTCTCTAGCCTAAGAGCTACACTCGAGACACTCTGACATTATTTCCCTAATCCCAACCAAATCCTCATAACGGGACTACTCCAAAAAATTTCCCAAGGAATGGACTTCTTTAATAACAATTTGTCACAACCCAACCCAAGTCAGGTTTTGATCAACAACTACCCCAAGCCCACCTCCATAGGCCAGGGGGTGTCAGCAAGTGTCGAAAGGCATGTCCAAAATGGGAGTTAATTTCTTAAGTACCTATATGAATACACCTAACCATCTCAATGCAAAATAGAAGAGAAATAATAATAAAAATAATCAATAACTAGAAAGTAAACCAATCATGTAAGACCTATAGGGTGTACAAGATTACTATAGTGAAAACTAAAAATTAAATGGAAAGAATACATGCCCAACCAGAAGTATGTCCTAACCTGAAGAAATGTGAAATTGAAACTATTGAGAGAGATAATAGTTCCTGATATCCAAGCTACGACCACTATACACTATCCATAACACCCTAGTATCCTTAAGCTCTTCTAAATTCACCACAGACCTGTCCATCGTCTGCATAATAAATGAAAAATGTGAAAAAATACCATGCTAGGGTGAGTATATACATACCCAGTAGGACACCTCAAAAGATAAAGAGGGTATATTAAGAGGTATAACAGGAATATAAATATAATAGATAGTACATAGGATTCAAGATACAATGAAAGATAACACCTCAACCCAAACCAAAAGAGAGTAAAATTATCCAAACACAAGGGATTCAACATGGTGTGTAGAAGAACTACACGTTGAGTCTTTTCCACCTATAGTATGAGAGTATACTCATCCAACCATGAGTATCCAAATACGTAAAGCACATAGCATACCCCGTGCGTCTTCACTACCCATGGAAGGAGAGTAACCAAATTTAAAGGTATGGATATAGATAAATATAATTATATAAATTCTCAATAAAAAGAAGACAAATCGAGAGAGAAATTGGATATCCATATAAAACCTCATCCCAAGAAGAAGAGTCACCAACAGTTCCAAAATTCCATCAATGATGCCTAGCATCACACGTGTCTACCCCGATGTAACTGTACAAATCAAGCCACACCACATCACTATGTCACACAGTCGAGGGTCCAAAATCACTAAGTAGAGGACCTCCACCCTAGTATGTCAGGGGGTTTCCAATCTATAAGTATGTGTAGAGGACCCACACCCATGTTGATGGGGGGGGGAGGGGGTTCCTCTCTAGTTTCATGAGGGCCATTTCCCTATCTGATAGGGGTTCCACTCGATAGGGAGAGGAATTGTGCCCTGTTTTGATAGTGGGTTTCACTATATAGTTACAGGACCTACACTCTGGTGTAATGAGGGGCAGGGGGGGGGGGTTCTACTCTTGTCATCGAGGAACCACTCCCTATCTGATATGGGGTTCCACTCATAAGTTGAGGACCCACACATTTGTGTGATAGGGGTTCCACTATGGTCATTGAGGACATGTTCTCTATGTAATAAGGGTGTTCCACTTAGAAGTAGAGTACACATAACCTAGTGTAATAGGGGGTTATGATCTAGTTGTTGAGGACCCAAACCCTATCCGATAGGCGGTCCACTTAGAAGTTGAAGACCCACACCCTAGTGTGACAGGGGGTTCCAATATGGTCATTGAGGACCCACACCCTCTCTGATAGGGGGTTTCACTTAGAAGGTAGATGTAGAGGACTTGTTCTAATGATTATGGGGGGTTACACTCTATACGAAGCCTCAAGTAAATTTTCACAATTACTTCCATCATTGAGCTTCTCCTAAACAAGAGTTGTGCCAATAATATTCCATATCATATCTCAAAATGCATAATTGAGGGAACTATCACGTTCTATGAAGAAAAAAAATTGGGATAGGATACTCAAGGGACAGAATCTAAGTTCAAATGATGGAGATATGGAACCTTTAATTTTACTCAAAATGAACCAAGGGGTACATGATGTGTGAGGGGACCCACACGACATGTGGTCCTTCTCCACCACTTGGTCATATCCCTAGCTGGAACATGGTTCCCAATATATATAGAATTACACACCATGAAGGTGGAATACATGATGTTTAGAAGATATCTAGGATCAGGATGTGTTCTTCTGGTCATGTTAATGTATTCAAGTTTTGTTCATGTACTTTGGTACAAGATGTGTTTCTTTACATGGGGTGTATCTTGTGTTCTCTAGCTTTGTTCATGTACTCGGTACATGGCATGTGCCTGGATGTGTGCTTCTTCACAAATCTTGACCACATGAAGAAGGTGGTACACAACATGTTGGGAAACTATAGGGAATGCCATCCATATAAAATCCCAAAACCCTAGTTGTTTCAACCAAGGGTCTACACGACCATGTGTTCATATTGATACACAATGTGTAGTCAGTATTTTCATAGAAATCAGTATTCATGATCAACACCTTGAATTAGTCCACTATGTCATAAATCCCTCCTTGAATCCACCAAAAAATAGTTGATCTAAGAATCATTAATTATTTATATCTATTGTTCGTTGAAAACTGGATCTCATTATTCATCGGGGGAATCATCCAACCCGTACGCCATAGATCGTTCCACATTTGAATATTTAGTCCCTGATCATTGAAATGGTAATAAAAACCCATAAACATCCTATATCTCCCTATGGATTTTCAATATTTTCCCCATTCATGAATCCATTGTGGTCATGTGGGTTTGATGAGGCTTGATACCGCCTGACAATGTTGAACTGGGACTGCGGGGTCCAACCAGTTATAAACAAGGGGAAAATCACAAGAACAATTGTTTAGATGATTTTAAAACTTTTTTAGGACAATGATAAATAACGGGGAATATATGTTAGAAAAAATTGAATAACCAAATTAATCAGTACACAGACACATGAAAAGGATACAATTGGAATAGATAAATAGAAGGGATTGATATGCACAAACCATTTAATCAAAGAGAGTGTAAACCACAAATTGATGAGTCATACCTGGATATTGGATACTTCATCATTGAAGAATGCATCCTCTAATGATATGAGGAAGGTTTTTCATTCGTTTCATCCCAATATGATCTGATATATAGTTTCATCATCATTTGATGTGATTCACCAATAGAAAGAGGAAAGAGAATCTCTTGAAGGATCCCAAGATTATGAGGCTAACCCTGGGTGATTTTTTATGGAAGTATACTTATATAATTTCATTTTATGTCAAAATTAATGAATGAATGAATGAATGAATTAATTAATACACTGAATATACCACCAATGAGTGAGGTGTCTGAATGCCCTAAGTCGACCCATTTTAGGTAGCGCCTAGGGTAAACACCGCATTCTGTACTCAACTGTGGTCTTGAATTTCTGAATCAATCTTCCATTTGATATTTATCCCATATTATTTAATAAAAGTTCATGAATAATATAAAATATATTTAATATTTTAATAAAAATAATTTTGGGAACATGGGGCCTTGGAATTTTATGTTATCTTAGTGCCTATATCTGGAAATATATTTGGAAATATTTCAATGTTTTACAAGGAAAAAACTGGGTTTTTACAGATCATGATAACTAGACACTAGTTAGAACTATACCTGAAACATTCTCTTGAGAATACAAATGCAACTGAGTAAATATCCCCATAAGGTTCCACTATTTGATTCTAAGATATTTTGTGATGGCACTTTCCTAATTAGTTTATTTTCAATGACATTCCCCTTCCCCAAGGTGTAAGAAATGTCAAAGTTGAATTTCTAAAGGAGCTCTACCCACTACCTCTATCTAAGAATAAATTATTTTTGGGAAAATATATAGTTCTGGATCTTATGTATAGAAAATATTGTGACGCTCTCCCCAAAGATATAGTTCTACCAATATTTAAGTACATGCATAACTGCGGCAAGATCCAAATCATGATTGCAATAATTCTTCTCATGCTTCTAAAGTTTAAGTGATGTATAGGCCACAACATGATCATCATGAAAAATAACAAAACCCATAATATCACTAAAAGAATCACAGTATACCACATACCCCTTACCAAGCTCAGGTAAGGTTAGAATAGGATCTTCTGTAAGAATCCATATCAGTTCATCAAAAGTAGACTGACATTTCACATCCCATGTGAATTTCACCCCTCTCCTAATAATAGAAATAAAAGTTAATTTTAAAATTTATAAATATTTGATGAACCACCAATAATATCTTGCAAGACCAAGGAATATCTGAATCTAAAAGATGTTATATAGATCATTTCATGAAAAAAAAAATTCACCTTCTTAGGATCAATTAATAACCCATGTAAAAATTCACTTGACCACAAAACATAACTTCTTGGATCTAGAAATTAAATTTAGAAATATTTATATACCAAAACTTACTCCTAAATATTTTAAAAACCAAACATAGACAATGCTCATGATCATTCTTTGATCTTGAGTAAACTAGAATATCATCTATGAACAGTAGCAAAAAAGTGTCAATATACTAATGGAATATCTGGTTCATCAGATCCATAAAAATTGAAGTATCATTAGTCAGACCAGAAAACATCACAAGATATTCATAATGGACATACCTTATCATGAATTTCATCTTCATAATATTATACTCTTGAAATCTGATCTAATGATAACCTAAAAGAATATTGGTTTTCAAAAATCACTTCACCCCTTTAACTAATCAAACAAATCACCTACATGGGGTAAATTATGCTTATTATTAAATGTTACTCTGTTTAAATTATGATTTTCCATGAAAAATCAATGTGAACCATCAAAATTCTTTTAAAAGAGGATTGAGGCTACCCACAACAAAACACTAGGGCGAACAAAACCTTTCTCTATCAGATCATCCAACTAAATTGTGAGCTCTTTCATCTCTACTGGAACCATATGCTAAGAGGGTATCGAGATCATATGTGTACCAAGCACCAGATCAATCATGAACTCCATATCCCTATTTATAAGAAGATCATATAACTTATCTATAAAAACATTATTAAAGTCTCTAAAAATCAATATAATTCAACCAATTAAAGAAATGACATTAGTCATTACTGTAACAAAAGACAATAAACTCCTGATCTCTAGTTGGAAAGGTCTTTCACAACCCAACCTCAGATCCAAATCTCTTTTAAATGCCTGAGATCTTTCATCATCAACAAGGAATGAGACACATTGATGATAATAATCAACCTCAACATAATTAGTGAAAATATTATCCATCTCGATGATAACATCAAATATATCTAGATCAAGAATGAGGAAATCCCAAACTAAATCCACACCATATATCAATAGTGAACAATAAGGACATTGAAAACACTTATACTTCCTATTCTCAATAGGGGTCACTAACTCCACAAAAAATTAAATGAGATCCATCAAAAGTTTCAACATATCAAAGAAATGGGCAGATATAAATTAGTGGGAGGAACTGGTATCAGATAAAGTAGTTTATAAAGAATATGTAAAAATGATGGTACCTCTCACTATTATTGGCCTGAATAAACCTCCACATGAAACTCATCCACTAAATGAAGGTTATTCACTCATAAATCCTCTAGTTAGAGCCCTGTAGAATTTAAATCATCTGAATGTGCTATAGTGGCCTTTAAAGACCATGATCCTTGACCATTATGAGGTGTAGACATATCTTGACATAATCGCTATAAATATTTTTATTGGCCAAAAACATTGCACATATTTGTAGGTGTGGAATAATAATGTTGGGTGTGACCAAACTTTCCCCACTTGTAGAAAGTTAGCAGAACTCTATTGGCTAAAATCAATGGTGTATAGGTTTCCCACTATTGAGAACCACATCCACAATTCCTATGATGAACACTCCACTTCCGATTTTTTCCATGGACACCTATGATGGTACCATTGGGTATAAGAGAAGGGGTATAAATACTAATCCTACCTTATGTGTCCAATTATGC
Organism: Viscum album; assembly: GCA_963277665.1. Classification (NCBI taxonomy): domain Eukaryota; kingdom Viridiplantae; phylum Streptophyta; class Magnoliopsida; order Santalales; family Viscaceae; genus Viscum; species Viscum album. The sequence continues at coordinate 1,083,442,859 of OY728132.1, forward strand.
CATCATATCCCTATTTACCATATCCACATAGGTAGAAATCATTAGTATGAATACCTATGATCTGATATTTGGTTGTAAACCATGCAGGTACTTCTAAGACTTTAGTTGATCATTGTTCACTACCTCCAAATAAAAATGAACCATATTCATGAATCGATTAGTGAATTCCAATATTGAACACTCTCCTTACTATGAAGACATGAACTCCAGATACTTTGACATTAATAGAGACTATGCATAGAACTACTGGTAAAAGAGGGTATTGAAACCCTTATATTCTAAGCCCGAATGAGAATATTCTTATACTATAGAATCCCACAATATCTTAATGGGACCCTCGAGTCTAAATGTTGCATGCTTCACCTTGATATTCTTAGGTATATTCAATAAGTCAATGATCTAATCAAACTTGTATATCTATTCCTATAACTATTGGAGATCATTCGTACCCTTAAAGGATAGGGTATTATCATGTAATAACTCTTGATATTGATCCTTTTCTCCCCTATCACATGGTTATACCAAAATAATTTTATTCTAGACTTGTGGTCCATTTTCTTCTATGACACAAACTTCTCACATGATACATACTATAAGATTCCAATCCAAATGTATATTCCCTTAAGGAGAATCTATTTCACCCTCATATTGAGCTCATAAAAGATGTATTAGAGGTATACTTATACATAATGAAAATAGAAGAAAATATCATTTGACAGGATAAAATCAATTCAAACCAAAAAACTATAAGTAAAAATTGAGATTAAGATCAAAGCTCAACACAAGAGACACACATCCCAATATCCCATGGTAACATCAGTCTCGTCTGAGAAAGATCTTGTTAGGAACTCATCGTAACCTACCTATCATGTCCCTACAATACTATCTCAAGTATAAAAACTTGCCAAGACTGATCATAAACATGATATCATGTAAAATTGTCATGAACTTACTTAGGAATCCCTCAAATACTATAACATGACCCGATATTCTGCATACCTGATGGGTATTATTGATCCCCATGGGCTAGCAACTAGCACCCTAACATCAACCACAACTAGAGGGAATGAATTCTCCCAACTAGAAATATATGACATGGAATATATATATATATAATAGAAAGAAACAACATATGATAAAGTAGAAAATATATTCTATAACTAATAGAATGCATCAGAAATGATACAACTCAAAAGAATCTAACCAACTCCAAGTTATGAGTCCAACAAAATAGGATAAAAACCAAAATGAGAAACAACTAATACATGGGATAATAAGACAATATCCCACTTTGTCACCACCATCTACATAATTATAGTTATTTAATATGTTTCCACTTAACTACGGTTCCTTTCTTTTCCCTACATCAATAGATAATACAAGGTCTACACACCAATGAACGGGTGTGTAGGGTGTGAGCTAAATTGTCTCAGTGGGAACCCACAAAGGTGGTCCATAAAATGTCTCTGTATAACAATTCAAACATGATAAAATTTAGATAAAACAAGGAATGATAATTAGTTTAATAGTTTTTATATCAAATTCAAGGTAAAACATTCAACTTTTCCATAGTTTTAAAATAATCCAAGTAAATTAGTTTCAAAGCATATCATATATATCAAAGTAGGAAATAAAATACAAATAGTACAAACCAAAGCATAGGTAAATAACACCAAGGATCACTACAGGTTAATCTATCTATAAAACTCATAAAAAAATAGATAAACATGGGCATCAAACCTATAGACATATGCATTAAATATGGAGAGAAAAGGAAAACCTCAGAAAGTGAACCTCCCAATAGTGTATAAAAAGCCCCTTGGACACTTGGCCTATGGAGAAAAGGTACACCTCATGAGTGAATCCCTGCACTATATTAAAGTATGATTCCTATTACTACACCTTCCAACTAAGTACCCAAGTATTATCAAGTGCTACTTTTTCGAAATCATTTCATCAATATCATGATTTGGAAACCATTTTTTAATTCCATTTCAAAATGATTTTAAAATACATTTTATTTCACTAAAAAAGGGGAAACATATTTTCTCAATAATGAATTCACACACACACATTAATAAATCATGCCAATTCAATATGTATTAGGAAATAATTTTTTTAATGAAATAAGGAGACCAACAAGATCAAGGATACTTATTGTAATGAAAGTTTAGAACCACTTACTGAACAATATTGACAAACTCTGGTGGAGGGATTCTGTGTTAGAAAAAATTATATGAGGATTATCCTGAGTACAATTTGAATCTAGGTAGTCTTATTATTGGTTCCCTTTATGCCATGTATTCATCAAGTACTCTTGGATGATGTAAATATTTAACCATCACATATAGTAGAAGATGGATCAGGGTATGGTAATATTATCTTGGATAGAGTTGAGGATAAAAGAGAAGTCAGTTTCAATTGTAGAAAGTTAGATATTTTTGGAAATGTCAACCTCAAGTCCACTAAGAATCACTCTAAACTCAAATATTAGAGAGTCACCATGTCCATATAAGATGATGAAGTAAAAAACCACTGAACCTTTGGGGTCATGGATGACACATCCTTTTCACATAAGACTAAGATAAAAGAAACCATTAGTCTTTATCATGAACCAGATACTGGGAGGATTTGAATGAACCCATCTTTCAAGGTTATATGCCCTACATATTGAAAATATAGAGAAACATACAACCAAAACCATCCTCAATGATTGGTAATGATACCAATTTTTGAAGAGGGCACCCAGGTCTATAGAAATTCATTAAGAATGGGTCAGTATGGATATGCGTGATCTGGTGGTTTCTATATGGTGGGATCTATTTCATTCATTCCAAATGCACTAGTAACTAGTGAAGAGGAGGATCGAACTCACATTTCTTTCATGAGAGTTTGTACCAATTCCTTGGAACAAAGAATGCGTAAAATTAGAACTTGTAATCCCATGTATTTCAATCTCATTGAGGCTTCCAAATATAGTCTGCATGGTGGATGCCCACTCCCCTTCGAAAAACATATGTTTAGATGTTTCCTCTGTAGACCTCTTATAGTAAATTCATTTAATCACTAGGTTAATCTCCCTTCTTTGAATATCCTCATCTGTTGATACCACTTGATTCCATATATGCCAAATAAGAAAGTTGTAATTATCTAGTTTTTTTTCTTCAACATAGATCTTCTCCCAATTCATATTGCATGTGGTTTTAATGAAAGGAGTTACTATACACTTTGGATGAGAAGGATCCATATGAGTATTCAGTGAGATGAATCTATATTTGAAAGAATATTGTTGTATATTGTTGAAAATTTCATGTTTTTGTTAATCCTGAATGGCCTGATTGAAGGTCGGATGAATTCAATCGTGAGAAAATGTGATATTAGAGGTTGGGAATTGCATGAAACCAAGGGTTACACCCACCCAATTGTGTCTCTATATTTTTATCTCCTTGTATCAAATGATCCACCGAGCTTGGTGCTGGATTGATGGTAAGTATTATAAGGCCCCAGCCTTAAACCTTACTTAATCTTGAGTTATTACAAGATTACACATTGAGGATCTTTTTGGGTTTAGAGTTTTAGAGAATTAGATCATAAAACTTGCATTACATTCCACATATAAACAAAGTGGTTACATAAAGATAGTATTCTTCATTCCCATCAATGGAAACACATTTAAAATAAAACATGGATTATTTCTTGACACATCCTTGACTCTATCATCTTATCATGTACCTTTCCCTTGACCTGTGAAAAACATTTCAAAAACTTGGGATGAGCATAAAAACTCAGTATGGGTTATAAAAAAAACATGGAAAGGAAACACGAGTTCATATATACATAAGAATGAAATCATACATTACCCATAAAACATAGGAACTTTAACATACCTCATAAAATCATGAATAAATCATAGAAATCATAAGACATAAAGGTAACTTGAGGCATTCATAACATTCTTACGTAGGGAGTAACCCTCTTGGTTACGTTTGGAATACCCATCACAGTATATTCCCTAAAATCTCTTTGGAGAAACCTTAACGTTTCACTCCTTCACGTTACCCAATGCATTGGAGAGCTATAACGGGCTCACCCTCCCTTAGTTTATCACGGAACCACCCGTCTTCATAATAATGCCCAAGAACCATAACATAATCATATCACATAAAACATGCATAAAGGAAACATAACATTTCCACATTTCAATCACGAGATATCAATACAACACATTGATATAATAAAAACATTATGAAAAAAAATTTCAATACCAAAGTAAAACATTGTATTTATTTTTCTTTTAAAAAAAGAAGGTATGGCTTGTAGAGGAAGCCGAAACTCAAATAACGGTTATGACGGCGGAGAAGTCGTTGTCGCCGCATACGTACGACAAAAACATTCCCTTTTGTCATTTAGTAAATGCTTCGTATAAAAAAGATTCCTTTTGAATAAACGTAAAAGTCAAAGGGGTTTATACACCGTATAAAAGAAAGTGGTGTATAAAATAAAATATGTCTCAATGAAAGGAGATTGAGACGAAGTCCCATACCTCGTATCCGACTTGACCCGACCGTTCTTTAATATCCTGAATAATAAACTTGAGTTAATCTCTACTTTCTTATGAATCTTTTTCAAGTTAATTATTCCTTTTATACCATGTTATGAACATCATGTAATCAGTTAAGTTAATAATGTTTATTTTGTCGGTATTTGGTTCTTAAGTCAAAAATAGACTTCTTGCACTTACATGTTGTTAATTTGGTCAAAGGTTCACTATATCCAGAATGGTATTCATGATGTAGATATCATATATGTCATATATATCCAGTACATACATGCATTTATAATATTACATCACATTTAGAGGTAAGAAATGAAATGCACCGTTCATGGAGACGGTAAGCCGTACGTACGCATGAACGCTACTTCCATTTCTATTTCATATTTTCTGGAATGGAATCATAATGATATATAAGAGTATATTATAATTCCAGTATAATACCATATATAATATCATTAACTTTATCCTTTACACATCCCACATATGGTATTAACGAATCAAATCACTTTTAGGGGGCGGTAGTCCGCACTTCCTAAAATGAAGATATCGTGTTTTACCCATAATGGAAACCATAAAAGTATGCCCAAAATGAAAAAAAACAGAAGCTTAAGGAAAACATAAACATATTATGTATCATATATGAAAATAGTGACATCATAATGGCCACCTTTGAAGGTGTTAAATGAGTGTTGAACAATCATCGTTTCGGGAGGCAGAATTTCGCCATCCACGGAAACCGTATGTTCTTTAACCATTTGATGTAGTTGTGTGAGAGAGTAGATCAAATAAATATTATAAAAACATCCTTGTATATTTAAGATACTGGTGTTGTTATAAAATAAGTAAATAAAATGAGTTTAGGGGGTTGGAGAAGCAAAATAAAACAAATGAACATTAGAGAATGAATTACCTTAAAAAGTGTAACTCCTTTTGATTTGAGCCTAAAGGATTCCTTTGAAAGGATTCTGCCCAAAGGGAATCCTCTAGGATGAGGAGAGGGATGTGGAGAGAGTAAATGGGTAGGGGTTGGCCGATCCAAAGGCTTGAGTAGTGTGTGAAATGAGGTAGAGGTGGGGGCCTTTTATAAGAGGAGAGGAGGGGCACTTTTGGAAAGTAAAGAAATATTACTTTATTTGAAAATGTGTTTCGGTTTCAAAAGGTCCCACATTGATATAATTCGTGGATAAGGTGATAAGGGTTAGAAATCCACTCATCCAATTGGTTTTGGACATGTGTAGTTCATATATTTTACATTATCTTTCCATTTTATTTAAATCGTCAAATAATGATGTCATCGCTGCATCATTATTATGTCATAAATAATTTAATTTATTTAATGTCTAAAAATCATAAAAAAATACTATGATGTAGGAAATTTTTTTAGATTTCCAATTAGTATTTATAATCAAAATTTGGACTTGTATAACCCCACTTAAAAATTGTTTTGGTAAAACATATTATGTTTGTGTCATTTTCACTTTAACATTAAATAAAAAGTAATTTATGTCATTTCCCAACAAAAGTGGATCCATGGGGTCCCCAAGTTGACCCATGGCATGTCATGGTCGGCCATGACACAACCAATGAGGTTGGGACATGTGTCTAGGTCATTTCATTTTATTAAAGCATTATTTATACCTTAAACTACACTAATTACCACTAATCGCGATTAAGAACTTAATATGTTACTATTCACCAAAAATTATTATAATCTCATTGAACCAAATTTTACTTCTTAATGACAACCATGTATGTCGGATTTTCAAAATTCAATACACATTAGTGGTAAACTTTCATTTAACTGAAAAATCAGTTTGCTTGATTACCACTTAGTGGTTTCACTATTCATCAAAAATTGAAGTTTTTCAGAAAATTACCAAAAATTCACCCTAAGCTATATTTGATATTCTGAATTCAAAAATGAAGTCTATTTTACAAAATTCAAATCATATAAGTCACATTAATTAAATTAATAATTAATTCCCGCTTCCAGAGAAAATAGCGTGTTTTTACAAAACAATAAGTATCAAAAGATTGACACCAGTTTAAGTCTAATTTCAAAGTGAAATTGATTCCAATGACCACCATTGGATAAAATGGTAAAAATATATTCTAATTTCACTTCAAAAGAAATTCAAAACATAATCTAATCATATAAATAAATTAGATTAAAAAGCAGTTTTGATGTAAAATGCAGTATTTTTCACTATTCATTAAAAAATGAACATTGTCAGAAAAATACCAAAAATTCACACAAGGTAAATTTTGATGTCCCAATCATAAAGAATAAGTTTATTTTGACAAACATAGTTTATAAAATTGTCAAAATATAGATTCGAAAATGGTTTGCCATCAAAAGGAAGTAAAACAATCTTTTAAGAATATTAGTGTATTCCATGCATAAGATTGTATCTATTTTCATTTTAAGCCTATATAACACTATCTTAATCATTAATAGACATAGGTAAAAATATCTATTATTCATTACTTACTTGGGATGTTACATCCTTCCCCCTTTAGAAAATTGCGTCCCCGCAATTTATTTACTTATCAAATAAATGAGGGTACTTATCCCTCATTGCATTTTTGGATTCCCATGTTGCCTCTTCAATCATGTGGTTTTTCCACAAAACCTTTACCTGCTTAATCACCTTATTCCGTAACACTTGCTCCATGTGGTCAAGAATCTGGACCGGTTGTTCCTCATAAGATAGGTTCTCTTCCAGCTGAACTACCTCTGGACTCAAAACATGAGATGGATCTGGCATATACTTCCTCAACATCGAAATGTGAAAAACATTGTGTACCTGAGATAAACTCGGAGGTAAAGCCACTCGGTATGCAACTGATCCAACACTCTCCAGAATTTCGTATGGTCCAACAAACCTTGGACTCAACTTTCCTTTCTTACCAAATCTCATCACAGTTTTCCAAGGAGAAACCTTGAGAAAAACATGATCACCTACCTCGAAAGATAGATCCTTCCTCCGGTTATCTGCATAACTCTTCTGCCTGCTCTGAGCTGTTCTCATGTGTTTCTGAATCAGCTGAACTTTTTCTGCCATCTCTTCTACCAATTCTGGTCCCATCAACTTCCTTTCACCCACTTCATCCCAGAAAGCTGGAGTTCGACACCGCTTCCCATATAATGCCTGAAATGGTTCCATCTGTATACTGGAATGAAAACTGTTATTATATGAAAACTCAACCAAAGAAAGATGTTGGTCCCAAATTCCCTGATAATCCATAGAACAAGCTCGTAGCATATCCTCCAATGTCTGAATTGTTCGTTCTGACTGCCCATCTGATTGCGGATGAAAAGTTGTACTAAAATTTAATTCAGTACCCAACGACTTCTGAAGACCTTTCCAAAAGTTAGAAGTAAACCTGGGATCACGATCCGATACAATGGAGAGAGGAACTCCATGTAACCTGACTATCTCTTTAAGATACAAACGGGAAAGTTGATCAAGAGAGAAAGTATCTCGTATAGCAAGGAAATGAGCAGATTTGGTCAAGCGATCAACAATAACCCAGATTGCATTATTACCTCGAGATGTCTTCGGTAATCCAACAACAAAGTCCATGGATATATTCTCCCATTTCCACTCTGGTACTGGTAAAGGCTGAAGCATCCCTTTCGGTAACTGCCGCTCTGCTTTAACCTGCTGACAAGTCAAACACTTCACAGTAAAATCAGCAATGTCTCTTTTCATTCTATCCCACCAGTAATACTCCCTCAGATCTCTATACATCTTAGTACTGCCCGGATGAACTGAAAACGGAGAACTATGAGCTTCACATAACAACTCTCTCTTCAACTGTGAATCACAAGACACACACAATCTCTTCCCAAATCTCAAAACGCAATCATTATCAATGTTGAATTCAGGCAACTTACCTTTCTGAACCAGCTCTACCCTTTTCTGCAACTCACTGTCTTGCTTCTGTGCTTGCTTGATTCTATCTGATAGAGAAGATCTCACTGATACCTGAAACAAAACAGAAGGACTTCCTACACCAACAACTTCTATGCCAAAGTTCATCAAATCGTTAACCAAAGGATCATGTTCCAAACGCAACATTGTTAATGAAGCATTACTTTTTCGACTCAAAGCATCATCCACTTTATTTGCTTTTCCCGGATGGTAATGAATTGTGCAATCATAATCCTTGATTAATTCCAGCCATCTCCTTTGTCTCATGTTTAACTCTTTCTGAGTGAATATATACTTTAAACTTTTGTGATCGGTATATATTTCACACTTTACTCCATACAAATGATGCCTCCAAATTTTTAAAGCAAAAACAACAGCAGCTAATTCCAAATCATTTGTAGGGTAATTTACCTCATGAGTTTTCAACTGTCGTGAAGCATAAGCAATTACCTGATCATTCTGCATTAGGACGCAACCAAGTCCTTTCAATGAGGCATCACTATATATAACAAACTCACCATTCCTGGAAGGTAGTGCCAAAACTTGAGCATTCACCAATCTTCTTTTCAATTCCTGAAAACAATCATCACATTCTTTTGTCCAGATAAACTTAACACCCTTCCGAGTTAGCTTAGTCATTGGACTAGATAACCGTGAAAAATTTCTAACAAACCTTCGGTAATAGCCCGCAAAACCAAGGAAGCTACGAATCTCGGTTACATTTGTGGGTCTTGGCCATTCTTCCACAACTTTTGTTTTTGCAGGATCAACAGTTATTCCATCTTTAGAAACAATGTGACCAAGGAAAGAAATTTGTTGCAACCAAAACTCACACTTACTTAATTTCCCATACAGTTTCTTTTCTTTTAAGATTTGCAAGATAACCCTTAAATGTTTTTCATGCTCCTCTTTACTTTTAGAAAACAACAAAATATCATCAATGAAAACCACCACAAACTTATCCAAGAACTCATGGAAAATTCTATTCATTAAGTCCATGAATACAGCAGGTGCATTGGTTAGCCCAAAAGGAATTACTACAAATTCATAATGGCCATATCTTGTACGGAACGCGGTCTTCGGAATATCTGCCTCCTTTACCTTCAGCTGATGGTACCCCGATCTCAAGTCAATCTTTGAAAAAAACTAAGCTCCCTGGAGCTGATCAAACAAATCATCGATATGAGGCAAAGGATATTTGTTCTTAACAGTGATATTATTCAAGGATCTATAATCAATGCAAAGTCTCATAGAACCATCTTTCTTTTTAACAAATAAAACAGGAGCACCCCATGGTGATGTGCTAGGTCTAATGAAACCTTTCTCTAATAAATCTTGCAATTGCTCCTTCAACTCTAAAAGTTCAATTTGTGCCATTCGATAAGGGGGTTTTGAAATTGGCTTAGCATCAGGAACTAAGTCAACCGTAAACTCAACTTACCGATCTGGTATTATTCTAGGCAACTCATCAGGAAAAACATCAGGATACTCATTTACCACTGGCACATCATTAATCTGAACAGTCCCTTTATTTTCAACGACGTGTGCAAGGTAACATTCATTTCCATCTTTTACAAGTTTCTCGGCCTCTTGATATGTTATCAAAAGTAAGGGTTCATTCTTGTAAACAAACTGAAAGTCTTTCTGAAAAGAAACTTCTTTAGCTCTACAGTCAATCTTAGCATGGTAAATAGAGAGCCAATCCATACCCAGGATAACATCAAACTCTACTAGAGTTAGAACAATAAGGTTTGCAAGTAGGTTCTTTCCACAGATAAGGATAGGAAGATTCTTATAAATTCTTTTTGCCTCGACACTTCCCCCAGGTGTTTTTACCAAAAGTTCAGGAGTCATTTCTTGAGATGGTATTCCCATTTTACTAGAAAAGGTTTCAGAGATGAAAGAATGTGTAGACCCCGAATCAAAAAACACACTGGCATAATCTGAAAAAACAAACAAAGTACCTGATACAACTTCATTTGATGGCCCGACATCTGCTAAAGTAGTTGCAAAGGATTTCACCACCCCTTTCTGCTTGTAGTCTAACTGCTTCCCATCACTCAAGCTCCTTGTCGGACACTCGTTTACATAGTGACCCATCTCATTGCACTTATAACATTTCACTAACTGTAAATCAAATTTGTTCTTACCTTCACCTTGATCCTTTTCAGTGCAATCACGAGCCTTATGTCCCATCTTACCACATCGGTAGCACTTTCTAGAATTCAGAAGACATTCCCCAGCATGCCTTTTGCCACATTTATCACAAACTGGAAACTTAGTTCTCTTACCATCAGACTTTTTTGAAGAATTCTTACCTTTCTCCTGCCACCTCGGTCTCTTCTTCTGCTGGTTGTTATAGAACACTTGGTCATCGGCAAACTCCATTTCCACCTTCTCATCACATCGAACAAGCTTTTCATAACTTTTAAACTCACGAGAAGCTAATGCCCTTCGATATTTTGGCTTTAATATTGAGTAAAAACGATTGATTTTACTATCAAGGTCCCGGATAAAATTTGGAGCATACCTTGCCAATCGAGTGAACCTTTCTTCATAGGCAGCCACTGAGTCTTCCTCTTGCCTCAATTCCAAGAATTGCTTTTCCATCCTAAGTCGAACAGCCTTAGGAAAATACTTCTCAAGAAACATACCTTTGAATTCATCCCAGTCAAGAGCATCAATCTCATCGGCATCCCTGATATTTTTAACCATAGACCACCACTGATCTGCCTCACCCTCCAAACGGTAAATAGAAAGACTAACCTTTTGATTGTCTGAACACCCCATGACATCAAAAATCTTCTCCAGTGCTTTAATCCACCCTTCAGCTAGCACAGGGTCAGATGATCCTCTGAATGATGGTGGATGTTGCCTCATGAAATGTTCCACCACTGACATGTTCCTCTGCGGTTGTTCTGGCTGATCTCGTGCATGGATACCACCGCCATTTATCGCTTGAGTCAACTACGCCATCACTGCAACAAACTGTTCGGTTCCAATTCCGACCATTTATGGATGCTGATTCGGAAGGTTATTTCCTTCTGTATGCCTTCCTAGCACTGCTTCCCTGTTTCCTCTGCGGAAAACCTTTCTGAACAAACATGTCTTAGATGAAGCAACATGGAAATCTTTAAATGCTATATCATTTCGAAAAAAAATATTTTTGGATAATCATTTAATAGAATTATAACTCCTAAAGTTATCTAAACCGACCTTTGATACCAACTATAAGGCCCCAGCCTTAAACCTTACTTAATCTTGAGATATTACAAGATTAAACATTGAGGATCTTTTCGGGTTTAGAGTTTTAGAGAATTAGATCATAAAACTTGCATTACATTCCACATATAAACAAAGTGGTTACATAAAGATAGTATTCTTCATTCCCATCAATGGAAACACATTTAAAATAAAACATGGATTATTTCTTGACACATCCTTGACTCTATCATCTTATCATGTACTTTTCCCTTGACCTGTGAAAAACATTTCAAAAACTTGGGATGAGCATAAAAACTCAGTATGGGTTATAAAAAAAACATGGAAAGGAAACACGAGTTCATATATACATAAGAATGAAATCATACTTTACCCATAAAACATAGGCACTTTAACATACCTCATAAAATCATGAATAAATCATAGAAATCATAAGACATAAAGGTAACTTGAGGCATTCATAACATTCTTACGTAGGGAGTAACCCTCTTGGTTACGTTTGGAATACCCATCACAGTATATTCCCTAAAATCTCTTTGGAGAAACCTTAACGTTTCACTCCTTCGCGTTACCCAATGCATTGGAGAGCTATAACGGGCTCACCCGCCCTAAGTTTATCACGGAACCACCTGTCTTCATAATAATGCCCAAGAACCATAACATAATCATATCACATAAAACATGCATAAAGGAAACATAACATTTCCACATTTCAATCACGAGATATCAATACAACACATTGATATAATAAAAAAATTATGAAAAACATTTTCAATACCAAATTAAAACATGGTATTTATTTTTCTTTTAAAAAAATAAGGTATGGATTGTAGAGGAAGCCGAAACTCAAATAACGGTTACGACGGCGGAGAAGTCGTTGTCGCCGCATACGTACGACAAAAACATTCCCTTTTGTCGTTTAGTAAACGCTTCGTATAAAAAAGATTCCTTTTGAATAAACGTAAAAGTAAAAGGGGTTTATACACCGTATAAAAGAAAGTTGTGTATAAAATAAAATATGCCTCAATGAAAGGAGATTGAGATGAAGTCCCATACCTCGTATCCGACTTAACCCGACCGTTCTTTAATCTCCTGAATAATAAACTTGAGTTAATATCTACTTTCTTATGAATCTTTTTCAAGTTCATTATTCCTTTTATACCATGTTATGAACATCATGTAATCAGTTAAGTTAATAATGTTTATTTTGTCGGTATTTGGTTCTTAAGTCAAAAATAGACTTCTTGCACTTACATGTTGTTAATTTGGTCAAAGGTTCACTATATCCAGAATGGTATTCATGATGTAGATATCATATATGTCATATATATCCAGTAAATACATGAATTTATAATATTACATCACATTTAGAGGTAAGAAATGAAATGCACCGTTCATGGAGACGGTAAGCCGTACGTACGCATGAACGCTACTTCCATTTCTATTTCATATTTTCTGGAATGGAATCATAATGATATATAAGAGTATATTATAATTCTAGTATAATACCATATATAATATCATTAACTTTATCCTTTACACATCCCACATATGGTATTAACGAATCAAATCACTTTTAGGGGGCGGTAGTCCGCACTTTCTAAAATGAAGATATCGTGTTTTACCCATAATGGAAACCATAAAGGTATGCCCAAAATGAAAAAAAACATAATCTTAAGGAAAACATAAACATATTATATATAATATATGAAAATAGTGACATCATAATGGCCACCTTTGAAGGTGTTAAATGAGTGTTGAACAATCATCGTTTCGGGAGGCAGAATTTCGCCATCCACGGAAACCGTATGTTCTTTAACCATTTTATGTAGTTGTGTGAGAGTGTAGCTCAAATAAATATTATAACAACATCATTGTATATTTAAGATACTGGTGTTGTTATAAAATAAGTAAATAAAAAGAGTTTAGGGGGTTGGAGAAGCAAAATAAAACAAATGAACATTAGAGAATGAATTACCTTAAAAAGTGTAACTCCTTTTGATTTGAGCCTAAAGGATTCCTTTGAAAGGATTCTGCCCAAAGGGAATCCTATAGGACGAGGAGAGGGATGTGGAGAGAGTAAATGGGTAGGGGTTGGCCGAGCCAAAGGCTTGAGTAGTGTGTGAAATGAGGTAGAGGTGGGGGACTTTTATAAGAGGAGAGGAGGGGCACTTTTGGAAAGTAAAGAAATATTACTTTATTTGAAAATGTTTTTCGGTTTCAAAAGGTCCCACATTGATATAATTAGCGGATAAGGTGATAAGGGTTCGAAATCCACTCATCCAATTGGTTTTGGACATGTGTAGTTCATAGATTTTACATTATCTTTCCATTTTATTTAAATCGTCAAATAATGATGTCATCGCTGCATCATTATTATGTCATAAATAATTTAATTTATTTAATGTCTAAAAATCATAAAAAAATACTATGATGTAGGAACTCTTTTTATCTTTCCAATGAGTATTTATAATCAAAATTTGGACTTGTATAACCCCACTTAAAAATTGTTTTCGTAAAACATATTATGTTTGTGTCATTTTCACTTTAACATTAAATAAAAAGTAATTTATGTAATTTCCCAACAAAAGTGGATCCATGGGGTCCCCAAGTTGATCCATGGCATGTCATGGTCGGCCATGACACAACCAATGAGGTTGGGACATGTTTCTAGGTCATTTCATTTTATTAAAGCATTATTTATACCTTAAACTACACTAATTACCACTAATCGCGATTAAGAACTTAATATGTTACTATTCACCAAAAATTATTATAATCTCATTGAACCACATTTTACTTCTTAATGACAACCATGTATGTCGGATTTTCAAAATTCAATACACATTAGTGGTAAACTTTCATTTAACTGAAAATTCAGTTTGCTTGATTACCACTTAGTGGTTTCACTATTCATCAAAAATTGAAGTTTTTCATAAAATTACCAAAAATTCACCCTAAGCTATATTTGATATTCTGAATTCAAAAATGAAGTCTATTTTACAAAATTCAAATCATATAAGTCACATTAATTAATTTAATAATTAATTCCCGCTGCCAGAGCAAATAGCGTGTTTTTACAAAACAATAAGTATCAAAAGATTGACACCAGTTTAAGTCTAATTTCAAAGTGAAATTGATTCCAATGACCACCATTGGATAAAATGGTAAAAATATATTCTAATTTCACTTAAAAAGCAATTCAAAACATAATCTAATCATATAAATAAATTAGATTAAAAAGCAGTTTTGATGTAAAATGCAGTATTTTTCACTATTCATTAAAAAATGAACATTGTCAGAAAAATACCAAAAATTCACACAAGGTAAATTTTGATGTCCCAATCATAAAGAATAAGTTTATTTTGACAAACATATTTTATAAAATTGTCAAAATATAGATTCAAAAATGGTTTGCCATCAAAAGGCAGTAAAACAATCTTTTAAGAATATTAGTGTATTCCATGCATAAGATTGTATCTATTTTCATTTTAAGCCTCTATAACACTATCTTAATCATTAATAGACATAGGTAAAAATATCTATTATTCATTACTTACTTGGGATGTTACAAGTATCCCCATAGAATTTGTTATAAGTTAAATATTTTCCTTTTCGGTGATTCCAAAACTACTCCATACTTACCCAAAAATAATTTACCCTATAAATCTCCCTTCCAATATATCCCAATACAACTTGGCCTGAAGGCACTTATGGTTCCCAACACAATACATAGGTTAATACCTCCTTTATCCATAGATTTGGCAATTTTGGACTAAGTGGCCTAATGAAATCTTCTTTCCACAAGTGTAACCTAGATGAAGGATTTCATAACATTATTAATATTGTTTAATAATTTTTTGGAACCCTAAGAATGGAAAAACATGAATGGGGATGGAAGTGAAGACCAAATTAAAATGGGTGATCCATCCCCAAAAATACCAGAAGTGGTTCCTTTAATTGTTTATCCAAGATAAAATATTTTCATCCACACCCTTATAGTGATGGATGCATAACCTTCCAGTGGAGATTGGGGATCCTAGATATTCCATAGGCCAATATTTATTATTAATTATAAGGATATAATCAATTATTTTTTAATAACTATATGAACAAGAGTATGTTATATACACTACTTTTCTGGTGATTTATATGTTTTCCAAACCACCTACAGTATTCCTCCATGATTTTGTTAATACCATGAATTAATCTACTATGACCATTGATAAAAAGAACTATATTTTTTCATGAAGAGGAGGTGAGATATTCTATTGAAGTGACTCATAAATTAAAATTGGATGATGGCGCCTCTAAGGAGATATATTTTCAAGAACCTACAGTGGAGTATTTGGCCATAATAAATACACTAGGTGAGAGATGATCACCCTGCCTTAAACCTTAAACAAAATTGAAGAAGACAAAACTCTTTCCCATGAACATGAAAAGAATCCAATGGGATATGAAACACCTAATGAAATTTTTTATGATAAAGGAGAACCTAGAATTTATTTTCACATCTTAGAATCATATCCCATATACAAAACTAACAACAGAGTGGATAAGTCATGACATACCTCAAAGGAAATGCACCCACCACATGGTAAATAACAAACAACCAACCCTCAGAAGATGATCGCACAACATATATAGAATAATCATAAGAGAATCAATATGTGATCAATGGTTTCTATAAATGTGTTAAAAAAAATTCATGACCCATGGAAATGAATATTTATAAAGGTCACTAACTCAGAGAGATACAGTGCAAAAACCATGGATATCAAGCACCAAATGATGCGATCCAAAAAGAGCTGAGACACCCAATATCCCCAAGAAGATAATCTAGGGTTCAAGGAAGGAGGAGGAAACCAAATGAAATTATTTTTCAAGCATACCACACATGAAAATATATTGGTTGTGATCAATTCACATTTTGAATCTTGGATGCAAAATTTGAAATCCAAAACATACATACATACCTAAAAAGGTGTCACCTTAGGTTAAAAAATCCAATCAACCTCTTCACTATGTGAACATGTTTTAGGGCCTATAAAATTTTCATTCCATAAACCTGACTCATGGAATATTTCCAACAATGGATTCTTGTCATATAACTAGTTCAATATGTGAATGTGTAAAACATGTAGTGAAAATCTAGGTTCAATAAAAAATCCACAAACCAACTCCAAAACTCACAGAACCCAAAAAAAACTATTAAACATTAAAAAGGAATGGTTTTTTATTGGGATATTAGAATACCTACCAATCCAATGTACAGGTGATCACTATCATTTTTAATAATAATATTGTTATAGTATACAACATTTCTTTTGAATTCAGTGTTCCATATAATAAAATCTATTGAATAAATTAAATTTATTTGAAAAATATATTTCTTAAAATATAATGGTGTTACAATTTAAAAAGTTGATTAAATAAATTATAAACATTTGAAATTGATTTATAAAGTCAAACAACATGTATTTTTAAAAACTCCTTACCATCATGATTCCCCTTCCATGAGAAGAATCTCATTGTGTTCCATTTGAAATACACTGATAATTAAGAACATTATCTCAAACCATTTCTTGTAAATTAACCCCCAAATGTACTAGGATAGTATCAATGACTCCCTAACATGAGAAAATCCTAAAATTATATGTATAAGGAAATAATACTCTAGTTATCTATATCATAAACAAACAAATGAATGGTTCTCCCTGAAACCAATTATCAAAATATAACAAAAAATATAAGGAAATTATAAATTTGTTTATCAAGAAATAAATTCATAGATATAAATATAATGATTACTTAACATTTCAATAATGATAATATAACCCACCTACATATTCATAACTAATGTAATTTTTTAACCAGTGGTAAAACATCATTCATTAATTTATGTCTTATTAAAGTTACATGGCCTAAGAAAGATTAATATTTTTTATCATAAATAGATAATGAATGAAATGAATGAATTAATGATTTTTTATAATCATATAAATAGAATAATTTAAGAGCCACTAAGTCAATTAAATCAAAATAGATCATATAATATCATTTATTATTTATAATTTCCTATTTAAACCTAATCAAAACATGTTATTCTAAATCATTATAGAGTGAAAAAATATTTTCGAATGTTAGAATAAAAAAATTATAAAATATAATTTATATAATATCAATCCACTCACTTGAATTGAATAAACATAAATTAAGTAAATAACATTTCTCTAATGAGTCTAGTCTATCCATGGTTGTATTTCAAATTGTAGAAATTCTTATATCATAGATATCTTTATCTCCTAGATTCAAGATCGTTTTATAAGATACAAGGACACACCATGAATAATTAATTCTTTATAAAAATTAATTATTTCATCATTAAAAATGTAAAAAAAAATTGAAATATGAAATAAGTAATCAACCAATTGTAATAATCTTCCAAACATGGTGAATGGTCCAACTCTTTAAACATTTTATAATCTATTATCAAAAATTCTTTAAAAATAATCTAATAATGTTAGAATAAATCATGAAAAATTATATAAAATAATTAGAAATCAACATAAATTATTGTATAAATTTACTTCCATGTATATAACCAAGGTATATTAAACTTTATTATATCATGGTTTACACAAGTATAAACTACTACATTATTTATAATATCACATCATGGTTTAGATTTAATAAATACTTCTATCAATATCCCACTTTCAAAAATCCTCATAGACTTATCATACTTTATTATTATGTTACATCATATATCACAACTTGTGAAACCATAAAAAAATCTTTTAAAAAATATATCCTTAATTTTCATCACATGTTACATCATATGTAACAAATTGGGAGAATATATCCATTTTTTTGGAAATCCTCAAAAATATTTTTAGGCTATCTCCTAAAGTACTATATAAAAAATTTGTAACAAAATTATCTAAATTTACAAAAACATAAATTGTGACCCCATAGGTATTTATAGAATGAAAATAAATTATATATTCCTTAATCCATAATTGCAATAAAAGATAATCCTTTTTCAAAACATTATTGCTACTGAAGCTGAAAATATATTTGGAATGATATACATCAAACACATGTATCTCCATACATATATATAATAGGTGTATCATATATGATATACATAATCATATAATATCTTTTTCCAATACATCAGGTGACCATGATATACAAAATATATTAATCCTATATGGCCTACTCATACTTTCTTGGATCTTCGAGTATAGACTGACTGAATGGATGAACACATCCCATGTCATTCACCCGAATGGATATAAACATCACATATCTATCATATAAATAGAAACGAAAAAAATATTTGACTTAGCTAGGTATATACATACAATTAAATTCTTTATCTCACTCAAGGGACTTGATTTTATACTCGTCATACGAGAGGATTAATCCTATATTGGTTAAACCTCAAACGATGACATGAGCAACAACATGCTCAACCACCCTCAATTAGATTTGTAAAAACCCAGGTACTTATAGAATAATTTGTTTTCATTCTATAATTAAATATTTAAATTAATTGTAAATGTATAAGGAAATAATTAGTATTTATAGAAATTAAGGAATCTATATTAATTGAATAGTAACCTGACCGTTGGAATAGTAATGTGATTATTAGGAATGGTAATATGGATAATAAATATCAACCTCACCATTAAAGTATAAATAAAATTTATATATCTTATAAATTAAAATATAATATATTTATATCATGGAATAAGTAAACAAATTATTTAAAAATGATAAATTATGTGTCGGTATTTTTGTGAAATGTAAATGATTATTTAAATTTTATAATTAATATAATTATTTGAAATAAAATTATTTTCATAAAATAGATTAATAAATTAATATTTTGTTGTATTTTAATTATAAGATAATTTTATGAGATTTTATTTAATTTTTCAATGTGTCATAAAATTTGTTATAATATTAAAATCGGTATTTTTCGAATAAATAATGATTTTAAATAAAAAATAATACTATAAAATATAGAAAATTATTTTTAAAAAATGGAGTCAATTTTTTAATCCTATATGTCAAAACATTATTAGAGTGATTTTTTCATATTTTTCTAAAAAAAAATTATTTTTGGGTAAATAGAAAAAGACAGTAATTTATGGTATTTAACATTATAAGTAAAATATGTGTATTTTTGAGTCATTTATGATGTAAGAAACCATTAGTTCTAAATAAAATTCTCTATTTACTTTACTTATCCATAATAATCAATATTATTTATAGTCTTGATCCTAAATTAAAAACAAATGAATAAAATTATCAAAACACCCCTCTCCTCTCACTATAAATACCACCCTCACCACCTATTCTCATCACACTTTCTAAGCCTTTAATCTTGTCTAAAATCTACCCAATTACATTTAAAAGACACTTCACAATATCCAAGACCTTCTTGTCTCACCAAAAGACCAAAACCAAGTGCCTTAAGGATGTTCTCAAGGAGTCGATATTCAAGAGGTAAAATCATCATTCTTTCTCTTTTAAATTGTTTCTTTCTTTATATATTTATACCTTATTCTCATCTCCACTATCCAAATTATAATTATAACTCTATTATAATATATATATTTAAATTTTATTATGTTAATGGAATATCCATCATCAAACCTCTTCTCATCACTTATTCTAAAAAAATTGAAACATCATTCGTGATGTATCTATTCACCGCCTTTATGGATGATGATTTTTCATTTTCTATTGACACCTTAAATACTGGTCATAATATCATTATTATGGTTAAATAATATTTTAATATGTATATTATAAATTATTTAATGTTTTGGAACTAATTTATAGATATAATATTAAATAAAACAAAACTAGTTTGTGATGGTCAAAAAAACTTTAAAAAAAACCAAATATTTATAATTAATATTTTATATAATGAATCATCATCATATCAAAAAAATGTTATATTTGTTAATTTAAATTTTTTGAAACATATTAATACCATTTTTTCACTTATGGAGCTTTTCTTCTATTTGAAATGAACTCGCATAATTATACTCAAGGGAACCGACCATAAAGCCATGAAACGAATGCTCCTGGAACGACGATTATGGTATTTATAACTAATCAAAATGCACATAAATAAAATCTATAAAATTAAAATAAATAAAATATGTTTGGAAAAAAATTGAATGAATGAATGAATGAATCTAATTTTATTATCCAGGAAATTAAGTACAAGTGCATAACACTTTCAAATATAAGTTAAGGGACTTTCTTTTTAAAAAATACTCTTTTCAAGTTACAAATATTTTTATTAAAGAAAAGTTTTTTTCTTATACATAATAATATGATTTTATCACTTTCATGAATCCTTGTTGACTTTATGTTTCCATGAAAATTTTAAAATAATATTTTTTATTTATAAATGCGTGGATTCTTAAAAATGAAAAGTGATTTCAAAATAGAAAATTTATTTTACTCAAGAATGTTTATTTTATACAAGGTTTATGTGTTATGATATTGTTAGGATTATTGAGATTTATTATAACGACAGGTGGTTCTAAGATAAATTAAGCATGGTTTATCATGTTATAGATCTCTAATGCATTGGTTTAAGGGATGAACTGTGATGGTTATTCCAAGAGTAACCACGATGGTTACTACCTATATAGTTGGGAGAGATACTTTATATGTAATAATGATATGAAAATGATTCCACAAGTTACCTTCTATTATTTATGTATGGATTTTATGGTTTTACAAGAAACTTATGATTTCATAACGTAAGATAAAGATATTATGTTTTATGTGCAAAAGTTATAATTTTGTGATTTTTTTATTCATGCACTAATGGTTTATTTATTCCTCTATATATCCCTTAATATGTTTTCTATGATCATATAAAGTTTAAAAAAACACAGGGTTTATGGATGGTTAAAGGAAAGGAATAATTCAATTTTATGGTCATGAAGTTTTGTTATAGAAAGAAATAATTTTTTGTTCTAAAAGTTTCATATTGTGATAAAAGTATTTTGAGTAGAAGTATATACTTTATAATATATGAGTTTCTATGTATGCGTTTATGACTTAAATATATAAATCTCTCAAACAAAAAGATCTTTTGGATTGTATGAAAGTCAATTCTAGTTGAAATAACTAGATTATGTAATGTTTAAAGTTGGGTCCTTACAGTTTCTATCAGAGAAAGGTTTAAATAACATTAGGGGTTAGCATAAGGTTAATAGGATACCTATAAATGATTTTTACTTTATTTTTAAGAGGAAATTATATAAAATTTAAAGAATACTATGTTACTTCTTATAAGATATGTCTGTTCAAAATGGTTTTCCATAGAAGAAATAGGGAAGCTAAAGTTGGAAGGCACAAAGAAGACAATATCTTTCTGAATCTGTAACCTGGACTGGTGGGATTTAGAACCGAGTAGTTTGTGATAGTAATGGATATATTTAAGAAGGCTATAAATAGTGGTAGCATCCATGCACGCGATTAGCTAGATAAACCTCATAGGAATATGTTAGTGGTGAAACATTTTATGAGGTAACACCCTCATGCATTTAGTGGATTTTCTAACCTGGCGGTAGATGAAGGGTGTATTAAATCCCTAGAAAGGATTTTTGATGTCATGAGGTGTTTATAAAATCAAAAGGTTAGTCTTCCTCTTTAAAATTTTGAATGTTAAGTCAACTAATGGCGGTCAATGGTCAAAAATATCAGTGATAGAGAGGATATTGATGCTTTAGAATGGGATGAATTCAAAAATATTTTCCTAAAGAGATTCAGCATAGTAAGAAAAAAACAATTATTGGAATGGAGATAGGGGAGGATTCAATGGATGTATATGAAGAAAAGTTCACTTTATTGTCAAGGTACACTCCAAATTTTATCCTGGGTCTTGATATTAAGATCAATCATTTTTACTCAGGATTGAATCCAAAATATCAAAGGGCATTGGTTTCTTATAAATTCAATAGTTACAAAAAACTTGTTTGATATGTAGAGGAGGTAGAAATTGAGTTTTTTAAATGATCATTTGTAATTTTAAAACCAATATAAAAAGAGGCCGAGGTGGCAGGAAAGTGAACGAATTAATTAAAGAAGTTTGATAGTATGAAAATTAAGTTTTTAGTTTGTGAGAATTGTTGTAAAAAACACACTGGGTAATTCCTTTTAAGTCTAGTAAGAATTTCCAATGTGGTATGTTTGGTAATATAGATCAAAACTATGATGAAAAAGATCATTTTATTGGTAAGAAAAATTCAGATATCCAGATGGTAAAATGTTTTAAATGTAATGAGATGGTTCCTTATGAAAACAAGTGTCTGAAGAGGAACTTGAATGATGGGAAGAAGCCATACTATAAGCTGAAAGGTGTGGTAAAATCCTTTGCGACTATGTCAGTATATGGGGGGTTATCCAATGAAGTGATATAAGGTACATTGTTTGTTTACTCATATTTATCTAGTATCATGTTTGACTTGGGATCTACACATTATTTTATATCTGAGAAATTTTCTAGTAAATTGAAAATTTAACCTCAACAAATGAAGCCAAAACTTATGGTAAAAACACATAGGGAAAATATTAAGTAAAAAATAAATTATAAGAATCTTCATAGAAATGTATGTGGAAATAATTTACCTGCAAAACTTTTCTTCCTACACCTGGTAGAATTTGATGTTATTCTAGGCATGGATTGGATTTCTGTTCACCATTCTAAGATTAATTGTAGAGCTAAAGAATTTGTTTTTCAGAAAGAGTATCAGTTTGTATACAAGAATGAAACTATAATGTTGATAACATTTTAGAAAGATAATAAAATATTCAAATATGGAAATGAATATTATCTTTCACATATTGTTGAAAACAAGTCAATTATTCATATTAATGATTTTATGGTGGTAAATGAATATCTAGATGTTTTTCCTGATGAGTTGACTTTTATTATACCTAATCAGTAGGTTGAATTTACTATTAATTTATTCCCTGATGCTAAACCTATTAAAAACCACCTTATCAAATGGATCAATTATAACTTCTAGAATTTAGAAAGAATTTATAAGAGTTGATATATAAAGGTTTCATTCGGCCAATTACTTATCTTAATGGTGCATCATTTTTATTTGTTAAAAATAAATATGGATATATGAGGATTTTTATTAATTATAGAGTGTTGAATAACATCACTATTGAATAAGTATTATTTTCCTCATATAGATGACTTGTTTGATCAACTCAAGGGAGTTAAGTATTTTTACAAGATTGAATTAAGATCTAGGTAGCGTCATCTGATGGTGAAGGAGGATGACATTATGAAATTATGATTTTGTACTAGATATGGGCATTATGACTTTGTCGTTATACCCTTCGGTTTGAAAAATTCCCCTATTGTATTTAAGGATCTTATGTATATAATCTTCCATGAATATTTGGATGAGTTTGTTTTTTTATTTTATTGATGATATTTTGGTTTATTCAAAAATTTATGAGGATCATGAAAAACATCTATAAAATGTTCTTCAAACCCTAAAAAAATAAGTTTTATAGAAAATTTAGCAGATGTGATTTTTGGTCACACCAGATTTCTTTTCTTGGGTACTTATTAAATAAGGATGGAATAACAGTTGATCTCTTCAAAACAAAAGTGGTTGATGAATGGCCAAGAACTACAAACATTATTGAGATTTATAGTTTTCTTGTATTAAAAAGATATTACCGAAGGTTTACTAAAAAAATTTCATGATTATCTAGCCCGTTAACTAAGTTAAAATTGAAGGGAATAAATTTATTTAGATAGAAGAATATGATGTTTGTTTTCAAGAACTGAAAATAAGATTTTTGGATGCTCTAGTTTTGGCCCTACCTTCCATAAATGGATATTTTTTTCATCTATAGTTATGATTATTTTGAATTGGTTGCGTTATAATGTAAAATGATCAGGTAATTTCATATACTTCATGGAAAATTAAACAACATGAGTTAAATTATATAACACATGATTTAGAGTTTGTAGATATTGGTTTCACTTTAAATTTTTTGGTGCATCATCTATATGGAGAATTTTTTTGAAATATATACTGATCATAAAAGTTTTAAGTATATATTTACTCAGAAGAAATTGAACATGAGGCATAGAAGATGGATGAAACTGATAAAGGATTATTATTTCATGATCAATTACCATTCTAGAAAAGCAAATAAAGTGGTGTATACCTTGATTCAAAAACATCATTCTACATTAACCATGTTAGGTTTAGAACATGACACCTTGGTTAATGATTTGATGAATTTTTTCATTTAAGCTGTTGGTGTTGAAAATTTCTCTATTTTGTTTCAGGTCCCAGTGCAATCGTCTCTATCGAATAGAATTAAGCAAGTGTAGAAGGAAGACTGTGAGTTACAAAAAAAATATAATTGGTTAAAAAGCACAATTTTCTAAAATTCAACATTGATAAAGATTGTGTTTTGAGATTTGAGAATATATTATGTGTGCCTTGGGATTCACATTTGAAGAAAGATTCATTAAGTGAAGATCATAGTTCTCCATTTTTAATTTATCCAGGAAGCACTAAAATCTATAGAGACCTTTGGGAGTCTTAATAGTGGGATGGAATGAAAAGAGATATTGATGACTTTATCTTAAGATGTTTGACTTATCAATAGGTAACATCAGAATGATAATTAATAAAGGGGACAATTCATCATTTTTTAGTTCCATAGTGGAAATGGGAAAATATATCCATGGATTTCATAGTGGGATTCCCAAAAACATCTCAAGGTAACAATGTGATTTGGGTTATTATTGATCGAATGACTGAATTTTTACATTTTCTTCCTATTCAAGATACTATCTATTTAGATCATATTTTTAAATTTTACCTCAAATAGATAGTCAGGATACATGAATTTCCTCTCTCTATTGTATCTAATCATGATCCCAGGTTCACTTCTAAATTTTAGATTGGATTTCAGAAGTCATTGGGAACTGAATTAAATTTTAGTACTATTTTATCCTAAATCTAATGGATAGACAGACTGAACAATTATGACATTGGAGGATATACTTCTATCTTGTTTAATAAATTACTAGGCTAGTTGGTATCAATATATTTCTTTTTTTTAAGTTTTTTATAACAATATTTTTCATTCCAGTATACATATAGAGACTTTTAAGTCATTATATGGAAATCAGTGTCAAACTCCAGTATTTTTGGATAAATTAGGTGAAATAAATTTGATGGGACCATAATTTGTAGAGGAAATGGTAGAGACATTCCAATTGATTCAAAGAAACTTGAGGACATCTCAGATCTTGAATAAAATTTATACAAATAAATAGAGGAAGGATATTTCATTCTAGGTAGGTGATCATGTATTTCTCAATGATTATCCATAGAAAAGTGTGAGTTGTTTTGGTAAGAAGATAAATATGAGTCTGAGGTTCATTAGTTCCTATGAAATCTTAGATAAAGTTGGATAAGTTGACTACCAAGTGACTTTGCCTCTGAGTTTGTTCTAGGTACACAATTATTTTCATGTTTCAATGTTAATAGAGCATGTTCTTGATTCAACTCAAGTTTTGAGCCCTGAATTAGTCCATTTAGAAGAGAACATTTCTTATGAAAAGAAAGCTATTCATATTCTTGATCATAGAGAGTAGTTATTTTGGAATAAGAAAATTCACCAGGTTATGGTTTTTTGTAGAAAGCACATAGCTAAGTAAGAAACATGGGAATCTAAATATGTTATGAGGGAAATGTATCCTCACTTGTTTGATAAGTGAAAAAAATTATGAGGACACAATTTCCAAAAGTGGAAAAAATATAACAACCTAGGTAATTATAGATTTTTTTTTCATTTTGGAATTAAATATTTAAATTAATTATAAATGTATAATGAAATAAGTGGTATTTATAAAAATTAAGGAATCTATACTAATGTAATAGTAACCTGTCCTTTAGAATAGTAATGTGATCCTTAGGAATATTAATCTGGCTAATGGAATAGTAACCTCACCTGTGAAAGTATAAATAAAATTTATGTATCTTATAAATGAAAATATGATATATTTATATCATGGAATAAGTAAATAAATGTTTTAAAAATGATAAATTAAGTGTTCATATTTTTTTGTAACGTAAATGTTTATTTACAATTTTATAATTAATATAATGATTTAAAATAAAATTTATTTTTCATAAAATTAATTCATAAATTAATATTTTTATATTGTAATTATAAGATAATTTTATGATACCTGAATTAATTTTTCAAAGTGTCATGAAATTAGTTATAATTTTAAAATCGGTATTTTTAGAATAAATGATGATCTAAATTAAAAATTAAATTTCTAAAATTTAGAAAATTATTTCTGAAAAATGGAGTTCATTTTTTAATTCTACACATGAAAAATATTTGGGGTGATTTTTTTGGATTTTTCTAACATTGTTGAATTTTTGGGGAAAAATGAAATAGGCCAATTTACATTATTTAACGTTATAAGTTAAATACATGAGTTTGGGAGTCATTGATGATGTAATAACCCATTAGTTCAAACTCACTTGAACTAATTAATTGACATAGTCACAAGAATCAACACTATTGATAGTATTGAGCCAAAATAACAAAGAAATGAATAAAATAATCAAAAACACCCCTCTTCTCTCCCTATAAATACCACCCCTCACCACCTCTTCTCCTCGCACCTTCTAAGACTTAAATATTGTCTAAGATATTCCAAATTACATTAACAAGAATCTTACTGATTACTAATACTAGATGGTCTCACTAAAATACCAAAACAAAGTTCCATAAGGAGGTTGTCAAGGAGACGATATTCAAGAGGTAAAATCCTCCTTCTTTCTCTTTTAAATTATTTATTTATTTATTTATTTATTTGTACCTTATCCTTAACTACCCTATAAAAATTATAATTATAACTCTAGTATAATATATATACTAATTTTTTTGTGTCAATTGAATATCCATCATCAAACCTCTTCTCTTCCCCTCTTATTCTAAAAAAGTGAGAACATCGTCTCTAACGCGTTGATTTAGTGGATTCAAGTACGATGAGGTTTTATTTTCTATTACCACATTCAAGGATGGTCATAAAACCATTATTATGGTTAAAAATTATTTTAATATGTAAATTATAACTTTTTAATGTTATGGATCAAATTTATAGACATAAAATTAAATAAAACAAAACTAGTTTGTGATAGTCGGAAAAGCCACAAAAAACAAACTACAGATTTATCATTAATATTTTATCTAACGAGTCATCCTCATGTTATAAAAAATTTAAATATGGGGTAATTTAAAATTACATAAATATAGTAATACCATTTCTCTCCACTTATTGAGTTTTTCTTCCATTTTACAAGAAATATCATAATTATACTCAAGAGAACCGGCCATAAAGCCGTTAAACAAATGCTCATGGGGTGACGATTCTGATATTTATAACTCATCAAAATGGCCATAAATAAACTCAATAAAATGGTAATAAATAAAATATATGTGTAAAATTTTATTAATTAAGTAATTAATGAATCTAATTTGATTATCCATGACATTAAGTACAAGTACAGAACACATTCAGACATATGGTAAGTGACTTTTAAAAGATCAAAATTTTAAGTTACAACTCTTTTTATTAAAGAAATGTTTTTACTTATACATCATAAGAATATTTTACCAATTTCATAATGCCTTATTTATTTTATGTTTCCTTTATAAGTTTACAATTTTTTTAATTTTTTTTCATTTATAAGTGTGCAACTTCTTAAAAATGAAAAGTGATTTCAAAATGGAAAATTTATTTTCCTCAAGAATGTTTCTTTTATGAAAGATTTTTGTGTTATTATTATGTTATAGTTCATGGGTATTGTTATGATTATGAGTGGTTATATGATAAAATAAGGGTTTTTGATCCTTTTATATCTCTCTAATTCATTGGGTAAGGGGACATAGTTAACCATTTAGGTTTCTCCTAAGAGATTATGGGAATATACTGTGATGGTTATTCCTAGCATAACCATGATGGTTACTCCCTATGTAGAAATGAGAGATACTTTATATGTAATAGTGATATGAAAATTATTAGTCAAGTTATATTTTATTATTTATTTATGATTTATATGGTTTTATAGGAAAATTATGATTTCATAAGGTAAGATAAAGAGATTATGTTTTATGTGTTAAAGTTATAACTTTGTGAAAATTTTCTCATTCATAGACTAACAGTTTATTTCTTCATTTCTATGTCCCTTACTGAGAATATTGTGTTCATAAAATTTTTAAAATATTTCTCAAAGGGTTTATGAATGGTTAAATGAAATGAATAATTAATTTTTAAATTCAAGAAGTTTTTTTTATAGAAATTTATCATTTTTATTCTAAAAGTTTCATATTGTAAAAAAATTGATATTGAGTACAAGTGTCTGCTTTGTAATATATGAGTTCCTATGTATGAGTTTATTACTTAATTATCTAAAACATTAGACCTAAAAGATATTTTGAAATGTATCAAAGTATACATTTTTTCATGATAAGTATCTTTTTAACCTCAGATAATTTTTCATAAATATGAAACATTCACTTTTGGGATAATGATGATATATATAGTTCACGATGACCATCAATTAGGGGGGAGCCATACTTTGAGAGGTTAATTATCATTAAAATTTATCTAATATATGTAGATAACATGAGATAATGATAAAATAGAGGCTATATTTTTTATAACATGATAAATTTAGTATATTCCTAAACACTTTTATGAATAATAATAAATCCAAAAATTATTTTATTTTTAATCATATACCATATAATATACTTCCAAAGAGGACATTTTTTTATTTCACTATTAAGGATTTATTAGTCGCATTACATACCTATGAAATTATCACCACATCTATAAGTAACCAACTAATAAAGCCTCATACTAAATATATTTAATGGACCAACTCGAATTAAGAATAATTGTGTGAAAAATGGTGTGATCATGATTCATAATCCTGATGTTTAACTCTATGAACATGATACCCATACTACTTTACTTCAGTGTATTCAATATTATGATGTTATTAACTTTGATTTTCATTAAAAGTTGGAATTATCTTTTAGTTTATTATCATATTCTTTAGAACATTTTCATTTTTAACTTTTCTTTGATATCATTTAGAAATAAATTTAAATGAAACTATTTACATGTAGATCATTTTTTATCAACATTCCCTAAACTATTTTATAATATACAATAATTTTATCTTTTAATTAGACTGGTTTATTCTTTTATTTATTACATTTAGAAATTTATAATAGTTTAAATATACTCCCACTGGCTTCTTAAAATCTATATCTTCTCCAAAATTTATTTCCATGGTGAAAACTATTTTTGTGTTAGGAAATAATTACTATATCCTTTATGTAATTATATAGAAAATAATCTATTAACATCCCCAATAGTGGGGATGTTGGTATAGGTTCCATTGTTTCGTACTCTCAATTATTGAATTTGTAAAATCTTTAGTAGTACACTCACTTAGTATTTAAACTATCATTTCATAAAAATATTAGAATCCTTATTATAATCACATGTCCCCATAAAGTTTCCTAGGATAGTTATACTAAATTTAATTAATTATACATGATATAATTTGGGTTTGACTTAACCTCCAAGGATACTTTAGTTATTCAAATAAATCAATATCTTCTCTAGTACAAAGGTATTACTTCCACTCTATCTACTTCACTGAACCATATCAGTTCAAACATAGGGTGGTAAAATTAGAGAATAATTATGTATAAGAGAATATGATATAAGTAAATAGATTCATTAACACTTTGAAAGTAATTAATAATTACACCAAAACAAATCACAATTTTATTTTAGTCACACATGCTCTTACAAAATAGGATCCAAATAAGTAAGAAAATTATTTTATATTATGATCCTAGGAAGTTGTGTCACTCAAATGGATAAAATCCAAATATCTATTATTTCAAGCTTAAACTCCAAAAAAAATTAATCTCACTTCTCCATACATGGGATGTTCCTTTTGTACTTCTTATTCCATTAAATGATCGATTCACTTAGGCAGTAAATGATAAGATCATTCTATGGGGTTATCAACTTGAAAAATCTTGGTTAGGTTCGATTACTTTTCCCCACATATATAATTTCATCTATCTCTATAATTGGTTTCCATCTATCCAACAATTTGATTTATTATTTTAGTTGGTTAGATAGGAATATATGAGTATTCACTTGGTCCCCACTTTCTAGGAATGTGTTACACATATCTCCATAGGCAATAAATGATTCTCATTACTTGACCACTCTTAATTAAATTAAAATTAATAATTAGGAAAATTCTATAATGCTTCAATGTTACACAAAAACTTTTGAAATAGTTTTAATATCAAACTATTGAACTACAATAATTCTATAAAATAGAACCCCAATCTTCTATTAGATAACATGTATTCTACATTGGGTGTGTAAGCTAAATTAGAGTGGTGGTATAGCATTGAGGATAGGATCATAAAATTATGTTTTACTATTTATATATATTGTATTTGATTCTCACATTATATTATAATTAAATCACAATCCCAGAATTAATGAATATTATGTTGATCTTGACATTTACTTAAGGTCCAATTCTACATCATTGGAAGGGTTTTCATAACTATAAGCGCTTGAATTTTCAAATTACATAAAAGTAGAGTGTCACACTGCCTAATAAATTCTCATGATAATATAGTCTTAAGTTCAAGGATAAGCTACTATTGAGTGGAGGATAGTATCTTAACCATCAACACATCTCACATTAACAGAAATATAATCTCAAGTTTTTTCCCCATGATACATTAAGACTAACACTATTCTAGAAATTCTATGCATTCTATATTACTGAATTGAAAAATTCTCATCATGATTAATGTGATATAGAATCTGGGTTTCAATTTATTATATGGTCCATGCGTGTGAAGGCATTAATTCTGGAATATTCTCAAGGGAGAACACACAGTATATTTTCATGGTGATTCCATCATTATATTTTGTCTCATGAAGTGATGCACAAGGAATGTATGATTATGCTCCCAATATAGATTATGTTGTTATCTGATATTGTATTGAACCTCCAAAGTTAATATTATAAATACTTTTCAATATTATATTTAATATTTCATAACCTTCTTCTTAGTATAAAATTGAATCAAATACTTAATAAATTCTTTCCAAATGAGTTATAATTAAAATTTTATATTGACTGACTAAAAATAAAATCACAAATTCCTCAAATCTAATTTCTATTCCCAAAATAAAAAAACATTATACTATAGTAAAAATTCCAAAAAAAAACAAATAATGGTTAGAAAATATGGAAAATATAACAATAAATTTGTGAAATACACATTCTACCACACTTAAGAGATCACTTTTCCTTAATTAAATCCTCTCAACATATTTAAAAAAGATCCCATTTTTTATCTAATTCTATTCACAAGCCATTTAAGGTAAAATAAATAGAAATTGGTTGGATCATAAGTTTAATAAGAAAAAACTTTGAAGATCCAACTCCCTATAGTTACTTATCTACAAGTCATTTTCAAACTTCATTGATACAACTTATAAACTAATTTATATTTAAAATTTCTTTTTTATTTAAGTTTCGTATCTATCTCATTTTATATTTCCCTTGATAATTAGAAACATACACAATTTTTTTGGATCCATTGTGTGTTCATTGAACTTATTCAAAGAGTTTGAATGATTTGTAACTAAACTATCCAAACAACAATAATCCCTCGATATGAATTATAATAGTTGGGTCATGGTAGTAGGGTTGGGTGACCATCTCTCAGGTTTTCCTTTATATATTTATTAACTTAATTTATTTTTAACACATAAATACTATCCCTAATCATCTATGAAAAATTAAATAGGTTCCCAAAAACTCATTTTACTCTAGTTCAAAGGACTTATTAGCTTTATATTTAAATTGTCTCACTAAGGTTATATTTTATTACAATTGAAAATTTTCCTAAGTTAGAGTTCAAAATTATAGTCTGTAAAAGTAAGAGTATGATCATCCTAAAACATTTCCTTTTGAAATTCACTAACCATGTTCTTTAATAATGTGAATACTTGTTTTTTATGTGATTTGTCTCATGGAGTTGATGGATTGAACTCTCAATTTCTTACCAGAAACACACATCACTCTCCCACACACTTAATTTTTACTCAATACACAATATTTATAGATAAATGGATATATATAGATGATATAACAGTAAGTGTACAAAACAAATTAGGTAAATTAGAATACTACACTTTGTAGTTGACTTGTATTTTGTGGTAAGTGTCGCTTTTCCTTTGTCTTATACCAGTATTTTTCATTTGATTTATCCTGAAATTACAAGAAACAATCTAACTAGGGTAAATTTATGATTATTAAAAAATAAACTAAAATGAAATGTATTATGATTGGGTTTCCTCCCAAGAACCCTTATTTTATAGTTATTAATATGAATTATTCAATGTTCAATCATTTATCCTCATAGTGGTGGATTTATCCACCTTCTCCCTTTCAAATTACTTTTTATATATTTTTCTACTCACACTAGATGGATCTCCATCTTATTAATATACCTTTTGAGATCTATTTGGGATCACTCATGGAACCTTGAATAGTCTTAAAAACCTAGACTTCATCTTATATATAAAAATATTCAATCTAAAATTAAATAAATGTACTTATTATTCTTCCTTGAAACCCTTATTCTTGATACAAAAATTATGGGATTTTTAGACTTATCTTTCACAATTTTTGAATTCTCATAGGATTATTATCAAATTTACTCTAAATCATTCAATCCATTTTTCACTTATCTATAGTAAAAATCCAATCCATATTAGTTATCTCCATATCTCAAAATTCCTTTTGCACTATATCCACTAGTGTATGACATGATTTTCCAAAAACCAATCTATAATGAGACACAAAAACTAGGTGTGTTATAGGAAGTTATATATTTACATAGTGAATCTTCCATTTTATATGTCTAATACTTGAGTTCTATTATATTTTATATATTCCCTTCAAAACCTTATTTGAATCTTACTTTTTCCACTCATTTGTGGTTGATAAATAGTTTAATTATTATAATCACACCCATACTTCTCCAATAAAGACCAAAATTGATTGTTCTAAAAGTTTACATGATTATATATAATAAATGACCTTTAAACTCTATATCTATAGAATATATGTTTGCTAAAAAAATTCAACATATAAGAGACCATATTTTTTAGAAAGTAAATTTATTAAAACCATTTTTAAACATACCATAATTTAATATTTTCCATTTGATTTTAGGAATGGGAAAATGAAGTTCCGTCCACATATATAAAAAACCACCACTTCTGAAGTCCTTATTTTTGGAATCTTCCCTCTTATTAAAATATTTTTTCTTTGGTAGTTGTGACAATTCATCACAACCCCTCTATAATTTATGAATATTATAGGCAATAAAAACTACTTTTGTAATAGAATTGTAGTTGATTTCAAAGTTCTATAGTTTCTTTTACATGGTAGTGCATGGAAGTGGTTCAATATTGAAATAATATCCTCTTATGGTATGCACCTTATGTTTATCATGTTATACAATTTCCTATATAATAATGGTTCTTCCCACATGTTTAATTTACCAAATACTTAAAATTTATTCTTCTCATTCCTATCTTACCCTTCTAATATCTTCTTAGTGACTTTGTAATTTGAAATTAAAAAGTACCAAGGAATGTTATTGACTGTAACAAAAAGTAGTTATTTACTTGGGAACTATCCCTTGATTATAGTTGGTCAACAACCTAATTCATATTTTTCTTTTTTACCTTTAATCTATAATTCAAAAATCCTGTAACAATAATACCCATCTAATCAATAATAGTTTTTCTTCCTTTTTTGACAACATATACTTCAATTATGAGTAATCTATGTAAACAGTCATTTTACATCCAATTAGATAGGTATGAATTTCTTTATAGAATATACAACATCCAACAACTCTCTATTTTATATTTTATAATTGAGTTACAATCTATTTAAAATCTTTCTTGCATAGTATATTGCATGTTACTTTTTATCTCTTCTCTACCTAATAACTCCTACCATAGTAAAATCAATGGAATCAAACATATTATCATATGGTATAGTCTACTCTAGAACAATGATGATTGGTGCTCTTATATGTTCCTTTATTAATTTTTTAAAATATTTAAGACATTATTTGTCAAACTTAAATTTAACATCCTTCATAATAAATTAATATAGTTGCATGGAAATATTTGATAAGTCCTTGATAAATCTCCAGTAAAACTTAGTATGTCTGAAGAAAATTCTCATTTCCTTAACCAGAGTAAGTGATGGAAGTGTTGAAATTACCTCTATTTTGTCCATTTCAAAATCAATTCAATACTTGGATAATTTTTGACAAATAAGAATTCATTATTTAACCATAAACTGACATTTTTCTAAATTGATCATTAAGTTAGTCATGTCACATCTAGCTAAAAATCTTGACAGGCGATCTCTAGAATCATGAAATATATTTCAAATAACAAAAGATCAATCAATGAAAGAATCGAGGATATTCTCAATCATATATGAGAATATGGTTATTATACATATTTGAAATGTGTTAGGAGTTCCACATAAAACAAATGACCTTCATATATAGGAAAAATTATCATAAGGACATGTGAAATTTTTCTTCTCTTGATCAATTAGATAAATTGATAATTGGTTGTATCCTGAATAAATATATAAATAGAAGAAGTGTGAGTATCTTGTAAGAATGTCTAATATATGATCTATAATTAATAGAAGAAATAGTCTTTACTATTGGGCTTGATTATATTTTTTTAAATAATATAGGTTCTCATTGAAATTAATGCTATTGTGTAAATTTTCTCTTTATTCTCCTAGGTTATCACAGTTAAACCTCCTTTTTAACCACATGAATTAGACTTTCCCATTATCATGAAACTTGATCACTTATTACTTAAAAACTTATTTTATATTTAGGTTTATCCTACTTTGTTACATCATAGAATGCTTCACCTTATCTTTCCTAAGAATCTTATGGAAATAGATGGGAAATATAATTCCCTTGATATCTACTATTATCTATGAAATATTAGTCTTTTATTTCTTTAATACCTCAATAAAGATTTATTTTTATTGAGGTTCATGATTGGATAACACTATGAATAACAGTGTTTCTCTTTCATCAAAATAAGAATATTTCAATTTGACAGACAATAACTTCAATTGTATACTATGTGGTTATAGAATTTTGTGGTATGAACAATCTATTACTATTAAATTCTTATTTAAATTTCCCAATTTCATGTCTATTAAATCTTTGTTCACCATTTCCTTCAATGTAGTCTAAAACCATAGTATAGTCAACCATGTTTTCAGTATGTTCACCTAAAGGACCTTATTTAGAATCAGATTAAATATATTCCTATTTTTTTACTTCCTAATAAAAAAATATAATAAAAAATCATCTATTCTATGTGGATTATTCACAACATCAAAAAAATTCATAATATTGCTTTTTTCACCGACTTGAATAATGATATTTATTTATGGTACATCAATCATGAAACCTCCAGTGGATAAAAAAGACCTTCCCATGATAATGATCACCACCTTATCACTTTCTATATCCATGAATAGAGACTTTATAGGTAGTACTATCTTTCTTATTCTAACCATAATATATTCAATGACACCCAAGGGATATACAATGGATCTGTCAGCTAATTTTAATCTCAAGATCATGGATTTTATCTCTCCCATTTCCAGGTTATTATATAATTCCCAAGGAATAAAATTTATACTAGCTTATATGTCTACCAACATGTTAACATCCTTTTCCATTCAAATTCATATGGAATTTTTAATCTCTCTAGATTCTTGAGTTTTTGAAGTATTTTTCTCTAGATAAAAACATTTCACTCTATAATAAATGGAATTATTTCTAAATCCTATAGCATTTTATTGTTATAAATGATGTTTTTATAAATTTTATATAATAATTAATCATAAAAAGATCTTTTGAAAATGGAATATTTATGTTTATCTTCTAAATAATCTTAATAAATTGCTAGATTTGATTATTTCCATGATTATAAAGATCTTATCCACTTTGAGTCAATATATTATGTGTTTTATAATCCTTTAAATCACTATCAACTAGTTTGAGCATGATGATATCCCCACTGATCTTCTTACTCTATATGATAAGGATTTTAATATGATTCTGTACTTTAGACTCTTGTAATCACTTTTTAAAAAAAATTGTGCTCTAGTCTTTATTGGCCATGGAACCACACCCCCAAAAAAATTAACTAGTTTGATAATAACTCTCTCATAAACTCTACCTAATTTTATTCCTTTTTATCATTCAATTCAATTTATTATTGTGCCTCTTAATTTTCATTACTATATTTTTCTTCTTGATAGTTAGATTTCATACTATATTCATCTCCAAATTTTGATTACACTTTCTATTCTTCATCTTTCTTTTAACTGTATTAAAAACTCTAGTCATAATGTCTATGAATCCCTCACAATGATTATTTTCTATAATAATATAAAAATTTTCTTTTTATATCATATAATTTTTTTAGTAATATTACCAACATTATATTATAAATTATGGATGCTTTCCCAGCTCCCTTGAAATAGTTGACTAATTCCTAATAAGTTTTAATTTGTTCATAGTTCAAAGTAATTCATCTTTATTGGGTGTCTATTTATCTCCTTGAGTTCTTTCATTATCCTCTCAATTCCCTAATAATATTTTTTATAAGTATATAATTCATTTCAAAAATATATCTTCTTATTAATTTCTTAAAAACTATACTATTATGTATCTTGATACTCCATTACTTTACCTTTGTATAAACTTCCATACTCTTTACAAGATATGTTGGGGTGATTATACATTATAGGGTTATATATATTTAAATATGAGTCTCTTTTCATAGTTTGACTCCCATTGTAATATTTATTCCTCAATATGTGTTGGTGATGATTGTTGTGCTAGAATGTTAAAATTCAGATAATTTATGGAATTATTTCCAAATGTCCTATGGAAGTTGAGATATTTTTTATTACCTTGTTTCCTTGAGAATATATTCTATTGTTTCCTTTTAAATTCAATAATATATGAGTTAACATCATCTTCTCACTTTGATCAACTTATTTTAATAGTTAAGAACTATCATATTGTGTATGTTTTTATCTCATATACATATTTTTCATCATATTGGCCTCCTACAACAATATAAACTAAATATTATCACATAAAATTAAATCCTTCATAGAATAATTATATAAATAGGTAATGTGGGAATTTATGATGATGAAATTTTTGGTAATAAACCTAGAAACTAATGTTTGTTTCTTGAAAATATTATCACTCCTTCGATACAAAATTAGACATTATAGTCTTATGATATAACATTATCTATGTGGTTGTAAAATAGTCTAATAAAATCATTATATATATCCTCTTAAGTGTTGATAAAAATTCCTTCCTATTACAACCATAATGTTCGATCTTATCCCTTCATATAGTAAGGGAAGAACCTCATTCTGAGCTCATCCTTGGTTATTCTATTGAGTGGGAAGTATTGGAAATTAGTAAGGACATCCTTAATGAAAAAAAGAGAATATTTTAATGGTATCCCATTACAATATTTAAAATAATATAGGTTTGGATTCTTTATCTTTTAATTCTATCCATTTAGGGTCAATGTGTATCATGGTAGGTTACCAATAACCCTCAAAACATTCACATATCACAATCTAGGTGGAATTTTCTCATTTTTTATAATTGAAACTATGAATTGTTTCTCTTCACTTGCATGAAACATTCTAATAATCCACTATAGTTCTTACTTGGATTCTATATAAGTTTCATTATATATCTAGTATGAGAGGTATAAGTCCCACATTGAGACTTCTCTATGTGTAAAATCATATAAAAACCAATCAAATGAATCAGTAAATCTACTATAATTTCTAATCAATGAAATAAAGAATTCTATAAAAATAAATTGTGATGTTTAGATACTATTACTATATTCTCTATTGGAATTGAAAACATAGAAGGTTCATCATAACCACTATCCTCAGAAATGATCCTAAACATGCTTGATTTGAATGTATTTAGTGAAACTAAATAGCTCTCCAAAGAGTTCATAGGGTTATTTAGTGTATTACTTGGAGTTACCCAAGTAATTTCCTCAAGGAAAACTAGAGAGGTTCATAGTTCTAGTCAAATATTGGTGATCTTGAAATAATGCAGGAACATGTATTTGTATCATGTATAATCACTAAGTAATAAAGCAATGAAAAGTTTAGTTTAAGTATAGATGAGTACAAGAGTACTTTAGTAAATATATTAATAAATAGTGGAGGTTTTGGGTTATGTTTCTTTAATGTATAATTCCTATTCTTGAATTTATTAAATCTTTATGAGAACAAAAAATTTTTTCCCAGTTTCTCTTGGAATAATCTTTAACTCATTAGTATATCCATAGGTTCCTTGAAGGTTTCCCATGCTATTTATAATACGATGAATCAATTTTATAATCTTTGATTTGTGCATGACTTATCCTCTTAGGTGACTATCATTATTTAAAGAAATATGTTCCTTGACTAGTGCATAGGTTGGGATTCTACTCTCATTACTCCACTAAAACCACTATGTTCATATAATGGGTGATAAAATAAGAAAAAAAAAACTAAGAACAAGAGAATATGATATAATAAAAATAATTCTTCCAATCATTGATAGTAATCCACAATTACACCTCAACAAAACCCCAGTATGATTTTAGCCAAAAATTATCATACTAAACATATTTCAAATAAGTAGGAAAATTATTATCTATTATTATCCTTGGATATGGATTCTCTCTAATGACCAGTCTCCATAAAACTCAAATATGAAACTTTATCTCCCCAAAATTTTAGTCCATATATTCTATACATAGGATCTTTCTCTTATATATCTTTTTCCTTTACATAATCAATCCACATAGAAAAAATATTTTTTTGTTATCAATTTAAGTTCCTAAAAACATGAAAATATTAGTTACAATCCACTACCATTTCCCATGTGGATCATCTTCCCACTCACTTGAAATGGATTCTATCTATATATCATGTTAATGTGTTACCCAAACTGGTTAGATAAGAATGTATGGGGATTTCCTTGGTCCTAAAAATTCATTCATGTTCTCTACCTAAATCCATTGTTAATCAATGATTCCCATTTTTTTATCACCATTAATTAATTTTAAATTAAGAATTTAATATCATTATAAAATATTTTGGGGATACATAATGAATTCTAAAATATTTTTGGTATCAAACTATCGAATTATAGAAATTCTATAAAACTTTACTTTGAGCATCCATTGGATCAAACATAAATTTCATTGGGTGATCAAGTTTCATTAGAGTGGTGATATGACATTGATTCTCGATACATCATACTAAATTAGACTCTTATAGGATACTTGATTTGATTATCATATTATATTTTCATGAAAATTAAATCTTAAGGGTTGATTCATAGTAAGTTGGTGATGGTGTTTACTTATGGTATGATGTTGAAGCATTGATAAGGTTATTATAATCTTAGGTTCCTATATTTTAAAATTACTTAAAAAAAATATCATCATAATGATTGTTATAATTTCATGATAAGGTATTATTATGTTCAGGCCTCAGATGAAATTGAGTGCATAACATAGTATTAAACATCAACACATCTTGAATTAGTGCTAGCATAGCCTCATGATTTTCCCTCATGTTGTGTTATGGATGATAACTTCACAAAAATTTGATGCATGAACCATTTATGAATTGATGAATTTTTATGGTAATGAACATGAGACAAAATTAATGTAACAAAATAGTCTAATGTCTGAGTATAATAAATCATTGGTTTTTGAGAACTCTCAACTGTGGATTCACATGGAGATTGTGAACTGATTCCATCTCAAGTATTAAGATTAAGTAGTATTGTCCATATCCCTAACCCCCTATAAATATTATGTAGTCCATCGATGTTGTCTTAATACTATAAAGTAAATATTATTTAACAATTTAAATATTTTATTTAATATTCCACAACCTTATATCTTACATCAAATCACATTGAATCATCCGTGATTTTTTTCTAAATGAATCCTAATTAAAATTGTATCTTGATTAAATGAATATAAAACCTAGAATGCCTTATATTTTATTCTTATTATTAGACGACAAAAATTCATCAAACTATATTAAAACTTCTAAAAAATTAATGAAAACACAAAAAAAGAATGAAAAATGAAAAAATAACGGAAAATTTATACAATTCAAATTTTTATAACAATATAGTTTTTAATCCTATACCTTCAACCAAATTAATATATTAAATACTTATTAATGTAGATAAATTTATACATATCCTGATCTTTTACATATATAAAATTAATATCCAATTATATTGACACATATCTAAGTGAATTCCATGAATAAGATACATGAAACCCATTTATGCAAAGTATTTGAATTGTATGAAACAGAATCCCCATTAGAGAAAATATGGTGTGAATAGTCACCATCCCATACTTTTCTAGATAGTTTATAAGCCCATATACTAGTAAGAAATTTTATATAGAGTCCCACTATTAAATTATTAGATTTTTTTTCTCTATAAATTAATATTATTATAGATTTTAAAAGATAATAACCTTATATTTTTATTGTTATGGTTTTAGAAAACCATAACAACATAGTTATAAAACAAAAAGCAGAATCGCTTCCCCTATTTATCCCATGACTAATTGTTTCTTCCTTATGATAAATCTAATAACCTCAGAAACCTCCCAAAACCTCTAATACTCTCACAAACATTGATGATATCCATAACAACACAATAATTTATTTTAAGACACAATGTTCAATAACTTTCTTAACAGGAAACACTGAACTTAAAGATAAATATGATATTCTATTAAAATATTATAATATAAATTTGATAGTTATATGTTATTTAGTTTATTGACATGTATGAATAATGGTAACCACATTATGAAATATATGTATAAAATTTCTCTTAATACAAATTTACTTGTAAATTATTAGGAAATAAGAAATTATTTTTAAATAAAATCACATGAGATTAAATGAAATATTTCATTTTATAAATTGGTTTTATATGAAAAAGTGTCTTTAAGAAAATGAATTAATTTAATATATTTAATAAAATAAATAAATGGTTGTTACTTGATAAGGAATTATTATAAGTTCATTTTATAATTCAGAAATAGTTTTGCTTCAAAAATTGTTTCAATTGATTTTTTATGTGTAGATGTCATGATTAATTTCTTCCAGTTCCAAAAATTTTATTTTATAAAATATGATTTTTTTTGAAATAATTATTTAAAAATAAAATCTGTATCATAATTTTATATTTATTTAATTAGATTTATTTTTGATTGAATAGTGAAAAATGCTAATTTTTGTAAAAATTTCATTTATTTTGTTTAAACCAAGTAATTTAAAATCACCATTTTGTTTTTTATTTGATCTTAAAGTAACATAAGACACCATTAAATATGAAAAATCAAATTATTAAAATAACAATAAGTATTATATTTTATATTATTATAAGATCATTTTAAATCTTAAAAACTAATTTTTTCTAAAAAATATTTTTTTGTTGCGCTTTGCGCACTTGTATTAGAAGTATTTTTTTTCCACTTATGAAAATTGAATCCTAAAAAAATCCATATTTGGAATAATGAGGTTTAAATTTGGTAAATATTTCCATTTTATTTCTTGGTCATTATATATATTAACTTTGGTAAATATTTGTCACCTCTGTAACGGTAAAACTGGTAATATAGGGTTAAAACTATGTGATAAAGCCAAAAAAATATCCATAAAACTTATATTTATTTTATTATATGAGTTTTTTTACCATAAATATTCATTATTCTAAAATTTTGTAATTTCTTGCAACGTTCCTTTTATTATAACCTTTATATTATTTTAGATAAAAGATAATTTCAAAAATGTCACCCTTTTGATTAAAATTATTCTTATATTTTTTCATTGGGATAAAAAGAAGTTTTAGATCAATATAAAAAATAATTTTTAATATAAATTATGTATTTATATGATTTTAATATAATTTTAAATTTTAGTGATGGTATAATTACCTTAAACACTTACGTAATGATAACACAGTGCTTGTGAAAACAGTAGAAAAATCAACGAAAATGACTATAAAAACATCTGGATGAATTATGGTATTAAATTAATTTAATAATTAATTAAAAATTATAATTAATATTAATTTTTTTATATTAAATTACATTTTTTCTTGATATTTTTGAATTTAATAGTCCCAAGAATAAATTTAATGATATTTTATGTTAAATAATATTTTATAAAATTATTTAAAAGTAAAAAAAATATTTCAAGAGGAGTAATAGAATGGGAAATGGTCTAGAAATTCATCCATGATTTTTTTGATTTACTTCCCAATGTATAAGTAAATTTACAAACCTTAAGAAAAAAGAAATGTGTTTCCATGGTTAAGGTTAAAAAGGGTTAATAAGTGGGTAAACCAAAAATATAATGTTTAAAATGAAACTTAAACGTTTATAAATTTTAATTTTTGAAGGTATATTGAGAAAATAATTTCCTAAAATCTAAAT
Organism: Viscum album; assembly: GCA_963277665.1. Taxonomy (NCBI): domain Eukaryota; kingdom Viridiplantae; phylum Streptophyta; class Magnoliopsida; order Santalales; family Viscaceae; genus Viscum; species Viscum album. Next base: position 1,083,486,429 of record OY728132.1, read on the forward strand.
TATTTCTATTTGGTTCCAATTTTAATGAATATTATATTTATTATATTTTAAATATCTCAATATTTATAATTATATAACTACCCTCAATTATAAAAGGGAACCACCTCTCCTATATTTTTCAGAATTCTTGAGATTTTAAGTTCATCCAATATCTGCCCAAATACATTCCTAGATTAATTATCAATTTCTTAGGTATTTGTTTCTTCCCATTAGACCATCCTATGAAGGCTTAATGTGTAAGAAAAATGAGGATTTCTAAATAAGTGGTATAACTCTTAACCAAGTTCATTCTTTTTTATTTCTCATTATACCTATTTCAATTATATTCTAAACGTGATGAATAATAAAATAATTATCTAAAATATAATGAAGTTTTATTATGACCATTTAACAACCCTTATTCATCTCCTTTTCCCTCCAATGAAAAATGAAAACATCGCTTGTCTGTACGTGTGGACTACCACATCCACAAAGCTATTTGGTTTTCTTCATCACCACCTCACAAGGCTAGTTATTATGATAGGTTTAATGAATATATATGATATTCATTAAATATTTATTATTAAATAAATATGATATATTACTTACCTTCTTACCCTTCCACTCATTAAAAAATGATAACTTTGCTCGTGCATATGTATGGACTACCACCTCCACGAAGCGATGTGATTCATTTTTCATGTCCAACATTCATATATGATTATAAAATAATTTTTAATATATAAATATTATAATTATGTTATGATAAATATTTTTGAGATTATGGAACCATATCCCCATTGATCATGGTCAACCTACCGAAGTTGTTTTGGGATTATAAAACAAATTTACTCAAAACGTATGATATAAATTTAATTGATTTAGTAACTAAACAAGTCAAGGTAATAAATGAAATTAAAGGAATAATGATAATTGAATAGAAAATAAAACTGGCTATTAATTAATTTTGAAATTAATATAAGTATATTATATATGATTTATTTTATGTATGTGGCTAATCAGACTCGGGGTAAAGTTTTTTTCATCTCAATACCACTCCATTGAGACTTATGTTTTGTTATGCACCAAATTTATTTTATATGGTATATATAATTTCCCTTTGAAATATTATATCACTAATTCATCTTTATTCATAGAATTTAAAGTTTTAATTCATTTTTTATCTTTTAATATGTTTGATTTAAAAGTTATTAAAGTCATAAGGAATTGTCATTTATAGCCTTACTTTAAATTTCTCCATTCAAAGTCTTTCTTCTCCATGTCCATGTTCATCAAATGTTTCAAGAATTTTCTTATTTTTGTTTAAAATATTTTTAATGTTCATTTTCATATACTTTTTTTACCTTCTTTACAAATAATTAAAAGGAATATTTTCAAATTTTTTCTGTATGACTCACTTTTTTCTTTTTACAAAAGTTTGAAAGGAATGTTCTATTTAATTGTATACATATTGAACGAACTTTCCTACTATCATGAATTTTATTTTTTAATTCTTCCTTTCTAATTATATATTTTTATTTTCAAATAAATTCTTTTTCTAAATATTATAGAAACTTTTATTTAAAATTTTATCAAAATAAAATGACACTTTTTCATGTTTTCAAATACTGGTTTGAATGTTGTTTTAAATGTATTTTAATATATATCATAATCCTTTAATAAATATTATTCTTATCAAGGGATATAATATAATTATATAGTCACCATATTACAATGGATATTTTTTATCATGATGTTCAATTTTTATTAGGAAAAAATATTAACATTACATATGATAATTTTCAAATAAAAGATATTTATATTTACTATGTATTATATTTTTTATAAACCTATTTCATATGATGAATGCATTGAACTTAGTAAGTGGTGGTTGGGGCCTATTATATTCCCTCTATGTATCAATAGGTCTCATAAGACAAACTAGTCTAGGTATTTGGTGTATGACTACATAATTATTTATTATGTCTTGGAACAAAGCCATGATAGTATGTTTATGAAGTCTTAGAACAAGTCCTTGATAGTATGATGTCTGAAATTATAAATTATTTCATTATAAATTCATTCATTATTATCCAGGAGATTATTTATATTGATATCCATGTATATATTCACATTTTATGATATTAGTTATATGTAATATTTGATTATTTTTCATCTCTAACATATTATTCATTCTTTATTTATTCATTGATAGATTTTGTTATATTCTCTCCCTTATTGAGCATCAGATCTCAGCCTTTATAGTATTTTTTATTCCCTATGATTCCCGGAAGGTATCTATGAATGATTTTGGAGATATACTAGATGAAATAATAAATTTATGACTATAATTTGTGTTTTCAATAAAACAGGAGCTTAAATTTAAGAATATAATTTTTTGTATAAATTATACATTGATCAGAAGTGACCTATTTATATTATAAGGGTTTTATTTTTAATTTATTTACTTATAATTATCTAAAACTCTAAACCAAAATGATCCTCAAAATGTAGTAAAGTGAAAGACTTGTTTGAAATTAGGTAAATATAGTTTTTTTATGTTATGGGGAATTAAAGTTGTTATTAATGAAATGGTTTAGATAACTTCAGAGGTTAGAATGATTCAAATGAGGATATTTTAAAAAATTTATATACCATCACGGGTTAATAATTCTAAGGCAAGTCATAAATTTAAAGGCATAGATATCCCTTTTTAAGTTTTATGTGATGAGAGTTTAAGATGATTAAAGATATTTTGGGAGACATCTATGGGAATGAAACCCTTGGGTTTAGAATGTGTTTTAGTGAATAAGTCATTTTAGGAATAATGTTTTTATATTTTGTGTACATAAGTTTAAATGTATTGATAACATTTCATGTTCGCATGATATTTGTTGTTATAGTAATTATGGATAAATAGATAAAAGGTTTATTATATTTTTTGGAATATATGTTTTATTATACAGATAACCAAAGGATTAAAAATTTATTTCTTGACTATTTGATTAATGATATTTTAAATAATTTCACTATATTAGGAACATCATATAAATAAGGTAAATTGAAATAATTTAGGCTATGATGGGTTTTTATTTTAAGAATAAATGTTGAATTATATTTTGGAAGCATATATGATTCTATTATGGCTTTATTGTGATTCAAGTTATTTATAAAAAAGTTTATTATATTTTGGAGATTACACGATTAGGGAATATACATTTCTATTATGTAATTTTATGATTCATTAATGTTGTTTGGAGATAAATGTTAAATTGATCTTGGAAGAATATATGCTCATATATTTCATATTTATGTGTTATCAACTTGGTCAAGAATGTTTTAATGAATTTTAAGGTTAGTTAATTATGGACTGATTTAATATCATCTTTAGGTGTTCTCATTGAGGATTTAGATATTAATGCGGTCTTTATTCATATAAAGGTTTAATCATATTGGAAATTATCTTAACTTGTGATAACCATTTTTTCATTGATTAATGGATATGTACATGAAAAATAACTTTTCATCCTTCTATAGATCAAAAGATCTATTATAATTCTTTTTTAGTGCTTTAGGAATTAAAATGGTTTATCTTGGATATTATGTATTTGGTAAATTTGGAAGCTGATTTAAACATGAAACTAAAGGATGAATGTGAATTTATATATTTTAACTAATCAAGTAAGTATATTTTCTAATGTTGTTTATCTTGAAAGTAAAAGTATCTATCAACTATATAAAATATATCTTGAAAATGAAAATGTTTTCTTTTTTTATTTATGGTCTTTTTCACATCTCAACGATTTCTGGTTTTTTGTTCATTAACTTTTTCACGATCTTTTTCTCTACCACACTCCATCATTATCTTGAAATTATGTTTCTCTTATATCAAAATATTTTTATTTTTCCATAATGTTCTCCTTATCTGTAAACCTGATTATGTGTTTTTCTAGGTTACATTCATATTTCCTTTTTCCTCTTTTGAAAATGAGGTTTTATGAATCCTTTTTAAGTTGTGAGTTTTCAACAAAAATATTTTCAAATATTAAACCCTTGATTGTCAAGATCATGATAAAATTACGATGATGAAATTTATTGAAGGTGGGAGAATGTAACACCATGAGATTTTAAAAAAAGAAATCAATGTTCGATAGTGCATATGACACAAAATAATGTTCCGAAATAAACTATGAAATATTATTATTTAAATATGACTATTATAACCTTGTTGTTAAATGGGAAAGTATGAATAGTATTAACTAATTTATGAATTATATAAAAAGTTCCTACTCACAATAAATGTATTCTTGAATTCTTAGTAAATAATCACTCAATTATTAGTAAAGTCATTTTATTCATAAAAAAATACATCTTTTTCAGAAATGTATTTTAATAAAATTTATTAAAAAATATTATAATTAATTTTTGGAACATTTTAAAATTTTATTTGATAAATAGGATATAATATTTTAAATCATTTCACCAAAATTATCTTATGAATAAATTTTTATATTTTTCTGAAAAGTTTGATTTATTAATGAATAGTAGAAATACATATTTTTTTAAACTATATTTTTGTAAATTATTTTCAAAGAAAAATTATCTTTCAGAATAGTTTTCAAATTTAACTAGTTCCTTTTTATAAAAAATAATCTAATTATGGTATTTGGAATAAATTTTAAACTTGGATATTGAAAAAAACTTATTATACTTAAAAGGCATTTTTCTGAAAAATTGTTTTTCATCGTGACTTATTGGTCTAAATTTAAATTAAATTCCACCACTTAAAAGAATTAAATCTTGAAAAAAAATTCCATATTTGGAATTAGGAGGTCTAAATTTTTTAAATAGGATCTTTTTACTTTTATTCATTATGAAAAATAACTATAGTAAATAACTATCACTGTGGTAAGGGTAAATCAAGTTATTAAAGTTAAAAATAATATGATAAGGACTAAAAATTGTCAAAAAAAACTTTCTTTTTTCTAATTAGATGAGTGGAGTTTGGCCATGTCTTTCCAAGTCTAGAATATATGAACACTTGGTGCCATATTTCTTTGATATAAACATTTATTTTATTTAAGAAAAAGATAATGAAAAAATGTCACATTCTTGCTTTTAATAACTATAATATTTTATAAAATGAATAAAAAGTATATTCAATTATAAATAGTAATTTGAAATATAAATGTTTTTTTTATCATGGTAATTTATTTCAAATTTTTATTAATAAAATAATTACCTTAAATTCTTATTCAACATTGACACAATATTTATTCAATAAATAAAAAAATAAAATAAATGATTTTATAAATATTAAAAGTTTTATAAATTGAATTAATTATTATGTTATATAAATTTTTTAGATATAGATAAAATTTTTGGGATGTTTAAAAGGATTATATTAGAATTTCATTAATATCATGTTATTTTCAAAATCAAATTATCTGAATAGATCAAAAATGACATTAATGGTATTTTATAATAAATTATATTTTATTAAATGAATTAAAATTCCAAAAAAATATCTTTATCCATGTGATTGGGATATGGTTTAAAGTATCAATAATGTATCATTTATTAAACAATTTTCCTTTCATAGTAACTATATTTTCCCCAATAGAGTTAAAAACTATCTTTTCATGGTAATTGTCAAAACAGGTTAATGCAGGTTAGCACATGAGCCTTAGCCCGGTTGGTAAGGACTCAATAAGTGCATCAGGGAGACCTGAGATCAAATCCAAGTGGAGACATTATTTTCAGGTACTGTAGTAGTACTATAGAGGGAATAGTGTAGTACTGTAGCAGGTACTGTAGCGGGAACTGTAGTAGGTACTGTTTGGCACTGTAGCAGTAAGGAATATGCCCCCGTTTGGGCCTTCGGGCCACCGATTTGGTCCCCAAGTCCATTAAGGCCTTCGGGCTACCCAGGAATTCGGGTCAGTAAGGCCTTAGGGCCACCTCAAGGCCTTCTGGACACCTTAATTAGAGATGAAAACTAGACGACCTATAAAGAACAAGCTCTACAAGGAGGATGAGCAAGGAGCTTTCACCACAGTAGAAGCTAAATAGATTGCAAGAATGAGAGGGTATGACACCTGCCATCAGGAAAATCCTGTGCACACACGGGAATGCCTAGCCGAACAGCCATGCGATGGTGGAAAGTTGATTCACGATGAAGATGCTGGGGAGGAGTAGTTCTAAGTAGTTATTCTTGGTTGTATGTAATGTTTGAAGCCTACGGGAAAATGAAATCCTCTAAAGCCTATGGGCCATGTAATACTTACACCTATGGACCTTGTAAGGGTTCCACCTCACCCCTTGAAATGTGGATTATCAAAAATCAATAAAAAATGAATGGCTTCGGGCCATTTGATGGTTAATGTAGGTTAAAACAAAAGGTTAAGGGTAAAAAATTAATCTAAACTTATCAAAACATTATTAGTTGATATTATTTAGAACAAAACTCGTTATATATTCTAATTATATTAGTTATTATTATTTCATCTATGAAAATTAATTTATAATAATTCAATATTTTTAGAAATTCCAAAAGTTCCTCTCCCCTCAGTTATAAAAGGGAACCTCATATCCTCTTTTATTAACACTTCAACATCTATTTTTTATTGCTAAATACCTACCAAAATACCTTTAATATTTCTCATGCCACATCATAGAGGATTTTTTTATTATGAAACCCTCTTAAGAAGTATTTTGGTTTAAAACTAAATAGGTTGACTAATTAACAGGTATTTTGGCATAAACCTAAAGAGGATGATCGATGAAAAAGTGTCTTTATTAACCAAGAATTTTTGTTTTATTTATTATTCCTCATCCTTAAATTATTTTTAACCATGATGATATAATAATTTCTATGTAAAACCTATAATGATATGTTATTATGTCAATTTCATAACCTTTATCCATCTCGTCTTCCATCAAATGGGAACTAAAACCATCATTCATGTGTACAATGGACTACCACCTCATGATTTGATGCAATTCGTTTTCCATCATTGCCTCTCATATCTATTTATGATGATGGATTTAATTTAAATATAAAATATTAATGAAATATTTATCATTCATTACAATTATTATATAATATATTTTTTTACCTTTCTATTCGTTGGAAAAATATAACATCGTCCATGCATATGTGTGGATTACCAGATTCACAAAGCGATGTGATTCATTTCTCATTACCAGATCACATTGATGGTATATATAAGTGTATTTAAATAAATTATATTATATTTATGATATAATTATAACTATGAAATTTTAAAACAACACTTACCTTATTTCCATCGTGATCACTGAAAAATAGAAATGTTACTCATGCTTTTGCACGACCTACTATCTCCGAGATTGTAACTTGGTACATTTTTCAAAACCATATTTTATGGTTTGTTTTAAAAGTATAATTTATTCATAAAAATAATAATAAATTCATTATTATCACTATGGATATGATGAAATAGTTACATCATTGAAAATTTTCAACCTACCAAAGTCATTTTCAACTTATGAGCCAAATATCTTCAAAACGTATGATGTTAATATAAATGAATATGTAATTGAATATAACATGATAAAAATTAAAATAAAATGGATAATAAAATTAAAAAATTTCTTAATAAATTAAATAATTAATATAAATTTATTATTTAGGATTATAGAAAATGTACATGAAAAGTTATACTCAAGGTAAGGGACTTTCTTTTAAAAACTCCTCCTATAAAGTTTCCCTTCAAAATATTTTTCTTCCATATCCATGTTCTTATAATTTTGTCAAGAAATTTTTTATTCATTATTAAATGGATTCTAAAGGTCACTTATAACTATATTTTACATTACTTAAAAAAAATTAATAAGGAATATTTTTAATGTTTTATATAAGTGATACTTTACACAAAAATCCTTATTTTAAGGGGGTTAAATATTTATTTTCTAAATCATTATCATCCATATCCATTTATTAAAATTATTTTATTAATGTATATATATGGGCATAAATTAATTATAAAATATACTTTATTTCACTTTTTAATTTCTTTAAAAGGTTTTAAAAAGGATTCTTTTTATGTATTTTATACAAAATGATTTACTTTATTTACAAAATATTAAATAAATTTTTTATTTGAACATATACATCATAAATGGATTTTCCTTCTACCACAAACACTATTTAATATTTGTATTTATTTATAAGATTCCTTGTTTTATGTAGAGACCTGAATCTTGATGTACATAGATATTACATTACTTTTGTGGAATACATAATACATAACAAAAACAGACACACAAGGACTGTAATAGTTTAGTGTCTTTGGAAACTTAGAACGTAATCTTCTAATCGTGGTGAAAGATCTTCAACATCTCCCATAAAGATCTTCCACTTTTTGTTTCCTTACCTAAAACCTTTCTTTTAACCCTGGTGGAAAATAAAACATAAAAAGGGTGAGCTCAAATTCTCAGTAAGGGTAATCATGGATAAAATAAAACATACCATATACATTTGAACTTAAAAACATGAACATAATGTTTAAACATCAAAATCTGAGCAACGACTGAAAACATGGAAGTACATAAGGCATAATAATAATGGAACCTAAATCATGATAAAATAGCATGGGAATAAAACATGTAATTGTGGCATCCATTAAGCTCATGTAATGATTTCCATAGTAGCCAAGACATTGTTTCCAAGACCATCTTAGTGGACAATGTCCCTTTCTGAATCGAGTTCACTCCTCGTTCCAGTCCTGTAATACTGAACCGGATTAACTTATCATCCCAGCCATGGCTATCTCATGAGATATAAATATTTACCCAATTCATTGGAGGGAGATATAGGTCCCACCCATCTCATAATGAAATCATTCTTACTTGTGCCACAAAATAAACATACATCATTCATAATAACTCAACGAATAAGATGTGTTTCATAAACATCATCCCATCATCACATAATCCATATAAAGGAAATAGATATTTCATCATAAGAAAAGTGAAACCTTGTAAATCATAGAGACATTATACTTGAAACATACACATATGAAATAATTTCATCTTAGATGTAAAATGATTTTGATAAAACACTTGAAATGAATTCTTGAGGAAAATATCCTTTCTTCTTCAAAATAATTTCTTTTCACAAAATGTCATACAATTTTAAAAGAAAATGTTTTTGTTGAAAATAGTCATGAAATTTTTTGGAGGAAGCTCAATGAAAATAATTCTTTATAAAACCGTAAAAATCCTTTCATGCCGTATATGTTAAAAAAACATTCTTCTTGTACTTTTGTCGGAAAAGTCAAAAAGTACCTTGTAGGGTAATTAAAAGAAAGATTCCTTCCATACCACAGGGTAAAAGTAAAAAAGGGTAAAAAGGACTTTAAAAATACATAAATACACTTTTATAAAACATGGACATGGATGATAGCAATAACCCCAGTAAATACTTACGAATAAGTAATCTTGGATAAAAATGAGATTTCCAAAATTATCCCTTACCTTAGGTCTGATATGCTTCGTACGTATCCGAACCTCCTGTATAATGATTTAAATAATTTCATTGACTTATTACAGAAAAATATTCATTGTTATGATATCATATATGGTTCACTTATGTCTTTATATTACCCGTTCTTTTGTAAATTCCATGTTAAAGAGCGTTTTGGGTAAAATCGTTTCATTTGTCGTCCATGTTTTGACTTGTAATTATTCATATGATTACTTAGATCATGATTACTTAATTCCAGAATATAAAACATGATTTATATATAATATATATTCATAATATACATATATATAATAGATCGATAAATGGAAAGAAATACACTGTTCATGGAGACGGTAGGTCGTACGTACGTATGAACGTTGTTTTCGTTTCCTCATTGAATTGAATGGAATTAATTGGATGAAATACATATCTATATACATAAATACAGTATCATTATTATGTCATATTTTTCATGATTACTTATTATATATACATTATAATCATTTATGAATGGTTAATCATTGAGAATGAATCTCATCGCGTCGTGGAGACGGTATTCCGTACGTACGCACGAGCGATGATATTGTTCCCATGATCATGGAATTTTATTGGAGTGTATGTATACTATTACAGAATCAATACCACTTTAAAATAATCATATATAGTTATTATTTACACCATTATACCCATCCAAGTAATGTGGTGGTGGAAAATAGATTACACCACGAGGTGGAGACTGTATTCCGTACGTACGCACATGCGGTGATTTCGTTTTCCGTAGGATGGATAGATAGTGAAATAGGTTTGTTTCATAATTATAATAACATATCAGTATATGAGTGATACTGATGTTATTACTTCATAATGAAACAACTTAAGAAGACGAAGTGTAAGAAGAAATAAGGTTGAATGAATCGGTAACAGACATTACCTCTTCTTTGAAGCGCCTCTTTGAGACCTCCACTTAGGGCACTAAAATTGGTCTTTGAAGAAGACCAGGAACTCTAAGATGTTTCTAGGGAAGTGGAGAAGAGAAATTGTCAGGGGTTGGCCGAGATTTAAGGCTCAAAGTGGTGTGAGGAAGAGAGGGAGGAGGTTCCCTTTTATAAGGGAGAAGAGGGGCACCTTTGGAATATCTAAAAATATTATTTTATTATAAAGTCATATTCGGTTTTTAATAGCTCCAAATTGATTTATTTTGAAGATAAGGTGGGTATGGGTCTAAATTCTCTCATAAAATAGAATTTAGAAAATTTTAGGTCATTATATTAACCTTAACTTTTAGTTTTAACTCTTAGTTAATTACATTGACATTTACCATGTAACTTTTTATTTTTATATTATATAGTAAATAAACTTACCATATACATCCCAGTGACCCCTAAGTGGTCCATTAATGAAACACCTATCATGATATAAGTATCTTGGCCGAACCATAGATTTTTAGGAATATAATAACAATTAATAATATAATATTTGTTTTAAAAACTATTTTATGTCAATTTTGACACTATTTGGTAATTTATTTTTGTGAAAATCATAATAGAATTATTAGTTCTAATAAAGTTAATTAAATCAATACTAACATTTTATATTAACATAGAAGATTATTTGAATTCATAAAAAGTCTCAAATTACATTTATTTGGGTATTTATAACATCAATTATGTCAATATTTCATTAATAAGATAATTACTGCATCATCATTGTGTAATAAATAAATTAACTTATTTTAAGTATAAAAATTACAAATAAAATACCATTATGTAGGAAATATTTTTATATTTCTAATGAATATTTATAGTCGAATTTATCTTATGTATAACCCTATATTAAAAATGATTTAGTTATTAAACTTTGATTTTAACTATTTTAACCCTTCTTTAAATAAATTAATAATAAATGTCCTAATCTAATCCAAGTGGGCCTAAATGGTCATATTTTATTCCTAAGGTTGTTTTTGGCCGAATTACACTTATCCAATAGAATTAGTACATGTGTTAGTGTAATAATAATATCATATTTACCCTTAATTACCCTATTTACTTTTAACCGTGATAAAAAAAAGTAAAAAGTTACTATTCACCAAAAATTATTTTCATCCCATTGAACCACATTTTAGTCCTTGATATTAACTGTGTCTCTCGGATTTTTGAAATTCCACTCATAGAAGCGGTAAAATTATGTTTTAGGAAAAATTCAGTTTTTTTAACTACCACTTAGTGGTTTCACTATTCATCAAAAAATGAAAGTTTCTAGAAAAATACCAAAAATTAGGCCTAAGCTATATCTGATATTATGAATTCAAAAATGATGTCTATTTTACCAAATTCAAAACATATCAGCTGCATTAATTAATTTAAAAATTAATTCCCATCGTCAAAACAAATAGCGTGTTCTTAAGAGATAATAATTATCAAAAGATTGACACTTGTTTATGTCTGGTTTAAATGTAAAATTACATCCAATGACCAAAATTGTATTAAATTGTAAAAATATATTATAAATATACTTTAAAACCACTCAAATTAATAATTTATAACTATTAATTATTTCGATTAAAAAAGTTGTTTTTAATTAAAATTTAGTAATTTTCACTATTCATCAGAATATGAAAGTTATTCGAAAAGTACCAAAATTTCACCCTAAGCTAATTTCGATATTCTGAATCCAAAAATAAAGTCCATTTTTCAAGATAAAATTTATAAAATTTCAAAAAGTGGGTATTACTATTCATAACGTCTAGTTCATAACAATATTATAATAATATCTCGTTTAGTGAAACTCGGTATTGCGTACTACACACGCTATTGAGGAAGGTCACGATTGCGTGTAAAGAAAGTAAAGTCAGGGATGCGTGTTGTGAAAGCTTCTTTTGGTGTAGTGTACAACACAATACATTAATGAAATTAAAAAGAATATTTTTCATAAAATCTCGGGGTGTTACATTCTACCCTCCTTAAAATGAATTTCGCCCTCAAAATTCATCGGGTTATAAATGGTTTACTACTCGAAAGTTTCTTTAATAGAAACCCAAATAGTAAAAAGGAATAACAAAACTTGGCTTTAAAAACTAAAGTATGAAACGTAACGGTTACCCAAATTAACTCATCACTGTGTTTCCACGTAGGAGAACATAGGTGAAAATATGGATATGGAAGAAAAATCTAACAATCAAGTTCTGATGGAGAGTGGTAGAGAACATGGCTATGAAAAAGCCAATAATCACAAAAGAAATAAATTTGTGACGATCTAAGGTACTATCTGATTCATCGGATATAAGAGTACTAGGACAACATTTTTGGTTTTCAAGATCATTTCCCTAAAGTTGATTAAATTGGAATTAGAAGAAATACTTTCATGATTTTTGTACAGTCTCACCGTTGGTCATTCTTTGGACAATTTCCACTTTATCTCTTAAAGAAATGAAGTTTAATTTGTCATTCGTGATGTGTTAGTAGATCATGTGATAGAATGATGGGTCATTCCATCTGTCTCAAACAAAAGGTTAGAAAAGTTATCAAAAAATACATAAGTCCATCTATAGTGAGATTAATCATATATGGTTCCTAAAATGGACTTATACTTCAAATATCATACTACATAATATAATAAAACTAGTTTCTACTAAACAGGGACTTCATGTAGGCCAGTGGTAGGCGATAAAGTCCAGTCACACTTCGGTTGTAGGTTCGATTCCCACAGCCTTGTCTGACATGATGGGTTGTCGCCCATCCTACTGGTTGTCCTTTTTCTAAAACTACATTACTATAACATCCCGTCAATAATATCAAAAAAAAATTATATCCTTAAACAATACTAACTTATGCCCAACATAATCCATTCCAATCTTTAGGCTTATCCAAAATACTGCGGTCCAATCTCATATTATATTGAAAACGATTACCAAAGAGTTCATATAACAAGCATGTTAATACCATCGTTGATCCCCATATATCATGAGATATGTCTTGTTGGTAACATTCCAAACATTCGAAGGCCTTAATCATGTATTCTCTTCAAAAATGAATACCCATTGAATCTTAGTGAAATCATGAGTGATGTCAAAAGTTAACTCTTTTCACAAACCAAAACCTCAAACCATGATATAACTATTTCCTTATATCAGTCATGAGCTCATGAATACTGTCAAACAATTCATTTTCTCCTTATCCCTTCATTATGTTCATATCATCTTTTTTCCAAAAATATCTCAATCACTTTCCATGGTTACCAGTACCATAAAATTATTGAAAACCACAATAGACCAATACATAAATATTCCAATATTCCATGATAATATATACAACATTATTTTGGAATCCCATTACATAAACACTTAATCATTCCACCACATCATTGTCATATTCAACATCGCCAATAGTGATCGCATTTAACTTCCCTTTGTCCTTTACCTTAAGTGGTTGCTCATGTCGATCATCACTAACCCTTGGATTAGGGCATTGATCAGCATAATGAACCATTTCCTTGCACATGAAGCATTGAAGTGTTGGTGGTGCGTTCTCTGCAGTCTTTTCTTTATTCACGTCATTAGAAAACCTTTTTCCATTACTTCAACATTCAGCTGCTCGATGACCTTCTTTTCCATACTTAAAACATTTTCTAGTCCCTTTAAGACAATCTCCACAATGCTTCTTTCCACACTTTGAGCATAAGGAAACATTCATCTTCTTTTCACCATTATTCTGAGATTTCTCCGTGAACTCCATCTTTCGTTTCTTGTAAAAACTATGAGATGGATAAGTAACACCAACTTCCATTTCTACCTTGATAGCACAACGCACAATTTCTTCATAGCTACTGAAGTCTCTTATAGCTAATGCCCTTAGAATATTTAGTTTTAAGCCACTGAAGAATCTATCAACTTTACTTTTAGGTTGGATGATAAATCCAGATGCATACCTTGCAAGCCTTGTAAAATTCACTTCATACACACCAACAGATTCATCATCCTTTTTCTTTAGTTCAAGAAACTCATTCTCCTTATTTGTTCGAAGAATACGAGGGAAGTACTTATTGAAAAATAAGTTCTTGAACTCATCCCATTCCATGGACTCAATTTTATATCTTGGCCTCGTATTCTTGATAAGATTCCACCATTGATCAGCTTCACCTTCCAAACGATATACTGCTAAGATGACTTTATCATGTTCAGAACATTGAAGAACTAAAAATATCTTTTCAGTGGTACTGATCCATTGTTCAGAAACAAGTGGATCAGAAGACCCACTGAAAGAAGGTGGACGTTGCCTCATGAAGGGCTCAATAGAATATTGTTCCCTTCTCTGCTCATTTGGAAGTCCAAAATGACTCATAACTTGTGTAAGTATAGAAATAAGATTTTTCACTCCATCTCCCATAACATTTGTCTGTTCAGGAGGACAATCATTGCATTGTCCATTGCATTGATCAACACGGTTCCTTCGGGTTCCAGCCATCCTCTAAAACCCAAAAAGAATAGTATGAGAGGAAAAAATCATTCTAGGGAAAAAACATAATAAAGGGGGGAGTACCTTCAATATCTAACATCTTAGGTTTAATTCTAAGATCATTACCGTAATTATAGGACTATAACCTATACTTATACTTTACCTTAGGGACATCCGTAGACATACCTTAGAAATATCTCTAGGGATCTCACTAGAGTTCTCGCATCCTAGTTTCCAAAGTTTGACTAAACCTTTCCTCTGATACCAACTGTAGAGACCCGAATCTTGACGTACATAGATATTACATTACTTTTTCAGAATACATAATACATAACAAAAACAGACACACAAGGACTGTAATAGTTTAGTGTCTTTGGAAACTTGGAACGTAATATTCTAATCATGGTGAAAGATCTTCAACATCTCCCATTAAGATCTTACACTTTTTGTTTCCTAACCTAAAACCTTTCTTTTAATCCTGGGGTAAAATAAAACTTAAAAATGGTGAGCTCAAATGCTCAATAAGGGTAATCATGGATAAAATAAAACATACCATATACATTTGAACTTAAAAATATGAACATAATGTTTAAACATCAAAATATTGAGCAATGATTTAAAACATGGAAGTACATAAGGCATAGATCATAGTGGAACATAAATCATGATAAAATATCATGGGAATAAAACATGTAATTGTGGCATACATTAAGCTCATGTCATGATTTTTATAGTAGCCAAGGCATTGCTGCCAAGACCATCTTAGTGGACAAAGTCCCTTTCTAAATCGAGTTCACTCCTCGTTCCAGTCCTGTAATACTGAACTGGATTAACTTATCGTTCCAGCCATGTCTATATCATGATATATAAATCTTTACCCAATGCATTGGAGGGAGATATAGGTCCCACCCATATCATAATGAAATCATTCTTACTTGTGCCACAAAATAAACATACATCATTCATAATAACTCAACGAATAAAATGTGTTTCATAAGCATCATCCCATCATCACATAATCCATATAAAAGAAATGGATATTTCATCATAAGAAAATTGAAACCATGTAAATCATAGAGACATTATACTTGAAACATACACATATGAAATAATGTCATCTTAGATGTAAAATGATTTTGATAAAATACTTGAAATGAATTCTTGAGGAAAATATCATTTCTTCTTCAAAATGAATTTCTTTTTACAAAATGTCATGCAATTTTAAAAGAAAAGTATTTTGTTGAAAATAGTCATGAAATCTTTTGGAGGAATATTAATGAAAATAAGGCTTTATAAAACCGTAAAAATCCTTTCATGCCGTATACATTAAAAAAAACATTTTTCTTGTACTTTTGTCAGAAAAGCCAAAAAGTACCTTGTAGGGTAAATAAAAGAAAGATTATTTCCATGCCATGGGGTAAAAGTAAAAAAGGGTAAAAATGAATTTAAACATACATGAATACACTTTTATAAAACATGGACATGGATGATATCAATAACCCCAGTAAATTCTTACGAATAAGCAATCTCGGATAAAAATGAGATTTGCAAAATTATCCCTTACCTTAGGTCCGATATGCTTCGTAAGTATCTAAACCTCCTATATAATGATTTAAATAATGTCATTGAATTATTACAGAATCATATTAATTTTTATGATATCATGTATGGTTCACTTATGTCTTTATATTACCCATTCTTTTGTAAATTTCATGTTAAAGAACGTTTTGGGTAAAATCGTTTCATATGTCGTCCGTGTTTTGACTTGTAATTATTCATATGATTACTTAGATCATGATTATTTAATTAAAGAATATAAAATATTATTTATATATAATATATATTCAGAATATACATATATATAATAGATCGATAAATGGAAAGAAATACACTAATCATGGAGACGGTAGGTCGTATGTTCGCATGAACGTTGTTTTCGTTTCCAAATTGAATTGAATGGAATTAATTAGATGACATAAATATATATATAAATAAATCCAGTATCATTATTATGTCATATATTTCATGATTACTTATTATATATACTTTATAATCATTTATGAATGATTAATCATTGAGAATGAATCTCATCGTGTCGTGGAGACGGTATTCCGTACGTACGCACGAGCGATGATAACGTTCCCATGATCGTGGAATTTTATTGGAGTGTATTTATACTATTAAATAATCAATATCACTTTAAAATAATTATATATAGTTATTATTTACACCATTATACCCATCCAAGTAAGGTGGTGGTGGATAATAGATTACACCACCGCGTGGAGACGGTATTCCACACGTACGCACGCGTGGTGATTTCGTTTTCCGTTGGATGGATAGATGGTGAAATAGGGTTGTTTCATACTTATAATAACATATCAGTATATTAGTGATACTTATGTTATTACTTCATAATGAAACAACCTAAGAAGAATAAGTGGAAGAATAAATAAAGTTGAAAGAATCGGTAACAGACTTTACCTCTTCTTTGAAGCGCCTCTTTGAGACCTCCTCTTAGGGCACTAAAATTAGTCTTTAAAGAAGACCAGGACCTCTAAGATGTTTCTCGGGAAGTGGAGAAGAGAAATTGGCAGGGGTTGGACGAGCTTGAAGGGTCAAAGTGGTGTGAGGAAGAGAGGGAGGAGGTGCCCTTTTATAAGGGAGAAGAGGGGAACCTTTGGAATAACTAAAACTATTATTTTATTATAAAGTCATATTCGGTTTTTAATATCTCCAAATTGATTTATTTCGAAGCTAAGGTGGGGATGGGTCTAAATCCTCTCATCCAATAGAATTTAGACAAGTTTAGGTCATTATATTAACCTTAACTTTTAGTTTTAACTCTTAGTTAATTAGATTGACATTTACCATGTCACTTTGTATTTTTATATTATATAGTTAGTAAACTTACCATATACATCCAAGAGACCCCAAAGTGGTCTATTAATGATAAACCTATCATGATATAAGTATCTTGGCCGAAACTTAAATTTTTAGGAATATAATAACTATTAATAATATAATATTTGTTTTAAAAACTATTTTATGTCAATTTTGACACTATTTGGTAATTGATTTCTGTGAAAATCATAACAGAATGATTAGTTCGAATAAATTTAATTAAAACAATACTAACATGTCATATTAACATATAAAATTATTTTAATTCATAAAAAGTCTCAAATTACATTTATTTGGGTATTTATAACATCAATTATGTCAATATTTCATTAATAAGATAATTACTGCACCATCATTGTGTTATAAATAAATTAAATTATTTTAAGTCTAAAAATTACAAATAAAATACCATTATGTAGGAAATATTTTTATATTTCTAATGAATATTTATAGTCTAATTTATCTTATGTATAAACCTATATTAAAAATGATTTAGTTATTAAACTTTGATTTTAACTATTTTAACCCTTCTTTAAATAAATTAATAATAAATGTCCTAATCTAATCCAAGTGGGTCTAAATGGTCATATTTTATTCCTAAGGTTGTTTTTGGACGAATTAAACTTATACAATAGAATTAGGACATGTTTTAAAGTAATAATAATATAATATTTACCCTTAATTACCCTATTTACTTTTAACCGTGGTAAAAAAAGTAAAAAGTTACTATTCACCAAAAATTACTTTCATCTCATTGAACCACATTTTAGTCCTTGATATTAACCGTGTCTCTTGGATTTTCGAAATTCCACTCACAGAAGCGGTAAAATTAAGTTTTATGAAAAATTCGGTTTTTTTAACTACCACTTAGTGGTTTCACTATTCATCAAAAAATGAAAGTTTCCAGAAAAATACCAAAAATTAGGCCTAAGATATATTTGATATTATGAATTCAAAAATGATGTCTATTTTACCAAATTCAAAACATATCAACTGCATTAATTAATTTAAAAATTAATTCTCGTCGTCAAAACAAATAGCGTGTTCTTAAGAGATAATAACTATCAAAAGATTGATACTTGTTTATGTCTAGTTTAAATATAAAATTACATCCAATGACCAACATTGTATTAAATTGTAAAAATTTATTCTAAATATACTTTAAAACCACTCAAATTAATAATTTATCACTATTAATTATTTCAATTAAAAAAGTTGTTTTTAATTAAAATTTAGTAATTTTCACTATTCATCAGAATATGGAAGTTATCTGAAAAGTTCCAAAATTTCACCCTAAGCTAATTTCGATATTCAAAATCCAAAAATGAAGTCCATTTTGAAAGATAAAATTTATAAAATTTCAAAAAGTGGGTATTACTATTCATAACGGCTAGTTCATAATAATATTATAATAATATCTTGTTTAGTGAAACTCGGTATTGCGTACTACACACGCTATCGAGGAAGGTCGTGATTGTGTGTAATGAAAGGCAAGTCAGGGATGCGTGTTGTGCAAGATTCTTTTGGTGTATCTTACAAAACAAGACATTAATGAAATTAAAAATAATATTTTTCATAAAATCTCAGTGTGTTACATTCTACCCCCCTTAAAATGAATTTCGCCCTCAAAATTCGTCGGGGTTATAAATGGTTTACTACTCGAAAGTTTCTTTAATAGAAACCCACATCATAAAAAGGAATACCAAAACTTGGCTTTAAAAACTAAAGTATGAAACGTAATGGTTACCCAAATTAACTCATCACTAGGTTTCCACGTAGGAGAACATAGGTGAAAATATGGATATGGAAGAAAAATCTAACCATCATGTTCTGAAGGAGAGTGGTAGAGAACATGGATTTGAAAAAGACAACAATCAAAAAAGCCATAAATTTGTGACGATCTAAGGTACCATATGATTCATCGGATATAAGAGTACTAGGACAACATTTTTGGTTTTCAAGATCATTTCCCTAAAGTTGATGAAATTGGAATTAGAAGAAATACTTTTCTGATTTTGGTACAGTCTCACCGTTGGTTGTTCTTTGAAAAATTTCCACTTTATCTCTTAAAGAAATGAAGTTGAATTTTTCATTCGTGATGTCTTAGAAGATCATGTGATAGAATGATGGGTCATTCCATCTGTCTCAAACAAAAGGTTAGAAAAGTTGTCAAAAAATACATAAGTCCATATATAGTGAGATTAATCATATATGGTTCCTAAAATGGACTTATACTTCATATATCATACTGCTTAATATAATAAAACTATTTTCTACTAAACAGGGGCTTCCTGTAGGCCAGTGGTAGGCGATAAAGGCCAGTTGCACTTCGGTTGTGGGTTCGATTCCCATAGCCTTGTCCGACGCGATGGGCTGTCGCCCATCCTACTGGTTGTCCTTTTTCTAAAACTACATTACTATAACATCCCATCAATAATATCGAAAAAAAATTATCCTTAAAAAATACTAACTTATGTCCAACATAATCCATTCCAATCTTTAGGCTTATCCAAAATACTGTTGTCCAATCTCATATTATATTGAAAACGGTTACCAAAGAGTTCATATAACAAGAGTTTTAATACCATTGTTGATCCCCATATATCATGAGATATGTCTTGTTGGTCACATTCTAAACATTAGAAGGCCTTAATCATGTATTCTATTGAAAAATGAATACCCATTGAATCTTAGTGAAAACATGAGTGCTGTCAAAAGTTAACTCTTTTCACATACCAAAACCTCAAACTATGATATAACTATTTCCTTATATCAGTCATGAGCTCATGAATACTGTTAAACATTTCATTTTCTCCTTATCCCTTCATTATGCTCATATCATCTTTTTTCAAAAAATATCTCAATCACTTTCCATGGTTATCGGTACCATAAAATTATTGAAAACCACAATAGACCAATACATAAATATTCCAATATTCCACGATACTATATACAACATTATTTTGGAATCCCATTACATAAACAATTAATCATTCCACCAAATCGTTTTCATATTCAACATCGCCAACAGTGATGGCATGTGACTTCCCTTTTTCCTTTGCCTTAAGTGGTTGCTCATGTCGATCATCACTAACCCTTGTATTAGGGTATTTATTAGCATAATGCCCCATTTCCTTGCACTTGAAGCATTGAAGTGTTGGTGGTGCATTCTCTGCAGTATTTTCTTTATTCACATCATTAGAAACCCTTTTTCCATTACTTCAACATTTAGCTGCTCGATGACCTTCTTTTCCACACTTAAAACATTTTCTAGTCCCATTAAGACAATCTCCGCCATGCTTATTTCTACACTTTGAGCGTAAGGAAACATTCATCTTCTTTTCACCATTATTATGAGATTTCTCCTTGAACTCCATCTTTCGTTTCTTATCAAAACTATGAGATGGATAAGTAACACCAACTTCCATTTCTACCTTGATAGCACAATGCACAATTTCTTTATAGATACTGAAGTCTCTTATAGCTAATGCCCTTTGAAGATTTGGTTTTAAGCCACTAGAGAATCGATCAACTTTACTTTCATGTTCGATGATAAAGCCAGATGCATACCTTGCAAGCCTTGTAAAATTCACTTCGTATACACCAACAGATTCATCATCCTTTTTCTTTATTTCAAGAAACTCTTTCTCCATATTTGTTCGAAGAATACGAGGGAAGTACTTATTGAAAAATAATTTCTTGAACTCGTCCCATTCCATGGACTCAATTTCATCTCTTGGCCTCGTATTCTTGATAAGATTCCACCATTGATCAGCTTCACCTTCCAAAAGATATACTGCTAAGATGACTTTATCATGTTCATAACATTGAAGAACTGAAAATATCTTTTCAGTGGTACTGATCCATTGTTCAGCAACAAGTGGATCAGAAGACCCACTGAAAGAAGGTGGGCGTTGCCTCATGAAGGACTCAATAGAATATTGTTCCCTTCTCTGCTCATTTGAAAGTCCATAATGATTCAAAACTTTTGTAAGTATAGCAATAATATTTTTCACTCCATCTCCCATAACATTTGTTAGTTCAGGAGGACAATCATTGCATTCTCCATTGCATTGATCAACACGATTCCTTCGGGTTCCAGCAATCATCTAAAACCCCAAAATAATAGTGTGAGAGGCAAAAATCAAGCTAGGGAAAAAACATAATAAAGGGGGAGTACCTTCAATATATAACATCTTAGGTTTAATTCTAAGATCGTTACCATAATTATAGGACTATAACCTATACTTATACTTTACCTTAAGTACATCCCTAGACATACCTTAGAAATATCTCTAGAGATCTCACTAAAGTTCTCGCATCCTAGTTTCCAAAGGTTGACTAAACCTTTCCTCTAATACCAACTGTAGAGACCCGAATCTTGATGTACATAGATATTACATTACTTTTGAGGAATACATAATACATAACAAAAACAGACACACAAGGACCGTAATAGTTTAGTGTCTTTGGAAAATTGGAACGTAATCTTCTAATCGTGGTGAAAGATCTTCAACATCTCCCATAAAGATCTTCCACTTTTTGTTTCCTAACCTAAAACCTTTCTTTTAATCCTGGGGAAAAAACATAAAAAGGGTTATCTCAAATGATCAGTAAGGGTAATCATGGATAAAATAAAACATACCATATACATTTGAACTTAAAAACATGAACATAATGTTTAAACATCAAAATCTTGAGCAACAACTTAAAAAACATGGAAGTACATAAGGCATAGATCATAATGGAACATAAATCATGATAAAATAGCATGGGAATAAAACATGTAATTGTGTAATCCATTAAGCTCATGTAATGAAATCCATAGTAGCCAAGACATTGCTGCCAAGACCATCTTAGTGGACAAAGTCCCTTTCTGAATCAAGTTCACTCCTCGTTCCAGTCCTGTAATACTGAACCGGATTAACTTACCATTCCAGCCATGTCTATCTCATGAGATATAAATCATTACCCAATGCATTGGAGGGATCTATAGGTCCCACCCATATCATAATGAAATCATTCTTACTTTTTCCACAAAATAAACATACGTCATTCATAATAACTCAACGAATAAAATGTGTTTCATAAACATCATCCCATCATCACATAATCCAGATAAAAGAAATGAATATTTCATCATAAGAAAAGTGAAACCATGTAAATCATAGAGACATTATACTTGAAACATACACATATGAAATAATGTCATCTTATATGTAAAATGATTTTGATAAAATACTTGAAATTAATTCTTGAGGAAAATATCCTTTCTTCTTCAAAATCAATTTCTTTTCAAAAAATTTCATGCAATTTTAAAAGAAAAGGATTTTGTTGAAAATAGTCATGAAATATTTTGGAGGAAGCTTCATGAAAATAAGGCTTTATAAAACTGTAAAAATCCTTTCATTCTGTATACGTTAAAAAAACATCTTTCTGATACTTTTTTCGGAAAAGTCAAAAAGTACCTTATAGGGTAAATAAAAGAAAGATTCCTTCCATACCATGGGGTTAAAGTAAAAAAGGGTAAAAAGGACTTTAAACATACATGAATACACTTTTATAAAACATGGACATGGATGATAGCAATAACCCCAGTAAATACTTACGAATAAGCAATCTCGGATAAAAATGAGATTTGCAAAATTATCCTTACCTTAGGTCTGATATGCTTCGTACGTATCCGAACCTCCTGTATAATGATTTAAATAATGTCATTGACTTATTAAAGAACCATATTCATTGTTATGATATCATATATGGTTCACTTATGTCTTTATATTACCCGTTCTTTTGTAAATTCAATGTTAAAGAGCGTTTTGGGTAAAATTGTTTCATTTGTCATCCGTGTTTTGAATTGTAATTATTCATATGATTACTTAGATCATGATTACATAATTCCAGAATATAAAACATGATTTATATATAATATATATTCAAAATATACATGTATATAATAGATCAATAAATGGAAATAAATACACCGTTCACGGAGACGGTAGGTCATACGTATGCATGAACATTGTTTTCATTTCCTCATTGAATTGAATGGAATTAATTGGATAACATACATATATATATAAATAAATATAGTATAATTACTATTTTATATATATCATGATTACTTATTATATATAATTTATAATCATTTATGAATGGTTAATCATTGAGAATGAATCTCATCGCGTCGTGGAGACGGTATTCCGTACGTACGCACGAGCGATGATATCGTTCTCATGATCGTGGAATTTTATTGGAGTGTATGTGTAACACCCCGAGATTTTATGAAAAATATTCTTTTTAATTTCATTAATGTCTTGTGTTATACGCTACACCAAAAAGATCTTTCACAACACACATCTCTGACTTGGCTTGAATTACACGCAATCGCGACCTTCCACGATAGCGTGTGTTGTACGCAACACCAAGTTTCGCTAAACAACGATATGCTATTAAGATATTATTAAAACTAGCCGTTATGAATAGTAATAACCACTTTTTAAAATTTTGTAAATTTTATTTTTCAAAATGGACTTCATTTATGGATTAGGAGTATCGAATTTAGCCTAAGGTGAAATTTTGGTAATTTTCGGATAACTTTCATATTTTGATGAATAGTGGAAATTACTAAATTTTAATTAAAAACAACTTTTTCAATCGAAATAATTAATAGTTATAAATTATTAATTTTAGTGGTTTTAAAGTATATTTAGAATATATTTTTACAATTTAATGCAATGTTGGTCATTGGATTTAATTTCACATTTAAACTAGACATAAACAAGTGTCAATCTTTTGATAGATATTGTTTCTTAAAAACACGCTATTTGTTTTAACAGCGGGATTTAATTATAAAATTAATTAATTCAACTTTTATGTTATGAATTTGGTAAAATAGACTTCATTTTTGAATTCAGAATATGAAATATAGCTTGGGATGAAATTTTGGCATTGTTCTGAAAAACATCAATTTTTGATGAATAGTGAAACCACTAAGTGGTAGGTTAAAAACTGAATTTTGCATAAAACTTAATTTTACCGCTTCTGTGAATGGAATTTCGAAAATCCGAGAGACACGGTTAATATCAAGGACTAAAATGTGGTTCAATGAGATGAAAATAATTTTTGGTGAATAGTAACTTTTTACTTTTTTTTACCACGGTTAAAGGTAAATAGGGTAATTAAGGGTAAAAATGATATTAATATTACCCTAACACATGTCCTAATCCTATTGGACAAGTGTATTTCGACCAAAAACAAACTTAGGAATAAAATATGACCATTTAGGCCCACTTGGGTTAGATTAGGACATTTATTATTAATTTATTTAAAGAAGGGTTAAAAGAGTTAAAATCAAAGTTTATTTACTAAAACATTTTTAATATGGGGTTATACATAAGATAAATTTGACTATAAATATTCATTAGAAAGCTAAAACGATTTCCTACATGATGGTATTTTATTTATAATTTTTAGACATTAAATAATTTAATTTATTTATGACACAATGATGATGCAGTAATTATCTTATTAATGAAATATTGACATAATTGATGTTATAAACACCAAAATAAATGTAATTTGAGACTTTTTATTAATTCCACTAATTTTATGGGTTACTATGATATATTAGTGTTGATTTAATAAACTTGGTTTGAACATATAATTCTTTTATGACTTTCACAAAAATCATATATCAAATAGTGTCAAAATTGACACAAAATAGTTTTTAAATCAAATATTATATTATTAATTGTTATATTATTCCTAAAAATCTAAGGTTCGGCCAAATGACTTAGATAAGGATATATATTTTAATAATAAACAATTTGGGGTTCTTTTAGCATGTTATAGTAAGTGTATTAACCATATAGTGAAAGAAAACAAAAAGACACGGTAAAAGTAAAATTATTTAACTTAGAGTTAAATCTAATTGATAAGGTTAAAATAATACCCTAAACTTGTCTAAATCTTATTGGTTGATAGGATTTCGACCCATCCCCACTTTAGCTTCGAAATAAGACCCTTTGGAACCATTATAAACCGATTTTTACTTTAATATAAAATAATATTTTGAGATATTCCTAAGGTGCCCCTCTCCTCCCTTATAAAAGGATACCTCCTCCCCCTCCTCCTCACACCAATTTGAGCACTCAAGCTCGGAAACACCCTGCCAAAATCTCTTCTCCACTTCCCTAGAAACATCCTAGAGGTTCTGGTCTTCCTCAAAGACCAATTTTAGTGCCCTAAGAGGAGGTCTCAAAGAGGCACTTCAAAGAAGAGGTAATTACCGTTACCAATTCTTTCATCTTTATTTCTTCTTCCACTTCTTCTTCTTAGGTTGTTTCATTATGAAGTAATAACATCAGTATCACTCATATACTGATATGTTATTATAAGTATGAAACAACCCTATTTCACCATCTATCCATCCTACGGAAAAAGAAATCACCGCGCGTGCGTACGTACGGAATACCGTCTCCACGCCGTGGTGTAATCTATTTTCCACCACCACCTTACATGGATGGGTATAATGGTGTAAAGAATAACTATACATAGTTATTACAACATCATATTGATTCTGATATATTGTATAATCCACTCCAATTCAATTCAATATTTATAGAAATGATATCATCGCTCGTGCGTACGTACGGACTACCGTCTCCACGACGCGATGAGATTCATTCTCCATGTTAACCATTTAAGAATGATTATAATGTATATATAAGAAATAATAATGAAATATATGACATTATAAAGCTACTGGATTTATGTATATATATACATATGTATGTCATCTACTTACTTCCATTTCAAGACAATAAGGAAAGGAAAACAGCGTTCATGCGTACGTACGGACTACCGTTTCCATGAACGGTGTTTTTCATTTTATTTATCTACCTGTTATATATATATATATATATACTGAATATATATGATATATAAATAATATTTTATATTCTGGAAGTGATTAAATCATGATATAAGTAATAATGATGTCAAGAACAACAAGTCAAAACACCTACGATAAATGAAACGATTTTACCCAAAACGCTTCTTTAACATGGAATTTACAAAAGAACGGGTAATATAATGTCATAAGTGAACCATATATGATATCATAACAATGAATATGATTCTGTAATAAGTCAATGACATTATTTAAATCATTATACAGGAGGTTCGGACACATACGAAGCAAATTGGACCTAAGGTAAGGGAAATATCACAATCTCATTTTTATCCGAGATTGTTTATTCGTAAGTATTTACTGGGGTGTATTTTATCATCCACATCCATGTTCCTTCAATATGTAATATTGTTTCCATCCACTTAAAATAGTTTAAATCCAATTTTACTCTTCGGTGAGTTTTTAGTAAAGAATATGAAAGGAATCTTTTGTCGCTTTTTCATACGAGGTACTTTTTGACTTTTCCGACAAAAGTACGAAGAATGTTTTTTTTAACTTAAACGGCATGAACGGATTTTTACGGTTTTATAAAGCCTTATTTTCATGAAGCTTCCTCCAAAAGATTTCATGACTATTTTTAATAAAATCTCTTTCTTTTAAAATTGCATGATGTTTTGTGAAAAGAAATTGATTTTGAAGAAGAAAGGATATTTTCCTCAAGAATTCATTTCAAGTGTTTTATCAAAATTATTTTCCATCTAAGATAATAAAGGGTTCTGTTTCTATCCATATTTTTACATTGATTTGACTATGTTGTGATGGAATTATGTTTATGAATTCATTTATCTTATATGAATGGTTTTATGATGTCATGTTGTTTTAAGAATCCCATTTTTATTACATGGGTTATGAAATGATGTATGATTTATGATTTTGTGGCACACATAAGAATGGTATCATTATGAGATGGGTGGGACCTATATCTCCCTCCAATGCATTGGGTAATGATTTTATATCTCATGAGATAGACATGGCTAGAATGGTAGGTTATACCGGTTCAGTGAAACAGGACTGAAACGAGGGTTACTCGATTCAGAAAGGGACTTTGTCCACTAAGATAGTCTTGGCAATGAGTCTTGACTAACAAGAAATTATTCTCTATGATTATGTATGAATGCCACAAAGTTTCATGTTTTAAGTTATGATTATTGTGATTACATTTCCCTGCCATGATTTACCCCATGTTATGAAATTATGATCTCTTTTGCAGGTTAAGATTTCCAAAAGCTATGTTCTTATGTATATGATGTGATTGATATTTCTTTTGTTTACCCTTACTGAGCATTTGAGCTCACCCTTTTATGTTTTCTTTTCCCCAGGATATAAAGAAAGGTTTTTAGGTAAAAAAAAGGGAAGATCTTTATGGGAGATATTGAGGATCTTTCACCACGATTAGAAGATTACGTTCAGAGTTTCGAAAGACACTAAACTATTACGATCCTTGTGTGTGTGTTTTTGTTATGTACTAAGTATTCCGCAAAAGTAATGTAATGTCCATGTACGATAAGCTTCGGGTCTCTACAGTTGGTATTAGAGGAAAGGTTTAGTCAACCTTTGGAAACTAGGATGCGAAAACGTTAGTGTGATCCCTAGAGATATTTCTAAGGTATGTCTAGGGATGTCCCTAGGGATAAGTATACGTATAGGTTATAGTAATAGAATTACGCTAACGATCATAGAATTAAACCTAAGATGTTGGATATTGAAGGTACTCCCCCTTTATTATGTTGTTTTTCCTAGAATGATTTTTTCCTCTCACACTATTCTTTTTGGGTTTTAGAAAATGGCTGGAAACAAGATGATTCACAATAATGGAGGATATGATGGACAATGGAATGATATTCTTCATGAGCAACCAAATGAAATGGGATTTGGATGTCCAAACATCATTATTATGCCGAATCAGCAATCTCACAACATGATCAATAAAGTAAAATTTGGTAAGTTTCCTGACTCGACTAATAAGAGAAAGATGGAGTTCCATGATGATCATAGAGGAAATAAAGTTCAATTTCCCCTATGTAAATCATGTGGGAAGAGGCATAAAGGAGAATGTTTCAAGGGAACTGGAAGATGCTTTGGGTGTGGAAAAAAAGGACACAAAGCAAGTAAGTCCAAAGGAAAAGGGTCGGTTAACACCATGGATGAGGATAATGGTATTGCTACGACATCAAAAATGGTTAAGTATTTTAAATGTGGAATGTATGGGCATTATGCAAACAAATGCCCTAAGGGAAAGACTCATGAAGAGAATCAGTATGGTCATATGGGTAGTATTTATGTGGATGATGATGAAGAGACTACAAATGATATGTGAGATGAAGGAATTTTTGAAGCTCGGTCAATGGTTTGAGAATGTAGTGGAATGATTACATGTTTATCATGTGTAATTTTGGAATAAAGAGACATCTATGGATTGTTACACTGTTGTCTTTCCTTGTGTTTTTAAAGTATATGATTAATGTTACCAGTATCCATGAAAGGTTATTCAGATATTTTTGGAATGAAGATGATATGCACATAATGAAGGGATAAGGAGAAAATTAAATGTTTGATAGTATTCATGAGCTCATGATTGATATAAGGACTAAGTGATATCATGGTTTGAGTATATAGAATTTTGAGGATTTTGGTATGTGGAAAGTGTTAACTTTTAACTGCACTCATGTTTTCACTAAGGTATTCATGAGAATACACGATTAAGGACTTTGAATGTTTGGAATGTGACCAACAAGACATATCTTATGATATGTGGGGATCAACGACAGTATTAAATCTCTGGTAATCGTTGTCACTATATTATGAGAGTGGACTGCAGTATTATGTATAAGCCTAAAGATTAGACTGGATTATGTTGGACATAAGTTAGTATTGTTTAAGGATATAAGATTTTCGATATTATTGATGGGATGTTATAGTAACGTAGTTTTAGAAAAAGGGACAACCTGCAGAACGGGCGACAACCCATCGCTTCGGACAAGGCTGTAGGAATCGAACCCACAACCGAAGTGCGACTGGCCTTTATCGCCTACCACTAGCCTACAAGAAGTCCCTGTTTAGTAGAAACTAGTTTTATTATATTAAGCAGTATGATATATGAAGTATAAGTTCATTTTAGATGGACTTATGTATTTTTGATAACTTTTCTAACCTTTTGAGACAGATGGAATGACCCATCATTCTATCACATGATCTGTTAACACATCACGAATGACAAATTCAACTTCATTTCTTTAAGAGATGAAGTAGAAATTGTCCAAAGAACGACAAATAGTGAGACTATACCAAAATCACGAAAGTATTTCTTCTAATTCCAATTTCATCAACTTTAGGGAAATGATCTTGAAAACCAAAAATGTTGTCCTAGTGCTCTTATATCTGATTAATCAGATGGTACCTTAGATCGTCACAAATTTATGGATTTTTGATTGCTAGCTTTTCCATAGCCATGTTCTCTACCACTCTCCATCAGAACATGATGGTTAGATTTCTCTTCCATATCCATATTTTCACCTATGTGGAAACCCAGTGATTAGTTTATTTGGGTAACCGTTACGTTTCATACTTTTGTTTTTAAAGATTGGTTTTGGTATTCCTTTTTACGATGTGGGTTTCTATTAAAGAAACTTTTGAATAGTAAACCATTTATAACCCCGACGAATTTCGAGGGCGAAATTCATTTTAAGGGGGGTAGAATGTAACACCCCGAGATTTTATGAAAAATATTCTTTTTAATTTCATTAATGTCTTGTGTTATACGCTACACCAAAAATATCTTTCACAACACACATCTCTGACTTGGCTTGAATTACACGCAATCGCGACCTTCCACGATAGCGTGTGTTATACGCAACACCAAGTTTCGCTAAACAACGATATGTTATTAAGATATTATTAAAACTAGCCGTTATGAATAGTAATAACCACTTTTTAAAATTTTGTAAATTTTATTTTTCAAAATGGACTTCATTTATGGATTAGGAGTATCGAATTTAGCCTAAGGTGAAATTTTGGTAATTTTTGGATAACTTTCATATTTTGATGAATAGTGGAAATTACTAAATTTTAATTAAAAACAACTTTTTCAATCGAAATAATTAATAGTTATAAATTAATAATTTGAGTGGTTTTAAAGTATATTTAGAATATATTTTTACAATTTAATACAATGTTGGTCATTGGATGTAATTTCACATTTAAACTAGACATAAACAAGTGTCAATCTTTTGATAGATATTGTTTCTTAAAAACACGCTATTTGTTTTAACAGCGGGATTTAATTATAAAATTAATTAATTCAACTTTTATGTTATGAATTTGGTAAAATAGACTTCATTTTTGAATTCGTAATATGAAATATAGCTTGGGATGAAATTTTGGCATTGTTCTGAAAAACATCAATTTTTGATGAATAGTGAAACCACTAAGTGGTAGGTTAAAAACTGAATTTTGCCTAAAACTTAATTTTACCGCTTCTGTGAATGGAATTTCGAAAATCCGAGAGACACGGTTAATATCAAGGACTAAAATGTGGTTCAATGAGATGAAAATAATTTTTGGTGAATAGTAACTTTTTACTTTTTTTTACCACGGTTAAAGGTAAATAGGGTAATTAAGGGTAAAAATGATATTAATATTACCCTAACACATGTCCTAATCCTATTGGACAAGTGTATTTCGACCAAAAACAAACTTAGGAATAAAATATGACCATTTAGGCCCACTTGGGTTAGATTAGGACATTTATTATTAATTTATTTAAAGAAGGGTTAAAAGAGTTAAAATCAAAGTTTATTTACTAAAACATTTTTAATATGGGGTTATACATAAGATAAATTTGACTATAAATATTCATTAGAAAGATAAAACAATTTCCTACATGATGGTATTTTATTTATAATTTTTAGACATTAAATAATTTAATTTATTTATGACACAATGATGATGCAGTAATTATCTTATTAATGAAATATTGACATAATTGATGTTATAAACACCAAAATAAATGTAATTTGAGACTTTTTATTAATTCCACTAATTTTCTGGGTTACTATGATATATTAGTGTTGATTTAATCAACTTGGTTCGAACATATAATTCTGTTATGACTTTCACAAAAATCATATATCAAATAGTGTCAAAATTGACACAAAATAGTTTTTAAATCAAATATTATATTATTAATTGTTATTTTATTCCTAAAAATCTAAGGTTCGGCCAAATGACTTAGATAAGGATATATATTTTAATAATAAACAATTTGGGGTTCGTTTGGCATGTTATAGTAAGTGTATTAACCATATAGTGAAAGAAAACAAAAAGACACGGTAAAAGTAAAATTATTTAACTTAGAGTTAAATCTAATTGATAAGGTTAAAATAATACCCTAAACTTGTCTAAATCTTATTGGTTGATAGGATTTCGACCCATCCCCACTTTAGCTTCGAAATAAGACCCTTTGGAACCATTATAAACCGATTTTGACTTTAATATAAAATAATATTTTGAGATATTCCTAAGGTGCCCCTCTCCTCCCTTATAAAAGGATACCTCCTCCCCCTCCTCCTCACACCAATTTGAGCACTCAAGCTCGGCCAACCCCTGCCAAAATCTCTTCTCCACTTCCCTAGAAACATCCTAGAGGTTCTTGTCTTCCTCAAAGACCAATTTTAGTGCCCTAAGAGGAGGTCTCAAAGAGGCACTTCAAAGAAGAGGTAATTACCGTTACCAATTCTTTCATCATTATTTCTTCTTCCACTTCTTCTTCTTAGGTTGTTTCATTATGAAGTAATAACATCAGTATCACTCATATACTGATATGTTATTATAAGTATGAAACAACCCTATTTCACCATCTATCCATCCTACGGAAAAAGAAATCACCGCGCGTGCGTACGTACGGAATACCGTCTCCACGCCGTGGTGTAATCTATTTTCCACCACCACCTTACATGGATGGGTATAATGGTGTAAAGAATAACTATACATAGTTATTACAACATCATATTGATTCTGATATATTTTATAATCCACTCCAATTCAATTCAATATTTATAGAAATGATATCATCGCTCGTGCGTACGTACGGACTACCGTCTCCACGACGCGATGAGATTCATTCTCCATGTTAACCATTTAAGAATGATTATAATGTATATATAAGAAATAATAATGAAATATATGACATTATAAAGCTACTGGATTTATGTATATATATACATATGTATGTCATCTACTTACTTCCATTTCAAGACAATAAGGAAAGGAAAACAGCGTTCATGCGTACGTACGGACTACCGTCTCCATGAACGGTGTTTTTCATTTTATTTATCTACCTGTTATATATATATATATACTGAATATATATGATATATAAATCATATTTTATATTCTGGAATTGATTAAATCATGATATAAGTAATAATGATGTTAAGAACAACAAGTCAAAACACCTACGATAAATGAAACGATTTTACCCAAAACGCTTCTTTAACATGGAATTTACAAAAGAACGGGTAATATAATGTCATAAGTGAACCATATATGATATCATAACAATGAATATGATTCTGTAATAAGTCAATGACATTATTTAAATCATTATACAGGAGGTTCGGACACATACGAAGCAAATTGGACCTAAGGTAAGGGAAATATCACAATCTCATTTTTATCCGAGATTGTTTATTCGTAAGTATTTACTGGGGTGTATTTTATCATCCACATCCATGTTCCTTCAATATGTAATATTGTTTCCATCCACTTACAATATTTTAAATCCAATTTTACTCTTCGGTGAGTTTTTAGTAAAGAATATGAAAGGAATCTGTTGTCGCTTTTTCATACGAGGTACTTTTTGACTTTTCCGACAAAAGTACGAAGAATGTTTTTTTTAACTTAAACGGCATGAACGGATTTTTACGGTTTTATAAAGCCTTATTTTCATGAAGCTTCCTCCAAAAGATTTCATGACTATTTTTAATAAAATCTCTTTCTTTTAAAATTGCATGATGTTTTGTGAAAAGAAATTGATTTTGAAGAAGAAAGGATATTTTCCTCAAGAATTCATTTCAAGTGTTTTATCAAAATTATTTTCCATCTAAGATAATAAAGGTTTCTGTTTCTATCCATACTTTTACATTGATTTGACTATGTTGTGATGGAATTATGTTTATGAATTCCTTTATCTTATATGAATGGTTTTATGATGTCATTTTGTTTTAAGAATCCCATTTTTATTACATGGGTTATGAAATGATGTATAATTTATGATTTTGTGGCACACATAAGAATGGTATCATTATGAGATGGGTGGGACCTATATCTCCCTCCAATGCATTGGGTAATGATTTTATATCTCATGAGATAGACATGGCTGGAATGGTAGGTTATACCTGTTCAGTGAAACAGGACTGAAACGAGGGTTACTCGATTCAGAAAGGGACTTTGTCCACTAAGATAGTCTTGGCAATGAGTCTTGACTGACAAGAAATGATTCTCTATGATTATGTGTGAATTCCACAAAGTTTCATGTTTTAAGTTATGATTATTGTGATTACATTTCCCTGCCATGATTTACCCCATGTTATGAAATTATGATCTCTTTTGCAGGTTAAGATTTCCAAAAGCTATGTTCTTATGTATATGATGTGATTGATATTTCTTTTGTTTACCCTTACTGAGCATTTGAGCTCACCCTTTTATGTTTTCTTTTCCCCAGGATATAAAGAAAGGTTTTTAGGTAAAAAAAGGGAAGATCTTTATGGGAGATATTGAAGATCTTTCACCACGATTAGAAGATTACGTTCCGAGTTTCCAAAGACACTAAACTATTACGATCCTTGTGTGTGTGTTTTTGTTATGTACTAAGTATTCCGCAAAAGTAATGTAATGTCCATGTACGATAAGCTTCGGGTCTCTACAGTATGTATACTATTACAGTATCAATATCACTTTACAATAATTATATATAGTTATTATTTACACCATTATACCCATCCAAGTAAGGTGGTGGTGGAAAATAGATTACACAACGGCGTAGAGACAGTATTCCGTACGTACGCACGCACGGTGATTTCATTTTCCGTAGGATGGATAGATGGTGAAATAGGGTTGTTTCATAATTATAATAACATATCATTATATGAGTGATAATAATGTTATTACTTCAAAATGAAACAACCTAAGAAGAAGAAGTGGAATAAGAAATAAAGTTGAAAGAATCGGTAACGGACATTACCTCTTCTTTGAAGCGCCTCTTTGAGACCTCCTCTTATGGCACTAAAATTGGACATTAAAGAAGACCAGGACCTCTAGGATGTTTCTAGGGAAGTGTAGAAGAGAAATTGGCAGGGGTTGGCTGAGCTTGAAGGCTCAAAGTGGTGTGAGGAAGAGAGGGAGGAGGTGTCCGTTTATAAGGGAGAAGAGGGGCGCCTTTGGAATAACTAAAAATATTATTTTATTATAAAGTCATATTCGATTTTTAATAGCTCCAAATTGATTTATTTCTAAGCTAAGGTGGGTATGGGTCTAAATCGTCTAATCCAATAGAATTTATACAAGTTTAGGTCATTATATTAACCTTAACTTTTAGTTTTAACTCTTAGTTAATTAGATTGACATTTACCATGTCACTTTGTATTTTTATATTATATAGTTAATAAACTTACCATATATATCCAAGAGACCCCCAAGTGGTCCATTAAGGATAAACCTATCATGATATAAGTATCTTGGCCGAACCTTAGTTTTTTAGGAATATAATACCAATTAATAATATAATATTTTTTTTAAAAACTATTTTATGTCAATTTTGACACTATTTGGTAATTGATTTTTTTGAAAATCATAACAGAATGATTAGTTTAAATAAAGTTAATTAAATCAATAATAACATGTAATATTGACGTATAAAATTATTTTAATTCATAAAAAGTCTCAAATTACATTTACTTGGGTATTTATAACATCAATTATGTCAATATTTCATTAATAAGATAATTACTGCATCATCATTGTGTCATAAATAAATTAAAGTATTTTAAGTCTAAAAATTACAAATAAAATACCATTATGTAGGAAATATTTTTAGCTTTATAATGAATATTTATAGTCGAATTTATCTTATGTATAACCCTATATTAAAAACGATTTAGTTATTAAACATTGATTTTAACTATTTTAACCCTTCTTTAAATAAATTAATAATAAATGTCCTAATCTAATCCAAGTGGCCCTAAATGGTCATATCTTATTCTAAGGTTTTTTTGTCCGAATTAAAATTATCCAATAGAATTAGGACATGTGTTAGGGTAATAATAATATCATATTTACCCTTAATTACCCTATTTACTTTTAACCGTGGTAAAAAAACGTCAAAATTTACTATTCACCAAAAATTATTTTTATCTCATTGAATGACATTTTAGTCATTGATATTAACTGTGTCTCTCGGATTTTCAAAATTCCACTCACAGAAGCGGTAAAATTAAGTTTTATGAAAAATTCATTTTTTTTAACTACCACTTAGTGGTTTCACTATTCATCAAAAAATGAAAGTTTCCAGAAAAATACCAAAAATTAGGCCTAAGCTATATTTGATATTATGAATTCAAAAATGATATCGATTTTACCAAATTCAAAACATATCAGCTGCATTAATTAATTTAAAAATTAATTCCCGTCGTCAAAACGAATAGCGTGTTCTTAAGAGATAATAACTATCAAAAGATTGACACTTGTTTATGTCTGGTTTAAATGTAAAAT
Source organism: Viscum album (assembly GCA_963277665.1). Classification (NCBI taxonomy): domain Eukaryota; kingdom Viridiplantae; phylum Streptophyta; class Magnoliopsida; order Santalales; family Viscaceae; genus Viscum; species Viscum album. The sequence goes on from OY728132.1 coordinate 1,083,523,009, forward strand.
TACATCCAATGACCAACATTGTATTAAATTGTAAAAATATATTCTGAATATACTTTAAAACCACTCAAATTAATAATTTATCACTATTAATTATTTCGATTAAAAATGTTCTTTTTAATTAAAATTTATTAATTTTTACTATTCATTAGAATATGAAAGTTATCCGAAAAGTACCAAAATTTCACCATAAGCTAAATTCGATATTCCGAATCCAAAAATGAAGTCCATTTTGAAAGATAAAATTTATAAAATTTCAAAAAGTGGGTATTACTATTCATAACAGATAGTTCATAATAATATTATAATAATATCTCGTTTAGTGAAACTCGGTATTGCGTACTACACACGCTATCGAGGAAGGTCGTGATTGCGTGTAATGCAAGGAAAGTCAGAGATGCGTATTGTGCAATCTCCTTTTTGTGTACCATACAACACAAGACATTAATGAAATTAAAAAGAATATTTTTCATAAAATCTCGGGGTGTTACATTTTATCCAAAGATAAACCCTCTTTCCCTTTTTTATAAGTACTATAAAAATGTATTTTAATGGAAGATAAATTTTGATATCTGGAAATTATTTTCTTATGGGTGTAAGGGATCTCTCCAAAACACACTTTTCATTTTGTTATGATCATTATCTCTATAAATAAATTTATATATCTCTTTAATTTTATGGAATGATACTAATTTTTTTTATATATGTCCCTCATATATATACCAAGATTATTATCCCTTTGATGGGGTGATACATACCTAATGATCATTTGTAAAATTCTTTCTCTAAGGAAAATATATTTATTATGAAATGAGGTAATATTAAGAAACTTGTTTTCTTTCTCGGGGTAATTATTATGTTTGCGCCTTATGATTGATTTCCATTTTTGGCTTGCATAATCATGAACAATTTATAATGGGTGAACCCATAAATCACTCTAATGAATTGGGTAAAGCATTTATCTTAAGAGACATTATGTATGGTATTAAAGAGTAAACCTAATACACTATGGGACCATGTCCACCATGTGATGTTATCTTTGTAGTAAGACATAACTAATGATTATTTCATGTTTAGTGTTGCTATCACATTTCTTATGTTTCCTTAATCTTATAATATAATGTTTTTAATGTTATTATCTGATTTGATAATCTTATGTTTATAGGAAATTATATTCTACTTTTCATTGGTGAAACTTATAGATTTTTTTAAAAGTTTCCATAATAATTTCATGATTAAAAAGAAACTTTTAAGAGTTTTATTTTGAAGTTATGAATACTTTTGAAATGTTTTAAGAAAATATTTATCATAAAATTTGATTTCTTAGGTAATTAAATGTTTATTTTAAACCCATATTTTAATTTAAAAAATCATGTATAAGTATGTATGAACTAACAGGTTTATTTATTTCTTTTTATATGTCCCTTACTAATATTTTTTTTCTCATCAAATGTTTTGAAATATTTTTTCACATATTTTTAAGGATTATTTGGGACAAGGATGAGGTCAAGATGAAAATTATGAAGATAAATCTGGGAATGGAAACTTTTTATATCATAATTTTTTGTGGTAAAAATGGATACTAATGGAAGTTTCCACATTATGATGAACTATTTATTTATATAACAGTGATGGAATATTTCTCTAATACTCTAGAACTTAAGGATCATAAATTGTAATAAATCGAATTATATAATTAAAACTAAAGATTATGTAATGTTTAAGACTCGGTCCTTAGAGTTGGTATTAAAGGAAAGGTTTAGAAAACTTTGTAGATTATAATGTTTTATTGTGAGGTTGACTTAAGATTTATAGATACCATCATTGGTTTATGAGTTTAAGTATTATCATAAGTTCAATTTCATAGACCCACCTTTTGAGGTTTTAAGTTATGGTATTTTAATGTTATTAATGACATTTTGGGATATGTTTTATTGGGAAATGGTATATATTAATCTTGGGTTTAATATGGTGTATTATTTGAAGAAGAATTGTCTTTTTTATAAGTTTAAAGTTATTGATAACATTTAGGAGATATATGATATTTGATGATTAAGTTTATTTGTTACGGATTTTCAACATATTTCTCGAGACATTATAAGAATTATATTAACAAACTTTAAGTAAAAAAGAAATCCAATCACTTTTAGAAAGGAAGTAAGGCTTGAACCCACAATCAAAGAGTAAAAAGGGTGCAATGCCTACTACTATCCTACTTGATGTCTAGGATAATATGATATTTCTTTTTTTATATATAAATTGATAGATAATGATTAATTAGATTTCATGAACATATGTTTTATCATAGAGATAACAACAGGATCAAAAAGCGATTTGGTGATTAATTTTATTTCTAAAGAAGTTAACTTTTTTGGGAACCTTATATGATTAAGGAAAATAAAAAATTATGTGATTTTATTTAATGAATAAAGGTTGAATTATATTTTGGAATTATATGTTATTTTACTATGTATTTAAGGTAATTCAGGTTATTTATGGACATTATTAACATAACATGAATATTATATGATTAGATAATATACATTTTTTTGTATAATGAATTAAGAGTTTATTGATATTATTTAGTGATAGATATTAAATTTATCTTGAATGAATTTTTGTCAAATCATTCTAATTGTTAGGTTTTAATCATAGTATGTAATATGTTGACGAATTTTAAGTTTAGTTTTTTGTCTAATGATATAAGTTAAACTTTTTGTGGTATTATTGAGGCTTTGTTCATTAATGTCATATTTATTCATATGATGGTTTATTAATTTTGAGAATTATCTTGTTCAACTGCTTTTGTTTCTAGTTAGTTTCTAAAGATAATAGGAAGATATTGTTACCATTTTATGGATTATTTTATTTATTATAAGTTTATTTTTTTTCTTTAGGCATAAAAAATCCATCTTGAATACTCATCGTTTGGAGATTAAGATGGGGTTATAGTGGAAATTTATTAAAGAATGATATTATAATTATCAAGTTAGTATCTTTCTTTAATTTATTAATATATTTGGTAAATTAATTCCTCAACTCTTCAAAAAATGTCTTGAAATAAATTTTTTATCTTATTACCTTTATTTAGGATAAATCAGTGGTCTTTTTTACACCTCTTTGATTTAAAATTTTGTGTGCATAAACATTTTCATGATCATTAATTTTCTTAATATCAATGATCTATATCACTCTATATAATTATTTTGGACTTTCTTCTCTCCATTTACATATTTTCACTTCCCACTAATATTATACAATTTTGAAACCTATTTATACAGTGACCTTCAAATTTCCTTTTCCCACTTTTCAAGAGGAGGTTTTATTAACCCTTTTTATGATGTGAGATTCCAAAAAATGTATTTTAATATGTAAAAACATTGTTTACCAGACCCTAGTTCAAATTATGAGGATGGCATTTTTAACTCGAGAAGAATGTAACACCCTGATATTTTAAAAAATAAAACCATGTTCGATAATGTGTACAACACCCAACACCAAGTGTAAATGAACCATGAAATATTATTATTTAAATATGAATGTTATAACCTAGTAGTTAAATTGGAAGGTGTAAATAGGAATAACTTATTTTAGAAATATATATTAAGGTAATATTCAGAAATAATATATTTATAAATTCTTACTAAATAATCGCTCAAATTTTAACATCTATTTTATCCTTTAAAAAAGTTCTTCAAAAATATATTTTATTGATTTTTATAAGAAAATATTATAATTAATTTATCAAATTGTTAGAAATTAAATTTGATAAATAGTCTATCATTTTTTAAATCACAATAACAAAATTATCCTATGATGAAAATTTTATTTTTTTTGAAAATTTTTATTTTATAATGAATAATAAAAAATACTAATATTTATTGAAAATTATATTTTACTTTCATGTATTTATAAAGTTAAATTCTATTTCAAATTAGTTTTAAATTTTATTTAGGTCCTTTGTATTAAAAATAATCTAATTATGGTATTTGGAATGAAATTTATGCTAGGATATGTTGAAATAGCGGGTTCCCTAAACCTAACTATCCAGTTCTTTTGATTACCATATCTTATATACAATTAGCTATATGTGATGTTTTCTTACCATTATAGTGTAGAATTATCTTCATCCAATATTGAAATGGTAATGTCTATAGATTAATTTTTGTATCAAAATGTTATAGAAGATTCCGTGCTATAATGAGAACCTCAAGAAACTATGAAATTAATATTAAAAAAAGATCTTATGGTCTTGAAATATCTTGCTGATTGGGAATAATAGATGTTTGAATATTAGTTTCTGGGGGCTCATAAGCATTAATACTTATTCTCATGAAGTTCTCACTTGGTGATCTCTAGTAGTGAGATCATGAGGAAAGACTCACCAATAGGAACACCACATGTTTTGGGTGTCATTGGATGTTCTTATCTTTGATCACGTGTAATGGTCTCTTGAATTGATATCATTGCTAATGTTTTCAATTTGATTGTGTACTTTGATGCAAGAAAAAAACCATTATATTGAAATCATGGTGAGGTGGTTTTTGTTGGGTCTGTCATTGGTGGCATGACATTGGTTGATGGTAGTACCTATATAAGATCATGGCCATGGAAGTCAAGGGTAAATATGTCCATTTATATCATCAAATAATAAATAAAGAAAAGGGAGATGACACGAGTCTGCATCCTATATTTTGAGATATTAAAGGCAAAGAGATTATATTACATAGTGTGTGTTCATAGGTTGGTTATCACTGCTGTGACAATCCTTATCTCTTTAGGGGACATGATGGGTTGCTAGATCCTACTCTTGGTCTATGAATAGTTTTCACTACTATCGAGATAAGGTCCTAGTTGGTCACACACAATAGCGTATTCATGAATCTTCCTTATTCAGGTGAATAGGTATATTATACATGGTGGGCCCCACTAATGGGGTCCATGATTTGTCCAAGAAGACACGATCACCAATGAAATAAATAAATTCATATAATTCAAGTTAATAATAATGAGCATTGAATTTATTTATTAAAGGTATTTACAAGTTTTAATTAAATACGTAAAAATATTAAATGAACGAATATTAGTTTAAAATATTTAATGTTCATTTAATATTTATGGGAGTACAAACTGAGTTAATGGAATGAGTATTATCACATAATATATTTATTATATTACATAAAAGTGATAATAATAATAATAATAATGAATAATATTTATGAATTAGTTTCATAGTCAAAATAATATTTATAAAGTGTGTTAATTATTCGGGGTCTGGGCTGGTATTTCTGGGTAATTCTATTTCACACTATTAATAGAGGTGGAGAGGAGTTTTCCATGGACTATTCATATCTAATCTCTCTACTCATATCTCTATAATTCTAGAGAGAGAGGATCTAGATCCAGGATCTCAGATCGAGCTCTCTCATGCATCGTAATCTAAGTGATGCAGTGATCATTAGAGCATCAAAGGCATTGTCGGAATTCCGCGTTAGCACCCAGATTTTGATAAACGACAATCCCGTAGTTTCTCGAAATGTGTATGGATGATCTAGAGGAATTCAGATTTGGATTATTTGAGTAGTGATGACCAATGAAAAACAGACATCAAGTGCAGATTCAGATATAAACAAGGTATTTTACGGTTTTAATTTTGGGCTTAAAAATCTATAACAAGATCCTCAGCTTAAATTGAGCATTAATTTACCGACGTCGACAAGTTCATGTCGAGCTTCAGTGAAAAATTTTAAAAACCATTTTTGGGGCTTTCGTTACGTTCTCGGTGCCTTCAATTGGAATTAGAGGGACACATGATGGTTTCTAGCCTAATAATAATTAAATTTGCATTAAATTTGATGAAGGGAATTGTTTCAGTCCCAACACTACAGACATCGATTAAATCTGACATCAGATGGCCGAGTTATGGCTATTAAAAATTATAATGACGGATTGTAATATTCCATTTTTGTGGGTAAAATATGAAAAACATATTTTTGTGTTAATGGTTAACCTGAACCCATTGGCGCATTTATTTTCTTATGACCCTGTACCATGGGCCAAAAATCTTGTGACCAGAATAGTAATTTCCAACCACCCATATTTTCTACCAAATTGCTAATAAATTAATTTTATAATTAAATTATATAAACTAAATTTTAATTTTGTTATCATATATGGAGAATCCCACCTATGAAACAAAACAAATAAAAGTTGGTGTTTTTTATGGGATTCGGTGGCTTGACCCTTATTCAGGGGTCAACAAAAACAAAAAACTTTTATATAAAAAAGGGAGAAGAAAAAAAAGTTCTTTTATGGGGGTGTAGTGGTCTCTACACTATCCACCTATTGCAGCCCCATAGTGGTTCCCCACACCACCTCCGACCGACACTCTGCACAGGCGCCCCACACTGCCTTGGACTATCTCTCCTATGACACAACCACCCACCGCCTCTCCTTCAGATGACACCCCTCATTTCTCCCTCCACACATCGGTTGCAGTGCACCTGACTGACGAACCCACTACCCTTTACCTGATCTAGATCTGTACCAGCCACCAGTGCCCCTCTATTCTCGCCGCCTCAGACTAGTCAGCCTACCACCAGCGCAGGATCCCACCTTATGGAGGTGCTCCCTATCAACCGACCAAACCGATGCCCATATCTAAGATTGAGGTGCCTCGTCAGAGCCCCTACCTCCTTGTTGGGGTCCCGAGCACCTCATATGACTGCACCACCACCAGCTGACACCCCACAGAGGCATCCTCTCTACTGATCGGTGCCTCCATGTGTTGCATCACCTTGTTGGCCACTTTCGTTTGTCTGTAGTTGTAGACGACCTAGATCCGTTATTTCCAGCCCCTACCGGTGCCTCAAGGTATACCTTCTGGATAGATCTGGTCCATAACTAGTATTGGTCGGTCTACCTAACCCGGAACAGGTATAGGAAGACCTTTCTGGACCAAAACACATTTTCATGGGGTCAACACAGCCCGAAATGGGTATGCATGGGCCTAGCCCGACCCGCATAGGCCCTATCCAGGGTTTATGGGGCCCATGTATTTTCAATTAATCAAAAATAAATTAAATATTAAATTTTATTAATTTAATTAATTCGGCATAAATTATTTTAATTTGATGTTTAATTAAATTAATTAATTAAATTTTTAATTTTGAAATTAAATTAATTGTAGAGACCAAACGACATTATGATTGAATTAAAAATGAGTGAAATTTTTAATTCAATTTAATGCCCTCAAATTTATTTAATGAAAGTTTAATTCAATTTCTGCGTTTATTTTAAATATGTGAGTTAATGAATATTAACTGATCATGAGCATGAGAATGTCCAATGCATGTTTTGTGTGTTTTTATTCATTTAATTAATTTATTGCAATTGGTTTTGTAATAATTAGTTTAAATAAAAAAATGATATGTGAATCGTCTCGGTATCATTGTATGTATAAGGACCTGTATGTCCACTTCAAAGTTGTATTTTTACTCCCTAGTTCCCCTCGCATGCATGCAACTATTTTTTTATAATGAAGAGATGACCAGTGACACACTTCACGCTGAGTGATGGCGACACACCAGACAGGAGTTGGATGCATTGGATGGGTAGGTTCTACAACTCAAGTCAGATGTGACACGACTCAAGGTATATCCCCTAGGGTTTAGGTTGGTCTATTTTTTACTTAATGATTGAACCATTAGTATTGGGTCATGATCAGGCCGTCACTTTATTTTTTAATGTTCTATTATATTTGTGTATGGGTAGTTAACGCATGAATGCATAGAGTAATCATAAACAAGCATGCACAGATAAAATGAACATGTGGCATAATGATTTTTTTTAATTCATTCATGACCAGTTGTGAGTGCGATCACATAGTACATTCTTAGAAAATAGAAAATTATTTCTATCGTCAAATTAAAAATAAAAAAACTCTCACAGAAATATTAAGTCTAAACCACCTTCCATCATTCAAATTTGGACAAAAATAACTATTTATAGTGCCGATCATGCCAAAGATGAGGGCGCATCTTACTATCGAGGCATTATTATAAGAGTGGTGGGTTTAATTAACTAAAATTGTAGCAAAATAAACCACCAAAGTTATATTTTTGTAATTTTAGAGGCAAGCATTGAGTAAATCAAGTAAGGATTTAAGAATCTGGAAATTTTCTCAACAGATAAGGAACCGCGAGTCAATGCAGTTGGCCAACCTAACACCTATCTTGAACCCTCCAAGTAGTGGCATTGCCAAATCTTGTGGACTATGAGGGGTGGTTTGGGGATCACTGCCACTTGAATACTCAAGCAACAAACTATTCTAATTCTATCACAGAGGGTTTCTAGAATTTGATAAAATAGTGGGAGATATTTAATGATTTAATTAACTAATCAAAATGTCTAAATTGGTAATTATGATAAAAATTACTTATCAGTTAAAATTCATTTTGTAGAAAAATGGAAATTTATACCATAATAAATAAACTGCGATAAAAAATGGACAAAGTAAATGTCCTCACTAGCAAGAGTATCCGAGAATAGTATAGACACTTGTGCACAATAATATTGGAAACTCAGGGTGCTAGTGTCCGTATACCAGTTAAACTACATCAGGAAGAGAGGGTAAAATTGTTTATTGGAGACTAGTGTTTGAAGAATATGATGGTTATTTCATTATGATTTCATAAATGTCCAGTGTTAGTAGTGGTCACTACATCAAGACATGCATGATATAAAATAAAGTCTCATATCCGAGTGGTTAGCAAGGATAAAGTGAAGCATTGATACATATAGGTATTAGTTACACTAGATCTGTGTAAATTTAAAGGCGGGTTATGATCTTTCAAATAACCTATTCTAATATCATTTTCACCCATTTACTCAAGTCACATTTAAATTTACAAAACAATTTTTTTGAGTAAGGGCTTTATTACCTTTTCAGTAAGGTTCACCAAGTTAATAAAAATATAAAATATAGTTAAATCATTAATTCTTATGGTGAAAAATTGAAGGAAAAGGAGAAAAGGCCAAAGTAATGTAATGAAAATGGAACATTTGAAACATCCTTCAATTAAAGAGGTATTAACAGGAGGTTATTTTCATTGAATATTATGAAATAAAACTATGGAAGTTTAATCAAAATAAACAAAATTAAAGAAGAAAGTTACATCTTCTTCTTCAGCAATATTCATCAATTTAATGTTTTAGTTATACTTCTTGGATATTCAATACAATATTATTGAAACATATGTGTATTGATATACATTAACCAAGTAAGTATAAAAATATTATTAGGAAGTCAGTTGTGTTATCCCAAGTGGCTGAGAAAGGGTGATACCTAGGCCACTGGTGAGAAGTACATGGCTTCTTTATTGCCAAGTGAAAGATTCATGTAGAAATATGATTATTTATAACCACAAACATTCATCTCATGTTTCCTTTTGGATATAAGTATATATTATTCCATGTTCTGGAATAAATGTTGTTTTTGGTGTATTATACTCAACAAATAGTTCAGTGATGCATGACCCAAAGGCAATAAGTGATGAATATAAAAATGTAAGACTTATACCCAGTTGTGGAAAGATAATTCTCTGTCAAGAAACACTAAAAGTGGACGTTAAGAATATACCCAGTATGGTATGTAGGCTCGGCACAACTAAAAAACTTTGGTATTATCAACATCTTTATTTTGAGTAATTAACCATTATAAATAAAGGCAGGTCGCAAATTTTTTGAAATTAGTTCTACAAGTATGCAAGAACTGTTTCAACAAAAATCTAGTGGTAAATATACTTTGTATGATTACTAAAAGTAATTAAGTAATGAAAAAGTGAATTAAGTGCATGGTCAGGAGATATGAGTTGCTTCGAGCTGTAATTATGAAGAATATCTTGACTATGCAATCATCGATCATTATAATGTAGTGTGGAGTAATTCCAAAATTCATTTTACCTTATCTACATCAAAACATTGATTTTAATGAAAAAGATAGATGATGAAGTATTATATGTTAACATTGATGAAAAAAAAGAAGCATGGAGTAATTCTTAAACACACATTTTATACATCAAAGTTATGATGTAATTAGTATCAATGTTTCAACTTGCAGAAACATCAATTATATATCATGAAATGATTTACAAATAATGGTGATTTCCCATAACCATATGTCAACTAAAATGAAAAATGGATAATATATGAGTGATAATAAGATGAAAATACTTTATGTCATATGGACAATTGTTTGGATGTAAAGAGTTTGTTAGGACATAAACAAACATGCATCAAGCATAAAAACATTGTGCATCTATTTTAAATAATCCTAATGGTTATGTAGGATATTACAAAAATCCATAAGATATAGAAGTTATAATCAAGTTATAGACTATGTTTCTATATAAGGGTGAACATATCTTAAGAGATAGTGGGAGATATATTGACTTGGTTTTAGTCAATGCTCAAGATGCACAAATAGTTGGAATAGGAACAAGTTCCACAAGTACATGTGGATGAGGAAGGTTCCAATGACACAAACTACATAGGAAGGTTAAAAACTATGGTGATGGTTTTGAGTTCACCATGGAGGGTGATACATTATTCATTTTGAATAATAATCCCTACAAGTGAGAAGTATATTGAAATTATCTAATATTGAAAAGACCAATTAAAATTCAATAATGGATTCCATGTATCGAAATTTAAAGGGTCTTATAATTTTTAAAACTACATTAGGTATTCAAGTGAATAGATTCATGGATGGTACAAGAGTAGTACCAATAAGGATTAATTGGTTATACCAAATTAGTATGATTAAATCCATTATAATTTTACTTGTCATATCTACTTTATGTGATCATTATATTTATCATTACATATAATGACCACTAATCATGGAAGGTGTCTATAAGATGCAACTAGAATGGGATGGTCATGTCACAGAATTATAATATAGGTTCCAAGTTAATGATATATGGTTTAGGATTGAAGTAAGCAATGAGATGATAGAATATAAATTTGTAATAAATTTTTTTTATGTGTCTATCAGAGGTTAGTGGGAGTGCTAAGGTTTTTAATTAAAATATATTTGGAAATATTTGGAAAACATATTGGTCTTCATGATAGCCTTGATCAGGATAAAATCTATTCTCTAGTGATTGACTTAAAGTAGCAACCTATGTTCTAGGGAACAAGATCTATTGTAGTAGATCTATAGGTTTCTTGGACCTAGTAAATCGTATATATAGTGACATGGTATTGAAAAATAAAAAATGGAACATTTCAAGAGAAGAATTGTTACCAATTACACAAGGAATAATCTCCCCAGGTTGACATGTTCAGGACATTAGAGGAAATTAACGTGATGAGTTAAAATCCATACATTTATGCAATTTATTAATCACATATTCCATGATATGTAGAAAAAATGATATTTCCATTACATAATTTATAGTATGCAAATATCAGTTATATCCAGGTGCACTGTAAGTGAAGTGGTTAGAACTACCTATTTGTACTTCGGAAATTACAAAACAATATATACCTGGTAAGTGGAGAAGAAGGGGTACTAGTTTTGAAAGGACACAACCCAGTATTCCTTATATCAATAAGATATAATATCCAATTTAGTCTAAAGGTGATGAGCGAGACAAGATCATATAATCTAGTGGTAGCCATACCTATAAATACAGAGTACGTTGCAGCTTTTGAGGCAATTAAGAAGCAGTTAAACACGACGATTTGTCCTGGTTCTTGGAATAACACCTAGTAAGAAAAGTATTATCATAATGTAAATTATGATATTCTTACTATACAAGATGTTAAATAATTATAATAGATAAGAGTGATATACTGGGAGATACCATCTCTTGATATTTTTACTCAAGGAGATGCGGTTGCAAATAGCAGAATAGCCATGCGGCGGAATCGTGGCTGGCCCAGCAGCTAAAGCCATTAATTTGAAAAAACATGATCTTTATCATGATAGTAGCTAAAAATCAGGGTTATCAAGTTGTCTCTAGTGCAAGTTGGAGTGTTGAAATAGTGGTTTCCCTAGACCCAACTATTCAGTGATTTTGATTACCATATCGTGTATATAGTAAGAAATACATGATGCTTTCTTACCATTATGGTGTAGAATTATTTTTGTCCACTATTGAAATGGTAATTTCCATAGATTAAGTGTCGTATCAAAAGGTTATAACAGATTCTAGGACATAATGAGAACCACAAGATACTATGACATTAATCATAAATAAAGGTCCTATGGTCTAGATATATCTTGATGATTGGAAATAGTAGATGTTTGAATATTAGGTGATGGGGTCTCATAAGCATTGAGACTTCTTCTCATTAAGTTCACACATGGTGATATCTAGTAGTGAGATCATGAGGATAGACCCGCCAATAGGAACACCACATGTTTTGGGTGTCATTGGATGTTCATATCTACGATCATGTATAATGGTCTCCTAACGTGAGATCATTGAAAATGTATTCCATTTGACCATGTACTTTGATTCAAGATGAAATCCATGATATTGAAATCATGGCAAGATATTTTGTGTTGGGTGTGTCATTGGTGGCATGCCATTGGTTGAATGGTCAAGAAAGTATTTTCCTCTTTCAGGTTATGGAAGTAATATATCTCAGGCCTTGTTGATAAGGGTGGTAGTACCTTTATAAGACCATGGTCATGGAAGTAGAGGGAAAATTTGTCTAGTTATATCAAAAAAAGGGTGATGACACACGTGTGTGACCTTCTTCATGAGATATTAAAGACAAAGAGATTATATTACACAGTGCGTGTTTGTAGGTTGGTTGTCGCTGCTATGACAATATTTATCTCTTTAGAGGCTATGATGGGTTGGTAGATCCCACTCTTGGTATGTGAATAGTATTCACTACTATCAAGATAAGGGCCTAGAGGGCCACACACAATAGCATATTCAAGAATCTCCACTATTCAGTTGAATTGGTATATTGGACATGGTGGGACCTACCACTGGGGTCCGAGATTTGTCTAAGGAGATACGATCACCAATGAAATAAATAAATTCATATTATTAAAGTAAATAATAATGAGAATTGAATTTAATCATTAAATGTATTTACAAGTTTAAAGTAAATACGTAAAAAAAATAAATGAAGGAATATTAGTTTAAAATATTTAAGGTTCATTTAATATTTGTGGGTGTAAGATCCAAGTTAAAGGATCAGGTATTATCCTGTAATATATTTATTATATTACAAAAAATTGAAGATAATAATAATAAATAAGTTTTATGATTCAGTTTAGTAGTTAAAATATTATTTATATAGTGTGTTAATTATTCGAGGGTCAGGCCGGTATTTCTGGGTAATTCTATTTCACACTATAAATAGAGGAGGAGAGGAGTTTTCCATAGACTATTGACATACTCTCTCTCTATACTGCTCTCTCCTATATTTTGGAGAGAGAGTCTATGTATCTAGGATCTTGGATCATGCTCTCTCTCATGCATCGCAAGCTAGGCGATGCAGTGATCGTCAGAGAATTGAAGGCGTCGTCGAAATTCTGCACTAGCACCAGGATTTCGATGAACGATGATCATGAAGTTCTTTGAATCATGTGGGTATGATCTATAGGAATTCGTCTTTTGATTCATTGAGTTGTGATCTCCAATTATGAGCATACATTGTGCACGACTTTGGATCTAAACCAGGTATTTTACAGTTTTAATTTTTTTCTTAAAACTCCTCACACAAGATCGTCAACTTAAATTTGATAGCAATTTGTCAATGTTGACAAGTTCATGTCAAAGGTCGGTAAAAAAATTTAAAAACCTAGTTTTGGGGATTTTGTTTCGTTTCCAATACCTTCAAGATATAGTATAAAACATATTATACTTAAAATGTTATTTATTTGGAAAACTGTTTTTTATCGTGTCTCGTGAGTTTAACTTTAAATTAAATTAAAACACTTCTATGAAATGAATCATGAAAAATGTATTAAATATTTAGAACTATGAAGTATAAATTTGGTAAATAGGACCCTTTTATTTTTATTTATTATAAATAGTAACTATGGTAAATAATTATCACCACGATAAGGGTAAATTAGGTAATTAGGATTAAAAATAATATGATAAGGACTAAAAATTGAACTTAACACTATGATTTATCCTTTTTCAGGAGTTTTGTTCATAAATTTACATTAAATTATCAAATATATGGATAATTTGTGCTATATATATTTTATTTTGAACATTATAATTTTTAAGTAATAGGTATAGACAAAAATGTCACTTTCATTCTTTTAATAACAAAAATATTTTGTGACTAGGATAAAAACAACTTATATTCGGTTGTAAATATTAATTTTAAATAAAATGAATTTTTTATCATGGTAATTTATTTATAATTTTTAGAAATGAAATAATTGCCTTAAATATTTAGGCAATGTTGACATGGTATTTACTCAATTAATAAAAAATGAAATAAATGATTTTAAAAATATTAAAAGTAATATATATTGAATGAATTATTATGTTTCACAAATTTTTCATATAGATATAAAATTTTAATTATTTTTAAATGATTATATACAAAATCCATTATTTTCATGTTTTTTTCAAAGTCTAATTAAATAAATTATTCCAAAAATGATATTAATGATATTTTAAAATAAATAATATTTTATTAAATGATTTAAAATTACTAAAAATCCTATATTCATCCAAGTGGTTAATATTTGGTTTAATACATTAAAAATGTTTGATTTATTGTCCAATTTTTCTTATATAATAATTATCTTGACCCCTAAAGAGAAAAAACTTTGTTATCATGGTAATAATAAAAAAGGTTAACAACATATAAAACAAAGAGATAAGTGTAAAATCATAATAAAAACTTTTTCAGATTTTATTGGAGGATATTATTTCAACCCATACAAAAAAATTATTTTAATTATATCAATTTTGATACTTTTGTCATGAAAATTGATTTATATTAATTTAATGTTTTAATACCATCCAAAAGTTCTCCTCCACTCACTTGAAAAAAGGAACCTCCAATAATCTTTTTGTAACACTATAAAAGACCTTTTTTTCATAAAATAACTTCCAAAATATATTCCTTACTTCCCTTAAAACTTCCAAGAGGCCTTGTTTTTATTAACCCCCCCCCCCCCCAAGAAGGCATTTTGTGCAAACGTGAAGAGGTTGTCCGAAGAAGAGGTATCATTGTCAACCAAGCATTTTTTTTCTATTTCTTCTTCCAAATCCATAAAATTGTTTCAAAACATGAAGATATAAGAGGATAAATATATATCATATAATTATATTCTATTATAATAATGTAAAAACCTTCATCCATATCCTCTTCAATTAAATGGGAAATGAGACCATCTTTTCTAGTACGACAGACTAGCGCCTCATGAACCGATGTAATTCATTTTCCATCATAAACTCTCAAGGATTATTATTATGATTTATTTAATATATATATATATATATGATATTAATTACATATTTATAATTTTTGAAAATTAATATATCATATATTTTCTTACATTTAAATTCATTGAAAAATGATAACGTTGTTCATGAATATGTGTGGATTACCACCTCCACAAAGTGATGTGATTCATTTTAATATGGAACTAAATGGTTGGTATTTATAAGTTTATTTAAATAAATAATATTATATTTATGATATAATTATCATCATGTAAATTTAAAATAAAACTTACCTTCTTTTCATCAAGATCATTGAAAAATGGAAACGTTATTATGTGTACATATGACCTATTGCTTCCATGATTGTAATATAGATCATATTTCATAACATAATTTCACAATTGGTTTTAAAATTATAATTTATGTCTAAAAATAATATTAATTTATTATTATTATTCTAGATATGATGAAATAATGACCTAGTTGACCATAGTCAACCTGCTGATGTCATTTTGGACTTATGATCCAAATATCATCAAAACATCTGACATGAATTTAAATGATTAAGTTATTGAATATAAAATGATAATAAATAAAATTAAAGGGACAATAAAATTAATATAAATTTGTTAGGTCCAAAAGGGTCCTAGATACTCTGACAGGGGGAGTGAATCAGGGTATGGATATTCTTTTCCAAATTATTCTTCCTGCCCCACTAGATCTTGACCTCTTTGTTGTGAGGGTCACTTTGTTTGAACTTAATTGTTTATATAGACTATAATCAATCCTTATTTATCTAATGATGATTATTTGAATGCAATTTAGGTAAGAAAGAAGGTAGACACAAATATTTTTACTTGGTTCACCCTCACTGGGCTATGTATAAAGAGTATACAATAACGATGTGTCAATGTACCAAATCCACTAAAGCTCACTGCCAATTTATAATGTTTAGGCTAGATCAATTATATTCTCAGGCTCACTATATTTACAAAGTTTAGAGTTAGATCACTGATTTCCCAAGGGTCACATCCTGTTTCTCTCTCTCTGGCTCATTTCTTGTAGAACGGATCACCTTCTTCCTATTCCTTTTCTCACAGCTCCGAAAAAGATCCACTAAAAGTTTATGGGCTTGTAGGTCCTTTAATTATCACTAATGAATGCATCCTCCACTGTATGTGGATGCTCTGTTGAATTCCATTTTTCATCCACGGATGAATACCCCTTTTCCACTGAACACTGGGCATTAACCTCTCAAATACTTTTGTATATCACACTACTTCACAAAGCTCCCTATTTTAAAAATCTCAAACAGGCCTTCACAAAGTTCCAACCTATTTGTAAAGAAAACACATTCTTAGAGATCGCTGCTTTGCAGAGCACACTACTTCACAGAGCTCAAGCCTTCACAGAGCTCAAACCTTCGTAGAGACAAGGTCGTCACATAGCTGAATCATCCACAGAGTGACTTCCTTCGTGAATCTCACTGAGCCAACACGGAACAACCCTTCTTCATGAATCTCTCAATACTTAGAGGCATTGAATTTGGTTAAGTCTATGATAGTCATTTCAAAAATCTCAATACTTTCTTTTAAACCTTGCTTCACGGAGCACCCCTTGCTTTAAAAAATCTAAATGACTTTATTTTCTCTCTTTAGATCATATGGAATAAAGAGGGGTGGCCTCTTATTTATAAGCACAATTAAACGTGGAGGTCTACTTCTTCTGGTGCAATTTTCAGATCGATCAAAATCGTCTCTGTGATGCATATTCTCTTCACAAAGAACCATTGAAATTTTTCATTATTGTAATGTTATCAATCAAATGCTTTAAACCACTTCCTCAATGCTCCCTTACAATGATCTTCACCTCTTATATTCGCGAAGATCATCGTAATTGCAGAGCTCACTGTTAAAATTCTTCATGTATTTGAGAAATCCACTTCATGAATCCCATCTTCACAAAATTCATTAATTTTCCATATTTTGATGTGATATTCAAGGAAATACACTTTTCACAATGCTCACCAAACTCAAAATTTTAGACCCAAAAAAGTGGAAAACAGTAGAAAATGGCACCACCTTGTATCTGTTCCTTTTGTAGCACCTCCATAACTTCCATTCTTTTTTCATGGTTCTTTGTCAACATGGGTTGTCAACAATATATTTGGAACTCGACAATTCACCATGGAAACCTGTTTTGTCAAAAAGCACACCCAACCTAAAAATGATGCAATTTTACCTTGACGGATTTTTTCCTAACAATGTTATTAATAAATTAAATAATTAATATAAATTTATTATTCAAGAATATACATAACATGTGTGATGAGTCATACTTAGTGTAAGGGGATTTCTTTTTAAAATCCTTTTTTAAAGTTTCCCTTCCTATTATTTTTATTCCATTTCCATGTTCTACTAAATGTTTCATGAAAATTTTAATTTATGATTCAATGGATGTCAAAGTTCAATTTAACCACATTTTAATTTATTTACAATTTTTTAAGAAGTAATATTTTTAAAGTTTTACGTAATGGGCACTTTAATTTAAAACCATCATTTGAACGGTTTTAGAGAGTTATTTTTGAAATTTTTCTCTTTCAAAACCATGCTATTAAAATTATTTTATTAATTTATTTATATGGATATAAATGAATTATAAAGGAAATTTTATATCACTTCTGACTTTCTTTTAGTAGTTTTCAAGAGGGATCTTTTTATGTATTGTATACAGAATGTTTGAATTTATTTACAAAAGACCAAAGGAATGTTTTATTTTAATGTGTATGGTATCAACAACTTTTCCATCCATCTCAACCAATATTTTATATTTTGATTTATTTATTATAGTTCTTGTTTTATTCAAGAAAATCCTCAGTTTCCTTTTGTTCTATGTATTTTCAAAAATTGTTTTAAATTGATTATGTGTGGAAAGGAACTCTCTAAAATCCCCTTTTCTCTAGGTTATGACCAATCTATATCTAGCTAATTTTATCAAACTATTTAATATTATGGAATTATTATAAATTCTATATATATGTCTCTCACAAATATACATATCTTATTCTCCCTTCCTTTTGTGGAAAAATATGTGCCTTATAATAAATTCTCAAATGAATTCTTTAAGAAATCTATTTTGATTACGATATGAGGATAGATTATGAAACCCATTTTCATTCCGTGTGAAACTATTATGTCTATGACTTATGATTGATTTTGTTTTTATGGAACACATTATCATTAAAATCTTATGATGGGTACACCAAGATAATTATGTAATGCATTGTATAAATCTTTTATCTTAAGGGGCATTATGTATGGGATTAGGGGGTAAACCTAATTTACTATGGGGCCCTATCTACCAAGTGATTTTTTCTCGGTAAATAGCCTTGACTTATGATTATTTCATGTTTTTTGTTTCAGAAAAATTTCTTATGTTTACATGATCTTATTATACCATGTTTTTTATTTTATCCTCACATTTGATTACTCATGGGATTATATTTATAGGAAAGTATATGCTACATTGCAAGGGTGAAATATATTGTTTTTAAATTTTTTCATAAGTATATCATGATTTTATAGGGACCTTTATGAGGTTTATTTTTACAATAATATTTCCTATGAAATGTTTTAAGAAAATAATTGGGTAAAAATGTTGATTTCTTAGGAAATAAACTATTTATTTTGAGTATAAAGATTAATTTTGAAACAAAAACTAATCATGTAAAAGTATTTATGAACTAACAGGTTTCTTTCATTCTTTTTATATGCCCATCAATGAGCTTTTTTTGCACATACCATGTTTTAAAATTCCTTTAAAAAGGTTTTAAGGATGAGTAAGGACAATGTCAAGGTCAAGATGAAAACGGTTAATATACATCATGAAAATAAAACATTATATATCAAATAAGTTTTTTTTATGGGAGAATGGACACTAAATGGATGTTCCCACTTTGTGATGTAATATTTATTTATATAAGGGTGATGACCTGATTTAATAAAACTTTATATCATAAAGATCCTAAAATGTAAGAAAATTAATACTTTACATAAAACTTGAAATTTTTTTGTGTTTAATTTTGTGTCCTTACAGAGAATATAAAACCTTGAGAATTTTTTTTTAAAAGAACATTATATTTGATAACTTTCTTAACACACAACAATCAGTTTAAAGAGAACTATGATATATTATTAAAATATTATTCTATAAATGTGATGGTTATAACCTAGATACTATTTTGATGGTGATTAATAGTGGTAACCACATTATAAAATATTTTTAGAAAAAAATTTCTTAATAAAAATGTACTGATTAATTCCTAGGGAATGAAAACTCAGATTTAAATAAAATCACATATTATTAAAGGATTTTTTTCCAGAGAATTATTTTATATAGGAAAATTATATTTATAAAAATAAATTAGTATCATATATTTTAAATAATAATTTAATATTGGTTTTTAGATAATGAATGAGAATATATTTATTTTATACTTCAAAAATACATTTTCTTCAAAAAATGGTTTCTATTACTTTATGGGTGCAGATATCTTGATTAATTTCAACCAATTTTATAAATTATATTTCATAAAATGGAAATAATATTTGAAATAATAATTTCATAACAGTATTAGGATGAATTTTTTCTATTTTTTTTTAAATATTTATTTTTGAATGAATTTTCAAAATGTCGATTTTTGCGAAACTATCACTTCTTTACTTTAAATCACGTCATTTAAAAGTACCATTATATTTTGGATTTTGTTTTTAAGTAAAATAATACTACTTTAATTATAAATAATATAATTAATAAAATAAGAATAATTATTATATTTTATTTTATATTAAGTTCATTTTTAGGCTTAAAAACACTTTTTTCTAAAAAAAACTTATTTTCTGTGTGTTTTTTGTACTTATATTAAAAGTAATTTCTACCAATTATAAAATTTTAATAATGAAAAATGGATTCAATATTTTTAATTTTTCTATTCAAATTTTCTAAATAGGTCCCTTTTATTTTTTTCATTATGAATGGTAATCACGATAAATATTTGTCTCCTCGGAAAGAGTAATACGTGTAAAATTGGGTCTAAACTATGAGATAAAACCTAAAAATATCACTAAAATTTATATTTATTTTATTGGATGAGTATATTTAGATCATAAAAATCTATGATTTTAAAATTTGGTGATTTATTTCCACTTTACATTGATTATAATATTTATATTATTTTATATAAAGGATAGTTACAAAAATATCACCATTTTTATTATAATTTTAAATATTTGTTTTAAATGGGATAAAAATATGTTATGAATTAATATAAAACATTATTTTGAAAAAAAATAATTTATTTTTACGATTTTTTTAAAATTTATTAAATGTTTTAAAAAGAAAAAAAAGTATTGAAAGATAATGAGTGGAATGGGAAATTCTTTGAAATGTCATCTATTGATAATATTTGTGTTACTTTCAACATTATAAGTAAAATTATGACCCTTAAATAGAGAAAATGTGTTACTACAGTTAAGGTTAAAAAGGGATGGGGGGGGGTTAAACCAAAAGATAAGGTTTAAAATGAAACTTT
Source organism: Viscum album (assembly GCA_963277665.1). NCBI lineage: Eukaryota > Viridiplantae > Streptophyta > Magnoliopsida > Santalales > Viscaceae > Viscum > Viscum album. The sequence continues at coordinate 1,083,544,042 of OY728132.1, forward strand.
AATATGTATAAATTTTATTATTTGAAGGTATTAAGACCTTATAATTTCCTAAAAATGAAATTATTTCCATTATTTCCACTTTATATGATTATTTTATTTATTATATTTTGAAGTTCTTAATATTTACAATTGTACCACCCCCTCACTTATAAAAGGGAACCACCTATTCTCTTTTAATCACACATCATGACCCATTTATTTCTGCCAAGATCTACCCAATAACATTTTTAGATTCATTCAACACTTACTATAGGTTATTATCTTCCTCTAATACTATCCTATGAAGATTTAAGGTGTAATCCAATGGAAGATTCCCAAAGAAGAGGTACAACTCACAGAGTTATTTCTTTTTATTTATTATTATAAATAATTAAATTCTATCATAAACTTGATGATATTTTATCATATGTATATTAAATATACTTAATTTTTATTATTATGATTTAAAAATTCTTATTCATCTAATATTTCATCCAATGGTAAATGAAAACGCCACTTGTTTGTGTGTGTGGGCTACCACCTCCATGAAGCGATGAGTTTCATTTTTCATCACCAACTCACAAGGATAGTTATTATGATTAATTTAATAAATATATATTATATTCATGAAATAATTACAATTCATTAAACACAATATGTTACTTACCATCTTACCCTTCCATATGTTAAAAAAATTACAATATCACTTATGCGTACATGTGTACTACCACCTCCACAAGAAATGTGATTTGTTTTTCATGTATTATTATCAGGTATGACAATAAAATTATGTTTAATGTATAAATATGATAATTATTATAGGATTAATATTTTTTATATTATTAAAACATTACTCCTTTTACCATGGTAAACCTACCAATTTTATTTTTTGATTGTGAACTACACTTCCTCAAAACATCCAATGTAAATTTAACCAATTTAGTAACAAAATAACTCATGGTAATAAATGAAATGAAATGATAAATTATAATTTAATAAACATGAAATTTTTTATAAATCAATTATAAATCTGAAATAATTTTATTATATAGGATTTATAGTATGTACATGGCTAGTCGGAATCGACGTATTAGTTTTTTCATATCAATTCTACTCCATTGAAACTTATGTTATTTTATGAACCTAATTTATTTTATATAGTGTATACAATGTTTCTTTGAAAAATTATTTTATTAATTAAAATTTATTAATGATAATTAATATTTCAATTAATGTTTTCTATTTTAAGTAGTTTTTATTCAAAAGTTATCAAATTTGTAAAATATTTTTTTGTTAAAACCTTATTTTAAGGTTTTCCTTTTAAACTCATTCTTATCCATGTCTATGTTCCTAAAAAGTTTCAAGAATTTTATTATTTATGTCTAAAATATTTTTAAAGGACAATTTAAAACAACTTTTCTCCTTCTTTAAAAATTAATAAAATTTATCTTCTCAAATGTTTTTCATACGAATCACTTTTGATTTTTTACAAAATTATGAAAAAATGTTCTATTTTAACATATACAGAATGAATAGACTTTACCATCATCATGGATGTTATTTTATTTAAATATTATTTTATAAGTTAACATGGTTTTTTAAAAATAAAAATTCATTCTCAATATTATGGAAATTTTTATCTAAAATTTTATGAAAATAAACAGATATTTTTCTCAAGTTTTACAAGAATGGTTTTAATGTACATTTAAAAACATTTTCATCTATGTAAACAAACTTTAATGAATATTATTATTTATTGGTAATATAATCTAATGATACCATCCACCATATTACTTTGGATGTCTTATGATTACGATATTCTATTTTTTTCAGGGGATTTCTTCATTCCATACAAAAGTTTCCAAATATAGATATTTATATTGATTATGTATTGTATTTATTATTCAACTCATTTCATATGATGAATTCATTTGACTTTGTAATTGATAGTAAATTCCAATTTTATCTCCTATAAGCATTGATAGGTCTAATGAGAAAAACTAGACAGGGTATTTGGTGTATGCCTTCCCAATTATTTAAGATTTCTTAACACAAAGTCTTGCCTATATGTTTATGATGAATTTGAATAAGGAATTGATGGTATAATGCCCAAAATTATGCATTACATCACAATTAAATAAATTATTTTTATCCATGGATATGTTCCCCTTTTATGATATTATTTATATTGAATATTTGATTATTATTCAAATCTTCCCTATTATTCAGGATTTATTTATTCTATGATAGTTTGTAATTTATACACTCCATTTCTGAGCATCTTAGATTTCCCTTTATTAAGTTTTCCTTTCCCTAGGATACCAAGAATGTATATATGAATGATTTTAGGTATATAATACAATAAATAAAATATTTATCACTAGAATTTTTTATTTTAATAAAACATGAGATTAATTTTAAGAATCCTATTTTTTGTTATTAAATGGACATTTAGTGGATGCGACCAATTTGAATTGTAAGAGTTTGATATGTAATAGTTTTTCTGAATTATCTAAAACTCTAAACTAAAAATATCCTCAAAATGTAAAAAAGTGCAATCATTGTTATAAATCAAGTTATTATGGGTTGTTTAAGTTATAGAGAGTTATATTCAATATAAAGGAAAATGTTTATATAATTTTTGAGGTTTGGATTATTCAAATTAGGATATTTTAATAATTTTATATAACATAATTGGCTAATTAGTCTAATTTTGATCATAAGTTTTAAGGAATAGATTCCAATTTTTTGGTTTTATGTGATGTGATTTTAATATGATTAAAGATATTTTGGGGTAAATATATGGGAATACAAACATTGGGTTTTTCATGTGTTTTAGTGAAAAGTTTATTTGAAGAATAATGATTTTATATTTCATAGACATAATTCTAGAGGTATTGGTAACATTTTTATGATATTAGATGTTAAGGTAATTATGGTTAATTGGATAAAAGAGTTATTACTTTTTGGGAACATATGTTATATTGTATAGATGACCATGGAATAAAAGAGTGATTTGGTGACTAAGTGATTACTATTATTTTTAATAACTTCACTATATTGAGAACATTATATAATAAATGTAAATGGAAATATTTTTTTTCTAATATGAGATTTCATTTGAAGAATAATGGTTGAGTTATATTTTGGAAGCATATATGATTATATTCTAGTTTTATGGTGATTCGGGTTATTTTTGAGAAAAAATAGTGCATATTAGAGATTATATGATTAGTAAATATATATTTTTGTTTTTAAAATTTATGATTGATTAATTTTATTTGAATATAAATTTTAAATTGATATTAGGAGAATATGTGTTCAAATAATTTTGATTTTTAGGTTGTTAACTTGATCAGGAATATTTTGATGATTTTTAAGATTAGTTAATTATTGAATGATTTATGTTGAACTTTTCATGTTATTTTTTAGTATTTATAAATTAATATAGTATTTATTAATATGAAGTTTTATTAATATTTGATATTATCTTAAATTGTGTAAACCATTTTTTGTGTTGATTAATAGATAAGAACATGATAAATAACATTTCATATTTTTATGGATATCAAGATCTATTATAAGTTTATTCTAATGCTTTAGGCATTGGATATATTCAAAATTGATATTCATTATTTGGTAGAGGTTTAAGCTTATTGAAACAGGAAACCGAAGGATGAAATTTCATTTATGGATTTGAAGATATCATGTAAGTATATTTTCAGATGATCCCTATCTTGATGGTAAAAGAATCCCTCAACTATAAAAAAATATATTAAAAATGAAAATATTTTTGTTTCATTGATGGTTTTCTCACCTCTTATTTATTTATGGTTTTTTGATCATTAATATTATCATGATCATTTTCTAAACAACTCTCAATCATTATTTGGAAATTATGTTTCTCATCCATGTCCATATTTTCTATTCCCATTAATGTTCTCCATATTTGGGAACATGATTATGTATTATTCTATGTGAAATTTATATTTCCATTTTCCTCCTTTCAAAAGAAATTTTTGTTACCTATTTTTATTATTTGAGTTTTCAATAATGATATTTTAAAATATTAAACCTTTTAGTGTTGATATCGAGATAAAATTATTATGATGAAATTTTTAATAGGGGAGAATGTAAAACCCTGATAATTTATTTTAAAAGAACACTATATTTTGTAACCTGCTTAACATGATACAACAAGATTATAGAGAACTTTTATGTACTATTAAAATATTATTATAAAAATATGATCATTATAACTTATCCATTTCACATGTTGGTATAAATAGTGGTAACCTCATTAAGAAATTTATGTAGAAAATATTTCTTAACACAACTATACAGATTAATGCCTAGGAAATAAGAACTCAATTATAAATAAAATCATATAAGATTAAAGGAGTTTTTTTTCAAAAGATTATTTTTTATAAAAGAGTATTTTTATTACAGTATATTTTGATAAAATATTTAATAAAATAAGTTAATGTTTGTTACTAGATAAGCAGTGAGTATAAATTTGTTTTATACTTCAAGAATGGTTTTTATTGCATTTTATGCATTGATAACATGATTCTTTTTTTCCCACTTCTAGAATTTTTTTTAAAGTGAATCATTTTATAAATAATCATGTCATAATAGGATTTTGGGGAATATTTTATATTTTTTATAAAAATATTTATTTTTGAATGAATAGGGGAAAATGTCTATTTTTTATAGATTTCTCATATCATTTTCTCTAAATAAATAATTTAAAAGTACCATTATGATTTATATTTAGTCATAAAGTAACATTAGAATCATATAATTAGAAATTATATAAATAATCACATAATAATCAGTAATATATTTTATTTTGGTATAAGTTCATCTTTATGGTTAAATGCGCATTTTTATAAAAAAATGTTTTCCATTGCGTTTTGTGAACTTATATGAAAAGTAATTTTTTCCAATTATAGAAATTGAACCTTGAAAAATGGATTCCATATTTTTAATGCAAAGGTTAAAATTTTGGAAATAAATTTATTTTATTTTTTTGTCCTTAAGAGTAGTAGTTGTTGAAAATATTTCTCACCTCGGTAATGGTTTAATGGTTAAATCATGTTTTAAACTTTGACATAAGGCCTAAAAAATATATATAAGTAATATTTATTTTATGTAATGAGTTTTCTCGACCATAAACATATAATATTATAAAATTTGAAAATTTATTTCCACTTTCCTTTGATTGTAACCTTTATGTTATTTAAAGTAAATGACAATTAAAAAAATGTCACTCCCTTGCATTTGATTTCTATTATATGTTTTCATTGAGGCAAAAATATGTTATGCATAAATATAAAATATTATTTTGTACATAAATAATTTATTTTTGTGATTTTAATTTAATTCAAATTATTAGTGATGGTATAACTATCTCAAATTCTTACGCAGCACTCATATGGTGGATGTGTAAAGAGATTAAAAATAAAAGTAAATCTCCTTAAAAACATTAAAAGTAATATTTTTTGATGAATTATGGTATTAAAAGCATAAATAGGTAATTATAAATTATAATTAATATTATCTACATTTATATTGTAATTAAATTTTTCTATTTATGTATTTGAAACCAATTTAAATGAATAGTCCCAAAAATGACTTTATTGATATTTTATTATAAATAATATTTTATTAAATGATTTATGTAACATCCCAGCCTAGTAAGCACCAGAAAAAGTACCCAGAGGTGGTTCACCACATGAAATCAAGCACACATCCTCATACACCAGAGGATACTCACTAGCAATGAGGTTCTAAATAGGATCATTGAGGATATTATACCCCCATATCAGAGTGAAAAACTAGAAGTAAATAACCAATTATCTTACACTTCAGAGAAACCTATAAAATTAAACAAACTAAAAATTGTTACATTGAAATCAAATGCAATAAAGGCTCTAATGTCCATGTCATACATGCCACCAACCAACCACTATCTCTATTACATAACATGTCAAAATAAAAAGAAACTACAAAATGGCTCCACAACATTACGGAGCCCAACCCCTAAAGTCATCTAATACCACTCAAGCAATCCTGATCGAACAAACAATATGAAACAAAGGTCTCATCCCAATCCTATGCTTTCAATAAACATGTGGAGCTTCATGGATACCTTAGTGTAATGGAGGGCTAAGCAAGGTGTGAGTAGAACTCGGTAGGTCACCGCCAATAGTGTCTAAGGAAAATACCAATTAGAGGAATAGTGTATGGAGATAAAAAGTGGAGTAAGTAATCGTTATATAAAATAAATACAATTCATGAGACATAAAATCTCATCCAGTACCCACTATCCCAAGGTTTCTAAGGTGAAAATCAATCTAATAATACATTAAATGACCTAAACCAATCCTCCAATGCATAAAATAGAAGATACATCATATCTAACCTAAAATAGGGTTGTTTCCTATTCATCCAACTCAAGGATTCATAAAACATACATCCAAAATACTTATATCATGTATCTTTTCCATTAGTTCCCAGAACATAAGTCTGAAATATAAAAAAATATCTATATCTATATCAATCATAGATATAACCTTCTTATAACACCTTACCATATAAAAAACTATCGGTACTAATATTGAACATCATTTATATCAAACTCATAAGAAAACAAAATATTATTTCCTGGATCCTTAGTCTAGTATCCATCTATACATAACATTGGTGGTGCCCAGAGCATCAATTTAGCCTAGACCAAGGATGAGGAGAATTAACCCAAAATCCTATTCCATATGGTATACCATCATCACCAAGAGCCTTAGTCCATGGACTTAAACCATAAAGTATAATATCAATGCCTAGATCCACATCCTCACACATAAACCAAGAAGTATACTATCAATGTCTAGAGCCTCAAACTAACACTTAAACTAAAAAGTATACTACCAGTGTCTTGAACCTCAGTATAACACCATTTCTATAGTATACTACTAGTTATCGAAGCATCACACCAACACCTAAAATATTCTCTCATTTCTTAAATACTTATTTTTTGAGAATCAGTCCAGCGGTGACACCATTTTTCATAGGTCGGTAGTCATGGAGCATCAATCCATAAATCAAATGGGTATTCAATGCATCATGTATAACCATCCCCAAACATTCTGTTATCAATAATTACTATGGTCAACTCCTTTCATAATGTAAAACCAAGTTTATAATTAAACAATTTCATCCTTTCTTAATTAAAAAATTCATCACAGTCCCAACGAACCTTTAAATTAACACATTATTCAAATAACACCTATCCCTTTTTCATATTTCATAAAACATAAGACAAAAATCCTTATCAAACCCTTGGAAGCCACCACTTAGAACACATGTATCCCTCCTTGAAAATTCAACATGGCCCATGACCTTCATTTCCCATGAAAACCATTAAAGGGTCACCAAGACACTTTCACATAAAGGGAGCCACACACCCATTCCAAATCAATATTTGAAATCCAATTAAAACCCATTTTATAAATCACTTGTAGGTCAACACCTAATTTCGAATCATTAATCATTTCAAAACATATCCTTCCCCCTTTGCCACCCAAAATCATGTCAAAGACCAATTCACATAGTTAAAAACCATTTCAAGATCCCCATTGGCCTTTCACAAAACTCAACCTATAAAACACCACACTATATCCCCTTTTGAGTGATAACCATTTATTTCCAAGTTCTACTAATTAACCCTTTTTACAATTTAATCAAACCGGACAATGAGCTTCATCAAGTTAATCTCAACACAAAACTACTTTACTCAAACCAAAGAATCAAAATTAAACTCATGGGATTAAAGGAACACACCACATACACATGGAAAAAATTAACAAGGCTATGGGTAGAATTATTAGACCACCTACCTCATCAATGAATCTTCCCAACACATTTCCAAAGAATAGAGGCCTTATCAAGGCATGTCCATGCATTGTTTGAACCTCTCAGCACCCAACCAACCTCATCATGATCACCCAAGATCTAGTATCACACCAAATAAAACTATTAATTAATTATAAAAATTATAATTAATTAATTAACCAAAATCCAGTATTACATAATGCTAAGAAACTGACCAGTTTATCATGTCACATTGAAACAAAAGTCAACCACCCACCGATGACCCACAACATAACCTCAACCAAATTCTGATCCAAATCCCTAAGAGATGATTCCAAATAAAAGAATAATTAAAATAAATCATTATTAAAAACCTAAAAATATCACCATTAATATATAACTTAACGAAACAGTACACAACAATGTACAAAATCAATCTTGGGATCTCTTACACCCAAGACAACCAAAATTCCCTTGAGAAATAGAAGATTCCACCATGATCTAGTGGAATTGACAAAAAATCATAAGTTGGAGGTCCCTAATATTATAGAGAAACAATAAGAGGAAGAAAAAAAACCATTTGAGGAGAATAACGCACCTCAATCGCCAAGGAATAACCATGAAAACACCCAAAAATTAAAGGGAAAAATAGAAGAAATGGGGTTTGGGAACCCCTTGTTCTGTGGGCATCTAAGGAAAGAGAAATTTTGTGGAGTAGTTAAAACCCAATGGTGAATTTTCATAATTTCCCAATTTTTAATGAAATTTCTGGAGTTGTATGGTTTTGCCTCATGTTTTATCAAATTGTATACCAACTATGTTGTTGGATTTGTCCAAAACCAAACTCACACTGTTTGGACACATAGTTTTTAAAGCTGTGAATAATCCATACACACACCTATTATCTAACACCCCATGATATACATGGTTAGGCTACATAATTTGACAAACTATGCACTAACCATGCTGTCAACACTGCCTCCCACCAGTAGTAGAGAACATGGTTTGTCTGAAACCATGCACCTCCCATGATCCATGCCTCATAACCTACCTATCATTGCATAGTCTATCCTTTTTCCTCACATGATTTACCCCAAATAATTCTTTAACCATGAAACACAACCATGCCTAGTTCAAATTGAACTAAAACCCTCCTGAGCATCAAGGTGTCGTACAGTTTCTTCTAAACCGTGCACACCAAACCGTAAAAACTAGGAAAAAATATTAAAAACTCTTGAAACATATCTTGAAGCCTCCAAAGCTCATCCAAACACCTGAGAAACTACCATAGTATCATTTCTTATATCAAAACATCCTTTTGAGATGTTTCAATACCCAACACTCTATTCTAAGTGTTAATTCAAGATTCAACCCATCCAGTAATAAAAATTAAAATTCATTTGGAAAATTTGATCCATCCAGACATGGGTTCTTATATCATTCAAACCATAATACATATATTCCATAATAAGTTTCAATGGTTATCCATCTACACCACCTAAAATAAATCAGTGACTATATTTTTAACGAACAACCATATTCAACTTATGATATCCTGAGACACTACCAATGAAAAACCTCTAACTCAAGGCCTTTAACTGTCCAAGACTCCAAGCTAACACCTATTTCCAAAAAAAACACCATGATGGTGATTATCTGAGACAAAACAACTGAAACATTGATTAGATTATCAACTGAACAGTTATTGAGCTATAGTACCCCCCCAAATAGCTCCATCTTATAATCACCAACATCTAATAACTAACACCCTTACCATTAGGGAAACCAAATAGAACCTGAACTCATGTTCCCTCAACAAAACTTTAATGAACCCCAATCTCCCATGCTCCAACACCCATGATAACTCCAATCATCATCATTACCCATTCTCATCATTAAAAAACCAACCAAAGAGAATGCATAGCCATAATTCATGCACAAATAGATAAAAAGAGGATTTCCTTAAAATCCTAACTCAAACCCAAACACAACTTTTATTCCCAAAACAAACACTGAATATAAAATATAACCTTCCACACCCACATTGTGCGATAACCCAAATCAGACTATTCTCAGCCGAATCATTTCCAAATCACCTGAATCCATTTGTCGAGTCATTTCCAACTCATCTGATCACCATGTCCTCATACTCAAAGTCATTCCACAACCACCCATACATACCCACTAGAGTTCATACCTAGACTGCTACCCAGAACCACCTTGAGCCAAATCCAATGATTGGTTTGATCATATTTCACAACTAATCTTGGATTAACATTCCCTATGTAATTTGAGTTCACACTATAACAGTTTTCACTAGCATCACAATGCCACCACAAATGATCCCCATCCAGTTCCACAAACTCATGAGCCATCTAGAATAATGGTTGTATCTCTACAACCAATACATCTTCCCACACCATAGGTGTTTTGTAATTACTAATTCACCCAAACAAACTCATCCGCTTTGGCCCACACTCCAACCACTGTTAAACCAAGAATCATATGTGGCCATCTCACCCTCACCTGAGTGACCAGTCAAAACATTAAATATCACCCATTCTCAATATTAGAGAATAGTACCCATTACATTCATTAACATTAGGTCCATCCTAAGGACCTCACCTGTAAACAATCAATATTTCACCTCCCACCATAAGAATACACACTCATAGATCCATGAGTGTAACCTCCAAGAGATGGCATGTCCAACTAAAAAATCAGGGTAGCTAGGTGTATATCCAAATATCTCTCAGTATAACCAAGATAATTTCAATATATTGGTCATGATCATCAATATTAAGACAAAACTGAGATGTTGTTGATGAATACCACCACCACCCATCCATTCCCCAAGTCACCTCTCAAAATAGATACATAATAAACCCATCAAAAGGTCCCTCCCCCCCCCCCCCCTTCTTACAAGTGTTTCATAATATCCTTATCCGTCCTCAACCAACTCACTGCTTCCCACTTAACTCTACCACCTCATATGTACAATCCGTTATTTTTGATCCAAAAACTAAATGGCATAGTGAATCACCATCCACATATGCATCAAATATCCTAGTAACACTTAACATCACACACACTCTTGTGTGATCTAACCACGGAACTTGATTCTGACTTCAACAAGTCAAGATTTATAAAACCTTATCTTAAAATCCCCATCCACTGGTCAAGCCTACCCCGCATACATGTCTCACCCTTCATAGATAACCCTTGTTTCCTTCTAAAAAAACAACTCATGATCCAAAACCAGTTACACAACCACTCAATAATTGAGAATCATTCAAAAGTTCCACTAAATTCACCTACACTCTCACTGTGTTCCTAGAGATGCATCCAAAGCTACATGGGTTTGGCACCTAGCTAGTTTGGCCCCCATAAACCACATGCACTACTAAACATTATCACTAAGTTCTTTCTAGTTCAAGAAAATCATACACCTCCATGTCCCTCATACCAAAATCAATCTCACCCCCATGGTTTCCACTCTAAGAGGATGTGTGCACCTAAAACCGCTTTTCCTCTAGCACCCACTGTGCTCCCAATTTATTTCATAAAAACTAGTCATACTCATCTGCACACCCATTTCCTGGTCAAGGAATCCAAACAAGACTTACCATCTATAAACCAATAACTAAGATAACCCACTAGCACTCAAGTTCTCTTCCTCAAAACCAAATGCATCGCACATTTCAAAACCCCATACTTGGCCACACACTTTGTACACTATTTTAAATATTCTCAAGAATTCATCTATGCCTTGTTCACCAAAAATCACTCATAATTAGACCAAACCCTCTTAGGACTCATCCAAGAAAACCACATGACACTAACTCCCAAGACTGGAGCCATGCCAAAAAGGTCACTAGGCCTAATCACCCAAGGCTTATGCCAACTCATAAGAGCCACAACTCACAGGAATCAACATACACCCATCTCATCATCACACAAAATCAAAAAAAAAAGACCATCATCTAGGTTCCTACACCATAAAGGTTACATATACAAACCAACTACCCACTACTAGGGAATCCATCCTCTCTGAGTGCCATCACATTATACTTTTTCCTTAATAACTCATAAATGCAATCGATTTTGATCAAAAACTGTCCACAATGGGTCCAACAATCCTACACTTATACCATGCTGACCCACCAAGTTCATTGCAACAACCATGTATGGGAACCATAAAAGTTTCCTTGATGATAATATCACCAAAGATCCACATAACCTACCATCAAAAACAAATCCATAAAAGAAAAAACTAGGATACCTATAACTTGTGGATCCTACATGCTTATATTGATGCATGGACACCTCTTTCCCCTCTAAGACAAGAGTCAAAACTAAGTCACAATCCTCTTTCCAATGGTCCATGATCCTAAATCTATCATTAACTATCAAATACAATCAAAATTTGCATTACTCGTAATGAAAATATATTCAACCATAACATCTTAAATCCAAAACATCAATCTCAGTCCCTCGTAACCTAAACCTCCTACTAGAACTAGTGTTCATGGTGAACCATCCTGGTATCCATCTTAAGCTCTGATATCATCTTATATCTCATTTATACCAAACATAAAATATTAAAATAATAGGAAGGAAACTACTCTGATACCACTTTATAACATCTCGGATCAATATCCACTAATATCGTTGCCCCAAGACACTTCACCACATGACCTCAAGCGTGCCTCCTCATACATTAGAGGCTGTTGAATAGAATTTTGGGTCTAAATATGATTAGTGAGGAGACTTTAAGTGTGCACAACCAAAAGTAAATAAAAAAATATCACACATAAGGGAAATAAGAAAGAATAAACAAACTGAAACATGATACAATAAAATGAAATGAAATAAATTCCCAAACAACGATGTCATACATACCACTAACCACCTACTAGGTTTGTTAGATAACATAAAAAAATAAAAAAGAAACTAAAAAATGGCTCCATAATATCATGGAGCCCAACCCATCCATCAATATATTACAAATCAAGAAATCCTACTCGGTCAAAAAATATGCAATATAGGCCTCATCCCAATACTATGCATGTAATAAACATGTGAGAGATGATTTGGTACCCAAGTTCAATGAAGGCCTATGTAAGGTGTGAGTAGAACTCTGTACGCCACCACCAACAGTGTCTAAATAAAGTACTAGTTAGATCAATAGTGAAAATAGATAAATAGTGGAGTAAGTAATCAGTACATAAAATAAATACAGGCCATAACACACAATAGATCATCTAGTACCCACTATATGAAGGGTGTTAAGGAGACAATCAGGCTAGAAAACATGCAATGACCTAAAATGATCCTCTAAAGTATAACACAAGATATACATCATATATACCCCCAAAAGGGTTGTTTCCTATTCATCCAACTTAGGGGTTCATAAAAAATACATCCATGGTACTTATCTTATGTTTATATTCCATTAGTTCCTAGAACATTAGTCTAACATTGAAACCAAATATCTACATCTATATCAAACATGGATGGAACCTATTTCTGGCACCTAACTATATAAAAAACTATCAGTATTGATACTAAACATCATTCTTACAAAACTCATAATGAAAGATAGCAGTATTTCCTAGATCCTCATTTCAACATCCGTAAATATATAATATTGATGGTTTATAAAGCATCGGTTAGTCCCGACCTAAGGATGAGGAGTATCAGTCCAACATCCTATTTCACATGGTATATCATCATCACCTAGAGCCTCATTCTAGGAAATTAAACCATGAAGTATATTATCAGTGTCTATATAATTAGTAGGACACTTTTGAATTATAATATCAGTTTCTAGAGCCTCAATTAGGTGCTTAAACCATGAAGTATACTATTAGGGTCTAGAGCCTCACTCTGACACCATATTCACAGTATACTACCTATGAACCAAGCATCAATTTTGCACCCAAACCATTCCATAATTTCTTAAATACATATTTTTGAAGAATCGTTTTGACACATAAACTATTTTCTGTAGGTTGACAGACTTGGATCATCAGTACATGAATCCAATCGGGATTCAGTGCATCATGTCTGACTATCCCCAACCATTCCATTATCAATAGTTACTATGGTCCATTACATTCATCATGTAAAACTTAGTTAATAATTAAACCATTTAATCCTTTCCTAATCACAAAATTCAACATGGTCTCAATGGACCTTTAAATAAACACATGACTCAAATAAAACCTAACCATTTTTCATATGTCATAAAACATAAGACAAACATCCTTTTCAAACACAAGGAATCCACCCCTTCGAACATGGGTATTCCTATTTTAATATCTAACAAGGTACATGACCTTAATTTCCCATGAAAATCATTAAAGGGCCATTAATAAATATTCATCGAAAGGGAACCACACACCCATTTGAAATAAACATTTTAAATCAAATTAAATCCTCTTTTACAAATCACTTAGAGGCCAACTCCTCATTTCAAAACAAGAATCATTTCAAAACATATCCCCCCCTGACACCCAAAATCAAGTGCAATATTAACTCACATTTTTAAACCCCATTTTAGGATCCCGATGGTACATTCAAAAAACTTATCCCATAGAACACCACACATTATCTCTTTTCAAGTCATGACTATTTATTTCCATGTTCTACCCATTAACCCTTTTTACCATTTAGTCAAACCAACCAATGAGATTCATCCAGTTTTTCTCACCACCCAACTACATTACTCAAAACAAATAAGCAACATACCACTCATGGGATTTAAGGAACACACCAAATATACATGGAAATTATTAATAAGACTATCTATAAATATCTCAGACCACCTAACTCATTAATGATTCTTTCTAACACATTTCCAAATCAAGATGGCCTTGTTAAGTCCCATACAAGCATAATTCATACATCTCCTCACCCAATTGAGCTGATCACGAACACCCAAGCACTAGTATCAAATAAAAAAGAACTATTAATTAATTAATTTACCAAAAACTAACATGAAATTATTCCAAAAAACTCATCGGTTCATCATGCCGCACTAAAACTAAATTCAACCACTCATTAAAGACCTATGGAATAACCCCAAACACATTTCCGGACAAATAACTAAGAGGCTATAATAACTTTATAAAAAATAAATTAAATAATTAGGAAAAACCTATTAAAATTCACCATGAACACATACCTTAACAAAACATCATGCAACAGCATCCAGAATCCATCTTGGGATCACTTTTACCCAAGTTGACCAAAATCCCCATGAGAAACGAATGATTCCACCATGATCCAATAGAATATTCCATAAAACCTAAGATAGAGATCCCCAAAATTAGAGATAAATTATAATAGTAATAAAGGAAACCACCATAGGATAATAACTCACCTCAAACGCAAATGAATTTCCTGGAAAACACCCCAAAATCAAGGGGAAGAAGAGGAGGAAGGGGTATTTAAAACCCCGTGGTCTGTGTGTGCACAAGGAAGGATAAAGGGGTGGAGTACATAAAACCTGAGAGGGGATTTTGGTCATCTCCCACTTTTAAATGAAATATGGATAATCATATGGTTTATCCATATGGGTTATCCAACCGTGTGCCAACCATGTGGTTTGATATTTCCAAATCCACCAATCATATGGTTTTTCTGTAGGATTTTCTTGACTGTGCACACCCCTACTATCCAACACCCCATGTCCCACATTATTAGTCCTTATTTTTTGAAAAACCATGCACTAACTGTGCTGTCAGCATTGCCTCCCACCTATAAAAAGTCACACGGTTTGTCTAAATTCAGTTGCAGCTCATGTACCATGCCCTAGAACCTCCTTATCCTCATACGGTTTCTAATTTTCCCTTACAAAGTTCACCCCAAATTTTTCTCTTACCAAGAAAAACGACTTTTACTAGTTCCTATTGATCTAAAAAACTGATCAAAAAGGTGTCACATGGTTTCTCCTAAACTTTACAGCATGGGGAGAAATATTCAAAACTCATGAAACATAATTTGAAGCCTCGAAGGATCATAAAAACACTTAGGACACCTCCCAATAAACATTACTCATCTAAAACATCATTTTTGAGGTTTTGAAACTCTCAAAAGTCTATTTAGAGTATTAATTCAAGACTCGACCCATCTAGTAATGAGAATTCAAATTCCCTCATAAATTTCAATCCATCTGGATGTGGGGTATTACAATTTAAAATTAAAAAAATCATTCAAGAGGAAAATTAGAATGAGAAATGATTTAAAATTTCATAATTAAAATTTTTTAGTAAATTTCCACATAAGAAGTACATTTTTAACCCTAAAAAAGTAAAAAACGTGTTACCACTGTTATGGTTAAAAAGGGTTAAAGAGGGGGTTTAACCAAAAGATAAGGATTAAAAAGAAAAATAAACGTATCTAAATTTTATTGGTTTAAATTATTTGTACCAAATTACATTTGGTTCTACTTTTCATGATTATGATATTTGTTATATTTTAAATTTCTTAATATTTATAATTGTGTCACCCCACCACACTTATGAAAGTGGACCACCTATCATATATTTATCAAACATTATGAGAAATTTAGTTTAGTAAATATCTAAAAAAATAACCTACTGGATTACTTATCCAATTTTTATATCTTATATTCTTAACCTAAGACTATATTAATAAGGATTAAGGTGTAAGATAAAAGAGTACATACAAAGAAGAGGTATAACTCTTAATCGAGTTCTTTTATTTTGTTTATTCTTATACTCCTTCTATTATATCCTAACCCTGATGATATAATAATATCAGTATCTTACATATAATAAAATTTTATTATGATTATTTCATAACTCTTATTCATCTTCTTTTCCATCCAAAGGTAAATGAAAATATTATTTGTTTATACGTGTGGACTACCACATCCATGAATCAATGTGTTTCATTTTTCATTACCACCTCACAATGTTAGTTATATTGATATATTTAATAAATATATTTTATATTCTTGACATTATTATGATTCTATAATGATAATATATTACTTACTTTCCTATCTTCCACCCATTAAAAAATGATAACATCACTCATTCGCATGTGTAGACTGTAACCTCCATGACGCGATGCAATTAATTTTTTATATCCATATTTCCTGAATGATTATAAAATTTTGTTTAATATTAAAATATGATAAATAATTCATGATTAATATTCTATTAATTATTTAACTAATTACCATTTTACTATGGTGAGCATATTAATGTTGTTTGGGATTATGATCCAAACATCCTCAAAATGTATGATGTAAAGTTAACTGATTTAGTAACAAAATAAGTCATGGTAATAAATGAAATAAAAATAATAATTATAACGAAATAAAAATTAAAATTGTTATTAATTAATTGAAAATTAATATAAGTTCATTATATAGGATTTATTGTACTAATGTGGAAGTCCGACTTGAGTTGTGTGTTTTTTCATCTCAATTCAACTCCATTGATATATATGTAATATTATACACCTAATTTGTTTTATAAGATGTATATACTTCCAATTTGACATATTATATCATGAGTTCTTATTTATTAATGGTATTTAAAGTTTCAATTCATGTTTTCTCATTTAAGGGGTTTTGATTCAAATGTTATTAAAGTCGTAAGGGATTTCTCTTTAAAGCCTTATTTCAATTCTTTCCTTTCAAAATCTTTCTTCTCCATGTCTATGCTCAACAAATGTTTCAAGAATGTTCTTATTTATTTCTGAATTATTTTTATTGTTAATTTTAAACTAATTTTTACCTTCTTTACAATGATTAAATGGAATCTGTTAAATGTTTTTTATATGACTCACTTTTGAATTTTTAAAAAATTATAAAAAGAATGTTCTCTTTTAACATATATGGAATGAATAGACTTTACTTACATAATGATAATTATTTACTTTATAGGTTAATTTATAATTTTACATGGTTATTTTCAAATAAAGTTATATTTTAAATATTATATAAATTTTTATTTAATATCTTATCAAAGGAAAATGATAATTTTATCAAGTTTTCAAATAATGGTTCAAATTTTATTTTAAAAGTATTTTCATTTATTTCAACATTATTCAATTAGTGTTATGATTTAATGGGGATTAAATATAATTATATCATCAACCATATTACTCTAGATGAATTATGATCATGATGTTCTATTTTTGACTAGTTTAAAATATTGACATTTTATATACTAGTTTTCAAATATTGATATTTATGTTGATTATGTATTTTATTTTATTGATTATTCTCCCCTTTCATATGATGATTATATTGGAATTATTACTTTATGGGTGTAGGATGTTATAGCTCCTTGATGCATTGGTAGGTCTCATGAGACAAACTAGCATTAGAATTTGGAGCATGTCTTCCTAATTATTTATGATGTCTTGGAATAATGATTTTATGATATGTTTATAATGTATTGGAACAAGGCCTTGAATATATGATGACCGATATTATGCATTAAATTATTATGAAATCATCTATTGTTATACATGTGATTATTTATATTGTTATCCATGGATATCTTACCCTTTTATGATATTAGTTATATGGAATATTTGATTATTGTCTAACTCTTCCATATCATTCAATCTTTATTAATGCTATGATAGATTTTCTTGTACAATATCCATTGTTGAGATTATTATCTCACACTTTATTATATTTTACTTTCCCTAGGATATCAAGAAAGGATCTATGAATGCTTTTATGTATATACTGGATGAAATAATAAAGATCTCATAAGATTTTTTTGAATGAAACATGAGTTTAAATGTATGAATATAGATTTTTTGGAATAAAGTGGACAAAGAGTGGAATTTTCCTCTATATTTTAAGGGTTTTACAAGTAAGAGTTTTTTATAATCCTCTAAAACTCTAAACTGAAAAGAATCTAGAAATTTAATAAATTTAAACACTTGTTATAAATTAGGTAATTATGGGTTATTTAATTTATGAGGCATTACAATACCCCCCTTCAATCTCATTTCACATTATCTCCCTACTATTTTCGTACCATAAAGTATTATTTCAACCATTACCATATAGTTTATGAGGAACTAACCTGGTTTAACCCAACTTGTCCCCTGAGTTAGCAAGCCACACGGCCCAAAGTGCATTCCCAATCTCCACAGTCTGTCAAAAAGCACTAGACATAACCAAATATCGCTTTTGAATGATTTATCCACAGGTAAACTGGCATGAAATATCCATAAAATGGTATCTTCACAAAAATATCATAAAATTAAATAGCACAAGATAACATGATACTAAAAAAATGACATTTATCATACAAAAAATTCCATAATAAGAAATATATATACATGGTATCTCTAACCCAAAACCCAAACTCGTAATAAAGGGATATAATCAAAACAATGATAAAGTTACATCTAAATGGATCCAAAACCTCATATGAATCCACATTAGTCAGTCCCTATGAGACCAAGTATCCTTCACATAACAATGGATGGTTATAATCAAGAAGATCCACCCTAGAACATGGTGACCTTGCCCTTACATATTTCCTACAGAATGAAATATACAAATGCCCAAAGTACCAAGTAGGGTGTGAGGCATGAATCCTAGTAGGATAGAACCATGAATATATTTAATTATTTTACCCATATGGACCAATAAACTAGTTTTAATTCAATTTAAAATCTAAAACACTTTGAAAACATGTTATTTTAAAATATACATTTAAAATTCATTTGGTTTTACATTCTAAAAAACCGGTTTTCAAAAAAAATATCCAACATGGATATATAAATAAAACAAGTCTTAACATGATCAT
Source organism: Viscum album (assembly GCA_963277665.1). Classification (NCBI taxonomy): domain Eukaryota; kingdom Viridiplantae; phylum Streptophyta; class Magnoliopsida; order Santalales; family Viscaceae; genus Viscum; species Viscum album. The sequence continues at coordinate 1,083,563,712 of OY728132.1, forward strand.
AACCAAACAAGACATAATAATAATTATCATAACATAAACATCAATAAACCATAATAACGGGACTGGGAATAAGACATCTCATTACATCAAAATGGCACTAAAAAATAAATAAATCATATAAACTAATCTATAATTACTTAAGTGAACCTTAGTCTCTAACCATTTGGTATATAGTGAGTGAGTAAATAGGTATTCTAGTTAGATAATAAAAATCAAAGCTCTCATGGTCTTTCGTGAGCCCAACATGGAATATCTCACAGTCTTCCTACCCAAAGGATCTCACTATCCATTAGAAACTAAAATGGAGGCCCACATAGTCATCCATATGATATCTCACATGAACAATTGGAAAATAAAAAATGGAGGCTTTCATGGTATTCCCTATCAAGGATCACATAGTCCCTTAAACAAACCCCTCACTCACACCCCAGTTAACTCATGTGGAACTTCATGCCAACACATCCATAAGAAAGTTCACATATCAAACAAGATATAACATAATAAATTTATTAAAAAAACATTCCCAATTTTATCAAAACATTTTTTTCAAGGTAAAAATTTTTATAAAACCACTTTTAAAATCTATTTAGAATCAACCATCTTTGATCCATTTTATGAAACACTTGGTGGGTACATAAGTGACACCCATTTGGGGAACCCCACTTAAAAACCCAAATTGATAATAAAATCAATAAAAAACATTAAACATAGAATAAAAACCAAGGGAAAACCATTTAAATATAAATTTAATCAAAATAAACCAAATGATATTGTGAATATAAACATATTACATGGAAAACACCCTTAAATAGAGACACATAATTTATATTCAGTCCAAAGCTCATCATCCATGAAGATGACCATCCAGAAGAGGTAGAATAAATCCACACACAAATAATAAAATAAAAAATAAAAAAACTCCATTACACAACTTGGAATCATCCCACACCCCCACTAGGGTTACACATCTTTAAGAAAAATTAGGAACAAGGATTGAGGAGGGGGAAAGAAGAAGAAAATTAAATAAATCAACTTACCTCAAGCCAAAACACCGAGATATACAAGGGAAAACACCATAAATAAGGAAGGGAGAGTTCCATAGTAAAATGGGAGGTTATGGACACATAGGGAAAGAAAAATGAGCCCCCAAACCTTATGAAATTGTTAGAAGAAAAAAAGGTAAAAACCCACTTTTTAGGTGACCTGGATCGGCCACACGGTCAAGAAAACTATGTGTCAACCATGTGGGTGTCACTGTATAACCTAAATAAGATTCATTTTTTTCCCTTGGGTTTCAAATAGTTTTAAAATACATGCACAAAACATGTGAAACTACACTGTTAAAAACTATATCCCCATCACATGGTTAGATAAATGGTTATACAAACTGTTCTCTAACCATAATCCCTGGTCTATCTCCCCAAAACTCTTGGTTTTAACTTGAAACACATAGGAAATCTTATAATGCATAAAAATATAAATAAAACGCAAAATTGAATGTACTAGTGACTTGGTGGGTGTCCCAAACTTACCACCATGTCACTTTCTTCCCCCAGAAAGTCCTCTAGCTTTGCTAAAAGAAAATTGGTGATGCCACTAATCCCTCATAATACCTTACCCCACAAATTTATTATGGTTATCACCACCATGCTTCCATATCTTACATACCAATAGAATAGACATACCATGAAGAGCCTTATTCTGATGATCCATGATATAAATGGGTTTCTTCACCACAAAGGTATCAGGATCAAGATCCAAATCTTACCAAATTAGTTTGTGAGATGGTTTTGAATGGTATATATTCTACTGGGAAATATTTAAGACACCATGGATTGAGGAAATTCACAGTGGTATCTCAAACTGATAGGCTACCTTCCCCAGATGATCCACTACATGAAATGACTCACCATAACATGGTGCCAACTTCCCCTTCCTTCCCAATAGATGATTTCCCAACCAAACTAATGCCTAGATAAACACCTGATCACCAACCTGGAGCTCCAACGAATAATGAAGATGGTTAGCATATGTATTTTGGTGAATCCAAGCTATCTCTAACCATTTTGGAATTATCAAAATTGTCTCAGTCATCTCTTGTATGAGGAACAGTCAAACCAAGGAGTGCTCGCCTACCTCATCCCAACACAAAATAGATTAGAATGGCTACTCATATAACAGATCAGAGGGGGGAATCTTGATTAGGGACTAATAACTATTGTTATAATAAAACAAGGACAATGGTAGGTTACATTCCTATATAAAAATGAAATGAATTACACACACCTACAATATATCCTCAATAGGATGGATGGTCTGCTCATACTGGACATCCATCTACAGGTGATATATGGTGCTCAAATTCAGTCTGGATCCCAAATCCTCCTGGAATCCCTTCTAAAAGAGAGATTAAAAATATGCATCCTGATCTAACACTATCACTGAGTCCACTCCATGAATCTAAATAACCTCTCAAGCATATAGGCGTCTAAGGTCCTCCCACTTCATTGACTCCATGATGGGTAGAAAAAGGGTTTATTTCATCATAAGATCGAAAAAAACCCATAGGGAATATTTCCCACTTATTGTATATGGTATCTCATTCAAGAAATCTATAGATGTGTCATACCACTTCCACTCTAGAATGGGAAGTTTCTGATACAACTTGGATAGCCACTAATGTCTAGATTTTATCCTCTTTCAGGTTAAGCATCTAGAATAAAACTCCAATGTTGTATGTCTCATATTAGGCCACCAATACCAGCCTCTCGGGGTATATAACATCTTGGTCACCCTAGGGTGAAAGTCCCAACTACAATGACACACCTCATACATCACTTCCTATCTCCGGCCCAAAGAAACAACCAACAACGTTTTTAAGAGAATAGAACCTTCATGATACCAAGACAATCACCTAAGTTATCTCCACTATTTAAGGCCATGCAAATATGATATAACTCAGGGTATGATACCTTATAAATCCTATTCGATCAATTATTAAGGGTTTAATCTACAAACTAGCCTAGAATGTATTCCATCTTCCCATCGGCATGTCAAGCCTTAGATAAAACAACAAACTCATCAGACCCCACTCATATGCTAATTTCTAAACTGCTTTCACTAGAAGTTTCCTGATCAATTAGTTAGAGACCAAATTCTCCTTCTCAGACATATATAAAATCTTAAAATTAAAGGAATTAAAGTAATCCACCTAGAATATCTGTCACGAACCAGCCCGGGGACCCTGGTAACTCGATAACTGAGCCATTCCTGACATTTCCCAAAGGGCATTCTCGATCCCCACAGGTCAGCGACTAGCACCAGGCATCAAACAACATTCAAGTGGGAACGATTTTACCACAATAATGTGGAAGAAAAAGAAAAAAAGTATGCATAACAAAAAGAAACTCCACTGGGAGTAATGTACCAGAAAACAAAGAGCCATAAAAATCCCAAAGTACTACAACCAAAGTACTAAAAACAGGAGAATAACCCCAAGGTCCCTAATGACACAATGCACCAAGTCCAAAGATCAACAACTGGATCCACCACCAAGAGGTCCCTTCCCTTTGCTCGATCCTGGAAGAATAAAGTCTACAAACACCCGAATGAAAAAGTATGGTGTGAGCCTAAGCCCATTAGGATACCACAAATGATTCCATAAAAGATGCCAAATATAGATTATACAAATAAAAGCTTTCAATTTTCAAATAAATAGGTTTGGAAATTCAAAATCATATTCTAAAAAAATATACTGAACATTTTCAAATGGTCGGAATAAATATTTCAAGCAAACGCTTTACGAATGATGGAATATTTCTAAAACAATGGCTTATGTAAAACATTTATATAAAATAGTTTATATAAATTCAGAAGGCATGTAAAGCAGTTCACAATAATTGGCATACATTTATATTTCAAATGTAAATAAACAAGCGAGTAACATGGTCATATTTTAAAAGGTATGATAGTATTAACCAGTTATAGGATTCCACACTCTCTATGTGAACTCAAAAAAATGTGTATACACACATCCCTATGACACTGGCCAAAGGATACTCGTCACCAACCCGTCGGGGATGTGACCGGTCGTATGTATGTTTTAGAACATTGTCGTAGCGTATAGTGTATCAAAATAACTCACTAACTACCTAAGGCTTGCATGAGCTCTTAAATGATGGAAGAACTATTTTAAGAATTCTTAAAATACGATCAATCCCATTCTCCCATTTCAAAAAGTGCCAATTTCATTCCATTTAAAACCAAAATAGGTTTTATTCAAAACATGCCTTTCCACAAGATAAAACCAATGGGTTTCTATAAAATCCTTTTTAAGCCATTTTCATAAGTTTGAAATCCATTCAAAATCAATTCCATCATTACACAATTCATTTCACAATTAAATTTAACAATTTAATTGAAATCATTTCCATCAAATCCACCAATTAAATTAATCAATTTAAATCATCAAATTTCCATAAACACACCCAATTCAATGGAATTGGGGTTTTCCCAAATTTCTATGCCAAAACCATTTCAAATATCTCAATTCAATGGAATCGAGTTTTATCAATTAATTGAAAGCAAATTTGAGCAATTGAATTTAAATCAACAATTGAAATAAATCAAGAAAATACAATGATAAACAATTTGGAAAGTCTAGACGGAACCACCTACCTCAATTTATTGATGGGAGTTAGCCCAACGAGAAACCCCAAAAACCGAGTGGCACAATGATGTCGATCAAAAGCTGGATCTAAAACCTTAAAACCAAAATTAAGATCAAAGGAATCAAGATCCTGAAAAACTAGATCTAGATTCACAATCCTATATCTATACCTCAACTCATAGGTATAGATCCTTAGAAACAAATGAAATCTCCCAAGAAACCATCAAGGAAAGAGAGATGAATAAACGAGAAATGCAACAGGATGAAATCTACTTACTGGGAGGAGAGCGAATCTTCAATCCGAGCCTTCAATCTCGAATAAAGATGTTCATATTTCCTTGAAATCTCTCTAGGATGCTTTGGAAGGACCTAAACTGAGTCAAACCCAAGACAAGGTTGAAAATATGGGAGTCTTGGGGGTTCGATTGGTTTTAAACGGAGTTTTCAGAATTAAAAATGGCACGCATAGTTTACATGGGTAGAGGCGCACGATTTGTCAAACCGTGCGCACATCGTACATCCATCATTGTCCAGAGATGCTCAGTCCACACAGTTTGGTCGTAAGGTTTGTCAAACCGTGCACACACCGTGTGTGCCTCTCTGTCCATTGCTTCTTGGTTGGCACGGTTTTTCAAACCGTTCGCAAACCGTTCACAAGCCATTTCCCTTTTATTTTACTAAAAATTTCACCCAAACACACCCCCAAGTCACTAATTCAAAACAGAGGTACTTAGAAACCGTAAAAAGTACCTGAAAACGTAACGTGATGTTACAAACTCCCCACCATAAGACCTTTCTGTCCCCAGAAAGCCTATGAAGAAACCTTCACGTCAAAAAATGAGGCCACTGCTCTCTCATTAGTGCCTCCCTTTCACACGTCTCATGAGAATTCAAACCATGATGACAAAGTATACGGACCGGAGGTATCGTTTTCCCACAAAGTACCTTGGTCTCAAAATCAACAACCCTGACTTTTCGTTCAGTAATAGATAAATCTGGTTCAATCTCAAGATCACTCTACCTCACAATATGAGATGGATCAGAGAGATACTTTCACAACTGAGATACATGGAACATGTTATGTATTAACATCAGCTGTGGTGGTAGAGCTAGTCAGTAAGAAACTTTACCCACAAGACCAAAAACCTCAAAAGGTCCCACAAAATGAGGAGAAGCTTCCATTTCCTCCCAAGCCGTCGATGACCTAATCGGGGTGAAACTTTCAAGAAAACCTGGTCACCAACTAAGAATTCTAAAGGTCTAAGGCGACGATCATCATAAGACCTGTATCCACTCTGTATTGTCAACATTCTCTAACAAATAAACTGGATCTTAGCTATCATCTATTGGACCAAACTCGGTCCTACCAGAGAGATTTCACCAATCTCCGACCAACCTAAATGATATTTACAAGGATGTCCATACAAAGCCTCAAAAAGAGCCATTTTGATTGTAGATTGATAACTGTTGTTATAAGAAAATTCAACTATCCCCAGATGATCATCCCAAGACCCACCAAATTCAAGAACACAAGTGCGGAGCATATCCTCAATGATCTAAATAGCTCTATCTGTCTGGCCATCTGACTGTGGATGCTAGTCCATGCTCAAATGGACCTGAGATCCCAGTTCCTCCTGAAGGCCTCTCCAAAAGAGAGAAGTAAACCAAGGATCCCTATCAGAGACTATATCAGATTTAACTCCATGAAAACGAACAATTTATTTCACATAGATATTTCCCAACTCCTCAACTTTGGTTGTATCTCGAATAGGTATAAAGTGAGCCAACTTGTTCAGCCAGTCGATCACAACCCATATCACGTTCTTCTTCCTCTGGGTTTGAGGTAACCCAACCACAAAGTCCATAGTGATTTCATCCCACTTCCATGTAGGGACTGGAAGTGGTTGAAGTAAACCCGAAGGTTTCTGGTTCTCGGCTTTCACCTACTGTCATGTATAGCAACGAGATACAAACTCAGAAATGTCTCATCTCATACCTGGCCACCAGAACTACTGCTGCATTTCATAGAACATCTTCAGGGTTCCTGGGTGTACCGCCCACTGAGAGTTTTGGAAACCCCCCATCACATCCTTCCTTGCCGCTAACGGAACAACGTAAAGGTTTAGATAACACATAACACCCTCTTTGGAGAACGACCACATGGTGTTGGTCTCCCCACCATAAATAGAGTCCCTAATTCTATGTAATTCATCATCCAGTTGTTGTTCCTGAAGAATTAACTTGAGGAGAGTAGAAGTCAACTGAACACTGGGTAAAGAAACTTCATTCCCCTTTCACTGAACTCCAATATGCAACTGAGCAAAAAGATCCATCAAACTCCACTCTTCTGAAGATTCTTTCACATCCTGTGATGGAAGTTTCCTGCTTAACGCATTTGCAACCACATTCCCTTTTCCTGGGGTATAGGCGATGTCAAAGTCGAAATATTGCAGGTACTCCACCCAAAGCCTTTGCTGGAGGTTCAAATATTTTTGAGAGAAGATATTACTCAAGCTCTTATGGTCTGAATACTCAGTAAAACTTTCTCCATAAAGGTAATGTCTAATTGAAACTTCTTTTATTTTAGTTCAGAGGGAGCCATTCGATAAGAGGTAATAGAAACTGGTTGAGTATTAGGCATTAATTCAATAGAGAAATCAACATCCTTTATTGGTGGAAAACTAGAGAATACAGAAGAAATCAAATCGGGAAATTAAGCGATGACTGGAGGAAGATCACCACACATTGAATATCTCTCCAGATCAAAGTCAAACACTGATATAACTTTCCCCAACTCTGGATAATAGGGTCCGGCTCTGCATGACCTTGGGTCCCATTCTCCTTGAAAAACAAGAGGCACACCACTGGGTGTATTAAGGTAGACCCATCGAAGATAAAAATCGATCTGGGATTTATTGGCAATGAGCCAATCAATCCCAAATATGACGTTAAAAGATTTCATGTTGAGAACCAAGAAACTCCAATCATGATCAACATCTGATAGAGAGAAGACACAAACAGGACTACGAAGACCATTCTCTCTCATTGTACCAAGAGGTGTAGTAATATCCATTGCACAGGATAGAACCTCCATAGGTAAATTAAGAATATTAACAATATGGGTTGAAATAAAAGAGTGAGATTCACCGGTATCAAAAAGGGATATCACTAAAGATGAAGCTATCGTAATGGTACCTCTCACAGTTTTAGGACCTGCATCAGCTACATCTGGTGACTCTTCCACTGCATAAAGAAGCTTTGTTCCAGATTCTTGTGGCTAGAACCCTTTTGTACGTGAAGCATTTGATTGCCCCGTAGTTTTTGGAGGTGCTGATGATCCTGTTACACCACGTGGAGTAGATAAGTGATAGAAGAATCTCTGCAAGTGCCATAAACGTCCATAAGAACTACAGTTCTTGGGAGCCTTAGTGCAAACCATCTTAGAATTTCCTAGCTTCCCACACTGATATAAAGTCAAATAATCCCCTCTTGGTGCTACCGGAGGTCCGGAATTACTCTGCTGTCGAGAACCACCATGAGAAAAGTCATGATTTCATTTTCCATTAAAGGAATCCACACTTCCACTAGGAGGGTAAAGAACCTCCTTCAACCCTGACTTTCCTGCCAAGTCCATCTCAACCATCATCTCCCTATCCATCACATCAGCATAAGTGGGTAGATTCAGTAAGAAAACCTAAGAATGGATATCTAATCGATGTCCCAACTTGAATCGTCGAGCCTTTATCCTTTCATTAGACACAATTTTAGAAGAAAACTGCACCAACTCAGAAAAGCTATTTGAATACTCAGTCATGGTTTTTTTGTCCTATTCAAGCTCGAAAAACTCTACATCCTTGGACCACACCATTTATTCTGGATTGAACTGGTTAGTGAAAAGAACCCTAAAGTCTTTCCACTCCAAACCCTCATGTTTCCCAGCCGTCACCATTGTGTCCCACCATCTCCTACTTGGTCCTTCCATCATGAAAGTGTCACACTTCACCTTAATCACATCTGGTGTCTCCAAGAACCCAAACAGATGTTCAATATTACTCAACCATTCCTCAATATGTTGAGGGTCATCAGAGCCTTTGAAAACTGGTGGCTTCTAGTGTAGGAACTCTTGAGAATGACTTTAGAGAAAATCACTATGAGGATCTGTAGCTGGATCCTGAACAGGAACTGGAGGTGGTGCATGTCCCACAGCTTGGACAGTGTGAACAATCACCTTAACCAGACTCAGATCCACCATAGGACACGCTTACTGAGGTTCAGCAGCAACCTCTTTTTGGATCTGATTCCCACGTCTTCTCGGAGGCATGATGCTACACAAAATCAGAAGACAAGAAAGAAGACATTAGATTAACACTCAACCTGAGCAACAAGAAAAATACTCTTAATAGGAGGGATAACAAGATTTGAATTTCACTCTATTCAAATCAAAAGAGGTAAAAGACTAGAACTAATCCACAAGTCACCTTTCCCTAACCACCCCTAGTGACTTAAGGTTCTTTGTTGTGAGATCTGGCCAGACACTCAATCACAACTACCTCCTAAGTCCCGACAAGAAAACTCAAATGCATAATATCATCAAGGAAACATGTTTAACTTCCCTTTGATACCATTTTGTCATGAACCAGCCCAGGCACCCTGGTAACCCGATAACCGAGCTGACCCTAACATAGCCCAAAGGGCGTTCGTGATCCCCATGGGTCGGCAACTAGCACTTGGCATCACACAATATGCAAGTGGGAACAATTTTTCCGCAATAATGCGGAAGAAAAAGAAACAAACCAGTATGCATAACATAAAGAAACTCCATGGGGAGTAATGTACCAGAAAACAAAGAGGCATAAAAAGCCCAAAGTAATAAAACCAAACTACTAAAAATGGGAAAACAACCCCATGTTACCTAAGGACACAATGCACCAAGTCCAAAGATCAACAACTGGATCCACCCCCAAGAGGTCCCTTCCTTTTTCTTGATCCTGGAAGAAGAAAGTCTACAAACACCCAAAAGAAAAAGTAGGGTGTGAGACTAAGCCCAGTAGGATACCACCAAAGATTCCATAACAAATTCCAAATATAGATTATCCAAATAAAAGCTTTCAATTTTCAAATAAACAGGTTTGGAAATTCAAAAGCATATTCTAACAAAATATGTTGAACATTTTCAAATGATCGGAATAAATATTTCAAGCAAAGGCTTTACAAATGATGGAATATTTCTAAAACAATGGATTATGTAAAACATTTATATAAAACAGTTTATATAAATTCAGAAGGCATGTAAATCAGTTCACAAGCATTAGCATACATTTATATTTCAAATGTAAATAAACAAGCGAGCAGCATGGTCATCTTCCAAAAGGTACGATAGTCTTAACCAGTTATAGGATTTTGCACTCTCTATGTGAAATCAGCAAAATGTGTATACACACATCCCTATGACACTGGACAAAGGAGATTGGTCACCAACCCATCGGGGATGTGACCCGCCGTATGTATGTTTTAGAATGTTTTCGTAGCGTAGAGTGTATCAAAATAACTCACTAATTACCTAAGGCTTGCATGAGCTCTTAAATGATGGGCTAACTATTTTAAGAATTCTTAAAATACGATCAATCCCATTCTCCCATTTCAAGAAGTGCCAATTTCAATTCCATTTAATACCAAAATAGGTTTTATTTAAAACATGCCTTTACACAAGATAAAACCAACGGGTTTCTATCAAATCCTTTTAAATCCATTTTCATAAGTTTGAAATCCATTCAAAATCAATTCCATCATTACACAATTCATTTCACAATTAAATTCAACAATTTAATTGAAATCATTTCCATCAAATCCACCAATTAAATTAAACAATTTAAATCGTCAAATTTCCATAAACACACCTAATGCAATGGAATTGGGGTTTTCCCAAATTTCTATGCCAAAACCATTTCAAATATCTCAATTTAGTGGAATCGAGTTTTTATCAATTAATTGAAAGAAAATTTGAACAATTGAATTTAAATCAAAAATTAAAATAAATCAAGAAAATATAATGATAAACAATTTGGCAAGTCTGGACGGAACCACCTACCATAATTTATTGATGGGAGTTAGCCCAACAAGAAACCCCAAAAACCGAGTGGCACAATGATGTCGATCAAAAAGCTGGATCTAAAACCTTAAAACCAAAATTAAGATCAAAGGAATCAAGATCTTTCAAAACTAGATCTAGATTCACAATCCTAGATCTATACCTCAAATCATAGGTATAGATCCTTAGAAACAAATGAAATCTCCCAAGAAAAGATCAAGGAAAGATAGATGAATAAACGAGAAATGCAACCGGATGAAATCCACTTACCAGGAGGAGATCTAATCTTCAATCTGAGCCTTCAATCTCGAAGAAAGATGTTTAGATATCCTTGGAATCTCTCTAGGAATCTTTGGAAAGACCTAAACAGAGTCAAGCCTGAGCCAAGGTTGAACATATGGGAGTCTCGGGGGTTCGGGTGGCTTTAAAAGGAATTTTCGGAATTAGAAATGGAACGCATGGTTTACCTTGGTAGAGGCGCATGATTTGTCAAACAGTGCGCACATCATGCGGCCGTCACTGTCCAGAGATGCTCAGTCCACATGGTTTGGTCGCATGGTATGTCAAATTGTGTGCACACTGTGCGTACCTCTCTATCCAGTGCTTCTTGGTTGGCATAGTTTTTCAAACCGTGCACAAATCTTTCACAAGACATTTCCATTTTGTTTTACTAAAAAGTTCACCCAAACACACCCCCACGTCACTAATTCAAAACAGAGGTACTTAGAAACATCGAAAAGTACCTGAAAATGCAACGTGATGTTACAAACTCCCCACCATAAATCTTTCTGTCCCCAGAAATCCTATGAAGAAACCTCCATGTCAAAAAGATGAGGCCACTGCTCTCTCATTAGTGCCTCCCTTTCACACGTCTCATGAGAATTCGAACCATGCTGCCAAAGTATACAGACCAGAGGTATCGTTTTCCCATGAAGTACCTTGGTCTCAGAATCAACAACCCTGACTGGTCATTCAATAATAGATAAATCTGGTTCAATCTCAAGATCACTCCACCTAACAACATGAGATGGATTAGAGAGATACTTTCACAGTTGAGATACATGGAACACGTTATTTATCGACATCAGCTGTGGTGGTAGAGCTAGTCAGTAAGAAACTTTCCCTACAAGACCAAAAACCTAAAAAGGTCCCACAAAATGAGGAGAAAGCTTCCCTTTCCTCCCAAGCCGCTGATGACCTAATCAGGGTGAAACATTCAAGAACACCTGGTCACCAACTTAGAATTATAAAGGTCTAAGGTGACGATCAGCATAAGACTTGTATCGACTCTGTGCTGTCAACATTCTCTAAAAATCAACTGGATCTTAGCTTTCATCTATTAGACCAAACATGGTCCTACCAAAGAGATTTCACCAATCTCCAACCAACATAAAGGAGATTTACAAGGACGGCCATACAAAGCCTCAAAATGATCCATTTTGATTGTAGATTGATAACTGTTATTATAGGAAAATTCAACTCGCCCCAGATGATCATCTCAAGACCCACCAATGTCAAGAACACGAGTGCGGAGCATATCCTCAAGGATCTAAATAGATCTCTATGTCTGGACATCTGACTGTGGATGGTAGGTCGTGCTCAAATGGACCTGAGATCCCAGTGCCTCTTGAAGGCCTCTCCAAAAGCGAGAGGTAAACTGAGGATCCCTATCAGAGACTATAGTAGATTGAACTCCATGAAAACGAATAATTTCTTTCACATAGATATTTCCCAACTCCTCAAATTTGGTAGTATCTCGAATAGGTATAAAGTGATCCAACTTGTTCAGCTAGTCGATCAGAACCCATATCACATTATTCTTCCTCTAGGTTTGAGGTAACCCAACCACAAAATCCATAGAGATTTCATCCCACTTCCATGTAGGGACTGGAAGTGGTTGAAGTAAACCCGAAGGTTTCTGGTGCTCGGCTTTCACCTGCTGGCATGTATAGCAATGAGATACAAACTCAGCAATGTCTCGTCTCATACCTGGCCACCAGAACTACTGCTGTATTTCATAGAACATCTTCATGGTTCCTGGGTGTACCGCCCACTGAGAGTTATGGAAACCCCCCATCACATCCTTCTTTGCCGCTAACGACACAACGTAAAGGTTTTGATAACACATAACACCCTCTTTGGAAAATGACCATAGAGTGTCAGTATCCCCACCATAAAGAGAGTCCTTAATTCTATTTAATTCATCATCCAGTTGTTGTTCCTGAAGAATTAACTCAAGGAGAGAAAAATTCAACTGAACACTGGCTAAAGAAACTTCATTCCCCTTCCACTTAACTCCAATATGAAACTGAGAAAAAAGAGCCATCAAACTCCACTCTTATGAAGATTCTTTCACATCCTGTGATGGAAGTTTCCTACTTAACACATCTGCAACCACATTCCCTTTTCCTGGGGTATAGGCGATGTCAAAGTCGAAAGATTGCACGTAATCCACCCAACGCCTTTGGTGGAGGTTCAAATATTTGTGAGAGAAGATATAACTCAACTCTTGTGGTCTGAATACACAGTAAACCTTTATCCATAAACGTAATGTCTAACTGCAACTTCAGTTATTTTAGTTTAGATGGAGCCATTCGATAAGAGGTAATAGAAACTGGTTGAGTACCAGGCATTAATTCAATAGAGATATCAACATCCCTTACTGGTGGAAAACTAGAGAATTCAGATGGAAACAAATCAGGAAACTCAGCGAAGACTGGAGGAAGATCACCACACATTGAATATCTCTCCAGATAAAAGGCAAACACTGATATAACTTTCCCCAACTTTGGATAAGAGGGTTCGACTCTGCTTGACCTTGGGTCCCATTCTCCTTGAAAAACAAGAGGCACACCGCTGGGTGTATTAAGGTAGACCCATCGAAAATAACAATCGATTTGGGCTTTATTGGAAATGAGCCAATCCATCCAAAATATGATGTTAAAATATTTCATGTTGAGAACCAAGAAACTCCAAGCATGATCAACATCTGATAGAGAGAAGACACAAACTGGACTATGAAGACCCTTCTCTCTCATTGTACCAAAAGGTGTAGTAATATCCATTGCACAAGATAAAATCTCCATAGGTAGATTAAGAAGATTAACAATATGGGTTGAAATAAAAGAGTGAGATGCACCGGTATCAAAAAGGGCTATCACTAAAGACGAAGCTATCGTAATGGTACCTCTCACAGTTGTAAGACATGCATCAGCTACCTTTGGCGACTCTTCCACTGCGTGAAGAAGCTTCATTCCAGATTCCTGTGGCTGGAACTCTTTTGTACGTGAAGCATTTGATTTCCCCATAGTTTTTGGAGGTGTTGATGATCCTGTTCCACCATGTGGAGTAGAGAAGTGATGGAAGAATCTCTGAAAGTGCCCTAAACATCCACAAGAGATACGGTTCTTGGGAGCCTTAGTGAAAACCCTCTTAGAATTTCCTGGCTTCCCACACTGATAGCAAGTCAAAGAATACCCTCTTGGTGCTACCGGAGGTCTAGAATTACTCTGATGTTGAGAACCACCATGAGAAAAGTCACGCTTTCATTTTACTTTAAAGGAACCCACACTGACACTAGGAGGGAAAAGAACCTACTTCAACCCTGACTTTCCTACCAAGTCCATCTCAACCATCATCTCCCTATCTAGCACATCAACATAAGTGGGCATCTTCGGTAAGAATACCTGAGAACGGATATCTGATCGTTGTCCCAACTCGAATCGTCGAGTCTTCATCCTTTCATTAGACACAACTTCAGGAGAAAACTGTACCAACTCAGAAAATCGATTTGAATACTCAGTCACGGTTTTGTTGGCCTGTTTAATCTTGAAAAACTCTACATCCTTGGCCCACACCATTGATTCTGGATAGAACTGGTTAGTGAAAAGAACCCTAAAGTCTTTCCACTCCAAACCCGCATGTTTCCTAACCGTCACCATTGTGTCCCACCATCTCCTACTTGTTCCTTCCATCACGAAGGTTGCACACTTCAACTTAATCACATCAGGTGTCTACAATAACCCAAACAGACGTTCAATCTTACTCAACCATTCCTCAACATGTTGAGGGTCATCGGAGCCTTTGAAAACTGGTGGCTTCTAGAGTAGGAACTCTTGAGAATGACTTTGGAGAAAATCACTATAAAGATCTATAGCTGGAGCCTAAACAGGAACTGGAGGTGGTGCATGTCCCACAGCTTGGACAGTGCAAACAATCACCTTAACCAGACTCAGATCCACCATAGGACTCGCTTGCTGAGGTTCAGCAGCAGCCTCTTTTTGGATCTGATTCCCACGTCTTCTCGGAGGCATGATGCTACACAAAATCAAAAGACAAGAAAGAAGACATTAGATTAACACTCAACCTGAGAAACAATAAAAATACTCTTAATAGGAGGGATAAAAATATTTGAATTTCACTCTATTCAAATCAAAAGAGGTAAAAGAGTAGAACTGATCCACAATTCACCTTTCCCTAACCACCCCTGGTGACTTAAGGTTCTTTGTGGTGAGAGCTGGCCAGGCACTCAATCACTACTACCTCCTAACCTAGTGGTCCCCCAACATCATCATCATCATAGTTTAGTTAGTTTTGTCATCATTAAACTTGCTACGTGAAACAGGGGACAAACTCCATAGGATCACTACCATACTAGTACACGTCAACCCACCTAGATACCCGGGATTCCCTTTAGTTCTCAATCAAGTTACACATATTTAAAAATACATATTTCATATCCAAAGTACATTACCAAACCATAAACACACAAAAATCCCACAATAATTCTTCAAATTTCTTTCAGGAATCAATAAACCACGGAAAATTTTTGTAAAACAATTTCAAGAAGTGTATTGAGGCTTTTGATATAAAACTCATTAAAAACACTCGTTTAATTATAAACACACAACAAAACCATACCAAAACATATTTTTAAGCACTAAAAACATTTAATAAAATCATTTCATGGATCATAAAATAATCGCAATTGACACAACATGGTATATACAAGTAAAACACTCATTCTTCATTTTTAGGTAAGGCCAAATAGGCCTTTAAACATTTTCTCAAAACTATCATTTGACAAGGTTATGAATTTAAATTTTATTAAGTAGGTGTATAAACACCATTTACAGCATCAAACCACATTCATAAATCTCTTAAAACACTCAGGTTACATATTAAAAATACAACCATTTTCATAAGAATGTGAAACATGCCATTTTCTGGTAACTCATGCCAAAACATGTTGTAAACCAAAAACCATTTGTTTCTAAAACCAAATAAAAATATGAAAGCCCTAAAAGGATACCAAAATAATTTTTTACATTCTTCCAATATACTTATAAATCCAAAAAAATCATTTTAAATTGCACTAGATACATAAAATCCAACCGAGTAATTTACCGAACATATGACATGCATTCTTTAACAAAACAACTTATGTTAAGCACATAAAAAGGAAAAAAATACCATTTTCATGCAATAAAGTTATTCAATCTACTAAAACATATTCTAAATACCATAAATCATGTGCGATATCTCATGGAATAATTTATCAAACGAGAGGAGTGCACATTTATACCAAAACAACTATATTTTTAACAAAATAAGTCATAAAACATAATTTGCACACAAAACCTTTAAAACCAAGGTTTAAAATCATAAAATATCATATAAATAAGAATATAAAAGAATTATAATTATTAATATTAAATGATAAAATCTTTTTCAAGGGATATCCTACCTTAAATCCTTGGCGTAATGGAAATGCACACCCAAAATCACCATCAGAGGGTTCACAAACCATAAACCTCTGAAAACCAGCCCCAAATGAATAAAAACCGCATAAAAATCATGTGATAATAGAACCCTAGGTCTATCATGACTAGGGGAGATTATAAAACCCAGAAATAATGAAAGGACGAAGAAGAGGGAGGATAAAGGAGAAGGAATCTCACCTTTTCAACTAGAAATCTCTTCGAATTCCATTATATCTGCACCCTTAGAGAAAAGGTAATGGCTTGAAACTTCTTGGAGATGATCCTAATTTATGGAAGAACTAGGGAAAGAATTTTTGTGGAAAAAATATCAAGAATTGAATGAGTTATGTATGAAACAATTTACCTTATCAATTTTGGACGATTTGAGGTAACATGAGAACTTTATCCCTAATCTGAGACTCATATGAGATCCAAAGAGGGAAAATAGATAATGGGGCTGAGGGTAGGGATATTTTCTTCGATTAGGAGGTGGAATAACCGAAATATATTAAAACTTGTATTATATATAAAAGAAAAAAATTATTTTTTTAAAACTAGAAATGGGCCCATGGGCTGGCCCGGTACCTAAATAAGTAACACCAATTCACCATGTTTATGAATTTATAAGGGGTAAAAAAGGATATTTTAGTATTAATATGTCAGTGGAGGAAAAGTGGGAAGTGGAATGAATGAAAAATGTTGAAAAACAAAGCAGTTATTAAGGAAACAATTTTTATTTTTAAAGATGTAAATGGGCTCACGGTTGGCCCAAATCATGAAATAACCACCTGTTCTCCAAAAACTCTTAAACATGAAATGGAAAACCCAAATTAGGATGATTATCCATATATGGATGTTTAAAAATATAAATTAATCTCACCTAGAACCCAATAAAAGGATTGGTATTTTCAATAAATCGGATCGAAACCATGACATGAAAAGAAAAAAAACCAGGTGTGACAATTTTAAAACCTAAAGAATCAATAAACTTAAGTGAAATGAAATATTGGTATTTTATGATGTCAGTTAAAATTGATTCCATGGATGATTTAATAAAGACCATAAAATAATATTCATCGACCTATAATTTTATTCCTCGAGTATGAATATCATATCATGGATACACCCTAGCTCAGACCTACCCTACACCTTCTTCCCATGGTGAGAATTCCCCTTTCCTTGATGGTGATATTATCCACCCATGGAAGCCTCTAACTACACCTGAGAGCCCTTAAAAATGTAGATTCCACACCGCTACCCCTTGAATCCAAATAACAGAAATACTATATATGTACTAACAACCCACACTAGTGGCACATCCTTGGAGTGTATAGGCACTTAGGCCTAGTCTTTCATTTCTTTCCACACATAAAATAGATTAATATTATATTCACCATAAGATCCATAGAAGCTAGACCTGAATACTTATAGACACTTCTACCACCACCTCTCTAAGACTCATCCCACTTTCACTTTTTCCCTGAAAAATAACACTGGATACCTCCTACATAAGTAATTACACTAAGACCTATCTTGAATGTCAAATATAACTCCAATGTAGATATCTTATTAAGCACCTATGAATAGGTCAGTAGGTATATAATAATATGTGTGGATATAATCTTAATCCTTCCCATCTTAAAATGATTATACTTGAGGTAATTATTCATTAGGAGATCCAAACAGACATGGACCAACTCGGTGAACCCGGAGGAATACTTCATCACCAAATGATCACCTTATTCCAAATTCAAGAAATTAGGGTCCTTTTATACTATCATGGTATTTGGGTAGAAATTCCAATTAAATTCCACCTTGAATGTAGTTTATATGAGATCCTTGTGTTTCTCGGAAAGTACCATCGACTCCCACCACTTCCTACTTGTTCCTTACAGAACATACATGGGAAAGACTATTATATAAGACTCAAGGCTCTTCAAGAACTCAAATATCTTCTAAATTCAATCCAACCACTCCTTAGAACCATTAGGTCCATCATCTCTACAAAACACTGGTTGATTCATCCTTGTATACTCTTAAGCATGCTCTACCATTTGTGTCTTCTCATGACCACCCACTTAACTCATGGTTTGGATTACACGAATCACTGGATCTTCCAAATCCAAATGAACATGAGGGTTTTCCTATGGGGTACTCTCTTTTTCACCCTCTCTATTACTAAATTAGTCCATTATAAAAGGAATTGTCTATAAGTCATAAAACACAATCTTTTTTAAGACATATTAAATCATAATCCATGCCAAAACTCCAAAATAAACACTTAGAATGAGTATAAAAATCACAATAATAATTACTAGAAAATCCAAATAAGAATGGAGGGAAACATAAAAAATCTAAATTATTTACCATTATCCATGTTTTTGCCACACATTTTGGTAAATCTTGCAGTAACTATGTGGCTGTCATTAGAGTTTCCATTTAGGCTACATGGACAGTGACTGGTTTCTACTAATCATGTACCACCTCAAGACCTCCTTGTTTCACCACCACAGATCAAAAAAACCCCAATAATACCCTAAGATTTTCCATTAATTAGAAAATAACTTGAGACATAATCAAAATAACACATCTCTATGTTCAAACCAAAACAAAAAAACCTGAACCACCCATGGAAATTTGAGGTTCGATACAATGAAGAGATGGACAGGAACTCCCCCATTCCTACCGCTCAAGTCTTGATGGTCCAAGCTCTAGTATACCATCGACTCTTTAAATAAAAATTATCTTATACAATTTTTTAATAAACCCACTTTAGATTACCCAACTCATACCTCAAGTAAGCATGCCACATAGCCTGAACTACATTCATGATCGCCACGGGCTAGAGACAAGCACCAGGCATAATAAACTATCAATTGGGAATAATTTATCCATATTTAATCCAGAATAACCCATTTATAAAATGAGGCATCCACACAAATATCATCATATTCAATATCACAAGATAAGAAGATACCAAAAATAATTAAATATATCATACAAAAGATTCCATAATAGGATATATATACATATGTACATATATATACATGGTATCTCCAAAAAAACCCAAAATCAGAAGATAGGTATACAATACAAAAAAGGCACAAGGTACATCCCAATAAATAAAAAACCTTATAGTACTCCACATGAGGTAATCCCCATGATACCACATCTCCTCCACAAAACACTAGATGGTGGTAATCAAGAATATCTACATTGGAACATGGTTCCCTAACCTTTAACTATGTCCTACAAAATGAAATCTATAAATTTCAAAATTCCCAAGAATGGTTTGAGGCACTAATCCTAGTAGGATACCACCGTGAATATATTTAAGGATTTTACCAATCCATAACAATAAACTAGTTCGAAATAAATTTCAAAACTGAACCACTTTAAAAACCTGTCATTTTAAAAATATACCTTTGAAATCCCTTTGGTAATACATTTTAAAAAACTGGTTTTCCAAAATATTATCCAACATGGATCAATAAATAAAATAAGGATCAACAAGCTCATAACCAAACAATTCATAATAACAATGATCATAACATCAATATCAAGAAACTATACTAATGGAATTGGGCATAATAGATATCATCACATAAAAATAGAACTAAACAAATGAATAAAACATAAAAACCAATCTGGAATGATTAAAGTGCCCCTAGGGATTTAAACATCAGGCCCATCATGAGTGGTTAAACAAGTATGCTAGATAGATAAGGAAAATGAAAGATCTCATGGTCTTCCCTGGCCCCAACATGGAATTTGTCATGGTATTCCTACCTAAAGGCTCTCATGGTCCCCTGGAAACCAAAAAAGAGGCATTCATGGTCCACCCTCTCATGAATCACACTACCACTTGGAAAAACAAAAATTTAATCTCATTCATTCTTTCCTCTTACGGATCATGAAATACCTCGAACAGTCCCCAAACTCACACCCTAGTTAACCCATGTGTTACTCCATGCCAACACATCTACAAACAAGTTCCCATATAAAACAATCCATAACATAATCCATTTTAGAAAAAACATGCCCACTTTTATAAAAATACATTTTTTTCAAGGTAAAACCATTTCTAAATCCACATCATAAATTCATTTAGAATCATAAAACTAATTTTATACATTTTATCAAGCACTTGGTGGTCATACAAGCCACACCAATTTGGAAAACCCCTCTTTAAACCCCAAATTTCCAAGTCAATCCATGAAACACATCAATTAGAGAATACAAACTAAGAATAAATCCTTTAAATATAAATTTAAGAAAAACAAACTGAAGGTGATTAGGAATTTAAAAGTATATAATGGAAAATTACCTTAAATAGAGACACATACTTTAGATTTAGTCTAAAGATCATTGCCCTTGATGATGACTATCAGGAAGAGGTAAGATAAAGCCTCATACTCCTAATAAATAATTAAAAAAATTAAAAACCCCTATTACACACCCTATATTCGGCCAACACCCATACTAGGTTTACAAATTTCCATGAAAATGGGGATTAATGCCTAAGGAGGGAGAAAGAATATTAAAAATTCAAAGAATCAACTTACCTCAAGCCAAAACCCCAAGATCTCAAAGGGAAAACACCACCAAGGAAGGGTAATATCTACAATACCAAATAGGTGGGGTTAGATATGAAGGGGAAAGAAAATGAACCCCCAAAATATAATAAATCAAATTTAAAAAATGATAAAAACCTACTTTTTGAGCGACCTAGATAGGTCGCACTGTTTTGATGCGTGGTTAAGAAAATTATGTGCTAACCATGTGGGTTCCATTATCTACCTAAAATTGGCCACCTAATTTCCCTTGGGGAATCACAAAATCTGAAAAACTATGTGAAGATGACCTATTAAAAACTTCAACCCCCTTAAACAATTAACCGTACAATTATAAAAACCACCTGTTAATCATTTTCCCTGTGTTGTCTCCAAAAAACTCCGAGTTTCTACACTTAACACCTGTGAAATCCAAGAAAATATAAAAAGATAAATAAAACTAAATATTAAACATATTAGTGACCTGGAGGATATCACATTGTCCAACCATTGTATATCCCTTCAAAACTATTTATTATAGACCTTAATTCCAACATATCCTCGCAATCTTAGATTAAGGGTATATGATTATTAATGTCTTTAAATATTTTAAAATTCAGTTCTATTGTGTCTAGTATTAATTATGTTTTTTAGATTATTTATAATATTTTCTATTATTTTCTATTTGTAAATGCACTTTTTCTAATAATGAGTGTTCTTTTAAGTTGTTAATTAGGGATTTTATTTGATTTAGTAATATCAATCTTTAATTTTATAAATTTATTAATACAAATCAATATAAATTTTTAATTTTTTATAACTGTACTATGTTATGTTTATACATGAATATATATACCTTTTTATACTTATATATAGTTTTATAAACTATATAAATTATCGTATTGTAATTATATCATTAAATGTTATATTTTAGTAAATGTTTATATTTTTATAAATTTATAAATTTTTTAATCTATACAATTTTTTAAATTTTATAGTATATATTATTATACCTATATAATTTAAATATAATATTTTACTAATTATTTATATTTTTATAGTTTTATAAATTAATAAATTTATATAATTTTATTAATCCTATAGTATACCATATTATACTTATATAATTTTTATATAAAATTTTATTAATTAAATATGATTTTATATTCTCATGCATTTATGAATTTATATTCCTTTATGCTTTTATATGTTTATAAGTTATTATAGTTTTATACTTTTAAAAATCTTACTTTTATACTTTTATAATATTATCAAACTATATACTTTTATAAATTATGTGTAGTTTTATAAAATATTTATACTTTTATACTTTTATATAATTTTATAAATTTATAACATTTAAACAAATTTACAACTTTATGTAAAATAATAGATTTTTATAAATTATATATACTTTCACAGTTTTATTAAATTATTAATATTTTTATACTTTTATACTATCATAATTTTTACTTTTATAAATTTTACTATTATACTTTTATAATTTTGTAATATTATTTTTATTTCACTGAAAAATTAATTTGAATATTTAAGAGTTATTTTATTTTATGGTGTATTATATTATTCAAATCATTATGGATAAAAGTTTGATGTATTCTCTTAATTGATTTTTGAATGAGTTTTAAAATCAACTTGAAATATTTTTTAATTTTATATTCAATAATTCATCATTGGGGGAAATATTCAAGTCCCTTTT
This sequence comes from Viscum album, assembly GCA_963277665.1. Taxonomy (NCBI): domain Eukaryota; kingdom Viridiplantae; phylum Streptophyta; class Magnoliopsida; order Santalales; family Viscaceae; genus Viscum; species Viscum album. Next base: position 1,083,586,501 of record OY728132.1, read on the forward strand.
GATAATTTTGTCAACATACCTTGGTTATCTAGTGAATAATTAATTTATCATATCACTAGAGTTGGATTTAAAACCACATATTAGTTATGGAACCATAACAGAGAAATATTTCAACAACCATAAATATTGAAAACCTTGAGTGGTGTGGAATGAAGTATATGATATTTGATCATTTCAAATTTCTTTCCCAACCTAAGCATGTACCCATGATAGAATCATAAGTAATGATTAAAAATTTAATGTTAAATTCAATCACACATAGCCAAAATAATGACATTAATAATTTTATAAAGGTGATAGAGGATTATATGACCCTTTTATATCCATGTCATGTTAAGATGAATGAATATAAAGTCATTATGCACTTATTTCATAAGAAAATTATGTATGAATTTACTAATAGTTGGATTGAATACCTTTTTAACTTAATGTATGACTTTCCTCTTGATGGTGTAAATATTACATCAAAATTTTACAAAATATAAAAGTTAATTAACCAGATGGTATTTTTTCTAATAAAATATAAGATTTCCCCAATGATTGTATGGTATATTATAATGATAATGAATATTTAAATGACTACAAGTATTTTGGTGTATATAAATAGATTCCAAATAAATACGGTACATTTTCTTAAGTTCCAATGAAGATTGTATGGTACCATCCTTTGACATAAAGGATACAAAAAAATGTATATATCATAAATAATGGTAGAATATATGAGATGAAATCCAGAATGGAATGAAAAATATTATCATTTATTGTAACAAGTAAATGGATTAGTATGGTATGAGTTCATAAAAGACCATCTTGATTTTTCTTCTGAGATATGTAATTTCAAATTATGGTTGTCATGTGTTGGGTTTAATATTTTTGTAAAGACACGTAAAATGGAAAAAAATTAGGCCATATTTGTTAATATATATAATCTTCCACCTTAGGTGTTCATGAAGAATCCATATAATTTCATAACCATGTTGATTTATGGGTTTAATGATCTTGGTAATGATATAGATGTCTATTTGTAACCATTTATCGTAGTGTTGAATCATTTTTAGAGCCCATATGTGCATATGTATGATACTTTAAGGAATAAATTAAAATGTTCAATTCTCTTATATGGACTACAAATGATTTAGATACCTATGGAATGATTTTACTACCTATGTAATGATGTTCAGTTGGAGAATAAAGGGAAAAAAAGCATGTATAATTTGTGTGAAAAAACATGATAAAAAATGATGAATCATTGGTAATGTTTTAGTTTCATGGGGAATAACCATTTCCTATCATTGAGATATCCATACAAAAATAGCGATTTTTAATTTTATGGTATTTTTTAGAAAGAGAATCCACTACTGTAAATATAATGAAGTTATTTCTTTGAAGTTATTAAAGGACTATATTTTTTGTTAGGTAAGGCATTTATTTCTCTAAGAAAGATATTGTGTATAAATAAATATTCCCACTTCAAATAGAGGAAAAATAATATTTTTTTAATTATTTTATTTGTCCAAAAATATGTTGAGACATTGTTTAAATGTAATTCACATTGAAAAAAAAAATTATGTCAATTGTTATATGAAATAATTTTGAATATCAAGGGGAAGAAAAAGGATAATTTAATAATATGTCAAGAATTATAAGAATATGGTTTAAATAAATGAAATTATCACAAATTAATTATTACAAAAAATTGGCCAATTTTCCATGCATGTTATGTGATGACAACTACAAAGTGAAATCAATTTTTTTAGGTGTTAGATATTCCAATGGTTTTGGATGAATATTCAAGTAACATGCCTAAATGAGTGAATACTCAATAGGTGAAGTTAAGATCACTGAAATCATATGAATATCAAATCATGTCACATGGGATGATTCCAATAATCATTCAATACGTAATAAATAACAATTTATGGGTCACTTATATTTATTTTTTGTAACTTATATAGATATTTGTTTAAAATTATTGATAAAAATTGATGTGAATAAAATAAAACAAGACACATTGATTAGTCTTTTTCAATTTTAAAAACTATTTTTGTAATATCTCTTCACATGTATACATAATCCTCAAATAAACCTTATAATAGATGTCTATATTGTCCCATGTCCATACTAGTGTAGAAATTCCTAAGGGATCCTAGAGACAGTTTGGGGAGGCTACAACAACAAAGACTAAAATAGATCACCGACCACCCGGTGTCCTCCACCGACTTGGCGGTGGGATTTAAAGGGGGGAATTACAATTATTCCCCACTCTAATTTTAGAAGGGTAAGACACACTTATCCTCTTATTGGTGTGCACAAGCAGGTCTCTGAACCCAATCTTCTCATATTCTCTCCCTTGGTTAGGGGTTCCCATTGATGGTGTTCTCATAGGATTTTGAGGTATGTTTTGTGCTCCACTAGGTCTTCTCCTCCCTTCTACTCAAATTTTTATTTCCCTAGTAAGGGATTCAGCTTTGATTCTACTGAAACATGGTGGAATCGTCCAAATGTGATGAGGATTTAACTTTTACTTAGAATAGGGTGATCCATAACACAATATAAAATAAAATACTCATCATTATTTTCAAGGTATGTTTATTTTTCATTTTATTTTAGGTTTTTCTTCAAAATTAAATTGAATTACAATTTGTTTTTGAATTTTTCTTGGGTTTTTCTCTCCATAAGTTTTGGGATATTTGAAAAACCCTTCGAGTTCCATTTTATATGGTTATAGAATTGTGTAAATGTTTGGTGATAAATTAATAATTATGCCTATTTGGTAAAAATGGATGAATTAATTATAAATGGTTATAATTAATTTCTCATGATTCTTTAGTGTGACATAGGTTCCCGGAGTGCAGTAAATGACTGGTTGAGCCAAGGGTAGGTTGGGTGAGGCTACAAAATGAGATGTTGTGTGGCATGAAAATAGAAAGGGGATTTGAAATGAGATAGTTTATAGTGACCCAAGCCTTTTATAAATATTATTACATTATATTAAGCATAATTATCCATCAAATATAAAACAAGTATTGAAAATCCTAGTGTCTTTAGATGATTAGGTAAATAATTAAAAAAAATTAATCTTGAATAGAAAATATTTTTATTAATATCTATAATGAGATCCTAATTCCATTTGAGCTCCAACAATAGCATAGGATTACCTGGGGAATACATAGACAAAAGGGGTGATCTAAAAAGCCCAGTAAGGGGATAAACACCGAAATGAAGCATCAAGCCTGAGTTAGAAGGAATGACATGATAACATAAAAAGGCATGGATCTTGAATAAACACATGGAGGCATAGAATATAAAACATGGAATCATATGATCATGGAAATATAAGAATGTGGTAAAAACACATAACAAGACATAAACATGAGCCAAGGATAACTTCCAAGATGACAACACATAGAAGACAATGTCCCATAATGGATTAAGTTTACTCCCTAATCCCATACATAATATCTCATGTGAGAAATAATTACCCAATTCATTGGAGTGATATCTGGATGTACCCATAATAACATGTACATGCATATGTGTTCCAAATAAAGAAATAAAACATAAGTAATAAACATAAGGGTAACCCATCATAAGGCATAAATAAATGGTGTATTATAATGGTATCTATGAAAGAAGATGTTAAATAATTATTGGATAATAATAAATTAAAAAATAAGAATATATCATGAATAATTATGTCCAAATGTAGTGAAAACAAAAAAAATTATTTAGGTGACTTTAGAAATATTCTACTTTAGTGTGGTTTTAGGGAAAAGAATAAATATTCTTTTTTAAAAATATGAAAAGACATTTAAATTAAAAAATGAACTAAATTTGTTTTTCAAGATAAAATGGTTGATTTTAGAAAAAAAATTGGTGGCTTAAAGCATTTTATGAAGTGTACTTGAAAATGGGTAGGACACAAAGGAGTTCTCTTTAATAGGGTTTGCTTACTGAGAGGAATTGAGAAGGGAACCCTTCTAAAAAATATATTTCCAAATAAAATAAAGATTAATTAATCTAGATATATATGTTTTTAACATAGATACATAATATAGGATAATTATAAAAGAATTATTAAGAGAAAAATTGATTCAAAGAGATAGAGTGTGTAACCTAAAGGAAATGTGGAGGTTCAGATCAATCCCTTACCATATGTCTAGATGCATTATACACGTACCCTAAATGTCTTGGATAATCAAATTATATTAATTAATTACTTAATTAATAATTTATTCCACAAATATTTTATTTATTATAATTTTATTAAGTTCATTTTTGGCCATTTATATGAGTTATAAAGTTCAATTTTTTCATTCTGTGAGCGTTTGTTTCATGGATTAATGTTTAGTTCACTTGTGTATAATTATGGATATTCTTTTCAAATGGAAATAAAACTAAAAATGTGAAATGAAATAGTATTCATGAACTTAAAGAATTTTAAATGGTCCCATATATCATTTGTTTCTGACATGGGGATGGTTCTTTGAGTAAAAACATTATCGTTATATGGTTAGTTCATTTATGCGGTTTTACCAACCATCACGAACTAGCTTCATTTTATTTAATATTATGTCTATATATATATATATATGTTATAGAAAATGAAATGAGCTTTAAAATAATTATTATAGTTTTATTTAACCATAATAATAGTTTTTTTACCATCCTTGAAGGTGGTAATGGAAAACAAAATATCATTATCCACATAGATGGTTAACCGCCATAATTTGAGAAATGATTTCATTTCTTGAATAAGTAGAGATAAAAAAGGGTTGGATAGAAGATATTCCATTATAAATGTATCATTATAGTATATACATTATGCTAGAGTTATTATGATTTTATTTAATAAAGATTTGTGGAGAAGATAGAAGAATAAATTAATTTAAAATGGGTATTTTTAGATTGATACCTCTTGAATATCACATTCTTGAAGGACCCCTTAAATAACATGGAATTGGTATTTTTGTGAGACTAGAATAACTTGGACGTGGATAAAGTGTGGAGTAGTGATTTTGGTAGAGATTTATAAATTTTAATGGCATAGAAAATGTGAGGAGAAGGGGTGATGAGGGATGGAACTTATAAGGGGAGGGGAGGGGTGTTTTTTATTTTTATATTCATTAGTTTATTTTTTTGGCTCAAAATAATAAATAGAATTGATTATTGTGACTATATAAATAAAATGGTACAGGTGATTTCAAACTAATGGGTTATTTTATCATCCATGACTCAAAAATGTATTTATTTGGCTTATAATGTTAAATACCATAAAGTATTATATTCCACTATTCACCAAAAATTCAACTATTTTATAAAAACTCAAAAATTCAGCCTAATTTATTTTTGAAATTTATAATTAAGAAATATAATCCACTTTATAAAAAAAATATTCTAAATATGATAAATTTATTTTTAAATAAAATCCTCAATTATATGAAAAACGTTGATTTTAATATTATCAATATTTTATGACCCGTTAAATTTTATTTATGGTCTCATAAAATTATCTTGTCATTATAATACAACTTAATGTTAATTTATGAATCCATTTTATAAAATAACACTTTATATTTATTATAAAATTGAAAATAAAATAGTTACATTTTACAAAAACTCTAACACTTAATTTATCATTTTAAAACCATTTATTTACTCGTACCATGATATAAATATATAATATTTTCATTTATATGATAGAAAAATATTATTTTACATTTTCATAGGTTTGGTTACTATTATAATGGTCATATTATTATTCCAAATAGTTATATTACTATTCTAACAGACAGGTTACTATTCTAACGATCAAATTACTATTCCAATGATTAGATTTATAATAGTCAAATGGGTTCACTACTTTCTATAAATACCTCTTATTCCATTTATTCTTCCTTCAATTATATTTTCTCTCAAGTTTATAAATACTTTTATCTTCAAAATGAATATTTTATTATTAACATTATGTTTTATTTCTGCAAATTTTTTCATGAGTGCAGTTTTTTTGGTGGATTGAGAATTTTCAAATTATCCTATTATTATTCTCTTGTTTTATATTTATTATGTTGGTAAAATATTTGGAATTATTATTTGTTTATTTTCTAACTAATGTATCATTATTCATTTAGGAGTGTAATGTTTTTTTGGTTCCTCTATGTGATGTTTGGATTTTTATACTACATGACCTTATTATGAGAAGAAAAATTACATTGATAAAATTATGGGTCATTAAATTCTTCCCCAATTATGAAATTTCACCCTAAAAATTTCATTTTATATTCTAATGTGAAAACAAGTGATGGTACTTCTCCTTCACCACTTCCTCTTGTTCCTGTGTTGCCTCTCAAAATTTATGGTTTCGTGGTAGTACTTTGACTAGGTGAGTAATCTTGTTACATAGAACTTGATCCCCATGGTCCAAGATCTTCACTGCCTTCTCCACACAAGAGAGGTCATTTTATAGTTGTATCGCCTTTGAATTTTTTATATGTGAGGGATATATTATGTACTTATTCAAGATTAATACATATAATACATCCATGTAGTTGAGACATGGTTGGTGGAAGTTCTAGTTGATAGGCCATAACTCCAACATGATCAAGAATCTCAAAGGGGTCGATATACCTAGGAATAAAATTTCCCTTCTTCCAAAATCTCAAGAATCTCATCCATGGATATGTAAGGAGGAATACCTTATCTCCAACTTCAAACTCTAGGTCACATCTATGATTGTTTACATTACTCTTCTATTGACTTTTGGATGCCCAGATGTGATGATGAATGGACTTGACCTTTTCTACCATTTTTTCAACCATGTTAGTTTCCAGACGCTTATATTCACTGACTTTATCTCAGCATGTATGTGTTCTACATCTATTCCCATAAAGGGATTCATATGGATCCATATGGATTCTTGAGTGGAAACTATTATTGTAAGAGAACACAACTAGTGGAAGATATTGATCTCATCCTCCTTTGAAGTCCATTGAGAATACTCTCAATACATCTTCCAATTACTAATTTTTTTACTCGGACTAGACATCGGTCTAGGAGTGATAAGATGAACTGAAGTTCATCTTAGTGTTAGGTCATATTGGATAATTTTCCTTAACATGGAGGTAAATATCAGATCTCAGTTGGATATAATAGATATTGGTACTCCATGAAACCTCACCACTTCTCTGATGTATAACCATGAATGCTGATCGAGTGATAATTACTCTAAAATTTCAATAAAGAGAGCAATATTTGTAAGACGATCCACAATAACCGATATCACATTATTTCTTTTGGATGTATTTGAGAGTCTAGTGAAAAAGACCATGACAATGTTTTACTATTTACATATAGGCATAGGTAATGATTTCATCATCTCCTTAGATTGTTTCCTTTCATAATTCACATTCTAACATACCAAGAACTTTTATGTATAATCATCGATATATTTATTTATTTTTTCCCACCAATAGTTCTCTCAAATATCTTGATACTTCTTTCTCCTCCCATGGTTGATAGAGAAGGTTGATCTATGCGCATCATTCAAAATATCACTCTTTATATTCGGATTTGATGGTACATATAGTTTTGACCCAAATATTATGTCTCCTTCCTCATTAGTTTTAAACTCTTATGGTTTCACATTTCTTGATAACATCTACCTTTATCTGAATTTCCACATCACGTCATCGATAATCCTTTATCTTCTCTAAAAGGTATGGATAGGAAATCACTTGAGAAAGTAATGATTATGTTACTTTCTTTATGATTCTAATTTCCATACTTTGAAAGTCTAAGAACATTAGATCCTTCTCAATTATCATCATTAATAATGATGTAGGATCCTTTCTATCTAGAGCATCTTCCACATTGTTTTCTTTAACAATGGTAGTGGATTGAGCAGTCATAATCCTTGATGAAATCTAACCATATTTATTATAGCGTATTGAGATAATTTTTTGTAACGATATATTTGAGTCTCTTGTGATGAATATATATCAGAAACTTCTCCCATATAGATTATTTTTCTATATTTTCAATACAAAGATCACATCTTCCAATTCTATATCATGAGTGGGATATTTATTTCTCATGAACTTTCATCTAACTTGTGGTTTCAGCTATCACTTTATCATTTATCATCAATAGAAAACCTAATCCCTTATTTGATGCATCACTGTATAACACAAAGAGTTACCTACTTGTGGGAAGTATATGTACCAGTGAAGTGATAACCCTCATTTTCAACTCTTTGAAGCAGTCTCCACATTCAGTTTTCTATAAAAACTTTACACCCTTCTGAATCAACTTGGTTAGTGGGTATGAAAATAGTTACAAGTTCCTCAAAAATCATTAGTATTACCCAGCTAGACCATGGAAAATATGAATATTTGTTGCAAATATTTTCATGGGCCTCTCATCAACTTCCTTTCTCTTAGAAGGGTCTATAGATATCCCTTTACAAGTGATGACATGCCCCATGAAAGATACTTCCTCCATCCAAAACTCACATTTAATTTAATTTTCACAGAGTTTATCCCTTTGCAGAATCTTTAGAACAATATTCAAATTCTCATCATGATTCTTCTTTCTCTTGGGGTATATCAGAATATCATCTATAAAGACTACCAAAAAAAGTTCTAGGTAATATCTAAAGACTCTATTCATTATGTCCATGAAAATTTTTGGAGAATTAGTGAATTTGAAGGGAATAACTATGAACTCATAGTGTCCATACCTTGTTCCAAATGTAGTTTTGGTAATATCTTCTTTCTTTGCCTTTAATTGGTGATATCCTAACCAAAGGACCACATTAGATAAATACTTGGCCTCATGTAGTTGATCAAATATGTCACTTATCTATGTAAGAGGATACTTTTTATTTTTTTGTGATTTTTTTGAGATCACTATAATAAATTCATGGGAGTATTAATATATCCTACTTTTTTAGAAGAGAGTAGGTGCACCCCAGAATGAAGCACTTAGATGTATAAAACTCTTGTCCAAATACTCTTCAAACTGCTTCGTTAGTTATTCCAACTCAATGGTAGACATTCTATAATGAGTATTTGATATGGGAAAAGATATAGGTATATGTTTAATTTAGAACTCAACCTATCAGTTTGGAGGAAGACCATAATTTTTTAGGGAACACACTGGTGTAGTTCCTCACATTGTTCATGTCATTAATAACGAGCCTTCCCTTTATATCAATCCTTTGAGCTAAACATTCTTTTTCATAAGGTAATAGTTTCCATGCTTGAGAAGGAGTTTCCCAAAGATATTCATCCTTCTCCTTACATTTTTATAGAATTGGAGGATTCCTAGAGATATGATGATTAATCTTTCTCTCCCAGTAGTTTATGTTGGATTTATGTAAAGATAGTAAATCTATTCCCAATATAGCATCAAACTACACTAAAGGAAGTAAAAATAGATTTGATGGGAGGTTCAACCTCCATATTTTGAGGTGAATTTATATATTTTAAATGAAATAATTTTCTCATTCTCTATTCACATGGATAACTCAAACTCCATATTTTGAGGTGGTTTTTTAATATTTATATAAAACATGCAAGATATGAATGAATGCATTGAACTAAAATCAAAAATTAATTTTTTTATTATTGAATTAATAACTAGTGTTTCTATCACCACATCATTGTCCAGATCCACCTTAGAATTAGTGATAGAATATTCCCTTTATTGATATATTTGAGGTTTTTATCAATGATTTTTTCCTAAAAACTCATAGATTATGGGAATTTTCTTTTATAATGCACATGTTCATTACATTTGAAACATTGTACTACAGGGTGAGTGTTGATTTGAACCTTCATTTATTATTCCACATTAGTGGGATTCTTCATATCTCTTAGACAAAAATTATCCTAATCTCCCCCATTTCCACATTTTAAGAATCTCATGGTTCCATTTAGATACTTCCCAAGATTCTTCTTCCCACACTTTTGAGACATGGGGTGTTGGGTATTCTTTCCTCCATGGGATTTATTTGTTAATACTACCATATTAAAATCCAATTTAATATTTTTATCTCTGAGTCCACAATACCACTAAGATTATCCAATATTCATCTCAACCTTAAGGGAACAATGTAAAATCTTATCATAGATATCAAAGTATTTAATCACTAAGTATTTTTATAAAATTGACTTTAATCCACTAAATAAGTGAGCTGCCTTTATTGTAGTGTTCATGAGAAATTTAGAGGTGTATGATGAAATCCTTGTAAAGTTTTCCTTGTATTCCCCATAGATTCATCTTCTATTTACTTTAGTTTGAGGAACTACCTCTCCATATTAAGACAGAATGTTTGGGGAAAATATTAGTTAAAAAACATTTTCTTAAATCATTCCCATTCCATGGAATAAATTTTCTCTTTTGACTTGATGTTCTTTATTAGAGTCCACCACTGATCAGCTTCCCCATCACAATGATAGACCGAAATCACAACTTTCTATACTTCTAAGAATTGGAGAACATATAATATATTCTCAATGGAGTTAATCCATTGTTCTATGACGAGAGTATCAGAAGATCCACTAAACGTAGGAGGCATTTTTCACATAAAGAATCTAATCCTAACTTGATATTTATTAAGAGAGGGGGGGAATTCCATATGATTCAATTTATTATTCATAACTTGATCCATTTGAGAGAGTATTTTCATAAATTTATAAACTCTTATTCCCATAAGGTTTAACATATCACTAGGGAAATTTTCGTATTTCCTATAACATTGGTTTTTGGTAGGGGTACCCCTATTTCCTACCATTAACTAAAAAAATAGGAGGGCATCAATAATTAGCTAATGAGTATTGAAAAAGGAAACTATGAAAATAAAAGGATAAAATTATAAATTAAAATTATATCCAAACTTACGATTCTATAAGTTTTAATCTGGGTTATCCATGAAAATAAAATTATCTCTAGGGTTCTTAATAATGTTATCTAGTCCTAATCCCCAAAAATAACTAGATCGTCCCCGGATACTAATTATAGAAACCCAATCCTTTTATACATATTATTACATGATTTTAAGCAAAATTATCCATAAAATAAAAAACAAGGATCGAAAAGCGTAGTGTCTTTGGATGATTAGGAACATAATTAGAAAACATGAAACTAGAATAAAACATATTTTTATTAATACCCATAATTATCTTCTAAATCCCTTTGAGCTCCAAAAATAGGATAGGATAACCATGGGAATACATATACAAAAGGTATGAACTAAAAATACCATTAAGGTAATAAACCAAGAAACAAACAATAGTACAAAATAAGCCTTTAATAGTGTTAAAAATAGTCATTATCAGCACTAGAGAAGTGTTGGATACCATAGACATATTAAAAGACCAATTATTTTATCAATGCTTATAAAATAACTGATAAAGGAGTTATTTATTGGTGCTTGTAGAAGCGTTGATAAAGGGGAATGTTACAGTGTGTTGTAATAACACATTGTAGCACTAGTGTGGTGTGTTTTAATAGCACACCACATCACCCAAAACACCAAAAAATAAGATAAATAAAGTTAAAATACATAATTTAAAATAAATAAAATTTAAAATACAAATACAAGAAAATACTCTATATTATAGACATTTGAAACATTGTTTTATACAATTACATAAGTAAAAATTATTATATAAATTAAAAAAAAATTAGTGTTCCTTTCTCTTTTGATCCTGAACCCTCCTCGAGAAAAAAGTTCACATGTATAAGAAAAAAAATCTTATATTACCAATAATATAAAGAAATAAATTAACATAAACTGTTAATTTTAAACTAAACTTTGAGTTATACTAGGAATATTGTGTATCATATTGTGTTGTGGTTGATCTTTCATGTTTCACCATTTCTTATTCATCTGCAAGCATTATCTCTATGAAAATTAATTAAATCAGTATAAAATAAAAATGATAATGAAACTAATTGATAAATAGTAGATATAATGACTAGAAAACAATTTAGGATCGTTTTCTTGATTTTGGTGATGTGATAAAAGTTTTAAACTAAAATGACACTTATATATTGAAAAGATAAACTTAGACTCATATCGGTAAAACTGGGAATTATATTGAGGTGAAAATGATTTCTACACGTCTCAAATGACTTATGAATCATTTTATTAAATTATCAAAAAAATCCTAAAGTATTTTCTTGGTTTTGAGTATGTCACTTGTCATTTTTACTAAAATGTCATTTTAAAATTGAAATAAGAATTTTGACTCATACCAGTCATATCGTGTATTGGTTTGATGTAATACCGATTCCAAAATGTCACATATGACTTATGAATCATTTTCATAAATTATCAAGTCAATATAAGTGTGTTTTCTTTGTTTTCAGTGGGTGACATTTTTTGAACTAAAATGTCGATTTTAAATTGATAAAAGACAAATTGGATCATATTGGGCACATCATGTATCTAATTAAGGTGAGGTTAATTCCTAAATATCAAAAATAACTTATTACTTGTCTTCCATAATTAGTAAAATAATATGAATTCGTTTACTTGGTTTTGAGTAGGTCATTTGTCCTTTTGTATTAAAATTAATGTCAATTTTAAATAAAAAGATGCACTTGCAGTCATACTGGTCACAACATGAATCATATTGAGTTCCTTGTGATTCCTATACATCAAAAATTACTTATGGATCATTTTAAAAAATTATCAAAATAATTTGAATGTGGTTTTTTGGTTTTGAGTAGGTTAGTTGTACTTTTTGCTAAAATTGATGTCAATTTTAAATAAAAAGGCACACTTGGAATCATACCAGTCATACCCTACATCAAATTTAGGTTTGTATGATTCCTACATGTTTTAAATGACTTATTTATCATTTTCATAAAGTATTAAAACAGTCATAATGTGTTTACTTGGTTTTGAGTATGCTAGGTGTCTTTTTTACTAAAATTTCATTTTAAACTGGAAACACATACTTTTAATAATTTCGATCACATCATATATCAGTTTTATGTGATAATAATTAATACATTTCAAAAATGATTTATTAATATAATTCCTAAATTATAAATAAAATCTGATCATGTTTGCTCAGTTTTCAATGTGTGACACTTTTAAACCAAACTGTCTATTTTAAACTGATAACGGACATATTGAGTCATATCATTCATATCATGTATCATATCATGGTAAACATGATTCCTATAAATAAAAAATTTATTAAGAATAATTTTAAAAGTATGAAAATAATCCAAAATACGTTTTCTCAGTTTTGAGTAGGTCAGATGTCATTTTTACTAAAATTGTTGTCAATTTTAAATATGAAGACGCACATGGAGTCATACCGATCACACCGTGCATTTTATTAATGTGTGTATAATTCACAAAAATCTCAAATGACTTATGGATCATTTTCCAAATTTATAAAAATAGTATTAATGTGTTTACTTTGTTTTGAGTATGTCACATTTTTTACTAAAATGTCATTTTAAACTGGTAACCTTCAATTTGACTCATACTGATCACATCATGTTTCAGTTTGATATAAGACTGATTCATATTAGTTAAAAATGAATTATGAATCAATTATCTAAATCATAAATAAAGACTAATTGTTTTTCTTAGTTTTCATTAAGTGACATTTTTTTAACTAAACCATCGATTTTAAACTGATAATGGACACATTGAGTCATACCGGGAACATCATGTATCAGATTGTGGTTCTCCTAATTCCCACAAATAAAATATTACTTATAGATCATTTCACTAAAGTATAAGAACAATATGAATGCATTTTCTTATTTTTTTAGTAGGTTGGTTTTCCTTTTTTACTATACTTGTTGTCAATTTTAAATAAAAAGATGCACTTGAAATCATATCGGTCACACCATGTATCATATTGAGGTGACTGTAATTCTTAAAAATACCAAATGACCTATGAATAATATTTCTAAAGTATAAAAATAATCAAAATATGTTTTTTTGGTTTTGAGTATGTCATTTTTTTAGTAAAATTAATTTCAATTTTAAATAAAAAAGAAACACTTGGAGTCATACTAATTACACCATGTGTCAGATTAAGGTGGAGTTAATTCATACCCAATCAAATGAGTTATGGATAATTTTCCGAAAGTATCAAAACAATATTATTGTTTTTTCTTAGTTTTGATTATGTCACTTTCCTTTTTAATAAAATGTCATTGTAAACTCGAAACATACACCTTGACTAATACATATCACATCATTTATTGGTTTGATGTGAGAAAAAATCCGACATATCAAAAATAATTTATGAATCAATGTCCTAAATTATTAAGAAAAACTTAGTGCATTTTCTCATTTTTCAATGAGTGAGACTTTTTTAAAATGTCGATTTTAAACTGATAACAGTTGAGTCATTCTGGAGACATCGTGTATCAAATTGAGGTGAGTCTAATTACTACATGTTAAAAATGACATATGGACCATTTTATTAAATTAACAAAACAATTGGTATATTGTTATCAATTTTGAGTATGTTAGTTGTCTTTTTTTACTAAAATAAATGTCAATTTGAAATAAAACGAAGCACTTGGAGTTATACTGGTCACACCATCTATCAGATTGAGGTGTGGATGGTTCCTAAACGCCCAAAAGTCTAAAAAATCCTAAATTACAATGTTACCATTATTTCCATTTCCTTTATTTGTCTTACTTCCAACACTTCATGTTGACTCAATGTTCTTAGCCAAAAAACTTTTCTTGTTGTTGAAATCTAAAAGCGAAAAGGTAGCTCATATGCCCAAGATATCATGATAACTCTCCATAATGAGAACATGAGATTCCTCTACAATTCTATATTTCTATAATGATAATGGTTTTTCAACTATGAATATTGAGTCAATATGTAGTGTTGTCAGTTTGACAAATAAAGGCAATGGAAGTGGGAATTGTGGTAACATTAGTAGAATGAAACATTTTATCTCTTTTGTGGATTGTTGTAGATAGTTGAAAGAAAAATATGAATTATCAAAAGATCTGAGAAAAAAATAAGTATTAAATTAAAATTATAAGGAAATTAATTTAAAAATATTAGCTAAAATGATGACAAAATTAATTAAATAATTAGTAAGAATTCGCCTTTTCATTATGGTTGTATGCATTCTTAACACATTTTCTTATTGTCATTATCTTAGTTGTAGACTCAAAGTCCAATATCTCATGATCATGATTAGCTTCAAACAAACCACCCCAACTTGAAAAAAATAATCAACCTATATTATAAAATAATTATTATATGAGTAATACTCAAAAAAATAAATTAAACATAAATATAAAACAATACATTAATTCTATGGATAATGATTTTATTGTGAAAACATCAAGATTACCTTGGTGGTTGTCTAGTAGAGGGAACTATATATAAAGTGATAAATTCCAATACTATAAGAGTGAAAAGGTTTTTAGGGAGAATAAGTCTATGGATGTTTTGGTGTAGAAAGGCATGAAAGATGGATAGACCACACCATCTAAAACAAAAGAATCCAATAGTATAAGAATAAAATTATTATGCGAGTAATACTAAAAGTAAATAAATTAAACATAAATTTGAAAAAATACATTAATTCTATAGAAAATTATTTTATTGTTAAAACATCAAGATTGCATTTTTGATTGAGCATAGGAAGCATTGTTGCTCTTTCTACAAAGGTAGTGGACGCAATTTGAAGGAAAGTGATAAATTCAACACTGTAGATATGAAAAGTTTTTGAGTGAGAAGAATACTATGGAAGTTTTGGTTAATAAAGGAAATAAAAATGGATAGAAATATTCTAAAATAAATAAACTCTATCACGAATAATGAAAATTAAATTAATTTTTCATTATATAATTTTTCGGTAAAATAGATAAAGTATATTGTAACATTACCTTTACATATTCCTATAGGGTTTTATTCAATATAGTTTGTTCTTATAAGGGAAAAATAGCATCATCATGTTCAGAATACATTATCTTCATCTGTAGTCAAACATTCAATTAAGATTATGTTAATATAATAGAGAACATATAATATTATGAAGAAAATCATAGTATATTAAAAAACACCATTACCATATCATGGAACTATCTTTATTTTTTTTAAGGTTTTAAGGGTTTGGTTCCTCTATTAAAAATAAAAATAACCTCTTTGTGGTCCCCTCTAATATAAAATACATTTTCTACATTGGTATTTACATGAACTAATTGTGATATCCCAATGAAAGGGTCATCCTCATCAGCTAATCTCTAGAACATTTATCATTGCATTTTTTTGTTTGACACACATCCTCTATCTCTTGTGTACACACGCCTATATTACATAAAATACTCTAAGCAGTAGTCATACCTAGGATGACTATTTCTTAGAGTGGTACAATAAACAAAAAAGATATGGGGTATGAGTTTCAAGGAAAAAAATACAATAATAACAATACAAGAGATGAAGTTAACGAGGATGATAATTATAGTTTATTGTGTTCTATAAAAGGGGTAATGTCTCCCATTTATAAGAATTACACCATTAGCACTAGTTATTAACTTTTGGCCTATTAAAGGTGATATTTGTGGGGAAATAATTCTTCTATATGATTAAAGGGTTCTCGGTGGGAACATGTCATGATATATGAATCTTTGTAGAATTTCTGAATTCTATATTTATAGGAGAAATATCACTTTTAATAATTTCAATCCTCTAACTATGACTACTCCTTCCTCTATTAAAATGATCTATAAATTCTTTCTTAAATCACTTAAAAATATGAAACTATAATATAGGAAATTAAGGATTCATAAGAAACCCAAATATGATAAACAATGATAATAAACTATCATTAAATAAAATAAAAGATATAAAAATGTATTGATAAAAAAATTTAATAAATTGAGTTATTTCATATACATGTATGGTAATATGATATTATTAGGGGTGGAACCAATACATGTTGACCTAAAATGATGAATACCAAAAAATAATTTCAAATAATTCTTCCAATATATATAGAATTTTATAACCTCCATTCTATTTTTTGGAACAAGTGATGTAGTAACCTAAGGTATTATTACATTTAATATTAAGGGTATATCAAATATTTGAAAAGATCTCAAATTTATAATTTCTATTAAAAATCGATATGGAGTAAAAAAAATAATTTTAGGAAAAGAATATACCTAATAACTAGAAAGGTTTTAAACATCTAAAAATTATTACTTGATAAATTGATTCAATAATTATGTCTATACAGGTTGAAAACAAGAATTATTTTCAAACAAATAAAGAGTGGGCTTTATAATAACATTTCATTTTCATGGCCATTATGGGTTCTACAGTGATTTTGGGCACATAGTATAAAATTTTAGTCATAATGACATAAATAATAGTAATTATGGAATATATAGAGGTTTTAAGTTAAATGGGAGATGGCCCACTCTAATAAAAATAGTTTTGAAGTGAGAGGAATCTTTATAAGTAAAATTGGATAATGAATTTCAACCATTGAATGAACTCTATTGAAATATATTTGTATAATATATTTATATAATATATTTATATAATATACTTGTGTAATATATTTTTTATAATATATATTTTTGTATTAAATAATATATTTATTTATTTATTTTTATTTTTGTAATATATATATTTATTTGTATAATATATATTTTATATTTTATATATTTTCGTAATATAATATTTATTTTTGTTTCTATAATTTTTATATTTGAATGAATTATTTGTATAATATATAAAAATTTAATATTTAGAATATATTTATTTACATATAAATATAATATATATAAATATATAACAATTTTTTTATTGTATACATATAAATTGTTTTATTATATTTGTATAAAATATTTTTAAAATATAAATTTTTACAATATATTTGTACAATATATTTATATATTACATTTTCATAATATATTTGTATAATTTCCAATGGGGTGTGGGTCAGTTGGTGGTCTGCACCTATCTATAGCATCTTATTGGTGTGGAGTCAAGTTTGAATCCCACCAGTAGTCTTATATTTTCCACATTATTCGTGAGTTAGGTGGGTTTATCTACGATGGTTAACTTGGGCATCAATTGCGGGATCATTATGGACCAGTAGGTTGGTGGAGCAGCGGTCTTGGTAAGTGCTGAAAGAGGATACTGGCATCGGGCCAGCGGGATGGAGAGGCGTGGGTTGCTACGGTGGTACAATCATGATCGGATGGTGGTGCGATGGAGTATAGGCAACGAACACCTTCTAGTGGACTGATCCGTGTGTGGTTATAGGCATTGGGCTAGTGGGATAGAGAGGAGCATATGCCCTCAGTGATGCACAAGTGATGTGGTGGATAACCCTGGTGATTGACGGACGAATTGATGAAGACAAGAACAGGTAAAGGTGACATCAAGGTAGCAGGAATAGATCTACGGACAGGATGCAAGAGCAGTCAGGTGGGGTCTATATGTTGATACATGTGTAGAAGAAGCTGGTATGGAGATAAAAGACCCTACGGGTCATAGTTTCTTAGGTACATGTATACATAATTAATAATAGGAGTTGGATGGGTGGATTATCCCTTGGGGAGCTATGATATGCCAATTTAGTTTTGTCGGTGCGTGGTGTGTGTGTGTTTTATAGCAATTTTACCCCAAGACCCTAATATATATATATATATATATATATTGGTATAATATATTGGTATAATATATTTGTATAAAATATTTTTATAATATAGTTTTATAATATATTTGTATAATATATTTTTATAATATATCTTTATTTGTATAATATATATATTTTCATTACGTATTTGTATAATATATATCTATATTATATATATATATTTAAAATATAAATTTGTGCGTGTATATATATATAAAAACTATATTTTACACCTTTTTCCAAAACCATGGAACTCTGAGTAATTTTCCACTTTTCATTCATGAACTATGATCCAAATCCTACTTTATCTAGCTGACCAATGAAAATTATGTTCATCTATAAACTAGGTATATGTCTATCTCTTTCTAAGTTCAAGTAAAATTCATGTTAAATATCATATTTAACAATACCCTTCCCCATAATTTGAATATTTTTATCATCGACAAAATGGATATTGCTGAAAAAATGAGATACATAATAATTCATGCATCCCATTTGGTTATAGAGTGGAATGAAGTCTCTTAATTAATGATCCATGATTCCAATGTAATTTTTAGACTCAATAATAAACAGTTACATCATTCAGTGGTGTTGGGGTAGGTAGGTTGCACAAAATTGACATGGGGTGAGGGTGGGGGAGTGTAAGGAATGATAGCCCTATTTTCTTTTAACCAAACATCCCCAATAAACATTGTTGACAATAAGGATATGCCAACATTAAAGCTAGAATGATGATTAAAAACTAAAAATAGAACTCACCAAACAATCAATAAATGAGTGAGGATGATGAGGAGAAAATAAGATACATTGGATTAAAGCTTTCAATCATCGAAGAGAAAGTAGAGATATCAAAAACTTGGAAAACATTCGAACCTTGGATTTGTTCAAGCCTTCAATAGTCTGAGCTTTGAATTTGTGCCTTTAAATTATTCAAGCCTTGATTCAAGCATTGATTGGAGTTTTTATTCACTAAAGAGGGGTTCCAATAGAAGGTTTCTTCCATAGAAAGCTTGATATGTCAAGAAGAGTTCGTGACTGGTTAGGGTTAATTTAAATAGATCGAGACACTTTTATCAGTGCTTCCAAAAAAACACTAATAAAGATCCCTTTAATCAGTGCTTTGTTAGAACTGATAAAGATAGATCATTATCACTGCTAAAGTTTAAGTGTTAATAAAGATGGATTTTATCAGCACATTTTTAGTACTCATAAAGCTTTATCTTTATCAGTGCTAAAAAAGCGCTGATAAATAAGTCTTTTATCAAGGCTAATTAATCTCGTACTGATAAAGAGGTTATAATTATAATTATAATTATAAATAAATTTTTTTAAATATATTTATATAAATATATATAAATATAAATATGTTAAATATATTATTTATTTAAATATTTTTATTAGAATTTTATAATTCTTAAAATATATAGTTATTTATTTATAATTATATAAATAATTTTTTTTAAAATATTTATATCATTATATATATTTATATAATTATATATAGATATTTAATAAATATATATAAATATTCATATAATAAATATAATCATTATTTAAATAAATTTATTATAATTTTTTAATTATTTAAATATATAAAATTATTTATTTATAATTATATAAATACCTTTTAAAAAAATAATTATTATTTGTTTATAATTATAAATATATGAATGTATAAAATATTAAATATTAATATATATATATATATATATTTACAAATATATTTTTAACATTATTAATGAATATTTAATCTTAAGTGCATGCATGTTAAAAATGAGTGACATAGTACACTTTAACAATATTGAAAAACAGGATGGGTTTGATTAATTAAATATTAATTATTAAAAAAATGGATATATTTTGAAATAAAGATGAATACATGTTGAAAATATTAAAACATAGTAAATAAATATATATAAATTAAATAATAGAAATTGATTAATTTCACAAAAAAATATTTGTGTGTGTGCATTATATATAAAAATGACTTAATTGCGTATATGTGAAATAAATATAACATATGTTTTATATATGTTAAATTGAAATATCAAACAACATTCAACTATTTCCATTACTTGATGCAATTAGTTGGTATTTTTAATTCATATTAAATTTTAATTATAAACCATTGATTACTAAATATATTACTATTTAATGTAAATCATAAATATTTTGTATTATATAGTCATATTTGTATACATTTATATATATATATATATAAATAATTTATATATAGAGTAATCAATTTATTTGGACTTTTATCAGTGCTTATTTTATCACTGATAAAGTAAACCTTTATCCGTGATTTTTTCTAACATTGTTAAAGGCCAACACTTTTAAAGGCCTGTTTTGTAGTAGTGGAAGCATAAAACATGAGGAAGAAGGCATGTAATGATAACATAAAATGAATGTATCATGAGTAAACATATGGGGGAATATAATATAGAACATGGAATCATATGATCATGGAAATATATTAATGTGGTAGAACCAACAAACATGACATAATCATGAGTCAAGGTGAACTGCCAAGATGATATCACATGGCGGACAGAGTCCCGTAATGGATTAGGTTTACTCTCTAATACCATACATAAAGTCTCATGATAAAAAACATTACCCAATGCATTAGAGTACTATCTAGGAACACTCATCATAACATTTACATGCATATGTGTGACATATAAATAAATCAAACATAAGGGTTACCTATGGAAAGAAGTGGGCTTCATAATCATGTCATAAGGCATAACCAAAAGGTATATCATAATGGTATTCATGAAAGAAGGGGTTAAATCATTCTCGGAAAACAACAAAGTAAAAAATAAGAATATATCATGAAAAATTATGTCTAAATTGTGTTAAAACATAAAAACATTGTTTAGGTAACTTTAGAAATGTGTAACTTTAGTGCGGTTTTAAAAAAAGAATAAAGATTAATTAAAAAAGAAATAGGCATAGTTATTTCCATAAAACCAAAAATAAATTAAAACTATTTTTCATGATGGAATGGTGGATTAAAATATTTTATTGAGTATACTTGAATATAGATAAGAAATAGTGAAGTTCCATTTAATCAAGTTTGTTTATCGAGAGGAATTGAGAAGGGAGCCTTTATAAACCTTGTATTTACCCATAAAAGAAAGATTAATTGAGATAGATATATTTTTTTAACATATATTAAGAATATATAATAATTTTATAATAATAATTAATAGATAAATCATAACCTAAAGGAGATGTAGAGGTTTGGAGAGATCCCTTACCTTATGTCTGAATGCTTTATGAACTCACACTTAATATCATAAAAAATAAAATTATATTCATTAATTACATAATTTATAATCTATTGAAAAAATATTTTATTTATTTTTATTTTATTATTTTTATTTATGGTTATTCCTATGAGTTATAAAGTTCAATTTCATAGTTCCAAGAGGGTTCGTTTCATAGATTCATGGTCAATTCACTTGTGTAAAATTATGGGTGTTCTTGTAAAATGGATATATAACTCTAGAATTGAAATAATATGGTATTAATGAACTTAAATAAGTTTAAATGTTCCTATATATCATTTTTTTCTGACATGAGGATGGTTCTTTGAGTAAAAACATTATTATTGTGTGGTTAGTTCATTTAGGCAGTTTTACCAACCATCATGAACTAGTTTCATTTTAGTTAATATTATGTTTATATATATGTTCTATAATATTAAATGAGTTATAATATAAAAAATTTAACCTGATTTAACTATAATAATAATATTTTTACAATCCTTGAATGTGGTAATGGAAAACAAAAACTCATTATCCACATAGATGATTAACCACCATAATTAAGACAATGGTTTTGTTTCTTGAATAGGTGGAGACAAGAAAAGTTATGGATAGAAGATATTATATTATAAATATAAAATTATAGTATATACATGAGACTAGAGTTATTATTATTTTATGGATGAAATATTTGAGGAGAGGTTAGAAGAAGAAAAGAAATTAAAGGAGGTAGTTTTAGATTCCAACCTCTTGAAAATCACCTCCTTGAAGAGCCCCTTAAGAAACTTGGAATTGATATTTTAGTAAGACTAGAAACTCTTATAAATGGAAATAGTGGAGAGGATAGGGTTTTGAAAATATTTGTAATGATTCACAGCTTATAAGGTGTGAGTAGAAGGGGTAGTGAGGGGTGGTATTTTAAGGAGAGGAGAGGGGTGTTTTTTATTATTATATTCATTAGTTTATTAATTTGGCTCAAGACTATAAATAGTAATTTTTTTGAGACTATATATAGTAAATTGTTTGTTTTATTTCGAAATAATTGGTACTTACATCATCCACGACTCAAATATTCATGTATTTATCTTATAAAGTTAAATACCATAAATTATCATATTTCACTATTCACTAAAAATTCAACTATTTTATAAAAATCTAAAAAATTAGCCCTAATTATTTTTCAACATGTATATTTCAAAAATTGAATCTATTTTTGGAAAACATAATTTCTAAATATGATAAATTCAATTTTTAAATAAAATA
Source organism: Viscum album (assembly GCA_963277665.1). Taxonomy (NCBI): domain Eukaryota; kingdom Viridiplantae; phylum Streptophyta; class Magnoliopsida; order Santalales; family Viscaceae; genus Viscum; species Viscum album. The sequence continues at coordinate 1,083,609,705 of OY728132.1, forward strand.
CTCATTTATTTGAAAAATACTTATTTTAATATTATAAATATTTTAAGATCCATTAAAAATTTATTTGTGGTCTCATAAAATTATCTTATCATTATAGTAAAAAATTATATTAATTTATGAATCATTTTTATTAAATTAAATTTTCTTTTAAATAATTATATTCAATATAAAATTGTAAATAAAATATTTATGTTTTACAAAAATACCAACACTTAACTTATCATTTTTAAAACATTTATTTACTTGTACTGTGATATAAAAATATCATATTTTCATTTTATATGATAGGTAAATATTATTTTACATTTCCATATGTGAGGTTACTATTATAACAGTTAGATTACAATTCCTAATGGTTAGATTACTATTGAAACAGTAAGGTTACTATTCTAATGATCATATTACTATTCCAAAAGTCATATTTATAATGGTCATATGGGTTTACTACTTCCTATAAATATCTCTTATTCCATTCATTCATCATTCACTTCTATTTTACCTAAAATTTATATATACTTTGATCTTCCAAATGAATATTTTATTATTAAAATTAGGTTTTATTTCTACAGTTTTGTTTATGAGTGTGTTTTTTCTAGTGGATTGAGCATATCAAATTATCATAATATTATTCTCTTATTTTATATTTATTTTCCCGCAATAATATTTGGCATTGTTATTGGTTTATTTGATGACTAATTTATCATTATTCATTTATGAGAATAATTTTTTATTGGTTACACTATGTGATGTTTGGTGCTTTATACTAAATGACATAATTGTAAAATGATAAATTCCATTGATAAAATTCTAGGGCATTACATACGTGGTCTTGTAACAAGCCCTATAGAATTATGAATGTTGTTTTTATGCATGGGGTGTGTAACCACACTATTAGGATGATGAACCCATTTATTATTGAGATGTTTAATTTATTTTAAATTTTATAATTTATGTTATATTGTATAATTTTTATAAGCACCAATAATTAAAAGAAAAATGTGTCTAGGCCACCACAGACCTAGTCCATAGGCATGATGCCTCAGTCACTAATGGAAGAGGCTGAGAACAATGATCTATCATGATGCGTGAAACTCTTGAGCAGAGTGTTCACTTTATGAGAATGTGGAATCCCTTATCCAAGGATCATTAGATACCTCTTGGTGGTGTTGGGTGATGAATTTGGATGGTTGGTTAGGGAAGTGGCTATGTGAGACTTACTGATGTCATTGAGCCTTTGGGCTAGTGGAATGGCTGATGGATGTTCTTTCCCCTTAGAGACCTAGTTTTTTGGGTGAGTTTCCCTTGGTGATAAAAATGGATAGTTTGAGTGGGATTAAGGCCACAACCATTATGATGGATGTTTACTCGAGAGGCAATATGGGATTGAGGGACCCTTATGAGGGTCCAAGCTGTGATAAAGACTATGGGGCCCAGACAGTTCCCCATTGATTTTTTGACCTTATTGGGAGGGTATGTTTAATTATGGATAGTGATAGTGGGTTTAGGCATTCGGCCAACCCTAGTTCTTCTTATTTTATGTTGAGAATTGGTATACATAATCTATGTTGATTTATATATGTTTCAAAAAACTCTCATAGGGTAAGTCTTTTATTTTCATTTTGGAAAAATATTATGGGAAGGTCTTGAGTTATGACTGAGAGAAATCTTATAGGGGAGTTCTATGATACCACGATGTTCTCAAAGACACCTTAGAATAGTCTGATGCAGGTATAATCTATTGGGTCCATAGACCTAAATATCAACAATGGTACGATACATGGTACATGGTTTGTCATGCTACACATGACGAGCTTAGTGACATTCCAATATTAGGTTGAAGTAGGAATTATTAGTTTTTTTTTATTTTCAGTGGTTTATTTATTTATTTTAAGCATATCACATGTACATATCACTACATTGAGGGTATAATATGGAAAACATTGGTGGTACCCTACTAAGTTATGTACTCACATTATAATAATCAATCATGGTAACCCAGAGCTGGTGTGTAATTCATTACATTGGTATAAGATACAAGGGATTATATTAGTAAGGATGAATTAGTATATTATTCTCGAATAAAAATATACATACATGATTCCCATTTTTTATTGGAAACAAAATTTAAAACAAAGTAAAATTAAATATTATACATCCTTAAAAATAATATAAAGATTATTTCTTCATAACCTGGGGAAAGGAAAACAAAAAAAAGGTGATATTAGATTATTAGTAAGGGTTAGGTACATAAAAATATAGAATGATTAAATAATTTATAAACAACATAGAAGAGTGGAAAATAAAAAAACATTCAATTCAATAAACATATTGAGTTTAATTAATATCCACAAATAATATCAACATAGAAAATTCATGGATAATGAAAACTTAATTCTTATTAAATGAAATGAAAATTTCTGATCGCTCATGATTAGGGCCTCTCAATGTATGTATCAAGAAACTTATTATCATTTCCTATAAACCAAGAAATCATTCTCATAAAATGGGTAGGTGTAAAAAAAATACCCTTTTAATATGTCCAATTTTTTTTCATGAGTCATGTCGATGCATCTAGAGGATATATATAACCATGCCCCATTGGTAACTTCATTTCTAATGTATTCCTTGTACATTTAATGATCAATAAAATTAATTCTCAAAATGTCTTATCATTCAACAATTATCCATATTGAATCAAGAATACATAACATCAATATTTCATCATCATATACCATCCAAAGTATGAATAAAGAAGGTATCACTAGATCATATCCCTAGTAACATCAATGAGTGTTTTCATAGATAAAAATAAATTTTAAGGATCATAGAAACATTTCTTAAAGAATATACCCTTTTAACTTTTAAATAACTTATATAAAATCTAATGATTTCAATAATATTAGGAAAACATTTTCTTGAAAATGACCTTTAAAAAATGTAAAGACAAAAAGAAAATATTTTTCATGAAGGTAATAAAATAACATTTTTATTTCATGATCCTTTTTCTAATTCAGATGGATTATTTTACTATCAAGATAGTGAACATGAGAAAATATACATTCTTGATTTCAATCTATTTAATATGTATGATTTTATCCTTTGAATTTTCTTTGATAAAATTCTAGTTCTTCTCTTACTCTAAGGTTTGAATATTCAAGATGAATTCTACATTCCTAAAACACTCAATTTAAATTCTAAAGGATAATAAGATATATTAAAGAATGGAAATCCATTCATTATGTCTCTAAATATTTACCAAACCCAAAATGGTTACCATAAGTTATCCAATATGGATAAATATAGAACATTAATCTATACAACCCCAACAATAACACCCACAGTTCAACTTATTATATTCTATAAAGAGTAAAGACTAAGACTCTCTCAACAATATGTATTACCAAAATAAAAACAAAAAAATGAAAGATTTTATCACATATATTTTTTCCAATATCAACTATAACTTGTATCCCTAGACAACATTAACTAACTCATAATATCACATTACAATCATTTGAATAACTTGATCATATATTCTATAAAATCATGATAATAACCTGAATAACTATAAATCCTCAATAAAAACATATATTCCTCAAAAAAATAAACACTATCCTTTTTTATAATATAAAATCAAAGAACGAATAATATATTCCACAAATCCAAATATGTAATAAAATTCATCATAAATAACTTTTCTACTTTATCAATACCATTAAACATATTCTTACAAATCATTAATAAAAACTATAGTAGAATAATCTTTTGACATTTCATGATTACTATAACTAGAATATCATTGATATAACACATATATGGAATTATTATTGAATCCCAATTCATAAACACTTCAATATTTACACATTAATTATTGTAATAACAGAGGTCCTTCCTTGGTCTTGAAGTTATCTCTTATAATAGGTCATTTATTAGGATAATACCCAGGTTCCTCACACATCAAACATAATATTACATGAAAATTCATTTCTCTATTACCATAATTTTCTCACATAAAACATATTCCCCATCCTTTGAGACATTATCATGGGTGCTTCTTCCCACATTCTTGATATGAAAGAAATTGAACTTACATTCCTCTTTGGTCATTACCACCTAAACATCAATAAAATTATGATTTATTTGTATTTTATGTGGCAGTAAAATAACATATGTTTATATTGTTAATAATATATCATGATAAATGATTAGGAATAATCAAAAGGTTTTTCTTCCAACTCTTATCCAATTCAGTTGCTTGGGAGGAAAATCATTTCATTTTCTATCACATTAATTGTTAACTTGATTTATTATGGTTCTAGTGACTGAATAAAACTATAATTCATGGTGCGAGAAACAATAATGATAGTGAAAAAATATAAATTCATTGAAACTACTTAAAAGGATATCTAAATCATGATTCATTATTTTCATTCTATGTCACCATTGGTTTAACCTAGATAAACCATGGTCAATATCTATTTAAATACTTCATAATGGTTCAGAATGAAAATTTGAATTAACCCAAGCATATCCCATAGGAGTGTCTATATAAGTGTATAGTATTTGGCCCACTCATTGTACTCCTGTGATGATAGAGTTAATACCCAATTCTCCCCTTTTAGAGTTGTTACCCCTAACTGCATATGTTCCACAACCACATCCACTTGTTAGTATCTAGAGATAGATATATTTTCTAGGTAAACCAAAGTCCTTTCATTACTATAACATTGGATGTTATCATATATCTAGACTTATCGTCATAGTCTGTCATAGGGGCATGTTCCCTAATCTATGTTTTCCTAAATCTAGTTGACAAGGTTTCTATAAAACTTCCTCTAATTTAAACTATTCAAATTGGCTCTAGTAACCCATAGTAAGTGTATAATTTATTTAATTGGAATAAGATATAAGGGATTAAACCACCAAATATCTACCAATTTAGTTGTATTAATGAAATAGATACATATATAATTCCAATTTAACATTAAAAAAATATAAATCATTGTAAAAGTAAATAATTTTTATCCTTGAAACTCAATCAAATATTACTTCTTCATAACTCTGGGAAAGGAAAAAAATAGTGAGCTAATATTCTCAGTAAGGGTTACATATAAAGAAAGATAACATGAGTAGATAGAGTATAATCAATATGACATAGTGGATAATCCAAACACATGTAATTCAATAAATATCATGAGTTTAATGAGAATCTATAGAAATATTAACATATCAAATTCATGGATAATGAAACTAAATTCATAATAAATGAAATGAATAATTATGATAATTCACGATCAAGGCCACTAAACCAAGATATCATGAATCATACTGTGATGATCACCCAACCAATACATCATTCTTAATAAATGGGTATGTATAAAACAAATACACATCTAATGTGGCCACCTATTTTTTCTAATCAGACCTATCGATGGATCAAGGAAATATCTGTAAACATTACTTACATTTAACTACATGTCCAATTCATTCTTCATATATTTATTGGTCAATAGATTTCATTCTCAAATTTCCTTATAAGTTATCATTTATACATATTGAATCAATAATGAAGAACATAAATATTTCATCATAATAATCCTTCCAGAGAAAGAATAAATATGGTATCACTATATCATATATCTAGTAACAATAATGGGTTTTTTGTATAGATTATAATACCTTTAAAAGATCACTATAATGTTTTTTAGAAAAATAACATTTTCATTTTTAAATCACTTATTTAAAATCTAGAAATTTCTAAAATATTATGGAAAATAGTTTCTTTAAAAATGAACATGGAAAATTGTAAATGAATCTTCAAATTATGTACTATTCATGATCGTGGGATAAGATACTCATGTGGTTTCTCTTAAAACAAATATTACTTTTACACTTTTCATGAAAAGTTCCTTGTTTTCAAAATAAAAATAAGATTCCATTTAAAAAATTTTATAAAAATTTAAACATGTATAAAAATTACATTAAAAAATATTTCTTAAATAGTAAAAATATTCATGAAAATATTTTAAATAAAATAGACATGGAAGAAAATTAGTTGGAAATAAATATTCAAAATAATATTTTTAAAATAAATTCCCTTACATGTGTCTTGATTATTGATTCCAGATCAAAAAATAGAAAAAATGGAAAATAAACATGAAAACCCCCAACATAACTAGAGGGGAAAAATTGATGTTTTTTTATGTATTTGGATCATATAATTTTCCCAAAGGAAACCTAAACACAAACGATCCAAAAATAAAATTAGATTATAAAATAAATACCTTAACTTTTTAGTAAATTATGAATTATAACCCCCATAAAATAAATAACTTCAAAATAAATATTAAACACCATGAATATAAAGTAATTATTGATATATAATTTAAAAATAATTATTAAATACACCATATCAAAGAAAAAAGTGGTGAATATTGCATTTGTCTCATTGAAACCCTTACCTTATGTCTCATCTTAATTCACACACATTCAAAACACTTGAAAAATAAATATATATTTATTATAAATCTATGATAGAGTAATGTAAATAAATTAATTTATATGTACCATTCCTTTTCAATTTCCCGTTATTCTTTTATTAACATATCTTTCTTAAAATGTACATTCTGGTTTAAACTAGTCCATTTTCCATGCATGTTTCGGTTTGATGGTTCTTGTACATGAACCTTGGTCATGTTATCATCACATATAGAATATTAATCATGGAAACATTATAATATTTATTAATTATATATACTTTTATAACTATTCACAAAAAATGATGATGAAAAATTAATTATATAACTTTGTGGAGATGATAGTCAATGCGTATGAACGAGTAATGTTTTTGATTTATGATGGATGGAATTAAATTAAATTAAATTATAATTCAAAATTAAATAAATATAATAATATCCTAAATATTATATATATTCATTTAATCCATCATTATAGCCATCCAAATAAAACGGATATAGAAAATGAATTACACGGCTACATGGAGACGATAAGTCGCACGTAAGCACAAGTGATGTTTTCACTTTAAATAGGATGAAAGGAAGGTGTATAATTATTGTTACATATTAATTATAATAATTAATTATATTTAAGGTAATTAATAAATTATTTTATAATGGATAAAAAATATTTATAGGTGTTATAATTAGAAATAAATTTGAACAGGTCGGTAAAGATGATTACCTATTCTTTGATAGGCATCCTTTAGATCCCTTATTAAGGACCTTTGTAATGGTATTTTAAAAATAAAAGGACATTTAATTCATTTATAAATATTCTTAGAATATAATTTTTTATTTTTTAGTTGAGATATATGGATCAAGGTGGTGTAAATAAGAGAAAGAATGGGTGTCCTTTTATAAGGGACGGAAGGAGTACTGCTGAAAGTTTTCAAAGCATTAAAATATTATAATGTCACATTCATGAACATATGGTTCAAAATTGGATTAATTTATAATTAAATATGATATAGGATATAAAAAACTCATAAAATGTTATATAGGTAAGTTTTTTTTTCATTTTAACCCCAATCTATTTAGTTTACCCCACATTAACGCCTTTTTTCCTTAATCACAGTAATACATTTTTCAATCATTAAGGGGTATAAATTTACTTATAATGTAAAAATTATCTCAAAAATTTTAAAGGGATGAAATTTTTTACCTTATACCATAATTATGGTCTATTTTAAATATTTTTATGATTTTTAAATCATTTAATAATATATATTTTAACATAAAATGTCATTAACATCATTTTAAGAACTATTAACCTATTTTGACATTAATGACATTAGGACATGTATAGAAAAATAATATAAACTATTTAACCATAAAATATACATTATTATTAACTTTAAAATTTATTTCATGCCATAATTCATTTAAAAATTATTACCATTGATATTTTTAAAATCATTTACTTTGATTTTTCTACTTCTTGTGAGGCACTATGTTAGTGTTTTATAAGCATTTAAGGTAATTATACCATTACTAAAAATTTAAAAATATACTTTAATCATAAAAATATATAGTAAAGTTAAAAATAAAATTTTATATTCATTCATAAAATCTTATTATCCCTATGTGAACATATAAGAGAAATCAAAATAAAGATAATGATATTTTGAAATTTTCTTTGCTTAAAATATTAAAATGTAATTAACAAAGGAAAATAGAACCAAAATGCCATATATTGTAATTTAGGATGGATATTTTATAATTTAACTCATAAATTTAAATAATTAAAAGTTTTGGATTGATATTGTCTTTTTATCTCATAGTATTAAACTTATTTTACTTATTTTACCCTTACTGAAATGATAAATATTTTACCATGATTAATATTCATAATGAAAAAAATAAAAGGAAATAATTTATCAAATTTTAACCCCATGATTATAAATATGATAAAAAATTTACAATTTTTAATATCTAAAAGAGTAAAACCATTTTAAATATAAATGCTTAAAACGCAATGAAAAAAAGTTTTTAGGAAAATGCGTTTTAAGCATAAAAATTAAATTATATATAAATAATTAATATTTTTGATTGAAATGAAATTAATTATATTATTACAAATAAAATGAATAAATTCTAGAATTAATATCAAAGAAAAATTATAATGGTAAATTTAAATTAACATATTTAATGAAAATGTATTATGGTATTTGAAAAATCAGTATTTTTCACTATTCACTAAAAAATAAAACCATTTCAGAACAATAAAAAAATTAAACCCTAAGTTAATATTGATATATTAATTTCATATATGATTTTAGTTTTATAAAATAAAATTTCTGAAATTGGTTTAAATTAATTATAATTTCCACCCACTAAATGCAATAAATTTTTTTTTTGATGAAAATACAATTTTGAAGCAAAAAATCACTTCACTAATAATTGAGTGATTATTTTATAATAATTAATAAATTAATTTATATTGAATAGGACTATGATACATATATTTAACGGTTTTTTACTCAAATTCATACCCTTTAGTTCAATGAAATCATTATAATGATCACATTTAAATAATGATAATTTTATAATATATCTTAATTTGATTAAAGCTCAATGTTGTATTTTAAAAAATCTATAAAGCTTATTATTATTTTAAACTAAAACTTCAAGGTCTTACAGACACCATTTTTGGGATTCCATTTCTCTTTTTAACTTGATCCTCCCTCACTTTTTACAAGTCCAGGTTGGGCTAAGGCTCGGGGCTTTATTATCGAGTTAGAGTAACTCGGATGGGATTCAGAGATCGAGATAGGGTGAGGATTGAGTTTTATAGTAAATCCTTTTATACTTATGTTTTTATACTACCATTTTAATTTCACTTTTTATATGTGATAGGACCAGTGGTTGATCGACCTTTCCTTCCTGTACGACTTTGTTTCATTTTAGTATAACAAGTCTTATTTTAATGCTTCCCTTGTACTATTTATTTTTTATTTTGTATGATACTTGAGGTCAAGTGTCAGTTTGGTTGGGTTCATATTTATAGTGATCTAGGCCAGGATATTATAAAGTTATTATTATGTCTCGTTCATTATCATTGGATGTATAAAACTAAAGTAAAGATACAAAACATGAATTCTTATTTATGAAATAAAAACTATATAGATATAAGCATTTTTAAAGGTTATTTATCCTATGATTGTATGGATTTATGTTTAATATATTTTAATAATTTTGATACAAAGTATAATCAACCAATGATAAATGTAGAAGATAATTATTATCGAATTGAGACCCATTTCTATTACTTCCCCAACCTTGGGAGTTTTTGGGTTCATGTACATTTACTAATTTGAGACTTGAATAGATAGAGATGACACATAATACAATGATGTTTAATAATGATCTCATTGTTGAATACCTCAAGTAAATATAATAAATTACTTTGTACTTTAAATTAATTTTATAATAAAGTTATATCAATAATATATTATTATATAATGTTAAAAGAAGCATAATGAAATTATAAATACAACACATTGTTCTTTACATATTATAAGGTGATAGAAATTTTGTAGTTAGAATTTTCCTATATGGTTCAAATATCATGTAAGTACAAAAATTATTCTCTTTTATTTTCATATTACACAATTGGTTTTTAGTATTAAATAGACATTCATATATGAAATGTTGAGAGTTTACCAAGCATCGTTATATCGAATGATAACAGGAAACTGTCATTTAGTTTTAATGTGATGATACATGAGTGTAAATAAATTTTTATCAATGAATACAAGTTTGTTATTAATAATCATTCGGTAAACATGAAAACTAAAAATGAAGGTGTTATGTTTTTCACTAAAACAAGTTGTTATACTATATTAGGTGATAGGAAACCATGTTCAACTGATGTATCAAATTATTTTGTATTGGATAAAATAAATATATTATATTATTACACTCAAGGTTGAGTTTTCATGCTAAAATTTGTTTGTTTTGATACATTGTATGAACAAAGAATTCATGCTAAAAAATATGGTTTTACAGTAGTGTAAAAGGAATATTATCTTCAAAATGATGAACCATAAATATTAGAATCTCATATATTATAGTTTTTCTATATAAAAGATCTATTAAATACTAGTTATCGTGTTTCTGTTAGAAAAATACCAAGAAATATTTTTATGATTGTACAGATGATATTAAAATACATAATATTCCTAAAAGTGATCATAATATTCATGGATGGGATGATCCAAACATTTATATTATTAGTAATGATTTTGAACCTAAAGTATTCCAAGAAATTTAAGGTAAATTTTAGTAATTTCACTTTACTTTCATAATGTATTTGATATTGATTAACTATAAGTTCACTTATATTTAATACTGGTTTAATTTATGTTCTATTATATACATGCTAAAATTATTCTCAGGTTATATTGGTGACCCCCTAGAATTTTCAACATATTAAAGATGAAAATTTTATTTGTAATCTTTTATGTTATAGGTTGAATAATTATAGTTCAATTTTAATATATATTTACAATTTAATTCAATCATTGATTCATTTTTTTAATATTCATAGTGAATAATGTGGTGGACAATTAACTCAGAAAAATCATCATTTTCCAATGTTAAAAGCTAGTAGATTAGTATTTTTATACTATTTATTTATTATTTTAGCATGTATTTTAAAAAAAATCAAGCATTTTTATTTTATTTATTTATTATTTTAGATTAAATTTTTATTTTTATATATATGTGAAATTTTATGTAAGGATGATTTAGAATGAATTTACTATGTTCTTATGTTGTTGATTCAGTGTGTGTTTGTTTGGTTTATCTTTCATATTTATAGTTATGTATGTGAATAAGTATATCTATGGACGAAGAGGAATGGGTTGAAACGTAGTTTTGAATGTAAATTTTGGATACTTTTTTTAATGTGGAAAATATTTTTTATGAGTACTAAAAATAACTAAAATCTAATTTAAGAATGGATTTACAATTCAATTTTATTAATAAATTAGTTAACTTGTATTTTAGTTAATATTAGTAGGTGGAGAATTTGAAAGATAATTAAATTCATAAAAATATCATTTTCCCATATTTAAAATTAGTGGGAAAGTAAATTAGTTACATTCCCAAAAAAATTCTGCATTCTTATTTAATTTAGTTGAGTTAGCTATATCATTAACTTCATTTTATTTTTTTGAAAGTAAAATTAATTTGGGAAGGATTGTTTTATAATGAATTTAGATTATTAATATACTTTTAAAACTACTAGATGTATTTTTATATTTATATATATGTAAAATTTTAGTTGCAAAATTTATTTTTAGGTATATCGTATATTTTTGGGTTGTTTCTTTTTTATTATACCATCTGTTTTATGAAAAATATTATTGATTTTGTTTAGGGGTAATTCAAATGGATATGAAAAGGAATGTCCAATGAAAACATTGGATTATTAATTTTTCTCAAAATAAAATTAAAATTCTTATAAGTTCTTTGATGTGCGTTGAGTTATTAATGTCCTATTATGTTTAATACTTTAATTTAAAGGTAATTTTTTTGAAACTATACTATTATAATTACTGCTTGTATTTTTATAATTATTTATATTGATTCTAAAATTATTGTTTTTTTAAAGTGGATTACCATAGTTGTATTGATTTATATTATTTATTTATTTATTTAATGAACAAGTAATATTTACTATTTAGTTGTTCTTTTTTTAAAACAAATTATTGGTATATAGTCATGGTTTTATGAACCAAGAATATGGCCAATAAAGAGTTATAATTTTTTAATAAACCATCCCTATATCTTATATATAATAACATATTTAAAATCCAGGACTATATCGTCAATTTGGAGAGATATAGTCATATCTTTTATGAACTGTGACTTTATATTCCCCACATACAAGGTTTTTGTTAACTGTGATTATTGACCGATCCTAATCAAGATTACCTCGATATATAATTAAATATTTACAACCCGTAGTTATGGTTTAAAATCATGTATACTTGGTGATAATATATTATTGTTCATAGATCAATACTAAAGGGAGACATAAATTGCATTAGAATCCAAACACATAATTTGTATAAATTATAATCCATATTTACTTTTAAGTTCATAACCCATAAAAAATCATAATCTTAGTTGAATGTAACTGAATATTATTTTTCACCTAACATGAAAGTCCTTATATAAATGGTATGAAATATATAAGAATATGTTTAACATTTTAAACTAAAATATAAATTCATTTTTAGTATAAAATATTTATATTTATGAATCAAATAATGTAGGGAATAAGATAAAAAAATTCAAAATATGTAGACAAATTTGATGTGAAAAAATGAATCTATAATAGAATTAAGTCCAAAATCACCAATATATTATTCTAGTTCATTTGACAGAATTCAATTTGACAGGTCATGGATCCTAAATAGAATTATGGATCAAAAGTTATGGTTGTTCTAATTTGAGATCTGACAGAGTCTAGTAGAGGAAATTATGGAACAAAGTCTTTGATTTCATGAAACTTAAATTTATCATGAATGGATTTCATAGAACCAAGAAACTCTTACTTTTATGAAGATGGTAATACATCACAAAATGTATCATCTAATGGTCCTATAGTCGATAAATACCCCCCAGGTCACCATTTCAATGGGTAGATTCAACATTACACTCTCACTTTGCGAATTTACAAGGAATTTTTTGAATTCATATGACTCATCCCCCACCCCATGGACTAAACTTTCACAAATTTAATCACACAATACCTTCCATGAATGGGTGATTGTTTTAGGATGTTTCATTAAAATTCCATCTATGAAGAAAACTATTTTCATTATTTAATCCATTATTCAAGAGACATAAATTATCATGAAACTATAATATTTCATGAAGTAGTGTTATCCATATCAATTTGGGTCACTATTTTAACTAAAATAATTTTCATGAAATTTCATCATCATGAATAGTATACTTTGCATGAAACCCTTCACCCATGTAGCCTATATTAGATTTGGTTAGTCCATACTATAGTCGGATGTACATCCACACCACCACTCACATTTTATGTCGGGTTATAGTTCTAGGCCTTTATCCTGGTCTTTTCTCTAGCCTCACTAACCCCCATGAAAAATTGAGAGTCACATGTCAGATTCTTGTGCTGGGTTAGGGGAATTTTTGGGTAGTGATATGTATAATCCCAACATCTACACCCATAAAATCCCATATGTCAGGATACTCCTCTAGAATTCTTGAAAATAGATTGAGTAAATATAGTTCTCTTAGTACCTTTATTATTCCATGTCTTGAGATACTCCACTTTGTTTCTTCAAATATCCTGAGTAAAAATACTCCTCAATGTATTCCTAAAATCTCTTCACATGACCCATATGCCACATTGAACCAAAAGGAGTTTCTTTGGTGTAAGTCCCAAACCATACATTGTTAGTAATATTCTGATTTCTAGTCTTATCCATAAAAAATTATACTATAATATCCCTTCTACGATGATAATATGACACCTCGTGTGAAAATAATGGGATTTCATATGTTTCTAGTGTAAGATGACTCATGTGGTGAGCATGAGATAACCCGCTTAGTCCCCATGATAAGACTCTAAACTACATAGGACATCAGTCGTAAATACACAAACATAAAAGAAAATTATTTTGGTCAAAGTTTCATGACATTAAAAGGCACCACAATAGTCTTTATAACATGAAAATTAACGGTATGATGTATCATAATTAGTGGAATCAAATTACATGGGTTCTGATTCCCTTCTTAGATATTTGTAAGAATCCATTCTCATGGGACCAATCCAAAACCAACATCACATTTACCCTGTTTGGATGGTGATGAACACCATGTGTCCTCTCTATGGGGATCATCCTTAGGTGTAATATCTAATAATGTTCCCCAACCCATTAGTGGGTTTAAATTCCCTTATGAGCCAATGTGGTGAATAAGGAAATGGAAATCTTATCACACAATCCCCACATGTATCCCTATTACTCCCAAGAGACTCCCATGGGCCTCCTCCATAAGATTAAGACATAATTGTATTCCTTGATCCATTATTGGGCCAAGATAACCTCATAGTCCAACACAAGGAAAATGGAATGGGAAGCTCAATTCATAAGTCCCCACACACAACATCTAATATGTAAGACTTTCGACTGTATAATGCCAATATCCTCAATGCACAATGTTAAATTACAAATTACCTTATTCTATGAGCATAGGATTTCTTTAGAGACAAATCCATGATTCCATATGAGATGATCATAACATTCCTTGTATAAGATGGCTCATATGGAGATCATGAGATACCATACTAGGAATCACACCTTTTTTAGTCCCTACACATATAATCACTACTCCTTAGTATCACCTGGGAATATTTTCACATAATCCTCAACCATTTTTGATATTAAATACATTAAATTGAAAACCATAAAATCCTAGTAACATTATGTTAAATTACACAACAACAACCTCAATATAATATTTCAATATATGGCCATACTCAATGTAATGAGCATGGGATGCCCTTTGTGATCAGCATAGGATGCCACATGTGATGATAATGAGATGCCTCATGTGATTAGCATGTGACAATCACCCTATCCTATGGGAATATTCTATATGTAATCCCCCACACAATTTATTTTTTCACTCCTTGATTCAATAATATTTACTACATTATGTTAAACAACATTGTACGATCCTATCACATGACCTTAAAATGTGAAATCAAATGACATGGGTTTTCATCCCTATCTCTTAATAATGTACATAGAAATCTTCTCTAAGGTATTATCCTGATATCCCAAAATACCAATAAACTTTTATCCCGTTAATGGGTGTTGATTTATAGGTTACTCCATAATCTTAAAAATAAGAATTTATTTCCCATAAAAACTTCTCCTAAGGAGTGATAAACTCTAAGCCTTATCAATATTCTGGAGTAGACCAAATATCCCATAAATCAAAACTCCCCCTATATTTTCATAACACCACAGGATGAAACATGTGCTCAGCACAATATGTGATGAGTGCACATATAGGAAGTTTCCCACTACTTGAATTTAAATTTATGATCATCCCCCACTAGACATTAAATAGTAAGCACCTTAACTCAACTATAAAATTATACTTATCCCATTACGTGATGAGTTTATTAGGAGGGTCCCCTAGTAAAATTTAAATATTTTATCACCCTTACTCATATGTAAACCTATAACCCCTCCTTATACATCATAAATCTAGCCCTTGGTGATGATCCGAGGATGCCTTCAATGACATGAATAAGAAGCTAATGTGATGAGAATAGGATCTTGTCGTCCTCTCCAAGATGATGAACCCAATATTATAGCACATGTGATGGGAATGAGATGACTTAGGTGATGATCCTAACATTCCTATGTGATAATCATATGATCTATTATTCCCATCCTATGTGATAATCATTGGTTCTACTTCATGTGACAAGCATGATATACCTTAGTTGATGAGCCAAAGAATCCCCTATGTGATGTGAAAAGGATCTCTCCTTCCTCTCCCAAGTGATTAGCTCTGGATTATATCTCTTTTAAAGAGCATGATATACCTTAGGTTATAAACCTAAGAATCCCCAATGTGATGAGAATTTGATCTATCCTTTTTCTTCCAGGCGATGAGACTTATATTGTATATCATGTGATGAGAATGAGATGCCTTATGTAATAAGATAAAAATCCCCAATTAGATGATAATACGATCTCTAAATCCTCTCTAAGGTGATGATCCTGATATTATACCACATGTGATGAGTATGATATGCCTTAGGCAATGATCCTACTAATCCCCTATGTGATGAGAAAAGGATCACTCCTTCTTCTCCCAGGTTATAATTCAATGCTCTACCTCATGTGATGAGCATGATATACCTTAGGTGATGATCCTAAGAATCCCCTATATGATAGGTATAGGATATATCCTCCCTTTCCTTAGGTTACAGTCCTATATTCTTATAAGGTGTGATGAGAACAAGATGGCCTAGGTGATGAGTCTAGGAACCCTTATGTGATTAGAATAATTTTAATGACATGATGTTCACTAAATGCATTTCATAATGAATGTGATCCACCTTTTGTGATGAGTGTATGATTCCAGAACCAAAAATCCTTGAATTCCTTATGCGTTGAGCACAAGTTGCCTCATACAGATGACATGATGCCTTAGGTTTTTCACCTAAGACACATTATGTCACGAGGATAAGATACCCTCATAATCACAAATAAGGAAAACATTTACAGATTCCTAACAAGACCAACATTATCATAAGCTCCAACCATAGTTAGCCACCCTTTCACGATAGTAAGTGACATAAATATTTGATTTCTATGAGAATATAGTGTCAGGAATGAGATTCACAGACATTTATTAGATCTATAATGGAGACCCATACTAGGCAACATAATCCAATGGTGAATCCATAGAAAAAGGAGCTAACATCCCATCATCCCATTTTGATCTCGAAGATGACATCATCAACCATGGTGGTGGTGACCTCCCACATTTAGAAAATAGGAATACATGGCTATAATGATCGTGAATGATCCAAGGATGTATATTCCAATGCGATAGTGTGCCCTTATAGAGGCATCATAAAACAAACACATGATAAAACTTTATGAACATTTTAATAATAAAATAAATATAAATACTTTATAATTTTATAAATAAGAAAATTTCACATTTATTTCAATATAAACCCATTCATGTTGAAATTTAATATAAACTCCTTCATATTCAAAAAAATAGGATACTTATGAAGATTATTGTAATCATAAGCACATTTATTATATTTTTTACATATTTTACATAAACTAGATATCACGTAATTTATTTTTATTTAAACCTTGATCAAATCCACCAAAATACGTTTTGGTATGGTTTAAATAAATTTTTAAATAAGGAATCTTAATTTGAAATTTTCATATAATTATTTAGGAATATCTCATAAATAAATTTAAAATATTTTATATTTAAATTTATTTTATAAATTAAAATAACTTAATAATTTAATACACCTTGTATATACACTTTAAACCTATATTACATCCTATCAAAAAAAATTATGATTTAAATCCATCTCATATTCTATGTGGGACCTCCTTTCCCATATAGATAAAGTTTATTGTAAATTTTAAGAAAATAATTTTTTTTTATTAATTAAAATACCATGAATATTTTTAATAGAAACCGTGATGTGGTTATTCCATGGTGATGATAATTTTTAAGATAACCATGACTATTTTACTTTAGTGAAGTTTTTTTTGGGAAGAACCATCAAATTTTATACATATAAAACCATGATATTACTTGGTTTTCTTATGATAATACCATTCCCATACAAAACATGAACATTTTTTAAAAACCCATGATTTTAAAAAGTTTTTTAGAATGATATATTTTTAGAAACACTTTCCATATAAATTTTTTAAAACAATAATACATTTGATAAACTACGTTCTTTTTTCTTCTACTTATAAAAAACTGTATGAACCAAAAATGTTTTTCAGAATACGCATCATGGTTCTAGAAAAAATAATTTTACCACTATCTTCATCCATGTAAAAAATAAATCAAAATGTAATAAGAGTGGCTATGATACAAATAACATATTTTATAGGGTGAAACTCTTATCTAAATATAACATAAATGAAATATCAAATCCATTTTCCACAAAATCCTTCTATTTATTATATTTTAAAAACATAAATAAAATACATAAATATTTATTGATAAATCCATTTTTTCCATGATCTTATTACAAAATTTTAATAAATATTCCTTAGATGAAAAATAATCCCTCCTTAGATTGAAATACAGGGGTTGTATGAATATTCTAACACTTGGGAATAACTCCCTTAGATCGATGATATTATATAAAATTTTATTAATGGATAAATATATTTGAGAGACTTGTATTGATAGAGTTTCTAAAACATTTATCTCTTGGTATCATGGATTTATAATTATTTAATAGGATTGAAAAATACTCCTATGAAGGCTAAGAATTTCATAAACATTTACAATTTTATCATTTTAAATATCAATATTGTTTAAACTATGAAACAATTTACAAACATTTATAACATTTGGGAAACCATAATGAAATGTCTAAATCATTAAAAATTTCAGAATATATTATTTAAATTACTTCAAAAACAATCTGATAATGATATAATTGATCATGATAACTTAGATGGAGGAATAAAAAAACAACATTAATTATCATATAATGTATAAATTTCCATGTAAAAACATGACATAATCATATTTTATATATATTTATTTATGGTGATTTAATTTTCCCATGGGCTCATTTTGGTTGTTTAGAGTCTTGGTAACTCTCATGACTTCCAAAGGTGGGAAGCCTCTTAATCACTTGGGGTGGTAAATATGACACATTTTTTTCAAATTAGAGGATGTGAGGTTGGATCATCCCTTAAGGTATCTAATTTATTAATCTATGAATTGATTATAGATTTAAAAAATGTTTTTCAAATCCTTACCAGTATTAATAACGGTTAACCTTTAGTGAAATTGACTGACTGAAAACAAGAATTTAAGAGGACCCTGCATATGGGAATTATTTGGCTCCATATAGTTTAAAGTCAAATATGAAGTAAATTTTGAATTTATATCTATCTAAAGAGGTGTTGGACTCTTGATAAAGGAGTTGGGAGGTGTTTTGGGGTTGTGATCATATCCATAATATGGGATTTCTATATGTCCCTATGAAGAAAATCAAACCCATTTATTTTAGTTATATTTAATGGGATAGGTTGTACCTTATAAATTCATATTAAAATGATCATAATGGTTAGTTTTAAGTTCATTCATCCATAATTTATGTCGAGTAGTTTAAATTCATGTGAAGTATACTATTAGGTGAAAGGTTCCTAGAAAGTGTTTTGTGTGGGACTTATGTTGAAGTGACCCTTTATGTTTTAAAATAATATATAAGTAAGGTGAATGAATTTTTAAAACCAAAAGGATGATCTCAACTCAAGTAATATGGAGAAACCAAGAGGATAATTTTGACTCAAGTTTTATGGGGAAACCAAGAGAAGTATATCGAATCAAGAAAAATAATGATTCCAAGGAAATAATCTAAACTGAAGGAATATAAGTAAATCAATGAGAGAATATTATCTCAAGGAATATGAGGAAAATAAGATGAGTAACTTAACATAAGTAATATAATAAAACTAAGAGGATAATCTTAACTCCTGGTATATAATGAAAGCAAGAGGATTATCTAGAATCAAGGCATATGATAAAAGTAAGTGGAGTATCTCAACTCATGGTATTATCTAGGATTAAGGTTGGGGTTATAGTTATTGAAAATGTAATCATAATTGAATCGATCTAAAAATTGTATAGTGTGAATATCAAATTTTCATTGGTTTTAGTGATTGAAGTATAGGGATTTGGCTGAAGCCTCAAGACCATAGTTAGTAATCCCAATCGGGGGTGTAGGATCCCAAAATGTAGGCTATCATTATTTAGGATGGGTTCAAGGTAAGTTAATTGGGAATATTTGAACCCAATTATACTCTTATGGGATGAGAATATATCCAAATGGTGTGAGTGGTAAAATTTTCACTCAAGTGACCAGCGCCCATGTGCTTTGGTGCTTAGCCTCTTCAGTTCCCAAGTGGCTCGTAGCTTAAGTGGTTTAGTGCCCCTTTGGTTTACAAACCAGGTGGTCAGTGCCCATGTGATCTGGTACTTAGGCGGTCAAGAACTTAGTTTCTTAATTTCTTGGGCATTCAAATTCTCAAGTGGTTAGGTGCTCAAGTATCCTGACAACCAAGTGGTCCGACAGCTAGGTGTTTGAGTACCCTTGTAGTATATTAACTAAGGTGCAACTCTAATTAAGAAGGCTTATGAAAAAACTTTAATATCCTATATCCCTATTTTTTATTATAAAATAACTTGATGGAGGATATTTTGAACACTTAGGAGTGTATATAAGATATATGTTCACTTATATTCTCTTAGTCTTGTTTTTTATTCAATATAGGAAGCCAAAGGGTCCTTTTATAGGCAAACCTCAACCTAGTTTCCAAACTATGGGTGGTAACTTACCATAACCACTTCAGAAACCTAGGTATGGGTTCTCAGTGTGTGCTACTATATGAGGGAGTGATTTTGGGTTCTTCAAACAATTTTTAATGAGGGTATGTGGAGTTTTCATTTACATGAAAAAATAGCATGCACTGTAATATGAAACATGGATAAGGGTGCCTAAAGTTTGGAATAGGACTTAACACATATCTAGGTTTCATAAAAACTCTTTAGGGTGTTGGTGTGGATTTCTTTAGGGCATACACATAAATATTCATGAATATTTTTGAAATTGGTTGGGTTTATCAGGAAGGGCGCAAATGTATTAGATCATGTACAACTAGGTAGGATCATGAAATTCAACAAAACTCCATTATAAAATTAAAAAATCAAAGAATTATAAATTTTTATTTATAAGTATGTTTTGGATCTATGGTCTATAAAATAAAAATCTTCCAAAATTAACTACATTAATGGATATGTATCTTATACATAGTAGAAGTTTTTCGAGGACAAAATTGGATTTCATCTCTTTCAAAAAATGTATTCAAATACTTGGGAAATATTTTATCCAACAATAGATGAAATACACATCCACTCTTGGTGAGAGGTTCTCACTACCATTTCACCTGATTTGGAGGTTTTTATGAAGGTAACCCACCACTAGAGCTATGGGAATTCATTCCATACATGATTATCTCATTTTATTTATTCATTAATAATCATGATACTACTTCATCTTCAAATCAACTCAAGTCATCCGAGTAAGGATCATATTGTGGTCATCAAGTTAATGTGCAATCCATTTTTCTAGCACCAATAGTTATAGATTAAATTTTCATAACATGATTTATACACCCATCTCATATTCTATCATTAGTTCACACTTTAAATATATTAATGAGAGAATAATCAAACCAATGCTTTTTTGGATATTAACTAAAATGTCAAATCATACAGTATGATTCATCCATATCATAATGTATAATTCAAAAGTGTTACATATCGTATAAAATTATATATCCATGTTATTAAAGGTTTATATTGGCATGAGACGCCTATATTATGTTGAATTAAATGGATAATGATATGGGATATTCAGTGCATGGATACTACCACATCTTCTGTATAGATTTAATTTGGTTATGAATCATAGGGATGATTAATTTATATCATTAAAAAAATTAATTTCATCATAACATTCTATGATCATAAAATTCAATAGGTATAAATTATTAAGTATATTTTGTCAACTTCCAAGCATTAGTATATAATGATCAATATCCTTCAATGAATGAAGGGAGTTTATATAAGGATATAATCCTTTTAATGGATGTATGTGATACTATATTTCTATACTCAAATCCCTCTTTAAGGAAACTCAAACATTACATACATAAATAATAAATCATTTTAAATTAATATTCAAAATAAATCATAATAATACAATCCATATAACCATAAAGGTCTAGGGTTTTTAGAGTATAGATACATAAACATCATATTTCATGAATTATCATAAATATCTCCCACAATTTTCTTCTCACATAGTACACTTCTCATTCATACCCTACTTTGAACCTTTCCTCATAACATGGGGAAAGGGAGCATAAGAAAGGGTGAGCTCAGATTCCTAGTAAGGGTAAAAATGAGAGATATTAGTCAATTATCATATGTAATCATGACATGAGCAGAAGTGTATGATAATTTTATATTATCATTTGAAAATTATTCACAAAAATTAATTTATCATAATCATGGAATAAGTCATTGGTAGTTTATAAGGCATGAATCATAGAGGAATCAAAGATCATGAGCTATGAGATCATATTATAATTATAAGAACATTTCATATATAGTGGAATAAAAGTATTGGTATAATCATTATCATATAAATAATATGAAAACACTTCCCTCTAAGACATTAATAGCTTGTTAGGCTTGGTCTAACCACCCCTATACCGACTTCAAGATTTGGATAATCACCCATGTAACCTATTTTTGGCTTGCTCTGACAGCCCATATAGCCATTTAGTTCATAAATCATTAATCAATACCCAGATTTTTTTAGAGATATAATTAACACAACTATCATATTATAATAATCCATTAATATGTATACCACTAGATAATGAAAAAAATTATCATTTAGTCATACATTAACCCATAAAAAAGAAAAAAGGCTTCATTAATATTTCATCATCATAATCATAAAACATATAGAGAATGATTAAATATAGTAATATTGAATCATATCCCTAAAAAAATAATACATTTCAAGTTATATTGTTGTAGATGAAAATACCTTTACAAAATCACTTAAACATTTCTTTAAGAAAATACAGATTTCATTTTGAAATAAAATATTTAAGATCAATTTTTTTAGAATATTAGGGAAGAATGTTTTTTTAAAAATAACCATATAAAATTTTAAATAAAGATTCAATTAAAATAATATTCATGAAGGATGTAAAATTAGTTCATTTGGTTTGTATTTAAAAATGATTATATTCACACCTTCAGGAAAAGGTACCTCATTCCGAAAATAACAAGAAAAATCATTTTAAAACGTTTTGTAAAAAATAAAAAAATAAAAATATCTGTAAAACATTTTTTGGAATACTTTAAACATTATTGAGTTTTTTTATGTAACATGGATATACAATAGAAAATATTCTCAACCCAAGAGAGAAATAAAGTCTCTTTTCCTCAAAAAAATATTTCTGACTTTTAATTGCTTAAAGAGAGAAAAATGAGAGAAAAAATGTAATATATAGAAATTACTAGATTATAGAAAAATAAAAATGATTTATGAGAGATAGATAAGATAATTACATCATTGGAAATTTATAAACATAAGTAGTCCTTGTAAAAAGTGAGATTGTAACATAAAACCCTTACTGTTTTGGTAAATTTTGAATCATGCTACCCTTGAAAGAAACAAAATCAAATGAAAATTTAAATATCATGAATATAAATATATTAATTATATAAAATATATAATGGGTAGTATATACATCACAATAAAAAAAAGTATTGAATATGCCATATGTCTCATAAAAAACAAAATGAGATGAGAAAATCATACCTCATGTATGAATTTATTTATAAGTTCTCTAATATCCTGTATAATAAATTTAAATGTGTTATTAATATATTATAGAAATATATTAATACTTATAATACTATAAATGGTTTACTTATAACTTCCTACCATAACTTCAATAACAATATTTCATTATCATCGTTATTTTATTTGTTAACTAGTTCGTTTTTTTGTATGTTTTGGTTTGGTTGTTATGGTCCTTGAATCTTGATCACGGTTTCACCACCTAAATAATGTTAATAATTATGTAAATATAATTTTTATTAATTATATAATTATCTAAAAACATCCATAAATATCAGTTATAAAAAAATGAATCACACCATTTATGGAGATAGTAGTCCATAAGTATGCATGGACTTTGTTTTTATTTTATAATTAAGACAAGAAAATAAATATAAAAAATATATTATCATAATATAATAATATTTATATAATTAATATCTTTTATTTTTATTAAATCCATCATTATTTCTATCAATCTGAGTCGGTTATGGAAAATTATTTATATTTCTACGTGGTGGTGGTGGTCTGCATGTATGAATGAGTGATGCTTTAATTTCCCATTTGATGGAAAAGAGGTATAAAATGGTTGTAACATAATCATAATATAATATTATTATATTTTTTATATTGTATTATTTATGTGATAATAGAAACAAAATATTTATAGGAAGTATTAGAAGAAATAATCTTTGAAAATTTCAGGTAAGACGGATACTTCGAGAGAGAGAGAGATACCTCCTTTCACTTACTCCTTAAGCCTTTTTAGGATATTATTAGTGTAATAAAAGGATATAAATAATGAATTTAATGAATCTAGGAATGTTTTACGGTAGTTATTTGCTGATATAGGGCTCGAATGTTTTTGAATAAGGGTGTAGAAGGGGAGCCCTTTTATAAGTGAGGAGAGGGACATGCATGAAATTACTTAAAAGGTTTAAATAATATAATATCACTTTATTATGAAATTTGTAAAAAATGAACATGAATTTTAAGTTAATTTAATATAATGTCTAATTATATTTAACTAATAATATTTAGAAAAATTTTGTGGCATTTTGACCCTTATCTCTAAGTTAAACCCCTCTTAAACCATTTGAACCTTAATCATAGTAACAAATTTTTACTAAATCTTCTAATAATTATAAATATGGAATTTATTTTATGAAAATAAATTATATAAGGTTTATAATTTTTTTTTTTTAAAAAATGTAAAATGCAACAAAAACAATTTTTTAGAAAAATGCTTTTTTAAGCATAAAACTGAGTTTACTTTCATTTATTGCCTAACAAAAATTATTAGATGGATGATAAAATATATTATGGAATATATATTATATATATAATTAATTTACATCTTTAATAAATAGTAATTTATTTAATTTATTATGATAAAACATGTTTTTTCATATAAAAATAGCTTTCTGGAAAATGACTCCTTTTACCTTCAAATGATTTTATCTTAATTACTAACCATTAGATAACTAATTTATGGAAAGTTATTAATAAATTATAAATATATAAAATTAAATTAATTTTTAAATAGTTATCAATATATAAGAATACATTATATGTAAAAATATTTGTCTTTAAAAACAGATCTTTTAATCATGAAATGATTTTATTAAAAAAATAAACGATTCTTTCTTATAATATAATCAGTAAATTTTAATTAATGGAAAGTTTTCAATATATATTTTATAATGTGTTTAATCCTCTTTATACTCACCAATACAATATTTATGTAGTAAAGGTTATAAAATATCATGGTTCATTTAGACTCAGGGTTTCATGTAAAGAAAGTTATCAAATACTTCAAATTTATTTCAAAAGAATACACCTGAAATATTAGGGTGATACATTATACCCCCATTAAAATGATTTTTTCATTAAAATAATATCACTATAATGTAAAAAATTAGGACACTTATACTTCATCACGTACTTATCTTCACATATAGTTGCCTTTAATTTTTTATTCATCTGAAGAACTTTAATCAGGTGAGTATCCTTTTTTGTAGAACTTTATCTCTATGATCCATGATTTCTAATTTTTTTTCTTAATATGATAGATCATGTTCTAGATACACAACCTATGAGTTTAGTATATGTGAAGGATTAGGTATGTACATACTCAAAATAGATACATGTAATGCATGAATGTGATAGAGTTTTAGTGGAGGATCCAAATGATAAGCTACCATATCTACTTAATTAAAAATATCAAATGGAACTATATATCTAAGTCTCAATTATCCATTTTTTCTAAATATTGTAATCTTATTTCATGTAAAAGTGTACAAGAATACCTTCACACCAATTTAAATTCCATATCACACCAATTATTGTCAACATAACTCTTATGTCGACTTTAAGCTTCCTTGATGTGCTGATAAATGACTCTAACATTATCTATTATTTCCTTATCTAGATCAGGTCCTAGTAACTTTTGTTATAAAACTTTATCCAAACATGTTGGATTTATGCACTTTCTTCCATATAGGTCATTATAATGATCCATTTTAATGATATATAAAATACTATTATTATATTAAAATTTAATAAGAGGAAGTTGGTGATCCCTACCTTCTTTGAAATATAAAGAATAGGATCACAGCATATCCCTTATCTTTTTAATGGTCTTATCAAACTGACTATCCATCGAAGGATGATATGTAGTACTGAAATACAAATTTTTATCTATATCTTTCAAAAGAATCAATGATAACAACAAGGTAAACTTCATGTCTCTATCAAATAAAATTGATTTTTTTTGTTCCACACAACCTTACCACTTCCTTAATATATATATTGGTAAGCTGATCGAGATGGAAATGTTATCTAATACCAATGTAATTTTCTATATTCATAAGGTGATATACTACAACCAAAATGGAATTATACCCTTTATATTTATTGGAGAGTCTTATGATGAAATCAATGGTGACGTTTTCCCATTTCTATAAAATTATGGGTAATTGTTGTAACATCCCCTTAAAATTATACCACTAAGCCTTAACTTATTAGCATACTAATCACTGAGATACATACTTAAAAATCTATCCCTTCATTTCATCCCACTAGAAATGATACTTAAGGTCTATATACATCTTCAAAATTCATGGTTCACTATATAAATATGAGTTATGAGATTCATCCAATATCTCCATTAATTCTGGTAAAATAGGGACACATACTATATTCTAGAACCGTATCATTCCATCAAACACAAGGTTGAACTCTAGAAAATTTATCACCTTCTTTTATTTCCCTACATCTTCCTTCTACTACTTTTTAATCATTATTTGGATAGATATTTGAACACACATTTGAGAAACATAATATTTCCCCCATTCCTTCAATATTTCAAGGTCCATACTTTGTAAATCAATAAATATTGGATCTCTTTTTATCAACTTTATAGAAATTCTAGCAGGATCCTTTCAACTAAAAGCATTATCCACCTTGTTCCCATTCCCATGGTGGTTATGTTTTGAGAATTCATAATCATTAATAAACTTCTACAATATTGTTTATAGCATATTCAACCCTTTCTAGGAGAATATATACTTTAAACATTAATGATAAATATATTTATCAAACTTTTTTCCATAAAGATAATGCCTCTATATATTTAATACAAAGTTTTATGCTACTAACTTCAAGTCATGGGTTGGGTTATTTTTCTTATAATACATAAATTAAATAGAGGAATAATCTATAACTATGTCATATTTCATAATAAAACATCCCAATCCTTACTTATATTAATCACTATAAATCAAAAAACCAAGTCCAATGTATTGTAGATTGAGTATAGGTGCACTGACCAACTGTCTCTTTAGCTCCACAAAATTCTATTTACATTCATTAGTTCAAAGTAACTTGAGTCCATTTCATGTTAACATGGTGAGTAGATTATACAGTCATGATAAATTCTTCATAAATCATCAATAATATCCTTCCAACCCAAGAAAAAAATAGATCTAAATCATAGTGGTTATTCTAGTCCATTGATAAATAACTAACCTATTATAAGGATCTATTGGCATACCATCACCAATGATAATATGTCCCAATAATGATACTTTATGTAACTAGAATTAAAAATTGATTAATTTGACAAATAGTTTCTCCTTCCTCAGGTTCATTAACATAATTATAAAGTGATATTCATTCTCTTCATTTCTATGGGATCATATAATAAAATCATCTATAAATATTACAAAAAAAATGATCAGATTAATATCTAAAGACTCTATTCATTAGATCCATGAAGATTGTGGGTCATTTGTAAGACTAAATGTAATCATTATAAATTCATAGAATTCATGCCTCCTAAGGAAGGTTGTATTGGGTGTGTCCTCTTTTGGTACCCTCATCTGATGACATCCAAATCAATGATCAATCATGGGAGAATTTTTAGATACCCATAATTGATCAAACAAATCATCTATATGGGTTATATTATTCTTGTCCTTATTATTTAATTTTTTAGGTTCTTAATAATCAATTCCAAGACTTATTAACCCATAATTATTAATAACAAGGAGAATAGGTTCACTCCATAGTGATTCACTAGGATGAATGAATCCTCTATCAAGATTCTCCTAGATTTTCTTCTGCTACTCCTACAACTCAATCAGGGGAATTCTATAAGTAGTCATTAAAATAGGTGAAGCACCTTGCATGAGTTATATTGAAAACTTATTTTCACAAATCAAGGGAAGAGTAGAAATGTTTTCAAGAAATACATCACCATATTCTAATGAAATATACATATATTCAATATTGATCTTTTATCCAGCCATTTGAGATAAACACCACTCATGAATATGATTCAGGACACATATAATTTCCCTTGGAAGTTCATATTCATACTCTTTCCGATAGACAATCATATGTTGAATCAGAATATAAAATATGGTTTTCTTATTCTATAAATTTATTTAGAATCTAAAGAGATATAGAGGGATTAAATAAATTCTCAAAATCACCTCAAATTATACTAAATAATGAACAATAATATTTTTATATGGAATATTCTTAGAAACATCAACATGAAATACGTAAAAATGGATTAGAGGATAGGTGTGACTCAACCATTATGATTCACTTTAGTAATTGTCATAGAATATACCATTTCATGGTATAGAAGTTATCTTTTGGATTAGGGAATTGATTCAGATAATTCCAAAGTTCTCCACACATAAGACATAGAACTATAAATGGTACCTCATGATGTAATTTATTTATATCAATCAAACTCATCATCTTTCCTCGATAATTACTTACTTTATGTCCCTATTTTTCACACATATTTCTGATTGATGGAGACATTTACTTAGGTGCTTCTTCCCACATTTTTTACATTGAAGAAGCATAATATTCTTCCCTCTATTATCTTTATCTTATAAACTTTACTAAAAATCTATTTTTACTTATTTGGTTCATTTATAAACTCACCTAAGTCCAAATTGAAAATATTAATTCAAGAAATATAATTAGGTATAATCAAAAGGTTTCACATTCCAAATCCCATAACATCTGGTTTCTCATGAGTAAAATCATTAAATTATCCATCACATTCATCATTACCATGATTCCTCCTAGTTCAACCATTGACTAAAACCAAAAATAATAGTTTGAGAAACAATAATCATAGTAATAAATCATATAATAATAGAAAAACATTTGTCTAAATCATGACATTTATTTTTAATCTATGAAATTTTAGGTTTAAGATAGGTTATCAATGGTCATTATCTGTTAAAAACCTTTACAATTTTTTATAAAATAAATGTAAATGAACCCAAGAATATCCCTGAGGAATGTCTATATTATTTTGAAGTCCCAATCCCACTCATCATGCATCAGTGATGATTGAGTTAACAACCAATCCACCCTTTTCATAGTTTTTACCCCTAGGCGCCTCAGCTTCACAACCAAATCCACTTTCCAGTATCTATATAGGGATGTATTTTCTTGGAAAACCACACTAATTTACTTATCATAACTTAATATTTTATCATATAATTAGGCTTATCATAAGTTTTTCACTAATTTTTTTTCTAATCCTAAACTTCAAAAATAGATAAACACTGCTCTGAAACAAACTAAGGTGGCCTAAAAATTATATAAATAAATGTTAAATCATTTTAGATTAACATTCAAAAAATATCATAATAATACAATCCCTATAACCTTAAAGGTTTATTGTGTTTTAATACTATATACATAAACATCTTAATTTATGAACAGTGTTCAACATATCCCACAAATTTATTATCACATAGTTAACTTCTTATTCATACCCTACTTAGAAACTCTCTTCATAACTTGGGGAAAGGAATTATAAAAAGGGTGATATCGTATACTCAGTAAGTTTAATCATTGTAGATATCAGTCAACAATAATATTTAAGAATAACATTAGAATAAGGGTACAAGAATATGTTATTAACCTTTTTAAATCATACCTAACAATTCATAGATCATAATTATGGCATAAGGATTTGAAAATTCATAAGAAATAAGTCATATAAGAATCAAAGATCAAATCCCATGAGATCATATCATAAGCATAATAACATTTCATAAATTTTGGTATAAAAATTGTGGAATAATTATAACCAAATAATATATAAATCAAGGCTACCCACCAATACATTCATCATATGTTAGGCTTATTCTAACAAATTGTGTACCTATTTTAGGCTTGGGATAACCACCAATTTACCCACTTTTGTGATTTAACTAAGTGAATGTGTACCATTTGACATCATAAGACATTAATTATTATCCAATTAATTTAATGGATATGGAAAACCCACACGTCACATAGTCACAATCCATTCATATGTATGTCACATGATCAATAAAACATTTATCATTTAAACCTAGCTTAACCTATAGAAAATAAAATGGGTTTCATTAGTGTTTCATCATCATAATCATAAACCATCTAGAGAATAAATCATTATAGTAACATTGTATAATATCTCTAGTAAAACATAAGAAACATAAAATTATGTTGTTATAGGAGAAAATACCTTTAAAATATCACCAGAAAATTTCTTAAGGAAAATGCAATTTTCATTTTGAAATCACATATTTAAAATATAAAAAAAATCATATTATTAAGAAAAATATTTTTTTGAAAATAACCATGGAATCGTGTAAAAGAAACTTCAAATAAAACATTATTCATTAAATTAATAAAACTCATTTCTTTAGTATATGTTTAAACAAATATGTCATTCAAACCTTCGGAAAAAATTACCTCATTTAAAAAATGACATGAAGATTACTTTTAAAAAAATTTATTTAATTTTTTTTAAAAAAATAAAAGTGAATTTGAAAATTCATTTGTGAATTTTGAAATCATTCATGACTTTTTTTAAGAAAATATGAATATATAAGAGAAAATATTCCCAAGTAAATAGAGAAATAAAGTAATTTTCCTTAAAAATGTTATTTCAGAATTTAAAGAACTTAGAGAGTGGAAAATTAACAAAAAACATGTAATATTAGTAAATAACCATAGGATAATAAAATAAAATATATTTATGTTATATAGGTTACATAATTACATAATAGGAAATAAAAACCTGAACAATCTTGGAAAAAGTGAGATTATAACATAAAACCCCTAATGTTTTGGTAACATTGGAGTCATAGCCCACTTAAAATGAATAAATTCAAATAAAACAAAAATTATCATGAATATAAATATATTAATAATATAAAATATCCAATGGTAATTATATAAACCATATCAAAGAAACAAGTGGTGAATATGGCATATGTCTCATAGAAACAAAAGTGAGACCAGAAACCCTTACCTCAAGTCCGACTTCTTCGTAAGTGATCTAACCTCATATACAATAAATTTAAATTTAATATAAATATATAATAGAATCATATTAATAATTATAATACCATACATTTTTTACTTATAACAACTTACCACCCATTCATCGATAATATTTCATTATCATCATCATTTCTGGTATCAATTGCTTCATTTTTTATGCATGTTTTTGATTTGACGGTAATAGTCCTTATATATTGATCATGGTTATATCAACTTAATAATTTAAATAATGATATATATATCATATATATTCATTTTATATGTATTTATAACCTTCTATAAAAGGTGCTGATAAAAAATTAAAAGCACAATTCATGGAGATGGTAGTTCATCCATACACAAGACCATTGTTTTAATTTTCTAATGAAAATAAGACAAGAAAGATAAATAATATTTCTTCCTTATAAAATCATAATTATATCTTAAATATCATATATATTAATTAAATATATTATTATATCCATCAATTTGAGTCTGATATGGAAAAGGAGTCATATCCCTACATGGAGGCAGTTGTCCACACGAACACACGAGTGATACATTCATTTCCAAATTAATGGAAAGAATGTGGAAAATGGTTGTCCCATAATAATAATAACTTAAAAATAGATTTATTATACTATATAAATTATTTTTTGATAGATAAAATATATTTATAATAATTATAAGAATAAATAAACTTTAAAAGAATCAGGTAAGATGATTACCTCTTCTTTGAGAGACCTCCTTTGGATTAATCCTTAAGTCGTTTTAGGATTGTTTTAGGGTAAAAAAATAGATAAATAAATATTGGAAGGAATATTGGAAGGTTTTTGGGTAGGTATTGGATGAGATATAGGTCTCAGTTCTTATTAATAATTTAGATGAAGGAAACTCTAGAAATTACATAAAATATTTAAATTTTATATTTTAAATTTCATGTGAAAGTGGAAAAAATAGAAAATTATTGTAATTTAAGATAATATATGGTCTAAATATTTTCAAACCATAATATTTATACATGTTTAATAGGAATTTTCACCCTTATCTCTTAGTTTTACCCCCTTGATAAACCCTTTTAACCTTAATCATGCTAACAAGTTTTTACTTATTTTGTTGTTTATTATGACTAAAATGAAAGTGAAATCATTGAAAAATTATAAATTCTGATTCAAATATAGAATAAATTTTATAAAATTCAATTACAATAAGTGGAATAAATTAATTTTACAATAAACGTATAAAATGCAACAAACCCCATTTTTTAGAAAAAATGAATTTTTATTCATAAAATTTAGTTTAATTACATTCCTTACCAAGTAAAAACTATTAGATAAATTTTAAAATATTTTATTTATTATATATTATATAAATTTAATTAAAATAATTAATATATAGTGATATATTTAATTTAAAAATATAAAAACACATTACACACATAAAAACATTTTTTGAAAAATAATTCTTTTTACCTTAAAATTATTTTGTCTTCATTCCTGACCATTAGATAAATAATTTATGAAATATTATTCAAACATTATTAAATTTTTTTATTAAAATAATTTTTAAATATTGATTAATATATAATAATTCATGAAATATAAAAAATACATTTCTATGGAAAATAGCTCTATTGATCATGAAATGATTATATTAAAAAGTTAATGATTATTTATTTTGAATTAATAAATACATTTGAATTAAGGAAAAAATAACTATATATATTACATAATATGTTTTAGTCTATTCATACTCTCTAATCTAATAGCTAGGTTATAAAGGTTATAATATATTATGGTTTATTTAGAATCAAGGTTTGTTGTAAAGAAAGTTATCAAATACTTCAAATTTATTTCAAATGTATATGTTTAAAATCTTAAGCTAATATACACTTATAGCTTTTTACTACATTTATCTTTTAGTATAATTCTCTAGAATAACTTTTTATTCCATATGTTTCTCTCACACTAGACTAGGATTTTAATGGTCGATGTATTACTTGTTCAACAGATAGTCTGGAAGCTTTCACTTGGTGATCTTCCTCAAATAGACTCCATCATAATGGATCTTGCTAGGATTAAGGTATGCTTTCCTATATTTGGGTTATTCGTATATTATTGATATGATGATGAAAAATTGAGCATTCAATTGAGTTTATTCTACTATTTTGGTTATGAGATGATCCTATAGACCCCATCGGTGGTATCAGATCCACCTTCAACTTTGAATCAACATGTTTCTAAACTATTTTTATAAAAAACATGTATATCATAAGGGATTTAAGGGTATATATCAATGCATGATATTATATGGATAAGTGTTATCCATTGGATTTCTCAATCATTATTCACGATATAGGATATCATAACATGTGATTTATGGTGTTCCTCAGTCATAGGCTATGAATAGTTGAGTTATAGCATATGATTTATCAAAATAAATAGTTTTTACAATATTTTAAGCTATGATAAGAATTATTGAATCCTATGAATGAAACCTAAGGTTTTGAAAAATAAAAAATTACTTCAGAAATGTGATACAATATATATTTTTAAAAATGACAAACCTCACATTATAGTTATTATTATAATCTAAAATAGAATCATGGGTTATGATTGATAATCCCATAATCTATCATAAAATATGATATAGGTTAAGATGAAAAAAAATTATGTAAAATTTCTTGTATTTTATATTATTTTTTTGAAAGGTACTGGTATTATGATTTATAAATTAAATATTTTTATTCTTAAATTAATTATGAAATTTTAATATTATCACCTCATATGTGAAAATTAAAAAAAAATTGTTATTTAGTTAATTAATTATTTATTATAATATATATATATAATTTTTTTATTATGTAAATATTTTGTATTCTAAAATTTATGTGATAGATAGCTTCTTATAAAATTTTCATACTATGACAAGTTTAAAAACATTAGATTTAGTTTTCACTTACACTGAATTTGGTTTTTAATAAAATATAATGGATTAAATTTAGAGTTTAAATATAGTTTATACATATTATTAATTATAGTTATGATTTAATTTAAATCTATCTTGAATAATGTATCCTTGGATAGATGGAATTTGGATCTAACTTCTCATTGGATTGCAGGCATATTCATTTTCTAGGAAAGTGGGGGTTAACTATCCTAGACTCTAACATTACTCGTATGGGCATTATTTATTTCATATAAATATAAACTTCAAAAAGAAAAATTTCATATAAATTTTACATGGGATGCACTTAGATATGTGTAGATATATTTGGATTTTATTTTTTGGTGAGTAACAAAAACTTTGAGTTGTGTAAAGTGTTTCAAATTAATATGGTTTGCACATATTAATTCCATGGGTATAATAGAGATTCCACAACTAAATCATTATAATAATTCATTAATAAATGAATAAAACATGAGATAATAAATATTTCATGTGATGTAATAGTTATGGATTTAAAATAAATATGATGTATATTAAAAATGGTGAGACTAGTAAACCCATCAAATACTAAGTGTGTGATTCCTACAAAAGTGAAAACTTGTCAATACCTTGATCATTGAATGTGGGTGACCATATCCATTAGGTTCCTATGAATTATATTTTTTATGGGAAAAAATTATTGGTAACCCTAACCATGAGTTTACTATAAATGACATAGGATTTGGGTAACACTTATCTAAGAAATCCTAACAATTAGGATATAAGAGAAATATAGTTAAGTCAATCCATATGATGGATTATTATAAATCTTTATCCACTTAAAAACCCAAGAGTTATATATGATATCATTGATAGGATTTGCTATAAGATATTTTTATGAAATTTTTAAATACTTAAAACATGTAATTATAATGAAATATAGATATTTTCCCCCTAAATGTTGTGATATATAGGGTAAGAATTTTAGTGGAAGTAATTTCATTAAAATTTCTTGATGAAAATATAAAAAACATGATACTCGCTCATATATATATCTTTGTGGTATATTTTGGCATACATATAGATTATCATATTAAGGTATCTAATATGTATGACATATAAAATAATTATAGATTGGTATTTAAGGTTTTTATGTGTTCTCAAATTAAATCATTCTGATTATTTGGATGTTAATTTTTTTAAAGTAATTTTTTCTAAATTTTACTCATGGTTATTAGATACCGTGTGTGGATCATATATTTGAAATAATAAATATGAACTCTTAATTAAGAGAGATCTAAATATAGGATAAATAATTTTATGCATTGGATGTTGATAAAAATGTATTTCATTGGATGTTGAAACTTATGATTTAAGCATACCTAGTGGACTAGTTTTGAATTTGGAAAATCTTTATTATGTTTCTTCTATAAACAAAAAAAATTATTTGTGTATCTTGTTTGAAAAATATTAATTTTTCATTCGCTATTAAGAACAATAGTCTTTCTATATACATGAATTAAATTATTTATGGAATTGGAAATATAGTGAATGGTTTATATGTTCTAAATAAAATTCAAAATAAGAAGGTCAAGGTTGATTCTAACCCCATTTAACTTTAGAAATTTTTCCTCGAATATATAAATTAGAAATTAATTCAAGAAACTATATAAATGAAATATTTGAATCATTTGATTTTAAATCATTTGATATATAAAATATTATTAATTAGATAAAATGACTAATAAACCTTTTAGGGGGAAAAGTTAAAGGGATGGTGGGATATTTGATATAATATATAGTGATATATGTAGACCAATGGGGACTCAATAAAGATGTGGTTATATGTACTTTATAACATTTACATATGAATTCGTTTAGTATGGTTATGTGTTTATCATGATAAACAATTTTTAATCAGTTTAAAAGTTCAAATAGTTTAAAAAATTACAAAATCAACTTGGAAAAAGAATTAATATTCTCTGTTTTGATTAAGGTGGTGAATACATAAGAAATAAATTAACTGAAAATTTGAGATATTTTGGAATTGCTTCACAACCCCATCATCCCAATACACAATAATGGAATGGTGTATCTATGAGGATATATCATACCCTGTTAGATATAATTAAATCAATGATGACTCATAGGGTGTTTTTTGTATCATTATAGGGGTATTCTCTATAAACTACTAGATTTTTACTTAATCGCAATCCATTTAAGGAATTTGTAAAGACACCATATGATATATGGTATGGGAAACATCCCAATATTTATTTTATGGGTATTTGAGGTTGTGAAGCATATATAAAATATTTGTATTTAGATAAGATTAACCCTAAATAAAATAAATTCCTTTTTTAGTTATCATAGAGATACTATGGGACATTACTTTTATAATCCTACTAAACATAAAGTGTTTATGTCCTGACATGGTGTTTTCTATGAGAAGGAACACACTATTAGTGGAATTAATGGGGAGAAATTTCAATATAGATGAATTTAAAATTAATAAATAGAAAATATTCATGAGATGAGAACTAATTCATTTTCATAAAGAGTTATAGAAGAGGAACTGACTCAGGTTACATAATTTCTTCAAAGGTTTGGTAATAATTTATAAGATCTTGAGACATATGGATTTCTTATGAAAAATAGTAATGAATTAATTTTAATAGATGAGAAACCTAATTTTTATAACAACACCAAGTCTAGTAACCCTATGTCAGTGATTACTTTATTACATTGTTACAATATATGGGGATCATAATATAGAGAATCAATCAGTTTAGCAGTTTTATAAGACTAGATACATACATGATTTCTATATTAAGTTTTCAAAATAAAACATAACATGAAAATATAGGTGTATTCACTTCACATGATCATTTAATTGATCAAATTAAGGATCTCTAGTATTATTGATAGATTATGTGAAGGGAATTCAACACATTAGTTTGGTCATGTGATGCCCAGGGGAAGAATTATTGAAAAATATTTGTGTTTTTACTTAAATAAGGTTGAAAATGATGGGATATTCATGTGAAGAAAAATATATTATATTTCATGCGAAGGACTTACACACTTCACGTAATAAATTTCTGGATCATGCAAAGATTCCCTGGATATGATAGCTTGATCATGTGGTAGCCCTCATTCATGTGATTTTTTATCATATAGATCCCTCATACATGTCATTTAGGTTTATTGGAAGTCTCTAGACATGTCATCTTAATCAATTGATATCCCTTTGATCATGATAATTGCTTTGACATGTCATTCATGTGACATGATATCCCTTAAACATGTCAATCGTGCCTAGAAGACACCTTTTAAATGTCATCCTTGATCATGTAGAAGGCCCTGGACATGTCATTTTATATCATTATAAGAACCTTGGACTCATATTAAGAAAATTATACATGTCATCATAGATCACATGAAAGGACTTGTACATGTCATCCTTGATTATGTGAAACACCTTGGACTCATGTGAAGCACCATAAACATGTCATTTTTGATGACACAAAGGCCCTTGTACATTTCAACCATGTCGTATGAAAACCCTTTGATATATCAACCATGTTAGGAGGACACCCTATAATTGTCAGTAAAACACTCTAGAAATGTTAATCGGACACCCTAGACATGTCAATCATAAATCCTCATACATATCATCCCTTTCAGACAGACACCCTCTGATGTGCCAACCATGTCAAGTAGACACCCTAAACATGTCAGTCAGACATCCTCATACATGTTATCCTTATCATATAAACACCCTTAAACATGGAAACTGTGTCATACAGACATCCCAGACATTTTAGTTAGAAACCCTTTATCATTCCAATCATGTCTAGTAGAAATACTCATGCATGTACCCTCAAACCATGTGAATCCCCAACCATGTTTCTTTGATCTAGAAGTCCCCCTTTATATGGGAAGTTTCCATATTGAACTAGTGATATAAACTCATGAAACCTTATTGGTATTATGGGATCCTAATTGCATGTAAGAATTCCCAATCAACAACTCATAGTCCTCACTCTCTATCAATAAGAGGATAAGGGTTGGACATCCTTTATACAAATACACCTCAATATAAGTCCCTTGATATTCCACATACACTATTTCATAGGGACCACCCCATGTGGGTCTACCTTTATTCCTTATCTATCAATGTATTGGGAAACTAAACTAAACTATGAAGACTCTGTTTCCTATTATAATTTGGATACACAAGATGCCTTCCTGAGTCCCAATATCTATATCAAATACTCTATCCAGGAAAATTCAGTGCATAAATCCAACATCTATATATAATGTGATCGATCAATTTATATATCTTGTTTCTTAGACCGATCATGACTCATATGAGCTTAGGTATTTTCAATTATCATGACACTAACATTAGGTAAATCCCCTTAATCAGGGAAACCTTAGTGTGTAATCCCCATTCAATAACATGAAGTCTCCTTACATGGAAATCCACCATGGTATAGGCCCCTAAGGTATTCCCGTATTAAAAAACTCTAGGAAAATAACCCTCTTGAGTAACAATTATCCATACTCATCCATCAATGGGTTCAGGAAAAAATGAACTATGAAGTATCTGATTGCTATTATAATCAGGATATATAGGATGCCTTCTTAAGGCCTGAGATCTATACCCAATGCCTAGGTTCCCACATATAAATCATTTCCACATTAAGTTAAAGTGAACATCTTATACCTAAATTAACTATGTGGGTTTGGAGTCTTTTTATCATAGGATACATAGGACTCCTCTTGGTGTTTTAATCTCGTTCTTGAAACACCAATCGCCTTCCTAGATAGTAGTAAATTCCATATTGTTTGGTCATATGGATTCAAAATGCAAGTAGTCACCCATTTCTAATAAATAACAAGAAATATATGGATAAATTATAATATATATATATGGTTTCATTAATATAACCCCCTTTTCATATATATAGATTTAACACCCAATTTTTTTATTAAGTTAACCAGTCTCGTATCAGGATTTGGGAGAGATTCACAAACGTATCCTAAATCTATACGAGATTTCTGGAGTAGGTAATAATTCCACCCAAAGTGGTTTTATGAGATTTACATCCCATCCTCTTGACCATTGTGTGTTCTTAAGTTTCATTGGTTTTGAAACCCCAAATGATCACTTACCTTTTGAAAGAAGGTTTGTAATGTGTTACGGATGTGGGAGTTTTTGGGAGTTTCTAAGAGAGAAAAAAGGATAAACCCAACATGAATTATTTTTAAACCATTATTAAACCTCCAAAATCAATCATTAATCCATAACTTTCATCTAAAGAAAAAATGGTTAACTTGACGTAAATATGACAATAATAAAAGAAAACAGGTTTCCTATGTTGAGCCATCTTTCCCCAACCTTTGATGGAAACACATGAAATGGTAATATAATGTAAATATTATATATTTAATATGTTTAATGATTATAAAAAGGTTATATTATTATTTAAACTTTTTAATAACATATCACATTTTGATAGTTAAAACCATCAGAAACTACTTCATTGTGATTTTGATTTTCACAAGTCGTATTCATAACTTTCACCTAGTGAAAATGTGACATATGCAATCATTATAAAACAATTATTATTATATCTTGGATAATATGTTAATTATGAACTTGAAACCACTTAGTTAAAATTTATCATGTCTTTGTAAAATTTTTATGAAACAAACAACTAAAAGTTCTAACATCAGATCATGAAAATAAAATATAATCAATTAATATTTTTTTTAATAAATGGTGATAAAATAATTATACAAGGATATTATGTTTATATTAAGGTTCATAGATAATTTTTTAATATATTTATGTTCATTATACATGATTTTAAAGCATGGTTTAATAATAGGGAATAAAATTTAAGGGTTTTTCATCTCAAATTCCTCTGTTTGAGACATGTTTGGTATTATGAACCAAATTTAATTTATGTGGTGTAGATACTGCCTATTTAATATATCATATCATAAATTATATTTTAATCATGGTATTTGAAGTTAATTTATAATATCTCTCTTTTAATTGGTTTTGATTAAAATTTTACTCAATCCATATGGGTTTTCTTAGTATTAATTATTATTTTTTACGACATGTTACATGTTATACACCATGTTCCCTTTATATAGTGTTATATTGATTTATTATCT
Organism: Viscum album; assembly: GCA_963277665.1. Taxonomy (NCBI): domain Eukaryota; kingdom Viridiplantae; phylum Streptophyta; class Magnoliopsida; order Santalales; family Viscaceae; genus Viscum; species Viscum album. The sequence goes on from OY728132.1 coordinate 1,083,650,430, forward strand.
CATGAATTTTCAATAATTTATTTCCTTGTATTTAATGGGATTTATAAGACAAATTTTTTCCCTTATTCAAGTGGATATTTATTTAGTTGTTTTTACAATAGTAAATATTTTTGGTAACTCAACTTTAATTCATTGAGTTATGATCATTATGATGAAATTATTTCCTATAATTTGGGCACATTCTTCCATTTAATTGTATTATGTGGTATTATCTCATTAGTTTCCATAATATACATTCCTACCACATAAAACCTTTAATAAATATCTGTCACTTCTTGGGCTATGTTATTTTTAAATCATCCACCTTCTTTATCTAGATGTGTTGTGATCATGTTATCCATTTTATTGAGATGGGGAAAAGTATTGGCATTATATATAGTTTTATTCTAATATGGATTATTATTGACATGTTCAATATGCATTGTTTGACAGTATGCCTTATTTCTCTGGATGGGTTGTGATCATGTTATCATTTTTATTGAAATGGGTAAAACAATTAGCATTTTGTATATTGTTATTCTAATATAGATTATTATTGAAAATTTAACTACGTATTATTTAACCATCCAACTTCTTACGATGGATGTGTTTTCATCATTTTATCCCTTTTATTGATGTGGGAAAATTTATTGGAATATTTTATGTTGTTATTACAATAAAGATGATTATTATCAAGTTGAATATGTAATGTTTAACTGTCCACTTTCTTCCTTCGAATGGGTCATGATCATGTTATCCCTTTTATTGACATGGGGAAATGTATTAGTTTTTTGTATGTTTTATACCAATAAAATTTATTATTGTAAAATTTTATTATAAACTATTTATTCATTTCTCACATGATGAATACATTGGACTTAAATAAGTGACTAATGGGGCACAATATTATATAGCCCCTCGATGCATCATTGGGTCTCATAATACAAACATGTTTGGGGATTTTGGTTAATTCCTACCCAGAATAAGATATTTCTTTAATAGTAAGACCATGATTTCTAATATAAAGATGTCTTAGCATATAGTATGGAATTAAATATCTGACATTATGTATTTAATGACTGTGGAACCAATTAGTTATATCTATAAGACCTATTTATTTCCGTTTTTATCCATGGGTACATTATGATTTCAAATTCATTATATTATGGAAATAATCATACTAGAATAGTTATGCTATATTTTTACCATGATTTCATCATCTATATACTTCCCCTTACTGAGTGTTTAAGCTCTCCCCTAATAATGTTTCTATTTATCAAGTTTGTGAAGAAAATTATTACACATGATATGCATAATTTTACAGCTTATGTAGATAATATATCGGAGATATTGAATAAAAATTATGGATTAAGTAGTTTTTTATAAATTTGGAAAAATATCCATTAGTTGAGAAAGATATATATTTTTTAGTATATTTTTTTCCTAATTTTATAAATATCTAAACCAAAAAGGTCTTGGGAATATATATAAATTCAATATTTCTTTAAGTTATATAATTATGGGATAGTTATGTCTGAGAATATATTATTAGTATAGAGGACAATATGTAAATTATGTGTTTATGAGAAACAGATCTGGGAGCATGAGTCCAGATAATCACAAATAATGTCACTTACTCTATCCAAAAGTTTCATTTATTGTAATTTTCATATAAACACTTATTTATCAAAGTATTTAGCATAGTACTCAAATGCTTCTCATGTTCCTCCTTGATTTTGGAGTATGTTATAATATCATATATAAATACCACCAAAAAAATTCATGGTAATATCTAATGAATCTATTCATCAATTCCATGAAAATTAGTAGATAATTTTTTAGTTTAAATGTAATCATTATGAACTCATTGTGTCCAAACCTTTTATGAAATTAAGTCGTGGGAAGATCATTTTTCCGCACCTTAATTTGATCATATCTCAATTGAAGATCCAATTTAGAGATGTATTGTTCCCCTTGTAATTAATCAAACATGTCATCAATTTGTGGAAGGGGTTATTTATTCTTTACCATAATCTTGTTGAGTTTATGATAATCCATGTATAAATTCATTTAACCATCCTCATTATTGAAAAATAAGATTGGTGCACCCTAAGGTAAATCACGAGGATATATGAAAACATTATCCAAATTCTCTTATAATTTCTTATTCAATTCTTCCAGTTCATTGGGGGTCATTTTGTATATACTCTTGGATATAGGTAGAGAGCTATGTTTAAGTTCAACTAAAAACTCAACCTCTTACCTAGGAGGAATACCAAAAAAACTCTTCAAGTAATACATTATCATATTAACTTATAATGTGTATATTATAAAGGATGATACTCTCTTTTATATCAATCATTTGAGAAAGATATGCATACTCATGAATTTATAATATTCATTATTGATAAGTATTTTATGAAGGATATCCATCATTCACATTATAGTGGTATAGAATCATAGGATGATTTGGGGTATGCAAATTTATTTCCTTCTCATGGAAATTGATGTTGGCTCTATATTAATATATCCAATTCATGACTAGTGTAACATAAAATTCTACTAAAGGGAGTATAACAAGGTTTCTTGGAAGGTTCTTCCCACAAATAATAGTTGGGGAAGATTTATATTTTTTAGATGAAATAATAATTCCAATTTTTATTTTCACTGATAACACAAAATTCATTCCTTGAGGCAGGGTTTGAATATTTTTACTAGACTTTCATGATATGAAATAATACATAGGACTATAATTATATAAGAGATTTAAAGTTCATGAATGTTTTTTTAGAATACCTTTCATCATCTGATTCTAGTTATAATTATTTAGTGAGACCATAATAAAGTTAGTTATGAGAATGATCAAATTAATATATATATATATATATATATAATGAAAAACTATGAACTTAGAAGGAATAACTCATAAAAGACATGTATATCTTAACTTATGAATTTTTAGGTTTTAATATTAAATTCTCTAACTTAATCATAAAAAATAACTATACCTTTCTCTAAAACCAACTATATCAAATCGAGTCTCATACACATGTTATTACATAAAATTAATATAAATATCCAAAAAATAAAACTAATAAATCTAAAGGCCAAGTGTATTTAAGAGATTAGATATATAAAACATTAACTTAAAAATAAACTAATTTATTTTTATTTTAATATCCATAACGTTCTTATAAATCCCATTGAACTTTCATTACTCCATAAAAATCCCTAGGGACATACATAAAGAAAATTGTGAGATATAAATCTCAATAAAGGAAAAAACATGATCAGGAAGTGTAGCATATGAGTCAAGAGACCTAACATGAAATCATAAAAGAGGAAAATCATATTTAATCGCATGGTATAATGGAATAAAGAATTATATATAATAATATCCCGAAACATAATAATGTGGAAAAACATAAAACATGACATCATAATTATAGGTCATTGCTCGTTGATAAGACAACATAACATATTACATTGGTTTTATTGGTCGTGCTCTATACACTGTATCTCATGTGACTAAAACATTACCCAATGAACTGAGAGGGTGTGTAATTGTTTCCCCACTTATCACATCATAATATGTACATGTATATGTTTTCCACATAAGGAAATAATATATAAGTAATAAGCATAAGAAGAACCCATGAAAAGGAAATGGGTTACATAATATTAACTCAAAGCATAACTAAATGATATATCATAAAGATCCTCAAGAGAAGAAAAAGTTAATAATTTATAGACATTAATATTTGAATAAAGTATCTTCTATTTTAAATATGGAGTTCAAGAGAATAAAAAATCCTAATAAAGTAGTGGAAAAGTAGGTATAGAAATGGACCTCTTAAATAATGTTTTAAGAAATGGGTAAAGAACCATTAAGGATGTAAAGCACATAATGTTTTACTTAAAAATAAAAATTATCCAAAATATTTTTATATAAAATAGATATTATTTGGTAAATCATTAAATAGAAAAGTCTTTAAAATATAGGTACTTGAAAAGGAATAAGAAAACAAAAAGTTCCCTTTAATCGGGTTTGTTTTAAAGAAAAGAGTGAGAACAGAACTTGAAAAATTAGCACATACCCAACAATGAAAGGGAAAATAAACTAGGTATATATGTAAAAAATATATAAACACAGTATGGAAAAATTTTATATGAATAATATAGAGAAAAAAAATTAAGTAGAGATAAATCATAACTCAAAATAAAAGAGGGTAGTTTGGAAGTTCCCATGCCTCGGGTCCGAACTCGCTTGGTACAAGCATATAACCACCTAAATAATAAAATTAAGTTTATTAAATAATTAATTCAGGATATTTCTCATGTATATTTGATATATTATTATTTTTTCATGTTTTTTTATAAACTTTTTGTTAATACATCATGTTCATGTTCACTATTATGAGGATGTTTGTTTCATCATTCAAATACAGTATCCACTATAATAATTATAGTAAATTGAGGGGGGTTTCGAGTTTAGATGTGGTTTTAAACACCTATAATATTTTCTTGTAATTTTCTTAAAACTTATTCCAAATGATCTATCATAGGTGTCTTGTCAGGTCACTTGACATAATCTATAGAATCCATACCTACATATGAAATCATATTACGATAAGATAAAATGATATAAAAAAGTGATAAAGTATGTGATTAAGTGTACCTTGTTTCTTAGATGGAGAATGGGGATCATGTGATACAGATATGGTGTTTTCACTAAACCTATTTTAGTGTAGTATACCTACAAATGAAATATATACATCTATTAAATATTGACCCAATTAATGTTGACCCAGATAAACTATAAAAAAAATTAATTGAATTTATTAATATCAAAAAAATAACATGTATATTCTATTCATGGTTTGACATAATGTTATAAAGTTATTAATGATGTGCATTAACAAAATATAATACTCAATGAAACTTAAACCATAAAATTTAACAAAAAAATTATATCATTTATTTAATGTTAAATATTTTATCTAAATTTAAATTAATATATACATATATATATCAAATCATATATATAATTATATTTATAATTTATTTAATTTCAAGGAATCATAGGAGAGTATCTACCACACGATGGATCAAATCTCAATGATCCCAACACTAAAACTTTGAATCATTGGTATACAAACCACTAATCAGTGTGTATTTCTAAAGTACACAATGATCACTATTTAGAGTGATGTACTAAACTAGTATAGAATAAAATCCTAAAATTAAACTATATAAAGAAAAATCCTAATCTAGAATATCCTAAATTTTATAAAATATCTACTAGGTAGAAAATAAGGCATGCACTTTTGGAATCATAACCTAATATTGTTTTTATCACTATATTTCCCTCCTTCGGTACTCTAAGTATACTTAGAAGATTTATTATCAAAATAGTATAGTAATTTAAATAATATACACATGAAATAATCACACGCCAAAATTCAAAAAATTTACTAACAAAATAACCAAACTATATGAATCCACCTACCACAAATTAAATAATTTAACATATATGTATTTTATAATAAAATGGGGAAATAATATCAAGGGCATAACATGTGATAAAAATGAAATTTAATAAATCCAATTATTTTCATTTTATAATTTCTCTAAGAACATTTAATCATTCCATTATATTTCACAAGAAAATACCCTATAGAATAAATAACATGCATAATGTTGATTAAAACATTATATGAAACACTACAATCATAAATGAAGTAGATATAAAAAACTAGATATCACTGAGGGGGAGAGGGTATCAGAGTAGAGGGTCTAGTTTCGGGTGGAATCAAGGGTATCAGTGAGGGGGAGAGGGCATTGGGGAGGGGTCTCCAGCATCATCTGGTGTAAAGGGGGAGAGGGTATCGATGTCAAGGGGGTCCAGCATCGGATTATAGAGGGCTTCAAGGATATGGGGAGGTCAAGGTCAATTGGTTTTTTCAACATATATTCATGGTTTTTAATAAACCACCCCTAAATATCACAGTTATCGATTCTTTCCAAAATAATCATTGTAAAATGAATTGAAAGTATTATTTGAAGATATAGGAATGTTTTTAGAAAACACAGTAATTTACTATAATTATTATAGTAGTTCATTTATTAGTAACTATGGAAGTTATTATAAAATGATTACATATATTTAGAAGTGTAATAGTGTGGATTTAATGTCTTTATAAAAGTTTTATGGGTTAGAAATATCAAATATTCTATTAAAATAAGCATATTTTATAGTGTATAAATGTTATTATTTAATGGTTGTTTCATTTAGGAGGTTTCTCTGACCCTGACGAGCTTAATTAGATTTACATAATTTTTATGTTTATTTAACCATTATAGAATATTAAATAAAATATTATATACTTATTAAACTCATTTTTAACTATAAAATGATTATTTTAACCAGACATAAAGATGGTGATGAAAAATAAAATACATCATTCAAGGAGGCAGTAAACCAACCATAATATGGTCGACGTTTTTATTTTAGAATAAATATGAGGAAGGTTGATAATGGTTATTACAATAACATAATAACATTTCATTATTATTATGATACATATTTCATCATATTATAATAAATATAATATATTTTTAGGAGGTAGAAAACTAAAATAACTTGGAAGAGTTTTGTTGTGATAGTTACCTATTCCTTTGGATGTCCTCCTTTGATACACCATTAAGGCTTAAGGTATAGTATTTTGGTGAGACCAAAACCTATATAATGTGAATAAGATATATTTATAAGTATTTAGATAGATTTTTTTTCAAGAAAATATATTTTTAGATAAATGGGTGTAGAAGGGTGTAATTTATAAGGGTCGTAGAGGGGATGTTTTGGTAAAATATTCATTAGTTTATTGTTTTTGATCAAGACTAATAATAGGGATGATTATTGTGGATAATGATAATAATTTTTTCATGTGATTTTGAGATAATGGTTTCTTACATCATACAATATGAAATTAACCATCATTTATCCTATGATATAAAATTTCGTATTTTGTCGTATTTCACTATTCTCCAAAAATTCAATTTTTTCTAAAAAAACACAAAAATATCACCCTGATCTAATTTTAACATGATTATTACATAAATTAAATCTATTTTATCATATAAACTTATAAATAAGATAAATTTAATTATTAAATAAAATCATTATTTATTAAAAATACCAATTTTTTTATGATATAATCAAATTTCGGCCCCTTAGAAGAATTAATTATTATTTAAAAAAATATTCAATTTTTTATATATAAATAAATAATTTGGTTTAAAAATTTATTAAAATAAAATTTTATTTCAAATTTTAAAATTTATCATAAAAATTTATTTTTTTTTAAAATATAATATAATTTTTTTGGAAAAATACAATTATATTTTCTTTGTGTTTAATATTTATTTCATCGTATTTTACAATGTTATTTTAATTTTATTATTTGTTTTTTATAAGATACCCAAATATTTTTTTATTATTCTAATGCTCAAGTTAATGGTTAGGTACTATTTCTAACAGCTAGTTTATTATTCTAATTGACATATTTCCAATAATCATATCTCTAAAAACCAAATTGGTTTTATACTCCCTATAAATAAATCCTAATTCCATCATTACTCATTTGCTTAAATTCCTCTCAAGGTTTTATTTTCTTTATTTTCAAAATGTTGATTTCATTACTAGTGTTTTTTTCTTTTTTACAATGTTTTTAAGTGTGATTATTCTAAAAGACCATGATGATCCCAATTTCATTATTATATTTATTGTTTCCCTTGTGTTAATTGTATCATTTTATTAAATTCAATTTTATTATATGTATTTCTTCTATACATGTAATGTTATATAATAAAGTGTTATTGGTTTTTATTATAGGGTGCACAAGTTTTATACTATACGACATTACTAAATATGAAACATGTTTATTCAGAAATAAAATTCCATATATAAAAGTTTAGTTAATTATAGGAGAAATTTTTTCACCTCAAATAGATATAGAATCATAGATAATTTCTATGTAAATTGAAACACATATGGTCATTGTGATGATAATTTTTTGTTCAAATTTACCAAAAATGATTTTCATGATTTTGAAGAAATAAGTTCACAATAGATTAAGTAGATAAAAAGTGGAAGCAATATCTATGTGTCCTTAATGTGTAAAAAAATAATAAAGTTAATCAAGACACACCAAATAATAATTCTAAAAGAGATATTGCGCCAAGGAGAAGGTGATTCTACCATAATGCCTAAAAAATTATTATTAATTTTCCCTTTGAAATAAACTTATATTAAATTGATTATTTTACACAAAACACCAAACTAAAATGATCTACGGCATATTAGATGAGTATTATTAAGAAAATTAAGAAAAGAATAAAAAATATAATAAATAAAAAGATATTACCTAACAAAAATTTCTTACATTTAGATGATAAATATAAAATATGATTTCTCGAATAACTATTTTTTTAAAATGATTATATTTTATCCAAATAAATTAAATTTTAAAATATTATTACATATGAACTAATGAATTAAAATTATTTAAATAGAAAATTGATATAAAATAATATTATGAACACTTAAAAACGTCTTTTTTCAATAAAAATAGTTTGTCTTTATATTTTTTTAATTTCATTTTACAACTAAATTAATAAATTTTAGAATTTTAATTTTAGAAAACAAATAATATTTTTTTATTCAAAATTTCAGAATTATATTATGCATAACTTTTATTTTTTTCCTAGAAAAGGTTATTTTTTGGGTGAATAGTGAAAAATATGGATTTTGAAAATACTATAGATTTTATGACATGGTCATAATACAATAATGATTTGAAATTTTATGAAACCATTTTCCTGTACATGATATATATATTTAAAAATTAAAAAAATCACTTAAATATATGATTTTGAATTTATAATACTCAAGTTTAACATTTTGGAATCTTAAGTAATATTTTTCTCTAATAAAAATTATTTTTGGTATGTTTCTTTTAACTAAGTATCTACAAGGTGAAATTAAATTTTGGATTTTTTTTAAATAAAAATAAATCATATATGGTTAATAATAAACCAATTAATTCCATAAAAATCAATAACATTGATAATTTTATCTTAATCATAAATTTTTAAGAATAACAATATACTTTCTAAAAATGGGTTTTACATATTATGTACATTAATAATAAAATTAATTTTTTATCATCATTAGAAATTTTATTTAAAAAATATATTTCATATTTGGATTCATTATTTACAAATTATGTAATAATATCCCATTTTACTAATGGGTATTAAAATGAAATCACTTAGGTAAAAAATTAGTTACTACGGTCGAAACCAAAAATGGTAAAAGTGAAAAATCTAAGAGTAAAAGACTTTAAATTATGTTTAAAAAATATTAGAAAATTTATTGTTGAGGATTTCTCAACCTTAACCCCATCCATCCATTATTATTCATTATTATATCCAATTCGCCTTTTAATAGTTACTTTACCTTTTATATTGTTACAAAAAACCACTCCCCTTCCTTATAAAAGGAGTCATCACCACCCCACTTATCCTCCCACCTAAATACTATTAAATTTAAAAAAAACTATACTTGAATAAATCCAAAAAACTTATATAAATTTTCTATAGGCTCTAGTATTCTAAAAATACCACCTATAAAATCCTTAATCCAATTTTCAAAGGATATCTTCCAAGCAGTAAGGTAAATTTCTCATTTACTCCATTTTCATTTATTTTCCATTATTTACTATTATACCTCATTTAATTATAATTAGAATGTGTTTAAATAATTACATAAGTATCATAAGTATGATTAAATTTTATTATTTTTATGGGATAACCATTTTCTACCATCCTCCCAACCATTCGAAAAATAAAAATGTCATTTATGTTACATGCGAACAACCACCTCCATAAGCGACGTAGTCAATTTTTCATAATCAACTTAAAAAGATGTTTAAAATGGGTATTTAATGAATAATTATCATATTTATAACATTATTAAAAATTTGAAAAGATAAACCATTTTATACCTTCCACATGTTCAATGGATAATAAAAATGCCATCCTTGTTTTTGTGTAGAATACTACCTATGTGGAATAAAATACTTTTTTCATCATTATCTTACAAGGATGGTTATAAAATAAATTTGATTAATATATATGATATTAATTAGTTTTATATATCATAAATATTGTTCTTAAGGTATTACAAAAAAAATCAACGAGCATTATATAGTAATCTCTTCATATTTGTAAATTACCTGAAATAAGTTCATCATGTATCATTTTCTTGTGAACCATTCTTATAGTTTCCATCAAATGAACAACAGGATGAAAAAATCGTTGAAACATAATTATTTTAATATCTTTTATAATCTGTTAATGTTAAATATTGTATCATATAATGGGGTTTTATGTCTCTTCCAGAAAATATGTGTGAAACAATTGAAATTACTAACACCTAAAAATGATAATAAACATTAACTATATAATGAAAATATAATGGATAATTATAATAAAAGATTATATTTGGTAATAGATATATATAAGTTTCTAAAATAGGTGATTAAGATTTTTATTTTTATGATATAGAATTTTAAATCACTTTGGAGGAATCCAAGAGTAATTATAAGAGGTTTTCTTGACTCAACTTATTTTCTTGAGACATAATGATTCCTCTTTGATTTTGGTTCTATAGGATGGATTTATTATTCTCTATTATGATATTATAATTCATTTTCTACTAATTTTTTGAGTAATTACCTTAATGTATTTATTTATTTATAAAATTTTATAATGTTTAGAATAATTCTCACTCTCCCTAAATGGGATCTTTCTCTTCTATATCTATATCCAATCTTACAACCAATGTTCTTATTTATTATTTTGAAATTAAAATATGTTTTATTTATACTAATCTTCAAAAATCAATTTTCCTATTTTCAAAAGGATTACTGATCACTCGTTTTACGATATGGGTCTCAATAAAGGTATTTTTAAAATATTAAAATGGATTTCCTTTTCAAGTTTAAATTTTTATCTTCCACTCTACATTTCTTATGAAAACCTTTATGTTTATTTAAAGGATACATTACTTGGACTTATTTTATAGTGGTTTTTGAAAAACAAAAGTTCATGTCACGTTATTATAAATTATTTTTAATGGTGATTTTTAATTTCATCACTTTACTACAATGTTAAGAAATGATTTTTAAAATCTCTTTCTTATGGTTTTGATTCCATTTTCCTCTTTAAAAAATATAAATCCCATGGAGTTTTGTTTTTTAAATTACTATATAAAATCCTCCATGAAAAACTCATTTTGGGTGATTAAATGTTTGTATCAATCAATCTAATCCTTTAAGTCAATTTATGTGATACCATCTGGAAATGATATGAAACAGATTTTATTTTCATAGATTCATTATGATATAATGAATTATTGATTTCAAGTAGAACACATATGTGTGAATTGTTGATGATTTGGGTCTAATATGTACCTAAAATCGATTGGTTTAGTAATTATAACTCATGGGATAAGTATTCATGGACATGATTAAGTTTTTTCGCAAGCTTGGGTGTGATTGAGTGACTCATGAAGCTAATGATTCCATATGATTATGTCTGTGATAAAGTTTTTTGTCCTGATATGTTTCTAGGGAATTTAACATTTATATGTTTTATTCCCATGATTACTCTCTATGTATAATTTTTATTATATCAAGAATCTATACTCTTTTACCAAGTTATATGTTGTTCATCTCACTTGGTTTTAAAGACTATGTGTAATGTATGTGTTTTTAACATCAAACCTCAGAGTGTGGGTTTGGGGAGCCTCAATTGGTATCAAAGAAAGTTTTATTTATTTTTAGTATTAATTTAGTTACTTTTAGAGATTAAGATACAATAACATTAGTAAAAACCCAATGGATAAGTTTATGTGTTAGAAAAAATCCTGACATTTTGGTAAAGTAGAGATTGTGTGGTTTCTTAGTAATGGAATCCATGTTTTGATACAAACAAGTGGATGAAAGATATAGAATAGATATACCTAATTTTAGTAACTATAAAAGGGGTGCATTGGGTATTAACTCAATAAACACTTGGTGAATGAAAGTGTCCTAAATATACAACCAGTTTGACACTCTTGGGGGATATTCTTTCACAATTAAAATACACTTTAAAAACCATTATAAATTATTTAAGCATCTCTTTATAGAATGGAAAGAGAACAAATTAGGAAATAAAAAATTAAAAACCTATATTTAAGCCTATAAATTTATAATTTTGAGTACATATTTGATATGATGAAATGTGGTAGGTGTGGTATTTAACGTAAAAAGTGTGTAAACATAAGTGATGGAAATGAAAAATAAATAAGAAGTGTGAAGGATAAAATAGAGTTGAAGGGGGTGATCAATTATAACACCAAGGAGACTTTCCCATTAAACCCCTAATTATAAATACAACACAAAGTTTTATCACTCCTTTCATATGTATTTATTTCATTTACTTAACAATAAAAGAAACAAAAGTATAATAATACTATAAAATATCTCAAATTTTTAATTAACCCAATGGATTATAAAGAGTGTTGATATTTATATCCAAATAAGATATACAAATTTCAAACACTTATCCCTCATGATTATAAATCCTATTCCAATATTTTTGTGAATTTTTAAAAATTTCAATGGATTTAGGGTAAAATAGTTTCACCAAGAATATGTTGGGGTACTTCCCCTAAAAACTTTGAAGATTATCACCATGAATTTGTAGACAAAAGGACCACCACTTTTAAGTTAGGATATTCCCCTCATGAAAGTGGATTTAAATATGTAACACCATTTGGGTGGGCCATTTAATTACAATTTTGGGCTTTAATAATAGTGATTATAGGCCCATTTTTTCCTCCCATACATTCATTTTGATACCATTATTGTAATATAAAAATGTGTCCAAGTAAATCCAAATTCATTCTTCTAATTTTTCTCTCACTATCAGAACACTAATTCAATGTAATGGGACTTGTGTATTTATATGCCTTCCACCCTTAGTTCCATTTTTTCTCTCAACTATATGATGAAAATGTGTGCCTTTACTCTCATCATCATCTCCTTAGTGAGTTTTTGATCCATGATCCTCATCATCCCCTCCCTCATCAAAAGGATTCATTATTGAATAAAAATATTTAAAGGTGGAAATGTTAGAAACATTAAATATTACACTTAAATTACCATATATGTTCAGTAATTTAATATTTTATGATCTATAATTCAACTTATATAAAACATGGAAACAGTTATATTCTTAAAGAAAGGCCTTTTAATTTATTTCATTTTGAAATATTTCTTTTGTAGGTGTATTCATACCAAAATACCTTTATAAAGTGTAACATTTTTCCAACCCATTATTTCTTGATAAGTTGTCTAATTATGATGTGTTTCTCTTAGGAGGAAGTCAATATACTACTTAATACATTGAAATATAGGAAATCTATCAAGTATTTCCTTTGTAAAAGCATCACCTAATTCCTATAAAATTAAGATATACTATAATACATTTAATGGTTATGAGAAGTGGTGGTAAAAAATTCTCCCTTTCATAGATGCATGATAGCTTTCGCCCATGATAAAGTTCTTTATAATTTTTTTCCTCTAAAAAAACTCAATTTTCCCTTAAAACTCTTTTTTTGAACACTTTTCTTTCCTTAATTTCTCTCCATGTCAATCATCTCACTTATTTCAAGCTTAATTTTTCCACTCTTTCCATTATTTTTATTTTTTATCTATTTTATTTTCTTCTCAACTCATCACTATCTTTTTTATCACTCTCATTTTTACTTTTAACCCATTATTTTTTACTCATTTATTTTCAATTTTTGTACTATTTCTATATCCTCACTTTATATTTTTATTATTTTATAGGACTCAGTGGAATAAAAAAAATTATACCACTAAAAAAAGATAAACGGTTAGCATATTCTTTATACACAACCCTCCTATCAAATTACCATGGTCTCCCAAGTAGAAAATGCCCATCCATTATTATAGAAACATAAAAAATAACCTCATTATTATATTTTTTAATGTAAAAAAGAATATATTAAATACTTTATGACTCTCAATTATCTACTATCATTCAATCATTGAAACATATAAGGTTTCATATTCTTAAGAGTAGTCAAAATCAACTTCTTCTCCAACAAGGTACTACCCACATTAGTAAAATTTCCACTATAAATGATAATTATATATAAATTGTCCTTCTTATGGAATATCATATGAAAAAAAAATTCATGATTCTCCTCATCATGATCATATATAGATTCAATTTTTAAATATCTTCTTTACACCAATGCATCTCTACATATGGGTTTGTCAATTTCTTTATCCAAACTAGACTATAAATATGGAATTTCATCCTCACTAGGGAACTCACTAAGAATGATAGTATTATCCAAAAAAATAATCATTATCTTTTTGGGGAATTTAGATGTATTATTCCTATATACATGACACTAAAAACACTTAATATAATGGTATTTAGAATAGAAATTTATTTTCCTTTTACCTTTTGAATCAGTAGTGATAAACTTGTTTTCTGGCCTCTTCTCTTTGTTTTAGAGAAAATTTTGAATCACTTGGTTGTGTTTAATTATAATTAGAGTTTTATTTAAGATATTTCTAGTTATATTTCTAAAAAAATGTGTAAAATTACTTTACTCCTTTGAAAATATAGTTGTTTTCCTACCTTTACAACCTTATATAAAAACTCATCTATATCCATATACATTTAAAGTTCCACCACATATAGAATGTTTGGATTCAATCCATTGAAGTACCATTCCATTTTTAGCTTCCTGATCCTCCTAAAAAATTTCTCTAATAATCAATATCTCAATTTCCTTTTAGTAAAAATACACACACATGTAACCTTGTGAAAACCTCTATAATGAAAATGAAAATATCTATAGTAATGACTTCAAATGTTCCGTTTTTCATTATTGTATTCATTTATTCACAAGTTATAATTGGAATTTCTCTATTTCACTATCACTTTACTTGTAATTGGGTATACTATATTCTTGTGTAGTCATTGAACTCAAGCACTTCCAACTTTACCTTCTTCTCCTTCAAGTATTTGTAAAGTCCAAACATGTGTCCAAACTTCCTCTCCCAATATAAGTAGGTTCTAGATCTTTCTTCCCTTAAAATGATGGGACTGGCATTTTGATTCTTACCAATTCACTTTCAATCCTATAACTACATTTCCCTCACCTATGTTATGATTCTTTGAAATTATAGTACTTATATTCACCTTCATAAAATCCATGTCATCAGAGATCCCTTAAAGTCAATAAACTTTATAGATCATACAACCTCACATTAAATCTTGTAAATTTTTAAAAAATAACATTTATGAAAACTTTGAGGTAAATATAATTTATTTATCCCCTGATCAACATTTTTTAACTCATCACACACTCTTTATCTCTTTTTAATCTCTTAAAGGGTTCCTCACACATTCTAGAACAACTTGGTTACTATGAGTGGTATTAAATAGGATCAAGAATACAACTAATTAAAATAAATCAATTCATGAAAATATTTAAAATTATAAATTAAAAAGGGTTTTGAAACTACATAATCTAAGAAATATGGAAAGTAAAGAGAAATAAATAAATGAATATGGGTGATATAGTGTCTTGAATTCCTATATGAAAATATATAGCATCCCATTAATGAATTTAATGTATGAACCTTATTTTTATACTTGGTTCTCTTTTTTACATGATTTTTTCCTAGATATTTTTGTTTCTTATTGGCTATTCTTGTTATTTATATTCCATGTTTCCACATTTTAAATTTTTAGCAGGGAGTGAGAGAGGGTTTAAGTATGGTTTTGGCGGTTGGGAGGTGGAAATGGCTCTTATCATGTGAGTGGTCATGCTCCTATTATTGGAAAGGTTGCAGGAGACCCACCGGATGGTCAGTGAGGATTTCCAACCAAACAGTTAGAGGATAGAAGTGGTGGATTCTTATAATAATCACAGTGTTTATCCAGTGGGACTTCAAAAATGTATGAAATTATGCCAAGTTCCATTAAGTATCTTCTAGATTCCCATTGACTATCTAATTCCACCAACTGGTCTGAGTTTTAGTAGTATAATTTCATAACATCACTATTTTTAATCCATGTTTTAATTATAAATTGTCTCACATTAATTTCATTCAAACCAAATCTTGTTGGAGGCTCTCTAGAGATATTTTTGGCTCTCACAACTTTGTATCTCCACAGATCAAAATATAGGTTAGTGCATTAGATGTATTCCAGTAATCATAATATCTATTTGATCATGGATCCTCCTTTACTCCTTTCAATACCTCTTTGAGAGTGATGATTCCTTATGTCGCTGATGGATCTAAGTCTTGAATTGGTAAATTTTAATTACATGATTATCCCTTGAGTGTTCTAGCCTATGAATCACCACTGATGGATCATGTGTGGGTGTTTTTTATCTTGGTTGAGGTATGCGGTTTTGTAAGGTAATATATATCAATTTAAACCTTTAATTATTATTTAATTTAATTTTATCCCTAATTAGTTTATAAATAATGAATTGAGACTCTTGATGAATGATTTTAAATGGCATGGTGTGTGTGTTAAATTCCCTTGGTAATGGATTTATAAAATTAAGTATTGATTTTTATAGAATGATATTAATTTTAAAAGAATGTTTTGAGAATTTTCTTGAAGAGATGAAATCCGTGAAATGATTTATGATTTAAAATAAAAGACTTGATTTTTTTTATAAAAACCATTTTATGTTTGGTTTTTGAAAGGAAAGGTGTGTTTTTAAAACATTAACTTGGAGCTAATTGAAATGATTATTTAAAATGATTAGGATTGATTGATTTGAATTAAATACCCATGAAGTTTTGATACACCTTAAATCACATGGGATCTTGGGTAGTTTGGAGGGAAGTACACAATCTAAGAAAGTATTAGCTATATCGAGCAATGGATTTATGATGATAATTCTAATTGAACTTTCTTGAGGGAATGGATTTTATTCTTTAGTATTTTATCCTATTCTATGTGGGATTGGTATCTAGGTAGTGTGAGAATACCTAGATCCATATTTCACTGAGATGTGTGATGATCCCTATACTAGTCTAACATGGGGTCTCTTAACCATGGTTCTATGTTTGAAAATGAATATACAAGTTGGTGATTGATTGAAATTGTTTACTCATGTCTATTTTAATAGAAATTATTTTTCATGCCTATTTTAATAAAGATAGTTATATCTTCCTGATATGGTGGAAATGAACTTTGAAACCTATTTTATAATATCCAATGAAATTTTTTATAAATCATGTTTTAATATAAATGGAGAAATTATTTCTTTTCCATTTTTTATTAAAAATTTAGAAAATTTGGTTTATGTTTCTTAAATTGATTATGAAATGATTGGTGATATACTACTGGGATTTATATCTCACATCCTACCTTTTCCTTCAAGTGTTTGTTGATTTTCTAATTCTAGGTTTCGGGAAAGGTATGGAACTGGTTGGAAGCAGTTGATGTTCTTGACTAAGTGGGACCTAGGGATTTGGTGGAGACTAATAGAGCATATCGTCCACTTTTTCAAGGAATTGATGCGTTTTTTATTGAATATATATCTAATGACTAGGTTTAATGTATTATTTTGAGACTTTTATCAGTCTACTTGCGGTACTTTATCTTTTATGGAGTGATTGGAATATTGAATGCTTATTCTTTTATAACCCCTTGGTTCTTTTTAAGTTATTCTTGTGGATAAATCTTCCCCACTTGATTGTTTTGATGACTAGGATCCAGTAATCATCCCATGGGGATTGAAAATTCCATTCAAGACATGTTATAACTGATTTAGGAACTATATTAGGTGATTTATCTAGGTCGGTTCATGTCAAATTGATATCAAATATGGTCATGCCTCCTCCTTCATGTCAGAATGTAGTTTGGGATGTCTTGGTAGTTAAGAGAAAGGATTTTTGTGGATTAAATGGTAGTTTATGAGTGATTTAATGGATAGATATCATTGAAAAAATCCTTAAGTTTCCATGTTTTATTATAAAAAAAGTGTCTTTTAGGAGTTGTTTAATCAAATTAAATACTTTTTTCAAACCTTTGATCTGAAACTCTGAATTCTGATTAATAGAATTGATGATATCGTATCTTTTGAATAATGTTTCCCCTATTATCTTTTGAATTTTTGCAGAACCATGTCCCTAATAAGTTGTTTGAGTAGACCTCAAGAGGGAGATGTCAATGAACCATAGTTATAAAACCCTCCAAATAATCAAAACCTTACAGTATTTTTTTCACGAAATCTAATACTTGGGCCATGTGGTTTCACCTATCCCCATCCAAGTTGTAATTGTTGTACAATATATAGATGATATTAGAGATAATTCCCAGGAGTTATTTCTTATAAAAATATCGTCTTTCCATGGTACCAATGATCCTTATGAGTTGGAGTATTGGTTAAATAAAGTTGAGTGTCAATTTGAGTTTTTGGAGATTCCATATTTAGTTATGGTGAAATGTGTTTCCTTGAAACTTGAAGGGCCAAGTAAAATGTGGTTTCATTCGATAGTTCAGACTAGGAATACTGTGGGACAGAAATAGAAATACTTCATGAATCTTTTTATAGAACAATTTTATCCATAATTGATTGTGTTTTCAAAGTTGATAGAGTTCCTTAAACTGAAGTAGGGTGATAGAACTATGACCCAATATATCAACTGATTCATCAAGATTTCTTATTTATCACCTAAGGTGGTATCAAATGAGAAGTTGAAATATTGGGGGTTTGAGACATGTCTTCAACTAGATACATGATCACAGGTTTTACTGCTAAATATCTCTTCATATATGTATTTTTTTATATTGCTATGATGGTGGAACTTGGCATGGCTGGTAAGTTAGGTTGGACTTGAGTTCCTCTGACTCCTAGTGGTGAATCGAGGGGTTCCTTTAAGGGGAAGAGAAAGTAGAATAAGTCTCATGGTGGAAACCATAGTAGTGGATCTCAATAGTTTACTTTTCCTAAATTTTGTATAGTATCTATTAAAGGAATACATACTTGATTCCAGTGTGAAAAATTCAAGCACTCAAAGAGAGATTTCACAAAGGCACCGAAGATCTGTAGCTCTTATGTATTCTCAGGTAACTTATAGATATTTTTCCATGTCTTTACCACTCCACATAGTGGTACGGGCTTGATGGTGCTAGGAGTACATTTAGTGTAGTCATATGATTCAATAAAAATGGGTTTCTAGATATAAGAATTAGAAAATAATCTTCTTCACATAGTGTATCAGTATCCAAGGTATTTTCATATGGTTCATGTGATTGTGATAGGAACCATTAACATTTCTTCATCTTTAGTGACTATTTTATTTGATATTGGTTCCCATCACTCCTTCCTATCTACCCATGTTTTAGAATTGTTAAATATTTCTATAGATATCATGCCTTATGATATGTAGATTTCTACACCTATCAGGATGATGATAGAGTAGGGTTATTGATTCCCTTCTGGAACTTTCTCTTTATCAAAATGCAATATTGTTTAGGAATTTTTAGTTCTTGATATGAAACCTCTAGACATCATTTTTGGGATAGACAGGATGATCACTCATAAAGCTCAAATTGGATATTATATTTAGTGGGTATCCTTTACTAACCCTAATAGGGTATGTTGTGTCTTTTAGGTAGAATGAGACCTAAGCTTGATTCGAGCTAGACCTACTCTTCTAGAGTTGGGTAGGATGATATTCATGATTTATTTTGAACTGGATCAGGAATCTTTAAGTTGTGATCTTACACTAATAGATATTTATTTTCCTAGTGCTTTTCCATATTAATTTTAAATTTGGGCACCGGTAAGGGAGGTTTAGTTATCTATTGACTTGGTATTAGGTACTGATCCAATTAATTTTTACTCTTAACATATGGAAACAATACAATTGATGGAGTTAAAGACTTATCCAAATGACTTGATATCTAAGGGTTTGATTCACCTTAGTTTATTTCCTTGGGTAGAACAAGTTCTTATTACCTAGAATTTTGATAGAATCTTTATCCTTTATGTTTATTACAGGAATAATCTTCATGTCAAGATCAAGAACAAATATTTTTTTGATTATTTGAAAGGGGAGAAGTGGTTCTAAAATATTGAATTATGGTCTTGTAATCACTATTTTAGGATCAAGAACTATGATATCCCTTTGACAGCCTTCAGGAGTAGGTATAACCATTATGAGTAACTTGTTATTCCATTTGGTTTGACCAATGCTTCTTTAATGGTTATGGAATTAATTAATAGTATTTTCCCTCAGTACCTTGATAATTTTATAGTGGCATTTTTGAACAACATATTGGTTTTCTCTAAGACCAAGGAGGATCATGTGAATCACATTAGAAAAGTTCTAGAAATATTGAGAAATCATAGACTTTATGCCAATATTTCTAAATAAATTTTATGGATTCAAAAGGTAAATTTTTTGGGATAAATTATTTTTAGACATGGTATTTATGTTGATCCTAATATGGTGAAAGCATTTATGAAATTGTACAAACCAATAAATGTAATTGATATTTGATTCTTCTTGGGATTATCAAGGTATTATTTCTAGTTTGTGAATGATTTCTCAATGTTGGGTTCTTTGATGACCTCTCTTACTCAGAAGGGAGAAAATGTATTATGGGGTTTGAAATTTTAGGATTCCTTTGATGGGTTTAATCATTAGTTGAATTTATATACTATGTTGACGCATCCATAAGTTGTATGGGGTTATTTTATCTTCTATAATATATCTAGTTTGGGATTTGGTTTTGTTATTATATAGAGTGATCATGTAGTGGCTTATGGTTCTCGAAAAATTTGACCTCATAAGAGAAACTATCCTACATGTTATCTTGAAATCACAGTTGTGAGGAAAGATTTGAAGAGTTGGTGACATTTCCTTTTTGATAAAATTTTTACCATCTACTTAAATCATAAAATCTCTAGTTATATATTCACATAAAAATATATGAATCTTCTATAGATTCTAAGGTTGAAGTACATGAAATCTTTTGATTTCAACATTTCCTATACTATTGGAAAGGGAAATGTCATTATTGATTCTTTGAGAAGGAAAATTCCATCCCAAGACATGAAATAATATTTTGAGTAGTATAATCTAATGGAACTCTTTATTTATATGCATTTGGGATTCTAATACGATGATACTGAGGTTATTTTATCAAGTGTTCAGTTGACTTCCTCTTTTCTTAATATTATTTTCTTGGAACAAAATCTTTATAAATAGTTTTGAGTAATTAGAGATTTATTATATCGTAGGTAGAACATTATAAAATGGTCTCTATATTCTAATGGTATCATATTCTTCTAGAGCTAGTATGTTATAACTTTCACTTTGAGGATGTCTATGATGGGGTATTTTCATAATTCCCAATGGGTGGTGAACCCTGGCACCATGGAGATATTCTATGATATGAGGTGATTATTTTGGTGTCCTAGAATGATACAGGACAAAGTTTATTTCTTTTCTATTGTTATACTTATCAACAGATTAAATTTGGGTATCAGAAGCCTTCAATATTGTTTCAGCCCCTTCTTGTGTTGACTTGGAAGTGGGTTGAGATATCAATGGATTTTATGGTTGGGTTTTCACATACACCCCAATGAAAGAATATGATATGGGTAGTGATTGAACAAATATATAAATCAAACCACTTTATTCCCATTCATGATATAAACTATTTTAATTAATTGGGGGATCTATATGTTCAAGATATCATTATATTGTATGGAGTTCCATCGGTCATAGTTTCTGATAGGGATTCCCATTTCACTTATCATTTTTGGAGAGGCCTCTAGGAAGTGATGGGTTCGAGGTAAAGTTGATCATGGATTACCATCCTCATATATATGGTTAGATGGAATGGGCTATACAAATTCTTAAGGAGATTCCCTCAGCTTATGTCCTTGAATTTAGAGGATCTTGAGATTATAACCGGTGACAAGTTGAGTTAACCAGTAATAATATCTATCATTAATCTATCAAGATGAAACCTTTTGAGGCATTGTTTGACTGACCTTTTAGATCTTCACTTACTTGGTCAGATATTTGTGAAGCTTCCCTAGTTATACCTAGTTTGGTCTAAGAGATGATACCAAATAATTAGTTGATTCTTCAGATAATGGTAATGGAAAAAAGGGTTATAAATCCTAAGGTGATTATTTTAGATTTTATTTATAGTTATTGGTTAGTAGCCTGGTTTTCTTGAGTGTTTCACCTTAGTTGGGTCCTCATCGGCTTGAAAAATAGGGTAATTTAGCATCAAGATACGTGGGGACATTTGAGGTTGTTGAGAAGATTGATCAGGTTTCTTATTATTTGGATTTTTTACCTTAGATTACATCAATACATAAAATGTTATATGTTTCATAGATCATAATGTATATCTCTTATCTGTATCATTTCTTAAGTTGGGAGGACCTTGATGTGGAACCTAATTTATCTATAATCAAGTAGCATAATCAGATTGTTGAATCTAATATAAAGGTTATTCATGAAAATTTCAAACTGTTGTTTTGGTTGTTATGGAAGAATGGATATGGTTCGCATTATATGTAGGATCTTGAGGCTTTAATGAGATATAATTCTCCGCACCAATTTTCTATGGAGTCTTCTTGGTAGGATTTCTTAGGAGAATAAAGCATTTATGGTGGGGTGGTTGTAACATTCTATTACCATCTTTCAATTATGAACCTCATTTTATAATTGGTTCTATTTGTTTTAATTATTTTTTTCTATATATTTTAAATTCCTCTTGGTTATTATGTTTGTTTCTAAGTCGTTTCCCCCTTGTTGAGTATTTATTGGGGTGTGGGAGAGGGTTTGAGCCTAGTTTTAGTGGTCAGGAGGTGGGCGGGACTCTTATCATGAGAGTGGAAATGGTCATATATCTTGAAAAGATATAAGAGTCCCATCAGATACCTAGTGAGAGTAAAAATCTATCCGATGGGAGGCTATCCTTGGTGGTTTACTATAGGAATCACAAATAACTATCCAGTCAAAGCCCATCATATAGCCAGTGATACTTTTAAAATATTTGGCAGTCTACCAAGCACCATTGGGTAACTGATAGAGTCCCACTAGCTAGCTGGTACTTCTAATAGGGTTGAGTTTCATCTATATAATATCATATATTTTATTTTTTTAATCCCTAGGATAATTATAAATTACCTATATCAAATTTCGTTTCACCTTAATCTTCTTAAAGGATCTCTAGAGAAATTTTTGGCTCTACCAACCTCATATCTTCATGTTTCATAGTGTCGTTTGGTGCACTAGATCACTTCTGGTAAGCATAATATCTATTTAATTTTGGATTCTCCTTTCCTCTTCTATCTCTCTATTTGATAGAGATGAATCCTCATATCATTGATGACTCTAGATCTTGACTTGGTGAATTTTGATTTTAGGATTCTCTTTTGTTCATTATATCTCTCAACTCTCCATCGGCGGATCTTGTTGGGGTGTTGTTGATCTTGTATGAGGTAGGTGGTTTCGTAAGGAAATATCCCCCAATTGAAACCTTTAATTCTTATTTAATTGAAATTGGTTTCTTAATTGGTTTAAAAATTTTGAATTGATTCTCTTGATGAATGATTTGAAATGACGTGGTGTGCATGTTAAATTCCCTTGGAAATGGATTTTATAAATTAAGTATTGATTTTTTTTAAATGATCTAGATTTTAAATGAATATTTTGAGCATGATCATGATGAGATGAAAAGGATAAAATGATATATGATTTTAAATTAGATTATTTGAAATTAAATACATTGATTTTTTATATGACATTTGATGATTGGTTTTTAAAATAAAAGGCATGTTTTTCAAACTTGAACTTGGGTTCGATTGAAATGTTTGTTTGAAATTATTAAGATTGAATTATTTAAATGATATCATCATGAAAGATTGATTTAATTTAAAGAACATGATATCCTAGGTTATTAGGTGGCAATAACATTTGATAAGAAAGTATTATCTCTTCTTGGAAATGGATTGATTGTGATAATTCTAACTAAATTATCTTGAGGTCAGAGAGTCAATTCTTTAGTATTTTCTCCTATTAACCCTATGCATGGAATATAAGAATTGTGTGAATAGATAGAGTCATATCCCAGTGATATGTGTGATAATCCATGTACTTTTATAATATTTGGTCTCTTAACCATGGTGATATGATTGAAAATTACATGATTATGATTGATTGAAATGATTTACTCATGTTTGCTTTGATTGAATTTTTTATACCTGTTTTGATAAAGATGATCATGTTTTCATGATATGATTGAAATTAACTTTAAACCCTATTTTATTATATCTATTGAAATGTTTTATAAATAATGTTTTCATAATAACTAAAAAAATACTTCCATGCCATAATTTATTCAAAATGAATCAAAGTTGGTTTATTTTTTATAAAGTGATTTTGAAATTATAGGTGAGATGCTATTAGGAATTATTACTCACACCCAAACTTTTACTTTAGGATTTTTTTAAGTTTAATTATTCCATATCTATTGAAAGTTAAGACACCTCATACAGGTAGTTGTAACATCCCAACTTGGGTTCCACATAATGGTTCCCCAATCTGGTCGGTCATATGACCTCACGTGCACCTCCCCATTCACGCAAGGCTGTTGAATAGTAGAGATGGTCTAATATATAACATGGGGAGACTATACCCTCTTTATCAGAGTAAAAACAAAATAGCAGAAATAATAAATAATAACAAAAATATAATAACTCACAACCAGAAAAATACCATGATCAATACATAGCAATATCACAAAATGGACCAAAACATAGAAAAGTGACCATAAATAAAACAGTAGATATGTAACTCCATATAGATTTTAATTTTCAAATGAAAAATTCAAAAGTAAAGACACTGAAAACTCCCCAAACAGGTCCCAAATAACTTCCAATTCCCTTATCCATGAATCATAACAACTCATCCATCTAACATAGAGCTCTTTCACTTATCCCGACCTACAAAAATGAAGTATATTTGGGTAGCGTTCAGGCATCCCAAGTAGGGTGTGAGTAAAACTCTGTAGGCACCACCAATGGTTTCTAAAACAATATCCAATCTATAAAAGTGTATGCAGTCGTATAAATAATTAGTTATAATAAATAAATGTCCAGTTTCAAAATTCAATATTCTTTAATTAACCACATAAATACATAGGTTCAAGATGACACCAAAACCATCAATAACTACTTCATACCATTCCAGAGTCTGAACCATCCTAAAAATAATATCACATATCACAATACAATGAGATATTATTTATCATTTCATTTCATGTTCAAAATCAAACAATGGGTGCCTAAAGCAGAATTATGGAACCCCATGGGTATTTGGAGTAGTATTCCAAATCCCTCAACTCAGTGATCACATATATATACATAAACATCATGGGGTCATAAATTGTCAGTATGAAACCTTGGGGTATTTGGAGTAGTATTCCCTATCCCAAAACTCATTTCAATCATAATGTCACACCCCATAGATTGATATCAATTTCACAATTCAATTAAAAACCATGTTCACAATTCCCAATTTATCAATCAATAATAATTCATAATTCATCACTTTAATCATGCAGGCACACCCCATGGTCCACCACCCATTTTATAAACCCATTAATTAATCAAATTCAGTATACCATTATTTCTCAATTCCATAACATAATTTCAACCAATTTAAATTTTTTCCAAAGTCAACCCATTTCATTATCACATGAAAATTCAAGTAATCAATTCAATTTAGAATGAAATTTAACAACGTGGAAATTTCAATTTAATAACTACATACACAATAATTCAAAAAATACTATAGGAATTGATAAATATACCATCCACCTCAAGATCATTGATGAAATTTTACAATTTGGAAAACCCTAAATTGAAATGGAACGATCAATTAAACTATAAGGCCCCAGCCTTAAACCTTACTTAATCTTGAGTTATTACAAGATTACACATTGAGGATCTTTTCGGGTTTAGAGTTTTAGAGAATTAGATCATAAAACTTGCATTACATTCCACATATAAACAAAGTGGTTACATAAAGATAGTATTCTTCTTTCCCATCAATGGAAACATATTTAAAATAAAACATGGATTCTTTCTTGACACCTCCTTGACACTATCATCATATCATATACCTTTCCCTTGACCTGTGAAAAACATTTCAAAAAAACTTGGGATGAGCATAAAAAGCTCAGTAAGGGATATAAAATATATATGGAAAGGAAACATGGGTATATATATACATAGGAATGAAATCATACCCATAAAACATAATCACTTCAACATACCTCATCAAATCATGAATAAATCATATAAATCATAAGACGTAAAGGTAACTTGAGGCATTCATAACATTCTTACGTAGGGAGTAACCCTCTTGGTTACGTTTGGAATACCCATCACAATATATTCCCTAAATATCTTCGGAGAAAGGTTAACGTTACACTCCTTCACGTTAGCCAATGCATTGGAGATCTATATTGGGCTCACCCGCCCTTAGTTTATCACGGAACCACCCGTCTTCATAATAATGCCCAAGAACCTCAACATAATCGTATCACATAAAACATACATAAAGGAAACATAACATTTCCACCTTTAAATCACAATATATCAATAAAAAACATTGATATAAAAACATTATGAAAACCATTTTCAATACCAAAATAAAAGAAAAGTAAAACATGGTATTTATTTTTCTTTTAAAAAAAGGTATGGCTTGTAGAGAAAGCCGAAACTCAAATAATGGTCACGGCAGCAGAGAAGTCATTGTCGCCGCATACGTATGACAAAAACATTCCCTTTTTTCATTTAGTAAAATGCTTTGTATAAAAAGATTTCTTTTGAATAAATGTAAAGGTCAAAGGGGTTTATACAACGTATAAAAGAAGGTTGTGTATAAAACAAAATATGCCTCAATGAAAGGAGATTGAGACGAAGACCCATACCTCAGGTCCGACTTGACTCGGTCGTTCTTTAATCTCCTGAATAATAAACTTGAGTTAATTTCTACTTGTTTAAGAACCTTTTTCAAGTTCATTATTCTTTTTATATCACTTATTTCCATGTCATGAACACTATGTAATTATTTAAGTTAATAACGGTCGTTTTAACGATCATTGGTACTTGAGTCAAAAATAAACCCATTATAATTAAATGTTGTTCATGTATCCATTATATCCATAATTATAATCATTATGTATATATCATATATATCCAGTATATACATGCATTTATAATATTACATAATCATTTAGAGGTAAGAAATGAAATGCACCGTTCATGGAGACGGTAAGCCGTACGTACGCATGAACACAACTTTCATTTCTATTTCGTATTTTATAGAATGGAATCATAATTATATAAAGGTATATTATAATTCCAGTATAATATAATATATAATATCATAGTTCCATCCTTTATACGTCCCACATATGGTATTTAACGAATCAAATCACTTTGATGGGGCGGTAGTCCGCACTTCCTTAAATGAAGATATCGCGTTTACCCATAATGGAAACCACAAAGGTATGCCCAAAATGAAAAATACAGAAGATGAAGGAAAACATAAACATATTATATATCATATATAAATATAGTGACATCTTAATGGACACCTTTGAAGGTGTTAAAAGAATGTTGAACAATCATCGTTTCGGGATGCATAAATTCACCATCCACGGAAACAGTATTTCCTTTAACCATTAGATGTAGGTGTGTGTAAGTGTAGCTCGAATACTTCTTATAAAAACATCCTAGTATATCTAGGATACTGTAGTTGTTACAAAAGAAAAGAATAAAAATAGTTTAGGGGGTTGGAGAAGCAAAATCAAACAAAAGGTCTCAAAAGAAGACATTACCTTAAAATTAGGTAACTCTCTTAGATTTGATCTCAAAGGCTTCCTTGGGAAGACTTATGAAAAAAGTGAGGCTTCAAGGAGTAAGAGAGGGATGTGGAGAGCCAAAATGGTCAGGTTTTGGCCGAGACAAAAGCTTTGGGAGTGTGGGTAAGGAGGTAGAGGTGGGGGCCTTTTATAAGAGGAGAGGAGGGGCACTCTTGGAAGGTAAAGAAAAGTCACTTTATTTTAAAATGGTATTCGGATTTAAGAGGTCCCACATTGATGTGTTTCGAGGATAAGGTGATAAGGGTTTGAAATACACTCATCCAATAGGTTTTTTCCATGTGTAGGTCTTAGATTTTACATTATCATTCCATTTTATTTAAATCGTTAAATAATGAGGTCATCGCTACATCATAATGATGTCATAAATAATTTAATTTATTTAAAGTATAAAAATTATAAAAAAATACTATGATGTAGAAAATCTTTTTTTATTTCCAATGACTATTTATAATCAAAAATCCGATCTTTATAACCCCATGTAAAAATTGTTTTAGTAAAACATCTCATGTTTGTGTCATTTTTACGTTTACATTAAATAAAAAGTTATTTATGTCATTTCCCAAACAAAGTGGCTCCATGGGGTCCCCAAGTTGACCCATGGATTGTCTTGGTCTGCCATGACACATCCAATGAGAGTAGGACATGTTTCAAGCTCATCTCATTTTATTAAAGCATTATTTTTACCTTAAACTACACTAATTACCTCTAATCGCGATTAAGAACTTAAGAGTTACTATTCACCAAAAAATTATTTTAATCTCATTGAACCACATTTTACTTCTTAATGACAACCATGTATATCGAATTTTTGAAATTCAAAACACAGAAGTGGTAAAATTTCATTTAAACGAAAAATCAGTTTTTATAAGTACCACTTAGTGGTTTCACTATTCATCAAAAAATGAACATTGTCTGAAAAATACCAAAAATTCACAAAAAGTAAATTTTGATGTCCCAATCATAATGAATATGTTTATTTTAAAAAATATAGATTATAAAATTGTCAAATGTTTGATTTAAAAAGGGTTTTCCATAAAAAGGAAGTAAAACAATCTTTTAAGAATATTAGTGTATTTCATGCTTAAGATTGGATTTATTTTCATTTTAAGCCTCTAAAACACTGTCTAATTCATTAATAGACATAGATAAAAATATCTATTACTCATTACTTACTTGGGATGTTACATCCTTCCCCCATTTTGAAAATTGTGTCCCCGCAATTTATTTACATATCGAATAAATGGGGGTACTTATCCCTCATTGCATTTTCAGATTCTCATGTTGCCTCTTCCATTATGTGGTTTTTCCACAAAACCTTTACCTGATTAATCACCTTACTTCGTAACACTTGCTCCCTATGGTCAAGAATGTGGACCTGTTGTTCCTCATATGATAGGTTCTCTTCCAGCTGAACTACCTCTGGACTCAAAACATGAGATGGATCTGGCATATACTTTCTCAACATCGAAACATGAAAAACATTGTGTACCTGAGATAAACTCGGAGGTAAAGCCACCTGGTATGAAACTGATCCAACTCTCTCCAGAATTTAATATGGTCCAATGAACCTTGGACTCATCTTTCCTTTCTTACCAAATCTCATCACACTTTTCCAAGGAGAAACCTTGAGAAAAACATGATCACCTACCTCGAAAGATAGATCCTTCCTCCAGTTATTCGCATAACTCTTCTGCCTGCTCTGAGCTTTTCTCATGTGCTTCTGAATCAGCTGAACTTTTTCTGCCATCTCTTCTACCGATTCTGGTCCCATCAACTTCCTTTCACCCACTTCATCCCAGAAAGATGGAGTTTGACACTGCTTCCCATATAATGCCTAAAATGCTGCCATCTGTATTCTGGAATGAAAACTGTTATTATATGAAAATTCAACCAAAGAAAGATGTTGGTCCCAAATTCCCTGATAATCCATAGAGAAAGAACGTAGCATATCCTCCAATGTCTGAATTGTTCATTCTGATTTCCCATCTTATTGAGGATGAAAAGATATACTAAAATTTAATTCAGTACCCAACGACTTCTGAAGGCCTTTCCAAAAGTTAGAAGTGAACCTGGGATTACGATCAGATACAATGGAGAGGGGAACTCCATGTAACCTGACTATCTCTTTAAGATACAAACGGGAAAGTTGATCTAGGGAAAAAGTATCTCATATAGCAAGGAAATGAGCATATTTAGTCAAGCAATCAATAATAACCCAGATTGCATTATTACCTCGAGATGTCTTCGGTAATCCCACAACAAAGTCCATGGATATATTCTCCCATTTCCACTCTGGCACTGGTAAAGGCTAAAGCATCCCTTTCGATAACTGTTGCTCTTCTTTAACCTGTTGACATGTCAAACACTTCACAGTAAAATCAGCAATATCTCTTTTCATTCCATCCCACCAGTAATACTCCCGCAGATCTCTGTACAACTTAGTACTGCCAGGATGAACTGAAAATGGAGAACTATGAGCTTCACATAACAACTCTCTCTTCAACTGTGAATCACAAGGCACACACAATCTCTTCCCAAATCTCAAAACGCTTATATTATCAATGTTGAATTCAGGAAACTTACCTTTCTGAACCAGCTCTACCTTTTTCTGCAACTCACTGTCTTGCTTCTGTGCTTTCTTGATTATATCTGATAGAGATGATCTCATTGATACCTGAAACAAAACAGAATAACTTCCTTCACCAACAACTTCTATTCAAAATTTCATCAAATCCTTAACAAAAGGATCACGTTCCAAACACAACATTGTTGATCAAGCATTACTTTTTCGACTCAAAGCATCAGCCACTTTATTTGCTTTTCCCGGATGGTAATGAATTGTACAATCATAATCCTTGATTAATTCAAGCCATCTCTTCTGTCTCATGTTTAACTCAATCTGAGTGAATATATACTTTAAACTTTTGTGATCAGTATATATTTCACACTTTACTCCATAAAAATGATGCCTCCAAATTTTTAAAGCGAAAAAAACAGTAGCTAATTCCAAATCATGTGTAGGGTAATTTACCTCATGAGTTTTCAACTGTTATGAAGCATAAGCAATTACCTGATCATTATGCATTAGGACGCAACCAAGTCCTTTCAATGAAGCATCACTGTATATAACAAACTCACCATTCCTGGAAGGTAGTTCCAAAACTGGATCATTCACCAATCTTCTTTTCAATTCCTGAAAACAATCATCACATTCTTTTGTCCAGATAAACTTAACACCCTTCTGAGTTATCTTAGTCATTGGACTAGATAACCGTGAAAAATTTCTAACAAACCTTCGGTAATAGCCTGCCAAACCAAGGAAGCTACGAATCTCAATTATATTTGTGGGTCTTGGCCATTCTTAAACAACCTTTGTTTTTGCAGGATCAACTGTTATCCCATCTTTAGAAACAATGTGACAAAGGAAATAAATTTGTTGCAACCAAAACTCACACTTTCTGAATTTTCCATACAGTTTCTTTTCTTTTAAGGTTTGCAATATAACCCTTAAATGTCTTTCATGCTCCTCTTTACTTTTAGAAAACACCAAAATATCATCAATGAAAACCACCACAAACTTATCCAAGAACTCATGGAAAATTCTATTCATTAAGTCCATGAATACAGCAGGTGCATTGGTTAGCCCAAAAAGCATTACTACAAATTCATAATGGCCATATCTTGTACGAAACGCAGTCTTCGGAACGTCTACTTCCTTTACCTTCAGCTGATGGTACCCCGATCTCAAGTCAATCTTTGAAAAATACTGAGCTCCCTGGAGCTGATCAAACAAATCATCGATATGAGGCAAAGGATATTTTTTCTTAATAGTGATGTTATTCAAGGCTCTATAATCAATGCAAAGTATCATTGAACCATCTTTCTTTTCAACAAATAAAATAGGAGAACCCCATGGTGATGTGCTAGGTCGAATGAAACCTTTCTCTAATAAATCTTGCAATTGCTACTTCAACTCTAAAAGTTCAATTTGAGCAATTCGATAAGGGGGTTTTGAAATTGGATTAGCATCAGGAACTAAGTCAACAGTAAACTCAACTTCCCGATCTGGTATTATTCCAGGAAACTCATCAGGAAAAACATCAGGATACTCATTTACCACTGGCACATCATTAATCTGAATAGTTCCTTTATTTTCAACAATATGTGCAAGGTAACATTCATTTCCATATTTTACAAGTTTCTTGGCCTCTTGATAAGTTATCAATAGTAAGGGTTCATTCTTGTACACAAACTGGAAGTCTTTCTAAAAAGAAACTTCTTTAGCTCTACAGTCAATCTTAGAATGGTAAATAGAGAGCCAATCCATACCCAGGATAATATCAAACTCTACTAGAGGAAGAACAATAAGGTTTGCAAGTAGGTTCTTTCCACAGATAAGGATATGAAGATTCATATAAATTCTTTTTGCCTCAACATTTCCCCCAGGTGTTTTTACCAAAAGTTTAGGAGTCATTTCTTGAGATGGTATTCCAATTTTACTAGAAAAGGTTTCAGAGATGAAAGAATGTGTAGACCCCGAATCAAACAACACACTGGAATAATCTGAAAAAAAAAACAAAGTACCTGATACAACTTCATTTGATGGCCCGACATCTGCTGAAGTAGTTGCAAAGGATTTCACCACCCCTTTATGCTTGTAGTCTAACTGCTTCCTATCACCCAAGCTCTTTGTCGGACACTCGTTTGCATAGTGACTCATCTCATTGCACTTATAACATTTCACTAATTGTAAATAAAATTTGGTCTTACCATCACCCTGATTTTTCCAGTGCAATCACGAGCCTTATGTCCCATCTTACCACATCGGTAGCACTTTCCAGAATTCATAAGACATTCCCCAGCATGCCTTTTGCCACATTTATCACAAACTGGAAACTTAGTTTTCTTACCATCAGACTTTTTTAAAGATTTCTTCCCTTTCTCCTGCCACCTTGGTATCTTCTTCTGCTGGTTGTTATAGAACACTTGATCATCGGAAAACTCCATTTCCACCTTCTCAGCACATCGAACAAGCTTTTCATAACTTTTAAACTCACTAGAAGCTAATTCCCTTTGATATTTTGGCTTTAATCCTGAGTAAAAACGATTGATTTTACTATCAAGGTCTCGGATAAAATTTGGAGCATACCTTCCCAATCGAGTGAACCTTTCTTCATAGGCAGCCACTGAGTCTTCCTCATGCCTCAATTCCAAGAATTTTTTTTCCATCCTAAGTCGAACAGCCTTAGGAAAATACTTTTCAAGAAACATACCTTTAAATTCATCCCAGTCGAGAGCATCAATATCATCAGCATCCCTGATATTTTTAACCATCGACCACCACTGATCTGCCTCACCCTCCAAACGGTAAATAGCAAGACTAACCTTTTGATTGTCTGAACACCCCATGACATCGAAAATCTTCTCCAGTGCTTTAATCCACCCTTCAGCTAACACAGGGTCAGATGATCCTCTGAATGATGGGGGATGTTGCCTCATGAAATGTTCCACCACAGACATGTTTCTCTGCGGTTGATCTGGTTGATCTCGTGCATGGATACCACCACCATTTATCGCTTGAGTCAACTACGCCATTACTGCAACAAACTGTTCAGTTCCAATTCTGACCATCTCAGGATGCTGATTCGGAAGGTTATTTCCTTCTGTATGCCTTCCTAGCACTGCTTCCCTATTTCCTCTGCGGAAAACCATTCTGAACAAACATGTCTTAGATGAAGAAACATGGTAATCTTCAAATGCTATATCATTTAAAAAAAAATATTTTTGGATAATCATTTAATAGAATTCTAACTCATAAAGTTATCTAAACCGACCTCTGATACCAACTACAAGGCCCCAGCCTTAAACCTTACATAATCTTGAGTTTTTACAAGACTACACATTGAGGATCTTTTCGGGTTTAGTGTTTTAGAGAATTAGATCATAAAACTTGCATTACATTCCACATATAAACAAAGTGGTTACATAAAGATAGTATTCTTCTTTCCCATCAATGGAAACATATTTAAACTAAAACATGGATTTTATCTTGACACTTCCTTGACACTATCATCATATCATGTACCTTTACCTTGACCTGTGAAAAACATTTCAAAAAAACTTTGGATGAGCATAAAAAGCTCAGTAAGGGATATAAAATATATATGGAAAGGAAACATGGGTACATATATACATAAGAATGAAATCATACCCATAAAACATAAGCACTTCAACATACCTCATCAAATCATGAATAAATCATAGAAATTATAAGACGTAAAGGTAACTTGAGGCATTCATAACATTCTTACATAGGGAGTAACCCTCTTGGTCACGTTTGGAATACCCATCACAGTATATTCCCTAAATCTCTTCGGAGAAACCTTAACATTACACTCCTTTGCGTTACCCAATGAATTGGAGAGCTATATCGGGCTCACCCGCCCTTAGTTTATCACGGAACCACCCGTCTTCATAAAATGCCCAAGAACCTCAACAAAATCGTATCACATAAAACATGCATAAAGGAAACATAACATTTCCTCCTTTCAATCACAAGATATCAATACAAAACATTGATATAAAAACATTATGAAAACCATTTTCAATACCAAAATAAAAGAAAAGTAAAACATGGTATTTATTTTTCTTTTAAAAAAAGGTATGGCTTGTAGAGGAAGCCGAAACTCAAATAATGGTCACGGCGGTGGGGAAGTCGTTGTCGCCGCATACGTACGACAAAAACATTCCCTGTTTTCGTTTAGTAAAACGCTTCATATAAAAATATTCCTTTTGAATAAATGTAAAGGTCAAAGGGTTTTATACACTGTATAAAAGAAGGTTGTGTATAAAACAAAATATGCCTCAATGAAAGGATATTGAGACGAAGACCCATACCTCGGGTCCGACTTGACTCGGTCGTTCTTTAATCTCTTGAATAATAAACTTGAGTTAATTTCTACTTGTTTAAGAACCTTTTTCAAGTTCATTATTCCTTTTATATCACTTATTTCCATGTCATGAACACTATGTAATTATTTAAGTTAATAACGGTCGTTTTAACGATCATTGGTACTTGAGTCAAAAATAAACCCTTTATAATTACATGTTGTTCATGTATCCATTATATCCAGAATTATAATCATTATGTATATATCATATATATCCAGTATATACATGCATTTATAATATTACATAATCATTTAGAGGTAAGAAATGAAATGCACTGTTCATGGAGACGGTAAGTCGTACGTACGCATGAACGCTACTTTCATTTCTATTTCATATTTTATAGAATGGAATCATAATGATATAAAGGTATATTATAATTCTAGTATAATATCATATATAATATAATAGTTACATCCTTTATACGTCCCACATATGGTATTTAACGAATCAAATCATTTTGAGGGGGCGGTAGTCCGCACTTCCTTAAATGAAGATATCGCGTTTACCCATAATGGAAACCACAAAGGTATTCCCAAAATGAAAAATACAGAAGCTTAAGTAAAACATAAAAATATTATATATCATATATAAATATAGTGACATCTTAATGTCCACCTTTTAAGGTGTTAAAATAATTTTGAACAATCATCGTTTCGGGAGGCATAAATTCACCATCCACGGAAATAGTATGTCCTTTAACCATTAGATGTAGGTGTGTGTAAGTGTATCTCGAATACTTATTATAACAACATCCTAGTATATCTATGATACTGTAGTTGTTACAAAAGAAAAGAATAAAAAGAGTTTAGGGGGTTGGAGAAGCAAAATTAAACAAAAGGACTCAAAAGAAGACATTACCTTAAAATCAGGTAACTCTCTTAGATTTGAGCTCAAAGGCTTCCTTGGGAAGACTTCTGCCAAAAGTGAGGCTTCCAGGAGTAAGAGAGGTATGTGGAGAGCCAAAATGGGTAGGGTTTGGCCGATCCAAAGGCTTTGGGAGTGTGGGTAAGGAGGTAGAGGTGGGGGCCTTTTATAAGAGGAGAGGAGGGGCACTCTTGGAAGGTAAAGAAAAGTCACTTTATTTTATAATGGTATTCGGATTTAAGAGGTCCCACATTGATTGGTTTCGAGGATACGGTGATAAGGGTTTTAAATACACTCATCCAATAGTTTTTTTCCATGTTTAGGTCTTAGATTTTACATTATCATTCCATTTTATTTAAATCGTTAAATAATGAGGTTATCGCTGCATCATCATGATGTCATAAATAATTTACTTTATTTAAAGTCTAAAAATTATAAAAAAAATACTATGATGTAGTAAATCGTTTTATCTTTCCAATGACTATTTATAATCAGAAATCTGATCTTTATAACCCCATGTAAAAAAAATTTTAGTAAAACATCTCATGTTTGTGTCATTTTTACTTTTACATTAAATAAAAAGTTATTTATGTCATTTCCCAACCAAAGCGGCTCCATGGGGTCCCCAAGTTGACCCATGGATTGTCCTGGTCGTCCATGACACATCCAATGAGGGTAGGACATGTGTCAAGCTCATATCTTTTTATTAAAGCATTATTTTTACCTTAAACTACACTAATTACCTCTAATCGCGATTAAGAACTTAGGAGTTACTATTCACCAAAAAATTATTTTAATCTCATTGAACCACATTTTACTTCTTAATGACAACCATGTATGTCGGATTTTTGAAATTCAAAACACAGAAGTGGTAAAATTTCATTTAAACGAAAAATCCGTTTTTATAAGTACCACTTAGTAGTTTCACTATTCATCACAAAATGAACATTGTCTGAAAAATCCCAAAAATTCACAAAAAGTAAATTTTGATGTCCCATTCATAATTAATATGTTTATTTTGACAAATATAGATTATAAAATTGTCAAAAGTTTTATTTAAAAAGGGTTTTCCATAAAAAGGCAGTAAAACAATCTTTTAATAATATTAGTGTATTCCATGCTTAAGATTGGATTTATTTTCATTTTAAGCCTCTAAAACACTATCTAATTCATTAATAGACATAGATAAAAATATCTATTACTCATTACTTACTTGGGATGTTACATGAACAATGAAGAATGAGATCTAGAACAAAAACCTAGATCAATATCAAATGGAACAACAACCATCAAAACCTAGATCTAAAACTTTGTTAATGAAAGATTAAAACACTCATCTTTATCAAAAAGATGATACGAGAGAGATAAATCTACACCAAAATAGATCACAAACCAGAAGAGGTATAGATATATCAACTAGATCTTCGATTTGTTAATAACAGAGTTCAAAGGGCCTTGGAATCTGCCTAAAGGCTTCAAAAACATTGGAATTATTTTAGGTCTTATTGGGGTAGAATAGGGATTAATAATAGGGGGTTTGGGATTTTAATATAATTATTCAGGGGATTAAAATCCCATGTGCACAATTTTCTACACGGGGCGCATAGTTTTCCCAAATCATGCGCCTCCCCTTAGGGGATCATGGTTTCTCCTAAGAGGGTGCACATTTTAACAAATCATTCACCAAACAAGAAATCCCTCTCTATCTAGGGATGCACAGTTTATTGGGAGTGGACACACAGTTTGGGAAAATCGTGTGTCAACCGTGCAATGCCCCTCTTCTTCCAAAATTCTCTATTTTCCACCAAGAGCACCCCAAAACAATAAATCACCAAAGGTATATCAAAACAAGGGTAAAATAGTACCTATAAACAAGTTCAATACATCTCTATAAAAGTTTGGGATCGTACAATCTCCCCGCCTTATAACAGCTCATCCTCAAACTGAACTCCCAAGAACTTCTAAGCTTCTAAGGTAAAAAGATAAGTCCACTAAACGCATATATATAATTATCTATCCCATGTTTATTCCTAAAAACATCTATGATTCCATAATACTTGAAATATCATCATGGTCTTTCCCTACAACACTTTCTCGTTGTGATCCACAACATATATCAGATGCACCACTAAGGTCTCATCATTCTCAAGCTCAACATCATCAACATAGATCACATTATAAGGGTCGGGTTGATACTATTGGAGCAATGAAACATGAAAAATGTTATTCATATCAGTATATCTCTATAGAAGAGATAATTGGTATGCCTCCAACTTGATCCTCTTCACAACCTCAAAATTTTCAACAAACCTAGGCACCAACTTCACCTACCACCAAATACTACAGTGACCCAATCTATGAAACACTCAAAGTATCATATGATCTCCCACTATAAACTCGAGGGTTCATCGATTTTTATTAGAATATTACTTCTATCTACTCTGAGTCGTAGTTATATGTTTCTAAATTAGACAAAACTGATCTGATGTCTCCTACCAAGACTACGTCCCAACAACTCTGACTCACCTACCTCCATCCAGTATAGAGGTGATCTGTATAGTCGACCACAAAGATCCTCATATGGTTACATATGAATAGTATCCTGGTAATTTTTTTTATAGGTGAACTCAACGAGTGATGGGTGCTTCTCAAAAGACCCACCAAAGTCTAGGATGCAAGCTCATAGAATATCTCCCAAAACCTATACAGTACGATCTGATTACCCATCTTTTGATGGTTGGAAAGACGTACTCAACAATACATGTCTACCAAGCACATTCTATAATAATTTCCAAAAAAAAGGTAAAATGTGAGTCACAGTCTGAAACTATACTCAGTGGAACCCTATGTAGACATAATATCTTTCAAATGTACAAGTCTCTGAATTCATCCACTGAAAAAGTCTCTCATATAGGTATGAAATGTGAAAAAATCATCAATTAGTGCACAATAACCCAAATAGCATCATTATTCCAAACCATCCTTGAGAGACCCACCATGAAATCCATAGCAACGTCATCCCACTTCCATTCCATAATGGGTAATAGTTGTAGTGAACCACGAGGTCATTGATGCACATCCTTCAACTCTTCATAGGTGTAGCATCATGTTATGAACCCCTCAATTTCCCTCTTCATTCTTGGCCACTAATACTATAAATGTACGTCACGGTAAATTTTCAAAAAAACCTAGATGCACCACCCACTTTGAGGAATGAGACTCACATATTTGATCCTCTCACATACTCATAGGAAAAACAACATGATTCCTAACATAGAAGATCTTATCCTCATCTATGGTCCAATCTAAATGTGAATCTCCACCTTCAAGGCCTTCCCTTGAGGTCAAACACTCTGTATAATCATACTAACTTTCCCTAATTCAGCTCAAAAGCATGGATTCCACAAATATTGATATGAGGGACATTTTCTATTGGTCCTCTTGAACCACAATATGCATCTCAGTCAGGAAAGACATCATCTTCCACTAAAATTTAGTCTCCTAAACTACATGAGTCTTTGTTTTCCTACTCAAAGCATTAATAGCACCTATTCCCCTCTCGATCATACACGCTATCTCAAAATCACATGAATGCATATAATCAACCCACCTTAATTGTCATAGATTCAAATATCTATGCAAAAAGATATAATTTAATCTCTTTTTATCAGTATACATAGTAAAATTTCTTCCCAATAGATAATGTCACCAACACTTCAAGGAATAAATCAATACAGCTAACTTGAGGTCATCTGTAGCGTAATTCTGTTCATGTGGCCACAAATTCCATGATAAATACACTACAACTTGACAACCCTGCATTAAAACTACTCTAATTCCTTTCCCATATGCATGAAAAAAACACTATATACTCCTCCTTCGGCTCGTGTAGGATCAATATTAGAGTAGTTTTAAAATTCTTCTTTAACTTATGAAAATAATTATCACATGCTCTATACCATTCAAACCGAATTCCCTTCTTGGTCAATCCCGAAAGTGGTGCTGCCAAGAAAGAAAAGTCCTGTATGAACCTCTAATAATAGATATCTAAACCCATAAAGCTACAAATATCAAAAACATTTTTGGGAAGCTCCCAAGAGACAGCTGCTTTCACCTTCTCTGATTCCACTGACATACCTTCCTCCAATATGATGTTACCCAATAAATTTACTTGATCATTCCATAATTGACACTTAGATATCTTGGCATATAGTCGATGCTCTCTCAATGTACTCAGGATGATGTCAATTTATTGGGTATGATCATCATGAGTCTTAGATTACACCAAGATATCATCCAAAAAAACAACCATAAACTAATCCAGTAATGGGAGAAATATTATATTCATAATTTCCATAAACACATTAGGTGTATTTTTCATCCCAAACCACATTACAATGAACTCATAAAGTACATACCTACTTATGAAAGTCATTTTTAGTATATTAGAAGGTATGAATCTCAACTTATGATGCCCCGATCTTAATCCAATATTTTAGATAAAACGAACTACCCTCAACTGGTCAAATTGATCATTGATATGAGGAATTGGATATTGGTTCTTCATTATCATCTGATTCAACTTTCAACAATCGACACATAAGCACAATGTCCCGTCAAAATTATTTGAAAATAGAATTGGGGAACCCCAAGGAGACATAATCATATGGATAAACCCTTATCCATAAACTCTTCCAATTGAGTATTAATCTCTTTAAGATCTATTGGTTCCATTCTATATAGTGTAATAGAAATTGTATCATCCCCTGGTGTGATCACGATTGTAAATTCCAAATCTCTCTTAGGTTGTAAACTTGAGAAGTCCTCATGAAACACATCCTGGAACCTTTCCACTATGAGTAGAAAGACATCATTTATTACACCCCATCATCCTACAATATACTTGAAACCTATTCGATGAGCTCCCCCAATTGTTGATGAACTAGCCCTGCACGGCTTTCTAGAATATCCTACTCTCCAGAGTGAACATAATTTTTACCCTCCAAATACGTGAATGTTACTCTCCTGTGGTAAAAATCTATGTGGGATTAGTATTATACTAACCATTCCATACCCAAAATTAATTCAAATCCTAACATGTCAAGTATATAGATATTCCATAGAAAACAATATTCCCCAACATCAAGAGAACACACCTTGCATAAATAGATGTCTCAACTGTACTCCCAAAGGTGTATTGATCATCATAACCCAACTCACAAACTCCACCATCAAACACAACCCATTAAAAAGTTGTGTATATATAAAATACTCAGAATAACTAGTATCAAATATGTCACTAGAGAGAGTATAATATATGATAATAGTACCTCTAACTATCAATGGTCCAACCTCACTATCCACAAGTATAGAATGAACTGCATGCAACTGCCATGCCCCCCTTCCCTATGATGTTGTCTGAGTCCCCTGAGATGCACCACTCTATTGATATGAGATATATTTCCTAAAACTTCCATGTAAACTACCTCAACCTCCATTTCTAGTATAATTATAGCTTCCAGACTAATATTATGTAGAAGATCCCCTTCTGACACTTTGATTTTTTCCAAGATCCTCTATCACTACCCTAAGTTGAGGGTTTCTGCAAAACAATTGTAGATGTCCCATATTGCTATAATCTCGGCACCCTACTATTGGTCGGGGACTCTTTCTATGAACAAATCCTAACCTACCACACTAGTGTAAGTATATACAATTACTACTCTGAGTAACTGATCCATCTCCCTAGACACCCTATTTTCTAACTCCCCGGCTAACGGTTTCAAAGCAGTGTTTCCTACTATCGGAAGATGTACCACCCGATCATCTAGAAGAAACCTCATGTCCTCCACTAGAATCCTATTTCATGTTCCATTTAGATATGCGAGTCTGATTCATCACCTATAAAAACTTATTCAACTTAAATATATTAACTTGGGACTTAATTTTACATTTAATACCATATTGAAACCGTTTTTCCACATTCACCTCATCAAATTTTTATACTAGACCAAAATGATGTAAATATATAAAATTTCATGTACAGTTTTTCATGGTCATACTCCCATAAGTCAGTATCATGTACTCATTTTCCCTCTATTTCATATGTTTCTCAAGGTAAATTTTATCTAACAACCTCTCCTAAAAGACCTTCCACTCCACAGTCTCCTATTATCCTTTTTGGGTCTGGATGTACCACCAACGCTCAGCTTGAAAATTTAGTATATAATCATATAGTTCGACTCTCTTCTTAGTAGGAGTCTCCAAGTGGTCAAGAATCATCTGGATAGACTTAATCCAGAACTAAACTACCTCAAGTCCACCCTCTCTAGTAAATTTCTAAGGGTGATGTAACTAAAACTCCCATGTAAAGTCGGACATGCTCTTCATAACTCACACTGGTTCTCTTTCAATAAAATACATGAAGTGAGAAAATTTATCATAGAACTACTCTCTGTCGCCTTCACCCAACACTATTGGTGCCTCAGGTTCCACCATTAGAGGCACATTTCTATCCATGTACTCTTATCATCCTATCAATAACCTCCATTGTGGAGGCATATCACTAAAATTCCAAACACATTTCTTAGGACACATTACACAACATTAACACATTTACATAATAGGTATTCACATAATCCATAAAAATTCATCCTTTATTCCCTTCCACATGGTCAAAACTAAGGCTCTATCACTACCCTCAACCATCCCTCATCTAGGTCATGGTTCATATAAGGTACACACTTTAACAATCCACGTTTATCACTCAAAACCCATTTATCCATTTCATTTTTTTTACATTTATAATCATTTAAAATTTTAAATTTCACATTAGGCTCGTTTTCTATTTAAATTTCACAAACAAGAAAATCATTTTCATTTAATGACCAATCCCAAAACCTATTTTTCTATGTGTGCCTAAAATGATACATTCCCTAATTAATCCCAAGTGACTAAAATGATGAATTTATGATCAACTGTTATGCCATACCAATCCATGAGTAAAATATCAT
This sequence comes from Viscum album, assembly GCA_963277665.1. Taxonomy (NCBI): domain Eukaryota; kingdom Viridiplantae; phylum Streptophyta; class Magnoliopsida; order Santalales; family Viscaceae; genus Viscum; species Viscum album. The sequence continues at coordinate 1,083,693,356 of OY728132.1, forward strand.
AAAATTTCAGAAACAATAATAACAACACACAATAAGTGCATCACCAAAGGAGAAATAAAATCCAACTATAATAACAAACATCAATAACAACAATCCCACTCTGGGTACTTGGTTCTTCCCCATATATGAGTTAACTACTCCCATAAAAGAGATCACGACCAAGGCTTGACTCTCCTAAGTCTCTTGTCTACCTTTCCCAAAAAGTAAGACAAAATAAAAGAAAATAAAAATGGCTCGGATGCCACTTTAAAACATCCCAACCTGGGTGCCACACACCCGTGCCCTGAACTGGCCGATAACATGACCTCAGTTGTACCTACCCATTTTCTAAAGGCTAATAAATAGAAGTGAGGGTATAATATATAACATGTGGAGACTATACCATCTTTATCATATTAGCAACACAATAGCAGAAATAATAAACAATAACCAAAATATAATAACCAACAACCAAAATAATACCATGATCAATACATACCAATATCACAAGATGAAAAAAACATGGATAACTAACCATAACTAAAATAGTAGATATGTCATTCCATAGAGGTTTCAAGTTTCAAATGAAAAAACCAAAAGTAATGATACTGAAAATATCCCAAATAGGTCCTGAATCATATCTGGTTCCCTCATCCATGATCAACACCAACTCATCCATCTGACATAGGTCTCTTTCCCTTACCCTGTACTGAAAACAAGAAGTCTATTAGAGTACCATTAAATAAAACTAAATATGGTGTAAGTACAAATCAATAGGCCACCACTAATTATGTATAAAATAATATCTAGTCTATAACATTTTATATTGTTGTATAAATAATATGGTATAATAAATAAATGGATGCTGTCATAATTCATTATTATTTTATTAACTACATATATACGTGGGTTCATGATGACACTCAAACCATCAATACCTACTCTGGACCATTTTGGAGTTTGAACCATCCTAAGAAGCATATCACATATCAAAATATAATGAGTTATCAATTATCATTTCATTTCAAGTTCCCAATAAAACAATGTGGGGCTAGAGTAGTAGTTTGGAACCTCATGGGTATTTGGACCTATAGTCCTTATCCCACAACATAGTGATAACATATATATACAAAAATGTAATGGGGTCCTAGAGAAGAAGTCTATAACCCCATGGGTATTTGGAGCAGTATTCCTTGTCCCATAACTCATTTTAATCATAATGACACACCCCATGTATGGATATCAATTTCACAATTCAATTAAAAACCATGTTCACAATTACCAATTTATCAATCAAGAACAATTAATGATTCATCACTATAATCATGTCAGCACATCCCATGGTCCACCACCAATTTCATAAAACCATTAATTAATCAAATTCATTATCCCATTATTTCCAAATTCCACAACACAATTTCAATCAATTTAAAATTTTCCCAAGGTTAATCCACTTCATTATCAAATATAAATTTAATTAATCAATTCAATTTAGAATGAAATTTTATAATGTGTAAATTTAAATTGAACAATTACATACACACAAATTAAACCAATACTATGGGTATTGATAAAGAGACCACCTACCCCAAGATCGTTGATGAGTGTTTGCAAAGACGGAAGTACCTAAATTGAAATGGAATGATTATTGCACAATGAAGAATGAGATATAGAACCAAAACCTAGATCATGATCAAACGGGACAACAACCATCAAAACCAGGATCCAAACCCTTGACAAAAATGGATTAAAACATTCATCTTCATCCAAAATATTATGGATAGATAAATCCATATGGGAATAGATCACATACCGGAAGAGGTTTAGATCTGTCAAATGAATATTAAATTCATTTGGAATAGAGTTTAGAGGGACTTATAATCCTCCTATAGGTTTAAAAAAATGTTTTAATGAGTTTAGATCTGATTGGAGTGATTATAGATTAATACTGGGGGGTTTGGTATTTTTTATAATTTTCCTTTCCCAAACCATGAACCTTAATCGAGCATTTCCCTATAGGGGATAATAATTTCTCCTAAGAGGGAACATGGTTTAAAAAACCATGCACCAAATTTGAAATTCCTCTATGTTTGGCTATAAACGGTTTCTTTTCTTTTGGTACACAGTTTGGGAAAATCATATGCCAACCATGTGCTTCCCCTCTTCTTCCAAAATTCTCAAATTTTCACCCGAAACACCCCAAAAAAACTCATCCAAGGTATTCCAAAAAAACAAAAAAAGAGTACCTATAAACAATATTGAGACATTTCTAGAAATGGTTGGAATATTATAGTAGTAGATTTTCTTGATTTATCCAGACCTATGGGGTTGGTGGTGACTGGTGCAGCAAGTGGTCCACTTATTGCATGGAGTTTTTGAGTTGTCATCTTGATTTTATTATATGATAACTTGGTTTAATATATATATTTTATAATTTTATTTGTATACTTTTGGTACTTTCTCTCTTTTTGAGTGTCTTCCATACTGACTATTTATTCTTTTGTAACCCCTTTTTTATTTTTGAGTTATTCTTATGGTGAAATCATTCCCATATCATTTTTTGGATTCCCAGGCACTAGTAACCAACCCATAGTGATCAAAAAATCTCTTCAATATATGCCATAACTGATTTAGATACCATTTAGGATGGTTATATAGGTCATTTTATGAAACAATATCTTTTAAAAAACATCAAACTTGATTGGAATCTGTTTTAGTGATAGTTAAATTTAGTAAGAGTAAATCTTTAGCATGAATTAATTCAAATATATCTACAAATATACATGTTAGATATAATTTCTTCCAAATATAAAATAAATATGATATTCTAAACTATGAAAATTTCATATAATAAATCTATAAACTTGAGGAAAAGTGGTTTAAATTAATGAGAAAGTTGAAACTAGAATTGGTGATGGATAAAAATGGAAGAAGATTATGATGATGGAAGAAATCGAAAAATAAATGAACCTAATTTACATTTACATGCTCTAATAATAAATGGTATGATAATGTATGGGGTGTTGTATTCATTGGTGAAATTGAATAAATGAAAGTTTTGTAAATGTAAAATAAAGGAGCATGATATTGAAAATAGAGTGGAAGGGGATGATTAATTAGGACCCCAAAGAGACTTTACAATTAAAACCCTAATTATAAATATAACATAAGGGTTGATCACTCCTTTGATAATCCATACTTTCATTCACGCATGAACACAATAAATACAAGAATAATAATGCTATAAAATCTTTCAAATTCATAATTAACCCGATAGAGTATAAGGAGGGTGAATATCTATTGCTAAATGAGAGATACAAATGTAAAACACCTATCCCAAAAAATTATAAAGCCTGTGTCAAGATTTTTGAGAATGTTTAAACAATCACATGGATTTAGGGGACAATATTTACATTGACAAGACTTTGGGGAACCACCCTAAATATTTTTAAGATTCTCACCATGATTTTGGAGACAATTGGCTCACCACTTTTGAATTTGGATATTTCCATTTTACAAGTGGATTTAAATTTGTAGGAATATTTGGGAGAACCATTTAAGTACACTTTTTGGATTTAATAAGATTTATTATAGTCTTATTTTCTCCTCCTATACATGTATTTTGGGCCTCCTATTGTAATTTTAAAATGATTCCAAGTAAATTATCATTCATTATCCTCATTCTTCCTCTTTTAATTTGTCCAAAAATTCTAAGCAATAGATATTTTATATTTATGTTCCTTCTTCTGGTGGTTCCATGTTTACTCTAAACTCCATGATGAAAATACCTTCCTTAATTATTGTTATCACCTATTTGATTCTTATGTGCTATTTTATCCTCATCAATATGTCATTTATAATTTATCTCTTTTGTGTTAATATTTTTCCTTTTAGATTAGGTATTCTTATCTTTAAGTTATCTTTATTTAAAAATGATTGGGTCAAGGAGAAACCTCATTAAAATGGGAGTGATGGGGATTGTTATGATTATCCCAATTATTAAACAAATGATATGGGAGTGAGAATACATAATTTTATGGTGATTATCACTCAACTCTCAAATGATATGAATAATAATGCATACCATGTTGATCTCCAAAATTCACCAAGTAAGGAGTATTTAGTAATCAATACTTTTATGAAACAATGTCCATCCTCCATTAGTGTATCTTTGAATCCACTTATTTTTTAGTAATCGAAAAATGTGATGGAAGATATATTTTTTATTCTCCGTTGTTTGGGGAAAGAGACAGTTGTCCTGGACATTTATAATTTAGAAGGTGATGTAAACCAATAGTGTAATCTCATTAAGAATACAATAAAAAAATTGTAAGTAGACTCTATAGAATAAGATGAGTTCAAGAAAGTTTTCTTCCCTAAGAATTTTCCTCATACAATTTTCATGAATATTGAGAGATAATTCTTAGAGATTAAATAAAAAAAGAATAAAACTATTTCCACATGTGAAGAAAACTTCATAAGGATCACAGGTTATACCTATGGTGTAGTCTCGAAATCTGAGATTAATATATATCATTTATTTAGTGTCTTAAATACATGTCTTTGAAAGGAATTATTCATAAGGAAATTTAGAATATATGAAGATATTTTCTGATGTGTGCTGAAATGGGAGATAGAAACTATAAAATTTCATTATTATAGAGAGATAAAAAAGGAAATTAAAGTATCATGGAATCTTTGATGATAATTCAACTTGGGGAAATAAAGTTTAACTATCTACATGTCAAAAATATATGAGGACAAACTCAGGTTTAATAAAGGGATTAGGGAATTGTTTTAGGTATAGTAAGGGTGTCCACATAGATCACAATATTTATGTAATGATAAGAGGCCAATTAACATGGTAGAGGAGAATAAGGCCTAGACTAATGGCCCAACCACACTTCAAAGATTCAAATGTATAGTGCTTTCATTATTCAAATCAATTCCCTAACCAGAGAACTAATGAATAGAATAACACCTAGTAACCTACTAAACCAAGAAAGAAATGAAGAGTGTATATTGTCACTTCCACTGAGGTGGATCATGATAATTAAGTGATGCAAGGTACACTCATTTTGTACTCTGTAGTTGTGAATCCCTTATTTGATTCTGGTTCTTTTCATTCTTTCATATCATGCATGTTTGTTAAGAATATTGATTCATCAAATCAAGCATTGGATATTAAACTACTTATGAAAACAATCGGTGCAATTATGATTTCATCTAATATATATAAATGTTATCTAATGGAATATGGTGGGAATAAACTTTTTATAGATCTAGTTATTCTTCCTTTAGTTTAATTTTACATAATATTGGGTATGTATTAGCTTCCCCTATATAAATCATATATTAATTATCGAGATAAGGAAATATAATTTCATATCTAAAATCATCCTGTTATCAAATATCAATATAAGGATGGTCATAAAATCACTTTGGAAGAAAATTAAATAATATGGGCCGCGATACCTAGAAACAAGGGACTTATCTCTCAAATGATTGGGGAGAAATTAGACATTTATGATATTCTTATTGTACAAGAATATATTGATGTATTTCTAAATGATCTACCTTGTCTTACCCTAGAGAATGAGGTTGATTTTTAAATTCAAATCACACATATATCCATGCCTATATCAAATAATACTCATAGAATGGACCCCATATAGTTGGAAGAATAAAACAAGAAGTTATAAGACAATTTGGACAATGTTTTTATGCCCTTGTACTTCACCATGGGGTGAACCAATTTTATTTGTCTAAAATAATGATAAATAAATATGTATTTTCATAGATTATCATGATCCTAATAAAATCATGTTCAAGAAAAATTATTCTCTACTCCATATCAATTATTTGTTTTATCAACTCATAGTATCTTAGTACTTCTCAAAGTTTCTTCTTCGATCTAGATATCATCAGTTAAGGTTCAAATGGGAAGATGTTTCCAAGACAACTTTCTGTTTGAGGTACAGACACTAAATTTATATTGATTCCATTTGGTTTTAAAATTATCCTTTTATATTCATGGATTAAATGAATAGATTCATTAGAGACAACATTGATCATGTTTTGGTTGTCTTAATTGATGATATTATCATATATTTCAAGATCCAGGAATAGAAAGAAGATCAATTTATAATTTTATTAAAGAACTTATGAAAAGTGAAATCATATGAGAATTTTAGCAAGTGTGAATTATGGTTATATAAATTATCATTCTTGGTTCATATAATCTCAAGAAAGGCTATATCTATATATCATTAAAATATGGAAGTTATTGAACAATGAACCAAATATACCACAATAATCGATATCTATAGTTTTCTTAAGTAATCTAGATACTATCGATGTGTTTTTATTAATTTCTCAGGGATATAAAATCCACTAACCAAGTTAATAGAAAGGAAGAGAAGTTTTTTTGGATAGATGAATGTGAATAATGTTTCAAGGAACAAAATAAGAGTTTTCTCACAACAAGTGTAATTATATTACCTTGCTATAGTGAACGGTTTAAAATATATAGTGATACTTCATTAAATTTCATGGTATATATCCTTATGAAGAATGTTAAGGTAATTTATTATGCCTCATTTCAGTTAAAAACTCATGAGAAAAATTACATGATGTGTGATTTAGAGCTGGAATCAGTTTTCTTTACATTAAATATTTAGAGACATTATATCTATGGTGAAAATTTTGATATATATATTAACCAAAATAGATTTAATTATATATTCACATAAAAGTAACTAAAAACATGCCAAATTAGATGGTTGTAATTGGCCAAATACTATTAATACTTAATACATTACCACTCGAGGAAGGAATCCAGCATGGGTGATGCTTTGAGCAGGAAAAAACATGATACTTTGTCCATGATGAGGGTTGAAAAAGACTCAATAATCATGGATTTACAAAGGATGAACCTTGAATTCATAAGGTAAGGGGAGAAATCTAATATTCCCCAAATTATTTCTCAACTATCCATCCATTTATATATAAAAGAATCCTATAAAGATGACGTATAGCTATATAAAATAGTAGAAAATATTATTTAATCCATATTTGATAAATATGGATTTATGTAGTTTATAATATGGATATGTGCTCCATCAAATCTAGAGCAAAAGAGGAAATGTTTAGATCACATATCCATATTCATATATAAAGAGGAAACCTTTGGATGATGTACGTAGGTCATCATTATCTATTTATCTATAAATAAAGAAGATGTATGTAGATATAAAGTGAAACTTATGGTGGGATAACATGAAGATGGATATTGTATAATTCACGTCTTAATGCTTGATATTATAGAAATTTAATTTTTAATTGTATAAGTGTAAGGGGATGATGCATCCACTACACATACCAGTGTAGAAATGGGAAAATCACCATATATTTTTTCATTAGACTCCCCAAGACATCTAAAGTCCATAATGCTATTTGGGTTGTAGTAAATCACCTTATAAAGTGAGTGTTTCTTATTTCCATCAAAGAAGATTTCCCTATTGACTAACAAACCAAGATATACCTAAGAGGAGTGATGAGACTACATAGAGTACCACTCTCTACTATATCTGATTAAGATATAAGGTTTTCCTTGAGGTTCTAGTGAAGTCTTTAATGATCATTGAAGATAGAGTTGAGTTTTATCACTGTTTATCACCCTCAGATATATATTTTGTCTGAAAGGACCATTAAAAATCTTAAGGATGTTCTAAGATCTTATTCAATGGATTTCCAATAATGTTGGGATCAACATCTCCCATTGGTAGAGTTCTCATATAATAATAGTTTTCATTCTAGCATTCAGATGGAACTATATAAGGCTCTATATGGGAGGATATGTAGAAATCTAATATACTGGGATGAAGTTATAGATAGGAAGAAGAAAGGACATAACATTTTCCCAAAAATAAAAAATATCATTCAAACTATTTGGCAGTATATAAAAGTGACACAAATTCTATAGAAGATTTATATTGATAATCATCAATGATATCTCGAGTTTGAATTTGGTTAAAAGGTGTTCCTCTAGATATATACTTATAAGTGGGTTATGAGATTAAGAAAGTAAAGATGATCCCTAGGTGTATCAGTCCCTTTGAGATCTTTGATCATGTTAGGGTCATAACTTATCACTTAGAACTCCCTCCAGACCTCACCCAAGTACATTATATATTCCAAGTATTAATTTTTAGGAAGTAAAAACTAGATCCAACACATATATTAAACTTATAATTCATGAAATTGAAACATGAACTCTCATATGAGGAACAACCTGTGAAATTTCAGATAAAAGAGAGAAGTGTTTCATAATAATACCACCCATTTGGTCAAAGTTATATGGAAAAATCATAAGTTTGAGGAAGATATGTAGAAACCTAAGGATGTAATGAGATAGAAATATCCACAGTTGTTTATTTCTTAGTAATAAAATTTCAAGTAAAAAATCTTTTTAAATGGGTTTGAATGCAATGCCTAGAAATTTTTAATATTAATTTCCTCCTCAAAATAAGCTTCTGTTAAATAAAATTTTCACACATAACACTAAAATAAATTGAGAACCAAAAAATTAGATGAATATTATAAATAAAATTATAATAATAACAAAACCCTCTATAAATAAAATATATTACTCTACTAAAATTTCTTATATTTGGAGGATAAATAATTAATATGATTCAATAATAAAAAGAATATTTTTCTCATATAACCATTTTTTAAAGTGTTTTATATTTTATCCTAATAAATTAAATTGACTACTATTAAAATGTTATTATATATGAACTAATGAATTAACGTTATTTAAATTATAAATTGATATGAAATAATATTATAAATGCTTAAAAACATATTTTTTTAATAAAATAACTTTTCTTTATGTTTTGTATTTTCTTTTTAAAAAAATCAAAATATATAATTTTAATTTGAAAATGTGAAAATATTTTTTTTAATTCATAATTTCATAATTATCTTTGAATGGATTTTTTACTTTTTTCTCTAAAAAGGTTTAATTTTTGGGTGAATATTGAAAAATACTGATTATACAAATATTTTCACTTTTAAGATATTTCAAAATACAAGAATGATTTTAAATTTTATGAAACATTTTTAATATAAAAAATATATATTTATAAATTAAAATAAATCATTTAAAATTAAAATTTTGAATAGATAAAACTCATGTCTAACATTTAAGAAACTTAATTAATATTTTACTCAAACAGAAATTAATTTTGGTCTATTTCTTTTAACTAAGTATCCAAAAGGTGGAATTCAGTTTTGGCATGTTTTTAAAACAACATAAAAATTATTTGGTAAATAATAAAACAATTATTATCATTTAAATAAATAAAATTTATAATTTTAACTTAATCATAATTTTTCAAGCATAAAAATACACTTTTTCTAAAAATGGTTTTTACGCGTTTTGTGTGCTAATATTAAAATTAATTTTATAACCATTATAAATTTTATTTTAAAAAAATATTTCATATTGGGAATCATTAGGTACAAATTATTTAATAATTTCCATTTTACTTTTAAGTATTAAAAGTAAATTACTTTGGTAAAAAAAATAGTTACCACATTAAAAACCAAAAAATGGTAAAAGTGAAAATATAAGAATAAAAGTCTTAAAAAGGTTTAATTTATATATATAATATATGATTTAGGATTTATAGAACTTTCCCTTTACCCCTCTCCATTATTCTTTATTATTGGATCCACTTGACCTTTGAATAATTACTTTTCCTTTTATATTATTACAAAATTCAACTTATCTCCATTATAAAAGGATCCATCACCACCCTACTTCTCTTAAAACCCCAAGAATCTTATATTCAACCAAAATATATATAAATAACTCCTTGATAATTTTATACACATCTTATAGGTTTTTTTCTTTTTCAAAAGACCACCAATCAAAGTCTAAATCTAATTTTTAAAAGGATCTCTTCCTAGGAGTATGGTAAATTTCTCAATAACTTATTTTCATTTCATTATTCTTTAACTAATTATGAATATAATCTTACCATGTTCAAATAATTACATCAATATCATAAGTAAACTAAAATTTTACTATGTTTATGTGATAACCATTTTCTACCTCCCTCCCAACTGTTCAAAAAATGAAATTATCGCTTGTGTTGCGTGCAGACTATCACCTCTATAAGCATCATGGTTCATTTTTATAAACATCCTTACATAGATTGTATGAAGGTGTTATTTAATGAATTATTATTATATTTATAACATTTTTATGAATCTAAAAATACAAAACATTTTTTTACCTTTCTTCTATTTTATAGAAAATAGAAACGTCGTCTGTTTGTGTGTATGTGCGGACTACCTCCTTCATAGAATGACATACATATTTTTGAACACCACTTTAAAAGTATAGTTACAAAATATATTTTATTAATATATATTCTTTTTAGTTTTATTATATTTCATGAATATATTTTTTAAGTATAAAACTAAAATTAATTACCATTACAAAGTAATCTGTTCAAATCAATAAATTACCATAAACAAGTTCGTCATGTATCCCATTCTCACAAAACATGCACATATTTTCCATAAAGTGAACTTGGGGATGAATAAATTATTGAAAATTGTTTTAAATGTATTTTATAATCTTTTAATGATGAACTTGTTATCAAATAATGGATTTCTACATCTCTTTTACAAAATAAGTTTGAAAAACAAATTAAATTGCTAACAACAGATAATGAAAATGAACATTAACTAACAAATGACAATATGATGAACGATTATAATAAAAGAGAATAAATGAAAATATATATTAATTATATTCTTAATTATATGATTAATATGGTTATGTTTATGATATAGGATATAAAATGACTTTGGATGAAGTTGAGGGTAAAGGTAAAGGGTTTTCTTCACTCAACTTAATTTCTTAAGTAACAATATTTCCTCTTTGAATGTTGTTTTAAAAGATGGGTTTCTTATATTATATAATGATTATATAATTAAATTTCTCTTTATTTTCTATTTAATTAAATTTTTGGATTACTTTCTTCATAAAATATTATGATGTTAAAAATAATTCTCATTCTATCCAAATGAGATATTTCACTTCCATATGTTTATTCATTATTCCAGACAATGTTCTTTTTTATTTTGAAATTAAAATAATATTTATTTTTAGTAATATTAAAAATTATCTTTGACTTTTTTATATCGATTATTTATCACTCTTTTTATGATATGGGGTTCAATAAAGGTATTTTCAAAATATTGAAAAGGATTTCCCTTTGAAGTTCATATTTTTATTTTCCACTTCAAATTTACTATGGAAAAAAATATGTATTTTTCAAATATCAATTACTTTGATTTATTTTAAAGTGGTTTTAAAAAAGGTTTTAATGTTACCTTCTTGTAAATATTTCTTAATGTGATTTGTAATTTTTTCTCTTTATGATAATGTTAATAAATGTTTTCCAAAAGCTCTATTTCATAGTTTGGATTCCATTTTCCCTTTTAAAAGATATAAATCTTATACATTTGTGTTTTATGAACCTTAATATAAATTCATATATGACATAATCCTATTGGGTGATTGAATTTTTGAACAAATTAATCTAATCCATGAAGTCGGTTTATGCAATACTATTTTGAAATGATATGAAACTCATTTTATTTCTATGAGTTATTTATTATATTATGAATGATTTATTTCATATGGAAGACATATGTATGGATTATTGAGTAGTGGGGTAATATATATCCCTCAAATATATTGAATATGGTTTTATATCTCCTGAGATGAGTATTTTTTAACATGATTATATTTTTCATAAGAAAGTGCGTGATTGAGTGACTCGCTAAGGTGATGATTCCCTATGATTATGTTTGTTCCAAAGTTCATTGTTATGCAATGTTTCAAAGAAATTTAACATTTATATGTCATATTCATATGATTATGATCCATAGATAATGTTTATTAACTGATAAATTCATACTATTTTTCCATGGTATAATTATTTATTTTAGATTACATGTCCTTTTATCATGACTTCTGGACAACTCTTATTATTATATATTCTTTTTAATAAGATACTTATCCTTTTCTCATGTTTTATCATATTATTATTATCTAACCTTTGATGATATGTTGATAAGTTTTATTATATTAATCATTTTATCTCATCTCATTTCAATGTTTCCATTTCCCATATTACGAAGATGAGTATAACTTATGAGAAGTTTATAAGGGAGTCTAGTGTGGATTAATTATGGATAAATACTCACATGTGTTTTAAAATAAGTTTCTTATATAGATAATTATCAAAGACACTAAAATTTAAGTTCTTGGGATTGTTTTTTTATTGTGATACGTAATGTTTAACTTATATAAATTATTTCGAATAATGATATGATTTTCTTGGGTCATCTCACTTGGTTTTAGAGACTATGTGTAAAGTATGTGTTTTTAACACTGAACCAGGAGTGTGGTTGTGGTTCTCCTCATATATTGTAGAAATAAATTCCACACCATGTATTATTAAAATAAATACATTAATATAATAGTTAAAGTAATAATGTTATAGAAATATAGAAAATAAATTCAAGAAAGAAACAAAAGTATCGGTTTGGTGGAAGACATTTATGAAGAAGAATCTAAATTTCATGAGAGATTTTCAAATAATGGTGGCCCTAATATTATTGAGAGTTCATGTGGAATATCTAAAAACATAACATAATAAAAAATAATTCATGGTCATATGTACAACATATTTAAGAAACAAAGAAAATGGAGTAATCATAAAACAATTCGTGATCCTTTAATGTTTATGTGAAAAGATTGATGCCACATAAGAAAAAAAAAATAAGGAAGAAAGAAGACCAAGCTTCCAAATGAGATATAGGTCTATAAAATCAAATGAGTAGCATGCATGATGATTTATCACTAAATTAGATCTGAAATGGATGGATTTTCTAGGTATAGAAACATTCTCCAATCTTTTTTCTCTCTTTAAAGATACTTAGAGAATCCTCTTTATTCCCATACATTTTAGTTTGTTCTTATATATAGATAATTTAAGGTGATACATGTAAGACGAACTAAAATGTTATGAAAGAATTACATCAAGGAATATTTTCTATCATTTAATTCTTCGATTGATATCATAATCACTCCTTATAATATTTGAAGTTTTTTCAAAGAATTGTTGGAGTTTTTTTAAAGAAGACTAGTCATGATGAAGATATGTTGGAGTTTATCCCTTAATGGGGAGTTAAGATAAAAGAAATATATATTAATTTATATTTTTTTATGAACCTAGAATTTTTTTATGATGCTTTAAAATTTCAATTAAGATGTACCTTGGTATCATTCTATTATAATTTTTTTCAAATGAATTAATTCCAAAGTAAAGGGGGATTAAATTAATTAATGACTTGAAATCTAAAAAACCCAAGGTATGTAATTAGAGAAACATTTTTTCAATTATATATTTTTAATGTTTTTGTTTAGTTTAGTGGAGGTGATAGATTATGTGAATATCAACTTGAATAGCTACTATAAAGAGATTTTTTAGTTGGTATCATACACTAAATAGTTTTAGGAATAGCCTTGATGTCTAAGTTAGTCACTCTTATTTTCCACACTAAGCTAGCTCACATAGACTTTGACTTGATTAAATTATGGATCATTTCTTAGATAAATGTAATACCACCATTCTCCCAATTGAAATAGTTCATATTTTAAATATGAAGGTGAAGGTGAAATTTCATTTATGAGTGTTAATACCCATATTGAAGATACTTTCTATTCATTTTCAAAAATAAGGACATTAAATAAAGAGTTTGATCAAGTGGTTTCATAGTCTATGGTGAAACAAAAAATCTATTTTACTCCTAATGCAACCTAGTGGCAGAATAGGGTTGTCTCTCAAGGAGAAAGGGTTGGGAATATCACTATCCTAGAACTTATGTATCTTCCTTTTTTGTTTTTTTATTAATTTTGAAAGTAGTCATATTTGATGATCAGTTTTTTAAAATTAAACTAATTTATAATAAATGAAATAGATTTCAAAAATAACAATGGGTAAAAGGGGTTGGATCTAGGGTCGAACACACATATCCTTCATCATTCTATGGTTCTCATCGAATAATGTAATCACTATCATTATTCCATTTCTTTCATAAATATAATTTGTGGTTCTGAACATGAACAAGAGAGATCCACCCTAATATAACCAGCTCCACTTCCTCTACAGTGAAGAGGCAATGAACATGATTGATCAATGTATTTATTATCTCAACACCCAAATACATCATATTCTATATATCCCTCAATCCACAATTCTCCACTGGTATGAATTGTAAACCAGATAGGGAGAGAAAGATGATTTGATAAATTCAAGGATGCAAAAGCTCATCAGGAAGATCATATCAATATCATCAATTTGATTCTTTCTTATTTACTAATTTATCAAGGATGAAACCATAAATAATTAAATAACATAGTGCCTATATAACCTCTCCTAGAGACATATCCCTCGGGTTGTATCTCTATGGCTTGGAGTTTAAGAGATAATATTATAGAATATATAATAGTAAAGAACACAAATAAACATGGGGGAAGAGAATAATAAAAAACAATTAAAAAATAGATTAGGATATGTATTAACATTATGAATGAAATTATATAAAAAATATAGGGTTTTAATATGTCGAATGGTTTCAATAGTTAAAGAAGAAATTTATTTTTATAAATAGCCTTTTGTATCCTCATATTAAGTTTAGAGGTAAGCTTTGAATTTAGCTCGATGAGTTCCATTTGTGCAGTTTGGATGGTTTTGATAAATTCTGTAAGGAAAATATCTTCCCAAGATCAAGATCTATTTATTTTTAGGGTGAAAATTTTCAATACATCTCAACATAGTGAAAATTATTCAATATTAAGAATGTTATAATTTTGGATTTCAATGGGCCTTGAGAAGTAGGATTGGATATCAATGGGAAAATTTGGTAGACCCATTTTGGGCTTGGGATTTCAGGGGTATGGAGCTGACTAGTTCTGGGTGTGCGGTCGGGATTTAGTAGTTTGTCTTTATCCAATATTTAGTAGTCTTCTCCCTCAATGGTGATAAGAGGTGGAGCTCAATGGAAACATTATTGTGGTGTGAGACTCTTATGGTCTTAACATATTAGAGTGGTGTTTTCTGGTTTGGGATTCTCATCCAGAATGGATTATGGAAAAGTAGTTGTGGAAGCACCATCACTAGGGTGGTCTTAAGAGGGGAATAGATGTGGGAAGGTAAGTGACTATAGAACGTTAAAAAGATGAAGTGGTAAATCATAGTCATTTCAATGACCATGAAAAGGTAGATTAAATGGTTGGTGGAGTGAGACATGGTTAGTTTCCAATTGAATATGAATGATGTTCACAATAGGTTGTCCACATTCAGCATACTAACTATGGAGATGGTTTTTGGTGGGTTGCATGGTTGGTAGTTCCTCATAGTAGGCAGATGAGGTGACCATGAATGAGAGACATAGTAGGAACACTAACTCTAAGAAGAATAGTCAATTCATTCCTTTTCATTTTTTTGACGAACATTTATACAAAAAAAAAATGATTTATGTGTGTAATCGTTCTAATTAAATATCAATCAACAAAAATCTGTATTTTAACAATTAATTCAAATCACTTCATATTAAAATAAATTTAAATTCTATTGTTAAATTATATTTTAAATTTCATTTTAAATTGTATAGCTTTGAAATTTGTTTAAAAATTTATTAACTCATTAAAAATAGAATTAATACATGTTTCCCATTAAGTTCCATAATTCAAAAAGTCATCAAAAAATAATAACTTATATTTGAATTAAAATTATGAGTGTTTTCAATGAATAACAAACAATAAATATTATAAATTTCATCACACATCACTCCCCCACACTTGAACTATATAACTCTTGGAAAATATTATCATTGAAGTTCAATTTATTTAAAAATAAAAAATAAATTCAACCCTCCTATATTTAAATTTAATATCAAAGTTTGAAAAAAACATAGATTCGTATGATGTTTAAAATACCATGCCTTATATGTGAGTTAAACCACCACCTCATTTAAATTCAATAAAATTTTATGTTCAGTATTTGATTGAATTAAATTTAAGTGGAATCAAAATTTTAACAAAAAGCACCTCCATTCATTCCCCTTTCATAATTTTCCTCAAACCAAAGTTTTATTTTCCACTTTATTAATAAAAATAAAATGAATTTGTTACAAGTCAATTTACCTATTCATGAGTTCAATATTCACCTCACCTAAATGAAATAATTTTTTACAAAGACTCTATATTCATTTAAAAAAATCCCATGTCAAGTATGAGTAGAGGCACTGTTTAAAAGTACTTATTTGAAATTTACAGAGGACTACTCATAGATATTATTTCATTATCTCATAGATTTGTTTTGGGTTACCAATTACCCATTTTATTCTAGGTTCAAAGGACTTATATCATTTTAATTTAAGTTGTATCCCTAAGGTGTTCTATCTCTCAAAGGTCAATTTACCTTAGATTAAGTTCAAAATTCCAATGATATTAAGTTATAAAATTTATTCCACAAAAATATTTTCACTCGCACTCCATATCCTAGTTATAATACCAAGATTCCATAAATTCATTGATAAATTTCACTTATCAATCATATAAATCTCATAGTTTTAGAACCATTGAATTACTTAAATTCTAGTATAATATTTTCAAACTAGGAAAGATAGTATATGAGTTCAAGAAAGGTTTGAAAATAAAAATAGAAAATTATAAAAAAAGGGATATGTATATAACTATATTTATATTTTTCTGAGTTTATTTTTTTAAGTGTTTTTAATAAAATACAAAGAATATATTTAAAATAAAAATAATTATTTAAAACATTTATAAATAGAAAAAACAAATTTTTTAACATTTTATTTTTTAAATTTTTGTTCTTTTTTATTTAAATATTTACTAAAAACTTATTGAAAATAGTGAACAAGTTTTCTATTTTCATATTCTAAAATAATTCCTAAGAATTATTTAAAACTACTCCTAAATAGGTTTGATCTTATCCCCCACACTTATTCATCATTAACCATTAATAAATCTAGAAGAATGTATCTAATTATAGTGAATGAACAATGAAAAATAATAGATACAACCTGGTATTAATTTCCTAGTAGGTTTGAGTTGATCTCTCCCTTCATGCTCAGTATATAGCTTGAGATATTCCCCTAGGTGTTTTCTTCTTAAGAAAATCTTGTATAAATAACTTAAACATTAGAAAAAATTATTAAAAAGTAAAGTATAGAAAATGATAAAAAGGGGGAGGGGATTAGAGACTTAGGATTTTACCTCCCAAGAGGGTTTGTAGTTAGACTATCCATAATTGAAAAGTCTGGTTGTCATCCCCAATCTATAGGGGGTGTTGTTTTTGTGATTGGAACTACCATATTCAGTTCCTTCCAAATCTAGATAGCTTAACTTCTTGGAGGTCCCCATTAACACAGTACTGCACTTCCAGCCCCTTTGTAGTGTAATGAATCTCATAAAGTGGGGTGTAAGAATACTGAATGGGGTTCCCTAGAGTTATACGACACTAGTTATAGATTCTTCTTTATTTAATTTCTCCTACACTTGTACTTATTTATGGTATTCAGGAAAGTAGAAGTTAGTGGGTAATTTAAATTGAAATAATTCATAATAAGGAGATTTCAAGTCATGATATCTCCCTTCATATATAGCATCTTTTACTTTTATTTCTTTATGAGACACCACTGATGATTCTTCTTCTACTATTGTTCCTCCCTCTAGTTGGTGTTTAGATTGAGTTTGAGGGATTAATTTCTTCTCCACTGGTCCCAAAACATCTTCATCTTAATTAGACACTTCCCTTATGGCATCTTATTTAAATTCTTCAATATTATATTCAAGAAATATTTCAAAGTAATATTTTAAAATCTCCTCATGTTCATCATCCTAGTTAGCCTCATCTTTAATTTCTATTATCTTAAAATTCTATTCTAATATTTCCAACTCTAATTTTTCTTCAAGGGGGATTGTGATGGTTTTTTTATCTTCTTCATCCAAGGTAATAAAAATGATGTGGGTTTTGGAATTCAAAAATTAGGGAGATCAAGTTGTAGAATATATTTTGAAAAACAAAATGAGTTTAAGGATTGATTCACTCCCTCTTATGACCTTGGTTGAAACTAATTTTACTTATGTAACACCCTCAAAAGGTAATTTTTAATGCCCATAATTTGTGGTTCTTTAATTATATCCTCAAAATAATAACCCTCAAATTATTCTTCTTTATCATCCAAGATAGGAATCAATTGTGATGAATTTTTAAAATTAAAATTATGAAGATTAATATAAAATTAATTTTCTAAATACTTATAAATAAATGAGTTTAGTTCATTGGTAACTCCCTCATTAGTTTCATTATTTATATCAATTTATTGGTGCAATTCCTCAATGAAGTTTCCTTTTGTGGATAGGGGAACCAATAGAAATTCCATCCTTTCTTCAAATGTGATATCATCCACTTCTTAATTTTTAGAATCATTTAGGGCCTACAATAATTATGATTCTATGATTTCATTAACAGTAGGATGGAGATTAGTATAATAGCCTAAAACTCAAGCTCTTAGATTTGGTGTTGAAACCAAAAACTTTACATTTTTGTCTTTGATAATAGTAATTATGACCCAATTTTTTCCATAAAAACCTTATAACATAAAAAGGATAAATTGGATTACTTATATCCTCTAGGACCTTTTAGGTTTAGAGTTTAAGAGAATTAGGAAAAACTCTTACATCAACAATTCACATGACATTAAATGATAATTTCTCCCAATTAACCTTGCTTTCCTTTTTCAAATTAAGTCATCATCATCATCCATAGGAAATCCCATCTATAAATAACTCATTCAAACTAATTATTTATAACCTTAGGAATATAAAATATAAGAAGGCTGAGCTCAAATTATTAGTAAGGTAAAACATAATAATTAAAAAATTAATGCCATCAATGAGCGTAAGAAGATCATAAGGGCATGATGACATAATCAAAGTAAATGAGTATAACATAAGAATATATATACCTATCAATACCTAGATCATAAAACATGAAAACATGGAATGAGGCTTTAACAAAGGAAATAGTCATAAGAATCAATAATAATGAGCCATGTGA
The DNA here is from genome assembly GCA_963277665.1 of Viscum album. NCBI lineage: Eukaryota > Viridiplantae > Streptophyta > Magnoliopsida > Santalales > Viscaceae > Viscum > Viscum album. The sequence goes on from OY728132.1 coordinate 1,083,712,579, forward strand.
TATCAATATTGATCAAATGAAACATAATAAACCCATATAAATCATAGATAAAACATATTGGTATCTTGGAAAATCATCTCATAAAACCCTTATTAAACCCTTGCAGAACCCTTAAAATTTTGAATAACTATACGTCCAACATCCAATATAATTCTCTAAAGAACATAATCATTACCCAATGAATTAGATCACTATCTAGGTGCACCCATCATATAAGATATAACGGGATCACCCAGCACTATCTGGGTGCACACATTGTATATAATGTCTAAGAACCAAAACAAGAATAAAGTACATAGATATTTCATCATAAAAATAATAGAAACAATAATTATTCTTTTATAAATTTTTTAACCAATGTAAAATAAATTGTTTTCATATCATTATCTTTGAAACAAGATTAACCCATGGAAAAGATACGAGTTTAATAAAAAAACTCTTTGAAAAAATTTTAATCCATACATATAAATAATGAGGATGGTATCATTACAAAATATTACAAAATTATTATAAGTAGCAACAATATTTGTTCGAATTTATGAATGTAAATATCATTAAAATTCTATTAAAACGTTCTCCAGAAAAATATCCTATCCATTTTAAAAATCACTTTTTAAAACATAAAACATTTTAAAAATATTTTTCTTTTAAAACCACTTTTAAAAAAATGAATTTACAAAATATTTGGGAAAAAATTCTCTAAAAAATAACCTTATAAACTTGAAAATGAAGCTTAAAGGAAATTATGTTCATGGTGGTGGTTAAATCTATACATTTCGTACATGTTAAATGAACATTCCTTTTGTAAAGTAAAAAAGTTTAGAAAAGTGACTTGATCAGAAAAAGATAAGAAGATTAATTAGAAAAAAAATTAAAAAAGGGTAAAAAATTTCTTTAATAAATTATTCTGAAAAGGTTAAAAACAATTTTAGAAAATATGGTTTTGTAAGAAAACACATTTCTCACCAAATAGATAAATGATGTTGGATTTTCCTAAAAAAATTCTAAAACATTTTAAGTACCAAAGAGAGTTAAAATATTAAATTACTTGAAACTATCATGAATAAATATAGGATATTAGAATTAAAAATAAGTATTGATATCTAGATCATAATATTTCAATGTTGGATACTTAATCATAAATAATATTGATAATCTATGAGATTGAAATATCAAACTCTTAACACTTTGTTAACTTTGAATCGTAAGCCCCATAAAAGGATAAAAATAAATTAAACATTAAATATAATGAGAATAAATAAAATCATGATATTAAATTTCAAAGGTTTTTTATAAAAACCTCATAGAAGAATATAGGTTTATATCATAATATATATCTCAAATAAGGAAAATTGAGACAAAAATACCTTAACACTTTGGTAACTTTGAAACTGTAAACCACATTAAATAGAGATACTTAAATGGATATGTAAATCCACATAAATTTAAGTATATGAAACATAAAATACATTCATGGTAATTATATACACCGCACAACAAAAATAAATGGTGAATATGACATATGTCTCATAGATTTAAAAGTGAGACGAGAAAACACTTACCTTGAGTCTGATTCATCACGCTTGTTCATTATCATCCTGAATAATAAACATATTTTGATTAATTATTTTCTTTATAAAATTTTTCAATTTTATTATAACTTTTATTTCACTCAATATCATGTTATATACAATTACTTATTCAATTAGGTTTACAATTGATGTTTTGACCATATTCTGCGTATGTGTCAAAAAATGAAATTCGTAGGTTGAATATCGTCAAAGTGGGAATTTTTTAAACATATCCAAAATAATATTAATGAAATAATTATAATATTTATACAATAATTATTCTTTTAAAACAAATAATGAAATATATTTTTGAAAAATGAACTAATGTTGAAATCTTGGAGACACTAAGTTGTACCTACGCTTGAGTGACATTTCCATTTTTCAATGATCATTATAGAAAGAGATTAAATAATATTTTATATTTTAATAATTATAATTATATCATAAATACAATATTATTTAATTACATGTAATTATATATATCATTCTTGTTATGTGGTGATGAAAAAATTAATCACATCTCTTCGAGAAGGCGGTAATCCACACGTCCATGAATGATGTTATCATTTTTTTCAGTGAGTGAAAAGGTAACAATAAAATTATATATTATATTTATAAAATGATAATTATATAATAAATATCAAAAATATTTAATTTATTTCACAAATATTTATTATATTTACCCTTGTTACCTTCCATGTAATGCGTTAGATAAAAACGAATCACATTGCTTTGTGAGGTGGTAGTCTACAATACGCACGAGTGGCATTATTGTATACCTTACAGAATGGAACGTAAAATTTTATATATGATATAATGACTGAAAAGGTATAATAATGTTATAAATATCATATATATACTTTATATTCATCATCATACCCAACCATGAGGGGTGGTAATGAAAAAAAATGACACTATTTTGCAAGGCGCTAGTCTATCGTACACATGAATGGAGATTTCATAACCCATTTGATGGAATTGTGTGTGGTTTTAGGTCATACCCTTAACATGAAAAAATATCAGTATATGGAATATATTGAGGTTATTGTATAAAACATTTATAATAATAATCGAAGTCATTGGAGAAAGAAATAAAATAAAAACACTCGTTGAACAACGTTTCCTCTTCTTCGAGTATGCTCCTTGGGTTTCCACCAAAGGCATTCTTATATTGGATTTATAACCAAAATAATGATTATAGTATGATATGGGATAAATTTTTAATTTATTTTTATAGTTATTGGATGATCCAAATGGATTTACGGTTATGGAGAAATGATGGGACTGAGTTCCCTTTTATAGTTGAGGATGAGTGGCATTTTTGTAAACACCAAAAATTATTCATTATTGGGTGGTCAATCTTAACTCAAGTGGCTCAAATATTGATAATAAATATATTTTAGGGATAATATGGTCAATACACACTTCAAAAACACAATAAAACACATTTTTTAAACATTTTGTTCTTTAACTCTTAAGTTTCCTTATTTTTTCATTTGGTTTTTCATTATGGTAGCTAATTTTCAAACATAAGTAATTTATCCATTAAGACTAAATTAAATCTATAATTGTTAGATATTTTTTACCCACTAATTATAAGTATTAAATTCAATTTATTAAATAAAAGTCTAAAGTGCGTTGAAAACTAATTTGAACACAAGCACATGTAATGTGTAAAAACACCCTTTTAACCTTAACCACTCTAACAAAGTTTTTTACTATTTAGTGATCAATATAGTCATTATAAAATAATAATTGGTCCATGAATATAAAATATTTTATATTCATAAAAAATTAAAAATAAATTTCCAGAATATAGGATTTTTAGTAATTTTAAATCATCTAATAAAATATAATTTATCATAAAATAACAATAATTTCAATTTTGACATTATTCATTTAAATTGAATTTTAAAAATATCAATAAAATTATTTAGTTATATAATATTATGTTTACACCTATATAACATGATATATTCACGTAAAAAAATATAGAAACACAATAATTCATTCAATTTACTTCCCTTTTATTATTTTTAGTATCTGTTTTTTTATTTTTTATTAACTAAGTAATTAATGTGTTTGAATTTCTAATGCATTTTGAGTAACTAAATCATCTATAAAAATTAAAGATAAATTTATATGAAAAAAATAATTTATATTTTAAAAAAAATATTTATAACCAAAACAATGTAGTTTTTGTCCCTTTCCCAAAACATTATAGATATTAAAAGTAAGAAAAAGTATTTTTTTTTTGTCTTTTTCTTTACTTAACTTATTATATGGGTCATATTCATAGGAAAGTGGAAATGAATTTAAATATTTTAGATAATTTTATGTCTAATGTAAAAATAAATTTATTCAATAAAATTAATATAATAATTTCTGTCATTTTTACTCTTATCATTATAGTTCAACCCCACAGTAAACTCATTTTTACCTAAACTATGTAATTAATTTTTACTACATTCCCTATTCATTTTTGTAAAACATTAAGTTGATATTATTATATAATATAAATTATTCTGATTAAAAATACTGAATCCATTTTTTAAAAATCAACTCAAAATATTAGAAGAATTTAATTTAAAAAATCATCCTACATATGTGATGAGAAAGCGGGTTTTAAAGTAAAAATATACAGAAGTCTACAATGTTTCTATATAAAAATTCCAAATAAAAAATATTATAATGTCTTAAATTGGATTAATTTATACAAAATTTAACTAATTTTACAGTAAAACCAATTGAAAATATAAATTCACAATATAAATAAATTAAACAAAAAGACAGTTTTCAATTAAAATTTACTATTTTTCACTATTCATCAAAAATCGAAAATTTTCATAAAAATACCAAAAATCACCCTAATATAATTTTAAAATTATTATTTTAAAAATTATTTTTATTTTTTCAAATAAATTTTATAAAATTTTCAAAAAATAATTTTAAAATAATTGTTCCATAAAAAGGCGATAAAACTGTTTTTAAGTACAATTTTAAGCATAAAATTGGATTTATTTTCATATATTTTGTATATAACACATAGGATGAATTTTAAACATTATATTGAATATATTATATATAAATTTAATTAATATAATCAAATAATATTTATTTTTATAATTTATTGGTATAAAACACACTTGTGTGCATAAAAATAATTTTCCTGAAAAATATTTTCTTTTATTTTCAAAAGGGTTTTATTTTCATTTATAATTAATTGGTCACCAAATAATTAATTATATATACATATGTAAACCATATTTTCATAATTTATTTAATCATGTTCATACCCTCTATTCCAATGGCTGAGTGATAACTATCATATTAAATAATATTATTAATTATATATTATTGTTCGGTAAAACTCGGTCTTGCGTGTAACGCAAGCTATTGAGTAAAATCATTATTGTCTGTATCATAAGATAAACTCTATTTTGTGTTCCCTTTATACTATTTAATATAAATTTATTATTTTAAAAACTATAGGCATTACATCCCCCCCCCTAATAAATTACATCCTCATAATTTTGCTTTATCTCAGTAATCAAATATTGAATATGTAAAAATATTTTTTTTTTGTAAACTTACATTATAAAAAGGGTTAATAAAACACCATATTAATAATAGATAAATGTAAGTACCAAGGTCATATGGAATAACATATAAATAGGTTTCTAAAAAGGATAATATAGGTGGGAATAGAGGAAAAGCGTAAATAATTATAGAGAGTGATTAAGGTCATTGATCACAAACAAATGAATAATAAGTGGATAGTTAAGGGAATAAAAACCATAAATATGTAATGATTTAAAAGACCATATGATTTATTAGATATGAATGTAATAGGATAACATTTGTTTTCAAGATCCTTTTCCAAAATTTGATGAATTACTTAGCCATCTATACTTAGAGAATAAGGAAATATACTTACTTGATTAGTATAATTGCATCCATTCATCAATTTCTTCTATAGTCACATATTTTTCTTTAAAAAAATGAGTATTATTGATGACTTTTTCATGTTTTAATCACTAAAATAAAATTTTAAAACACTGATTAATCCCTAAAATCGTAAAAAATATATTCCTCCCATCTTTAGACATTAACAAAAACTAAAATGGTTAGAACATGGTAAGATAATACCCAAAATGAATAAACATTCATAAATTAATATCCAAATTTCCACATTAAAACTCAAATTTTAAACCAAATCATTCCATAATTAATTATCCTTAAAATTCATTAAATATTTCTGGACTAAGTTTGAAACCCAAATATTACAATTATTTGATCATATATTCTTCCATGAAAAATCAACTGTTATTCCTCAAAAAAATAAAATATATTTTTTAAATAAATATAGCCTTTACTAGTAAAAAATTTCATACTATTGAGGACATCACATAGGATATTGGTAGGTGTGAAACCCTTATCATCCTTCAGTCATGGATTCAAGCCCCACCGCATTTCTGGTTACGACAGGTTGTCACCCAGCATACGAGTTTCCCTTTTTTTCTTTACACATGAAAAATAATTACTCCCTAAATAACACTTCATGTTGATTGTAGTGGTTACAAATTCCATAAACTATTAAAACGTCTTTAAAATGTCATTAATAACCTCAAAAATTTTACTACTTAATACCCTCAAATGAGGTGTCTAAGACTTTGAACTTCTGATCAAACTTAATCTTATAAAACTATGTTGGTATCAATAACTCTTAAGATAAACTTATATTAAAACATTATAATCACCAAATTAATGTAAACATTTCCTTTGATACCAACTATAACAGTCCAGAACCTGTACTCCCAAATTCAATGCTGAAGTCATAAGATTTACATTTATAGATTTGATGCTGATAATTGTGACCCGATTTTTTTCCATACAAACCTTAAAAAATCAAAAGTAAAAATTGGTTCACTAACATACTCAAGTTAATTTTAGGTTTATATTTTTTGAGAATTGGGAAAAAAATACTATATAAACAATTCACATGAATTTAAATGAAATTTTCTCTAACTTAACCCATATTTTATTTTTCACATTAAGACATCATCATCATCATCCATATAAAATCTATTCTAGACATAACTCGTTCAAAATCATTCTTTATAACCTATGGAAAATAAAAAATAATAAGGGTGAGCTCAAACGTTCAGTAAGGGAAAATGTCAGAATTAACAAATGAATGTCACCAGTGAGCATAATAAGAGCATAAGGGTATGATGTTTAATGACTCATATTTTCTATATATTATTTTTGGATATTGTATGGATTATTTTTTAGACCAAGCGTTGAGAAGGCGTGAAATTATGAGGCCAGGTATTCCTAGAATAATTGTTTGAAATATATTCAATAACATATGCATGCAGTTTTCCAAAAAGTGGAAAAACTTATAAATGGGGGCCTAGATCAGAAATATGAGGGCACCTTTGAGTTCAAAATGAGGGTTTTACCCTAGATGTGACATAACCTTTTTCGGTGTGGGGAATTTATGGAAAAGTTTTCATGGGTGTAAAATAAATAAAATTATTTTATTTGAACATTGATGTAGAAACCAAATGTTTTCTTTAAATACATGCTTATATCAAATTTGTAGGGTCAGCTGCATAACCTTACAAATCATTGGAGATCCGTTAGAGGGTGTGGAAGGATATTCCATTGGCGGATGATGACTATGTCAAATATCAGTGAATAGTACGAGATAGAATCAAAGGATCTCTCCAATTATCATGGCACAACTCCATTCTTCATCAGTGATAAATCTGAATCAAGATCAGACTTTTTTTTGGTTTCTTTCCTCGTTTTTTATTCCTGCGATGAACATGGATCAAACAACCAATAGATTTATCTGAGGATTGTTCTTATTGTGGGATGGGATTATTACAGTGATTTATTGGGAGAATTTATTTGTGATTATTTGATTCTTTGTTTTCATTCAAATGATGATGGATCGAGGCCAACCTGATCATTGGTCGGGCTTCGTTCCTTGTATTTGTGATTTTTCATTTCACCCATTTTCCCTTCTTTCATCACGATCATTCCTTATTGGCCCATTGTTCAATGTATTCCATAAAATCAAATAATTCACACCTATTTCTTGGTAAAATAGTTTGAAATCATAGATCTGGGCTTGGAATGATGTGATAGAGGTGTGAAAGTGGTGGCTGTGAATGGATTAGATCAGATTGTAATCCCCAAATTTGAATTGGTGCATGTGAGCGGTGATATTATGAACAAAATATTTTTTCTAAATATATTTGAATTTAGGATCCCAGTGAACATACATGGAAAGACTTGGAAAAAATAGATCCATGATTTTTGGAATGTTTGCGGTTGGATTTAGAGACGGCGGTGGTGCGCGAACGTGCATAAGGAAGAACTAGGGTTTCTGAAAATACACGATCCATACAGTATGTAATCCAGGATTACATGGCATGCAAGTCCCTCCTAGAGGAGACTGGGGTTTCAGGAGGGATATAAGTATCACACATAGTGTGACCTTATCACACGGTGTGTGTTCCCATTTGGTGATCTCAGATTATACCTCAGAGGGTAAACAACCATGGGCTGAGAGTACACAGCCATAGACACATCGTGTACTCCTACATAGACACAACTTTTCCATGTATGCATGGTTATAAACATATAAGGGTACATAGGATGAAGTAAACAGGTATCTGCACACTATGTATTGTTACATAGACATGGACATGGTCTATTTACATGGTTAGGACCCATGGTTGAAGGGACATGGCATGTTTACTTATTTTTCCTCATGTACTCTTTAAAAGTAGTCTTGGATCCCTTTTTCTCTATATCTTGTACAATTTTCATTAGGTTTTGTTCCCTATATCCATTCCCTAAGGGTTATTATGGAATATCCTCCTACACATAGGGCAATTATCCCTTCATGAGGACTACTTGAATAAAGTTGTTGGAATCCTTCTGTGAGGCCCAGAGTGAGATCATTTATTCATCTCTATATCCTAAGTTAATTTCTTGGTATCATCATGACCAACACTACATGGGAACTGATCCTCTTATTATTGGGTTAATCTATATTGAGTTATTTCTACCCCATGGTCTTGGATGTGGTCATCATTTGTGTGTCGTATCTCTTCGTACTTTCAACATGAACTTTCTATGGTGAGACCTGAAAAGAACTACCTTTAGGAATGGAATCCATCAGTGTTATCAAACTTGTGGAGTATTTTCTTCTGGATGAGTGTAATGAATAATTTTCAACATAGAACCCTAGGATAGAATTATGGTTATGACTTACCTTTATACTATGTGTCTTTGTTGAGTATATCTGGATATTATTGTTATATGCATTTTTGACATATACCCATGTAGAGATGATCGTTATCTCTTTGTTGTGTGTTTTTTGGTTTTGAGGTGTCCAACTGGGTATTATTATAATCACCCCTACACGGGATTTTCCCACACATGTTGTGTCTTTTTCATAAGATCAACCTTTTAATAAGGTCCAATATGGACTAAGACCATACAGTGATTAGTGAGAATAGACAGACCAAGGTGTGTTCCTGTAGTATCTTGATAGCGGTCCCCAGTTTACTTCCAAGCTGGTCTTGTTTTTAAAATCTTTGTAGTGGGATAGTATTTGGCCCTGTTTACTATCATTTACTTCTTTTCATACTATGGTTGTGAGATTTAGATGTATGCATTCATGTTTTTTCTGTTGTTTTTACATTTCATCATTGTATGATCATGGAGAAGTGTGTGTGTATATAGGTACATAGGTTAAGGCCTCCCATGTTAGTGATATGCCTACTTGGTTCTAGTCTCTAGTCCCTGGATTATTGGAGACAGGATTGGGGAGGCATGGCATAGGCCCATTTGGGATGCGTCATGAAAGATTGGTATCAGAGCTGTTGGTTCTACCTTACGATCTAAGTTTGTAAGATTGGTTTAGGAAAATAGTGTTAAGTGTTTTGAGTTTAGATTCCAGACTAGGGACCGCCAATGTTGGTTTGGAGACTAACATATCCATACACTAGGATTATGATCACCTTTCTTTTGAATAAGTACAAGAGAGAATTGAATGTATAGAAAACAATGGTACATGTATTATATAGTAATCGGTTGTGGTTTCCATGTCCTTATTGAGTCAACTCTCCAGATATACTCATTGACCATGGAATATCTTGTTTACTTTCAAGATTCCTCCACAATGTAAGCTAGCTAGGATTCATCAATAGGATCACAAGGATGACCCTCTTAGTATTAAAGAATATATATAGGGACCAGTTCCAAATATGTTACCTCCAGGTGGTTCCTCTTCTATTCCACCACCTGTAGAGAAGCAGATGGTACACTCAGTACTAGAATATGAGGAGTGTATACTAAGCACACTTCACAGGTTTTATTGATATATACCCCTCAAGTTATAAGGATATCTTGACACACAAGTGTATGAATACTATCTTGAGGCAATGACATAAGTTTTTCTTCTAGTTAGGACACCAGCAGATCAGATGGTGATCCAGGCAGCGATCCTTCTTCATGGCTCAACAGGATTATGGTGGGGTTTGGTGACCCAGACTTATAATGAAAATATTATATCATGGTAAGATTTTGAGCACCATTTAAAAAGAGGATTTCTCTCTAGCTACATTGAGGTTTGTATGTATCTAGTAGCTTATGTAGATCTAGCAGGGCAACATGATAGTATCTAAGTATTCATCGAGGTTTACCAACCTCTCTATGTAATTGATGGATATGGTTTGGGATTAATTATTTTAGGATTGGATCTTTGATCAAGGAATTCATAGAGACATCTAATCCAATGTTATACCTCTATTCAATCCTACTTAATATGGGGTGCTAGAGTAAGATTTAGTGGTTGAGAGTTTCTTGGTTGAGCAGACACATACAGTGGTTACCAGTAGTGGGAAATCAGGAGTAGAGAGCTCAGTAGTAGGGATCCAACGACAGTCTCAAGGACCTGGATGTGCGAGAAATTTTATGAGGATGTACAAGGATAGAGGATCTACGATTCAGAGCTCGCAATATGGGTCCAATCATCCTAGGGAGAGGAGGTTCCACTAATGTGATGATGGGGGAAATCTTACCCGATATTGTCCAACCTGTCATGCAGCTATCAAGGAGACCATGAATAGGCCACTGAGGCAAAGTCAATATTAATAAAAGATAGGTCTACTAGGTTTAGGATGTGACATATTATCTATGAGGTAATATGGAGGCGTTAAAAACTTTGATTTGTTAACACCACCATTCCCATGTGGTCCATGCCAGGCTCATGGAGCTGGAGGATAGGGGTGGGGACAACTGCTGGCATTTGAGGCTTACAACCCAGAGACTCCAAGTATGATTCAAGGTATGATATGTGTCTTTTATGCCTTATTTTCAGTATTTATAGACACAATTTATATTCATTATTTTCTTTATTCCTATTTGGTTTGAGACATAGAGATTATGGTTGATCCCTTGGATCGACCCTTATGATTGAAGACTCCTACTGGATATAACTCATTGATCACACACATGTTCTGAAAGGGTAACCTAACTCTTAGAGATGAGAGTTTCTATTGGGATATATTTGTAGTAGTGATGATGCCTTAAAATTTCATCTTATGTATGGAATGGTTATCTACAGTTCATACCCATATTGATTATTTCAGGAAGAGGATATGGTGTGTCTATAATGATGGGACAAGGTTATCCTTTGTGGGTGAAAAAAACCAGGTAATAGTGGATGGACTCATGCATAAGAGGGTGCATCCAATTACTCATCAATTAGATAGTGTGACCCTTAGTGTAGTGGATATTATGAGTTTCTAGTTTCCCATATTGGTGGTGGGGTATGAGGATGTCTTTCCTGAGGATGTTCCAGGATTACCTCCCCATAGGGACATAGACTTCCGTATTGATATACACCCTAGGAAAACATTGATATCTTCACCAGTATAACGAATCGCTCCCATAGAGATGAGGGTGTATTTGGTGGACTTGGAAATAAAGGTATTTGTCATACCTAGTGTTTCACCCTAGGATTCCCAAATTTTGTTTTATAAGAAGAAGGATAGGATCTTGAGGTATTGTGTGGACTACCAACACTTGAACTAGTTGTCTATGAAGAAAAAGTTTCTACTATCAAGGATCTATGACCTCTTTGATCAGTTGAGAGGGGTATGATGGTTCTTAAAGGATGAACTCAAGTCAGTATATCACCATTTACAATTATAGAATGAGGATATAATTAATATGTCATTCAAATGTCTTTATAGGAACTATGAGTACTTAGTGATGGCCTTTATAGTAACAAACACCCTATTAGTATTCATGGGACTCATAAAACAGATCATTCATCCATTCTTAGATCGGTTCATGGTAGTCTTCATCGATGATATCCTTGTGTACTTAATGTCTGTTAAGGATCACACGAGAAACTTGAGGGTTGTTCGAGACATACTCCGAGAGCACCAAATTTATGAAAATATATCAAAGTGTTAGTTTTTTATATAGTAGTTCCAATTTATGGGACACATTATCTCATCAAATGGAGTAGTAGTGGACCTAACCAAGGTCTAGGTAGTGTTAGCTTGGGATCCACCTAATAGAATGATGGAGCTTTGAATATTCCTTGGGTTTAAAAGCTATTATCATAGATTCATACCTGATTTCTCTTCAATATCACCACCCATTACATCTTTGATCCAAAAGGAGGATTCTTTATTGTGGAAAGAGAAGACCCAATAGGATTTTTAGGATTTGAGGCTGATATTGATGAGTGCTCCCATCTTCAGATTTATAGAGGAGGGTGTTGAGAATGTGGTGTTTTGTAATAAATCAGAAAATAGCCTTGAATGTGTTCTAATGTAGAGGTGGTTGGTGATTTCCTATGTTTCATGTAATTTGAGAGTACATGACTATAAATATGTGACCCAAGAACTTGAGTTAGTAGTGGTAGTCTTCGCACTAAAAATATGGTGACACTACCTAATGGGTGAGAAATTTATCATCTTTTCAGATCACAAGAGTCTCAATTATATCTTCTCTTATAAGAATCTTAACTTGAGATAGAGGAAATGGCTAGAGTTCCTCTAGGATTATGACTTTGAGATTCTCTATACTCCTAAGAAGGGTAATGTGGTAGTAGATGATCTCAGTAGGAGATCTTATCTGCAGTTAATGAATGAGGCATCAGAGCAGTTAGCCTTATTGTAGTTATCCTTTGTGTACGAAGATAAAGTATATAACCTCCAATTGATGGTTGTTATCCCTCCAATTTTTTAGAAAGTTAGTGAGGCACAACTTAAGGATACTAACTATGATACCCTACATACACATATATCCACTGGACATGCTCATTATAGATTTTATGAAGGTGGGGAGTATTTCATTCTATTCATAGGATGCATGATGTTACTAGTAACATTACAGGATGAGGTTATAATGGAAAGTTATACATATCATTTTACGGTACATCCAAGTGTGGAAAAGATGTACTAGAGCCTCTGATATCAGTTTTGGTGGTCATGAATAAAGAAGGGAGTTGTTGATTTTGTCTCTCAAGGCATTACTTTTCCGAAATTGAAGGTTGATCACCAAGTTATAGAAGGTTTATCTCAACCCCTTGAGGTGCCAAAATGGAAGTTGAATGGGATATCCATAGACTTTTTGAAGGTCTTACCACATACTTCTAGGGGTGCAATTCTATCTGGGTGATCATAGACTGAATCACCAAGTTGGCCCACTTTCTTTCTATCCGAGAGTAGTGTCCAGTAGAGAGACTGGGATGCCTTTATGTTCATGAGATATTCTTAATCCCTAGATTTCCATGAATGATCATTTTTTACCATGAATCTCACTTCAAATCTTGGTTATGGAAGGGATTACAAGAGGTGTTTGGAACTCATTTACACTTGAGTACATTGTTTTAACCCCAGAATGAGGGTCAAACTGAGCGGACCATTCAGGTTTTTGAGCATAGGCTGAGAGATTTCATGTTGGAATTTAGTGATAATTGGGAGGATTATCTACCAATGGTGAAGTTTGCGTACAACAACAACTACTATTCCACCATCAGTATGGAACCATTCAAGGATTTGTATGGGAGACATTATATGTCACCACTTTATTGCACTGACCTATGAGAGTAGGCACTCATGGGTCTAGAGTTGGTATTAGAAACTACCAATAAGGTTAATATCATCTAAGAGAAGATAAAGAATACACAGATCCATTATAATTCTTATGCGGATAGATGATAGAGGCCTTTGGAGTTCAAGGAGGGATACCATGTGTTCCTATGTGTTTTACCTTGATGTGGATTATAGAGATTTATCCAGGGCAGCAAGCTATCTATGAGATTCATTAGACCTTTATAGATACTATATATAGTTAGTGAGGTGGTGTACCACTTATCTCTACTACTGTAGTTAGACCGAGTACACAACACCTTCTATGTGTCGCGACTAAGGAGGTACGTGCATGACTCATCACATGTTATCAACTGGAATAAGATAGACATCAAGGATAGAGATACCTTTGCTGAGTACCCATTAGGGATCAAGGATTGATGTGATAGAATCCTTTATGGGTGAGATATCCATTTATTGTGTGTCTGATCATAGCACGGGAAACTTTGGGAGAGCACCTAGGAGTGGGAATCTTAGATACATACTTTGTACCCACATCTCTTTATGTAGCTTCTTGTTTTGGATTTGCAGGGATGTAAATCCCCTATATTGGGATAATTTAATAACTCGGATTTTCCATATATTATTTCTAAATATTGTATGAATTATTTTCAATATGAGGCACTAATACAGGGTGTGATTCTAGGGCTCGGTATGCTCAGAATAAATGTTTCAAATATATTAATAATCACATGCACGTAGTTTTTCTAAAAAAGTGAAATAAATTCTAAAAATATTCTTGTATCATAAATATTAGAGCACCATTGAGTTCAGAATTTGGGTTTACCCTAGGCATGACATAACCTTTGTTGGAATTGGGCATTTGTTGAAAAGTTTTCATGAGGGTAAAATAAATAAAATTATCATATAAAATTATTTTCTTTAATCATTGATGCAACAACCTAATGTTTGGTTTAAATGTACACTTATAGAAATGTTATAGGGTCAGTCACATAACCATGTAAATCATTAGAGAGCATGGAAATAGATAAAGTTGGATGATGATGACTAGATCAAAGATCAGTGATTGGAGTGATATGAAATTAGAGGATCTCACCAATGATCATGGAGTAGCTCCTTTATTTATCAATGATCGATCAGAATCGAGGTAGTACATTTGTTGTTTTTGGTTTATTTTCCCATTTTTTATTTCTAGGATGGACACAGATCAATCTACCCACATATTGATCCATGGATTAGGCGTATTGAGGGATGGGATTATTGTGGGGATTTATTGGGAGAATTTATTTGTGATTATTTGATTCTTCATTATCATTATAACAAAATTGTATCAAGTCCAACATGATCATTATTTGAGGTTCATTCCTCATGTTTATGGTTGTTAATTTCTCCACTTTTTCCTTTGTTTGTCACGGGCATTCTTTTTTGGCTCGTGGTTCATTGTATTTTGTAAAATTGAATGTTATGAACTTGTTTCTTAGTGAAATAGTTTGAAATAATACATATGGTCTTGAAATGACATAAAGGAGGTGCGATGGTGGAATTGGAAAACACATCAGACCAAATTGGAAACCCCATATTTTAATAGGGGTGTGCGAGTGGTGACAGGATGAACATAATCTTTTTTCTGAATGGATTCAAAGGTTGGGTCTTGGTGAATGTCCATATAAAGTCTTAGCTAGAATAGATCTATGATTTTTGAAGAGTTTTAGGATGGATTTCGATGTGGTGGTGGTGAAACCACATGTGGAAGTAAGAACCAAGGTTTCTAAAAAAATCAATCTCTACAGCATGTAATCCAAGATTAGACAGCATGTGGGGCCCTTCTAGTGGCAGGTAGGGTTTTAGGATGGCAATAAGTATCACATGGTGTGTGAGCTTATCACATGGTGTGTGGTTCCCTTTGGTGATCTAAGCGTGTGCCTTGGAGAGTACATGAACTAGGGTTGAGAGTACACTACCACGGTCAAATCGTGTACCCCTACACGAACACGGCTTGGCTAGGTGTACACAGACATAAATTTGTACTTCTACATGGTATGAATTACACATGAATACACACATCATGTTCTATTACAAGGACATGGACACAGTCCATTTAAATGGTCAAGATTCAGGGTTGAAGGGACACAACATATACCCCTATTATACATCATGTACTCTTTAAAAGTTGGACTATAGCCATTTTCCTCTATTTCTTAAAAATTTTTAGTTATGGTGTGTTACCTATATCCATTCCCTTAGGGTTAGTATGTAACCTCCTCCTACTCATTGGGAAGTGATCCCTTAATCATGACATCTTGGTTAGAGTTGTTGAAATCATTCTATGAGGCTAAGAGTGAGATCCTCTATTAATCTTCATTCCCTAAGTGGTGTTCTTGGTATCATCATGACCAACACTAAATGGGTGTTAATCATCTACTGGGAAGGTTAATACAAAAATTATTTGTTGGTATACCCTATGGCCTCGGGTATGATCCTCATATGTGTATCGTATCTCTTTGGACTTTTAGCATGAACTTCCTATGATGATACCCGAAGAGAAATACCTATCAGACGGACATCATCAGTGTTATGATACCCATGGAGTTTTTTATCTTGAATTGTTATTATGTAGAATCTTTGAGCTATAATCCTAGGTTGGTATAACAGTTGTGAATTACCTTTATATTATATTCCTTTTTTGAGAATATCTAAATATTTTAGTTATATTCACTGTAGAGATATGCCCGTGTAGAGTTGACTATTATTCATTTGTTTTCTTCTTTGTGGTTTTGAGGTGTCCTATTGGGTATTTTTATACTCACCCCTCTATGGGATTTTTACACACACATCATTTGTTGTGTAGATGATAAAACTTTTGACAGAGTCTTAAACAGATCAGGACCAGATGGTGCTTAGTGAGATCGGACAAGCTGAGGTGTGTTCCAGTGGTATCTTAACAGAATTCCCTAATTTAATTTTAGGTTGGACTTGTTTTCAGACTCTTTGTGATGAGTTTTTAATTGTCCCTATTTACTTTCCCTTACTTAATGTCATACTCTAGTAGTAGGATTTATATGTATGCATGCATGGTTGTTCTGTTGTTTTTTAATTTAATTATTTTTGGGAAATAGATATGTGTGAGTTTGTGTAGTTACTTAGGCTAAGGCTACTAATGTTATTGATATGCCTACTTGGCTCTAGTCTCTAGCCCCTGGACTATTGGAGGTGGGATTGGGGAGTCACAGCATGGTCCCCTTTAGGACGGGTCATTACATGATGACATAATCAAAGTGCATTAGTATAACATAAGAATATTCAAACCCATCAATACCTAGATCATTAAATATGAAAATGTATAATAAGGATTTTACAAATGAAAAATTCATATGAATCAATAATCATGATTCATGTGATATTGATCTTGATCAAATGAAACATCATAAACTCATTTCAAGCATAGATAAACCAAATTGGTATCTTGGAACATCATCTCATAGATCCCTTATAGAACCCTTACAAATTGGAATAACTATACAAACGACTTACAATATAATTCTATAGATAAAATAATCATTATTCAATTCATTTGAGTGATATATGGGTAATCCCATCATAAAAGATATAAATGGCTCACCCACCACTATCTAGGCACACCCATCGTATATAACGTCCAAGAACCAAATCAAAAATAAAGTACATAGAGATTTAATAATAAAACTCATAGAAATAGTCATTATTCCTATATAAACTAATGAACCCATGGAAAACAATTTGTTTCATATCAATCTATTTGAAACATAATTAACCCATGGAAAAGAAATAGGTTCTATAAACATCCCTTAAAAACAATTTTGATTCATCCAGAGAAAGAATGAGGATGGTATCATTATAAAATATCCCCAATGAATCATAAGTAACAACAAGGATTTTTGACATTGATTAATGGAAATACCATTAAAATATTTTTAAAAATATTCTTGGGGAAAATTTCTTATTTATTTTTAAAATCACTTTTCAAAAACATAAAACTTTTTAAATACCTTTTCTTTGAAAATAATTTTTGAAAAATGAATTTCCAGAATATTAGGAAAAAAATTATTTAAAAATAACCTAACTTTAAAATTAATATTTAAAAAAATGATGATCACGATATTAGTTTAATCTGTATATTTAGTACATGTTAAATGAATATTTCTTTTTCACTATAAAAAGTTTAGAAAAGTGTCTTGATCAGAAAATGACAAGAAGATTCCTTTGAAAAATTTATTTTTAAAAAAATTAAAAATGGGTAAAAATGTCATTAATAAATAATTTTTCAATTTTTAAAAACACTTTTGAAAACATTTTTAGAAAATATGGTTTTGGAAGAAAACATATTTCTAACTGAAGAGATAAATGAAATTAGATTTTCTTAAAAACACTTTTTCAAACATTTTAAGTAATAAAGAGTAGTAAAATGGATAAATTACTTAAAAATATCAAGAAGAACTAGATTATAGGAGAATTAATGAGAATTTTTGAGAGGTATATCATAATATTTCAATATTGGAGACTTAATCATAAGCAATCTCACTAATCGATGAGATTGTCATATCAAACTCTTACCACTTTGGTAACTTTGAATCGTAAGCCCCTTGAAAGGATAAAATTAAACTAAACTTAAAATATCATGATAATAAACCAATTCATAATATTTCATGTCAAATTTTCTGTATATACACCTCATATAATAAGATAGGTGTATATCATAATATACGTCTAAAAGAAGGAAAATTGAGACAAAAACCCCTTACCACTTTGGTAACTTTGAAATTGTAAACCCCATAAAAGATAGATACTCAAATGGATATGTAGATCCACATATATTTAAGTATAAGAAACATAAAATACATTCATGGTTAGTATATGCACCATATAACAAAAATAAGTGGTGAATATGACATAAGTCTCACAGAAATATAAGTAAGATAAGAAAACTCTTACCATGAGTTTGATTCGTCGTGCTTGTTATTTATCTTTCTAAATAATAAAAGTATGTTAGTTATTTATTTTATTGAGACACTTTTTCAAGTTTATTATTACTTTTATTTGACTTACTTTCATTTTATATACAATTACTTAAACAATTATGTTTAAGTCAGATGTTTTGACCATATTCGGCTTATATGTCAAAAATGATTTTGGTAGGTTGACTATGGTCAAAGTGGTAATTATTTAAAAACATCTAGAATAATAATTATGACATAATTATAATATTTATATATAAATTATAATTTTAAAACCAATCATGAAATATTGTTATGAAAAATGAACTAACGTTGCACTCATGGAGATGGTAGACCATACATACACGTGAGTAACATTTCTATTTTTCAATGATCGTTATGAAAGAAATAAAGTAATATTTTATATTTAAAGAATTATCATTATATCATAAATACCATATTATTTAATTATATATACTTATATATATCATTCTTGTGTTGTATTAATGAAGAAGTCACATCGCTTTCAAGAGGCGGTAGTCCAATTGTCCACGAACGACGATGTCATTTTTTCAGTGAGTGAAAAGGTAAAAATAAAATGATATATTATATTTATATAATGATAATTATTTAATTTATATCATAAATATTTAATTTATATCACATATATTTTTTTAATTACCCTTATTACCTTCTATTTAACACGTTATAGAAACACAAATCAGATTATTTTGTGAGGCGGTAGTCCTCCGTACACACGAGCGACATTATCGTATACCATATAAAATGGAACGTAAAAGGGTATATATTATATAATTAATAAAAATGTATAATTATGTTATAAATATCATATATAAACTTTAGATTCATCATTATACTCAACTTTGATAGGTGGTAATGGAAAAACGAATGACATCGTTTCACGAGGTGGTAGTCAACTGTACACACGAATGGTGACTTTATAACCCATTTGATGGAAGTGTGTGTAGTTTTAGTAGTAACCTTAAAATAAAAAAATCTAGTAATATATAGGATAATAATGTTATTATATCATCATGTTATAATAATAATTTAAGTATGCAGAGAAATAAATAAAATAAAACTGGTCATTGAAGAATGATACCTCTTCTTTGTGTATTCCACTTAGGTTTCCACCAAAGGCCTTCCTAGGTTGGATTTATTACAAAAATAATGTTTCTAGTATGATATTATGGAACTTTGGAAGTTATTTTGGTAGTGTTAGTATGATGAAATTTGGTTGAGATTTAGGGATAACTTAGGGGAGTGAGTTCCCTTTTATAGTTGTGGAGGAGTGGCATTTTCATAAATACCCAAAAGTATTCACTATTGGGAGGTCAATATTACCTCAAGTGCATCTAATATTGATAATTAATATATTTAAGGTATTATATGGTGAATAAACTCCACCACAACATAATGAAACACATGTTTTAAACATTTTCTTTCTTAACTCCTAAGTTTCCTTATTTTTTCATTTTGGTTTTTCATTATGGTAACTAGTTTTCTAACCTAAGTAATTTATTCATTAATACTAAATTAAAGTGATACTTATTAGATAAATTGTACCCACTGATTATAATTATTAGATACAATTTATCAAATAAAAATCCAATGTGTGTTGAAAATTAATTTTAACACAAGTGCATGTAACGTGCAAAAACACCCTTTTAACCTTAACCACACTAACAGGGTTTTTTACTATTTAGCATTTAATATAGTCATTATAAAATAAAAAAATTTACATAAATATAAAATATTATATATTTATTAAAATTTAAAAATAAATTGGAATAATATAGTATTTTTAGTGATTTTAAATCATTTATTAAAATAACATCTATCATAAAATAAAATTAATGTCAATTTTGAAATTAATCATTTAAATTGAATTTAAAAAAAATATAAATACAATGAAGGAATTTGAATATATTATGTTTAGACCTCTGTAACATGATATATTAATTTAAAAAATATAGTAATATAGTAATTAATTCAATTTACTTTAATTTTATTTTTTTAGTATTAGTTATTTTATTTTTTTTATTAACTAAATAGATATGGTGTTGGCATTTCTTAAGAATTTTAAGTAACTAATTCATGTCTAAAAATTAAAAGAGAAATTAATACGATAAAATTAACTCATTTATATTTAAAAATAATATGTATAACCTAACCAATTATTTTTTTATCTATCCCAAAGTGTTATAGATATTAAAAGTTAAAAAGTGTTTTTTTGTCTTTTTCTTTACTTAACTTATTATGTGGATCATATTCAAAGGAAAGTGGTAAATAATTTCCATATTTTAGATAAATTTATTTCCATGTTCAAAATAAATTAAATGATTAAAATTAATACATTATTTAGGTCATTTTCACTTTTATCATTCTAGTTTAATGTGACAATAAACTCATATTTACCTCAATTGAGGTAATTAATTTTTACTTCATTCGTTATTAATTTTTCTCAAAAATTAAGTTAACCATATTAGATATTATAAATTATTATGATTTTAAATATTCAATCCATTTTTTAAAATTCAAATAATAGAATTGGTATAATTTAATTTAAAAATTAATATCACAGACTAGACTAGAAAGCGGGTTTTCAAACTAAAAATGTTCAAAAGTTTAAAATATTTTTATATCAAAATTCAATATGAAAAATATTAAAGAGACATTATTTAGATTAATTTATATAAAATTGAACTAATTTTACTTCAAAACCAATTCAAAATATAAATTAACTTTATAAATAAATTAAACAAAAAGATATTTTTCAATTAAAATTCATTATTTTTCACAATTCATCAAAAATTAGGACTTTTCAAAAAAATACCAAAAATTCACCCTAAAAAAATTTTGGTATTATGATTTAAAAAAAATATTAAAAAAATTATAAAATCTCCAAAAAATATTTTTAAAATAAGTGTGTCATAAAAAGGCATCAAAGCTGTTTTTTTTTAAATACAGTTTTAAGCATAAAATTGGATTGATTTTCATCACTTTTTTAGAAAACAAATAAGATGAATGTTAAAAATTAGATTGAATATATTATATATAAATTGAATCAATATAATACAATAATAGTTATTTTTTTAATTTATTGGTATAAAATAAAATTATGTGCATTAAAAAAAATTAGAAAAATATTTTCTTTTATTTTCAAAAGGGTTTTTTTCATTTATAATTAATTTTTTACCAAATAATTCAATATATATAAATGTGAAAACCGTTTTTTCATAATTCAGTTAATTCTATTCATACTCGTCATTCCAATGGCCAGGTGATAACTATTATATTAGATAATAATATTAATAGTATATTGTTATTCGGTAAAACTAAATATTGCATGTAACACATGTTATTGAAGAAACTAGTTGTTGCATGTATTATAAGATAAACTTAGTTTTGTTTTCCCTTTATTCTATTAAATATAATTTTATTATTTTAAAAACTTGGGGATTTACAATTAGAAGACAATTGGTTTCCAATAAAACTAGATAAAGACAGGTTTGAAAGAAAGGCCCCCTCAAGTGTTTCAATTTTATGTTCCTTTGATCGGTACACTAGCTCTGGGAAGATGTGTTCAAGGGTGAATAGTGGAAGTTTTGATTATAGAAAATATCTCTCATTCTCTTTAATATCTTCTTAGAAAAAAAAGGTATCTGACTTCTCAGCTTCTTATTTTTTCCTTTACTCGCTGATTTCTTGGAGGGTAATGACTATTATAGCTTGCATGTACTTTAATTCATTAATAATTTATTTATGTTCCTTTAATTTTTTGTTTTCTTGCACATGTAAATCCTTCAATATAGATGATTAGATTTTAATTTCCTCCATGGTAATATCTTCTTGAGTCTGATGGTGTGCTGGAATGTAATGTTGATGGTGATTGAGTTCATTCATGTAGTAGTTTCCATCTGCCCAGCCATTGGTGTATACCAAAGGTTGTTGTTGGAAATTACATTGAGATTCCATCTCCTAGGATTCCTGTGAGAATGTGAACTGGAAAAACTATTAGTGATCCACTAGATAATTTTCACACTTAAGTTCTTATCATAGTTTGAGATAAAGAGAGAGAAAAAACAAAAACAAAGAAAATTAGGAAAAACAAGAAAACACTATTTATATATGTTGTAAGAACCCGGTTCTTATTCTTGAGGTACGGGTTTCTTCTTTTCCTTTTTCCTTAGGTGTTTTTGAGAAAATAAGTAAAATGTGGAAAATCCCAAATTTTGTGGGTACACGTCGTGTACTTGTCCACACGTCGTGTACTTTGGCCGTGTGGGATGAGAACACAGGGCGTGTAGACCTGCCGATGATGAAGGGTGTAAAAACTGACTACACATCATGTACTTAGTATTTACACGCCGTGTAATAATTCATCATGTAAATAGTAATGTGGTGGGAGTAGCCACCAGTGGAGTGACTGTACACGCCGTGTACTTAGAAATATATGTCGTGCACTCATGTCGACAGATGAACAGCGTGGCAGTGAAAAGTAGCTGCCAGTGGAACAGTTTAAAAAATGAAAAGTACACGCCGTGTACTTGAGAGTACATGCCATGTAGTTTGTTTTTTTCTATTAAAATGTTCAGTAGCCTCCTCTTTCGATAGAGGAATATTAGAACATCGTAAGAGCATGGGAGAGAAGGCTGGAGCTTGGAGGAGCTCCCGACCGCACATCGGAACTCAGATACCTTCGTTGATGGTCTTGATTGGACCACACGGGTGAGTTCTTTACTCTTCTTTAACCCTTCTTTCCAATTATTTCCTAAAAGGAAGTTATTTTTGTTTTAACTCATTTTCATTTATCCCATATCTACGTCATTCTCGGATGTTTCGGAAGGCATCGTTCACGTATATTGATCAGAGGAGATCAAGGTAGGTGGTCTAATTTTTAATTCCAACTGCTGAGTGTTTTTGTGTACCATTGTGTTACACGCCCATATTTGGGGAATCGTATAGCTAAGGCCTTGACTAATAAAATTCTTAGAATTGCATAGGTAATTTAATGATTATGTATAAATTGTTGTCTGGGATCATTTCTTGGATCCAGGGCCACCCCGTGGGTGCGTTTCCTGTTGTGGAGAGCCTTGGGCTATGTGTTTCTTCTTCTTCTAATATTATGATGCTAGACACTCCATTGGGGATTAGAACGGAAGGTGTGCATCAGTTCAGGGAGTTCCCCATAGAGGTTGTTGGGTGTCACTTTCTATGGGACCTCTATGTCTTAGGGATGACGAGCTATGACATCATTCTCGGGATGGATTGGTTGGTACCCTTTCAAGCCTTTATATATTGTTATCGTCACAGGGTGAGTATCATGTCACCAGAGGGTGGAGAGTTTCTATACAAGGGTGAATGGGATGTCCAGGTGAGTTGAGCTGGACCCGAACATCGTGGGTGAGGTGGAGTGATAGCCTAGATTGTGAGCTTATATTTGGATGACCAGGGAGCTTGTCAGAAGGATTTCCCTCCAGTAGTTGATCGTTTCAGGTATATCTTCCCGGACGACTTCTCAGGTCTACCTCTAGAGCGAGAGGTGGATTTCTCTATTGAGCTAGTTCTAGGAGTAGAACTGGTGTCCATTCCTTCTTAAAGGATGGCTACACCAGAGTTGCGGGATCTTAAGAAGCAGTTGGAGGAGTTATAGAAAAAGGGTTTCATTCGACCCAGTACTTATCCTTGGGGTTCACCTATCCTGTTTGTGAAGAAGGCGGATGGTACGCTCATACTTTGTGTGGATTATCAGAATCTTAACCAGTTGACGGTCAAGAACCGATATCCCTTGACAAGGATTGATGATCTTTTTGATCAGCTTAGAGGAGCACAAGTGTTCTCGAATATTGACTTGAGATCCGGATATCATCAGTTATGCATTAGACCATTGGACATACCACTTACATCTTTTCAGAGCAGATATGGTCTATATAAGTACTTGGTCATGCCATTCGGACTCAAGAACGCACCAGCAGTTTTCATGGATCTAATGAATCGTGTGTTCCACCCATATCTGTATTCTTTTGTGGTAGTCTTCATGGATGATATCTTGGTGTACTCTCACACTCAACACGACCATGCTACCCATCTTGATATCGTACTGAGTAAACTAAGAGAGAATCATCTATATGCTAAGCTCTCAAAATTCCACTTTTTGATGGACCAGATACACTTCCTGGGTCATATTATCTCAGAGGAAAGAGTTTCGGTAGACCCAAAAAAGGTGAGAGCAGTAGTTTCCTGGGAGCAGCCTAAGAATGTGTTTGAGATACAGAGTCTCTTGTGGCTAGTAGGTTACTACAAGCACTTTATACAGGAATTCTTCTGCTTAGCTACGCCATTGATGAGTTTGACTAAGAAGGGTGTGAAGTTTTTTTGGTCATAAGTTTGTGAGATAGTTTTTCAGGAGCTTAAGGGAAGGTTAACATCAGCACCAGTCCTGATACTTCCAGAGAAAGGGAAGAGTTATATAGTTTACTGTGATGCATTAGGTATTATTCTAGGAGTAGTGTTGATGCAGGGTGATCAAGTAGTTGCGTACGGGTCTCAGCAGTTGAGGCCACATGAGAGGAATTACCCGACGCATGATCTCAAGTAGGCCGCAGTTGTTCATGCATTACGCTATTGGAGACTTTATCTCTTGGGAGAGAATTTTGTGGTGTTTATGGACCACAAAAGTCCCAAATATATCTTTACCCAGCATGAACTAAATCTGAGATAGTGAAGGTGGGTTGAATACCTTCATTCCTTCAAATTCAAGATTTCTTATACACCTTGTAAGGGTAACGTAATTGCTGATGCACTGAGTAAGAGGACTCAGTTACAGGCAGCGTAGGAGGCCAGTGGTGACTGGAAGCTCATGGCTTGGTTCTCTGAGATGCATTTGGAGGTGCATGATAGTCAGGGGAGACCCTATCTTTTTTCTTTAGTTGTGACTTCTACCCTCCTAGATATATTGAGGATGAGACATCTATCAGATTTGGAAGGCCTAGTTCTATGGTAGTCAGTGGAAACTGAGGACCCTCCTCCTAGTTGGACGATAGTAAATGATGATGTACTATGTGTCCACGAATTAGTGTGGGTTCTAGGGGATATACATGAGGATTTGATGCGGGAGTTTCATGATTCAGTATGGGCAGTGCCACCCGGAGTTACCAAAATGTACCGTGACTTGAGATGTCATTATTGGTGGCTGGGTATGAAATGGGAAGTGGCTAGTTTTGTTACGAGATGTTCCACCTGTCAGTAGGTGAAGGCGGAGCATCAGAGGCCAGCCGGACTGTTATAATAGTTACCCATTTCAGATTGGAAATGGGATGATGTCATGATGGATTTCATGACTGGGTTGTTGAGGTCACCTCGAGGCAATGATGTCGTGTGGGTTGTTGTGGACAGACTTACGAAGGTAGATCACTTTTTACCGATCAAGGAGACCTTCAGTGTTGATGAACTCAGGATTTTGTATATCTAAGAGGTAGTATGTCTTCATGGTGTCCCTCATTCTATCGTTTTAGATAGGGACTCCTGCTTTACATCTCGTTTCTGGCATAGTTTCCAGAGGGAACTGGGTACACAGGTGCTTATGAGCACAGCTTACCACCCTCAGACCGATGGTCAGTCAGAGCATACGATATAGGTGTTAGAGTACATGTTTTGTTCATGCGTCCTAGACTTTGGGGGTTCTTGGGAGAAGCACATACCTCTGGTTGAGTTTGCTTGCAATAACAGTTTTCATGCAACTATTGAGATGGAACCTTACGAGGCTTTATATGGTAGGCCATGCTGATCACCCTTGTGCTGGTTAGTGGTAGGTGAGGTAGCTTTACTGGGACCATGTCTCATGTAAGAGACTTCAAAACAGGTC
Organism: Viscum album; assembly: GCA_963277665.1. Classification (NCBI taxonomy): domain Eukaryota; kingdom Viridiplantae; phylum Streptophyta; class Magnoliopsida; order Santalales; family Viscaceae; genus Viscum; species Viscum album. The sequence continues at coordinate 1,083,739,166 of OY728132.1, forward strand.
CAGTTGATTCAGAAGAGAATGACTACTGCACAGTCATGTCAGAAATATTATGTTGATCGCCGCAGATGATCGTTCGAGTTCATGGTTAGGGATCAGGTTTTCTTACGTGTTTCACCAAGGTTGGGACACAGGAAGATCTGGAGATAGGGTAAACTTTCACTGAGGTATGTGGGTATGTTTGAGATTCTAGAGAGAGTCAGGCTGGTTTCCTATCGGTTGCAGTTACCATAGAGGTAGAGGGTCATGAACGACATCTTCCATGTATCTCAGCTGCGCCGTTATCACTCAGACTCATCACACATTTTTCAGCCCGAGGAGGTTGAGCTTTAGGTCGATGTGTCCTTTTAGGATCATCTTATTCGTATTGTTGATAGGAGCATGAAGGTTCTCTGAGGCCCATAAATTCCTCTCGTACGGGTGCTATGGCAGCATGGAAGAGTGTAGGAAAAAACCTAGAAGTGGGAGACTGATGTACGTGCTCAGTGGCCAGAGTTGTCCTGAGCTTTATCTTCACCACCCTTGGAAGGGAAATTCGGGGATGAATTTCTTCAAAGGGGGAAGTTTGTAAGAATCTGGTTCTTATTCTTAATTTATGGGTTTCTTCTTTTCCTTTTTCCTTAGGTGTTTTTGAGAAAATAAGGAAAATAGGGAAAATCCCAAATTTTGTGGGTACACGCCGTGTACTTGTCCACATGCTGTGTACTTCAGTTGTGTGGGATAAATACATAGGGCATGTAGACCTGCCGATGATGAAGGGTGTAAAAACTGACTACACGCCATGTACTTAGTATTTACATGTCGTGTAATCAGTCGGTAGGTGAACAGTAAGGCAATGGGAGTATTTTCTAGTGGAGCAACAGTACATGCCATGTACTCAAAAACACACAATGTGCACTCATGTCGGCAGATGAACAGTGTGGCGGTGAAAAGTAGCCGCTAGTGGAATAGTTTAAAAAATTATAAGTACACACCATGTACTTGAGAGTACATGCCGTGTAGTTTTTTTTCTCTTAAAATGGGCAATATAATCCTCTTTCTACAGAGGAAACTTAGAATGTTGGAAGAGCGCGGTAGAGAAGGTCGGTGCTTGGAGGAGCTCCAGACCGCACACCGGAACTTGGATTCCTTCGCTGACGGTCTCGATTGAACTGCACAGGTGAGTTATTCACTCTTCTTGAAGACATCCTTCCAATTATTTCCTAAGGGAAAGTTATTTGGGTTTGAATGTTTGATTTCTTTATCCCAGATCTACATCATTCTCGGGTTCTTTGGAAGGTGTTGTTCACGTATATTGATCAGAGGAGATCAAGGTAGGTGGTCTGATGTTTAATTCTAACTACTGAGGGTTTTTTTGTATAATTGTGTTACGCGCCCATATTTGGGGTGTTTTATGGCTAAGGCCTTGACTGATAAAATTCCTATAATTGCATAGGAAATTTAATGATTATGTATAAACTATTGTCTGGGATCATTGCTTGGATCCAGGGCCACCCCGTGGGTGCATTTCTCTTGTTTAGTCATTTGGCCAGTATACCCAAGGGTATACCGTGATTTTAGCATGATTTGATTTTTCTTGAGAGAAAATGTATATAAATTTCTTGCTTATGTGTTGGGCTCGGCCCAGTTACTTGCTTAGCCTGGGGGAAATGTTTCGTTTAGCTTGAGGGAAACTTTTCTTATGCCTGTGGGCAGTTGCTTCTGTGTCTGAGGGCATTATCTCATACGCCTGAGGGAAATATTCAGTATGACTATGGGAAATAACTTGAGGGTTTCGTTTCTGATTACCTGAGGGTAAGGTTTTTCATGTCTGAGGACTCCATTTACTTTTCATATTCACTGTGGTGATTTCACATGTTATATCTACCAAGCTAAAGGACTGGCTTGGTATTGTTTTACCTTGGACTTGTTAGATAGGTTGTTGTGGTTTTGGTTGCGGCACTGTATAGGATATTGTTGGGTGAGGCTGAGTATTAGGAACTTATAATTCGATTATATTGAATTGTTAAAATAATAATTTAATATAAATGGAACTGGTAGGAATATCTGCTTTTGATTACTTTCTAGTTTACTGCATTTTCATTACTTCACACAGATGTTGCACAAATTCACAAACATTTAGGCATGGGCCTTTGGTGGTTACCTACTAGGATTTGTTTCTCACACCCTATTTGGGTCATGTCTTGGGCCCAAACAGATTATATTGTTGCGGGTGTAGATAAGGGAAAGAGACCCTATACAGGTACTTGATTTTTTCAGAGGATTAGGAGAGTATGGGACCGATCCTAGGCTTACGATGTTGTTGAGTTCCTATTGTGCTGTTTTATTATGCTTTGCAGTATTTTTCCCTTGTATTTTATTGTTTCAGATAGCAGTGTATCCTGTTTTGGCTGATTTCTTATACTTAGTGACATATTGTATCATTATATATTATTATTTTTATTTTCTTTACTTCAGTACTGAGTCCATTTCAGCATTGGTATTGTTTACTACTTCCACTTTTGGTATGCTTGTATTTTGTTCCGCTACATTACACATTGACAAATGAGGGCATAGTTTCCCCACTATCAGACCTAGGCCCTCGCTGCTAGTCAACAGCCTCTGGCATTTGGGAAAATTCACTTCAGGTCATGTGACCAACTGGGTTTGGGGCACCCATTGATTGGCACCCGGATTCGAAATGTTACATATGTGTTAAGGATAATGGGAACTTGACCTTTCTCCCTAAAAATATAACTAAGTTTATCATGTGATTTTCATTGTTCATGGTTAAAAAAAATTATTTTACTCTCGTTGAATCCTTCAAAATAAGCATCGTAAAAATCAAAAAGTCAGGAATACCTAAATATGCATTTTAATTTCCCCACAAAAGTAAAGGAAGAATAAGGTGGTTGAGATCTACATATCGTATGAGCCTCCAAGGGACTCATAATCATGTGACCATCATAGGGTCATGTGAATAATCCACAAGAAGAAAATAACCTACATCAGATCCCACAGAACCCTCTTCAAAAATTCTTCCTCCTCTTATGAAGGCTCCCGAGACAACCAATGGTTGTGTGGTGATGACTGAATGGGTTCCCCTAGGTTACATGATTTTTCATTGTCAAGTGCCTAAAAACCCATCTAAAAATCCATTGATAATGGGAAAAAAATATCCAAAGGGTGGAGGAACCTTGAGGTCGTAAAATATCACATGACACATCGGCAAAAAATAGAGAAAAGTTCCTCAATAAAACTCATTTAAACTTTCATAATCCATAAACATTGTAAAAAATGATAAAAATAAAGGATGTGAAATCTATCATGGTCGTAAAACCCTTATGATGTGATATGGAAGTCTGCAGAAAGGTCTCATGAGGTGCATGGACAAGATGGATTGATCCCATGAAGTCCCATTAACCCACCTTCCTGATCTCATGGAGACACCCAGACAAGCCACCCCCGCCTCACGAAGTGCCCCAAGAAATCCATCAAGCATCTCACAGATTCCTCTCACCATGTGATTTTATATTGTGAAGGCACTTAGATATGTCAAAATAAAAAAAATGGAAGTCCTTTGGAAATCCCACAAAGTCAAATAGAATAACCATTAATTTAAAATCGTCTAATAAAGGAAGTGTTGATGGGTGGGACTTGCAGTCACTAAAAATTAGGTGACGCCCTTGGGAATGATCCATGGCAGAGATTCATGAAGATGTGTGGGGCCAGAACCCCTTACCGACTCCAGTTTGGATCCAAACTAGATATGTCGTACAAACTGACAAATAACTGGGGTGGAGAGGCCTATAAATTCCCCACCCCAACATGAAAAATAAGGACTACTATGTTATGGAATCACTTGAGTGAAAAGGTCCCAAGCAAAAAATCATACTTCTCAGAGAGTCTGATATCGCAACTGAAAATTCTTATGATAGTTAATACACCAACAAACGGACAAAGATTTCACGAGACGTAAATAAACACGTCACGTGATCACTCAAATATCACATGAAGGATCTATAGAAATACATGAAAAGAACATATTTCATGTCTATTAAATCAAAAGAGACTTAAAAAAATTGAAACTGAATAAATCTAAGGAGTTCATAGTATAAGATCTAGAACAAAGACTAAGGGTAGAATACTTAAACCAAAATCATGTTCATTGACCCCCATGAGCTTTTTGTGAACCATCCAAGGCATGTGGCGGCACCCGGACAGTTCATTTATATCTCGTGACACTCCTTCAACATATGATATGGGTCATGAGAAATCCTTTGGACATACTAGAACAAGTCATAGAGTCCTCATGGGCACACCACCTTAGTCTTGAAAATTCCCCATGGACTTTTCTCCCAATCTTTATGATGTCCTTTAGATGCATCACTTGAATCATATAACAACGCCCGATCATGTCATCCAGGTCTCATGGTAGCATCCGAGCATGTCAACTAGCTCTCACGACACCCTCTAAACATGTCAGTTAGGTCTCGTGAAACCCTCCATACATGTCCTCCAGGACATGAAACACCCTCTTAGACCTGTCCCATTAACTCTCATGAAACCATCTATATGTTTCATCCAACTCTTGTGATGAAACCATGGTAGGTCACCTGTATTACACGGAATCCTCTAGAAAAGACAACATTGATCATGTGACAACCCTTAGACATTCCATCTAGGGTACATGATGTCCTATAAACAAGTCAGCTGGATCATATGGTTCCCCTTTTTTACATGCATGGAAATTATTCTCTGACATGTTAGGTAGATAAACAAGGAAGGTCAAGCATACAATCAACGCATGTTAGACAGTAAAGAAAACTAGACCAGAGGGCATCCCACAGCTTGTTAACTTTTTCAATCATCAGTGTATATTCTCTGATCACAACCAGAGGGCAGCCTTAGAGTGTAAGCCCCAATCAATGGAACTATGATGACTCGGATTCCTATAATAACTAGGATACATAGGAAACCTCCCTGAGGCCCGAGCTCCATATCAAATCTCCATAGGGTTGTCCTAATACATAATTCCTACACCCATAATAAGTGACATTGATCATTTTCTATCCATTATTTCTCACACCAAGCATATGTCACGTGGGCTTAGAGAGTTCTAATAATCAGATCACTTTCATTATAGGTCTCTGTGGAAGCAAGGGAAATCGCAGTGTGTAATCCCTGATCTATTGAATTATGAGAACTATAATTCCTTCTATATTTAAGATATGTAGGATGCCTTTTTAAGGCCTGAGATCAAATAAACATCCATATCTATGTAAACCCAATATCTCTAACATTCCAACCATTAATACCTAATCACTCCCATGGACTGATCACTTTACCTCATCCCTCAGTGGACTAAGAAATCACCTAAACTATGATGAATCTAATTCCTGCTATAACTAGGATATGTAGGACTCCCCTCCAAGGCATGATCTTTATATCAAACACCCCAAGGATTGTCCCGGTATAAAAATCCTACATCTATATATCATGATTCTGGTCAACTGTTATCCATTGCTTCTCACATTGATCATGGATCACATGGGATTAGGGAGTCACAATGAAAACATCATTTTCATAATAAATCTCCACCATCTGGGGGAAATCCCAATATATAATCCCTAATGAGTGCTATGATATGAACACCCATCATATAAGGGCATATACCTTGGGGCTAGTCCCAATGATATGATAGAAATATGATAAAAATGATTCCTACCATAACCTAGATACATAGTAAATCTCCATAAGAATTGAGCTCAACTATTGGGAATCTTAGTACCCACATATATGTCCTCTATACATGATGTTAAAATGAACGAGATTAATGAACTACATGGTTATTTATTCCTGTAATAACTAGGATACGTAGGATGCCTCATAATGGCACAATACCCTCCTCAAAATATTAAAACTACCTCTCTGTATGGAAGTATATTTTGAATCATCTGGTTATATGACCTCAACATATAAAGAAGCTACACACTACTTAGAGATGGATGATGAACCTTGGATATATACATATGGATTCACTGATGAGACACCATTTTCCTTTATTCATCAATGAGATTCCCTTTATTTTATATAAAATAATAATTAACTGATAATCATTTTGTTAGGGTAACTGGTCTCATATCAATATTGGGTAGAGATTCGTGAACATATCTTAAATATATAACAGAGTACCGAAGAGGGGAATAATTCCCCTCAAAAGGGTGTGATCAGTCCAAGCTCCCATCCTATCGACCAATGTGAGTCCCTAAGCATTATTTGGTTTGAAACCCCACTCTACCACCTAGATTTGGAAAGCTGGTTCATACCCATTTATGGGTGAGGGAACCATTGGGAGTTTCCATCAAGAGTGATAGTGACTCAATGTTAATGATTATGCAAAGAGGACCCCCCCCCCCCCCCACACAATCAACCATCAGGTCTGATCGAACCCACATCAACGAGGGTTTCCATGTCGCATCTCACTCTAGTATAAAAAAAAATGGTGAACCCAACATGAATCTCTAAAATAATAAATGATTGGTTTTTTCCATTGTTCTATTTTGTTTTCCCCCAGATGTAAACAAAAATCTATCCCAACATTAATTCTTAAATAAAAGAAATAGTGGATAATCATGCGTCAGGCCATTTTTTGGAAAAACCTACCCAAAAAAATAGTAAGATCTGTATAATCTTACAAATGATCCTCTGTAAATAGGGTTATCATAAGTTCGTCCCCATTTTGACAAGTCAAAATGAGTAGAATGGATGAATCAAGAATAAAAGAACAATTATGTTAACCATTAATATCTGATTGAGAATATTATGCCTACGATATTGCACTAATCGGTATCCTTGTTGTTTCTTGTCTGCATAATTGTAGATACTACTCCTAGCATCTCAATTAGATACAATTTCTTCATCATCTAGCGGTATCTTTAGTAAATCATCTGCAAATACAACCCCCATGGGTCCTAAAGCGATATCACCATCTTCAAAATCCAATTATAGGTAGCGAACACCATGGTTCGAAAGTACCACCAACATGGTACAATCCTAAATATGAAAATTGTTCATGAGGTCCTCAATAATAGAAACTGTTGAGCCTATATTATCAGGGAAAATTTGCTGCTAAGCCAGTGGCCCTCGTTGCCACAACCAGCTGCTTTAGGAGCTTATCCCCAGAGTGCGAAAACCTCCACCATCCATATCTAGTGAAGGTGGACCAAGAAGATAAATACAAATCCCTTCTAGTTTAGGAGCTGCATGGGAGGGATCCTACTAACTGTTGTTGCTAGTACCATCCTGCCAGTACCCAACAGTCACATGCTGAAGGTGACAACTGATGCACTACCACCTCTAATGACCATTCATGGGAAATAAGGGAGGGTCATCAGGGGAGGAAGTTGCGCATATCTAGGAGAGGTATCATATTCCAACTCTTGTCGATGATACTTGCCCGCATATTTTGGCAGGAGCCAGCAAGTAGGATCATATCCCTACTCGCTCGGAACAAGTATAGAGGTATATTCCCGCAAAAGGCATGGGAGATCATATTACTACCCCCATGCATGAAGATCATTGTCATATTCCATTGACACAAGGAGAATAGAAGTGGGAGAATATCCCCACTTCAATCAAAGACATCTTCCAGTGTATAATGGAGATGAAAAATGCATAGGCTTATATCCCTGCACACACTTTTCTAAAATGATAATATATTTTAGAAATAGATGAAGAACCCCACAAAAATATTATGGAACTATTGTAGATAAGGGGACATACGCATACATCTATCCCTACAATTAAACAATATGACCATCATGAACGAATGGTTATATCGAAGTAAGTGCACAATCTTACTCCCATCTAGGATGATTATCGGAATATTTCGATAAACGGTGAGGTGTCGGACTCAGTTCATATTCTCATTCCAATTGGGGTTCACCAAGTGAGAGAGGCACATGACTCGAGATAGGTAACATGCATGTCGAAGAAGTTTGGTATCATATTCCAAAGGCCTAGGATCAGAAATATATCCCAATTATGGCTGGGGATCACCATGTGAGAGGGGAAAATGCCTCAGGTTAAGCTCATATTCCTATAGAAAAAGTCCAATGACATACTCCAAAGGCCCAGGATCAAGCATATATACACATCCTAGTTGGGGATAACCAAGTGAGAATAGAAAAAGCCTCGGAACAGGCTCATATTCCTGTTAGTGAATCATCCTAGATTGTTCTAGTAGATCATGGAATCCAAGAACATATTCCTACTTCTGCCGATGGATGATCGCTCCTGCATTATTCCAAAGAAATACAAGAGGAGGCTCATATCCCTTATCCCATTTAAAAGGTCTGCCAGCATATTCTAATGGGGAATGAATATTTGGACCAGGCTCATACTCCTGATACAACTGGGGCTCACCAAGTGAGAGTAGTACATGCCTCAAGGTAGGCTCATATTCTTTCCAAGAAAGTCCAGCGGCATATCCAGGCTTAGGATCGGGCTCATACTTCCATCTTGACTGAGTCTCACCAAGTGAGAATGGAACATGCCTCAGGATAGGATCATGTTCCTATCAATAACAAGACATATTATCAACATATTCCAATATCTTCTCAATAGAGGTCTCATACTCCCACTGCACCAGACAGTTATATACAACTTCCAATAACCATCCTGCAGTAAGCTCATATTCCTACACAATCCAAAAAGGCAGATCGACATATTCTGACCATGATGTAGAACATGGACCATATTCCTAAGATTCTCAATGCCAATATCCTTGAGGTAGTTCGAGCCACATTATCAAAACCATAAGGGTCCATAAACTCTTCTATCAAAGTGGTAGAAGAATACATTCATTTCCATGATAGTCCTCCTCATGGTAGTGTGGAGATGGATCATAGGGACTCTACTCCTAAAATCCACTATAGTCAAAATCCCCACAATGATATCTCTCATAGACAAGTAAATCCTCCCAATGTCTATACACCTCCATATAAAAATGTGTCCCAAACTATGACAACTTTGTATAGAGAGGTGATCGAAACATCAGGAACAATAATATATAGTTCCCCATCAACTTCCAGCAGTACTCCACTCTTGTCAGTAGGAGTCCTTTAGAATCATCTTCTATGGTCTGGCTAGATGGAGTCATGTGAGTTTGATAAATGGGAGATTTACATCAATATATGGAGATAGTTAGTTGGAAAAAACCTACTCCTCATGTTCTAGACCCTCACCAATTCAGTAATGATATCTCAGATGAGCTAAAAAAGGAGTTCATTCCTTATGTATGCCAAAATATATGGGCCACTCATCAGCAACTGATGGTTAGAAACCTCCCTTATCTAGGATATGAGGGTCACCTTTAGACCATCATGATACTCTATATTCAGCTAGAACTAGATGATAACTCTAGGGATCGAGATCCAAAACTAGAAAATCATAATGCAAATCTGTAACACGCTCTCCACCGTTGCATCAAAAAACTTCATCATCTGATCTCTGAAGCCACATCATGCATTCTTATTCAAGTATGGGTACATTATGTAGAGTTACCATTTTCAACTCCCCTAGAATAGCATAATCACACATATAAGGAATCCTATAATGTTATATCCTCTAGTGAGATCAGGGGACTGGGTAACGCTCAGGCTAGTTAGTTACTACAACAGAATTCTCCCGCTTTAATGGTTCCCAAAACCCATGAACGAGGAGGGAGGATATCTAAAAAATTTAAAAATAGACCCCTAAAACCAATAAGAATTAATTTAATACATAGATATTGAATTTGTGATCATCTGGACAACTTCCCATAAGGCATGGTTCTCATCATGGGTTTCCATGACACACAACTCCTATGTGATCACAACTGTGCCACATAAAATAGGTCATAGTAGTAGCTACCATATCAATCGCTGAGGAGAAATCCCATCCCACTAGGACAAGGTAATATCTACCACCACCTCAACCTATTATATCATCAATACTCAGGAGGATTTGGGACACCTCAATAGTATCTATAAACTATTTCCACCTCACTGGGCTTGGGGAATTTATATCTCAATAATTATCACCAGGCTAATAATCCCCTAAGAAGACCCTATAGACATCAATAGTGATTCTAGGTCAACCACACCCCATTGGGTTGTGGGAATTTATATCTTCATGTCTATCCTGGGAATCAATAAATCCCCAACTAGAAGCATTGGGTCTTCAACAACAGGATCAATCAATGATAATTGTGGCTCCAAATAACCCCCCATCCTATAGATTTGGGGGAATTTTCATCAACATCATCACCATAAAGGGAAAGAGTCTTCTCCCATTTGGTAAAGAATTATCAACGGCCAACATCCCACTTGTTCCTCCCATTACAAGGAAAACCACTGCTGGTTGGGTCCTGCTCAGCTTCCATGACCAGAAACTCTATCAGAGTCATTTTAATATAAAAAAGTGAGAGGAATTTATAGTGAAGGCAATTATACCCCGCTAGTTTTACAATCCAAAACATCACAATATGGACAAGGTTTTGAATAATGACCATGAAGAAGGAAGTGAATAATCATCTTGTTGCGTTGATAGTAATGGCACAACTACCATTACCTGATATGCCTCTATAAATGTTTTCATAGTCAACATGACATATGTTGATCAATAAAAAAAGTTATAGGACCTCAACATGTAAAATAAACCCCAAGAGGAGGGTGATTTGGGTTCACTAAATGAGGTTGTGTGCACCTAGAATCAGAGAAGGCTCCAAAACCTGGAACCTCTGAATACCAAGCTACCACCTCTCCGGTGGAACCCTTCAAAAGAAAAAGGTGAAACTATATATCAGTTTCCATCAGAAAGAGTTGAGGCTCCATCTATAGAGGAACAATTTTCACAATATGATATTGAGATAAAATCTCTTAAAGAGCTCAACGAGGAGCTAATCAGAAGAAACATTCTTACTGGGTATCATCTTCAGGAAGAGATGAATATTCTCCCTTAAATATCCAATCTGCCAGTAAAAGTAGTATATGAGCATCATATTGGCTCCGAATCTAGGCATCCGGTCTACATAAATGAGAAAGTCAAAAATGATTGTTACTTCCCTTCATTGTGGTGCAATCCTCTACCTCACCAAAGTAATCATTTTGTCTTGGGACGAATCGATAATCAATGGAAGATGAAAGTGGGGACACCTCATCAATCCCTACCCACTCCCTATGGAAGGGAGATGGATTAGACAACAATCCCTCTAGAGTTTCTTAACATCATTAAGTCCCTAGATACTCTAATGGATTCCATGGAAGGGTGATTTACTCCTATGTTTCCTGAGAGGAATCCATACCCTGAATGGGAAGATGGTACAATGCCTCCTCCCAATTTCATAAATCCTAACTTCTCTACTTTAGATGGTATGGGAGATCCTAAATAGCATCTCACACACTTTGTGTCCCGATGTGGGTTGATGATAGGCCCTGAAAATCAATAGGAGGTAAAAAAGATGAGGTGTTTTCTATAGACTCTGATAAGGCCATCCTTTTTTTAGTATAGTAGTCTTTTAGCAGGATCCATTATAAGAAGGGAATACCTTCATCATCAGTTCCTTTATGAATTTAGTTCTATGCTAAGGAAGGCAACAATTTTCGACCTAAAAACTACAAGCAATGAAACAATGAAAGGGTTTCTGACTTCATAGAAATGTGGAATGGTTTAACCTACTCACTCAGCATCCCTCTCTAATAAAAAAAACTATTGGAACACTGTACTAAAAATATCAAGGATGAGTTTTGGACACCTTTGATTCTAACGAAATATCTAGGTGGATTATATGAGTTTTTTGAAATGTAACAACATCTTAAACAAGTCATCCAGTGAACTAAATCCAAAACTCAAATCATGCATGAAACAAAAGGAAAAAAGGTCAGGAAAAGCAGACATTGTAGCTGTCACCCTCAAGCCTGTAGTAGCGCCCATCTAAGCACCCAGGAAGGTCCCAAACCACTCAGAACCTCTTGTAGAACTGAGACAACCACAGAATCTCCCTTGTATGGAAGCTCAGAGAAATCAGGGTTACCTGGGATTTGAGGAACGGATGAACAAGGAATACTCCTTTTGGAATGAACAAGTCTCTGGTTATTTCTTGTCAGCCATGGATAATAACCTTATCATGTTAACATATACCAGGAGGTCCGATGAGGTAAACCTCTTTAACCATCTTGACTACTTCCCTTTCTACAGAAGGTTTTTTCATAATATTTAGAACTGGTTCATATTCAAATATGTCCTTAAAGTAATGGTCAATTCTAGATAGTTAATGTTAGATAACTCCCTGGAGTAGGTTTCTTTCATAACCATTGTCTGATTAGAAGAAGAGGGTTATTGGAAGAAGGTCACGGCCAGGCATGCGCAAAATTTCAGTAACTGGATGAATCGAAAAATAGTTGACTGAGCTCATTCCACCCTGATATCATAGTTGTGCAGACCCACAATAGATCCACCACCCAAATAGGAAACATAAAATAAACCTAAAAAATGTGGTCATGACCACCAAAATCATCAATAAATAGAAGAGGAGGAATCATACACTTCTCCAAAGAAATCTATGTCTCTTGAAGATTTCTTCCCTGCAACATCCGTAGAATGGGAATCACCCCACTAAATAGAACCCCCATCAGATGAAGATCTCATATTTGATTATATCAATGAGATAAACTTTTAATACCCCTTATATGATGATGGATATATCCTATATTATGATTTTATCACACATAACAGAGGAACAGTAGGTTGCATGTGCAGGAACTAAGGATACAGGGGACAACATGGTTGTGGTCAGACCTAATATTTTAGTTATACACCCATAGAGAATGTATATGCAGTTGGGACCTGTGGGAAATTTCTACATCAAACCCAAAAGAGACAAGGATGCATATTAAAACCCTACAATAGCTACTCATTACCAATTTCCTTGCATGACTTCCTAGTGGGGGTTCGATCATCCGATCAACCCAAAAAAAAGGGATGGCCAGCGTGACCCCCACCACTAGAAGTAGACTCTCCCACAACCTCTACACAAGCATCAGACCCATCCAACTCAAATACCTAAGCTCTTGAGTCGAATGTCTGGGAGAAACCCCCTATAAGTAAGTGCCTAAATTTGGCATAAAGGTACGACATTCTGAAATAGGTAGTGAAAGTCCCATCCAATATCTCAGTCCTTGATGCACTATGTCTTTCAAAAGAACTCAGGGAGGCACTTTTTGAATCCCTCTAGAGCCCAAAATAATTTGATATAGAAGTTTTTGTAGCCAAGTTCTATCGAGTGGATACTATGTCCTCATAATTTCATGTCTCCATCTTGTTCACTGACTAAAACTGGAAGAGATCCTTGAAGGGCACATCAAACCCCTATATGTCTCATGCAGACTCGATAATGCCAATATCCAAAGGGATCTGATTGATAATGTTTTTGGGATCAATATTATCCTAGTACAAACCCAAAAAGGTTTGGGATATGGTGAATGTTATTTTTCTCCCACTAAGCTAACCATTCAAGGGTATGATAAGCATGAGAAAAGAACTCTCAGGAAGATTAATCTCAATGCTCAATTTGGGGATCTCATGTCAGATGTTGATTTTATAGTAATCTTGCAAGAAATTTTATGCAATGTTCTTCTTGGAAGGACCTGGCTTCATAACCACCTAGTGATACCTTCAAAATTCCATCAGTGTATGAAGCACCCCATCAGCGGGAAAGTCGACATACTGCATGGCGATAGTGTCCCTTTTGAGACTTACAGATCCATATATGTTGTAGTATATTTCTATAAAAAGGGATGAAATAAAACCATTGTAGATGATTATATAAAGGTTTCAACTCCCAATGTATTTGGAATCACCCCTGTAAATCCATGGAGTATTCTTAACAGTGATTATTTACTCCCCATAAATCAGGTTGAGGTTACAGACCCAGTCCCGGAGGTCCAAGCCCCTTCTTTCCCTAGTGACAACATAAAAGAAAACCATATCTGGAATCTCTATATAATGACTCAGTCAACAGGGGCCAATGATTTCTCTTCTCATGGCCTCTCTGACCTTTATAGTGATAGATAAAAACCCAAATTTTCATCTTCATTTGAAAATGTCTCCATAGAATTAGAGATGGAAGAAGATGATGATGACCTCACGAACACCCCTCCATCATTCAAGGAAGGTGTCTCCAAGACCATGGATGAAATCATGAAGATAAATCTAGGAATAGAGGATGAATCATGGTCTACACTGATTAGTTCCACCATGACCCTCCATGAGAAATATATGTACATCGCATTTCTAAAGAATCACTGATATGTGTTCACTTGGAACTGCAAAAAAATTCCAAGATTGAATATATATATGGATATGCACTATCTCATACTTTCCACTGAGAATTGAGGTTTTAAGGAGGAGGCCAAGAGGATACACACCTATCATTCTACCGATGTAGAGGCAAAAGTTGACAAGTTGATCAAATCCAACTTTGTTTGAGAAGTGAAATTCCTGATATGGCTTTCCAATGTCATCCCTTTCAAGAAAAATAATGGATGGATTATGGTATTAATTGACTTAAGAGAACTTAATAATCATTTACCAATGGATTATTTCCCATTTCAGATCATATAAATCTTGATCGATGCAATTACTAGCTTTCAAGACCTTTCCTTCATGGATGGGAACTTGGGATAAAATTAGATAAATATGGCCCATGGATATGAATAATCCACTACCTTTAGAGTGCTTTAGGGGATCATTTTCTATCAGGACATTCCTTTTAGATTAAAGAACACTAGATCCACATATCAGTGTTCCATGTATCATATATTTAATCCATTACTGGGAAATATAACCAAATTTTATATCAATGACCTGGTGCTCAAAACCCAATAGTGATGTGATCACTTCACAGACCTTCAAATAGTCTTCGAAAAGCTGTGACAACATAGTCTGAATATGAATCTACTAAAATGTGCCTTTGGGGTAACATCAGGTATCTTCCTTAGCTTTATGTTATGCCACCATGGCATCTAGGTAGACCTACAGAATACTAGTTCTATCTTTTCAATGTCACCGCCCATGAATCTAAAATAATTGAGGGTGCTCCAAGGACACCTTTCCTACATTTATGGATTCATTTCCAACCTATCCAACAAATATACCCCCCCCCCCGCCCTACCAGGCTAATGAAGAAAGGAATCACCTATCAATGGGACAATGAATTAAAAGAATACTTCAAAAATCTCAAGAAGTATCACCTACACACATTGGTCCTGATGCCTCTGGTAGAAGGGAATCCACTCATCTTATATATGGCCTCCATGGAATGCTCATTAAGAACCCTACTCGCACAAAAGAATGATGTGAGGAGAAAGAATAGTCTTCATTACCTCATCTAAACTATTCTAGGTACTGGGACCTAATACTCTGATGTCGAGAAGAACTGCCTTGTACTCATCTTTGTAATGAAAAGGTTGAGAATTACTTGTAGCACCACAAAATCCATCTAGTCTCTTATATCAATCCACTCAAGTACATCCTTGGTCGTCCAATGTTGACTAGGTGATTAGCCTAATGGGTGTTCATCCTTCAGCAATATGACATTACGTTCATATCATATAAATTAGTGAAAGGGAAAGCCCTGTTTGAATTCCTTAGAGCATGTCCTAACCTATAAAATACATTAAAGACATTGATCTTTCAGATGATCAGGTCTTATATTCCCATGACACTCCCTAGACATGGGATATGTATTTTTATGGTGCCACTTGAAGTCATATCGTTACAAGGATGGAAAAACTAAACCTCAATCAGGTTGTCTTAGAGGGTGTATTTGTCTCTCTTGAAAAAGTGGTTTTTCCCTACTCCTTCTCACTATCTGAAGGTTGCACAAATAACAAGGAAAAATAACAGGCCCTGATTGATGTCTTGGAACTATCCCTACACCTAAAAATTGCCTACCTAAACATCAAAGGAGATTTGAATTTAGTTATTAAGAAAATCAATGGTGAATATTCAATAAAAAAGGAAGAACTTTCCCCTCTCATGGGATATGTCAAAGGATTGATGATAGAGTTCCATTTTGACCCCACATTGTGTCATGTTCCCTGATCATAGAATGATCATACTGACTCATTGGCCAATACAACCACTGTCCTAGCAAAAAATGATTAGGAAGAAGCAATATTCTATGTCACACATCGAAGAATGGTCTTGGTGAATGTCATCTATGATATTAAAGAGATAAATTAGGTAAACACCACCCTAGATCATTATGAACCAATTTCCACCCCTAGATGGATAAAACCCATAATCAATTATCTCCAAAATGGGACACTCCAAATAGATATATCCAGAAGGGAGAATATTTGGCACCGTGTAGTAAACTTTACCCTACAGGATGGCCCAAATGAGAAGAATACTCTCTATAAGAATTTATTTGATGGAATACTCCTTAGATGCATAGTAGAAGGAGAAGTTTCAATCATCATGGAGGAAGTCCATGTGGGCTCCTGTGGCACCCATAAATTTCAGACTAGACTCTCCCACCAAATTAGGAGGTTAGGATATTATTGGAAAACCATGATATAGGACTACATGGAATTAACCAAGAAATATCATGCATTCCAAATTCATGAAAAAATCATCCATCAATCCTAGTAATTGTTGCATACATCAAAATATTCCTTGTCATTTTCCATTTGAGGAATGGATTTTGTGGGGTTGTATCCCTTAGCTATATATAAGCAGTTCAAGTACATCCTTACTACTGCCAAATTCTTTTACTAATGGTATGAGATGATAACCCTCAAGTAATTCAGGATTAATAACATCATCAACTTCATAAATTCTCATATCATCACTAGGTTCGGGGTCCCTCACACAATATTGATGGACATAGACACCAACTTCTATTCCAAAAAGTTGAAGAAACTATAACAAGAGTAAGACATCGAGTCCAATCACTAATCTTGCTATCATGTAGTAGAAAATGGACATATATATTATTTCAATAAGACTCTATAAAATATAACCCAAAAGATAGTAAATAAGGATAAGAAATATTAGACAGACAAACTTCTCCATGCTCTATGGGCCTACCATATCGTCACATGTACTATGAACCTGTTGTCATGACATGTCAAATTGATTATTTTTGTAAGGTTTATTTATAGTATATAGAAGACCATAGGTCATATCTCAAGTATCATTGGTTTTTTATAGTGTTTATTTTTAATTAAAATGAATAAAATGGGGGGTTGAAAACCGTTTTAAGAAAATAAGTTAATTTAAAGAGTTTAATAGTTGAAAAACCAAGTGGATTTTAAAAAATATAAGAAAAATAGTTTGTTGTAAGTTCAATACACATTTTTCAAGTTCATCATTCTTATATATTACTTAGGGTTTGATGTAATTATTTTTTTGAAATTGATCAGAATCCCAATTAATTTCCAAGATTTTATATCAAAGCACGTTGAGCCAAACCTTAACATGAAAATCGTATATCCAAGGACCAGATATCATGCATGTTATAATAAATTCCAAAAAAAAATCTCAAATAATTGGGGGAATAAAAGTATTCTTGTTCGGTCCAATCGGAACAACACAATTCATGCACTCAAGACTTCACACCGATTGGTTAAAAGTAAAGAGCATTCCATTCGATTCAACCAAAAAAATAATTCAAACTTAAATAAAAGTAAGATACTTCTAAATGAAATATTTTAAAACCCAAAATACATCAGACTTGTGGCATTAAAAGTTTTGGAACTCCCTTTAAAATATGATTAGCTCCGTCACAATGAGTGACCACTATTTATCCCAACATCGAGAGGAGGAGGAGAGTTAAACGCATCTCCCTCTTCATTTTAGAACTCCTTATGAGGATAGGGAGCTATACATCCTCAAAGGGAGGGAAATTAATCCTATAGAACTTCAATTTTTTAGAACTTCACTCTATTGTTCGAACTCAAAATGAGGTGCCCAAGGTTCCATTTTATAGGCAAAGTGGAAGGTGGTTTTGGGCACACATATTTCTTAAAACCACTTGGGCAATGGTTTTAGACATTTATATAGTTTTATCTTCATTTGTGGAAAACTAAAAAGTTTTTTAAAAACCACTTTACTATTTATAAAGAAATTTCGGATTCATTTTGACACCTACATATTGAGATATGGACATAACAGAACACACCACTTTTGAATTCTTGAAAATTCGGTGTCTTGGAAATATTAGTCTGGATGGACCACCAGATGGAAGAATTGGGCTTGGATTCCCAAATATGAAATATATAACATTGTATTTTGGACCCCAAAAAAATATCATCCCATTTGGATTAAATTTTTAGTATAAGTATGGGGTTGAGCCCACTGATGTGCTTGGATCCTATAGATTTTGGCCCATTTTACTTGAGTTTCATAATGGGCCCTCCAAATCTCCTTTACCTACAATGTAGTTATCGAAACAATTAATATTTAAATTTTTAAAAGTGATAAAATCAAAATTATTGAATAAAAAAATTAAGTGAAATTTGTTATTATTTTTATAATTTTCAATACAAAACTAGTTTCTCCCAGTGGTGTAAGGGTGAAAATGAAATAGAAAATCACAGTGCGATCACACCCCCATATTTAAATATTTTCACTCTTGGGAAAAGTAACATTTAAAAAAATTATGCATGGAGATATTTCCAATTTAATAAAGATTCAGCATTCAATGAAAATTCAAAATGTGATAGCAATATGATCAAAGCAAAAATTACACCAAGGAGTTATTCTCAATGGTCATGGAGAAAGGTATCTCATAAATTGTATCCGAATGAAATTTAAGGAGATTAATGATGCCAATTTCGAAAAATAATTCAGAAGTCAAAAAATTTAGTAAATCTCCATGTGTGTGCATGAAAACCATTTCATGTTATTCTTTCCACTTTTTTCCTAGTAAATATAGGTTATTTAAAAAAATGCTTAAATGATTTTTTCCACCAAACGTGCCCTACATCCTTTGCAATAAAATTTAAAAACCCACTCACTTAATCATTCCCAAAATTTAAACATTGAAATCCTAACCTAGATATCCCCATATGTTGTTCATTTCATCACTCCCCTCATTTATTAGTATTATTATTATTTTTTAAGTTTCACTTGGAACAAATCTCACACTCTTTTCTCAACCCTTGTTTGATCTCCTCACAACACTAATTATAATAGTTATAACAATATCAAAAGTCAAGGAATGGTGGTTTTTGACCTTCCCAAGATACAATCACTTTTTTTATTTTATTTTTGTTTTTTTAAGGGTGTACAACACTCGGATAATAGATACACACACATAGGTTAATCTGATACAGTATTGAAAAATATAGGATAAGGAATAAACATATGGAAAAATCATTTTCGGAAAGATGATAAATATTAACCTAACTTATATTTACCTTCTATTGAGTAAGAAAAAATCACAGTTCATGTTTGGGTGCAAAGATTTGTGGAGATATTTAGTGACACAATTTTCCCATAAATTACTCACACGAAAGGATACCATTCTTCTCAAAGGTTTCAAAGTGATACAACCATTTATACCATCAAAAAACAACAAAAATTCAAGAAAAAGTCACACCAAAATGTTAAATTTAGGATAAAACACACATCATATCATTGAAACATTTTTTTAATGTTAAAACAATATATAAAAGGGAAATTCCTCATGCATGTTCAATAATTTACATGATTAAATGGGAATCATTTTCCATGATAAAGTGGTAGGAATCAAAAATTAACATTTCAGAATAAAAGTGATAGGGGAGTTGTGAGTGAAAATACTATTCCAAAAGTAGAAAAGAGAAAAAGAAAGAAAGATGATGATAATTCCTAACAGACCTAGGATTGTACCCATCCCCCCACACTTAAATTGTGTAGTGTCCTCACTATAATAAAAGGAGATGTAGAAAGGAAGGACAAAACCTAGTTAGTGCCATTCATAGATTGCTTATTGAACATGGAGTTCCTCCATCGGGGACTCTGGAATGGCATCGTAAAAGTGCTTCAACAGCTGCCCATTGACAGTGAAGGTTTGTTCGGTTTCTTTATTTGTAACCTAAATAACACCAAATGGATAAACATTAATAAACTTTTATGGACCAAACCATTAGGAACGAAACTTACATGGATGAAACTTCAGCCTTGCATTGTAAAATATAACCTTTTTTATAATGTGGAATTGATGATGAAGGATTCGACGGTCATGGAAAGCCTTGGTTCGTTCCTTGTAAATCATGGAGTTATATATAAATCTCTACGCATTTCCTCCAACTCCTGAATTTGGAAATTCCTTTGAGAACCTACACCAAAAAGATTATAATTTCATTTTTTTAATGGCCTAGTAGGCCCAGTTCTCTATCTCAGTAGAGAGGTGATAACTATTTCCAAAAAATAGCTGATATGGTGACATTCAAATGGGAGTTTTAAAGGCAGTACGGTAAGCCCATAATGAATCATCGAATCTAAGACTCCAATCTTTTCTATTAGGTTGAACAGTTTTTTCAATAATTTTTTTTACCTCTCTATTTAACACCCCAGCTTTACCACAGGTTTGTGGGTGATAAGTAGTAGATACTCAATGCCCGACCTCATACTGACGTAAAATAGATTGCATTGTTTGGTTGCAGAAATGAGAACCCTAGTCACTGATGATGAACATAGGTAATCCAAACCTACAAAATATTTGGGTTCTAAAAAATTCCACAACCGTATTGGAATCATCTATCCTTGTGGCTCATGACTCTATCCATTTTGACACATAATCAATTTATAGAAGAATGTACAATTTTCTAATGGAATTTGGAAATGGACCCATAAATTCAATGCCCCAAACATCAAAAATGTCATAGAAGAGCCAGGTTTGTTGTGGAATTTCATTTATTTTAGAGACATTACCCATTCATTGAAAACATGTACAAGAATTATAAAAATCATGGGCATCCTGAAAAATTGTTGTCCAAAAGATACCAGAATCGAGGAACTTACGAGTAGTCCATTGGGGACCAAAGTGTCCCCCATAAGAAAGAGTGTGGCAGAACCTAAAGATGAACTGAAACTCTCTATCGGTAACACAATGCCTAAGGACTTGATCACTACATGTGCACCAAAGGTAGGGGTCATCCCAAATGTACCAAGGGGCTCATGTTTTAGATGTTCATCTTGGTTTTTATTGAAATCAGATGGGATACATGATGCTACCAAATAATTTACAATATCATTATACCAAGTAATAGCATCTTGTACTCAGTACAATTACTTATTAGGAAACATGTCATTTATGAGAATATAGGGGGATGATTCAATATCCAAGGATGGGAGTATCTTGCTGATATGGTCAGCCACCACATTCTCTACTCCTTTTTTATCTCTAATTTATAGAATTAATTCCTAATGGAGTAGCATCTAGTGAATGAGACGTGGTTTGGATTCCAGTTTCTTATGGAGATATCAAAAGGCTGCATAGTCTAATAACACAATTACTTTGGACCCTAAAAGGTATGAAATAAATTTATCTAAGTCAAACATAATGGAAAGTAATTATTTTTCTATTGTGGTGTAGTTTACTTGGGTAGGGTCTAGTGTACGTGAAGAATAGGCAATGTCATGTGGAGATCAATCAACCCTTCGTGATAAGACTACACCAACTACATAGTTAAATGCATCACACATGATCTCAAATGGTAAATCCCACTGAGGTGGTTGGATTACTAGGGGAGATTTCAGACTCCATTTTAGTTTACTAAAAGCATCCTCACATTCTTCATCAAAAACAAATTCTTTTTATTTTTGGAGTAAGCGGGAGATGGGGAGTTCAATTTTACTAAAGTCATGAATGAAATGATGGTAAAATATAGTATGACCTAAGAAATACCACACATTCTATACATTTTTGGGGAACGGTAGGTAATAAATGACATCCACTTTCGATTTATCTACTTGGATACCATCCTTATAAATGACATGCCCCAATACTATAACTTACCGCACCATGAAATGGAATTTCTCATAATTTAATATGAGATTATTTTCAATATAGTGACGTAGGACAGAACCTATACTTCTCAAACATTCATCAAAATATAATTCATAGACAGTGAAATCATCCATAAATAATTCCATGAAATTTTCCAAGTAATCCAAAAAAATACTAACCATGAATCGTTGGAAAGTACCTCAAGCATTGTATTGACCAAATATAATCATCCTATAGGAAAACATGCTAAAAGGGATAGTAAAGGTTTTTTTTCTTGATCATCAGGGAAAATATGGATTTGAAAGTATCCCTAATACCCATCAAGAAAACTGTAGTAGGACTTCCCCACTAGCCTCTCTATAATATGATCAATGAATGGAAATGGTAAATGGTCCTTCCTTAGTCAGTGCTAGTCTATATAGACATGCGAATTATTATTCACATGAGTTTGAACCAATTCATTATTTTCATTTTTAATTACCTTTAGACCAAGTTTTTTAGGAACCACTTAGACTGGAATGACCCATTGGTTTTCAGAGATTGTGTAAATGATTCTAGCATCTAATAATTTTGTTACCTCCTTTTTAACAACATCTAGGAGGATTGGGTTTAGTTGACATTGTGAATACCTCACTAGTTTATCCTCATCATTTAAAAATATATGATGTGTGAAAATTTAAGGTCTAATTCCAAGAATTTCAGTAAGTTTCCATCCTAAATCTTGTTTATACTCCTTAAAAATTTCAAGCAGTCATAATTCAGGCTCAGGAGGGAGTTAACTAGATATTATGATAGTAAAGTTGTTTCTATTCTCAAGATTGGAATATTTTAAATATTTAGGTAGTTTTTTAGTTCCAATTAAGGTGGATTTTGGATTTATGGGAGTGAATGTGATAGTGGGATTTCAATGATCTCATCTAACTACTCAATTGTAACATCCTCAGATGAGGAATGATATTTTACAAGCTTAGAAATATCATCGATGGTCATGTGATCCTCAGTGTTCAAGAAATCATCAATTAAAAAACATGCATGACATTTTTCTAGAACACTACAATAATATATTCATGATTCATTACCTATAATTTAAATTAATGAAGAAAAATTACAAAGGGGATTAGGGGAAAGAAAAGATATTTTTTTCAGGGGAAGGGAGTACATCAATTGAATTAATAGAGAGATGGAAAAGTTCTTCTGAGGGGTGCTTCATGGAATCAAGGATGTTGAAGTGGAAAATGTCACCACCAAAATCCATAGATAGTGTACTATTATGGACATTAATTATGGTTTTGTTAGTTTTCAATAAAGGTATCCCTAATATAATTAGGGAATGTCTAGTCATCCAATCATCTTCCATTTGCAGCACATAAAAATCAGTAGGAAAAATTAAATTTTGTACTATCACAAGAACAACTTTTAATATAATAGAAGGGGTGTTGTACTTTGATTTGATAATTGAACAACAATTACCATGGGATTCAGCTTGCTTACCTCCATTGAAGAGTAAATAGGGTGAGGCATCACATTTATAGAAGCACCCAAATCAAGCATATCTTTGGAAAAGGAATACTTCCCTATGGTGCACGGAATTGAGAATGTTCCTAGATCATTTAATTTGGTGGTAAGTTATGGATATATCAATGTTGAGACATTCATTCCCAATATCACCTTCTCATCACCTCGAATTTCCCTTCAGTGGGTATACATCTCCTTCAGAAACTTTTCATGTCATGGGATTTTATTCACAATATCAATAAATGAAATGTTGACCTGTATTTTTTTTAAAGTTTCCAATATTTCTTTATGGAGTTATATTTATTTTTTCTTGGTTGGGAGTCCCTTTGTGGAAATGGAAGAGGAATGGTAGGGGTAAGCGGCACATCAATATACACACTCTTTCTTTTGTAAGGTCTTCTCTCAGGAAAAGGTTTTTCAATATTTGGAATATTTTTAATGGTTGGGATGGAGGTTTACTTAAGAGGAGATGACTATAATAGAGGATTAATTTGGCTTTTTATTTTTTTTTTACTTCTAATAGTGATGGAACTAACATTTCCCTTATCCCTAGGGTTAACTATTGGTTGAGAGGGTAGTTTACCTGACCCATGACTTTGAATTTCCCCCACCGATTTGGCTAGTTGGTCTAATTGGGTTTTTGGTCTTGTATGGATTCTTGGGTGGTTTTTTTGAATTATAGATTATTGGAAGCTATTTATTTCATCATATATTCTAGGCTAAGATCAGGTTTTGGAGGGTCTGGTTGGAAAGGCCTTTGTGGTGGTCGGGTATTTCTGGGTACTAGTGGTGGATGACTACTATGCCTTGGTTGGTTCCATTGTTGTTGAGGTTGGTTTGAATACCCTCTTTCACTATAATCTTGATTTTATTTCCACCCAAGGTTTTATTTATAGTAAGGTTCTTTCCTAAAAGGTTGTTTATAGGTGAGGACTTGAAAGATTTCCTCACAACTCTCAGAATTTTCGCTCAGTTGGGGGAATTGGTTAGAATAATGGGTATCAAAAGAATATATACTATAATGGATGGGAGGATGATATTGGGATTTCCCTTGGAAAAGAGAAATTTTTCAAAGAATTTTACTTACCTCTTCAAACTTTATGTCAACCTTCTTCTCAAATTTAGTGATTTGTACCTCATGGACACCATGAACAGGTACATTGGATCTTGAAGTGAAATTTTGAGTGTTATGGTCCATGTTCTCAATTAGAGTTCTTACAGTAATTGGGGTCTTACCAAAAAGTGCACCACCTAAAACAGCATCAATCATATTTCTATCAATAAGAAATAAACGTTCATAAGAATATTGAATTAAAAGTAGATAACTTATTTGGTAGTGTGGGAAACTTGAAAAAATCATTTTAAATATTTCCTAGTACTCATAAATAATTTCCCCTAAGGGTTTTCTTATTCTAAAATTTTATTTTCTTATTATTTTGGTTCTAGAGGTTGGGAAGTATTTTTCAATAAAAATGAATTTTATGTTCGTCTGGCCTCTAATTGAGGAATTAACATAATATAGCCAATATTTTGCAATATATTCTAATAAAAAAAGGGGATGAACTAGGCCTTACTTATTATTCATCCACATTATAAGGTTTTAATGTTGAACACACAGTATGAAATTCTCTTAAATTCTTATGTGTTTCTTCTCCAGTTAGTCCATAGAATCTTGGTAATTAGTGGATTAAACCGGATTTTAGTTCAAAATTGGGTGTCTCGCCTTGTATTTGACTGTAAGTGGGATGTATTTCAACATTAGAAGAGGTTATTTATTCTAATGTATAGTTATTTTTATCCATTTTATGAAAGTTTATTTCATTTTTGATGTTGGTTCCAGAAGAAGAACAATAAGGACCAAGAAGTGTGTTGATGTTTTGTGTGTCCTCCTTCAATGGATTATTTGGTGTTTCTTGGTGTCAATGACGTAAGATACTCTCTAGTTTTTTTTAAATAGATTTAGTTCCTCTGATTAAGATCGCATCATGAACAAGGTCTATAGAAGGATTATTTTAGAAATTAAATTTAAAAAATGAAGGAAGAAAATAAGTGAACAAATAATTACAAAATACACAGTATTTTAACAAAAAAAACTCACACTAAAAACAAAAGTGCTCCCCAGAAAAAGCACCAAAATTTGACTGTGTTGTCGTGAAATGTCAAATTGATTATTTTTTTAAGGTTTATTTATATTATAGTGCAGACCATAGGTTGTCTCTCAAGGATAGTTGGTGGTTTATAGAGTATTTTTTAAAAAAAAAAGACTAAAAGAGGGGGTGGTTTTGAAAATAGTTTTAAGAAAATAAGTTAATTTAATGAGTTTAAT
This sequence comes from Viscum album, assembly GCA_963277665.1. Classification (NCBI taxonomy): domain Eukaryota; kingdom Viridiplantae; phylum Streptophyta; class Magnoliopsida; order Santalales; family Viscaceae; genus Viscum; species Viscum album. Next base: position 1,083,765,028 of record OY728132.1, read on the forward strand.
AGTTGAGAAACAAATTTTATTTTAAAAAAATATTAGAAAAAGGGTTCATTGTGAGTTAACTACACACATTTAAAGTTCATAATTATTAGATATTACTTAGGGTTTGATGTAATTCTTTGGTTGAAATTGATCAGAATCCCAATTAATTTCCAAGATTTTATATCAGAGGACATTGAGCTAAACCTTAACATGAAAATTGTATATAAATTCCCAAGAAAATTTAAATCTAAAATAAGTGGGGGAAGAAAAGGATTTTTTTGCTATCCAATCGGAACAATACAATTCACACATTGAAGACTTCACACCAATTGGTTAAAAGTAAAGAGTACTCCATTCGATTCAATTAAACAAAGAATTCAAACATAAATCAAAGTAATATACTTATAAATGAAATGTTTTCAAACCCAAAATAAATCAAACTAGTATTATTACAAGTTAAGAAACTCCCTTTACAAGATGTGTATCCCCCTCACAATGAACGCCCACCGTTTAACCCAACATCGAGAGGAGGAGGAAAGTTGGGTGCATCTCCATCTTTATTTCAGTTCTCCCTCTGAGGATAGGGATCTCCAGAAACTTCAATGGGATGAAATAAATACTATGGAAATTCAATTTCTCAGCACTTAACTCTCTTGTTCGAACTCAAAATTTTTTTCCTAAGTTTCCATTTTATAGACAAAGTGGAAGGTGGTTTTGGGCACACAGATTTCTTAAAACCACTTGGACTATGGTTTTTAACATTCATACAGTATTATATTGATTTTTGTAAAACTAATAAGTTTTTTTACACCTCTTTAATATCTCCATTGAATGTATGGATTCATTTTGACATCTATACCTAAAGATATAGACATAAAACAACACACCACCTTTGACTTTGTGTAGATTCAGTGGCTTGGAAAAATCAGTCTGGATGGGCCACCAGATGGCCAAATAGGGCTTGGGTTTCTTCATATGAAATGTATCCCATTGAATTTTGGACCAACCTGCACAATATCATATCATTTGGATGCACGGTTTAGTATAAGTGTGTGGTTGAGTCCACTGATGTTCTTGGATCCTATTTAGTTTGTCCCATTTTACATGAATTTCATCATGGGACTTTCAAATAATATCCACCTACAATGTAATTATCAAAACATGTAACTTTGAACTTTTTAAAAAGTGATAAAAACAAAATAATCGAATCAAACAAGAAGTGAAATTTGTTATTATTTTTATAATTTTGAACACAAAACTAGTTTAGCACGGTAGTGTAAGGGTGAAAATGAAACAGTGAATCACAGTACAATCATACTACTATACAAGAAACACCATACTCACAGGTGTATACGACCGAGTAAGTGTTACCCATAGAAGTATATATTTCCTCTCTCTGAATAGCTATCTACAGACAACTCTCGGATGACGATCAATCACAAAAGTGGCTGGATAAATTAGAACATCTCGATGAGAATAGGTTGCACACATTCCACAACCTTGAGGTCCACCAAAATCACATTGCATGAGCCTTCAATAAAAAGGTTCACCTCCACTCATTCCTCCAAGAGGAACTGGTGTTGGTCCTAAAAACCCCAATGATATCAGTAAAGAGGCCCCCAAATATAAAGCTTTAATGGGAGAGACCCTACATCATACATACGGTCTATCATAATGGGGATTATTCATTGGCCAAAATGGATGGGGATCATGTCACACCACCCACTAATATGAGGTTCCTCAAGAAATGTTCCGCATAGCTATCAACACAAGGGTATACACATTAGTGTAAATCACATAATTCATCCTGTATACATGAAGTTAAACTTTAAAAGTTCTTCCTAACTGCATGATGTTAAACTGTACAAGTTCTTCCTGGATATATGATGTTAAAATGTACATGTTTTTCCTTACCACATGACATTAAACTGCATGAAAACTGTCCTTGCTGCATGATTTTAAACTAAACAGTCTCATAAGAACTATGTATGGCTTGATTCCTACCATCACAGGATACATAGTGAAGCTCAAACTTTTAATTTTGGGACCATTTGTAATGATCCTTCATGTCATATGACCCTCGTCCTTATAGTATGATGTAAAACTACATAGATCCATAACATCCCTCCTCTTTCATTTCTATTCACTCGTGTACTTTCCACATGAAGTTAAATTGCATGAGATTTATATAACTATATATGGATTGATTCTCATTTTCAATGAGATATGTAGGGACGCCTCAATCCTATATCTTTGTCCAGCCACCAGATGATATAAAATGTTCTTGCCCTGCTCTTATGTACCTCGACATGGTAGGAGAAACCCCTTCCACTTCCTTGTTTCTCACACCAAATATGGATCACGTGGGATTAACAATTTTAGTAAGGGTTTCCTTAAATAAACAAGGAATAACAGTTGTCGACAGTCTTACCTTGGTCCTGAATACAAGACCTTAAAAGGAAAAGCCTGAGTCCTCACCACATGACATTAAATTGAACAGTACTTGAGAACTATGTGTGTCTTTATTCCCATCACCATGAAATATATAGCGATGCCCATATTTCCACCCTTGGGCCCAACCTAAACACCATCACTCTTTCCAAACGGTCCATTTTCATCCTTTCCACACAACATTAAATTGTATAGTTCCTTAAAGAACAATGTGTGGCTAGATTCTTGTCATCACAGGATACATATTGATGCCCAAATCTCCAATAATTGTCCCAAATATAACCATATATAGAAATAATGCCCACCTCCATGTATGTGTCAAACCTACGTAGAGTATTTTTCATTCAAGAACTACATGTGACTTAATTTCTTCTCTCACAGGATACGTAGTGACACCCAAATTTCCAAATACGAGCCCATTCACAATAGGTAAATATAAAAATTCCCCCTCTATGTACAGGTTATACCTATGCAGCTAACTTCATTAGGAACTATATGTGGATTGAATCCCATCACTATGGAATACGTAGTGACACCAATAATTTAATTTTTGGGCCTAGCCACAATACCACCATTTCACATCAGGGGACCCACATCCTTACCACAATATGGTAAACTGCACAGCCCTTTAGAACTACAAGTGGCTTGATTTTCAACCTTACAACATACATAGTGACACCCAGGTTTCTGCCCTTAGGCCCAGCATCAACATTTCTTCACTTTCACATTGTTTCTTCTATATCCATACCGCATGACTCAAAACTGCATGGGATACCAAGAACTATGTATGTATTGATTCCTACTAATATATGATATGTAGTGATGCCTGAATTTCTATCCTTTATTCTAGTCACATTTCTCCATTTTCACAAAGGTTCACATGTCCTTACTGCGTGACATTGAAACTGCATGGTAGATGTCCTTGCTGCATGATAATAAACTGTATGAAACATGTCCTTACCAAATTACACTAAACTTTATGGAATACATCCTTACCATATGACATTAAACTATATAGAAAATTTCCTTACCCCATGATAGTAATCTTCATGGAACACATCCTTACCGCATGATGTTAAATTGCACGAAAGCAAATACGTACCCACTACATGAAAATAAATGTTGTATACCACCACCCATATTTCATTCCTTATTAGAGGGAAATAAGAACCTTACCCTAGTAAACCATAATATGGGGTACATACATCATCTTTTAAAGAACCTCAATCCATAATCCATACTTTCTGCATTGAGTAACTTAGGTTACCACAACCTTCTCTGGCCCCTGGAAAGGATATCTGTCTTCAAGGACCCTTTGTTTTACTATGAATACATGCTCATGGATCCTATATATGCTCATATGGACATCAATAAAACATGACACTCTATAAAAAGTAAATTCCAATCCTTGTAATCCCTAACACTGTTATGGAAGAACTCAACACCCTAGTGTGATATAAACCTCTCCCAGTATGACTGTCCCATATCATTAGTCATGACCTGATAATATTGATCCATGATTTATAATATTTCCATATTTTACCTAGAGGGATGATGGGGAAATCCTAACCCTGGGTACCCTAATTAGGATCTTGTGTATCATCCCCCACATTACATCCATGTATTTCATGACATTAGACTACCTACACTCTGGTCAAATATGCATGATATAAAACTCTATCCTATAATGATCTGAATCATAATACCTTAAACCACTATAGAAAGAGACAAAAAACTTTTCATGTTGAAAACACGCAAAGGGATGCCAAGTAAAAAGTAAAGTCTTCACTTGCTAAACCCTTAACCTTCAGAGTTTAGGAAAACAAATAGGGCACAAATAAATAAGGCATAAATCTCATAGGGTCTACCCAGTAACCCTAGTAAAATCCAAGCTATGATTGTCGAACCCTATGGTTTAATAAAAATCTAGAGTAATGATTTTTCACATCTCCTCGCCATGAGAATATGTTCTCTAGGTAGCGACACATCTTTTAGGATACACAAAACCTTCTTGGATCTTACACTTTCCACAAATTACACATCATAATTTGGGGTGCCTTAGGTCACCACAACCTTACATGGAACTTGGAAAGGATATCCATATTCAAGGAACCTTTTCTTGACTATCCATACATGTACATGGATCCTACATATGTCCCTATTTCCATAAACCAAATGTGTCACTTTTTAAAAAGAAAATTCTCATCTTTGTGAGCCCTAACACCACTGTGGAAGAACTCAACGCCTTAGTGTTATATGAAACTCTACCTGTGTTATTGTCCCATATCACCCTCATAACTTGAGCACTTTAGGTTCTGACATAAAATATCCATAACAAACTATCCAAGTGGATTATATATCCTCAAAATTACATCACTATGTTTGGTACCCTTTATCAAGGACAGACTCTAACACTTCATTCACTAACCTTTGGTGGCCCACACCTCATGATTTAAAACCATGTGGAATAGGTCTCAAGTACATAATTTAAGATCCAACCACCCTAGGGTTCTACAACCCTTCCTGAATAGCCTTCTTCTATACCCAACTTCATCATATGGATGTTTGATTCTTCACAAATCTTTCATGAACCTTGGGGAGAAGTGGAGATAATATTTTTCTTATCATGCTAATGACACATAAGGGTCTTGACCTACCAAATGAAGGAATATCCCCCTTTCCAAAAATGATATTCAATCCTTATGAGACCTAGAAACACCGAAGTGGAACTTGTAATATTAGTATGTCATACCCAACATTTCTTCCCTATCTCATGTTCAAAAACTCAAAAATTTGGGTTATGATTTACATCACCCATATTCCAACTATTCAGGTAGTCCTAAAATCCCTAGTGTTTTGTCCTCAAACCAATATTACCTCCATAAATATTCCATAGCCCTTGGAAATGATACTCGGCTTCAAGGAAATTTTTCTTGACTATGAATTCATGCCCATGTCTCTTGTATATGTGCCTATGGACATTAACAAAATGTGTCACTCAAAAAAAAGGGATTTCTTATCCTTATGATACCTTGAAACACCACTACATAACCCAACACCCTGGTGTGTTTTGGGTCATTCTTGGAATGTCTGTACCACATCCCATGATCATTTATTAGGTCTAAGGTAAAATAATCTAAACTAAAGAAATATGAGGTCCGAGCTAAAAGATCTTAAACTAAAGAAATATGAGGTCCGATATAAAAGTCCATAAACTAAATCCATATGATGACCAAGATAAAATACCCTAAAATAAAGCAATATGAGGTCTGAGCTAAAAGAACATAAACTAAATCAATATGAGGTCTGAGATAAAATACCATAAATTAAAGCAATATCATGTCTGATCTAACATACCCTAAACTAAATCCATATCAGTTCTGAGCTAAAATACTCTAAACTAGTGCAATATGAGGTCCAAGATAAAAGATCCTAAACTAAAGTAGTATGAAGTATGAGTTAAAAGACCCTAAACTAAAGTAATATAAGGTATGAGCTAAAAGACCCTAAACTAAACCAATATGAGGTCTGACCTAAAAGACCCTAAACTAAAGTAATATCAAGTCTGAGCTAAAAGATGCTAAACTAAAGAAATATGAGGTATGGGCTAAAAGACCCTAAACTAAAGCAGTATCAGGACTGATCTAAAAGGACCTAAACTAAAGAAATATGAGGTATGAGCTAAAAGACTATAAACTAATGTAATATTAGGTTTGAACTAAAAGACCCTAAACTAAAGAAATATGAGGTTCGAGCTAAAAGACCCTAAACTAAAGAAATATTAGGTTCGAGATAAAAGAACCTAAACTAAAACAATATGATGTCCAAGAAAAAATACCCTAAACTAGAGCAATATCATGTTCAATCTAGAAAATGCTAAACTAAAGTGATATAAGGTCCGAGCTAAAAGACCCTAAACTAAATCAATATAAGTTCTGATCTAAAAGACCCTAAACTACAGTACAACAGTGATTTAGTCTATAATAGATTTCAATGTCCATAATATGGACCTAAAAAATCAAGTCTCCCTAGTCGAGCCTATTTTATTCAAAAAAAAAGAGCGCTCTCACTCTAGGACTTTTATTCTACCCATTTTATCCTTCTGTAAATCAGGTGATCTTAATATAACTAGAATAGATACATTAGTAAGCAACATCATGCTAGTGGGAATTTGTGAGTACTTCCCGAAACAAATATTTGAATCAATACATTTGGGTTTTCTTGATATCATGAAAAGGATGGGTATCATTGTAAATTCACATAATATCGCAAAAATTAGATGATATGCATATCTTGGATAAAAAGAAACTGGACTGAAAAGTGAAAAGTTTGTAAAATACACTTATATTGTGAAAATGGGGGAAGAATCTCCACATTTTGGAGTATCTCCAAAGTCTCATAAAAATGAAATGAATTATAGAGGTAAAGATATGAAAAAAATTGATCGGATACACCAGTAAGGTTAGAAAGAGTCTCATAAGAAGTTTCTATGGAGTGCTGGAGTGCCGATCTCCCTGACTCTTCCGCTTCCACTCTGGGATGAAGAGTATCAACCAAAGTATTCAACTATTTGACCCAATTATGAGTAAAAACTAGTGAGGATTATGATTTCAAAATATTATATCGTAAACAAGAAATGATCTCCTCACATATTCATATTCATATGGTCCATGCGTCTATCTGAGATTGCAGTTCAGATATCAACTGATGACCCTTGTCCAGTGCCTCTGATGTCTCCCTCATCTTCCTAGAAAGTGGATCCTTATCTACAAGGTCATTTATATCTCTTTCACTCGTAGCCCGATCATGTTGAGTCAAAAATATTTCTTCATAATTTCATACAGAGGTTTTCGGTTAAAACCATCTACTCCAAAGTCATGAAATAATTGGTGAAGGCATTCCCCTTGGTCATAGAATACTTCCAAGGGGATATCAGTGATCAATTCAGGAATCTATCATCAGATCAACCTAAATTGCACTTGATCCTCTATGACCAATAGAGAAGGCATGGAAGGAGGATGAATAACTAGCTAAACCAATGGAAAAATAATATAAGAGGCCATATAAGCCCTTATCTCAATAGGTGTATCATCTATAGAATATATTGAAGGATTGATCTTCTCAATGGAATCTGATCCTCTATCAGGATAATCATAACTAGAAAAAGGTCTCTTTCTTGACATATCTTCTATGTCTTCAATCAACTCCATCATCATCATAGAAAAAGGGGTTGGTGATGTGAAAGGCATGTCCATGTGACAAACCAACTGGCCTATTACACCACCTGAATAAGATTCTACCCAACCTTGGGAAAAATCTTGGGTAAGGAAGATAAAATAATCAGTAGATATAAGTATGATCTCGGTATCAGTATATTCATGTTACAATATCTTCTAAAATTGGCGAATGACTCTAGGATTTCATTCCCATAAAACACTGACCAAAGGAAGAGGGGAGAATCTTTGAATGCATCCAAACTGGCAGGAAAATTGATAAGTTGTATAAGGTTTTCATATAACTAGCCCATCCACCTTGGCTTTAAGAACATCATCCTGGAGAGAGATCATATATGACCTTTTTTCAAGGGAACTGCTACCATCAACAATAATCACCTTAGTCGACACACAAAAAGTGCTAAAGTCAAATCTATTAGGTTGACACAGTGCATATTTAACCTTAACTAGGCTTAGAGACATAGCCTTGACCCTGGATATGTTTATCGATCTAGGATGGGATAGGGTGTTCAGGATCTTGGAATCATTGTAGTATTCATAATAATGGAAATGATCCCCTATCTAGTCAAACTGGAACTAGAGACTACCAATAATCCTATAAGGGGTGAAACCTTGTTGAATATGGACCAAAATTTGGAAGAGACGTGTAAGGACTGGTACTTCCAAGTTGAGGTGTTTCCCTTTCGCAAGTCACAATGGCATCACCAGTGTATTAACTCAGATCCATGAGTGTGCATCCCCAATTTGGAAAATCCATCCATTCATAAACATGCCTAGAAATACTACCAACATAAGGTCCAAAGAGACCTTTGGGTTCACCTGATATCCCCACAAGGTATAATCCCCATCTTCAAAAATGTCCCAATACGATCCATCACTCTCACGGACTTACTAAGAGGGATATCGATGAGGGCGTATGGCAATCGTTCTGACCCCACTATAGTGGAGAAAAATATTGATTCAATATGTGAAAGAAATTATCAAGTGCATCGTTAGATCTTTATTCAATTTCTCCTTCATGATAACAAGCATCTCCTTTACCAAAATTGGGGTTTGCAATGGATTGTCCTATACATCCGCAACAAGAATTAATTCATCATATATCTCTCCAATAGGGGGGATACCACTCAGTTGATGGATGTCCCATAAGATAATACCCACCTCACCATGGGGAAGAAGGAATGTTTTGGTTCCAGGACACCAATGGATAATCATTTCCAAAAGAATATCGGGCTAGAAGTAAATGATAAATTGAGAGATCCACACGGCTTCATAAATATTAACCCTATAAAAATTATCAACGAACTCTAAACAACTTTGCCTCACCCATAATGTCTATATCCATTTGTCTAAAAAGTTTTTTCTAGGACAAAGATCTCATTTAAAGTATTTTCCACTACCTAGATTTTTATATAAAAAGAAAATATACTTGAATAACTTTGACTGATAGGTTTTCGAGTGAATTCATTCCCATATGGACCCAGGGGAGAGTTTTCCAATAGATAGGAAAAATCATGGGGTCAAGATGTAACCATTCGGTCTTCCTCAGCAATTTTCATTTCAACGCATTCAAGAGAATATGATATCTAGCAAGATGGAATATTGAAGTCTAAAGTAGGAATTATAGCATCATCCATAAAACTAAACCTTCACATAGTTAGTTAGTGAGATAGGGGATAATCCTAGATTTCAGATGAGAGGAGATTCTTCAAGACTTCATTATCTGAATCCACATAATATCTGGTGTCATCATTATGATTTCTAGAAATAATTACCCTATGATTGGTTGTAGAATAATATTTTTGAGATCCTAAATCCATATGAAAATAATTATGTGGAATATGTTAGACTAGTAGGATAAAATCTTTTCAAAGTGAAAGGACATAATAAATCGGCATCATCATGCACATAACATGAATCAACAAGGTGTTCAAAAACAACATAAAAAGTTTTTGAATCATATGAACACAAAATGATTCATGGGATGCATAACCCCCATAGGGCATTATGAAATTGCATGATCCCTTTTGAGACTTCTGATCGTGTGACTTGAACATGGTCATAAGAATCATATTGATCATATGATTGAGTTGGATAATCCTTAAATCCAAAAATAAAATCATAGTAATCATAGCCAAAAGTTTAAGAAATTACCAAAATATGATTAGTGGTTGGATCAGATAGTCTCATGAGAAATAAAAAATCTTAGAGAAGAGCTCTAGTGAAATAGACTCATGGCGAAGGCTCGTGAATAGGGCTCACGATCAGGGTTTAAGAAACGGTCTTGAAATGTAAGTACATGATGGTCACAATTGAGAGATTGATCTATATAGGTGTCAGATAGTGAAGTAAATAAATCTCTGGTCCCTATATATAGGGAATTTTACAGAATACCAAACACTTACCAATAGAACAAATGTTACCCAAGACACCGATTCAGGACACCACCAAAGACTTAGGTGGGAATGTTTTTCCTCTGAATCAATCCCTTTCCTCCATGGTAATCATTCCTAAGGGGGATAATTTGTTGAATCATGCCAAATAAGCATCAAAAAAATCAAAAATCAATGAATACCTAAATATGGGTATTATTTTCTCCATAAAAGCAAAGTAAGGAGAAGGTGGTCGATACCTTTCAATCACGTGAGCCTCCAAGGGACTTGTGATCACGTTACCATCATAGGGTCATGAAAAGACTCTGAAAGTAGTGTATAACCTATAGAAGATCTCACAGAACCCCCTTCGACAAGTCTTTTGGCTCTTACGAAGGATCCCCAAACAACCAATGGCCATGTGGTGATGATTGAATGAGTTCCCCTAGGTCACATGATTTTTCATTTTCAATATCCTAAAAACCCATCTAAAATTACTTTAAAAATAGGAGAAAATATCCAAAGGGAGGAAGAATCTTGAAGTTGTAAAAGATCACATGAAACATCACCAAAAAAAGATAAAATTTCCTCAATGACACTCATATAAACTTGTATAATCCTTGAACATTATAAAATGAAACAAAAGGGATAAAAAAAAGAAGGTGAGAGCTCTCATGGTCATAAAACCCTTACGATGGGCTAAGGAAGTATACACCACGATCTCATGAGATGCCTGGACAAGTCGACCTGATCTCATGAAGGCTCCTTGACACACTATCCTGATCTCACAGAGACCCCTAGACAATCCACCCTTACCGTGAGAAGTGTCCTAGAAAAGGCATCAAACATCTAACGGGTGCCTCTCAGTAGGCGCTTTGACCTCACGAAGGCCCTGGGACATGTCAAAATGAAAAAATGGAAGTCCATTGGCATGCCTGCATGAGTTAACAAAATCCCCTTTATTAGAAATCATTCGATAAAGGAATCATTGATGGTAGGGACTCACGGTCTCTAAAAATCAAGAAACACCCTTGAGAATGATACATGATAGATATTCGCGAAGACACATGGTTCTAGAACCCTTTTCCAACCCTAGATTGGATCCATTAAAGATACTCTATATAAATTTGTGAACAACTAGGGTGGATAGGCCTATAAATTCCCCACCCCAGCATAAAAATGTGTACTACTATGAAATGGAGACTCTTGAGAGAAAAGGTCCCAAGAACCATATTGGACTTCTTGGAGTGGTTGATCTCATGATTGGTAAGTCTTCTGTTATGTAATACACCAGAAAATGGCTGTAGATATCATGTGTCATGCATAAACACTTCACATGATCATTCATAGATCACGCGAAGGATCTCTGTCAAGACATGTGAAGAACATCTCACGTATCTGCTAAATCACATGAGACTTAAATTAAACTAAAATTGAATAAATATAACGAATTCATAGTATAAGAGATCAAAAAAATAATAAGGGTGTAAGAATTAAACCAAAAACATGCTCATTGACCCCCATGAGCTTCGTTTGAAACATCCAAGACATGCGGCATCACCAGGACATGTCATCTATATCTCGCAGGGCTCCTTCAACATATGATTTGGGTCATGAGAAATAATTTGGACATATCAGAACAAGTCATACGGTCCTCCTGGGTGCACCACCTTAGTCTCGTGAAGTCCAAATAGACTTGTTTCCCAAGCCTTGTGATTTCCTTAAGATGCATCTTTTGACTCATATAATGGTGTCTGATCATGTCAACCAGGTCTCACAGTAGCATCTGGTCTTGTCAACCGGCTCTCACGATACCCTATAGACATTCCATCCAGGTCTTGCAAATCCCTCCAAACATGTTATCTAAGATGTGTGACACCCTTTGAGACATGTCACATTGACTCTCAAGACACCCTTTATATGTGTCAACTGGCTCTTGGAATCACACCAGGGAAGGTCATCTGGATCATGTGGCATCCTCTAGAAAATCCAACACTAATGATTTTACAACCCTTAGACATACCATCCAGGATACAAAAATTCCTATGTACAAGTCCACTGGATTATGTGGTTACCATTTTTTACATATTAATCATACATTATCTGACATGTTAGGAAGATAAACAAGTCATGTCAAATGGAAAATCAACGCATTTGAGATAGGAAAGAAGACTATACAAGAAGGCATCCTAGGGCTTGGTAACTTTGTCCACCCTTGGTGTATAGGCCCCGATCACAACCAGAGGGAAACCTCAGAGTGTAATCCCCAATCATTGGAACTACGGTGACTCATATTCCTATAATAACTAGGATATATAGGAAACCTCCCCGAGGCCTGAGCTCCGTATCAAATCTTCATTGGTTCATCCTAATATGTAAGTCCTTCACCCATATGCAGTGAAATTGATCATTTTCCATCCCCTATTTCCCACACCAATCATAGCTCACATGGTCTTAGGGAGTTGAAATAATCATATCATTTCCATTATAGGTCTCTATGTAAGTAAGGTCAAACTCAGGGTGTAATCCCTAATCAATTAAACAACGGGAAATCTGATTCATTTTATAATCAAGATATATAGGACACATTCATAAGGCTCGAGCTCAAATAAACATTTATATCGATGTAAACCCCATGTCTCTAAAATTCTAACTATCTAGACCCAATCATTCCTATGGACTGATCACTCTACCTCATCACTCAGTGGACTGGGAAATCACTGAACTGGGATGAATCTAATTCCTACTATAACCATGATATGAAGGAGGACCCTCCAAGGATCAAGATTTATATAAAACACCCCAAGGACTATCCCAATATGCAAGTCCCATATCTATATATCATGAGGTTGATCAACGGTTGTCCCTTGTTTCTCACATCGATCATGGATCATATGGGCTAAGGGAGTCACAATGAAAACCTTGTTGACATCATAAATCTCAACCATATAGGGAAATCCCATTATGTAAGCCCCTTTGAGTGGTTTGATATGAACACCCTTTATATAAGGGCATCGACCTTGGGTCCATTCCTAAGGATGCGATCAAAATATGATAACTTTAATTCTTTCCATAGCAGGATATATAAGACATATTCTTAAGAATCGATCTAAAATATTTGGTGTCTTAGTACCCACATATATATCCTCTTTACATGATGTTAAACTTTATGGTATTAACAAACTATGTGGGTTTTTATTCCTATAATAACCAGGATATGTAGGACACCTCATAATGGATTAATCCCCTCCTCAAAATATTAAAACCACCTCCCTGTGTGGCATCATATTCCAAAGCATATGGTTATATGACTTCGGCATATAAATTAGCTAACCACTACGCATAGACAGATAAAGTACCTCTGATACATATAGATGGATTCACTGATGAGACCTCCTTTTCCTTTGTTCATCAACAAAGATTCCCTTTCTTTTATATAAAAGGATAATTAACCAATAATCATTTTTTTAGTGTAACTGATCTCATTTCAGGATTAGGAATAGATTCACAAACATATCTTAAATGTATAAGAGATTCCCATAGTAAGAAATAATTCCACTCAAAATGGTGTGATGATCCCGACCTCCTATCATCTCGACCGATGTGATTCCCTAATCATTGTTGGGTCTAAAACCCCACTCGACCAACTCCATTTTCAAATTAGGTCTGTACTCAATTTTGGATAAGGGAACCATTGGGAGATTCCATCAATAGTGACATGATGTTAATAGTTGTTCCAAGAGGCCAAACCCTCCCCCCCCCATAATATACCATTAGGTTTGATTAAACCTACATCAATGAGGGTTTCCACATCACATCTTGATTCGGTTGAAACAACTATTAATGTGGTCTATTGTATGACCATGATTGTATCTCAAGGAGAAAGGGTTAGGAGTATCACTATCCAAGAACTTATGTATCTTTATTTTGTGTTATTTTCTTAATTTTTAAAGAATCTAAAGTTATGATTGGTTTTTGTTTGGTTTTAATTTAATGAATTTAAAAAAATTATAACAAAAGAAAAACACAATAATTCGTTAAAGGGTCTAGATCCAAAGTATAACACATAGATCCTTCATAATTACATGGTTATCATCTAAAAATGGAGTTAATATCATTATTTCATTACTCTCCTATATCTAATTTGTGGTTATGAACATACACCAAATATATTTCCCTAATACATTTAGTTACACCTCCTCCATAGTGAAGAGGCAATGAACACACTCGATAAAGGCACTCACAATCTCAACACCCAACTCCATCATATGTTGTGAATCCCTCAATCCATAGTGCTCCATTGGTTTTCACTGTGAACCAAGATAGGGAGGGAGAGATGATTTGAAAATTTTGAGGATATAGTAGCTCATTGGGAAGAGTATATGAATATCATTGATCTGGTTTTTTTCTATTTTTCTACTACATCAAGGATGAAACCCATAAATAATTAATATCCATTGTGTACTTAGCCCTTGAGTTAGTTCTACATGACTTGGAGTTTAAGAGATCATGTTACAATGTGGAGAATGGGTAAGAACATGAATAAAAATGGGGGGATAAAAACACAAAACAATTAAAAAAACATATCAAAATTAGTATTAACATGATGAAGGAAATTACATAACGAAATATAGGGTTAGAATATAATGAATTGTTATAATGAGATATGATGAAATTTATTTATATCATAGGCATTCTTCATACTCATATTCAATGTCAAGGTGACTTTTACTTTGACTCGATGAGTACCACATGCATATCTCTGATGGTTGTGATAAATTTTTTCATGAGAATCTATTCCCAAAATCAAACCCTATTTATTTTTAGGGTGAAGTGATACAGTATATCACAATACTAAGGAAATTATTATACACTCTAAATGTTGGACTCTTGGATTTCAATGGGACTTGGGAAGTGGTCCTAGATATTAGTGGAAAATTTAGGAAAACCAAGCCTGTGATCAATATGTCAAGGGCATAATGGTGATTGGTTTAGTGTGTGTGGAAAGGATTTAATGGTTTGACTTCATTCGTAGCAGATAAATCTTCTCCCTAAATAGTGGAAAGTGTTGGATCTTAATGGTGGTGCAACTATGGTGAGAAACTCCTTCATTATTCATAGGTGAGGGAAGTGTTTGGTGGTTTAAAAGTCTCGGTGAGAATAGTTTATGGAGAAGTAATTTTGGGAGCATAGTCACTAGGGTGACTGAGAGAGGTTTGAGTTTCTAAAAGAGAAGTGATCATGGCATGGAAGGTAGTTGGTGGGGAAACTCGTAGGTGGTGTAGTGACTGTGAGATGGGGGTTGAAATGGGTGGTAGAGTGAGGCATGGTCAGTTTCCAACTAACCATGAATGAGTTTCTTGGTAGGATATCCACGATTTGTATAATGACCATTGAGATGGTTTGCGGTGGATTGTGTGGTAAGCAGTGCCCCATAGTAGGTATATGGGTTGGTTGTGAATGAGATCCATAGTAGACATACTGACCATGAGAAGTATGGTGAGTTCATGCCATTGCATTTTTTCAAACTATATTTAAAAAATAATAATTTTATTGTGTAATTTTCCCAATTAAATAACAATCAATAAAAAATAGTATTTGAACAATTAATTTAAATAACTTTATATTCAAATAAATTCCAAATCTACTATTAAATTTCATTTTAAAAATTAATTTTAAATTGTATGGATTTTCGATTTTTATAAAAAAATGATTAACTCATGAAAAAAAACTATAATAATACATGTCATCCATTAAGTTCCATAATTCACAAAGTTAGTAAAAATGAATGAATTCCCAATATTTGAATGAAAATTAGGGGTGATTTCAATAAATAACATACAATAAATGCTGAAAATTTCACCTCACATCAGAGCTATTGAAAATAAATTTACATATATTTATATAAGGATATTGATAAAAAATATAAAAGTGGTGATTGAATAGCTCAATGTATTGTGATGATATCTATATTTTTATCAATAAATGAAGAATAACAATATGTATTGAAGTGGTTAAAAGTTTGAGATAAAAATAAATTTTCTATGAGTTTTAGGCATTGTTGTCTATCATTTTATTTTGGAGATCCATTCATGTGCTGGTAAAGAATGTGGAGTCAAAATTTTTATCATGATGAAGCTTTGAAATGAAATTTTTTCTACTATTTAAAGTCTTGGGATAAAAAAATTCAGGGAAATTAGAATATACTAACATCTAATTATTGTGGTGTAGAGATGTTATTGATAATATATGATAATTGTTGGTAGAAGATGAAGGAAATGTCTATCCCATGATACTTGATGATTTTGTAAAGTTGGCTATTGAAAATCTTGAAGACTTGTGATTAAAGAAGCATAAAATATTCCTAGAAGAGTGATTACCCATTCATGTGTTATCAAACATAAAGATACTAAATATATTGATAAACACACTTAGATGATGGTTGGAGAATACTGAGTTTGAAACTAAGGAATATTTCTCATCTTTGATGAGGTAGTGTAAATACTTTAAAATAATTAAGAATAGTTTTTTTATTGAAAGTTTCTTTATGAATTTTTTTAAAGTTATTTGATAAGTTTTGATCTATTCTTAAAGTCATTTTAGTTTTTTAAGATGAATTATAGTGATTTGAGATGCCCTGAGAATGTTTTAAAAGGTTTTATTCTTAGTTTAATAAGTTTTATAATTCTAAGTTGAAGATGAAAAATTGAAAATGGCATACATAAATTTTTATCTGATCAAATCTTTAAAAAAATTAATGGATCTCACTAAGATATGTGACAATATTTGTATGATACATAATGATTTTTTTTATTTATAATATGATATATAAAATATTTTAGATGTTAGGCATGGTTTTCTTGATAATATATAATATATCATAGTGTATATGAAAAAGAGATATTCTAGTTCATGCTAAAGTGTGGTAAAGGAAAGATCACACTATGATACGTAAGATATCTACAGCATATATAAGTTTTTAAAATCATATATAATATGACACAAATGGTATGTAAGATGTTATAGAGTGAAATTTAACAAATTATTAGAGTTTTTTAGATATGTAATATATTATCTATGACACAAAAGATATTTAAAGGCATGTGTAATATTCCATTGAATACACATAAGATCCCTGTGAGTATATAGAGTATATTCTTGAGGATGTGTAAGATATTTTATCTCACTAAAGCAATACCTAAGATATTCTATTTATTATATAACATTTTTCAATTTGGAAAATTCAAGGATTATAGAGTTTAATCAATTGATACTTTACTGATATTCAAGTAATAAATATCATTTTTTCGGGGAATTTAGAAGTGATTAAATATGATTTATAAGAATTATTAATTGAGAATAAATTGATAGAACCTTAGTAAGATAATTTTTGGTTTTCAAATTGGAGTATTTGAAATCATTTATGAAGATCAAAACTAGAGGTTTTATCAGAGAAATACTTGAATGGTTTTAAAGGATAATTAAATAAGAATACTCCACACATAATCCTATACACATGGAAGATGAAAATTTGTGTGGGTATTTTTAGAATATCAATTGATGAATCATGATAGAATGAGAAGGATCTAAGATCATGGGTGTAGTCTAATGTGAGAAGTTGTCGATTTTATATCATAGGAAACAAACCCATGTGTTCTATTGAGAATATAAATACAATAAGAGAACAAAAAATAAGAAAATTTGTGTGTAAGATAGTATAATAGAGTGTAAAGAATAAAGTGATATTGATTTTTTTGAATATATTTTGTATTGAATAAAAATAAGTGAGGAGGGAAAGCTGACTTGTAGCAATATTAAAATATAATTGTTTAAGAATAATAATAATAATAATAATAATAAGGAAATTAATAGAGATAATAATAAAGAAAATGTAAGATTTAAGAGAACATACTATTTTTGTTCAGCATCTTTATAGAGGAAAGAAGAATTTGATATTGGTCATCTAAAGGCTTTTTATTGAATAGGAAAAAGACAATGTATGATTGTATGTTATCATGTATACATTAATCATCCTTAAAGTGGTGTGAATAGATTAACTAGTATAATAATACCATTAGAGATCCATTGGTTGTTAAAGACCTTGATTTGTGGAAGAAGATTCATTTTATTAATGTTGTTCAATATGCTTCAAAAATAAGATCTTTTTCATTATAAGGTTAAAGGAAAACCTTTGTAAAATAGTGGGAGTCAATATAAATAACTATTAAATATAATATAAACTATCAAGTGATAGTTTTATATTCACATTAAATTATTAGTGAATCACATGAATCTCAAATTAAACTTAAATTCTGCAAGGATTAGATACACACATTAGGATCAAACCATGTAAAAATATTGTGTGTTGTGATATATTTACTTTCTATCTTGCATGTGGTGTGAATATGTTGAGTAAAACATATGATATCCATTCACCATAATAGGTGTGGTGGTCCAAACATTAATAGGGTTAATTAAAAAATAAAATAATTTAGTAAAATTGGTTCACACTGATTCACCCTTATCATGTGACTATGTGATCTAGCTAGCTATAACAAGTGGTATCAGATCTAATTCAAGTTCCGTCTGATTGGATCTATTTTATTTCTTAGTTATTTTATCAGTAATATATGAAATGTATATTTGAAAAAGTTTTTTATATCCTTGTAAGAGAAAGCACCGAAGTGATATCTATCAAGACATTCAAGAATATAAAATAGGTAAGAAAAGAAGATGAGAAAGTTATTATCTATGAAGAAGTATAAATAGTATTAACCACTAGTAGAAGGTAATTTAGGTGGTTATTATTCTATTATATTAGTTAATAATCATTCTAGGGGTGATTCAAATTCAGGTTGTTAAGAAGATGGGGAAATTGAGACACTAATAGATTTTTACTATGAAGTAAAGGATTACTTGAAAAATGTTCTTATTGAAATTATCACTTTTATACTTTCAAACATCAAATATCTAATTAATGAAAATTCACAACTAGAGTTGGAATAAGATTATTTGTAAAAATGTTTTACTAAGAAGTTGTAAAAATATAACTCTCGCATAAATTATATGAAAGAAAAGGAATAAATTTTATGGTTCTATAAATAAATATTTGCCATGGTTGAAGAATATTTTCTCCCATAAATTGATGATAAATCCAATAAAAATCTTGTGAATAGATGATTAATTTATTAGAATAAACTCAAAGATTTACCATTTATTTCAAAAGAAAATCAATTGGATATCAAGGATAAAAGAGTGAAGGAGATTGAAAATTCTTTAAAATAAATAAATAAAATTCATAAATATCATATTGTGATAATGAATAGATAATGGTAATAAAAGGTAATAATATTTGAGTATTAAAGAGATATCCTCAACATGAAGTGTCTTGATCTATAATTCAAACTAAGAAATATGGATATTACATAACCTAATACTTACCACTATGGTGATAGAAAAAAAATCCATGTAAACTTCTAATAAAATTCTTTCTTTAAAAAAGAATCATTCTAGTGGAAAAGGGAGATTAAAAATATATAGATGTATATCCTCTACAAGATCAAATAAATTGGGAACATTTGTTTTATAAATTTTTTTTCAATAATGTTTTTTCCTAGAAAATATAGGTTTTAAATTAAATTATAGAAGAATATGGGAGGATAAAAATTTTGAAAAACCAATCAATACAAAAAGGGTGGATATAATAAATAAGAGCTAAAAACTATGGTGTATTTACAAAAAACAACCACATCTACAAGATAACTAGATTGAAGTTAAAGGAAAAAATATCAAGTTTTATTGATCATTATTGTTTTTTGGAGGGTTTAGATATAAGGAAGTTAAATTCTGGAATGATATTTTTATTTATCAAAATTATAAAAGGGCTAAATTAAGTGGTGGTAAGGATGAGAAGAGATAAATTATATATAAAAGGAAAAATAGGATCACCTCAAACAGATTTGGAAGCTTAGATAATTTCTATAGAAGTATGAATATATGTGCTTATTATGATGAGGATTTTAGTTCATATTTAACAATAATAGTCCACATAATTTTAAATATAGAAGGATATAAAGGTTGGAGAAGAGATAAAGAAGAATAAAAGGTGACATTTCCTTGTGGTGAAAACAAGATAAGAATAATAATCAAAACACACACTAGAAGAAGACTGAAATAGATGTTACACCGAGGAGAAGATGCATCTATTGTGGAAGGAAAATACACATCATGGATCAATGAAAGAAATACAGAAACATTAAAATTTAAGTAATCTGGTTTCAATAACAAATAAAATAAATTTCATAAAGAAACAAAAGGATTGTTTTAGTGGAATCCATCTATGAATAATATCCTTAATTTCATGAGAGGTTGTCAAAGAATGGTTACCCAATTATTATTGAGAATTCATGTGGAAGATTTAATAATTTTGAGTATAATAAAATGGAATACATGATAAAATGGCCAAAACAGATAGAGAAATCAAGAAAAATGAAGCAATCACAAAAGAATGTACATTCCTTGTTGGATGATGTGAAATGATCAATTCTATATATGAATAAAGTTGAAGAAAAAAATAATATTATAATTAAAAAAAAGATAAATGTCTAAAAAATCAAAATAGGATCATGAATGAAGGATTTTCATTAAATTAAAGTAGACATGAAAGGAGTCTCTAGGTTTAGAAACATTTCTAATACTTTTTTCTATCATTAAGGAGACACGAAGTATCCAACTTATTCCCATACATTTTTTTTTATTCTTATATATAGGGAATTTAAGGGGATGTGTATTGGGTAGAACCATAATACCATGAAATAATTATATAAATTATTATTTTCCATCATGAAATGATTTTATTTATATCATGAAGTATACTTAAGGTAAACTTTAAATAAAATCATGCAATTAGAATTTATAATTTCTTGTAGATATGGAATTTCTAGAAAATTCTTGAAATTTTCAGTGAAGAGGTAGGTTTTTATTATTCTTATATACTTGTTTTAAATTATTAATACTAAATGGTAGAATTTAATTAATAAATGACAATAAATATGAAAAACACAAGAGATGGAATTAGAGAAACCCACTTACACATGAATATTTTTTATGTGTTTGTTTACTTGAGTGTGGGTAATATATTACTTGAATATCTTCTTGAAAACCCCCAAGAAACATATTTTTGAGTTGGTAACACACACTGAATAGTGTAATATAAATCCTTGATGTATAATTTATTCACTCATATTTTATGCAACGATCTAGGTCATATAGAATTAGCATTGATTATTTTATGGATCATTTCCTAGAAAAATGTGATTTCATACTTATCTCAATTGAAATGGGTTATATTTTCAATAAGGGACAGAAGATGAAATTTCAATTAATAGTGTAAGTACCCCTTTGGAATATCTACTTAATTTTTTTCAATAAGGGAATATAAATGGATAGCTATTAAAAAAATTGAAACTAATTTATTTAAGGTTGTTAACAAAAAATACAAAGGGGGGATTGAATAGCCCAATGGATCATGATGATAGTTTCATCTGATTTCAATAACTAAAGAATTTAAATATTTTTTGAAGAGGTTGAATTTGTGAGATACAACTATAGTTTCTATGAGTTTCTTGTATTTTTGTATTCCCTTATATTTTGGAGATCTATTCATGTATTAAAAAATAATATTGATTCTAAGTTACTATTAATATGAATCTTAGAAAATAAGTTATTGATATTTTTTAAAGTCTTGGTATAAACAAATTCGAGGAAGGTATATTATACTAACATCTTATGATGATAGTTGTGGGATTTTAATGATAAATAATTTTAATGAAATAAATTTTCTACCATATGATACTTTATGAGTTTGAAAAGTTATCTATTGAAAAGATTGAATGGTTTTGATTAAAGAAGCACAAATGCTGGTTGGAAGAGTGAGAAATCATCCCTATGTTATCAAGAATAAATACCATTGAATATGTTCATAAACACACTTAGATGATGGTTGGATAATACTAATTTTTAAACTAAGTAAGGTTTAACGTCTTTTATATGGAAGTGTGAATAATTTTAGATACTCAAGAAGTGTATTTATATTCTACAAGATGATTTGGAAAAAAAATTGAAGATATTTTTGAAGGTTTTATGTATTCCTAAATTAATTTGAGTTGTTTTGATATGATTTTAAGTGATTTAAGATTCCCTGAGAATGTTAGAAGAGGTTTTGAGCTTAGTTGAACAAGTTATGAAATTCTGATTTGAATTTAAAATTTTGAAAAAGGAATACAGAAGGTTTTCTCATATTTTAATATTAAAAAAATTATAATTCTCACTGAGATATATAACATTCTATGAATGATAAACAAGGAATTTTAGGAGTTATATTTTTATATGTAATATATTTTAGATGGTATATAATTTTTTCCTAATGATGCATAATATATACTAGTGCATCCATAAGATATATGTTTAAGTTCATGCTTAAATACAACAAATGAATGACCACACTGTGACATCAAATATATTTAGAGTATATGGAAGTTTTTCAAACAATATGCAATATATCACATATGGAACATAAGATATTATGGAGTGAAATTTCACAAATTATCAGGGTTTCTGTGATATATAAGATATTATGGATAATATGAAAGATATAAAAAGGTATGTGTAAGATTCTATTGAAGATACAGAGTATCCTCATGATAATACAAAAGATATTCCTGATGATGCATAAGTTATGTGATCTTTCTAATGTGATATGAAAGATATCCTATTTATTACCTAAGGGTTTTTAGTTTGGGAAATAATAGGATTCTATAGACTAAAATTAGTTACTACTTTACTGATATTTGATTCAGAAATATCATGATGTTGAAAGAATGAACCATGATTCAAGATAAGTCATAATAATGGATTAAATTAGAATAAATTTAAAGGATCATGGTGTGATAATTCTAGGAAATCAAATGTAATTATTTGAAATAATTTATGAGGAACAAAACTAGAGGTTTTATCATCGAAATACATAACCAATTTCATGGGAAAAATAAATGATAATACCTCACAAATGATTTTGTACACATAGAGGATGGTAGTTTTTGTGAGTGTATTTGGAAGATTAATTGAAGAATATGAATAGAATTATAAAGACCTGAGAATGTGTGAATAGTCTTATGTGATTTGTTTTTTATTAAAGATAATGGGGAATATACCCCCATGATCTATTAAGAATCTTAATATAAGAAGAGATGAAGAAAAAGAAAGATGTGTGTGGAAGATAGTAAAAGAGATTGTGAAGAATAAAATAATTATTTTTTTTAATATATTTTGTATTGGATTAAAATAAGATGAAATAAAGTCAACTTTATGTTACTATAAAAAACAAATGTCAAATAGAAGAAGAAGAAAAATAGAAATGAGAAGATGAAAAAGAAGAAAGAATAAAAGGAGATAGTCAAGCACCTATTATTTTTGTTCAACATGAGAATCAAGGTAAGAAAAAATTGTTGCTGATCATATAAAGGCTTATTTTTAAATAAAAAAAAAAGACAACATATGATTTCATATTCCCAGGCATACATTGATAATTCTAAATATGAAAGTTTTATGTTGACCTATATGCTACTATTATTGAGAATTCATTGGCTATTAAAGACCTTAGTTTGGGGAAGAGGATTCATCCTATTTATTTTACAACACTTATATTTGGACCTATTTTTCTTTGAAATACACCTTGGGTGATCATATCCTAATTCATGAATTCCCTCTTTATAAAGGCATGTGACCTATCACCATCAAGGTTGATGGTGTATGCTCCTTGATCGAAATAGTATTATAGTATGTCAGACCTTCCCTCTATGGATTCTTATGTGGAGTTAACTTCCTACTCTAGGTATCCCTCATAGATTTAATACGTGTTCATGAATAATATTTCTAACACTAACTTTATGTGGATTCTTTTTATTTACATCACTTTCTTCCTTATCAGGGTGAAAAACTTCAGTAAGAGAGGATGAGTCTTCATGCACTATAAAAAATTTTTGGTTATGTTGGGCATTAGTTTTATCTTCCTCGAGATAAGTCATGAAGGAAAAATATATTTTATACATAATTAATATTAGTTTTAAAACATAATACATCATGTGATCATCACACAAGTAAAATTATTCTCATCACATAAGTAATCATAGGATCATCACCTAAGGTAACTCATACTCATCACATGAGGGATTCGGTGCACATCGCACCATGCAACTTATCCTCACCACATAAGGTATCCTAGTATCATCACCTAAGGCACCTTATGCTCATCACAAAAGGAACCCAATACTCATCACATAGGTATAAAGGTATAATATTTGGCTCATCACCTAAGTAAAGGGTATATTGATCCTATGTGTGTCACATAATCTTCTTATGTTTGTCACATAAGGCAACTCAAGCTAACCACCATAGGCATCTCATGGTCATCACATGAGTGGTCATATTATAAAAATATGGTCCTCATAATCTCTTAACCTAAGAATGAATATTGTTATAATGCATCAAGAGGGTTTTCCTTATGCTTGTCACATAGGGTGCCTTATACTCATCACAAAAGAAAAATATTCAACTCAATCTTACCACCTAAGGGTGTTCATAAGTTAGAGTTCAATGATGGATCCACATATTCTCATCACTTAAAGGTAATAATAGGATAACATAAAATAGGAAAAAATCCACATATTCTCATTATATAATATTAGGCATAGGTTAATATCTAGTGAGGAATACTTTTGGTTTAAAGACCTACATAGACTTATAGGATGTTTAGTGAGAGATTTGGTACACTCTAGAAAGATTATTAGACTTTATAAATACTTCTTATTACGGGGGATATGGAATGGTGATGATTATTACATTGAACCTAAAATAGTAATCCTACATATCCTGGTGGAGTATAGGAATCAAAATTAATGTAGTTTGAGTTTCATATTTTAATTTCATGTGACAGGATAGTACCATGCAATTTAATGTCATATGGTAAGGATTATTATTCCATGAAAGGATTAAAAATTATTAATGGTGTGTATATTATGATTTGGGAATTCCAAACACATCTTGGGAGTGGGAATGAAACATGGTGAGGCTTACATTCATGTTGTGATGCCCAAATAGTGCTTAGGAGAAACCAAAATGGATGTTACCCAACTTTTTCTTAGTGTAATGGGATTGGGGGTGAGAGTTCCTATACTTAAGAGAAAAAGGAATAGATAATAGTTAGTTTTTGTATGGTGTGAATGGTATGGGAATTAAGGTCTATGAATCAATTTGTGTGTATGGATTTTTCATGAGTAATACTTGATCAGGAGGATGCAGGCCTCGTGTGAACTCAAATTCTGCACAACTATTATTTGGTGTAAGGAGGATCTAAGTAGGGGGCCATGATATAGGTTTCACTTAAGTTGGGTGGTGTTTAAATCTTAGAGTTTCATGAAACTTGTACCTCTAGAACAAATGTTCTATCTGGATAAACATTGAAAGTGTTTCTCATAAGTTGTGTGTTGTGTGAAGCATGGAGTTGTGTGAGGCTTGGGCCTCAAGCATGAACTATATTCTTAATAGAAGGGAGTTGTGTGAAATATTCTCAAACATAGGACAAAGGATTAAATGAGTTATAAAAGGTAATCTGGGAAATATTTTCAAATAAACAAATCCATGTAAATCTTTGGAGTTGTGCGAAACACGGAAGTCCTTGTTGCGTGAGCTAATAGCTTCAACTTGAAATTCAAAAGGCTAGATCCCCCAAAATGGTGAACTAAGAAGATATTTAAAAGCCTCAAGATTGAGGTAGTTGGGATATCATGGAATTATTTCATGGTCATGAAATTCCATAGTTACTCAATGATCTAGATTTATTTCACACAACTTTCTATGTGCACATGAAAAGTAGAGTTATGTGACACCTTATGTTATGGAATTGATCATCTCCAAGTCAAAATAATTTTTTTTTATTTTCTCCCTAAATGTATTTTCTATCTATCTTTTCTCATGGATCTTTATTGAATGAATATTTTCAGATCCAAAAAATCACCCCCACCCCTAGAATAGGATCTAATGGGGGAATATGAGGATTTAATTCTAAGTTAAACACTATATTTTTGAAATGTTTCCATCTACATTCATTCAAATCAGGTTAACACCATTTTTTATAAATATGGTGACCCTCTTGAGGGGATATAATATCTTTATATAAATTTATTTGATTATATCCTTCCTGAAACAAAACGTTTCATGAAATTTATGTGAGTTAAATCCTTGGATTTCATGATAATAAATCTTATATGAATGAACTTACAGGAGAAAACTTGTATAAGATAGCTTCTATGAGATAGAATTTTATGATTATGACTTTTTAATATCTCTAAATAGGAATAGTATGAATTCAAAATTTCATTAACAACAATGTTTCACAACCTATAATTAGATAATTTTTTAAAACGCATCTGATAGTAGGAGGGACATGGATGGGAATCATAAGATCATATCAAGTTTACAAGTCCTTCCTAAAAATAAGATTTGGGTTACCAGTTTATTAAATAAAAAAGGGATGACCAATTATGCATTAGTCTACCATTGTACAAGTTTGATCAATGAGATGATTTCACAATCATGAATGCTAACTTCAACACACCCCGTTATCAGTTCAAGAGATCACCAATGTACATTTTTTAACATCATTTTTATTGTTTGTCTAATAAGGTTCCACATCCTCATAGTAACCCATACACTTTGGGACCTAATGTAGATAGATAGTGGAGAGGAACTAGCTGCCATGAAACCTCCATTGTAGTATTCTAGAATTTTCATGGTGATCTTGGTGGATGGATTTCATGGATGGATAGAGGATTAGGACCTCTTATCGGGGGTGGGGGGATTTATAGATGGGTGGGAATGGTAATTTTAGGTTTTTCAATCCTACATCGAGTTCATATATGAGATCCATATAGTTAGACTATATGAACTTGTTTGTGTGTCATAGTTATATGTCTATCAGTATCCATAATTGATATCAGATTTATTGATTTAGTGGTCAATGCAAATAAATACCTTTCATTCGAACCATTTTGAGGTGGGGATCAAACTCTAAGATCTCAAAAGTATTATAATGTTTCCTATTCTTGGGTATTTTTATGACGAGTTCTTATCCAGAATAAACATAAGGGGGGACACATAAAAACTCCCACTGCTGGCTAAAGCACCATTGGGGGTTTTAAACAATGACTAGGGAAGGGAACCACACCTCTGAATGGACATTCCATTAAAGACTTGGATTAAACTAATCATTGAGATGTGTAGAGGAAGGGTTCTAGGAAGTCCAAAAAAATCTTGAAGTCGCAACAGCATAAGATTTTGGGGTCATACTGGATTCTTTTGGAGTAAGGAAAGTATGAGCAATGGGTATTCAGCCTGAAGATTGGGCCTTAGAGATTAGATTGTAAATTTTTCTGGTAGCATTCCTTAGTGAATAGTTTCTCTAATTCATATATGCACACATGGGGGTATGGACCAGGGCATTCATCATGGTGACAACATTAGTATATGGGTATTAGATAAACCTCACCATCCAAATGCTATCCAAGATTTAAAATATGTTGAAGAACATCAGTAAGGGGTAGTAACCTATACATTTTAGTGTATCATTCTAATTTTTATAGGGTTGGTTCACCATGAATATTTTGTGGTATGAGTAACTACATTTAATCATCCCCCTGAATACCAACTTCAAGTCTCACTATAGAACATCATCAATATTTGACCACTGTAGCTCAAGTAAATTAGAATGATCACTAGGGTGGGAAGGAAAAAAATTCATCTTCCATCCATTTCCCATCCTAATGGGTGATTATGGATGAAGGTAAGAGATTCAGTGAACATAGGTCATATCTGATGGCTTTCCAAGTCGAAGTATTATACACACGCATTGATGGAAGTTTCATACGTGAACAATATGACTTGCATCGGTTTTAACTCTAGTTATACTTTATTCAATTACTTATTCCACGGGTATATACTAGAGTGTACTCAGAACATTGTCTCACGTTTATTCAGCAACTCTGGGGTATGTTTGTTCATGAAGGTAGTGGTGGAAGGACCAGCCTTTCAATGAAAGAATCTAAGACCTGGTTTCTCCATGACTACACACAAAGTTGGATGAATCATACCCAATGTTTCTACTGAGGTAGTTGGGAATCCAAGAAGGTCCACTAGATAGTGAAAAGGGTTGGCTGAGTAGGAGGTGTGCCATAATAAGGGGAATACATTGACCAAATAGGGGAGTTCCTATAGAGGTAGGGGTGACTTTTTCTAAGTACAAGCCTAATCCTAAAGAGATGGTTGACATGAGATTAGATTTCATCGAAGAGAATTGGGTGGTCTTGTTCAAGGATTAGAGTAATTTATATAACTTCATAATTCACGTATCATCAGGATAGATGTGAGACCAAATGAAATCCTTTCACTATTGGATGGTGATTTGGGGACTGGTGAAGTTGACTATCATGCACTCCATGAACTGAATTGAGATTTCCTAGTTGAGAAGAATTGTCTAGAGTATAATTAAGCAGCCTTAAACATTACATAATCTTGAGTCTTAAGTCAATATTTCATTTTATTATATTTTAGTATCCTTATGGTTTTATTTTTACAGAATTAGTCCATATTTCTTACATAAATAAATATTACATCACAAAGTAGACACTTCTACTTAGTATCCATTTTTACCATAAATCAAAACTCTTATGACTTAAATTGTTTTCTTTTTATGGAATATCTTCACAATTTTCTTCTTGACCTCATCCTTATCCCTACTAATCCTTAAAACCATATGAAAACATTTCAAAACATGTTATAAGTACAAAATCTTAGTAATTTACCTATAAAAAAGAAAAAAAGAAACAAAACTATTAGTTCATGAATACTTATACATGATATTTTTTCAAAATTAAACTTTACACTCAAAATTAAAAAAAATACCAAAGAAATAAAATTTTCTACATAAATATTTCCATAAAATATTTCATAAGAAATATTAATAGAAAAAAATCATAAAATTGAATTTGTAATCATGAAAAACTTATGAATTTTTTTTCATAAAAAACTATACTTCTCACCATTATAAAGTATCATATAATTTCTTATAAACATAAGCTCCTGAGTAATCACATAAAAGAAAAACATAAATAACATGGTATCATAAGATCATGGAAACATAGGAAATGTGGTTTCAAAAAAACATGGTATAAGCATGAGCTAAGGATAACATCCAAAACCACATCACATGGTTGACAGTGTCCCATAGTGGATTATGATTACTCCCTAATCCCATACATAATGTCTCATGAGACAAAAGATTTATCCAGTGCATTGCAGTACTATCTAAGGGAATCCATCATAACATTTTCATGATTATGTGTTCCATAAAAAGGAAATAAATCATAATTCATAAACATAATAATTACCCATCAAAAGAAAAGGGGTTTCATAATCTTTCCTCATATTATAAAAAAGATATTTCTTTAACAAGGTATTTAAGAAATGACCACAAGGAATTTATTACCCCATCAAAGGAATAG
Organism: Viscum album; assembly: GCA_963277665.1. Classification (NCBI taxonomy): domain Eukaryota; kingdom Viridiplantae; phylum Streptophyta; class Magnoliopsida; order Santalales; family Viscaceae; genus Viscum; species Viscum album. Next base: position 1,083,794,677 of record OY728132.1, read on the forward strand.
ATAATAATATGGGTATATATGTGAGAGAAATATATAAATAATTTAGAAGAATTAAATAACATTAAATATATATATAAATTTGGTTATAGAGTGAATGGTCATAACCCAAAGAAAATTATGTTTTAGATAGATCCCAAAAACCTATAAGAAAAACATTAACAGATATTAAAATATTCTTTCCATTTAAAACTCCATTTAAAAATACTTAAAACAAAGGTAATGAGGGTTTTTAACTGAAGAAAACAAGGAATATTATAAATAAATAAAAATATCAAATAATGGTTGTGGTAGTGAGAAAATTCATTAACATTGTATACATTAAAATAAAAAATTCCTTTTTTATAAATAAATTCAAAACTTTCTAAATAAAATATGTAAAAATATTACATTTTAAAAACTTTTTAAGAAATTTAAAAGATACATAAAATTTCCTTTATAATTAATTTATTTCTATATAAATATATTAATAAAATAATTTTAATAATATGGACATTGAAGAGAAATATTTAGAAAATAAATATTTAAAACATTTAAAATGATATTTTTAAATTAAAGTGTACCTTACGTAAAACCTTATAAATTATTTTTTAAAAACATTATAAAGAAATTAAAAATGAACTTTAGAATTCATTAAATCATAAATAATAATTTTCTTGAAACATTTAAAAGAACATGTACAAGAAAGAAAAAGAGTTTGAAGGGAAACTTTAAAAGATGATTTTTTAAAATATATTCCCTTACCTTGAGTTCGACTCATCACATATGTTATTTATCTTCATGAATAATAAAATTGTGTTAATTATTTACTTTATTAATAACCATTTTAAATTATATTATCCATTTTATTTTATTTATTATCATGTTATATTCAATTACTTAATCCTTTAAGTTCACATATTACATTTTGATGATATTCAGATCATAAGTCCAAAATGAATTTGGTAGGTTGAAAATTGTCAAAAAGGTCATTATTTAATCATATATATAATAATAATAATAATGAAACAATTATAATTTTTATGCTTCAATTATACATTTAAAACCAACTATGAAATTTGGTTATGAAAAATTAATTATGTTACATTCATGGAGATTGTAGGTCATATGTACGCATGAGTAAGTTTTCCACTTTTCAACGATCATGTTAGAAAGAAGATAGGTGTTATTATATATTTATATAATGATAATTATATCATAAATATAATATTATTTATTTAAATATACTTATATATACCATCCATTTTATGCGGTAATGGAAAAAGAATCATGTCGCTTCATGTATGTGGTAATACACACATATGCGTGAAGGACATTATCATCTTTCAATGAATAAAAATTTAAGAAAATATATGATATATTACTTATATATAATGATAAATCTTTCATTAATATACTATATTTAAATTAAATCTATAATCATAAACAACTGTGGGAGGTGATGATGGAAGAATAATTACATCAGTTCGAAGGGTGATAGTATGTCGTACACACGATTGATGGTTTCGTTTACTATTTGATAGAAGATGAGAAAGATTTAGGTTATAATATTAACATAATAAAACCTGGATATATATTAGAGAATAATTTTATTATATAATTAGGTATGAATAATATTTAAAAGATTTTTAATAAGGAATAAAAAATAGTATGTTAAGAATGATACATCTTTTTAGGACAACTTCTTTAGATTTACACCAAAATCCTTCCTAGGTTGGTTTTATAATCAAATAAAGGACTATAATATGTTTGAATGGAATTAAATAAGTTATTTGGATAGTTATTATCTGAAAAAAAAATTTATAATTATGAAGAAAATAGGAGAGTAGGTGTCCTTTTATAAGTGAGGGGAGGAGCACTCATGGAATCTCCTAAATTATTAAATTAATATAAATTTTTTTTCAATTAATAGTGGATAAAAGATGATATAATTAGAATATATGATTATTATGGTTATAAATAATATCATACCATAAAAATTTTAAAAGTTTTTATTAGGTTCTTACCCTTATATCTTTGTTTTAACCCAAATTAAACATTTTTGACAATTATTGTGATACCAAAGTTTTTAATCTTTAGGGGTCAAGATATTTAATATAAAAGAAACATTTGACAATAAATTGACCATGAATGATGCTTAAAACCATATAAAAATCACTTGGTTGAAGATATGATTTCTAGGAATTCTAAATCATTTAAAAAGATATTATTCATTATAAAATAACATCAATGTTATTTTTAGAACTATTCATTTAATTTTAATTTAAAAACAACATGATAGAAAATAAATTAGAATATATTTCATTAACAAATATATAACATGTTATATTTATCTAAAAAATGCATTTAACACAATAATTCATTCAATTTATTTTACTTTTAATATTTTTAAAATCATTTATTTTATTTTACTATTAATTGAATAAATATTCTTTCAGCATTGCATAAGCATTTAAGGTGATTATTTCATTAGTAAAAATTAAAAATAAATTAACATGATAAAAATTAATTTATCTTTAAAATTAATATTTATAATCGAGCATAATTTTTTTATCCCTATCATAAAATATTATAGTTATTAAAAGCAAGAAAGTGACATGTTTTCCTTTAACATTTACTTAAATATTATAAAAAAAATTAAAGAAATATAGGACCAAGGTGCCATATATTTGATACTTAGATACATAGGACTTAATTAAAATCATAAAATAGGATAAATTAAAGTTTTTGGGTCAATTTATAGTCCTTATCATATTAATTTTAACCTTAGTTTCCTGATTTACCCTTACGTTGGTGATAATTATTTACTATAGTTATTATTCATAATGACTAAAAATAAAATGGGAATATTTAAAAGATTTATAAATATTTACTCCAAATATTTAATCCATTTTTCAAGAATTAATTCATAATTTAATTTAAAATTATACCCACAAAACACGATGAAAATAAATTTTTCAAGAAAATAGAAATAGATAGTCTCATATTAACTCTATAGATAGTAATAATAATTATATGAATTTAAATTAATATAAATAGATATATAATATATTTAATTAATTTAAATAATTCCTTATTATTATTTATTTTAATTAATTAAAATGGATAAACTTTAGGCACTAAAAACAGTTTTTATAAAACTTTGTTTCTATGCATAAAAATAAACTTATACCAAAATCTTGAAAATTGCTGATTAAAATGCAATTAATTAGATTATTATAAATATTTTTTTAATATTTCACTTTTTTATCAAATAAAAAATATAATTTTACTTTTTATTTACTTTAATTAATGAAAATAAATGAGAGTATTTGAAAAAACAGTAATTTTCACTCTTCACTAAAAAATCAATCATTTCAGAAAAAAACCAAAATTTTATCTTAATATAATTTTTATATTTTAATTTAAAAAATGATAACCTTATTAAAAAATTATATTTCTAAATGTTTTATAAATTAATTATATTATTTTTTTCTTAAAAATCTATAAAAATAATTTTTAAAGAAAATGTATTTTTTAAGCTTAAAATATATTTACTAAACAATTGAATGACTATTTACTGAGAATTTATCAATACATTTTTATTTTAAAATACCATTATATATATATATTATAATTTGGTTAATCATATTCATACCTCTTGATTTAATGCCTAGGTTATAACAGTCATGTTGAAATAATAATATCTGATGGTTGGTCTAGGCTTAGTGTTACGTGTTGAGTACATTATTGAATATATCTTTATTTTTTAAAAATATTTGGGTGTTCAATTTTTTCCCATTTAATAAATTTTTTCCTTTAAAATTTAAATCCATCTAGGTAAAAAAAATTAACATTTGAAAATACATTTATTGAAAGCCCACATCGTAAAAAGGGTTAATAAATTTTCAACTTGAAAAAGGGGGAAAAGAAATATGAAGGTCATAAAATAACTAGGTTTCCAAATAGGATAATATTAGTGGGAAGTGATAATATTGACATGGAGAAGATAATTAATTTCCAAATAATTATGTAGAGTGATATAGATCATTAATCACATGAGAGTGTATGATCAAGAGAGAGTTAATGACCATAAAAAATCAAGGAAGTGTTAATGAAACCATCGATTGATCAGAAATTAAGGTAATAGGATAACATTTTTGTTTCAAGATACATTTTCTATATTTTAGGATTTACATTACAATAAAGACTGATAACATAAAAAATATATATTTACATGACAAGTATAATTCCATTCTTTAATCAATTTTCACCACAATCTTATCTTTTAATCCGAACGATGAGTATTAAAGATGATTTTTATACCCTGAGCACTAAAATCAGTTTCTAAGGGATCATATAGTCTAAAAAAGGATAAAAAGTCATTACTCTTGTATTTATACATTAACCAAAACCAAAACATTTATCACAACGTATTATAATTATGAATATTAATAAACCTTCATATGATTAAATACAACATTAATCTCTAAAGCCTCAACACTAACACCTACAGTTTAACTTATATCATTTGATAAATAACAACCTTAAAATTCTTTGAAATATTCCTGACTAAGGTTGAAACCCAAATATTTGAATTATTTGATCACATATTTATCCAAGATAAATTTAAAATTTATCTAAAAATAAAATAAATCACTTCTAAAGTTTCATACCAAAAAGTGTATGCCCTAACAATATAATCTCCAAGATATGAAATTCATTTCTATAAATAACTTGAATCACCATAAAGCCACAGTAAAATCATAAATTCTTCCCAAAGATAATTCAACCTTTATTCCATAATAAAATCCTATAATAATTTTTTACCTTAACCAATAATTTTCCCAAAATATTGAACTTATTCTAAAATATCATTAATTAATTAATCCCCAAACCACTTTTCAATCCCATGGTTATCTATACAATAAAACATATTTTTCCAAATTTTAATAACCCATAATTACCTCAATATCAAAGATCATATAAACCCAAAATTTTATCAATACCTTTAAACTCATGTCCACAAAATGTAAAGAAATTATTCCTAAAATTATACTTCATTTTAAACCTAAGGGTTAAATATACCTCAACCTAATCAAACATCTCCCAAAATTTCCTTAATCAATTTAAAATCCTATCACATAAAACATTAAATGGGATATTTAATACTTTGAACTTATAACATACTTTAAAATCATAATCCCATGATGGTATCCATGAATCTTAAAATAATCTCTTATAAAAACATCATAATCTCCAAAGTTGTCTAAACCTTTCCTATGATACCAAATGTAAGGAGCATTCCTTAAACATTACATAATCTTGAGTTTTAATTCAATATTTTATTTTCTTACATTTGATTATCATTATGGTTTATAGGTTTAGAGAATTTTTCCATCACCCTTACATAAATAAATATTACATCAAAAAGTGGACACTTAAAATTAGTATACATTTTTACTACAAAACAAATATTTTATGATATAATATGTTTTCTTTTCATGACATATCTTTACAATTTTTTTTTTTTGACTTCATCCTTGTCCCTACTAATCCTCAAAATCGCATGAAAAAAATTTCAAAACATGATATGAACACAAAATCTTAGAAAAATAAAAAAATAAAGAAAGAAACCTATTAGTTTATAAATACCTATATAAGATTTTATTTTTCCCAAAATTTAACATTGGGCTCAAAATAAACATTTTATTACCCAAGAAATCATATTTTATTCCCAATGATTTTTCTAAAACATTTTATAAGAAATATTAATTGAAAAATAAAACTCATAGAGGTTTCTTTTCAATCATGAAAAACTTATGAAAACTTTTTCAACAAAAACTATACATATCACCATTAAAAATTAACATATACTTTCGTATAAACATAAGCATGTGAGTAATCAAATAGAAGCATACAAAATTAACATGGTATATTAAGATCAGGGAAACATATGAAATGTGGAAGAAACAAAAAACATGGAATAATCTTGAGTAAAGACTAACTTTCAAGATAACATCACATGGTGGAAAGAGTCCCAAAGTGGACTAGGTTTACTATCTATTCCCATATATAATGTCTCATGTAACAAAAGTTTCACCCAATTCATTGGATCAATATCTAGGTGCACCCATCATAAAATGTTTATGATTATGTGTTCCAAAAAACTATAATCAATCATAAGTAATAAATTTAATAAATACCCATATAAATAAAATGGGTTTTATAATATTACCTCATATCAATAAAAAGAAATTTATTAAAGAAGGAATTTGAGAAATGATCATAAGGCATGTATTATCTCATCAAGGGAACAAAAAATAAGATAGGTATATATGTGAGAGAAATATATAGAGAATTTAGAATAATTCCATAAAATTAAATGGAGAGAGAAAGTGAGTTAGATAGAGAATGATCATGACCCAAAGAAAGGGTGGTTTAAATATATACCTTTAACTCATTAGAAAAATATTTCCAAATATCAAAATATCCATTTCATTTAAAACCCTTTTTGAAAATAAATATACAAAATGGAAAGAGGGATTTTATTTGAATAAAATAAGGAATATTATAAAGAAATGAAAATAAAAAATAATGGTTTTTTTGGTGGGAAAATCCATTATAACCATATACATTAAAATAAAACATTACTTTTGTCTTTTGTAAGGAAATTAAAAATGTTCTGTATAAAATGCATAAAAAGATTCCTTTTAAAAAACTTTTAAATAAAGTAAAAATGAAACATAAAATGTACTTCAGAATTAATTTATTCCCATATAAATAAATTAATAAAATAATTTTAAGCGTATGTAAATGGAATAGAATTATTTAGAAAATAAATCTTTAAAATATTAAAAATTAGTTTTTTAATGTAAAGTGTCCCTAACATAAAAGATTAAAAAGGTTATTTTTAAAAAAAATTGAAAAGAAATTAAAAAATTAAATTTATCATCCATTTAATAATAAAAAAAATCCTCTTTATACATTTAAAATAACATGTACATGAAATAAAAAGAGTTGGAAGTGAAACTTTGAAATACCCTGAGTTCAAATCATCACATACATTTTGTATCTTCCTAAATAAAAAAATTTATGGTAATTATTTACATTATTAATGAAGTTTTTAAATTTTATTATCTATTTTATTTTAATTATTATAATGTTATATTAAATTAATTAATCATTTAAGTTCATGTCAAATGTTTTGATGATATTCAGATTATAAGTCCAAAATGACTTTGACATGTTGACTATGGTCAATGACATCATTATTTAATCATATACATAATAACAATCATTAAATGATTAAAAAAATTATACATAAATTATACTTTTAAAATAAACCATGAAATATGGTTATGAAAAATGAAAAACTTTACAATAATGGAGATGGTAGGTCGTACGTACACATGAGTAACATTTCCATTTTTCAATGATTGTGATAGAAAGAAGGTAAGTGTTATTTTATCTTTTTATAATTATATTTATATCCTAAAGATAATATTATTTCTTTAAATACACTTATATATTCCATCTATGTGATTGTAAATGAAAAATGATTCACATCACTTTGTGGAGGTGGTAATCCACACATACACGTGAACGATGTTATCATCTTTCAATGAATGAAAATTTAAGAAAATATATGACATGTTAATTTTAAAATTTTATAAATATTTCATGAATATCACTTTAAATCTTTCATAATAAATAGTTGTGAGAGGATATTGTGGAAAACAAATTACATCGGTTCGTAAGGAGGTAGTTCGTCATACACACGAAAGATGGCTTTGTTTCCCATTTAATGGAGGAGAATATGGATGTATTTTATTCTATTAGAATAATAACATATCATTGTATTTGAAATAATGATGTTATTATATCAACATGGTTGAATTATATTTGGATTAAGTGGAATAATAAATAAAACAAAATGCTCGGTTAAGAATGATACCTCTTTTTCAGAAAACCTATTTAAGTTTACACCAAAAGCCTTCCTAGGAGGGTTTTATAATCACACACAAAGCCCTCTATGAAATGGTAAGAGAAGTAAGTAAGATATTTGGGTAGGTATTTATTGAACCAAATTGTTTTTTAAGTGTGAATAGAATGGGATAATAGGTTCCATTTTATAAGTGAGGGGAGGGGCACTTTTGGAATTTTATAAATTATTAAATTAGTATAAATTAAATTTAAAGGGTAAATGGATGAAACATAATACAATTAAATTAAAAGAAAATTATGGGAAAAAATCAAGTCATGCAAAAAAAATTGATAAGTTTATATTAGTTTTTAAACATTATTTCTTTATTTTAACCTGCGTCAACCCTTTTTGTTAATTACTGTGATAAAAAAGTTTTTACTCTTTAGGGGTTAAAATAGTTACTATAAAAGGAAAATTGGGAAATAAATGGGAATTGGTTGATATTTTGAACCATATCCTAATAAATTGGTCTAAGATGTTATTTTTATGAATTTTAAATCATTTAATAAAATATTATTTATTATAGAATAACATTAATTTTATTTTTGGAATTGTTCATTTAATTTGACATTCAAAACAAAATGACAGTAAAGGAATTAAAATATATTACATTAAAACATATATAATATGTTATATTTATCTAAAAATTCATGTAACATGATAATTAATTCAATTTATTTTACATTTAATATTTCTAAAATTAGTTATTTTATTTTTTTATTAATTGAATAAATATTATGTCAGTGTTTCATAAGCATTTAATGTAATTATTTCATTACTAAAAATCAAAAATAAATTATCATTATAAAAAAATAAATTTCATTTAAAATGAATATTTATAAACTAGCATAAGTTATATTTATCCCTATCAAAAAATATTATTATTATTAAAAGAAAGGTAGTGACATTTTTGTCTTTATTTTTTACTTAAATATTATAAAGGTTCAAATAAATATGGAACCAAGTGGACATATATTTTATAAATGGAAGAAAATAAACGAATTAAACTCATAAAATATGATAAATTTAATTTTTATTCTCAATTCTTAGTCCTTATAGTATTATTTTTTTCCTTAATTACCATATTTACCCTTACCGTGGTGAAAATTATTTACTACAGATACTATTCATGATGAAAAAAAATAAGAGGCTTATTTAAAAAATTTGGATATCATGAATAAAAATATAGAATACATTTTTCAATATTTAATTCATAGAACTATTATGATTTAATTTAAAATTATATCCTCAAAATGTGATGAATATCAGTTTTTTAGGAAAATTCTTTTTTCAAGCAATAAATGATCTTATATTTATTCTATGAACAGTAATTATCATTATATAAATTTAAATTAACATAAATAGATAAATTGTATTTATATTCCATGTAAATCATTCCTCATTAGATAATATTTTAGTTAATTAAAATGGATAAACTTTAGTCACTTAAAAACAGTTTTCAGAAAACTGTGTTTTTAAGCATAAAAATAAACTTATACCAAAATATTGAAAATTACTAATTAAAGTGAAATTTATAATATTATTATAAATAAAACAGTATTTATTTCACGTTGTGGTCAAATAAAAAATATAATGGTATTTTGAATTACTTGATTTAATGAAAAGAAATGGAAGTATTTGAAAAAATTGTTATTTTTCACTGTTCACTGAAAAATCAATCATTTTAGAAAAAATCCAAAAGTCTCAACCTAAGATAATTTTGATATGAATTTTTTAAAAAAATTATCCTTTTTATAAAATTCTATTTCTAAAATTTTCAAAAATTAATTATATTATTTTCTCTCAAAAATCAATATAAACATTTTTAAATAAAACATATTTTTTAAATCATAAAATATATTTATTAAAAAAATGACTAATTATTTACTAAGAATTTATAAATAAATTTTTATTGCATAGAATCTTTATATATAATTCATAATTTGTTTAATCCTATTAATACCTACCTATTTAATAGCTACGTTGTAATGGTCATATTTAAATAATAATATTTCATGGTTCATTTAGGCTTGGTGTCGTGTGTTGTGTATGCTATCGAACATAGTTTTCTTTTTTTAATGTTAGGGTGATCAATTTAGTGGTGATGGTTTGAAACCACTAGGTGATATTTGATTTCTAATTTCATGAAATATGTCTGAGCAGTCAAATAAGAGATCGAGTGTCTGGAAGAGGAGAAGAATCGATAACAAACTATTATCTCTACCTGGTATGAGACCATCATCTACCTAAGGGCACAATTATAAGTAGTTATAGATGAGTTAGAATAATAAATATCCCAATTTGATAAGTGGGATAAATAATATGGTATCCTTTGTGTGATAGTGACTAAGTTCCACCCACAAGTAGAGGAAGAAACGGAATAACTTTCCAGGCTGTAGAAAACTATTAAATCATCATAGTGGTAGTCCTCAGAGATTGAACAATCAATCATAAAGGAAGAAACATGAAGATAAATTTTGAAATAAATAAGGGGTTATGATATGTGGATGACCCTACTCATTTCATTATAAAGTAATGAAATCTATCACTTTCTTGAATTCCTCATTTTGGAATTTTAATCTCAATTGAATTAATAAAACAACTAAATAAAAATATGTAATCCCATATGATCCATGAATGGTTTTAGAAAAAAAATATAAATATAAGATAATTTAATTTCATGATAGTACTAGATAGGTATGGATGGGTTATCATCAGAATGTTTCATTGATCAATATTGGGAACTCATATGGGTTGGGGAACTGAGATAGTGTGATTCCAATATTTTAATGACCTATGAACATGTATAATGAACAGGGGAACAACACCAAGGGTTTTGAGTTTCTACTTAAGAAAAATGAAAGGTTTGAATTTTTAATTGTTACTCTGAGTGTTAGAATTGATGGTTGAATGATGTAGATAGATTGAGGATGATCATTAGACACATTCAAAACATGAGTTTCATTACCATATTATTGAAGATAATTCATTTGGGATGTGCACCCTGGATGGGAAGTGTGCCTTTGGATAATTGTGCTTTCACCACAGGGGATTCTATTTAGATATGATGAAAATAGTTCCTCTATGGTGTGTACCCTAGATAGAAGGTAGGCCTTTTCAGTGTTGTTTTATCACCGTAGTGGAACCTGTTTGGAAAGCATGTGGGACAATGTGCCAGATAAAATCATCAACCAATGAAAACATGAGAACATGGTTAAATAATTCTCTTAAAGGGGGACCAAGGGATACAAAGACTTATTTTTACATAGCTTTTACCCAAAAATAAAAGTGGGTAGTGGTTTAAGGTCACATATCATAGACTAGTGGCATGCCTTTTAAGTTTGTTTATCCATGACTATAGGGTTACTGAAATTTAAGGTCATAGAGTTTTGAAAAAAATTGGGATAATATTTTATAATCATGTAGCATGGACCATATCCTTTATAGAAATAATTTGTCTAGGTGTTAGATGGGTAAATAGAGTAACCCGGTGGAGGCACTGGGATATAAAATTGATTTGTATATATATAGATTATGTATAGGGGAAAGGGTAAATTCTCAAGTGGGAAATAAGACCCAACATGAATTAGGCATGGCCTCATCACCAGAACATAACTAGGAAATACCTCCCATACAAATCTGGCTCATACAGGAAAGGGTCATCGGCCACAAGTTGGGTAATACAAAGCTTGACCTCAGTTGAAAGAGAAACCTAAGTTATGGGAGGCAATGGTGTGGATTTAATGGCTAGGTATGGGATAATAAATATTTACATCACTACATATCCCATGGATTGGTACTCAATACATGCATAGTTATACAAAGGGTGTAGTGGATGACTAGCCCTGAAGATAGGGTGTGATTGGACCAACGCCATGCAGGGGGTGTCCTCTCAGGAAAGGGACAATATTTCATAAATTTTTAATTAATGCGATAGGGATGGTACTATTCAGTTTAATCCCACACAATAATGAGGATGATCACTTAATTTAACATTGTATGGTGAGGATGAAAATCATGTAGTTTAACATCATACAAAGAGGATGTCGGGGGGGTTCTATATCATGCTAATGAGATAGCTGAAAAAAAACTATAAGATCACATGATTCATAATCAATTTGATAAATAAGGGGAGATGGATGGTTATTTATACCACATGAGTGTGTCAGATGGGGTGGATGGGTCAAGGTTGTAATTCTATATTGACCCTTAATAAAACCTATGAAAATGGGGAGACAGGTTGGGAAGGATTTCATAGGGTTGGTACACCCTACTAACATACCAAAAGGTATAAGATGGCAACACCAAAGGTATTAAGAATCTAATTGAGCAAAGGGGAAGCATAAAAAAGTAAATTGTGACTTTTGGAATGGTAATTACAAAGCAAATTTTAGATAAGCTGAGGATGACCTTTGACCAAATTTGTAACACGAATTATGCTACCATATCATCAATAATATAGGGAAAAAATAGTTTTAGCCACTAACTATGACTTCAAATTAAGGGTATCATCATTGTGCTACCCAGAATCCTCTAGGACATGTACCCTAGAAGTGAGGTGGGCCTTTGGAGAATTATGATATAACTTTAGGGGATTATATTTCTAAAAGAAAGCTTATCGTTCAATTCAAACTTCAGAGACACAAAGTAAGAAGATTAATTAAATGCTCAAGGAGAGGTATGAGAACCCTATGGCTATAGTGTAATGTGTTAAGAATATCAACAGGGTACATCAGACCTAATGGATTTCCAAACCCACAAGAGACGTGGGAAAGATACAATTGTTCCTTAGGGGATAAGTGGGTTAGTATCTAGTGTTATAGAGTTCATAGTCATCTTTCTTGGACCAAAGGGGAAGAAAATTTACCAAGATTGGGTTAAAAACTCATGTGAATTGGAAAGACCAATAGTAGCCAAACAAATTGGGGGATTCATATAGTTTAAGGTCATAATTCTCAGACTGTAGGGGAATACCTTTTGAGGTTGTGAAAACATGACCAAGAACAGGTATTTAATGTCATTTGGAAAGGATGAGATGCTATGTATATTAAATTCATACAAATTGGACTATAAGGAGAATTTGGGAGAAATATGTGTTCTGAATTTTTCCTGGAAAATTATATCTAATGAGAATATCCAGGATTTTTTTGGGGCCACATGGTAAGCCCCATGAGCTTTAAATATTTTCCATTTTTTATCTATATTTTTCTTGAGTTGTGAAAGGGGATGACTTGGAGAGTGGAGGCTTGACTTTTTCTTAAGTTACCCTTTATGGGTTTTGGTCCTGACGAGCCTTTGTTCCTCTTTCCTTGAGAATTTTAGAGTCATACCAGTCATAATATTATAGGATATAGTTTAAAGTCATAAAACTTTGACAAAAGTGGTACTAGGGTTTAAGGTTAAATAGCTTTAACCAAGGGTGAGATAATTCATCTAGGATGATCGGTGTGAAACTCAACATAAATGAGTGATAAAGTCTAGGATAAATCATCCTACATGCGGTTTGTGTGTAGTTTAAGGTCTTGGTTCTCAAACCAAATCTTGTAACAAGTTTGATGTCCTTGTATCCCGAACCATGTGGGAAATCATGGAAATCCGCACAGCATCAGTCTTGAATTGAAGGGCCCAATGCCAATGTAAACGGCCTCTAGTATACATACACATAGTTTAAGGTCGTGATTATTAGGTTAAGGGTGAGGTGTTATATATGGAATAGTTAAAAGACAAAACATGATATGAATTACAGATCCCAATGCTATGTGTCCAATCTATGAAGAAAATGCACACAGTTTAAGGTAAAGGTGCATGGACAGAGGGTCGCTACTAGTTTAGGGTCATATATCTTTGACCAAGGTAAAAGGAACATGGTTTGAGGTTGTCTAACATGGATTATCTCCATATGAATGTTCAACCACATTGATGTATGGGGGGTAAAGGAATCCCAAAAAAGGGGTGTTGAGCACCAAGAAAAGGTGGAGCTAAAGGGAGATCTGTGGATGGACTTGAGATAGGAGACTTAGGAATCACTACATATCCCATGAAATGGGAATCAAAACACATGTAACTCTATAGTGGGACTTATATATAGACATGAATCATGAACATAAGATAAGAAAGAATAGGGAAGGTTAATCGTGTGAGTAAAGGGAGACTAAAACATGATAGGAGTTGGTAAAAGTATTATTATCCTAAGAAATGTAGCATGAACCTAAATTCTATGGTTGGGTAGGGTTAGGTGGTACACATGTCACTAATTATCCTATAGAATAATAATTTATTCATATATAGTTCTAGAGGTATCACGGTGGAATATCAGTACTAAAATGTAAAATGGGGGCATCTTATTGGGAAAGGATCCAAAATATCATGCAGTTTTAAGTCATCTGATGGGGACTATACCATGAAATTTAACATCATGTGATAAGGAAATTTAACATGTAGTTTAATATTTTATGGTAAGTATAAAGATATTTTATAAATGTTAAGGTCATATAGTTTTCATTAATTTTGTAGATATAGTCTATGCAGCACAAATAGAAAAGAAGAACTCAATGTGAACTAAGATCCTGGTGCTATACAAATAGCCTCAAAAGGATATGAACATAGTTTAATGTCATGATTATTATACCATTCATGAATGTAAAATAAAAACTTTATGTGAAATTAGATCCTAGTTCTATGCATACATCCTTATAATGGTATACACATAGTTTAATGTCATGATGTTTGGACCATGCGGTGCTTTTTAGGTCAAGAATCCAAGACCAAGACTGTGAAATTTAACATTATGTGGTGAGTGTGAAGGGGTATATGTGGTTTAAATTAATTCAACTAGGACTATGTATATCACTTAAGTTTAGCGTTATGTTGCTATAATGAGATGTGGGGCTCCCTACTTACAAACATTGAATTCCTTGGTCACGTTGGGAAATAATCCACTAAAACCCCAAATCCAATGTCTATCATGATTGGTATAAGAAAAAAGGAGTAGAAGAAGATCAACTATGTAATAAGAGAGTTTACAATAGGGGAAAATGGGTTAGCATCAAAAAAATTCATCAACCATTAAAAATGAACCGATATAAAATGGAGTCAATCAGGGGGCACCTACAAGGCTGATTCACTCTTTCAACGTGCATTGATGCATTGGAGGGGTAATATCGAGGGTGATGGATTAAAATAGAAAACTTAGGGTAAATTAAAGTTAAATAATGACTTTAGAGATCTAAATCACACGGGAGTTAAAAACAAGTTGAGTATGAATGCTAACCATGTATTTGAAACACATGTTCCACTACCATGTTGTGAGGGATGCGGGGAAAATAAACTAGGGTTGATCGTTGAACCTGTCTTCGAAATATGGGGCCCATAATTTTGATTTGAATAACACTCCAGGATGTGTACCTTATATGGGAGGTGGGCCTTTAGAATATTTTTTCATCACCGTAGGGTTTCCCATTTAGAAATGAAAGGTTGATGAAGATTAAAATAGATGAAGACCCTAAATGTGAAAGCAAACTAGAAAGAATGTTCATGTAGAGTTTAACTCTATGGTTGATATGTCGATGCATATTGATCACATCACAATGGTGTATAAATAAGAGTGAGGGTCAAAACCACCTCCTGATAGAAGTGTTATCTCAATTTTAGATGAGTAATGTGAATCTGATAAAGGGGCACTAATCACCAAGATAAAGTGAGGGAAGTAAGAAGGTTTTGATTGGACTTAGGATAGGTGATTTTGGAATCACTATGTATCCCATAAAAATGAGAATAAAGATACATGTAGTTTTTGGGGATGGTGCGGTAGGAGTCCAACACCAATGGTGGGGGTTGTCCTTTCGAGTAAGTATGATAACTTAATTCTATAGTTTAAGGGTCATACAAAAAGACATTGACTATAGTGTTTAAGGTAATCCAACTGGGACCAAAACCCACATAGTTAACATCATGTGGAAAGGATGTTTATCAAATAGTTTAATATTATACAGTGAGGAAAACGTGCTACATAGTTCAAGGTATTAATATCAGGACCCATGTGCCATGCGGTTTAAGTTCATGTGATGAGGATTGATTTCCAATAGTTTAAAGTCATGTAGAATGACCTATTTCTAGGTAGTTCAAAGTCATATAGGTCAAAATTCATGCCATAAAATTTTACACCATGAAACAAGGACCATGTGTTATATATTTTATTGTAATGTGTCTAGGACATGGTAGAACCAATGTGAATTTATGTGAAATACTTCTTCAGGAATCTCGAATTGGTGGGAGGTGTGATGCAGTCCCTATCCATGGTGATCAGTGAATATATACCATTGTAATAGAATTTTTAAATGGTTAAGGGTCCCTCCCATTTATATTCTAGATTTTTTAGTTTTCCTTTTAGGTATTATTAGTGTTCTCAGGGCCAATATGCATTCATCCTAGAGAAAGTAATGAGGGAAAACCTTCCTATTGAACGCCCGGGACTTAGTTCTAATGAACCTTGAGGTTGTATAGTGCTTAGACCCTATTCTCATCAAGTGATTTCAGATCATATAGAATAAATAGGTACATTTTATTTGAATTCAATTGATTATAAATGGTTTTCCGAATTAATTGAATTTGAACATCAATGGGAAATGATTTTTTTGTTAGATATACCATGGAGTAAGGAGTCACCTAGGGGGATGTGTGAGTCATCTTCCAATATTCCCATAGGGAATTGGAGATATTGTCATTACATATATTCTTATTATGATATATCATATTATATATAATATTATAGAGGACCATATTGAATGCCTCAATCTTTCTATTTTCATGTGCATGATAGTGGGAAGTATGGTTGGATCGGAAGTTGTACTTTGAGTATAACTTCTTCAGCAGGGCAGATCCAAAGTTAGTTCTATTACCTATGAGAATGGTATAAGGGATCCTAAAATAATTGATGATGTGGTATTTTATTAACTCAATCATGAATCTGGTATTAACCTCATTGAGGGTAATGGATTTAGCACACTTTGAAAATAAATCAGTGGTAGTAAGGGGAAACATAAACCATCAGGCTATCATAGTAGGTAGGGACCCATAGAATAAATTCCCCATGTGTAAAAGGGCCAAAAGTACTTGATGGTATGGAGAATATATGGAGGATAATGCATGAATTTGGAAATAATCTAGAAGGCACGACACTTTTTAGTGAATTTCATGAATTCATGGACCATGGTGGACCAAAATTATTCCATCATTCGGATCTGATGAGAGAGATTCAAACCTGACTGGTGAGCCCTATATGTCCAAGAGTGGACCTCCTGCAAGACTTGAGTAATCACCTATTCTTTAATGTAGTGAGAAAGTATTCCTTCAAATGTACTCTTATATATTACTCACTTGGAGTTGAGGACATCACAGGGATGAAATTATCTTCCCTTATATATATTTGATCACACTTAGTCCACCATGCTAGAAGATTTATATATTAGATTTGATCGATCAAAGGATTTTTCCAATCATATTATTCTTATATCATAGGGGAGTTTGAGGGATCCACCTATTAAGAGTTAGTAGAAATTTGATTCACCTCATGGTTTTCCTTATCAAGAGTGACATGGGTAATCACCTTCCAATCTTCCACATAGATAACGAATTCATCTTATTTTAGATTGGTAAGATAGATGGTTAAACTTTAAAAGGAATCTTATTGGTCATTTTGTGATCATGGGATATGAGACATATTTGTCTCAGAGGAAAATTGATCCATCAACTCATGAGTTTACTCACGAAAGGGTATGAGATTATGTTTCCTAACATTATAGTCATTATTAATATGCTTGATGATGAGCTCAGAGTCACCCTTCACATGCAACCAAAAAACATGTATCTTAAGGGATAATTCAACAATGCTTATGAGTTAATGGTATTTAGACTCATTGTTAGTGAATCACTCTAAAAAATAAAGCAAGTATGGATTGAGGTCCTTTTATGGAGTGATAAAGATAGCTCCATGGTCAGTCCTATTGAACTTAGGGTTTTTTATCCTTCTTCTAGTCAAGATTCGGTAGGCAAAGTCAAAGTGAATCTTCTAGAAGGATGTAGATTCATCAATGGATATAATGGAATCATTGGCGAATTCAATGTCCATAGGTGATTCTATGGAGGTTGGGATGATGGAAAATAAAATTTTCAATGATTGTCCCTTGAAACCCTTCTAGGGAAGAATTTTATGTTGAACTAATAATGGGTAATTTTCCATCACATCAATCATTTATTCAGTATGAGATAGTTTAGGTTGTACTTTAGTAGGTAAATTTGATAAATCAGTGTGACATCATGATATAATAGGTAATAATCTATCTTTTGGACCATGAAGAACAATTCAAGGTAGTTCTTCTTGATGAGAGAATATCTAGTCTTAGTGACAAGCATCAAGCAACTTAGATAGTATATAAAGTTATATTTTCCTTTATTATTCTTCTATGCTAGGAATGTTTTGATAGAACATTCCAATGAAATCACATAGAAAACCAATGTTTTCCCATGGATATTGGCATCAGAACCAGAGTACATATTAAATATATCTTAATGTCATCAAACATGGTATGAAATTATTTTTCCAACTTATAGGTAACTCCTTTATTCATATTATTAGAAAAGGGATTAAATTTACCCACTATATTGGTGATAAAATGTCAGATATAAGATAGGTTCCCTAAACTGCATTACATATCTCACATATTGTGTGGATAAGGCATTTCTGTAATGACTTTAATATTCTCTTGGTTGATATTTATGCCTCTATATTAGAAAAAAAATCTAGATATAACCCCAAATGTAAACTTTCAAGGGTTCGGCTTCTGGTGGTGAGCATGGAGCAAGATGAACACTTTCTTAAGATCTTTGAGATGGTCATCGAATTGGTGGGATTTGACCACAAATTCATCCACAAATCACTCCACCATTGTTCCTAAGAGGGAATTGAAGATTTTATTAATGGTTTACTAGTAATCCCCTCTAACATTATTCAAGACAAAGGGCATAACTTTGTAAAAATAAGTTCCCTAAGGTTCCCTAAAAGTAGTGGAATCTTTATCTTTGGGGTTCGTACAAATTTGATTGTATCTAGAGTATCATTCTATAAAGGATAAACCTTGAAAGTTAGTGGATTCATAAATCAGTAACTCTATGACTAGGCATGTGGATGTATTCCTTCGAATAGTGGTAGTTGAGGTCCTAAAAGTCAATAGAAACATGGATTTTTCTGTTTTTATTCCTAATAAGGAAAATGTTACCCAAATAATTGGGTAATTAAACTTCCCTGATAAATTTTTCATGATAAACTTATCAACTTAGACCTTAACCATGGAACCATGGGATGGATATATCTTTTTGGGTACCTATTTCAATCCACATTGGTCAATGGGAGGGTAAAGCCAATGGAAAATTATCTAAGGATCGAGCCCTGATAAATTATTGTAGTTACATGAAAATATGTCATGGTTTTGTCTTAGAAATGTAACATAATACTCTTATTTATATAGGGGAATAAATTCACTAATCAAAATTGTCCCTGGATCATCCTCAGTAAAGAGGTTCACATGTATCATCTCATCAACAGTTTTGGATACACCATATTTAAAGATAGGAGGGGATGCATCCCAGTCCTCCTTATCATAAGTGTGAATACTAGAGGGATGAGGTGACTCCTTGACCTTAGGTGGCTATAGTGTGGAATCATATCCCTATACGGGGGTGGGATCTTCAAAATTAGGTTATTTTCCTTCTAGTATTATAGATTCCACATAAATAAATGTTGCAGATCTTATCCCTTGAGGTATTAACTAGTGGGGTCCTCCTACCATGTTGAAGCAATGAATCTTGGTTGGTCAATAGTTAGTCAATCATACCTTTCATTAAACATAGAGGAGATATCGATTGATAGGAATAGGCTATATTTTTAGGTATGCAATGGGAATGGGATTTATGGTCCTTAGAGGAACATATACTTCATAGGAGTAAGAGGTGATCTGAGTGAACTCCAATTTTCTAGGCATAATGAAATGGTGCCTAAGGTTTGGGGTTGTTTCTTCCAAATTTTGGATGGTTAGGATAAAACTAATATTTATGTTTTCCCAAGGATCTACCGAAGTGGCTGTCAAATCATTGGGAGAACTAACACACTCAACAATTTTGAATTTGGGTTTCTTTATATCACTCTTGTAATACATGACGTCAAGATAGATATATTCATAGGAGTAAAAGGGTGTGGCATCACCATAGAGCACCCCTTCTCAACCATTGAGGGATTATTTGAGGCACTAGTGATATAATGAGGGGATGGTTGCATGAAAGTGGATCCAAGGCCTTCTCGGTAATATGTTGAAAGTGGTGTCTTTTAAGAAAACCATGAATTCGGTGTTGGATACAAAATCACAGAACTAGGTCTTTAATTGGATCTTATAAAGATAATTCTTCTCAATATTTTCATATCCTTGAATTATCAGGTGGGATAAGGATATATCATTCTCTATGTAAGTTTATAGAGCATCCAAATTAGGATGAGATTGATCATGTATCTCATTTCCACTAAACACTGGTGAATTTCAATTCCAATGATATTTCCTGAGACATGAAGGGGATCTGTGT
Source organism: Viscum album (assembly GCA_963277665.1). Taxonomy (NCBI): domain Eukaryota; kingdom Viridiplantae; phylum Streptophyta; class Magnoliopsida; order Santalales; family Viscaceae; genus Viscum; species Viscum album. The sequence continues at coordinate 1,083,815,267 of OY728132.1, forward strand.
GACCCTTAATGATTGTACCTTCATCTTCCCAAGAGAAGGAGACGATTTTTTGGAAGGCTTTATGTTCCACTTCCTCTTCATTGTAGACTTTATCAGCAACCAACTCAGTCTAAAACTTGATAGGTCACTTTAAGGCCTCAATGAGGACCTCACTAAGATTCTTTGACAAGTATAGTGTATCAAGGATCAATAGTTTCGTATGAGATTTTGTTGAGGTTCTTGAACATTCCACACATCTGATCTAGCGGCATTTTCCTTCTTCCTAGAGGTGTCTCTTTGACAAGAAGCATGGAGGGATTAAGTGAATAAGGAAAGGGTGCCTTATTGATGCCTAAATAATTATTTTATTAGCTAGATGGAAGTGGATGAGCCTTAAAATAGTATGGATGATCCAAATGGTTAACCAATTGAACAGGTTGTAGAGCTATGTTGGAGGATGTTTTGGTGGATGGATCGCCCTGTTGACATTGAAGCAACACTTGTCTTTGACTCTCAATTTCATATGCAATGCTTTCAAAGATAAAACCCCTATAATTATTCTTTCTATAAGGGAGTTTTCCCTTACCTTGATATCTTTTTCTATAGGATCCATGAGGAGATAGTTGGTGTGATTTTTCCCTAATATCTATATATCATTCCACCAACTTGATGGCATTGATGGAAGTGTACTTATTATCTTCATCTGAGGATTCCTCTAAAACCATGTGAGTTATAGAAATTACTCCCAATGTAGGGGGTGTGAAGTCCATGAGGTTTCCCATTGGATTCTATATTAGAAGATGTTTTTATCACCATTGTATGGTTAGTGTCGGTTCCTTATAGATTTAGAAGTTTTCAAATATAACAATATTGTCAGAATGACTAAGTTAGTTATGGAGGGAGAGAACGGGTTTAAATTATCATGAATAATCCAATGGGATCAAGTGATGGAGTTTTAGGATATCTATATATCAAACTTATATTATCCTCTCTCTTAGATGTATTTACAATTCCTAATATCCATGTCAGTATTGGAGGTGGTAGAGAAACATGTGACATGCGTATGAGGGTTTCTCATCTCCACTATACTATGATCTACCATATCTCGGATCCAATAATTGAATACAAAACACTGTTTGGTGGGGTGGATAAGGAATTTATGGTGTGAGTAGTAGTTGGGGTGATTCTTTAAATTAGTCTCCTTATATTTCTTGTTCTCTAGGATCATGAGAAAGTTCTTCTCTATATCATATATGAAGAAGGTAGGAACTTGATCATCCTTGGATTGACCCTTCTCTTCTAACCTAAAAAGGTATGGATAATAATTCCTAATGGGGACCCTAGTCTATATTATTTTTGTGATATTTTACCTTTCATGGTAGGTTTTTTGGAGTTATCTAATCTTGAATAGGTTGAGGCACTAGGGTTTACATGATAGTATCCATTTATGCTCTCTCAAGATTTTTCATAGGAGAAGATGGTAATGTAAAAGACTTTTTATTGGTATTCTTCTTATCTTCCTTGAGGTGTTTAAATATTTCATAAAATTATTGGAATCCTCCAAGACACTTCATAGATATTTGGGTTAGAACCAGCTCATCATGGATGTTCCCCCACACACATCCCCAAGAATTGTTCCTAGGGAATTTTGACATCGAGGGAGTAAATCAAGAATTTCCATAAATTTATTAAGTTAGTGATGAATTCATTTTACTATTACTTTAACTTAGAGAGGTAAATGACACTATTTATGTATAGGGTGGAGCTGAACTAGTGGAGTAACTATCAGCAGATATCCTCTTAATTAGTGATGGACCCTAGTGCTAGATTGTTATACCAGCTGAAGGTAGATTCTTCCAAATTCTAGATGAAACATTATTTCTCTATGGTGCCCTGTATTTGGCCACATTGAGAGGTAAAATGGTAGAGGTGATAATCTAGGTCACTTATACCATTGAAGGTGGTGAATCTTTTGTTTTTGAGGTTTAGAAGTGGGGGAACATGGTCAACCCACTCTAAGTACATATTCCTATCAGCCTGTACTAAATATTTTTGTGTCTCTATGGATTATAATGAGTGGTGAGAGAACTAATCAAGTCATCATGTGGATTTCAACATGCATCTACCACCTGATTGGTCAGCTAGATCATGATGTGGAGTTTCCATGATCTGGTGGTGGAAACTCTCGTTGATCCACTAGAGAGAGAGTCATAGGGAAGATTGTACTATGTATAAATTGGTTATAGTCACCATTTTTAGTCTTGTTTTATCAAACAAGAACTATATACTATCAAGGTTATAGAGGGATTAAGACAAGGTCAACTTGAAATCACCATGGTTAGGATGACATCCTCATAGTATCTTAGTATTTAAATGCATGTATCCCATAAGATCCTTGAGAAAATCAGTGAACTTGGAATCTACATTAGTTTCTTTATCAGCTTTCAGATTACCAGAAGATTTTAATAATCCTTTTTCTTTGTTGAGGCTCTGGAAAATGATGTTTGGAATTTGTGCCTCAAAAGGACTTTTGTGCCTTATGACTTGTGTTTTATGATGGTTTTGGACACCTACAAGCAGGGTCACCTATCATTGTCAACCTTCTTGGGATGCATCGTCCCCATGTTCCTCACCACCAATATCAGTCTCTACATTATCAAAGGGATTAATAGTGATGAAATTCACTATAGTAGTGCTCAATGGTGGATAATCATAGACATATTTTATGGGACATTCCTAAGAAATTTGTTATCACTAAAAGATATGATTGAAATATAGAGAAGTATAAAACCTCAGCCTCAAATTTTCATGTGGGGAGGCACCACTTAAACAATATTTCACAGAACCATAATGATTTTAGTGAACTCTCATCAGAAGCTCTGATGATATCCACCAGATTTAGGATATTGATCCACTGGAAGAATGGAATGGTAAACCGTTAAAAACTATTATTCAAGGTTATAAAGTTCCTCAAATCTTATTAGATATTTTATATGACATATTTAAAGGAAGGTTCACCCATAGATAATGTTGAAGATACACCACATTATTTTCAGTTAGAAACATTGAGATGGATAAATACAGGTTCATATATAGTTATAACTCAAATGGAAGCTAGATGGTGGTTATGTATTCCCATAGGATCTCATATCCCACTATGTCTCACTCAAAGGAGAAATCCTACTCCAAAGTTGTGAATTTATGAGAAGACAATGGAGGGAGTGATGAATAACTCTTTGGTTTTAGACCCTCAAGACAGAGTGTTATTGGATGAGACACTCTACCCCTAACTAATAATATGTTTTTTCATGTGTCTCATGATTCAAAAACATTCCCATGTAAGAGTAGGAGTCTACATACTCTTACCAAGGGATATTGGTAGGTGCATGTGTCTTGAAAAAATGTTTCTATTCATCTGAGAGTGTTTGGACAGATCTTGATGTCTCTCTTACTTCTAGTGTATAAGTAGAGGCAGGGGACATGGGTTGTGGTAGGGATGGTATAATTTATAGTCCTCAAAATGAAGTCAGTATATCATCCATATATAGGTATTTACTAAAGGCCTCATGGACTTTTCACACTTTATCCTCGAATGTACATCCTCAATTGATGGGTTTCTACTCCCACTTGTGGTGGTGGATATGGGAATATTTCTCTTAAATATTATGTCTTCCCAAATTTTGAAAGAATAGGGCTGGTGCCCTCTGTTTTGCAACCTATTCTAGGGTAGGAGTTCCCTATGTTTGAGATTATTTTATTCACGGTAAGCCCTCCCTTGGGCACTATTATTGGTATTGTAGATAGTAATTCCATAATAGTTGGCAGCCACTCTACCCTGGGGAGTACCTTATTCAGAATAGAGAGGACCTCTATGATGGTTGGTGATATGGCCATGGATCAGGAGAGTTGATCAAACACACCCAGTGGGTGGTTGGGGTCTTAATGCTAGTTTATAAAGTCTTTTCCCTCATGCAGCTATTAGGCTGGTAGGGGATGCATTGATAGTGCAATGTCTATAGGATAAATCAAAGTAGTGTTCCTTATAGTAGGAATAGTGAATTCCCCTAGCATGATCATCACATAGTTTGGACTAGGGAAGGATAAATAGAGGGTAGGCTAGACCTATTCATCAATCAGTTGGGAGGACCTATATGTATAGTGAAGTTGATTGGTGGGAGACCTTATTGGTGACTCTAAAGTAGAATCCTGGGATATCACAACTTTCATGTCCCCTACTTCCTTGTTTTAGAATATGGTTTCATCAGAATATTCTAGGAAAAGGATCCTAAAATGGTTGGTAGTGGTAATGGGGGTATTTTTTCTAGTGAGACCTTTTCTGGTGATGCCTACATGGTTCCACTACTTCCAGGTACTCTCAATCCATCACATGAGTGGGTATGACTCCCTCCTACTCATAGTAGAGAATAATTTCATTGATGAACCTATACTATTTAATCATTAATGTAGAAATGATGTGACGGTTCCTATGATTCATGGGAGTCTTAGTTTTCACCTCTTGGACATATGTGTGTGGGATTTCTATGTGGGTGGTTCTCTTTCCCCCATTCCTACTGGTGGTGGTTAGGCTAGTTCACTTGGAATTTATGATAGCTAGAATTCTTAGGAGAAATTTTAATCCAAATATAAGTACAAGTCTGGTGATAGAGATTTCAAACATTCCCAATATTGGTGATGTCTGACAATAGTGAAGTACAACATTACTCATCCTCTCATTATTTAAGAAGAATGTATTGGTATCAGGTTCACATATTGTTATGCTTCCACTGGGACTAATTTCACATTGGATTGTGCCTCAGTTGGTCACAAACCTGGTCCTACCTTCCATCTTTCCAAAGGTGGTTGGTCTATCACATTTAGGGGTGATGGTGTCGGCTCCATGATTGGAATGTGATGATAAGATGTTGGCCCTCCCCTCCATGGATTAATCCATGGAGTTCATTTCCTTATATGGGTCTTCATTATGGATTTAATACATGATTTTGAATATCATTTTTGACAACATATTCATGTGGAAGTCGATTAATTATATCACTTTCTTCCTTAGTGGGTGAACACCTAAGGTTGGTGAGGATGAGTCTTCATGCACTATTAGGCATTGTTGGGTATGTTGAGAATATGTTATGTATTCCTCAATATGGTCCATGAGGGAATCCTATTTTTTCATATAAGGCATATTAGGCTCAAAACCTAAGGCATCCTATGTTCATCGCACTTGGAAAATTATGATCATCACATAAGGAATCCTATCCTTATCGCCTAAATAAATCCATACTCAACACATAAGTAATCTAGTGCTCATCACACCATGAAACTTATACTCACCACATAAGTCATATTAGGCTTGTCACTAAAGGCATCCTTTGACCATAACATAAGGAATATCACACTCATCATATAAGGATAAAGTTAGAATATTCATTTTGATGTCTAAGGAAAAGGTTGAGAGATCATATGATCTATATGTAGGATTTTTATACTTTTCACAAAAGGAAACTCAAGATAATCCCTAAATAAATAACATTATCATCACATGAGGGATTCTATTCTCATTAAATGGACCTCATAGGCTCATCACTAATGAAATAACAGTGGTATGATTCATTACGAAGGGAATTCCCCATTCTTGTCACAGGGGGAACCTTATGCTCATCACATAAGGAAAATATTCCACTTGGACTCATAACATAAGGATGATCACATGATAATATCTAGTGGGGATAGATCTACATACACTCATAATGTAAATATGAGAACAATTTAATATCTAGTAGGGATGAATCCACATACACTTGTTATGTAAGTGAAGACACAGGTTAATGTCTAGTGGGGATTCCCTGTAGTTTAAAGTCATGCATAGAATTTTGGTTAGTTTGGAGAGAGGTTTGGTATGATCCAAAAATATCATTAGAGTTTAGAGATACTAATTCTTTAGGTGGTGATATAATGGTGGTGATGTTATGATTAAACCTCAAAGTTTCATCCTATGTTTCCTGGTGAAAAAAAAAATCAAAACCCATATAGTTCGAGTTTTACAATTTAAGATCATGTTCTAGGACCGTACCATGTAGTTTAAAATCATGTGTTAAGTATTTTTATGTTTTGAAAGCATAGGTGATAGTTAATAGTTTGGGTATTAGTATTTGGGATGCTTGATAACTTCTTGTGAGAAAGAAGGACATGTGGGGGGACTTACATGCATGTTTTATTTACCAGCTAGTTCTTAGGAGAAATCAACATGGATGTTTCCCAACCCATGATTGGTATAATGGGCCTAAGGGTGAGAGTGCCTATTCTTAGGATAAAAATAAAAGTCAAATACCTATCTTGTGTATTTTTAGAAGGTTTTAGGCATGAAAATCCATGAATCAGGTTGTGTGTATGAATTTTACATGATTAATTCTGGATTTGGTGGTTTTAGGCACCATGTGAACTAAAATTTCATAAAACTATGTTTATTGGAAGTATATATCAACTAGGAGACCATGATATGGGGTTCATGAAAGTTTATCATTGAAAAAATATTAGATTTATATAAAACTCGAGCCTCTATCATGGATGGTCTATATGGATAACCATGGAAAGGTTTTCTCACATGTAAAGTGTTGCGTGAAGCATGGAGTTGTTCGAGACTTAGTCCTCTAGTAAGAATTGTGTTCTTCATGGAAAGGAGTTATGTAAAGGAATATAAAACACAAGATTATGAATTGAAGGACTTATAAAAGGTAATTCATTCAAGATTCTCACATATGATAATCCACGATGATTTTTGGAATTGTACAAATCACAAAATTCCAAGTTGAATGAGTTAAGGGATTTTACATGAAAGTTTAAAGGTTTTCTCCCCAATATGGTGAGTTGAGAGAATATTTATAGACCTTAGGATTGAGGTAAGTGGGATATCATGGAAGTCTTGTGTGGTTGTGTAACTCTAAATTATCATGGTGCTCCGACTTCATTTCGTACAATTTCCTACGTGCATAGAAAATAAAGTTGTGTGAAACCTCTTGTTATGGACTTATGCAACTCATAGTTTCATGAGAATTATAGATTTACTAAAGAAATATAGTTTCTGACCATCTTACATCCCTAATCCCTATCAGATGCATTTTTTCAGCACCAACATTATTTATGTTATGACATCTTGGTTCAAAAAGAATATATTATTCTTTATAAGGTTATAGGAATGCCACTATAAATTGGAGGGAGTTAGTATAAATAATCAATAGAGATGTAGTTATGTATTAAATTTTTATTATTAGTGAAAAACCTAGGTCTCATACTTGACCCTAACTCAATAAGGAGTAAAAACCCACATTGGGATCAAACCTTGTAAAATACTATGTTATTATCTCTTTACTTTTTGTCCTTTATGCGGTGCGAATGAATTGAGTGAAATATACATGATTAATTCACCCTAATAGGTGAGTAGGTTTGAGTAGTATTAGGGGTAATTAAAATGGAAATGAATTTGGTAAAATTAATTCACACTGATTTAATCCCCCACCATTGTGACTACATGATCTGGTTGGGTATCACAATTTAAATAAAAATAATAATTTGTTATTATTTATTAAAAATAAACATGTCAACGATTATTATTATTTTTTTAAATATAGTACATGGCATATGTGAAGGATATATTCCTCAAATCCTTCAACATGTGTGATGAGTTTTTGTACATGTCATATTATATGATTGGTGTAAGTCTTAAGGTGTGACATTCATAAAAAAAATACATATCATTTTCCTTTGAAAAGTAATATCATAAAGCATATTATAAGTGAAAATAGTCAAATATATAATGATAATTATTATCAATGAAATATTACTACATTATATTTAATAAATAATTTGTTTCATATGATGAAACACATAGGGATCGCATGGATAAAGGTTATATTCGATGTAATGACATTCATTAAATTGTAACATATGAGTTAATATATGTTCACAAGAGCATCATCCTTGAGGGATATATGTGTGTGTGTGTGTGTGTGTTTGTGTGTGTGTGTGTGTTTATAATACAAATTTTATGGGTGGGTGTGACTCTTGCATATATTTGTTCGAAAATCCCTCATCTTTAAGCTCTCTCTTTCTTTCACCTTTAAATAGTAAGGCATTATCATTTCATAGTGATAAGAGAAGTCTTTCTCATGCGACAAGTGATTATTCCAAACCATAGATACTCTATAGAGGATGGATTTCATTCAACTACCTCTTATGTGATCTTTATCAATCAAAAACAATGATTATATATGTTACAACATTATGGTGTAAGGCACACATACTATTTATTCATTTTACTATAACATGATTTCATTTATCAAGCATGGTGTTTCGGGACATGGGTTTCTAATTCATATTAACTACCTAGTATAAGTGTTAACGGTCCTATGAAATTTGGAGATAGTATTAGAGTTTTACCATGAATTTGATTTTTAAAATTGTTTTTTTTTCAATGAAGAACTACCATCGGCACATGTTACACGATAACAAGATCTTGACTAAGATCCAAACATTACGATAAAGGATATTGTAATTTGGGTTTTCTCTACTTAACATTAAATTAAGCAAAATGTAATGTTAATTTCTAAGTCGTAGGGTATGAATTTTGTGTATCATAGAGTACGATACATCAAAACCCAATATTTTTTTCTCAAAAACTATGATGTAGGTGATATCATAGGATATGACAGAAATCGTGATTTTATAGAAAATAGAGCTTTCTTTCATAATTATAATATAGAATATATCATCAAATATTATTGGTGTATACATAAAATTCCACAATCCCCATACATAAGTGATTTTACTTTGCTGAAAAAGTGAAATTATTTTATGTATGGGTAACTCCATACATAAGGGTAATTGCGTTACCACAAATGAATCACCCAAAAAAATTTAAAAATAATATTATTGATAGATTTATTAAAATACAACACCAAAATTTAATTAAACTATGATATATTATAAAATTATTATTATTTAAATTTTAAAATTATAAAAAAAATTAAATTAGTGGTATGAATTTGAATAATTGAATTATTAAATATATCTATAAATTATTTCCTTAATAAAAATAATGAATTCAATAAAGAAATTTAATATTCATCTAATTTTTTTTACTAGGAAATGAATAATAATAAAGTCATTTTATACTTCAAAAATATATTTTCTGTAAAAATGATTTTTATTACATTTTTTAGTAAAAATTATAAATAATTTATACTATTTTTAGAAAATTTTGAGGGAATGAATATAATTTTTGAAATCATCATGTCATTATAGGATTAGGATTAATTTTTTATATTTTTTTACAAAGGTTTATTTTTTATTGAATAATGAAAAATTCCAAATTTTATAAAAATGTTATTTCTTTTCATTAAATAAAGTAATTTTAAAGTCTAATTATATTTTAAATTTGATATTAAAGTAACATCAGTATCCTTTAATTATAAATAATATAATTAATAAAATTGAAATCAACATTATACTTGATTTTGGTATAAATTCATTTTTGGGATTAAAACTTATTTTTATAAAGAATGTTTTACATTATGTTTTAAGCATTTAAATTATAATTGATTTATTCCACTTATAAAAATTTAATCTTGAAAAAATGATTCAATATTTGGAATTATGAGGTTCAATTTTGGTAAATAGTTCCCTTTTATTTTTGGTCATTAAAAATAGTAACCCTGGAAAAGATTTATCATCATAATAAAGGGTAAATTGGGTTAACTATGGTTATAACTAATGTGAAAATACTTTAAAATCACCCTAAAACATTCCTTTAATCTATTGGATGAGTTTATTTAGACCATACACATATAATAATTAAAAATACATCATTTTTGTGCCATTTCTTCTTGATAAAGACCATTATATTATTTTAAGTAAAGAATAATTCCAAAATGCCACTTTCTTGATTTTAATATATCTAGTATGTTTTTACAACGATAAAAATAAGTCATAAATAGTTCTAAATGGTTATTTTAAATATTAATATTTTTTTATGATGTTAATTTATTTTTAAATTTTATTAATAAAATAATTTCCTTAAATTATTATGCAACACTAACATGGTGCTTGTGAAAGAAGTAGAAAAATCAAGTAAAATATTTTAAAAACTTACAAGGTAATTATTTTTTGGGAGAGTTAGGGTGTTCCATGAAGCGATGTGTTTAATTTTTCATCACCACCTACAAAGTATAATTATTATATTTTATTTAATGAATATATATAATATTCATGAAATAAATATGATTTTTTAATGATAATATATTAATTATCTTCTTACCCTTCCAACCGTTAAAAATTGATAGTGTTGCTCATACATATATGGGGACTACCACCTCCATGAAGATATGTGATTAATTTTTAATTTATCACTTTAATAGATGATACTAAAATTGAATTTATTTTATAAAAATGAAAATTATGTCATGATTAATATTTTGGAGATGATAGAACCAAGACCCCTTTGACCATGGTAAACCTACTAAAGTTTTTTTTATTATGAATTGAACATCCTCAAAACATTTGATATAAAATTAATTGATTTAATAACTATACAAGACATGGTAATAAATGAACTAAAAGTGAAAATAATTAGGTATTACACATTAAAAAGGTTTTTAAACAATTAAAATGTTAATATAATATTATTATACATGAGATAAATTATGTATGTGGCAATTCAGTCTCAAGGTAAGGGGTTTTTTAACTTAATTTATTTTCATTGGGTTATATTACTTATTCATTTACTAAATTATTGAATGATTATGTGTTTAATTAAATTGGATTATTTTATGTTTTATATCCACTTGTTTTATGTGGATTTACATTTGTTACACATAATCACTTTGTTTATTAATTATGAATTCAATGTTATGCTCTTTGTAAGTGTTTCTTTCCTAACTTTTATTTCTGTGGGAAATATGCCAAATTCACCACTTATTTATTTTGTGTGTTTTTTATACAAATACTTTGTTATTTTATATCATGAATCTATTTATATTAAGGGTATTTAAAGTTTCATTTTTAGTCATTTATTTCATGGGGTTTATGATTCAAAATTTACCCAAGCAATAAGGGTTTATTTCACAATCTCATCTGTATTCATAATTAATTTTTTAATTATCTATTTGAATAAGTATATGATCCTTATATCTGAAACCTTGTATATTTTATTCTCCTATGTTTTTTTATAGGTTTTTCAAGTATTATTTTAATTTTTACCATCTTCGATACTCAAAAAGACTAAATGATTTTTTTTAAAGAACACCAAAATTTTTTTTCTATTCGGTCAGAAATACTTTTATTACAAGTCCATATTTTATTTAAAATATTTTAAATATTATAAAATTATTTATTAAAGAAATTTATACCTATGTGTGACTTTATATTAAAAGTTTTAGAAGTAATTTCCATATCATTTTTCGAACGAGATACTTTTTACCAAAGGTGTGAATGAAATTTTTATTTTGATGTTTATCGCACAAATGGATTTTCCCATCATCACAAATAATATTTTCGTTGAAACTTACTATATATGTATTCTTGGTTATTTTAAAATAAAATAATTTTCCAAATATTCTAGAAATTTTTAGATTTTAAATAAGTGGTTTCAAAAAGAAAAGTGTATTTTTCTCAATAAATGTTCTAGTGATATTTTAAAATCATTTTCATCTATGTCAATTTCCTTTAATGAATATTATTCTTTACTAGGGATATAATCTAATGACACCATCCACCATATTTTGTTGGATGTCTTATGATCATAATGATCTATTTTTTACTAGGGAAAAATATTGATAATTTATATGCTAGTTTTCACATATATATATATTTATGTTGATAATGTATTGTATTGATTGTTCACCCCTTTTATATGAGGAATGCATTAGACTTAGTTAGTGATGGGTGGGTTCCATTATATCTCATGTATTCATTATTATGTCTCATGAGACAAAACTGGTTGGGTATTTGGAATATTCCTTACCCATTTATGTATAATTTCTTGTCACATGGCCTTGACAGTATGTTTATGATATCATGTCATAGGGCCTTGATAATATGATTATGATGTCCATCATTATAAATTTAATCATTATAAAACTATTTATTGTTATCCTTGTGATTATTTAAGTTCATATGTTACCCATGGATATATTCCACTTATATGATATTAGTTATATGTAATATTTGATTATTGTTTACTTCTATCATATTATTCATAATTTATTTATTCCGTAATAGCTTATGTTGCATGATTTCTCTAAATGGGAATCTGAGGTCACCTTTTTTTTGTTTTCTTTTCCCAAGTATACTAAGAAGGGATATATAGATTATTTAAAAGATATAATAGAATAAATAATTAAGTTATCATTGTAATTTTGAGGTTTTATTTTGTGTTTTAAAATTTAATGGCATAATCATGTATATATTTAATCTCCTAAGACTATCAAACTATTCGATCATTCAAGATAAGATCAATTTTATCTAGTACCAATGTAGTTAAATAACCATTGAATCTAGGTTACTAGATTTGGGGTGTTACATTTGGTATCAAAGGAAGTTTAGAAGGACCCTTGGTAACTAGATTTAGGAAAACATAGATTAGAGAAAATATCCCTATAATAGATTCTAGGGATAATTCTAGGTATAGAGTAATATCATGAAGCTTTTTTAAATTAAACATTATTTGTTTTTTCAAGAAAATGCATCCCTATCTGGATATTGGAAAGTGGATGTGACTATGGAACAAATTCACCTAGGGTGACAACTCTAAAATGGGTATATTGGGTACTAAATCGATCATCACTAGTTCACGATGAGTGATCCTAAAACTTAACACTCATATAGACACTCATGGGGGAGATTCTTAGGTTAATATAAATTTTATTTATAAACCATTATGATAAATCAGAGGATATAACCAATTAAAACCTATGATATTCCATATTGATATGGAATAAACCTAAATTTTCATGGGTTGATAAGTCTAAGGTTTATCATAAGTTTAAAGTAATAGATTCCCCTTTTTAGGTTTTGTGTTATAAGGGTTGTATATGATTAAGGATAATTTGTGAGACATTTATGGGGATAAAACCATTTGGTTTAGTATCTTTTTTAGTGAAAATTTTATTTGAGGAATAATGCTTATATATTTTATGAACATATGTTTAAAGGTATTGATAACCTTAAGGGTTAATATTATCTTGGATTTTTATGTAATTATGGGTTGTTATAATTTTAGGAATATATGTTTTATCATATATATAACCATGAGATTGAAAGTGATTTGGTGGATAAGTGATTAAAGTTATTTTAGAATATGTTACCTATAATTTTGGGGGGGATTATATGAGTAAGGTAGATGGGATATTATTTTCTAGGATCAAATTTCATTTGAGGAATAAATATTGAGTTACATTGTGGAATATTATATGTTTTATGGTGATTCATATTATTTTGGTAAATAATTAGAATATTCTTTAGAAAGTACAATTACAGAGTATACAATTTGGTATGTGACTTTATGAGTGATTAATTTTGTTTAGAGATAAATATTAATTTGATATTGGAATCATATGTAATTAATTCATGGGGGCATAACACCCTAGACATATTCTCATATGTAATCAATTAATTCTAATATTTGGGTTTTAATTTATTTAATCATATTTTAAAGAGTTTTAAGGTTAGTTGGACATTGGGTGTTGTTGTTGAAGCATTTTATATTAATTTATTATTTCTATATATGAATTTATATTAATATTGGATATTATCACATCTTGTGATAACTATTTTGGTTTTGGTTAATGAAGAGAAACAAGAGGAATAGTTTTTCATATTTGTGTGGATATTATGATCTGATAAATGTTAATTTTAGTTTTTCATGTATGAAAAATTTATCTTAAATATTTATTTCTTATGGTAAGAGATGATATAGGAGTGAAAACTAATGGAAGCACAACCAAATGATGAAATTGTGCTTATGAAATGTAAATAAATCAAGTATGTTTTATTGTGTTCTATATATTGATAGTAAAAGAATCCCTTAACTCATAAAAAATGATCTTGAAACAAAAAATTCATCTTTTTAACTTCTTTTATAATTAATGTATACCTTTATCCCTTACTAATTTATACTTTTGTGTTCATTAACTTTATTATGATCATATTCTCTATCACTCTATATTATTACTAAAATATTCTTTTTCACCACCATGTACATATTTTCACTTCCCAATAATCTTATAATTATCTAGTAATATGATATTGTGTTATTTTATGTAACCTTTATGTTTCCCACTTCCACTTTTCAAAGGAAGTTTTATTATCCCATTGTAATATGTGGGTTTTCAATGAAGGTATTTTCAAATATTAAACCTTTGATTACTGGGATAAAAATTACAAGGATGCAATCTACTTAGGGGGTAAAATTGGAACCCTTAAATTTTAGTTTAAAACAATATTATGCTCAATAACCTTCTTAATATACAACATCAATCTTTAATCCAACTACGATATACTATAAAAATATTGTTATTTAAATGTTATCATTATAAACTATAGGTTAAATTGATGGTATGAATAGAAATACCTAATTATAAAATATATATATATATAAAGGATTTACTTAATAAAAATAATTAATTCAATAAATAAATTTAACATTCATCTAATTTTTTTAATGGACAATGAATAAAAATAAACTCATCTTATACTTCAAAAATACATTTTCTTCAAAAATGGGTTTTATTCCATTTTATGTGTAGAAATTATAATTAATTTATTCCATTTTTAGAAATTTTATTTGAGGTAATTAATATATTTTTTGAAACCAAAATTTCATAATATTCATAGGATGAATTTATGATATTTTTCTAAAAAGGTTTACTTTTGAGTGAAAAGTAAAAAAAAAATACTAATTTCTATAAAACTGTAAATTCTTTTCATTAAATCAAGTAATTTTAAAGGCTCATTATATTTTAAATTTTATACTTAGGTAAAAAAAAGGTCTAATTTAATTATAAATAATATAATTAATTACATATGAATCATAATTATACTTGATTTTGGTATAAGTTAATTTTTGGACTTAAAAATACATTTGTCTAAAAATTGTTTTTCATTGTGTTTTATGCATTTACATTAAAATTAATTTCTGAAACTTCTAAAAATTTAATATTGGGAATTGGATTCCATATTTGGAATCATGATATACAAATTTTTTAAATAATTCCATTTTATTTTAGGTCATTAATAATAGTAACCATGGTAAAGATTTGTGACTATAATAAAGGGTAAATTAGGTTAACTAGGGTTTAAACTAACGTGACAAGGATTTAATATCATCCTAAAAATGTCTTTAATCTATTGGATGAGTATATTTCAACCATCCTAATCCAATATTTGAAAATATGTATTTTTTCATTTTTCCTTAATAAATACCATTATATTATTTTAAATAAAGAATAATTCCAAAATGCCACTTTCATGATTTTAATATCTCATGTATGTTTTTACAAGGATAAAAATAATTCATGAATGGTTATAAATTTTTATTTTTAATATAAATAAATTGTCTTTATGATGGTAGTTTTTTTAATTTTTAGTGATGAAATAATTACCTTAAATTCTTACTCAGTTTTGACATAGTGTTTATACAAGAAGTAAAAAAATCAAGTAAATGATTTTAAAAAATTACAAAGAAATATTTTTTGGGTGTGTTATGGTGTTCCAAAAAGTGATGTGTTTCATTTTTCATCACCACCACCACCACGTATGGATGTTTATTATGTTGTATTAAATGAATATATATAATATTCATGACATAATCATGATTCTGTTATGATTATTGATTACTTACCTTCTTACCCTTCCACCCGTTAAAAAATGATAACATCGCTCATGCATATATGTGGACTAAAATCTCCAAAAAGAGATACTATTAATTTTTCATGTATAAATTTCATGGATAATTTTAAAATTATTTTTAATGTATAAAATTTATAATTATGTCATGATAAATATTTTCTAGATGATGGAACCATGACCTCTTTGACCTAGTCTACTACCCTAAGTTGTTTTATGATTATGAACCGAATGCCCTCAAAACATTTGAAATGAACTTAAATAATTTAATAAATATATAATTCAAGGTAAAAAAGAAATAAAATGGATAATAATAATAGAATACACATGAAAATTTTTCTTAAAAAGGTACAAAACTAATATAATTTTATTATACTAGAGATAAAGTACGTATATGGAGAGTCCAACACAGGGTAAGGTGTTTTTTTAACTCAGTATCTTTTCATTCAGTTATTGTACTTATTAACTTACTATGTTATTCCAAAATTATGTGTGTAATGAAATTTGATTATTTTATGTTTTATTTTAACTTTTTTTATATGGATTTATATTTGTTACACATGATCACTTCATTGATTAATTCTTAATTCAATGTTAGTATATTTTTAAGAGTTTATCATCTCACTTTTCTTTCTATGAGACACATGCCATATTCACCACTTATTTATTTTGAGTAGTTTTTATAATACCCCTTTGATATTTTATTTCATGAATCTATTTATATTCATGGTATTTAAATTTTAATTTGAATTAATTTTTTCAAGGGGATTATGATTCAAAATTTACCAAATCGGTGAGGTTTTATTTCACAGTCTCACCCTTATTTGGGATTATTTATTTTTAAGTTTTCATTGGAGGAATTATACGATATTTTTATCTTAAAACCTATCTATTTTCTTCCCATATTTTTATTTCTATGGTTTTCAATTATTAGGTCCATTTTTACCTTCTTTAGCACTCAAAAAAATAAAATTAATGTTTTTAAGGAAAAATGAATTTGTTTTTCCATTTGGCTGGGAATATTTTTTTCAATGTTGATATTTTCTTTAAAAAATAATAATGTTTTTACTATTTTATAATGATTTATTTAATTCATTTTTACCCATATCTTACTTTCTATACAAAGTTATAAATTAATTTTTTGGTCATTTTATGAATGAGTTACTTTTTACCAAATGTGTAAACAAATATTTATGTCAACATATACTACAAAAATGAATTTACCACCATCGTGACTATTATTTGATTTGAATATTATTTTAAAAGTTTCCAGGGTTATTCTAAAATAAATTCTTTTCCTAACATTCTATAAAATTTTATATTTTAAATAAGTGGTTTCAAAAAGAAAATGGTGTTTTGCTCAATAAATGATATCAACCTCAATATTTATCTGGATAGCTTATGATCATGATATTCTATTTATTACTTGGAAAAATATTGACATTCTGTATGATAGTTTTCAAATATAGATATTTATGTTGATTATGTATTGTATTGATTATTCAACTTTTTCATGTGATGAATGAATTAGAATTAGTAAGTTATGGTTGGGTCCCATTATATCCCATTGATGCATCATTAGGTCTCAGGAGACAAAACGGGTTGGGTATTTGGTGTATGCCTTACCCATTTATGAATAACGTATTAGCATAAGGTATTGATGATATGATTATGAAGTTCAGTTTTATACATTCCATCATTATAGAACCAATTATTATTATCCATTTGATCATTTATGTTCCAATGTTATCCATGGTTATATTACCATTTTATGATATTAGTGATATGGAATATTTTTTAATTATTTACATGTTCTTTATTATTCATAATTTATTTATTCCATTATAGATTCTACTGTATTCTTTTCCTTATTAAGCATCTTGTTCACCCTTAATTATATTTTTCTTTCCTTAGAATACAAATAAGGGATCTAAAATTATTACAAGGATATACTAGAAGAAATAATAAATATCTCACTAAAATTTTAAAGTTGTATTTTATGTTTTCAAATGTAATTTTAAAATCATATATGTATCTATTCTCCTAATAGTGTTAAAAAATTTGATCCTTTGGAATAAGATTTTTTATATCTTGTTCCAATATAGTCAAATAACCACTAGATCTAGGTTACTAGGGTTAGGGTATTATAAGAAAAGTAAAATTCTCTTATGTATGGGCTACTTTGTAGTTCCCTTGGACCCACTCTCCTGAATCTAGTATAGAAAACACATAACTTACAATGATAGATTTGTTACATATCTCTAATTACAATATATTTATCATATTTAAAACCAAATACATTTAATTTTAGAGTTTTAGATACTTTATAAAAATCATAAACTACTAATTCTCAAGTTGTCTCTATAAATGGGAACACTTTTCCACTATATAAGAAGCTATTAAATCAATAATGGGTCTTCAATGTTGGTCAAAAATTCTCCACACAAAATACAATTATAGGCTTAGCATGCCTAATAATTTCTTTCATAATCTAGGGAAAGGGAAATATAATAATGGGTGAGATAAAATTCCTAATAATGGTAAAAATGATAATAAAGAATAACATGAGAGACGCGAGGCATAACATGATATCATAATGAGAATGATCATAAGATTGAGAGGGAAGATTGAAGAGATGATATAATAAATACATGGATTAAACAATGATCATAACATAAGTTCATGGAATCATAGGAATATAGAAACAATATAAAAATGATATCATAAGAATATTACAAGGAATAATCCATATGCCAACATCATAATATGCCAATTATTACTCCTTATGACATTAGAAATGATTAGGTTTACTCCCTAATCCCAATAATATTTTATCATGAGACATTAACATTACCTAATGCATTATATTTCTATCTGGGAGCACCCATAATAATGAAAAACCATAAATATGTTCACCATGTGATTTCAATCAACATATCATAAAATACCAAGGAAATAAAATTATTTTTATATCCTTTTCAAGTTAATACCTAAAGAATATTTCATGATTTCATTAATAAACATGACATGATAACCCATGGAAAAAAATGGGTATATATTGACTTTAATAATCATTATAGGTAAATAAAACTAAGTAAATATTATTATACATATGGTATTTTTATCATATAGGAAGCAGATATATGGTTTAGATGATAATTTCCCCAATCAATCGATGTATTGGGAATCTAGGTGAGCACCCTTTAATCAAGTAATGGAACATAGAGAATTAATACAGGAAGCCATTGTAAGTAAATCATGTCAATACAAATATATTATTATGCAAGAAAAAATGAGTGATGGATCATACCATAGATGTAAAAGACAATTTGATAAGTCATACAAACAAATAAGGTATATGTTATCATAGGAATAATACTCTTGATCAATCATATGACATAGATGAAGAACACTCTTAGAAGAATTAGGAAAATTACTTTGAAAATAAGAAATTTTTTTATCCTTTAAAAACATTTAAAAAATAACATTCCATTAAATCGTGATAATAATAATTTCCTTTTTGAAAACTTAAAAGCATAGAGAGGAGGTCTCTTAGAAAATGAAAAAGCTGGCAGAAAGATATGTTCACACAAAAACGTGTAAAAGAGATTCATTTCATAAAAGGTGACCCATGTGGAAAACATTAAAAATATTTTATTTTAAAACATTTTTAAATAAATTAAATTTAGTTGAAAATAATTTTAAAATGATATTTATATAATACTTTTTAAAACATTTATAACATTATTTGTAAGGAAATCCTTTTTTTAAAACTATCCATGTGGAAAATGTAAAAAATATTTCGAAAAACTTTTATGAAACCCAAATCAAAAAAAGGATAATAAAATTTTCATTTGAAAATGGGTGAAGTTAAACTATAAGGTCACTTTATATGAAACATATTTTTGTTATATATCACACTTTCAATAGATAAAATAAGGACATGGAAGAAAAATATTCATTGAAAAGTATAGGAGTTATTCTTATCAACATCATTATTTTATTTGAGGAAGTGTTTCATAAAAGGGGTGGATATTAATTAAGATAATTAATATCCTCAAATAAAAATTAAATCTATAATTTAAAATTTAATATTATAAAATAGATAATTGGAATATAAAAATCAATAATAGATTTCACAACTTGTGGGAAAATGAATTTGAGTTGAGAAAATAATTATGAATTGAGTAACATTTTAATAAAAAAAATTAAGAATAAATATATTTAAAATGAACCTAAAAACCCATTATTAAAATATATTTCATTATTACAAAAAAATTGGGTATCATATGCACCATATAAAAGTAAATTTAAAGAAAAATGTGTCTCAGTAAAGGAATTTTTGAGAAAAAAATCCATTAATGCTTAAGAACATTATAATAAAAACCCATTAAAAGAATAAGATATTTAATTTGAAGTTAAAATACCATGAATAAGGATAATAAAAGTTATTAAATATCCAAATGTCATCATATACATCATTTAAAATAAATTAGGTGCATAAAAGAATGTGTGTCTCAATGACGGAAGTTTCCAGATGAAACCCTTACATTGTTTCCTTTCTTGGTAGGATGCACTCTATTATCCTGTATAAAAAACATAAATATCTTAATTAATTATTTAAAAACCATATTCATACCTAAAAGTATTTATAATTTCAATTTTTAATTATTATATACATGTATATTAGTAAGTTTTTTCCTATTTTCCCACATCGGGTGTTTATAGTTTAGACCATTTGTAGTATCTTTGTATTAGAGATGTCGGTATTCATTCCTATTAAAAATTTAATTATTATAAGTTCATTAAAGTTAATTTAATTTATTAATTATAATTATTTAGGAATTTTAAATTTATTTCCATGAGTACTTTAATCTTTATCCTAGAATATGAAGTTGATCATGAACATTTTTCGATGATTTTCAACATATGAATGGTGTTTTCTTAATTAATGGGTTAAATATTATTGTATATTTTATATAAAAAAATAATTATTATTTACATATTTTAAATATATTATACCATTAATTAATTTTTTATAATTATCTATGACATAATTTCATATCATTGTTCAAGTAGGTTGTTAAACTGACCCAAACTTCAACATGTTTTAACTCGATTGGTGAGTATGGTTAAGGAGATGTTTATTTTGAAATAATATCATTATAATAGAAAAATAATGATATAATATTGATTTTTTATTATTTTTATCCATATTTTAATATTTTTTTATATATAATGAAAACTAGAATAAAAATAAAAAAATGATTCTTTGTGAAGGTAGTAGTCCACACAACGCACGATTAGCATTTTCATTACTCAATAAATAAGAGGGATAAATTTGGATAGTAATAAATAATTCATAATCATAAATTAATTATATAAATAATATTTATTCATAAATACCATCATAAATACCATCCATGACTAGTGGTGATGAAAAACCAAAAGTGTCTCTTCATAGAGGCGGTAATCTGTGACACGCACTAACAACGATTCTTATTTTTCATAGAAAATGAAAGAGAATAAATAATGTTTTTACCATTATTATAATAAAATATAAAAACACTAATTATGTTGGTGTTATTATTATACTTTGGTTGGGGTAGGTTTAGAAAGTAAATAATAAGAAAGAAACCTTAAAAAGATGTGATATCTACGTTGAGACCTTAAACTTCCTCTTGATGGTGACCTTAGATTTGAGATACTTAGGATAATTTGTGGTAGATATGGGAATTAGTCAATTTTAAAGAATTAAAGGATAAGAAATTTGGGGAGGTTTTCAAGGAAATTTCAAAATAGAAGTGGAGTATTGAAAATTTTTAAGCGATCCCCCTTTTATAAGTGAGGAAGTGGGACTTTTTCATTGAATGGAATGGTAAGTAAGGGGTAATAATGTAAAGGGATGAAATTTACATGATTTTGGTGAGGGGATATTTGTAAGAAGTGTAGTAAAGACTTTATAACCTAAAAATTATTTCTATAAGGTATAAAGTTCAAATAAACTAAGGAAATTTTGAACCACTTTAGATTAGTCATTTAAACACTTATTACACTTAATTAAATCTTAATCATGTAAATTATTTTATTACTAAAAATATAAGTATGCCCTTATTAACAAATTTTAAATTTTTGATTCATAATTTTGGATCCATTTAACCTAATTCATTTCACAAATTTGAGAAAATATTGTTTAAAATTAAACACATATAACACATAAAAAATATTACTTATAATAAAAAAATATTTTTAAACTTTAAACTTATATATAAGATACATTTTTAATGGTCTCTAATTTGCATGATATTAATTTATTTATTATAAAAATTTAATATTATGTTACATTAAAATAAATTCATAAACAATTTTTATCAAAATATTAATTAATAAAAATAAAATATATAAAAAAATTCTTTATTAACGTGACCATTTACTTTAGTTTTAAAAGTGTTGTCCATGGGTTTTCTAAGTTCAAATAATATTTTAAAATTCATTATGATATTACATAGTTTCATATTTGATCACTTAAATGGTTTTATGACCTTATAATTCACTCTTGTATATTGATAATGTTAGGAAAATTATCGTTTTTGTAAAAACCACATTTTCGACTAAAATATCAATATTTTTATAAAATTGTCAAAAATTCATACAAAGTAAATTTTAATATTAAAAATTAAAATATAAATTTAATTTTATCTAGTTATATTTCTAAAAATACTTATTTAAATTTTAATAGAAAATTCAAAACATAAATATCAACTTTTATTTAAAAAGTCTTGAAACATTAAGTGTTTTAAATATTATTTCATACCAATTTTATAATTTAAATATTTTTAATATTTTTTTATTTTAAATATGATTAATTAAATTTAATAATGTATCATGTACTTATTTTTAGTGTGTTTTAAGAAATATATCAAACATAGTATTATTTAAATGAAAATATATATACTAAAGTCTTAAGATGTTAAATTTTATCCCCCTTAAATAAATTTCATCCTTTCAATTTATTTTTTATAAAAAAAAAGTAATTTATGATTTCAAAAAGATATACATGACTTAAGATAAAGTCTCAAAAATTATATTAATATCTTAACTAAAACTATTAGATAAATCTTCTTCCTCTATCAATTTAACTAAATGCTTCATTTTCCCTATAAAGCTATATGATATATGTCCTCCTTTTCCACAAATAAAACATTTTCTTATTCCTTTGATACATTCCCCAGTGTGATTCTTCCAACATTTTTGACATAAATAAAATTTTATCTATTTTCTTTTGGCATCTTTATTGCCCAAATTTTCATGATACTACATCCTTCCCTTCATTTTTGTGATAGGGAATTAAATTATGCTTACTTTTTTAATCATAATTCAGGACATTTGATTTTGGTTAATAACAAGATTTCTAATCCCAGTTCTTTCCCCAATAGAATGTAGTTTGGGACAATCACCACATTGTCCATTACTTATATTTTTATCTTGCTTCCTCATTGATTCATCCATTACTTTAAAATAAATTTTAGGGATGAGAATAATTAGTTAATATACAATGGTGAAGCTATGAACTTGGAATAAATAATTCATAAATGATGTACATACCCTAACTTATGAGTTTTTTATCTTAAATATTTATTATCCATGGTAATTTGATTATTAGGTTCTATAATCTACTTAACTTACGTAAAATAATATATTAAAATTATTCATAATGGGTTGTAAAGTGAGTGTGAATTAACCCAAGAATATCCCTCAGGAATTTCAAAATAGGTGCATGGTAAGGGATCATTAACCATGCACCATAATGATGGTTGAGATATACTCAATCAACTCTTTTTGATGTTTCACCCCTAGATGCATATATATAAAAACCATGTCCACTTTTTTATCTTTATATGGATATATTTCACTAAATATATCTTATCATAATCCCCAAAAAAATTATAAAATATTCAACACTTACAACCTAAAGGTTTGTCTATACCATTAAAACCAAGATCATCCTTAACTCATCAACCCTTTATTTCATTCTGAAATCATAAATAATCCCCAACCAAACACATAATAAACTCTAATTTTATCTAAACACTCCTTTGATACCAATTGTATCACCCCCATACCCGCTCTCCGAAATCTGGTGCCAAAAAAACATAACTTACAAGACTATCTTTGTTACACATCTATGATTGTAATATATTTCTCACATTTACAAACCAAGGACCTTTAAGTTTAGAGTTTTATTTATTTAGTAAAAATCATAAAATACTAATTCTCAAGTCTTATTAAAAAATGGAAACTTTTTTCACCATATAAGAAGCTAGTAAAACCATAATGGGTCTTCAATATTTCTCAAAAACTCTCCACAAAATATAATATTTTAGGATTAGCATACCTAATACTTTTTTTCATAACTTGGTGAAAGGGAAATATAAGAAGGGGTGAGCTTAAAACACTCATTAAGGGTAAACAATATAATAATGAATAACATGGGAGAAATGAGGCATAACATTATATCATAATGAGAATGAGTATATGATTGAGAGCATAAAATAGGTTATGGCTTAAATAATGATCATACCATAAGAGCATGGAATCATAGGAATTTGGAAACAACATAAAGATGATATTATAAGTATATTCTAAGGATTAATCCCTAGTACATCATCATCATATGCTAAGGATTACTTCCTAGTCCATAAAAAAGGATTAGGTTTACTCCCTAATCTCATACATAGATTCTCATGAGACATTAACACTACCTAATTAATTGGAGGGATATCTGGGTGCACTTATCATAATTAAAAATAATACATATGTGTTCCACATGATTTTAATCAATATATAATAAAACCCCAAGGAAATAAAATGTATTTTATATCCTTTTAAAGTGGTTACCTAAATAATTATTCATGATTTCATCAATAGACATGACATGATAAACACATGAAAAATAAATGGGTATCCAATTTATTTAAGCATCATTATAGGAAAATAAATCTCAACAAATTTGAGTTTTCATATGGTATTTACACCGTATAGAAAATGAATATACAGTTTAGAAAACAATTTACCTAATTAATATATGTATTAGGAATCTATTTGAACACCCTTCAGTCAAGTAATGGAACATAGTAAATCCATAGAGGAAGGAATTGGAAGTAAATAATGCCTATAAAAATTGATGAATAGGTAAGAAAAAATATGTTATTAATCATACCATATATGTAAAAGAGAATATCATAAGTCATCCAGATAAAGAATTTGGATGGTATCATTTGAATAATATCATTGATCAATCATACAACATAGATGAAGAACACTCTTAGAAACATTAGGAAAATTATTTTGAAAATAATAAATTCCTTTATACTTTGAAAAGTTTTAAAAATGAATATGTTATTAAACCATAATAATAAGGATTTCATTTTTGAAAACTAGAAATTATATAGAGTAAGTATCTCAAAAAATAAAAAAGGTGTCAGAAAGATACGTTCACACGAAAATGTGTCAAAGAAATTTATTCCATTGAAAATGACCATGTGAAAAATATTAAAAATATTTTATTTTAAAAAAAATCTGAATAAAGTAATTTTATTTTAAAATGAATTTAAAACATTCTTTATAGAATGGTTTTTACACCATTTATAGCATTAATATGAAGGTAATTTTTTTTTAAAACTATCAATGCCGAAAATGTCAAAAATAATTCAAAAAAAATTATGAAAACCACATTGTAAAAAGGATGATAAATATTTAATTTGAAAATATTTTAATGGAAACTTTAAGGTCACTTGTGATGAAACATATTTGGGTTATAGATCACTCTTTTGATAGATAAAATATGGACATTGAAGAAAAAGATATTGGAATGTATAATAGTTATTCTTATCAACATCAAGATTTTATTTGAGAAAGAATTTCATAAAAGGGGAGGATATTATGAAGATAATTGATATCCTCAGAGAAAAATGGAATTTACCAATGAAAACATAATTTTAGAAAATATATAATTAGAATATCAAAATGAAGTAGAGATTTAATGAATCATGAGAAAAATAACTTGAGTTGAGAAAACAATTACGACTTGAGTAACATTTTAATAAAAACAATTAAAGGATAAAGATATTATAAATGAACCTAAAATAACATTAATAAAATATATTTAATTAACACATAATAATTGGGAAACATATAAAACATATAAAATTAAATTGGCGCGTAAAGAAAAATGAGTCTAAATGAAGGGAGTTTGGGACAAAAAAACTCTTGTTACTTAAGAACATTATAGTAAAAAACAATTAAAATAAATATATATTAACTTAAGGATAATAAATGATATTAAATATCCAATTTTTATTATATACACCATTTGAATTAAATTATGTGTATTAAATAACATGTGTCTCAAAGTAGGAAGTTTTGAGATAAAACTCTTACCTTATTTCCATTCTTAATCGGATGCACTCTATGATCCTATATAACAAACATAAATATATTAATGTATAATTTAAGAATCATATTAATACCTAAAAATATTTATAACTTCCATTTATAATCATTATATACATGTATATTAGTTAGTTTTTTCATATTTTCCCACATCGGGTGTTTATAGTTTAGACCGTTTGTAGTAGTTTCACAGGAGAAGTGTCAGTATTTGTTACACTTAAAAACTTCATCATTAAAAGTTAGTTAAATTTAATATATTTTATTACTTATAATGATTTATTATTTTTAAATTTTCTTCCAAGATTACTTTAATCATAATTTGATAAGATAAAGCCGACCACAAACCTTTTTCGAAGATTTTCAACATAAAAAGGGTGTTTACTTAATTAATGTGTTAAATATTGTGTTTTACTTTAAATAAATAATAAAAAATAATTATTTACAAATTTATATCATATTATACCAGTAATTAATTGTTTATAATCATCTATGACATAACTTCATAGCATTATTCAATTAGGTGGTCAAAGTGACCCAAACTTGAACACATTTTAACTTGATTGGTGAGTATGGTTAATGAGGTGTTTATTTTAAAATAATACCATTATAGAAGAATAATAATGATCATAATGGCCCTGACCTCTCTAGTCCATTCCTTTTCAAAAATCAGGTGTATGAGGTGTTTCGGGAGGTCAAGGTGACTTATCCCCAACACTTTTCCAAATTTCCATTTCTGTGAACAGTTCTATTGCTGAACAGTTCCAACAGTAGATCATTGTGAATAGAACATCGATAACCTTTTGTGAACAGTGTCATTGGTAACCTTATGTGAACAGTGCAACAGTGAACTTATGTGAACAGGGACATTGGTGACCTTATGTGAATAGTTTCATTGGTAACCATATGTGAACAATGTTTCTAGAATGGTGAGGTTCCAACAGTGACCTTTTTCCTTTGCCAAATTTTGAGTTCATGAACAGTGTTTCCAGAACGGTGTGGTTCCAACGGTGACCTTTTTCCTTTGCCAAATTTTGAGTTCATGAACAGTGTTTCCAGAACGGTGAGGTTCCAATGGTGACCTTTTTCCTTTGCCAAATTTTGAGTTCATGAATAGTGCTTCCAGAATGGTGAGGTTCCAACGGTGAGGTTCATGAACAGTGTTTCCAAAATGGTGAGGTTCATGAACAGTTTTTTCCTTCTCCAAATTTCAAGTTCGTGAAAAGTGTTTCCAACTTCCTACAGTTTCTCCCCTTTAACATTTCCATTGATGTAAAATTCATTTAAATCCTTGTTTTAAGGACTTTAAGGCTGATTCAAAGGTTGTAACTCCTATATTAATTTCTCCTAAGGCTCGGGATGTTTTTACTTAGTCAAAATGTGTGGTTTAATGCGATTCGCTTTTAATGGAAACCCCATATTATCTTAAACCACTACTCCGTTAAATCTTCTAAAAGGACGAGATATATTCCTCATAAGTTCTTCCTCCTTGTTCTCGGGTGTGAGATGCTCGAACATCCCATTCCCTCCCATAGGAGTTGTGCAATCAAACTTTCCTCCTAGTATTTTTTTCACTTTGTTTTGATACAACCAAGCAATATCGACTAGTCTCCGATATAAGGTATGATCTATCTTCATTATTTCAGGTTCATATCCTTCTTTATCCTTTCCCTTTTTATTTAATTTTACCCCCATGTTCCTAATGGGCTTTTCTTGGGTGTTGGCCGATGTGGTGGTGTCTCTGCATCCTCGGGTGGATACAGTTGTCATAGGGGAGGATATCATAACCCATTGTGTGGATCGTTCTTGTATAAAGAACATCAATAACTGTTTGAGGTAGGGGATTTATTGCTTATCTTTTCTTTTATTTGAAACTTTAGAGTCATCATGTTTTATCCCACTAGATCACAATGGAATTGGCATAATAAATATTTGAACTGGATAAATAAATTGATATTGATCATATGTTATTGACTCTTGTTTTACTAGATAGTGTTATATCTATGCTTGCTTGATTAGCTTTATCGTTCTTGATTGAGATTGGTAATGAACATAAAGTTGGAATTAATTTATAATTGTTTGGCTAAAGATAAACTGGCATTTAAATGAATCGGGTTCCTCTTGTTGTAATTTTATGTTAATAAAATTGGTGTAGTAAGCATGTTTAATTATTTGTGATAGCTTACTGATTAGGTTTCCCAAATTTGTAACCTATGAATAATAAGTCAGTTAATCCAAGATGGATTAAATAACTAATTGTTTGATAAAAGATAATTCTGTGCAGGGTTTTGAGTTACCCTCTTGTTTGTTTAAGGGACAAGAGCCCATTTGATAAGATGTTTTCTTTTCCTGCTGCTTGTGTTGTGATGTGATCCTGGATGGTTACTGTGATATGTGGGGGTAGGGAGGCCTATTGGTTGTGGTAGTAGTTGATTCCTAGAGTGGCGAGATGCATCAGTTTATGCATATGGGTGTCCGGGAGGACACCATGGATAATGGAAAGGGTTGGATGCAAATGCTTGGATGCTAGATGATTCTTATTGGTTTTTTATCTGCTTTACTTTCCCCACTTATCAAGGCAGCTAGTCTTTCTTACCCTTCTCCTAAAAGGGGAGAAGACGTGTAGGGTATGCTACGTTCTTTCTGTGTTTAGATTCTTAAAGGGAGGATGGGTCTACACTCTTGCTATAGGCAGCAAAGACTTAATGGGTAGTTCATCTACTCGCCATGTTGATCCCCCTTGTGTTTAGTAGCTTAGAATGTATTTCTAGAATTCCTGGGAATATAAGAAAGTAATAATGTTATTAATAAATGATTTAATAAATGATGTTAACCCAAGGGGTTGGATCTTGCTTGGATGTAATGTTGAGGTTACAATTTAAAGAGATAGTGGACTTTGGGTGTGATGCTAATGAAATTTAATGTGGAATTATTGATGGTTAATTTATGTTTAAATAATTAATTAATGTAAAGTGAAAATGATAAAAATGGAATGAAGTAATGTAATTAATCTATTTAAATGGTTGTGTGCTTATAGGATACCTAGTCTTAGAAGTGGCAGTCGGGAGTCTAAGATATGTTATCTGCAGTTGTGTCTAAGACTAGGTTATGCCCATAATGTGGTTGTGAGCTATAGTATATTCTGTAATTTTTGTGTTTTTATACACTACTCCACCCCGTCAGTTATGGAAACTGACACCCCGGGGATTCTGAGCTTTGGGGGGTGTTTTTCCTAACATTCCAGTGGCAGGATGGATGGATGACTACCCCCTTTGTCCCCTCTCTCTTCTCTTGGTAGTTACTTGTGTTGGTAGGCACAGTGGTTAGTTTTCCCCATATATATGTGTAGAGGTCTGTAATGGCTTGTGTTTATTCACACACATATATTCTAGATATAGTTTCCTATGGAATACTATAGGTGTAACGTGTATAGGCTCTGATGGCTTGAGGATCTTTACTCGGTGTATGGGCTATGATGGTTTGAGGTTTAATACCCAACATATGATACACATTATGCGAGTTGTGGTGTCTCCTAGAAACTACCTGGTTACTTTCTTGTGTGGACGTGGTGGTGTGGTTGCATGAGGTTCATGTTGTGGTGCTTCACCCAGGTGTCTGCAGACAAGCCTTTTTTAGAGAGAGATGCTTAGGACATGCGACGTTGGGGAAAAGTGAAAAACTAGTGGGGAATTACTAGTGGGGTACCCTTGATATTATTTATTATATTATATACTATTTTATGTGTTACTTGGTGAGAGTATCCATGGTGAGTTTGGGAACTTAGTATACCTATTTAGATGACGAGTTAGTTTCACTTGTTGTTCACTGTGCTTTAGCATGATTTCTTTACTTTTGCATGAGAGGCCCTAGGGAGGATCATACTGAGTATACTGTTATACTCACCCTATGTGTATATAAACTATTTTTCAGGTCACTTGGAGTAGGTTTGAGATCAAGCTGGTTTCTACTAGCTTGGGGTTACAGGATCTGTTCGGGCTTGTGGTTGCTGCTGTTTTTACTTTCTTTTGGGTACTTGCAGTTTTCCCCTTCCAATTGTATTAGTTTTGCATGACATTACATATGTGCACTTGGGTTTTCATTTATATTTCAGTATGATCTGGAGTTGGTTGGTGTCTATCTTATCTCTCTCTTCTGCATGTGTTCTCTTAGAGGGTAATGCCTCCCATTTGTGTGTTTACTATACCCTCGGTGCTATTCGCCAACCCCAGGCCTACTGGAGGCGGGACTCTGGGGTCATTATCTCTCTTATCACATTTCCGGCCTAGGAGGGGTACACTTTGTGGGGAGGGGGTCGTGATAGAGTGGTATCAGAGGCCTGGTTGAGGGATGGGATGGAGTTTGGAGTTAGGCATAGGTGAGGTTGCATGGGGTGGTAGGGAAATAGTATCAGTTAAGTTTAGAAAATTATGTAAACACTGGAGACCAGATGAGACATAAGAGTTTAGGTCCCCCTATGAACTGATGTACGGACCTTTAAGTTTACAATGGATACTAAACGAGGTGATACTTGTTGCGGGGTAGAGACCTAGAAAAGGATCATGCATCATCCTTATTTGTGCCTATATTTGAATGGTTAAACCTTGGGATAGGTTAACCTAAATTGAATAAAAGAAAACAACTAATTAATTAATCTCAAGTCTTCCATATTCCAGGTTTAGTAGATCTAACTATTTTTTATTTTATATATATGGCTCCAGGTCGACATCCTCGTCAGGATCGCATAGAAGATGTACAGTAGGATATTCCAGAAGATCGTCGCAAGGTAGAGGTTAACGACGACGACACTTAGAGGAGGACACTCTGAGAGTTTCAGTGCCAGGGTCTATAGAAGTACAAGGGATTTGTTTTAGATGCAGTCATAGAAGACTGGTTGGAGGAGATCGAGATAGGATTCAGTTCGATCTGTGCTTAGAAGGACCATTGGGTGTCCTTGGTTGTGACGATGCTGCATGGAGCAGCGAGGAAGTGGTGGTTCTTATTCCTCGGGGATTGTGAGGAGTCATCGATCTCATGGGAGGAGTTCCGAGACAAGTTTAGAGTCAAGTTTCTTTCCTCAACTGCGATGGTGTCCAGTTGCTAGGAGCTTCTTACCCTTTGACAAGGGAGTTCTAGGGTGAGAGAGTTCAGAATCCATTTCAGGAACCTTTTGCGATATGATTCAGACCTGTTGCTAGATGAGGAGGCCAGGTCAAGGCATTTTGAGGAGGATTTATGTCCAAAGATCCAGCGCCAGGTCACCCCATTTATGCTAAAGACATATCTTCAACTGTTGGAGAGGGCAGAGGTCATCGAGAGTACATTTTATAGAACTAAATCGTCACGAGAGGGGAGTTTCTATGATTCCTCATGAAGCAGAGCTATGGTCTGAGGTTCCCAATTTTCAGGGTAGAAGAGTTTCCGTTCAGCCAGGGGTAGGTCTCAGCCCTCCGTATCTCGTTTCTCTGGAGGGAGCATCTCTCAGGACTATTCTAAGGGATCAGGCGCCTGTTTTTCTTATGGTGGTTGGGGTCATCAGCAGCAAGAGTGCCCGACCTTTCAAATCATACATTTTGCACCAGGTTTTCTGCTCCAGGTTCCTCCGTTGAGGTATTTCTGGTAGAGGCAGTAGTAGTAGGTTGAACCAGATTTAGATCAGTAGAGGGTAGATGGGGCAGGTAGAGGACATCACTGTGATGCTCCTTGTCCTCAAAGAGCAGAGCACGGCTGTGGTGGTGGTCGTTATCAGGGTCATAGAGGTCATGGAGGAGGTCGTGGACAACTTCATGCTTTAGCGTTGCCATCTCCATGTGAGTCAGACATCGTTTTAGGTACCCTTTTCTTGTTTTCTACCTTGGTGTATGCCTTGTTCGATTCAGGAGAAACACAATCCTTCATATCACCTACCCTTGTCAATGCTTTGGGACATGAGGTAGAGAGGCTTCCAGTGCCCTTGGCATTGACTATGCCAGTTGGAGGTTGAGCTGACTTGTTTGAAGTATATAGAGACTGTGAGCTAGTGTTGGGGAAGCACTGCTCTTGGGGAGATTTCCTATGTTTACAAATACAACCATATGATGTCATCATTAGCATGGATTGGTTAAATTTGGTGCAGGCTATCATGGATTGCTTCAAGAAGAAGGTTATTTTCTTCGATGCTAATGGAGAGTTGGTGGTGTTTATCGACAAGAGAGATCCTTAGATTGGTCATAGGCATGTTTCATCCTTATTATCCATGATGGTTGGCATGATGTTTAGTTCATCATAGGTTCATAAATTGGCATTTTCTAGTGTTGTAGAAGAGTACCCTAATGTCTTTATCGAAGAGGTTGTAGCATTACCCCCTTGATGAGAGATTGAGTTTGGGATCGAGCTATAACCAAGAGAGTCTCTTATCTATATGTATCTATATAGGATGACCCCTTCTGAGTTACAAGAGCTACATATATAGCTTGATTGTCTATTACAGTGCAGTTTTGTTTGGCCGAGTGTGTCACCATGGGGTGCACCAGTTTTGTTCATGAAGAAGGCTAACGGTAGTTTGCAATTATGTATAGATTATTTTCATTTGAACAAAGTGACAATAAATAATTTCTATCCTCTTCCATAGATTGATGATTTATTTGATCAACTGAAGGGTGAAAGTTGATTATCAAAGTTTGAATTATGGTTAGGATATCATCAAATGTGTGTGAAGGATGAGGATATCCCAAAGACTACTTTCTATTGTCTCCATGGGCATTATGAGTTCGTTGTAAAGTCATTTGGCATGATAAATGCTCCAGCTGTGTTCATTGGATTGATGAATGTTGTGTACCCTGAGTTCCTGGACAAGTCCGTTGTATTTTTCATCGAAGACATCCTTGTGTACTTCACGTCTGAAGAAGAGCATGCAGAGCATCTACACGCCATTTTGGGAGTTCTCATCAACATCAGCTATTTGGGAAGTTGTCGAAGTGTGAGTTTGGGCTCGAGAAGTCTGTTTCTTTGGGCATGTGGTCTCCCAGCAGGGAGTAGCTATGGATCCATTGAAGATAGAAGCATATTTTTATTGGGAAACCCCTAAGATTGTGTTAGAGGTGCAAAGTTTCCTTAGTCTCGCAGGTTACTACAAGAGGTTCATAGCCTATTTCTATCGAGTTGCGACTCCTTTAACAAATTTAACCATGAAGGATTAGACATTCATATGTACCGATTAGTGTCAGAAAGCTTTTGAGTATCTAAAGGAGAAATTAGTAAGTGCTCTAGTTCTTTGTCTTCCAACAGAGGGAGTTTAGTTTGATGTTTTCTATGATGCTTCACATCTGAGGTTAGGTTGTGTTCTAATGTAGTAGAGATCAATTGTTTCTTATGGGTGTCGGTAGTTACGTCCCCATGAATATAACTATTCCAACCATGATCTGGAGTTATCAGCCGTAGTGTTTGCTCTGAAGTTGTGGAGATCATACCTCATTGGTGAGCGCTTTGTGGTTTTCACTGATCATAAGATCCTGAGTTATGTTTTCTACTAGCATGAATTGAATTTAATATAGTGTCGGTGGATGGAGTTCTTACAAGAATACAACTTCAAAATATCGTATACACCTTGAAATAGAAATCTTCTAGCTGATGCGATGAGTCGGAAGTCACGTAGTGATGCAGTGCGTGAATCTAGTGACTCCTAGAGAGTAATGGAATAATTTTCAGCATTACATCGTGATATGCGAGAAGTTTGGGGAATATGTTGTCTTTTTCAAATGAAGATGAAATCATCTATGGTGTAGAAGGTGGAAGAGTCCCAATTGGGGGATCTAGAGGTGGAGGTCTGGAGAGACCCAGTTGTTTGTGGTGAGGCCCCTGATGGTTAGTCTGAGGATGAACAACATAGAGTGTTGTATCATGGAAGGATATTTGTTCCTTTGACGATGCATGAGACTGTTCTAAGAGAGTTCCATAGTTCTCCTTTTGTAGTGAATCCTGGCGTGAAAAAGATGTACTGAGCCTTGAGGAGCCAGTTTTGGTGGCCTGGGCTGAAGCATGCGGTTGCGGAGTTTGTGTCTCGATTTTTGGTCTTCTAGAAGGTGAAGGTCGAACACCGTGTTCCTGGTGGTCTTCTCCAGCTGTTATATGTTCCTTATTGGAAGTTTTAAGGACCTGAAAATTTCAATGAAAATTTTTTTTCTTAAATTCTTTGGAATTTTACGAGTCCGCGGTTTCTGACTGCGCCTAATTCTGAGGCCCAGTGTGCCCGGAATCAATTTATGAAGTTTTTTTCAGGTATGTTCAGTAAACATACGTGTGGGTTTTTTTATCTTTTGAACTGGTGCTCGGAATTGGAATCCGAAGACACCAATGAACTCGCAGCACCGGTATTCGCTTAAGGAGACCTCTACAGCAGTTTCGTTTGGTCAAGAGCGGAAGTTAATTTTTAGGGATTCTTAATAAATTAAATAAAATTTATGTGGTACATAATTTTATTTTAGGTGGTGGTTATTTCCTCCAAAGGGAAGTTGGAGGTGGGACCCACATCCCACATAACCTCCCATGGGAGGATAATATGTGGTGGGTCCCACACATGCATCTAACCCTTCAACTCCCATTTAACTCCTTGAAATCCCCTTTTAAATTTTGAACTCCCACATTATGGTGGAGCCTCTCCACCTCCCTCCCCTTAATTGTGCCAACACAATTAATTAATGTCTTCATTAATTAAATTGAAATGATTTGAATTATTTTGAATCCTTATTGGTTGCATGTAAATAATAAAATAAGGGTGGGGCTTTTATTTTATTTGTCTTGTGGGTGTTGGCATAATCTTGGGAGGAGCTCTTGGGAGAGTCTTGAGAGAATTAAAAAGAAAGTGTTCTTCCCATGAAGAACGCGAAGAAAAGCTTCCTCTCGATGAAGAACACTTCACGTCTCTGAAGGATGTGAAGCAACATCTCCACCACTTCTTCAACCAAAGCAAGGAAGGGAGGCACCCTCGCCCACAAAGTACACCGAAGGCATCGTCTCGACACGACGTTCTGAACTCTACTTCCTCCGGCGTTGACGGAACGATGATGGACTTCCGTGATGCCCGTCTTCCACGGTTCATCAACGTGCAACGTCAAATATGATGTAGGGGGTTGTTTTGAGTTGTTTATATTTCCGAACTTCGTCGTTCTAATTGCAGAATATAAATTTCCAACTTTTAAAGTCACAACGAGGAGGGTTCGAGCCGCATGAACACAGACCGAACCTCCCCCATACTTGTTGGTTTTATTGGCGATGGAGGCGGAGTCGGAAGGGCACGGTGTCGTTGCACCGTGCCGGAGAAAAGAGGCCACAACCATGTAGGCTACGGCAGTCGGAAGAGGCGGCGGTGATCGAAGGCGGCGGCGACCGAAGGTGGCGGCGATCGAAGGTGGCAGCGACCGAAGGCAGCAGCGACCGAAGGTCGCGGCCAGGTCGGGTCGTGGCAGTGGTGGACCGGATCCATGACACCGACCACGTGGAGGAGACCACAGCCTGCATCCGTGGGCTGCTCGGACGAACCGAACCGATCGGTCATAGCCGGCCGGGCTAGAGGGCCACGGCGCCCACTTGACGCCGCGCTGCGGAGAAGACCGCGGCCCACTGTGTGGTCCGCTCATCGGGCGAACCGGCCGGCCACCTACCAACCGGGCTAAAGACCAGCGGCGCTGCGTGGGAGAGACAGTAGCCCAATGTGCGGGCCGCTCACACCAGACAGAACCGTCTGGATTTGGTCGGCCAGGCAGGGAGAGGCAACGCCGCTCGGCACAACCGGGCGAACCGGACCAGCCCGTTCCGCAGGCCGGGTCTGCAGGTGGGCCAGGCCAACCCCCAGTTGGGTCAGACCCACCAAACTGGGTAGGGTCGACCCCCATCCAGGTCGGACCTACCAAACCGGGTCGAGCCGACCCGCCAGCCCACTGGGCTTGACGGGTCGGGCCCGTTTCTCTTAAACGTGAATAAACTTCTAGACCGTGCGTCCGATCGGCGTTCCGTCTATGGAACTAGGACCCTTGTGGTGAGGTGGTAATTTTGCGATACTCTAAGTGAGTTTTGTAAAACTTTGGAAAATGGCTGGGTTTGGATCGAGCAAAAATCCAATCGGGCCCCTAGAACGTAAAATTCTATAGCTCTCAGACCGGGCGTCCGATTGACACATCGTCTGTCACGTTGGGTTTCTTATGATGAGACGGAACTTCGGGATACATCAACTCAGGACTTCGTGATAGTTGATGTATCGACCCCTTTGCTCGAGGAGCGGACCCTCCCGAAATTGAGCGTGATGTGTGCGGGAACCCTAGAACTGGCTGTGACTATGAAAACTATTGTACTGGAATCCTCCGTGGGTTCGATGATGACTACTACTATACTGGAATCCTCCGTGGGTTCGATGACGATGACTACTATACCAGAATCCGATGTGGGTTTGACAGTTCTGACTTCTGTTTCTGTATCTTGTGTAGGACCGACATAATAGATAGCTTGTATCCTGTGTGGGTCTGACAGCTTAGACGAGATAGCTGGCATGTTTCCTGTGTGGGTCTGACAGCTTAGACGAGATAGCTGGCTTGTATCCTGTGTGGATCTGACAGCTTAGATGAGATAGCTAGCTTGTATCCTATATGGGTCCGACAGCTTAGATGAGATAGCTGGTCTGTATCCTGTGTGGGTCCAATAGCTTAGACGAGATAGCTGGCCTGTATTTTTTGTGGGTCCGACAGCTTAGCTGGTCCTGTATCCTGTGTGGGTCCGACAGCTTAGACGATCCAGTGTCTATATCTAATCATCTATATCTCTCTACTATTTTGGCATACTTTTGTGATCTGAGTCATGTATTTCAACCATTATCATAATGGTGATTGACTTTACTTACTTTTTGGAAGTGGTTTGTGCTTGGGCTCGAGAGTTGGAGCCGGAATGAGATTGGTAACTTAAGTATATGTATGCGTATATACCTAATTAGGGTTGGTTGATACTTCTTGATTGTATATTTCTTATTTTGTTTATCATTAGTGTATATTATAAGACCTTGTGGGTCTCAGGGTCCCTACTGAGTATCTTTATACTCACCCCTACACGGGCTATGCCCGCACCTCGTTGTGTTGGATGCAGATGACGGACTGCGCTGACCGAGGCAAAGCGTACGAGGACTGGACCTCACGACGAGTCGGTACCCGAAGGAGACGTATAGACGTGGAACACTGAGGAGGCTATATGTACCTACCCTTCAGGTAGGATCTGTGGTGGATGATCTAGGAGCTTCTAGGCACCTTCTAGCTGTTTTTATTTTTAGTTGTGCCTGTTTGTCCTTTCCTTGTACTTTACTGTTAGGTTTGTATACTGGCCCATTTACTTTCCAACACACTCTTTTGTATTCATTTTTACTTAGTGTTTACTTCCTGTAGCATACTCTGTTGTGTTTTTTTACTTTTATAAAGGCAATTCCTTCCCATCTTAGGGATTTATGCCTTTGGTGCTAGTCGACAGCCCCTGGCCTATGGGAGGTGGGCTTGGGGTAATCACGGCATGGGCCCTGAGGACGGGTCATGACAAATTGGTATCAGAGGAGTCGGTTCTACCGCAGAACTTAGGACTCTGATATTTCTTTTAACAACAATAGTGTTAAGTGTTTTGGGTGTGGTTATCAGTTTAGGGAAATCGGTGTTGGTGCGACGACTGGCGTATCCATACACTAGGACTCTGACTTCTGATCTCTGACCCAGTGCACGAAAACACTGGTTGCGTGTGTGTTTTCAAGAGTCTTCTTTGTGAAATATTTGAATCATCTCACCAGGTATAACTTATTGACAGTGGCGCACCTATCCCTTATCAGGATGATGCTGCGTAGACAGCCAGCTAGGGTTTCTGAGAGAGTACACAATGACGGCCACCGAGCGATGAGGCTCCATTTTAGGGACCTTTTTCTATGCTGGCACCATCGGTTGGTGTACCAGCAGCACCACCACCCATAGGGAAGCAGATACCCCCATCCGCACTGGCGGATGGTGCATCCTGACTGAGCGTGTTGCATGAGTTCTAGCGGTAGAGGCCTCCGAGGTTTTGAGGCGAGATAGATTCCCAGCAAGCAGACACTACTGGAAAAACGGCCTATACCCACGGTTCAAAACCGTGGGTATAACCCCCAAAACCGTGGGTATAGCCTATACCCATGTTTTTGGGAACCGTGGGATGGAACGGCGTCGGTATAGGTCCCCAGCCTATACCCACGGTTTTCCAAAACTGTGGGTATAGGTACTAAAATAATGCAGGCACCGAGTTTCGATTCCGCAACCTCTTCGTTGTAAACACTGCATCTAACCACTACCCTAACTTCACCTATATGTATATATATATATATAGTTAAATATTATTATAAAACCCGTGGGTATAGAGGGAAGAACCGTGGGTATAGGGTTACTGCCGAAAAAAATTCCTTCCCGTGGAAAAAAAAATTCCCGCGCACACAAAATTGACCTATACCCACAGTTTTTCATAACCATGGGTATAGGTATTTTATCCCAGACCTATCCCCACGGTTTTCCCCAAAACCGTGGGGATAGGGACCCCTATACCCACGGTTTTGGGAAACCGTGGGTATAGGTGACTTTTTAGGACCTATCCCCATGGTTTTCCAAAACCGTGGGGATAGGTCCATTTTCCAGTAGTGAGAGGACTGGATAGAGGCGATTACTGGATTTTTCCACCTAATTAAGACACTAGTAGAGCAGATGTTGATCTTAGATACTAATCTTTTTCAGTGAGTGAACATAAGGATGGTCCGCATAATGATGAAGTTTCGGTACTTGGACCGTTTTTTGAGATGGTACCTTCAGGCAGTGTGCCAACTATATCACTGCCCGTTGGTCAGCAGACACTACCAGTGGTACCGGTAGAGGACACTTGTAAACTTAGTGCCATACATGTTTTTTAGCAACAGATATCCCTCAAGTTCTGAGGCAAGCCCGACCCACAGGCGGCTGAGGACTGGCCTGAGGTGGTGGCTGAGAGTTTTCTAGAGCTTATACAGCTTCGGCAAGACGATGTGTCGGTAGCTGAGTATTCATCGAGGCAAACCGATCTTTCCAGGTACTCGATGAATATGATTCAATCATTGTTTTAGAGTGATGTTTGTTTAAGGATATCTGAGCCAGCACTTTTTCCTCTATGCATTCCTACTTATGTTAGGGTTCTAGAGAGAACCTCTGTGGTTGAATGTTCATTGGATGAGAAGATACACCCAGTGAATGTTAGCAGTTGGAAAGTAAGAAACTGGCGTCAGTATCAGAGACTTGGGCGTGTGAGATGTTTCAGAAAGAGGAAGTGTTAAGGACAGATGAATCTGTAGGGCAGCAGGCATGGAAGTAGAGTTGGGAGAGCAACGTGAGGTGGTGAACATTTCGACATGTTACAACCACCCGCCTTTGTAGTCCCTGCTAGGCTCATGGAGGTGGAGGGAAGGGGAAGATAGTAGCTACATGCGGTCAAGGAGTGTGACCCAAGGGCTCTAATAATTATTTGAGGTACGTTCTGTGTCTACTATTATATGTCGTATCAATAGACATAGGTACCAATCATTCCTTCCTTCCACGAATCTTATCCCAAACATAGAGTTTCCGGTTAAGCCGTTGACTTGACCCTCACGTCTGGAGATACCTTTGGGAAGAGACTCGATAATCACACTTACGCCGATGGTGTGATCTAACCCTTGAGGCGAGAGTTTTGGTTGGAACCTCTTGGTGGCAACGTCGAGGCCTTACGACGTTAGTTTGGGTATGGATTGGGCAACCACAGTTCATACACAGATTAAATATATTAGGCAAAAAGGTTGTGGTTTATCTACAACTTTGGGATGGGGTTTTCCTTGGTCGGTGAAAAGGAAGACCTAGGCAGCACAGGATAGAATCATGCATAAGAGGGTGTAGTCGATCACTCAGGATTTTTCCAGACTCACCTTTGTTCCAGACTTCTCCAGAGTTGCAGCACCACTATCAGCTTTAATGAAGAAGGGGAAACCCTTCGTATAGTCAGAGAGATTCCAGAAGAGATTTCATGAGATGAGGAAGAGATTGACTAGTGCTCCCATCTTGAGGCTACCGGAGGAGAGTGTTGGGTACGTAGTTTACTAAGACGCATCAGGGACCGGACTCGGGTGTGTCCTGATGCAAGAGAGAGCAGTGATCGCGTATGGTTCTCGGTAGTTGAGACTGCAAAAGCATAACTACGCTACCCATTCCCTGGAGTTATAAGCAGTGGTCTTCACCTTGAAGGTGTGGCGACACTATCTTATGGGCGAATGTTTTACCATATACTCTGACCACCAGAGTCTCAGGTATATCTTCTCACAGAAGGACTTGAACTTAAGATAGCAGCGATGGATCGAGTTCCTCCAGGACTATGACTTCGAGATAGTCTACACTCCTAGGAAGGGGAACATTATAGCAGATGCTCTCAGTAGGAGATCGGGCATTCAGATGCTATGAGAGGCGACAGAGCAGCTGGCCACATTGTAGATATCCTTTGTGGATAGAGATGGAGAAACCTTTCTTCAGTCTCTCACAGTCACTCCTCCACTTCTTCAGTGAGTCATAGAGGCACAGTGTGGGGACATTGACTGTGAGATGCGACGTGCTCAGATATCCTCAGGTCAGGCACCTAATGAATTTTTTGGATGTGGGGAGCACGTCATTCTCTTCAGAGGATGTACCACGGTACCAGTTGCACTATAGGAGGAGGTGTTGATGGAGTTCAACACTTACCCACTAGCGGTACATCCATAAGTGCCGAAGATGTATCAGGACCTCAGACAACAACATTGGTGGCTAAGTATGAAGAAACCAGTAGTTGAGTTTTTCTCTCGATGCCTCACTTATCAGTAAGTGAAGGCAGAGAACCAGGTTCCAACAGTCTTGGTTCAACCCTTAGAGGTGTCAGAGTGGAAGTGGGATGGGATATCCATGGATTTTGTGACGGGACTTCCACGTATATCTAGAAGAAACAACTCTATCTGGGTGATCGTAGACCGACTCACCAAGTCGGCCCACTTCATATCGATCATAGAGTAGGACTCAATAGAGAGCTTGGGATGCCTCTACATTCAAGAGATCATATGGATTCATGGTGTACCTTCGACTATTGTCTCTGATCGAGATACTCGTTTCACTTCTCGGCTATGGAAGGGGTTACAGGAGGATTATGGGATGCAGCTTCGCTTGAGCACCGCCTTCCATACTAAGATGGATGGTCAGACTGAGAGGACCATTCAGACTCTCGAGGATATTCTCTATGCATGTGTCCTCAACTTTGGTCATAAATGGGAGGATCACTTACCCTTGGTGGAGTTTTCATACAACAACAGCTACCACTCCACCATCGGGATAGTACCTTACGAGGCACTGTACGGCCGACCTTGTAGATCGCCTCTGTGCTGGACTGACCCAGGGGAGTCAGCACTTGTATGACTAGAGATGGTTCAAGCTATGACGGAGAAGGTTCAGATCATCTAGGAGCGGATGAAGACTGCACAGAGCAGATAGAAGTCCTATGCTGATAGGAGACGGAGACCATTGGAGTTCGAGGATGGAAACCACGTCTTCTTACGGGTCTCACCTCGATGAGGTCTATGGAGATTTGGCCGAGGCGGCAAGTTATCTCTGCATTTTATTGGGCCGTTCTAGGTCCTCAGTAGAGTAGGTGAGGTGGCTTACCGCCTGGCCCTTACACCTCAGTTGCACCGGGTGAACGACATCTTCCACGTATCTCAGCTGAGGAGATACGTGCACGACCCGTCCCACATCATCGACCAAAGGGAGTTGTACATCGATGACGGGGTGACTATCACAGAGGTTCCAGTGGAGATTGAGGATCGACAGGAGTGGGTCCTGCGTGGATGGTCGATTACTTTGGTTCACGTTTTCTGGCAGCACAGGAACCTCCAGGAGAGCACATGGGAGCGGGAGGCTCAGATGCGTGCTCAATACCCCCTTTTTGTTTCCCTAGTCTATGTTGTAGCTTTACGGGGATGTAAAGCCCTGAGATGGGGTAATGTAAAGACTTAGAAATTTCAAGTAAATTTTTTTTCTTAAATTCTTTTGAATTTTACGAGTCCGTAGATTCTAACTGTGCCTGATTCTGAGGCCCAGTGTGCTCGGAATCAATTTCTGAAGTTTTGTTCTGGTATGTTCAGTAAACGTACATGTGGGTTTTTCTATCTTTTGAACCAGTGCTCGGAATTGGAATCTGAGGACACCGATGAACTCACAGCACCAGTATTCGCTTAAGGAGACATCTACTGCAGTTGCATTTGGTCTAGAGCGGAAGTTAATTTTTGGGGATTCTTAATAAATTAAATAAAATTTATGTGATACATAATTTTATTTTAGGTGGTGGTTATTTCCTCCAAAGGGAAGTTGTAGGTGGGACCCGCATCCCACATAACCTCTCATGGGAGGATAATATGTGGTGGGGCCCACATGTGCATCTAACCCTTCAACTCCCCTTTAACTCCTTGAAACCCCCTTTTAACTTTTGAACTCTCACATTATGGTGGAG
This sequence comes from Viscum album, assembly GCA_963277665.1. NCBI lineage: Eukaryota > Viridiplantae > Streptophyta > Magnoliopsida > Santalales > Viscaceae > Viscum > Viscum album. The sequence continues at coordinate 1,083,858,140 of OY728132.1, forward strand.
CCTCTCCACCTCCCTCCCCTTAATTGTGCCAACACAATTAATTAATGTATTCATTAATTAAATTGAAAGTATTTGAATTCTTTTGAATCTTTATTGGTCGCATGGCAATAATAAAATAAGGGTGGGGCTTTAATTTTATTTATTTTGGGGGTGTTGGCATAATCTTGGGAGGAGCTCTTGGGAGAGTCTTGAGAGAATTAAAAAGAAAGTGTTCTTCCCACGAAGAACGCAAAGAACATCTTCCTCTCGACAAAGAATGCTTCACGTCTCTGAATGACGTGAAGCAACATCTCCACCACTTCTTAAACCAGAGCAAGGAAAGAAGGCACCCTCGCCCACAATGTACATTGATGGCATCGTCTTGACACGACGTTATGAACTCTACTTCCTCTAGCATTGACGGAACGACGACCGAATTCTATGACACCCGTCTTTCGTGGCTCGTCAATGTGCAATGTCAATTACGAGGTAGGGGGTTGTTTTGAGTTATTTATATTTCTGAACTTCATCGTTCTAATTGCGGAATATAAATTTCCAACTGTTAACGTCGCAATGAGGAGGGTCCGGGATGCACGAACATGGCATGAACCTCACCCATACTTGTTGGTTTTATTGGCGAAGGAGGCAGAGTCGGAAGGGTGTGGTGTCATCGCACCGCGCCAGAGAAAGGAGGCCACGACCATGTAGGCCGCGGCGGTCGGAAGAGGCGGTGGCGATCGAAGGTCACGGTGACTGAAGGTCGTGGCCAGGCCAGGCCGCGGTGGTGGTGGACCGGCGCTGTCGCACCGGCTGCGTGGAGGAAACCGTGTCCCGCATCCGCGGGGTCCCTCGAACGAACCAAACCGGTCAGCGGTAGCTGGCCGGGCTGGAGGACCACGATACCCACTTGGTGTCGCGCTATGGAGAAGACTGCAGCCCATTGTGCGGGCCGCTCGTCAGGCGAACCGGCTGGTCTGAAGACCTGCGGAGTCACATGGGAGAGACAGTGGCCCGTTGTGTGGGCCACTCGCGCTGGATAGAACTGACTGGCTTCGGCCGGCCAGGCAGGGAAAGGCACCGCCGATTAGCGACGTCGGGCGAACCGGATCGGCCCGCTCCGCGGTCTGGGTCTGTAGGTGGGTTGCGTCCCACCGGGTCGGGTCAACCCCCAGCCGAGTCGGACCTGCCAAACTGGGTTGGTCCGACCCGCCATCCCACTAGGCTTGACGGGCCAGGCCCGTTTTGCTTAAACATGAAAAACTTCTAGACCGCGCGTCCGATCGACGCGTCGTCTATGGAACTGGGACCCTTGCGATGAGTAATTCCTTTTACGATACTCTAATTGAGTTTTGGACGACTTTGGAAAATGTCCAGGTTTGGATCGAGCATAAATCCAACCGGGCCCCTGGAATAGAAAATCCTATAACTCTCAGACTGGGCGTCCGATTGACGCGTCGTCTATCGCGTTGGGTTTCTTATGATGATACGGAACTTCGGGATACATCAACTGAGCACTTCATGATAGTTAATATATCGACCCCTTTGCTCGAGGAGTGGACCCTCCTGGAATCAAGCGTGCTGTGTGTGGGAACCCTAGAGCTGGCTGCGACTATGACAACTACTGTACTGGAATCCTCTATGGGTTCGACGACGACAACTACTGTACTAGAATCCTCCATGGGTTCGATGACGACAACTACTGTACCGGAATCCTATGTGGTTTTGACAGTTCTGAATTCTATTCCTGTATCCTATGTGGGACCAACAGAATATTTAGCATGTATCTTGTGTGGGTCCAACTGCTTAGATGAGATAGCTGGCATGTATCCTGTGTGGGTCCGACAGCTTAGACGATATAGATGGCCTGTATCCTGTGTGGGTCCGACAAATTAGACGAGATAGTTGGCCTATATCCAGTTTGGGTCCGACAGCTTAGATAAGATAGCTGGCTTATATCCTGTGTGGGTCTGACAGCTTATACGAGATAGTTTTCTTGTATCCTATGTGGGTCCGAGAGCTTAGTTGGTCCTATATCATGTGTGGGTCCGATAGCTTAGATGATCCAGTGGCTACATCTGATCATCTATATCTCTCTACTATTGTGTCATACCTGTGTGAGTTAAGTCATGTCTTTCAACCATTATCATCATGGTGATTGACTTTACTTCCTTTTTGGAATTGGTTTGTGCTTGGGCTCGAGAGTTGGAGCCGGACTGAGATTGGTAACTTAAGTATATGTATGGGCATATACCTAATTAGGGTTGGTTGATAATTCATGATTGTATCTTTATTATTTTGTTTATCATTAGTGGATATTGTGAGACCTTGCGGTTCTCGGGGTCCCTACTGAGTATCGTTATACTCACCCCTGCACGAGCTATGCCTGCACCTCATTGTGTTGGATGCAGATGACGGATAGTGCTGACCGAGGCGGAGTGTACGAGGACTAGACCTCAGGACGAGTCAGTACCCAGAGGAGACGGATGGATGTGGAACGCTGAAGAGGCTATCTATACCTACCCTTCAGGTAGGATCTGTGGTGGACGATCCAGGAGCTGCTAGGCACCTTCCAGCTGTTTGTCTTTTTAGTTGTACCTATTTTTCCTTTCCTTGAACTTTATTGTTGGGTTTGTATACTGGCCCATTTACTTTCCATCACACTCTTTTATATTCAGATTTACTTAGTTTTTACTTCATGTAGCGTACTCTATTTTGTTTGTTTACTTTTATAAAGGCTATGCCTTCCCAGCTTAGGGATTTATGCCTTTGGTGCTAGTCAGAAGCCCCTGACCTATGGGAGGCGGGCTTGGGGTAGTCACCGCACGGGCCCCAAGTAAAGGTCATGATAGAAGTGGGAGGACATCTCAATAGACTTTGTTACTATTTTACCTCGAGATTAGGGAGGACATGATGCTATTTGGGTGTTATTGGATCATTTAACAAAATTGGCCCACTTCATAGCAATCAAGGAGTCAATCTCAGTGGAATTTTTGTCAAGGCAGTATCTGGAGGAGGTGGTGAGACTTCATGGAGTCCCAAGGATGATCATTTCTGATCAAGATCCTCATTTTACCTCTAGGGTGTGGAGAGGTCTCCAGCATGCTTTTGGTTCTCAGCTATGCCTTATCACTTCTTTTCATCCTCAAATAGACGGTCAGACAGAGTGAACCATCCAGACTCTTGAAGACATGTTACGCTCTTGTGTCTTGGATTTTGTAGGTTCATGGATGAGGCACTTAACCTTGGTAGAGTTTGTTTACAACAAAATTTTTCACTCCACTATTGGTATGGCGCCATTTGAAGCCTTGTATGGTCGACCTTTCCATTCTCTGTTGTGCTGGACTAGGGTCGGAGAGTCAGAAATTCTCAGACCGGAAGTAGTGCATAATATGACAGAGATGGTTCAAGTGATTCGTGAGAGGATGAAGATATTGCAAGATAATCAGAAATCATATGTCAATCAAAGGAGGAAACCCTTAGATTTTGATGTTGGGGATCACGTGTTTCTGAAGGTGACTTCCTGTCATGGGCAGTTAAGGTTTGGTCGTGGGAGTAAGATTTCTCCCTAGTTTTTTGGGTCTTTCTTGGTGGTATCTCATATTGGAGTTGTGGCATATCGAGTAGCACTTCCCCTGCAGATGATTTGGATACATTATGTTTTCCATGTATCATAGCTCTTTCATTATCTTCATGATGACTCTCACGTCATCGATTGGGGAGATATCGATGTTGATGATGATTCAACCTTTGAGGAGTGACCTATGGAGATCCAAGACCATAAAAAGAAGGTATTGCGTGGGCATTCTATTCCCTTGGTTCATGTCTTGTGGCGACATGGTGGCATAGAGGAGAGTACCTAAGAAAGTGAGTCACAGATATTTTCTCAATACCCAGAGTTGTTTGATGTTTAACTCTTTTCATGTATCGATGTAACCTTTGTTGTTATAGACCTTTCATGTTTATAATATGGATTTCTTTTGTTTCATCTTGTGGCTTGCTCTCTTTTGAGAGGTATCTTGATGGGTGGTTGTTCGGACCCCATTTCGTTTTCCCTTTAGGTGGGTTTTTTAATTCTCGAGGACAAGAATGTTTTGAGAGGTATCGATGTAATGTCTTGGACCTCTCTGTTCCATTCCTTTGCAAAAATCATGTGTATGAGGTGTTTCGGGAGGTCAAGGTGACTTATCCCCAACACTTTTCCAAATTTCCATTTCTTTGAACAGTTCCATCGGTGAACAGTTCCAACGGTAGACTGTGGTGAACTGTGCATTGGTAACCTTTTGTGAACAGTTTCATCGGTAACCTTATGTGAACAGTGCAATAATGAACTTATGTGAATAGTGACATTGGTGACCTTATGTGAATAGTTTCATCAGTGACCTTTTGTGAATAGTGTCATCGGTAACCTTATGTGAACAGTGTTTCCAAAATGGTGAGGTTCCAACGGTGACCTTTTTCCTTTGCCAAATTTTGAGTTCATGAACAGTGTTTCCAGAACGGTGACCTTTTTCCTTTTCCAAATTTTTATTTCATGAATAGTGTTTCCAGAATAGTGAGGGTCCAATGGTGACCTTTTTCCTTTGCCAAATTTTGAGCTCATGAACAGTGTTTCCAGAACAGTGAGGTTCCAACGGTGAGGTTTATGAATAGTGTTTCCAGAACGGTGAGGTTCCAATAGTAAGGTTCCAATGGTGAGGTTCATGAATAATGTTTTTCCTTTTCCAAATTTTGATTTTGTGAATATTGGTTCCAGCTTCCTATAGTTTGGCCCCTTTAACATTTCCTTTGATGTAAAATGCATTTAAAGCCTTGTTTTAAGGACTCTAAGGCTGATTCAAAGGTCGTAACTGCTATATTAATTTCTCCTATGGCTTGGGATGTTTATACTTGGTCAAACCGTGTGGTTTAATTTGGTTCGCTTTTAATGGAAAACCCAACGTATCTTAAACCACAGCTCCATTAAATCTTCTAAAGGGACAAGATATCTTTCTCCCTAGTTCTTCCTCCTTATTCTTGGGTGTGAGACACACAAACATCCCATTCCTTCCCATAGGATTTAGGCAATCAAACTTTCCTCCTATGATTTGTTCTGCTTTGTTTTCATGCAACCAAGAAATATTGACTAGTCTTCGATATAAGGTATAATCTATCTTTATTATTTTAGGTTCATCTCCTTCTTTATCTTTGCCCTTTTTATTGAATTTTACCCCCCATGTTCTTAATGGGATTTTCTTGGGTTTTGGCCGATGTGGTGGTGTCTCTGCATCCTCAGGTGGATACAGTTGTCACAAGGGAGGAATCGTAACCCGTTGTGTGGCTCGTTCTTATATAAAGAATGTCAAGAACAGTTTGAGGTATGGGATCTGTTGCTTCTCTTTTCTTTTATATAAAACTATTGAGTTAGCATGTTTTATCCCACTAGATCACAATATAATTGGAATAATAAATATTTAAACTGGATAAATAAATTGATATCTAATGTATGTTATTGCCTCTTGTTTTGCTAGATGGTGTGATATCTATGCTTTATTTCTTAGATTTTTCATTCTCTATTGAGATTGGTAAAGAACATAAATCTATAATTAATTGATAATTGTTTAGATAAAGATAAAGAGGAATGTAAATGAATCTGGTTCCTCTTGTTGTAATTTGATGTTAATAAAATTGGTGCAGTAAGTATGTTTAATTATTTGTGATAGCTTACTGATTAGGTTTCCCAAATTTGGAACCTATGAATAATAAATTGTTTAATCTAATATGTATTAAAGAACTGATTGTTTGATAAAAGATAATTCCTTGTAGGGTGATGAGTTACCCTCTTGCTTGTTTATGGGCCAAGAGCCCATTTGATAAGATGTTTGTTTTTCCTACCGCTTGTGTTGTGATGTGATCCTGGATGGTTGTTGTGATATGTGGGGGCAGGGAGGCCTATTGGTTGTGGTATTAGTTGATTCCTAGAGTGGCGAGATGCATCAGTTTATGCATGTGGGTGTCGGGGAGGACATCGTGGATGATGGAATGGGTTGGATGTGAATATTGGGATGTTGGCTGATTCTTATTGGTTCTTTATTTACTTTACTTCCCCCACATCTCAAGCCAACTGTTCTTTCTTATCCTTCTATCAAAAGGTAAGAAGACGCATGGGGTATGCGACGTGATTTCTATGTTTAGCTTCTCAAAGGGAGGATGGGTTTAAGCTCTTGCTATAGGCGGAAAAGACTTGACGGGTAGTTCATCTACTCACCGTGTTAAGCCCCCTTGTGTTTAGTAACTTAGAATGTTTTTATAGAATGCTTGGTAATATGGAAAAGTAATAATGTTGTTAATAAATTATTTAATAAATGATGTCAACCCAAGGGGTTGGAGCTTGCTGGGACGCAATGCTAAGGTTGCAATTTAAAGGGACAGTGGACTTTGGGTGTGATGCTAATGAAATTTAATGTGGAATTATTAATGGTTAATTTATGTTTAAATAATTAATTAATGTAAAGTTAAACTGATAAAAAGGGAATGAAGTAATGTAATTAATCTCTTTAAATGTTTGTGTACTTATAGGATACCTAGTCTTAGAAGTGCCAGTCAAGAGTCCGAGAGATGTTAGCTTTAGTTGTTTCTAAGACTAGGTTATTCCCATAGTGTGGTTGTGAGCTATAGTATATTCTATACTTTTTTTGTTTCTATATGCTACTCCACCCTGTCAGTTAGGGAAACTAACACCCCGAGGATTCTGAGCCCTGGGGGTGTTTTTTCCAACATTCTAGTGGGGGTGGATGGCTGACTACCCCCTTTGGCCCCACTCTCTTCTCTTGGTAGTTACTTGTGCTGGTAGGCACAACGTTTAGTTTTTCCCATATATGTGTGTAGAGGGTTGTAATGGATTATGGTTATTCACACACATATATTCTGGATATAGTTTTCTATGGACTACTATAGGTGTAGAGTGTATAGGCTGTGATGGCTTGAGGATCCTTAATCAGTGTATGGGCAATAATGGCTTGAGGTTTAATACTCGACGTATAATACACATTATGCAAGTTGTGGTGGCTCCTAGAAACTACTTGGTTACTTTCTTATGTGGACATGGTGGGGTGGTTGCATGAGTTTCATGTTGTGGTGCTTCGGCCAGGTGTCTGCGGGAAAGCCTTTTTTGGATAGAGATGCTTAGGACGTGTGATGTTGGAGAAAAGCGGCAAACCAGTGGGGAAGTAGTAGCAGGGTACCCTTGATATTTTTTATTATATTATATACTCTTGTATGCATTACTTGGTGAGAGTATCCATGGTGAGGCTGGGAACTTATTATACCTATTTACGTGATGATTTAGTTTCACTTGTTGTTCACCGTTCTTTAGCATGCTTTCTTTACATTTTCATGAGAGGCCCCAGGGAGGATCCTACTGAGTATACTGTTATACTCACCCTATGTGTATATAAACTGTTTTTTGGGTCACTTAGAGAAGATTTGAGATTAAGATGTTTTCTACTAGCTTGGGGTTGTCGGATCTGTTCGGGCATGTGGTTGCTGTTGTTTTTACTTTCTTTTGGGTAATTGCAGTTTTCTCCTTCCAGTTGTAGTAGTTTTGCATGAAATTACATATGTGCACTTGGGTTTTCATTTATATTTCAGTCTGAGTTGGATTTGGTTGGTTTATATCTTATCTCTCTCTTCTGCATGTGTTCTCTTAGAGGTTAATGCCTCCCATTTGTATGTTTATTATACCCTCAGTGCTAGTCACCAACCCGGGGCCTACTGGAGGCGGGACTCGGGGGTCATTATCTCCCTTCTCACATTTCCGGCCTAAGAGGGGTACACTTTGTGGGGAGGGGGTCGTAACAATGATATTATATTGATGTTTTTATTATGGTAAAACATATTTGAATATGTTTATCTGGATAATGAAAAACTTGAATAAAAATGGAAAAAACAATTCTTCATGGAGGTGGTAGTTCACACAATGCACGATTATCGTTTTCATTACTCCATGAGTGACATAGGTGAAGGTGGATAGTAAGTGATCATTTAAGAATAATAAATAAATTATATAAATAATATTTTTTTATAAATACCATCATTAATAACAGACATGAGGGCTGGTTATGAAAAACTGAAAGCTCCGCTTCGTGGAGGTGGCAATATGCACACACGCACTAACGATGATTCTTGTTTTTCTTAGTAGATGAAAGATAACAAATAATGGTTTTACCATTATTATAATAACATTCTAATTTATAATTATGATTATTTTATTATTATATTATAGTTATGGTAGGTTTATAAAGTAAATCACAAGAAAGATATGTTAAAAAATATATGACACCTACATTGAGACCTTGAACTTCCTCTTGATAAAGGCCTTAGATTTGAGGAACTTGTGCTAATTTTTTGTGAAGAGGGTCATGAGTGAATGTAAAGGAATTAATGGAGAGTAAATTTGGGTAGATTAACAAGGAAATTTTGAAATAAGGTTTCAGTATCGAAAGGGTGTAAGTGATCCTCCTTTTATAAGTGAGGAAGAGGGACTTTTCCATGTAAAATAATGGTAAGGGGTAAGAATGGAAAGGCGTGAAAGTTAGATGATTTAGGTGTGGTAATATTGGTAATACAAGTAGGTAGACTTTAAAACCTAACAATTGCTTTATTTAAGGCCTAAAGGTCAAGTAAACTTAGAAAAATTTAATCAACTTTAGATTATCCACTTAAACACTTATTACTCCTAATTAAATATTAATCGTGTCAATTATTTTATTAATTAAAATATAATTAAAACCATATTAACAAATTTATAAATTATTATTATTAATTTTTGGTTCCATTTAACCTATTTAATTTCATAAATATGATATAATATTATTTTAAATTAAACACACATAAAACTTAAAAAAATTAAATAAAAGTGTGTTTTAAACCTTTAAACTTATATGTAAGATAAATTTTTTATGGTTACTGATTTTATGATAGAAATTGATTTATTATAAAACAAATGAATTTTATGTCACATTAAAATCAATACATAACTAACTTTATAAAAATATAAATTAATTAAAAAGAGATATAAAACATTGTTCTTTATTAAAGTAACCTTTTACTTTAGTTTTAAACATGTTGGGCATGGGTTTTCTAAATTAAAATAATATTTTTAAATGCATAGTATTATTAATTATTTTCATATTTGATCAATTAAATGGATTTATGGCCTTCTAGTTCATCCTTATATATTGATAAAGTCATGAAAATTATAATTTTCATAAAAATAGCATTTTCGACTAAAAATGATATTTTTAGAAAATGATCTAAAATTCATAATAGGTAAATTTTTATATTATAAATTAAAAAATAAAGATAATTTTATCTAATTATATTTTTAAAAAATAATTATTTAACTTCTAATAGAAAATAAAAAATATAAAGACCAACTACTTTTATTTAAAAAGACCCTCTTAAACATTCAATGTTTTTAATATTATTTCTCACCAATTTTATAATTAAAATAGTTTTAATATTTTATATCATATATAGATATGTTATATTTTATCATAATGATATTTTTAATCTGATTAATTCAATTTAATAATGTATCATGACCTTAATTATCATGTGTGTGGAGAAAGATATCGAACTCAGTATTATTTAAAGGAAAATGTATATACTAAAATCTCAGGATGTTACATAACCCATATTTAAGGGTCACCCGGTATAAATAAGGTTCCATCCTTTAATTTATAATATAAAACATTTATATGTTAGGTTTTTTCATATGGGTGACTCTCTTAGGTATGGATTACTCTATGTGTATGGTTTTTACCTTTATTACGGGAGTGTAATCCCATACGTAAGGTTTTTAATTTTCTACAAGGGTGTATGGTACTAATCATAAGTGGGTATCAATCAAAAAATATGAATAATATAATATAAATGGTTTAATCATTGTATCCCTATCAATTGTATTTTAAAATTTACTATATATCGTTAGATATGATTTAAAAGGAAAAAAAATTATAAAAATTCAATTATGAATTGAATTGTATAATTTATAAATTATTTATAAATTATAATAAAAGGTATTTAGAGATTTTTATTAATTTATAAAGTGTTTATAAATTAATTAATTATAAAATATTTATAAATTATTATTTAAATGTTTTTGAAACATTAATTAATAGATATTTCATGATATTAAATATTAATATTGAAATACTTTTTACCAATTATATGGGGTTTCTTATAATTTAGAAATATAATTTTTATTTAGATATTATAATGGTAATTTATAAAGTGTTTATAAATTAAAAAATAAGGGAAAATAAAAAAGGGTTTATATTTAAAATTATGAATCATTCATAATGTTTAATTTGAATTTTTTTAATTAAAGGCTTTATTTGAGGAAATTATTTAAATCATATCAAAAGGGGTTTTGATGATTGATTTGATCAAGGTTTAAATAATATTAAATTTTTTATTTTTAAATGATATAAATAGTATGCATAATAGAAATTGGGATATAAAATATTTATATTTCATTTAATATCATATATTTAGAATAAATTTCATATAGTAAATAATGTAAAGTTATATTCAAAATTATAGATTTCCCATAAGAATAGATAAAATAGTACTGATTTTTTTTTAATTTTTTATTTATTAATTGTTCATAAATTCCTATGTTATGTTTAAATTCTTGAATTGTTATTTATTTATTTATTTTAATGTTTATTATTCATGGATATAATTTTTATATCTTGAATCATTGTATGATTTAATTTAATTTTTTAAGATGATTTTATTGATTAACATACATGCATCTAAGGAGTTACATGCAAGATATGATAATGTATTTAGTTTTCTTCTACCTTTACTGTGGCTTGTATTGAGTTATGAGTCTGAATTAAGTAATTAATTATGACCTATAAATATTAGGTGTTATAACTATGAAGGAATTTAGATATCTCTTGAGTAAAGTATTCTTGGGTAGATGGACTTTATATCAGACTTCCCACTATCCTGGAGGATCATTCCTTATTCTAAAAAAGTGAGTACTGACTATTTTTTTATCCAAGATTACTCATGTGGATATTAGTGATTTTGTAAAATTCTAAACCTTTTCATGAAATATTTTTATGTACCTTATGTATGGGATGCATTTTGATATGTATAGAAATAGTTGAATTTTAATATGGGTTAGTAACATAAGTTTTTAGTTGTTTAAAGAGTTACACAATGATATGGTTTGAACATAAAACTAAATAATTAGAAGCATACATACATGTAAAGGGAATAACATGATATAATATTGTTTAACTAAATCCCCTTAAAATACTAAGTGTTAGATTCCTTCCAAATAAGAACTTGTCAAGTCCTCAATCATCCAATCATATATTTCATGTCAAAGTTGGGTATCCTTGGATTATCTTGTATAAGAAAAGAAAGTAATATATTACCCTAATAGAATTAGTTGTTGGTTATTGGTGTTTTATTTTTGTTATACTTAGTTGGGATACCCTAATAGGATTAGGTTATCAAAGGAATAGAGTTAGGATTATCTATATAATGGATTGAACAAAGAGTTATCTACTCAACAATCCAAGAGTCGTATATGATATGATTGGGATGATACCTTACCAAAATAACTATGTGGTGAGATAAATTATAAATTTGAATCATTTAATAGTGGAATATGGATCTTTACCCACTAATGGGTGTGATGAATTTAAAAAATGGGTCATCATTTTAATAGGGGTGTATTTAATATAATTAATTTTTAAATAAATGTAAAACATGATACTCATATGATAAAAGATTTTGTTGTAGGTAAATATTATCAACATCATCATCATCAAACTTAACTTTGCGATCAACCCTAGATAAAGTATAATCATAATGTAAGAAACTCCAAAGACAAGTAACTTAAAAAAGTATCTTAAGGAAATATTCCATGTGTTAGAGCAGCACCTTCCTAAATAAAAAAAATGTTTAAGTTCTTATATGGGTGAATCTATATTCTTAAAAGAATAATATAATGATTCACTTAACATTTCAAAGTAACGAGATGTAAAATTACATAATGAACATTATTCTTTTCTTGTATACTTAATATGATTTAGTAAGCCAATGACTAGGTGAGATTGAAGATATCTTCTGAAGCTTGTTATGGTTAAGGAATTCATTTTTCTTTCATCTATGGAAAATGTTCTGAAAATGTGAGTGTATTCAATAAATATTTAATCCATGTTCTCAAAGTATTGAGGATGGATGAACTGGGAATATGATTTCTAGGTTTTAGTACTATATTGACAATACAAGTGGATAAAAGTTGAAATTGAGTGAAGAAAAACAAGTTGGAAAGTCCAATAATGTTCCTTCAAGAAACCAGTTAAGGGCATTGAAACCAAAATGAGTTATCATAAATAAATGACATTATTTACATATGATGTAATTTTCTAAGGTACCTAAATGGGTTTAGGAAATTCCATGGAATTTCCAAGTTAGGCATCGATGTTATATAAATTGATTTGTTAGTTTCAAGGGTATGTATTATCAAATTTATACTTTATAAATTTTGTGAGTGTAAAGGAGTTAAAAATCAATATAATAATATATAAGTAATTTTTTTTATATTAAAGTGATGAAGCAAAGAGTTATTACATAAAATATTTTAATATAAAGAAATATATCAATCTTGGATGGATCTAAGTAAAGAATGTGTATGTTAATCTCATTTAACTTATATGATAAGAAGGTTTTTTATTAACAAAGTTTTTTTATAAAAAATATGAGATATTGGTTTTAATAAACATGGTTTATGATTCATCGGATTATATAAACTATTTTGAGAAGAAGATAAGGATAAAAAAATTGTTAGGATAAAGTAGTTTATCCATGTTGTTCATTAGAAAATGAGGAATTGTGATTCCACCACCATACATGGAATATTTAAAAAATAAAATTTTTGTTTCATAAAATGATATAAACACACAGAATAACATATATGATATGGATTTAATAGTTTATTTGTTAAATATTCATACTAAAAGTAAATAGGTGTTATTTTATAACAAAAAGGAGTTTGTCGACCTTATCCCTTAATTTCCCTTTTATTTTATCTATTTATAACCATAGAAATTCCCCCTATGTCCCTGCTGGAACACGGTTTAGTGTGGATAGTAAAGTGAAAATCATATATGTTACCCTTATGTAGGGTCTTATTAGTTTATTTTTGAATGTGCATGGTTAATCTTCATGGGTAGCGCACAATTGGGAGAGACCATGTAGGGTTACCCTTTCATGGGAATTTTCTAAAGCATAACTTATGAACAGTTAGGATAAACCATACATAAACCATGTGAGGGCTTGTAGTCTTTAAAAAGTGTATTTATATGGTTTCTTCATGGTTTCACTAACTCTATAACCAAACCAAGTGACATACCCAATTTTTAAAATTATTAACCTCTTAATAAACCCTCCCCAGAAATAAGACCCCAAAGGGTCTCTCCTCCTCCCCACTCAACTGAAATGCATGAAGTGGTGGCCCTTGGTGCATCCCACCTTATTCCCCTGGATTTTTTTAAGCCTCTACACATCAATTTATTGGTAATACTCTTCAGTTAAGGTCCTTTGCTTCATTCATATTTCTTATTTTCTTTGTTTTCCATTCTCTCTTACCTTGGTCTATTCTTGGTCAAACCCAAGGGTAAGGTTTTGATGAAATGAATAGAAATTATTTGTGTTAGGGTTTTTGGTTCATGTCTCGGGTTCTCCTATTATAGTATACAAGGGTTACATTCAATTCGTTCTTTGTTAGAGCCAGGTGGTTTTGTGTATTTTCCTTTTATTTACACACCATTCTTGATTGATATTTTTAAACGTTTTTCCCCTAAAATTAGTGATGTTTTAGATGGTTTTGATCCATATATAAATATTTTGATAAAGTATATAAACTCATGATTTGGTTTTTAATGAAAAAGGTGAGTTTTATGTGTTTTAGAAAATGATTGAAATGGATTTCATATAGAGTTTGATTATTAAATTGATGTTTTGAACTTTTTATTCTTCCATGTGTTTAAAATAAGGTTTTATAGTATTTTTTCTAATGATTTATTTTCTAATGAATTTTTTGTTGGAATTATCTCGTGAAACCTTATACCTTTTATATGCATCCTATGAGTGGTGTTTTAGTTACAATTTTTGTTCTTTACAAATTAAAAGGGGATGTTTGGTTTTATAATGAATTTCCAAATGGGTTTTGAATGATATTTCAAAGGGGAAAACAATTTATCACATTTGGAACTTTAAATGAGGCCTTAAAATGAAAATGATTTAGAAATTGTCTTCTAAAATGATATTTAAAGTGATATGAATAGTATTCAAATGAAAGACTTGGTTTGCACCTTTATAATGTTTTCTCAAATGAGATACACCCTAACGAAATCCCCTTATATGCTTGTATGGTTTTGATGGATTTTTTAAAAGTAATTTCACATTGATGGGTGTATAGAGGTGGGATGAAGATATGATTTTGTGATATGTTGATTATTCTTGAAATTTTATAAGTGTTACCACACCACATATCACTAGTGATCATGGGGATCCTAGTCATCTTAGTGAGGGATTGAGAGATGGTTTCTATCTATACCCAATTAGATAGACTAGATCCATCATGGTATTTAAGGTCATGGGGGAGTTACACTGGTGAGGCTAGGCCAGAGGTGATGGTTGTTTATAGTCTTAGGAATGCATCAATAGGCCAGTAGATGGTTCCAACCCAAGTACATCCAAAGTCGCCTCATGGGATGTTTAGGAATTTCTCATGATTATGTTTACCTTATTGTTTATATTTTCTATAATCAATTTTATTACTATTATTCGTTTCCATTGATCCATTTTGGATATGTTCTACTATTGGTTTACTATTTTCATTTTTTGGGTTACTTTATTTAGTTCAGGTTCTTATCGATTCAGTTTAGGTTGCTTATATAGTTTTAAATTGTTGTTTTTTAAATGGTAATTTCAATGGGCGTTTTAAAGAGTGTTATTTAGATAAAGGTTTTAAATGTTCTTTAAATACTATTGAGTTTAAAAAATAAATTTCTAGGAAAGCTTGTGGTTTTTTTATTTAAAATATAAAATTCTATTTTTCTTATATTTTCAGACTAGAATTTATGGTTTTTTTGATAAAAAAATGCATAGAATCTATGGTGATTTCATACTAAGATATTGTACCCCCCCCCATAAATGTGCCACTCAACAATGGTAGACCTAAGTTTGTATTACATGTTTAGGTTTGGCTCTATTGAAATCCTCTAGTTTTAATGCTCACAAATCATGCTTAACTATGTTAATTCTGATTTTTTAAGATGCATTGTGTTTAATCATGTTCAAGTATAATTTTAACCTCTAGTGTTAGTGTTTACATCATTAGATAGAATCATAGATTTTGGTTAAGTATGAGCTACCAATACTTATCCTGCCGATAGAAAAGTCATTGATACATGAGCTACCGATGACATAAGCTATCGATAAGGTGAGTCGCCGACAGAGCAACTCAAAAATTTCACTATGTATGAGTCACCAATATCCAAGCTACCAACGCATCACCTACTGACATTTGAACTACCAATGCATCATCTACTGATAGCTCGACTGATCGATACAAGTTTGAACTACCAACAAAAATGATCTACCAATATAATGAGCTACTTATAGAGTGATATACCAATAGTTTGATCTACTGATAGACTGAGTCACTTATGATCTGTCTATTAAATATGAACTTAACTCTAATAGTCATATTTATGAAATTTCATACTATTTATTATATTAATGAACCTATCTTTATTTTGTAGACAACATGTAATGATGTTAGAGACTAGTACGAGGTACAAGGTACTAGAGAACATGTTGCTTGTCTGTATAAAAGTAATATCTGGATCAATAAGAAAGTAAGAAAGAAAGAATCAACCTAAAATAAATACACAGATTTGTTCGTGTACCTTAGAGAAAAACACAAGATCTCCCCACTGTGCTTACATAAAGATACTAATAAGAACCAAAAAGACCAAAAATATATATAGAAACAAATTAGAAGAAAAGAACACTTTGAGGCTCACTGGAAATAGAGTACAGAAGAAAAACAGACTCTTTATTTTTCTATATATTTATGAAAGATGACTCCAGCTTCACTTATATCATTCCGAAGGAGTCTAAAAGCTTTATAGAACATCAAATAGAGCATTCTAAACTCTTATTATATTTTTTTCTCTATTTTTTCATATTATTTACATTTCGATCAGTGTATGTATCTTGGTTTTTCAAACACACACTAACTCCTATGTTAAACTAGAAGATATAAAGATATATTCACTAAATCTTGTTTTTACACTTTACATTCCCACATATAATAGTGGAAGAGGTACCTGATTCACTTATATTGTGGAAGTGGTAAATTTGACCTAGACAGTTTATATATTATTGTTACCCCAATCCATGGTGTGGATCAAGTTTATTTAATATAAATTTCTTGGTCTTTGGTGATCACCAAGTGGATAGGATTAGGTCTTTTCTTGAGACTAAACCTCTTGTTTACTTCAATTGTGTGATTTCAAGTTTTTTTACTCTGTTCTTATAATTATTTTATAAAAATTAACTCTACTTTGATCATTAAAATTAGATAGTTTTTATATTATAATTTTCTTTTAGTAGACTAATTTCAAAAGTTAGAATAATATTGTATATTTTTTAAAATGAAAATTAATCAATCTTTGAGAAATATTTGGAACAAAAAAATATTTTATAAATTTTCTACTTTGTTTAATTAGCTAGTATTTGTTTTGAAATTGGGGGATTTTTAAATAAGAATTTTTAGATAGAAATTTTTATAGGAACTCAATTCACCCCCATCTTGAGTGTCCTACTCCGACCAACATTTGGTATCAAAGGTTTATTTAATCTTATGTTTTCAAAGTTTTAAATTTTTCAAATATTTTTCAACTTTGATTTTAGTTGTGTTTTAAAGATCTCTAAATTTATGTCATCTCTAAATTTTTAGTTCTTTAAAACTTGTTACTACTATTTTAATATGGACAATAGGCTAGAAGGTGTTTCTACCAATAGACCTCCCTACTTTAATGGCACAAATTATGCTCAGTGGAAAATTAACATGAAAATACATTTGGAAAGTATGGGTTTTGAAATATGGTATTTGATTATAATATTACTCCTAATACTAGGAACACTTGTGATGATGCCCCTAAGGAAGCCTCCAATAACAATAGTAAATCTATTAATGCCTTATACTACTCCTTAGGGGAAGAATAATTTAATAGTATTTCTGTATGTAAAATAACACATAAAATTTGGGATATACTCACTGTTTCACATGAAGGAACCAGTAGTTTTAAATAAATGATACTTAATAAATATACTATTAAATATGATAATTTTATGATGAAGCTTGATGAACCCATTTCTGACATGTATCTTAGGTTCAATGAAATTGTAAACATGATGGTATCTCTAGGAAAGACAATCACATCCAATGAACAAGTAATGTGAATTATCATATGTTTAATAGAAAGATGAAGATTAACCCTAGTATCAATAAGGTAATCCTATGATATCAATAATTTACCTATAAAGGAACTAATAGGTAAGTTGATGATGTATGAAGAAGAGATAAAGTGAAATAGATAGGAATATGATGAACCAAAGAGAAATTCAGTGTCTTTCAAAACCACTGCCTCCAAACAAAGAGAGAAAGTGAAATTTCATGCTAAACGTTCCAAAAATAAATAATCATAAAGTGAAAGTAATGAGGATATGGCTCGGTTGGCCAGGAGATTTAAAAAGTTATATAGAAGTAATAAGTTATTTAGGAATCCTAGTTACAAAGGGAAATATGACAACAAAGGCAACTGAAAAAAGGACTGAAATAGAAATTAAAATACAAATGAAATAGACTAATATGATTGTAAGATAAGAGGACATGTAAAGGCTAACAGTCCTAAATTAAAGTTCAAAAGTAAATTCTAAGATAAATATAGAAAGAAAAAAAAGGTAATGAAGGCCACCTGAAGTTCTTCTAAGGACAGTTCTAGTGAATCTGAATCTTCACATGATAAGAAGGCTGACAAATCTAATATGTGTTTCATAACAAACACATCTAAGGTAACTCTAGAATCTCATGTACATAATTATAATTATTCTGGAGATGAATATGATTCTAAAAATATGAAAAATGAAGAAATATTTGAATACTATAAAATTCTTGAGGATACATGAAATGAATTAAAAGATAAATATAAATCTCTCACGAAACAACATACTCTTACCATTTTTACTGAATCTGAATTTACTATTGAAAATGAAAAGAATGGTCAGTTGATCAATGAGAATAATGAACTTAAATTTTCTAATGAGCAATTAAATAAGGATCTAGGGAGATTCACAAATGGTAAATATACCTTAGTTCAAATTCTTGGAAAATATTTTTCTCCAAAGTATACTACTAGTATTGGTTATCAACCTGGAAAAAGAA
The DNA here is from genome assembly GCA_963277665.1 of Viscum album. Taxonomy (NCBI): domain Eukaryota; kingdom Viridiplantae; phylum Streptophyta; class Magnoliopsida; order Santalales; family Viscaceae; genus Viscum; species Viscum album. The sequence goes on from OY728132.1 coordinate 1,083,876,645, forward strand.
ATTTTTTTAAAACCAATTTTGTATCAAAATCTAGAAAATATGGTTTTATGCCTATTTCTAGAAAATTTACTGCAAGATTCAATGATAGAACATATTCTACTATTTTATATTTTTTTAGACCAAATGATGTTTATTTTTATAATACTTTACAAAATTTTTATAGAAAACCAATGAAGCAAATGTGGGTTCCCAACTCTTTAATTACGAATGTTACTGGACCCAAGAAAGTATGGATACCAAAATCATTCCTTGTTTGATTTATTTTTATAGGAAAACTATTTGAAAAGTTCCTATAAGAGCTTATGGGACTTGGATAGTGGGTGTTCAAGACATATAACAGGGGAAAAATCTTGCTTCAAGAGTCTTATCAAGATTAATGGTGGGCATGTCACCTTTAGTGACAATGAAAATGGAAAAAGTTATTGGCCTTGGCCAAATTGGTAACACTAACTCAATTTTAATTTCTAAAGTTATTTTTATTGATGGTATTAAGTAAAATATTCTTAGAATATCACAATTATATGATGATGGATTCCATGTTAAATTTTTAAATGATGCTTGTAATGTTTTCAATTATAAAAATTATTTAGTATTCACTGCTTTTAGAAATGAAAATGTTTATGATGTGAAGTTAGATTCTTTAGTTTCTCAAAATCTCTCTTACTTGAGTGATTTTCACAAAGATTCTTGGCACTATAATAGATGTTAAGACATTATAATATTCACTCCCTTAGAAATATTACTAGGAAAATACTAGTTAAAGATCTACCTAAACTTGAGTTTCCAAATGAAAAAGTTTGTAATCCTTGTCAAAAAGGAAAAAAACATAAAATATCTTTCAAACCAAAGAAAGAAGTTTCAACTTCTCAACCTCTTGAGTTATTTTACATATATTTTTTTGTACTATCTAGAGTTTCTAGTATAAATGGGAAAAATTATGTCTATGTTCTAGTATATGACTTTTCTAGGTATACTTGGACTTTCTTTTTATCTCATAAGAGTGAAGCTTGTTCCTACTTCACCAAGTATGCTAGAACTATAGAAAACTTAAGTATTCTTATAATTAAAACCTTAAAAAGTGACCATGACTGTGAGTTTGAAAACCAAGAGTTGTAATATTTTTTCTCACAAAATTTCTATAGTCATAACTTCTCTTCTCCTAGGACACGTCAATAGAATGGAGTTATAGAAAGAAGAAATAGAACCCTATAATAAATTTACCAAACTATGCTCAATTAGTATGACTTACCTATTTATTTTTGGGAATAAGTTGTGAATACAACTTGTTATATAATTAATAGATTTTTAATTAGACCTATTATTAAGAAAAATCCTTATGATTTGTTAAACAATAAGAAACCTAAGGTTAATTACTTTAAATTTTTTGGTTACAAAGTCTTTATCCTTAATACAAAAGATAATATTGACAAGTTTTCCTCTAAAAGTGATGAAGGAATTTTCCTAGGTTATTCAACCTCTAGAAAATCCTATAGGGTCTTCAATAAAAGAAGCAAGTATGTGGAAGAATCTGTACATGTCAAATTTGATGAAAAAGATCCACATGAACCTAAAACCTCCTAAGGAAATATTGAGGATGATCTATCCAATATGGACATAAATGCTAAACCTTATGAATCTACTATTAAGAAAGCAGCAAAATCATCCAGTTTTGGAAAATCTCCAGACTTTGTTCATAATGAACTCAAATGTGTAGAAGAACCTGAAGTAACTAGCCCTTCTTTTTCAAGATCCATTAGAAACCTTAAGAACCATCCCTTAGATTTTGTAGTTAGAGACTTAGATAAGGGGACATAGACTAGAGCTTCTCTAACAAACCAGGTTGAACAAAAATATTTCTTGTCACAACTTGAACCTAAGAACATCAATGATGCAATAAATGATGAATTTTGGTTAATGGCTATGCAATAAGAGTTGAATCGGTTTGATATAAATAAATTATAGAAACCTGTTGATAGACCCCAATACATCTTGACAATAGTCACTAAATGGGTGTTTAAAAATAAAGTAGATGAAGCTAATATCATAGTGATAAATAAGGCTAGACTGGTTGCATAGGGATATAGTCAAGAAGAAGGGATTAAATATGAAGAAACTTTTTCACTGGTTGCTAGACTTGAATCCATTAGAATTCTACTAGCATATGCAGCACATCTCAATTTCAAACTATATCAAATGGATGTTAAAAGTGCATTCCTAAATGGGTATATAGTTGACAATGTTTTTGTTTAATAGCCCCCCAATTTTACAAACCCACATTTTCCAAATCATGTTTTCAAATTACCAAAATCTTTGTATGGTTTAAAACAGGTTCTAAGATCTTGGTATGATAGGCTCGATACTTTTATAATTTCAAAAGGTTTTACAAAATTCATAGCTGATCATACTTTTTTATAAAAATAATTTCTAAATATTTTTTAGTTATTCAAATATATCTTGATGGCATTATTTTTGGATCTTAAAAAAATTCTCTATGTATAGATTTTTCAAAAATGATTCAAAGTGAATTTAAAATGAGTTTAATGGGTGAACTGAAATTTTTTCTTGGGTTTCAAAATTTTCAAAATAAAGACACTAAAAAAACTGAAGATTAGAGGTGGTTTTTTAGAGAGGGTTATGCACAACCCCCTCTAAATTCATTTTCTGTATAATTAGAGGGGGTTATGTGCAACCCCCTCTAATCATCGAATTTATAGGGGGTTATGAACCCCTTATAAATTCATTTTATGTATAAATTATAGTGGGTTATGTGCGACTCTTGCTAATCATTGAATTTAGAGGGGGTTATGAACCCCCTCTAATTTCTTAAATTAGAAGGGGTTTTGAACCCCCTTTAAATTTTTAAACATTATTTTTTTAATATCTGGTTGGATTTTGGAGGGGTCTTTGAAACCCCTCTAATTTAAGAAAAAATATAGGGTTCATAACCACCGTTAGTCAATGATATTAGCTACGATTCGCAAGCCCCTCTAATGTGTTAAATTACAGGGGGTTCAAAAACCCCCTTTAATGTCTTAAATTAGAGAGGGTTCAAAACCCCCTCTAATCTCCTAAATTAGAGGAGGTTCAAAACCCCCTCTAATGTCTTAAATTATAGGGGGTTCAAAACCCCCTCCAATCTCTTAAATTAGAGGGGGGTTCAAAACCCCCTCTAATGTATTTAAATTAGAGGGGGTTGTGAACCCCCACTATTTAAAAAAACCATAATATATATATATATATATATAATTAAAACACTACATATAAATCTACTTAAATATATTATATGAACATATTATATAAAATATTTATGTTATTATATTTAATTGTATTTATATATATACATAAATATAATTTTATAATATTATTTACATTAATATATATATTTTTTTATAAATTGTATTTCATATAATATCAATTATATATAATATAAAACCACAAACATATTATATAAATATAATTTATTTAAAAAATATATCATATAAAAACTCATGCTTGTAGTTTTTATAATTTATATTATAATAATAAATATATTTTTAAGTAATATGTTTCTGATTTTATATTATATAAAATTAATATTATATGATATATGATTTATACAAATTAATATATATTAATGTACGCAATATTATACAATTATATTTATTGAAATACATATGTATTAATGTTCATAATAATAAATATATGTATTGAAATTCATTATATAAACATTTATATAAATTGTATTTCATATAATATTAATTATATATAATATACATATTAATTATATATAATATACATATTAATTATATATAATATACATATTAATTATATATAATATAAATTTTTTATTTTATATAACATTAAATAAATATGTGTATAAATTGTATTTCATATATATGTATTTCATATAATATTAATTATATATAATATTATACAATTTATACAAATAAATATATATTAATGTAAATAATAATAAATATATGTATTGAAATACATTATAGAAATAAAATTTTAAATACATTATATAAATATATTAAATAAATAGTTTTATATATATATATATATTATGTAAATAAACATGTATATAATATATAAATATGTATCTAAGTATATAAATAATGTACATAAATATATTTATAAATATATAAATATATGTGTATATACATAACATAAATAGTATTATAAAATATATTTACTCAAATGCATGTAAATACAAAGATAAAATATATAGTTTATATAAATTTATAAATTGAATATAATGTAAATGTATTATAATATAAATACATAATATAAAAATGAATATACTGATTTATATAAATATGTGTGTGTGTGTGATATATTTATATGTATTTAAATATTTATTCAAACATGATTTACTTAAATAAGCTTTAATATATCTATAAATATATAAATGTGTACTTAAATAAATGAAATCAAGCTGGCATAGTGGTGGAGGTGTGGCAGTTTTATAATGCAGGTCTTGAGTTTGAAACATGCCAAGGCTAGAATTTTACAAGGGGGTGGGTTCGCGGGGAATTGCAGGTGTTGGTCACGTGGGTTACTAGAGTGGCGTAGTAGTGTGGGAATTGGAGGGGTTGGTCGTATAAGGTACTAGAGAGGCTGGCCAAGGTGTACTTCAGGGGCACTAGACATGCGCAAAGGGGGGTTGGAGGGAGGGATAAATGGAACAACCATGTGAATTTAAAAATACAAAAAAAATTTAAAAAAAATATTAGAGGCGGTTTTTGAAACTGCCTCTAATATAGGTGTCAATTAGAGGGGGTTAAAACCTCCTCTAATATTATTCTTAGAGGTGATTTCAAGACCCTTCCCCTAATATGAAGCATATAACTCAATTAGAGGTAGTTTACAACAACCTATAAAATTCCTTCTAGATTAGAGGGGGTTCAAACCCCCTCTAATCTAACATTTTCTAATGAAATTGCAGGGGGTTTAAACCCCCTCTAATCAAACTGCCACTAGTTGCGAGCTACTTTACCAGCACTTACCAAAAACCGCTGCTAACAAAATGTGGCGGACACATTAGCGGCGGTTATGGGTAACCGCTGCCAATGTGTTTAGAGGGGGTTATAACCCCTTCTAATCTAAAAAATAACCCCTTCAAATCAGGACATTTTTTGTAGTGAGAAGGTATTAATTTAAATCAAAGTAAGTACACTAAAGATCTTTTGAAATGGTTTGGTTTTGATAGTATAAAAAGTAGTGATACTCTAATGAGTACCACCTATAAATTGGATCTTGATGAAAATAGAAATTTTTTTGATCAAACCAATTACAAAGGTATGATTGGAAGTATACTATACTTGACTACTATCCAAATTCATATTGTGTTTAGTGTGTGTGTGTGTGTGTGCACATTTTCCAGAAAACCCTAAAGAATCTCATTTAACTTCCATTAAAAGAATTTTCAAATACCTAAAGTATACTACCAACTTAGGATTGTTCTATCCTAGAGAAAAACCTTTTAATTTAGTTAGTTATTAAAATGATGATTTTGGTGGTTGTAAGTTAGATAGAAAAAGAACCTCTTGAACATGTAACTTTTTGGTCAGGTATCTAGTATCATGGTGTAGTAAAAATCAAAATTTTGTTGCATTATCTACTACCAAAGCTGAATACATAGTTTCTAGTAGCTATTGTGCCCATATTTTGTGGATGAAACACACAGTATTGGATTACGGATATCATTTTAGGCATGTCCCTATAAACTGTGGCAACACAAGTGCTATTAACATTTCTAAAAGTCCAGTTTCTCATTCTAGAACAAAACATATTGATGTAATACATCACTTTTTTAGATATCATTATCCAAAGGTGATGTAACTCTTGAATTATTTGGCATAGAATATCATCTTGTTGATATTTTCACTGAGACTTTAAATTCTGATAGGATGAGTTACATCAAACGTGAGTTAGGGATGATCAATTTTTGAGAACTCGCTGATTATGTCTCACTGACGTGACTCGCCGATGATGTCTCACTAAGAGGACTCATCGATGGTGACTTACCGATGGCTCTCACTGATGTGTCTCATCAAACGATATTTAATTATTTCTCTGTCTAGAATTTGGAACATCTTTATTTTATTTGTTTTATTTTATTTTAACCCACATTTAGTATTTTAAGTTTTCAAAACCCTAATTGATAAAATTAAGGGTCGATCCAATACTTTTTACCCTCACACTCTTACTCTCAGACTCTTACCCTCAAACCTTTCTCTCCCAAGATGCTACATTTATATCCTAAACTAATCCCTTCAAACCTCTCTCAATGGATCGGGTCAAGCATGTCCTTCAAGGATTTGAGGATATGTCGCATCCATCCAAGAAGAAAAGAGGTGAATCTAGTCGGCCTAAGACTAAGCCTAAACATCTTCATCCAAAACTTATAAAACATATCGTAGACCCTGATAAGTAAGTGAATTAGGAATGTTTTTTGTCCAGTAAGTCCCTTTTTCTCGATGTGTTGAAAACCCAAGGGTGGTTGGAGTGGTTTATGGCATCCCTCCTTTTTAATACATAACTTTTCATTACATTTTATTTACAGAGGATCTTTAAATTCTAGTGTCTTGGAAATCAGGAACAATAAAACTTGAATACAACATAAAAAATTCTTCTAAACCACTTATAGGGATTCATCATAGGTTCATCCTACATAAAAATAATGCATCTCACATCCTGGAGACATACAACAAAGTAAAGCGTGAGCAGAAGGCCCAGTAAGGGTAAACAAGGGAATCAGTTTACTTGTGTAAACAATAAGAACTTGAATAGAAACATAAATACATGATAAATGTAGGTATAGGAATATCATAATGAAAAGAACTTGGAACATAACTTGAATATTTAGCTTCAATATTTCATTTATACATTCATGAACATATCACCAAGTTCTATCCCCAAGGTGTCATAAAAATTACCAAGGTTATTCAATAAGGTATCGTGAAACTTGTCATCTCTAGAGATTAATTCCTTACCCAATTCATTGTAGTGATATCAGGTTACACCCTTAATATGTATTTATTTTCATGTGATCCAAATATATCATAATCAAACATTTCATAAATAACCCATAGAGAATAAAATAAATGGTTTTCATTTCAAAATCGTGACGTTTTAAAAGTTCTTAAAAAAAAATATCATTATATCATTTATAACCCATGGAAAGGGAGTGAGGGTTATATGTATGTAAATTACAAAATAAAATATATCATTTTTATATATTTATGAACACCCATAGAAATTAAATAGGTCTGGGTATTCAAAAAAATAAACAAGATAATTTCTTGAGAGAAAGAGATAGAAATTTTGAGATGAAATTTCTGCATCATAACGGCTATATAACATGGTTTTAGAAAACATTGAAAAGAGAGGAGACAAGGGTAAACCACTAATAAATAATTAATAATAAATTATGGGTGCATAATAAGATCATTTTATGGATATTTTAATGACATACCATATGAAAAGGAAACATGAAAGAAAAGAGAAGATGTGATTTCTTTTACGAGAAATTTGGCAGCCTAACGACGTCACTTAAAAATTTGGAAAACAAATTGATGAGAGCGGAAAAGGTATCTCAAAAATTAGACATGAAATGGAAAATAATGATAATATATAATAACATACCCTCAACATAAAGATATGGTAACCAGAAGACACAACATAAAAGAAGTCATGACTTAAAAGAGGAGGGTGAAAGGATCCCTTACCTTGAAGAGTAACTTCGAAAGCTTGATGTTTGGGACCTTGGGAGGATTGAGGGCACCTTGGGAGGACTCCTTGGGAGCTAATAAGACTAGAAATTCGTTGATGAGGATTTTTAAATGAAATGAATGAGGTAATGGATTGGTATTTATAGGAGAAGTGAGAGGACAAGTCATTAATAGCCAAGGGACACCTCATCGGTGGTATTGGCAAAACCATGGGCTTGACCATGGTATTTGCTCATGGTATTGGACACTTGAGACACCTAATACCTTATATTACTATTAATAATTCTACCAGAATTATTTTATAATTATTACATCCTTAATGATTTCATTAAACACCCGAAACTAAAAACTGTATTTTCACTATTCACCGAAAATTCATTTTTTTAGAAAAATCCCCAAAAATCACCTTAACCTAATATAGATGATCGGAATTCAAAAATGAACTCCATTTTATAAAAATAATTTTCTAAATATTTTTAATTTAATTTTTATTTAAAAAACAAAATTCACCTAAAAAAACTAATACTTGACTAATAATTTCTGCAACAGTTATTTACCTATTTTATTGAATCACATTACTTAATCAAGGAGAATAAATTATATCAATACTTTCTTAAGTGAGGTTACTTAATCTATTTGGTCACATTACTAATCATAAGAGTAAAATCTCTATTCATAATTTACTATTCACCAAAAATTAAGTTGATCTTATTAGACTATAAATTCCTTATTGAACACAACTATAGAAGATCATTTTTTGAAAATCATTAAAAATTATTAATTATTTAAGGTTTACATAAATATTTTAAAATATCCATTTTTCTAAACATCAATAATATACATCCTATATTTATACAGACATTTGAAAATTCACAAACTTCACCATAAGAATAAATCACAATTTTTATTTATATCAAAGGATTACATAAGGAAGATAAGGTCTCGTTACATATCCCCTTATAACACCAGCATAGGACCTAAGTGTAAGGTGTGCTAAGGTGATAGAATCATGGGGCGGCTCAACCAACATTTATCACGTGGTGATTTCTATTAGCTTGAACTTCTCATGAAAGCAATTCCTTTCCAACTTCACACAATGAAGTTCGGCTTGGGTTTGGTCCAGAGAAAAGCCCAGTGGTGCTACCTCCTTCCCAAGTTCTATCAGATGGGCTTCGATTGGCCCGAGACTACTGGATGGGGCTATCAAATCTTCTTTCTTTATTAACCAAGATCACTTGTATTTATAGAAAATAATTTTAACATTTAGTTTCCAATGGTCACATTGACCAATGGTCATATAACAGTCAAAACCCAATAGTCTCATTTTAATTATAATAATTTTATTAAATTAAATAGTTTTGTTGAGTATAAAATAAAATAACACACAAAATTAGGAAACATAAATTATTAAAAAGTTTGGGTCGTTACATTCTTCCCCCCTTAAGAAATTTCATCCCTGAAATTTTGAACTCGTACCCTTAGAGGAGAAAAGGTGTGGGTATTTATGCCTCATAGACTCCTCTGGTTCCCATGTGGCTTCTTCATATTTTTGGTTCCTCCACAACACCTTAACAAGGTGGGTAGTCTTGGTGAGACGGTCCACAATAACCCATATCGCATTGTTTCCTTTGGAAGTTCTCAGAAGTCCAGTGACAAAGTCTATAGTGATATTGTCCAACTTCCATGCTGGTATGGGTAGTAGTTTAAATACCCATTTGAGAAGTTGTCACTCTGCCTTCACTTTCTAACATACTAGGCACCTTGAAGTGTAGTCAGCAATCTCCCTTTTCATATTATCCCACCAATAATGATCATGAAGGTCCCTATACATTTTTGTGCTTCCAGGATGTATAGATAAAGTAGAGCTATGAGCTTTATCCATCAGATCCTTCTTTATTTCTAGAATAGATGGAACACATAGTCTTGTATGAAATTTCAGTACACCTTCTTTATCAATATTGAACTTAGGAAACTTCCCATCCTTTATAGCCTCAAACTTTTTCTGCAATAAAGGATCCTCTTTCTGTGATTTCTTGATATTCTCTAGTAATGGTGGTTGAGAAATCATTTAGGTTAGGGTTGATGATATCCCTTCCCTTATAATTTATGTGTCCAACTTTACTAGGTCATTGATCAATGGATCTCTTTGAATCCACATAATGGAAAGAACAAATGGATCTTTCCTGCTTAATGCATCAGCGACTTTGTTTGCTCTTCCAGGATGATAATGAATTGAACAATCATAGTATTTAAGAAGTTCCAACCATATCCTTTGTCTCATGTTCAATTACTTTTGTGTGAAAATATACTTCAAACTTTTATGGTATGTGTATATATCACATTTCTCCACATAAAGATAGTTCCTCCATATCTTCAGAGCAAAAACAACCGCAGCCAGCTCCAGATCATGCATAGGATAATTCTTCTCATGAGTCTTCAACTGTCGTGATTCATAAGAAATGACCTTTTAATTTTTCATGAGGACGCACCCAAGCCCTTTTAGAGATGAATCACTACAAATAACGAATCCTTCTCTACTTGAGGGCAGAGTTAACATGGGTGTAGTAACCAATCTCTTCTTTATCTCTTGGAAACTTTCCTCACACTCCTTTTTCCATATGAACTTAAACCCTTTTCGATTTAACTTGGTTAATAGATTAGAAAGTCATGAAAGGTTTTTTACAAACCTCCTATAATATCCTACTAATCCAAGGAAACTTCGAATCTCCATTATTTTTGTAGGTTGAAGCCACTCCTCTACAACTTTTGTCTTTGCAGGGTCAACTGTGATTCCTTCATTGGTTACAATGTGCCCCAAGAAAGCAACTTCCTGTAACCAAAATTCACATTTTCTAAACTTCCCAAAAATCCTCTCCTTTAGAATAGTTTGAAAAATATCCCTTATATGATCCTCATGCTCCTCGTGACTTTTGAAATATATCATAATATCATCAATAAAAACTACCAAAAAGTTATTAACGTAGTCCTTAAAAACACTATTCATCAAATCCATAAAAATGGTAGGTGCATTAGTTAGTCCGAAAATCATAACAACAAACTCATAATGCCCATATCTTGATCAGAAGGAAGTTTTTAGAATATCTTCTTTCTTCACCCTCAATTGATGATAACCAGATCGAAGATCAATCTTAGAGAAGAATTGAGCCCCATGAAGTTGGTTAAATAAGTCATCAATTCTTGGAAGAGGGTATTTTTTCTTTACTGTGATATCATTCAGTTCTTTATAATCAATGCATAGCCACATCGATCCATCCTTCTTCTTCATAAAGAGAACAGGTGCTCCCCAAGGAGACACACTTGGTTGGATAAACCCCTTCTCCAAAAGATATTGGATTCATTTCTTTAATTCTTCTAGCTCCACATTTTCCATCCTATACGGGGTCTTTGATATTGGATGAGATCTAGGTACGAGTTTAATTGAGAACTCTACCTCTCTTTCTGGGGGAGGTCCAGGGAACTCCTCCGGAAATACGTCAACATATTCCTGGACGATGGGAACACTTTCTATCCTTAAACTCTCATATCCTTCTTCTTCTTCACTGATCAACTCCATAAAGAAGGATATAGGGGGTTTCTCTAGAAAAATATCATGTTGAGATATCTCTCCTTGGAATATAACTATAGGTTTTCCATTTAGGACTACTGAGATTTCCTTGCTTCTGCATTGGATCTTAGCATTATACTTTGAGATCCAGTCCATCCCTAGTATAATGTCGAATTCCAGGGTGGTAATGACTACTAGATTTGCGATAATATTGTGCTCACTTAAGTAAATACTAGAGTTTCTAAACACTGATGATTCTTGGATAATCCCACCAGGAGTCTTGACTGATAACTCTACTTTTAACAAATCGGGGGTTGATTATAAATTCTTTACAAACTTGGAGGAAGTAAAGGAATGCGTAGAACCAGAATCAAACAAATTACTTGCTAGATTTGAGAGAACAAAAAGAGTACCTGCTACCACATAATTTAGAGCTTCGAATTCAGTTGTCGTGATAGAAAAAGCACGTCCTTGATCCCTTGGCCTTTGCTGAGGCTGATGGTGGTTCTCCTCCACTGCCCTCAGATTTGGACAGTGATTGGAAAAGTTCCCACGTTGTCCACACTTAAAGAACTGGACATTAGGTAGGGCATGCACCATCTTCCCCTTTTCATTTGTGTTTGGATGTTGAGGTTTCACCTCACTAAAACAATTCCTCACAATATGGCCATCTCTTGCACACTTGTATCATTTCTCGCTCCTGATCCGGCAGTTCCCCGAATGCTTCTTCCCACATTTATTACATGTGGAAAGTTGCACTTGCTTGCCTCCTCTTCCTTGATCGAAGGTCCTACCTAAGCTGGGATCCATCAATCTCTTCTTTTCATTGGATTTATGAGACCAATGTGTCTTACTAAACTCCATATCAACTTTCATCTCACTCCACACGATCTCCTCATAGCTATCATAGTCTCGGTTGGCTAGATTCTTCCACAGATGAGGTCTCAGTCCACCGAAGAATCTATCAACCTTACCTTTTAGATACATGAAAAATCTAGAGATATATCGTGAAATCCTTGTGAAGTTCATTTCGTAGCTTCCCACATATTAATTTTCCTTCTGCTTCAGCTCGAGAAACTCCTTCTCCATTCTTGTTCTCATAGAACGAGGGAAATACTTACAGAAAAATATCCCTCTGAACTCTTCCCACTCTATAGCTTCAACTTCCACTCTCTGCCTCATGTTTTTTATCAGTTCCCACCACTAATTAGCTTCTCCCTCTAAGCGATAGATAGTCAGGGTGACCTTCTCTTTCTCTAATAACGTAGCACAGAAAATATCGTCTCTATAGAGATGATCCATTGTTCAGCAATCAATGGGTCAGTCAATCCACTAAATTTTGGTGGTCGTTGATGCATAAATGACACAACAAAATTTCGTTCCCTTTATGGTGAGATCGGTCTCTCAGCTTGATTCAAGTTATTTCCCATAACTTGAGTCAGTTGGTTCATTATTCGCATGAATGTTTCCATTCCAGCTTCCATCAGAGGGTCGTCAGCGCATGGTCCATTGCGGTCACCATTTTCACAGTTCCTCCTATTTCCCTCCATTTTCTAAAAGAATAAAATCTTAGTGAGAAACTTATTTCATTTACAAATCTTTTAACTATAAAGGATTCTATGTCTTAAAACTTCATGCTTATATAATTACATTTTTCTATAATTCCTTCATAATGATTCATAAAAAGTTTGTGATTAACCAAACATATCCCCCAGGAGTGTTGTAACCAAGAGTGCAGAAAGTCCCATTGTCGTGTACCAGTTCCTGTTCGAGTCTAGTTCAAAGTGTTGTTTCCAGTTTTTACCCCAATGTACATCTGTTCCAGAGCCACCTCTACCTGCTCGTATCCAGATAGGGATGTATTTACTTGATAAACCACTTACTCAATACTCACCAAAATACTAGGAATATTTCCTATATTTAAACTTTTATATAGGTTTCTTCCTAAATTTTTCATATCCTAATTTCTATAAATAACTAAACTATCCTTTGATACCAACTATGTCATACCACCTTTTTAATACATAACTTTTCATTACATTTTACTTACAGAGGATCTTTAAAGTCTAGTGTCTTGGAAATCAGGAAAAATAAAACTTGAATACAACATAAAACATTCTTCTAAACCACTTTTAGGGATTTATCATAGGGTCATTCTATGTAAAACTACTACATATCATATCCTGGAGACATACATCAAAGGAAAGGGTGAGAAGAAGGCCCAGTAAGGGTAAACAAGGGAATCAGTTTACTTGCGTTAATAATAAGAACTTGAATAGAAACATAAAGACATGAGCAATGGAAGTATAGGCATATCATAATGAAAAGAACTTGGAACATAACTTGAATATGTGGATTTAATATTTCATTTATATATTCATGAACATATCACCAAGGTCCATACCCAAGGTGTCATAAAAATTACCAAGGTTATTCACCAAGGTATCGTGAAACTTGTCATCTCTAGAGATTAATTCTTTACCCAATGCATTGGAGAGCTATCAGGGAGCACACTTAATATGTCTTTATGTTCATTTGATCGACATAGATCATAATCAAACATTACATAAATAAAGCATAGAGAATAAAATAAATGGGTTTCATTTCAAAATCATGACGTTTTAAAAGTTCTTCAAAATAAGATCATTGTATCATTTATAACCCATGGAAAGGGAGTGAGGGTTATATGTATGTCAATTCTAGAATCAAATATATAATTTTTATATATTTATGAACACCCATAGAAATTAAATATGTCTGGTTATTTACATAAATAAACAAGAGAATTTCTTGAGAGAAATAGATAGAAATTTTGAGACGAAATTTCTGCAGCATAATGGGTATATAACATGGTTTTATAAAACATTGAAAAGAGAGGGGAAAAGGGTCACCCACTCATAAATAATTCATAATATAGTATGGGTACATAATAATATCATGGTATGGATATTTTAATGACATAACACATTAAAAGGAAACATGAAAGAAAAGAGAAGATGCGATTTCTTTTACGAGAAATTCGGCAGCCTAATGGCATCACTTAAAAATTCAGAAAACAAATTGATGAGAAAGGAAAGGGTCTATAAAAAATTAGAAATGAAATGGAAAGTAATGAGAACATATAAAAACATACCCTCAACATAAATATATGGGAACTAGAAGACACAACATAAAGGAATTCATGACTTAAAAGAGGAGGGTGAAAGGATCCCTTACCTTGAAGAGTAACTTCAAAAGATTGATGTTTGGGACCTTGGGAGGATTAAGGGAACCTTGGGAGGACTCCTTGGGAGGACTCCTTGGGAGTTAAGGATACCAGAACTTTGTTGAGGAGGATTTGGAAATGAAATTAATGAGATAATGGCCTGGTATTTATAGGATAAGTGAGGGGACAAGTCATTAATGGCCAAGGGACACCTCATCGGTGGTATTGGAAAAACCATGGGCTTTCCCATGGTATTTTCCCATGGTATTGGCCACTTGGGACACCTAATATCTTATATTACTATTCATAATTCAACCATAATTATTACATAATTATTACATCCTTAATGATGTCATTAAACACCCGAAACTAAAAATTGTATTTTCACTATTCACTGAAAATTCATTTTTTTCAGAAAAATCCCCAAAAATCACCTTAATATAATATCGATGCTCTGAATTAAAAAATGAACTCCATTTTATAAAAATAATTTTCTAAATATTTTTAATTTAATTTTTAATTAAAAAACACTATTCACCCGAAAAAACTAATACTTGACTAATAATTTATGAAATAGTTATTTACCTATTTTATTGAATCACATTACTTAATCAAGGTGCCTAAATTATATTAATACTTTATTAAGTGAGGTTACTTAATCCATTTGGTCACATTACTAATCATAAGCGTAAAATCACTATTCATAATTTACTATTCACCAAAAATTAAGCTGATCTTATTATACTCTAAATTTCTTACCGAACACAATTGTAGAAGACCATTTTTTGAAAATCATTACACATTATTAATTATTTAATATTTACATAAATATTTTAAAATATCCCTTTTTTCTAAACATCAATAATATACATCCTATAATTATCCGGACATTTGAAAATTCACAAACTTCACCATAAGAAGAAATGACAATTTTTATTTATATCAAAGGATTACATAAGGCAGCTAAGGTCTCCTTACATAGCCCCGTATAACACCAGTATAGGACCTAAGTGTAAGGTGTGCTAAGGTGATAGAATCTTAGGGCGGCTCGGCCAACATTGCCTGAGTGGTGATTTCTATCAGCTTGAACTTCTCGCGAAGGTGATTCCATTCTAACTTCACATGATGAAGTTCGGCTTGGGTTTGGTCCAGAGCAAAGCCCAGTGGTGCTAACTTCTTCCCATGTTCCGTAAGATGGGCTTCGATCGGCCCGAGACTACTAGATGAGGCCATCAAATCTTCTTTCTGTACTAACCAAGATCACTTGTATTTATAGAAAATAATTGTAACATTTAGTTTCCAACGGTCATATTTACCAACGGTCATATAACAGTCGAAACCCAATGATCTCATTTTAATTATACTCATTTTATTAAATGAAATAGTTTTGTTGTGTATAAAATAAAATAACACACAAAATTAGGAAACACAAATTATTAAAAAGTTCGGGTCATTACATGGTTCTCCAATAATGAGAGGTTATATTATTCAAGGCTGGTACATGAGTTTTACCAGTATGTTAAGTTTCTGCTGGAAGTATGTGAGGTGTTTTGGATAAATTCAATAGTGGATTGAAGGAGAGTGTCTTTTTTATCCAATCATTTGGAATAATGATTTAAGGTACCCCATGAGGGTGTTTGTGATGACCATCAGGGAAGTGATCCTCCAACAAGTGACCTCTTCCGTTATGAGGCATCTTTGGATGATTTGATAGGAAATAGAGAGAATAGGAGGCATATAGCTATAGAGATTGATGGTGAGTGTAGGCTTTTATTTAAATTCATCCAGCATCAATTATGTCCTGAGAAAGGGGAATTTTCTTCTCTTAATTTTTAGGATGTTTACTTGTTATATATGTTGAAGAAAGACTATACGGTAAATCTATGCAAATATATGATAGTTTATATTAGTTAAATGGTCAATACCTATTGCAAGACAAACTCTTTATTTTATCCTATAATTATATCTTCCATGTTGAAGGATAAGGGCTTTATAATTAAAGGTAAAGATACAGTCTCTACTTGTGATGGTTTCTATCTCAAAAAAGTTATTTATAAGAGGATGAAAATAAATTGGAATCCCTAGAAGAAGATGTGGGTTGAGGATAATAACAAGTTGTATAAAAAAATTTATCCTGTTGAGCATCCTTTGAGGCTTAGGAACATGGTGGATCCTGGTCTAGGACCAGATGAAACTGGTGAGTACTATGATGAGGATGTTCCTGAAGAAGGTCAAGGAAATGAGTCTCTTATAGATGATAGGAGTGATATTGACATTTTTTGATAGTTTATAAAAGTTGTCTTATGGTCTTTCAAGTCCACCTAAACCTCTACCTTCTAAGGAACCACTCCTAACTGAGAATGATAGTGATGATATAGAAGATTCATAAAATGCTAAGTATGAGAGTAGATATGGTAGTGAAGAGAAATCTGGTGAAGAAGAATGAAGTGGTAGTGAAGAAGAAGATGGAGTTGAGGATGATGATATAGGTGAGGAAAATGATGGAGAATCTATAGAGGATGATGGAGAAGATGGAAGTGAAAAAGAATATATATAAATTTATGATTCAGACAGTGAATCAGACCATGGTAATGATGACCAAGGTCCCATTGGAGATATTATTAACCTAACCCTAGATCATGTTGAACATGAGAATCCTACTGATCCTGTCTAAGTATAACAAGAACATATTGTGGAATCTCATGAGGCTTCTAAACATATTATGATTGAGGAAAGGTCTCCTAAGGATCATGTTGAACCAGCTATGGTTTAAGAGAGATCTCATATTGTCAATGTTCAGGAGGAAGTACAGGGTGTAAGGGATATTTTTGTGACTCTAATGAGGGAGTTAGTTTATTCAAGAAAGAGTCCATATGATGAGGGGGGATACATTCCAAAAGATAAAAGGTTTATGTGCTTTATCCATTGAATGATATTGTTTTACCTTTATGGAGGAGGGACCCATGGTATGACTCTAGGTTTGGACTACCCTAATTCAGAGGATAGGTCTCCTACTCCTACTCCTGTGGTTGGTTTAGAATCTATTGATTATATTAAAAAATATGATTTTAATGCCTTAAAAGAAGAGTTGTTGGATGTTGTTTGATCAACCCCTTTATATCCAACTGCTCCAGTTTCCAAAATTAGTTAAAGAGGTGCGGATTTGATTACTCAGAGAGTTTTATCTAAGCTTGAGCCAAGGTTGATCTCAATGTTGGAATCCATTGTCACAAATAATCAGAAAATGAGAAATGAATTGGTTGGTATGGTATATAACATTAACAAGTTGAAAATTGAATATAAAGAATCCTTGGATATATTTCTGAATGTGTTTGAAGATACCTCTTCAAAGTCTTATGAGGATGATTCTCCTCCTCCAACTCTTAATTTAGCCATTTTGAAGTCTGTTGTCAAAGATATGATGAATGATACTTCCACATCTACTACTCCTCTATTTCAAACTCTTGATTTAACTCAGTTGAGATCAGATATCAGAGATATAGTGCAAGTTTCATCCATCTTAGTTGCTCCTATTTCTCACTCTCCAGATATTGAGATGGCCAGACATGTGATTAGAGAGGAACTTAAGACTATGATGGGTAGCACTGACCAGGAGTGTATCTTAAAAATTAGGAAGAATTGTGATCATATTTATGATATGGTTAGGTTTTATTTCAATGGTACTACAAAGTCATAAAAAATAATTACCCAGAAAGTATATTTATATTTCAAGAGAATTTACACCAAAAACCAGTTGACTAGTCACTTTAAAAATTTGGTGGAGAATTGAGTCTACCTCTAATGACTCAAGATTTCAAAGAGAAAGTTAGGAAATTGAAAGAGTTTACTCCTACACTTGATAAGTTCATAGAAAATAAATATTATTTTTATAATGCTATGACATATGGTGGTGAGTTCATCAAAGATCTCATCAATCTACTCAAACCATACTTGCACCATCATAGCATAGTTATTGTTGCTCCTCCTCCTACTCCTATCAGACCAGTCCTGCCTCCTTCTACCTCCTCTTATTCTAAACTTTTCTCACCTTTAACCATGACCCCTTCGCAATATCTTAAAAAAATTCTACCTTTCATCCAACAAGAAATCACAGGACCTGCTTCCACTTTTAGACCCAACCTTTCTCCCTCAATCTTTATAGGAGTTCCTCTTCCTTCCCTCACTATTGGCTCTGTGCCTTCCACAACTACTACCTTTGAACCTTCTACTCCTCCCTACTATGCTTCTGATAAAGTAAAGAAATTTATGGACTCTATTATTCCCAATAAGTAGTTAGATCACTTTTTTATAGGGATTTTATGTACTCTTTTTTGTACCATGTGTGTTCTCCCTTATACTACTTGATTAATGGAATACCCTTTTTAATTTCATCTCCTTATTATGTGTATTATTTATTTTTCATTTACTATTTCCTTTTTGATAATCCTAAAAGGGGGAGAAATAATAATATGGAATATCTCTTATGGGGAGTTTAAGATTAATCTTGAAGGTTAAAATGGAACATATAATTGAAAAAGACCATTTAACAAATAATCTGATTTGTCTAGTAATCTGTACTTATGTTTATTTTAAAATTTCATCTCAATAATCTATGTACTGTGTTAAGAATATTTTTTCTCTAATCGTCATAAATACATTCAAGTATTATGGTATATAATTCCATGATTTTTGATCATCAAAAAGGGAGATATTATTGGCCTCCTTTACTTTTAATTCTCAAAAATCATGCTTAACTGTGCTAATTAATATTTTTTAATATATGTTGTGTTTAATCATGTTCAAGTAAAATTTTAACCTCTGGTGTTAGTGTTTACATCATAATATAGAATTATAGATTTTAGTTAAGTATGGGCTATCGATACTTGTCCTTCTGATAGACAAGTCAATGATACATGAGATACTGATGACATAAGTTATCGATAAGCTGAGTCACCAACAGAGCAACTCAGAAATTTCACTAAGTATGAGTCACCGACAACCAATCTATTGATGCATCGCCTATTGATAGTAGAACTACATACACATATTACCAATAACTCAATTGACTAATGTAAGTTTTACCTACTGACAGAAATGATCTACCAATATAATGATCTACCAACAACATGAGACACCGAAAGTCTAAGCTACCAACAGACTGAGTCACCGATGATCTGTCTATTAAATTCAAACTTACCTCTAATGGTCATATTTATGAAATTTAGTACTGATTATTATATTAATGAACCTGTATTCCTTTTGTAGACAACATTTAATGATGTTAGAGACTAGTAATAGGTACAAGGTACCAGAGAACATGATGATTTTCTGAATAAAAGGAATATCTTGATCAACAAGAAAGTAAGAAAGAAAGAAGCAACCTGAAAGAAATACACAGAGCTATTTGTGTACCTTATAGAAAAACACAAGAGATATTTGTTGTGATTACATGAATATAATACTAAGAACCAAAAATATCACAAATATTTGCAGAAACAACTTAAAAGAAAAGAACACTTCGAGGATCACTGGAAACAGATAATAGAAGAAACAATGACTCTCTATTTGGCTGTCTGTTTCTGGAAGATGACTCCAGCTTCACTTATATATTTCTAAAGGAGTCATTAAGCTTCATAGAACATCACATAGATCATTCTAAACTCTTCTTATATTTTTTTCTCTACCTTTGCATATTATTTACATTTAGAGCAGTGTGTGTATCTCTGTTTTTTAAACACAAACTAACTCCTGTGCTAAACTGGAAGAAACAAAGATATCTTCACCAAATCATATTTTTACACTTTATATTTCCATAGTTAATAGTGGAATAGGTCCCTGATTGGCCTATATATTTTTCTATTTTGTACTCCCACTTATACTGTGGAAGAGTTCTAGTTTACCTAGATAGTTTATATATTATTGTTACCCTGATCCATGGTGTGGATAAAGTTTATTTAATATAAACTACTTAGTGGTAGGTGATCACCAAGTGGAGAGGATTATGTCTCAGTTTGAGACTGAACCTCTTGTTTACTTCTTCTGTGTGCTTTCAAGTTTATTTCTCTATTCTTATAATTATTTTAGAAAACTTAACTCTACTTTTATAGTTAATCTTAGATAGTGTTTATATTAGAATTTGTTTTAGTAGACTGATTTCAAAAGTTATAATAATGTGGTATATTGTTTTAACTGATAATTAATCAATCTTTGAGAAATATTTGTAACAAACAAATCTTTTATAAATATGCTACTTTGGTTAACTATCCAGTATTTGTTTTGAAATTGGAGGATTTTTAAATAAGAATTTTTAGATAGATTTTTTTGTAGGAATTCAATTCACCCCCCTCTTGAGTGGCATACTCTGACGAAAATGACCTTTTTCACTCATGGATTGAGTTAGTATTATGGATGGATGGTGACAAAGAGGTCTCATGGAGATCATGTCAGGTATTTTTATTTTTATTTTTTATGGAAGTTGTATCATCAAGGTTGTCCTTTTATATTCTAGATGTTATTATTTTCCACTACAATTGTATATTTATTTTAAGTTTATTTGGATATTTATTATTGTTATATTTTATTTGGAATTTTATTATTATGTATTTGTTTATTTATATTGAACATGGATCTATAATGTATGGAGTGGTCATGTTGGTCTTCCAAGTGAAATATATATGTATATTTATTATTATTAGAAGAAATAATTTCCATGAGTTTATATTTGTTTACCTAGAACTTTTTACTATCCTGTCAGGATTGATAATTACCCTAAGGTATATCATAGGATGGGTTGGATGCCTGGTTTGGGGGGGCAGAGTTGGTTCATAAAATATTTTGTGTATATTATCAAGATATTCTAAGAATAATAGTGTTTATGAATCTAATGGGGGTATGTTTGAACTTAGATAAGTTCAAAGTTTATAAATAAAAAATTATACCAGTTAAAATTATAAGTTAATCTCATTTAATATCCTAAAAAAATTTAGGGTATAGTGGTAAATAGAATTTAAATAGTTATATTTAGTTATAGTAAAAATTTAAAATTTTACTTTATTCTAATAGAGTTTAGAATATGTTGGTAAAGTAATAATGTAAAGTGTTATATTCTTTACCAAAATGATCTCAAAATAAATTTCAATGGATATGGTTCCAAGAATAATGATTATGTATGTAGAAAGAGTTATGAGTAGAAAACAGAATTTATTAACATTATAACATTTAATTTTGTAGAATTAAGAAGTTTAAATATTTTCACAGAGTTAAACATTCAAAATATGATTCCAAAGTCTGACCATTATTAAAAATGGATTAATTCATAGAAGTTACTCATTAAATAGTTTAGTGTGAGGTTTTTATGATATAGACACATAGATATGTGGTAGTAATTACGTAGAGATGTAATGGGTCTAAAAAATCCTTGAAATTGAATCAATCATAAGGTCGGTCTTATAGTTTATCATATATGATATGTTATAATAAAAGTTAATTATACTTTATTATTATTTAATGTTGGATATATATATGTATATATTGATATACATTTCTTTAATTGTAGTGATAATTGACCACTTAAAGTACAACTTTGAGTTATCCCTAACTGATGTTCATCATGGAGTATTATAGGTTATTATTAAATTTTATGGATATTATGAGTATGATTCTTGCATTAGGATGCGTAATATGATCATGAGGCATAAAATTGTTTTGTTTATAGGATGACCCATTAAGTATACCATATACAGTGTCATACACATTATATTTAGTATACTAAGGGTGCATGGATCATATTTGGAGTCTCCACTACCTGAGGTTGGTGAGATACCTAGAATGAGAATGTTCATAATTTTATATATTTCTTATGCAAGCCTTAAGGATTAATTAATACATGGTTAGTTAGATATGTTGTTGATAATGTAGTCAATTGGAGATTAACTAATATGGGATTTGTTCTATCGTATGATGAGTATGACATATGGGCCTTTGATTGAGATATACTAAGGAATTGTGTGGCCACACCAAGATAATACATACGATGTGTTTATCTATTCAGTTGAGGGTCATGTGATGTGCTCATCCATAAAGGTGAATGATATGTGGTGTATTAATTAACTTGGTCAGTCTATATTAAAGATTAAAGAATGTATGAGTGGGCTATATGGGATTAGCATACTCTATGTCTCATGGTCACTTGATATCTTATACCAACTAATCATATGAAAATGCACACTTGTATATGATACAGTTAGTAGATATAAGTATATAGATACTTGTGTTTAATGTAGATAACATCATATCCCATTATATCTTGAGTAGCATTGATGCATTACTAAAGAACACTCTTTTCTTACATCTATGGATATGGTTATCCATATTTGTTTTCATTAATATAAATTTATGTGGGGTCACACTTTATGGTAGACTGAGTGGACATTGAGTTTTACTCATAGAGTTTCTCTAAAGGTGTTTTAGAGTTTTATCCAAAAGAAATTTTGGATGGATATTAACATGGTATTACATATGATGTGATACAGCGTTAAGTTGATGATATCTTTATAAAAGTGTTTTGGAAGATATCTAAAAGGATTTTTGGATATGGTTTCACATATTATTGTATATGATACAATATAAGGTGAAATATCACTATATCTATGAGGTTTTATTGTAAGTGATAGATTAGAGGAGATGTTCTCTAAATTCATTAACACATTTGATGAGTTTTTTGTCATGTAATATTATATTATTAGTGAAATTCATAATGTAAAACATTCATAAAAAAGGCATATGACATGCCTTTTAAAAGGGATATCATAAAGAATATTATAAGTGATAATATTCTCCTTCCTAATGATATGTGTCATCATTAAAATCTTTCTACATTGGTTATTATAAATGAAATGTTTCATAAGATAAAATGCATGGGGTTTGTAACACCCCAACCTGAGAACCCAAATGAAACTTGAGTAGGGATGTTTCATGACCTCAAGCACACCTCCTTGTATTCCAAAAGCTATCTTCTAGTGGAAATGGCCTAAAAATCATGGGGAGATTATTCCCTCGATAATAAACTCTAGGTTCATGACCAAATCAACCAAAAATTCAACATGACCCATCCATATAACATAAATCCCAAAAACCTATAGAAATAAAACACAAAGTTAAGAGGGACCTCATAGTCTATAATAAAAAGAGATAAAACATTTTATATGATGAATCAAAACATAATATAGAAACAAACATAGATGTATTTATATAATAGGTGACATCATATAAATAGACATGTTGGCATACTATCTGATACAGATGTAGAATAATAACTAAAAGTGACTATATTGTCCTCTAGATAAACTCACATCATCATCCCTAATGAATCCTCAACATCTATAACTAGATAGACCTGAATCATGTATTCATCCCTAAATAGTAACTATGTCTAAGAGAAAACATAAATATCTATCTACATACATTGAAACTCATATCATGTACATGGGTATGGGTGGGTCTAATAACCGAGTAGGAATCCCAAATGCCTCAACATAATAAATATTGTTGTAATCAAATGGATGTGCATGAAATGAATATAAGTGTGGAATTTATGATTTTATAACACACCCACCTAGAATCATAACGCAAAATTAACATACAAATATACACATTTGGTCATTGTGTGCAAACCAAGCTACCACAACACCTGAGCTCACTAGATTTAGATGATTCCAAAATTAAGAGATTCATCAAATAAAAAATACCTTTTGTAATAGGTATGGTTCCTTCTCTCTCAAAGAATAGTCTCATATAAAGTCTCTTATCAAGTTCCAAAACCATCCCCCCTTACTTGGGGGAGGTCACACATTAGTTCCCAAATCATCCTCTCTCACTCAGGGGAGGTCACACACCAAGTTCCATATAAAATTCTAAATTATCCCCTCTCACTAATTTGAGGTAAAACATTAGTTCCCAAACCATATCCTCTCACTCAGGAGAGATCATGCATCAATTTCTATATCAAGTTCTCAAACCATACTCTCTCACTCTAGGAGGGGTTTCACATTACTTCCCAAACAATACTATCTAACTCAGGGGAGTTCACACATCAAGTTTCATATTAAGTTCCCAAACCATCCCATATCAATCAAGGTATGTCACCTATTAGTTCTCAAACTATCCCCTCTCACTCAGGGGAGGTCATGAATCTAGTTCCCAAACCATCCCCTCTCACTCAAGGGAGGTCACACATTAGTTTCCAAAACATTCCCTATCACTATAGGGAGGTCACACATTAACATTCATTCCCTCTCACTCATGATAGGGTTAAAACCATCAGTTTCAATACATCATATACAAAGAAACAATATCAAACAAATAATCAGTGAAAACTAGCCAACACTAGACCAACAACGCATCCTAGGCACAATAATATCACAAGGATGGACTCATGGGTTATCTTTTACTAAAACCTTAGGTTTAATCATATGGATAATATCCATGAACTCCATGACTTCACAATTAAAGTTTCATCACCTAAAACTATATATCATACCCCTAGGTCTTCCAAGCCTCAATTGTGCCTAAAAAATCATTTTAGGCCTAACCTAACCAAGAGGATATCACTACCTCACTTTATAGAATCAAGATTGGATCCATATAACCCAAGAAATTTTACCTATATCTACCCTATAATGGGAAAATTACATTTATTTTGGATAAATTTTCCACTTTTGATACTATAATTGGGACACTATCAGGCCAACTCATGCACCTACATGTGGAACAATCCATAAAAGAACATGTAAAATTCCATAACATAGAAAGGGATTCTTAAACAATCTTGCATCAACATACAATAAGAACAACATACTCCATCATCATCAAGAAGTAAAATATACCATACAAGATCTATAAAATAGTTTCATTACCTCGATGAGGTCAAATAGAACAAACCAAATATCAATCTATGATCTTTTGGATTCCCCATAAACCCAAATTTAAATCCTCTTTATTAATCATTTAAAAATGAATCACATGAAATTTTACCCACAATAGGACCTTGGAAAAAACCCATTTAAATATTTCTTTAGAAACCTCACATTTTTTTGAAATTATATTGTAAAACAATCCATTAGACCGCCCCTTTTTACTTGAAATCCCATCGTAAACCATTTCCAAAAAGAATCAATTTTCGTCAAAAAAAAATTTAAATTATTATTTAAAAAGGAAATTCCATATTAAATAATTTTCATTAGGAATATATTTTACATCAAATCCCATTTTTAAATTCAAATTTAAAAAAGGAGAGTTATTTCCATTTAAAATATAACTCACACCACCAAACAATCCACAAATGGTTCATCAGTACTCATTTGGACAAAGCACCTACAAATCATCTAGAAATATATGCGGTTCTTATTAATTATTAGGATGATACAATTATACCCTAATTTATGGGGAAAATCAAAAAAATCATGTAATCATGCTAAAAATAATAATATTGATAGTTTATGAACATAAAATCACTAAATGGGAAATATTTATAATAATTTCAAGGCCACTTGCCTTATTCAGAGTTAACATGATTCTACTCACCAAGAAACTCCTGCTAATTCAGCTATGATAGAAAGAAATCTAAAAATATTCCAAAAAAACATAATTTTGGGAACAGTTGACAAAAAATGGGTAAAAAATAGGAGAAACCACAAATAAACTCCCTAGGGTAGTTAGCCTTACCTACAACCACTCTCAGAAATAGATGGTGTTAATATTTGACATCAATCATCAAAGATCTCCCTTAAGGAAGAAAGGAGGAATTAGAGGGAATTTTGGGTCATGTTCACTATCTTCTAGTTGAAACAATCAAGCCCCACTCTTATTTATCATTTAAATAAATTAATTAGTATTTTAGAAAAAACTATAAAAAACTCATCACATTTATTTTTTTAGAAAACTATAAAGACTTACATATCACCAAACTCATACGTAACATAATAACGAAGACCTTATATGTTAGATCCTTTCCAAAAATCCTTATGTATCAAAAATAATCCTTATGTATCATAAGGAAAATATTTATGTATCATGATACTTTAGGTTTTCCATTACACATAAGGTTTTTCCCTCAGGAAAAAATTTAATACAGAACATTTTCTTCTAATATGTATTCTTTTCTCCATGCAGAAGTTTGTCCCCATAGCCAAAAAATACATATGTGTGATATTACTCATATTTGAGGTTTTTCACATAGAAAAACCTATATATAATTTTTTCCCTAATATGTAAGGTTTTTAACTTAGATAGAAAATCCTATAAGTGGGTTTTTCCCCTATAAATAAGTTTATTCACTTAGATAGAAAAACCAACCTATGTGTAAGTTTTCCCCCATATGTAATTTTTCTCACTTAAATGCATTTCAGCATAATCTTAAAGAAAAACCTTATGTGTGTCTTAAGAATATATGTGCATATATAATGTTTTTTCATTGAACACATTTCAACAGGGCCTCAAATAAAAACCTTATACATGTTAAAAATAAAACCATACTTATATAAGGTACTTCAACACTTTTACATTTCTCCAACCAAAAATCTATAACCCCATAGTCCAATCATAGCCTATGACTCACACTAGTTCCACCCTACAACTTAGAACCCAGATTCTCTAAAAATCTTCGGAAACCCCCAAAACTACCTAAATTCCTCTTTAGGTTTCCTGGTTATATCAAATCATTTCAAAATACCTCAAATAAATTTAGGAATTTATCAAATATTTATAAATCCTTTTAACCCAATTCCCAAAGCATATGGAACTCAAACTTACTTAAAATCAACAAGTACTTCAATGATGATTTTTTCTCAATTTTATAATAAATGTATCCCTTTCCTTCCCATTATGGTAGCACCTACTTCATTTCCAGTTCACCCACAACCCTACTCCAACACTCACCCAAGCACCTGAACACCTCTCGAGCCTCTAAACACATCCAAAAAATCTATCGAAGATGATCCAACTCTTAGAATCTAGATGCAAACCCAATTTTAAAGAACTTCCCTTACCTTGAGACCAAAAATTATAATTTATCTATAAAAAATGACTCGTAAATTTTTATATCATTGCCAAATTCAAACCATAACACTTCTCATTCCCAAGAAGCACTTAATAATGTTTCTCATCTTCTCATCCATAAATTGGAATTTGATATTTACCTTTCATTCCTGATTCCAAATTAGAATAGATGTGGCACAACTATGCATTAATTGAACCTAGATACATTTACCTTTTACTAAAAAACCCTAATTGATCTTCGAAACACACTATTCACATCTTAAAAAATGTTTTAGGTGAGGTTTCCACCTCACCACATCCAATTCCACACAACATCAGTTGGTCCCTCTCTAGTTGACTCTCCTTGAAAACGCTCATCCTCACCTTACAAGGCATCATCACATATCCTAATCATGATTCCTTAATTATAGGTGGAATTGATAAATTATCCCAACTCCCAAACCAAAGAATGAACCCAACACTCAATGTAATTCCATGGTTGTCCCCCAACTAACCAAATCCATTATCATGCTCCTTCCATGAGTACCAATGCATCTCTAATTAGACTCACTCTTAGATTACACCAATTTCTACCCTAAGTCCACTACTGACACATGGAATCCATCCAAATCCACATTCATATCTCAAAGATAGACTTCATTAAGGAACTAGATAAACTGGATCTATGTGTTCACTGACATCTTAGTACCATATTGATCATACTCCAATTAGTTTCACCACATTCATGACCCTTCCAACATGAGGTTCATACATCCACAGCCAATTTGATGCTTCCCACCATAAGATTATCCTTATTATCACCATACTACAGAAAAAAAAATTGATCTCCATAGCTCATTTCATATATATTACCAAATATAATGAGTGGACATGACCACCCTAGTCATACCCGAGCACCAACCCGAAACAAAAACATTTACACATTCTTGAATTACCAAGAACTTCATCATCAACATTTATAAAAATTCACCCATAATGAGGGTTACACAATCACATATAAAAAATTTTGCACCCCAACATATGGATTTTCTTACACAGCTCCTCAAGCATAATTCTCAACACATTCCGTCATCACACACTTGTCTCTCTTCCCAAGCCATGATCATAACATCCCTAAAAACCTCTATCAACGACCAAGATCAAATCAACAATACCACACTACTTAGAATCATATTTGATGTTATCTCTTACTATATAGGAAACATTTCCCATCCTCATCCCATTTCCTGAGCACTCATTGCATATCCAAAACTAGAACTCCAAGATAGTGCATGATTACACCATCCAATCTCAAGTCACTAAACCACCAACAAATGATTCATCTTTAGGCTTAAAGGAAACACCACCATAATAATTCACATATAATAGAAAAAATTTACCAATAATGTTCCCCACTATAGGAATCACCTACTTAAACCCAAATCAATTAGTCTAAAGCATGAACCCATCAAAATTCACATTCATCCACTCAATACCAACATCAAATATCCATAATACATGACTAAAACACTAAAATCTATTGAAACAGCCATATAATACCTATTGAATGCATAATTCCAACAATAAGGTCATCCTAGGTTTACCACTAGAAACCTATAAAACCTAGTTTACACAAGCACCAATTGTTTTTTCCTAACATTAGATCAAATCAATCCACACCCACCAACCTCAATAATTGATTTCCAAACAAACATGGCACACAATACAAGCCCATAAATTAAACATATGGTCCACCCTCATCCAAAGCACTTAATTATAAGTAAATCATTTTACACGGGTTTTAATTGATCATTTAAACTAGCTTAAAACATTTTTCAACCACCACAACTCACTAGATATTTCAAAACAACCCTTGGAATCCAATGGGTTTTCATCAAAACCAAAATCTTAGGAATATTTGGCCTATCTGGTCTCTTTCTCAAAAACCAATCCTGTTTTCAAAAGACACTTTAAAGCACATTTTTTAAAACTCTTTTTCCTTGTATTTATCAAAACTAGATAATCTCAAAACATTTTCAAAAACATCAACTCTGTGATCTATTTCAAGAAAAACCAACTTATAAAACCATTTTACACACACCTCGTTCCATCACATGAGTTTTATTTTTAAAACATGGTATTCTCAAAAATCACACATCTCGAAAACCATTTCCCTATGGCACCAAAAAAATCACAATCAAAATCATTCAATTAGCCCCTTGAATCCATATTAATATAATAACCCTTTATAATGTATTTTAGAAAGTATCAAATATATTTTAAGTTTCTTAAATTAATAATGAATCTCTATGAAGTAGCATGTAAAACAACATAACCTATAGGCACATGTATCATTCCCTAAGTATGATACTATCATGATGCGTGAATAACTCATGGGCTCCTGATCTATCCCTATAACTCATCCAAAGTATCATCTATCCCGTGTTGGAATTCTCGATCCAACACCTCACCCATCCTAGAGTACTCAGTCCTAATACTAGAAATCCCCTAGAAACTTGGGTTTCAACCAATTTCATTCTATCCAGGAAATATATTATAATACCTCCTCATTTATGATAACCTAACTCCCCCTCTAACTCACAGTGACCCGTACCAAAACATATGATGATTCCATTTTGTAATTCCCCAACCTAATCCCCCTAAAATACACCTAAGCGGGGATGCTACTTGACCTAGATTGTTCCAATATATATTCCATAGATTATTGAATAATGGAGTGGAACTAATATAATTGTGGGGAGACTATTCCCTTAATAATACACCCTAGGGTTATAGACAATTCTATAAGAAATCTAGCATGATCCACACATATAACAGACATCCCAAAAAATTGTAGATAAGAAACAAGGAACTAAGTGGGCCCACACAATCCGGAATAGAAAGAAGTAAAACTATCTTTATGATACATCAAAACATAATTGGGTATTAAAAATATATAAACATACTATCACATTAGAAAATACTAATATAGAATAATAACTAAAAAGTAACTATACTGGCTTCCGACCATACTCACATCATCATCCCTACTGAATCTTCAGCCTCTAAAACCTAATAGACCAAAATAATGTGTCCAACCCCAATCAATACTTTTTCCTATGAGTAAACATAAAGATTTATCCATGTACATCAAAACTCATTCCTTGTACACAAGGTAAGGGTGATACCAATGAACTAGTAGGAATCTCTAATGCCTAAACATACTAAATTATACTATAATAAAATAGATGTGAATGTAATAAATATAAGGGTGAAATTCATGCTTATACTACACATCCAATAATAAATATAACAAAAATGAACATACAATCATACAGATCATCGTTTTCTTATCAGATAATAATGACACTTAATCTCACCTACTTTAGCTGATGTTAGAAAGAAGAGTTCCAACACATGCCACAATACCTTTTAGAACATAATCGATGTCTTTTTGTTCAATGAATAGTCTCACATCAAGTTACCAAAACATACCCTCTCACTCAAGGGAGGTCATGAAATAGTTCCCAAACCATCCCCTCTCACTCAAGGTAGGTTGCACATCAAGTTCTTTATCAAGATCCCAAATCATCCCCTCTCACTTGAGGGAGGTTGTGCATTAGTTATCTAACCATTCCCTCTCTCGGGAGAGGTTTCACATTAGTTCCTAAACCATCCCCTCACTCATGGGTGGTCTCAAATAAAGTTCTATATCAAGTTCCCAAACCATCCCCTCTCACTCAAGGGAGGTCACACATCATATTCCATATCAAGTTCCCTAACCATCCCATCTTACTCATAGGGAGGTTTCATATTAGTTTCAAAAATATCCCTCTCACTCAGGGGATTTCAAACATTAACATCCATTCCCAATCAATCAAGATACAGTGAAAACCATTGGTTTCAACACATCATATAGAATACAATAAGAGAAAAAAAAAATAAGTAGTGTAAACTAGCCAATACTAGTCCAACAACACCTCCCAAGAAGAAAAGTACCACAATGATAGACCCTTGGATTATTTATTACCAACTCCTATAGGTTACTCACATGGGTCATATCCATGGAATCAACACCTTTCAATGAATTGGTTCATCATCCAGAAGCATATTTCAGACCCTTGGGTCTCCCAAGCCTTAATCATGCCTAAACAACACATCCTAAACTCAACCTATTCAAGAGGAAAACCCTATTTCACTTCATATAATCTTGTGTGGTTCCATAAAATCCATGCTATTTACACATATCAACCCTCTAAGGGGTAAATTAAATCAATTATTCCCAACCTAACCACTTTGATACCAAAATTATGACACTGTTGATCCAATTCATGCACCCACATAAGAAATAGTTCATATATCCACATATAAAATTCAATAACATAGTAATGGTTTCATACATGATCATGAATCATCATAAAATAAGAATAAAATACTAGTACATCACTATCAAGAATAAAAATAGATCATAAAAACATTATAAAATAAGGGCATTTCCCCAATGAGGTCAAACAGACCAATCCAAATATCAATCCAAACCCTTCTGGTTTTCCTTTAAACCTAAGTAAAAATCATCTTTATTAATATTTTAAAAAGGCATCTCATTCCATTTTTCTCTATTGGGATCATGAATATCTTCTGTTTAAACCACTATAATATATCCACCAAAAGTTACAAGGTGTAAAAAAAGAATTGATGTAAGCCTGTGTTTTGGTTTATGGAACATGGAAGACACCTTGCACCCAAAAAACCACACTATAATGCACAATCACTGAATGAACACAAACAAAAATTATTGAAATAAAATGATTTAAATAATGTAATAAAAAATAATAAAACAATTTCTATGGTTCATACATGATTCCTACTCCATGGGGGAACTTATTTACTTTTATTAAGGAAATGTGAGATAATTACAATGTAATCTCTATGTTCAAATAAAAAATGAAATCACTCTATTAAATAATAGATTCCATTCAGTGCATCTGATATTATTTTCCTCCCAATCTTCATAAGGATATGTCCACCAAATATGATCACCATGGAAATCCCTTTTTTCAATCAATGACTTCCACCACCTCAATTCCCACATCTGATACATTATGAACATTTTGAAAATCTCATGAATTTACTCTTATGATCTTCCAAATTTACCCTTATGAAATTTATTTATGTTTTTCACACTGATTCTATCAGACTGATTTTAAGGGAAACATTCAATTACATCATCTGATAGCACCTTATAGTCTATGTCATCTGGTTTTTATAACTTCCAAACTTCCAAACTTTTTAGTTTTCATTCCACTGTTTCCATTATAGTACTCAAAAACAATCTTCCGGAATTTTTTCTTCCATTGGTCTAAGTTCCATAGCTAGAAAAACGGTTTTTACACATATTTGAAACCCAAAAATCTCCCACTTGAGAATCATTTCCAAGATCTAGAAGTAAGCCCTGTTCCAAATTTATCAAACTTATTTTGCTCCTCAATCATCCTATTTAGTTGTATGGTTCCCCCACCATGATTCCAGTCATTCCATCCTAACTAAGGCACAACATCACCTCATCACATCCCAAACTAAGACCTTTGTTAGGATATCTACTGGTATCTGATCTCCTTCTATCTTCCATGTATCTAGAACTCTATCATCCAAAAAATTCTAGATTAAGTGATACTTTAGATAAATGTTATATATCATA
This sequence comes from Viscum album, assembly GCA_963277665.1. Classification (NCBI taxonomy): domain Eukaryota; kingdom Viridiplantae; phylum Streptophyta; class Magnoliopsida; order Santalales; family Viscaceae; genus Viscum; species Viscum album. The sequence continues at coordinate 1,083,909,860 of OY728132.1, forward strand.
GAATTAAATGTCAGATTTTTTACTAATTTAATTTCACTTTTTGATTCACAAAATAACATCCCATCATATTTACTTCTTAGGAGATTTTAGAACATCCCTTTTAACTAGGCCAAATCCTTCCCAACTTATGTTAAAAAAATATACTCCATTTCCATTATAGAGTGTGAAACTATCAGTTAAGTATTTGGTATCCAAATCACATAAATCCAACCAAAAGTGAACACATATATGGTAGTTCTCTTTTGAGTGTCCCTATCCCCACCAAAGTTAGATTCAAAAAAAACTTTCAATGAATCATCCATTCTGAAGAAAAGTGTTAATATTACAGAACCTATTATGTACCAGAGAATCTAATTCAAAACCACCTAGTAATCACTTATAGGATTCAATATGTATCTTTTAATAACACTCACTGCTTACAAAATGTATTACTGAGTAAAAACTATGAAATACATCAAGATTTCAACTTTTGATGCATAGGGAATCTTTGACATGTACTCTAATTCAGTTTTTGTTCATAGTGACTTTCTTTCTCAATTTAAAATGATTGGTCTGGGGTGTGGTCATATGTTTCACCTCACTCATGTTCAAATTATATACCACCTTTCAAATTTAATTTTACTATATGAGGTAAAAAGTATAGGAATTTATGTTCCTCACAATTCATATCCCTAATATTTATTTAGCTGGGTTGAGATCCTTTATTTAGAAACTTTTGGAAAATTAAAATTTCAACTCGTTAACTCTTTCATTAACCAGATAAAAAATAAGAATATCATCAATATAAATAAGTATGATAATGAATCTCACATCATCGAACACCTTCTAATAACAAAAATGGTCATCATTACTTCTGATGAATTTCTATCACATCATAAATTCATTAAACTTATGATTCCACTTCATTGGCACCTACTTAAAATTGTAAAGGATCTACTTCATATTACACACAAGGTACTATTTCCAATGATCCATGAAACCAAATGGATCCTCCATATATATTTCCACATCTAAGTCCCTGTGAAGGAATGTTTTCTTCACATACAGCTATTCCAGATGCAATCCCTCCATAAAAATCATACTTAATGCCATCTGAATATTAAAATGTTTAACTATTTGTGAAATGATCCTGTAGAAATCCACATATTCTATTTATTAAAACCCATTTATATATAGTCATTCCTTTCACATATATCTAATATATATTCCCCCTTCAGCCAATACACCCATTAGTTCTAAAGAAATTTCTTTCCTACAGTACTTTCTGTTTGCTCCCATATTCTAGGAACATGGATGGAGTTAATCTCATCCCTCATGGATAACTCCTACTAATTCGAGTTTTTCATTTCTAGTATCTTTTTGGGATATTTTACTCACTATCATATAATATTATAAAGTAATTTAGATCACTCCCATACCTCTTTACTTGGTGCATTACTCTGGTAAACCCCTATAACTCCCTTTATAGATCAACTTCTCCTTGTACTATAACTTCCAGAGATATATATTTCAGATCACTTTCTTCTGAAACTATACCCCTAGATTACCTAACACCAGAGATTTATAACACTTCTAGCCTTGTAAACACCATCAGATCTTGAAGATCATCCATTGTAACTGTAAAATAGTTTAGTGTTTCTGGCATTGAAATACTTTCTAAATTCTATGGAACATCCATAGATTTCAAACATCCATTTAATTGAATATAAACTTAGGATGATACTTTTCTATTATCGGTATTTTTAGCTAAGTTTTGATCCATCCACAAGATCACTTAATTGAATACAACATTTTTTTCTTCTAGAAACTTTTATAGAATTGTTATCCTAAAGTCAAAAACCAAAATCTTCATCATCATACCCAATAAAGTTACATGATTAGGACTTAGATTAAAATTTTTCCTCTCTCCTTAGCATTAATGTGGACATAGAATAGTTATATGAATACTTTGAGATGGGTTAAGTCAACATTTCTTACAAACTAATATATTTTCATAAGTTTATTCCCCAATGGAGAAGAGGGACTCATGTTGATTAAGTATTCCACACAATTCATTGCTTCTGCCCAGAATACCTTAGGGAGCCCATGTAAATCCTCACACTCCTTTCCTTTCAACCAATGTTTGATCTATCCTCTTATTTACTATGTTATGTTTTGGAGTACCTAGTACGGTCTTCTAAATCCATATTCCATTCTTCCAATAGAACTTATGGAATTATCTTCTTTTGTACTCCTCACTATTGTCAGACTGTGGGAACTTAACCTTGAAACTAGTCCCATTTTCCATTATAGATCTATATAGAATCAAAGTTATGAATAACTCAGACTTTTTATAGAGAAAGGAGACTCACATTTTTCATTTAATGACATTGATTAAGGTTACATGAACAATGACCCTCCATGAGAATGAACCAGAGTCGACCCCCACACATCTGTATGTACCAACTCTAACTTTTAGTTCTTCAGTACTTTAACTTCCATTTAAAAAGAAACCTTCCACTAATTTACAATGATACAATATTTACATTTTCCATAATTAATGATTTAAATTTTTATTATAACTTTAAAAATAAGGATCTTCATCCCTTTCTCACTCAATTGACCCAGAAATTCATGCCATAATTTTGTGAAAGTTGATTCTTCAGCATTCATTTCACCTTCGGATACTCCCATTAGGTACATAATTCTTTCCTTCACTCATTTTTACATAACTATGGAACCATATGAAATATTCCATGAAACATGTTAAAATTTTATAGAAAAAACTAACATCATATAATTGTTCAATTAGAATTATGTTATTATTTAATTATGGTATGTGTCACAAGCCTTTAAACTCCATTATACTTATATTCCTTATCCAGGAAAATATGTCACCCTTACCTAAAATCTTGATAACATGATCATCTTCAAGATAAACCTTGTCATATATTCTATAAGTATAGTACTTTATAGTTCCCCTCTTGAATTTTTAGTGAAAAAAAAATCTCCATAGTCTATAGTCAATGACTCGAGTGAACTAGTGGCACTCAATATTATACCACTAATATCTTTTGAAACAATATTCATAGATCCATTTTTTGAAGTGAATATTTTTAAATTCACTCTCCACCCATTATGATCCTTCTTCAAGTGACCTTTCATCTCTCGATGCCAACACATGGGACCACCATTCGCCGATATTCTCCTACTCTAACTTCTTCTTCATTTCACTTTTCTTTGACCTTTTCATCTTATGTAACACCCATTACTTCCACAATTTCATTTTTTATAAAATATTCATTGATCTTTTTTTGAATAAGTTTCTTTTTCAAGACCAGGTCTCTAACATCTATGAACATTGGGTTAGTATTTATTCTTAAATTGACCAGAGTGGTGAACACTTCATCCCAAGACTTAAGGAGTGATGAAAACAAAAATACCACCCATTAAGGATATTAAAAATTCATCTTTAATGACTCCAAACAAATTCAAATAATGTTGAAGTTTTTTATATGATCTTCTGGGAGTTTACCTTATGACATGATTATTTCAAACAACCTTTACAAAAGGAACACATTGTTCATTTTTATCATCTTCTCATACATGTCAATGAGAGTATTCATAAGTTACAATATATTTTTCACTTATTGGATACTGTAATAAATATTCTAAGATAATGAAATTTGAATAAACCCTGGTAATTTATTGTCCAATATTTACCATTCCTCCTTCTTCAACACTTCTAGGTTTTTTTCTTTTAATGAAAGATCAAGGTCCTTTTATAGTAGACAATCATCTACATTATTCAAGACCTAAAATATATGAACTTATCCACTCAAAACTTACTTTCATCTAACACAATTTCTCTATAAATTAATGAACTCCCAATAAATTCTAAAACACATAAGAGGGTCCAGGAACTACTTACTGAAAATTATCCAATAAGGAAATGGGTAGAATGATGCTACTAAAATGATCTCTGAAACACCATCACTAGATTTTGATCATCTAAAACCCCAATAAAAGCTTGTATACCACTTTTTGGGCTCACAAATATCTTATGATTAAACCACCAAAATATATCCACTGTAAATTATAGGTATAAAACAAATAAATGATGTGAATTTGTGATAAATTTTTCAAAACTTAGAAGACACACCACACCCAAATCACCAAAATTAAATGCACAATATCTAAACAAAAACAAGAAAGAATTATCATAATATAATGATTGAAATAATGTAAGAAAAAAGAACATAACAATTTACATGGTTTGAACATGAGTCCTACTCCATGGTAAGAATGTTGTTTTACTATGATTAAGATAATAGAAGATGATTAAAATGTAAGTTATGTGTTCAAATCACAATTGATTTTGATCTACTAAATAATAGAGTCCCTATGGTGTATCTATTAGTCTCCACCTCCCAATATTCTAAGGGAGAAGTTTATCAGATCTGATCTCCATGGAAATTCAATCAAATACTTTTGCTACCTCAACTTCCATAATTGATACACTATGAATATTATGAATATATTTCAAGTTTACTCTTAATATCTTTAAAAATTTTCCTTATGAAATTCCTTTTGTGTTTTATACACTTCTTCTATTAGATATAATTGAGGAGTAACATCCAGTTACATCATCTAGCTATACCTTCAAGTTTGTGTCATCTAGGTTTCATAACTCCTAGACTTTTGGTCTTTATAGTCTTCATTTCACCATTACCATAATATTTTAAAAAAATAGTCATTTGGGATTTCTCCTTTAATTTGTATAAGTTTCATATCCAAAAAATTGGTTTTAATTCATGGCTAAAACCCAACATACTCACACTAGGACCTTGGATAAAATATCATTGAAAACATTCTTTATAAATCCCACATTTTATTTGAAATTATACTTTAAAATAATCCATTGAACCACCTTTTTTCACATAAAATTTTACCTTAAACCGTTTCTGAATGGAAACCATTTCCATCAAAACACCATTTTTAAATTTCCATTTAAAAAGGAAATTACATCTTAAATTATTTCCCTTAGGAATCCATTTTATATAAAATTCCATTTTTTTAATGACCCAATCATTTATGAATAAAATTTCCTTTCTTTTAATGTCTTGTGGATATAGAAAACACATGCACTCTTATTTTATTATTGGGTTTAAATGACATTTAAGTATCATTACCATTGATAATATAATCGTTGAACAGTGATCACACAACTAATATAAATATAAGGTTTTAACAAATCCTTTCGACATAGAAAAAGAAGCAAATGGCCTCATCCAGTATACTCGGGTCGTACAAAGCTCATTTTTCAGAGCTCGAAAATGAGGTAGCATCACTGGGATTCTCTCTTGACCAAACCCATGTTGAGCTTCAACACATTGATCTTTAATGGAATCACCTACGGGAGAAGTTCAAATTAATAGATATTACCACTCAGGCGATGTTATCTGAGTCTCCCCAAGAGTTTGTCACCATCGCACACCTTACCCTTAGGTATTATGTGGGTGTTATAAGGGGTTATTTAACAAGGTATTACTTACTTATTATGAAATCCCTTTCAATAAATAAAATTCTTATTCCATCAATTCCTTTATGGGAGTAGTCTTTCTTAAAAAATGATGAATTTGACAAATTGATTTTTTGGGTAAAAATTGTACTTTTGAGAAATATATGAATTATTATATTAAAATATGTTTTTATTAAAAATATTATAAAAAAATATTATAAATTATGATTATATCAGTTCCTTATCTACAAATGATTAGGTAATCAGATTGATAAGAGTTATATTTTTATACGATAAAACAGAATGTGTAATTTTAAAGAATTTATTTTAAGAAATTAATGAATTTTAAAATAATTAATATTTTAATAAAATATTATTATCAAATTAAGTTTATTAATAATAAATGTTTATATAATTTTTATAAAGTCAAATGTAATTTTTATTAAGGTTTAAAAACTGCTATTGTCAAAACCCATCAATTTTCAATAAATATTAGTTCTCATTTTAAAAGTGAAAATTAACATATTTAGAAAATTATTTATATAAAATGGATATTTTTTTAGAATCAAGATGTTGAAATTACCAAATCTGAATTTTTTATAATTTTCTAAGACAGTCAAATTTTTGGGTAAAAATTAAATAATATGTAAGTATATAGTGCTTTTTATGACATCATAATGACCCAATAGTGAAGTAATAAATACCATAAAATAGATATTAGACCAAATATATGTTTTAAATTTAAAATAATGTTATTTTATATTTATTTCACCTATTTTATACTTCCTTAGTGAATCCTCCAAAATGTATAACATATTTTATGATTTTAAGTTCATTTCTTTAATAATGTGACTCACCTCCACATAAGCAAGGATAATATTTTAGTATATTAATTATATGGAATTATAAAATAATTATTTCCACTCTTATTTGGAAATAAATCATGTGAAAAAAACCATGTTAAGGTTTGTGGTTTTGAATATTTAATTATATAGATTCCAAAACCTAAGTTTGTGAAATATTAAAGAATTTTCATCTCACTTCCTATATAAACCCACCCAAGATCCCACTTATCTTCACTAAAAATCCATGTATAACGCCCTTACTATTTCATACCCTCCGTATAATTCTCCCCATGGTGCCCCAAGCTCTCAAGAATCCCCTCTTCAAGATTTTGAAGTCACACACTCAAGTAAGGGTTTCCTTCCTTTCTCATTTTTATCCAAGTTTCCTTATATTGTTACACCTTTTATTTTAAATTACAAATGATGGGTTATATTTTATCACCTCCCACATACTTAACTTATTATTTTTTAATGATGAGATACCCCTTTATCTCCCATTAATCCCTCCCATGTACACTCGTTACCATGCTGAAATTTCATAAGAGTTATTTCATTCCTCCTCTTTCTTTAAGTTTCTTTATTATGTTACGCCTTCTGTTTAAAAATTACTTCTATTAGAACATGTATATATATTACTCTCTTACTGACCATTTCATTTATATATTATGATATACCACTTTCTCTCTCATAAACTCTTTTTGTGAATTTTTATGTCACATTGTTATGCTGCCGAAATTGCATAGTGATTTTCCATGCCAAAATCATTGTACAGTGAATACCATACTCATTCCTATATCAAGGGTATTCAACTTTATGCACATATAACTTTTTTATTGAGGAATTATGTGTATTTATTCCACACTCCTTGATCATGGAATGATTTATGATGAAGAATGAATCCATGTTTTATAATCTATGTGGCACACTTAAGCATGAGAATGAAGTGAAAGTGACGGGTGTGCCCAGAATTATATAGTGCTCTAATGCATTGGGTAATGTTTAGTATCATGATACCTCATGTTGGGACAGGGTTATACCTAATTCCTTTTAGGACATTTTTCCACCATGTTGGTACAGGGGTTACCTGATTCATTTATGTTTATAATGCAGTGTTTTAAGTTGTTGCCACATTTCCATGTTATGATAATCATGCTATATCATGCCTTTATGTTCTTGTTTATCTTATGCTCCATTTATATTTCTATTGACTAACATGTATTTTATTCTTCATGTTACGCCTTGTTTACTCCCTTACTGGGCTTTATAGATCACCCCTTTCTTGTGCACATCCTCAGGTTATCTCATGTAGTATTAAGTATGAAGGAATTTTGTGGTCATGTAAAAGAAGATTTCAATAAAGATGTTGTATTTCATGTTTTAAGTTATTATTTAATGTTCTTAATCCCCAAAGACACTATACCTCTTGATATTCTGGGTTTTATTAAGTAAAATTTTATGTAATAAATCATGTTTAACTGTGTAATAAAGAATAGGGTTGTTATAGTTGGTATCAAAGGATAGGTTTAGTTATTTTGGGATTAGGATTAGAAAACCCTAGTGAAAGCCTTACGGATAAGACTAATTATAAGAAAAGAATCCCTAAATTTTTTGAGTATAGAGAAAGTGGTTTTTCAAGTAAATAAAACAAGTAGATGTGGCTCTAGAACAGATGTATCTAGGGGTAAAACCCGAACACACCGCTTTGATCTAGACTCGAATGGAAACCGGTGCACGAAAATGGGACTTGGTACAATCTTATTTCAACACTCCTGAGGGATATGCTTCGGTAAATTCATAATTTTAGTATGAACCATTATTATGGTAATAAAAAAATTCCCCTAAGAATATATGTTAGGAAGTAGATCATGGATAAATTAGATCGAAGCTTAGAAATCCATAAGTTAAGGAGATAAATGTAATTTATAAGTTATCCCTTTTTATCATTGGATTGACCTTTATATGTTTAATAGTTTAAAATATTTACCCATAATTTTCCTTTTATTCTATCTAATGGCTGATAAAGGAGGAATCAATCTAATAACTGATACGAAGATCAATGTGATGACTACTCTAATGAGATGCCCAATCCAATGGGAGAAGGAATCACAAAATTTGCCATGATATTCTCTTAGTTAACTCGATTTTTGAATAGAAACATAGGTCAAGAGGAACTTCCAACCCCCCCCCCCCCCAAGAAAGAACAAGTCACAATCAAGAGCTTCATGAGATAAAGGCCTCCTAATTTCAATAGATCATCTGATCCCTTAATCGCCAAACAATGGATAAAATCCATTGAGAAGATCTTCTTCATCCTTCAATGTTCCTAACAAGAAAAAGTTCTTATAGCTGCTTATCATATAGAAGGTGAAGCTGATTAATGGTGTACATTAATCAAAAATATGAAGCTTGAGGAAGAGATTGAGGCAATGGGATGAAAGGATTTACAAAAAAATGTTTTTCGATAAATATTTTCCCCATACCCTATATCTTAATATGGAAAGATATTTCCTTTAACTCAAGGAAAAGGATAATGAATCTATTGGGGAATATGAGGAAAATTTCACTAGACTTTCACGATACACCTCTACTTTGTTCATTACCCCTAAATTCAAGTTTTACTGCTTCTTTGGTGGGATAAACCCTAGCCTACAAAAATACCAAGAGATATGCTACTTTGAAAACTATGAGAATATTGTTTGATGTGACCTCAAATTTGAGATGGAGATCATATAATATCAAGGGTATCGTGGAGATAATAAGTGAAAAGTGGACTTTAATTCTGGTGGTTTGATGGATAAATCCAACAGTGATAAGAAATTACAGCATCCCACTTTCCAAAGGTGCAGAAAGAAGCACCCTAGAAATTACCTGAAGGGGATGAGAAAATTCTTTAGGTGTGGGAAGGAAGGACACCAAGCTAGCGATTTCCGATAAGAAAAACCCACTACTGCGATAGAGGAAAGGAACAATATGTTCGATCCTCAATGCATTGATCATTGCTACACCTACAAAGAACCAGGGAACTTTGCGAACCAGTTCCCTAAGCCAAGTTTTTTCAGATGAAATCAACAACCACCAAGGTAGCAAGGGTGAGATTTTTCCATCACTATCATCGATGCAAATCCTGACAATTAAGTGGGGACATGTAATCTAGTTATTAATTTAATAATAGAGAACATAATATTTTATTTGGGTTCTATTCATTCTTTTATATCCCGAAAGTTTTGTAGAATAATTCAAACACCACTAAAAATCATGGAAGTAGAGATGTTGGTGAGAATAGAAAATGGGGAAATTATTGCATCCCATGAATATAACTCCTACCCTGTCATATTTTGTGGATTAAACTTCCTAGTGAAACTTATCATACTTCCATTGGTGGAATTTGATGAAATTCTTATCATGGATTGGCTTTCCCTATATAGAGCCAACATAAATTTCCATGAGAGTGAAATCACTCTTCATATGGTGAATCGACCCTCGATTCTATACAAGTGCAAGGAGGAGGATGAATCTTCTTTAGAACCATCATCTTAAGAATGGATATTACTTCCCTATGATCATGTATATCTTTCTCAGATGATTGAGTCTTAGGAAGGTAACATACTCAAAGTCATGCCTATTGTGAGGGAATTCACTGATGTGTTTCCCAAGGAATTACCTGGTCTTCCTCCTAGAAGAGATATTGAATTCTCAATTGATCTTATACCTGGGGAATTTCCAATATCTAGGACTCCATATAGAATAGATGTTGTGGATCTTGAGTATCTAAAAAACAACTACAATAGAATATAGATAAATTATTTATACACCCAAGTGCTTCACCGTGGGGTGCACCAGTCCTCTTCATCAAGAAGAAGGATAGGTCAATGTTCCTTTGCATTGATTATTGTAAGCTCAAAAAAATCACAATAAATAACAAGTATCCTTTTCCATAAATTGATGACTTGTTTGATCAGCTACATGGATCACAATACTTCTCCAAGGTGGATCTACAGTTGGGATATAACCAAGTAAGGGTGAAGAAGTAGGATATCCTCAGGAATTCTTTTCGTATAAGGTATGGGCACTATGAATTCATAGTAATGCCTTTAGGACTCACTAATGCTCTATAAATATTCATGGACATGGTGAATAGAGTATTTAGAGATTACCTTGAAAAATTTGCGGTGGTCTTTATAGATGATATTCTAATATACTCCAAAACCAATAAGGAGCATCCAAGAACTGTACTAGAGACCTTGAGAAAGGAGAATCTATATGAAAAGTATAGTAAGTGTGAGTTCTGGTTGAAGGAAGACTCATTCTTAGGTTATATCATCACAGGCAATGGGATATCTATGGATCCTTCCAAAACAAAAGAAATTGAGGGATGGTTGAGGCCGACATCTGTGATGGATATTCATAGCTTCCTGGGGTTAACTGGATATTATCGCTGACTTGTGATAAATTTCTCATGATTTTCAAACCCTCTTACCAAGTAAAATCATAAGGGATTCAGGTTTTCTTGGAATGATTAATGTAAAGAAAGAGGCATGGAGTTGAACAAGAGGCTTATCACTTCCCATGTGCTCACACTACCCATAAGTGGGGAGCTTTTCGTAATCTTCAGTGATGCTTCAAAGAAGGTCCTGGGATGTGTATTGATGCATAATAAAAAATTCATCACCTAAGCCTTAAGGAAGTTGAAAATTCATGACAAAAACTATCTAACACACGATCTGGAGTTGGCAACTGTGATTTTTGCGTTGAAAATATAGTGTCATTATCTCTTTGGGTAAAAGTGTGAAATATATATGGATCAAAAAAGTCTCAAATATATATTCACATAGAAAGAGATGAACATGCACCAATGAATATGGTTATATCTCATCAAGGATTACAACCGCTCAATCCATTACCACCCTGGGAAAGCGAACAAGTTGGTAGATGATTAAGTAAAAAGTACCCAGCGATTCTATCATTGATGATAATTAAAAAGGATCCAATCTTCTTATATTTGGTGAAGATGGACATGGGAATCATAAATAAGGGAACATCATCAATCCTTTCACAAATTATTACTCAACCATATCTTTTTTAAAGATTAAATGATGCTCAAAAAGATGATGTTGGAATTCAGAAGAAAGTGGAGGTTATCAAAAAATGGGAAATCCTTGAAATTCAATGTTAATGAAGAAGGAATTGTGAGATTTGTGTCAAGACTATGTGTTCCATAAAATCTGAAGTTAAAGAAATAACTTTTGGATGATGCATATAGTTTGAATTTCTCTATTCACCCTGGAAACACAAAGATGTATCGATATCTCCAAGAGCATTATTGGATGGATAACATGAAGAAGGAGATCGCTGAATATAAATCAAAGCGTCTGGTATATTATCAAGTGAAGGCTAAGAGACAAAAGTCTAATGGGATGATGAAACCATTACCCATAACAACATGGAAATTGGAGAACATCACCATGGAATTTATCATTGGACTTCTGAATACATCCAAAGGAAACAATGCTATCTGGGTTGTGGTGGATTGTCTTATAAATACTGCACACTTCATTATGATTTGAGAGGATTTTTCATTGGATTAACTGGCATAGATATACATCATAGAAGTGGTAAGGTTTCATGGTGTACTGATATCAATTGTATCTGATCGAGATTCAAGATTCACCTCTAAGTTATGGAAAAATCTCCAATATGCTCGGAATACTGATATGAACTTAAGTACGGATTATCATCCTCAAACTAATGGACAATCTAAGCGGACTATCCAAACACTTAAGGTCATATTGAGATCATACTCAATGAACTTTAAGAGAGGATGGTATCAACATCGTTCTCTTACAACAACAGTTTCCACTCAAGCATCCAAATGGATCCTTATGAAGCCCTTTATGGGAAGAGGTGCAGAACACTAGCATGTTGGGATGAAGTTGGGGAGTGAAAACTTATAGGTCCAAAAATGGTCAAAGAAATGGTGGAGAAGGTTAAGACCATCCATCAGCACATCAAAGCTACTCAGAGTCGACAAAATATCTATGCTGACAATCGTCAATGAGACTTAGATTTTTATATTAGAGATATGGTTTTCCTTTACATATCTCCATGGAAGAGAGTGATGAGATTTGGGAAGAAGGGAAATCTTGGTCCAAGGTACATATCCATTTTGAGATCCTTGATCTCATTGAAGCAGTGGCCTATCAAATAGCAATCCCACCAAAACTATCTCAAGTACATGATGTGTTCCATGTATCACCCTTAAGGAAGTATATACCAGACCCATCACATGTACTCAATCCATAGGTGGTACCATTGGAGAATGACCTCTCCTATGAAGAGAATCCGGTGAAGATCTTAGATCAAAGGGAAAATTTTCTACAAAATAAGATAATTCCCCTTGTAAAAGTGTTGTGGAGAAACCAAAAGTTTGAAGAAGCAACATGGGAACTGGAGGAAGTGATGAGGCGGAGTTACCCTCATCTGTTTTAGTGTGGGAAAAGGAAATTTTGAGGGTGAAATTTCTTAAGGGGAGAAGGTTGTAATGAAACAATCATTTGTGAACAAAATTCCCTTTCTTTTAATGTCTTATAGATATATAAAACACATGCACTTGTTTTTTTATTGGGTTCAAATGATTGTTAAGTGTCATTACTATTGATAATATAGACATTAAATATTGATCACACAACTGATATAAATATAAGGTTTTAACAAATCCTTTCGACACCATTAGAGGAGATGATGGCCTCATCGAGTAGACTCAGGTTGTATGAAGCTCATTTGTCAAAGATCGAAAATGATGTAGAATCATTGGGCTTCTCTCTTGACTAATCCCAATCTGAGCTTCAACACGTTAATCTTGAACAGAATCTCCTACGAGAGAAGTTCAAGTTAATAGAGATTACCACCCAGGAAATGTTATCTGAGCCACCCCAAGAGTCTATCATCATCACACACCTTACCCTTAGGTATTATATGGGTGTTATAATGGGTTATGTAACAAGGTATTATTTACTTATTTTGTAATCACTTTCGATAAATAAAAGTCTTATTCCAATAATTCCTTTATAGGAGTAGTGTTTCTTAAAAAATGATGAATTTGATAAATTGATTTTTCAGGTAAAAATGGTACTTTTGAGAAATATATGCATTATTATATTAAACTATGTTTTTATTAATAATATTATATAAAAAATATTATAAATGATGATTATATTAGTTCCTTATCTGTAAATTATTAGGTAATCAGTTTGATAAGAGTTATATTTTTATATGATAAAACCGAAAGTGTAAATTTAAAGAATTTATTTTAAGGAATTAATGAATTTTTGAAATAATTAATATTATAATAAAATATTATTATAAAATTATTTTTATTAATAATAAATGAGTATATAATTTTTATAAAGTCATATGTAATTTTTATTAATGTTTAATAACAGTTTTTGTCAAAACCCGTCCATTTTCAATAAATATCAGTTCTCATTTTAAAAGTAAAATTTCACATATTTAGAAAATTATTTAGATTAAATGAATATTATTTTTGGAATCAGGACATCTAAATTATCCAATGATGAATTTTTTATAATTTTCTGAGATAGTCGAATTTTTGGGTAAAACTTAAATAATATATAAATATATAGTGTGTTTTATGACATCATAATGAACCAATAGTGATGTAATAAATACCATAATAGGTATATTAGACCAAATATATGTTTTAAATTTAAAATAATTTTATTTTAGATTTATTTTACTTATTTTATAATGCCTTAGTGAATCCTCCAAAATGTATAACATATTTTATGATTTTAAGTTCATTTCTTTAATAATGTGACTCACCTCCACATATGAAAGGATAATATTTTAATATATTCAGACCATTTCCTTGTAAAATAATTTTTTCAACTTCTATTTTTCAAAAACCATGGTAATATTTTTGGTTTTGAATATTTAATTATATAGATTCCAAAACCAAAGTTTGTGAAATATTAAAGAATTCCCCTCTCATTTCCTATATAAACCCACACAATATCCCACTCCTCTTCTCTAAAAATATTTTTATAACGTCCATAATCTTTCCTTACCTCTCTATAATTCCCCCCAAGGCACCCCAGTCTCTCATTAATCCTCTCTTCAAGCTTTTTAAGTCACACACTCAAGTAAGGGTTTCCTTCCTTTCTCATTTTTATCCAAGTTTCCTTATATTGTTACACCTTTTTATTTTCAATTAAAAAAGATGGGGTATGTTTTATCACCTCCCCTGTACTTCTATTATTATGTTTGAATGATTATATACCCCTTTATATCTCATTAATCCCTCTCATGTACACCAGTTACTATGCCGAAATTTCGTAAGACTTATTTCAGTCCTCCTCTTTCTTCAAGTTTGTTAATTATGTTACACATTATATTTAAAAATTACTTATGTTGGAACATGTATTTATATGACCCAATTACTTACCATTTCATTTATATATGATACCCCTTTCTCTCTCATCAACTCTTTTTATGAATTTTTATGTCATTTTGTTATGCTGCCGAAATTACACTGTGATTTTCCATGACAAAATCATTGTGTAGTGAACACCATACTCATTCCTCTATCAAGGGTATTCACCTTTATGCACATATACTTTTTTTGTTGATGACTTACATGTATTTATTCAACACTCCCTGATCATTGAAGAATTTATGATGAAGAATGAATCCATGTTTTATGATCTATGTGGCACACTTAAGCATGAGAATGAAGTGAAAGTGATGGGTGCGCCCAGAATTATATAACACTCAAATGAATAGGGTAATGTTTAGTATCATGATGTTTCATGTTGGGATAGGATTTTACCTGATTCCTTTTAGGAAATTTTTCCACCATGTTGGGACAGGGGTTACCTAATTCCTTTATGTTTATTATGCAGTGTTTTAAGTTGTCGCCACGTTTCAATGTTATGATAATCATGTTATGTCATGACTTTATGTTCATTTTTCTCTTATGATCCATTGATATGCCTATTTCCTAAAATGTATTGTATTCTTCATGTTACAACTTTTTTAATCCCTTACTGGGCTTTATAGCTCACCCCTTTCTTGTTTACATCCTCAGGTTATCCCATGCAGTGTTAAGTACGAAGGAATGTTGTGGTCATATAAAAGAAGCTTTCAATAAATATATTGTATTTCATTTTTTAAGTTGTTATGTAATGTTCCTAAGAGTAAAATACACCAGAAAATCAGTATTATATGTTGTATTAAGTTCAATTTTATGTAATAAATCATGTTTGTGTGTGTAATAAAGATCAGGGTTGTTATAATTTTTAAATCAAAATTTAAAAAGGAAGATCAGTTTTCCTTAAAAATCTAACATACACCACCAAACAATCTATAAAGAGGGTCACTGACACTCTTTTGGCCAAGGAATCACCAAAAAACCATTTAGTAGGATATACAGTCTTTTTTTACTATTAATATGATATAAACTTATCACAATTTATGACACAACATCACACAAATCATGAAATCATGCCAACAATACTCATAGTGATAGTGTACAAACATAAAATCACTAAATGATAAAGAGAGTCAATAATTTCAAGTCCACATACCTAATTCAAAGTTAATATGAATTTAATCACTAAGAAACTCTATTCGATTTATCCCCCTTTGGGATAAATATAAAAATCTTCCAAAAACCCTAATCTAGGGAACAATTGATAAAAAATATGAAAATAAAAAAGAGAAACCATAAATAAGAACCCAAGGGTATTTATCCTTACCTATGACTACTCCCTACAAAATATGGAGCAAATATCCGACATCAATCAGTGAAGATCTAACTTAAGTAAGAAGGAAGGAACAAGAGGGAGGTCTGGGGTGTCTACTATCTTCTAGCTAAAACAATTCCCCCCCCCCCATTTTTCATTTAAATCAATTAATTAATATTTTAAAAGAATCTAGAAAAAAACTCATCATGTTCTTATTCTAGAAAACTCAAAAACCATATGTTTCACCTAAATCATATGTAACATCAAAAAAAACTTACATACTAGGGATTTACCAAAAATCCTTACTTATTATAAATAATACTTATGTATTATAAGTAAAATCCTTACGTGTCAACATAGGTAAGGTTTTTCCCTTAGGTGAAAATTCAATGTGTAACACTTTCTTCTCATACATATGGTTTTCTCTATACATAACTTTTTCCTCTTATCCAAAAAATACATACGTTATATATTCTTCATGTATAAGTTTTTTCACTTATAAAAACCAATATGTATGTTTTTCCCTTATATGTAACGTTTTCTTATAGATTGAGAAACCTATAGGTAAGTTTTTCACCACATTTAAGTTTTCACTTAAGCATATTCTATTAAAATCTTCAAAAAAAACATATGCATGCCTCAAAACCTACATGGATATGTAAGGTTATTTCATTGGCTACATTTCACAGGGCTTCCTATAAAAAACTTACCCATGATCAAAATAAAAACTTACATACGTGAGAAGCTTTAACACTTATCCATTTTTTCACCCAAAAATCCACAACCCCTCAGGTTAATCATATTCTATGACTCATATCAGTTATACATTATGACTTAGTATGCATATTTTCCAAAAAAAAACTCCAACTCTAAAAATTATCAGCATTCGTCCTCATGTTTTCCATCCAACCTCAAATCATTTCAAATGCCTTAAATAAATTTAGGAATTTATAAAACCTTCATAAACTTTTTTATCCCAATCCCAAACAATTTAGAACTCAAAAATTCATTAAAACTCAACCATATATTCAATGTTAGTGTTTTCTCTATTTTCCAAATAATACGACCCCTTCATAGTAAGGTCACCCTAAGCGCTGCTCCAGTAGTTTCCTGAGTACCCAAAGACATCTCGAGCCTCCAAACATATCCAAAAAATCCTCTGAATATTTTTCAACTCTTGGAATATCAATATTAACCAAAATTTAAATAATATTTGCTAACCCAAAACAAAAAATTAAAATTTCACTAGAAAACGACTCGTATATTTCAGGGTCGCTTCAGGGTTAGCGTGGCCAAAGGTTACGGTCATTGAATCGGATGCATCAAATTGTAACATAAAATTTAATAAATTTTCACTCAATGATAATCCTTATAATACCCCAAAAATTTAGTTTATAATAATAATAATCATGATAGCTTACTTAACACTCAACACTGAGCTTTAAGAGAATTAAGATATATTATAAAAATATTACTATTTAAATGTGATCATTATAACCTAGCCATTGAATAAAATGGTATGAATATCAGTAAATGAATTATGAATTATATTTATAATTTTCTTACATTATAAAAATGTATTGATTAATTCTTAGTAAATATATACTCAATTTTTTGGTGCAGTCAATTTTTTCATCAAAAATTCATTTTCTTTAAAAATAATTTTTATTGCATTTTTGTTAGTAATAATTATAATTAATTTCTGAAAATTATAGAAATTTTATTTTATAAAATAAACATAATTTCTTAAATCATCATATAAAAATCAACTTAGGGTGAAATTTTGGGATTCTTTTGAAATGATTTATTTTTTAGTCAATAGTGAAAATATCGATTTTTCAAATATTGTCATTTATTTTCATTAAATAAAGTGATTTAAAAGTATAATTATATTTTGGATTTGGTATTAAATTTAAATATTATTTATTTTATTTATAATAATATATTTAATTCCATATGAATCATAAATATTCATTATTTTGATAATTTAATTTTTATGCTTAAAAATGCATTTTCCTAAAAACTATTTTTCATTGTGTTTTAAAATTTGTATTAAAATTTAATTATGAAACTTCTAGAGATTTTATATTGAAAAATGGATACCATATTTGGAATCAATGCATTCAAATTTTTTAAATATTTCCCTTTTATTTTTTTCATTATAAACAGTGAATATGGTAAATAGTGACTGTGGTAAATATTTTTCAACCATATACAT
This sequence comes from Viscum album, assembly GCA_963277665.1. NCBI lineage: Eukaryota > Viridiplantae > Streptophyta > Magnoliopsida > Santalales > Viscaceae > Viscum > Viscum album. The sequence goes on from OY728132.1 coordinate 1,083,928,184, forward strand.
CATAAATTCAAATATATGTCATTTTTGTGCCATTTTCCATTGATAATGACATTTATATTATTTTAAGTAAAGAAAATTCCAAAATTTCACTCTTGTTTTTAATTTATCTTATATGTTCACATAGGGTTAAGAAAATTTTATGAATGAGTCTAAAAATTAATTTTTAACTTGATTAATTTATTTTTATTATGGTAATTTATTTTTAATTTTTAATAATGTTATAATTACCCTAAATTCTTAAACAATTATGACACAGTGCTTGTGCAAGAAGTAGAAAAATCAAAGTAAATGATATTAAAAACATAAAAAGTAATATTTTTTAAATTAATTATGGTTTTATGTGAATTTTATGGTTAACAATAATTTATATTTTATGTTGAAAGATTTTATATCTGAGTCTCAGACCAGTATTTATGTCTTTAAAGTCAAAATATTTTAATATTTCTTAAAATAACTTTAATGGTATTTTATGTTTAATTGAATTTTATTAAATGATTTAAAAATAATAAAAAAGTTGTAAGAGAACAATATTGATGTTATATTGTTTAATATTTTACCCTTTGAACATTTTAGATCTAATTTTTACCTTAGAAGTAAATTTATAACCCTTAATGATTAAAAAATGTGTAATTATGGTTAAGGATAAAAAAGGGTTAATAGAGGGTTAAACTAAAGAGATAGGGGTTAAAATGTCCTAAAAACTTTCCTCTTCCAACAGCCTGAAGGCCTGTAAATTTTTATTATTGATAAAGCCCCATTTTAAGGGAATAAGGGAGAGAACCCAAAGACATCATAGACTAAAGACAAATCAGCTCTAAGGACAAAAGGAGTACAACCAGACTGACAACTAAACGAGCCCCTCCCCAGCCAATGATCATGTTGAAGTCTGTCATCGTTCCAATTATAATCAGCTAGCAAGTGTCCCATGTCAAAGCAAAGGCCCGATCCGATGGAAAACGCCATACCCTCTCAACAACTGATTCTGAAAAGCACTGTAAATATGAACCGCCAACTCTGAATCCTCCTTTGGGGTTTGTTCCTGCAATCGAGTCCAGCTGCACTACCCACCATCGAGATCGAACCAGACTAATAAAACATCCACAAATATTAGACCATTCCAGAATCAACAAACCATACCAACTTCAACAAACCACCTGAAGGAGCACCATAAGAAGATCAAACACGACACCAAAATCCACACCACTTGCCAGAGGCACCGTCAGGAAGTCCCCTGCCACCATCCGTAAAAATCTCCAACCAGCCACATAAGCACCTGAAGAGGAGATGCCAATGATCAGATCTGAGACACCCTGACTTATATCTGTCATGAATCCAGGAAACAGCAAGGAGGAGTAAGGGAACTCAAGCGGTGTTGACTCCACATAAACCCTTCAAACTTGCAAAAATAAAAAGTTCCACCCATCTCTGAAAGCCAGATCCATGCTAACCCGCACTAGAAGCATGCCATAAACATCGCCTGACTGTGCCAAACCGAACAGAGGTCCAGATACATATCGTCGCTGAAAAATCATAGTCGTTCCGAGAAAATTCAACAATGCCAAAGGGGACGAGCTGCGTCGAGCAGGGCGAGAGGTCGGTGTTCTTCCAGGATGCAACGACACTGAGAATGGTCGAAGACCGTCACACCGTGCCAGAACTCTACCATCTAAACCATGTTTGAACCCCACCATTATGAAATGTCACCAAGTCGCGCCTACATCGAAGCATCCATAAGAAGCCATCATGAACCGATCCCTGCTGGAGGGGAAAGGGGAATCAAATCTGGAGAAAAAATCCTAGCTGTCGTGAGGAAGGGGGAGATATCACTCTGAGGCTCACAAACTTTTGTTTCACCCTAAAAACTTTTCTATATCCTATTTTATGAGTTTATTTAGATCCTATATCATCATTAATTTTAAATTAATCCAATTTGGGACCACTTGTACATGAATTTGACTTTATAATACAATAATGTTTTGAAAATTTACAAGAGATCCTCTTCCCTCCCTTATAAAAGGACACCCCTCCTTTATCTTCTTTATACTCCTTTAAGAAATATATCATGAATAAAACCAGAACATTTCCATTATAAAATTACCTAAACACAAAGTAGTTTTGTTTTTCTACATAAAATACCATTCCAAGGGTCCTTAAGAAGGGATCTAAATGAGGACTACTAAATAAGGGGTAACCATCTTTACCAACTCATTCAAATTTATTTCTTCTTCTACCTCCTCTAAATATATAGTATATATTCTAAAATAACTAATTTAGTATCTTAAATATACTTACTTTTTGTTATAATTATTTAATATCCATTATTTGTAAAAACCTAGGTACTTATATAATAATTTTTTTCATTCTAGAATTAAATAATTAAATTCATTATAAATTTATAATGAAATAAGTGGAATTTATAAAAATTAAGGAATCTATACTAATTTTATAGTAACCTGATCATTTGAATAGTAATGTGATCATTAGGAATAGTAATCCGGACAATAGAATAGTATCCTTACCTATGAAAGTGTAAGAACCCAGTTCTTCCTTTGAGGTACGGATCTTTTCATTTTAGTTTGTACTTGAGAAAAAGGAGGAAAATAGGCTGAGTACTGGCTACATGTCAGTTACACAATGTGACTAGGGGTTACACACCGTGTAATACCAATATACACCATGTAATGGATGTTGGTAGGACCTATTTATGATGTGTAAGGGATGTCAGTAGAAGAAGGGAAAAATTGGAATATACACTGTCTGTATTCTCAAGTACATGCTATATACTTTTCTTTTTTTCTTAAAATGGCTAGTAGCCTCATCTTGTTCAACTAGACAGAACCCTCGCCTAGTTTTTCTCGAATAGAAGTGTTGAATAAATATTTGGATCTCGATTCATTGTTCAAACTCTGATTCGAATGTTTTTGGATGCATTTGAACCCCATCGGTGAGTTCCCGATTCCTCATGAGCCATTCTTAGTGATTTTTTCTCCCGACCTAATTATCTATGCTTTTTAATTTATGATAGTTTTGTAGATCTACTCTATTCTAGGTTGAATTATATGCAGAAACTTAGCGAGGAGAGTCGTACGAGTATGAGGAAGGTGGTCTCGTGCCTTTCGTTGATTGTCAAGTTGTTTATATGTGTTGGAGGGCAGCACGTCCATTTTTTGGTGTCTCTTGATTTATAATTGAACCTTTTTGTTGCCTAGTGATGTTTAGATAATTGAATATGTGCTCTTATTCATGTATAGAGTTGTTTACCTTGAATTAGGGCCACCCCATGGGTGTGTTCCCCTTGGATGACCATTTATGTCCATTTGGCCTAGGATGCCTATGAGGCATGCCTTTGTTTCTCATTCTTGGGTTGTTAAAAATGAATTTATATTATTAATAAATTACAAGGTTGTTAAATTGTAATTGAATTAGTTATGGTTATTAAGATAGTTGGCTTTATCCTTAAACTTTATTTTCCTATGCCTTGTTAAGCATGTTGGTTTGAATTGCTTATTATAACGGCCTACCCATGTGAGTTTATTAATGATTAAACCATGTAATAGTTTAATTTACATGTATTTTTTGTTATGAGAATTGTGCCCATGTGAGTTTATTAACATTAAATAAATGTCATAGTTTAATTTACATGTGTTTCTTGTTATAATAATTGTGACCATGTGAGTATTTGAAAGGCCAATCCTTCTGAGGTTGAATCTTGCTTAAGATTATATTGGATGCTTTTGGTTTTAACCTTTGCATGCCTAATGAAATGTTTAATTGAATTTTAAATGATAAAAGGGTGAATAGAAATGGGTGAATCGTGGACTCAGATTATAATTCCATGAATGTGTTCATGTGACTATTGTACCTTATACCACGGGTGACCCATGGATCCATTGAGGGATGCCATGGAAAGACTAAAAGGGTTTTATATGTTTAAGTTGTGAGCGAACCACGAATATAGTGGACAGGTTCATGGAAGCTTTATTTAAAGGCCAAACGAGTCATGGAATGATGGATACCATGGAAGGGTTATATTGGAACTATTTATATGTCTTGGGTAACACTTGGGTCTTAATTATAGGATCCAAGGATGGCTCATCTGACATATACTCGCACCACACCTAGGGTGATACTGAGTTCCTGATAGGATCGTATGGACAGGCTCGTAGGATGTAGGTGGATTTTCATCTAGAGAGATACTTGAATTCCAACTTAGGAATGTTAAGGACGAACTCAAGTTATAAATTGAATATTGAAATAGAATAAATTATGACATGTTTTCCAAATTAGAGTACAACATTGGATTTGATCTTCACTTATACTTGTTTATATGGTCTTTTAAGACATCTGTTGTGCTTAATTTTACACAGGGGTTTTTAGGCTTATTATAGATTTCGAGACTTATGTAATTAAATGTAATTTAATTATTAATGAACATGAAATGAATATAAATGGGAAATTGTTCTTGTAGTACTGTTTACTTTTGAGTACTTCCTAGCTTAATACTTTTATCATTGTACACTACCTATTATATATATTCACTGAAAGATTGGAATATACCTTGGGTGGTTGCCTACTGGGATTTAGTCTCACACCCTATTTAGGTCATGTTGTTAAGCCCAAGAAAATTATATTTTTGTAGGTGTTGATAAGGGAAAGTTCCCTTCTCCGGGTACTTGATATACTGTTTAGGAGCAGGAGAGCATGGGACCAAGCCAAGGCTTGCAATGCTTCAGAGTTTCTTTTTTCTTTTTGCATTATTGGTACTTATATCAAGTATTATTGTAGTGTGACCTATTTTGTATTTTTTCCTAGAATATGTAACATGCAATGTCATCTTTTGAATGATATGACATATGGTTATTTATGTTATTGGTCTTTTGTTGCTTACTTCTGTTGTATGGTATTAATGTTTCTGCTATTGATTTTTTATTGTATTCTGATATGTTATAATCTAACAATGAGGGAATAGTTTCCCGACTATCACACCTAGGCCCTCGCTGCTAGTCGGAAACCTTTGTCTTTTGGGGAAATGCGCTTAAGGCCATGTGGCCAATCGGGTATGGGACACCTTTGAGTGGCATCCAGATCTGGGATGTTACAAAAAGTATAAATAAAATTTATGTATATTATAAAATAAATTGTGGTATATTTATATCATGTTATAAGTAAATAAATGTTTTAAAAATTATTAATTAAGTTTTGGTATTTTTGTAAAATGTAAATGTTTATTTATAATTTTATAATTAAAATAATGATTTAAAAGAAAATTTATTTTCATAAAATAGATTCATAAATTAATATTATTTTGTGTTATAATTATAAGATAATTTTATGAGTTCTTAATTTATTTTTCAAAGTTTCATAAAATTGGTTATAATATTAAAATCTATATTTTTTGAATAATGGATGATTTTAATTAAAAATTAAATTTCTCATATTTAAAAAATTATTTTCAAAAAATTGAGTTCATTTTTTAATTCTAAACATTGAAAAAAAATATAGGGTGGATTTCTGTGATTTTTTTAAAATAGTTGAATTTTTGTGAATAGTGAAATAAGGAAATTTACAGTATTTGACATTATAATTAAATTAATGAATTATTGAGTCATTCATGATGTATGGATGAGGTAATCACTCATTATTTTGAACTAAAATTCTCTATATACTGTACTTATTCATAAGAATCAACACTATTGATAGTCTTGATCCAAAATAATAAACAAATAATAAAAAATTAAAAACACCCCTCCTCTCCCTATAAATACCACCCATTCTCCTCACACCTCCAAATCCATCTAGATTATCAAAATTATACCTAATTAACTTCCCAAGACTCTTCCCCATGTCTAATACCTACTTTTATCACCAAAATACCAAAACCAAGTGACTTAAGGAGGTTCTTAAGGAGATGATACTCAATAGGTAAAACCCTCCTTCCTTCTCTTTTAAATTATTTCTTTATTTATTTCTTTATAACTTATCCTCACATACCCTATAAAAACTGAAATGATAACTCCAGTATCATATATATACTTTAATTTTATTATTTTAATGTAATATCCATCATCAAACCTCTTCTCTTCTCCTCTTATTCTAAAAAAATAAAAACATCATTCATGATGTGTCGATTCATCACCTTTGTGGATGATGAGTTTTATTTTTCTATTAATGACTTAAAGTATGGTTATAAAACCATTTTATGGTTAAAATATATTTTAATATTTATATTATAACTTGTTTAACTTTCTATAACTAATTTATAAACATTATAATTAAATAAAACGAAACTAGTTTTTGATGGTTGTAAAAACCACTAAAAACAAACCAAACATTTATCATTAATGTTTTATCTAATGAACCATCCTCATATCAAAAAAATTATATATGTGATAATTTAAAAATATATAATTATATTATTAACATCTCTTTCCACTTTTGGATTTTTTTTTCTTCCATTTTATAAGAACTCTCATAATTATACTCAAGGGAACTGACCATAAATCCATGAAACGAACACTTCTAGAATGATGAAATTGAACTTTATAACTCATCAAAATGGCCATAAATGAACTTAATAAAATGATAATAAATAAAATATATGTGTAATACTTTCTTAATTAATTAATTAATAAATCTAACTTGATTATCTACGACATTAAGTACAAGTGAAGAACAATTTCAAATATAAGGTAATGGACTTTCTTTTCAAAAATTCTCTTTTCAAGTTACAACTATTTTATTAAAGAAATATTTTTTTTTACTTATATATAATAATAATATTTTCCCAATTTTATGATGCCTTATTGATTTGATGTTTCCTTCACAAGTTTACAATTTTATTTTCAAATAATTTTTGTCATTTATAAGTGTGAGGCTTCTTAAAAATTAAAAGTGATTTAAAAATGGAAAATTTATTTTCCTCAAGAACGTTTCTTTTATAAAATATTTATGTGTTATGGTCATGTTATGGTTCTTGGTAATTATTAAGATGATGGATAAATTGAGTTCGTTTGATACCATTATAGCTCTCCAATTAATTGCGTAAAGGAATGGAGTTAACCGATTAGGTTTCTCCGAAAATATTATGGGAATGTACTGTGATGGTTATTCCAAGCATAACTAGGAGAGTTACTCCCTGTATAGCTGGGAGAGATACATTATATGTAAGAGTGATATTAAAATGATTATAAAAGATACCTATTAATATTTATGTACTATTTATATGGTTTTATTGGAAACTTATTATTTCATAAGGTAATATAAAAAAAAATTATGTTTTACTTTGTGAAAATGTTTTCATTCATGGGCTAATGGTTTCTTTATTCATTTTTATATCCCTTACTGATACTTTGTGATCATACCAAGTTTTAAAATGTTTTTCATAGGGTTTATGGATGGGTAAAGGAAAATAATAATCCAATTTTAAATTCATGAAGTTTTTTATGGAAAGAAAGTATGTTTTGTTTTGAAAAGTTTCATAGTGTGAAAAAAATGGATATTGATTATAAGTGTATACTTTGTAATATATGAGTTTCTATGTATGAGGTTATAACCAAATTATATAAAAATATAAACCTAAAATATCTTTAGGAATGTATGAAATTTAATTCTAGTTGAATTAAATTTATTATGTAATGTTTAAAGTCGGGTCCTTACATTATCCAATTTCTTTCCATCCCATGAAAAGCAAAAACATTGATCATGCGTACGTACGGCTTACTGTCTCCATATAGTGGTGTAATTTTTTTTCATTTTTATTTTACTTGTATGGTTATAATTATGGATTTAATGAATATATATGATATTATTATAGTTAATTAAAGTTGAATTATTATTTAATCTTCTTTTATTTTATCCATCAAAAAGTGGAAACATCACTCATGTGTATGTACGGACTATTGTCTCCACAAAGTGATGTAATTCATTTTTCATCATTGATTTATGTGAATGGTTATAAAGGTGTATATAATGAATAAATATTATAATTATTTCATGATTAATATTATGAATATGATGAAACCATGACCAAGGTGAAAGTATTAGAACCATAAAATCGAAACATGAATGGAAAATGGACCAGTTTTCACACTAAATTCCCATTTTAAGGAAGAATTGTTAATAAATGAATAATGGAAAATTATAAAGGAATTATACATAGAAATTTATGTATGGGTATGTTTCTAGAATATATGAATAATTTAGAGACACAAATCTTGACGTACATGGACATTACATTACTTTTTTAGAATACTTAATACATAACAAAATCAGACACCCAAAGACCGTATTTGTTTAGGGTCTTTGGAAACACGGAACAAAATCTTCTAATCATGGTGAAAGATCTTCAAAATCTCCCATATAGATCTTCCCATTTAATTTTCTTACCTAAAACCTTTCTTTACATCCTAGGGAAAAGAAAACAAAAAAAGGGTGAGCTCAAATGCTCAGTAAGGGTAAACATGGAGAACATAAAATAACCCATAAACATTTGAACGTAAAAACATGAAAATAAAACATCAAAATAATGAGTAATGACATAAATCTTGGCATTACATAAGTAATAGATTATAAAGGGACATTAATCATGATAAAATAGCATGGGAATAAAACATGTGATTGTGGAAAACCATTAAGCACGTGATATGATTTCCACAATAGCCAAGGCATTTTTTCCAAGACCATCATAGTGGACAAACACTACTACATCACAATCCATATTTTTATATTTTCTAATGTGACACTTTTAGGGTAAGTGTGAACCTAACATATTCCCACCAGATTCATCCCATCCATAAAATAAAACATCACTGCCCGAACTACATTCCAAAACCGTGCCCAAGATTTTCAAAATTCAAATTCAAATTCAAAAAGTTGTCAAACGAACCACATGTCATCGTGCCTCCCAAGAAACCAATCCCTCAAACAGCTCACTGCCATCATCACATCACTGGATCAATCGCATCAACTCCAACGACCGTCATCGTCATGCCGGAGCTTGATCCACACGTCCCTATCCCGTCGTTGTCCCCTGCTTGCAACTCATCCTCCACACGCTGCTTCCTCCTGAAACATGACCCACCGGTTGAACCAAGAACTCCGATCACCATAACCTCTGTCGCTGATAACCATTTTCTGCAAACCAGCATAGATACTCCACCGAAGAGTATAACCAATTAACGTTTCACGTCAACACATAACCAATTTCTCTTCCTCCACACCTCAACACCGCCGATCTATACTCCTATGTAGACCGCCTGTACCCGACATCAACTGGACCAACCCCGGCTAGATCCTCCGGCCATCGAACCATCACAGCATCAGACCACCTTCACAGAGTGAGCACACCACATCAAAGCGCAAAAAACCATCACACCTTTGAGAGCAACACCGGTGACCACCCTCAGCTGAAAAGAAAACATTGGGGAACACCATCGTTGACGTCATTGTCCGAAAACCACCAAAGTCGATGACCAGATCTCCAGCTGATGACCAGATCTCCAGGAACAACCTAGTGGAATAGACGGAGTTGAAGCCACCATAAGAGACACCACCCGGATCGTCGTCTCCCGCTCGAACTCACATCCCAAAACACCTTGGAAACCACCACGCAGATCCAACTAGGAGAATAAAGGGGGTCCCTTTTATCAGCGCTCACAAAAGCGCTGATAAAAGTCCCCTTTATCAGCGCTTTTCTGAGCGCAGATAAAAGTCAAAAAAAATATATAATTCGGTGGGGGAGCTTTTAACAGCGCTTGACCCACTTTATCAGCACTAGGTGGACCACTCCAGTATGCTGCCCTTGCATGTGCGTCCATCACATGCCCCCTGCGCGCACCTCCTTGCTTCCACCAGAACTCGAACCCGCGACCTCCCCCTTGCGCGCTTGCACCTTTACCACTATGTCATTTAATTTTTTTTCTATTTAATGATATATCTATTTATTTATATATATATAGTTATATTTATTCGTATATTAATATAGATTCATGTTAATATAAATATATTTAGTTATATTAATAAATATATATTTATTCATATATTAATATTAATATTTATTTATATATATATAGTTATATTTTTTCGTATAATAATATAGATTCATATTAATATAAATATATTTAGTTATATTAATATTTATTTATTTATTTATATATTAGTATATATATATTTATTCATATATTAATTTATATTTATATTTATTTATTTATATATTTTTAGTTATAATTTTTATCCATATATTTATTTGTATAATAATATACATTTATAAGATTAGTTTTACATACATTTATAAAATATGTTTTTTATGTGTGTTTATAAATAAATAAATACATACATACATACATATATACAACACACACAAATACACAAAAATACACACACACACACATGTATATATTTACGAATAAATACATATATATGTGTATTTGAAAATCCATAGAATGTTAAAATGATCATAACTTATAATCCAGAAGCCCGTTTCAACTCCACAAATAGTCAAATAGAAGAAAATAAAACAATATTCCATATAATATGTGGTACAATCCTAATGAACATATGGATCAGAAGTTATACTTATTTGAATGTTAACAAATCGGGGTATCCTGACTAAAAAATCATTTTGGTAGGCCTTCTGGACCTTTTTTGCCTCTAAAAATGTGACAAAGGCTTCCCCTGGGTCACTAGAGTGTAGATCTCATCGTAGGATTTGATTTGATATGATGTAGAGCTCAAACAGACACCTGGATCAAAAGTTATGGCCGTTTGAAGTTTGAGTTACATTTTCAACTTATTTTAGATCTTTTATTATTTTTCTGATTTTTTGTGTCTTCAAATTGTTATTAAATGACTTTTAATTGATGATAATTAGAAAATTATTAATTAATTATATTTTTTAAAATGTTTTAAAGCCAATTTCACTAAATTTATTATATATTAAAATCTAATAGTCTATTTATACTTATCTAAAACATATTTAAAAAATATATATTATATTTATATCAATATAAATATACTTATATAACAATATGTTATTTTTCATGAAAAATTATTTTTTTTTAAATGTAAAATTTATCAACGCTAGGAAAAGTGCTGATAAAGCCCCTCTTTATCAGCGCTACTAAAAAAAGCACTGATAAAGGGGTCCCCTTTAACAGCGCTGATAAAGGGTCACCTTTAAGAGTGCTTTTTTATCACTTTTAAAGGTCCCCCCTTTATCAGTGATTTTTTTTAGCATTGAGAAAATGGTAGAGCTTCCCTTGCCCATTTTTATAGCAGTGAAAGTTCATTACTGAACTGGGTTTACTTATCATTCCAACCCTGTAATACTGAACCAGATTTACTTTCCATTCCAGTCATGTCTATCTCATGAGATATAAATCTTTACCCAATGCATTGTAGGGAGATATAGGTCCCACCCATCTCATAATGAAATCATTCTTTTTTGTGCCACAAAATAAACATAAATCATTCATCATAACCTAATGAATAAAATGGGTTTCATATACATCATCCCATCATAACAAAATCCATATAAAACAATGGATATAATTTCATCATAAAAAAAATAAAACCATGTAAATAATAGGAACATTATACATGAAACATATCCATATTAAAGAATGCCATCTTATATGGAAAATAATTTTGATAAAACACTTGAAATGAATTCTTGAGGAAAATATCCTTTCTTCTTCAAAATCATTTTATTTTCTCAAAATGTCGTGCAATTTTAAAAGAAAAGAATTTCATTAAAAATAATCATGAAATATTGTAGAGGAAGCTTTGTGGAAATAAGGCGTTATGAAACTGTAAAAATCCATTCATGTCGTATAAGTTAAAAAATGTTCTCCTCGTACTTTTTTTGGAAAAGTCAAAAAGTACATCATATGGTAAACAAAAGAAAGATTCCTTCCATCCCATGTGGTAAAAGTCAAAAAAGGGTAAAAATGACTTTAAACATACATGGAAGAATATTAAACATTTTATGAAAACAGTTTTATAAGACATGTACATGGATGATAAATATAACCCTAGTAAATACTTACGAATAAACAATCTCGGATAGAAACGAGATTGGAAAAGTTACCCCTTACCTTAGGTCCAATTTATTTCGTACGTGTCTGAAACTACTGTATAGTGGGGTTAAAAAATATTATAAACCTGTAATAAAACCATAATAATATTTATTATATCATATATGATTCACTAACGACTTTATATTTCCCGTTCATTTGTCAATTCCATGTTAAAGCGGCGTTTTGGGTAAAATCGTTTCATTTATTGTACTGGTTTTGACTTGTAATTTTTTATATGATTACTTAGATCATGATTAATTACTTCTAGAATGTAAAAAATTATTTATATATCACATATATCTAATATATAAATATATATAATCAATCGATAAATGGATTGAAATACACCGTTCATGGAGACGGTAGGTCGTACGTACGCATGAACGATGTTTTCGTTTCTTTATTAAATTAAATGGAAGTAAATGAAATGTATATATACATAAATTCAGTGGAATTATTATGTCATATATTTCATGATTATTTATTATATATACTTTATAATCATTCTTTAATGGTTAACAGGGATAATGAATCTCATCACGTTGTGAAGACGATAAGTCGTACGTACGCACGAGCGACAATATCATTACCATGATTATGGAATTGAATTGAAGTGTATGGTGTATAATATTTCAGAATAAATATAACTTTACAATAATAATATATAGTTATTTCTTCCATTATTATACCCATCCAAGTAGGTTGGTTATGAAAAATAGATTACACCACAGTGTGGAGACGGTAGGTCGTACGTACGCACGTGTGGTGATTTCATTTTTCATAGGATGGATAGAATATGGAATATGGTTGATTTATATTCATAATAACATATAATTATACAATTGATACTAGAGTTATTACCTAATAATGAAACAAATCATATAGAGGAATTAGAAGAAGAAATAAGTTTTAAAGAATCGGTAAAGGATATTACCTCTTCTTTGACGTGCCTCTTCTAAACCTCCTCTTAGGGCACTAAGGTTGGTATTTGAAGAAGTCCAGGACCTCTATTATGACTCTAGTAAAGTTTATAAGACAAATGGTCAGGTTTTGGATGATTTTGAAAGCTCAAAATGGTGTGAAGAGAGGAGGGAGGAGGTTCCCTTTTATAAGAGAGGAGAGGCGCACTTTAAGAAACTCTCAAAAATATTAATATATAATAAAATAAAACCCCACATAAAAACCTCCAAAATGACTCAACTTAAAATATGAGATGATATAGGGTGGTAATATCATCAACCAATAAAATTTATAAATGTTTTAAATTTATTTTAAACCTTATCATTTTGATTTATCCTTATTTAATCTATTTGATTTTATTTGTGGTAATAAAATTATAAATTTTAAATTGTTATAAATACTTAATTATGTGTTGTGAATTGTCCATAATTAGATAAATTATAACATTTTAGACCATATAATTTTCAATTTTTAATTTTTAAATATTTTTTGTGATTTTTAAACAATTTAATAATCTGTTATTTTTATAAAATACCAATAGTGTCAATTTTGACACTATTCATTTATTTGAATTTAAATAAAATCCAAACAGATGATAGTGTCAAACAAAAATATTTAATAGATTCCTAACATTTCATATTCATCTATAAAATTCGTTTATCACATTAATTAGTTCATATAATATTTATTTTAATATTTTTAAAACCATTTATTAGATATTTATCTTAATAAAATAATTACAACATTTTTGTATAATTATTTAATATACTTATTTGTTGCATAAAAATTAAAAATAAAATACTATGATGAATATAAATCTAATATATTTTATAATAATAATTTTAGTCGAATTTATCTTCTAAAACACCCAACGTTTAAAATGATATGTTTATTAAATTGTGAAGGTGACAACTTTGACATCATTTCAAATAAAATAATATAAATGTCATAATCTGTTTTATAAGGCTCTAAATGGTCCATAAGTCTACCCTTGTATGATTATGGTTTATATATACTCATCCAATAAGTTTTGGTCAAGTTTTTGGTCCTTTTTATGGGTATTATTATTTTAATAAAAACTATATTATTGATTTTTCACTAAATAAATAATTTTTGCATCATTAATGTATAAGCTATTAAGTTAATTATATATTTCTTAAAAATTACAAATAAATTACCATGATTAAGAGAAACATTATATATTTCAAATAAGTATTTATAATCGAATTTATATTTTTTATAACCATATATTAAAAATAATTTAATTAATAAAGTTTGAGTGAGACATATTTCACTTTCCTTTAAATAAAATAAATTAAAGGTCTTAATCTCATACAAGTGGGTTCCAATAGATTAAATTTATACCCAATTATGTTTTAGAGAGAAATATAATCAACCAATTATATCAATACAAGTGTTAGTATAATTTTATAATATTATTTTTACCCTTAATTATCTGATTTACCTTTAACTGTGGTAAATAAAATTTACCGTAGTTACTATTCATAATGTCTAAAAATAAAATTTATATATTTAAACAATTTAAACCTCCTAATTCAAAATATGGAATACATTTTTACAAATTCAAAACACATAAGATTAAGTAATTAATTTAAAATTAATCTCATTTTCAAAAAGCAGGTTTTTATTTAAAACATTGCAAAAGATTGAAATGTTTTTACCTATGAATTTAATGTAAAATTAATGATAATGGCATAAATTATATTAAATGGTAAAAATATATTCTATTTATAATTTAAAACCATTAAATATTAAAATTTAACCATATAAATGGTCTCGATGAAAAAAGTTGTTTTTAAGAGAAATTTAGCGTATTTTTACTATTCATCAAAATATGAATGTTATTAGAAAAATATCAAAAATTTATCCAAAGTAAATTTTTATATCCTGATTCAAAATAAGAAGTTTAATTTGTCAAATTGAACTTTTAAACTTGTCAAAAATTATATTCAAAATGGGTGTGTCATCAAAAGGCGACAAAACTGCATTTTTTGAAAAATACTTCTTTTATCCAAAAAATTAATTTGGTTCTCATACCATGTTCTATAAAATATGTAAGATGAATGATAATGTTATAAAATTAAAAATTTGGTTAATAATATTCATAAAGTATAGTTCATAACAATATTATAACAATATATTATTGTTTAGTGAAACTTGGTTGCGTACAACGCAAGCCATCGAGGAAGGTCGCTTTTGTGTGTAACGCAAGACAAGTCAGTGTTGCATGAAATATTCCTTTGGTGTTTCATATAACATAATCTAATATTATTTCATTGAACAAAATCTATATTCAGTGTTTAATTCTATCAAAATAACTTGAAATTGTGTGTAAAATAAGCCAATAATAGTGTTGCGTATACTGCAAGCTAATATGGTGTTGCGAATAGCGCAAGCTAATATTGGTGTAGCATACAACACAATACATCAATAAAATTAAAAATAATCTTTCTCATAAAATTTCAGGGTGTTACAAATAATAAATCTATATTTATTATACAATGGTTTTTAACATGTATGAAGCAAGACATGATTTGAGGTAAGGGTTTCTCGTCTCACTTTTGTTTTTATGAGACATATTCCATATTAACCAATTGCTTCTTTCATGTGGTGTATATAATTTTCATTTTACATGATATATCATGAATATCATTATATTAGTGGTCTTTAAAGTTTTATTTTAAGTTATTTCTTTCATGGGGGTTATGATTCAAATGTTACTGAAAATGTAAGGGATTTCTTTTACAATCTAATTTTATTTTAGGATTTTTTATGTCTGGGTTTTATTTTGGAAAATAATATGAACCTAATATCTTCTCTATTTATGTTTGGGTTTTTCATGTTTATTTTTCATTTCTTATCCTATTGTACTAGTAATCAACAAGTAAGTTACATGTAAGGAATTTATTTTAAAAATCTGGTTTCGAAGATTTATTTCTAATATTTTTTCTTCCATGTACATATTTTCTTTAAAATGTTTTCAAGAATATTTTTACTATTATCCAAATATTTATTAAAGTCATTTTTACCCATGTTTGGATTTATTTAGAAAGTTTTAAAAGGAATATTCTTATCATTTTTGGAATGGGGTAATTTTTACCGAAAGTGTAAATGAAATTTTTGTTTTAACATACACCTCATGAATAGATTTTCCCAATTTTATGACTAAAATTTTATTTTAATATTCCTTTATAATTTTCCATGTTCATTTTCAAAGAAAATTTTTTCCCTAATACTCTAGAAATTTTTAGATTTTAAATAATTGATTTCAAAATGAAATGGGTATTTTTCTCAAGAAATGCTCCAATGGTCTTTTGAAGTAATTCTCATCTATGAAAACACCCATTTATGCTACTAGGTATATGATATAGTGATAAAATATTTGTTCTTTATATAGATGGTTTATAATGATGAAATATTTATGTGTCATATTCTTGATTCAATATGGATAATTGTTGACTTATAAGGCATTTTGAGAATGAATTTTATTGATCATTAAATATATGAGGAATGTATTGGACATGAAGTTATGGGTGACGAACAGTTATAGAAAGATATTTAATGAATTAATGGGTCTCATGAGACAAAACAAGTGGCCACATTATATGAGTATTTGTTTTATACCTACCCATTTACTAAGAATTATTTCTTGGTTGAGAGGGAAAGATGGTAATATTCATGATATCTTGGTTGAGAGGTCTTGATTATGAATGTCCAAAATTATTCATTTCCTTTATTAAGAATTCAATTTTAATTTTCCATTAATTTTCTATGTTGATATTAGCCATGGATTCTCATTGAACTCAAGATATTTATTTAATGGCATGTGTTTTGATTATCCATTATGCCATGTTGATTATGCCTTATTTACTCATGTTATATTTTACTTTACGTAAACCTTGTTGAGAATCTAATATCACCCTTTATTTTTTCCCTTTACCTGGTATATGAAGAAGAAATATTTTAATGAGTTTCAAGGATGCGTATTATTTACTTTTACAATGTTTTATATTTTTTTCCAATATAAAATGGTGATCATGTATGTATTTGGTTCTTCAAGACTAATAAATTGATCAATCCTTGGTGATTTTATCCCTTTTATCTTATTCTGAGTAATAAAGTAGAAATTGACTCTGTGTTACTAAATTCATTTGTTATAGTTGGTATCAAATTAAGTTTAATAGAAATATTAGGAACTAGATTTAGGAAAACATTTATTAGATAACATAACCTTATGATAGACTGTGAGGATTATTCTATGTGTGGGATAAAATCCAAAGTTATGGTAAAGAAAGGACTATGGTTTTCCTATAAAATATATCCCAATATGGATACTAGAAAATGGATGTGATTGTGGTACATATGCACCTAGGGGTAATAACTCTGAAAGTGGAAAATTTGGTATTAACTCGATCATCACCAGTGCATGATGAGTGGTACTAAGACTGTACATTTGGATAGAAACTCCTAGGGGATATGATTGTGTTAATTCCCATTTTCTTTATGAACCATTAAGAAGGATTTAAATAGATAATGACCATGCATGGTCTGGGTTAAACATAAGGTTTCATAGAGTGAAAATAAGGTGTCATGATTTAGACATATTATGAATGATTTTTCATGATTATATGGTCTTTTCTATGATTATTGTTTCTCACGCCATTATTTATAGTTTTAGTCAATGTATGGAACTATGATGAATCGAGTTGACAATGAATATGATGGAAAATGAAATGATTGTCCTCCTAAGAAACTGAATGAGATGGGAGCTAAAAGGATAAACCTTGTGATTATTCCCAATTACCTATCATGATATATGATTAACAACATAAACATAGGTGAGTTTTCTGACACATAAAATAATAGGAAAATGGGATTTTATGGAAGTTTAGGTGGCAATGATCATGGAGGGAAAAAATTCCAATTTCCTTCATGTCAAGAATCTGGGAAGAAACACTGAGGAGAATATCTCAAAGGAAGAGGAAGATGTTTTATTTATGGAAATGAAGGTCATAGAGAAAAAAATACCATGTAATTCAATGTCTTATGTGTGGGTAACTTGGAAATTATCATAGTCAATACCCTAATCCAAGGGCTAACTCCTAGACGAAGGACTTATGTTATACCAATCGTTGAAGTGAAAATATTGAAGTGTTTATGTATTGGGATTCAAAAAATATGTTTTATAAGTGATATATCAATGATATTGTAGTTATAATAATCATGAAACATATAATTATTATTATGTAGTAGTTTTAATTAAGTATTTTCATGCATATGTTTAATGGTACCGATAAAGTAGATTAGTGATTTATGATAAAGTTTATTTCATTTTTGGATTTATGAAATATAATCAATGGTCTCTTTTTTTATTTGAGGAATAAGTATAGAGTTTATTTTTGGAATCATATATTTTTTCATTGAGCTTTTATGGTGATTCAAGTTATTAGCATGTTTTAGGAGAATATATAGTCTAGGTATTCACATGTTTGGTGTGTAACATTATGAGATACTTCATGTTATTTGGGGATAAATGTTAAATTTGATCTTGGAAAAAAATATGTGATCAAATATTATATATTTTTGGATTTTAATTTTGGTCAAACATATTTTGGAGGATTCTTAAGGTTAACTATTTATGGAATGAATTAAGTCAAACTTTTAGTGTTATTGTTGAGGTTTTAGATATTAATGTGTTATATTTATCCATATTGGATAACTTATGCCAACTATTTTTGTTTTGGTAAATATTTAGAGATATAAGGAGTAAATTTTAATTATTTTATGAATATTATGATCAATTAAAAGTTAATTTTATTTCTTCATTCATGAAAATTCATCTTTAATATTCATTCCTTGGAATAAGAGATGAAATGGAAATTTATTGAAGCATAATCAAAGGATAAAATTACAGTTATGAAATGGAAATAAATAAAGTATTTATATTTTATCATGTTATATATATTTATAGTAAAATATTCCATCAAATTTAGGAAATGTATTGTGAAATAAAAATGTTATTCTTTTACCTTCATTTCTAATGAATTGATGGTCTTTTAACCCCTCTCTGATTTATGTTTTTATGGTCATTAACTTTCTCATAACCATGTTATCTATCACCCTATATTAGTAATTGGACATTATTTTTATCCTTAATGTATATATTTTAACTTCCCACTAATGTTCACCTTACTATGAACCTGATTATGTGTTATTTCATGTAACTTTTATGTTTCCCACTTCCTATTTTCTAAGAAAGTTTTATTATCCCTTTGTAAGATTTGGGTTTTCACCAAAGGTATTTTTAAATATTGAACATCAAAAAAATTATTTAAGGGGGTATAATAAAACCCCCAAAAAATTTATTTTAAAATAATAATAATCTCAATAGATTTATTAACATGTAACACCAAGATTTAATTGAATTAACATATATTATAAAAATATTATTATTTAAATGTGAGCATTATAACCTCATCGTTGAATTGAAAGGTATGAATATGAGTTATAAAATTATGAAATATATATATAATGGTATTACATTGTAAAAATTTATTTATTAATTCTTATAAAATAAGCACTCATTTTTTAGTGAAGTCATTTTATGCTTCAAAAATGTATTTTATTCAAAAATGATTTTTATTGCATTTTATGAGTGGAAATTATAATTAATTTCTACTAATTTTAGAAATTTTATTTTATAAAATGGAAATAATTTTTGAAATAATTATATAAAATTTAACTTTGGGTAAAATGTTAGGATTTTTTTGAAATTGTTGATTTTTTAGTGAATAGTGAAAATACCAATTTTTCAAATACTGTCATTTCCTTTCATTAAATAAATTAATTTAAAAGCCTTGTTATATTTTGGATTATATATTAAAGTGAAATATGATCCATTTTATTTAAAATAATTAATTCCATTTTAATCAGTAATATTCATGATTTTGATATAAGTTGATTTTTATGCTTAAAGATACATTTTCCTAAAAATTGTTTTTTGTTGCGTTTTACGTATTTATATTAAAATTGATTTATAACACTTATAGATATTTAATCATGATAAATTGATACCATATATATAATAAAAAGGATAAAATTTGTTAAATAGGTCCCTTTTATTTTTTGTCATTATAAATAGTAACTATGGTAAATATTTAGCACCTTAATAAAGGTAAAATGGGTAAAACATGGTTAAAAATATGAGATAAGGTCTAAAAATAAACATAAAACTTACCTTTATTTAATTTTTTGAAAATAATTTTACCATATCCATCATAAATTTTAATATATAGTATTTTGGTGAAATTTTCCTTTGATAATAACATTTGTATTATTTTAAGTAAAGAAAAATCCAAAAATGTCACTCTCTTGCCTTTAATTTCTCTTATATGTTCACATAGGGATAATAAGATGTTATGAATGAATATAAAAGATTATTTTAAACATTATTAATTTATTTTTATAATTTTAATTTGTTTTTAATTTTTATTAATGATATAATTACCATAAATGCTTACACAGTGCTGACATAGTATTTGTGAAACTAGTTGAAAAATCAAAGTAAATGATTTTAAAAATGTGTAAGTAAAAAAAAATTGGATTAATTATGGTTTTAAAAAAAATATGGTTACTAATAATGTATAATTGATGGTGAAATAGTTTATATTCTAAGTCCATACCTATCTTAATGTATTTAAAGTAAAAATATGTGAATAGTTCTTAAAATGATTTTAATGATATTTTATGTTAAATTATATATTATTAAAGGATTTAAAAATAATAAAAATCTTGAAAGAGGACAATAAGAGGTAATCCTCTTTATCAACTCATTAAATTTTATTTATTATTTTAGCACATATAAATAATGGTATTCATTCTAAAATAATTACTTTAGTGTCTTAAATATACCTAATTTTTATTATGATTATGGAAAAACCATTATCCACCTTCTTTTCATCCTAAGAAAATTCAAAACATTTCTTGTGTGTAAGTACGGCTTACCGTCTCCACATAGCAGTGTAATTCATTTTTCATCACCATTTTACTTGGATAGTTATAATGATGGATTTATTAAATATATATGATATTATTATATTATTATATTTCTATAAAATTGGGTTATTATTTAATTTTCTCTCATTACATCCATCAAAAAGTGGAAACATCACACGTGTGTATGTACAGACTATCGTCTTCACGAAGTGTTGTAATTAATTTTTCATCATTGATTTATGTGAATGGTTATAAAAGTATATATAATAAATAAATGTGATAATTATTTCATGATTAATATTCTTAAGATTATGAAACTATGGACAAGGTTCAAGTACCGGAACCATCGAACCAAAACAGTCATGGAAAATGGACAAGTTTTCACTCAAATGTCCATTTTAAGGAAGAATAGTTAATAAAATAATAATGGGAGATTATAAAAAATGGTACATATAAACTTATGTATGAATATAGTTATATAATATATTTCTAATAAATCTACATTTATTATACAAGATGTTTTAATATGTATGAAGCAAGATGATATTTTTTGGTGAGGGTTTATTTTATAATCTCATCCTTATTTGGTATTATTTATTTTTTACGTTTCCATTTAGAAAATTATATGATTTTTCCATATTAAACCCCAAATATTTTCTTCTATTGTGGTTATTTATTGAAATTACATGTTTTCCTTTCATTTTACTCTCTTTAAGTACTCAAGAGATCAAAATAATTATTTTAAGGAAAACCATTTTTTTTTATTAATTTGGGAATATTTTTCTTCCATGACCATATTTTCTTTAAAATGTTTTCAAGAATGTTTTTAAGGAATAAATCGGACATGTAGTTACGATTGGGACTCAGTTATAGATATCCCATCAATGAATTGATGAATATCATTAGATAAAATATGTGTCCACATTACATGGGTATTTGGTTTACACCTACCCATTTATTAAGAATTATGTCTTGGTTTATAGGTTATGATGGTAAGATTCATGATATCTTGGTTGAGAGTTCTTTATCATAAATATACAGAATTATTCATTTCATTTATTAAGAATTTAGTTTCCATTATCTATGCATTTGTTATGTTTATATTATACATGGATTATCATTGAAATCAAGATGTTTATTGAATGGAATGTGTTTTGATTATCCACTCTACTATATTGAGTATTCCTTATCTACTCATGCTAACTTCCACTATGAATAAAACTTACTGAGAATATGAGGTCACCCTTTATTTGTTTTCATTCCCTTGGGTTATCATAAAGGAATCTTTGAATGAGTTTCAATTATGTAGATTATTTACTTTTACTATGCTTTATATTCTTTTCAATATAAAATGGGAATCATGTGTATATATGGTTCTTCAACACCATGACATCACCTGAGTGATGATGCCCAGTCTGGGATGCCCTTTTTCTCAGCCTACTTGTGTTTCTTCATCACAACCATGCATTAAAAGATGGCACCCTATATATGTGAGGAAATCAATCACATCACAACATGTTTATTATTCTTAGTATTTATGTCAATAAAATTTTACAAACTCCAAAAAACTAAAGCACGAGTATCGAAAATTATTATCGTCATTATTTTATTGCTCTATAGATAATTCGTCATTGTGTTTATATCCTCAATTAATTCAATATTAAAAATAAACATAGATATAATCCAACCCTTCCAAATAAAATAAACTTGAATATAAATATAATTAGAAGAGACACACTTTTTCATAGTAAATGTCCACATTGCACTGTACTTAAATTTTAAGTCTTCAAATCTTCCTATAAATCATGATATTTTAAGAAGAATTTTTTTATTTAATGGTCAATATCATCACAAAAAATATAATAATTTTGTGAATTTTTTATTGAAAAATTTTTCTATAATCGCACTATACATAATATTCTTTATATAATGTATATCAACAGAATATATTATATTTATATGACATAATTTCACAAAACATTTTTATATCTTCACATAATATAATTATGTGTGAATTGAACATTTTTTAATCTATGAAACATATTTTCTTTTATAGAGCATAAAATAACATATAGTAGTATACCAAGAACATACCATAATAATTTTGAACATAACATAATATGAATATAATATATTTATTGACAGAATATTTTTCACCTTTTATAATATAATATTTTTCTATATAAAATAATGTCTTCCTAAAGAATATAATATTTTATAATTTTTATTTTCAAAAACATTATATAACAACATAGAACATATTTTTTTATAGTAGCATGATGCGTTTAGGAAAATAATATTTTATTTATGGTATATATTTCCATATAACATTATATCATCACATAATATAATATCTTTAGACATAACATAAAATCTATATACAAATCAAAAAAATTATTTGAAAAAATAACATAATTGTGAAATACGGACATAAAACAATATGTAATTTTCCAAGCATGTAATATAATAGTAATGAAAAAAATATTAATATATTTATAATAAATAGGATATGAACAACGTAAAACTTTTTTTATATGATATATACTATTTATGACATCTATTTTCGTAAAACATTTAATGTTTTCGAGATTGTTTCAGAATATTATACCATAATTTTTTTGGCATTGAAACTTATTGGAACTAATAATTTTTCATGATAGGTTGAATAAAAAGTAACCCATGTGAATAAACATTGATTTTTTTCCCTTCTATAACCAATTTTTTCACTTTTTATTACATTTATATTCAAATATTTGAATATTAATAAAACCTCTTATTACATATTGTTCATTTTTTATATTAATTTGATGTAATAAGATCCTGGGTTATCTATCACATTGATAGGGTTATAGTAGTTTCCTGCTATGATGAGAACCTTGAAATTTCATGAATATGTTCTTAAATATAGTTCTATGATCAGATAACATTATATGATGGGGCACATAGTGCGTTGAATATTAGGTGAGAGTACTCATAATCGAATGAGAATTCATCTCATGAATTTTTCACTTGGTAATCTTGGATATGGGAGATTATAAGAAAATACCCACCAGTAGGAATTCTACATTTTTATGTATCATCAGATATTCCTATCTATGAGCATGTGTCATGGTCCTTAGACTTTATGATTATCATTAATTCATTTCATTACTCTCACACTTAGATTTACTAACCAAAACCATGAATATATATATTCATGGGAAGTAGGGTACATTGGGTGTGTCATGAATAACATGTTATTAAAAGATAAGTCAAGGAAGGATTTTTTCCTTCCATTTTAATAGAATTTGATATCTCAACTCTTGATTGAAATAGAATTGTCACGTTAAATTTTATGGTTATGGTGTAACAACATGTTTATTTCAAATAGTCAAATAAATATGTATAAATCAAATAGGTTTATGACACAAATTTAAAACCTACTTTATGGAATATTGTGACAAAGGGATTATATTATATAGTGAGCACTCATATGTAGTTATTGATGTTGTGACATTAAGTTCGTTCTCTTGAGTGACTTCACCCGTTTCTAGACATTAATCTTGGACTTTAGGCAAGTATGCCTAATTCCAATAAGAAATAATCCTAGAGGGTCACACACTAAGTGTTTTCATTGATCTTTATTAAATTATATTTGAATTCAATAATCAAAACAACTATTATTCACAAGACCTAGGAATAATTTTATTTAAGTTATATTGATCACAAATATTAAATAAATATTTATTCGACGGACTGTGAATAGAATATTTATTTTATTTATGGAATATTTAATAAATTTTTGTTTTCCAAATTGTGAATAAAATATTTATTTATGAATAAAATATTTAATTAAATATTTATTTTGGTATTCAATAATTTTCAAGGAAGAAAATCAAACCAATATCATGTCTAGTGATAAGTATTAATTTGTAAGCTGGTAAAATAATATTTATTATTGTGCTAGTTAGCACATGACATAAAATCATATTATTTTTATTTTTATATGTAATGGGTTAAGATTAGTTTTATTATATTATTTAATTTTTGTTTTGTAATTAAATAATATTTTAACCTAAACCCTGACTTTATAAATAGATGGTTGTACCTATTGTGTAAGGTTAATTGAGAATTGAGAATCATTGTGCACAATAGACTTCTATCTTGAATTCCTCCTTCTCACCACCTCTCAACAATGAGAGGAACAAATGATAATCCTTTAATCTCTAAGGAACTAGAAACAATCAAGACAAATAACACAATTTGATAGATCCTCTGCACTAGCACCCGGCATTCCATCAATATTGTTCAGAGATCAAAGGAGCATGTGTGGATCACCACTAAAGGGATTATACACATGGATCCTACAAGAACAATGATGAAAATATAAAAAGGGTTTTTTATATGATCAACTAAATCATCATCCAATAAAGTTCATAAGATTAGGTAACCTTTCTTTAGATCTAAATTAAATTAATTATAAATTTTATGTGAAAAATATCTTCTCTCTGGGTTTTGGGATTTTTATATCAATATTCAATGGAAAAAATTATTTGTTCATGATGTTTAAATATTGTAAAATTAGAGAATAATCCATTTAATCTGACAAAACATTTATGGTTATTCACCCACTAGGAACTTTCGCCACATCTGGAACCTTCAAGGGTTTCTTAACTCAATTTTTTTCCATGAGACATATTTTTTATTCACCACTTGTTTATTTCATGTAGTGTATATACTTTCTATTTGATATGATTTATCATGAATATATTTATATTCATGGTATTTAAATTTTCATTTGAATATATTTATTTCATGGGGTTATGATTCAAAAGTTTCCAAAAAGTTAATGGATTTATTTTACAATCTCTTTTTATTTTAGGTTTGTTTATGTTTGGGTTTCCTTTGGGAAAATTACATGATCCTAATATCTTAAACCCCATATATTTTTGTCTCGTATAGTTTTTTGGGGTTTTATATGTTTATTTTCTATTTATTCTTTTATTGGATCGATAATCAATAAATAACTTACATATAAGGGACTTTCTTTTAAAAATATTTTTTTGAAGATTTCTTTTGAACCGTTATTATTCCATGTCATTATTTTCTTTAAAATTATTTCAAGAATATTTTTAATATTCTTTAAAGATTTATTAAATTCATTTTTAACCATTTTTACTTTCTATAAAATTATTAAAAGGAATATTCTTGTCATTTTCTTAATGATGTACTTTTTACCAAAAGTGTAAATAGAATCTTTGTTTTAACATACACTGCACGAATTAATTTTCCCACCATCATGACTATTTTTTTCTTTGAAGATTCCTTTAAAAGTTTTAATGGACATTTTCAAAGAAATTTTTTTCTTAATATTTTGAAAAAAAATAGATTTTAAATAAGTGGTTTCGAAATAAAAAGGTTGTTTTCCTCAATAAATATTTCAGTGATATTTTAAAGGTATTTTTATATATGAAAAAACCCATTGATGTTACTAGAGATATGATCTATTATTACCATTTTAATTATTTCTCTAGATGTTTTATGATTATAAAATATTGATGTTCCGTATTCTTGATTCAATATATATAATTGTTAACTTATAAGGAATTTTGAGAATGAATTTTATTGATCATTCAATATATGATGAATCCATTGGAAATGCAATTACGAGTGGGACCTAGTTATAGATATCCCCTTGATGCATCGATGAGTCTCATGAGAAAAAAAAGGTGTCCACATTAGATGGGTATTTGGTTTACACCTACCTATTTATTAATAATGATGTCTTGGTTAAGAGGTTATAACGGTAATATTCATGATATCTTGGTTGAGAGGCCCTGATCATGGATGTATAGAATTATGCATTTCCTTTATTAAGAATTTAGTTTTCATTATACATGTGTTTGATATATTGATATTATCCATGTATGCTCATTGAACTCAAACTGTTGATTGAATGAAATGTGTTTTTATTATCCACTCTTCCATATTGATTATGAATTATCTACTCATGTTAGATTATGTTGTACGAAAATCCTATTGAGCATATGAGCTCACCCTTTATTTGTTTTCCTTTCCCCGGGTTATAAAGAAGGAATCTTTGAATAAATTTCAAGGATGTAGATTATTTACTTTTACTATGTTTTATATTCTATTTCTAATATAAAATTGGAATCATGTATGTATTTGGATCTTTAAGAATACAAAACTAATCAATATTTAGTGATGTGATCCCTTGTATCTTATGTCAATTTAATAATGTAGACACCATCTATGGGATATGGGATTCATTTGTTATAATCCTAAAGGGATCTATATAAAGATATTGTTCCCATGTGATGGGTGGGTGGTGACTCTAGCATATATCTAGTTGAAACTCCCTCATCCTAGAGTTATCACTTTCTTCCACCTTTATCTTGGGAGTCATTATCATGTCGTGGTGTGTAGAGAAGTCCCTCTCATGTGACGAGTCATTCTTCCAACCTACAGATACACCATAGAGAAGAAATTTCATTTGACTATCACTTATGTGATCTTCATAAATCATAGAAAATGAATAAGGATGATACAATGATACAGTGTAAGGTGCACATACTATTTCTTCATTTTACAGTAACATGATTTCATTATTAAACATGGTATTCTTGGAATTAGGTTTCTAATTCATTTTAGTTTCCTAGTATAAGTGTTATACAATCCTATGAAGTCCCAGACTATATATGGACATTACACTATTTTAATGAATCTATTTTTTCCTTATAAAACTTTTTAATATTTGAAGGAATATTTTCAAAGCCAGATATTAAGTCAGCATGAGATTTATGGGCTCTGAGAGGATCGGTGCTGATATAATAAAAATATTAAGTATATTATGTCATGTGAATGAAATTTATATGAAATAATGGAATATCCCCCAAATGGAGTCTAGTATGGTAAATCCAAGACCTCTATTAAATTTAAAACATGGGTTTTAGCCTCGGCATGACATAATCTTTGTATGTGTCAGGTGTTTAGATTAAGTTTGATTGTGGGCTGATTAGTAATTTAATAAATTAATTGACTTATTTATTATTTATTATAGCTCCAGACCTAATCTACTATATTTAAACCCACTTATGGTAAATCCATAGGGTTATCCATATAACACTAGGTTTTGAGAGAGGATTTGTTGGAGGAGAATTCCTAGAAGATCAACAATGAGTTGTGCTTTTCTGATTGATGTGCCAAAGGAGTTTGTAGATCACACCAACGACATTGATGTGAAATCATTCTTTATTGGAGATTAATCTAAACTTGATTTAGGGAAATTTTTTGTTTGATTTAATCCATGTGTTTTTTATCACATTATTGAACATGAATAAATCCTTTAAACAATTGATTTGCAGGTCGATCATTTATTTGTGGGTATTGATTTATCTTCATAGAATTGGGAATGGATATTGTTTAATTAATCGTAATTTTTATTCTTTATTAATTGTTCTAATGGAAATTTATTATGGCCAACCCAAACAATGATTGATTTATGTTTCTCATGTTTGTGTTTTGTTTCTTTCTCCCCTCGTTCTTTGCATGTTCATTGCCATAATTTTCATTGGATGATAATTCAACAAATACTTGATGATGGATCATTGTGAAACTATTCTTTAGTGAAATGGGTCAATACCATGGGTTTGGGTTTGGAAATGATGGCACAATCATAGTGTGAGATTACAATGGAGATTTGGGATTAGATTGGGAGATATGTGTTCTTGGTTTTGGGGAATTTGGTGATGTGGTGTGATGACGGATGATTCCTGAGTGGATTGGGTGCCCAGAATCTGGCCACCAATGATGGACAGAGTTTAGTCAAACTAGATCTATGATTAATGGAGATATTTGAGACTGAAGAAAAGAAAACAATAGTGTAAGATAAATCTCATGGAAACTAGTGGTTTCTTGAAATTCTCAATATACACAATGTATAGTTTTAAGAAAACACATTGTGTAGTCCCCTAGCTACAGCAGCTAGGGTTTCAGAAAAATAAAATATCACATGTCATGTGGGACCTACCACATATCATGTGACCCATGCTTGGAAACTTAGCATGTACTTTTGGGTTACATGGGCATGAATACAACCAGGAATGCAAGAACAGCTGAAGTACATGGGAATAGCCCGGTACACAAACATGACCAGAGTACCCAGAAACAACCAGGTACATGGGCATGACTAGAGTACATGGGCACAAACCGATACTCAAACGTGACCAGGCACCCAAACAAGCCAGGTACATGGTCATTATCATAGTTTATGGGAATGTATTGAAGTACATAGGCACAAGATGGAGTACATAGGTAGACCCAAGGTAGAGAAGACATTTATGCACCCCCAATACATGTCATGTACTTTTCCTCGGTAGTTTGAGGCCCTCGTCAATTCAATGTAGACTAGTTTCCTTAGGGTATGTTCCCTAGATACATCATCAGGAGAATATAATTAGACATCACATATTGAGCAAAGGATGTGACCCCCTCTATAGTACTAGTCTCAGATAGAGTTATGAAATCCCTTCGTGTGGCCCATAGTGTGATCCTCTATCATTCTCTTCTTCCCTAGGTGGGGTTTTAGGAATCTTCATGACCAACATACCCAAGAATTTGATCTCTTTCTTAGTGGGTTATTCCAGATATGGTTTGGTATACCCCATAAGCCCTATGAGAGATCCCTTATTTGTGTGCATGTATCTTATAAGATCCATGGTGTACTTATTCATGGTAGGGCCTAATGAGCATGACCTCTCAGATGAGCATCATCAGTGTTATCAGACTTGTGGAGTGAGTTATCTCGGGTGGGTGTTTCCTTAAAACCTCAAGCAGGAATCCTAGGATGGTAGTATAGTTATGACCTTACTTTAAGACTTGAGTATATATGGGTTATTGTTATTATTATTTCTTATATTTTGATTGATATTTCTTTATGATGATGATTTGATTGCTCTCTTTATGCCCTAGTTTTGGTGATTTCAAAATTTCCTACTGGGTTTTGTTATACTCACCTTTGTAAGGGATCTTCCTAAATATGTCATGAATTATACAGATGATAGTACATTTAATGGATTCATGGGTGGACTAAGAGAAGACAGAGCATAGTTGAGAAAGATAGACTATGGTTCATACTAGGTGTTTTATTAAACAGCAATCCCCTCCTTTCTTAGTAGGTTAGACTTTTTTATAGTTTTAGTGGGATTGTATTTATCCCCTTATTCTTTCTAGTACTTTTTTAATAATATGATTATGGGATATAGATTTATTTTTAAATTTTGTTTTCAGTTGTATTTTTATCTTTTAGCATGGTATTAGTGTATTGGATATTCGTGCATGCATGCAGGTACCTTAGTCAAAGCCTCTCGTGTGTGAGTTATGCATATTCGGTGCTTGTCTCCAACCCATGGCCTATTGGAGGAAATATTAGGGTGTCATGCTCATCTTTATTCCATCCAAATGGATCCTAGTAGGTCAAGTCATGATAGATTGGTATCATAGGAGGCCATCTTAGGACCATATTTTAGAGGTTGTCTACCAATGAGGTTGGTTTGGAAACTAGGGAAATAGTGTTAAAGTGTTTCAAGCTCGATTCTCAGACCTAGGAATCCTATGTTGGTGCAGTGGCTGACGTATCCATTCACCAATACTCTAATAACCTACTTGTTTACTTAGTACATATAGGCATTGGTTTTGTGGAAAATATTGGTACATGCATCATATGGGAATTGGTTGTGATTTCCATGTCCTTCTTGAGTCAGATCCCCATATATACTCTTGATTTTGGTACATCTTATATATTTCAGGATTCCTACATGATCATATTAAGCTAGGATTCCATAAAATGATAACTAGGATGATCCTCCTAGTGATAATGATTTGATACAGGGACTTGTTTAGGATGTGTTACCTCCAAGTGTTTTTCCAATCTTTCCACCGCATGAAAACCAACAGGTTGCACTAGAAGTACCGAAACATTATGTGCATAGGCTGAGCAAACTTCATGCTTTTAAAATATTATGACCCCTTAGGTTTCAAGGTGATCCAAACTCCTGGGTATCTAAGGAATTTATTGAGGTAGTTATGTGATTTTTCTTCCTTTCCAGGACAACTCAAAATAAGATAGTTTTCCTAGCGGTGAGCCTTATTCATGGATTTGTGGGATGATGGTGGAGTCTGGTGACTCTGTTGTATGATGAGGTGGATCTTTTATGGATAGAGTTAGAGATAATTTTTATATATGAGTTCTACCTATCTATATTGCAAGCGGTGCACATCTAGGAGCTCTGCAACTTTAGCAAGGAAGCATGACTGTGGCAGAGTATTCGTTGAGGTTCACCAACCTCTCACGATACTCCATGGACATAGTTCGAGATGAATTATTCCAAGAATGGACTATCGATCATGGTCTTTATAGACATATTTTGGTTTGTGTGATATCTCTTTATATTCTCGCATATGTTGGAGTGCTCAAGCAATATTTTATGGTGGAGTGATTCTTTGTGAAGTAGTCACCGATAGTTGGTTCTAATAGTGGGAACCTTGGAGCTAAGACATTGGAAGGTGGTAATTGATATCAAATGTAGAGATCTAGGTGAGCTAGGTATTTCTAAAGTCATACCCAAGATAGAGGTTCTACAGTTCGGGGCTCACCGTACAGTTATAGTCAGATGAGGGAGAGATGGTACTACTCTTGCAACGGTCGGGGAAATATCATGTGGGATTGTCTGACCCATCATATGTTGACAGATAGACGGTTGATGGACCACCCAATCAGAGGTAGTGGCTATAGTAGGGAGGTATATAGATTGGTGTATGTGTAAGAGGATCAACGATAGAATAGGGAGGTGGATGATGGTTTGATCTGCTACTGGAACCACCCTTAGGTGGTCCATGCCAAGCTCAAGGAGTTTTTGGTTAAGGGTGAGGACAACTGCAAGTAGTAGAGGCCTATGACCCAAATGATCTAGGGATAATTAGAGTTACCATTTGTGTCTTCTCTAATTTAGTTCTAGTACTAATAGATATAGGTGTGAGACACTCTTTTCTTTCCACTTACCTTCTTCAAGATATAGAGATTTTGATGGAGCCTTTGGCTCGACCTTTATAGTTGGAGACTCCTACCAGATAGGATTCAATGATCACACACTTATACCGATAGTGTTACCTGACTCTTGGAGGAGATATCTTACTTTGGGATCTTTTCATAGTGTCGATGAGGCTTTATGACATCAAAATAGGTATGGACTGTCTATTCACAGTTCATATACAGATTGACTATTTTTGGTAGAGGATGTGGTGCACTGTGTAGATAGGATGGTTTTTTCCTTTATTACTGAGAAGGAAACCCAAGTAGTGTAATATTGGATCATACATAGGATAATACAGTTGATTACTCACTGATTGGATAGTATTAACCTTAGAATAGTAGATGGTGTGATCTTTTATCTTCCTGTAGTAGCGGTGGGGTATGAGTGCATATTCCCTGAAGACATGTCAAGATTACTTCCCCACAAGAGATAGACTTCTACATAGAATTGAATCTAGGGATTTTTCTGGTATCTATTCTAGTGTATCGGATGGCGCCAATAGAGAATTGTGAACTAAATTTGTATTTGAAGGAGTAACGGATGAAGGGATTTGTAAAACCCAGTGTGTCACCCAAGGCAACCCTAGTTTTGTTTACCAAGAAGGTGGACAGGATCTTGAGGTTGTATATCATCAACTGAATTAGATGACTATCAATATTAAGTATCCACTATTAAGGATAAATGAACACTTTTATTAGCTAAATGGGGTGATGTGGTTTTCAATTATTGACCTTAGGTTAGGCTATCACCATCACAGAGTTCTAAACGAGGATATACTAAATATGAAATTCCGCTGTTTATATAGTTATTAAAAGTACTTGGTAATGCCTTTTGGCATGATGAATGCCCCAGTAGTGTTCATGGGAATCATGAACTAGATCTTTTAGCCTTTCTTGGACCAGTTTTTTGTGGTCTTCATCGACGACATCCTAGTGTACTCAGTGTCAGAGGAGGAGTATGAAAGACACTTGAGGATAGTCCTAGACATACTTTGAGAGAACCAGCTTTATAGAAATCTCTCAAAGTTTAAATTATGGATTTAATAGGTTCACTTATTGGGATATGTCATCTCAGAAGAGGGAGTAACAGTGGACACGATGAAGTTTGAGGAAGTGTTATATTGAGATCTATTCAAGAGTGTGACTGAGGTGTGAAGTTTTCAGGTATTGATAGGAAACTATCAGAGATTTGTGCCTGATTTATCCAATATATTAGTACCCTTGACTTCTTTTACTTGAAATGAGAGACATTTTATATGGACAAAGAAGGGCCAATAATATTTTCAAGAGTTGTAGCAAAGTCTAATGAGATCCTCTCATCTTGAGACTGTTAGAGGAGTGTGTTGAGTATGTAGTATTCTATGTTGCCTTTGAGACTGGTCATGGATGTGTTTAGATACAAAGGTAGGAAGTGATTTTTTATGGGTCCTTGAAGCTTCTACCCCATGATATAAACTACATGAACAATGCTATGGAGCTAGAAGTGGTGGTATTCACCCTAAATATGTGGCGGAACTACCTTATGGGTGAGTGGTTTATTATATATTCAAACCAAAAGAGTCTCAAGTATATATTTTTATAGAAGGATATTAACATAAGTCAATAGTTATGGATAGAGTTCCTCCAATATTATGATATTGAGATAGTCTATACTTATGGTAAAGGGAATGTGGTGGAAGATGCTCTCTGATCGTACCACGATTCACTATTTTATTTCACCCTTACTCCGCTGTTTTAAACTAGTTTTGTAATGAATATTCCAAATATAATAATAAATTTCACTTTATGTTTGAATCATTAAATTAATTTTAATCAACATTATAATGGTCAATGTTAGTTGTTTTTATTATTTCAATGTAGGTGGAGGTGATTTGGAGGGCCCTTGATGAAGTGGAAGAAAAATGGGCCAAAATTGCATGGATCCATGGACATCTATCCACTGTTTTGCATAGTACACGAAATCCCTGCATCCAAATGGGCTGATATTTTTTGTACCTGTCCAAAATTTAATAGGATACATTTCATATTAAGGAACTCAATACTGATTCGTCTTCTATGGGGCCCATCCTAACTGATCTGTCCAAGACACCGAATTTGGACCAAGTCAAATGCAGTGTTATGTATTTTATCAATATATTGAGTTGTAGTTGTCAAAATGGTGCCAAACTTTCGGTGAAGACATTCAAGAGGTAGGTATACAACTTTTCTGTTTTCTCCAAAGCAAGATAAGGCTGTATGAAGACCGAAACACATGTTACAAGTGGATTGATGAAATCTGTGTGCCTAAAACCACCTTCCAATTTTCCTATAAAAGGGCACCAAGGGAACCTCATTTGAAAGTTCGGCCAGGAGGCAAGGTGCTGCCATTTTGGAGTCCCAAAGTAGTCTTATCAACATCTCTAGAAGTTCTGGAGGCTATGGAAAGTGCTACTTCAACATCTTCTTCTTCTTCCTCTCCCATGGGTTTCTAAACCCCTTGTGATCACCCGGGGAGGAATGTGATGTAATCCCGAGCTTCAAAGTTGTATTATTTTGAATGATATTTTTAATTCCATGTTGTATGTTGTTTTTCCTCATCCTCTATTTTTATTTAATTGGGTTATATACTGGTATGTTATACTCAACTCAAATGATCATGTTTGGGGGTACCCTTTCATGTGATGTTTCACAAACCGTTCATCCCCTTTTCTTCCCTCATTCAATTGTGGTATTTGTGTGGTTCATATTGGTCAATTGAACTCAAATAAGCACTTTCAAGATCATGCACATTTATTTCATGGTATCACGATGAAATAATATGCAAACTTGGACATCACATCGAATTCTTCATGTGTTTCCTTGGTGAGTTTCGGTTATGATGTCGAACACAAATCACCCAATCATCGGCGGTGTCCGGTGAATCGTTATGTGTTTTTGACTGAACCCTAGGAGGTATCCTAGTATAAAATCAGTAAAATTATGGTTCTAGGTGTTACAAACCAGGGATTAAATTATCATAACCCCATCCCTTGAATCGATGAAGGATGAGCATCACGAGACTTCCCCGGGTTGATCACGTTTAATCAATCTTGTTCATTTATACTTTATTTTATCACTTTCATTTCCTATTTTCATAATTAATCATAAAACCCCCAAGTTTTACAAAACCTAATTCACCTTATACTTCCATAATCAAAACCCTCTTTTTAAATTAATGGTCTAAGGCTCCGTCGAGAGACGACCTAGGGTTGCTGCTATACTGCAGAAATTCTAGTCAAAATTAAACAACTAATTTGACGCGCTCGACAACGCGATCAAATTTTGGCGCCTTTTCTGGGGAGCCAAGATATTTTTCTTTTATTGTTTTCCTTTTATTTATTTATTTTACTTCTTAATTAGTACTCCTTTAAATACCCCACCCCCATTTGATTGTTTTTTTTTTTGGATTTTGTCTTTATTTTTGGTTTTTTTGTGCGTTCTTTATCTCTCTCTCTCTCTCTTATTCTCCATCTCCCTCTATAATTCTGTATTACAACATTATATTATATTTTCACCCTTCTTAAGTGATTTTATCCTTATTCAAAAAAAACTTCACAAATTATTTGCATGACCTGATCTGGTAAAGAAACACTACTTGAATTTGACCCTGAAATTGAAAAGTCACTTCACACACAAATAAAGGCATCTAGAGAAGGTCAGTCAAGTAACATTGAGGAACCCCTTTTGGAACCTCCAGTGGTTCTAAACCAATATAAAATTGAACCCAATAAAACCCAAGAAAACATGGCTATAAATAACTGAACTTTAAAAGAACTGACCACCCCTGATGTGGAGTACCAACCTGGATACATCCAATATCCCGAGGAAGCATCCAAATTTGAGCTGAGATTAGGTCCCATCCACCTCCTTCCAAAATTCCATGGTCTTCCTAGTGAGGACCCTCACAAACATCTCAAAGAATTTCACATAGTGTGCTCCACCATGAAACCCCAAAATGTGTCTGAGGACTTAATCAAGTTTAGGGTCTTCCCTTTCTCCCTTGATGGTGTAGCCAAAGATTGGTTATACTATTTGCCTACCACAATTGGGGGCTGGAATGACCTAAAAAGACTTTTTCTAGAGAAGTTATTCCCTGCCTCCCGAACTTCTTCAATTAGGAAAGAAATATGTGGAATTAGGCAATCACAAGGAGATACCCTTCATGAATACTGGGAGAGATTCAAAAGACTTTGCTCAAGCTGCCCCCACCACCAGATTAGTGAACAACTTTTAATTCAATACTTCTATAAGGGACTTATACCCATGGATTGTGGAATGATTGATGTTGCAAATGGTGGTTCCCTAGTTGATAAAACTCCTTCCACCGCTCGTGACTTAATAGCCAACATGGCTCAAAATGCACAACAATTTGGTACACGAGCTATTGTACCAACCCGAGGAGTTCATGAGGTAAGTCATTCAGCCCTAGAACAAAAGGTAAATACTAAACTTGATGAGATTCATACCCTTATAAGGCAATTAGCTCAAGCACAAGGTAACTCACACTATACTTCTATTCCATTACATTGTGGGATTTGTTCTGATAACACTCATTTTTCTGACCAGTGCCCACAACTTCAAGATTCATCTGAGTCTTGTGTAGCTGTGTTCCCAGGGTGTCCATTCCAACAAGCACCTCCCTTCAAGCAAGAACAATTCAGGCCAAATCCAAATCCAGGGTGGCAAGAACAACCCCAATACCGACAAGGAGGAAACTCAAGCTACCCCAAGCAGAATTGGTATCAACAAGGCCAAGGTATGCAACCTTCTTATCCTTCAACTTCTCAAAACAATCATCCTCCTCCTCCAAAATCTAAACCAAGCCTCGAGGACATGGTGAAACAAATGGAAACCCAGAACCTCCAGTTCTAACAGACTACACAATCAGCAATTCAAGATTTTCAAACTCAAGTGGGACAATTGGCAAACACCATCGGTGAGTTTAAGATGCAAGGGTCTGGAAAACTACCATCCCAACCCATTGCCAATCCGAAGGACAAAGGTAATGTATGTGCAATTACACTTTGTAGTGGTAAAGAAGATTCTCCTTCTACTGATTCTACTCAAAAGGTATGTCCCCCACTTGAAAACACTCTTTCTCCACCCATGAAAGATTCAAATTAATAAAAACAAAATAAAAATGACAATAAAATTATCATTAAGGATTCCCATGAACAATAAATTCTTCTTCCTTTCCCTCAAAGACTCTCTAAATCTAAGAAAAACTTTGATAATGAGATTGAAAATGAAAAAATGGATACATTTAAAAAAAATCAAGTTAATATCCCATTATTGGATGTAGTCAAGAAAATTCCCCATTATGCCAAATTTCTTAAAGAACTTTGCACCCATAGACGAAGGCTGAAGGGGAATGAGAGAGTCAACTTGGGTAATAATGTCTCGGCCTTGATTCAACCAGTAATGCCAACCAAATGCAAGGATCTGGGGACATTCATGATATCGTGTACCATAGGGGAGACCTTCTTTTTTGATGCTATGCTAGATTTATGTGCTTCCATTAATGTAATGCCTCACTCCGTGTATACTTCTCTATAGGTTGGAGAGATTCAACCAATAGGAATTTTTGTGCAACTTTCCAACCAGAGTACAACACATCCAAAAGGAGTGATTGAGGATGTCCATGTTAGAGTGAAGAATCTCATCTTCCCTGCTAATTTCTACATTCTTGAGATGGAAGATACTCGAACCCAAGGAAACGCTCCTCTCATACTTGGGAGCCCATTCCTCAAAATAGCAAAGACGATCATCAATGTTCACAATGGTACATTATCCATGGAATTTGGTGTAGAAAAGGTAAGTTTTAACATCCTTGGGGCTATGAAACACCCCGTTGAAGAGCACTCCACTCTTCCTGTCTATTTGATGGAAGTGCTCTCAAACGATGCACACACACACAATTCTCTCCTCAACCCAAACTCTGATTCATTTTTGTTTTCTTCACCCTTGAATGATTTGAGTTTTGATTCATGTTTTGAGTGTTGTGTGGGTTATGAAAATTGTAAATTTTTTTCTTTAATTGATGAGTGTGTTCATTCTAAGGTACCCATGACCGTAGATGATTCTGCAAATCTCATTTCTATAGATTCCCTATCTTTAGAGAATAAACATGAGCAGATAGACATTTTAATGGACCTCACTCCCCCTAAATCCCCTCCCTCAATCCAGAAACAACTGGTGTTGGAACTTAAACAACTTCCTTCTAATTTAAAATATGCATATCTTGAGGGTATTAACCAATTTCCCGTCATTATTGCCAATAACCTCTCTCCACAACAGGAATCGAAACTGCTCAAACTTTTGATAGAGTGTAAAAAGGAAATAGGATGGACATTGGATTATATTTCCGGGATTATCCCATCTATTTGTATGCACCATATACTTTTGGATGATGAGGCTAAGACTGTAATACAATCTCAACACTGGTTGAATCCCACTCTCCTTGAAGTGGTAAAATTAGAAGTCTAAAATTTACTTGTTGTGGGGATCATTTATCCTATATCTGATAGTAAATGGGTTAGCCCAGTGCAAATTGTGCCTAAAAATAGAAATAATAGTTGTGTCAAATGAAAGGAATGAGTTGGTTCCAACACATGTGCAAAACAGTTGGCGAGTCTGTATTGACTACCGTCGATTGAATCAAGCCACGTGGAAGGACCACTTTCCATTACCTTTCATTGACCAAATGTTAGAACGATTGGCCGGTAAGTCCCATTATTTTTTCCTTTATGGCTATTCGGGTTATTTCCAAATCCATATAGCCCCTGAGGATCAAGAAAAGACCACATTTACCTGTCTATTTGGCACATTTTCATACAGAAGGATGTCATTCGGTCTTTGTAATGCTCCTGGTACTTTTTAGTGATGTATGTTGAGTATTTTTTCTGAGTACCTTGATATTTGTATGGAATTATTTATGGATGATTTCAAGGTATATGGATCTTCTTTTGATGATTGTTTGGAACACCTAGGTTCTGTCCTCCGCCGCTGTATTGAAAAAGATCTTGTTTTAAATTATGAGAAATGCCATTTTATGGTTGAGCGAGGGATAGTTCTTGGGAATGTCATATCAAATAAGGGAATTCAATTTGATAAATCTAAAATTGAATTAATTTCAAACCTTCCATTTCCAAAATGTGTTCGTGAGGTGCGATATTTCTTGGGTCATGCTGGTTTTTACCACCGATTCATTAAATACTTTAGTAAGATCGCACTTCCCTTATCTCGGTTATTACAAAAGGATTATGAATTTGTTTTTGATAAAAATTGTGAGGATGCTTTCAATTCACTAAAAATTAGTGTCACATAACCTCCCATAATCCAACCACCAAGGTGCGATCTGCCCCTAGAACTTATGTGTAATGCCTCTAACTTTGCAGTTGGGGCAGTTTTATCACAAAGGGTTGATAAGTCCCCTCATGTCATTGTGTATGCCTCACGTACCCTTGACCCTGCCCAGGTAAACTACACAACCACTCAAAAAGAACTCTTTTCTATTGTGTTTCCCTTGGAAAAATTCCATTCATATCTTCTCGGGTCAAAAATCATCGTCTTCTCTGATCATGTTTCCCTTCGTTTCCTCCTAAAGAAACCTGAAGCCAAACCCCACCTCATTTGATGGATGCTCTTCCTCTAGGAGTTTGACCTTGAGAATAGAGATAAGAGAGGGGTGGAGAATGTGGTAGCTGACCACATTAGTAGGATTTCCCCACTATTGGACCATCATGTTGACTCACCCCTACCCATTGTAGAATTCTTCCCTCATGAGAACCTTTGTGATGTTGTGGACCTTACCCCCTGGTATGCGGACATTGTGAATTTTCTAGCAATATCTAGGGTCCCCACTGATTTTAGCACTTCAAAATCCCAGAGACTTAAACATGATTCTCGATGGTACATTTGGGATGACCCATATTTGTGGAGGATCTGTAGTGACCAGGTTGTTCGTAGGTGTGTCCCTGACCATGAGTTCACCTCTGTTTTGACCTTATTCAACACCTTGGCATGTGGGGGCCACTTTGGCTCTCAACGTACAGCTCGAAAGGTCCTTGACTCAGGACTTTATTGGCCAACATTGTATAGGGATGCCCATATATTTTGCAAGTCATGTAGTCGTTGTCAATTCACAGGGAATATCTCCAAGAGGAATGAAATGCCCCAACAGCCCATGTTATTTTGTGAGATCTTCGATGCATGGGGCATTGACTTCATGGGGCCTTTTCCAAATTCATTTGTCTTTGTGTACATATTACTAGCTGTTGAATATGTTTCTAAATGGTTAGAAGCAAAGGATACTAGGACCGATGACTATCGAGTTGTTGTTGATTTTGTGAGGTCCCAAATTTTCAGTATGTTTGGTTTACCAAGATTCATCATTAGTGATCAGGGTTCACATTTTTGCAATCGCAACATGAAAAATTTGATTCATAAGTATGGGGTTGATCATAAATTATCCACTGCATATCACCCCTAAACTAATGGACAAGCAGAAATATCAAATCGAGAAGTTAAACGAATCTTGGAAAAAACGGTACAACCCAATAGGAAAGATTGGAGTTTGCGCTTGGATGATGTACTTTGGGCATACCGTACAGCTTTTAAAACCCCAATCAGAATTTCACCATACAGAATTGTGTTTGGAAAGGCTTGTCACCTCCCAGTGGAGGTAGAACACTGTGCATATTGAGCTGTTAAACAATGTAATATGAACCTTTCAGATGCAGGTGAGCAAAGAAAGCTGCAGATTCAAGAGTTGGAAGAAATTCTACGTGATGCATATGAAAACTCCTGAATCTATAAATAGAAGACAAAGGCTATTCATGATATCATGATTCACCATTGGAAGTTATATATTGGTGAGAAGGTCCTCATGTACAATCCTAGGCTTAAGCTCTACCCAGGTAAGCTTCGTTCCCAATGGCTCGGTCCTTATACTGTTACTAATGTTTACCCTTTTGGTGCAATACAGGTTTTTCATGAGCAGATTGGACGAAGTCTTACCATCAATGGGCAGTGACTTAAACACTTCTATGAGGATTTTCCGAAGAATCCGGTGGAGGAAATCCACCTTCTCGATGCATCATACCAATAAAATACACCAGGTTTTATCCTTCCTTCTCACATTCTCAATTATTTTAATAAGGAAACTGCATACTATAGGTGTGGGGGGTGGATACATTCCTGGGTTAGTTAGGAATTTTCATTGTTTTCTCCTTTTGTTTTCTCTTTTTGGCCTTCTTTATGGTATTTTCATTTTTCCCCATCAACAATTTCGAAGTTCCATAATTTGGCGACCATAAAGTGGGGAAAGTAAAAATACCATAATGAAGTCTAAAAAGATTATTTGTATGAATTTAAAATCAGGGAGTGATTTTTAGTGAATTGGTTTTCTGTCAATGATATAAATGGTCGTATTTATGTGAAACCTTTGAGATGATTGATGCCCATTGTGTGAGTAGTTTTTGGAAAAACTGTTTCACTAATATATCCACAAATTTTTGCACCAAACCACAAAGTGTGATTATTTCTTACTTAATATAAGGTAAATATATATTGGGTTAATATTTTTCAGCTTTAAATTATATTTCCATACATTCGTTCCTTATCCAATCTGTTTCATTACAGTACCAGATTGACCTATGTGTGTATACCTAATGTCCGACTGTTGTACGCCCTCAAAAAAATTGTTGTGTCTTGAGAAGGTCAAAAACCACTCCTCATCAACCTTTTATCTTGTTATAACTATTGCAATTAGTGTCGTGAGGATATCAAACAAGGGTTGAGAGATGAGTGTGAGATTTGTTCCAATTGCAACTTCAAAAAAAATATAATAAATGAGGGGAGTGATGAAGTGTGAAACATATGGAGATATTTAGGTCGTGAGCTTATAGTTTGACTTATGGGAATTCTTAAATGAGTGGGTCTTGAAATATGATTGAAAAGGATGTAGGATAGGTTCGGTGAAAAAATCATTTAAGCTGAAAAATGTTAAAATAACATATATTTATTAGATAGAAAGTGGAAATAAGAGCATGGAATGGTATTCACACACACATGGAGAGTTAGTGTCATGGTTTACTTCTAAATTCCTTTCTCAATTGGGTATCATGAATCTTTTTGAATTTCGTTATGATATGATTTATGAGACATCTTTTTCTATTTTCACTAGGAAGAACTCCTTGGTGTGGTTCGTGCATTGATCACTTTACTTTAAATAAAATTTCCTCAAATGATAAAGCTTCAGGATGTTGGAAATATATATATATATATGCATCATTGTATTTGGATATGTGACTTTGCCCAGGAGTGCAAATGTTTAGGTGTGGGGGTGTGATCGTACCATGATTCACTGTTTTATTCCACCCTTACACCGCAGTTTTAAACTAGTTTTGTAATGAATATTTCAAATATAATAATAAATTTAACTTTATGTTTGAATCATTTAATTAATTTTAATCAACATTATAATAGGCAATGTTACTTGTTTTTATTATTTCAATGTAGGTGGAGGTGATTTGGAGGGCCCTTGATGAAGTGGAAGAAAAATGGGCCAAAATTGCATGGATCCATGGACATATGTACACTGTTTTGCATAGTACACAAAATCAGTGCATCCAAATGGTCTGATATTTTGTGGACCTGTCCAAAATTTAATAGGATACATTTCCTATTAAGGAACTCAATCCTGATTCGGCTTCTATAGGGCCCATCTGAACTGATCTGTCCAAGACACCGAATTTGGACCAAGTCAAATGCGGTGTTCTATATTTTATCAATATCTTGAGTTGTAGTTGTCAAAATGGTTCAAAACTTTAAGTGGAGACATTAAAGAGGTAGGTCTAAAACTTTTCTATTTTCTCCAAAGCGAGATAAGGCTATATGAAGACTTAAACGCATGGTACAAGTGGATTGATGAAATCTGTGTGCCTAAAACCACCTTCCAATTTTCCTATAAAAGGGAACCAAGGGAACCTCATTTGCAAGTTCGTCCAGGAGGCAAGGTTCTGCCATTTTGGAGTCCCCAAGGAGTCTTCTCAACATATATAGAATTTTTTGGAGGATATGGGAAGTGCTACTTCAACATCTTCTTCTTCTTCCTCTCCCATGGGTTTTTAAACCCCTTGTGATCACCCGGGGAGGAATGTGATGTAATCCTGAGCTTCAAAGTTGTATTATTTTGAATGATCTTTTTAATTCCAGGTTGTATGTTGTTTTTTCTCATCCTATATTTTTATTTAATTGAGTTATATACTGGTATGTTATACTCAACTCAAATGATCATGTTTGGGGGTACCCTTTCATGTGATGTTTCACAAAACGTTCATCCCCTTTTCTTCCCTCATTCAATTGCGGTATTTGTGTGGTTCATATTGGTTAATTGAACTCACATAAGCACTGTCAAGATCATGCACATTTATTTCATGGTATCACAATGAAATAACATGGAAACCTAGACAGCACATCGAATTCTTTATGTGTTGCCTTGGTGAGTTTCGGTTATGATGTCGAACACAAATAACCCAATCATCGGCAGTGTCTGGTGAATCGTTATGTGTTTTTGACTAAAACCTAGGAGGTATCCTAGTATAAACTCAGTAACATTCTGGTTCTAGTTGTTACAAACCAGAGATTAAAAGATCATAATCTCATCCCTTGAATCGATGAAGGATGAGCATCACGAGACTTCCCCGGGTTGATCACGTTTAATCAATCTTGTTCATTTCTACTTTGTTTTATCGCTTTCATTTCCTATTTTAATCATTAATCATAAAACCCAAAAGTTTTACAAAACCTAATTCACCTTATAATTCCATAATAAAAACCATCTTTTTAAATTAATGGTCTAAGGCTCCGTCGAGAGACGACCTAGGGTTGATGCTATACTGTAGAAATTCTAGTCAAAATTAAACAACTAATTTGACGCGCTCGACAACGTGATCACTCTCAGTAGGATATTTTGTTCATAGTTGTTGAGTAAGGTGTTAGATAACTTGGCCTCATTGTAGATGTCATTAGGGAATGAGTATGGTGTAGCTTACTTTCAGTTGATGGTTACTACCCCTATGCTTCTACAGTGTAATAGGGAGGATCATCTTGAATATATCGACTGTGAGACCTTACATGTTCAGATATCTATTGGATGTTCTCCTAATGTATTTTCTAAAGGTGGGGAGTGCATCATCATTTTTAGAGAGAATATTTTGGTTTCAGTGATGCTGAGGGAGGATTTTTTTTATGTAGTTTCATACATCTCCCTTAGTGGTGCATTAAAGAGAGTAGAAGATGTACCAGGACATTTGACGTCAATTCTGGTGGTCAGGGATAATGAAGTGTGTAGTATATTTTGTCTCTTGATGCCTCACTTTATAGTACATGAAGGATGAGCACCAGGTCCAAAAATTTTGGCTCAATCCCTTAAGGTGT
The DNA here is from genome assembly GCA_963277665.1 of Viscum album. Lineage (NCBI taxonomy): Eukaryota > Viridiplantae > Streptophyta > Magnoliopsida > Santalales > Viscaceae > Viscum > Viscum album. Next base: position 1,083,972,782 of record OY728132.1, read on the forward strand.
CGGAGTGGAAGTGGGGTTATATCTCTATAGACTTTGTGATAGGTTTTCCATGATCTTATAAAGGACATGATGTTATCTTGTGGATCGTAGACTGAATCACCAAGTCATCCCACTTTCTATCCATCTAAGAGTATATTCTAGTGAAGAGATTGTGACACCTTCATGTGTAGGAGATGTTTTGGATTCATATAGATCCCTTGATGATCATTTTAGACCATGGTGTTATATTTTTTTCATGATTGTGGAGAGGATTTTAGAAGTCCTTTGGGGATCAGTTGCATTTGAGCATGGCGTTTCACCCCTAGAAAGATGTCCAGATTGAGAAAACTATTCAGTTTATAGAGGAAATTATTTTTGCTTTCATGTTGTAATTTTTCTATAGATGGGAGGATTATCTACCCTTGGTGGAGTTTGTGTGTAACAACTGTTACCACTCCACTATCGGTATGGCACCATTTTTGGCCTTATAAGGGATACCTTGAAGGTCACCATGGACTAATATAGGGTGATATTCATTTAAGGTGTCATATCTAGTGTGAGAAACAATAAAGAAGTTTCATATCATTTAGGAGTGGATGAAGACTGTTCAGATCCATTAGAAGTCTTATGTGGACCGATGATGGAGGGATTTGGAGTTCGATGAGGGAGACCATGTGTTCTTGAAGGTATCACTTTGTCAAGGATTGTGAATATTTATCTGGGGTGTAAATTTATCTTTTAGGTTCTTCATCCCTTTTCAGATACTTCATAGGTTTATTGAGGTGGTGTACTGCTTATCCCTACAACCTTAGTTAGATTAGGTACATGATATCTTTCATGTGTCACAGTTGAAAAGGTATGTGTGTGACTTGTTGCATGTCATCGACTGGGTCAAGATGGACATCAAGGATGGATATACCTTTGTGGAGTACTCAATAGATATTGAGGATCAATAAGAGAATATCCTCCATGATTGAGAGATTCCCCTAGTATGTATCTGGTGGCAGTAGAAGAATCTTCAAGAGAGAACCTAAGAGTGGGAGAACCAGATATGGGCCTAGTATCCTCATCCTTTTTAGAAGGTTTTTTCTTTTCGAGAAAAAAAACCCTAAGTTGGGGAGAATTTAATGAATCCATTTTTTCCTTTTTAAAACTTTGGAATATTTAAAAGAGTATTTTTAAAGCTAGGTGCTAAGTCGGTGTGGAATTTCATGTCCTGGGGGGGGCTCAGTTTTGATATAATAAAAAAAATTAAATATATTATATAACACATGTGTATTTTATATGAAATAATGGAATAACTCTCAAATAGAGTCTCATATGGGAAATATAAGACTTCCATTAAATCAGGAACATGGTTTTTACCCTAGGAACAACATAATCTTTGTTTACACTGGGTGTTTTGATTAAGTGTCATGAGAAAATTAATAATTTAATAAATATATTTATTTATTTATTATTTATTATATCATCAGAACTAATCTCCTCTATTTAAACCCACTTATATAAAAACCCTATGGTTAGTCATATAATCCTAAGGATTTATATAGGATTCATTGGAGGAGAATTCTTGGATGATCAACAACAGATTGTGCTTTGACGATCAGTGTGCCAAAGGAGTTTTTGGATCTCACCAATGACATTGACATGAAATTTCTCTTCATCAGGGATTGATCCAACCTCAAGATAGGGTGGTTCTTTTTTTGTATTTAATCCCCGTTTTTTATCTCTTGATTGAACATGAATTAATCCTTCTAACAATTTATTTGCGGGTCGACCACTTATTTATAGGTATTGATTTGTCTTCTTAGAATTAGGAGTGGATATTGTTTGATTAATCCTAATTTTTGTTATTTTTTCATCATTATAATGGAAATTGATTAATTATAACCCAAACAATGTCTGATTTTTGTTCCTCATGTTTGTATTTTGTGTCTTTCTTTCCCCATTCTTCTCACGTTCATTGCTAGTATTTTATTTGATCGGTGGTTCGATGAATACCCAATAATTGACCATTGCACAACCATTATTTGACGTAATGGATTGATACTGTAGGTTCAAGTTTGGAATTTATGGAATGATCGTGGTGTGAGACAATAGTGGATATTTAGGATCGGATTAGGAGATCCACATTCATGGTTTTTGGGTGTTCCGATGATACGGCGCGACGGCGAACGATTCCTGAGCATATTGGGTGACTGGAATCCGGTCACTGGTGACGAATGGAGTTTGGTAAACCTAGATCCACAATTCATGGTGAGATTCATGGATAGAGTGGATGAAATGAAAAAGTGAGTGAAAATTTATAGAAACCAATGTTTTTTATAAATTCCTGGTATATATGATGTGTAGTCTGAAGAACACACACTGTGTAGTCCTCTAGTTTTAGAGGATAGGGTTTCAACAAATATATCACATGTTTTATGGAACCTAACACACATTGTGTGACCTGTATCTGTTCACTCAGCATGTACCCTTGGGGTACATGAGAATATACATGACTAGGTACATAGGCATGGTAGGAGTACAAGGGCACGACCTAGTACTCAAACATGGCCAAAATACCCAGACACAGCCAAGTACACAGGCATGACCAGAGTATATGGACACGACTCGATAATTGAACATGGTCAAGTATCTGAACATGGCCAGGTACACGAGCATGTCCAGAGTACATAGGCACGGCTCTAATTACATGGTCATGGGAAGGAATACATAGGCATAGACCGGAATACATGGGTAGAACCAAGGTAGAGAAGACACACCATGTACTTTCTCTAGGATAGTTTGAGGCACTCATTCTCTTCAGTGTAGACCAGTTTCCTTAGGGTACGTTCCCTTGGTCCATACTCATGAGGGTACAATGATACATCACTTCCTAAGTGTATTATGTGATCCCCTCTATGGGATTAGTCTCAAATAGAGTTAAGGAATCCCTTTGTGTGTCCTAGAGTGTGATATTCTATCATTCTATTCTTCCCTTAGCGTGATTTTAGCAATCATCATGACTAACATACCTAGTAATTTGATCCCATACTTAGAGGGATATTTGAGATAGGGTTTAGTATTACCCATAGGCCCTGGGAAAGATCCACTATTTGTGTATTGATATCTTCTGATTTCCAATGTATACTTCTTCATGGAAAGTACTGATGAGCACAACCTCTCAAATGAGCACTATAAATATTATTAGACTCGTGGATTAAGTTTTCCTGGGAAAGAGTTACCTTTAAACCTTGAGCAGGAATCCTAGGCTGACAGTATCGTTGTAACCTTACTTTCAGACTTGAGTATATTTGAGTTCTTATTATTATTATAACTTATATTCTGATTTGAATTATTTTATGATGATGAGCTAACTAATCTCTTGATGCCTTATGTTTGGTGATTTCAGGGTGTCCTATTGGGTATTGTTGTACTCACCCCTATATGGGTTCTACCTACACATGTCGTGTCTTATAAAGACGACATGTCGTTCGATGAAGTCCTAAGTGAACTAAGAGCATACGAGGCATAGTTGAGCTAGACAGACCATGGTTCATACTAGGTGTTTCATTTGACAACATTTATCTCCTTTCTTAATAGGTTGAACTATTTTATAGTTTTTGTGGGCTTGTATTTGGCCCTTTATGTTTTCCAATACTTTTTGTCTTACTCTAGTTGTGGGATATAAATATATGCATTCATTTGGTTTTTAGTTGTATTTTTATCCTTTAGTGTAGTGTTGGTGGATTAGAGGTGTGTGTTTGTGTACATGTATCTTAGGTTAAGGCCTCCCATGTGTGACTTATGTCTACTCGGTGTTTTTCACTAGCCCCTGGCCTATTGGAGGCGGGCTTGGGGTGTCACGCTCAGCTTGTTACCGACCAAGTGGACCCCAGTGGGTCAAGTCGTCACAAATATATATATTATAAATATATGACTATGCCTTTATTCCACTAGGTGGGATTACAACATTTTTCTTTACCCCTTTTTCACCTTTTTATTTGTTTTCCCTGGTTTTTTGAACCATTGAAGCCATAGTGATGTGCAAGTTCGCACCCCATGTTTTTTGAACCAACCTCCTAGTGTCAACACCATGATGTCACCCAGGTGATGATGACCCACCTGGGCTGTCTGTTTTCTCAACTTGCTTGCATTTTCACATCACAACCACACTTCACAGGAAGGCACACCACACATGTGAGGAAATCACTACTACAAAACAGGTCTTTAACAGCAACAGTCTTTATCAGTGCTTTTTTTAGCACTGATAAAGGGTAACCTTTATCAGCACTTTCCATTAACGCTAATAAAAGGTACCCTTTATCAGTGATTTATTTTTAGCACTGATAAATATCTTGAATAAAATGAAATAATTAAATAAATAAAAATGAGTTTATTAAAAAAATATTGAAAATTTTATTATTAAATAATTATTAATAAAAATGAATAAATTGATTATACTATATATAAATTATAAATACTAATAAATAATATATATTAAATATATAGATATATGTAAAATGAAAATTAAAAAATTAAAATTAAAAAAAATTAAATTAAGAAAAATATTAAACATTTTATTAATTGAGTAATTATTGATGATATTAATAAAAATTATGTATTAAATATATAGATATATATATGATTGTATATAAATATGATTTATATAATACAAAATATTTATGTTTTATATTAAATATTCATATATTTAGTGAAGAATGGTTTATAATTAAAAATTGATATGAATAAAAAATACTGACTAATTGCATCGAGTAATGGAAATAATTGAATGTCGTTTGTTTTTTCAATTTAACATATATCAAACATGTGTTATATTTATTTCACATACATATAAGTAATTAATGAATTTTTATATACAATGTACACATACAAATATTTACGTAATTGATGAAATCTTGTATAGAAACACATACACTGAATATTTATGCAATTTATTCAAATTTTAGTATTCATTTTAGAATTTCATTATAATATGATACCTTTAATATATCGTGTCTTTAATCGGTAAATTTTATTTATTTATTTTTAATTTTATTACAATTAGTTATTAATTCATTTTTTATATTTTTTATTTTTTATTTTTATTTTTTGGAAAATTTAATCATTTTCTATTATTAATTTATATATTTTTATTTACTATGTTTTAATATCTTCAATATGTATTCATATTTATTTCAATATCTATCTATATTTTTTAATAATTTTTATTTAATTAATAAAACTTATCCATTTTTCAATATTGTTAAAGTATACTCATTTTTAATTATTCAGTTTCAGTCATTTTCAACATGCATGTGCTTAAAATTAAATATTCATTAGTAATGTTAAAAATATATTTGTAAATAAATATATTTATAAATGTATATTTACTATATTTATAAATTTTTATATTTATAATTATAAATAAATAAATGTTATTTTTTAAAAGTATTTATATAATTATAAATAAATAATTATATATATTTAAATAATTATAAAATTATAATAAATTTATTTAAATAATGAATATATTTACTATATTTATTAAATATATATGTATATATAATTATATAAATATATATAATGATATAAATATATAAATATTATTTCTTTAAAGTATTTATATAATTATAAATAATTAATTATATATTTAAATAATTATAAAATTATAATAAATATATTTAAATAATGAATAAATTTACTATATTTATATTTATATATATTTATTAAATATATATATAATTATATAAATATATTTACAAAAAAATTATTTATAATTGTAATTATAAATCTTTTATCAGCACTTAAGTAATAATTGTTGATAAAAGAAATCTTCATCAGTGCTAAAAAGTATTGATAAAGATTTCTTTTATCAGTGCTTATTAATTTAGCACTACTAAAATGGATCTTTATGAGTGCTTTTTTGGAAGCCCTGATAAAAGTGTCCCGATCTATTTTAAGAACCCTAGAAATTCCAAATCAGTCATGATATCCGAAGCATTCCATGGAATCAACCTGTTGTCGGTGCTCCTCCTCATCAAATCCAAGCTCGAATCATGGATCAAACAATTCCAAGGCTCGAATCCAAGGCTCGAACGATTCAAGGGTCATATGAATCCAAGGTTCAAATAAATTCTAGGTTTGGTGATATATATACTTTATCTTGAATGATTCAAATCTCCAATCCAATGTATGTTATTTTCTCCTCCTCCTCACTCATTGATTGCTTGTTTGGTGATATCTATTTGTGTTTCTTTATCATCATTATTTCCGCTGCCACCCCTGATTTCCATTAGGTCTCCCTTGATTTCTCCCCCCCCCCCTGTACCCACGATTTACGCTGTCATGTTCCCCCCAATTTCAGCACCCGGTGGTGTGATTTTACTGTGTCTTGCGCTACAACACCTATCTAATTGGCACGTGAGGCACTCACCTTTGGTGTGCCTCAGTGAGGTCGCACCACCTCACTAGTGGGATGCGCACCAGGTGTGCCTCGCCTCACCTCACTCCAAGGTGAGCTGAGGCACGCACCTTTGACAACAATGTCATAATCTAATATAGAATTCTTTACCACATAATGAAACTCATTCTTAATACTTATTCTTACAATTTTAATCCCCTTTAGAGCATTATATATATATGTGACTAAAACGTAATACATATGATCTGAGTATAATTATAAATGGGTGAAATTAAATACTTATCACAATGCATTGATTTATATTTTTAGGGTCTATATATATCATAGTGAATAAACTACAAGGGTTGTTTCATTTAAATATCTAATTTATTATTTTAATTATTAATCCATCTAAAAATAGATCATTATTTAACATTGCCTTTTATTTCTAACATATTTTAAATGTAAACAATTTATCTTAAGAGATCTTCCATTTCTAAAATAATAAGTACCCTTTGAAATTGTCAAAAATATTTAATTACATCAATTTACCTGGAATATGTGAGATGAATAACCAATATCTAATATAAAAGGATGTTTCTTTTTTAAATTCCTTAGCATGACATCAATAAAAAATTCCTCTTACATTCCATTATTTTTCAAATAATAAATTTCTAATTCTTTCTTCACATTCATCAATGTTTTTATAAAATCATGACAATCCTTCATACAATTGTTTAATTTTTCACGTGTTCAATAGATTTCATTCAATGGTTGAAATTCATCATTCAATTTTACTTATGAAGATTCATCTCACTTCGAAATTATTTTTGTAAGAGTGGGTCATCTCCCCTTTAACGTAAAACCTCTATATCTTCCATAATTACTATTATTTATCTCATTATGACTAAAATTTTATACTATGTGCCAAAAATCACCATAGATCCCATAATGGCCATGAAAATTAAATTTTCTTATAAATGCTACTCTTCACCAGCTTGAAAATAATTATTATTTTCAAACAGTCTAAACATAATTATTGAATCAATTTATCAACTAAGAATTTTGATATATTTAAAACCCTTATCATTATTAGGTATATTCTTTTCCTAAAATTATTTTTTCCATTCCTTATCAATTTTTAATTGAAATTGAAATTATAATTTTGAGATGTTTTAAAATATTTGATATGCCATTAATATTAAATGTAATAATTCCTTAGGTTATTACATCGCTTGTTCCAAAAAATAGAATGGATGTTATCAAATTCTATATATGCTGGAATAATTATTAGAAATTATTTTTAGGTATTCACCATTTTAGGTCTATATGTATTGGTTCCGCCCTTGGGAATCTCTGATTACCATCCATGTATATGAAATAAATCTTTATTTATTAAAATATTTTATCAATACATTTTTATATCTTCCAGTTGATGGAATGAGAGTTTATTATTATTATTTATCATATTTGGGTTTCTTATTACTCCTTAATTACCTATATTATATTTCCATCTATTTAGTGGATTTAAGAAAGACTTTATGGCTTATTTTAATATAACTAATACTAGTCTTAGTTAGAGGATTTAATGTATTAAAATTGGGATTTATCCTATAAATATATAATTCATATAGGGGAAAGGATTCATATATCATAACATGACCCCTCTAAGACCACTTGAATCACATAAAACAACATGTATGCCCCTATAATCTTACCTTCAATAGGCCATGAGTTAATAACTAGTTACAATGGTTTAATTCTCAAAAATGAGAGGCATTACCCCTTTTAGAGAACACAATGGAGTACAACTATCATCCTTGTCAGTTTCACCTCCCAAATAGTTGTCATTACAATTTGTTTCTTGAGACTCATATCTCGTATATTTTATGTTTCTTTTAATACTATAAGCATTATTCATCCCATGGATGACTAATTATTAGAGTATTTCAAGTAACGTAGGTGCATGTCCATAAGAGATAGGGGTGAGTGTCAAATAAAAAAATGCAATGATAACTGTTCGAAAGAAGAGCTGATGAGGATGATAGTTTTATATAACTTTCACCTTTAGATGAATTCATAGGATAACACCTACCATAGTGAAATAATTATTTTATTAAATTAAATTACCCATTTTCTTCAAATCATGCTGAAATTATTTTAAATAATCAAATGTTGGGTTTCCCTTATTAGAATTATCTATAACTTTCACCTTTGATAATGAATATCTTATGTGTATTTATTTATTTATTATACAAAATGAATATTTTATGAACCCAATAATATGGATATGAATTGAAAATGGAATCATGATAATCATTTAACAAAATAGTATGAAAATAGAGTTAAAGAGTTCATCAAGTTTATAATAAATCATGCATAATACCCTTCTCAAATCCTTTGTTCGTGTTTACGTTGTTTTTATTCAATAAAAATTAGTTTTAAAGAGTTGTAAGAAGATTTTATTTATCATGGAATAGATCATAGCTCTAAATGTTGGACTAAATAGGGTAAAACTGAATGTACACACCAATTAGGATGATACTGCAGTCTATAGATCATTTGATATGAATACCAGTGTAAATGATGATGGAGATCGCATAGAATAAATGACAATGAAAATTAAAGATGACCATTGGGAAGATGTAAAGGTAATGTTATGATATGATATTTCTATTTTATAGAAAAAATATATAATTAAACATTTATTTAATTTTCATTATTCCTTACAGATTTCATTTATTTTATAATTTTTGCATCCGTCTTTCATGCCTTTCTGCACCAAAAATCCCATAAACTTCTTCTAAATCAAAAAATTTTCACCCTTGAAGTGTTGTAATTTATCATTTTCCTTCAAGTTCCCTCCACTCTTCAATAATAGAGAAAATATTGATGTTTTCATAGTAAAATTATTGTCCATAGAATTAATGTATTGTTTCATATTTATGTTTAATTTATTTTTTTGGCATTAATCACATAAGAATTGTTTTCTTATATAGGTGGATTCTTTTGTTCGAGTTAGGTTGGTTTGTTCGAAGTTGCTCATACTCATGAGATATTAGACTTAGATTTTACAACTAAGATAATGACAAAAAGTAAATGGTTTAAGAATGTATACATCCATCATGAAAAGGTGAATTCCCACTACTTATTTTATTTTATTTTTGCATCATTTTAATGATTATTTGTAAGTTAATTTCCTTATCATTATCATCTAATACTTATTTATTTTTTTCATATATCTTTTGGGAAGTCATGTTTTCAAAGTTACTTTATTTTAGAATATTTTTTCCCATCTTTCATGCCTTTCTACACCAAAACTTCTATATATTTATTCTCACTCAAAACATTTTCACCCCTATAGTGTTGGCATTTACCACTTTCCTTCAAGTTCCCTCCACTACTCAATCAAAGAGGTAATGTTGATATTTTAATGGTAAAATAATTTTCCATAGAATTAATTTATTGTTTCATATTTATGTTAAATTTATTTCTTTTCAGTATTACTCGTATAATATTTTTTTCTTATAAAGGTGGGCTCTTTTGTTTGAGTTGGGGTGGTTTGTTCGAATCTGCTCATGCTCGTGAGGGATTGGACTTCGAGCCTATAGCTGAGATGATGAAAAAAAGGAAATGTGTCAATAATGAATACAACCATCATGAAAAGGTGAATTCTTACTACTTATTTAATTAATTTTTTTATAATTTTATCTATTATTTGTAAGTTAATTTTTTTATAATTTTTATCTAATACTTATTTATCTTTCTTCACATATCTTTTTTCAAGTCATATTTTTATTTCAACTATCTATAGAAATCCATAAAATAGATAAAATGTTCCTTTCTTCCAATGTTACCATGCTTTTCATTTCCTTTCTTTTTTAAACTGCAACACTACATATTGATTCCATGTTCTTAGTCAAAAAAGTTTTTTCAGCTAAGAACATCGACTCAATATGTAGTGTTGGAAGTTACATAAATAAATTAAATGGAAATCATGGTAAAATTAGCATTTAGGATTTTTTTTTTATAATTTGGGATGTGTATTAATAAACCACACCTCAATCTGACACATGGTGTGACCGGTATGACTCGAAGTGCTTCTTTTTATTTAAAATTAACATTAATTTTAGTAAAAAAGACAACTGACATACTCAAAATTGAAAAAACATAATTATATTGTTTTTATACTTTAATAAAATTATTCATAATTAATTTTTGATGTTTAGGAATTAGCCACACCTCAATATGATATATTATGTTCCCCAGTATGACTCAAAGTGTCTTTTATTAATTTAAAATTGACATTTTAGTTCAAAAAGTTCCACTCACTGAAAACCAATAAAACATGTTCATATTGCCTTAATAATTTAATATAAGGTTTTTTAAATAATTTTTGACATGTAGTAATTAGTCTCACATAAAACTGATACACGATGTGACTAGTTTGAGTCAAAGTACATGTTTCTAGTTTAAAATGAAATTTTAGTAAAAAATACACGTGGCATTCTCAAAAATGAGAAAAAAACATTTGTATTATTTTTATAATTTATAAAAACTATCCATAAGTCATTTTGGACATTTAGGAATCATCCACACCTCAATAAAATGCACGGTGTGACTGGTATGACTCCAAGTGTGTCTTTTTATTTAAAATTGACATCAATTTTAATAAAAAAGATAATCGACCAACTCAAAACTGAGAAAATGCATTCAGATTGTTTTTGATACTTTAGTAAAATGGTTTATAAGTCATTTTTAATGTGTAGGAATAATTCTAGCTTCAATAAGATAAACAATTTTCCTGGTATGACTCAAAGTGTTTATTATCAATTTAAAATCAACATTTTAGTTTAAAAAGTGTCACTCACTGAAAACTCAAAAAAAATCTTGGATTGTATTTATAATTTAAGAAAAAAATTAATAAATAATTTTTTATGTTTAAGAATTAGTCTCACATAAAAATGATACATGATGTGATCGGTATGATTCAAAGAATTTGTTTCCAGTTTAAAATGATATTTCAGTAAAAAAGACAAGTGACTTTCTCAAAAATGAGAAAAAACATTCAAATTGTTTTGATAATTTAGTAAAATGATCCATAAGTTATTTGAAACATGTAAAAATCATCCTCACCTTTGATACACAATCCAAGACCTACTAGTAACCTTATTCAATGTTCGTGTGTTGAACACCCTAATCACCATAAGAAAACAAGTGAAATGTGGTGTGAATAGTGAAAATGAGAAGGATGGGGGGGAAATAGTCAAGGTAGAATCCAAAGAGAACTTGTCTCTAATAACTATATCCAAAATATGCCACAAATTATTACCAATCCTTTGATAATTAAAGAATTAATCAAGAACACAAGGGTTGCAAGAAAAACTCACCATAATAACATTACCTTCATTCATGATGTTTCAAGAGTACAAGGGGTGGCTATTTATAGCCAAAGAGAGACTGAGATTCAAATAAAACAATGGGATGGATCTTTACATTAGTCTAATTCCTAGTTTTCCATAGTCAAAAATCCTAAATGATGCTTTTTAAAACTTTGGCTCTTGCCCGTGACTTTAGGATACAAGTAGCACACCCTTTTGGAAAAGTAAATAGAAGTTTCCCACCACCTTTTAACTTTGAAAATTCCATGGGAGATGGGCTTGAAAATTTGTATCACCACTTGGGTTGAACTTTTAAAAGATTTTTTGGGCCTTAATTAATATAATTATAGGTCTGGATACTTCCCCCAAGAAAGGTTGTAGGGCCTCCTCTTAGAATTCCATGATTAACCCATTTAAGGTCTTCTTCATTATCTTGGTATACTCTCTTATCATTGGGCCTCCAATTACATGAAATGGGTTTTGTCCACTTATGTGTGTTCTTCCCTCCTCATCAATTCTACCTCCAACCCCTCTATGCTCATGTGTTCTATGCTCCTCATCATCTCTTCCCTCCTTAAAAGGATTTATCCTAAAATATGAAAATTAAAAGGGAGAAAGATCAGCAACATTAAAGGTGGAACTAAAATTTTCATACATTTTTGGTAACTCAGTCTTGTAGGAATTGTCATTGTTCTTCTCTAAGTCTTGTAAAGTGCCATCTTCTCATGGATGAAGTTTTGATTTTCATTACTCTGGGAACCTCTCCTTCCTCAAGTGTACCCATTCCTATTATCAAAGTTGAAACAGCATTTTCCACTGACCTTTGTTAGCATGTTTCATCACTTATTCATTATTCCACTCAATGTTGACCTTTACCTTTACATGCAACTCATGCAAAAACTTTTCCTTTTTTTCACCTTCAAGATTAAAAAATTGATTAGTAGGGAAAGATAAAATATAAAGTGGAGTCAATGGGTTAAAACCATAGACAACTTCAAACAGTGAAGAGTTAGTATTGGAGTAAACCACTCTATTATAAGAAAATTCAATGAGAGGTAAGAATATTTCCTAATGTTTCAAAAAAAATTAAGGATAGCATGAAACAATGTGTAAAGTTTTCTATTGGCCACCACAGTTTGTCCATTTTTTGTGGGTGTGTGTAGTGGTGGAGAACAAAATTTTGGTTCCAAGTTTATTCCACAATGTCCTCCAGAAGTGATTAATGAATTTGACATCCCTATCACTCACAATACTTTTGGATAATCCATTAACCCTAAAAAATTCCCAAAAAAACAATATGAGTTTCATCATTGGTTTATAATAAGAAATAAAATGTGTCATTTTACTAAACCTGTCAACCACCACAAAGATTTTATCCTTCTCTGATTGTGATCTTGGAAAGCCCAAGCCAAGTACAAAAACCATTGAAATGTCAACCCAAGGATGAGAATAAATGGGTAAAGGGGTGTATAAGCCATGTGGAAGTACTTTTTACATTGCATGTTTGCAAACATTACAATTTCCACAAACACTAACCACATCCTTATGCATGTGAGGCCAATAAAAATGTTCACTAAACAAGGTCAAAGTTTTCTCAACCCCAAAATTCCACATTAATTCACCACCATGGGTTTCTCTAACAAGAAATTCATGCATGGAACAAGTTGGAATGCACAATTTATTTTTTTCAAAAAAGAAACCCATCATGTTTATAAAAAATATTTTCCCCGTGTTTTTCACATAACTTCCAAATTTCAGAAAAATAAGCATCATTCTCATACATGCTTTTCAACATTTCAAAACCAAATATTTTAGCATGCATAGAAGTGATAATAGAGTATCTCCTAGACAAAGAATTTATGAAAACGTTTTCTTTTCCTTGTTAATTCTTAATGATGTAAGGAAATGTTTCAATGAATTTAGGCCATCTTGCATGCTGCCTATTCGACTTTCCTTGTGACTCTAGAAATTTTAAGATTTCATGATCTGAATAAATCACAAATTACCTTGGATATAATTAATGTTTCCAATTTTATAAAGTTATTTTTAGGGAATAGAATTCTTTTTCATAGGTGGAGTCGTTCAATGAAAGCTCGTTAAGCTTCTCACTAAAGTAAGCGATAAGCTTAGAGTCTTTCCTTAAAACAACCCAATTTCCTATTCCAGAGTCATCTCACTCAAAAAAAAATACTTTAGAAAATTCAGGTAGAATTAAGAGAGGTGAATTGGTTAACTTACCTTTGAGTGAAACTACTACAAAATAGGCCTTTAATAGTGCTGATATTTATCAATGCTAGAAAATAGCACTGATAAATGGAATATTTATTAGTGCTAAAGAAAGTGCTGATAAATTTAATCTTTTATTAGTGCTGATAAAAGGAACCCTTATCAATGATTTATTTTAGTGATGATATATTTTACCATTTATCAGTGCTTTATTTTTATCACTGATAAAGGGTACACTTTATCAACGCTTTAGTTTTAGCACTGATAAAGATACATTTTATCAACGCTTTTTTAGCGTTGATAAAGGTCCAAATAAATAAAATGAAATAATTAAATAAATAAAAAATGAGTTTATTAAAAAAATATTACAAATTTTATTAATTAAATAATTATTAATAAAAATGAATAAATTGATTTACATTATTAAATATTAAACATTCTATTAATTAGATAACTGTGATAATTAATTTTAATAAATTGTATGTATTAAAATATATAGATATATATATTAACGTATATAAGTATGATTTATATATTAAAAAATATTTATGTACTTCACATTAAATAGTCATATATTTATTGAATAATGGTTTATAATTAAAAATTAATATGAATTAAAAATACTAACTAATTGCATAGTGTAATAGAGATATAATTGAATGTTGTTTGATTTTTCAATTTAACATAGATCAAATGTGTGTTATATTGATTTCACATATACGTAATTAATTCATTTTTATATACAATGCACACACACAAAACTTATCCATTTTTTCAATATCATTAAAGATTAATTATTTTTAATTTATTCAATTTCACTCATTTTTAACATATATGCATGCACTTAAAATTAGATATTCATTAATAATGTTAAAAAAATATTTATAAAAAAATATTTATAAATAAATATATTTAAAAATTTACATTTACTATATTTATAAAATTATATATTTATAATTATAAATAAATAAAAAAAAATTAAAAAGTATTTATATAAATATAAATAAATAATTATATATATATATATAATTATTAAATTTATAATAAATTTAATTAAATAATGAATATATTTAATATATTTATATTTATATTTATTTATTAAATATATATATGTATCATTATATAAATATATATAATGATATAAATAATATTTTTAAATTTTTTTTATAATTATAAATAAATAATTATAAAATTATAATAAATATATTTAAAAAGGAATATATTTACTATATTTATATTTATATATATTTATTAAGTATATATATATGTTCAGTTTTTTTAATTTATAATTATAATTATAAATCCTTTATCAGCGCTTAAGTAATAAGCGCTGATAAAATCATATTTATCAGTGTTTAAGTAATAAGCACTGATAAAAGAATCTTTGTTAACTCTTTTTCGTGCTGATAAAGATAAGGATTTATTAGTGCTCAAAATTCAGCACTGATAAAGATCTATGATTCATGCTCAAATTTACCCAAGAGATGAAGGTAGAACGGTCCTTGTAGTCTAGCTTGGGTTGTCGAATCCATTGAGACCTAAGATACAAAACCTATGAGATGGATTTTTGGATATGAAGTGGCCAACTTGGTTTTAATTTTATATGGTTTTAAATAACACTAAGAACCCTAAGTGAATTCAATTTAATGAAAATGGGTTGATCTTAGGATTATGCTCGGGGTGGATTAAATGAATTTTACTTCTTTATACAATTTTAGTTTTATTAATTTTTGATGAATCCATTCTTCAAAATAACACTAACTTAATAATTTTATATTTTGATGCTAAATAAACTCAATTAATAATCCCCTACACACTTAGAGAACCAAATTCATAATCTCTCTAAGGTATATGGTCATTTTAGTACTTGGATTTAGCTTCCTCAAACACAGTGAAGATGAAGAGGGGAAATAACTGAAGAATGGAAGTCTTAAATTAATTAGCCAATTAACAAAAAATCATTCATAAAAGAACATTCAATCTATCCTTTTCATCTTCCTATTATCAACCCATTAAATGGTTATCCCTCCATTGATTGTATACTCTCAATGGTGGGCGGAAGATGGCTTACAAGAATTGGATTGAAGAAATTAAAACCGCAGAAATAACGAGCACTCCTCCGTGTGTGTGAACGAAATTCACACCTATGTGTGAACTAATTCACCAAAACACAGAGATATCATTTTGCTTTGTGATTATAGAGTTTTAAGGAAATAAATGGGAAGAATATAAGAGAAATATGATGATTAAGAACATATAAATACAAAAAGAAACTTACATGGTAATTGAAAACATTACAAAGGAACTTTGGCATAATAAAATTACATCAAAAAAACAAGATATCCCTTCCCCCTCACCACCACTACCTTAAATAGGAAATTGGGAAGCCTTAGGCCGAACCACAATCCATTTATTCCCAATTATTAAATTAATTTAGGCCTTAGGGTGGTGGAAAGTAATGGAGAAATTGATTCCCTCCTTGACTTTTTATCCTCCTTGTATCCCCTAAAAATATCATCCTATATGGGCAAGTATATCTCTGAATATAAGTGGTACATAGAAGATTATTTTGTGTCTACGGATATCTTCTAGACATTTGTAAAATTTGGACCTATTTGGAGTTGTGGATCGGGAGTTATGGTTACTTTAGTGAGATAACATTCTAGGCCGCAAATTCTGACCCAGATTTTGATATTCTATTTGGGCCGCCTTAATAACCACCATGGAACTTGAATTAGCACTATCTTTTGAAGAATTATTTGTTACTCTACATTTATTCTATCATCCAATGAAATTTGGGCTTCATTGGGCCTGTATTGTGGGTCCCATATTCTCATTAGTGGGCTGGTGTCCAATCTGCCTTCTCCAGAATTGTTTCCTTTCATCGCCAAATATCCTCATCATTCTTTATGAATCCTCCATTGATCCTTGAATGAAAAATGTTCATATTGAAGTGTATATTTATTTCCCAAAATATAAAATTAAAATATGGATAATTACATTCTTTAAAATTAGATGAATCATTGGTTCTAAATTGGTGTACATTTGGCATGAAGTGCACAAATGATGAGAATGGATGTTCAAAATTAAAATCCACTAATTCAGGACCATAAGATCAAAAATTAACATTTAATACCATTAGAATGTAATTAATATATGTGTTTTTATTGGCTAATCACACCCCCCAACTTGATATTTTCTAGTCCCAGGAAAATAATTTGAAGATTATATTTGAATTCTTTTTTTAAACACATTATAACAAACAATGCTCACAATAAAAACTACACACAAATATATATTTATAACCTATCAAAATAATTTAAAACAAGATAAATTTAAAAGAATATCCCAATACCAATCCCAATCCTTTGATCAAATCCATCATCATACTTCATCCAACACAATTAGGTGAAATGATGTGTTGTGAATCACAATAGATATGAGGGTTCATTTTCATTCAAGGGGGAAATCATGGAAGCACTAGGTGGAATAACATTTAATCCTAATATGAGTATTCATAATTCTTCTTTTTTTGATTTTTTTTTTTGCAATTTTTCCATAGTAATTGAGATTGCAGTTAATCAAATTAACCCATGTAGCAAGACTTTGCTGATGACTCCCAGGCTCAAAGGTCTTAGGGCACCAAGTGAAGCCCACATACTCGAGCATCATCTCGAGGTAACTTGATCGAAAACAAAGTCATATTACAATAAATAGATATAGAGTGAAAAACTCAGGGCTAGACAACTCTGGAGTCACAATCTCCAAGTTCTGAAAGCCTCACATTTTATCAATCCATTGCTCTACATGCAAATTTTTATTTTATTTTATTTTTATTTTTATTTTATTTTTTTTGAATACTCGTATTATTCATAAAAATAAAACCATCATATGCTATTTATTATGGGACCCTGAGAATTAAAATTAGTACCCCACAGTCTAGAGGATGTGCATTGTGACATTTTGATTTAATAGATGAAAATAAAAATGATGAAAATTCTCATTGGACAACCAAACTTCCAAAATCAATGCTTGTAAACTTAATCATGAATTAAATTAAGATTCAAAGAAATAAAAATTATTTTCTATGTAGTTTTAATGTGATAAAAGTTTTTATTATATTAATGATAAAGGAATTTTACTTCTTTTTTTCATTGTTTTTTTAACAAACATTTTGTTTCCACACCCCCCAACATAGAATGAAACTGTCCCTAGTTTCTTAAAAAGAAAAGAGAGGAGAAAGCGGGTGGGGGGAATGAGTTGTAAAGGGAATGGAACAAGTTCACCTGGTGGCTTCATAATGATTATTGTGGTGCTCCCAAATCACTCTTTGTTCTCACGGGAAATGTAGGCACCTCCTTGATTGAATATGTATCACCCAAAAATAGTCCCTAAACCATAAAAATAAGAAAAAACCAAAAAAACAAACAACATAACAATTTATTTAATACCAAGTCTCATAATTTTTATGGTTTTCCTTTTATTTTTGTTTTTTTTAATCGAACTGATGATACATTGTCTTCTTTTTAATTTCTAGGTAAGGTAGTAATCAGGTATCACACCGCGTGACACGGATGAATATGGTTCTCCCCTTTCATACCCATACATACTCATAAGATAAGAACAGGTCAACATTATGAGGTAGAATAAAGTTATATCAAAATGATCCACTGATCCTATATAAAGTTGATTAAACAACAAAATGATTAGAAATTTTAAAATCACGGGTTGCCTCCCATGCAGCACTTTGTTTAACATCGTTATCTAGACTTAGACACCTAATTGATTAATTATTTTTGTCATCTAAGGTAGGTTTATACAATTCTTCATCAATTTCATGTTTTTAGAATGGTTCTATGAATGGTTTGACTCTATGACCATTAACTTTAAATGTTTGACCACTGGTGGGATCTTGAATTTCAACAGCCCCATGGGGGTACACCTTATGCACTATGTATGGACTTGACCATCTAGCCCTCAATTTTCCCAGGTGTAAGTGAAGTTTATAATTATACAAAATAACAGGTTTTCTCAGTTCAATGTGTTTGGTTTTAAGATTTCTAGATTGGTAGGCTTGTACTTTAGCTTTATTGATCCTTGAATTTTCATAAGCCTCCATCCTAAGTTCCTCAAGTTCATTAAGGTCTAATTTCCTTTTTGTTTCAGCCAATGAGAGGTCATAATTTAATTTTTTAATTTCTCAAAAGGCCTTATGTTCAATCTCCACTGGAAAATGGCATGCTTTACCATAAACCAACCTATATAAGGATATTCCTAAAATGGTTTTATATGTGGTTCGATAGGCCCAAAGAGCATCTAAGAGTTTTCTCTACCAATATTTCCTAGATGGATTAATAGTTTTATCAAGAATTTTTTTGATTTTTCAATTGGCTAACTCAGCTTGACCATTGTTCTGTGGGTGGTAAGCAGTGGACACTTTGTGAGAAATTACATACTTTTCCATGAGTGATAAGAATGGACAATTGCAAAAATGAGTTCCACGATCACTAATGATAGCCCTAGGAATTCCAAATCTAGATAGGATGTTTTCATTGAAAATCTAATCATAGTTTGATGATCATTGGATTTTGTAGGAATGGCCTTAACCCATTTGGAAATATAATCGACAGCTAAAAGGATGTACATATATCCCCTAGTGTTTGGAAAGGAGCCCATGAAATTGATTCCCTGGCAGTCAAAGATTTCAATCACTAAGATGGGAGTAAGTGGAAATTGATTCCTTTTTGTGATAGACCCTACTTTTTGACACCTAGAACAGCTTTGAAAAAATGTGTAGGAGTCCCTTAAGAGGGTGGCCTAGAAGAGACCACACTGAAGAACCTTATCAGAAGTTTTTTTAGAGGAAAAGTGACCTCCACACACCTCATTATGACAAAATTTAAGGATGGAATTTTGTTCAGATTCTGGGACACACCTCCTAATAACTTGGTCAGTGCAGAACTTATAGAGGTATGGATCATCAAACACATAATTACTAACATCAGAAAGGAATTTCCTTCTAGCTTGAGTCCCTAAGAATTTTAAAATGACCCCTATAACTAAGAAGTTGGTTATGCCAGCATACCAAGGGTAGTCACTCATGGAGTATAGGTGTTCATCAGGGAATGAAGCAGACATAGAGAGGTGAGAAAATTTTTCATTGAATTCTATCCTAGAGAGGTGATCAGCTACAACATTTTCAACACCTTTTTTTTCCTTGATTGTGAGGTAAAATTATTGTAAGAGAAGAACCCACCTAATTAGTCTAGCCTTAGCATATTGTTTTTGGAAGAGGTATTTAAATGCATAATGGTCAGTGAAAATAGTGATGGGGGATCCTAAGAGGTAGGACCTAAACTTATCTAAGGCAAACACAATAGAAAGTAACTCCTTTTAAGTGGTGGTGCCGTTTATTTGGGCATCATTTAAGTATTTTCTTACATAATCAATGACATAAGGAGTTTTATCAAAGCATTATCCTAACACATCTCCTATAGAAAAGTCACTAGCATTACACATAAGTTCAAAAGTAAGATTCCAATTTGGAGATTTCATAATGGGGGGAGAGGTGAGAGAGGACTTTAGTGTTGAGAATTAACCCTCACAGCTTTCTATCCAAACAAATGGAGCATCATTTACTAGGAGAGCACAAAGGGGACAGAATATTGAACTAAATTCCTTGATGAATCTTCTATAAAAACCAGCATGTCCTAAGAAATAGATCACTTCCTTAATAGTTCTGGGTGATGGAAGGTGATGAATGATGTCAACCTTTTCTTTATCAACTTCAATCCCCCTACCTGAGACTATATGTCCAAGGACTAGTCCCTCTTTAACCATGAAATGGCATTTTTTCCAGTTTAGGACTAGATTCTTTACTTCACATCTTGACAAGACTCTCTCCACATTCCTCATACATCCCTCAAATGTATCCCCAAACACAAAGAAGTCATCCATTAATACCTCTATAAAATCCCCTACCATGTCTGAGAAGATTCCCATCATGCACCGCTGGAAGGTTACAGGGGCATTGCATAACCTGAAGGGCATGTGTTTGAAAGCAAAGGTGCCAAATGGACATGTGAATGTTGTCTTCCCTTGATCCTCTAGGGAGACCTCAATTTTATTATACCTCGATTACCCATCTAAGAAACATTAGAAGGTGTGACCTACAACTCTCTCAAGGACTTGGTCAATGAATGGTAAGGGGAAATGGTCCTTCTTGGTAAATGAGTTTAGCTTCCTATAGTTGATGCAGACTCTCCAGCCACTAATCACCCTTGTTAGAAGAATCTATCCATCCTTATTGGTTATCATTGTGATTCTAGCCTTTTTTGGAACCAATTGGATTGGGATGACCCACTCACTCTCAGCTATGGGATATATGATACCAACTTTTAACAATTTCAGAAGTTATTTTCTCACTACTTCCATGATATTAGGATTGAGTCACCATTAATGTTGACAACATGGCTTTTAATCAGATTCCATAACAATCCTATGAGTCCCAATAAGTGGGCTAATCCCAAGAATATCATACAAGGTCCAACCAATAGATTTATTATGTTTCCTAAGGACATCTAGAAGCATCCTCTCATGATTGGCTTCAATATAATAAGAAATGACAATAGGATGTGTTTGATTGTCCCCTAAGAAGGCATACTTGAGTGCAGTGGGAAGCTCCTTCAATTCAAGATCAGGTTGGTTCAGAATTTCAGCAGAATATTGGGACATTGGATCAAGATCGATTTTTTTCCTAGAGTTTTAGATAGAATTGAATCCCCATGTGTAGAAGTTTCAGCTACAAGATTGGTTTGATCATATTTAGGGAAGGAGGTTTGATTGGTCTCCATGAAAGTGGTTTCATAAAAGGTTTCACTGATTGTTGGACCT
Source organism: Viscum album (assembly GCA_963277665.1). Taxonomy (NCBI): domain Eukaryota; kingdom Viridiplantae; phylum Streptophyta; class Magnoliopsida; order Santalales; family Viscaceae; genus Viscum; species Viscum album. The sequence continues at coordinate 1,083,994,646 of OY728132.1, forward strand.
AAGACTTCATCATACGAGTAATTTGAAAATGATTCAAGCCAAGGAGATAAACTTCCTTTATGTGAACAAAGGAAATCAATCTCATTCTAACTTAAACATCTATCAAATATTCCTTAATGTTCTATGGATTCATTATCAATGCTTCCTATAATGTTTACTTCATGAATATCCTTGTCATTCCCCTATTTTGTGAGCTTGCATTATAGATGTTCAAGTCTAGAATCATGTTTCCAAAGGTGATGGTCATGTTTCCATTTCAAACTCAGATAACAGAGTTTATTATTGCAAGGAAAGGAAGACCAAGGATGATTGGGGTTTGTTCCTTATTTTCTAAGTTTATATGGTTTTCAAGGACATTGAAGTCAGTAGGGTAGATGAAGTTTTCAACCTTTACCAGAACGTCCTTTAAAATCCCCTTTGGAACCCTAATGCTATGATCAGCAAGTTGAAGTGTGACAGATGTGGGTTGGAGCTCTTCTAGGACTAACTGGAAGTACACAGCATAGGCGATGAGATTGACACTAGCACCTAGGTCACACAAGGCCTTGACAACTTTGTTCTCTCCTAGTTTAACATTGATGTAAGGGCAAAATGGGTCTTTTAACTTAGGAGGAATGGTCCCTTGAATGGTGGTACTCACATTAGCATCCAAAAGGACTTGGTTTTTATATGAAAATTTTCTTTTAAAAGTGCACAATTCCTTAATGTACTTTGAGTAGGTAGGTATGGTTTGGATTGCATCAATAAGGGGAATGTTCAACTTGACTTGTCAGAAGATTTCCCTCAATGTTTCACTCAATCCAGGCTTGTTTTTCCCCCTCATGCATTGAGGAAATGGTGTAGGTTGTGGGGTTGTTTGTTGAAGAGTTGTTTCTTTGACAATGTTATCATGTTTTTTAGTTTGATCATTTGGTTCATTTGAATTTTCATCCAATTTTGAATCTTCATATGGGTTCTGAATTAGTTGTCTAGGTTTCTCAATTGATTTCCCACTTCTTAAAACATTCAGAGCCTTTAATTGTTCATGAGTTGTTTGAGTGAAACTTGACTCTCCCCTTACTTTTTATTGTGGAATGGCTTGTTTAGGCATGGGTTACTTTCTAGTTTTTATGGTTTGAAGTTCTTGTTTTAGGTAAGATACTTTTGAGTTCATCCTTTACATTTTTTTGCATAGTTGTTCTAGTAGGCTTTGTGGAACAGTTTGGGTTGGTGCTTGAGAAGATTGGTTTATCCTAGGGGATATTTTGGAGGTGGGATGGTTTATTGAAAATGGACCAGTGGCTATTGGTATTGGATAGGTTGGGTTTGGAACTAGTTATGGGTTTGTTAGTTCTGATGTGGGTAAGGATTTTGTCCCTATAGTTGGCTAGGTTATTGGTTATCTTTCCAATGGAAGCCTGGGTGGTCATTATACCTTGGGTAGAAGGTGTTTTGGTATTGAGGCTTTTGAAAGTTCAAAGCATTTACTTCCGCTGGGGGTCCTCCTAAAATAACATCCTTGATAGATGGAATGGTTGGTCAGTTGTCTGTCTTATGGTCATGTTTGTTAGAAATTGTGCAAATAGGGTATACAGTTTTGGATTTCATGGACTTTACTAAGGTTTATCTCTTCAACCTTCCTAGAGAGTGTTGTGAGTTTAGCCCTAAGGATTTACTCTTCTCTAAGTGTATGAATTATAGTAGTTCTTTATGGCTTTAAAGAATAAGTTGAAGTTCCCCATGTTTGGTTTTTTTCATCAAGACTTTACAGATACTCATAATCATTATTTAGGGCTTTGTTTTTAAAGGTTCCATTACACATCATGTCAATGAATTGTTTGTTCCTCGGGCCCAAACCTTCATAAAAAAAATTCACTTGTTCAGGTATAGAAAAACCATGATGTGGAACCATGTTTAGGGTGTCTTTGAACCTTTCCCATGTTTCATAGAATGACTCCCCCTCTTTTTCAAAAAAGTTCTGAATGCACTTTTTAAGTGCAATTGTTTTGTGCTGAGGGAAGTATTTTTTGTAGAATTCTCTTTGAAATTGGTCCCATGAGTGGATTGATGTAGATCTCAAGTTGTTTAGCCAATTTTTAGCTCGATCCTTCAATGAAAAAGGAAAGATCCTAATCTTATCTGATTTTAGTTTATGTGGGGGACACATGGTTTCTACAATGTCCATGAACTCCTTAACATTAAGGTTGGTCATCTCAGACTCCATCCCGTGAAAGGTTGGAAGGTGGTTTAGGACATGGGGTTTAAATATCTAATTGGTATATCCTAGGGAATTGTGTATAATTCATGAAGGCATTGGTCCAAGATGGAGTGAGGTAGTCATTCATGGTTTGATCGACTACATTCACTAGGTTTAGAGCTTCTTGATTTTGGTTTCCCATTTTATTTCCCTCAAGATTTACAATTTTATTTATTATAATACCCTCCATTATAATTGATTCAATTTTTGATTCTATAGTATTAAGAAGATTAGGATCTAATGGGAACAATCCCCTAAGTTCACTTGACTCCCCTATCCTAGGACTTTCCACCTTAACTAGTCTGTTTGAATTATCGCGGGTGTAGGCGAACATGCTCCAAAAGGAAAAAAAAGTAAGAAAGGGAAAAGATAAGAGATCTTGGGTGAAAATAAAAGAATGGGGGTGAGGAAAAAAGGTTTTGGTATAAGATACTTACTTGTTCCCCGGAAACAGTGTCAAAATTTGATTCATGCTCAAATTTACCCAAGAGATGAAGTTAGAACGGTCCTTGTAGTCTAGTTTGAGTTGTTGAATCCACTAAGACCTAAGAAGATACCAAAGATACAAAACCTATGAGATGGATTTTTGGATATGAAGTGGAAAACTTGGTTTTTATTTTATATGGTTTTAAAGAACACTAATAAACCTAATTTAATTATATTTAATGAAAATGGGTTAATCTTAGGATTATGCTTGAGGTGGATTGAATGGATTTTACTTCTTTAGACAATTTTGGTTTTATTAATTTTTTATGAATCCATTCTTCAAAATAACACTACCTTCATCATTTTCTAGTTTGATGCTAACTAAATTCAATTAATAATCCCCTACACACTTAGAGAACCAAATTCATGATCTCTCCAAGGTATATGGTCATTTTAGTACTTGGATTTATCTTCCTCAAACACAGTGAAGATGAAGAGTGGAAATAACTGAAGAATGGAAGTCTTAAATTAATTATCCAATTAACAACAATTCATTCATTAAAGAACACTAAAAACATCCTTTTTATATTACTACAATCAACCCAATAAAGTTTTATCCCTCCATTGATGGTATACTCTTAATGGTGGGTGGAAGATGGCTTACAAGAATTGGATTGAAGAAATTAAAACCATAGAAATAACGAGCACTCCTCCGTGTGTGTGAACTAAATTCACACCTATGTGTGAAATAATTCACAAAAACATATAGATATCATTGTGATTTGTGATTATAGAGTTTTAATGAAATAAATGGTAAGAATATAAGAGAAATATTTTTATTAAGAACATAGAAATACAAAAAGAAACTTATATGGAAATTGAAAACATTACAAAGAAACTTTGGCATAATAACATTAAATCAAAAAAACAAGAGATCCCTTCCCCCTCACGACCACTACCTTAAATAGGAAATTTTGAAACCTTATTCTTATCCTCAATCAATGTATTCCCAATTATTAAATTAATTTAGGCCTTAGGGTGGTGGAAATTAGTGGAGAAATTGATTCCCTCCTTGACTTTTTATCCTCCTTGTCTCCCCTGAAAATATCGTCCTATATGGGAAAGCATATCAACAAATATCAGTAGGTCATAGAAGAGTATTTTGTGTCTCCGGATGTCTTCTAGACGTATGGAAATTTTGGTCCTATTTGGAGTTTTTGATTGGGAGTTATGGTCGATTTAGTGGGATAACATTCTGGGCCACAGATTCTGGCCCAGATTTTGATATTCTATTTGGGTTGCCTTAATAACCACCATAGAGATTTAATTAGCACTGTGTTCTGAAAAATTATTTGTTCCTCTACATTTATTATATAATCCCACAAAATTTGGGCTTTATTGGGTCTATATTGTGGTCCCCACATTCTCATCAGTGGGCTGGTGTCCAATTTGCCTTCTCCAGAATTGTTTCCTTTCATCACCAAATATCCCCATCATACTTTATGAATACTCCATTGATCCCTAAATAAAAAATGTTTATATTGAAGTGTATATCCATTTAGAAAAATATAAAATTAAAATATGGATAATTACATTCCTTAAAATCTGATGAATCATTGGGCCTAAATTAGTGTACATTAGGCATGAAGTGCACAAATGATAAGAATGGATGTTCAAAATTAAAATCCACTAAATCAGACCCATAAGATCAAAAATGAACATTTAATACCATTAAAATGTAATTAACATATGTTTTTTTATTGTCTAATAAACCTACCTTTATTGGTGATAAAAATCACTAATAAATATTCCTTTTATCAGTTCTTATTACTTAAGCATTGATAAAAGGACTCTTTATTAGTGCTTATTTGTAAGCATTGATAAAAGTGTCCTGATCTATTTAAAAAACCCTAACCATTTGCGAACTCATCGCAATATCATATGGTTTCTGCAGAATCCACCCACTATCAGCGCTCCTCCTCGGTGAATTGAAGTTCGAATCACACCACTCGACTACTTCCGGTTGCTCGAATATCTCATCTGACATTCAGTGTTTAGTTGCAATTAGGGTTTCTGAAAAGGGTCTTAGATTTTATCCAACTTAGTGATGTAGGCCTTCTGATTTTCTTTGTGTATTTTTCATTTCGTTTTTGATTTCTTCTTCGATGATGACATCTGTTATTTGTGGTCCAGTCCTTGTATACTATTTTGATTTTAGATTATGAGGAAAATGATTTGCTTATGATCCCTTGTTTGATTGAATACTGATTTGGATATCTTATTTTGGTCTTTTTAAATTTTTGTTTTGAATAAATTTTCTTTGATGTCTACATCTGTACCCCATCTTGATCCACAAGATTAATTTTGTCGTTGTTTTGAAATCTTATAGAATCACTTCTGGTTCATAGATAAACCAATTAAATAAATATTTATTCCACTATATAAATAGTGGAGGTTTTGGATATAAAAACCTTAAATTAACTAGAAAATTGATTTAGCAAACCAATTCTCAGTATCGTGATGGTGTGAAGCAATAACAGAAGCTGATTTTATGCAATTCATGTAAGAGAATTTTTTTATTTAAATTCTGTTTTAATATTCTGGTGTAAGGGTTTTTCCTTAAAAATTTATTTACTAAGAATTTTATTTTTTTATTTTAAGAGAAACCTTAGTAAGTGTGATACCATATTTATTTATTTTCAATGGCTCTCTATTTTTAAAATTAGTATGGGGTTGTATTTATTTTACTATGTTGTGATATTCTATTGTAAGGGTTGCATAAATTTTTATCTGTTTTATTTTATTTTATAAATATATATATATACACATACATATATATGTGTGTGTGTGTGTAAATATATATCTTTTTATCTATTTATATGTGTTTTTAAAACTTATAATGTAAGGGTGATTTTATAATTATTTATTGATAAATTACGGTTCTGGATTTCCAAACTATGAAGAGATTATATTTATTTTCATTAAAAATTATGTTGAAATGTTCATTTACTTTTCAATTATTTGTATTATAAATTCCATGTTATATATATATGTGTGTGTGTGTGTGTTTAAATGTGTATGAGATAGATATTTCAAGGGTTGGTGCGTTTTTCTCCATTCTTTGTGATATATCTTGTTGATGTGTATTATTGCTTTATGTCAACTTCTTTATGGACCGAATAGGATGGATGTGAATTGAAAATGTATGCACACTAATCATTTGACAAATGATTATGAATATGTATTTAAAGAGTTCATTGATTTTTCAAGAGAGCACACAGACAACCCTTCTAAAATCCTTTATATGTGTTTGCTTTGTTGTTATTCAAGACAAATTAGTCTGAAAGAGTTATAAGAACATTTGATTTGTCACAGAATATATCAAAGCTATAAATGTTGGACTAAACATGGGTAAAACTTAATGTGGACACCGATTGGTATGATATTTTGGTTTATGAATCATTTGATATGAATACCTTTGTAAATGATGATGGGGATCGCATAAAAGAAATGACAATGGAAATTGAAGATGAACTTTGTGATTGTCCAAAGTTGTTTGAGGAGTTAAATAGTTATTCCAAGAAACCATTGTATACCAGTTGTACTAAATACACAACATTATCAGTTGTATTGAAGTTATATAATTTGAAAGCTGGCAGTAGATGGAGTGACACCATCTTTACAGAACTACTTGGTCTACTAAATGATATGCTACTAGAAAAAAATGAACTACCATACCGAACATATTATTCTAAAAAAATGTTATGTTCAATGGGAATGATCTTTAAAAAAATACATGCTTGTGCAAATGATTTCATATTGTTTCGCAAGGACCATAAATCACTCATAAAATTCCCTAAGTGTGGTGCAGATTGATACAAGAAAAATGAATCAAGTCCTTTGAAATTTGTATGTTTATTTCCTATCATTACATGGTTTAAAAGACTATATGAATGTTAGGAAATTGTGAGAAAATTAACATGGAATGCAGATACAATAATTAAATATGGGAACCAATATCATCCGTCAAATTCTCCTCAGTGTAATAAAATTGATTACGAGTTTCCTAAATTTGGATATGAGCTGAGAAACTTTCATCTTACATTATCTACATATGTAATAAATCCTTTTGGTGTATAGAGTAGTACTCATAGTACATGGTCTATCATGTTAGTAAATTATAAATTTCCACCATGGTTATGCATGAATCACAAATACATTATGTTGTCTCTGCTTATATCTGGACCAAAGAAACCCAGTAATGATATTGATGTCTATTTGGCTCCATTGATCAAAGATCTGAAATTGATGTGGGATATAGGTGTTGTAATGTATGATGCTCATAGAAGTTAAGAATTCATATTGAGGTCCATGTTGTACATAATGATAAATGACTTCCCCGATTATGGAAATTTATTAGGCTATAGTATTAAAGGAATGTTGGTGTGTCCTATTTGTGAAAAATGTACATACTCAGTTTAGTTGAAACATTCATCAAAGACTGTGTTTTTAGGAAATTAGAAATTTTTACCTCGATGAAATAAATACCAATCCTAGATGACAACATTCTATGGGAATATCGAACAAGGTACAACACCATCTCTAGTAATAAGCGGTCAACTATACAAAAAAAGTAAAAAGATTGACACTGTTTTCAGTAAACCATTTTTGAAAAAAACTTAAAAAATCAAGTTGGAAGAAGAGATCAATTTTCTTTGAATTACCATATTGGAATTGTTTTTATGTCATGCATTTTATTTATGTCATGCATGTAGAAAAAAATGTATTTGGTAGTGTTATTTTCATGTTACTAAATGTTCTTGGAAAAATGAAATATGGCATCAATGATAGGTTGGACTTGATTGAAATGGGGATAAGGGAAGAGTTGTCACCGGTGAAGGGTAAAAGGTGTACTATTTTTCCTCCAGTAACTACACTCTATCCAGAAAAGAAAATTTTCATTTTTTCCTTTTCCTTACTAGTGTAAAAGTTTCACTGGTGTATTCATCAAATATCCAGAATGTCGTGTCAATGACTAATTTTAAGTTACAAAGACTAAAATCACATGATTGTCATGTTTTGATGCAAGATTTAATGCACATTGCTTTTTGTTTAATTCTACCTCAAAATATACACCATACATTAACAAAACTCTACTTCTTTTTCAAATACATATGTAGTAAAGTTGTAGACCCGATGAAGTTATCCATCATGAATAAAGATATTATAGTAATATTATGTGAATTAGAGATGTTCTTCCCACCATAATTCTTTGATATAATGGTCCACCTTATGGTTCACTTGGTTAGATAGGTTTCAACTATGTGGTCCTATCCATTTTAGATGTATGTACCCCATTGAATGGTATATGAAGATTTTGAAAGGGTATGTCAAGAATAGAAGTTGTCCAGAAGGTTATATTGAAGAATGATATATTGTTGAATAAGCTATTGAATTATGTATTGATTACCTATCAGATTTTGAAAGCATCATTCTCCCAAAGTCTCATTATAGCGAATTCCTTATGGGTGAAGGTATTTCCAAAAGATATGTTGTTACCATTACCTTGATCGAGCAGGAGCAAGCGTATCTTTACATATTACATAATAGTGAAGATGTTCATCCATGCATTGAATCCCACAAAAAAATTCTTAGAGATTTTAATCCATTAAGGGCTGAAGGATGGATATCAAATACACAAAATCAATAGTTTATAGGATGGTTCGAAGATCAAATTTACAAGGATTTATCTGAAAATATGAATTAAATTATCGAAAAACTTCAATGGATTGCCATAGGACTAAATGAAAATGTTATATCTTATGCTAGGTTTGTAATCAATGGTTATACATTATATAAAAAAGAACATTATGACTTCATCACGATAAAAACAGTGGTGTTATGCTTGTGGTTGAATCGATTCACATATCTGGTTCCAAGGATAGAAATCCAATTTATGAAAATATGTCATATTTTGGAAATATTTAATAGATATACGAGTTAGATTATACAAAATTTCAAGTGATAATTTTCCATTGAAAATGGGTTGAAAATATCAATGGAGTGAAAGTTGATGAAATGGGCTTTGTGAAGGTGAATTTCAGTGTGGAAGGGAAAAAAGACAATATTTTCATAATGGAATCACAAGAAATGAAATTATTTTATGTCTCTAATCCAAAAAAATAATTGGTTGATTGTTCTATTGGTGATAAAAATAAATGTTGAGATAGATGAAAATTCAGTCAAGGATGACCCTTTCATTGGGACATCACAATCAGTTCATGATGGTCTCAATATATACAATGTCTTGTACATTAAAGGAGACCACAAATAGGGTATTTGAATTCTTTATAGAGGAACCAAATCCTTAAAACCTTTAAAAAATAAAGAGATTTAAATGAGAAGGTAAAAGTGTTTTTTAATATATTATGTTTTTCCTCATAATATTATATGTTTTCTACTACATTAACATAATATAAATTAAATGTTTGACTACTCATGCAGACAATGTATTCTATACATGATGATGTTACCAATCCCTATAAAGAACAAACTATAATGACGGAAACTCTTTAGGAATATGTAAAGGTAATGCTACGATATACTTTCTCTATTTTACCGAAAAATTGTATAATGAAATGTTGATTTAATTTTCATTATTCCTTACAGAGTTCATTTATTTTAAAAAATTTCTATCAATGTTTCATGCCTTTGAAAGAAGAGCAACGACGTTGTCTTTACTCAATCACAGAGGTAATCATTATGTTTTCACAGTAAAATCATTGTTCATAGAATTAATGTATCATTTCATATTTATGTTTAATTGATTTATTTTTTGTATTATTCACATAATAATTTTTTTCTTATATAGGTGGATTATTTTGTTCGATTCAGGGTGGTATATCCATCTTTCATGCCTTTATATACCAAAACTTCCACAAACTTCTTCTCCCTCAAAACCTTTTCACCCCTACATTGTTGCATTTACCACTTTCCTTCAAGTTCGCTCCACTGCCTTTGTAGGAAGAGCAACAACACTGTCTCTGATCAATCACAGAGGTGATATTGATGTTTGCATGGTAAAATCATTTTCCATAGAATTAATATATTGTTTTATATTTATGTTTAATTTATTTATTTTTAGTATTACTCACATAATAATTGTTTTCTTATATAGGTGGATTATTTTGTTTGAGTTGGGGTGTTCTGTCCATCCTTCATGTCTTTCTGCACCAAAACTTACACATACTTCTTCTCACTCAAAACCTTTCCACCCATATAGTGTTGCATTTATTACTTTTCTTCAAGTTTTCTCCAATGACTATGTAGGAAAAGTAATGATGTTGCCTCTACTCAATCACAAATATAATCTTAATGTTTTCACATTAAAATCTTTTTCCATAGAATTAATGTATTGTTTCATATTTATTTTTAATTTATTTATTTTTATTATTTATCACATAATAATTGTTTTCTTATACAGGTGGATTTTTTTTTTTGGGGGGGGTTATTTATCTATCTTTTATGCCTTTTTGCACCAAAACTTTCATAGACTTCTTCTCTCTCAAAACCATTCACTCCTGTAGTGTTGAAATTTATCACTTTTCTTCAAGTTCCCTCTACTGCTCAATCATAGAGGTAATCTTGATATTTTTATATTAAAATCATTTTCCATATAATTAATATATTATTTCATATTTATTAATAATTTATTTATTTTTAGTATTACTCATGATAATTGCTTTCTTATACAGGTGGATTCTTTTTTCGAGTTGAGGTGGTTTGTTCGAAGATGCTCATGCAGTGTTCACAATTCGACAAAGAAAGTCAATGGAAATCATGGTAACATTGATGGTTAGGATTGTTTTGAGTCTTTGGTACATGTATGAATCATCCACACCTCAATCTAAAACATGATGTGACCAGTATGACTCCAATTACTTCTTTTTATTTAAAATTGACATTAATTTCCATAAAAAGAGACAAAATACATACTCAAAACCAAGTAAAAAAATTCATATTGTTTTGATACTTTAATAAAACTATCCATAAGTTATTTGTGACATGTAGGAATCAGTCACACCTTAATCTGACACATGATGTTCCTGGTATAACTCAATGTGTCAGTTATCAGTTTAAAATTGAAATTTGGATTTAAAAAGTGTCACTCACTAAAAACCAAGAATATATGATCATATTTTCTTTATAATTTAGGGAATAAATTCATAAATCATTGGTGACATGTAGGAATTGGTATCATGTTAAATATATACATGATGTGATCTGTATGAGTCAAAGTGTGTGTTTCAAGTTTAAAAATGACATTTTAGTAAAAAATATAAGTGACATACTCAAAATTTATCTAACACGTTCAAATTGTTTTTATACTTTAGGAAAACAATCCATAATTCATTTAGAATTTGTAGGAATTAGTTGCACCTCAATATGATGCACGGTGTAACCGGTATGACTCTAAGTGCATCTTTATATAAAATTGACATCAATTTTAGTAAAAAAAAACTGACCTACTCAAAACTGAACGAACACGTTACATTTTTTTTATACTTTAAGAAAATTATCCATAGGTTATTTGAGATGTGTATGAATCAACCACACCTCAATACAATGCACGGTGTGACCGGTATGACTCCAAGTGCATGTTTTTATTTAAAATTAACATCAATTTTAGTAAAAAGGCCAGCTAACCTACTCAAAACCAAGAAAACACATTTATATTGTTTAAATGTTTTAGTAAAATGATCCTTAAGTCATTTTTTATGTTTAAAAATCAATTGCACCTCAATCTGGTACACGATGTTCCCAGTATGACTCAAAGTGTTTTTTATCAGTTTAAAATGGATATTTTAGTTCAAAAAGTGTCACTCACTAAAAATCAAGAAAAAGAGTTTGGATTTTCTTGATAATTTATGATATCGATTCATAATTAATTTTTGACATATACAAATTGGTCTCACATCAAACTGATACACAATGTGATCTGAATGAGTCAAAGTGCGTGTTTCAATTTTAAAATGACATTTTAGTAAAAAAGACAAGTGACATACTCAAAACTAATAAAACACATTCATATTGTTTTGATACTTTATTAAAATAATCTATAATTTATTTGGGATGTGTGTGAATTAGCCTCACCTTAATCTGACGCACGGTGTAACTAGTATGACTCTAAGTGTGTCTTTTTATTTAAAATTGACATCAATTTTAAAAAAATGGATATTTTTCCTACTCAAAACTGAGAAAAATCATTCATATTATTTTTATACTTTACAAAAATTATTAATAAGTCATTTTTTATTTATAGGAATTATCTTCACCTCAATCTAATACACAATGTTCCAGATATGACTCAAAGTTTCTGTTATCAATTTAAAATCGTCATTTTTGTTCAAAAAGTGTTATTCACTAAAAATTGAACAAAAGCACCTATATTTTCTTGATATTTTAGGAAAATGATTCATAATTAATTTTTGATGTTTAGGAATTTATCTCATGTCAAATTGATACATGATATGATCAGAATGAGTCAAAAGTGCGTGTTTCCAGTTTAAACGACATTTTAGTAAAAAAGACAACTAATGTACTCAAAACCAATAAAAGACATTAATATTGTTTTTATACTTTATTAAAATTATCCATAAGTCATTTGGAACATGTAGGAATCAACTTCACCTCAATCTGACCCCCAGTGTGACCGATATGACTAAAAGTGCATCTTTTTATTTAAAATTGACATCAATTTTAGTAAAATGGACAACTGACATACTCAAAATTAATAAAACCCATTAAGAATATTTTTATACTTTAAAAATGATCCATAAGTAATTTTTTATGTGTAGGAATCAGTTGTACCTCGATTTGATACATGATGTGCCCGGTATGATTCAAAGTGTCTGTTATCAGTTTAAAATAAATATTTTAGTTCAAAAAGTGTCACTCACTGAAAACCGATTAAATAAGATCATATTTTCTTTATAATTTAGGAAAATGATTCATAAGACATTTTTTATGTTTAATAATTTATTTCACATCAAACTGATACATGATGTGATCGAAATGAGTTAGAAGTGTGTGTTTCCATTTTAAAATGACATTTTAGTAAAAAAGACAACGAATGTACTCAAAACCAAGAAAACACATTCATATTGTTTTGATACATTAGGAAAATGATCCACAAGTCATTTTAGACATTTTGGAATTGGACTCATTTCAATTTGATTCATAGTGTGACTAGTATGACTCCAAATGCATCTTTTTATTTAAAATTGATATCAATTTTAGTAAAATTAACACTTTCTGTTGATTTATTTCTTTATATTATTACTAACATAATAATTGTTTTCTTATACTGGTTTATTATTTTTCTCAAGTAGGGGGTGGTTCATTTGGTAATATCATGAGTCGGGTCAGGATGAAAAGACAAAGGAACATTAATGTTTTTGAATGTATATAATAATTTGTATTTATATAATTGTATAAACCAATGTTTGCAATATCTATAATATAGTGTTTTTTTTTATTTTATTTGTATTGTAAATTTTATTTCATTTAAATTTTTTATTGGGGATTTTTTTTATTGATATCTGGTGTATTTCTAGTGCTACGGTGTGTTGTAACGGTACATTGTAGTGGTGTTGTAGTATGCTATTACAACACACTGTAGAATGGCCCTTTATCAATGCTTTTAAAAGTTCTGATAAAAGTATACTTTATTAGGGATTCTATTAGCACTGATAAAATTTCCTTTTATCAGTTCTTTTATAAGTGCTAATAAAGAGTTCCTTTAGCGGTGCTAAATAAAAGCACTGATAAAGGGGTCCTTTATCACCGCTTTTAAAAGCGCTGATAAAAGACCATGGCTTTAAATCTATCTCATGTATTCAATGCTTTTATAATGTTGATAAAGGTGGTTTATAGTGTCCTTAAAGGCATGTTTTTTAGTGGTGTGTGTATAAGGAATATTCTTTATCTTTTCCCCACTTGAATCTCACTCATTTCTTGAACAACTCATTCAATGGTGTCGTAATGGTCAAAAATTCTCTCACGAACCTTCAGTAGAAACTCACAAGTCCATGGAATCTTCTCACCACATTGACATTCTTTGGTGTTGGTCAGTCCCAAATCACCTTCACCTTCTCTTCATTGACCCTCAATCCATCAACTCCTACCACAAAACCAAGTAAAACAATCGAATTTAAACAAAATGTACATGTTTATAAGTTTTCAAAAAACCTATTTTCCTAAGTGTCTCAAAAACATGTTTCAAATGTTGGTGATGTTCATCAAGAATCTTAGAACAAACAAGGATGTCATCAAAATAAACAACCACAAACTTCCTAATTAATAGACGGAGAACGTGATTCATTAAGTTCATGAATGTACTCGGGAATTAGTTAGTCCAAAAGGAATAACTAGCCATTCATACAATCCAAACTTAGTTTTAAATGCAGTTTACCATTCATCTCCATCTTTCATTCTAATTTTATGGTATCCACTCCTTAGGTCAATTTTAGTAAAAAAGAATTCACCATGGAGTTCATCAAGCATATCATCCAAACGAGGGATGGGATAGTGATACTTTACTGTGATTTTGTTGATATCTCTTCAATCAACACACATTCTCCACTTACCATCTTTTTTTGGGATAATAATTATCAATACCACACAAGGACTCAATCTCTCTCAAACAAATCCATTCCCTGACAATTCTTCCACTTGTCGTTGGATTTCTCGAGTCTCCTCCAAATTATCCTAATAATACATCTATTAGGAAGTGTTTCTCCAGGGAGGAAGTTGATGTGGTGCTCGATACCTCTAAAGGGAGATAAGCCATTAGTAATTTCCTCTAGAAGCACATCATAAAATTATTGAAAAAGAGGTGTGACACTAGAAGGAATTTATGGGTTAAGAGATTTAGTGGTAAAAAATTATCCCTTTCATAGAAGAACAAGAGTTTTATCCCCTTCTAAATCTCTCTCTCTCTATTTTTCCTGAATATAAACTCACTTTTTCCTCAACACTCTTGTTTTCACACTTATTTTCACTCTTGTTTTAAACTCTTTTCTTTCCCTCGTTTTTTTATGTCACTCATCACTCCTTTTTCACTATTTATTTCCCCAATCTTTTCATTCTCTCTATTTTTTTCTCTCTTTTCTTTTTATCTCTTCTCACAATCTCTCTCAATCCTCACTGGGTCTTCATAATCTTTCAAACATCTCAATGGTGTAAGAATAATTTTCCTCCTTTTGTACTAAAAATATTATTGGTTAGTGTATCCCTCATGTGTGACCCTCCTATCAAATTTCCAATTTCTTTCCAATAAAATATGACTATCATGCATGGGAACAACATCGCACATCACCTTATCTTCATAATTCCCAATAGAAAATGGAATTTTTACTTGATTAGTCACTTTGACATCCTCACTATTATTTAACAATTACAATATATAAGGCCTAGGATTCCTGATCGTAGCTAAACCCAATTTATCATCCATCAAACCACTTGTTACATTTTTACAAGTACCCATATCAATAATCATACTACATACCTTATCTTTGATTAGGCATCTAGTATGAAAAAATCGATCCCTTTTCTCTTGATTATGTTATCCATCGGGTTGAGCACTTAAAGCATGCCTTACCACAAGCATTTCTCCATGTACAAGGCTCTCTACTTCGACATTTGAACACTCATCAAATAGTGGAATTTAATCTTCACTTGAGTTACCACTAAGAACATATACATCATCCAAAATAATCATGGTCCTCTTGTTTGGGAATTGTGAGGAAAAATGTCTAAATACTTGAAATTTAAAACAGTTGATATCACATGACTTGGAAACAGACTTACCCACCATTTTACCTTTAGATTCCATAAATAATGGTTTTGGTTTGGTCACCTCTTTTGAATTCGTTTTGGGTTCCCTTACATGCTCTTGTGGTTTGGAATCCTTAAAATTTAAATAAGATTTAAAATCATTACCATAAGATATAGGGTGCATCCTTCTTGAATTTACTTTCCTCACCACTTTAGTATCCATGTGAAGTAGATCCTCTATGTCCAAGTAGTGGTGCATGTCCACTATGTCTCGAATGTCATGGTTGAGTCCATTCAAAAACCTTTCCATAGTGGCCTCTAACTCCTCATCAATATTATCCTAAATCATGATGATCTCCATCTCTTTGTGATACTCCTCAAAACTCATGAATCTTTGTTTTAAACCCTGCAACTTGAGGAACAAATCGCGATAATAGTGGATAAAAATGAATCTATTACACATTACGAATTGCATCTCTTCCCAAGTACGAATGGGTCTTTCTCCACTTCACCGTAGACTCACTTTTAGTTGGTCCCACCAAATACTAGCATATTAGGTTAATTATATAGCTTCCAACTTAACCTTGTTTTCCTATAAATAGTTGTGACAACCAAATACATGTTCAACCTTTCATTCTTATTACAAGTAAGTTTATAGATCATTCTTACCTTAGAATGAAGGGATCCTCAATTTTAATCCTACAAAATCATTGGTTTGCCTCCATGGTGTTTGATTTATCCAAATTATTGATTCATGAAAATTGGATAACTCCCCCTCTTCTTCAACAAACCGCCTCCTTGGTGGTGCTCTAGAATTGGAAGGGGATTGCAATTCATCCATCCTCACATTCAACCTTTGGAATTGTTCATGTACAACCCTCATGAACAAATTCATGTCCATTTCATTGTTGTTACTCGGCTCCTCCATTTAGAAATCCTATAAGATAATTTGAAGAGAAATTAAAATGGACCTCACACACTCCCTCGTGTTTTTGCACTCAAAAATAATATGTTCACTTGTGTTTCACTCAAATTGGTTTTTTTAACAAAATGTAACACTATTTGTAAGAACCCAGTTTTTTGCTGTAAAAGACTTTGGAATATTCTTGATGATATTCCAGAGCAGCGCCTTCAGACGATGTTCGATTCCAAGCCCCGGAGTGGCCGGAATTAAATTTTCGGTGCGTTCACACTGGAAATGCTAAATAAATAAGATAACTCCTAAAAAGAGTTCCAGATCAGGGATCTGAGTGTACAGATGGGTCCGGAATGGGGTGTTTACCCTAGGAACGACATAAAACTTGTCGGCGCGGGATATTTGGACCCCTCGCCCGCTCCCGGAACGTTAAACGGATAAATAAATTAATTAATTAATTCGTTTAATGGTGAAACTCGGGTATCACTTAAACGGTGGCTCGGATTGGGAAACTGAGGGAACAGTTGAGTTCAGAGCATTCCGTTTACCCAAGGAGGGGTATAAGTTTCGCGGGCGCGGGCCGTTTGTGAAAAATGGCTCCAGGGGCGTTTTCGTAATTTAGCGGCTTCAGACGTTAAATTTTATAACTTTTGAATGGGGTCTAGGATTAAAATTCAGAGACCGCTGTTGTGCTCGGGAGGTGGTGTTTACCCTACGGGGGCTTAACCGCGACCCTGTCGGGAGTTCGGGTTCGGGCTGACAGGCGGGTGGTTAAGCGTTTTCTATTTAAATGCTTAACACACACCCCTCCCTCTTCTCCTACCCCTTCCCCCCCTGGCAGCCCTCCTCTCCCTCTCCTCCTCCATCTCCAGCGAGACAGTCCGGCGAGGTGACTTCGGCGAGGTGCGGTGGTGCCGGCGGATCGTCGCGAAGCTTCGGGCGAAGCCCCACGAGGTAGGATGTTGCGTTTACATTTTCTATTCCCGTACCTACTTTGAGCTCATTTTACACTGTCGATTCCTTGTCAAAACTTCGATCAAAGACCATAAATGTGTAGTATACATTTTTATCTCTCCAATGCATTTTTCGGAATCAAAATCTGAGCTCGGAGGAGTTCGGGGTTGATCGTCGAAGGTTGCGGGAATTCTGGGTTGTCCCGGCGGTTTCCGGCGGTCCGGTGAGCTCCCGTGGCGGCGCGGCTTCGGTCTAAGGAGGCGGCGGCGGCGGCTTCTCCTCGGCAGGCGGCGCATGCCGGGGCGGCGGTGGCGCGGATCGGCGCGGTGGTGGCTGGGGCGTCGGCAGCGGCGTCAGGCGGAGCGGCCGCGGAGGAGGCCGGCGCGCCGGTCGCGTCCGGCGGAGGAGGGAAGACCGTGCGCGGTCTTCCCGGGGTCAGCGAGGACCGGCTTCGGCTGGTCCGTTTCAAAGGGGGCAAGGACCCGCTTCATGCGGGTCCTGCGCTACAACAGGATACCGGCCTTTTGGCTGGTCGGATGAGGAAGGTCGGACCCGCTCGGGTCCGGCAGTTTGAGGCGGGCCGGCGGCTCGGACCGGGCCGGCCCGGGTGGACTGGCCCGGGTAGGCCCCCTTGCACTCGGGGGGCCGTAACTCTTAAACGGCGCGTCCGATTGACGCGGTGTCTACGGCTGTGGGGTCGTATCGTCGAGGCGGGAATGTTGAGATAGTTTCGGGAATTTTTTATTCCCGAAACTAGTGGTCGCGGAGGCACGACGTGTCTCTAAGGGGACGAGTGTTTCTCCCGAGATTCTTGTCTTGGACGGCGCGGACGCGTCCGACGTCCGTTTTGAGCGTCGTCAGTGACGTTGGGACCCTGGCATCGAGGCGGAGCTTTCCAGGTTGGTTTCAGGCGTGGAGGCCAAAGTTGAGGCGCGGGCCCCACGGCCCGTCTCTTGAGCTGCGTGCAGCATTTCACGACTTTTCCATCGGACGTCCGTTCGGGGCGTGCGAGCAGTCATTTCTGGATGTTTTTCCAAGGGGATTGCAATGGTGCAATCCGCCCGCTCAAATTCGTCATGATGGTGCGGGGCCCACGAGGGCTGTTTGGGCGTCGACGGTGATTTTCCATCTTTATCACCGGGCGACCGTTTCAGACAAATGAGTAGTACATCTTGTGTGCTTTTTCGAGAGGATCGCAATGGTGCGATCCATTCTTTGAGTTTCGGGACCGGGATGCGGGTCCCATGTGGCACCGCTCAGGTGCGGTGCGCCGGGATGCACCTTTTCTTTGGATATCCGTTGCACTCAAGTGAGTAGTGCTTTTGACGTGTTTTCCCAAGGGGATCGCAATGGTGCGATGCGCCCGACTGTTTTCATGGCCGAGGCTCAGGATCACGGGACGTCGTTCGGGCGGGAGGCGGTGTTGGTGCCCCTTTTTCATCGGATATCCGTCGAATGTGAGTAAGTAGTCGATCTCGCGTGTTTTTTCGCGAGGATTACAACGGTGCGATCCGTTTGGTTGTGTGGAGCCTCTTGCGCGATATTGTTAAATGTGGAAGCATGGAAGGTGCTCTAGTGGTGGTTCGCCCTACCTTGTTTGTAGCGGACTCGTGGCGTGTGATCGCGCACTCTTTGGAGAGTGATGTAAATGGATCATGAGATGTGGTTGGTTGTGCCTCAGCCGATGAGGTGGCAGGTTGGAGTTGATACGTCACGCCTTCGCGTTGACGCTGGGTGTCGCGTGCACGATAGCCCTTGGGCTGGGGACGAGGTATACTCTGGGAGTATACGGGAGAGCTTGGAGGTATGTGTGGTTTTTACCTGATACATTCGTGCGCTTGGTTGGGGTTGACTTGGGGCCACACGTCGTGTGGGCCCCACGTGCGTGTCGTGTTCTGCTTTGCGTACTTGGACATCTCACGGCGTAAAGGGTCCCTTTGTGCTCGTTTGTTTGGCTAGCAGGGTGGAGTTTATTTCCCCTAGCTTTGTGCTCATTTGTTTGACCAGCAGGGTTGAGTGGTCTCTCCCTGGTTTCGCTCTCGATGGATTGGCCGGTAGCGGTGCTAGTGACACCCAGTGCTGGGGTAGACGTTGCACCTCTTTTAGGAGAGCTGTTCTGGAATTGGGTGGTTGTGCGACCGCCACTCCGTGTTCGGTCGGCCAGTGTTGTACCCTCCTGTAGAGATGGCAGAGCGGTTCTAAGTTTTACCCTCCAGCGGGGTTGGGCAGTGGGTTACTCATCGACTTCCTCGGGCTTACCCTCCAGCAGGGCTGGGCAGTGGGTTGCTCACTGACTATTAGGGTCTACCCTCCAGCAGAGACTGGGAAGTGGGTCACCCGACGACCTCTCAGGGTCTACCCTCCAGCAGGGCTGGGCAGTGGGTCACCCGTTGTCTAGTTCCAGGTCTACCCTCCAGCAAGGCTGGGCAGTGGGTCGTCTGTCGACTTATTCCAGGTCTACCCTCCAGCGGGGCTGGGCAGTGGGTCGCCGGATGATGTGTTATGGTTTACCCTCCAGCAGGACTAGGCAGTGGGTCACCCAGTAGCTTAATATGGTTTACCCTCCAGCGGGGCTGGGCAGTGGGTCGCTTGATGATGTGTTAGGGTTTACCCTCCAGCAGGGTTGGGCAGTGGGTCACTCGATATCTGGTTATGAATTACCCTCCAGCAGAGCTGGGCAGTGGGACACCTGTTGGCATTCCAGACTCAGTCCTTTCTACTAGTCTAGTCTGTGGCTTTCCTCCGTGACCACCGGAGCGGGACCCTTGGTTGTACGGGTCAGTGTTGTGACGGTTTTGGCTTGAGGAGACCTCTCGACTGCAGGGCAGTGACGAGGTGTGGTTTGACTTTCCTTAGAACTCTCAAGTACGAGGGGCACTTTCCCCACCGAGATGCGTTCTTGTGACGCGATCTAAAACTGTGCGGGCGAGTCAGTGCCGCCCAAAGCGGATAGTGTCAAGGTGCGGTGATTGAGCCCCTTGGCTTACGGTTCAGGGCAGACGTGCAGGATGATGGGCATCGATGATGGGGTTATGTTTGGGACTGTTGGCTACTCTTTTCTTGGGCTGAGCTACGGGATAGAGATCCCCTTATGAGCTTGTTCGGGTTTCTTGTTGAGCATACAGATATGTATATACCTTGTTTTCGGTACCCACTTCTTGGGTTTGGTTACTCTCCTTCCAGGAGAGGCGAAGACGCATGGGGTATGTCACGTGCTTTCCGTGTCTAGCTTCTCATGGTTGGACGAGACTACTCTCCTGCTATAGGCAGCGAAAGCTCGACAAGAAGTGAATCTTCTCACCGTTCCTAGATCCTTGTGTTAGGACGAGTCTTCTACGTTTCTCTTGTTGGGGTTGAGGTGGACTCTTTACTTCGCTTTCAGTTGTACTCCTCTACTTTTCATGTTCGCTCTACTGCTCACCCTTCGGTACCTCCTTTGTTGCTCCCTCGAGCCTTCGGGGTATCCTACTGAGTATTTTTATACTCACCCCTGCTTGGGCTTTGCCCGCACTTGGTGTGCCCTTGCAGATGACGGACAGGTGGAGCGTGACTTCAGTGGAGCGTAGAAGCTTGGGAGCTTGGACCGCGTGCGGTGGTCGTGGTCGGGTTCCAGGTGGGAGACCCGTCAGCTGTTTCTTTTCGTTTACCTGTTGCCGGGTTGTGGCACTTTTTGATTGGACGCATTTTTTGCCCTTTTTATTTTCAGCTTGTACTTTGTACTTGTAGAGGTCGATGCACTTTGTGGTATATATATGGCAGTTTCTCTTTCCTTTTCTTTGCTTGTCTTTACTTTTACTCTGCACTGTTGCATTGAGTTTGCTATGTGTGTGTGTACAGGTGCTTAGGAAAAGGCCTCCCCGAGTTGTTGTGCCTTCGGCGCTGGTCGCCAGCCCCTGGTCTATGGAGGCGGGCCTGGGGTAGTTGCGGCTCGAGCCCGGGTAGGGTCGGGTCATGACACTCTTGCCTTTTACTACTCAACTTTCTTCCAATAGAGTTCTTATCCAATTTCAACAAATCTAAATGATTGTTGAAATGTGGAAATATCAAATTATAATTTTAAGATAAAATTAAAAATGGATTCAAGATGATAAATGTGGGAAGGGGAAGAAAATGGATGAAGAAAATTGATAATGGGACATATAATTCAAAATGTTGCAATTTTTTCTGAGCCGTTATTTTTTTTTTTTTTTGATTTTTGGGATTTTTTTAATAAATGCAGTAGCAACAAGATGTAATTTTCAATATTTAAATGTAGGAGAATTAATAATTTTTAACATCAAATGGAATCAAAGTGAGATTTGTGCGGTTTTAAAATTGCAAAATTCGTTGAAAAATTCATTGCAAAATTTGAACATGTTGTATCTCATGATTTATAGATTTAATTTTAATGATTCTAAATGGAGAAGAAAGATGAGATTCTCAAATACAAGAATGATATGATATACATCTGAAATGATGAAGAAATTATGTCTGTAGGTGAATAAGAATATGGACTAGAATTGATGTCATCCTGATTCGAAGAGAAATGAAGATGGAAGAAGGGATAAGAAAGAAAGAACATAATTTCTTACAAATGAGTTATGATACCAAATGATACATGATCCAAGACCCGCTAGTAATTTTCCTAGGAACCATGTTCAATGGTCGTGTGTTGAGCGCACAGATCATCGTAAGAAAACAAGTGAAATGTGGTGAAAATAGTGAAAATGAGAAGGATGGGGGGGAAATGGTCAAGGTAGAACCCAAAGAGAATTAGTCTCTAAGAACTGTAGCCACAATATGCCATAAAGTATGACCAATCCTTTGATAAGTCAATAATTAAGCAAAAACACAAATGTTTCAAGCAAAAATCACTATAATAGCATTACCTTCATTCATGATGTTTCAAGAGTACAAGGGGTGGCTATTTATAGTCAAAGAGAGCTTGAAATTAAAATCACACCATGGGGTGGCTCTTTAAATTAGTCTAATGCCTATTTTTCCATAGTCAAAAATCTTAAAGGATGATTTTGAAAAATTTGTAACTTGCTCATTAATTTAGAAGACAAGTAGTACACCCTTTTGGAAAAGTAAAGAGAAGTAGCCCACCACCTTTTGACTTTGAAGATTCCATGGGATATGGGCTTGAAAATTCATAGTAATGATTGGGTTGGAATTTTAAAAGATTGTTTGGGCTTTAATTATAGGACTGTATGATTCCCCCAATCAAGGGTGTTGGGCCTCCTCTTGTAATTCCATGATTAACCATTTAAGGCCTCCTTCATTCTCTTGGTCCACTCCCTTATCATTAGGCCTCCAATTTCATGCAATGGGTCTTGTACACTTGTGTGTATTCCACCCTCCTTGTAAAGTCCATCTCCCACCCCTTGATGCCCTTGTGTTCCATGATCCTCATCAACCTCAATCTGATGCACAGTGTGACCGGTATGACTCCACAATCCATTTTTTTGTTATTTTATTATGAGTCCACTTTTTGGAAAAGTGGGAACCATAAAAAAAACACCACCTATCACCCACACATGAAAAATAAAAATTGAAAAAAACCATTGTAGGAAAACCCATCCACCTACCCAAAATTAATAAAATACTAAATTCAAAAATCAAGATAACATCAACCAACTTGATAAACAGGTCCTCTCAATTCCTATGTCACCTCGATCCTCGCACCCTGCCTTGAGTCACACACCTTACATGTTGTCTACCCTATCTGCATCAAACCAGATAGCCAATGAGCTTCACTAGAATCCATTGTCATCATCACCGTCGAAAGATTCATTGTCTCCGCCATACTCGAAACACAAAACATCATGCCATCATCCACTGGTTTAGCTGATTTCTGACATCAGACCATCATCGGCTTAACACCACCACCATCATCCTTAACCAAACACCACACCATCGTCGAGGCATGACAAAGCCATAACAAAACCTTACTAGTAGCAGAAGTCAAAAACAACACCGAACAAACCTCATACAAATCCACCACCATAGAAGGAACACACAAAACTTCATTAAAACCAGAAGAAACATGTCGCATGAGAAGCATCAATCGCCACCAGATCCCACCTCCCAAAACCTTTGAGGAACCACTGCTCTAGCTCCAACTAGGAGAGGAGTAGAGGGCCTTGGGTTCAGGGAAAGGATAAGAGTATCTGACTCCTCCAAGTGATGCCATCTCACCTAAAATGAGATTTGAAGCCGAAACCAAGAACATGCCGACACAAGAGCGCCTAGAAATACCTCGACCACCATTCTGATTTTCCCAAAACCGCGGAGTACACATATCTCTAGATCCGGCCTGGATAAGAGTGATGGAACGTGAGGTCAGAGAGGGGACAAAGAAAATGAGGGATGCAACAACTACCATCATCGGGAGCAACAACCAACCTACAAAAAAATCACCAAAAACCAAACCTCTAGAGAAAATAAATGGAATGAAGAAGAAAATAGAGAGGTTTGAAAATGTGAGAGAAAGTGAGGAAGGAAGAGAGGGAGAGAAGGAGAGGAAACGACATTCAGATGCACCCGATATACGATGTGCCTGATATGACTCAAAGTGTTCGTTATGAGTTTAAAATTGAAATTTTAGTTCAAAAAGTTTCACTCACTAAAAACCAAGAAAATGCACTCAGATTATCTTGATAATTTAGAACAATTATTTATAAATCACTTGTGACATTTAGGAATCAGTCTCACATAAATCCAATACATGATGTGACTAGTATAAGTCAAAGTGTGTGTTTCCAGTTTAAAATGACATTTTAGTAAAAAAGACAAGTGGTGTACTCAAAACTAAGAAAACGCATTTGGATTATATTAATACATTAGAAAAATGATCCATAAGTCATTTGAGATGTGCAAGAATCAGTTGCACCTCAATATGATGCACGGTGTGACCGGTATGACTCCAAGTGCGTCTTTTTATTTGAAATTGACATCAATTTTAGTAAAAAAGATAACTGACCTACTCAAAACCAAGAAAATGCATTTGGATTTTTTTGATACTTTTAGAAAACGATCCATAAGTCATTTTTGATGTGTAGGAATCAACCTCACCTCAATCTGATACATGATGTTCCCAATATGACTTAAAGTGTCTGTTATAAGTTTAAAATCGACATTTTAGTTCAAAAAGTTTCACTCATTGAAAACTAATAAAACACACTTAGATTGTATTGATAATTTAGGAAAATGTTTCATAAATAATTTTTGATGTTTAGGAATTGGTCTCACATCAAACTGATACATGATGTGACCGGTATGAGTCAAAGTGTGTGTTTCTAGTTTAAAATGACATTTTAGTAAAAAAGAAAAGTGACATACTCAAAACCAAGAAAACACATTCATATTGTTTTAATAATTTATGAAAATGATCTATAAGTAACTTGACATGTGTGGGAATCAGCCTTAACTTAATCTGATGCACAGTGTGGACCGATATGACTCCAAGTGTGTTTTTTTATTTAAAATTGACATCAATTTTAGTAAAAAGACAAGTGACATACTCAAAACCAAGAAAACACATTCATATTATTCTGATACTTTATAAAAATGATCCATAAGTCATTTTTTACATGTAAAAATCAGCCACACCTCGATATGATACATGACGTACCCAATATGACTCAAAGTGTTCGTTATCAGTTTAAAATCAACATTTTAGGTCAAAAAGTGTCACTCACTGAAAACAGAGAAAACATGCTCAGATTCTCTTGATAATTTAGGAAAAAGATTCATAAAACATTTTTGACATGTATGAATTAGTTGCACGTCAAACGGATACATGATGTGACCAGTATGATTCAAAGTGTGTGTTTCCAGTTTAAAATGGCATTTTAGTAAAAATGACAAGTGGCGTACTCAAAACTAAGAAAACGCATTTGAATTGTTTTGAAAATTCAGAAAAATGTTTCATAAGTCATTTGAGATGTGTAGGAATCATCCTCACCTTGATCTGATGCACGGTGTAACCAGTATGACTCCAAGTGTGTCTTTTTATTTCAAATTGACATCAATTTTAGTAAAAAAAAGACAATTGACCTACTCAAAACTGGTCAATTGCATTTGAATTGTTTTAAAACTTGATAAAAATGATCCATAAGTCATTTTTGATATTTAGAAATCAGCCTCACCTCAATTTGATACATGATGTACCCGATATGACTCAAAGTGTCTGTTATTAGTTTAAAATCGATATTTTAGTTCAAAAAGTGTCACTCACTGAAAATTGAGCAAACATGATCGGATTGTCTTGATAATTTAGGAAAACGATTCATAAATCATTTTTGACATATAGGAATAAATCTCACATTAAATTGATACACGATGTGACCAGTATGAGTCAAAATGCGTGTTTATAGTTTAAAATGACATTTTAGTAAAAAACACAAGTGACGTACTCAAACCAAGAAAACACATTCGAATTGTTTTGATACTTTATAAAAAAGATCCATAGGTCATTTGAGACATTTATAAATCATCCACACTGTAATCCGACGCACGGTGTGACCAGTGTGACTCCAAGTGCGTCTTTTTATTTAAAATTGACATCAATTTTAGTAAAAAGGACAAATGACCTACTCGAAATTGAGAAAATGCATTCGGATTGTTTTTATAATTTAGGAAAATGATCTATAAGTACTTTTTGAAATGTTGGAATCATCCTCACCTCAATCCGATACACGATGTGCCCGGTATGACTCAAAGTGTCTATTATCAGTTTAAAATCAATATTTTAGTTCAATAAGTGTCACTCACTGAAAACAAAACAAACATGCTCAGATTGTCTTTATAATTTAGGAAAATAATTCATAAATCATTTGTGATGCGTAGGAATCAGTCTCATATCAAACTGATACACGATGTGACCGGTATGAGTCAAAGTGAGTGTTTCCAGTTTAAAATGACATTTTAGTAAAAAAGACAAGTGACGTACTCAAAAACTGAGAAAACGCATTCAGATTATTTTGATACTTTAGGGAACTGATATATAAGTCATTGTAGACATGTAGGAATTAGTTGCACCTCGATCTGATGTACAATGTGATCGGTATGACTCAAAGTGTGTCTTTTTATTTAAAATTGACATCAATTTTAATAAAAATGATAACTGACCTACTCAAAAACGAGTAAACACATTCAGATTCTTTTGATACTTTAGGAAAATGATCCATAAGTCATTTGTGGAATCATCCACACCTCAATTTGATATACAATGTGTCCGGTATGACTCAAAGTGTCGGTCATCAGTTTAAAATTGACATTTTAGTTCAAAAAGTGTTACTCACTGAAAATTAAGCAAACACACTCAGATTGTCTTGATAATTTAGGAAAAAGATTCATAAGTCATTTTTGACACGTATCAGTCTCACATCAAAAGGGCACACGATGTGACCCATATGAGTCAAAGCGCGCGTTTCCAGTTTAAATTGACATTTTAGTTAGAAAGACAAATGATGTACTCAAAATTGAGCAAACACATTCAAATTGTTTTGACACTTTAGGAAAATGATCCATAAGTTATTTGAGACATGTAGGAATCAACCGCATCTCAATCCAATGTACGGTGTGACCGGTATGACTCTAAGTGTGTCTTTTTAATATATAAATGTCATTTTAATTTAAAACGCCCATCACATTGCCAAAACCAAGCAAACAAATTTAGATTGTTTTCTTATCATTCTATCTGCTATTACTTAGTTAATTTTCTTATCATTTTTATATTATACTTATTTAATTAATTTTCACCGAGATAATGCTTGAAGATGAACAATAAATTGTGTGACGTGCAAGAATCAACTGCAACTCAATCTGATACACAGTGTTTCTGGTATGACTCAAAGTTTAGTTTAAAATTAACACTTTCTGTTAATTTATTTCTTTATATTATTACTGACATAAGAATTGTTTTCTTATACAAGTGTGTTCTTTTGCTCGAGTAGGGGTGGTTTGTTCGACAATAACATGAATCGGGGTCAGGATCAAAAGACAAAGGAATATTGATGTTTTTGAATGTATGTAGTAATTTGAACTTATGTAAGTGTATAAACCAATGTTTGAAATGTCTATAATACAGTGTGTGTTTTTGTATTTGTGTTGTAAATTCTATTTCATTTAAATTCAATATTGGTACTTGATTTTGTTGATATCTGGTGGTGTTTTCTAGTGTGCCTCTTTATCAGCGCTAAATAAAAGCGTTGATAAAAGCCTATGAATTATAATCTCGCTATAGTAGTCAGCGCTTCTCTAGCACTGATAGCGTTGTTAAAGACCTATTTTGTAGTAGTGAATCAATCACGTCACAACATATTTATGATTCTTAGGCTTTTAATTTCGCTCTGGTAGTCGACGCTTCTCTAGCACTGATAAAGTCCATTTTTAGTGTTGTTAAATACCTATTTTATAATATTGAATCAATCACATCACAACATATTTATGGTTCTTAGTCTTCATGTCAATAAAATTTTACAAACTCCAAAAAACTAAAGCACGAGTCACGACAATTAATGTCGACGTTATTGCGTTGCTTCATGGATAATTTGTCATTGTGTTTATATCCTCAGTGAATTGAAGGTTGAAAATCAACATAGGTACAATCCAACACTCAATGAATTGCATGTTGAATTACATGTTAAAGACACACTTCTTCATAGTAAATGTTTGTCCATCACTACAGTGTTCTTAATGTTGACGTCTTCAAATCTTTCTATAAAACGTGATATTTGAAGAAATTTTTTGTTATTTAATAGTCAATATCTTCCCACAAAATATAATAATTTCATGGCTTTTTATTGACAAAATTTGATATAATATCATTAAACATAGTATTCTTTACATAATATATTATATTTATATGACATAATTTCACAAAACTTTTTTATATCTTCACATAATATAATTATGTGTGAACTGGACATTTTTTAATATATGAAACATATTTTTTTTCCATAAAACATAAAATAATAGTCTTTTTTATACCAAGCACATTACACAATAATGGTGAACATAACATAATATGATTATAACATATTTATTGATAGAATGTTTTTTATCTTCGTATAATACATTCTTTTTCCATAGAAAATAATATCTTCCTGAAGAATGTACCAATTTCATGACTTGAATTTTGCCAAAAACATGATATAACAACAGAGAACATATTTGTTTTTACCACAACATGATGCATGGACATATAATATTATATTTATGATATATATTTCCATGTAACATTATATCTTGACATAATATTTATGAAATCTATTTTCATAAAACATTTAATGTTTTATGTGTTTGTTTTAGAATATTATGTCACAATTTTTTCTGGTTTTGAAACTTATTAGAACTAAAAAGTTCACACGATAGGTTGAATAAAAAGTTACTTGTGCGAGAAAACATTTATTTTGCGGCCTTCTTGATGCTCCATCACCCCTTCCTTGACACGTATCTTAAACAGAACAAAAGTCAAATTTAATATTCAAAATGGAATTTCTTTTAAAAAAATTAAAAAATGGCAGGCGGGCCGAGTTTGACATTGCGAGGAGACGTTTCAAACAAAAGCCCTCTAGATGGACAATCCTCAGCTTCGCTCCTCCACATGCTTTATGAAGACGATTCACAACAATAATGCAACGGAAGGTGTTCAACAGTACCTACTTCCTTCCTTCGTGTGTAAACCCCCGTTGCAGAGATTCTGCCATTGAAGGTCTGCCTCGAAATCCAGAACCCTATCAGATTCTGTCGAGGAGAAGCTGTTCAATTTGACAGATCAGAGATGGGTTTCATCAGAAATCTGTGTGGTTCTCTGTTTTTCATGGTGGCGGTTTTGGCCTTTTATTTAGTTGGAAGTGCAGGGCTTGCAATTTCATCAAATAACCCTGTACCTGGACCAAGTAAGAACTGCAGTTATATTTCATGAAATGGGTCAGGCTGTGTTTGAAAACACTCTCTCAAACATTGATTATTTTGACCACACTTGCTGATAACTGTTTATAATACTTACCACTTATGATAAGTTTTTTTGTAAAAATCTTTTCAGATTAAGAAAATATATCGACTTCACTGATATTCTGAAACATGATCTTGATGCTAATACCTGTTGCACAGCGCGGAAGTTGCTCCAGACAGAAAATACAACAGAACCCAGCAGCCAGTCCGACGGCACCGCAAGGAGGGATCCTCTAGATAAACTCAAGAAATACAGAGGAGGATTCGACATCAGAAACAAACACTACTGGAGTGTAATATACGTTCTTCTCTTAAGACGATCATAAAGAGGACAATACCAGACACAGCACTAACACTTTTTATGCCATTTCATGCAGTCAGTTATATTTACAGGAATTGGAGGTTATGCTGTTGGAGCCCTATGGCTTTTGTCTGGCGTTGGGTATGGAGGTTTTTTGTTGGCATCCAGTTGTGGCAAAAACAGGAAGAGCGTGAAGCTGAAGAAGAAGCAGTGTGCCCTCTGGCTCATTTTCTTGGCCACATGCTTCACAATCATGGCAATGTGAGCCCTGAAGTGGAAATTGTATAATCAGTTAGAAAGGTCACTGAAGGCATTCAAGAAATTATTGTCATGTTTGATGCAAATGATAGGACTGAATAGGAATCATGATTTGGGTAGATGATGGGATGATTTTTTCATTTTAGTATAGGAAGACAACTAAGGCTCCGTTTAGTAGAACTTACTGAAAACTGCTTATAACTAGCAGTGTAAATCTGACCTAAGCCCAGTTTTCAATTATTTTTATTAATGTTTTTTTTATAAAAAGAACAGGTCCGGAAGCAGGCCCGACCCAAAATGCGCGACAGGACAGAACTGCAAGCTTACTTTTAATACTAATCACTCATGATACGCAGTTTCAATAAAATGGGCGGTGTTTATTCTGTTTCTAAAACACTTAAGAAAATTTCATAGGACTCTGTTCGATAGCACTTACTGAAAACTATTTATAGCACTCATTACTTGCGATAAATGCTTCTATATAAGTGTTTCCCTATTGCTGCCACCTAAGTGGTTTTCTTCTAGAATTTCAGTATGAGTGTTGTTTCAAAAGCAGAACAAACATCACTCATCCTTTCAAATTGTATGTTAGTGATAAGCACGATAACAGTTTTCAATAAACGCTGTAAAGCGGAGCCTTAAGAAGTGGCAGTTTTTTTTTCAATGATCAATCTCGAAACAATTATGCATTTATCACTAGTGATAAGAGTTAATAAAGCTCCATTTGACAGCACTTACTAAAAACTCCTTATATCACTTGATACTTATGATGAATGCTTTTGTTTATGAGCTTTCTGATTGCTTGTTGAAAAAGGGTCATTCTGCCATTTAAGTAGTTTTCTTCAGAAATTTAAGCGAGTGTTTTTCCATAAACATGACAAACACCACTTGTTTTTTCAAGCTGATGATCCTAAGTGACAAGTGTCTCATGAGCAGTTTTCAATAAGTGCTATCCAACGAGGCCTGAGTGTCAAGCGGTTTTCAGTAAGTGTTGTCAAATGAAGCCTTGTTTACGGGAGTTGCTTCTGGAATTTAAGTGTGAGCCTCCATTTGACAACAATTATCGAATACTGCTTACAACACAAATCACTTGTGAAATATTTCTGCAAGTGCTTCCAGATTGCTTCTTGGAAGTGTTTTTATACCACATTTAATTATATTTTCAAATTGCTTATCATCAGTGATAAGTGCTATAAACAGTTTTCAACAAGTGCTATAAAACAGAGCCCAGGTGCTTTTTCAGAAACAGAAGAAACACAACTTATTTTTTCCAGCTGTTTATCAAGTGCTATAAGTAGTTTTTAGAAGTGTCATCAAATGGAGCCTAAACCATGCAGGAAGACAGGGTTATTGTATCCGGTTTTCATCAATGCTCGTTGTTGGTGTTGACTAACATCTATTCCTTTTTCCATCTTATACCAGCCAAGCACTAGATACAACATGATATACAATTTAGCTAATAGATATCACGTTCATCTCACCCTAATCCATTATCCATTCCTGTCCTATCTTGGCAAGCAAGGCATATTATATATAAATGCAACCCATTATCCATTATCTAATCACGTGGTGGTAACTGAATTTTCAGAACATTTTCCGGGGTTGTTCTTGGAGGCAGTGCAAAGTTCCATTCAAGAGCAGGAACTATGATGGACATCATCATCGACACTGCAGATGGTGCATCAGAAACGATACGAAACATGACTCGATCAATGGTAGATGTGCGTGACAACTTACAGAGATATAATCCCGGCATGGAGGCCTCCGATTTCTTTAAAACCTCATCCCAAGAGCTGGAATCTGAAGCTGCAAATATACAACGACAAGCCAAGAAGAATAGGAACAGAATAGAGACCGGCCTAAAGATAGTGTAAATGTCTCTTTTCTATCACTTTCATCTGCATAAGAAAGCAACCACTGAGAACTGTTTTGTACTTGCAGGTACTTAGTAACCACAGTGACCATTTCGCTCAACCTGGCTGCTTTAGTTCTTTTACCAGGTGCACATGTAACTGGAATTTGAAATCGGATATTTGGTATGATATTGCGTTCTAATCATTACAAATTTAGTACTCATCTAAGTCGGAACTTCTTTTGCAGTCTTTGGATTCATGAGGTTCCGAGGACTCATTTGGTAAGTAATCATTACAACTTTACTTGAGCAATAGTTCAGATTATACTGTAGCTAGAGTCTTTCAATCTAAGCATTTAAAATTATTTCATAAAAAAATGTTGTCTGACATATTCAACCACATATATCTTCCCATTTTATTGGTAAGTAATTTTTAAAATCAATGGTTTTGTTTGTTTCCATTGATTCAGACATTCATAATCAGAGAAAATTGAGATGTGATATCCTACATATTAAAAAAACCCTCACATAGAATTAAATCTGTGGATGACAGATTCCAAGGGGTTAAGAGCAAATATGAGTCTGTATGATATTTCTTATTGAAACTGCTTATAAAACTTATCGCTTATGATAAACAGTTTGAAAAAATTAGCATTGTTTGTTCTATTTCTGAAAAAACATTCAGCACTTGTATTCCACAAGAAAACCATTAAGTGACATAAAAACATTTTTTCAATAAGCAATATAGAATTATCAAAAGTGATAACTTGTATAAGCAGTTTTCAATAAGTGTCGTCAAACAGAGCCTAAATGTCATCTTAGGTACCAATATTTTCTCATGCACCGCCTTTGATCCCCTCCTGCAGGCTTATAGTATTATTGTGGCTGTTGACCATGTTCTGCTGGCTCTTCTTTGGAGCATACTTCTTCCTAGAAAGGTAAGGGTTGGTCTGTTTTTCCTGTAGCTATTCCATTTGATGCAAGAAAGAAAAACTTGAATGAAAAAAAAAAGTTACAGTGAGATAATGAAATTGAAATATGCAATCTTCAGGTTTGCAGGTGATGCATGCACAGCACTTGATAATTTCAAGGAAAATCCATTCAACAATACCTTGAGCTCAATCCTTCCATGCAAAGATGTTCTTTCTGCGAAGCCAGTATTGTCTACTGTCAGTGCAGGGATTTACAACCTTGTGAATGAGGTAAAGTGAAAATTACCAGTGCATAAAGTGTTAGGGTTTACCAAGAATATGATGGAAAATGCAACAGGTCAATGCAAACATATCAGGTCTGCAAACAGCATCATCTCAAAATATCGTTCGAATCTGCAATCCTTTCTCTGGACCTCCGGAGTACAAGTATTTGCATGAAAACTGTCCAGAAAACACCATAAAAATGAGAGACATTCCCCAGGTAAGCAGATATGAATATTTGATTTGCATATATGGCTCATTTCAAGGCAACTTTTTACAATTTGAATCATAAACAACCAGAATAGAGAGCGGACATAAATTGGTAGAGTCAAACATGGCCATAGCCTCTGTTTGACAGCACTCGTCAAAAATTGTTTATAGCACTTATCAGTTATGATAAGTGCTTCAGTGCAAGTGTTTCATATTGTTTGTTGAGAAAGTGCATGTGTAAGTGTTTCTTCAGAAACAAAACAAACATGACTTATTTTTTGAATTGTTAAGCGCTATAAATAGTTTCAATAGGTGTTGTCAAACGGAGCCGTGGTAATGCTATATTATGAATGGATTGGGTGGGTTAGTGGGCCTTATAGATTGACATTGCCTGTATAACTTATTCTCTCTTTAATTTGCGAATGGATCAAAATAATTTTACTAGCAGATTAGCTTGTAGTCAGCATTGATTGGTTACATCACATGATGCCTCTATTATTGAAGGTACTGAAGATGTTGAATTGCTCTAACAGCAATGGTGGATGTGAAGAAGGGAGATTCATTTCCCATGAAGACCTTACAAAAGTGGAAAATCTCACTAGTTCACTCGAGAACCTCGTAAATGAATATCCGGCGATGGAAAGCTTGGTGGAATGTCAGTTGGTAAAGGATGCATTTTCTACAGTGGTTAGCGACCACTGCAAGCCGGCAAGGAGATACGTTCGGATGGTATGGATACCGATGGTTTGTTTATCAGTGGTAATGGTGATTTTGGTACTAATATGGGTGGTCAAAGCTCACCAACGGAACAGATGCTACTTTTCAGAGGGTTCAGTAAAACCAGTTATAGAAGATGAAACATGTAGGGATGGCCAGAGGATTAATCATACTGAGATATGCCCCCTTCATTCTCAAAGGGCAAGTGGCTTGGACAGGATTGAGTCATGCAAGCCATAGAGCATGCACATAGGAATATGGGAACATGCCAAGATGCAAAAGCAAGCATATATGAAATACAAAAGACCCGGCAAAAAATGAACGAAAAGGAGTTGTTTTTGTGACTCTAATGAGGTTTAGCTCCACATTTCCTTTGTTTTGGTTGATTTTAGCAAGCAGTTGCTTGAATGAGTTCAAAGATTCAAAGCGCCATCCCTCCTATGTTGTTCTACTGCAGTGGATGAAAACAAAATCATCCACTAAAAGTGTGATAAATTATCAGTTCATTAGCCAATATTTTTTTCTGAGGCTGTAAAATATGACAGATTGAATAAGTTTTTTAACACTTGAGTTAAATTATTTATTTTCAAATTGTTAATTGCTTTACGCCCCCTTTCCCCGCTCTGCATCCACCCAAACATGAACAATCCATAGCTTACACTAGGGAAATGGCAGGAAAATATGGTGACAAGCTGCAAAATCATTACTTAAAAAATCAATCAATCCTCCAATATTAACATAGATTCTCTTCTGAGGAGTATAACAAAGCATTGATCTGCTGTAAGTCTTTAAAAGAACAAACAAACCACTGTTGTCCAACATTTGGTCTCCATGCATGGACCATTTCTCTTGGCGGTGGATATAGTGTGGCTGACTCTCTGTTAGTTAGTTGCCAGAATACTGTAGTATCACGACTGGATGCCAGAATCGCCGACTGGAAGGAAAGCATGACCAATGATATGTGGAGCTACTCCCAAGGAGTCTCATTTTTTGTCGCTAATAGGTGTTGTAGGAGGATTTTTCTCAGTTGACAACCAACCCAGCTGACACGTGAAAGTACGCAGCCGTGCTGTGAGTACAGCCGACCCGTGAAAGTAGTCTGCGATGGGAGGAACTTTATAGGTTGATGAACGGATTTACATCGTCTAAGGTTGGGGTAACCTGACCCTCAGGTTGGGTTTTGGTCAATGGATGACTGCCATGTCGCTGGAAATTTCCGGTGTAAATTTCCACTG
This sequence comes from Viscum album, assembly GCA_963277665.1. Classification (NCBI taxonomy): domain Eukaryota; kingdom Viridiplantae; phylum Streptophyta; class Magnoliopsida; order Santalales; family Viscaceae; genus Viscum; species Viscum album. Next base: position 1,084,029,724 of record OY728132.1, read on the forward strand.
GAAATTTCGCGACGTGACGGCCATCCATTGTCCAACCTGACTCTCATGTTCAACAGTGAACGTGAGACGATTTTTTCCCTTGATGAACCACCCAAACCAACTTTTGACTATTCCAATTTTTTAATTCTATAAAATAAGGACACATCTCATGTATTTTGTAATCTGCAATCCTCTATGATTTATTCGAAGAGAAATAGAAGCCAAACCCTCTTCTCTTGTGGGTGTAGACAAACCTTGTCGAACCACGCAATTCTCGCGTTCTTCTCGTTTTTCATTTCCGTTCATTCGCGTTTTGCTGGTTTTGGGTTTTGTTACCCCAACAAAGTGGTATCAAAGCCACATGGGTTGAAACGACGACAAGCATGAAAGGTTTTTCGGTGACTGGAAAATTCAAGGTGGTCAAAATTGTTTTTTGAAGCCAAATTCTTAAAGATATCGTCGAGACGATTCCAGCGGTGCAAACAACGTAAAAAATGTAACTAAAACGAGCTCTATAGAGGCAGTCAAAGTTTGGGTCAACTTTGGGGTACTACAATACCCCTTAACGGAGAAGACGAGACTCTTCATGCATATGGAGACTATCCGACGACTTTTCTGGCGACTTCTCTGGCACGCCATGTCAGCATCGCACCCATCAGTAAATCTCAACCATTGATGTTGTTTTGACCATATCTTGGTTAATCAAAGTTTGTTTTCGATGATCCTCACTGCATTAATAAAAGAAAATACTAGTAACATGATTAAGCTTACTGCCTTTAATTATGCTATCTAGAAACCCAAAATGGAATATATTTTGTATATTAAAGATTCACGGAAGCCCACAATGGAGACCACAATGTTGACTGCAGTGCAATCAGAGAAAAATTTGACAGATGACCAATCTAGTGAGAAGACGTCTACCGGTACCTCGTCAGCTAATGCAGAGTGGGCCGTGCTCAACAGGACGTGCGATGCTCAAATCAGGCATTAGATCAACAAAAGTATCTTCCAAAATTTTGCCAACGAACATGATAATTATGTTTTATAGAGAAAATTGGAATAATGTACTCAAGGACAACTATACAGAATAAAGTAAGCCCGATACGCCGTCTTGTCAGCTCGAAGTACAAGTATGGGGACAACGTATCAAAACACATGAGTGAGTTCCAAGGTATTATTAATCAACTAAACTTTATGAAAATAATGGTTGATGATGAGTTGCAGAAACTGTTGATGTTGAGCTCTTTACTAAAGGCGTGGGACACACTGGTCATGTCAGTTAGCAATTCAACACCTGATGGAATACTCACCGCAAAAATCGTGAAAGACAAAATGCTGAATGAAGAAACCAGAAGGAATGATGAGGGATGTACACCTGATTTAGACACTCTTGTCACTGAAAGACAAGAGAAGAAAAAATGGCATGGAAGAAGCAGAGGAAAAGAACCCCGTGATCAAAATCAATAAAGGAGAAAATGATCAAAATCTCGACCGAGATACAACATTAAGTGCCACTATTACGGCAAGCCCAAACACTTCATCCGAGAGTGTCAGAAGCTGATGGAAGAGCAGAGGAATCAGGAAGGTAAACCTCAAAACAGTGACATTGCAATCATCAATTAAGAGATCATTATTGTTCAGGAAGAACATGCCAGCCTTGAAAGCCATGACCTGACAACATGGAAAATTTATTCTGTGACTCTAATGAGGTTTAGCTCCAAATTTCCTTTGTTTTGGTTGATTTTAGCAAGCAATTTCTTGAATGTTTTCCACGGTTGAGAGTTCAAAGATTCAAAGCGGTAGCCCTCCTAGGTTGTTCTACTATAAAATATAACAAATTGAATAACTTTTTTCACACTTTAGTTAAATTATTTATTTTGAAATTGGTAATTGCTTTACACCGCCTTTCCCTACCCCACACCCAACCAAACATGAATAATCCACAGGTAGGAAAAAAGGGGACAAACCATGAAATCATCCCTTTAAAAATCAATCAATCCCCAAATAATGTGATGAATATTAACATAGACTCTCTTCAAAGGAGGAGCATAACAAACCATTATTAACCAGTCTATCTTTAAAAGAACAAACAAATCATTGTAGTTGTCCCACATTTGGTCTCCATGCACTGACAATTTCTCTTGGCGGTGGATATGGTGCGGTTGACTTTACGTCAGTTGCCAAAATATTTCAGTATCACGACTAGATGCCAGAATCGACGACTGGAAGGAAAACAAGACCAATGAGATTTAGGGCCACTCCCAATTAAGGGGTCTCATTTTTTGTCAGTAATATCTATTATAGGAGGATTTCTCTCAGTTGGCAACCAACCCAACCGACTCGTGGAAGCATCCGACAATGGGAAGGACTTCAAAGGTTAATGAACTACCCAAACCAACATTTGGTTGATGCAAATTTTTAATCTATAAAATCAAGACACATATCATGTATTTTGTAACATGTAATCTTTTGATGATTTATCTAGAGAAAAGAAATAGAAGTCCTCCCCCTTTTCATATGGACACATGCAAACCTTTCTGAACCACATAATTCTCATGTTCTTCTCGTTTTTCATTTTTGTTTGTGTGTGTTTCACTGGATTTGCGTTCCGTTTCCCCAACAAAGTGGTATCAAAGCCATCAGGATGAAACAGAGGAAGGTTTTCTGATGGCCAGAAAATTCAAGGTGGTCAAAATCATTTTTTTGAAGCTAGATTCTAAAAGATCTCATCGAGATGATTCCAACAACACAAACAACTTAGAAAATGAAGCTAAAATGATCACTGCAGAGGCGGTCAAAGTTCATGTAAACTTTGGGGTGCTATCATACCCCTTGATGGAGAAGATGAGACTCTTCATATTAGCGATGACTTTTCCGACAACATCTCTGGTGTGCCATGTCAACGTCGCATCATCGGTTAATCTCGACCATTGATATTTTTTTGACAATATCTTGGTCAATCAAAGTCTGTTTTCGATGATCCATGAGTCGATTCCCACTATTTCGACCATTCCAGACACATCTGCATGGTTAGATTTTCAAGATCCTCACAATCATTTGATGAACATACCAATAATATGATTAAGTTTTGATTATACTATCTGAAAAACCAAAATGGAAGATCTTTTGTATATTAAAGATTTTTTGAAGCCCATAATGGAGACCACAAAACCCATTGTAGTGCAATCAGAGGAAAATTTGACATACGACCAATCTAGTGAGAATATGTCTACTAGTACCTCACTGGTTGATGTGGAGTGGATCGTGCTCAATAGGAAGTGTGCAGCTCAAATTAGGCAGTGGTTCGACAAGAGTATCTTCCAAAAATTTCCCAACAAACATGATGCTTCCGTTATATGGAGAAAATTGGAAAAGATGTAGACAAGGATAACCACACAGAATAACGAAAGCCCGATACGCCATCTTTTCAACATAAAGTACAAGGATAGGTACAACATATCAGAGCACATGAGCGAGTTTCAAGGTATTGTTGATCAACTGAACTCTATGAAAATGATGGTTGATGATAAGTTGTTGGCGTTGTTGATGTTGAGATCCTTACCAAAGACATGAGACACATTGGGTGTTTTAGTCAACAATTCAACACTCGATGGAATGTTCACCCTATGAATGGTAAAAGATAGGATGTTGAATGAAGAAACCAAAAATAAAGACAAGGGATGCAAACTTGAATCAGATGCTCTTGTCATTGAAAGACAAGTGAAGAAAAAATGGCATTGGATAATCAGAGGGAAAGTGTTGGAGTTGGTGGCCTAGAACCAACTACTTTGTACTTTATTCATTAATAAACATCTTATCACATCTTGATTGTTCTTCTGCATGACAACGCATGTGATAATGTCCCAAGGATAGTTATTGCATTAAAGGGTCATAGCGGATCCCTACTATGATGAGAACCTGAAAGTGCCATAACACTGTTCTTGAATATATGTTCTATGGTCGGATGATGTTATTTGAGGTACACAAATAATACAGGTCATTAGGGGTGAGGACTCATAAAACTTTGAGGCACCTTCTCATGGTGTGCGCCCTTAGTAATATCCAGGAGGATATTATGAGAACGAGAACCGCCAGTAGGAAATCCACATTTCATAGTGTCATTGGATGTTCCTATCTGCGAACATGGTCCTTAGACTTTAAGATTATTATTAATGGGTATTACAACTCACGCACTTAGATGTATTGATGAAAACTGTGACGACACACTGTTCGCAGCGAGGTAGTATACGTTGGGTGCGTCACGAGTAATACTGCATTAATAGATAATGCGAGAAAAGATTTGTCCCTTATGTTCCATAACATAAGTAGATATATCAGGCCTTTTGATGGAATTGATATAGCCTAAATAAATCCATGACCATGGTAATGAATGAGCAAGTTCAATTCCGGAAAGTCAAAGAAAGAATGATCGAGCACACGGGTTGATGGCACTAGCATGCAACCCGCTTGATTAGAGATATCATGAAAAAGGGATTATATTACATGGTAAGCGTTCGTATGAGGTGACACGTCAATGCGGCGTCAACTTCTTTCTCTTGGGTGCCTTGACCCGTTGCTAGACAATAATCTTGGACTTTAGGCAGACTCTGCCTAATGCCACTGAGAAAGGGGCCTAGAGGGTCACACACTAAGTGTGTTCATGCATCTTAGTTAAATATTAATTTAACAAGTTAAATAAATATTATTCCCGACTGTGGTTTAATAATTATTTAAGGATGCCTGATCGCATTTATTTCGACACTAGTTATTCGAGAGAATATATTGTGGGCGAAATAATATATATTTATTAGCGGGTAATGCGGTTACATTTATTTAAGAAATAAATAGTCATTACTCAAGGTCTAATAAATGTGGAGGAGGAGATAAAGAAAAGTGGAAAATAAAAGTACACGCCGTGTATATTTAATATACACGCCGTGTAGTTTTATGGAAAACAAGTACACACCGTGTATTAATGATTACACAGCATGTAGTTTTTCTAGTCGGGATTTTGAGGAAATAATATCATTATTGTGATATTAATTATAATCAGCGTGGGCGCATGTCAAGGAATTAATAATTCGACATGGGGTTTCAATAAGAGTTAATGAAATAAATAAAACGTGTAACACATTTATTTATTGTCATAACTCTATAACCTCAAACCCGATTATAAATATCCTCACAACCTCAACACTTTTCCAATCAATCGTTGTGCACAACAATTCTGGAGAATTCTTTCAAGGCCGAAAGAACTCCTTCCTCCAAGAACACTCTCAAGACCGAGAGACCAAGGCGATCGAAGGCGGACATCGCAAGCGAAGGTTCTTCCGCGCTAGCACCCGAAGATCCCTTCGGCGACGCCCGGAGATACGTGGCACACGTGTGAATAACCACTAGAGGAATCCTACATTTGGATTCTACAATGCAATGACGGATCACCGAATCATGACCGGACACATCAACGAAGAAAGAATTCCACCAAGGAAATTTTTGTGAATTAATTAAATTAATTATAACCAACATATGATGATCTTATCTCAATGGTTTCAGGACTCTTCTTTTTCTTTTTTTGTTCTTCGTTCCATTTCGAAGATCCGGCATTTTATATCGTGACGGATCTCGGATTGAACGTTGTTTAACGCTAAAATCAAAGTTGGGAAAACTCCCACCAACGCGCTTCCGCTGCGCCCGAAACCTACAGAAAGAACCTCATGATCAAAATCAATAAAAGAGGAAGTGATCAAAACCCTGCTCAAGATATGACATGAAGTGCCACCATTGTGGCAAGCCTGAACACTTCATCCAAGAGCATCGGTAGCTAATGACAGAGTAGAGGAATCGAGAAAGTAAACTTCAAAACAGTGATGTTGAAATTATCAATGAAGAGATTAATATTGTTCAGGAAGAGCATTTCAACCTTGCAAGCCAAGATTTGACATGGGTGATTGATTTAGGCGCCTCCTACCATGTCACATCCAAATGCGATTTCTTATCATATTACACTTCAAGGAAGTTTTAGACATATGAAGATGGGAAATGACGGTGCATCCAAAATCACTAGTATTGGTATTTTTTTCTGGACACTAATATTGAATGTAGGTTATTGTTCAAGGACCACTATGAGAAAAATAGCTTTTTGCGACGGACTATTTGCGATGGGATCTCCCGTCGCAAATAGTCCGTTGAAGAGATTATCTGTGATGGGGAACTTATCCCGTTGCAAATAATAAGTTATTTGCGACGGGATAAGGGGTCTCGTTGCAAAAGGTTTGGCGCGATTAAAGGTGATCACCAACGTCAAATTGTGATCAGTATTATTTCTTTTTCAGTTTGAAAATTAACTGCATATAATATTTTCACTATTTTAATTTCAAATTGGAACTAAAGGAGTCATATGAGCCTGCGACCACTCAAACACAGGTTGAGAGTCAGGCCGAGACGGTTGATCAGACTAGTGCCCACTATTTCGATGAGGCGGCATGAATGTAGGCGACCCAGTATGGCTTAGAGAATGACCGATTAGTTGGTATCAACTCTCATTTGACTCATGGGACTTATTATGGTATTGTTGCGATGTCGACGTCCAGCTCGAGAGGAGCTCGTGAAGAGACATCATCTTCTGAATCACAATATCAGGAGCAGCTGCAAGCTCAAAATGAGATTATAAAGAGTTTGCGTAAGCAGCAGGAATAGATGCGTCAGCAGCATCAGCAACAACAGTATGAGGAGGAGACGCGTCGATGGCAGCAACAACATCACGAACAGATGGAGTACATGCGTCGTCTGACTCGTAGTTTAGGGATGAAGTTTCCTCCTCCACCACCTCCAACTCCTCCACCTCCTCCAGAAGACTATCTCCCCCAGTGACTTTTTTTTAATGTTAAAAACATTTGAATTTAAAGTTTGTAATATTAACTATTTACAGTTTGTCTTTTATATTGGTGCAAATATTGCATAATTTATTTATTTTTTAATATTTTAATATTTTAATATTTATTATTAGTATTATATTTTTTAATGTTTGTTTATTTTACTAATAATAATAATAATATTGTTTTTATTTTTTTATATTTTTTGCGAATATTGAGAATTTTAATATTTTAATATTTTTTTATTATTTTAATAATATTAATATTATTTTTTCAAAAATAATAATAATAAAAACATTATTATATTATTAGTATTATTTTATTATTAATATTATAATAATATAATTTTTTATATTATTAATATTAGAATTATTATTATATAATATAATATTATTTATATTAATAGTATTAATAATAATATTATTTTCTAATATTAATTTATCATAATTTTATTGAATATATATATTTTTTATTTTATTAAGTATTTGCGACGGGACCCCGTCACAAATAGTTTATATATTTTTTAAATAAGTATTTTGCGACTGGAAAACCGGACCTTCGCAAATACTTATTTGCGACGGGCCTATCGCAACAGGTTTATATATATAATCTATATAATCAGAGAACTATTTGCGACACCATTTTCTACAACGGGCTATTTGCGATGGGACCCCGTCACAAAAGCTCATTTGTGACGGGATCCCGTCGCAAATAGCCTATCGCAAATACCTTAAATTTCAGTAGTGGATGTGAGGCATGTTCCTGATATTTTCCTCAATCTAGTATCTTCTAGAATTGTAACGAACCAAATCGGGTCAACTAGACAAGTCACCCAAGATGGTCCGCCACATGGTGAGATATAGAAAAGAACCACAAGTCTCATGTATAACTGAAGAAACATAAAAGTACAATGTGAAAGAAAGAAATACATATCCTTGAGACATATAAAGACAAGCCAAACAGGCCAAATCAGAAAGATAAAGCGGGCTATACTAAACAAGTCTCCATGTGACCATCTGTCACCACCAAATCATCCCACTATAAAGGCGACAAACGATAAAAGAACCTGACATGCTACATGATGCCCTTCCCTTTACTAGATTCCTGCAAAAAAAGGTCAATAAATACCCAAATGAAAAAGTAGGGTGTGGGCACAAATCCCTGTAGGATACCACCAAAGAATCTATACAAGTTTTAATATCAAGAATGCACAAGTTCTATATTTAAAACAAAATCTAGTTTATAAATCATTTTCATGAACAAAACCATTCTGTAAACATTCCATTTGTTTTCCATAAATGCATACCATATTCACCAAATCTAGGAATATGTCAAGTATAAAAGAAAGTAGGCAAGAATAGGAAAAACCAACCATATATGCACCATAAGATAAACATGTGATAAAATATCCATGAAATAAACCATCCTCTGGTAAACCATGTTTAAATGAAAAAGCACACCATTTGGGTTATATCCCATGGGAATATGTACTAGACATAAACGAAGCTTAAAACATGCATATGTTGGTTCCAACCGATAACAATTCCTACCAAAGTATGTTGATATCACAAAACCTCTAGTGGTGTCACACACACTAAAGTGACATGTCCATTTCCCGGTGCACCCAAGGTTCCCAATGTGTTAAGTTTGTCAAAACCATTTCAAAATCCTTGCTCACATTTAATAAAACCTTTTTATATCAAAGTAAATCCATTTTTAAATCCAAATCCCTTTAAGAACATGAATTGTTTCCAACAAATCCTTTTAAGCATCAAACATGCATTTTCATTCAAAAACCCAAAGGAATTGACAAGAACATATAGCAATTCAAGAATTAGAACCACTTATATAGATGCAACTACCTTAAGAATTATGGAAACCTGGCCACCTTCGACAACAAAGATTGGAAACTAACAGATCGGCCTTCAAAAGACAAGGCATGAAAGAAAACTGCAAAGGATCGATAAAAAACACCAACTGATCACAATTTGAATCACAAATGTATCCAACACCACTACCGCGACTAGGGGAAACAGAGAATCATAAAGAATGCTTACCAGGGTTATACGACGCAACTGCCACAATAGTCAAATGCTGAACAAAGCGTTCTAGAAGGAGGGAGATCACCCAAAATCACCATAAAGCTCAAGAGGGAGGTCTGCGCACCAGATAACAATAAGGGTTATGGGCAGTGTGGTTAAAACCAATGAACCTGAAGAATTCACATCATGAACCCATTTCATGATGTGAATTCCACAAAGTTCAAGTATGCTAAAAAAGGAATCACCTTGAGCTAAATTAATCCCGATTGAACCATTAATGACATGTAATGGTTTCATGGCTTGTAAATTTTTGCACACTGAACAAGACTCACCAAATCTGCCTTGCAACAGGTTCACATTGTGTGACCCATTCACGATGTGAATATGTCCAGCAAGAAGTGCACAGTCCAGTTTCCTATAGAAAATCCCTAAACCCATTCCTGAGGCTCTCCAAACCCAAGAAGCACCCTCTAAATCCATTTACATATTTATACCAAGAATCCATTAATTCAAACAAACATACATCCCTGGACTTTAGTTCATTTTCCCCAGCAAAGGCTCTCTATTCCCAAGAATCCTGTAATGCACCCAAGCAAAAAAGGGAAAACCAAAACAAGAGTCAAAGAATACCTGAAGGAAGGTAATAGGGTGTTACAATATCCTCACTACAAATGCTTTATGTCCCCAGAAATTCCTCAAGATCCTAAACTCGAAAAAAGTGAAGGTTATTGCTTCCTCATTAACAATTTCCAATCCCACATATCGTGGCTATCCCATCTTCACTACCACAATACAAAGACCAAAGGAATCATTTTACTATGAAAACCTTCACTTGGAGATCCATAATCTGAACTGGTTGCTCAACTATAGTAGTTTCAAGATCAAGACCAACATCCTCCAATTCAATCACATGGGAAGTATCCAGTCAATACCTCCTTAGTTGGGAAACATGAAACATGTCATGGATGGAATTCAAACGAGATGGTAAGTACAACCAATATGCCACATTTCTAAGTCATCCAATGATCTCAAAGGGGCCCACAAACCTCAGTGCCAACTTACCCTGCTTACCCAATCCATGATGTCCCAAGTGAGGTGAAACTCTAAGAAAGACTTAATCACCAACCTCAAACTCCATCAGTCGCCGCCGATGGACCGCATAAAATTTTTGACGACTCTGTGCTGTGATCAGTCTCTTACGGATCAACTGCACCATTTCCGTCATCTCTTAAACAGGAATCATCCCAACCATGGATCACTCTCCCAACTCTACCCAGTATAAGGGAGATCTATATGGCCGCCCATACAAAACCTCAAAGGGTTTCATTTTGATTGAGGTCTGATAATTATTATTATAGGAAAACTTGACTAAAGGAAAATGATTTTCCCAAGAACCACCAAAATCAAGCGCACAAGACCAAAACATATCCTCGAGAACCTAGATAACCTTCTTTATTTTCCCATCCATCTGTGGATGTCATGTACTTGTCAATTTCAAATAGGAACCCATCACCTCCTTCAAAACTTTCCAAAACCTGTATGTGAACCTTAAGTCCCTATCAAATACAACCACAAAGGGACCCCATGAATTATTAAAAATCTATTGGACATACAAGTCCCCAAACTATTCCACTTTCATCGTCTCCTTAACAGGGAGGAAATGCAAAAATTTCACGAGTTAATCAATGATTACCCAAATCGCATCCTTCCCACTAGGATTCTAATTCACGCTCAAATTTACCCAAGAAAAGAAGGTAGAACGGTTCTTGTAGTCTAGCTTGGGTTGTCGAATCCTCAGAGACCTAAGAAGCAACCTATATACACACACATTATAAGGACTGTTTTTTGCTATGAAGTGGCCAAATTGGGTTAATTTTAGATGGGTTTAAAGGATCACTAACAGATTTAAGTTAATTCAAATTAAGGTAATGAGTTTATATGACAACCCTGCTTTTATTATAAACTTAAACATGATTTATTACATAAAACTTCACTTGATACAACAAGAAGATCGAGAGGTTTAGTGTCTTTGGGGATTAGGATCATTACATAAAAACTTAAAACATGAAATAAAACATCTTTATTGAAAACTTCCTTTACATGACCACTACATTCCCCCGTACTTAGCATTGCATGGTATAACCTGAGGACATGCATAAGAAAAGGGTGAGCTATAAAGCCTAGTAAGGGAGTACACGTGGAATAACATGAGGAGTACAATACATGTTAGACAATAGGCATATCAATAGAGCATAAAAGAAACATGAACATAAAGTCATGATAAAGCATGATAATCATAACATGGAAATGTGGCAACAACACTTAACATGGAATTAGCATGAGCCAAGGCTCATTGCACATAGAGCATGAGTAAATACTCATTGCACATGAAGCACGAGTAAACCCTCGTTGCACTTGAATTAGCATGAGTCAACACTCATTTCACATGACGTATCATGATACTATACTTTACCCAATGCATTGGAGCACTATAAGGGGGCACCCTTCTTAAACATTTCATTTCATGCATAAGTGTGCCACATGGATCATAAAACATGGATTCATAAAACATAATCATTTATTCCACGATAAAGGAATGTAGAATTCATACATGAAACTTTTTAATCAATAAGTAAATGTGCATAAAGTTGGATACCCTTGATGGAGAAATGGGCATGGTATCCACTACACAATGGCATTGGCTTAGAAAATCGGTGCGATTTCGGCAGCGTAACAGCGTGACTTAAGAATTCATAAAAATGGTTGATGAGAGAGAAAGGGATTCTTCATCATATTTACATGTAATGGACAGTAATGAGGTCATATAGATACATGTCCTAATAATTGTAATGGAATTTAGATTCATGATACAAAATTATTGCTTGAATGTAAAAGAAGAGAGAGAAGTTTTTTTCAGAATTTCGGCATAGTAACAGGTGTACATGAGAGGCATTTAATGAGAGGGATAGGGGTTTCCCATAATTAAAAAAAATAAGAGGTCAGTATGGGAGAGGTGAGAAACCATACCCCAACATTCATAATTGAAATTAAAAAGGCAATACAACTTAAAGAAAATTGACAAAAAAAAGAAAGGAAGAAAAAACCCTTACTTGGAAGTGTGCATCCAAAGGCTAGAGAGAGGATTGTGAGAGGCTTCTTGGGAGCTTGGGGTATCTTGGAAGGATTATAGAGAGAGTAGGGAAGAGGTTGGATGAACTCCAAGGGCTTTGAGTGAGGAGGAAGTGGGAGCTTGGGTGGGTTTATATAGGAAAAGTGAGGGAATTCTTTATTATTTAGGTTTGGGTCCCCTTACATTAAATTAACCGAAACCACAAACCATCCCATGGTTTTTGCCCATGGTTTTTGGAAAAGGGAAGAGGAAAACAATATTTTATAATGCCAAAGTCCTAACTTCTTAAAATATTAGGGTTGCTTATGTGGAGGTGAGTCACACTCCCATGAAAATTAATTTAAAAAGGCAAGGTGTTGAATATGTCTTGAGGGGTCCATTAATGCTTTGAAAAGTAAGTCAAACAAACCCAAAATCACATTATTTTAATGGTAAAACATATATTGGCCGAACATAAAGATTATAGTATTTTATTACATCACTATTGAGTCATTATGATGTCATAAAACACATTATATATTTAAACGGTATTTAATTTTTACCCAAAAATTTGACTGTCTCAGAAAATTATGAAAAATTCACCATTGGATAATTTCGACGTCCTGATTCCAGAAATGACATTTATTTTATCTAATTTTTTTTCTAAATATGTTAATTTTCACTTTTAAAATAAAAACCGACATTTATCGAAAATTCACGGGTTTTGACAGAAATGGCTTTCAAACCTTAATAAAAAATTTTAATTGCATTCATAAAATTATAAGATCATTTATATTTAATAAAAATTAATTTAATAATAATAATATTATTTTATTAAAATATTATTTAATTCAAAAATCCCTTAATTTAATAAAATTTATTTCTTAATTAAATAATAACTAAAAACACCATTTGTACTTTAAAAACTATTTACAATGTATCAAAAATGACTAGAAATTATATTCATTATTATATACAAAAAATAATGTACATGAACATAGTACTACTTATTTGTTACATAACCCCTTAAAACATCCGCATAAGACCTAAGGGTAAGGTGTGCGATGGTGACAGACTCTTGGGGTGGCTCGGATAACATCACTCGAGTGGTAATTTCAATCAACTTCCACTTTTACCATAGAAGGTCACATTCGAGCTTGACATGATGAAGCTCAGCTTGGGCTTGGTCAAGGGCGAAGCCCAAAGACGCCACCTCTTTTCCGAGCTCCGACAAATGGGCTTCGTATGAGGCAATTCTGTTGGATGAGGCCATCACTTCCTTTGTCTGAGTAAATTGGATTTGTTAAAGTCCTATATTTATACTAATCATGTGATTACTGTTCAATGACTATATTAGCAACGGTCAAAATTCTTAACATAAAACCAAAGAAGTTGACATCTTATAAAAATATTTTTCATAAAGAGACATTTAACTAGATCAAGAGGGATTTTCCATTAATGAAACTTTGGGTCGTTACAATATTCCCCCCTTAAGAAATTTCACCCTCAAAATTTTTCTTTTCCCACACTAAAACAAATGTGGGTAACTCAGCTTCATTATATCCTCTGATTCCCAAGTTGCTTCTTCAAACTTTTGGTTTCTCCACAACACCTTGACGAGGGGCATTGTCTTATTTCATAGAAATTTTTCTCTACGATCTAAGATCTTCACTGGTTTCTCCTCATAAGAAAGATCATCTTCCAATTGTACCACCTCAGAAGAGAGTACATGTGAAGGGTCCGGTATGTACTTTCTTAAGAGGGATACATGAAAGACATCATGTACTTTGGCCATAGTAGGTGGAAGTGCTAGTCGATAGGCCACATCCCCAACACGATCAAGAATCTCGAAGGGGCCGATGTACCTTGGACATAACTTCCCTTTATTTCCAAACCTCATGAACTTCATACATGGAGATATGCATAGAAAAACCATGTCTCCAACTTTAAACTCAAGGTCTCATCGACGATTATCTGCATAACTCTTCTGTTGACTCTGAGCTGCCTTGATATGCTGCTGAATGGTTTTTACCTTCTCCACCATTTCATCGACCATTTATGGTCCAAGCAGCTTACGTTCACCGACCTCATCCCAACATGCCGGTGTTCTGCACCTTTTCCCATACAAGGCTTCATATGGTGCCATTTGGATGCTCTAGTGGAAACTGTTATTATAAGAGAACTCAACCAAAGGAAGATGTTGATCCCATCCTCCTTTAAAGTCCATTAAGCATGCTCTCAACATATCCTCAAGTGTTTGGATAGTCCGCTCGGATTGGCCATCAGTTTGAGGATGATAGGCCGTACTGAAGTTCAGTTCAGTATTCAGAGCATGTTGAAGACTCTTCCAAAACTTAGAGGTGAATCTTGGATCTCGGTTAGACACAATAGATAGTGGTACTCCATGCAACCTTACCACTTCCCTGATATATATCTGTGCTAGTTGATCCAATGAAAAATCCTCCCGAATAGAAATGAAGTGTGCAGTCTTTGTAAGACGATCCACAACAACCCAGATTGCATTGTTGCTTTTGGATGTCCTCAGAAGTCCGGTGAAAAAGTCCATGGTGATGTTCTCCCATTTCCATTCTGGTATGGGCAATGGTTGCATCATCCCCTTAGAATTCTGCCTCTCTGCCTTTACTTGCTGACACACCAGGCACTTTGATGTATATTCAGCGATCTCCTTCTTCATATTATCCCACCAAAAGTTTTCTCGGAGATCTCGATACATCTTTGTGCTCCCTGGGTGAATAGAGAAATTTGAACTATGTGCGTCATCCAAAAGTTCCTTCTTCAGCTCCGGACTTGATGGAACACATATTCTTTTCCCAAACCGCACAATACCTTCTTCATTAACATTAAACTCTAAGGATTTCCCCTTTTTGATAGCTTCCACTTTTTCATGAATTCCCACATCATCCTTTTGAGCATCCTTTAACTTTTCCAAAAGAGACGGTTGAACAATCATTTGTGAAAGTATTGATGATGTTACCTTCTCTATGATTCCTATGTCCATATTAATCAAGTCTAAGAAGATTGGATCCTTCTAAATTCTCATCATTGATAGAATCACTGGATCCTTTCTACTTAGGGCATCTGCCACTTTGTTCGCTTTCCCAGGGTGGTAATGTATTGAACAGTCATAATCCTTGATGAGCTCTATCCATCTTCTCTGGTGCATATTAAGCTCTTTTTATGTGAATATATATTTAAGACACTTGTGGTCAGTATATATCTCACATTTCTCTCCATAGAGATGATGCCGCCAGATTTTCAAGGCAAAGATCACAACTGCCGACTTCATATCATGCGTTGGATAGTTTTGCTCATGTATTTTCAACTGCCTTGAGGCATAGGATATCAATTTATCATTCTGCATCAGCACACAGCCTAATCCCTTCTTTGAAGCATCATTGAATACCACAAAAAGTTCCCAACTTGTGGGTAAAGTGAGTACGGGCGCAGTAATAAGCCTCATTTTCAACTCCTTGAAGCTTTCTTCGCATTCATCACCCCAAGCAAACTTTACTCCCTTTCGAGTTAGCTTGGTAAGAGGGTTGAACAATCATGAGAAATTCCTCACAAATCATCGATAATATCCAGCTAACCACAAGAATCTACGGATATTCGTTACTGATGTTGGCCTCGACCATCCCTCAATTGCATCTGTTTTGGAGGGGTCGACAGATATCTCATTGCTTATGATGATATGGCCCAAGAATGATACCTCCTTCAACCAGAACTCACACTTTCTATACTTTTCATAGAGCTTCTCCTTGCGCAAAGTCTCTAGTACAGTTTTTAAATGCTCCTCATGATCCTCCTTGGTTTTGGAGTATATTAGAATATCATCTATAAAGACTACCACAAATTTGTCAAGATAATCTCTAAAGACTCTATTCATCAAGTCCGTGAATATTGCTGGAGCATTGGTGAGTCCAAAAGTCATTACTATGAATTCATAGTGCCCGTATCTTGTACGAAAAGCAGTCTTTGGGACATCTTCCTTCTTCACCCTTACTTGATAATATCCTGACCGCAAATCCACCTTGGAGAAGTATTGTGCTCCACACAGCTGATCAAACAAGTCATCGATTATTGGGAGATGATACTTATTCTTTATCGTGATTTTGTTAAGTTCACGATAATCGATGCAAAGCCTCATTGACCCATCCTTCTTCTTGACGAAGAGGACTGATGCACCCCATGGTGAAGCACTTGGGCGTATAAACCCTTTATCCAGATTCTCCTGTAGTTGTTTCTTCAGCTCTTCAAGCTCAACAAAAACCATTCTATATGGAGTCTTGGATATTGGTAGTGCCCCAGGTATAAGTTCAATTGAGAACTCAACATCTCTTCTTGGAGGAAGACCAGAAAATTACTCAGGAAACACTTCAGCGAATTCCCTCACAATAGGCATTTCTTCAAGGATGGTTTCTTCCTTAGACTCAATCATCTGAGCCATATACGCGTGCTCATAAGGCAGTAATATCCATGCTTGAGATGATGAAGCTAAAGGATATTCATCTTCCTCCTGACACTTGTAAAGAATCGGGGGTCGATTCTCCATATGGAGTGTGATTTCCCTCTCCCGACAATTTATGTTGGCTCTATATAAAGAAATCCAATCCATGCCAAGAATTGCATCAAATTCCACCAGAGGGAGTATGATGAGGTTCGCCGGGAAATTCAATCCACAGACTATAATAGGAGATGACTTATATTCATGGGATGCAATGATTGCCCCATTTTCCATATTCACTGACATCTTTACTTCCATGATTTGTGGTGATGCTGGGATTGTTCTACTAAACTTTAGAGATATAAAAGAATGCGTAGAACCTGAATCAATAAGTACGTTCGCTATTATTGAATGAATAACTAGCGTACCTGTCACCACTTCGTTGTCGGGGTTCACTTCGGTAGAAGTGATGGCAAAAAGCTCTTCCTTTCTGCCTTAGAGGTTGTTGGTTGTCTCCGAAAACACTTGGATTAGGGAACTGATTTGCAAAATGACCCGGTTATTTGCATTTGTAGCATTGAACAACGCGTTGAGGTTCGAACAAAGCGTTCCTATCCTCTGTCGCAGCCGTGGGTCTTTCTTGCCGACAGTTAACAGCTAGGTGCCCTTCTCTTCCACACTTGAATCATTTTCTCGTCCCCTTAAGGCAATTTCTAGGGTGCTTCTTTCCGCACTTTTGGAAAGTGGGGTGCTAGATCTTCTTAGTACCGTTGGATTTATCCATCGGACCACCAGCATTGAAGTCCAACTTATGCTTCTTGTCCCTATGATACCCCTATGATTCCCCGATCTCCATTTCGACCTTGAGGGCACATCGAACAATCTCCTCATAGCTGTCGAAGTCACGGATCGCTAATGCTTTCCATAGGCTAGGCTTCAGCCCACCAAAGAAGCGGTCAACTTTGCATTCGGGGGTAACGACAAAGCCAGAAGCATATCGTGCAAGCCTTTTGAAGTTTTCCTTGTACGCTCCAACAGATTCTTCATCTTTTTGCTTGAAGGAAAGGAAGTCCATCTCCATCTTAAGACGGAGGGTGCGCGGAAAATATTTATCGAAAAACATATTTCAAAAATCCTTCCATTCCAACACCTTGATCTCCTCCTCAGGCTTCATATTTTTTTATCAACGTCCACCATTGATCAGCTTCACCCTCCATACGATAAGCAGCTAGGAGAACCTTCTCTTGTTCATAACATTGAAGGATGGAGAAGATCTTTTCAATGGAGTTGATCCATTGTTCAGCGATTGTGGGATCAGATGATCCACTAAAAGTAGGAGGCCTTTGTCTCATGAAGCTCTCGATAGCGACTTGTTCTTTCTTAGGGGGGGGGTTGAACGTTCCTCTTGACCCGTGTTTCTATTCAAAACTTGAGTTAGCTGAGAGAGAAGCGTGACAAAGTTCGCGATTCCTGCTCCCATTGGATTTGGCATCTCATTAGTACAATCATCACACTGATCTTCACAACGGTTGTTAGCCTGAGTCCTCCTATTACCGGCCATTGGATGGAATAAAAGGAATGTTAGGGGTAACACATAAAGTGTAATCCAAAGACAAAAGTTGACGACTTATAAATAAACTTTTATTTCCTTACTCATGAGTCTATAGGCTTCAATCTAGGTTTTTCATGATCTACTTTCTAACATATATTCGTAGGGGCATTTTTTTTAATTCCCTTAATAAGGGTTCATACTAAGATTGTGAATTTATCAAAACATATCCCTTGGGAGTTTTGTAACCAAGAGTGCAGCAAGACCCGTTGTCATGCACCAATTCCCGTTCGAGTCTAGCTCAAAGTGGTGTTTTCGGGTTTTACCCCTAGGATACATCTGTGCCAGAGCCGCCTCTACCTGCTCGTATCCAGACAGAGATGTATTTTTTTGATAAACCACTTACTCAGTACTTACCAAAACTTAGGGATGTTTTTATTATACCCAGTATTGTATCTAAGGCTTTACTAGGGTTTTCTAATCCCAAAAATAACTAAACCTATCCTCTGATACCAACTATGACAACCCTGCTTTTATTATAAACTTAAACATGATTTATTACATAAAACTTCACTTGATACAACAAGAAGATCGAGAGGTTTAGTGTCTTTGGGGCTTAGGATCATTACATAAAAACTTAAAGCATGAAATACAACATCTTTATTGAAAACTTCCTTTACATGACCACTACATTCCCTCGTAC
This sequence comes from Viscum album, assembly GCA_963277665.1. Lineage (NCBI taxonomy): Eukaryota > Viridiplantae > Streptophyta > Magnoliopsida > Santalales > Viscaceae > Viscum > Viscum album. Next base: position 1,084,048,443 of record OY728132.1, read on the forward strand.
TTAGCATTGCATGGGATAACCTGAGGACATGCATAAGAAAAGGGTGAGCTATAAAGCACAGTAAGGGAGTACACATGGAATAACATGAGGAGTAAAATACATGTTAGACAATAGGAATATCAATAGAGAATAAAAGAAACATGAACATAGAGGCATGATAAAGCATTATAATCATAACATGGAAATGTGGCAACAACACTTAACATGGAATTAGTATGAGCCAAGGCTCATTGCACATAGAGCATGAGTAAATTCTCATTGCACATGAGGCATGAGTAAAACCTTGTTGCACTTGAATTAGCATGAGTCAACACTAATTGCACATGACATATCATGATACTATACTTTACCCAATGCATTGAAGTGCTATAAGGGCGCACCCTTCTTAAACATTTCATTTCATGCATAAGTGCGCCACATGGATCATAAAACATGGATTCATAAAACATAATCATTTATTACACGATAAAGAAATGTGGAATTCATACATGAAACTTTGTAATAAATAAGTAAAGGTGTATAAAGGTGGATACCCTTGATGGAGAAATGGTCACGGTATCCACTACACAATGGCATTGGCTTAGAAAATCGGTGCGGTTTCGGCAGTGTAACGTCGTGACATAAGAATTCATAAAAATGGTTGATGAGAGAGAAAGGGGTTCCTAATCATATTTACATGTAATGGACAGTAAGGAGGTCATATATATACATGTACCAACAATTGTAATGGAATTTAGATTCATGATACAAAATTATTGCTTGAATGTAAAAGAGAGAGAAGTTCCTTTCAGAATTTCGGCATAGTAACGGGTGTACATGGGATGCATTTAATGAGAGAGAAAGGGGTCTCCCATAATTCAAACAATAAGATGGAAGTATGGGGGAGGTGTGAAACCATACCACAACATTCATAATTGAAATTAAAAGGGCAATACAACTTAAAGAAAATTGACAAAAAAGAGAAAGGAAGAAAAAACCCTTACTTGGAAGTATGCTTCCAAAGGCTAGAGAGAGGCTTGTGAGAGGATTCTTGGGAGCTTAGGGAACATTGGGAGGATTCTAGAGAGAGTAGGGCAGAGGTTGGATGAACTACAAGGGATTTTAGTGATGAGGAAGTGAGATCTTGGGTGGGTTTATATAGGAAAACTGAGGGAATTCTTTATTATTTAGGTTTGGGTCCCCTTACATTAAATTAACTCAAACCACAAACCATCCCATGGTTTTGCCCATGGTTTTTGGCAAAGGGAAGAGGAAAAAAATATTTTATAAGGACAAAGTCCGAAATTCTTAAAATATTAGGGTTTCTTATGTGGAGGTGAGTCACACTCCCATGAAAATTAATTTAAAAAGGCAAGGTGTTGAATATGTCTTGAGGGGTCCATTAATGCTTTGAAAAGTAAGTCAAACAAACCCAAAATCACATTATTTTAATGTTAAAACATATATTGGCCGAACATAAAGATTATAGTATTTTATTACATCACTATTGGGTCATTATTATGTCATAAAATACATTATATATTTATACGGTATTTAATTTTTACCCAAAAATTTGACTGTCTCAGAAAATTATGAAAAATTTACCGTTGGATAATTTCGACATCCTGATTCCAGAAATGAAATTTATTTTATCTATTTTTTTTTCTAAATATGTTAATTTTCACTTTTAAAATAAAAACCGACATTTATCGAAAATTCACGGGTTTTGACAGAATTGGCTTTCAAACCTTAATAATTTTTTTTGATTGGATTCATAAAATTATAAGATCATTTATATTTAATAAAAATTAATTTATTAATAATAATATTATTTTATTAAAATATTATTTAATTTAAAAATCTCTTAATTTAATAAAATATATTTCTTAATTAAATAATAACTAAAAACACCATTTGTACTTTAAAAACTATTTACAATGTATCAAAAATGACTAAAAATTATATTCATTATTATATACAAAAAATAATGTATATGAACATAGTACTACTTATTTGTTACATAACCCCTTAAAACAGCCGCATAAGACCTAAGAGTAAGGTGTCCGATGGTGACAAACTCTTGGGGTGGCTCGGATAACATCGCTCGAGTGGTAATTTCAATCAACTTCCACTTTTCCCGTAGACGGTCACGTTCGAGCTTGACATGATGAAGCTCATCTTGGGGTTGGTCAAGGGCGAAGCCCAAAGATGCCACCTCTTTTCCGAGCTCTGAAAAATGGGCTTCATATGGGGTAATTCTACTGGATGAGGTCATCACTTCCTTTGTCTGAGTAAATTGGATTTGTTAAAGTCCTATATTTATACTAATCATGTGATTACTGTTCAACGACTATATTAGCAACGGTCAAAATTCTTAACATAAAACCAAAGAAGTTGACATCTTATAAAAATATTTTTCATAAAGACAAATTTAACTGGATCAAGAGGGATTTTCCATTAATGAAACTTTGGGTCGTTACAGTTTATCCTAGGTTATTGCTCGGGGTGGATTGGATGAATTCCTTTTTTAATGATTTCAATTTCTTATATTTGAGATGAGTTCATTTAAGAAGATCAAACAACTTCATCACTTACTGATTTAATTCCTACAAAACCTAATACTAATTACCTATACACTTGAAGGATCAAAGTTTTGAGCACTCCAAGGTAAAGGTTCGTATTAGCACTTGAAATGTGTGACCTTAAATTCAATAAGGATGAAGAGGTTTTAAAATCATCAAATAAAAATCTCATTTAAAAGAAGTGATTAGCCATTAATGGAGTGAAAAATAACATCCAATCCAGACCCTTGATACTCCCTTGGATCAACCCATAAAATAGTTAGCCCTCCATTTATGACATGTCTTTAATGGAAGTGGGAAGTAGACTTACGCGGGTGGAATTGAAGAAGTAAAAACAACAACAAAAATTGATCACTCCACCATTGTGTTATAAATATCACAAAGTATGGTGTGAATAAATTCACACCTTGAACCAACGGTATCAACATGATATGTAGAAGAACATAATAAGAGTAAAGGAAGAACTTTTATTAAGAAACTAAGGTGAATTAAACAACTTACATGAGAAAGAAATGCGATTACAAACACAAAGCGGCAACATAAAACTACAATGAAACCAAGAGCCAAATATTCATCAAATACTCTAAAAAAACTGCCTTAAATAGGAATTTTTTAAGCCTTAGGTTGAGACTCCAATAGTCCAAGTCTTCTCAATTAATTTTGGTAGTCCATAGGTGGGTGGAAATTTGAGGGAGAGTTGATTTTTCCACCTTTGACCCGAGGTGGCATCCAACTTGCTTCTACGGAAAAGATACACCTGTAAGATCTTCTAGATGGCCGAATTGGAGTGGGACATCGAAGACAAACATGAAGCTGCGGATGTCCCCTAACTTTATGTAAAGTTTCAGCCCAAAATAGTTTTTTGTTAACGAGATATGTGTAAAATGGTGGGATGTTTTTTTGGGCCGCAGAATCTGGACAAGAATTTATCTTAAACTTGGGACATGAATAACCAAAATGGAGGACGAATTAGCACTGGATCCTGAAAAATGATTTATTCCTATAGATTTATTCTAGCATCCCACAAAATTTGGGCTTAATTGGGCCCGTATGTTGGGCCCCAAATTCTCATCAGTGGGATGGTGTCCAATCCGCCTTCTTCAGAATTGTTTTCTTTCATCACCAAATATCCTCATATTTCTTTATGAATACTCCATTGACCCCTGAATGAAAAATGTTCATATTTAAGTTTAGATAAAATTTCCAAAATATCAAATTAAAATATGGATAATTACATTCCTTAAAATTAGATAAATCATTGGGCCTAAATTGGTGTACATTAGGCATGAAGTGCACAAATGATGAGAATGGATGTTCAAAATTAAAATCCACTAACTCAGGCCCATAAGATAAAAAATAAACATTTAATACCCTTAAAATTTAATTAAAATATGTATTTTTATTGTCTAATCACACCCCCCAACTTGAGATTTGCTATTCCCGAGCAAAATGTATCTCAACAATATGAAATTCAAATCCCTTTTCCAAAAACATTTTAATAAAAAATGGTTTCCAAAAAACCTTATACCAAACAATCATGAAACCCATAAAAATATATCAATACAAGATAGTTTCATAAGAATATCCCAATCCCAAGCCCATTCCTTTGTTCAAATTCATTTCCATATTTCATCCAATATCAATTAAGTATGAGGATGTGTTGTGTATCACAATAGACATAGGGGTTCATCTTTATTCAAGGGAGAAATTACGGAAGCACTAGGTGGAATCACATTTCAATATTAAGATGAGTATTCAAATTTTTTTATTGTATTATTTTTTTTTTGTTTTTTTTTTGTTTTTTCAATTTTTCCATGGTAATTGAAATTGCACTCAAAAGAGTCAACCCCTGTAGCGAGACTTTGCCGATGACTCCCATGCTCAAAGACCTTAGGGCACCAAGTAAAGCCCACATACTCGGGAATCATATCGAGTTAACTCAGTCAAAAACAAATTCAAATTACCAAAAATTGAGATAAAATTACTAACTCTGAGCCACACAACTATGAAGTCACGATCCCCAAGTGCCGAAAGCCTAGGTCATTTCATTGCTCTATGCGCAAATTTATTGTTTTTTTGAATACTCATATTAAAAATAAAATGATCACCAAAACTATGCTATTTATTTGGGGGACCCCATGAACTCAAATTAATACCCCACTACCCAAAGGACGTGCATTGTGATTCTTTTTTTATTTGGATGAAAATATAAACAATGAAATATTACATTGGACAGCCATACTTTCCAAAATCTATGCTCATGAAATTATACACGGATTAAAATCAGAATCAGAGAATTCTAAATTATTTGATATTCAGTTTCAAAGTTTTCAATGTGTATTATCATGTTCAAAGTTAAATGAATTTTTCCTTCCATTTACACACATTTTTTTTCAAATCATTTTTTTCACACAAAAGAAATTTTTTTATTTCATATCCCCCCAACTTAAAATAACATTATCCCCAGTGTTTGAAGAAAAGAAATTTTAGAAGGAGGTAGAGATAGAGGAGATGAGTTCTATTTGAAATAATAAACATGGAACAAAGTCACCTGGTGGTTGAAGTCGAATTTCTTGCTGCTCCAATTTACTCCTTTGATTTCTATGTCACTCAGAGAGTTCCCTAGTAGAAAAAGGAAAACAAACAACAACAAAAAACAAAACTATATATATATATATATATTAATATAATAAGAAAAGTTGAAATATAAGTATATATATATAAATTATAGAATAAGGAAGCACAAAAAGCCGTAGGTCAGTGGTAAGCGCACGCCCCTGTCTCCCTTCGGTCCTGGGTTCGAATCCCCGCAGCTTCGCCGGTTGTGACGGGGTTTGCCCCACAACCTACGATGTGGCCTTTTTATTATTATTATATTATTATTTATTTTTATTTATTTTTATTTTAACCTAAAAACACATAAAAATAAAATAAAATAAACTGATGATACATTGTATTATTTTTAAATTTCTGGGTAAGGTATTGCTCAAGGATCACACCACGTGACATGAATGAATATGGCGCTCCCCTTTCGTACCCATCCATACTCATAATAGAAGAACATGTCAACAACTATTTTTTTATTTTTAAATATCAAAATTATTCATTAATCATATTTAGAATATAAAGTTGATTAAAACAATAAAATGATTGGAAAATTGAAAACCATGGGTTTCCTTCCATGCAACACTTTGTTTAACGTCGTTAGCCTGACATGGATCCTAAATCTATCAATTTTTTTTCTGGTTCATAGGTCAGCTCAGTTAACTCAACCTCTATTTCCTATTTATTGAATGATTTAATGAATGGTTTTAACCTATGACCATTGACCTTGAAAATGTGACCACTAGTGGGATCTTGAATCTCTACTACCCCATGGGGGTACACATGATGCACTATGAAAGGACCTGACCATCTAGACCTTAACTTTCCTGGGTGTAAATGAAGTTTTGAACTATACAAGAGCACACATTTTCCTGGTTAAAATGTTTGACTTTGATATTCCTAGATTGGTAGGCATGAACTCTATCTTTATTGATCCTTGAATTTTCATAAGCCTCCATCCTTAGTTCCTCAAGTTCATTGAGATCTAATTTCCTTTTTGTTCCGGCCAATGAGAGGTCATAATCTATTTTCTTAATTGCCCGAAAGGCCTTATGCTCAATTTCAACAGGTAAATGGAATGCTTTTCCATAAACCAACCTATATGAGGACATTCCTAAAATAGTTTTATATGTGGTTCGATAAGCCCAAAGAGCATCCAAGAGTTTCTCAGACCAATCTTTCCTAGAAGGATTGACAGTTTTTTCAGGAATATTCTTAATCTCCCTATTTTCTAACTCAGCTTGAACATTGGTTTGAGGATGATACATAGTGGAAAATTTATGAGAAATCCCATACTTAGACATGAGTGAAGAGAATGGATGATTGTAGAAATGGGTTCCTTGATCACTGATTATAGCCCTATGAATTCCAAATCAAGAAAATATATGCTCTTTCAGAAATCAGATCACAACATGATGGTCATTAGACTTGGTGCGGATGGATTCAACCTATTTTGAGACATAATCAATAGCTAAGAGGATGTATAGGTATCCCCTAGAGTTTGGAAAGGGACCCATGAAATTGATTCCCCAGCAGTCAAAGATTTCAATCACTAAGATGGGAGTGAGTGGCATTTGATTCCTTTTGGTGATTGAACCTACTTGTTGACACTTAGGAAAACTTTGAAAAAATGTGTATGAGTCCCTTGAGAGGGTGGGCCAGAAGAGACCACACTAAATAACCTTAGCAAAAGTTTTCTTAGATGAAAAGTGACCTACACATGCCTCACTATGACAGAATTTAAGGATGGACTCTTGTTCAGATTCTGGAACACACCTCCTAATGACTTAGTCAGGGCAGAACTTATAAAGGTATGGATCATCAAACACATAGTGCTTAACATCAGAAATGAATTTCCTTCGATCTTGAGTCCCTAAGAATTTTGGAATGACTCCTGTAACTAAGAAATTGGCTATGTCAGCATACCAAGGGCAGTCACTCACAGAGTATAGATGTTCATCAGGGAATGAATCAGACACAGAAAAATGATTTTAGTTGTATTTGAATTCCATCCTAGAGAGGTGATCAACTACAACATTTTCAACACCCTTTTTATCCTTGATTGTGAGGTCAAATTCTTGTAAGAGAAGGACCCACCTAATCAGTCTAGCCTTGGCATCTTGTTTTTGGAAGAGGTATTTTAGTGCAGAATGGTTAGTGAACACAATGATGAGGGTTCCTAAGAGGTAGGACCTAAACTTCTCTAAGGCAAACACAATAGTAAGTAACTCCTTTTCAGTGGTGGTGTAGTTGATTTGGGCATCATTTAAGGATTTTCTTGCATAAGCAATGACATAAGGAGTTTTATCACAACGTTTTCCTAACACAACTCCTACAAAAAATTCACTACCATCACACATAAGTTCAAAAGGAAGGTTCCAATTTGAAGATTTCATAATGGGAGGAGAGGTGAGAGAGGATTTGAGGGTTTAGAATGAACCCTCATAGCTTTCTGTCCAAACAAATGGAGCATCCTTTACTAGGAGAGAACAAAGGGGACGAGAGATTGAACTAAAGTCCTTGATGAATCTTCTATAGAAACCAGCATGTCCTAAGAAAGACCTCACTTCCTTGACTGTTTTGGGTGATGGAAGATGATGAATGATGTCAACCTTGGATTTATCAACTTCAATCCCCCTACCAGAGACCAGATGACCTAGAACTAGTCCCTCTTTAACCATGAAATGGAATTTTTCCCAGTTTAGGACTAGATTATTTTCTTCACATCTTGACAAGACTCTCTCCACATTTCTCAGACATCCCTCAAATGTATCCCCAAACACAGAGAAGTCATCTATTAAGACCTCAAGAAAATCCCCTACCATGTCTGAGAATATTCCCATCATGCACCGCTGGAAGGTTCTAGGGGAATTGCATAACCCTAAGGGCATGCGTTTAAAAGCAAAGGTGATGAATGGACATGTGAATGTAGTCTTCCCTTGATCCTCTAGGGAGACCTCAATCTGGTTGTACCCCGATTACCCATCTAAGAAACAGTAGAAGGCATGACCTGCCACTCTCTCAAGGACTTGGTCAATGAATGGTAATGGGAAATGTTCCTTCTTAGTGAATGAGTTTAGATTCCTATAGTCAATGCAGACTCTACATCTACTTCTCACCCTAGTTGGAAGAATCTCTCCATCCTTATTGTTTATCACTGTGATTCCTGCCTTCTTGGGAACCACTTGGATTGGGCTGACCCACTCACTCTCAGCTATGAGATATATGATACCACCTTTTAACAATTTCAGAAGTTCCTTCCTTACTACCTCCATGAGATTAGGATTGAGTCATCGTTGAGGTTGATGACATGGCTTTGAATCGGATTCCAAAACAATCCTATGAGTCCTGATAAGTGGGATAATCCCAGGAATATCAGAAAGGGTCCAACCAATGGATTTCTTATGTTTCATAAGGACATCTAGAAGCATCATCTCATGATTGGATTCAAGAGAAGAATAAATGAAAATAGGATGTGTTTTCTTGTCCCCTAGGAAGGCATACTTGAGTGCAGTGGGAAGTTCCTTCAATTCAAGATCAGGTTGGTTCAAAATTTCAGTAGAATATTTGGAAATTGGATCAATATCAATTTCTTTTTTTAGACTTTCAGATAGGAATGATTCCCCACATGTAGAAGTTTCATCTACTAGATTGTCTTGATCAGATTTAGGGAAGGAAGTTGGAGTGCTCTCCATGAAAGTGGTTTCCTGAAAGGTTTCACTGATTGTTGGACCTAAACTTCATCATAAGAGCAATTTTAAAATGATTCAATCTAAGGAGATAAACTTCCTTCATGTGAGAAAAGGAAATCAATCTCATCCTGACTTAAAAATCCATCAAATATTCCTTGATGTTCTATGGATTCATTATCAATGCTTCCTATCATGTTTACTTCATGAATGTCCTCATCATCCCCTATTTGTGAGCTTGAATTATAGATGTTCAATTATAGACTCATGTTTCCAAAGGTGATGGTCATGTTCCCGTTTCAAACTTGGATTACAGAGTTGATTGTTGCAAGGAAAGGACAACCAAGGATGATTGGGGTTTTTTCCTTATTTCCTAAGTTTGGATGGTTGTCAAGGACAATGAAGTCAGCAGGGTAGATGGAGTTTTCAACCTTTACCATAACGTCCTTTAAAATCCCCTTTGGAACCCTAATGCTACGATCATCAAGTTGAAATGTGACAGATGTGGGTTGGAGTTCTTCTAGGCCTAACTGGCAGTACACAACATAGGGGATGAGATTCACACTGTCACCTAGGTCACACAAGGCCTTGACAACTTTTCTCTATCCTAGTTCAACATTGATGTAAGGGAAACCCGAGTCTTTTAACTTAGGAGGAATGGTCCCTTGAATGGTGGTACTCACATTAGCAGCCAAAAGGACTTGGTTTTATGTGAAAATTTTCTTTTAAAAGTGCACAAGTCCTTAAGGTACTTTGAGTAGGAAGGTATGGTTCAGATTGCATCGAGAAGGAGAATGTTCAACTTGACTTGTGAGAAGATTTTTCTTAATGTTTCACTTAATTTAGGCTTGGTTTTCTCCCTCATGCGTTAAGGAAATGATGCAGGTTGTGGGGTTGTTTTTTGAAGAGTTGTTTCTTTGACAATGCTATTGTGTTTTTCAGTTTGATAATTTGGTTCATTTGAATTTTCATCCAAGTTTGAATCTTCAGATGGGTTCTGAATTAGTTGTTCAGGTTTCTCAATTGATTTCCCACTTCTTAAAATGGTCACAACCTTTAGTTTTTCATGAGTTGTTTGAGTGTAACTTGACTCTCCCCTTAAATTTGAGGATGGTACCGCATGAGTAGGCATGGGTGCCTTTCCAGTTTTGATGGTTTGAAGTTCTTGTTTAAGGGAATAGACTTCCGAGTTCATCCTTTCCATTTTTTTGCACAGTTGTTCTAGTAGGCTTTGTGGAACAGTTTGATTTGGTGCTTGAGAAGATTGGTTTATCCCAGGGGGATATTTTGGAGGTGGGATGGTTTGTTAAAAATGGACCGGTGGTTGTTGGTATTGGATAGATTGGGTTTGTTAGTTCTGATGGGGGTAAGTATTTTGTCCCTGTGGTTGGCTAGGTTGCTGGTTATCTTTCTAGTGGAATCCTGGGTGGTCATTATACCTTGGGTTGAATTTGTTTTGGTATTGAGGCTTTTGAAAGTTCAAGGCATTTACTTCCGCTAGGGGTCCTCCTAAAAGAACATCCTTAATGGATGGAATGGTTGGGAAGTTGTCTATCTTATGGTCATTTTTGCCATGAATTGTGCAAACAGGGTCTACAGTTTGGATTTCATGGACTTTCCTAAGGTCTATCTCTTCAACCTTCCTAGAGAGTGATGTGAGTTTAGCCCTAAGGATTTACTCTTCTCTAAGTGTATGAATTCCAGTAGTTCTTTGTGACTTTTCAGAATAAGGTGAAGTTCCCCATGTTTGTTTTTGTTCAGAAAGGCTTTCTAGATACTCATAAGCATCATTTGAGGCTTTGTTTTTAAAAGTTTCATTACACATCATGTCAATGAATTGTTTTTTCCCTGGACCCAACCCTTCATAGAAAATTCTCACTTGTTCAGGAATAGAAAAACCATGGTGTGGAACCATGTTTAGAGTTTCCTTGAACCTCTACCATGTTTCATAGATGACTCTCCCTCTTTTTCAAAAAAGTTTTGGATACTCTTTTTAAGTGAAATTGTTTTATGGTGGGGAAAGTATTTTTTGTATAATTCTCTTTGTAGTTGGTCCCAAGAGTTGATGGATGATGGTCTCAAATTTTTTAGCCAATTTTTAGATCTATCATTTAAATAAAAATAAAATATCCTCATCTTAACTGATTCTAGTTGATGTGGGGGACACATGATTTCTACAATGTCATTGAACTCCTTAACGTGAAGGTAGGGCATCTCGGACTCCATTCCATGGAATGTGGGAAGGTGGTTTAGGACACGGGGTTTAAATATGTAGTTGTAATTGCCTAGGGAACTGTGTATAATGCATGAGGGGACATTGGTCTAAGAATGTGTGAGTTAGTCATTCATGGTTTGATCGACCACATTCCCAAATTTTGGGGCTGCCTCATTTGGATTCCCATTTTGGTTTCCACCTGGGTTTATGAGTTGGTTTATTTGAAGACCTTCCATTGAAATGGGATCAATTTTTGACTCTGTAGTATTAGTAAGATCAGTATCTAATGTAAAGAGTTCCCTTCGTGTACTTGACTCCCCAACCCTAGGACTATCCACCCTAACTAGACAGTTTGATTGATCACGAGTGTAGGCAGACATGCACCAAAAGAAAAAAAATGAAAAAGGGAAAAGATAAGAGATCTTGGGTGAGAATAGAAGAAATTGGGGAGAATAGAATGGGTGTTGAGATGAATTACTTGGGTCCCTGACAATGGTGCCAAAATTTGATTCACGCTCAAATTTACCCAAGAGAAGAAGGTAGAATGATCCTTGTAGTATAGCTTGGGTTGTCGAATCCTCAGAGACCTAAGAAGTAACCTATATACACACACATTCTAAGGACTATTTCTGGATATGAAGTGTACAAATTGGTTTGATTCTAGATGAGTTTAAAGGATCACTAACAGATTTAAGTTAATTCAAATTAAGGTAATGAGTTGATCCTAGGTTATCGCTCGGGGTGGACTGGATGAATTCCTTTTTTAATGATTTCAATTTATCATATCTGAGATGGGTTCATTTAAGAAGATCAAACAACTTCATCAGTTACTGATTTAATGCCTACACAACCTAATACTAATTACCTATACACTTGAAGGATCAAAGTTTTGAGCACTCCAAGGTAAATGTTCATATTATCACTTGAAATGTGTGACCTTAAATTCAATAAGGATGAAGAGGTTTTAAAATCATCAAATAAAAATATAATTTAAAAGAAGTGATTAAACATTAATGGAGTGATAAATAACATCCAATTAATACCCTTTATACTCTATTGGATCAACCCATAAAAGATTTATCCCTCCATTGATGACATGTCTTCAACGGAAGTAGGAATTAGACTTACGAGGGTGGAATTGAAGAAGTAAAAACAACAACAAAAATTGATCACTCCACCGTTGTGTGATAAATATCAAAAATTATGGTGTGAATAAATTCACACCTTGAACCAATGGTATCAAAGTAATATTTAGAAGAATAGAATAAGAGTAAAGGAAGAACTTTTATTAAGAAACTAAGGTGAATTAAACAACTTATATGAGAAAGAAATGCGATTACAAACACAAAGCGGAAACATAATACTACAGTAAAACCAAGCACCAAAGATTCATCAACTCCTCCACCAACACTGCCTTAAATAGGAATTTTTTAAGCCTTGGGTATATCCTAAAATAGTCCAAGTCTTCTCAATTAATTGTGGTAGGCCATAGGTGGGTGGAAAGTTGTGGGAGAGTTGATTTTTTCACCCTTGACCCGAGGTGGAAGCCAACTTGCTTCTACCAAACAGATGTGCCTGGAAGACCTTCTATATTGTCGAATTGGAGTGGGACATAGAAGACAAAAATTAATCTCCGGATGTCCCCTAACCGTATGTAAAGTTTCATACCAAAATAGTTTATGGTTAACGGGATATGTGTAAAATGGTGGGATATTTTTATGGGACGCAGAATCCAGCCCATAATTTTATCTTCAACTTGGTCCACCTTAATAACCACAATAGAGGCCGAATTAGCACTGGCTCTTAAATAATGATCTATTACTCTAGATGTATTATATCATCCTGAGAAATTTGGGCTTCATTGGAGTCGTATGTTGGGCCCCAAATTCTCATCAGTGGGATGGTGTCCAATCTGCCTTCTCCAGAATTGTTTCCTTTCAGCACCAAATATCCCCATCTTCCTTTATGAATCCTCCATTGATCCCTGAATCAAAAATATTTATATTGAAGTTTAGATAAATTTTCCAAAATATCAAATTAAAATATGGATAATTACATTCCTTAAAATCAGATAAATCTTTGGGCCTAAATTGGTGTACATTAGGCATGAAGTGCACAAATGATGAGAATGGATGTTCAAAATTAAAATCCACTAAATCAGGCCCATAAGATCAAAAATGAACATTTAATACCATTAAAATGTAATTAAAATATTTATTTTTATTTCCTAATCAGATTACATGGTAAACTAATGATGAAGTCTATGGAAATATCATCCCATTTTCATACCAGAATGAGTAAGGGATACAATAAACTAATAGCTCTCTGGTGCTCTTCCTTAATTATATGAAAAGTAAGACATATTTTTAAAAAATCCACAATCGACCATCTCATCCCTAGACACCAATAATAACATATCAAATCATGATAAATCTTGGTAGCACATGGGTGTATGGACCAACAAGAAAGGTGTCCACAGTCCATCAACTCCCACCTCAGTAAAAAAGGAACAACCAACCTTTTTTGAAAACATAAAGTGCCACAAAGAGACCAAGACCACTCGCCCAAGGTCTCCCCACCATAAATGATTTTACTAAAGCTCCAGCACGCAGGGTCAGATATCTTATTGAACCGAACCACTCATAAAACATCAATTTATCCTTCATCAAAGCCAGGCATACCTTCCCACTAGATTCTTCCATTCCTAAGCTCATCTCAGCAAACAAACTCATCATATACCACTCTTCCAATGATTCCTTCACTGATTGTATCAATAATTTCCTACTCAGTGCATCGACGATCACATCCCCTTTCCCAATAGTATAAGAAATATCAAAATAAAAATTATAGAGATACTCTACCCAACATATTTATCGTAAGTTCAAATCCCTCTTAGTGAAAATATATTGTAGGATCATATGATCAAAATATATTTTAAACTGCTCCCTAAAGAGGTAGGGATACAAAGTTTTGAGTTCATGTATAACCAATACCAACCCAAGGTCGTGGGTATGGTAGTTTTTCTCATGAGGGAATAACTGGGGAGAGACATAGGCAACTACCTATCTCCCCTAGATCAAGATAAACCCTAATCCAGTTCCAAAAGAATCACATAAAACATTATAACCCGAACCTGGTTTTGGAAGAATCGAAACTAGAGCTGAAGTCAATCTCACCTTTAATTCCTCAAAATATATCTGACATTTTTCATTCCACTCAAACTTTACACCCTTACAGGTTAAATCTATCATCAAAGATGTAAGTTTGGAGAAGTCCCAAACAAACCACCTGTAATAACTAGCCAACCCTAAGAAGCTTCAGATCTCAAACACATTTTTGGGATGCTCCTAGGACATAACTTCCTATACCTTTTAGGATCCACTGAGATACCCCTCTTAGATATAACATGCCCCAAAAACTTTACTTCTTGAATCCAAAGTTCACATTTAAAAATCTTACCATATAGACGATGTTCCCTTAAAGTTCTAAGAATGATATATAAATGGTCCATGTGCTCCTCCTATAACTTAGATTAAACCAAAATATCATCCACAGACACAATAACAAAAGTGTCCAAGAACCAATGAATGATCTGGTTCATCAAATCCATAAACACTGAAAGAGCGTTAGTGAGACCTAATGGCATAAATCAAAGGGATGACTGAATTAGTTGAGAACAAAACCTATATGAAATGAAATGATAACCTTTAATGAATAATTTAAAAGTTATGAGAACAAAACCCATACCCCAGTTACTATTTTTTCAAGGTCAACAAAGGCTTAGAAGGCCTCCAAAACTGAGTTTTTTGTTGCGATACCCTAATTTTTTAATATTCGATAGTATTTCAGCTTCATTTAAGGGAGTCTTATTATCCTTTCTCAGTGGAGAATGAATTTATTTTCAGAGCTTACATTCATATAGATATTATGGTTTTGAAATGTTATTGTTTTTCATCTTTTATTTTTATTTATAATTAAATATATGTATATTTTGTTATATTTACTTATAAAAATCAATTATATAATATTTAAACATATTTACATAAAAATGTATTTTTAAATATATAAAACAAATGGAAATAAATATTTATTATTCATTTTATTTAAAATAAAAAATTATCCATTTTATTTACTTTAAAAAATGCATTAATATGTATATATATACCTATACAAGTGATGTTTATATACAAACATGTGTGTGTCAATAAAAATATATATTTATACATATATTCTAATATATATATAAATAAACACACACACATATATATATGTAAATATTTGTATGAGTATGTGAGAAATATAAATGTATACTTGTGTGTGTAAATGTGTGTGTGTGTATATATCAATATTATGTATATACACCATATATAAAGGTATTTTTATACATAAATCATTATCATTATCATTATTTATAGTATATAAATGTATTTTACAGTAAATATTTATAAATACATTATAAAAAATTTATATGTAAATATAAAATTATATGTAAATATGTATAAATATATATATGTAAATATAGACATATAAATATATATGTAATTTATAAAATTTATATCTAAATATACAATATATAGACATTCTAAAAATGTATTTAAAACAATATCTATCCTTTTTCTACATTATAAAAATATATGAATATATATATATACTTATAAAATATATATATATATATATAATTTGTATATATACATGTGTGTGTATTAATAAACAGATATATTTATATTTATATTCTAATATATGTAAATAAATATTAATATATAATATATTTAAATAAATATAAGTAAATATATATATATATATATATCACTCACTTACACACACACAAACATATATTTTATAACTTTATTTAAAAATAATTATATAAATATATGAATATAATATATATATATATATATATAGAAATATCATACAATAGAGAATAAAACATCTTGATGTAGTGGTAAAGGTGTCCCCATTTCAAAAGAGAGGTGCAAGGATCAAATCCAGGTACGCACATGCGGGAGGGGGTGAATGGGAGGCTAGTCCTTAGAAAAGCTCTAAAAAAGGCCCATTACAAGCACTAAAAATTTTGGGGGTGTAAAAAATTGGGTTACAGGTGGGGTGGGGGAGAGTGGGTGAAAAGAATTGATAAACAAGGGGAAAGCAGTGACAGGGGGGGACTTCAAAAAAAATAACCCCCCTATTTTTTTTAGCATTGATGAAGGTGGAATTTATGAGTGCTTCTATAGCATTGATAAATGGTGTCATTATCAGGGCTAAAAAAGAAATGATAAAGGGAGGATTTTAACAATGCTTAGATTAACACCACTTTTGTAGCACTGTTAAAGCCAATTTTTAGCACTATTAAAAGTGAATCCTATAGTAGTGTTTGGAACATGTCACTTTTTGGGTAAGTCTCTAGTTTCATGGTGTAGTAATAAATATAACTCTGTGGCATTATCCACTGCTAAAGCCGAGTACATAGTAGTGGATAGTTTTTGTGCACAGTTTCTGTGCACAGATTCTGTGGATGAAACATACATTACCATACTATGGATATCAATTACGAAATATCCCTATAAATTTTGATAATATAAGTGTGATAAATATTTCTAAGAATCATATATCACATTCTATAATAATACATATTGATATAATACATCACTTTTTAAGAGATCATTACTAGAAAGGTGATATAACTCTTGAATTCATAGGTACTCAACATCATCTTGCTGATATATTTACAAAGCCTTTGAATATTGAGAGAATCAATTATATCATACATGAATTGGGCATGATAAATTATGTCCAATTGTTTTAATTTATTTTTAGTTAATAATTTCAGTGTTAAAATATTTTAACTTTTATTCTATAAGATTTTCTAAAAGTAACCATGAAGTATGCTTCACACGGTTAGTAGGCCGACCGTGATTTTTTTCTCATGCAGTCAGCATGCCTTCCATGAAAACTTAATCATGTGGTCACTATACTCTATGAGTTTTTAATCACATGATCACTATGATTATTTTGAAAACCTATTTATATAGTCAGTACGCTCTTATTGTGAACATCATGGTCATGTTGTTAGCACACCTACCGTAAGGTTATGGATAGAATGCCTACCATGGCTATGTTATTTACAGATCCACGGTCAGTAGGATTACCATGTCTATTTACTTTGATTTTTTTTTTGTGAAAATCATTGAGCGAGACTTATTTTAAGTTTAATATTATTTTAATCCCTAAATGATTTAAATTAAAATTTGAATATGAATCTAAACCATTGCCTATATTTTCCTTTAGATATCCTCTATCATTTTAAGATCTTTTGAGCGGATCGATTTCTCTCATCTCGAATCTTTCTCTCTCTCTCTCCAACTCAAACTTCTCTATTTTACCTCCCACTTCTGAACCTTCATAGATCTCAAATTGAATTATAATGAGAAGGACTAAGAGAATGTATGAAACCGCATTTCTTGTTTAGTTTTATCTTTCAAATAAGTCAAAATCCATCTCTAGCACATTAGTGAAACTGAATAATCCATATCTCATCAATCTTACAGTTTCCACAGAAAAAGAATTTAATAAAAATTGGTTGAATTCGAGCCAATCACTAGTTTGGAACACGATTCAGGAACAAGGATGGGATGTTTCATTTAATGAAAATGGTAGACCTTTCTATATGAATATAGTCAATGAGTTTTATGAGAACCTTGAGTTCTACCCTAGAGAGAAGAGGGATACAATAAAATCAAGGATATGTGGTGAATATTTTGAATTATATTTGAAGCATTGGGCAAGGTGTTTGGGCATGCTACACAGTGGAGAATATTAGGATTATCAAAATTCATTTCCTATTAATTATCCACACTTTTAATTTCAGAATTCATTGGATAAGCTCACTGGGAATGGGATTCCTAAAAGACCCACCATTGTTGAGTTGAGTGGTGAAAGTAGGCACTTAGTTAAATTTATTCATCCTGTAATATGCCTAAGAAAAAAGGCTTTATAATCTTGAGGCATCAAGACTTAGTTTTCTTGTTTTTGAGGAAGAATGGTGTTTAAATTAACCTTTGAAGATATTTTATAAGGCACATGGTTGAGCTATGAAAGACAACATTAAGGTTCAGTTCCTTACCCTATCCTAAGCTCATTTCTACCTTGCTAGAGTACAAAGTATTAGTTAATCAGGGGGGAAAAGATAACAACATCTGATAGATTTTTTCTTATCCAAAATATTTGTAAGCAAATGAAAGTCAACTGGAATCCATGGAAATAGGAATGGGTGGTTGACCCAGAGAAATTGTATGAAAAGTTTAATTCAGTAAAGTATCCTTTTAGACCTAGGGATCTAGCAGATCTAGGTCTTGAACCTGATGAGGTTGTGGATTATTTAGATGACAATGTTTCTCCTTCTAAAGAAGAAGAAGAATAAGTGACAGTGAAAGAGTAGGAGGAAGAATAAGTAAAAAAAGTTGTATACCTTAATGAAGAAGCTATATTACCTTATGAGGATGATATAGTATGAGATCAATAAGTTGGATTTGATAAAGATATAAATATATCAAATGGATATCATATTATTGGGAGTACCCCTAAATAGCCTATACCTGATGCACCTTCTAAAGTGGATAAGTCCTCTGGATCTCTTGGATTGGGCTTAGAATATATTGATTTTGATAATGAAGATCATGGAGGTAGTATACCTAGACACAGTGGACCTTCCATTTTCTCTATTCAAATAATGTTGGAAGGATATTTGATTGCTGAGGTTGACATTCAAGAGAGAATTGAGGATTCTCATCTTGTTATTCATGATAACACTATTGAAGAATCTTATAAAGATGAAGTTGAAGCTATTATCAGTGTTGAGGATTAGACTATGAGAGATAGATCTGTGTAGGATTATTCTGAGGTATATGGTATGCATCTGGATAATTATTCATCTCCCTCTACACCTTCACCCACCATTAAATCTTCTTTATATGTCACTAAAAAATACTTGGTTGTGTTCAAATCAGAGATTTTGGATATATTCAAACAAGCATTTGTTAATTTTGACAACTCTTTGCAACAAGTGAGACAAGATGACATTTTTGAAGTGTTTACTTTGGTAACCAAACATCTTCAGACTAGATTTAATTTTAGAATTTAGATGTTGTAGAATGAGATTGTAGATATGATGGATCAAGTTGGTGCTCTTTAGGATGATATATCTAACATGATGATTTATTTGGACCAGAGGTTCCTGAATATTGTGTTTCAACCTACTCCTATGTCTTTTACTCCTAATCAGTCGGTTGTTGATGAAGACAAGATCAAACAGTTCATATGAGATGAGTTGAAAGTTTTTATTGAAGATTTCAACAAGACTTATGAAGATTTTTATGATGGGTTTCAAACCCATGATGCCATGAATCTTGCTTTAGTTTTTGAGGATGTCAAATTATCTAATCAAGACCAAGAAATAATCAAGAGGGTGGTTGATTATTATCAGAGTAGAATATTAACTAAGTCTGATACAAAAGTGATGTTTAGAACTCTTGCTTTGGATTTAAAGATGCTCCCTCTAACTTAAGATTTAGTCTCAAATTGAGAAGATTAAATCTATGAATCCTATTTTGGAAGCTTTCATGGAGAACAAGATGATTTCATTCAAGTTTTGGAGCACAATTTATGGGTTGTCAGTGATTTCATCTGGTTGATGGAACCCTATCTTTATACCTCTCTAAAAATTGCACTATACCCCTCATACATTCCTTTATCTCATCCTACTACCTGCTCTACCATTAATCCTTTTAGCCTAACTCCTTCCCAATCATTTAAACAGATTAGGCTAGTTTCAAGGTGTGTAGTTTTTGGAGACCCTATCTCCTCATTTTCTCCAAAGACTACTTCTGATCCTGCCTCTACATACAAAGGAAAGGATCCTATCATTCCCAAAGAAGTCTTAGATAACCCTCATTTGGATTTAGATTAAGATTTCTTAGGGATTTATTGTAATCTATTTATACCCTTTTTGTAATATCATTTTATATATTAATGTCATACTCCCTTTCATTCTCATCTGTCTTTTACCTTATTCCTCATTTTTATTCTTTTTGATAATCTCAAAATGGGGAGTAATAATAACTTATGGGTGTTATAAATTAAAATAATTGAATTCAGTGGAAATATTTCCATGCTTTCAAGAACTTGTTACAAAGTTATTTCAATCCTTTGCAAATATAATTTTTATATATACAATTCATTTCAATTTAAATGTCATGAATTTTAATCATTAAAAATGGGGACATTGTTGGACTAGACCATAACCTCCTTGTTTTAATGATACAAAATCATGTTTATCTTATTATTAATGATTTTCATGATCTCTGTTAGAAAAACAAGTTTTTAGTAAAAATTGAAAAATGGATAAGTATGGATCTTACTGTTCCACATTAATTTGTGAAGGTCAAGTGACTGTGTCACCTTACCGCATGTTATACTTCACCTCACCGCATGAAAAAACTACTTACCATGTGTTAGATGAAAAAAAATTCTAAGCCATGAACCGATTGCACATTGAAGATTCAACTTACCGTGCATTGAGAATCACTTTACTGCATGCACAATCAACCTACTGTGAGATCAAAAGACCTGACCATGTTGACCAGTGAAGTGATCGTATGGATGAAATTATCTACCGCATGAAGTGAACAAGTTACCATTCCATGGTATGTATATTTTTTTCATAAAGTAATATACTGATCATGTATTCTATTGTAGTGACTACATGAAGAAACAACTTACCTCATGAAGAGATGAACAGACTGTGTCACCTTGTTGCATCAAATAATCATGTCATGTTTTCATGATCTCAACTAAAAGTGCTTTAAGTGAAGATAGCATGTTGCGTCAAACTTAGCAGTGGAGATTTCAAATCTCCAATGGCTAGTTTTGAAGCATTAAATAGAGTGTCAGTGTATTTAATGAAGAATGATTATTCTCTAATGTCCACTTCTGTTGAAGATATATTTAAAATAAATATTCGATTGTGTGGAATAATATAAAAGTACTAAAAAAATTTCACTCACACAAAGAATAACATAGGATCCTTTACATGAGTGTATATTCTATAGAGAAGATTTTATGACACTCTTTTTCCCATAATTTTATGATAAAACTTGTCTAAGATATTTCAAAAGACAAATTCAAGGACTCTGGACAAGTGAAGCTATTCGAATTGAACTGCTTCACATTTTCACATTCATGATCTCTTTCTCTTTTCATTTGTGGTTAAAATCCAATCTATGTTTTATATTTCTCCATTTATCTATAAAAACACAGTCTTCTCTACTAAATTGGATAATACTTTGTATTCTCTCAAAGCCTTTATTTGAATTCTCATGAATAACTATGGAAGTGGTCCTGCATAACCTGGTATTTTTTTTTTCATCCAACATACAACTGTAAAAGAGGCTATGTGCCTGGACATTCTTGTGTACTGCTGTTTGTAAAATTTGATATAGGTTGTGGATCATTTTATTCATTAATAAAATACTTGGCAGTGGGTGATTTCCAAATAGAGGGGATTAAGTTTCATCTTGAGACTGAACCCCTTGTTTAAATTCCACTGTGTATTTTTATCAATTTTTTGTTTTAATTTTCAAATCTATTTTCATTCTCTAAACTATAAAAAAACTTTACTTTGATAGTTAGTCTTAATTTGTGTTTATATAAAGTGTTTGATTAAGTAACTTAATTTAAAAATTTAAAGTATCTAAAAGATATTTTATCGGAGCCATAATCTCCCTTTTGAGAAATTATTTGAAAGATAAAATTCATATATTTCTACTATTTTTATTAACTAGACTTTTTAATTAAGTTGGGGATTTAGTTTTTAAGTTTTTTTAAACATAAATTTTATTGGGAACTAAATTCATCTCTCCCATCTTGATTTACTCACTTCGACCAACATACAACATTATACTTACTAAATCGATCACTAACCAAAGTGGAAAATGGTATTCCCTTCGAGTTATGGATTGTAAAGAAACATTTTTTGTCAAATGTTTGTGTATGGGGTTGTGAGGAATTTTTTAAGGCTAAATCAAGAAACAAAAAATCACCTCGAGGAACAAAGTGTATCTTTATAGGGTATCCTAAGGAAATAATAGGATATTGATTATACAACCCTTCAAACAAGAAAGTAATTGTTGCAAGACAGACCATATTTCTTGATAGGGAGTGAATTATTAAGGAGGATGGTGGGAGAAATATTAACTACAATGAATTTGATTCTTAAGATATACAAGACTTGGTACAAGAACTGATTCCATAGGTCCCTATGTAATATGTTTCTCCCAAAACATAAGTATTGTGTAGGAGTACTAGAGAGGTAAGAGAAATAGAGAGATATGGTTTTCTAGTAATTGATGATAGTAACTCATTATTGGTTGACAATAATGATCCTATCCCCTATAAATAGGTAGTATAGAGATTATAATCTTCAAGATGGAAATAATATATGAATTATGAGATGGATTCCATGTATCAAAACCATGTTTGTATTTTTATCGATCTTCTAATTGATGTAATACACATTGGGTCTAAACGGGTATTCAAGAGAAAACTAGATATGGAAGGTAAAGTAAATACCTATAAAGAATGACTAGTGTCTAAAGGGTTTAGACAACGTCAAGTGTTGACTATGAAGAAACCTTTTCCCAGTTTTAATGTTTAAATCCATTAGAATTTTACTTGTCATAGTTTCTTACCATGACTATGTGATTTGGAAAATGGATGTCAAAACCGATTTCCTTAATAGGAACCTTAAAGAAGATGTGTATATGAAACAGACAGAAGGGTTTATGACTCTAGGAAATGTAAAAAAGGTATAAAAGTTTTAGAGATTCATTTATGGATTCAAGAAATCATCCAGGTGATGGAACATTCGATTCAGTGAAGCCATAAAGGAATTTGGTTTTATTAAGAACAAATGTGATCCATGTGTTTAAAATCGGTTTATTGGTAGTATGGTTGTTTTCATAGAAGTATATGTTAATGAAATATTACTAATTGGAAATGATATACCATCCTTACAAGAGGTTAAGACATGGTTGAGAAAGTTCTTCTCTGTAAAGGACTTAGGTGAAGTGGCTTACATTCTAAGGATCAAGATCATGCATGATAGGTCCAAGAGGCTACTCAGACTAAGTAAAGGTATATATATTGACCAAATACTAAAGATGTTCAGTATGGAACAATCCAAGAGAGGATTGGTACCAATGTCACATGGTATACATCTTTTCAAGAAAATGTGTCCTCAAACATAAGAGGAAAGTTATTGAATTATTAAGATCTCAAACACTTCTGCGATATGATATATCATGTATGTCATGTTATGTATGAGACTTTATGTTGCTTATTCTTTGATCATGGTAGGAATATATAAAGAAAATACAGGTGAACAACATTGGAATGATGTTAAAACTATCCTTAAGTATCCAAGGAAAATAAAGGATATGTTGTTGGTATATGGAGGAGCTGAAGAGATAGTCATCAAGGGTTACATAGATACTATATTTCGGATAGATCATAATGATCTAAATTCACAGTATGGATATATATTTTGTATTAATGGAGGAGTTGTGAGATGGAAGAGTTATATGCAGCTGGTTGTCACTGATTCTATAGTGGAGTCTGAGTATACTACAGCTTTCAATGTAACCAAGGAAGGAGTTTGGATTCATAGCTTTTTCTAAGAGCTTGACGTGGTGCCTAGTAGTAAAGATCCTATCACATTTTACTATGATAACATTACAGTGGTAGATCTATCTAAAGAGCCAAGGTCACACTAAAGGACAAAGCACATAATTTATAAATTTTATCACTTGTGGGATTTTTCTCAACAATGTGAAGTTGTAGTGAGAAGAGTATCCATGGAGGAAAACATGATAGACCACTTAACAAAGGCTTTATCACAGTAGAATCATGAGTATCATGTGAGAGATAGTGGACTGAAAACTATTTTTAGTTGTATTTATGAAAGTGGGATTCTGTTGGAGTCAGTTCCCAACTTTCTTAGTAATTGATTACATGTTTTTTCTTATTAAATAATTTTTCTTATCACATCATAATTTCTATTCTACATGATATTTTTATGTGATAATATCCTTAGAATATATGTCGCACTGAAAGGTTATAACAGTTCCCTACTATGATGAGAACAAGGAGGTGCCACAATATTATTCTGGAACCTTGTTATATGGATAGATTATATTTTCTGATAAGACACGAACAATACAGGTTATCAAGGGTAGAATGCTCATAAGACTTTGAGACACCTTCCATAGTGTTCTCCCTTTGTAATCTCTAAGATTAGAGGTTATGAGAACAGACTTGTTAATAGAAAATCCAAATTTCTATGTGTCATTGGATGTTCCTATCTGTGGATGTGTGTATTTTAGAGACTCTATTTTTTCCTTGTAATACTTTGAAATATATTAAGAAATATTTTTTAATCCAAGCGTTGAGACAACGCGCGATTCCAAAACCCAATGAGGCCGGAATTGATTTTATAATGATATTACATATATTCTATATCACACACACCTAGTTTTTCAAATAAAATGAATATCTCCTAAATATAGTCTCGAATAGAAAATATAAGACCACAGTTGAATTCAGAGCATGATATTTACCCTAGGCGTGACCTAAAGTTGGTCGGTGCCGGACATTCAGATAACACAGTCATTGGCGGGTATGTTAAGTGAATTAATTTATTAATTTATTCAATTAATTAATTCAATACCCAAGACCTAATATCCCCTATAAATATTTGGTTATGGAAAATCTAAAGGGTTATCCACATAAACCTAATATAATTTAAAGAATAATTCCATCATTCTTCATTGGTGGATTGAGAACGGATGATGTCCGACAAGTGGATTGAGGTGTATTGACAGACAACAAACACAATGGATCTTTTGCATCACTAGTGAACACGTTCTTCACTAATGAACGATCCAATCTTGAGGTGTGGAATGTTATTTTTTGGTCTTCTTCCCTTTTGAATTAATCAAGTATGGATTAAATTATCAGATTTGATTTCTGGAATTTGTTAATCCTTCACATGAGCTTATGTATCAAATTTAATTATTAATTTGATTTATTATTCATATTTTCTATGATCTCACCCTGGATTCCCTGATTTACAATCATTGGTTGAGAGTGATTGTCCAATGATGTTTATCACCCTTATTATGGTGTTTTCCCCTATCAATTTTTGTGTTCTTCGTCATTGGCCTATGGGGTCACGATTCAAATTTGTTAGGGTGGGTTTGAGCACGATCGAACCCCCAGATTTGTGGTAGTTGTGAAAATTACAGTTGGGATTTCGACTTACAGATAGATTGTGATCTATTATAGGATGTGGATGATGATTCCTGTGGATCTGGGATCCGAGATTGATCAATAGACTACGAGAGATGGTTGGAGGTATGCAAGGCGGCGACGTCTTCAAGCAGAGGATCAGAAATCTAATTTCCATCTACCAGAGGGTAAAAATTGATTTTTAGGTGAATTTTCCATCGATTTTGGGTGGTCAAATAATGGGAATCACAATGACAAGGTAAGATATGGAAACCACATGAGGGATTCCGTGGATTCTATTAAAAACCCAACTACATGCCAAGTAGTCTGAAGAACACATGTCATGTAGTCCCCTAACTGCAGTGACTAGAGTTTCTAGGTGAATTAAATATCACATGTCGTGTGGGACCCCCACACACCATGTGACGTGGTTCTGGAATCCTGATGTGTACTTTAGGAGTACATAGACACATACATGGCCATACACACACCATGTAATGGCACACAGATAGGTACAAAGGAACAACCATGATCACACAGGCATGACCCATGTGGTTGAGACACAACATATAATACCCTTACATTCCTTGCAGTATTACATGGCCAGTGAACCATGTGCTATAAAGGACATGGCTAGGCAGAGGAGTGGGGCCACACACCATGTAGACCCCTTACACATCGTGCACCTCTTGATAATCTTCTACCTCTCTTATCTCTTTCATTTTGACTCAGATTATAGCTCGTGGGTACCCTATACTGAGTGATCTTAGAATGTGATGGTGTCCTTTGTGATGTATTTTGAGATAAAATGTGAGACTTTTCGAATGTGATTATTCTTTAGGCAATTCTCAATGATGACAGTGATCAGACAAGATCATTAGAGAGAGGCTAGGGTTGGTAATCCCCTTGTCGTAAAAGGGAGTGGGTCATCTATACACCTCTACCTACTGAGTGGTGCCCCTAGAAGACTAGGGAATGAGTCCTCTACCTAATGAGTGGTACCCCCTCATGGACTAGGGTGTGGGTTATTTACCTACTGAGTGGAACCCCCCTAATGGAATAGGGTGTGGGTCCTCTACTTATCGAGTGGCACCACCCTATAGTACCGGGGTGCATGTATTGTATGTGTTGAGTGGAATCCCCCTATCGTACTAGGGAGTGGGTACTCTACCAATACTTACTGAGTGGAACTCCCTATTATTCTTGGGCATGGGTCCTCTATACGTAGAGTGGAATTCTCTTATTAGTATAGGGTGTGGGTCCTCTATCTACCTACTTAGTGGTACCCCCCTGACGGACTAGGGAATGAGTCCTCTATCTACCTACTAAGTGGTAACCCCTAATGGACTAGGGCATGGGTCCTCTATCAACATACTAAGTTGTACCCCCTAATAGACTAGGGAGTGGGTCATATACCTACTGAGTGGTACCCCTTGAGAGAATAGGGTGCGGGTCCTCTACTTGGAGATTATGCCCCCTTGACTATGTGTCATAGTGGCGAGTTGTGTGTCCTCCACATGATTACTTCTTCAAAAAGACAACAAAGATGTTGGGAATCATTGATGGAACTATTAGAACTATTGGAAAACTCTTTTCCTAAGCTGGGTTGGGAGATGGAGATCCCTTTTCTCTCTTGTTTAGGTTTCTTATAAGAGCATACATCTTTGTTGATGGGTTTCATTTGCCTCTTGATTTGGGTTGAGCTGATTACTTCTATCATGTCTCCTATTTCCCCCTATAGTTTTGGGGCATCCTACTAGGTATATATATACTCACCCCTATATGGGATTTACCCGCACATGTCATGTATTATTCATATGACAGATAGGTCAGCGACGATTTCAGAGGAGCATAGGGATACCCATGAGCATTTGACCATGTATAATGGTTGAGGTTTAGAGATCTAGATCCAGAATCTCTCAACATTTATTTTCCATATATTTTTAGTTTGGTACATCTATTCTTATTGTGCATTTATTTTTACCCTTTACTTTTCGAATTGTAAAGACTCACACTTTTGTATTCCCTAGAGGTTATTGAATGCAAGGTTTATTCTCTGGATGTTGCAGTCTTTTATTATTATTCCTTTGCACTTATATATAAATATGGTCGGGTTCATACATACAGATACTTTAGTAAAAGGTATCTCATTTTAGTTATGTATTTCGATGCTTTTCACTAGCCCCTGGCCTATAGAGGTGAGCTTGAGGTAGTTGGGGCTCAGCCTTCTGCCGGCTAGGCAGGGTTCGATATGGTGGCCGATGTATCTATTCATAAGGACTCTAACTACCTGTTTATTGAATCATCATATTAAGACATTGGTTGTGGGGAACTTTGGTATATACGTCATATAAGATTGAGTCCTTTGACTTTCATTCTTGAGTCAACTCCCCAAATATATGTTCACTTAACCGTGATACGCATTGATCACTTTTGAGATGCCTCCATGAAGACAACCAGCAAGTTACCAATACAGGATCATGAAGATGATCTAATGAGTGATGAGGCCTCAGTTTTGGGGCCATATCATGTGATCTTTCCTCCAGGCAGGTAGGTAACAACACCCCCGCTTGTTGTGTAGCAGTTTATACTAGCAGACCAGGCTGAGGTTACGCACAAGCTTAACACACTCCATGAGTTCCATCACTAGAGTCTGCTAACGTTCCATGGTGAGCCAGATCCCTAGACAGTGTAGGATTGTCTTGAGTCAAGGATCTGAGTTTTTAGACTTGTGTAGATCTCGACTGACCAAAAATTTGTGCTCAAAACCAGTGCTCTTCAAATAGTATTAGTTGGATTCGGTGGTACTAGAAGATGATGCACCTATGCTTAGTGAACATTATGGGTTTCAGTGAGAGCGATCACCCAGGTTTCTTGTTGACCCATACTCACTTATTAGGTGTTTTAGGTCAATTAAAATCATGTGTTTTGGATATTCCACTTGGATATGACCCCTTTCAATGGTGTTCCTCATGGTGAGGACTCTTTAGGATGACATTAGGCATCAGTAGAGCCCTGTGATGGACATGTTTAGTGTGGATTCAGACATGAAAGGAAGAGAGACACTTCCCCCACCAAGACACATTCTTTCAATGCAATTTAAATCCATGAGAGAGAGTTAGTGCAACCCATAGCAGATAGTGTCAAGCTGTGGTGGATGAGTTCCTTTGACTTGTGTGTTTGAGTCAGGCTGGTGTGATGAGGTGTCAGAGCATGCCCTAGTTAAGGATATAAGGTGTCCAGGGGAAAGGATGAGCTTCCATTATAGGGGGATTATGGCCTATAGGCTTGATTATGGTTCTAGGAATGACCTATGTCTCCATTGCTTTAGTTGTATAATTTAGCACATAGTCAAAATAAACATTTCCCCATACACAACCCCTATTCGAGACCTAGCGATACCAGTGGAGGCATTTTTTTCTCAGCCCTTGTGTTGTAGGATCCTATTGAGAGGATTAGTGATCACATGTTTCGGCCGATGGGGTGAACTTACTCTGCGAGGAGATAGAGCCTCACGTGAAATATTTCAGTAGCGGTAGTGAAACCCTACAATGTTTTTCTCAATATAGAATGGTCATCTGCCATTCATGATTAGATTATTTCTACTAGTGAGTATGGTAGTGATTCCAGTTTTTGGGAAAGAGTTTTCCTCCATGATAAGGAATGGTACTTGGGTAGAGAAGGATGAGCTCATTTGTAGGAGGTTACAGTTGATTTATCAGTTGGACAGTATTACCCTTGGAGTAGTGGTTGTTATGAGCTCTCAGCTTCCTGCAATGATGGTGGGGTATGATGATGTATTTCCTAAGGAAGTTTTGGGTTTACCTCCCCACCATGAGATGGACCTCTACATAGACTTTCACTAGGGACAACCTGATGTTTACATTAGCAGATCAGATAAACCTATCGGGTTGCGAGAGCTAGTGGTGTGGTTGGAGGGACTATAGAGGTAGGGATTCATATGGACCATAGTTTTTACCTGGGAAGCCCCATGTTGTTCACTCGAGAGGCAGATGAGAGATCTAGGTGAGGTGTAGATTGACGTCACCCAAACCAGGTGACTGTTAGGTAGGAGTGTCCACCCCTGAGAATAGAGTACTTCTTCGACCAGTGGATTGAGGTGAAGTAGTTCTTTGAGTTTGACCTCAATACAGGTTATCACCAGATCCTGGTTCGAGAGGATATTGTACCAAAAATGAATTTCTAAAGTCATTTCGATCACTTTGAGTTGATAGGTGATACCCTTCGACATGTTGGACACCCTAGCAGTGTTGAAAGACTTGTGAACCAGGTCCTTAAAACCCCTTGTGGATCAGTTCATAACAGTCTTCTTCATTGGAACCCTCGTGTCCTCAAGGTCTACGTAGGAGCACATGAGACACTTGATGATGGATTCTATACATGCTTCGAGAGTACCATTATCATAGGGAACTCTAATAGAGTATGTTCCAATTTCAGAAGGTTCATGGATGAATTCTTTAGGATTGCAGACCCTTTGATCACCCTAATACAAAAATGACATCTATTTACCTAGAATGAGTAGTGATAGATATCCTTTTAGGAGTTGAGGTTGAGGTTTATGAGTTCACCTATTTTGAGAATACCAGAGGATGGTGTATAGTATATAGTGTATTGAGATTCTTTTTGATATTGGATCAGTTGTTTGTCGATGTAGAGGCAGATAATGATCACATATGGGTCAAGATTGTTGAGACCCTATGATAAGAACCATGTGAATCACGACCTAGAGTTGACAGTGGTAGTCTTCACTCTAAGGATGTGGAGAAACTATCTTTCGAGAGAGTGGTTTTTTGTTTACTCAGACCATCAGAGTCTCAACTATGCCATCATATAGATAGAACTGAACCTGAGACAGATGGGATGGTTGGAGTTTTTTGCAGGGCTATGATTTTGAGATAATCTATACTCCTGGGAATGGAAATGTGGTGGATGATTCCCTTAACATGAATTCTTGTTCTCACCTAGTGGAGGAGGCATATGAGGAGATGGATTCCTTGCAGTTTTCCCTAGTGAAGGAGAGGGGTGAAACTTATCTTCAATCAATGATCTTAACTCATCCGCTTCTTCAGCGTGTGAGGGAGGATCAGTTTAGAGACATCAACTGTGAGGTCCTACATGACCATATATCCTTAAAATATTCACAATATGGATTCTATGAAGGATTGAATCACATCGTCCTTTTCCAAGGAAGGATGGTGGTTCCAGTCATGATGTGAGAGGAGGTGACGAGAGAGTTTCACACTTCTCCTTTGGTTGTACATCCTGGTGTAGGTAAGATATACAAGGATATTCAGTGGAAGTTTTGGTGGGATGACATGAAGTGGAGCATGGTCGAGTTCGTCTCTCGGTGTCTCACATGTTAGTAGGCGAAGGTTGAACACTAGGTTTTGGTAGAATTTTTGTATCCCCTTGAGATCCCAAAGTGGAAATGGGACAACATATCCATCAACTTTGTAACAAGGCTTCTGCGGACATCGAGAAGCCTTCATGCTGTTTGGGTGATAGTTGACTGACTTACCAAGTCGGTACACTTCCTTGTTATAAGGGAGTAGAGTTAGGTGGGGAGTTTATGGAAATTGTATATGTGAGAGATCATACATCTTCTTGGGGTTTCCTAGATGATTGTCTCTGACCGTGATGTGTGGTTCACTTCATGGTTGTGGGGAGGCCTGCATGAGGCATTTAGGACCCATTTGAGGATGAGTACAACTTTTCACCCCCAAACGGATGGGAATACCTAGCACACTATCCAGGTGGTGGATGATATACCGAGCGCTTGCGTGTTATACTTTTATCGGAGTTGGGAGGATCACTTACATTTGGTAGAATTTTCTTATAATAATGGCTATCACTCTACTATCAACGTGAAACCTTTAGAGGCCCTGTACGGAAGACCATGCATGTCACCCTTATGCTGGACTAAGATTGGTGATGCATCTCTTTTTGGGCCAGAGATGGTGTAGGTGGTGACAGAGAAAGTCAAAGTGATCTGTGAGTGGATAAGGATACCTTAGAGCAGATGGAAATCTTATATAGATCGACGTCGTAGGCTCTTGGAGTTTGATCATGGAGACCATGTTTTCTTGAGAGTCTCCTCACAATGAGGATTGTGGAGATTCGGTCAAGGAGGAAAACTATCCCTGAGGTTCATTAGGTTGTTCGAGATCTGGTAGAGGGTTGGTGAGGTTTCTTACCACCTAGCCTTACCCTCAGAATTGGATCGGGTGCATGGCGTCTTCCAAGTGTCATAGTTAAGAAGATACATGCATGATCCTATGCATTTTATTGGCTAGGGAGAGATGAATATCGAGGATGGAACCACCTTTATGGATCACCCAGGGTGACTGAGGATTGGCAGGAGAGGATCCTATGTGGACAAACCATTCCCTTAGTTCGTGTGCTTTGGAAGCATGGAAGTATGCTGGAGAACTCCTGAGAGTAGGAGAGCTGGATACAGGCTCAGTATCCCCACATTTTTTCTTAGTTTGAACTTTTTGAGAATGAAAAGATCAAAAGCGAGAATATTTTAAAGACTATTTTTCCTTGTAAGACTTTGAAATATATTAAGAAATATTTTTAGAGCTAGGCGTTGAGATGGTGCGTGATTCTAAGGCCCGGTGAGTCCGAAATTAATTTTATAAAAATATTACATATATTTTATATCATGATCACATAGTTTTTCAAAGAAAATGGAATTTATTCTAAATGGAATCTCAAATAAAAAATTTGAGATCGCGGTTGAATCAGGAGCACAAGATTTACCCAATGTGTGATCTAAAATTGGTCGGTGTCAGACGTTTGGATAAGGCAGCTATTGATGGGTACGTTAAGTGAATTAATTAATTAAATTATTTACTTAATTAATTTAATACCCAAGAACTAATCTCCTCTATAAATATTTGGTTATGAAAAATCTTCAAGGTTAACTATATAACCCTAGAATCGTTGAAATGAGAATTTCACCATTCTACATTATCGGATTGAGATAGGACGATGATCGGTGACCAGATCAAGGTGTATTGAAAGACAACGAATGCAACAGATGTTCTTCATCATTAGCGAATGCATTCTTCACCAACAAATGATCCAATCTTGAGGTAGGGCGCATTATTTTTTGGATTTCGACCCTTTTGAATTAATCAAGTATGAATTAAATCATATGATTTGATTCCTAGCATTTCCCAATCCTTCGCATGAGCATGTGTATCAATTTTAATTATTAATTCCTTGTATTATTATCATTTTTCTATGATATCACATTGGATTATCCACTTTGCAATCATTGGCTGAGAACACTCATCCAATAATGTTTATCACCCTTGTTATAGTGTTTTCCCCCATCATTCTCCATGTTCTTCATTGTTGTCCTATAGGGTTGTAGTTCGACTTTGTCAAGGCGGGTTTGAGTGTGATTGAACCCACATATTTGTGTCGGTTGTGTGAATGAAGATTGGGATGGCAATTTACAGATAAATCATGATCTAATGTGGGATGTGGGTGATAATTACAATGGATCTAGGATCCAAGATCTGTTGGCTGACTACGGGAGATGACATAAAGCATGCAAGGTAATGACGACTTCGAGCGGGGGATCAGAAATCCAATTTTCGGCTACTGGAGGGCTAAAATCGATGGCCGGAAGAGTGTTCCACCGATTTCGAGGGGTCAAACATCAGGAATTGCGGCATCAAGGTCAGATTTGGAAACCACATGATGGATTCTATGGATTCTATGAAAAACCTGACTACACATTTTGTGGTATGAAGAACACATGGCATGTAGTCCCCTAGTCACGATGAATAAGGTTTTCAGGTGATTTAAATATCACACACCATGTGGGACTCTCACACACCATGTGGCCCAGTGTTGGCAACCCGACATGTACTTCGGGAGTACACATACATGGACATAACTAGACACACGCCATGTACCAGCACACGACCAGGTACACAGACATGGCCAAGATCACATGGGAAGGCCTCAGGTGTTTGAGACATGCTGTGTAGTACCCTTACACATTGTGTAGTACTACATGACCAACGAGCTATCTACTGACAAGGAAACAACTAGGTAGAGGAGTGGGGCTATACACCATGTACCACTTGAGAATCTTCTACCTCTCATATCTATTTTGTTTTAACTCGAATTTTGGCTCACGAGTAGCATATCCTAAGTGTTTTTCCATGTAGAACGTGATGGTGTCCTTTATAGTGTCTTTTGAGATATGATGTGATATTTTCTGAGCATGATGCTTCTTTAGGTGATGCTCAACGACGACAGTGACTGGGCATGATAATCAGAGAGAGGTTGGGGATGGAAATCCCTCCGTCGTACTAGGGTGTGGGTTCCCCAAACACCTATACCTACTGAGTGGTACCCCATGATAGACTAGGGCGTGATTCCTCTACCTACTGAGTGGTACCCCCTGATAGACTAAGGCATGGGTCCTTTACCTACTGAGTGGTACCCCCTGATGGACTAGGTGTGGGTCCTCTACTTACCGAGTAATATCCCCCTATGGTACTAGGGTGCAAGTCCTCCATGCACTGAGTGGAATCCCCCTATTGTACTAGGGCGTGGGTCCTCTACTGATACTTACTGAGTGGAACCCACTATTGTGCTAGGGCATGAGTCCTCTATACGCAGATTTAAATCCACTTATTAGTATAGGGTGTGGGTCCTCGATCTCTACTGAGTGGTACCTCCTGTCAGACTAGGGCATGGGTCCTCTGTCTACCTACTGAGTGGTACCCCCCTGATGGACTAAGGTGTGGATCCTATATCTATCTACTGAGTGGTACCCTCTGATGGAATAGGGAGTAGATACTCTACCTATTGAGTGGTACCCCCTAACAGACTAGGATGTGGGTCCTCTACTTGGAGATTGTGCCTCCTTGACTGTGCGACATTGTGGCGAGGTGTGGGTCCTCCACACGGTTACTTCTTTGAAAAAACACGCGAGATGATGAGCATCATTGATGGACCTCTTGGAACTATTGGAAAAAAATTTCCTGAGTTGGGCTATGAGATGAAGATCTCATTTCTCTCTCATCTGAGTTTCTTATATGATCATATATCTTTTTTGATGAGTTTTGTTTCCCTCTTACTTTGGGTTGAGCTGATTAATTATATTTTGTCTCCTATCCCCCCCCCCCCGACAGTTTTTGGGGTGTCCTACTAGGTATGTATATACTGACCACCGTATGGACTTTTTCCTCACGTGTCACGTCTTATGCAGATGGCAGATAGGTCGACAGTGATTTCAGAGGAATAAGAAATACCCTGGTGCATTTTTCCGCATATGTGGTCGGGGCTTGGAGATCTGGAACCAATCACTCTCGTCATTTCTTTTCCAGATATTTTCATGTTGGGACATTTGTTCTAATTGGGTGTGTATTTTTCTCCTTTACTTTTCGTATTACATTATCGCACTCTTTTGTATTCCCTAAAGGTTATTACATGCATGATTTATTCTCTAGATGCTACAGTCTATTATTATTATTATTCCTTTTCATTTCTACATGGAGATGTTTGGTGCATTAGTACTGATACTTTAGGAAATGGCCTCCCATTTTAGTTATGCCTTCTGGCACTTGTCGTCGGCCTCTGGCCTATGAAGGTGGGCTTAGGGTAGTTGCAGCTTGGCTTTCTGCCGACCAGGTGCACCCCAGTGGGTTGTGTCGTGACATGTATTGATCCTTAGAATTTAAGATTATCATTAATGAATATCACGACTCACGTACTTTGATGTATTGATGAAAACCGTGATGACATATGCTCACGGTCAAGTAGGATATGTTGGGTGCATCACGAGTGATATTGCATTAATGAATAATGCGAGAAAAGATTTACCACTTTTGTCTCTTGATGAAAGTTAATATCTTAAGCTCTTTACTGGGAATGGAACTGCCTAAATAAATCAATGACCATGGTGTTCAACGGGTGAGTTCATTTCCGAAAAGTCAAATAAATAGACATCGAACATATAGGCTGATGACACCAGCATACAACCTGCTTGATTTGAGATATTGTGATAAAAGGCTATTATTACACATATGAGTTCATGAGAGGTTGGATGTCATTGCAACAATAACCTCTTTCTTTACGGGCACCTTGACATGTTTCTAGATGCTAACCTCGATCTTTAGGCAGTTATGTTTAATGCCATTGAGAAAAAGGCATAGAGGGTCACACATTAAATGTATCTGCAATCTTAGTTAAATTCTAGTATTGAATTTAACAAGTTATAAATAATATTTATTCGGGTTTGGTTGATCGTCATAATTTAATCACAAGTTATTTGAAAGAATAAGTGAGTTAAATAATAATAACAAATATTTATTTGCAAGTTTGATTAATATAATATTTATTATATTTATCATAGAATAATTCAATGACATTTATTTAATAAATAGTCATTATTCGAGGATCAGTAAATGTCGACGAGAGAAAGTAGACTGAGTTTAATGGTCCGATTGGAAATAATATAAATGATATTTATTTATATTCTTAATGGTGTTTCACAAGTCAATCAATTAATAATAATATTATTATTGGTATTATTAGACATGGGGTAAATTAAGAATTATAATGATATAAAGGATTTAGTGTGCAATTTTTCAATCCTAAACCTGGCATAATAAATATCTTATTATATTTCTTTCCTAAAACACAATTGGTTTGCACAACGGATGGAGTGAGACTCTCTCATGATCTAGAGAGAGATCAATAGATCTAGAGTGCCCTCATCCCCTCCTCTCTCAAGTGAACAAGAGACCATCAAGAGTTATTCCTCTCTCAAGAAGAATTATGTTGTGATCAAACCACGAACAATGCAAGCGATCAAGATTGATTGTGCTAGCACCATACAATTCTACAACACCGTTTAGGGATTGTGGTGCACTTGTGGATCATCGCTGGAGGGATTATGCACTTGGATCATACAACGCAATGATGACATGACAAGATCTTGTTAACCAGATCATCAATGAAATCAGAATTACAAGTTGAGGTAATTTTATATCTGCTCATAAATTAATTATAAATTACACGTGAAGATCTTTCACTTCTGGTTCTAGTATTTTAATCTAGTCAAATAATCTACCGTTTTCATTGGACATGACGTTTTGATCATGTAAAGTGACAATTATACGTGATTTATGAGTAAAATCTAAGATGGTCATATCATCAAAGGATGCTTTTCCTGCGCCAAGAACCTTCATAACATATCATCTCCCATTTTTTTTTCTAAACACAAGTCCTATGTAGGATTGTTAACACCCCTGGGCCAGCGGTTTATTTACAATTTCCGTTGTAGCGTTGTGTGTCACACTTGTAGTTGTAGCAAATTTAGAATCATTTTAGTGACATCATATAGATATCAAAATCAAATCCACTATAGAGGTCTTTTATCAATATTTTCCTCTAAACTGCCTTATTTTATTGATATTTATAAAATAAAAGGGAATAACAAGTCCATTTCTTCATTAACATACTTCCGAATTAATTAATTACTACCATCATTCTAGCATAATTAACTTCCCCTTCATCCCATCATATTTCAATATTGAAAAATAAATCAATTTAATATCCTTGATGGCCAAAGAGCATCTTTCACGGAACCCAAAAAAAATTATTCTATCATGTCATAAATTATCCCCTCTTAAATTA
This sequence comes from Viscum album, assembly GCA_963277665.1. NCBI lineage: Eukaryota > Viridiplantae > Streptophyta > Magnoliopsida > Santalales > Viscaceae > Viscum > Viscum album. The sequence goes on from OY728132.1 coordinate 1,084,085,540, forward strand.
ATCATATAAGCACATATTAATAAATCATCTAAGATCATATTTTCCCACTTATTTAATCATATCACATTATTTTCACTATATTTCATCTTTCACGGTCTTACCATCATTAATTTCTCTTTCCAATTCATTGTCCCTTGTTAGAAGTTATTTGCTCGTCATTCTAGTGTCAATCTCTTCCATCACACATCAGGGAGCTTAAGAGAATCCTCGGTTATAAATTTCCAAAATTCAATACATAATAGTGCCTTAGATCTTAATAACCAATAATGATAACTAAATCTCTAGTATTAGATTTCTCGAATCAATAAAAAGATGCTCATTTCTCTTGATCTAAGCCTCCACAATAAAAAAATCTAAGGGAGAGGAGAAAGGTAGAAACATATCTAAGAATGCGGGAGATCGAGAATCGTATACCTTAGATATGGGGCTTTGATCGATCCAACCATTTGAGAGAATTGTTAAACAATGACATAGACTCCAAAATCACTCTAAGTTGACCCCTAGGGTTGGTAAAGACATTCAAGTGTGTTTAATGGATGTTTAAGGAGGAGATTGTGCATTTTAAATTGAAAACATGGGTTTTTATGTTTCATGCACGGTTAGAATGCACACCTTGTTAATCTTATACCTAACCATGCATTCCTTTAAATGCATGGATGGCATTATGGTTATAAAATTTCGAATGTACCGTCAAATTGCTCATGCATTGTGGTTATAAAAATTTTGCATAAAAATTTTGCATCTCTATATGTTTATGTATTGTTCAAAAAATCATGGTGGTTTAAGTACTCCAATGTGAAATATGAAATTAAATATGTTCGCACATGACACTACTCTACTATATTTATAAATTTGAATTCTATGACTACAATTACTTAATATTTTTGTATGTTCATTCTAGATTTATAAACAAAATTAGTTTCAGTTGTTTAAAGAGTGGTTAAAAATAATAATTGTAATATTAAAGACTCAAAAAATTAAGAGATTAAAATTCTTTAAAATCCGCAGAACATAAAATTGAATAAAAAACACAAGAATTACAGGCAACTTTTAACTGAGAAAACGAAAAATTATATTTCCTTTGAATCTGAAAATATAATAAAATTAACAAATTCAGACTCAATTTATTGGGGAGCTTCAAAAAGCACCCTCCAAAAATAGGCGTACGCCGCTTTAAGCTGCGAGTACACGGTATTCTTTAGTAAAAGGCGAAAGAATAGTTCGCTATGTACTCACAGCACGGCTGCGTGAATTGAAAGATGCAGCGGGCGAGTGGAATTATAACCAGCTCCGTGGGATTATTTAGACTGCATTTTCTATGTGGGATTCCATCCTTCTCATTCCGCTTCCAATGGATCAACCCTATTTTCTACTTTTTACCTCGAATAAGCGAACATCTCCAGTGGCCTCCGTCTCCGTCCTCCATTTCTCTCTGCTTGCCCGGCGGCGACGGTGGATTCGCCCGCCACACAGTTCGCTCGGCTATTGGATGATTAGATCCGAAGAACAACTACAGCGGAGGAGAGCCAGAGCAGGCGTTGCTGCCGGGAAACGAAGAATCTGCGAACAAAATTCGAGTTCCCGCTCAACAGCAACGACGGAGGATTTTGGGGATTAAATCCGAAGACGAGGTGAAATCGGGCAGGGTGATACTCGCTCAAACTCAGATTTTATCCCGGCTTTTAAATTATTTGTGAAAGACTACCATTTCATTTCATATAGGTTTCGTTCTCAATGGCCCCAGTCATCCCTTTGATTTAGTTCATAATTTTCAATCAGCTGACTGGGAGTGGGTAAAGGATGGTAGAATGTCAGTCGGTAAAGGATGCATTTTCTACAGTGGTTTTGCAAGCTGGCAAGGAGATGCGTTTGGATGGTACGGATATGATGGTTTGTTTATCAGCAGTAATGGTGATTTTGGTACTAAAATGTGTGGTCAAAGCTCACCAATTCAGAGGGTTCAGTAAAACCAGTTGTAGAAGATGAAACATGTAGGGATGGCCAGAGGATTAATCATACTGAGATATCCCCCCTCCTCAAAGTGCAAGTGGCTTGGACAGGATTGAGTCATGCAAGCCATAGAGCATGCACCTAGGAATATGCCCAAATGCCAAGATGCAAAAGCAAGCATATATGAAATACAAAAGACGCTGCGAAAAATGAACAAAAAGGAGTTGTTTTTTACTCTAATGAGGTTTAGCTCTGCATTTCCTTTGTCTTGGTTGATTTTAGCAAGCAGTTGCTTGAATGGGTTCAAAGATTCAAAGCGCCATCCCTCCTATGTTGTTCTACTGCAGGGGATGAAAACAAAATCATCCACTAAAAGCTGTGGTAAGTTATCAGTTCATTAGCTGATATTTTTTGGTACTAATATGGGTGGTCAAAGCTCACCAACAAACCGATGCTACTTTTCAGAGGGTTCAGTAAAGCCAGTAGTAGAAGATGAAACATGTAGGGATGGCCAGAGGATGAATCATACTGAGATATCCCCCCTTCTTTCTCAAAGGGCAAGTGGCTTGGACAGGCTTGAGTCATGCAAGCCATAGAGCATGCACATAGGAATATGGGAACATGCCAAGATGCCAAAGCAAGCATATATGAAATACAAAAGACGCGGCCAAAAATGAACGAAAAGGAGTTGTTTTTGTGACTCTAATGAGGTTTAGCTCCACATTTCCTTTGTTTTGGTTGATTTTAGCAAGCAGTTGCTTGAATGAGTTCAAAGATTCAAAGCGTCATTCCTCCTATGTTGTTCTACTGCGGTGGATGAAAACCAAATCATCCACTAAAAGCTGTGGTAAGTTATCAGTTCATTAGCTGATAATTGAATAAGTTTTTTAACACTTGAGTTAAATTATTTATTTTCAAATTGTTAATTGCTTTACGCCCCCTTTCTCCGCTCGAATAATGTGATGGATATTAACATAGATTCTCTTATGAGGAGTATAACAAAGCATTGATCTGCTGCAAGTCTTTAAAAGAACCAACAAACCTCTGTTGTTGTCCCACATTTGGTCTCCATGCATGGATCATTTCTCCTGGCGGTGGATATAGTGTGGCCGACTCTTTGTCAGTTGCCAGAATGCTCTAGTATCGCGACTGGATGCCAGAATCGATGATCGGAAGGAATGCATGACCAATGAGATGTGGGGCCAGTCCTAATCTGGGTGTCTCATTTTTTGTCGCCAAACCCATGCGACCTGTGAAATCAGCTGGCGGCAGGAGGAACTTATAGGTTGATGAACCACGCAAACCAACATTTGACTGTTGTGATTTTTTATTCTATAAAATAAGGACGCATCTCATGTATTTTGTAACTTGCAGCCCTCCGATGATTTATTCGAAGGAGAGAAATAGAAGCCTGACCCTCTTCTCCCGTGGGAGTAGGCAAACCTTGCTGAACCACACAATTCTCACGTTCTTTCTTGTTTTTCATTTCTATTCATGTGCGTTTTGCTGGTTTTGGGTTTCATTGCCCCCAACAAATGGTATCAAAGCCGAGTTGAATCTACGGTGAGCATGGAAGGTTTTTCGGTGGCCGAAAAATTCAAGATGGTCAAAATTGTTTTTTGATGCCAAATTCTGAAAGAAATCTTCAAGTCGATTCCAACGGCACAAACAACGTAAAAAATGGAACTAAAACGAGCTCTATAGAGGTAGTCAAAGTTTGGGTCAACTTTGGGGGTGTTACAATATCCCTTGACAGAGTAGACGAGACTCTTCATGCTGATGGTGAATATCCAATGACTTTTTCTAGCGACATCTCTAGCGTTCCATGTTAGCATCACGTCATTCAGTCAATCTCGACCATTGATATTGTTTTGATTATATCTTGGTCAGTCAATGATTCTCACAACATTAATGGAATAAGATACTAGTAACATGATCAAACTTAATGATGTTAATTATTGTATCTAGAAACCCAAAATGGAATATAAAAAAATGGGTACAATCGCGAAAACCCAAAATGGAATATATTTTGTACATTAAAGATTCGTGGAACCCCACAATGGTGACCACAAAGCCGATTGCAGTGCAATTAGAGGAAAATTCGATAGACAACCAATCTAGTGAGAAGACGTCTACCCGTACCTCTCTAACTAATGCGGAGTGGGTCGTGTTCAATAGGACATGCATTGCTCAAATTAGGCACTGAATCAACAAGAGTATCTTTCGAAATTTTGCCAACGAACATGATGATTTTGTTTATGACATCCTGCCTTTTTATTACATAAACTTTTCATTACATGAAATAAAACATAAGATCTTTTATAGTTTAGTTGGAAATTAAGAACATAAAACATTCTTCTAAATCCACTTGAAAGACGTCTTCATGGGTTCACCCTAGATTATTTTTACTATATCTCATATCCTGGGGACATGTATCAAAAGAAAAGAGTTAACATGAAGCCCGGTAAAAGAATAAGCAAGGGAGACATATAACATGTGATCATGAAGCATGCCAATAAGAACATGAAATATAACAATATGACATGAATAAGAGAACATGAGACATGTCATAATAAAAAGAACATGAATCATAACATGGAAATGTGGCTACAACATAAAAATGTGGCATTCATAAGAATATCACCATGGTTTGTCATCAATGTGTCATAAATGAAAATTATCAAGGTTTTCCACCCATGTATTGTAAAACATGTCATCTCTAGAGATTAAATTTTTTACCCAATGCATTGGAGTGTTATCAGGGTGCACCCTTCATATGTCTTAATTTCATGTGAACCACATTAATCATAATAAATCATTTTGTCAATAACCCAAGGAGAATAAAATTTGAGTTTCATATAAAAGCATTGAGTACGTAAGTGCTTAAAAGCTTGACCATAACATCATTTTTTACCCACAAAAAGGGAATGTGGGTTTCATAAATGTAAATCCCCAAATCAATAAATTATTTTAACATCTAAGTGAATATCCATGAATAAACAAATGGTTTGGGTATTCACAATATAAGAATTTCTTATGTAGGAGAGAGAAAATGAGAAGTAAATTCAGCACATGACGGGTATAAAACATGGATTTAGAAAAGGATAAAACGAGAGAAAGCGAATGACTCCTATTGATAAAACATAATTTGACAGTAAGGTTAAGATCAAAACATTAGCTTACCCATGGTTTTTCCTCATGGTTTTGAACATTTGAGTCACATTTTATGATATTTTAATCTATCAGAACCAAACACCATTTTTATGCTTCTTTGGTCATGGAAAAGTAAATTTTCCACAAAATAATGTTTTTAAAATCAAAATTTCCATTTTAGACCTTAAAAAGTCACTTGTAGGTTTAGAAATTGATTAAAAGCTATATATATTAAAATACTTAATAATAATAAAATAACATGTTTTAGGTCATGACTTGTGGTTAATTAATTATTACATCATTATGTATAAGTACGAAGTCATAAAACATACTGAAAACCTAAAACTGTATTTTCACTATGTTGGAGTTGGTGGTCTAGAACCAACTACTTTGTACTTTATTCATTAAATAAAAGCCTTATCACATCTTGATTGTTCTTCTGCGTGACATGTCATGTGATAATTTTCTAAGGACAGCTGTTGCATTAAAGGGTCCTAGCGGATCCCTGCTATGATGAGAACCCTAGAAGTGTCATAACACTGTTCTTGAATGTATGTTCTATGGCCGGATGATATTATTTGAGGGACACAAATAATACAGGTCATTAGGGGTGAGGACTCATAAAACTTTGAGGCACCTTCTCATGGTGTGCGCCCTTGGTAATATCCAGGAGGATATTATGAGAACGAGACCCGCCAATAGGAAATCCACATTCCATAGTGTCATTGGATGTTCCTATCTGCGGACGTGTGTATTGGTCCTTAGACTTTAAGATTATTATTAATGGGTATTACAACTCGCACACTTAGATGTATTGACGAAAACTGTGACGACACACTGTTCGTAGCGAGGTAGGATACATTGGGTGCGTCACGAGTAATACCGCATTAATAGATAATGCGAGAAAGGATTTGTCCCTTCCGTTCCATAACGGAAGTAGATATCTCAGGCCTTTTGATGGAATTGATATAACCTAAATAAATCCATTGCCATGGTAAGGTATGAGCAAGTTCAATTCTGGGAAGTCAAAGAAAGAATAATCAAGCACATGAGTTGATGACACTAGCATGCAACCCGCTTGATTGGAGACATCGAGACAAAGAGATTATATTACACGGTAAGCGTTCGTAGGAGGTGACACGTCATTGCGGCGTTAACTTCTTTCTCTATGGGTGCCTTGGCGTGTTGCTAGACGCTAACCTTGGACTTTAGGCAGACTCAGCCTAATGCCACTGAGAAAGAGACCTAGAGGGTCACACACTAAGTGTGTCCATGTATCTCAGTTAAATATTAATTTAACAAGTTAAATAAATATTATTCCCGACTGTGGTTTAATAATTATTTAAGGATGTCTGATCGCATTTATTTTGACACTAGTTATTCGAGAGAATATATTGTGGACGAAATAATATATTTATTAGAGAGTAATGCAGTTAAATTTATTTAACAAATAAATAGTCATTACTCAAGGTCTAATAAATGTGGTGGAGAAAAATGGAAAATAAAAGTACACGCCGTGTAGTTTTTCCAGTTGAGATTTTGAGGATTTAATATTGTTTTATTAAATGATATTTATTATAATCAGCGTGGTCGCATGTCAAGGAATTAATAATTCGACATGGGGGTTTTCAATAAGAGTTAATGAAATAAATAAAACGCGTAACGCGTTTATTTATTGTCATAACTCTATTAACCTCAAACATGATTATAAATATTCTTGTAACCCCAACATTTTAGAGAGCCATTTTTGTGCACAACGGATTTGGAAATACTCTCAAGCCAAAGAGAGAATTCCCTTTCCACCAAGAACGCCCTCAAGTTACGAGAGCAAGATCCTCCATCGGATCAAGGCGGTCGAAGGCGGACATCGCAAGCGAAGGTTCTTCCGCGCTAGCACCCGAAGATCCCTTCGGCGACGTCCGGAGATACGTGACACACGTGTGGATCACCACTAGAGGAATCCTACACTTGGATTCTTTGACGCAACGACGGATCACCGAATCGTGACCGGACACATTAACAAAGAAAGAATTCCAACGAGATAATTCTTATGCATTAATTAAATTAATTATAATCAACATATGATGATCCTCCTCAAGGGTTTCGGGACTCTTCTTTTCTTTTCGTTCTTCGTTCTATTCCGAAGATTCGGCGTTTTATATCGTGACGGATCTCGGATTGAACGTTGTTTAACGTTAAAATTAAAGTTGGGCTAACACACCAACGCGCTTCCGCTGCGCCCGGAACCTACAAGTGGTATCAGAGTGGTCATATCGTTGGTTATAATTATTTAGTTTTTCATTGGTGATTTACGCATTTAATAATTTAGTTATTTCATTTCATGTTTAATCATTCTAGAAATCTGAATCTCGAGATCTGTTCCTCCTCCCTCGTTTCTCGTTCACCTCACAGAAATAGTTTTTTCTTTTAATTTTGATTAAAATAAAATAGAGGAACTCATCCGGAGGAGCCAAACGTTTCTGGCCGTATAACACCAGAATACACGACATGTATTCGGAAGTACACGCCGTGTAGTCTAGGTTCAATGCATTGACTGATCCGCCAAATCAGGCCATGTATTGGATTCTTTCTAAGAATTTAAGACACCGTGTGTTGACCGAAAACAGGTGACGCGAACCATGTGGAAGGCACCGAGTTGATTGCTCGGGTGGAGGAATTGGATTTGCAAGGCCCAATGATGCGAGGAAGATTAAAGAGGTTGAATGCTTCAATGGACGTTCATCTTGCTTCATTAAAGGCCCAATGGGTATTACCTTGCATGGATGGAGCAAATGGGCCTATTATCTCACTTATTCAAGCCCAAGCATGATGTTTAATGGTTGACCCACATGGTTGCACGAATTTGGAAGCCTTATCCACGTGGAGGATTCTAGAAATGACATCTTTGGGCACCAAAGTCAAATTCGGTGGGCTATGCACTCAAAGTCAATTCCGGTGGGCTATAGTTGGAAAGTTGTGTGCTACTTTTCCAAAAAGTCTTTGATAGACTTTACCTTTTTGACTTTAAGAGGACAAGGTAGGAATAGGCTTTATGACTTTATGATATTAGGCCCTTGACCTTTTATGTCACCCCTTGGCTATAAATAGCCACCTCATGGCATTGTAATCTCATTCAAGATTTTAATTGAGAGCTTATGCTTTGTTTCTCTCTGTTGTGTGAGGATTGTTCCAAATTTCCCTTGCCCTTGTGGATTCTTGCCTTGCCAATCTACAAGTTAGATTGGTGATCCAAGATCACAAAGCCCCCAATTCCGTGCCTCAACCCAAGTGCGTTGTTGTGTGGATTGACCATCACACCCCTCCCTTGAGTGCGTTGTCTAAGTAGTAGGTCACGCTCCATATAGCGTTGGTTGACTACTTGCTTCCACTATCCATACCCTTCACCCATCACTTAGCCCCAAACCACATCCGTCATCTGCCGCCCTACGCCGTGAAGATCGGGCCACCCCGTGCGTCTCGCATCAGTTGGTATCAGAGCTTCGGTTGACACGATAGGCACCTATCCCTTCTTTTACATTTGTTTTACCCATTCCTCTGCTTATCCTTCCATATCATCCACCCATTTAAAAAAAAAACTCATTTCTTGAAAACCTCCAGAATTGGCCTACATTGTGCAAGTCTGAAATATTATTGCATTGAGCCAATTATTCATCAATCTTCTTTTCTCATTACGTGATTTGTATCCAGCAAAAAAATAAATAAAATTCTCTCAACTCATCATTTTGTGCTTTTCAATATTAAGCACATCCTTTCTTTGAGAGATTTTAAAAAAAATGTCTTACTCTCCATTCATCATCTTGTGCTTTAAAACTCCAAGCACAACACTTTTTGGGGAGAATTGACAAAAAAAAGTGAAAAAAAGCGGATACAATTACTCCATCTTCGTGCTTTTCAATATTAGCACTTTCCATTTCAATATTGGCTCATATTGTTATTAATTTTTCTCATCTTGCACAATCGGGCAAAACCCACACACCACACCTTTCCACACATTTCCCACCTTTTACCCTTATTTCAACCCCCTTTTCCACCCTTTACCATTTTGTTACATTTTACCACTCAAACGGGTTGTGTGAAACCATCCTCCGATGCAATCTTGGTTTGAGAAGGATTGGTGGAACGTGATCACTCCAAACAAGGTATTATATTTCATAAGAGTTTGGGATTTGAATTGAGTGTTGAGTGGAGAGAAATAAAAAAAAAACAGTATTGTGTGTGTGAGTGTGTACATTTCATTGTGTGTGTGTGTGTAAATCTCGCGTGTGTGTGTATCATTGTAAGTGTGTGTGTTTATCCGTGTGTGTGAGTAAATCTTGCGTGCGCGAGTGTGCATCCTTGTGTGCGTGAGTGTGTACAACTTGTGTGTGTGCGTATGTGTACATCTTCGCGTGTGTGAGTTTTTGTGTGTTTCTCCCCATGTGTGTGTGTATTTGTGTTTGTGTTACACATCATGGCAGAAGACCGTGGGAAGAAAATTTCTCATGTTAGCGATGATGGAAGTCAAAGTAGATCTCCCACACCTGAAGCTACACAACTCCAAATGAAAGCTTTGGTGAGCCACTTCGAGAGACTTCTTGATTGAAAGTTGGAAGTGCTACATGAGAGGATTGACAACCTGGAGAATCAACCAAGCCTGAGGATGATCCATGACAACCAGCGGCGAGCTCAGGCACCACGTCGCCCCCACATCATGGATGAGGAGATAGAAAACTTTGATGGTGATTTCGAGGATTTCCCACAAAGGAGGAGGTTGTACCAACAACCAAGAGGAGGCCAAAGAAGACCACATGATGATGAACTACTTAGCGAGATCAAGGTGAAGGTCCCTTCATTTCAAGGGAAAAGCGATATGGAAACATACTTGGAGTGGGAGATGCGGATCGAGCAGGTGTTTTCATGCCATGCATATTCCGAGGAGAAAAGGTCAAACTTGCTTCCCTTGAATTTTCTGGTTATGCTTTAATTTGGTGGGATCAAATGCAAAAGGAAAGGGTAAGATATGGTGGACGCCCTATCAACACTTGGGAGGACATGAAGTTTGCCATGCGAAAACGGTTTGTTCCCACACATTACCATAGAGATCTCCACAACGAACTTCAACGCCTCACCCAAGGGAGTAGGAGTGTAGAAGACTACTACAAAGAGATGCAAATTTCCATGATTCGAGCAAACATCGAGGAGGATCCAGAGGCAACCATGGCACGGTTTTTACATGGGCTCAATCGGGAGATTGCGGATCAAGTGGAGATGTACCACCATGTGGAGATACAAGACATGATCCACCAAGCCACCAAGGTAGAACAACAAATCAAAAGAAGGAGCAACGCGAGGAAGCCCACTACCCCATTCACACCCTGGAGAAATTCGAGGAAGGACATTGGAGAATTGTCAAATCCAAAAGAGGTGGTTGATCGCAAAAATGACAAGGTAATTCTTCCACCTAAGAAACCTACTTTTGAGGCTAACCAAGCAAGGAATCGGGATATACGTTGTTTCAAATGTCAAGGAAGGGGTCACATTGCTAGTGAATGCCCAAACCGTCGCACCATGATCATCAACAAGTATGGAGAATGGGAGACCGATAGAGAGAGCTCCGAAGAGGAGGAAGATGAATATCTAGAAATTGAAAATGGAGAATTTGCAGAAGATGGCGAGATTCTTGTCACTAGAAGAGTTTTAAGTGCACAAATGACCGTTGGAGAAAAGGAGCAGCGAGAGAACCTTTTCCATACACGATGCAAGATCAATGAGAAGGTATGTAGTGTTATTGTTGATGGTGGAAGTTGTAGCAATGTGGCAAGCACCGAGTTGGTGGAGAAGTTGGGACTCCTGACTTTAAGGCATCCAAATCCATACCGACTTCAGTGGTTGAATGATTGTGGGGAGCTGAAGGTCACCAAGAAAGTGAAGGTATTGTTCACCATCGGTAAGTACAAAGATGAGGTTTTGTGTGATATTGTTCCTATGAAGGCCTGCCATTTGTTGTTGGGACGACCATGGCAGTACGATCGACATGTTACTCATGACAGTTTCTCAAATCGTCACTCTTTTGTACTCCGAGGGGAACCTATAACCCTCAACCCCATGTCCCCCAAGCAAATTTTGGAAGATCACATTTTGAGAGAAAAGAAAAAAACGAGTGATAAAGAAAAAAAGAGTGAAAATGAAAAAGGTGAGAATGAGGGAAAGAGAGAAAATGAGAGAGGAAAAGAAATTGAGAGCAAAGAAAAATCAAGAGGGAAAAAGAATTTGAGTGAAGAGAGAAGTGTGATGTTGGCAAAAAAGAGTGAGGTTAAGTAAGTTTTGTTTTCATAGCAAACCCTCATAGTACTTATGTACAAAGAGGTGTTGCTAAATACTAACGACTTATCCCCTTTGCCAAATGTTGTTGAGTCCTTATTGCAGGAGTATGATGATGTCTTTCCAGAAGAGGTGCCACCGGGTTTGCCACCCATTAGAGGTATTAAGCATCAAATTGACCACATACCCGGAGCATCACTACCGAACCTCCCTGCATATCGCACCAACCCAGAGGAGACAAAAGAAATTCAAAGGCAAGTTCAAGAGCTATTGGATGTGAGATATGTCAGATAGAGCCTTAGTCCTTGTGCCATACCGGTGCTTTTAGTACCAAAGAAGGATGGAACATGGAGAATGTGCATTGACTGCAGAGCCATCAATAACATCACGGTCAGGTATCGTCATCCTATCCCTAGGTTAGATGACATGCAAGATGAGTTAAATGGCTCTACAATTTTCTCTAAAATTGATTTAAGAAGTGGCTACCATCAAATTAGGATGAAAGAAGGAGATGAGTGGAAAACAACATTTAAGACAAAACATGGACTTTATGAATGGCTAGTCATTCCCTTTGGTCTCACCAATGCACCTAGCACATTTATGAGGTTAATGAATCATGTCTTACGTTCCTATATTGGGAAATTTGTGGTAGTTTACTTTGATGATATTCTGGTATATAGTAGAACTTTGCATGAACATGTAGATCACTTAAGAAGAGTCCTAGAGGTGTTAAGGAAAGAAAAATTGTTTGGAAACATTAATAAGTGTGAATTTTTCCTTGATAAGATTGTTTTCCTTGGATTTGTTGTGAGCGACAATGGAGTTGAAGTTGACACCGAGAAGATCAAAGCAATTCAGGAATGACCAACTCCAACCTTCGATGGGCAGGTAAGAAGTTTTCATGGGCTTGCTAGTTTTTACAGGAGATTTGTGAAGGACTTTAGCACACTAGCAGCGCCATTGAATGAGTTGACCAAGAAGAATGTTCCTTTTAAATGAGGAACAACTCAAGAGAAGGCCTTTCATGCTCTTAAGGAGAGACTCACCCGCACCCCTCTACTTGCACTTCCAGACTTCGGTAAGACCTTTGAAATTGAATGTTATGCAAGTGGAATTGGCATAGGAGGAGTACTCATGCAAGAAGGTAAACCTATTGCTTTCTTTAGTGAGAAGTTAAATGGCCCAACTCTAAACTATGCTACATATGATAAAGAGTTGTATGCATTGTTTAGAGTTCTAGAAACTTGGAAACATTATCTTTGGCCTAAAGAATTTGTGATCCATTCTGATCATGAGGCTCTTAAATACCTTAGGAGCCAACATAAACTAAATAGGAGACATGATAGATGGCTGGAATTCATTGAATCATTTCCATATGTCATCAAGCATAAAAAGGGTAAAGAAAATACTGTGGCCGATGCACTTTCACGTAGATATTCCCTTTTATCCTTGTTGGATTCAAAACTACTTGGTTTTGAATACATTAAGGATTTATATGCCACCGATAGTGATTTTAGTGAACCTTATGAACATTGTAAACATGGAGTTAGTTGGGAAAAGTTCTATTTACATGGCAGGTTCTTATTTCGGATGGATAAGCTTTGCATTCCCAATTTCTCTATTCGTTTACTTTTACTAAAGGAGTCACATTCTGGTGGGTTAATGGGACATTTTGGTGTTGCAAAAACTTTAAGCGTTCTTAGTGAACATTTTTATTGGCCTAGGATATCTAGAGATGTTGAAAAATTTGTGGGAAAGTGCATTGTTTTCCATAAATCCAAATCAAAACTGAACCCACATGGACTATATCTTCCTCTCCCAATCCCCAACACCCCTTGGGAGGACATATCAATGGACTTTATTGTGGGGTTACCACAGACTAAGAGGGGGGGGGGGGTTCCATTTTGGTTGTGGTGGATCAATTTTCTAAAATGGCACATTTTATTCCCTGTCACAAAACAGATGATGCCACTAACATTGCACAACTTTTCTTTCAGGAAGTAGTCAAACTCCATGGGATGCCAAGGACGATTGTGTCGGATCATGACACAAAATTCCTCAGTTACTTTTGGGAGACCTTGTGAAGCAAACTAGGTACGAAGTTAATATTTTCCACTACTTGTCATCCACAAACCGATGGGCAAACGAAGGTGGTGAATCAGACACTATCATCCCTTTTGAGAACAATTGTCAAGAAGAATCTTAAGAATTGGGAGGAGTGTCTACCCCATGTGGAATTTACATATAACAGGGCCAAGAATTCTACTAATCAATATTCTCCATTTGAAATTGTTTACGGCTTTAACCCCCTTGCCCCTATTGATCTAGTGTCATTGCCTTTACAGGAAGCAACTAATATGGATGCGAAAGGGCGTGCAGAATTCATAAAGAAACTCCATGAAAAGGCAAGGGAAAATATTGAGCGGATGACCCAGAAATATGTTGATCGTGCAAACAAGGGTCGCAAGCAAGTGCTGTTCGAACCCGATGACTTAGTCTGAATTCATATGCGTAAAGAAAGATTCCCCGACAAGCGGAAATCAAAACTCATGACTCGAGGAGACGGACCTTTCCGAGTGCTTGAAAAGATTAACAACAATGCTTACAAGATAGATCTCCCAGGTGAGTATGGTGTAAGTGCCACTTTCAATGTTTCTGATCTTTCTCCTTTTTTGGGTGTAGAGGATGAAGAGTCGAGGATGACTCCTTTTCAAGAGGGGGAGGATGACGCAAACCATGCGGAAGGCACCGAGTCGATTGCTCGGGTGGAGGAATTAGATTTGCAAGGCCCAATGTCGTGAGGAAGATTAAAGAGGTTGAATGCTTCAATGGGCGCTCATCTTGCTTCATTAAAGGCCCAATGGGTATTACCTTGAATGGATGGAGCAAATGGGCCTATTATCTCACTTATTCAAGCCCAAGTATGATGTTTAATGGTTGACCCACATGGTTGCACAAATTTGGAAGCCTTATCCACATGGAGGATTCTAAAAATGGCATCTTTGGGCACCAAAGTCAAATCCGGTGGGCTTGCACTCAAAGTCAATTCCGGTGGGCTATAGTTGGAAAATTGTGTGCTACTTTTACAAAAAGTCTTTGATAGACTTTACCTTTTTTACTTTAAGGGGACAAGGTAGGAATAGGCTTTATGACTTTATGATATTAGGCCCTTGACCTTTTATGTCACCCCTTGGCTATAAATAGCCACCCCATGGCATTGTAATCTCATTCAAGATTTTAATTGAGAGCTTATGCTTTGTTTCTCTCCGTTGTGTGAGGATTGTTCCAAATTTCCCTTGCACTTGTGCATTCTTGCCTTGCCAATCTACAAGTTAGATTGGTGATCCAAGATCACAAAGCCCCCAATTCCGTGCCTCAACCCAAGTGCGTTGTTGTGTGGATTGGCCATCACACCCCTCCCTTGAGTGCGTTGTCTAGGTAGTAGGTCATGCTCCATATAGTGTTGGTTGACTACTTGCTTCCACTATCCATACCCTTCACCCGTCACTTAGCCCCAAACCGCATCCGTCATCCGCCGCCCTACGCCGTGAAGATCGGGCCACCCTGTGCGTCTCGCATCAGTTGGTATCAGAGATTTGGTTGACACGGTAGGCACCTATCCCTTCTTTTACATTTGTTTTACCCATTCCTCTCCTTATCCTTCCATATCATCCACCCATTTAAAAAAAACTCTTTTCTTGAAAACCTCCAGAATTGGCCTACATTGTGCAAGTTTGAAATATTATTGCATTGAGCCAATTATTCATCAATCTTCTTTTCTCATTACGTGATTTGTATCCAGAAAAAAAAATCAAATTCTCTCAACTCATCATTTTGTGCTTTTCAATATTAAGCACATCCTTTCTTTGAGAGATTAAAAAAAAACGCCTTACTCTCCATTCATCATCTTGTGCTTTAAAACTCCAAGCACAACACTTTTTGGGGAGAATTGACAAAAAAAGTGAAAAAAAGCCTATACAATTACTCCATCTTCGTGCTTTTCAATATTAGCACTTTCCATTTCAATATTGGCTCATATTGTTATTAATTTTTCTCATCTTTCACAGTTGGGCAAAACCCACACACCACACCTTTCCACCCATTTTCCACTTTTTACCCTTATTTCAACCCCCTTTTCCACCCTTTACCATTTTGTTACATTTTACCACTAAAACGGGTTGTGTGAAACCATCCTCCGATGCAATCTTGGTTTGAGAAGGATTGGTGGCACGTGATCACTCCAAACAAGGTATTATATTTCATAAGAGTTTGGGATTTGAATTGAGTGTTGAGTGGAGAGAAATAAAAAAAACAGTATTGTGTGTGTGAGTGTGTACATTTCATTGTGTGTGTGTGTGTGTAAATCTCGCGTGGGTGTGTATCATTGTAAGTGTGTGTGTGTACCCTTGTGTGTGTGAGTAAATCTTGCGTGCGTGAGTGTGTATCCTTGTGTGCGTGAGTGTGTAAAACTTGTGTGTGTGCGTATGTGTACATCTTCGCGTGTGTGAGTTTGTGTGTGTTTCTCCCTGTGTGTGTGTGTATTTGTGTTTGTGTTACACATCATGGCAGAAGACTGTGGGAAGAAAATTGCTCATGTTAGCGATGATGGAAGTCAAAGTAGATCTCCCGCACCCGAAGCTACACAACTCCAAATGCAAGCTTTGGTGAGCCACTTCGAGAGGCTTCTTGATCGAAAGTTGGAAGTGCTACATGAGAGGATTGACAACCTGGAGAATCAACCAAGCCCGAGGATGATCCATGACAACCAGCGGCGAGCTCAGGCACCACGTCGCCCCCACATCATGGAGGAGGAGATAGAAAACTTTGATGGTGATTTTGAGGATTTCCCACAAAGGAGGAGGTTGTACCAACAACCAAGAGGAGGCCAAAGAAGACCACATGATGATGAACTACTTGGCGGGATCAAGGTAAAGGTCCCTTCATTTCAAGGGAAAAGCGATCTGGAAGCATACTTGGAGTGGGAGATGCGGATCGAGCAGGTGTTTTCATGCCATGCATATTCCGAGGAGAAAAAGGTCAAACTTGCTTCCCTTGAATTTTCTGATTGTTCTTTAATTTGGTGGGATCAAATGCAAAAGGAAAGGGCAAGATTTGGTGGACGCCCTATCAACACTTGGGAGGACATGAAGTTTGCCATGCGGAAACGGTTTGTTCCCACACATTACCATAGAGATCTCCACAACAAACTTCAACGCCTCACCCAAGGGAGTAGGAGTGTAGAAGACTACTACAAGGAGATGCAAATTGCCATGATTCAAGCAAACATCGAGGAGGATCCGGAGGCAACCATGGCACGGTTTTTACATGGGCTCAATTGGGAGATTGCGGATCAAGTGGAGATGTACCACCATGTGGAGATACAAGACATGATCCACCAAGCCACCAAGGTAGAACAACAAATCAAAAGAAGGAGCAACGCGAGGAAGCCCACTACCCCATTCACACCCTGGAGAAATTCGAGGAAGGACATTGGAGAATTGTCAAATCCAAAAGAGGTGGTTGATCGCAAAAATGACAAGGTAATTCTTCCACCTAAGAAACCTACTTTTGAGGCTAACCAAGCAAGGAATCGGGATATACGTTGTTTCAAATGTCAAGGAAGGGGTCAGATTGCTATTGAATGCCCAAACCGTCGCACCATGATCAGCAACAAGTATGGAGAATGGGAGACCGATAGAGAGAGCTCCGAAGAGGAGGAAGATGAATCTCCAGAAATTGAAAATGGAGAATTTGCAGAAGATGGTGAGATTCTTGTCACTAGAAGAGTTTTAAGTGCACAAATGACCGTTGGAGAAAAGGAGCAGCGAGAGAACCTTTTCCATACACGATGCAAGATCAATGAGAAGGTATGTAGTGTTATTGTTGATGGTGGAAGTTGTAGCAATGTGGAAAGCACCGAGTTGGTGGAGAAGTTGGGACTCCCGACTTTAAGGAATCCAAATCCATACCGACTTCAGTGGTTGAATGATTGTGGGGAGCTGAAGGTCACCAAGCAAGTGAAAGTATTGTTCACCATCGGTAAGTACAAAGATGAGGTTTTGTGTGATATTGTTCCTATGAAGGCCTGCCATTTGTTGTTGGGACGACCATGGCAGTACGATCGACATGTTACTCATGACGGTTTCTCAAATCGTCACTCTTTTGTACTCTGAGGGGAACCTATAACCCTCAACCCCATGTCCCCCAAGCAAATTTTGGAAGATCACATTTTGAGAGAAAAGAAAAAAATGAGTGATAAAGAAAAAAAGAGTGAAAATGAAAAAGGTGAGAATGAGGGAAAGAGAGAAAATGAGAGAGGAAAAGAAATTGAGAGCAAAGAAAAATCAAGAGGGAAAAAGAATTTGAGTGAACAGAGAAGTGTGATGTTGGCAAAAAAGAGTGAGGTTAAGGAAGTTTTGTTTTCATAGCAAACCCTCATAGTACTCATGTACAAAGAGTTGTTGCTAAATACTAACGACTTATCCCCTTTGCCAAATGTTGTTGAGTCCTTATTGCAGGAGTATGATGATGTCTTTCCAGAAGAGGTGCCACTGGGTTTGCCACCCATTAGAGGTATTGAGCATCAAATTGACCACATACCCGGAGCATCACTACCGAACCGCCCTGCATATCGCACCAACCCAGAGGAGACAAAAGAAATTAAAAGGCAAGTTCAAGAGGTATTGGATGTGAGATATGTCAGAGAGAGCCTTAGTCCTTGTGCCATACCGGTGCTTTTAGTACCAAAGAAGGATGGAACATGGAGAATGTGCATTGACTGCAGAGCCATCAATAACATCACGGTCAGGTATTGTCATCCTATCCCTAGGTTAGATGACATGCAAGATGAGTTAAATGGCTCTACAATTTACTCTAAAATTGATTTAAGAAGTTGCTACCATTAAATTAGGATGAAAGAAGGAGATGAGTGGAAAACAACATTTAAGACAAAACATGGACTTTATGAATGGCTAGTCATTCCCTTTGGTCTCACCAATGCACCTAGCACATTTATGAGGTTAATGAATCATGTCTTACGTTCCTATATTGGGAAATTTGTGGTAGTTTACTTTGATGATATTCTGGTATATAGTAGAACTTTGCATGAACATGTAGATCACTTAAGAAAAGTCCTATAGGTGTTAGGAAAGAAAAATTGTTTGGAAACATTAATAAGTGTGAATTTTTCCTTGATAAGATTGTTTTCCTTGGATTTGTTGTGAGCGGTAATGGAGTTGAAGTTGACACCGAGAAGATCAAAGCAATTCAGGAATGACCAACTCCAACCTTCGATGGGCAGGTAAGAAGTTTTCATGGGCTTGCTAGTTTTTATAGGAGATTTGTGAAGGACTTTAGCACACTAGCAGCGCCATTTAATGAGTTGACCAAGAAGAATGTTCCTTTTAAATGAGGAACAACTCAAGAGAAGGCCTTTCATGCTCTTAAGGAGAGACTCTCCCGCACCCCTCTACTTGCACTTCTGGACTTCGGTAAGACCTTTGAAATTAAATGTTATGCAAGTGGAATTGGCATAGGAGGAGTACTCATGCAAGAAGGTAAACCTATTGCTTTCTTTAGTGAGAAGTTAAATGGCCCAACTCTAAACTATGCTACATATGATAAAGAGTTGTATGAATTGTTTAGAGTTCTAGAAACTTGGAAACATTATCTTTGGCCTAAAGAATTTGTGATCCATTCTGATCATGAGGCTCTTAAATACCTTAGGAGCCAACATAAACTAAATAGGAGACATGCTAGATGGCTGGAATTCATTGAATCATTTCCATATGTCATCAAGCATAAAAAGGGTAAAGAAAATACTGTGGCTGATGCACTTTCACGTAGATATTCCCTTTTATCCTTGTTGGATTCAAAACTACTTGGTTTTGAATACATTAAGGATTTATATGCCACCGATAGTGATTTTAGTGAACCTTATGAACATTGTAAACCTGGAGTTAGTGGGGAAAAGTTCTATTTACATGGCGGGTTCTTATTTCGGATGGATAAGCTTTGCATTCCCAATTTCTCTATTCGTTTACTTTTACTAAAGGAGTCACATTCTGGTGGGTTAATGGGACATTTTGGTGTTGCAAAAACTTTAAGCGTTCTTAGTGAACATTTTTATTGGCCTAGGATATCTAGAGATGTTGAAAAATTTGTGGGAAAGTGTATTGTTTTCCATAAATCCAAATCAAAACTGAACCCACATGGACTATATCTTCCTCTCCCAATCCCCAACACCCCTTGGGAGGACATATCAATGGACTTTATTGTGGGGTTATCACGGACTAAGAGGGGGGGGGATTCCATTTTGGTTGTGGTGGATCAATTTTCTAAAATGGCACATTTTATTCCCTGTCACAAAACAGATGATGCCACTAACATTGCACAACTTTTCTTTCAGGAAGTAGTCAAACTCCATGGGATGCCAAGGACGATTGTGTCGGATCATGACACAAAATTCCTCAGTTACTTTTGGGAGACCTTGTGAAGCAAACTAGGTACGAAGTTACTATTTTCCACTACTTGTCATCGACAAACCGATGGGCAAACGAAGGTGGTGAATCGGACACTATCATCCCTTTTGAGAACAATTGTCAAGAAGAATCTTAAGAATTGGGAGGAGTGTATACCCCATGTGGAATTCGCATATAACAGGGCCAAGAATTCTACTAATCAATATTCTCCATTTGAAATTGTTTACGGCTTTAACCCCCTTGCACCTATTGATCTAGTGTCATTGCCTTTACAGGAAGCAACTAATATGGATGCGAAAGGGCGTGCAGAATTCATAAAGAAACTCCATGAAAAGGCAAGGGAAAATATTGAGCGGATGACCCAGAAATATGTTGATCGTGCAAACAAGGGTCGCAAGCAAGTGCTGTTCGAACCCGATGACTTATTCTGAATTCATATGCGTAAAGAAAGATTCCCTGATAAGCGGAAATCAAAACTCATGCCTCGAGGAGACGGACCTTTCCGAGTGCTTGAAAAGATTAACAACAATGCTTACAAGATAGATCTCCCAGGTGAGTATGGTGTAAGTGCCACTTTCAATGTTTCTGATCTTTCTCATTTTTTGGGTGTAGAGGATGAAGAGTCGAGGATGAATCCTTTTCAAGAGGGGGAGGATGACGCAAACCATGCGGAAGGCACCGAGTTGATTGCTTGGGTGGAGGAATTGGATTTGCAAGGCCCAATGTCATGAGGAAGATTAAAGAGGTTGAATGCTTCAATGGGCGCTCATCTTGCTTCATTAAAGGCCCAATGGGTATTACCTTGCATGGATGGAGAAAATGGGCCTATTATCTCACTTATTCAAGCCCAAGTATGATGTTTAATGGTTGACCCACATGGTTGCACGAATTTGGAAGCCTTATCCACATGGAGGATTCTAAAAATGGCATCTTTGGGAACCAAAGTCAAATCCGGTGGGCTTGCACTCAAATTCAATTCCGGTGGGCTATAGTTGGAAAATTGTGTGCTACTTTTCCAAAAAGTCTTTGATAGACTTTACCTTTTTGACTTTAAGGGGACAAGGTAGGAATAGGCTTTATGACTTTATGATATTATGCCCTTGACCTTTTATGTCACCCCTTGGCTATAAATAGCCACCCCATGGCATTGTAATCTCATTCAAGATTTTAATTGAGAGCTTATGCTTTGTTTCTCTCCGTTGTGTGAGGATTGTTCCAAATTTACCTTGCTCTTGTGCATTCTTGCCTTGCCAATCTACAAGTTAGATTGGTGATCCAAGATCACAAAGCCCCCAATTTCGTGCCTCAACCCAAGTGCGTTGTTGTGTGGATTGGCCATCACACCCCTCCCATGAGTGCGTTGTCTAGGTAGTAGGTCATGATCCATATAGCGTTGGTTGACTACTTGCTTCCACTATCCATACCCTTCACCCGTCACTTAGCCCCAAACCGCATCCGTCATCCGCCGCCCTACGCCGTGAAGATCGGGCCACCCTGTGCGTCTCGCATCAGTTGGTATCAGAGATTTGGTTGACACGGTAGGCACCTATCCCTTCTTTTACATTTGTTTTACCCATTCCTCTCCTTATCCTTCCATATCATCCACCCATTTAAAAAAAACTCTTTTCTTGAAAACCTCCAGAATTGGCCTACATTGTGCAAGTTTGAAATATTATTGCATTGAGCCAATTATTCATCAATCTTCTTTTCTCATTACGTGATTTGTATCCAGCAAAAAAAATCAAATTCTCTCAACTCATCATTTTGTGCTTTTCAATATTAAGCACATCCTTTCTTTGAGAGATTTAAAAAACTCATTACTCTCCATTCATCATCTTGTGCTTTAAAACTCAAAGCACAACACTTTTTGGGGAGAATTGACAAAAAAAAGTGAAAAAAAGCCTATACAATTACTCCATCTTCGTGCTTTTCAATATTAGCACTTTCCATTTCAATATTGGCTCATATTGTTATTAATTTTTCTCATCTTGCACAATCGGGCAAAACCCACACACCACACCTTTCCACCCATTTTCCACCTTTTACCCTTATTTCAACCCCCTTTTCCACCCTTTACCATTTTGTTACATTTTACCACTAAAACGGGTTGTGTGAAACCATCCTCCGATGCAATCTTGGTTTGAGAAGGATTGGTGGCACGTGATCACTCCAAACAAGGTATTATATTTCATAAGAGTTTGGGATTTGAATTGAGTGTTGAGTGGAGAGAAATAAAAAAAACAGTATTGTGTGTGTGAGTGTGTACATTTCATTGTGTGTGTGTGTGTGTAAATCTCGCGTGGGTGTGTATCATTGTAAGTGTGTGTGTGTACCCTTGTGTGTGTGAGTAAATCTTGCGTGCGTGAGTGTGTATCCTTGTGTGCGTGAGTGTGTAAAACTTGTGTGTGTGCGTATGTGTACATCTTCGCGTGTGTGAGTTTGTGTGTGTTTCTCCCCGTGTGTGTGTGTATTTGTGTTTGTGTTACACATCATGGCAGAAGACTGTGGGAAGAAAATTGCTCATGTTAGCGATGATGGAAGTCAAAGTAGATCTCCCGCACCCGAAGCTACACAACTCCAAATGCAAGCTTTGGTGAGCCACTTTGAGAGGCTTCTTGATCGAAAGTTGGAAGTGCTACATGAGAGGATTGACAACCTGGAGAATCAACCAAGCCCGAGGATGATCCATGACAACCAGCGGCGAGCTCAGGCACCACGTCGCCCCCACATCATGGAGGAGGAGATATAAAACTTTGATGGTGATTTTGAGGATTTCCCACAAAGGAGGAGGTTGTACCAACAACCAAGAGGAGGCCAAAGAAGACCACATGATGATGAACTACTTGGCAGGATCAAGGTGAAGGTCCCTTCATTTCAAGGGAAAAGCGATCCGGAATCATATTTGGAGTGGGAGATGCGGATCGAGCAGGTGTTTTCATGCCAGGCATATTCCGAGGAGAAAAAGGTCAAACTTGCTTCCCTTGAATTTTCTGATTATGCTTTAATTTGGTGGGATGAAATGCAAAAGGAAAGGGCAAGATTTGGTGGACGCCCTATCAACACTTGGGAGGACATGAAGTTTGCCATGCGGAAACGGTTTGTTCCCACACATTACCATAGAGATCTCCACAACAAACTTCAACGCCTCACCCAAGGGAGTAGGAGTGTAGAAGACTACTACAAGGAGATGAAAATTGCCATGATTCAAGCAAACATCGAGGAGGATCCGGAGGCAACCATGACACGGTTTTTACATGGTCTCAATCGGGAGATTGCGGATCAAGTGGAGATGTACCACCATGTGGAGATACAAGACATGATCCACCAAGCCACCAGGGTAGAATAAAAAATCAAAAGAAGGAGCAACGCGAGGAAGCCCACTACCCCATTCACACCCTGGAGAAATCTGAGGAAGGACATTGGAGAATTGTCAAATCCAAAAGAGGTGGTTGATCGCAAAAATGACAAGGTAATTCTTCCACCTAAGAAACCTACTTTTGAGGCTAACCAAGCAAGGAATCGGGATATACGTTGTTTCAAATGTCAAGGAAGGGGTCACATTGCTATTGAATGCCCAAACTGTCGCACCATGATCATCAACAAGTATGGAGAATGGGAGACCGATAGAGAGAGCTCCGAAGAGGAGGAAGATGAATCTCGAGAAATTGAAAATGGAGAATTTGCAGAAGATGGCGAGATTCTTGTCACTAGAAGAGTTTTAAGTGCACAAATGACCGTTGGAGAAAAGGAGGAGCGAGAGAACCTTTTCCATACAAGATTCAAGATCAATGAGAAGGTATGTAGTGTTATTGTTGATGGTGGAAGTTGTAGCAATGTGGTAAGCACCGAGTTGGTGGAGAAGTTGGGACTCCTGACTTTAAGGCATCCAAATCTATACCGACTTCAGTGGTTGAATGATTGTGGGGAGCTAAAGGTCACCAACCAAGTGAAGGTATTGTTCACCATCGGTAAGTATAAAGATGAGGTTTTGTGTGATATTGTTCCTATGAAGGCCTGCCATTTGTTGTTGGGACGACCATGGCAGTATGATCGACATGTTACTCATGACGGTTTCTCAAATCGTCACTCTTTTGTACTCCGAGGGGAACCTATAACCCTCAACCCCATGTCCCCCAAGCAAATTTTGGAAGATCACATTTTGAGAGAAAAGAAAAAAACGAGTGATAAAGAAAAAAAGAGTGAAAATGAAAAAGGTGAGAATAAGGGAAAGAGAGAAAATGAGAGAGGAAAAGAAATTGAGAGCAAAGAAAAATCAAGAGGGAAAAAGAATTTGAGTGAAGAGAGAAGTGTGATGTTGGAAAAAAAGAGTGAGGTTAAGGAAGTTTTGTTTTCATAGCAAACCCTCATAGTACTTATGTACAAAGAGGTGTTGCTAAATACTAACGACTTATCCCCTTTGCCAAATGTTGTTGAGTCCTTATTGCAGGAGTATGATGATGTCTTTCCAGAAGAGGTGCCACCGGGTTTGCCACCCATTAGAGGTATTGAGCATCAAATTGACCACATACCTGGAGCATCACTACCGAACCGCCCTGCATATCGCACCAACCCAGAGGAGACAAAATAAATTAAAAGGCAAGTTCAAGAGCTATTGGATGTGAGATATGTCAGAGAGAGCCTTAGTCCTTGTGCCATACCGGTGCTTTTAGTACCAAAGAAGGATGGAACATGGAGAATGTGCATTGACTGTAGAGACATCAATAACATCACGGTCAGGTATCGTCATCCTATCCCTAGGTTAGATGACATGCAAGATGAGTTAAATGGCTCTACAATTTTCTCTAAAATTGATTTAAGAAGTGGCTACCATCAAATTAGGATGAAAGAAGGAGATGAGTGGAAAACAACATTTAAGACAAAACATGGACTTTATGAATGGCTAGTCATGCCCTTTGGTCTCACCAATGCACCTAGCACATTTATGAGGTTAATGAATCATGTCTTACGTTCCTATATTGGGAAATTTTTGGTAGTTTACTTTGATGATATTCTGGTATATAGTAGGACTTTGCATGAACATGTAGATCACTTAAGAATAGTCCTAGAGGTGTTAAGGAAAGAAAAATTGTTTGGAAACATTAATAAGTGTGAATTTTGCCTCGATAAGATTTTTTTCCTTGGATTTGTTGTGAGCGGCAATGGTGTTGAAGTTGACACCGAGAAGATCAAAGCAATTCAGGAATGACCAACTCCAACCTTCGATGGGCAGGTAAGAAGTTTTCATGGGCTTGCTAGTTTTTACAGGAGATTTGTGAAGGACTTTAGCACACTAGCAGTGCCATTGAATGAGTTGACCAAGAAGAATGTTCCTTTTAAATGAGGAACAACTCAAGAGAAGGCCTTTCATGCTCTTAAGGAGAGACTCACCCGCACCCCTCTACTTGCACTTCCGGACTTCGGTAAGACCTTTGAAATTGAATGTTATGCAAGTGGAATTGGCATAGGAGGAGTACTCATGCAAGAAGGTAAACCTATTGCTTTCTTTAGTGAGAAGTTAAATGGCCCAACTCTAAACTATGCTAGATATGATAAAGAGTTGTATGCATTGTTTAGAGTTCTAGAAACTTGGAAACATTATCTTTGGCCTAAAGAATTTGTGATCCATTCTGATCATGAGGCTCTTAAATACCTTAGGAGCCAACATAAACTAAATAGGAGACATGCTAGATGGCTTGAATTCATTGAATCATTTCCATATGTCATCAAGCATAAAAAGGGTAAAGAAAATACTATGGCCGATGCACTTTCACGTAGATATTCCCTTTTATCCTTGTTGGATTCAAAACTACTTTGTTTTGAATACATTAAGGATTTATATGCCAGCGATAGTGATTTTAGTGAACCTTATGAACATTGTAAATCTGGAGTTAGTTGGGAAAAGTTCTATTTACATGGCGGGTTCTTATTTCGGATGGATAAGCTTTGCATTCCCAATTTCTCTATTCATTTACTTTTACTAAAGGAGTCACATTATGGTGGTTTAATGGGACATTTTGGTGTTGCAAAAACTTTAAGAGTTCTTAGTGAACATTTTTATTGGCCTAGGATATCTAGAGATGTTGAAAAATTTGTGGGAAAGTGCATTGTTTTCCATAAAGCCAAATCAAAACTGAACCCACATGGACTATATCTTCCTCTCCCAATCCCCAACACCCCTTGGGAGGACATATCAATGGACTTTATTGTGGGGTTACCCTGGACTAAGAGGGGGGGGATTCCATTTTGGTTGTGGTGGATCAATTTTCTAAAATGGCACATTTTATTCCCTGTCACAAAACTGATGATGCCACTAACATTGCTCAACTTTTCTTTCAGGAAGTAGTCAAACTCCATGGGATTCCAAGGACGATTGTGTCGGATCATGACACAAAATTCCTCAGTTACTTTTGGGAGACCTTGTGAAGAAAACTAGGTACGAAGTTACTATTTTCCACTACTTGTCATCCACAAACCGATGGGCAAACGAAGGTGGTGAATCGGACCCTATCATCCCTTTTGAGAACAATTGTCAAGAAGAATCTTAAGAATTGGGAGGAGTGTCTACCCCATGTGGAATTCGCATATAACAGGGCCAAGAATTCTACTAATCAATATTCTACATTTGAAATTGTTTACGGCTTTAACCCCCTTGCCCCTATTGATCAAGTGTCATTGACTTTACAGGAAGCAACTAATATGGATGCGAAAGGGCGCGCAGAATTCATAAAGAAACTCCATGAAAAGGCAAGGGAAAATATTGAGCGGATGACCCAGAAATATATTGATCGTGCAAACAAGGGTCACAAGCAAGTGCTGTTCAAACCCGATGACTTAGTCTGAATTCATATGCGTAAAGAAAGATTCCCCGACAAGCGGAAATCAAAACTCATGCCTCGAGGAGACGGACCTTTTCGAGTGCTTGAAAAGATTAACAATAATGCTTACAAGATAGATCTCCCAGGTGAGTATGGTGTAAGTGCCACTTTCAATGTTTCTGATCTTTCTCCTTTTTTGGGTGTAGAGGATGAAGAGTCGAGGATGACTCCTTTTCAAGAGGGGGAGGATGACGCAAACCATGCGGAAGGCACCGAGTCGATTGCTCGGGTGGAGGAATTGGATTTGCAAGGCCCAATGTCGTGAGGAAGATTAAAGAGGTTGAATGCTTCAATGGGCGCTCATCTTGCTTCATTAAAGGCCCAATGGGTATTACATTGCATGGATGGAGCAAATGGGCCTATTATCTCACTTATTCAAGCCCAAGTATGATGTTTAATGGTTGACCCACATGGTTGCACGAATTTGGAAGCCTTATCCACATGGAGGATTCTAAAAATGGCATCTTTGGGCATCAAAGTCAAATCCGGTGGGCTTGCACTCAAAGTCAATTCCGGTGGGCTATAGTTGGAAAATTGTGTGCTACTTTTCCAAAAAGTCTTTGATAGACTTTACCCTTTTGACTTTAAGGGGACAAGGTAGGAATAAGCTTTATGACTTTATGATATTAGGCCCTTGACCATTTATGTCACCCCTTGGCTATAAATAGCCACCCCATGGCATTGTAATCTCATTCAAGATTTTAATTGAGAGCTTATGCTTTGTTTCTCTCCGTTGTGTGAGGATTGTTCCAAATTTCCCTTGCTCTTGTGCATTCTTGCCTTGCCAATCTACAAGTTAGATTGGTGATCCAAGATCACAAAGCCCCCAATTACGTGCCTCAATCCAAGTGCATTGTTGTGTGGATTGGCCATCAAACCCCTCCCTTGAGTGCGTTGTCTAGGTAGTAGGTCATGCTCCATATAGCGTTGGTTGACTACTTGCTTCCACTATCCATACCCTTCACCCGTCACTTAGCCCCAAACCGCATCCGTCATCCGCCGCCCTACGCCGTGAAGATCGGGCCACCCTGTGCGTCTCGCATCAGTTGGTATCAGAGCTTTGGTTGACACGATAGGCACCTATCCCTTCTTTTACATTTGTTTTACCCATTACTCTCCTTATCCTTCCATATCATCCACCCATTTAAAAAGAAACTCTTTTCTTGAAAACCTCCAGAATTGGCCTACATTGTGCAAGTTTGAAATATTATTGCATTGAGCCAATTATTCATCAATCTTATTTTCTCATTACGTGATTTGTGTCCAGCAAAAAAAATCAAATTCTCTCAAATCATCATTTTGTGCTTTTCAATATTAAGCACATCCTTTCTTTGAGAGATTTAAAAAAAACGCCTTACTCTCCATTCATCATCTTGTGCTTTAAAACACCAAGCACAACACTTTTTGGGGAGAATTGAAAAAAAAAGTGAAAAAAAGCCTATACAATTACTCCATCTTTGTGCTTTTCATTATTAGCACTTTCCATTTCAATATTGGCTCATATTGTTATTAATTTTTCTCATCTTGCACAATCGGGAAAAACCCACACACCACACCTTTCCACCCATTTTCCACCTTTTACCCTTATTTCAACCCCCTTTTCCACCCTTTACCATTTTGTTACATTTTACCACCAAAATGGGTTGTGTGAAACCATCCTCCGATGCAATCTTGGTTTGATAAGGATTGGTGGCACGTGATCACTCCAAACAAGGTATTATATTTCCTAGGAGTTTGGGATTTGAATTGAGTGTTGAGTGGAGAGAAATAAAAAAGAACAGTATTGTGTGTGTGAGTGTGTACATTTCATTGTGTGTGTGTGTGTGTAAATCTCGCGTGGGTGTGTATCATTGTAAGTGTGTGTGTGTACCCTTGTGTGTGTGAGTAAATCTTGCGTGCGTGAGTGTGTATCCTTGTGTGCGTGAGTGTGTAAAACTTGTGTGTGTGCGTATGTGTACATCTTCGCGTGTGTGAGTTTGTGTGTGTTTCTCCCCATGTGTGTGTGTATTTGTGTTTGTGTTACACATCATGGCAGAAGACCGTGGGAAGAAAATTGCTCATGTTAGCGATGATGGAATTCAAAGTAGATCTCCCGCACCCGAAGCTACACAACTCCAAATGCAAGCTTTGGTGAGTCACTTCGAGAGGCTTCTTGATCAAAAGTTGGAAGTGCTACATGAGAGGATTGACAACCTGGAGAATCAACCAAGCCCGAGGATGATCCATGACAACCAGCGGCCAGCTCAGGCACCACGTCGCCCCCACATCATGGAGGATGAGATAGAAAACTTTGATGGTGATTTTGAGGATTTCCCACAAAGGAGGAGGTTGTACCAACAACCAAGAGGAGGACAAAGAAGACCACATGATGATGAACTACTTGGTAGGATCAAGGTGAAGGTCCCTTCATTTCAAGGGAAAAGCGATCCGGAAGCATACTTGGAGTGGGAGATGCGGATCGAGCAGGTGTTTTCACGCCATGCATATTCCGAGGAGAAAAAGGTCAAACTTGCTTCCCTTGAATTTTTTGATTATGCTTTAATTTGGTGGGATAAAATGCAAAAGGAAAGGGCAATATTTGGTGGATGCCCTATCAACACTTGGGAGGACATGAAGTTTTCCATGCGGAAACGGTTTGTTCCCACACATTACCATAGAGATCTCCACAACAAACTTCAACGCCTCACCCAAGGGAGTAGGAGTGTAGAAGACTACTACAAGGAGATGCAAATTGCCATGATTCGAGCAAACATTGAGGAGGATCCAGAGGCAACCATGGCACGGTTTTTACATGGGCTCAATCGGGAGATTGCGGATCAAGTGGAGATGTACCACCATGTGGAGATACAAGACATGATCCACCAAGCCACCAAGGTAGAACAACAAATCAAAAGAAGGAGCAACGTGAGGAAGCCCACTACCCCATTCACACCTTGGAGAAATCCGAGGAAGGACATTGGAGAATTTTCAAAGCCAAAAGAGGTGGTTGATCGCAAAAATGACAAGGTAATTCTTCCACCTAAGAAACCTACTTTTGAGGCTAACCAAGCAAGGAATTGGGATATACGTTGTTTCAAATGTCAAGGAAGGGGTCACATTGCTAGTGAATGCCCAAACCGTTGCACCATGATCATCAACAAGTATGGAGAATGGGAGACCGATGGAGAGAGCTCCGAAGAGGAGGAAGATGAATCTCCAGAAATTGAAAATGGAGAATTTGCAGAAGATGGTGAGATTCTTGTCACTAGAAGAGTTTTAAGTGCACAAATGACCGTTGGAGAAAAGGAGCAGTGAGAGAACCTTTTCCATACATGATGCAAGATCAATGGGAAGGTATGTAGTGTTATTTTTGATGGTAAAAGTTGTAGCAATGTGGCGAGCACCGAGTTGGTGGAGAAGTTGGGAATCCTGACTTTAAGGCATCCAAATCCATACTGACTTCAGTTATTGAATTATTGTGGGGAGCTGAAGGTCACCAAACAAGTGAAGGTATTTTTCACCAACGGTAAGTACAAAGATGAGGTTTTGTGTGATATTTTTCCTATGAAGGCCTGCCATTTGTTGTTGGGATGACCATGGCAGTCGATCGACATGTTACTCATGACAGTTTCTCAAATCGTCACTCTTTTATACTCCTAGGGGAACCTATAACCCTCAACCCCATGTCCCAGAAGCAAATTTTGGAAGATCACATTTTGAGAGAAAATAAAAAAATGAGTGATAAAGAAAAAAAGAGTGAAAATGAAAAAGGTGAGAATGAGGGAAAGATAGAAAATGAGAGAGGAAAAGAAATTGAGAGCAAAGAAAAATCAAGAGGGAAAAAGAATTTGAGTGAAGAGAGAAGTGTGATGTTTGAAAAAAAGAGTGATGTTAAGGAAGTTTTGTTTTCATAGAAAACCCTCATAGTACTCATGTACAAAGAGGTGTTTCTAAATACTAACGACTTATCCCCTTTGCCAAATGTTGTTGAGTCCTTGTTGCAGGAGTATGATGATGTATTTCCAGAAGAGGTGCCATCGGGTTTGCCACCCATTAGAGGTTTTGAGCATCAAATTGACCAGATACCCGGAGCATCACTACCGAACCGCCCTGCATATCGCACCAACCCAGAGGAGACAAAATAAATTAAAAGGAAAGTTCAAGAGCTATTGGATGTGGGATATGTTAGAGAGATCCTTAGTCCTTGTGCCGTACCGGTGCTTTTGGTACCAAAGAAGGATGGAACATGGAGAATGTGCATTGACTGCAGAGCCATCAATAACATCAGGGTCAGGTATCGTCATCCTATCCCTAGGTTAGATGACATGCTAGATGAGTTAAATGGCTCTACAATTTTCTCTAAAATTGATTTAAGAAGTGGCTACCATCAAATTATGATGAAAGAAGGAGATGAGTTGAAAACAACATTTAAGACAAAACATGGACTTTATGAATGGCTAGTCATGCCCTTTGGTCTCACCAATGCACCTAGCACATTTATGAGGTTAATGAATCATGTCTTACGTTCCTATATTGGGAAATTTGTGGTAGTTTACTTTGACGATATTCTGGTATATAGTAGGACCTTGCATGAACATGTAGATCACTTAAGAAGAGTCCTAGAGGTGTTAAGGAAAGAAAAATTGTTTGGAAACATTAATAAGTGTGAATTTTTCCTCGATAAGATTGTTTTCCTTGGATTTGTTGTGAGCGGCAATGGAGTTGAAGTTGACACCGAGAAGATCAAAGCAATTCAGGAATGGAAAACTCCAACCTCCGCTGGGCAGGTAAGAAGTTTTCATGGGCTTGCTAGTTTTTACAGGAGATTTGTGAAGGACTTTAGCACACTAGCAGTGCCATTGAATGAGTTTACCAAGAAGAATGTTCCTTTTAAATGGGGAACAACTCAAGAGAAGGCCTTTCATGCTCTTAAGGAGAGACTCACCCACGCCCCTCTACTTGCACTTCCGGACTTCGGTAAGACCTTTGAAATTGAATGTGATGCAAGTGGAATTGACATAGGAGGAGTACTCATTCAAGAAGGTAAACCTATTGCTTTCTTTAGTGAGAAGTTAAATGGCCCAACTATAAACTATGCTACATATGATAAAGAGTTGTATGCATTGTTTAGAGTTCTAGAAACATGGAAACATTATCTTTGGACTAAAGAATTTGTGATCCATTCTGATCACGAGGTTCTTAAATACCTTAAGAGCCAACATAAACTAAATAGGAGACATGCTAGATGGCTTGAATTCATTGAATCATTTCCATATGTCATCAAGCATAAAAAGGGTAAAGAAAATATTGTGGCCGATGCACTTTCACGTAGATATTCCCTTTTATCCTTGTTGGATTCAAAACTACTTGGTTTTGAATACATTAAGGATTTATATGCCACCGATAGTGATTTTAGTGAACCTTATGAACATTGTAAACCTGGAGTTAGTTGGGAAAAGTTCTATTTACATGACGGGTTCTTATTTCAGATGGATAAGATTTGCATTCCCAATTGATCTATTCGTTTACTTTTACTAAAGGAGTCACATTCTGGTGGGTTAATGGGACATTTTGGTGTTGAAAAAACTTTAAGCGTTCTTAGTGAACATTTTTATTGGCCTAAGATATCTAGAGATGTTGAAAAATTTGTGGGAAAGTGCATTGTTTTCCATAAAGCCAAATCAAAACTGAACCCACATGGACAATATCTTCCTCTCCCAATCCCCAACACCCCTTGGGAGGACATATCAATGGACTTTATTGTGTGGTTACCAAGGACTAAGAGGGGGAAAGATTCCATTTTTGTTATGGTGGATCGGTTTTCTAAAATGGAACATTTTATTCCCTGTCACAAAACAGATGATGCCACTAAAATTGCACAACTTTTCTTTCAGGAAGTAGTCAAACTCGATGGGATGCCAAGGACGATTGTGTCAGATCATGACACAAAATTCCTTAGTTACTTTTGGAAGACCTTGTGGAGAAAACTGGGCACGAAGTTACTATTTTCCACTACTTGTCATCCGCAAACCGATGGGAAAATGGAGGTGGTGAATCAGACACTATCATCCCTTTTGAGAACAATTGTCAAGAAGAATCTTAAGAATTTGGAGGAGTGTCTACCCCATGTGGAATTCGCATATAACATGGCCAAACATTCCACTACTCAATATTATCCATTTGAAATTGTTTAGGGATTTAACCCCCTTGCCCCTATTGATCTAGTGTCATTGCCTTTACAGGAAGCAACTAATATGGATGCGAAAGGGTGTGCAGAATTCATAAAGAAACTCCATGAAAAG
Organism: Viscum album; assembly: GCA_963277665.1. Lineage (NCBI taxonomy): Eukaryota > Viridiplantae > Streptophyta > Magnoliopsida > Santalales > Viscaceae > Viscum > Viscum album. Next base: position 1,084,118,600 of record OY728132.1, read on the forward strand.
GCAAGGGAAAATATTGAGCGGATGACCCAGAAATATGTTGATCATGCAAACAAGGGTCGCAAGCAGGTGCTGTTCGATCCCGGTGACTTAGTCTAGATTCATATGCGTAAGGAAAGATTCCCTAATAAGAGGAAATCAAAACTCATGCCTCAAGGATACAGAACTTTCCGAGTGCTTGAAAAGATTAACAACAATGCTTACAAGATAGCTCTCCCAGGTGAGTATGGTGTAAGTGTCACTTTCAATGTTTCTGATCTTTCTCCTTTTTTGGGTGTAGAGGATGAAGAGTCGAGGAAGACTCCTTTTCAAGAGGGGGAGGATGACGCGAACCATGCGGAGGGCACCGAGTCGATTGCTCGGGTGGAGGAATTGTATTTGCAATGCCCAATGACGCGAGGAATATTAAAGAGGTTGAATGCTTCAATGGGCGCTCATCTTGCTTCATTAAAGGCCCAATGGATATTACCTTGCATGGATGGAGAAAATGGGACTATTTTCTCACTTATTCAAGCCCAAGCATGATGTTTAATGGTTGAACCACATGGTTGCACGAATTTGGAAGCCATATCCACATGGAGGATTCTAGAAATGGCATCTTTGGTCACCAAAGTCAAATCCGGTGGGCTATGCACTCAAAGTCAATTCCGGTGGGCTATAGTTGGAAAGTTGTGTGCTACTTTTCCAAAAAGTCTTTGATAGACTTTACCTTTTTGACTGTAAGGGGACAAGGTAGGAATAGGATTTATGACTTTATGATATTAGGCCCTTGACCTTTTATGTCACCCCTTGGCTATAAATAGACACCCCATGGCATTGTAATATCATTTAAGATTTTAATTGAGAGCTTATGCTTTGTTTCTCTCTTCACTCAAATTATTTTTCCCTCTTGATTTTTCTTTGCTCTCAATTTCTTTTCCTCTCTCATTTTCTCTCTTTCCCTCATTCTCACCTTTTTCATTTTCACTCTTTTTTTCTTTATCACTCATTTTTTTCTTTTATCTCAAAATGTGATCTTCCAAAATTTACTTGGGGGACATGGAGAATGTGAATTGACTGCAGAGCCATCAATAACATCATGGTCAGGTATCGTCATCCTATCCCTAGTTTAGATGACATGCTAGATGAGTTAAATGGCTCTACAATTTTCTCTAAAATTGATTTAAGAAGTGGATACCATCAAATTAGGATGAAAGAAGGAGATGAGTGGAAAAAATCATTTAAGAAAAAACATGGACTTTATGAATGGCTAGTCATGCCCTTTGGTCTCACTAATGCACCTAGCACATTTATGAGGTTAATGAATCATGTCTTATGTTCCTATATTGGGAAATTTGTGGTAGTTTACTTTGATGATATTCTGGTATATAGTAGGACTTTGCATGAACATGTAGATCACTTAAGAAGAGTCCTAGAGGTGTTAAGGGAAGAAAAATTGTTTTGAAACATTAATAAGTGTGAATTTTTCCTCGATAAGATTGTTTTCCTTGGATTTGTTGTGAGCGGCAATGGAGTTGAAGTTGACACCGAGAAGATCAAAGCAATTCAGGAATGGCCAACTCCAACCTCTGCTGGGCAGGTAAGAAGCTTTCATGGGATTTCTAGTTTTTACAGGAGATTTGTGAAGGACTTCAGCACACTAGCAGTGCCATTGAATTAGTTGACCAAGAATAATGTTACTTTTAAATGGGGAACAACTCAAGAGAAGGCCTTTCATGCTCTTAAGGAGAGACTCACCCACGCCCCTCTACTTGCACTTCCGGACTTCGGTAATACCTTTGAAATTGAATGTGATGCAAGTGGAATTGGCATAGGAGGAGTACTCATGCAAGAAGGTAAACCTATTGCTTTCTTTAGTGAGAAGTTAAATGACCCAACTCTAAACTATGCTACATATGATAAAGAGTTGTATGCATTGTTTAGAGTTCTAGAAACATGGCAACATTATATTTGGCCTAAAGAATTTGTGATCCATTCTGATCATGAGGCTCTTAAATACCTTAGGAGCCAACATAAACTAAATAGGAGACATGCTAGATGGATGGAATTCATTTAATCATTTCCATATGTCATCAAGCATAAAAAGGGTAAAGAAAATACTATGGCCGATGCATTTTCACGTAGATATTCCCTTTTATCCTTGTTGGATTCAAAACTACTTGGTTTTGAATACATTAAGGATTTATATTCCACCGATAGTGATTTTAGTGAACCTTATGAACATTGTAAACCTGGAGTTAGTTGGGAAAAGTTCTATTTACATGACAGGTTCTTATTTCGGATGGATAATCTTTGCATTCCCAATTGCTCTATTCGTTTACTTTTACTAAAGGAGTCACATTCTGGTGGGTTAATGGGACATTTTGGTGTTGCAAAAACTTTAAGTATTCTTAGTGAACATTTTTATTGGCCTAGGATATCTAGAGATGTTGAAAAATTTGTGGGAAAGTGCATTGTTTGCCATAAAGCCAAATCAAAACTGAACCCACATGGACTATATCTTCCTCTCCCAATCCACAACACCCCTTGGGAGGACATATCAATGGACTTTATTATGGGGTTACCACGGACTAAGAGGGGGAGAGATTCCATTTTTGTTGTGGTGGATCGGTTTTCTAAAATGACACATTTTATTCCCTGTCACAAAACAGACGATGCCACTAACATTGCACAACTTTTCTTTCAGGAAGTAGTCAAACTCCATGGGATTCCAAGGAAGATTGTGTCGGATCGTGACACAAAATTTCTCAGTTACTTTTGGAAGACCTTGTGGAGAAAACTGGGCACGAAGTTACTATTTTCCACTACTTGTCATCCGCAAACCGATGGGAAAACAGAGGTGGTGAATCAGACACTATCATCCCTTTTGAGAACAATTGTCAAGAAGAATCTTAAGAATTGGGAGGAGTGTCTACCCCATGTGGAATTCGCATATAACAGGGCCAAGCATTCCACTACTCAATATTCTCCATTTGAAATTGTTTACGGCTTTAACCCCCTTGCCCCTATTGATCTAGTGTCATTGCCTTTACAGGAAGCAACTAATATGGATGCGAAAGGGCGTGCAGAATTCATAAAGAAACTCCATGAAAAGGCAAGGGAAAATATTGAGCGGATGACCCAGAAATATGTTGATCGTGCAAACAAGGGTCGCAAGCAAGTGATGTTCGAACTCGGTGACTTAGTTTGGATTTATATGGGTAAAGAAAGATTCCCCAACAAGCGGAAATCAAAACTCATGCCTCAAGGAGACGGACCTTTCCGAGTGCTTGAAAAGATTAACAACAATGATTACAAGATAGCTCTCCCAGGTCAGTATGGTGTAAGTTCCACTTTCAATGTTTCTGATCTTTCTCCTTTTTTGGGTGTAGAGGATGAAGAGTCAAGGATGACTCCTTTTCAAGAGGGGGAGGATGACGCGAACCATGCGGCAGGCACCGATTCGATTGCTCGGGTGGAGGAATTGGATTTGCAAGGCCCAATGACGCGAGGAAGATTAAAGAGGTTGAATGCTTTAATGGGCACTCATCTTGCTTCATTAAAGGCCCAATGGGTATTACCTTGCATGGATGGAGAAAATGAGCCTATTATCTCACTTATTCAAGCCCAAGCATGATGTTTAATGGTTGGCCGACATGGTTGTACGAATTTGGAAGCCTTATCCACATGGAGGATTCTAGAAATAGCATCTTTGGGCACCAAAGTCAAATCCAGTGGGCTATGCACTCAAAGTCAATTCCGGTGGGCTATAGTTGGAAAGTTGTGTGCTACTTTTCCAAAAAGTCTTTGATAGACTTTACCTTTTTGACTTTAAGGGGACAAGGTTTGAATAGGCTTTATGACTTTATGATATTAGGCCCTTGACCTTTTATGTCACCCCTTGGCTATAAATAGCCACCCCATGGAATTGTAATCTCATTCAAGATTTTAATTGAGAGCTTATTCTTTGTTTCTCTCCGTTGTGTGAGGATTGTTCCAAATTTCCTTTGCTCTTGTGCATTCTTGCCTTGACAATCTACAAGTTAGATTGGTGATCCAAGATCACAAAGCCCCCAATTTCATGCCTCAACCCAAGTGCATTGTTGTGTGGATTGGCCATCACACCCCTCCCTTAAGTGCGTTGTCTAAGTAGCAGGTCACGCTCCATGTAGCGTTGGTTGACTACTTGCTTCCACTATCCATACCCTTCACCCGTCACTTATCCCCAAACCGCATCCGTCATCCGCCGCCCTACGCCGTGAAGATCGGGCCACCCCGTGCGTCTCGCATCAGTTGGTATCAGAGCTTCGATTGACATGGTAGGCCCTATCCCTTCTTTTACATTTGTTTTACCCATTCCTCTCCTTATCCTTCCATATCATCCACCCATTTAAAAAAAACTCATTTATTGAAAACCTCCAGAATTGGCCTACATTGTGCAAGTTTGAAATATTATTGCATTGAGCCAATTATTCATCAATCTTCTTTTCTCATTACGTTATTTGTATCCAGCAAAAAAAATAAAATTCTCTCAACTCATCATTTTTTGCTTTTCAATATTAAGCACATCCTTTATTTTAGAGATTAAAAAAAACGTCTTACTCTCCATTCATCATCTTGTGCTTTAAAACTCCAAGCACAACACTTTTTGGGGAGAATTGACAAAAAAAGTGAAAAAAGTGGATACAATTACTCCATCTTCGTGCTTTTCAATATTATCACTTTCCATTTCAATATTGGCTCATATTGTTATTAATTTTTCTCATTTTGCACAATCAAGCAAAACCCACACACCACACCTTTCCACCCATTTTCCACCTTTTACCCTTATTTCAACCCCCTTTTCCAACCTTTACCATTTTGTTACATTTTACCACTCAAACGGGTTGTGTGAAACCATCCTCCGATGCAATCTTGGTTTGAGAAGGATTGGTGGCACGTGATCACTCCAAACAAGGTATTATATTTCATAAGAGTTTGGGATTTGAATTGAGTGTTGAGTGGAGAGAAATAAAAAAAACAATATTGTGTGTGTGAGTGTGTACATTTCATTGTGTGTGTGTGTGTGTAAATCTCGCGTGTGTGTGTATCATTGTAAGTGTGTGTATGTACCCTTGTGTGTGTGAGTAAATCTTGCGTGCATGAGTGTGTATCCTTGTGTGCGTGAGTGTGTACAACTTGTGTGTGTGCGTATGTGTACATCTTCGCGTGTGTGAGTTTGTGTGTGTTTCTCTCGGTGTGTGTGTGTATTTGTGTTTGTGTTACACATCATGGCAGAAGACCGTGGGAAGAAAATTGCTCATGTTAACGATGATGGAAGTCAAAGTAGATCTCCCGCACCCGAAGCTACACAACTCCAAATGCAAGCTTTGGTGAGCCACTTCGAGAGGCTTCTTGATTGAAAGTTGGAAGTTCTACATGAAAGGATTGACAACCTGGAGAATCAACCAAGCCCGAGGATGATCCATGACAACCAACGGTGAGTTCAGGCACCACGTCGCCCCCACATCATGGAGGAGGAGATAGAAAACTTTGATGGTGATTTCGAGGATTTCCCACAAGGGAGGAGGTTGTACCAAAAACCAAGAGGAGGATAAAGAAGACCACATGATGATGAACTACTTGGCGGGATCAAGGTGAAGGTCCCTTCATTTCAAGGGAAAATTGATCCGGAATCATAATTGGAGTGGGAGATGCGGATCGAGCAGGTGTTTTCATGCCATGTATATTCCGAGGAGAAAAAGGTCAAACTTGCTTCCCTTGAATTTTCTGATTATGCTTTAATTTGGTGGGATCAAATGCAAAAGGAAAGGTCAAGATATGGTGGACTCCCTATCAACACTTGGGAGGACATGAAGTTTGCCATGCGGAAACGGTTTGTTCCCACACATTACCATAGAGATCTCCACAACAAACTTCAAGCCTCACCCAAGGGAGTAGGAGTGTAGAAGACTACTACAAGGAGATGAAAATTGCCATGATTCGAGCAAACATCGAGGAGGATCTGGAGGCAACCATGGCACGGTTTTTACATGGCCTCAATCGGGAGATTGCGGATCAAGTGGAGATGTACCACCATGTGGAGATACAAGACATGATCCACCAATCCACCGAGGTAGAACAAAAAATCAAAAGAAGGAGCAACATGAGGAAGCCCACTACCCCATTCCCACCCTAGAGAAATCCGAGGAAGGACATTGGAGAATTGTCAAAGCCAAAAGAGGTGGTTGATCGCAAAAATGACAAGGTAATTCTTCCACCTAAGAAACCTACTTTTGAGGCTAACCAAGCAAGGAATCGGGATATACGTTGTTTCAAATGTCAAGGAATGGGTCACATTGCTAGTGAATGCCCAAACCGTTGCACCATGATCATCAACAAGTATGGAGAATGGGAGACCGGTGGAGAGAGCTCCGAAGAGGAGGAAGATGAATCTCCAGAAATTGAAAATGGAGAATTTGCAGAAGATGGCGAGATTCTTGTCACTAGAAGAGTTTTAAGTGCACAAATGACTGTTGGAGAAAAGGAGCAGTGAGATAACCTTTTCCATACACGATGCAAGATCAATGGGAAGGTATGCAGTGTTATTGTTGATGGTGGAAGTTGTAGCAATGTGGAGAGCACCGAGTTGGTGGAGAAGTTGAGACTCCCGACTTTAAGGCATCCAAATCCATACCGACTTCAGTGGTTGAATGATTGTGGGGAGATGAAGGTCACCAAGCGAGTGAAGGTATTGTTCACCATCGGTAAGTACAAAGATGAGGTATTGTGTGATATTGTTCCTATGAAGGCCTGCCATTTGTTGTTGGGACGACCATGGCAGTACGATCGACATGTTACTCATGACGTTTTCTCAAATCGTCACTCTTTTGTACTCCGAGGGGAACCTATAACCCTCAACCCCATGTCCCCCAAGCAAATTTTGGAAGATCACATTTTGAGAGAAAAGAAAAAAATGAGTGATAAAGGAAAAAAGAGTGAAAATGAAAAAGGTGAGAATGAGGGAAAGAGAGAAAATGAGAGAGGAAAATAAATTGAGAGCAAAGAAAAATCAAGTGGGAAAAAGAATTTGAGTGAAGAGAGAAGTGTGATGTTGGAAAAAAAGAGTGAGGTTAAGGAAGTTTTGTTTTCACAGCAAACCCTCATAGTACTCATGTACAAAGAGGTGTTGCTAAATACTAATTACTTATCCCCCTTGCCAAATGTTGTTGAGTCCTTATTGCAGGAGTATGATGATGTCTTTCCAGAAGAGGTGCCACCGGGTTTTCCACCCATTAGAGGTATTGAGCATCAAATTGACCACATACCCTGAGCATCACTACCGAACCGCCCGGTATATCGCACCAACCCAGAGGAGACAAAAGAAATTCAAAGGCAAGTTTAAGAGCTATTGGATGTGGGATATGTAAGACAGAGCCTTAGTCCTTGTGCCATACCAGTGCTTTTAGTACCAAAGAAGGATGGAACATGGAGAATGTGCATTGACTGCAGAGCCATCAATAACATCACGGTCAAGTATCGTCATCCTATCCCTAGGTTAGATGACATGCTAGATGAGTTAAATGGATCTACAATTTTCTCTAAAATTGATTTAAGAAGTGGCTACCATCAAATTAGGATGAAAGAAGGAGATGAGTGGAAAATAGCATTTAAGACAAAACATGGACTTTATGAATGGCTAGTCATGCCCTTTGGTCTCACCAATGCACCTATCACATTTATGAGGTTAATGAATCATATCTTACGTTCCTATATTGGGAAATTTGTGGTAGTTTACTTTGATGATATTCTGGTATATAGTAGGACTTTGCATGAACATGTAGATCACTTAAGAAGAGTCCTAGGCTTGTTAAGGAAAGAAAAATTGTTTGGAAACATTAATAAGTGTGAATTTTTCCTCGATAAGATTGTTTTCCTTGGATTTGTTGTGAGCGGAAATGGAGTTGAAGCTGACACCGAGAAGATCAAAGCAATTCAAGAATGGCCAACTCCAACCTCCGCTGGTCAGGTGAGAAGTTTTCATGGGCTTGATAGTTTTTACAGGAGATTTGTGAAGGACTTCAGCACACTAGCAGTGCCATTGAATGAGTTGACCAAGAAGAATGTTCCTTTTAAATGGGGAACAACTCAAGAGAAGGCCTTTCATGCTCTTAAGGAGAGACTCACCCACGCCCCTCTACTTGCACTTCCGGACTTCGGTAAGACCTTTGAAATTGAATGTGATGCAAGTGGAATTGGCATAGGAGGAGTACTCATGCAAGAAGGTAAACCTATTGCTTTCTTTAGTGAGAAGTTAAATGGCCCAACTCTAAACTATGCTACATATGATAAAGAGTTGTATGCATTGTTTAGAGTTCTAGAAACTTGGAAACATTATCTTTGGCCTAAGGAATTTATGATCCATTCTGATCATGAGGCTCTTAAATACCTTAGGAGCCAACATAAACTAAATAGGAGACATGCTAGATGGCTGGAATTCATTGAATCATTTCCATATGTCATCAAGCATAAAAAGGGTAAAGAAAATACTGTGGCTGATGCACTTTCACGTAGATATTCCCTTTTATCCTTGTTGGATTCAAAACTACTTGGTTTTGAATACATTAAGGATTTATATGCCACCGATAGTGATTTTAGTGAACCTTATGAACATTGTAAACCTGGAGTTAGTTTGGAAAAGTTTTATTTACATGACGGGCTCTTATTTCGGATGGATAATCTTTGCATTCCCAATTGCTCTATTCGTTTACTTTTACTAAAGGAGTCACATTCTGGTGGGTTAATGGGACATTTTGGTGTTGCAAAAACTTTAAGCGTTCTTAGTGAACATTTTTATTGGCCTAGGATATCTAGAGATGTTGAAAAATTTGTGGGAAACTGCATTGTTTGCCATAAATCCAAATCAAAATTGAACCCACATGGACTATATATTCCTCTCCCAATCCCCAACACCCCTTGGGAGAACATATCAATGGACTTTATTGTGGGGTTACCACAGACTAAGAGGGGGAGAGATTCCATTTTTGTTGTGGTGGATCGGTTTTCTAAAATGGAACATTTTATTCCCTGTCACAAAACAGATGATGCCACTAACATTGCACAACTTTTCTTTCAGGAAGTAGTCAAACTCTATGGGATGCCAATGACGATTGTATCGGATCGTGACACAAAATTCCTCAGTTACTTTTGGAAGACCTTGTGGAGAAAACTGGGCACAAAGTTACTATTTTCCACTACTTGTCATCCGCAAACCGATGGGAAAACGGAGGTGGTGAATCGGACACTATCATCCCTTTTGAGAACAATTGTCAAGAAGAATCTTAAGAATTGGGAGGAGTGTCTACCCCATGTGGAATTCGCATATAACAGGGCCAAGCATTCCACTACTCAATATTCTCCATTTGAAATTGTTTACGGCTTTAACCCCCTTGCCCCTATTTATCTAGTGTCATTGCCTTTACAGGAATCAACTAATATGGATGCGAAAGGGAATGCAGAATTCATAAAGAAACTCCATGAAAAGGCAAGGGAAAATATTGAGCGGATGACCCAGAAATATGTTGATCGTGCAAACAAGGGTCGCAAGCAAGTTTTGTTCGAACCCGGTGACTTAGTCTGGATTCATATGCATAAAGAAATATTCCTCGACAAGCGGAAATCAAAACTCATGCCTCGAGGAGACGGACCTTTCCGAGTGCTTGAAAAGATTAACAACAATGCTTACAAGATAGCTCTCCCAGGTGAGTATGGTGTAAGTGCCACTTTCAATGTTTCTGATCTTTCTCCTTTTTTGGGTGTAGAGGATGAAGAGTCTAGGAAGAATCCTTTTCAAGAGGGGGAGGATGACGCAAACCATGCGGAAGGCACCGAGTCGATTGCTCGGGTGGAGGAATTGGATTTGCAAGGCCCAATGATGCGAGGAAGATTAAAGAGGTTGAATGCTTCAATGGGCACTCATCTTGCTTCATTAAAGGCCCAATGGGTATTACCTTGCATGGATGGAGAAAATGGGCCTATTATCTCACTTATTCAAGCCCAAGCATGATGTTTAATGGTTGGTCCACTTGGTTGAACGAATTTGGAAGTCTTATCCACATGGCGGATTCTAGAAATGGCATCTTTGGGAACCAAAGTCAAATCCGGTGGGCTATGCACTCAAAGTCAATTCCAGTGGGCTATAGTTGGAAAGTTGTGTGCTACTTTTCCAAAAAGTCTTTGATAGACTTTACCTTTTTGACTTTAAGGGGACAAGGTAGGAATAGGCTTTATGACTTTATGATATTAGGCCCTTGACCTTTTATGTCACCCCTTGGCTATAAATAGCCACCCCATGGCATTGTAATCTCATTTAAGATTTTAATTGAGAGTTTATGCTTTGTTTCTCTCTATTGTGTGAGGATTGTTCCAAATTTCCCTTGCTCTTGTGCATACTTGCCTTTCCATTCTACAAGTTAGATTGGTGATCCAGGATCACAAAGCCCCCAATTCCGTGCCTCAACCCAAGTGCGTTGTTGTGTGGATTGGACATCACACCCCTCCCTTGAGTGTGTTGTCTATGTATTAGGTCACGCTCCATATAGCGTTGGTTGAATACTTGCTTCCACTATCCATACCCTTCACCTATCACTTAGCCCCAAACCGCATCTGTCATCCGCCGCCCTACGCTGTGAAGATCGGGCCACCCCGTGCATCTCACATCAACAGGTGGCACACGATTTCCGGAATACACGTCGTGTGGTCCAATGAACACGGCGTGTAGTCCCTTCGGGTCAGGGTTGGGTCGTGTACTCCGTATAAGGCCTGCCCAGCTGGAAACCGTGTAACGCGGAAACTACACGGCGTGTGTCCCACTGTACACGCCGTGTACTTCGAAAATTTCTGAAGTACATTAACACGCCCTATCCCTGGGCGTGTACTTCGGATGGACGGTGAAGAAAAGTACACGCTGTGTAGTCGGAACTACACGTTGTGTACTCACCCAAATTACACAGATTTATTAAAATTTATTATTATATTATACAAACCCTTGAGACGTGTACCATGGTGTAGGCGTAAAGCTGAGGCACAACACGTGATAAGTGTTTTATATATATGTGTTTAATTTAACATCTGCGTAATAAATGGGAATTCACCGGGTTGCCTCCAAGGTACAAGTTACGTACAAGGATAATTTTAAATGAATTTATTTGTTTAAAATTATGATGGATGAGAATCTCAAGGAAATTCAGAAAAGGGATTTAAGATAAAAGAATTGATTAATTAAAGAAAATTAATTGATTCGAGCGTGATTTATCTTAAACAAGAATGATTAAAGAATTGAATGCTAGTTTTATTTATGCGTAAATATCTTTGCATGTATGGATGATCATGAGCTAGACCGAGACCTTTGTATGTGAATGGTTTCTTTTAATTTATTTATTTAAATTAAATTTGTTGGCCTGCGAGCCATCTCCTCATTAATATGTAGGGCCTGCGCGACCAAGGATTATTTTATGTAAAAACCCCTTTTACCCCTCACCTGCGTGTGAGATAAATGCATATGTAATGGATGGAGCTCCCAAGCTAGTGGAGGCGGCTCAAGTCAGGAGCCAAGGTGAAACCAATCCAAGGAGATACAAAGGTGGACAGGTGGAAAGCTGTAAACACAAACCTGAAAGGTTCAAGGTGTTTATCCCCTAGGTCTTGGGTTATTTTATCAACCGCTAGATAAACTAACCAATAGAAAAGCTCATGATCATACCATTTATTTTAATTCTGTCAGTTTCCTGGTTTATTTATTGTGGTGTGTTGTCACGATCACACAATTAATGAATTAAACGAGCATGCAAGATGGAACTAAAATAAAACTGGCTTATACGTAAATATTATCTTAGACATGGTTAATCACTTAAGTATATCCCACTTAATATTAATAAGCATGTAATCAAAGATAATAAAATGGAAATTTACGTATAAGGATAAAATCCCTCAAAATAAATATTAAGTCGGCATAGCCTTCCATAATCTTGGTTAGAATCGAACCATAGTTAATGCAGTTGGCATTTGGAATGCCTACCTAAAACCCTTCAAGTTACTTGACCAACCCTAGTTGGGGTAATGTGAAGGGCAATATGGATCCTTGCCACTAGAATATTCACGCAACAGAATATTCCGAAGTCAATGGTGAGGGCTATTGGATTTCGATAAAATAGTGGGAGACTAATAAGTATTAAATTTATTTGTCTCAATTTTTGTAATAAAGTACTAAACATTTGAACATCTTAATTTGTAGAAATGGAAAGAAAATAATTTCAAACATATCATTGCACACCATACTCAAAAAAGAAAACCTTCTCACCGGCACCAATTTCCAAGAGTGGCAGAGGCGTTTACGCGTCGTCCTTCGCCACGAAAGAAAATTATATGTGCTGGAAGATCCTATTCTAGTTGCGCCTGGGAAAGAGGCTAGTGATGAGGAATTATCTCTCTACATGAAACACATGGATGATGCCACAAATGTCCAGTGTTTCATGCTATCGGCCATGTCTAATGAGCTCTTGAAACAACATGAAAACATGGACGCGTATAGCATGATGTATCACCTTAAAGATCTCTACCAAGAGAAGGCGAGACAGGAGAGGTATGAGATCTCCAATGCTTTGTTTACCACGAAGCTTGGAGAGTCTGCGCCAGCTGGGCCTCATGTAGTCAAGCTTATTGGCTACATTGAACGCCTGGACATCTTAGGGATTAAATTCCCGGATGAGTTGCGTACAGATCTCATCCTATCATCACTACCCAAGACCTTCTCTAGCTTCATTATCAACTATAACATGAGCGGAAATGAGAAGAGTCTATCAGAGCTTCTGACCTTGATTCTCCAGGTAGATAAGGACATGGGGCGTGACAAACCTGCGGTCCTTATGGTGAACAAGAAAAGGAAGGACAAGGCAAATGGGCCAAAGACTTATAAATGGTCTGAAGCCCCCGAGCACCGTCCCTCCAAGAAGGGGAAGATCCAGAGGCAGGGCAAGGAATGGGAGGCAATGTGTTTTGCATGTGGAAAGCAGGGCCACTGGAAGAGGAACTGCACCCAAAAGTGTGGGGACGCTAAAGGTGCGTTTGTTATCGAGTTCAATCTTTCTATTTCTACACATTGGGTATTAGATACAGCTTGTGGGGCTCACATCTGTATTCAAATGCAGGAACCAAGTAGATTTAGAAAGATCGCCAGAGGAGAGGTGGATCTTTGAGCTGCCAATGACGCAAGGCTGGCTGCGTTGGCTATTGGCAACTACCACCTCTCATTGCCGACTGGGATGATTTTGGTTTTACATAACTGTTATTATGTGCCTAGTGTTACCAAGAACATAATTTCTGTATCTTGTTTGGATATGGATGGATTTGTTTTCAAATTTGGAAATAAGGGTTGTCTCTTTTATAAGAACAACGTATGTTATGGTATGGCACATTTAAATAATGGTTTGTATGTATTGAATTACGAAAACCAAGTGTTGGCAATCGATAACAAAACAAACTCACATGACTCATACATCACCCAGTTATGGCATCACCACCTTGGTCATGTGAATGAGAAGCGTTTGACAAAGCTCTGCTAAGATGGCTATTTAGACTCTACTAAGCTAAAACCACTTGATAGATGTCACGCTTGTTTACAAGGAAAAATGAAAAAGCCGCCTTTTGGTGGACAAGGTGAAAGGGCCACAGAGCTTCTAGGATTGGTACACATAGATGTGTGTGGACCATTTCCAGTAGAAGCTAGAGGTGGATATTCTTACTTCATTTAATGATGATTTGAGTAGATATGGCTATGTCTACTTAATGAGGTATAAGTCAGAGTCCTTAGAGAAATTTAAGGAATTCAAGAATGAAGTAGAGAATCAGCTTGGTAAGAAGATAAAGAAGTTTCGATCAGATTGAGGTGGAGAATATCTAAACCAAGATTTCATCGATCTTCTACGGGAGTCTGGGATTCTATCTCAGCTCACTCCTCCTTATACACCACAGTGTAATGGTGTTAGTGAAAGGAGGAACCGAACCTTGTTGGACATGGTGAGGTCGATGATGAGTCATGCGGATCTTCCATTATCCTTTTGGGGATATGCATTACAAACTGAAGCATACACATTAAACCGAGTACCAACTAAGGCGGAAAATGGAATTCCATCTGAGTTATGGAATGGAAGGAAACCCACTTTGTCGCACACACGTGTATGGGGATGCGAGGCATTTGTTAAGGCCTTATTAGGCAACAAACTAGCACCCCGAGGCACGAAGTGTATCTTTATAGGATATCCCAAGGAAACGAAAGGATATTACCTATATAACCCTCAAGATAAGAAAGTGACTATCGCCAGAAAAACCGTCTTTCTTGATAGGGAGCACATACTCAAGAAGGATAGTAGGAGAAATATTGACTTCGACGGAGTTGATGCTCAAGATACACAGGTGTTGGTACAAGAACAAGTTCCACAGGTCCCCGTGGAAGAGGTTCCAGAAACATAGGTACTGCGTAGGAGCTCAAGAGAGGTAAGGGAACCAAAGAGATTTGGTTTCCTAGTCACCGAGGATGGTGAATCATTATTGTTGGACAATGATGAACCTCTCTCATAAAAGGAAGCAGTAGAAAGCTCAGAAGCTGCAAGATGGCTAGAAGCTATGAATTCTGAGATGGATTCCATGTATTAGAACCAAGTTTGGGTTCTGGTCGATGAGACAGTTTATGTAAAGCCTGTTGGATGCAAATGGGTATTCAAAAGAAAGCTGGACATGGAAGGTCAAGTTAGCACCTATAAATCAAGGCTAATGGATAAAGGATTCAGACAGCGTCAAGGAATTGACTATGATGAAACCTTCTCGCCAGTTGCCATGTTTAAATCCATAAGAATAATACTTGCCATATCAGCTTACCATGACTACGAGATTTGGCAGATGGATGTCAAAACAACATTCCTTAACGGGAACCTTCAGGAAGATGTCTATATGACACAACCAGAAGGGTTTGTGACACCAGGTGAAGCCAAACGGGTTTGCAAGTTGCAGAAATCCATTTATGGATTGAAGCAAGCATCCAGGTCATGGAACATTCGATTTGATGAAGCCATAAAGGAATTTGGTTTCATTAAGAACGAATGTGATCCATGTGTTTATAAGCAGTTTAATGGGAATGCGGTCGTCATCCTAGTGGTATATGTTGATGACATATTGCTTATTGGAAACGACATACCAGCCTTACAGTCAGTTAAGGACCGGTTGAACAAGTGTTTCTCCATGAAGGAATTAGGAGAAGCAGCCTATATTCTAGGGATCAAGATCATTCATGATAGATCCAAGAGGCTGCTTGGACTAAGTCAGGGTACATACATTGACCAGATACTAAAGAGATTTAGTATAGAAAAATCCAAGAGGGGATTGGTTCCAGTGTCACATGGCTTACATATTTCTAAGAAAATGTGTCCCCAGACACAATAGGAGAAAGATAGGATGAACAAGATCCCATACGCTTCGGCTATAAGATCCATCATGTATGCCATGTTATGTACCAGGCTTGATATTGCCTATGCACTGAGCATAGTAGGCAGATATCAAGCAGATCTAGGAGAACAACATTGGACTGCTGTTAAGACTATCCTTAAGTATCTGAGAAGAACTAAGGATATGTTCCTGGTGTATGGAGGAGATGAGGAGCTTTTCATCAGAGGGTATACTGATGCTGGTTTTCAAACAGATCGGAATGATCTGAAGTCGCAATCTGGATATGTTTTCTGTCTCAATGGAGGAGATGTGAGCTGGAAGAGTTCAAAGCAGCCAGTTGTCGCCGATTCTACAGTGGAGTCTGAGTATATAGAGGCTTCTGATGCAGCCAAAGAAGCCGTCTGGATTCAGAACTTTGTCCAGGAGCTTGATGTGGTGCCTAGAAGTAAAGATCCCATTACATTGTATTGTGATAATACTGCAGCGGTGGCTCTTGCAAAAGAACCAAGGTCACATCAACGGACAAAGCACATACTCTGGAAGTATCACCTCTTGAGGGATTTCTATCAAAGGGGTGAATTTGCAGTGAGCAGAGTGTCCACGGAAGAGAACGTGGTGGACCCCATGACTAAAGGCCTATCTCAGCAGAAGCATGAATATCATGTGAGAGCTAGCGGGTTAAAGGTTTTTAGAAGTTGGCTCTAGTCCAAGTGGGAGTCTGTTGGAGTTGGTGGTCTAGAACCAACTACTTTGTAATTTATTCATTAAATAAAAGCCTTATTACATCTTGATTGTTCTTCTGCGTGACATGTCATGTGATAATTTCCAAAGGACAACTGTTGCATTAAAGGGTCGTAGCGGATCCCTGCTATGATGAGAACCCGGAAGTGACATAACACTGTTCTTGAATGTATGTTCTATGGCCGGATGATATTATTTGAGGGACACAAATAATACAGGTCATTAGGGGTGAGGACTCATAAAAATTTGAGGCACCTTCTCATGGTGTGCGCCCTTGGTAATATCCAGGAGGATATTATGAGAACGAGACCCGCCAGTAGGAAATCCACATTTCATAGTGTCATTGGATGTTCCTATCTGCAAACGTGTGTATTGGTCCTTAGACTTTAAGATTATTATTAATGGGTATTACAACTCGCGCACTTAGATCTATTGACGAAAATTGTGACGACACACTGTTTGCAGCGAGGTAGGATACGTTGGGTGCGTCATGAGTAATACCGCATTAATAGATAATGCGAGAAAGGATTTGTCTTTTCCATTCCATAACAGAAGTAGATATATCAGGCCCTTTGATGGAATTGATATAGCCTAAATAAATCCATAGCCATAGTAAGGTATGAGCAAGTTCAATTCCAGGAAGTCAAAGAAAGAATAATCAAGCACATGGGTTGATGACACTAGCATGCAACCCGCTTGATTGGAGATATCGAGACAAAGGGATTATATTACACGGTAAGCGTTCGTAGGAGGTGACACGTCATTACGGTGTTAACTTCTTTCTCTATGGGTGCCTTGGCGTGTTGCTAGACGCTAACCTTGGACTTTATTCTAGATCAGACTAATGCCACTGAGAAAGAGGCCTAGAGGGTCACACACTAAGTGTGTCCATGTATCTCAGTTAAATATTAATTTAACAAGTTAAATAAATATTATTCCCAACTGTGGTTTAATAATTATTTAAGGATGTCTGATCGCATTTAGTTTGACACTAGTTATTCGAGAGAATATATTGTGGACGAAATAATATATTTATTAGCGAGTAATGCAGTTAAATTTATTTAAGAAATAAATAGTCATTACTCAAGGTCTAATAAATGTGGTGGAGAAAAATGGAAAATAAAAGTACACGCCATGAATTAATTATTACACGCCGTGTAGTTTTTCCAGTTGGGATTTTGAGGATTTAATATTGTTTTATTAAATGATATTTATTATAATCAGCGTGGGAACATGTCAAGGAATTAATAATTCGACATGGGGGTTTTCAATAAGAGTTAATGAAATAAATAAAACGCATAACGCGTTTATTTATTGTCATAACTCTATTAACCTCAAACATGATTATAAATATATTTGCAACCCCAACATTTTAGAGAGCCATTGTTGTGCACAACGGATTTGGAAGTACTCACAAGACAAAGAGAGAATTCCCTTTCCACCAAGAATGCCCTCAAGTTACGAGAGAAAGATCCTCCACCGGATCAAGGTGGTCGAAGGCGGACATCGCAAGCGAAGGTTCTTCCGCGCTAGCACCCGAAGATCCCTTCGACGACGTCCGGAGATACGTGACACACATGTGGATCACCGCTAGAGGAATCCTACACTTGGATTCTATGACGCAACAATGGATCACCGAATCATGACCGGACACATCAACAAAGAAAGAATTCCAACGAGGTAATTCTTATGCATTAATTAAATTAATTATAATCAACATATGATGATCCTCCTCAAGGGTTCCGAGACTCTTCTTTTCTTTTCGTTCTTTATTCTATTCCAAAGATTCAGCTTTTTATATCGTGACGGATCTCGGATTAAACATTGTTTAACGTTAAAATTAAAGTTGGGATAACACACCAATGCGCTTCTGCTGCGCCCGGAACCTACACACTATTCACTGAAAAATAAAGTATTTTAGAAAATTATCAAAAATTCACCCTAACCTAATTTCGATATGCTGATTTCAAATATAATATTTATTTTATCAAAATAATTTTCTAAGTATGAAAATTTTGACTTTTAAATATAAACATCCTTATTTATTGAAAAATAGTAGTTTTTTAAGACAGACAAATTTCCGACACTTATAAAAATTTCTAAAAACATTATAAAATTATTTCATCATTTCTATTTAAATGAGTGTTTTTAAAATACAATTTGATTAAAACAAATATTATTCAGAATACCTGAGTTTTTTTTTATAAAAGTGTATATATTTTCTAAAAATGTAATTATGTTTTATTTGCGTCTAACAAAAAATTTATCAAATTGGTCTTACTTAAACATATATTTTATTAAAAAACATTATTCTCAAAATGGGATTGATGGAATAAAAATTTTATTTATACAAGAGAAATTGCACTTTAAGTAACTAAGTCCTGGACATGTAACCCCTTATTACACCCGTGTACGCCATAAGTGTAACATGTGTGGTGGTGGTAGTTTCATATAGTGGCTCGACTAACATTGATCGGGTGATAATCTCTACTAACTTGAACTTCTCTCGTAGACGATTTCATTCAAGCCTTATTTGTTGAAGCTCGACTTGGGCTTGGTCAAGGGCGAACCCCATTGACGCTACTTCCCTCCCAAGTTCTCATAAATGGGACATGTCTCTACTGGTTGAGGCCATCATTTCTCCTTTATACATAAATTATTCTTTTTCATTACTACTTATAAACACTAATTATAATGGTAAAATTATCACCAATGGGTATAGTTCCCAACAGTAAAAAACCAACGGTTATATTGACTAATAGTCACATTTGTCCAACGATCATGTAACAGTCGAATCCCAACGGTCATATTTCCCTTTATAACATATAAATATCTTTTCATTCTTTTACTCAATATTCACTACAATTCCTCCTTAGGTTATATTTTAATTTCTTATGATGTTGATCGGTTTAGTAATATTTTGTTTCATTTCTATAGTGTTGGCCGTGGGGACGATGATTCTAGCAGATCAGGGTGATCCATATTTTCCCATTTTAGTTATTCTATTTTATATTTTTTATCCATTTGTAATATTTGGCATTTTCATTACTTTCATAGATGACTGATGTAATTATCTTTATTAATGAGATAAGGTTTTGTTGGTCTCTCTATATTTATATGTGTATAATATTATCTAATATATAACACACATTTATTCAAGAAAAAAAAAATTTAAAAAGCCTGGGCCGTTACACTGTTTTATAGAGAAAAATGAAAAGGATGTACACAAGGAAAACTACACAGAATAAAGTAAGTTTGATACGCCGTATTGTTAGATCTAAGTACAAGTATAGGGGAAACATATCAGAACACAAGTGAGTTCTAAGGTATTGTTGATCAACTTAACTCTATGAAAATGATGGTTGATGAAGAGTTGCAGTTTGATCTCCTTACCAAAGATGTGGGACATACTGGTTGTGTCAGTCAGCAATTCAGCACCTGTTGGAATGCTTACTATGGAAATCATGAAAGATAGAATGCTGAATGAAGAAAACAGAAGGAAGGATGGGGGATGTACACCTGAATTAGAGTCTCTTGTCACTGAAAGAAAAGGTAAGTAGAGATGACATGGAAGAAGCAGAAGAAAAGAACCATGTGATCAAAATTAATAAAGGAGAAAGCGATCAAAATCCCGATTGAGATATAACATGATGTGCCACTATTGTGTCAAGCCCGAACACTTCATCTGAGAGTGTCAAAAGATAATGGAAGAGTAGTGGAATCAAGAAGGTAAACCTCAAAATAGTGATGCTGCAATTGTCAATGAAGAGATAATTATTGTTCAAAAAGGTCATGTTAGTCTTGAAAGCCATGACTTGACATGAGAGTTTTATTTTCTGACTCTAATGAGGATTAGCTCCACATTTCCTTTATTTTGGTTGATTTTAGTAAGCAATTTCTTGAATGATTTCCACAGTTGAGAGTTCAAAGATTCAAAGCGCCAACCCTCCTAGGTTAAAATATGAAAGACTGGATAACTTTTTTCACACTTCAATTAAATTATTTATTTTGAAATTGTTAATTACTTTATGCCCCCTTTCCCCGCCCCACACCCAACCAAACATGAATAATCCATAGGCTGGAAAAAAGTGACAAGCCATGAAATCATCACTTTAAAAATTGATCAATCCACAAATAATGTGATGAATATTAACATAGAATCTCTTTAGAGGAGGAGCATAGCAAAGCATGGTTCACTAGTCTGTCTTGAAAAGAACAAGAAAACCATTGTAGTTGTCCCGCATTTGGTCTCCATGCATGCATAATTTCTCTTGGCGGTGGATATGGTGTGGTTGACTCAGTATCAGCTGTTATAATATTTTTGGCATCGTGACTAGATGCTAGAATCGACAGATGGAAGGAAAACAAGACCAATGAGATTTAGGGACACTTCGAATTAGAGAGTCTCATTTTTTGTTGGTAATAGCTATTATGAGAGGATTTTTCTCAGTCAGAAACTAGCCCAGCCGACCCATGGAAGCATCCGGAGATGGGAAGGACTTCAAAGGTTAATGAACTACCCAAACCAACATTCGTTTGTTGTATTATTTTAATCTATAAAATCAAGATGCATATCATGTATTTTGTAACCCATAATCCTCTGATGATTTATTCAGAGAAAAGAAATAGAAGTCTTCCCCCTTTTCCCATGGTTATAAGAAAACCTTTCTAAACCTTATCATTCTCATGTTCTCATTTTTCATTTTTGTTCATGTGTGTTTCATTGGTTTTGGGTTCTATTTACCCAATAAAGTAGTATTAGAGCCATTGGGGTGAGATAATGATGAGCAGGGAGGGTTTTCCTGTGGCTGGAAAATTCAAGGTGGCTAGAATCAATTTTTGAAGCTATATTCTAAAATATCTCATCGAGATGATTCCAATGACACAAACAATATAACAAATGAATCTAAAACAAGTTCTGAAGAGGCGGTCAAAGTTCATCTTAACTTTGGGGTGCTATCATACCCCTTAACGGAGAAGATGAAACTCTCAGTAATATGATTAAGCTTTAATTGTGCTACCTGGAAAACCAAAATGAAATATCTTTTGTATATTAAAGATTTTCGGAATCCCATAGTGGAGACCACAAATCCTATTGTAGTACAATCAAAGGAAAATTCAACATATGTCCAATCTAGTGAGATGATGTCTACCGGTACCTCGCCAGTCGACGTGGAGTATGTTGTGCTCAATAGGAAGCATGCTTCTCAAATTAGGTAGTGGATCAACAAGAGTATCTTCCAATTTTTTTCCAATGAATATGATGCTTCTATTTTATGGAGAAAATTGTAAAAGATGTACGCAAGGATAACCACACAGAATAATGAAATTTTGATACACCATCTTTTCAACCTGAAGTATAAGGATGGATACAACATATCAGGGCACATGAGTGAGTTCCAAGGTATTTTTGACCAACTGAACTCTATGAAAATTATGGTTGATGATGGGTTGCAGACATTTTTGATGTTGTCCTAGAGAATGGCTAGCTGAAAACTTAAGAGGGGGGGGTGGTGAATTAAGTTCCTAAATTCTTTACTTTAAAACGAACCTCTTCAAGGTATGTGATTTCTAATCTTTTCCTTAATAAAAAGAAGGCTACAAAAATAAAAAATCTTAGTAGAAAGAGATTAAACACAAGATATTTATAGTTAGTTTGGGGAACAAAAATCCTTTAGTCCACCATACTAACACTCTACTCCACGAGTTTGGTGATTTTCACTATAACATCCCTTTTTCTGGGGGCTCCCAGCTGAATACAAGTAGTTGTTACTTGTTACAAAGGTATAAGAGATTTCAACCAGGATCTCCATTTACAAGACTTATCCATAGTCTTAACACACTCACTTACAATGAGTGTAAATAAAATAGAGGTGAATGAATTTTAAAGAATTGTTGCAGTACACAGCTGCAAGTAGCAACTGACAGTAGATGAAGATATGTCCTAAGAAGATAATGATCTTCAAAGAAAAACTTTGGATGATCCTCGATTGAAACTTATAGACTTCTAAGTATAACATGTGAGCATTGTATGTACAAGCATTCTTTGTTATCGTTATCAGAGTAATCGCATGTACGTATGCATATCTATCTTTATTTGTATGTGTGTATCCATGAAGCAGCTAAATCTCTATTTTTTGTCATAATGGGTGTCCTAAAACCAACTTGAATAGTACTTTTTATTATCATATTGTGTATATAGTTAGACATACATGATGTATTCTTACCATTATAGTGTAGAATTTTCTTCATCCACTATTTAATGGTAATGTCCATAGATTGATCATCATATCAAAAGGTTATAGCATATCCCATATTATAATGAGAACCTCTAGATACTATAATATTAATCTTAAAAAAGGTAATATGGTCTAGATGTAAGTTCCAAGCACAACAGAAGCATGAGATGGTGGGTGCCCAACTTTGCTTTTTTCCATTATTAATGATTAATCCAAGATCAAGTGATGATGAGTGTCGTGATGAATAAATTTGAATCAAAGAACAAGCAAGGTTTATTAACCCAGAACCAAGAGAGAGGAGATCAAAAAATGCTGTTTATAATTAATTTAATTAAATAAGAATTACATCCAAGGTTATTATTTCTTCGTTGATGCGTCTGACCACAGATCTACAGTGCTCCGCCATTGTGTTGTAGAATCCAAGTGTAGGATTCCTCTAGCGGTGATCCACATGCACTCCACGAATTTCCAGACGCCGCTGAAGGAGTCTCTGAGTGCTAGCATGGAAGATCCTTACACTTGTGATGTCTGCCTTCGATCACCTTGATAACCACTTCCAAATCATTCTCCTTGATCCAGTGGAGGAGGATATCTCTCATTCTTAAAAGCGTTCTTGGAGAGGGATGAAATCTCTAGGCTTGAGAGATTTTCTCTAATCCATTGTGCACAACGATTTTCTTGGCCAAGGTTATGAGAAAATAATCATAATTGGGTATTTATATCGCTAAGTTTAAAATAACATAATTTCACAAGTTCCCTTATTTATTTTATTAATCCTAGTGAAACTACATGTCAAATAATAATAATAGTAGTATTATTATTATTTCTTAACACACTCCTAACTTTAAAACTATACTTACATATTATTTAATAAAATAATATTTAACATTATTATTTCTCACTGGACCCTTGAACTCGGTCCACCAATCCTCCACCATATTTATTGGATCATGAATAATATCTATTTATTTATTAAATAAATATAACTATATTATTCACTAATAAATATATAAATATTATATTCACTTGTGACAAATAAATATTTACTAAATATTTCACTCACAATATATTCTTTCGAATAACTAGTGATAGATTAAATGCGATCAGGAATACATGAATAATTATTAAACCACAACCGAGAATAGTCTTTATTCAACTTGCTAAATAATAAATAATATATTATTTAACTGAGATTCTAGATACACTTAGTGTGTGACCCTCTATGCCTCTTTCTCAGTGGCATTAGGCGGGGAAGCCTAAAGTCTAATGTTAACATCTATCAACACACCAAGGCACCCATAGAGAAATAAGTTAATGCCACAATGATATGTCACCTCATACAAATGCTTACCATGTATTATAATCTCTTTATCACAATATCTCAAAATCGACCAGGTTGTATGCCAGTGCCATCAACCTATATGCTCAATATCTCTTTCTTTGACTTTCTGAAAATAGAACTTGCCTATAGAACACCATGGCCATGAATTTATTTTGGATATACCATTTTCATCAAAGAGACTAAGATATTAACTTTAGTTAAATAACAGAAGGGATAAATCCTTTCTCACATTATTCATTAATGCAATATTACTCGTGACACACCCAACATATCCTACCTCATCGCAAACATCTATCATCATAGTTTTCATCAATACATCTAAGTGCACAACTCATAATACTCATTAATAATAATCTTAAAGTCTAAGTACTAATACACACATCCGCAGATTGGAACATCCAATGACACATAGAAATGTAGATTTCCTACCAGTGGGTATTGTTATCATAATATCCTCCTGAACATTACCAAGGGCGTACAACATGAGATGGTGCCTCAAAGTCCTATGAGTCTCCACCCCTGACAGCCTGTATCATTTATGTCCCTCAAATTATATAATCCTACTATAGAACATATATTAAAAAATAGTGTTATAGCACTTCTGGGTTCTCATAATAGTAGGGATCCACTATGAACTTTTAGTGTGACAACTACTTTTAGGACGTTATCACATTCAATGTCACGCAGAAGAACAATCATGATATGATAAAGAATTTATTAATATTCAAAACCATGAATATAATTTATCATAAAGTACAAAAGAAGTTGGTTCTAGGGAACCAACTCCAACAAAATCCCACTTGCACTAGAGCCAACTGCCAACAACCTTTAGTCTGCTAGCTCTCACATGATATTCATGATTTCACTGAGATAGGCCTTTAGTCAAGGGGTCCTCCATGTTCTCTTCTATAGGTACTCTACTCACTGTAACTTTACCCCTATGATAAAAATCCCTCAAGAGGTGATACTTTCGGAGTATGTGATTTGTCTGTTGGTGTGACATTGGCTCTTTTAAAAGAGCCACCACTGTAGTATTATCACAATACAATGTGATAGAGTCTTTATTACTAGGCACCATATTATGCTCCTGGAAAAAGTTACGAATTCAAATGCCTTCCTTGGCTGCATCAGAAGTCGCTATATATTCGAACTCCACTGTAGAATCAGCTACAACTAGCTGATTTGAACTCTTCCAGCTCACAGGTCCTTCATTGAGACATAAAAAATATCCTAATTGCAAATTCAAATCATTCTGATTTGTCTAAAACCTAGAATCAACATACCCCCTATGACAAGCTCCTCATCTCCTCCATACACCAGAAACATATCCTTAGTTCTTCTCAGATACTTAAGGATATTCTTAACAGCAGTCCAATGCTATTATCCTGGATCTTTTTGATATATGCCTACCACGATCGATGCATAGACAACATCAAGTCTAGTATATAACATGACATACATGATTGATCTTATCTTTGAATCGTATGAGATATTACTTATTCTATATTTCTCTTATTGTGTATGGGGAAAAATTTTCTTAGAAAGATATAAACCATGTGACACTGGAATCAATCCCCTCTTGGATTGTTCCATACTAAATATCTTTAATATCTGGTCAATATATGTACTTTGACTTAGTCCAAGTAGCCTCTTGGATCTATCATGAATGATCTTGATCCCTAAAATGTAGGATGTTTCGCCTAAGTCCTTCATAGAGAAGCACTTTTTCAAACAGTCCTTAACTGACTGTAAGACTGGTATGTTGTTTCCAATAAGTAATATGTTATCAGCATACACTACTAGGATAATGACTACATTCCCATTAAACCTTTTGTAAACACATGGCTCACATTTGTTCTTAATGAAACCAAATTCTCTTATGGATTCATCAAATCAAATATTCCATGACCTGGATGCTTGATTCAATCCATAAATGGATATCTATAACTTGAAAACCCTTTTGGAATCACCTGGTGTCACAAACCCTTCTGGTTGTGTCATATAGACATCTTCCTGAAGGTTCCCATTAAGGAATACAACTTTGACATCCATTTTCCAAATCTCATAGTCACGGTAAGCTATTATGGAAAGTATGATTCTTATGGATTTAAACATGGAAACTGTAGAAAATGTTTCATCATAGTCAATACCTTGATGTTGTTTAAAACCTTTAGCAATTAGCCTTGATTTATAGGTACTTACTTTACCTTCCATGTCTAGTTTTCTCTTGAATACTCATTTACACCCAATAGGATTTACATCGACTAACACATCGATCAAAACCCAAAATTGGTTCTGATACATGGAATCCATCTCAGAATTCATAACTTTTATCCATATTGCAGCTTCTGAGATCTCTACTTCCTCCTTACAGGAGAGTGGTTCATCATTGCCAATAATAATGAGTTGTCATCCTCAATGACTAGAAAACCATATCTCTCTAGTTCCCTTACCTCTCTTACACTTCTACGCAATACTTATGTTTCAGGAACTACTTCTTCCACGGATTTGTGGAACTTTTTCCTATACCAACTCCTGTGTATCTTGCGCATCAACTTCATCAAAATCATTCTTTCTCCCACTATCCTTTTTGAGGATGTGATCCCTCTCAAGAAATATGGCTTGTCTAGCGACAATCACTTTCTTGTCTAAGGGGTTGTATAGGTAGTATCCCTTTGTTTCATTTGGATACCCTATAAAGATACACCACGTACCACGAGGTGCTAGTTTGTTGACTAAGAAAGCCTTAACAAATGCCTCGTAACCCCATACACGTGTATACGATAAAATAGGTTTATTTTTACTCCACAGCTCGAAGGGAATTCCATTTTCCACTTTAGTTAGTACTCATTTTAATGTGTATTCCACAGTTTGTAATACATATCCTCAAAAAGATAATGGAAGATCTTCATGACTCATCATCAACCTTACCATGTCGAATAAGGTACGATTCCTCCTTTCACTAACACCATTCCACTGTGGTGTATAAGTTAGAGTCAGTTGAGATAGAATCCCGAACTCTTGTAGAAAGTTGATAAACTATTGGTTAAGATATTATCCACCTCGATTCGATTGAATCTTATTTATCTTCTTACCAAGATGATTCTCTACTTAATTCTTGAATTCCTTGAATTTCTCAAAGGACTCAGACTTATACCCCGTCAAGTAAATATAGCCATATCTACTCAAGTCATGAGTAAAAGTTATGAAGTAAGAAAATGGTCCACACACATCAGTATGTACTAATTATAAAATCTCTGTGACCCTTTCACCCTATCCATAAAATGGTGGTTTGGTTATTTTTCCTTGTAAACAAGCATGAAATCTATCAAGTGATTTTAGCTTAGAAGAGTTTAAATAGCCATCTTGAGAGAGTTTTTTCAAACGCTTCTCGTTTACATGACCAAGATGGTGATGCCAAAGTTGGGTGTTATATGAGTCATGTGGACTTGATTCATTATCAATTTACAACAATTGGTTTTTGTAATTTAATACATACAAACCATTATTTAAATGCATCGTACCATAACATATGTTGTCCTTATAAAAGAAACATATTTTATTTTTGAACTTGAAAATAAACCCATTAGTATCTAAACTTGATACAAAAATTATGTTTTTGGTAATAATAGGTACATAAAAACAATCACATAAAACCAATATCATTCATGTTGGCAATGAAAGATGGTAGTCACCAATGGAAAGAGCAGCCAACCTCGCACCATTGACAGCTCACAGATCCACCTCTCCTCTGATAATATTTCAAAATATACTTGGTTCCTACATTAGGATATATATG
The DNA here is from genome assembly GCA_963277665.1 of Viscum album. Classification (NCBI taxonomy): domain Eukaryota; kingdom Viridiplantae; phylum Streptophyta; class Magnoliopsida; order Santalales; family Viscaceae; genus Viscum; species Viscum album. The sequence continues at coordinate 1,084,146,171 of OY728132.1, forward strand.
TGAGCACCAAAAGCTATATCTAATACCTAATGTGTAGATTTGGAAAGATTGCACTCAATAATAAATGCATCTTTAGCTTCCCTATGCTTTTGGGTGCAGTTCTTCTTCCAGTGGCTTAGCTTGCCACATGAAAAACATACTGCCTCCTTTTCCTTTCCATGCCTTTGGATCTTCCCCTTTTTGGAAGGATGGTTATCAGGAGCTTTAGACTGTTTATAGGTCTTGGATCCCTTTTCCTTGTTCTTACTTTTCTTATTCACCATAAGGACTGCGGGTTTGTCATGCCCCATGTCCTTATCCACTTGGCGAATCAAGGTTAGAAGTTCTGATAGACTCTTATCATTATTGCTCATATTATAATTCACAATAAAACTAGAGAAGGTCTTGGGTAGTGATGAAAGTATGAGATCTATACGCAAATCATCTGGGAATTTAATCCCTAAGATGTCTAGGTGTTCAATGTAGCCAATAAGCTTGACTACATGAGGCCCATCCGGTGCATACTCTTCAAGCTTAGTGGTAAACAAAGCATTTGAGATATCATACCTCTCTTGTATTGACTTTTCTTGATAGAGATCTCAAGGGCGAGACATCATGCTATAGACATCCATATCCTCATGTTGCTTCAGGAGCTCATTGGACATGGATGATAACATGAAGCACTAAACATCTGTAGCATCATGAAGATGTTTCTCATAAAGAGATAGCTCTTCATCACTTGCCTCATTTCTAGGCACAACTGGTAAAGGTTCTTCCAACACATACAATTTCCTTACATGGTGAAGGATGACCCGTAGGCACCTTTGCCACTCCTGGAAATTAGTGCCAGTGAGAAGGTTTTCCTTCTCAACTATGGATCACAACAATATATTTGATGTAATTTTTAATGATGTTTCTACAAATACGATAAGTAGAGATTTATTACTTTATCTGATAAATTTAGACAAATAAATAAATATTATATTTATTAGTCTCCCACTATTTTATCAAAACCTAATATCCCTCACCATTGGATTCAGAATATCATGTTTCTTGGACATTCAAGTGGTTAGGATCCATATTCCCCTTCTTATTACCCCAACTTTGGTTGGTCAAGCAACTTGAAAGGTTTTAGGTAGGCATTCCAAATGCCAATTGTATTAACTCATAGTTTCTTGATTTGTTGAGTAGACTCCCCAATCCTAAAATCTTTTAATTTAGATTTTCTCAACCTCTACTTCTAGTTACACCAAGTCCTACTTTGGCAGTCAACCTTTGATGTGAACCAAGTAAAGTCAACCCAAAACCTCATGTTAGAATTCCTTGATAATTGAAAGCATCCCAACTTTGACTGGTTAAGTACTTTGAACTATGGTTTGATTCTAACCGAAGTAATGGAAGACATACCGACTTAATATTTTATTGAGGGATTTGATCTTTTATGCATAAATTTCCAATTATTATCTTTATCACATGCTTGTTAATATTAAGTGAGATTAATTAAGTGATTAACCATGTCTTTAGATAATATTTATGTATAAGACAATTTATTTTAGTTCTATCTTGCATGCTTATTAATTCATTAATTATGTGATCGTGACAAAACATCTATAATGAATAACCATGCAACTAACAGAAGTAAAATAAATGATATGACCATGAGTTTATTCTAATGGTTAGTTTATCTAGCAGTTGATAAACTAACCGCTGACCTAGGGGAGAAACACCTTATACCAATTAGGTTTGTGTTTAAAGCTTTCCACCTATCCACCTTTGTATCTTGTTTGGATTGGTTTCAGCTCAGCTCCTAACTTGAACCACCTCCACTAGCTTGGGAGCTCTATCCATTACATATACTTTTACTCACACACAAGTGAGGGGTAAAAGGGGTTTACATAAAAGAAACCATTGGTACGCAAAATTTGCATATTGATGAGGAGAAAATGCATGTAGACCAAAAATTTAATTTAATAATAAATTAAAATAAAACCAATCATATATAAAGGTATGGTCTAGCTCATGACCATCCACATGCATGCAACGAATTTACACCTTTAATAAAACTAGAATTTGATTCTTAATCGTTCTTATTTAAGATAAATCATGCTCAAATCGATTAATTATTATCTTTAATTAATAAATCTTTTTTATCTTAATCCTTATCTAAATTTCATTGAGATTCTCAACCTTTATAATTTTAAAAAAAATTAAATAAATTCATTTAAAATTAATTGTGTACATAACTTGTACCTTAGAGGTAACCCGGTGAATACCCGTATAAATCCACCCAACATGTATTATACTTTTATACACTTTATTCTTTGTGACATATAGCATGAACGACTTATCATGTGCTTTCATGATGTATACTTCATGGATGATTACATGAATTACATGAATTTTCAGTAACGTGTCATGCTTTAATGCATGTAGAATAATAATAATAATACAATTCATACATGACATGTAGAAATTGAACATTACACAAATATTAATTAAACATTTAAATATTTATGTATATTAAAACCTATCACATGGAACACCCTATCTTTACAACCACATGCAAGTACATGTCTCAAGTTTTATATAGTAAAATAAATATAGTTTAAATCTGTGTAATCTGGTAAAAGTACACGACGTGTAGATTTGATCTGCATAGCATGTACACCCTTCACTGTCTATCCCAAGTACACGCCTATGGACTCGACATGTGAGGCGTACCTCGGAAATATTGGAGTGCACGACATGTCCAGTGGACCATATTCCGTGTTGACTCCATGTTACACGGTCACTGGTTGGGTAGACCATGTATGGAATACATAGCCCGACCCTGACCTGAAGAGACTACACTCCGTTTCCAACAGGCCACATGGTGTGTAGTCCAGTTGACCATGCACCAGTTAATATTAGTCAACATGTGGTTCACTAATGAGGTAATTAATGCCCTACTCAACGTAAAATCTCGAATTGATTACCGAACCAATCTTGATGCGTTGAACATGACTACATGACATGTAATTCCGATTACACGGCACGTAGTCTGATGTTGTATGGCCATGATCCTTGGCACATCTGGATGAGATCCTCGATTTTATTTTAATCATAAAATTAATTGTTTCTATTAGATCTACAAGAAATGATGGAGGAAGAAATAGATCTCGTAATTCAGATTTTAAAGAATGATTAAACTCCAATTGAAAAACTAAATTATGAATGCATAAATCACCAATGGAACTAAATAATTATAAATAACGATGTCACCCTTTGATACCAATTGTAGGTTCTGGGTGTAGTGGAAGCGTGGGGGGGTTGGCGCCCAACTTTTATTTTTTCCATTATCAATGATTAATTCGAGATCAAGCGACGATGAACGTCGTAATCAATAGATTTTAACTAAATAACAAGCAAGGGTTATTAATCCAGAACCAAGAGAGAGGATATCAATACATGTTTTTTATATTTAATTTAATTAAATAAGAATTACCTCCAAGGTTATTCTTTCTTCATTGATGCATCTGACCATAGATTTGTAGTGCACTGCCATTGCATTGTAGAATCCAAGCATAGGATTCCTCTAGTGGTGATCCACACGTGCTTCACAAATCTATGGATGTCACCAAAGGAGTCTCCGAGTTCTAGTGTGGAAGATCCTTACGCTTGCGATGTCTGCCTTTGATTGCCTTGAGAACCGCTTCCAAAGCGTTCTCCTTGATCTGATGGAGGAGAATCTCTCTCATTCTTGAGAGCGTTCTTGGAGAGGGATGAACTCTCTAGGCTTGAAATATTTTCTCCAATCCATTATGCACAATGATTTTCTTATCTGGGGTTATGAGAAAATAATCATAATTGGGTATTTATATTGCTAGGGTTAAAATAACATAATTGCACAAGTGCCCTTATTTATTTTATTAATTCTAGTGAATCCCAAGTCAAATAATAATAGTATTGTTATTATTATTTCTTGACACAAACCTAACTCAAAAATTATAATTAAATATTATTTAATAAAATAATATTCAACATTATTATTTCTCACTGGACCCATGAACTCGGTTTTCCAATCCTCTACCATATTTATTGGACCTTGAATAATTTCTATTTATTTATTAAATAAATATCACTTCATTATTCTACAATAAATATATAAATACTATATTCACTTGTGGAAAATAAATAATTATTAATTATTCTTCTCATAATATATTATCTCGAATAACTAGTGATGGAATAAATGTGATCAGACATACATGAATAATTATTAAACCGAAACCAGGAATAATCTTTATTCAACTTGTTAAATAATAAATAATATATTATTTAACTGAGATTCCAGATACAATTAGTGTGTGACCCTCTAGGCCTTTTTCTCAGTGGCATTAGGTGGAACAACTCAAAGTCCAAGGTTAATATCTAGTAACATACTAAGACACCCATAAAGAAAGAAGTTAATGTTGTAATGACTTGTCACCTCATATAAACACTTATCATGTAATATAATTCTTTTATCACCATATCTCAAATCAAGTAGGTTTCATGCCAGTGCCCTCAACCTATATGCTCGATATCTCTTTCTTTGACTTTCTGAAAATAGAACTTGTCTATAGAACACCATGGACATGGATTTATTTAGGCTATATCATTTCCATAAAAGGGCTTGAGATATTAACTTTCATTAAAGAACAGAAGGGATAAATCCTTTCTCACATTATTCATTAATGCAATATCTCGTGACGCACCCAACATATCCTACCTCACTGCGAACATCTGTCATCATGGTTTTCATCAATACATCTAAGTACGCAACTCATAATACTCATTAATAACAATATTAAAGTCTAAGAACCAACACACACGTCCGTAGATAAGAACATCCAATAACACATAGAAATATGGATTTCATATTGGAAGGTCTCATTCTCATAATATCTTCTTGGACATTACCAAGGGTATACACTATGAGAAGGTGCCTCAAAGTCCTATGAGTCTCCACCCTTGATAGCCCGTATCATTTTTGTCCCTCAAATGATATCATCTAGCTATAGAACAAATATTCAAGAATAGTGTCATAGAACTTCTGATTTCTTATCATAGCAGATATCCGTTGTGATCTTTTAGTGAGACAACTACTCTTAGGACATTATCACATTCAATGTCACACAGAAGAACAATCATGATGCGATAAAGAATTTATTGATATTCAAAACCATGAATATAAGATATCATAAATTACAAAAGAAGTTGGTTTTAGGGAACCAACTCCAACACTAGATAGATCATACCGATTAGACATAGTTGATGTCTGGCTATTAGGTGTTGGGGGGTCATAAGAATTGAGATTTATTCTCATGAAGTTCACACTTAGTGATCTATAGTAGTGAGATCATGATGAAATACCCTCCAATAGGAACACCACATGTTTCAGGTGTCCTTGGTTGTTTCTATATATAAACATGTGTATTGGTCTCTTGACTTGAGATCATTACTAGTGTGTGCCAATTGACCACATAATTTGATTCAAGGAAAAAACCATGATAATGAAATCACGGTGAGGTAGCTTATGTTGGGTGCACCATTGGTGGTATTCCATTGGTTGAATGGTCAAGAAAAGATTTGTCACTTCTAGGTTGAGGAAGTAGTATATCTTGGGTCTCATTGATCAGGATGTTAGTACCTTCATAAGTCCTTGGATAAGGCAGTCGAGGGTAAATCCGTCAAGTTAGATCAATAAATAATAAAGTAAGAAAAGGATGATGACACAAGTGTGCGTCCTAATTTATGAGATATGAAAAGACAAAGAGATTATATTACACAGTGCGTATTCGCAGGTTGGTTGTCAATGCTAGGACTATCCTTATCTTTTTAGGGTCCTTGATGGATTTCTACTCCTCTTTTGGTCTGTGAATAATATTCCCTACTAGTGAGATAAGGGTCTAGAGGGTCACACACAATAGTGTATTCAAGAATCTGCTCTATTCAGTCGAATATGTATATTGGACATGGTGGGACCCACCATGGGGTTTGAGTGTTGTCCAAGTTATCGATCATTGATAAATAAATAAATAAATTATTATTCAAGTAAAGAATAATTGGGTTTAATATAATTATTAAAATTATTTACAAGTTAAGTAAAAATTAGGAATAATATTAATCTAATGAATATTATTTTAATATTTCAAGATTGTTTAATATTATGTGGGAATTACAAGCCGAGTTTATGATTTGGGTTTATCACGTAATATATTTTATATTACAGGTATGTGATAAAATTATAAATAATATTTATAAAGTATTTTAGTTCGTCATAATTATTTATTTATTGCTAATATAGTGGATGTTAAATATACGGGGGTCGAGGAACCCATTCCGGGTATTTAGAGCTTCCACTATAAATAATATATGAAAGGATCATTCCATGTATTTTTCATGCATTTGGTACAAGATCATCTCTCTCCTCTCACTATTTAGAGAGAGAGTGTCTCTATTTGGGTGATCAATCCAAGGTGCCTTCGTTGGATCGAAGTCAAGGGATCAAGGTGATCGTCGTTTCGTCGAAGTATTCATCATATCTCCATGCTAGCACCTAGATTTTGATGAATGGTGAGCGCACAGATTCTTGGAGCATGTATTGATGATCTAGAGGGGTTCAGCTTCGGATCCTTTGAGCAACAACCACTGGAGACAAACTACAGTCGTTTGTGCTTCAGTATCAAACAAGGTATGTGTTCATTTTAAGTTTTTCACTCTTTTTAATTTACACAAGATCCTCAGACCGTACCAGGGCTCAGATCATTAACAACGACAAGTCTCGTCCTCCCAACAATGAAATTATTTATTAATAAATTCCATCCCACCGAATTCCTTTATTTCCTCAGTACATTCAATTGGTATCAAAGCGATCATGTAATTATTCTAAGCCAAGAAAAATTAATTTTCATTGAAATTAAAAAGATGGTTTAATTTTGGTCCCAACGGAACAAACTGCTCATCGATCCGATTTCGAACAGCCAAGTTATGACCATTCAAGATTTTGAATATGGATCATATGTGGTTTGTGGGTGTTAAAATTTGAAGAACATATATGTTTTATGTGTTAATATTACTCCAACACAGTGCAAGAGGTGGTTTTCAGTGGCTAGAACAGGGATATCCGGAAAGTGAAACTTCCACTGGTACTATGAATTTCATTACAATAATAATAAATATTATTTTATTATAATAATAGTAAATATTTTATTATAATAATTATTTATGAAAGGATAATTAATTATCCATGTTGAATTCTCCAATCGTGTGGATTTCTCCACAAAAAAACATAAAGTGGGCTGGCAGCTTGACCTGAGTAAAAAAAGGTCTTTGTTTATTTAAAAAAAACAAAGGGGTCGGGGCCCCCTTGTCCCTCCTCATTAGAACCGAAGGTAGGGTTGTCTCCCTCCTCCACCCGTACCTTTAATGCACCAAATCTGCACGACGCTCATGCCCGACCATCCTCCTCGCATCACGCCACAGATAGTAGCACCATCGCCCTACTGACCCTATGGTTCCTTCCGGTCAAGCTCTACCCTTACAGAGCCGCGACCTTCTGCCTCCCTCACCATCCAATGGAGTGCTCAAGGCCACCACCTCCTCCCTCTGAGTGGGACCATTGGCCCGCCGCTGCCTCCCACAGGTTTTGACTGCCATCATTGAGGTCACTACGTCACCGCCTGCTTGAGCACCGGTGAACACCATCTGCAAACCAGTCGCATGCCTTGATCACCGGGCTTCCACCTCGGCTGATCCACTGAGGCCAGCCGATCTGCGCTCACTAGCCAGCCTGGCTATGCAACCCCTTCGATAGCCCTACACTAGCTTTATGTGGTCTGTTATGGGTCTGCATTGGTTCAACATGACTTGTAATTGGCCAAAGAAGGGTTTCGAGGCACATACAATTATTTAAATAATCAAAATTAATTAATTTAATCAATTTAATTCAGTCTTAAATTAAATTAATTAAAATATTAATTTTGGTTTAAAAATAATAATTTTAATACCCAGGATTAAATTAATATAATTTTGGTATTAAATTAAATTAATTAATTAATTTTATTTTTGGAACTAAAATTAAATTAATTAGGGGATTGATTATAATTAAATTAAATTAAATTAATTAATTCATTTAATTTAATTAAAATACCCTCATACTTTAATTTATTCTAATTTAATTTTTATCATGTTTTACTTTTTCCCATTGATTGATCTTGAGCACCGACCCTTATAAATCTGTTATTTATTTAATTAATTAATTAACTGCATGCTATGTTTGTAAATAATTAATTAATTTTGATGGTCTGTGCATTGTCTTATTTTTAGTCAATATGTACAAGGGCATGCGTGTCCATCATGATTTAGATGTACATTACACTCATGGGTTCCCCTCACCTACAAGTGAGTATTTTTATACTTTGAGAAGGATGGTGTACAGTATGGACCCCTCCAAGACGAGGCAGTACACCATGATGAGGATAGTGTAAGACGCAAACAACACCAAGATGAGGCAAAATCTAGACGATCTATAGACATATTGGATGGGGATGAGCTGTATCAAGATTCAAGTTACGAATCAGGTATGTTACCCCTAAGTCGTGGTTGGTCCATTGAGTTTAAATGGATATACTATTTTTATATTCTCAAGACCAGTCAGGTAGTTAATTTCCTTTATGCATTTTTTATTATTTTATTCATTTGTTTATTATTTTATGACAAAGGGAAAATACATAAAATAATAAATAGTAAAATGCATAAAGAAGTGATGGATGTTTTGCAATTAATTCCAAGTTTTGAGCATGACAACATAGAATGAACAAGATTAATAGAAATGGATTGCATTCATTGAGAAAAATATAAAAAACCTCAAAAAAATATTAATTCTCAAATGCCTTCCGTCATTTGAATTTGAACACAACCAAGTGTTCAGGGTGCTCAGTCATCTATAACTAAGGGTGTCTCTCACCAATGAGGAGTTCTTATAAGAATTATGAGTTGACTTAACTGAAGCTGATAGTAAGGATTAGCCACAACTAACTTTCTATCACTTTAGAGGAAAGCATTGAGAAAATCAAGTTTATGATTTTAGAAGCTGAGACTTCACTCAAAAGATCAAGGAACCACAAGTTAATGCGGTTGACTAGTTAAAAGCCTACCTTGAACTCTCTGAGTAGTGGCATAGACATAGATTGTAGAATATGAGGGGAGACTTAAGGATCCTTTTCACTAGAATACTTAAGCGACATAGTATTTCGATTCTAGTATATAGGGTTCCTAGAATTCAATAAAACACTGGGAGAAATTTAATTATTTAATTAATTAACCAATAACATATAAATAGGTAATCAAGATAAAAGTACTAATATGATAGTTTTTATTTTTGTAGTAAATGGAAAGAGAGACCACAAAATATACTATGATAATATTGGACAAAGTAAATGTCCAAACTAGCACAAATTACCTAGTGTAGTACATGCGCTTGTGTACAATATTATAATATTGAGAATTCAAGGTGTTGGTGTCTCAATACCTGTTAAGCTACCTCAAGAAGTGAGGGTGATAAAAATACTTACAGGTGACTCATATACAAAGCACATGATGGTTATGTTATTATGCCATCATCATTATCCAGTGTCAGTTGTGGTCACCACATCAAAACATGAATGATATAAAATGTAGTCTCATCTTCGAGAAGTTTACAATGAGAAAGTGAAACAAGATATGAATAAGGTGATGATTACACTGGTCATGTGTAAATTAAAAGATGGATCAAAATCTATCAATGAATCTATTTCTCATATAATTTTCACATACTTTTTCCAGTTTTTTTTAAGATTGCAAAACAAACAGGTTGGAGTAAACACTTCATTACCCTTTGGGTTAGGTTCGCCAAGAAAATAAAGAACTCAAAAAAAGTTTAATCTTTAGTTCTTATGGTGATGAAGTTGAAATGAAAGGAGAAAAGGCCAATGGAAAGTGTAACGCTAAAGGAACATTCACAACTTCCTTTAATAAAATGAGGTTGGTTATTAAATATGAGGTTAATTGCATCATATATCATGAAATACATTTATGGATGTTTAATCGAAATGAACTGAATTAAAGAAGCAAGTTATTTCTTCTTCTTCATGTATATTCATTAATATACAATGAAATGTTTCGATCATACTTCTTGGGTATTAAATACAATATGCTTATAACATATGTGTATTTAAATACAGTAACCAAGTAAGTATAGAAACATTACTGGAAGTAAGGTGTATTCTCCAAGTAGCCGAGAAAGGGTGGTTCCTAAGTCAGTGTTGAGAAGAAAATAACTTCTTATTTCTAAGTTAATGATTTAAGTCAAAACTTTTATTCAGTATAACCAAAAAATTTATATTATGTTTCCATTGGAAATAAGCATACATTATTCCAAGTTCAAGAATGAATGTTGTTTGTGGTATCTCAGACTCAACTAATAGACTAGTGATACTTGAATCATAGGCAATATTTGAAGAATATAAAATGTAAGAATTATTTACCCAGTTGTGGCAAGATAATTCTTTTTCAATTAAAACTAAAAGTATACATCAAGGATATACTCAGTTTAGTATTTAGACTCAGTAGATCTAAACACCTTTGGTATTATTGACGTACTTAGTTTGGATAAAGAAACCTTTATAAATAAAGGTATGCCACAAAGATTTTGGTATTAGTACAACTAGTGAGAATGAACTATTCCAATGGTAATATAGTAGTAAATATACTTCATAAGATCCATTTAAGTAATTAAGGAATGTGATAGTGAAGTATATGCATGGTTATAAGATATAAGATGCTTTGGGCTGGCATGTTGAAAAATATATTGACCAAGCATTCATCGATCAATATAATGTAGCATGGAGTAATTCCTAAACACACATTACATTATCCACATTAGGGATATGATGTTAATAAGGAGGATTGATGATGAGTCTTATAGGTTAACATTGATCAATAAAATATAGCTTGGAGAATTACTAAATGCACATTTTATAAATCAGAGACATGATGTAAGTAGTATCAATGTTGCAACTTGCAGAAACTTCCATTATATTTCAAGACGTTCTTTGAAAATAACTGTGATATCGCATAACCATATGCCAAATATTATGAAAAATGGATATCATAACAGTTGTATTATGATGAAAATACATTTTCATATGAACATGTGTTAAGATGAAAAGATTTTTTTAAGATATAAACAAACTTTCATCAAGAAAAACACAATGTGCTTCTAAAGTAATAATCTTAAAAGTTTATTAGGATATTACAAAAATCCCTATGATAGAAAAGTGGCTGTCAAGTGATAGACTACATTTTCTATAAAAGGGTGAACTTATCTACTTGAGATAGTGGGATAGAGATTGACTTGGGTTTAGTCAATAATGCAGATACACAAGTAGTTGGCATAGGAACGAGTTCCATAAGAGAATGTGGAAGAGAAATGTTCTAGAGACACATATTACATAGGAAGGTTAAAACCTTAGTAATGGTTTTATATTCACTAAAAACGGTGATAAAATATTCATTGAGAATAATAATTCCTAAAAGTAGGTAGTATATGACAATCGACTAAGATTGACAAGGTCAATTAAAATTCAATAATGGATTCCATGTTTCAAAGTGAAAAGAGGATTATTTTTTTGAATACTGCGGTGGGTATTCAAGTGGGATCATACATGGATGGTAAAAGCATGACACCAATAAGGCTCGATTGGTTATACTAAGTCATTATTCCTAAATCCATTAAATTTTTACTTCTCATAGCTAAATTCTAAGATCATTTACTTTTCCATTGGATATTAAGACCAACTTTTGTGGAAGGTGTCTATACGACTCAACCAAAAAGGGATGGTGATATCACATAATGCCAATAAGGGTATAAGTTACTAAAATATAATTTATGATTAAAGAAAGAATCTAGATTATATAATATTCATTTGGAATGAACATTTTACATGTGTCTACTAGAGTTTAGTGGGAGTGTCATTGTTTTCCAAGTAAAACATGTTTGGAAATATATAGAAAAAAGACATTCGTCTTACAGTTAGTTAAATTAGTAACCTAAGTTCTAGGGAATGAGATCTACTAAGGTAGATCAAATAGTTGCTTGGACCCAGTCAATTGTATATACAGTGACATGGTATTGAAAAATATAACTAGGAACAATTCAAGAGAAAATTGTTACCAATGTCACATGACATAAATCCCTCCAAGCAGACATGCATGGGCATATAAGGAGATTAATGTGGTGAGTTGAATTCCATATGATTTTTTGATGGATCAAACACATATTCCATGATATGTACAAGATATGATATTGTTAGAATATAATTTTTAGTAGGTAAATATCATTTATATCCAAAATAACTGCAAGGGAAGCAGTCAGTACTATCTGATTGTACTTGGGGAAGTGAAAAAGATATGTTTCTGGTATGTGGAGAAGAAGGGGTACTATTTTTTTTGAGGGGAAACAAACTAGTATTCCTTAGATCAATGTGATATAATATTTCAGTTAGGCTAAGGTGATGAAAAAGACAAGCTCATACAAGCCAGTGGTTGTCATACCTACAAATACAAAGTACGTTATATCTTCTAAAGCAACTAAGAAGTATTTATTAAATGCAACAGTTTGTTATAGTTTTTGGAATATCACCTAGTATGTAAATGTTTTATCATTATGATAATTTTATTACTAGTGCTATCCAAGACATCAATTTTTGACAGTGGAAAAATGGGATACACTTGGGGTATAAATCTCTTGTAAATTTTTACTCAAAGAGACGAGGTTGCATATAACAGAATAGACACTTGGTAGAAACATGGAAGACCCAAAAACTAAATCTGTGACTCAACAGAGACATGATCATAATCATGTGAAAGCTAACAAGGTTGGTTATCAAGTTGGACCTAGTGAAAGTGTGAGTGTTTTAATAGTGGGTTCCCTCGAACCAACTTGAACAATACTTTTGATTACCATATCATGTATACAGTTAGATATACATGATGTATTCTTACCATTATAGTGTATACTTTTATGAATCCACTATTTAATGGTAATTTCTATAGATTAATCTTCATATAAAAAGGTTATAGTAGATCCTAGGCTATAATGAGAACCTCGAGATACCATGAAATAAATATTAAACAAAGGTCATATAGTCTAGATACATCATACTGAATGAAAATAGTTGATTTATGACTACCAGGTGCTGGAGGATCATAAACATTGAGACTTCTTCTAATGAAGTTCATACTTTGTGATCTCTAGTTATGAGATCATGAGGATAGACCCGCCAATAGGAACACCTTATGTTTCAGGTGTCGTTGGTTGTTCCTATCAATGAACATGTGTATTGGTCTCCTGACTTGAGATCATTACCAGTGTGTTCCATTTGATTTCATAATTTGATATAAGGAAAAAACCACGATAATGAAATCATGGCGAGGTAGATTGTGTTGGGTGAACCATTGGTGATATGAAGTTGGTTTAATGCTTAAGAAAAGGTTTGTCACTTCCAGGTTGAGGAAGTAGTATATCTTGGGCCTCATTAATCAGGATGGTAGTAACTTCATAAGTCATTAGACAAGGCAGTTGAGGATAAATCCATTCAGTTAGATCAACAAACAATAAATCAAGAAAAGGACGATGACAAAAGTGTGCATCCAGCTTTATCATATATGTAAAAACAAAGATATTATATTATATAGTGTATGTTCATAGGTTGGTTATCATTACTATGACCATATATATCTATTTTGGGTCTTTAATGAGTTTCTAGACTCCTCTCCTGGTCTGTGAATATTATTCACTACTATTAAGATAAATTCCTAGAGGGTCACACATAATAGCGTATTTAAGAATCTTCCCTATTCAGTCAAATACGTATATTGTACATGGTGGGACCCACCATGGAGTTTGAGCGTTTTCCAAGTTTTTGACCAATGATAAATAAATAAATTCATTATTATTAAAGTAAATAATAATTTGGTTGAATCTAATTATTAAAATTATTTACAAGTTAAGTAAATACGAGGAATAATATTAATCAAACGAATATTATTTTAATATTATAGGTTTGTTTAATATTAAGTGGGAATTACGAGTTGAGTTTATGACTCAGGTTTATCACGCAATATATTTTATATTATAGGTATGTGATAAAATTATAAATAATATTTATGAAGCAGTTTAGTTCATCATAACTATTTATTTATTTCTAATATAGTAGACGTTAAATATACGGGGTTTGGGGAACCCATTCTGAGTATTTAGAGCTTCCTCTATAAATAGTAGATGAGAGGATCATTCCATGTACTATTCATGAATTTAGAATAAAAGCCTCCCTCTTCTCCCACTATTTGGAGAGAGAGTGTCTCTCTTCAGGTGATCGCTCCAAGGCACCTTCATCAGATCAAAGGCAAGGGATCAAGGTGATCATCATGTTGCCGAAGTATTCGTCGGATTTCCACGTTAGTACCCAGATTTTGAAGAATGATGAGAATGTAGATTCTTGTAGTGTGTGTGAATGATCTAGAGGGGTTCAGCTTCAGATCCTTTGAGTAACGATCATTGGCAATGAGTTTTAATCGTGCGTGCTTCAATATCGAACAAGGTATGTGTTCATTTTATTTTTTTGTGCTTTGTTTAATTTACATGAAATCCCCGAACCATAATTGGGCTTAGATCGTTGGAAACAACAAGTCTCATCATCCTGATGATGAATCTATTTATTAAAAAATCCCAGCCTATCTGCTTCCACTTTTTCTCTTGTACCTTCACTATTTATATATCCTCTTTGATTTTGAACTTAATCATATGAGATAATCACAATGGTTGAGTGAATAATCCATTGAAAAGTTTACGAGACAAGATATTAATGGCATGTTTCTATCCTTTCCAAATATGGAATATTCTTATGCAATGCGATTTCAGAAATCTTATTCTTCTTTGGATCTTTCTATTCTTGGAAAAACGACACTTCATACAAATCAACCTTTCCTTAATTAGACAATTCCTTTTCTGATATTCTTAAAGGCATGAAAAATTTATCGAGAGATTATACTAACATTGAAAAACAACCATGATAATCTATACAATAGTTTTTTCTTCTTAAGATAACAAATTGATAACACTATCCCCATAAAATAAATTTATGAGAGGCTTTATAAGATAAAATATTTTTTTGACTTCTACTGTGCGTAAGATAAACATAATTCAATATTGTGTAGAATAATTCTTCTACATAAGAGAATTATGTTACTAAAGTGTGATACTTAACTTTCATAACTTCTCATGGTGCTCTTAAGATAATATTTTGTGAATATCTTTTTTGTAAGATAAAAAATTTTCATAACTACACTCTAACTGAAATATCTGGCTTTTAAAATGTAGTATCTCATTTATTCTCATCATAAGATAATATCTTATATAGTAAGATAAATTTTTAATACGGGGTTTCCTAAATATGATAAAATGGAAGATAAAATTTCAAAACTAGATTCCAGTAGGATAAAAATTTACAGATTATTTAAACACTTTACTCAGTATACGATAGTCACTTATACTAAGCATGGAAAAAACTCCTTGAAATGAATATCTCATATCTTACAACAAAATACAATCTGAAACACTTAAAATAAACTAATTAGAATAAATATATGGATTTTTTGAATCATAAAAATAAATAAAATCTGAGATATATTGGAATGACATAAGCCTATCCAACAATCTCCCCCATTTTGATGATTAGAAAACCCATTGAATAATAAACAAAAATTTGACAAAAGAAATTTTTATTTTTTGTATTCTCCTTTTTCTTCTCACCCTTTTCATGATATCAAAAAGTAGTTGGATTAGGAAAAATAAATCAATAAATATTTCACATGAACAAGTGTAAATAGTTAATACCACTGAATGTGAACAAAATTTGGCACGAAGTTGTATAAACAAAAATATTGAACAACAAAAACCATTAAATAATTAAATAAAATCCATAAAGTGTAAATAAATGTAAAATAAGAATAATGAATAAATTATAAGAATAAGGTATAAAAAAATTGAAAATATAGATAAACACATCCAATAAAAGCATTAATACTAAAGAAAGAAAGAAATGATTTAAAAACATGCAATATAAGCAAGAAAGCATTAAAATGTTTTTTTTGAAACACCATTCAAATGTTTTTGAGGAACCATTCAACTATACACATAACTTAGGAAAGTATTTCAGTTATGTGGTTTAAAATGACTTTTCATAGGGGGTATTTTTAATGATTCTGTTCATCCAACAAGTGAGGAAGATATATGTAGAGGATCATAATCACTTTATCCAATAACATTATCCAAAGTGAGTAAAGATTCTCCAAGCCCAGATCGATCACTTTAAGTGATCCTCACTCAGGTGGACTAAATGTTGAGAGAAGTTTGTTGTTCCCTTTCTATATCAAAGTTATCTATAGGGAAAAAATATCTTAGAAGAGGGTTCAGGTAAAGGTAACGAAACCTCTTCTGCAAACCTGATATTTTACCTTAAGTGGATTTTAGTTAGGTCTAAAAATTCCTTGAATCTTTGAGATGTAGAGGCATGAAAATCGACAATAGGAGGTCTAGAAAAAAGTCTTCCTCAAATTTGAATTAGAGCCTCTGCACATGTGTCAATCCTTTTTACCATACCATTCTTTCAATAATTTAGGAGAGTTATAAAACCATTCTAGATTCTCTGAGAAAAATTTCCAAATAAATTTTATAAATCTCCTTTCTTTGAACAACTCATAATTAACTTATTCAACGATTCAAACTGAATTTCAAAAAAAAAACCACTATGATGATAAAAAACTATTTCCTTTAATTTTAAGGATATTTTATGCTTCTGAGGTTCAATGAATTCATCTACCTCTTCTTCTTATTCTTCGGATGATTCTGGTTTAAAATTTTTTTTTTACAAGCTGATGCATATTTTTAAACTTTTGTTATAATACTTTGAAATTATTTTCCAGTGATCCAACCATTATTTACAATCTTGTGATGATAAAGATGGTATCCTTTTGCACTTGAACTGATATATGATGAATTTTTTGTACTTTTTTCTTTAGTAAGGAACTGATTTCCTTATAATATTGATCAAAAAACAAGATAGATCTTTGTGGAAATTTAGGAATTCTTTAAATTTTAGTAATCATGAATCTTTGAATATCTTACAATATATCCATATAAAGAATCTCATATTTCATGGAAGAATTGATAGAAGTAATCATGTATATGTATTGAGACACTCCTTCAAATTTTGACTATACATCCATTTATTCAAAGATTCTCCAGTGGATTCCTTCAAAAACTTCTACAAATATGATTGAACTAAGAAATTTAATCCACTAACATCATCTTTTGAGACAATTTTCTCCTACAGATTCCTTATTTCACTTTTTTACTCAACTAGTTGAATCTTAAAATATTCTACTTTAGGCATTAACTTGAAGTAGCTTTCTTGATCACTTTCATCAGTAGTATCCAATTCTACTGTGGGAATTTTTGAACTTGTATTCCCTGTACGAATAGGAGTGAACCTTTATTGTTTCACTTTCGTACTCCGATTTTCATCGAATAATTGGTTTTCACCAACATCAGTTATTTCTTCCACACAATATGGTTCTTCAGATCATGATCTAGTCCTTTTTACAACAATTTGATTTGAATCTTCTAGTTCTTGTTCTTCTCCACCAATAACATTTTGACTTACAAAACCAATAGATTCTATTCTAGATTTTAAACTTATCTCTCTAGATGGAGATACTTCAAAAAAATGGATAGTGCATGATAATGTTGATATGGTTCTTTCTTTAACAACACTAACTAATCTAGTAATGGACAAGGACGATTATTCTTTAACTAAAGAAATATAAATGGAATCTGGATGAACTTTTTACAAGAGAAGGAGATAAACTAACTTTAAGGGCAGTTCCTTCCCTAGATTGAACAATAATTCTTACAATTATTTACCCTTTAGAGAGAGTTTCATTATCTAAAACATCTATTACATCCATAATTTTCACTAGTTCTTCCATATTAATAGGAATACTTTTCAGGGCTTGACCAATCACTTCACTAGCAACTTCCATTCGAGATGACTCCTCCTGATTAATAGCGGTGTCTAATGTGACATCTTGAAAAAAAACTTTTTCAAACTCATCATTCCATTGTGTAATAACGGACTAAATGAAATTTATAAGAACCTTCCTTTCAGGTTCTAAATCTTTCACTGACATCTTCTCAATATTGGCTGCTCCGAACAGATAATTCATCATTTCTAGTAGACTTACCTATTTTATAGAAACTAAAGAAGTATTGAAGTCAGTATAAACTTCATAAGGATATTTAAACACTTTATCCATTACCAATGAATTTATTGAAAAACTTTTCTGATTCACATTCGCTATAAAAAAAATCTTCATTTCCACTGAAATATGACTATATTATAAAACCCTAAAAATTATTTTTCATAAAAAAACTCATTTTTTTTCATCAAAGACAAATTCACAACCTTGATGATTTATAAGATTTTTAAGTAACATATCAGCACTATCCAACCAACTGAAATCTATATCTCTTACACTTAAACTTTTCTAGTGGTTCTTGGACATTTGATTCTGCTTGAGGTAGTGCTGAAGGTTATTTTGGATTTTTCCATTCTTTAAAGGGTTAGTAAGATTTTTGGGTTAAGGAAAAGAGGTTTGAATAGTAAACAGATGAAGGTTCAAAGTTTTGAAGGGATTTTTCACATAGAACCAACTTAACTTCTTTTATTTTGTGGTAATCGAAGGGTCGTGAAGTGTGATGTGAAGAGTAATCATAACAGAACTAGGTGGCATGTCCTATTTTGACATGACTAATAATAAAAAACAATTCCAAATCACAAATAAAATAATAGAAATAAAACATTTATGTTTTAAAAAACTATGTGAAGTATGATTCACACATTTAGTAGCCCGACCATGATTTTTTGTTCAGGAAGTCAACATGCCTACAATGAACACTTAATCATGTGTTCACCATACTCCATGAGTTTTTACTCACACGATAACTATGATTACCATGAAAATCTTTTTATACAATTAGTATGTTCTTATCATGAACATCATGGTCATACGGTTAGCAAACCTACCATAAGGTTATGGATAGCATGCCTACCATGATTATTTCATTTACAGATCCACAGTCGGTAGGATTATCATGTCTATGTACTTTGAATTTTCACGAAAATCATTGAGCAAGACTTCTTTTAATTTTATTATTTTTTTAATCCCTAAACGGTTTAAATTAAAATTCGAATTAGAATCTAAACCATTACCTATCTTTTCATTTAGATCTCCTCTTTCATTTTAATATCTTTTGAGTGGATTGACTTCTCTCGTCTCGAACCTATCACTCTCTCCAAATCAAACATCTATGTTTTACCTCTTATTTTTGAACCTTCAGAGATCTCAAATTGAATCAGAATACAGAGGACTAAGAGAATGTCAAAAACTAAATTTCTTGTTTAGTTGCCTCCTTCAAAGAAGTCGAAATCTGTCTTGATCATATTGGTGAAGCTGAAGAATCCACATCTCATTAATCATCTAGTTTACATGAGAAAATAAGTTGATGCAAAGTGGTTGAAGTCAAGACAATCGCTGGTTTGGAACATGATTCTAGATCAAGGATGGGTTGGTTCATTTAAAGAAAATGGTAGACCTTTCTATCTGAATCTAGTCAAATAGTTTTATGCAAACCTTGAGTTATATCCTAGAGAGAATATGGCTATAGTAAAATCAAGGATATATGGTGAAGTGTTTGAATTCTCTTTGAAGTATTGGGAAAGGTGTTTGGGAATGCTACACAGTGGATAATGTGAGGATTATCAAAATTAATTTCCTATTAATCATCTACATTTTGAATTTCAGAATGCCTTGGATGAGCTCACTAGGAATGAGACTCCCAGAAGACTCACCACTGTTGAGTTGAGTAGTGAAAGTATGAACCTAGTTAAATTTATTCAGTATGTAATATGCCTAAGAAAATGATACTTTAGAATCCTAAGGCATCAAGAACTATTTTTCTTGTTTTTGATGAAGAATGGTGTTTAAATCAACCTTTGTAGATATGTTATAAGATGCATGGTTGATCTATGAATGACAACTTTAAGTTTTAATTCCTTACCCTATCGTAAGCTCATTTATGCCTTACTAGAGTACAAAGGATTAGTTAATCATGGGAGGATAAATGAATCTGATATATTTTTTATTACCCAAAATATTTATAATCAAATGATAGCCAACTAGAATCCATGGAAATAGGAATGGGCGACTGACCTAGAGAAACTTTATGAATAGTTTAACCCAGTAAAGTATCCCATTAGACCTAGAGATCTAGTAGATCCAGGTATTGAACCTGATGAGGTTTTGGAGTATTCAGATGATAATGATTCTCCTTATATAGAAGAATAATAGGAATTAGTAGTGGAAGAATAGGAGGAGGAGGAAGTAACAAAATCTATATAATTTAAAAAAGAAGTTAGATTAGCTTATGAGGATGAGATAATATGTGATCAATCAGTTGGATCTGATGAAGATAGAAATAGATCAGACAGATATCCTTTTACCAGGAGTACCCCTAGACAACCTATACTTGATGCACCTTCTAAAGGGGATAAGTCCCCTAGATCTCTTGTATTGGGCTTAGAATATCCTTATTTTGATGATGAATATCATGGAGGTAGTTTACCTAGACATGGACGACCTTCCATTATCTCTATTCAAATTAATTTGGAAGGATATTTGATTGCTAAGATTGATATTAAAGAGAGATATGAGGATTCCCATCTTGTTATTCATGAGAAAATTATTGAATAATTTTATAAAGAATAAGTTGAAGTTGTTAGGAGTGTTGATGACTAGACCATGAGAGATAGATCTGTAGAGGATTCTCTTGAGGTATATAGTAGGAATTCAGCTAGTTATCCATATCCCTTTGCTCTTTAACCCATAATTCCATATTATTTATACATCACTAAATAGGACTTGGTTTTCTTCAAATCAAAGATGTTGGATATATTTAAATAATCATTTTTTAATTTTGAAAAATCTTTACAACAAGCGAGATTTGTTGATATTTCTGAAGTATTTAATTTGGTAACCAACCATCTTCAGCCTATATTTAATTTTAAAATAGAGATGATGCATAATGATATTGTATATATGAGAGATCGGGTTGGTCCTCTTCAGGCTGATCTATCTGACATGATGATTTAGCTAGACCAGAGGTTCTTGAATGTCGTGTTTTAGTATGCTCTTACGTCTTCTGCTCTTTATCAGTCAGTTGTTGATGAAGAAAAGATCAAACATGGCATATGAGATGAGTCAAATGTTTTTTTGAAGAGTTTATTAAGACTTGTGAAGCTTTGTATGATGGGTTTCAAACCCATGATTCCATGATACTAGCTTTATTGTTTGAGGATTTCAAATAAGCTAATCAAGATCAAGAAACAATCAAGAGGGTGATTGACCATTATCTAAGTAGGATCTTTTCTAAGTATGATATGAAAGGTATGTTTAGAACTCTTTCTTTGGATTTAAATATTCTCCCTATAACTCAAGCTTTTAAGTCTCAAGTTGAGGATCTTAAAGCTATGAATACTATTTTGGAAGATTTTATGGATAACCAAAATAATTTCTTTCAAGTTTTGGAGAACAATTCACGGGTTGTCAGTGATTTCATCTAATTGATGGAACCCTATCTTTATACCTCTTTGAAAACCATGCTATTCCCCTAATCTATTCCTTTATCTCATCCTACTACCTCCTTTACCATCAATACTTTTATCCTAACTTCTTCCCAATCCTTTCAGCAGCTTAAACTAGTTTCTAGGTGTGTAGTTATTAGAGGCCCTACCTCCTCATTTTCTCTTAAGACTACTTATGATCCTTCCTCTACATCCAATGGAAAGGATCCTATCCTTCCTACATAAATCAAATATAACCCTCATTTGGATTCAGATTAAGATTTATAATAGGGATTTATTGTAATCTTTTTATACCCTTTTGTAATATATTTTGATATATTAATGTCATACTCTCTTTTATTCTCATCTGTATTTTATCTTATTCTTTATTTTTCTTCCTTTTGATAATCTCAAAAGGAGGACTAATAATAAATGATGGGTGTTTTAACGACCTGAAATTTTTAATTATATTTGTTTCTTAATTTTGTGTGTTATTTTTTACTCAACAAAACCATATCCTTTAATTAATGAAGTGGGTATAATTAAAATGAGACCGTTGGGTTTCGACTGTTATATGACCGTTGGTCAATATAACCATTGGAAACTATAATCATAACGTTGTGTTTTTATAAATACAGTTATCTTGGTTAATTAATACAGAAAGAAGATTGAATAACCTCATCCAGTAGACTCAATCCATTTGAAGCCCATCTGTCAGAGCTTGGGAAGGAGGTAGCATCACTGGGCTTTGCTCTGGACCAAGCCCAAGCCGAAATTCAACGTATGAAGCTTGAACGGAATCGCCTAAGGGAGAAGTTCAAGATGATAGAAATCACCTCTCAGGCAATGTTGTCTGAGCCACCCTAAGATTCTATCACCATAGCACACCTTACACTTAGGTTCTATGCTGGTGCTATAAGGGGCTATGTAACAAGACCTTAGCTGCTTTGTGTAATCCTTTTATATAAATAAAATTGTTATTTATTCTTATGGAAAAGTTTGTGAATTTAAAATATCCGGATAAATATAGGATGTGTATGATTGATGAATTTTGGAAAAAGGGTATTTTAAAATATTTTTGTATTCATTAAATAATTAATAATGTGAAATAATTTAAAAAAAATGGTCTTTTGCAGTTGTGATCAGTGAGAAATTTAGAGTCTAATAAGATCAACTTGGTTTTTAGTGAATAGTAAAGTAGGAATAGTAACATACCCATATGAATAGTAATTAATAGTAATTTGGCCAAACAAATAGAAACATCACCCATGAATGTATAAATACATTTTAGACATCTTAAAAGTGAAAAAATGATCATAGTTTAAGTTTTGGTATTTTTATATGCCATAAATATTTTATTTACAATTTTATAATTCATTTTATAATTTAAAATGGAAATTTATTTTCATAAAATTTAATCATAAATTTTTACTTTATTGTCCTATGGGTATATGATATTTTTATGGGACCTTGATTACTTTTTTAAGGTGTTACAAAATGAGTTATAGTTTTAAAGTTGTATTTTTGGAATAAATAATGATTTTATTTAAAAATTAAATTAAAAATATTTAGAAAATTATTTTCATAAAATGTACCTCATTTTTGATTTCAGAGCATCGATATTAGGTTAGGGTGAATTTTAGGAATTTTTTTGAAACAATTGAATTTTTGGTGAATAGTAAAAATGCAGTTTTGAGTTTCGGGTGATTAATGACATCATTAATGATGTAAAAATGATGTAAGATTTCTGGTAGACTTATGAATAGAGATATATTATATGAGTTGTACCAAGTGGCCAATACCATGGGAAAACATCATGGGAAAGCCCATGGTTTTGCAAATACCACCGATGAGGTGTCCCTTGAAAATTAATAATTTATTCACTCACTTTTCCTATAAATACCAATCCATTTACCTCATTCATTTCATTCCAAAATCATCCTCAATGAAGTTATGGTATCCTTACCTCCCAAGGAGTCCTCCCAAGGTTCCCTCAAACCTCCCAAGGTCCCGACCTTCATGCTTTCAAAGTTACTCTTCAAGGTAAGAGATCCTTTCACCCTGCTCTTTTTAAGTCACGACTTCCTTATGTTGTGTCTTCTCGTTTCCATATCTTTATGTTGAGGTTATGTTCTTATATGTTCTCATTACTTTCCATTTCATGTCTAATTTTTTAGATACCCTTTCTTCTCTCATCAATTTGTTTTCTGACTGCTGAATTTTTTGTAAAAGGAATCACATCTTCTCTTTTTTTTCATGTTTCCTTTTCATCTGGCATGTCATTCAAATTTTCATAACATTTTCTTATCTCCATGTTATTATGAATTATTTATGAGTGGGTGAACCTTGTTCCCTCTCTTTTCAATGTTTTCTAAAACCATGTTATATAGCCGTTATGCTGTAGAAATTTCATCTCAAAATTTCTATCTCTTTCTCTCAAGAAATTCTCTTGTTTTATTTATGTGAATACCCAGACCTATTTCGTTTCTATGGGTTTTCATAAATATATAAAGATGATATATTTTATTCCGGAGTTGACATACATATAACCCTCACTCCCTTTCTATGGGTTATAAATGATATAATGATCTTATTTTTAAGAACTTTTAAAACGTCGCGATTTTGAAATGAAACCCATTTCTTTTATTCTATATGGGTTATTTATGAAATTTTTTATTAGGATCTATGTGTATCACATGAAATTAAAGATATATTAAGGGTTCACCCTGATAGAGCTCCAATTCATTTGGTAAATAATTAATCTCTAGAGATGACAAATTTCATGATACCTTGGTGAATAACCTTGGTAATTTTTATGACACCTCGGGGTTAAACCTTGGTGATATGTTCATGAATGTATAAATGAAATGTTTTAGACACATATTAAAGTTATGATTCATGTTCTTTTCATCATTATATTCTTATTATTCTATTTCTCATGCCTTTATTACTTTTATCATTTTCTTATTTCTCAAGATCACATGTCAACTGTTTCATTTGTTTTCCTTACTGAGCCTTTTGATCACCCTTTCCTTTGATGTATGTTTCCAGGATATGAGATGCAGTAATTGAACATAGGATGAACATGTTTTGAATCCTTAAAAGTGTATTAGAAGAATGTTTTATTTTGTTTTCATTTTTTATGTCCTTGATTTCCAAGACACTAGACTTTAAAGATCCTCTGTTTGTAAAATGTAATGAAAAGTTATATAATAAAAAAGGCGGGATGCCATAGTTGGTATCAAATGATAGTTTATTTATTTATAGAAATTAGGCTATGAAAACTTTAGGAAGAATCCTATAGAAAATTTTAAATATAGGAAAACTTACTGGTATTTTGGTGAGTATTAAGTGGTTTATCAAAAAATATGTCCCTGTCTGGATACGAATAGGTAGAGGCGGCTCTGGAAAAAATTTACATAGGGGTAAAACCTGAAAACAACGCTTTGAGTTAGACTCGAACGGGAAATGGTGCACGACAACGAGCCTTGCTGCACTCTTAGTTACGACACTCCTTGGGGATATATTTGGTTAATCATAAGCTTTTTATGAATCATTATGAAGGATTTATTGAGAAATGTAATTGTTTAAAGAAGTTTTAAGACATAAATTCTTTATAGTTAAAATATTTATAAATGAAATAAGTTTCTCACTAAGGTGTTATTCTTTTAGAAATGGCAGGAAATAGGAGGAACCGTGCAAATGGTGACCGTAATGGACCATGCGCTGACGACCCTCCGATGGAAGCCAGAATGGAAACATTCATGCGAATGATGAACCAACTGACTCAAGTTATGGAAAATAACTTGAATCAAGATGAGAGACCGATCTCACCGTGAATGGAACAACATTCTATTGAGTCCTTTATGCGTTAACGACCACCAACCTTTAGTGGATCGACTGACCCATTGATTGTTGAGCAGTGGATCAGCTATATCGAGAAAATATTTTCTGTGCTCCACTATTCAGAGCAAGAGAAGGTCACCCTGACTGTCTATCACTTAGAAGGAGAATCTGATCAGTGGTGGGAGATGATTAAAAACATGAGGAAAAGAGTGGATGTTGAAGCTATGGAGTGGGAAGAGTTAAGAGGGATTTTATTCAGTAAGTATTTCCCTCGATCCATTAGAACAAGAATGGAGAAGGAGTTTCTCGAGCTGAAGCAGAAGGAGAACGAATCTGTCGGAAGCTATGAGATGAACTTCACCTGACTTTAACGATATACCTCTAGATTTGTCATGGATCCAAATGGTAAGGTTGATAGATTCTTCGGTGGACTGAGACCTCATCTGCGGAAGAATCTAGCCAACCGAGACTATGATAGCTACGAGGAGATCGTGTAGAGTGCAATGAAAGTCGAACTAGAGTTTGGTGAGACGCAATGGTCTCATAAATCAAGCGACAAAAATAAATCAATGGAAACAAGCTTAGGGAGGGCCGTTGATCAGCGAAGAGAAGGCAAGAAAGTGCAACGTCCCATGTGTAATAAATGTGGGAAGAAGTATTCGGGGAACTGCCTGCTCGGGAGAGGGAAATTCTACAAGTGTGGAAGAGATGGCCATATTGTGAGGAATTGTCATAGTGAGGTGAAACCTCAACTTACAAACACTAAAGACAAGGGGAAGATGGTGCAGGCCCAACCTGATGTTTAGTGCTTTAAGTGTGGACAACTTGGGCACTTTGAAAATCACTGTCTAAATCCGAGGGCAGCGGAGGGGAACCACCATCAGCCTCAGAAAAGGACAAGGGAGCAAGGTCATGCTTTTTCTGTCATTACAACTGAATTTTAAGCTCCAAATGATGTGGTAGAAATTACTCCTATTGTTCTCTCAAATCTAGCAAGTACTTTGTTTGATTCTGGTTCTACACATTCCTTTATTTCCTCCAAGTTTGCAAAGAATTTAGAATCAACCCCTGACTTTCTAAAAGCAGTGTTATCAGTCAAGACTCCTAGTGGGATTATCCAAGCATCATTAGTGTTTAGAAACTCTAGTATTTACTTTTGTG
Source organism: Viscum album (assembly GCA_963277665.1). Taxonomy (NCBI): domain Eukaryota; kingdom Viridiplantae; phylum Streptophyta; class Magnoliopsida; order Santalales; family Viscaceae; genus Viscum; species Viscum album. The sequence goes on from OY728132.1 coordinate 1,084,172,960, forward strand.
AGAACAATATTATCACAAATCTAGTAGTCATTCCCATGATGGAATTCGACATTATACTAGGGATGGATTGGATCTCAAAGTATCATGCTAAGATCAAATGTAGAAGTAAGAAAATCTCAGTAGTCTTGAATGGAAAACCTACAGTTATCTTCCAAGGATAGATATCTCAACCTGATCTTTGTCTAGAATAACCTCCGATACCCTTCTTTATGGAATTGATCGGTGAAGAAGAAGAAGGAAATGAGAGTTTGAGGATAGAAAATGTACCCATCGTCTAGGAATACATTGACATATTTCCTGAGGAGTTGCCTGGACCTCCCCCAGAAAGAGAGGTAGAGTTCTCCATTGAAATCATACCTGAATCTCATCCAATATCAAAGACCCCGTATAGGATGGAAAATGTGGAGATGGAGGAATTAAAGAAACAACTCCAAGATCTTTTAGAGAAGGGGTTTATATGCCCAAGTGTGTCTCCTTGGAGAGCACCTGTTCTCTTTGTGAAGAAGAAGGATGGATCGATGCGGCTATGAATTGATTATAGAGAACTGAATGGGATCACAGTAAAGAACAAATACCCTCTTCCAAGAATTGATGACTTATTTGACCAACTTCGTGGGGATCAATTCTTCTCTAATATTGATCTTCAATCTGGTTATCATCAATTGAGGGTGAATAAAGAAGATATTCCAAAAACTTCCTTCCAATTAAGATATGGGCATTATGAGTTTGTTGTTATGCCTTTTAGACTGACTAATGAACCTACTATTTTTATGTATTTGATGAATATAGTCTTTATAGACTACCTAGACAAATTTGTGGTAGTTTTTATTAATGATATCCTGATATATTCCAAAAGTCGTGAGAAGCATGAGGATTATCTAAGGGTTATTTTAAAAACTCTGCGGAAGGATAGGCTTTTTGGAAAGTTTAGTAAATGTGAATTTTGGTTATAACAAGTTGCTTTCTTGGGGCACATTGTTACCAATGAAGGAATCACAGTTGACCCTGCATAGACAAAAGTTGTGGAGGAGTGGCCTCAGCCTACAACAATAATTGAGATTCGAAGTTTCCTTGGATTAGCGGGATATTATAGGAGGTTTGTGAAAAAATTTTCACGAATTTCTAATTCATTAACCAAGTTAAGTCAAAAAGGGGTCAAGTTCATCTGGACAAAGGAGTGTGAGGAAAGTTTCCAAGAGCTGAAGAAGAGATTGGTTACTGCACCTATGTTAACTCTACCCTCAAGTGGATAAGGATTCATTATTTTTAGCAATGAATCTCTAAAAGGGCTTGGGTGTGTCCTCATGAAAAATGACAAGGTCATTTCTTATGCATCTCGACAGTTGAAGAATCATGAGTAGAACAATCCTACGCATGATCTGGAGCTGGCTGTGGTTGTTTTTGCTCTAAAGATATGGAGGCACAATATTTATGGGGAGAAATGTGATATATACACAGACCATAAAAGTTTGAAATATATTTTCACACAAATGGAATTGAACATGAGACAAAGGAGATGGTTGGAACTCCTTAAAGACTATGATTGTTTAACTCATTATCATCCCGAAAGATCAAACAAAGTCGCTGATGCATTAAGCAGGAAAGACCCAGTTGTTTTTTCCATGATGAGGATTCAAAGATATCCTTTGATCAATGAACTAGTAAATATGGACATGGGAATTATAAGGGAAGGGACATCATCAACCCTAACCCAAATGATTTATCAACCGTCACTACTAGAGAAGATAAAAAAAGCTTAGAAAGAAGATCCTTTGTTATAGAAGAAGTTTGAGGCTATGAAGGATGAGAAGTTTCCTGAGTTCAATACTGATCAAGAAGGTGTACTAAAATTTCGTACAAGACTATGTGTTCCATCTATTCCAGAAATAAAGAAGGAGCTGATGGATGAAGCTCATAGCTCTACTTTCTCTATACATCCTGGTAGCACGAAAATGTATAGGGACCTACACGTCAAGGTGCCTGGTATGTCAGTAAGTGAAGGCGGAGCGACAACTTCCTAAAGGGGTATTGCAACCACTACCCATACCAGCATGGAAGTGGGACAATAACACTATGGACTTCATCACTGGTCTCCCAAGAACTTCCAAAGTAAATAATGTGATATGGGTTATTGTGGACCGTCTCACCAATACTTCCCATTTTATCTCCATTTGGGAAGATTTCTCTCTTGATCAACTTTCTAGGATTTATGTGAAGGAAGTGGTAAGGCTGCATGGAGTTACACTTTCTATTGTATCTGATCGTGATCCAAGGTTCACATCAAAATTATGGAGAAGTCTTGAACAAGCTTTGAGCACTGAATTGAATTTTAGTACGGCCTATCACCCCCAAAATGATGGCCAATCTGAAAGGACTATTCATACACTTGAGGACATGATGAGAACTTGATCAATGGAATTTAAAGGTGGATGGGATCAACATCTCTCTTTAGTTAAGTTCTCTTACAACAAAAACTTCCACTCAAGCATTCAAATGGAACCCTATGAAGCTCTATTTGGGAAGTGATGTAGAACTCCTACTTGTTGGGATGAAGCTGGTGAGAGAAAGCTTCTTGGGACTGATCTTGTACAAGAGATGACAGAAAAGGACCATGCCATCCAACAACAAATTAGGGCTACTTAGAGTCGGCAAAAGAGCTATGCTGAGAACCGTCGAAGGGACTTGGAGTTTGATGTTGGTGAAAAAGTCTTTCTTTGGATTTCACCTTGGAAGAGAGTCACAAGGTTTTGGAAGAAAGAGAAGCTCATCCCTAGGTACATTGGACCCTATGAAATTCTTGATCGTGTGGGAGTAGTGGCCTATCGGCTTACACTTCCTCCAAATCTATCACAAGTTCATGATGTCTTCCACGTATCCCTTTTGAGGAAGTACATACCTGACCCTTCACATGTACTAAATCCAGAGGTGGTACAATTGGAATATGACCTCTCATATGAGGAGCAGCCGGTGGAGATCTTGGATCGTAGAGACAAGGTTCTACGCAACAAGACTACCCACCTTGTTAAGGTGTTGTGGAGGAACCAAAAATGTGAAGAAACCACGTGGGAACCAGAGGAGTCCATGAGATAGAAGTACCCACACCTTTTCCCATCAGAGGATATGAGATAAAATTTCGGGGACGAAATTTCTTAAGGGGGGAAGAATGTAACGACCCGAACTTTTTAATTATATTTGTTTCTTAATTTTGTGTGTTAGTTTGTACTCAACAAAACTATATCCTTTAATTAATGAAGTGGGTATAATTAAAATGAGATTTTTGGGTTTCGACTATTATATGACCATTGGTCAATATGACCGTTGGTCAATATGACCATTGGAAACTATAATCATAACGTTGTGTTTTTATAAATACGGTTATCTTGGTTAATTAATACAAAAAGAAGATTGAATAGACTCATCCAGTAGACTCGAGCCATATGAAGCCCATCTATCAGAGCTTGGTAAGTAGGTAGCATCATTGGGCTTTACTCTGGACCAATCCCAAGCCGGACTTCAATGTATGAAGCTTGAACAGAATCACCTAAGGTAGAAGTTCAAGATGATAGAAATCACCACTCGGGAAATGTTGTCCGAGCCACCCCAAGATTCTATCACCATAACACACCTTACACTTAGGTCCTATGCTGGTGTTATAAGAGGCTATGTAACGAGACCTTAGTTGATTTGTGTAATCCTTTTATATAAATAAAATTGTTATTTATTCTTATGGAAAAGTTTGTTGATTTCAAATATCTGAATAAATATAGGATGTGTATAATTGATGAATTTAGGAAAAAATTGTATTTTAAAATATTTTTTTATTAATTAAATAATTAATAATGTGAAATGATTTAAAAAAAAGGTCTTATACAGTTGTGATCAGTGAGAAATTTAGAGTCTAATAAGATCAACTTGGTTTTTAGTGAATAGTAAAGTAGGAATAGTAACATACCCATATGAATAGTAATGAATAGTAATTTGGCCAAAAAAATAGAAACTTCACCCATGAATGTATAAATACATTTTAGACATCTTAAAAGTAAAAAAACGATCATAGTTTAAGTTTTGGTATTTTTGTATGCCATAAATATTTTATTTACAATTTTATAATTAATTTAATAATTTAAAATGGAAATGTATTTTCATAAAATTTAATCATAAATTGTCACTTTATTTTCTTATGGGTATACAATATTTTCATGGGACCTTGATTACTTTTTTAAGGTGTTACAAAATGAGTTATAGTTTTAAAGTTGTATTTTTGGAATAAATAATGATTTTATTTAAAAATTAAATTAAAAATATTTAGAAAATTATTTTCATAAAATGGATCTCATTTTTGAATTCAGATCATTGATATTAGGTTAGGGTGAATTTTGGGGATTTTTCTGAAATAGTTGATTTTTTTGGTGAATAGTAAAAATGCAGTTTTGAGTTTCGGGTGATTAATGACATCATTAATGATGTAACAATGATGTAATATTTCTTATAGACTTATGAATAGTTGTATATGATATGATGTGTCCCAAGTGGCCAATACCATGGGAAAATATCATGGGCAAGCCCATGGGTTTTCCAATACCACTGATGAGGTGTCCCTTGAAAATTAATAATTTATTCATTCACTTTTCCTATAAATAATAAGCCATTTTACTCATTAATTTCATTCCAAAATCATCCTCAACGAAGTTCTGGTCTCCTTACCTCCCAAGGAGTCCTCCCAAGGTTCCCTCAAGCCTCCCAAGGTCCCGACCTTCAAGCTTTCAAAGTTACTCTTCAAGGTAAGGGATCATTTCACCCTGCTCTTTTTAAGTCACGACTTCCTTATGTTGTGTCTTCTCATTTCCATATCTATATGTTGAGGGTATGTTCTTATATGTTCTCATTACTTTCCATTTTATGTCTAATTGTTGATATAACCTTTCTTCTCTCATCAATTTGTTTTTAAGTGATGCCGTTAGGCTGCTGAATTTTTCGTAAAAGGAATCGCATATTCTCTTTTCTTTCATGTTTCCTTTTCATGTGGTATGTCATTCAAATTTTCATAAAATTTTATTATCTCCATGTTATTATGAATTTATACTGTATTATTAATTATTTATGAGTGTATGACCCTTGTTCCCTCTCTTTTCAATGTTTTCTAAAACCATGTTATATAGCCGTTATGCTGCAGAAATTTCGTCTCAAAATTTATATCTCTTTCTCTCAAGAAATTCTCTTGTTTTATTTATGTGAATACCCAAACCTATTTCGTTTCTATGAGTATTCATAAATATATAAATATGATATATTTAATTCTGGAGTTGACATACATATAACCCTCACTCCCTTTCCATGGGTTATAAATGATATAATGATCTTATTTTTAAGAACTTTTAAAACGTCACGATTTTGAAATGAAACCCATTTCTTTTATTCTATATGGGTTATTTGTGAAATTTTTGATTATTATCTATGTGGATCACATGAAATTAAATACATATTAAGGGTTCACCCTTATAGCGCTCCAATATATTGGGTAAAGAATTAATCTCTAGAGATGACAAGTTTCACGATACCTTGGTGAATAACCTTGGTAATTTTTATAACACCTCGGGGTTAAACCTTGGTGATATGTTCATGAATGTCTAAATGAAATGTTGTAGCCACATATTCAAGTTATGATTCATGTTCTTTTCATCATGATATTCCTATTCTTCCATTTCTCATGCCTTTATTACTTTTATCATTTTCTTATTGCTCAAGATCACATGTCAACTGTTTCATTTGTTTTCCTTACTGAGCCTTTTATCACCCTTTCCTTTGATGTATGTCTCCAGGATATGAGATATAGTAATTTAACATAGGATGAAAATGTTATGAAGCCTTACAAGTGGATTAGAATAATGTTTTATGTTGTTTTCATGTTTTATGTCCCTGATTTCCAAGACACTAGACTTTAAAGATCCTCTGTTTGTAAAATGTAATGAAAACTTATGTAATAAAAAAGGCGGGATGCCATAGGTGTGATAAATTAAAATAATTTAATTCAGTATAAATATTTTCATGATTTCAATAACTTGTTACATAGTTATTTCAATCCTTTGAAAATATAATTTTGATATATGCAATTCATTTCAATTTAAATGTCATGATTTTTAATCAATAAAAAGGGGGATGTTGTTGGATTAGACCAGTACCTCCTTATTTTAATGATCCCAAATCATTTTTATCTTGTTATTAATTATTTTCATGTTCTCTTTTAGAAAAATATTTTACTAGTAAAAATTTAAAAAATGGATAAGTATGGAGCTTACTATACTACATTACCTTGTGAAGGTCAAGTGACCGTGTCACCTTACCGCACGTTACAATTCACCTTACCGCATGAAAAAACTACTTAACATGTGTTAAATGAACGAAATTTGTCTAAGTAATGAACTGAATTCCCATTTAAGATTCAACTTACCATGCATTGAGAATCACCTTATTGCATGCACAATCAACCTATCGTGAGATCAAAAGACCAGACCATGTAGACCAGTGAAGTGACTATATGGATGAAATTACCTACCATATGAAGTGACCAAGTTACCATGCCAAGGTATGTATATATTTTTTTCATAAAGTAATATACTGATTGTGTCCTCTATTATAGTGATTTCATGAAGAAACAAATTACCACATAAAGATATGAATAGATCGTTTCACCTTTTTTGCATCAACTAATCATGTCATGTTGTCATGATCTCAACTAACAGTGATTTAAGTGAATAAAACATATTGTGTTTAACTTAGTAGTTGAGCATTCAAATATCCAATGGCTAGTTTGAATCATTAAATAGAGTATAATTACATTTAATGAAAATTATTATTCTCCAATGACTACTTCTATTGAAGATATCTTTATGAGAAATATTCGATTGTGTGGAATAATATAGAAGTACTGATTTTTTTTCACTTACACAGATAATAACAAGAGATCCTTTACATGAGTGTGCGTTCTATAGAGAAGATTTTACGATGCTCTGTTTTCCATAATTTTATGAGAAACTTGTTCGAGCTATTTAAAAAGACAAATTCAAGGACTCTGTATAAGTGAAGCTATTTAGATCTAGTTGCTTCATATTTTCACATTTCTAGTCTCAAGATATTTTCGTTTGTGCTTAAACTTTCAATTTGTGTTTTATATTTCTCTATTTATCTATAAAAACACAATATTCTATGATAAATTGTAGAATACTCAATATTCTCTCAAATACTTTATTTGTATTCTCATGAATAACTATGGAAGTGATCCTACGTGACCTAGTATTTTTTCATCCCACATACAACTGTGGAAGAGGCTATGTGCTTGGAAATTCTTATGTACTATTGTTTTTAAAACATGATCTAGGTTGTAGATCATTTTATTCATTAATAAACTACTCAACAATAGATGATTTCTAAGTGGAGGGGATTAAGTCCCACCTTGAGACTGAACCCCTTGTTTAAATTCCACTGTGTATTTTTCTAGTTTTTTTGTTTTAATTTTTAAATCAATTTTCATTCTCTAGACTATAAAAAAACTTTACTTTGATAGTTAGTATTAATTTTCATTTATATAAAGTGTTTGATTAAGTAAATTCATTTAAAAGTTAGAGTATTTAAAATATATTTTATCTAATCCTTAATTCCACTTTTGAGAAATTATTTAAAATTTAAAATTTATATATTTATACTATTTTGATTAATTGGACCTTTTCATTAAATCGGGGATTTAGTTTTTAAGTTTTTTTTCAAACGAATTTTTTATTGGAACTCAATTCACCTCCCCCCTCTCGAGTTACTCACTTCAACCAATATAAAACATTATAATTACTAAACTGAGTACTAAACCAAGTGGAAAATGGTATTCCCTTTGAGTTATGAAGCAGAAATAATTTTTTTATCAAATGTTTGTGTATAGGGATGTGAGGAATTTGTTAAGGCTATCTTAAGGAAAAAATTAGCACCTTGAGCAACGAAGTGTATCTTTATAGGATATCCTAAAGAAACAATGAGATACTATCTATGAAACCCTTCACACAAGAAAGTAACTATTGCAAGACATATTTCTTGAAAGTAACTATTGCAAGACAAATGAAGAAGTTGATGCTCAAGATACACAAGATTTGGTATAAGAAATGATTCCATAGGTCCTCAAGGAAGATGTTGTTCCCAAAACATAAGTATTGCGTATGAGCACTAGAGAGGTAAGAAAACCAGAGAGATATGGTTTTCTAGTTATTGATGACGGTGACTCATTATTGGTTGACAATAATAATCCTCTCCCATACAAAGAGTTAGTAGAGAGCTGAGAAGCTTCAAGATGGAAATAAGCTATGAATTATGAGATTTATTCCATGTATCAAAACCATGTTTGGGTTTTGATTGATCCACTAATTGATGTAATACCCATTGGTTCTAAATGATTATTTAAGAAAAAACTAGATATAGAAGGTAAAGTAAATACTTATAAAGCATGACTAGTAGCTAAAGGGTTTAGACAACATCAAGGCATTGACTATGATGAAACCTTTTCCCATTGTTAATGTTTAAATCCATTAGAATTTTACTTTTCATAGTTTTTACCATGACTATGATATTTGGCGAATGGATATCAAAACTACTTTCCTTAATAGTAACCTTCAAGAGGATTTGTATATGACACAAATAGAAGGTTTTGTGACTCTAGGAAATGTTAAAAAGGTATGCAAGTTGCATATATTCATTTATGGATTAAAGAAAGCATCTAGATCATGGAACATTCGATTTGATGAATCCGTTAAGGAATTTGGTTTCATTAAGAATGAATGTGATCCATGTGTTTAAAATTAGTTTAGTGGGAGTTCAATTGTTTTCATAGTAGTATATGTTGATGAAATATTACTAATTGGAAATGATATACCATCCTTACAAGAGGTTAAGGCATGGTTGAGCAAGTGTTTCTCTATAAAGGACTTAGGTTAAGTGGCATACATTATAGGGATAAAGATCATGTATGATATATCCAAGAGGATACTTGAACTAAGTCAAGGTACATATATTGACCAGATACTAAAGAGGTTTGGTATGGAATGGTCCAAGAGAGTATTAATTCCAATTTCATATGGTATACATATTTCCAAGAAAATGTGTCCTCAGAAACAAGAGGAAAGAGACTGATTGAGTAATATCTCATACACTTCTGTGATATGATCTATCATGCATGTCATGTTATGTATGAGACTTGATGTTTCTTATGAATTGAGCATGGTAGAAATATATCAAGAGAATTTGGGTGAACAACATTGGACTACTATTAAAACTATCATTAAGCATCAGAGGCAAACAAAGGATATCTTGCTAGTGTATGGAGGAGAAAGAGATCTAGTCATCAGGGGTTACATAGATACTAGATTTCTAACATATCAAAATAAAATGAAGTCACAGTCTGGATATATATTTTGTCTTGACAGAGGAGCTGTGAGATGGAAGAGTTCTAAGAAGTCGGATGTCACTGATTCTATAGTGGAGTCTAAGTATATTACATCTTCCAATGTAGCCAAGGAAGAAGTTTGGATTCATAGCTTTTTCTAAGAGCTTGATGTGGTACCTAGCAGTAAATATCCTATCATAGTTTACTGTTATAACACTGTAGTGGTGGCTCTCTCCAAAGATCCAAGGTCAAACTAAAGGACAAAACACATAATTTATAAATTTCATCAATTGTGGGATTTTTATAAATAAGGTGAAGTTGCAGTGAGAAGATTATCTGTAAGAACCCGAAGCTTTGGTTTCAGGTACGGTCCTCTTTTACGGGATTTTTAAGGAAAAATGGAGAATCTGTAAATTTTTAGAGTACACACCGTGTGCTTTATGAGCACACGCCATGTACTCCTTAGCCACTCTAAGCCATGTGTTGGCCGTGTCTGGGCCACACACACGGTGTGTATCTAGAAATTTTCGGAGTACACGCCGTGTATTTTATGAGTACATGCCGTGTAATCCTCTGCCATTCGAAGCCATGTGATTGTCCGTGTTCGGGCCACACACATGGTGTGTAAGGCTGAGGTGGAGGCCAGTTATTTCGGTGTATGGAAAATTGAAGTACACGCCGTGTACTCAAGAAGTACACGCTGTGTACTTTCTTTTTATTTCTTTAATCGGACCAAGGTCGTGCATAATGCTCGTAAACACCTTCTTCTCCGCCTAATTCCGTCCAGAGCGTCTGAGGAGGGAGATTATTCTCCGAGCCACCGATCCATCATCGTTTGTCTGAATCAAACTCCGTCAATTGCAGAAGAATCACAGCGGTGAGTTCTTGGTTCTTATTTAGCCTCATTTCCTGATTCTTCCTCTTGAGTGAGTTATCTGAGGTTGAGAGTTTTAGATGTTTTTGCAGATCTACTCCGTTCTAGGACGATTCACGGACTGAGGTTCAAGTATATCAATATACAAGGATCGAGGTAGGTGGTTTGTTTCCCTACGTTGAAGTTCTTTGAGTTTTGGTTGCAAAAGTGCCAAATACCCATGTATCGGGTATCCCGGGTTAGGGTTTTGATCATGTTTATTTATCTGCCTTATATTGCTTGTATTATTGAGGTTATTAGATGATTAATAATTGCTTGTTAGCATGTTTGAGGATCAACCCATGGGTGTTTTCCCTTGTTTTGGCTATTGTTTTCTGTTTGGCATGGTTTGCCTATGAGGCAACCCCTATTGCATTGCTAGTATGCCTGTTGACTTGATTGCATGTATTGCCTGCTGTTTATATGATTATAGATGCATTTTGTAGCTATTATCCAAGTAGTTGTTTAACTTAATTAGGGATGATAACAGTCGATTACGCACGACTGGACTGCTCAGGGCCGTGAGAACCTGGTGCGGGAGATCAAAGAGGGAATAGACGATTAAGTGCTTCACTAGAGGGTCTGTTGGTTTTAGTTTCGTATGTAGGACCTACGAGGATCAGACTTTGTGCTTCCCAAGAGTGTTATTAGTTTACCCACGCATCAAGACCACATGGGGAATTAGACGTAAGTGCTTCCTCAGAGAGTCTGTAGCTATTATTGCAAGACCATAGGGGAATTGATGTAAGATCTTCCCAGAGTGTCTGTGCCTTGTTTGATTACTGGACTATAGGGGTCTGCTAGTTTAAGCCACCCAGAGAGTCAGTGTGAATTTTGATGGTTGGTTGTGATGAGTCCACCAAGCCAAAGAAAAATCTTGGGTTTTGTACTGCTTGTGTTAGGTAGTCTTTTTAGATACCTACTGTGTTACTTGTTATCTTGGAATAAGAAACTTTGCTGGTTTTCCCTGGTTGTGTAATTAAATGAATGTGAATGGTAATTGGTAGAATTGTTTACTGCATTTTTTACCTTTACTTTTTCTATATCACTCACTAATAGCAGGGCACAAATCTTGTGGTGGTTGCCTACTGGGATTAGTCTCACACCCTGTTTGGGTCCTGCTTTCGGCCCAAACAGATTATATGGTTGCAGGTTTAGGTAGGGATTGTGGCCCTTCCACCTCAGGTACTTGATTGCTAGTCGGAGCTGGAGAGCATGGGACCGGGTCTTGGCCACAATGCTGTTGGAGTTGCTATTTACTTTTAGTACTTTGGTTTCAGTTGTATTTTAGCATGTTGTTTTGCTTACTGCTTTCCATAGACACATGTACCATCCTGCATCATTGTTATATCAGACCTTGCTTTTACTTTAAGTTCAGTTGTAGCATGCTATTCACTGCTTCCGCTATTGCGTATGTTCATTCTTCCACTGCATACTTTACCAAATGAGGGAATAGTTTCCCCCCTGACTCACCAAGGCCCTCACTGCTAGTTGGCAGCCTCTGGCATTTGGGGAAACACACTTGAGGTCATGTGGCGAACCGGGTACGGGGCGCCAGTGGAAGGGCTCCGGATTCGGGTTGTTACAAAGTGGTATCAGAGGGGGTTTCCTTCTTTCTATTGCCTTACTATTTTGCAACCATAGCCAGGGATAGAAAGAACTGGGTAGTTAGTACTTAACTGTTCCCAGGAGTAATTAACCCGTGTATAGGGAAAATCTATATTACCTCGTAATTGCATTTTTTAGTTTTTGCAAGTGTTATAGTTTATTATATTTCACCGTTGGGTGATGCACATGTTTTGTGTTTTTTACAGTTTATATGATTATGGTTCTATTTGGTTGCAACCCGATGAGATGAGGGTGTGCCATCTGATGCATCATATAGGCACCGGGTAGGAAATCACTGGTCATGCATTTTACCATGCCATCTAGGGTGCATTAGAATTGCATGCTGTTGTGATAGATGCTGTGATAGATTATGCATTCCATTGTGGTAGTTTCTGTGATAGAAATACTTGTTGCGCTGATAGAGTATTACTTCTTTTACAGCCTGTTTAGCATGGGCGCCAAGCTCTAGTCTTGGAGGTGTTATGGGCCCTCGAGGATCAGAATTTGGCGGATCATTGTTTGTTATGCTGTTTACTTATTGTATGCATTGTGATGATGCCAAGATTTGATTCGTGGGGAGTATGGGCCCCCACGGATCGGAATTTGGCACATAGCGGGTTGTTTTTCAGTGTTTTTAGCATTCAGAGTAGTTTCAGAGCTACTGCCCGGAAAAACCCAGAATACACGGCGTGTACTTCCTTCATACACACCGTGTAGTTTTTAAACCGTGTTACTATCTGTGTAAACAAAAACACGAGGTGTCAGAAAATATTTGGGGACACGCCGTGTACCTTATGTACATGCCGTGTGGTAGTCAACCGTGTACCCGGCCGTGTCGCCAACAACACGGGTCGAGGAAGCTCATGTAGTGCACGCCGTGTGTTATAAATACACGCCATGTAGGTTTCTTCTAGGTACCCGACCGTGTCACGAACAACACGGGTCGGTGTTATCCATCCTTATACACTCCATTTTTTTTCGGAACACGCCGTGTAGGGGATCAACCGTGTAGCCGACCGTGTAACCTGCTACACGGGTCGCCGAGCCTGTCTAGTACACACCGTGTGTTAGAAGAACACACCGTGCAGTTTTCTTCTAGGTACCCAGCCATGTCACGAATAACACGGGTCAGTGTTATCTCCTCCGATACACGCCGTGTTTGTTTGGAACACGCTGTGGAAGGGGTTAGTCGTGTGGACAGCCGTGTAACCTGTTACACGGATCACCGAAGCCTGGCTTGTACATGCCGTGTCCTCAGTGCACACGCCGTGTAGTCTAGTTTTTGGAGGACCATGTAGGTTAGTTGTGCAAGGATACTCGGGCAGGGGAGTGGAGTCCAGGTACACACTGTGTTTTTGGACAACACGCCGTGTAGTCTGGAAAGTTACACGACCGATGGTGTCAGAATTGAAGGCCCACATAAATGGATTTAATAAACACGCCGTGTAGTTTAAATACACGTCGTGTAGTTCATTTTTTCAAGTTTAAGTGTTTCTCTCTCCTGTTCCTATTTTGTACTCTTGTGTTTTCTGTTCTTGTTGATCCTAAATCTGGAGTGTGATTTTGACCTTTTCAGGTTTATGGCACCAAGACGTCCTCCTGTTGCACGCCAGGAACAAGGCATTGGCAGTACGCCTGATATAGCAGACCAGGGACTACCGGTAGTTCCGCTGATTGTTCCGGATATGGAACTTGCAGTGATTCCGGACACTGGTGCGGATGCTCAGTTCATAGAGGGTTTCATGAGGTTCATGCAGACCTTCCAGGGAGCTCAGCATCCTGCCCCGTCTATGGCAGAGCTGACGCGAGTCTTCCAGCAGCAACATCCTCCCACTTTCATAGGGGATGGAGGACCTCAGGTTGTAGAGTCATGGCTAGAAACCATGATTTCCATCTTAGAGCATCTAGAGACACCCCCAGATAGATGGGTGAAGCTCGCGACTTGCATGCTATGAGATTCTTCCAAGAGATGGTGGGATGTAGTCTCACAGGCAGGGCGCCACCGGACTATGGCTTGGGATGAATTCTAGCGTACATTCTATGACTACTTCTATCCAGCGATGCTGAGGGCCGACAGGGTCAGGGAGTTCATGAACCTGCAGCAAGGTACTCTTTTGGTTATGGAGTATTCCTCCCACTTCACTGAGTTACAACATTTCTCTCCCGTTTTGGGAAATGACGAGCTATTTTTGGCAAGGAAGTTTGAGGAAGGCCTCAAACCAGAGATCAGATCACAGGTGAATGTTTTCCAGTTGACTTATATTACTATGATAGTCAACTAGGTGCTGATCAATGAAAGAAATCTGAGGTAGACTGGAGCTGTTGACCAGGGCGGTTCAGCACCCAAGGCTGATTCATTTCATACTGACAGCAGGAAGTGCCACTGAGGGTCTACTAGAGGTGACTCGAGGAAGCGGGGTATATCTTCTAGAGGATGGGATCTTACTTATGGAAAACTGGTGGTATGCTATCAGTGTGGAAAGAGTGGTCATAAGAAGCCTCAATGCCCGAGAGATCCAGTGGAGTGTCAAGCTTGCGACAAGATGGGTCATCTGCTGCGTTTTTGCAGGGTTCTTCTTCCAGTGGCTAGTGAAGGAGGATACGTTTCTACCCCTTGTTCAGGAGCAGGATTACCAGTCCCACAACAGACTGGGGGCTGGAGTTCTTTAGGTTGTTCAGGCCAGGGTAGAGGTCGCGGACAAGGTGGTTAGGCTCAAGGGGGATCAACTCAGGGATATCAGGCTGCTACACAGGGCCGCGATACTTGCCAGATGTTTGCAGTAGAGAAGATTCATCGGGAGTAGGATCCTGGACCTTCCACAGTTCGAGGTACGATCCTAGTAGCCTCAGTTTTATCTTCTGCACTTTTCGATACCGGAGCTTCTCATAGATTTATTTCTATGCACACTGTGGAGATCCTTATACTCACTGTCCTTACTTCTGAGGATACTTTGGCACTAGACACTCCTTTGGGACATAGAACTATTAATGTGCGTTAGTGCAGGGAGTGCCCCCTTGAGGTTGGTGGGTGTCACTTCGTGTGGGATCTTTATGTCCTGGAGATGATAGGTTATGATGTCATTCTCAGAATGGACTGGCTAGTTCCTTTTCAGGCATTTGTTGACTATTATCACCGCAGGGTGAGTTTCACATCACCAGAGGGCAGGTCTTTTCTTCACAAGGGCGAATGGGATGTCCAGGCAAGTAGAGCCAGACCAGAGCATCATGGGTTGGGCAGAGTTACGACCCAAATTTCCAGTTTATACCTAGATGATCAGGGGACCTCTCAGATGGATTTTCCTCTAGTGGTTGATCACTTTCCATATGTATTTACAGAAGACTTCTCAGGTTTTCCTCCATAGCGTGAGGTAGAATTCTCAATTGATCTTGTACCAGGAGCCGCATCGGTATCCATACCTCCTTATAGGATGGCTACGCCTGAGTTTCAAGAGATCAAGAAGAAGTTGGAGGAGTTTCAGGCTAAGGGTTTTATCTGACCCAGTACTTCCCCTTGGGGTTCACCTGTGTTGTTTGCGAAGAAGGCGGATGGTACCTTATGGCCTTGCGTGGATTATCAGAAGTTGAACCAGTTGACGGTCAAGAACCGATATCCCTTGACTAGGATTGATGATCTCTTCGATCAGCTTCGAGGAGCTCAGGTGTTCTCGAAGATCGACTTGAGATCCGACTATCATCAGCTGTGCGTTAGGCCTTCAGATATACCCCTGACAGCCTTCAGAAGCAGGTATAGAATCTATGAGTATACGGTTGTACCGTTCGGCCTTACGAATGCGCCAACAGTTTTCATGGCACTGATGAACCGAGTGTTCCATCCTTACTTGGATTCCTTCATCGTGGTCTTCGTGGAGGATATCTTGGTGTACTCTCACACTCGACACGACCATGCAACCCATCTTGAGATCGTTTTGAGTACACTGAGGGAGCATCGGCTTTATGCTAAACTCTCAAAGTGCCACTTTTGGATGGATGAGATTCACTTACTGGGTCATGTAATCTCAGAGACAGAAGTATCAGTAGACCCAGAGAAGATGAGAGCAGTAGTCACCTGGGAGCAGTCGAAGAACGTCTTTGAGGTACGTAGTTTCTTTGGGCCGGCTAGTTACTACAGGCGGTTTATACAGGACTTCTCACACCTAGAAGCACTGTTGATGGGCTTGACTAAGAAGGGGGTGAAGTTTTTTTGGTCAGAAGCCTGTGACTCAGCCTTCCAGGAGCTAAAGGGGAGATTGACTTCAGCACCGATTCTAGTTCTGCCAGAGCCGGGCAAGAGTTATACAGTTTTCTGTGATGCATCTGGCATCGGTCTTGGAGTAGTACTTATGCAGGAAGATTGTGTTGTCGCGTACGGATCTCGACAGTTGAGTCCACATGAGAAGAACTATCCTACGCATGATTTGGAGTTGGCTGCTGTTGTTCATGCTTTGCGTTGTTGGAGGCACTATCTCATGGGAGAGCATTTCATGGTATATACTGACCACAAGAGCCTCAAGTATATCTTCACGCAGTGTGACTTAAATCTGAGACAACAGAGGTGGGTCGAGTACCTACAGTCTTTCGACTTTGAGCTTGCTTATACGCCTGGGAAGGGCAATGCTGTGGCGGACACACTGAGCAGGAGGACTCAGTTGCAGGTAGTTCAGGAAGCCAGCAGTGAGTGGAAGCTCATGGATCTGTTCTCTGAGATGCATCTGGAGGTACATGACAGACAGGTCCAAATGGTTCTTTCTTCCGTAACTATTACCTCTACCCTTTTTGATCGAGTTCGAATGAGGCAGCTATCATACCTTGAGGGCCTAGTCCTATGGGAGGGTGTGTCATATGGATACCCTACTTCAGGGTGGACAGTGGGCAATAAAGAGGTGCTACGTTTTCATGGATGTGTATGGGTTTCAGCAGACATACGTGAGGAGCTGATGTGGGAGTCTCATGCCTCATCTTGGGCAGTTCATCCTGGTGTCACCAAAATGTACCAAGACTTGCACCGCCAATATTGGTGGCCAGGTATGAAGAAGGATGTGGCTGGTTTTGTTATGTGGTGTTCCACCTGTCAGCAGGTGAAGGCAGAGCATCAGCGAACAACAAGGCTTTTGCATCAGTTACCCATTCCTGAGTGGAAATGGAATGATGTCGCGATGGAATTCGTGACAGGGTTACCGAGATCGCCTCGAGGAAATGATGCAGTTTGGGTTGTAGTGGACAGACTCACGAGGGTTGCACACTTCTTTCCGATCACGGAGACCTTCAGTGTTGATGAGCTGGGACGGTTGTACATCCGGGAGATTGTACGTCTGCATGGAGTTCCACACTCCATTGTTTCAGACAGGGATGCACGTTTTACTTCGCACTTCTGGCAGGGGCTACAGAGGGCATTGGGTACTCAGGTACTTTTGAGTACAACATACCATCCCCATACTGATGGCCAGTCCGAGCGTACAATCTAGGTGCTTGAGGATATGCTCCGAACTTGCATTCTAGACTTTGGCGGTTCTTGGGAGAAGCATATTCCTCTGGTGGAGTTCGCATACAATAACAGTTTTCAGAAGACTATTCAGATGGAACCTTACGAGGCTTTGTACGCTAGGCCATGTCGATCACCTTTATGCTGGCTAGAGGCAGTAGAGGCGAATTTGCGGGGGCCTTGTCTTGTTCAGGAGACTTCAGAGAAGATAGAGCTGATTCAGAAGAGGATGGATACAACGCATTCTAGACAAAAGTCTTATGCTGATCAGCGGAGATGACCTCTGGAGTACGAGGTCGGGGATCAGGTTTTCCTGTATGTCGCATCGAGGTTGGGACACAAAAGTATTCAAAGACAGGGTAAGCTTTCACCGAGATATGTCAGGCCGTTTGAGGTTTTGGAGAGAGTCGGGATGGTTGCTTACAGGTTGCAGTTACCTCAGAGATAACAGGCTATGCATGACGTCTTTCATGTTTCTCAAATTCGATAGTATTTCTCAGACCCGTCTCATGTTTTGCAACCCGAGGAGGTTGAGTTGGAGCAAGATGCATCTTTCTAGGAGCATCCTATCAGGATTGTTGATCTTAGTACAAAAGTGCCCCGTGGATGGTCTGTTCCTCTGGTACAGGTGCTATGGTAGCACGCCCGTATACAGGATGAGACTTGGGAGAGGGAGGCTGATATGCGATCATAGTGGCTAGAGTTGTTCGAGGTTTCTTATTCTACGCCTTGCTAGGGAAATTCGGGGATGAATTTCTTTAAGGGGGGAAGTTTGTAAGAACCCGGAGCTTCAGTTTCATGTACGGACCTCTTTTACGGGCTTTTTAAGGAAAAATGGAGAATCTGGAAATTTTCAGAGTACACGCCGTGTACTTTATGAGCACACACCGTGTACTCCTTGGACACTCTAAGCCGTGTGTTTTCTGTGTCCAGGCCACACAAACGGTGTGTATCTGGAAATTTTCAGAGTACACGCCGTGTAATTTATGAGTACACGCCGTGTACTCCTCTGCCACTCGAAGCCTTGTGATTGGATGTGTCCAGGCCACACACAGGATGCGTAAGGCTGAGATGGAGGCCAGTTATTTTGGGGTATGGAAAATTGAAGTACACGCCGTGTACTTTCTTTTTATTTCTTTAATCAGTCCGTGGTCATGCCTAATGCTCGTAAACACCTTCTTCTCCGCCTAATTCCATCCAGAGCATCTGAGGAGGGCGATTCTTCTCCGATCCACCGATCCATCACCGGTTGTCCGAATCGAACTCCGTTGATTGCAGAAGAATCGCAGTGGTGAGTTCTTGGTTCTTCTTTAGCCTCATTTCCCGATTCTTCCTCTTGCGTGAGTTATCTGAGGTTGAGCGTTTTAGACATTTTTGAAGATCTACTCCATTCTAGGACGATTCACGGGCTGAGGTTCAAGTATATCGATCTCCAAGGATCGAGGTAGGTGGTTTGTTTCCCTACGTTGAATTTCTTTGAGTTTTGGTTTCAAAAGTGCCGAATACCCATGTATCGGGTATCCTGGGTTAGGGTTTTGATCCTGTTTATTTATCTGCCATAGATTTCTTGTATGCTTGAGGTTATTAGATGATTAATAATTTCTTTTTAGCATGTTTGAGGATCACCCCATGGGTTTTTTCCCTTGTTTTGGCTGTTGTTTTCCATTTGGCATGGTTTTCCTACGAGGAAACCCCTATTGCATTGCTAGTATGCCTGTTGACTTGATTGCATGTATTGCCTACTATTTATATGCTTGTGGATGCATTTTGTAGCTATTATCCAAGTAGTTGTTTAACTTACTTAGGGCTGCTAACAGTCGATTACGCACGACTGGACTGCTCAGGGCCGTGAGAACCTGGTGCGGGAGATCAAAGAGGGAATAGACGATTAAGTGCTTCCCTAGAGGGTCTGTTGGTTTTAGTTTTGTATGCAAGACCTACGGGGATCGGACTTTGTGCTTCCCAAGAGTGTTCTTAGTTTACCCACGCATCGAGACCATAGGGGGAATTAGACGCAAGTTCTTCCTCAGAGAGTCTGTAGCTATTATTTCAAGACCATAGGGGAATTGACGTAAGAGCTTCCCAGAGTGCCTGTTCCTTGTTTAATTACTGTACTATAGGGGTCTGCTAGTTTAAGCCACCCAGAGAGTTAGTGTGAATTATGATGGTTGGTTGTGACGAGTCCACCAAGCCAAAGAACAATCTTGGGTTTTGTACTGCTTGTGTTAGGTAGTCTTTTTAGATACCTGCTGTGTTACTTGTTATCTTGGAATAAGAAACTTTGCTGGTTTTCCCTGGTTGTGTAATTAAATGAATGTGAATGGTAATTGGTAGAATTTTTTTACTGCATTGTTTACCTTTACTTTTGCTATATCACTCACTGATAGTAGGGAACAAATCTTGTGGTGGTTGCCTACTGGGATTAGTCTCACGCCCTTTTTGGGTCCTTCTTTTCGGCCCAAACAGATTATATGGTTGCAGGTTTAGGTAGGGATTGTGGCCCTTCCACCTTAGGTACTTGATTGCTAGTCGGAGCTGGAGAGCATGGGACCGGGTCTTGGCCGCGATGCTGCTGGAGTTTCTGTTTACTTTTAGTACTTTGGTTTCAGTTGTATTTCAGCATGTTGTTTTGCTTACTGCTTTCCATAGAAACATGTACCATCCTACATCATTGTTATATTAGACCTTGCTTTTACTTTAAGTTCAGTTTTTTCATGCTATTTATTGCTTCCGCTATTGCGTATGTTCATTATTCCGCTGCATACTTTACCAAATGAGGGCATTGATTCCCCCCTGACTCACCAAGGCCCTCGCTGCTAGTTGGCAGCCTCTGGCATTTGGGGAAATGCGCTTGAGGTCATGTGGCAAACCAGGTATGGGGTGCCAGTGGAAGGGCTCAGGATTCGGGTCGTTACATTATCCATGTAGGAAAACATGGTGGACCACTTAACAAATGCTTTATCTCAACAAAAGCATGAGTATCATGTGAAATCTAGTTGACTGAAAACTATTGTTAGTTGGATCTAGTGAAAGTGGGAGTCTATTGGAGTTGGTTCCCTAGAACCAACATTCTTAGTAATTTAATATAAGTTTTTTCATATTAAATAAGTTTTCTTATCACATCATAATTTCTCTTTTTCATGATATTTTTATGTGATAATTCCCTTAAAATATATTTCGTACTGAAAGGTTGTCGTAATTCCCCACTATGATGAGAACCAGGAGGCGCCATGATATTATTTTGGAACCTTGTTCTATAACCAAATGATATTATCTGATAGGACACAAAAAATAAAGGTTATCAGGGGTAGGAGGCTCATAAGACTTTGAGACACCTTCCCATGGTGTTCGCCCTTAGTAATCTCTAAGTTAGGAGGTTATGAGAACATACTAATTAATATAAAATCCACATTTCCATGTTTCATTGGATATTACTATCTATAGATGTGTGTATTTTAGAGACTTTATTTTTTTCTTTTTAAGACTTTTAAATATATTAAGAAATATTTTTAGAGCCAATTCCTAAGATGACGTGCAATTCTGAGGCCCAATAAGCCCATAATTAATTTTATAATAATATTACATATATTTTATATAATATACACCCATTTTTTCAAATAAAATGGAATATCTTCTAAATAGAGTCTCAGATAGAAAATCTAAGACCACAGTTGAATTTTTAACATGGGATTTACCCTAGTAGGTGTGACCTAAAGTTGGCCAGTGCCAGACATTCGGATAACGTAGCCATTGGAAGGTATGTTAAGTGAATTAATTAATTAATTAATTTAATTAATTAATTTAATACCCAATACCTAATATCCTTTATAAATATGTGGTTATGTAAAATCAAAAGAGTTGGTTGCATAGCCCTAGGATCATTGAGAGGAGAATTCCACCATTCTTTGTTGGCAGATTGAGAACAAACGACGATCGATGACCAGATTGAGGTGTATTGATATACAACAAACACATTGGATCTTCTCCATCATTGGAGAACACATTATTAACCAATGAATAATCCAATATCTAGGAAGGGAATGTTATTTTTTGGAATTCCTTACTTTTGAATTAATCAAGCATGAGTTAAATTATCTACTTTGATTTTTGGAATTTTTCAATCCTTCGCATGAGCTTGTGTATCGAATTTAATTATTAATTTGATTTCTTATTCTCATTTTCCATGATCTCACCCTAGATTCCCTACTTTACAATAATTGGTTGAGAGAGATTGTCCAACAATTTTTATCACCCTTGTTGTGGGGATTTTTCCCTATCATTATCCACGTTCTTCATTGTTGGCCTATGGGGTCGCGGTTCAACTTTTTCAGGGAGGGTTCGAGCACGATTGAACCCCCAGATTTGTGGAAATTGTGGGAATGAAGATCAAGATGGTTATTTACAGATAGATCATGATATTTTTTAGGATGTGGATGATGATTCTTGTGGATCTGGGATCGGGGATCGATCAATAGAGTATGGGAGATGGTGGGAGGTACGCAAGGCGACGACGTCTTTGAGAGGAGGATCGAAACATTAATTTCCATCAACCAGAGGGCTAGAATCGATGTCCATAGGAGTGTTCCACTATTTTTGGGTGGTCAAACAATGGGAATAACAATTCCAAGGTCGAATATAGAAACCGCATAAGGGATTTTGTGGATTCTGTGAAAAACCCGACTACATGTCAGGTTGTCTAAAGAACACACGTCGTGTAGTACCCTGGCCGTAGTGACTAGGGTTTTTGGGTGAGTTAAATATCACACACCATGTGGGACTCCCAAACACCATGTGATGTGGTTCTAATGGACTAACATGACTCTAGGAGTACACAGACACATACACGACCAGACATACACCATGTAATGGCACACAAAGAGGTACACGGGCAAGACCAGGATCACATAGGAAGGACCCAGTTGGCCGAGACACATTGTGTAGTACCCTTACACACCTTTTAGTACTATATAGATAGTGATCCATGTGTTTTCAAGGACATTTCCAGGAATATGAGTGGGGCTACACACCGTGTGGACCCCTTACATGTCGTGTACCTCTTGAGAATCTTCTACCTCTCATATCTCTTTCATTTTGACTCTTATTTTGGACTATGGGTATCCTATAATGAGTGCACATAGAATGAGATAGTGTTATTCATGATGTATTTTGATATATTATTTGAGACTTTTTGAGTGTGATGCTTCTTTAGGCTGTGCTCAATGACAACATTGATCAGAAATGATCATCTAAAAGAGGCCAAGGTTGGCAATCCCCCTATCGTACAAGGGAATGGGTCCTCCATGTACCTCTACCTACTGAGTGGTACCCCTTGATAGACTAGGGAATGAGTTATCTACCTACTGAGTGGTTCCCCCCTAACGGACTAGGGTGTGGATCTTCTACTTACTGAGTGGCACCACCCTATTGTACTAGGGTGTGGGTCCCCTACTTACCGAGTGGCACCACCCTATAGTACTAGGGTGCGAGTAATCTATGTGTTGAGTGGAATCCCCCTATCATATAATGGATTTGGTCCTCTAGTGATACTTACCAAGTTTCACCCCCTATTTTACTTTGGCATAGGTCCTCTATACGCTAAGTGGAATCCTCCTATCATTATAGGGTGTGGGTCCTCTATCTACCTACTTAGTGGTACCCCCCGATAGACTAGGGTGTGGGTCCTTTATCTACCTACTGAGTGGTACCCCCTGGACTAGGGTGTGGTTCCTCTATATTCCTACTAAGTGGTACCCCACTGATAGACTAGGGAGTGGGGAATCTACCTACTGAGTGGTACCCCCTGATAGAATAGGGTGTGATTCCTCTACTTAGAGATTACCCCCCTTGACTATGTGGCATAGTGGTGTGGTGTGGGTCCTCCACATGACTACTTCTTCAGAAAAACAAGAAAGATATTGGGAATCATTGATGGTCCTATTAGAACTATTGGAAAACTCTTTTCCCAAGCTGGGATATGATATGGAGATCCCTTTTCTCTCTCATCTGGGTTTATTATTTGAGTATACATTTTTTATTATGGGTTTCATTTCTCTATTTCTTTGGGTTGAGCTGATTACTTCTATCATGTCTCTTATTTCTCCCGCTTCAGTTTTTGGATCATCCTACTAGGTATATATATACATACAAATACATGGGTTTTTCCTGCACATGTCATGTATTATGCAGATGATGGACAAGTCAACAGTAATTATAGAGGCGCATAGGGATACCCAAGTGCATTTGACTACATACAATGGTCAGGGCTTGGAGATCTGGATCCAAGCTCTCTTAACATGTCTTTTCTAGATATTTTCAGGTTGGGGCATCTGTTTTGGTTGTGCATTTATTTTTTCCCTTTACTTTTCAGATTGCACGGTCTCACAATTTTGTATTCCCTAGAGGTCATTACATGCATGGTTTATTCTCTAGATGTTACAATTTTTATTATTAGTCCTCTACAATTATTCATGAATATGGCTGGGTGCGTGCATAGAGGTAGTTTAGGAAAAGGCCTCCCATTTTAGTTATGTCTTTCGGTGCTTGTCGTTAGCCCCTGGCCTATAGAGGCGGGCTTAGGGTAGTTGCAGCTCAACCTTCTGTTATCCAGGTGGGGTCCGGTGTGGTGGACGACATATCTATTAACAAGGATTATGACTACCTTCTTATCAAATCGGAATATTGAGACATTAGTTATAGGAAACTTTGGTATATGCATCATATAGGATTGAGTCCTTTGACTTTCATTCTTGAGTCAACTCCCTATATATACGTTCACTTAACTGTGATACATATTGATCAATTTAAATATTCCTCCATGAATAAAAATATTAGGTTACCAATATAGGATTGTGACGATGATCTAATGAGTGATGAGGCCTCATTTTTGGGGCTATATCACAAGATCTTTCCTCCAGGTGGTCAGGTAGTAGCATCCCATCCAGTTGAGTAGTAGTTCATACTGTCAGATTAGGCTAAGGATGGGCATAGTGTCATGGGATGAGCATCTCGGCACAGTAGTTCGCCCGTACGACACCCTATCCCCCTCCAAGGCGGGCGGGGTTCAGCCGTCCAGCTCTTCATATGTGAGTTTCACTGGTTTCGTCCTACCATGGACTCATCAGGAGAGTGGCCCCAACTCCCAACCACTGGTGTCAAGATTGACACACACCATCGTCCTCTTTTTCAGGGCGACTCCCACCTCCTAGATAGGGACAAACCAGATGAACCACAACTTTGATGTTCTTGCTGGTGTGGGACAGGACCACCCATGATTGGGTCGTGACATTCTCCCACCACCATTCCATGCACGCCCTCATGCATTCATGATCGTGGCCTTTCGTCTGTCCGCGACTGCTTCCAACTAACCGGCTACCAAGCATGGCCTTAGGGGATGCTCCTTCCTTGTCATTGGTATCAATGGCCCACCCACTCTCTAGGCCGCAAACCACCATGGTCCACCCTCTCTCTCAGGGTCGAAAACCACCTCCACGAGACCCACCCTTCATAGTGGTGTTTTTGCCTCTGACTTCTCTCGAGCGTGACCTTCTCTGTCGTGTCACCTCAGCATGACACCCCGAGACTCCGGTCCCACCACCAAGGTCCTTCCAGTAGCATTCCGCAACACCACGAGGTACATTCCCTCTGATACCACTTGTCACGGGATGAGCATCTCAGCACAATAGTTCGCCTGTGCAGCACCCCATCCCCCTCCAAGGTGGGCGGGGTTCATCCATCCAGCTCTTCATATGTGAGGTTCACTAGTTTCATCCTGCCATGGAATCATCAGGAGAGTACCCCCAACTCCCAACCAGTGGTGTCAAGGTTGACATGCACCATCCTCCCCTTTGTCAGGGCGACTCCCATATCTTAGATAAGGGCAAACCAGATTAACCACAACTTTGATGTTCTTGCTGGTGTAGGACAGGACCCCCCATGATTAGGTCATGACATTCTTGTCATGGGATGAGCATATCAGCACAACAGTTCACCCGTGCATCACCCCATCCCCCTCCAAGGCGGGCGGGGTTCATCCGTCCAACTCTTCATATGTGAGGTTCACCGGTTTCGTCCTGCCATGGACTCATCTGGAGAGTGGCCCCAACTCCCAACCAGTGGTTTCAAGGTTGACACGCACCACACTACTCTTTGTCGGGGAGACTCCCATCTCTTAGATAGGGACAAACTAGATGAACCACAACTTTGATGTTCTTGCTAGTGTGGGACAGGACCCCCATGATTGGGTCGTGATATTCTCCCACAACTATTCCATGCACACCCTCGTGCATGCAGGATCGTGGCCTTCTATGTGTCCGTGACTACTTCCAACTAACTGGCTACCAAACAAGGCCTCAAGGGATGCTCCTTCCTTGTCGTTGGCATCAATGGCCCACCCACTCTCTCGGTCGCAAACCACCGTGGTCCACCCTCTCTCTCAGGGTCAAAAACCACCTCCACGAGACCCAACCTTCATAGTGGCATCTCTAACTTTGGATTCTCTCAAGCACGACCTTCTCTGCTGTGTCACTTCCGCATGAAACCTCGGGACTCCACTCCCACCACCAAGGTCCTTCCGGCAGCATTCCACAACAACACGAGGAACATTCCCTGTGATACCACTTGTTACGGGCTGAGCATCTCAACACAACAGTTCACCCATGTGGCACTCCATCCCACTCCAAGGAGGGTGGGATTAAGCCATCCAGCTCTTCATATGTGAGGTTCACTGGTTTCGTCCTGCCATGGAATCATCAAGAGAGTGGCCCCAACTCCCAATCAGTGGTGTCAAGGTTGACATGCACCATCCTTCTCTTTGTTGGGGTAACTCCCATATCTTATATAGGTATAAACTAGATGAACCACAACTTTAATGTTCTTACTGGTGTGGGATAGGACCCCCATGACTGGGTTGTGACATTATCCCATCACCATTCCATGTACGCCCTCGTGCATGCAGGATCGTGGCCTTCTATGTGTCCGCGACTGCTTCCAACTAACCAGCTAGCAAGCATGGCCTCTGGGGATGCTCCTTCCTTGTCGTTGGCATCAATGGCCCACCCACTCTTTGGATCGCAAACCACCATGGTCCACCCTCTCTCGTAGGGATGAAAACCACCTCCATGAGACCCACCCTTCATAGTGGAATCTCTGCCTCTGACTTCTCTCGAGCACGACCTTATCTGTCATGTCACCTCAGCATGACACCCCGGGGCTTCGCTCCTAGCACCAAGGTCCTTCTGGAAGCATTCCACAACACCATGAGGCACATTCCCTCGGATACCACTTGTCACAGGCTGAGCATCTCAGCAAAACAGTTCACCCGTGCTGTACCCCAGCCCCCTCCAAGTCGGGCAGGGTTTATCCATCCAGCTCTTCATATGTGAGGTTCACTGGTTTCTTCTTGCCATGGACTCATCAGGAGAGTGGCCCCAAATCCTAACCAGTGGTTTCAAGGTTGACAGGCACCATCATACTCTTTTTTGGGGCCACTCTTTTGATGAGTCCATGGTAGGATGAAACCAGTGAACCTCACATATGAAGAACTGGACGGATGAACCCCGTATGCCTTGGAGGGGGTTGGGGTTCCGCACGGGCAAACTGTTGTGCTGAGACGCTTAGCTTGTGACAAGTGGTATCAGAGTTAATGTTCCTCGTGGTATTACGGAATGCTGCCGGAAGGACCTTGGTGGTGGGAGTAGAGTCTCGGGGTGTCATGCTAAGGTGACACAACAGAGAAGGTCGCGCTCGAGAGAAGTCAGAGGCAGAGATGCCACTATGAAGGTTGGGTATCATGGAGGTGGTTTTCAACCCTGATAGAGAGGGTGGACCACAGTGGTTTGTGACCCTGAGAGTGGGTGGGCCATTGATGCCAATGACAAGGAAGGAGCGTCCCCTGAGGCCATGCTTGGTAGCCGATTAGTTGGAAGCAGTCACAGACACATAGAAGGCCATGATCCTGCATGCACGAGGGCATGCATGGAATGGTGGTGGGAGAATGTCATGACCCAATCATGGGGGGTCCTATCCCACACCAAAAATAACATCAAAGTAGTGGTTCATCTGGTTTGTCCCTATCTAAGATATGGGAGTTTCCCCGACAAAGAGGAGGATGGTGCGTGTCAACCTTGACACCACTGGTTGGGATTTGGGGCTACTCTCCTGATGATTCCATGGCAGGAAGAAATCAGTGAACCTCACATATGAAGAGATGGATGGCCGAACCCTGCCCGCCTTGGAGGGGGGTCCTGTCCCACACTAGCAAGAACATAAAAGCTATAGTTCATCTGGTTTGTACCTATCTAAGAGATGGGAGTCTCCCCGACAAAGAGGAGGATGGTGTGTGTCAACCTTAACACCATTGGTTGGGAGTTGGGGCCACTCTCCTGATGAGTCCATGGCAGGATGAAACCAGTGAACCTCACATATGAAGAGCTGGATGGCTGAACCCCACCCGCCTTGGAGGGGGATGGGGTGCAGCACGGGTGAACTGTTGTGCTAAGATGCTCAGCCCGTGAGAAGTGGTATCAGAGGGAATGTGCCTCGTGGTGTTGCGGAATGCTTTCGAAAGGACCTTGGTGGTGGGAGTAGAGTCCTGGGGTGTCATGCTAAGGTGACATGACAGAGAAGGTTGCGCTCGAGAGAAGTCATAGGTAGATACGCCACTGTGAATGGTGGGTCTTGTAGAGGTGGTTTTTTACCCTGAGAGAGAGGGTGGACCATGTTGGTTTGCGACCCAGAGAGTAGGTGGGCCATTGATGCCAACGATAAGGAAGGAGTATCCCCTGAGGCCATGCTTGGTAGACGGTTAGTTGGAAGCAGTCGCAGACACACAGAAGGCCACAATTTTGCATACACGAGGGCGTTCATGGAATGGTGGTGGAAGAATGTCACAACCCAATCATGGGGGGTCCTGTCCCACACCAACAAGAACATCAAAGCTATGGTTCATCTGGTTTGTCCCTATCTAAGAGATGGGAGTCGCCCCAACAAAGAGGAGGATGGTGTGTGTCAACCTTGACACCACTGGTTGGGATTTGGGGCCACTCTCCTGATGAGTCTATGGAAGGACGAAACCAGTGAACCTCACATATGAAGAGCTAGACAGATAAACCCCTCCTGCCTTAGAGGGGGTTGGGGTGCCGCACGGGTGAACTGCTATGCTGAGACGCTCAGCCCGTGACAAGGCACTTGTGTCTTGTGAGCTTGTCAAGAACTTCCCTTATGATCCTTACTTCCGTTTTGAGTGTCAAAAGGCTGGACTCATCTAGGCTTTGTGAAAGGAAGCTAGTTGGGTGTCGCACGAGAGCTTAAGAGAATGCCAAGTCCCGTGACAGTTGGTATCAAAGATGTTCATGGAAAGTGTTTGTGATGGAATGCTTGAATGTGGAGGATCCTATCATGTACGAGAAGGAGGCCATGCCGTCCGTTCCTAGGAATAAGGGTGGCAAGTATCGTGAGACCGTGGAGACTCTTAAGGAGCGTCCCCTAAGGGCGGAGGAGTTCCTTGATGATGTGAAAGAACAAATCAAGTATGTCGAGGGATATGAAGAGTAAGGGGCACTAGGCATCGTGGGCCTACGTGATGCACTATTCACTCTTCAAGAACGAGTGGCATCAGTTGAGAGGTACACCTTGGAGGGGGTTGGGGGTGCCGCACAGGCGAACTACTGTGCTGAGATGCTTAGCTCATGAAAATAGGCTTAGTGCACTCTACTAGTTCTAGAACCAGAGACTGCCATGGTTATGTAGTGAGCCATATCCCTAAGTAGTGGAGGATTGTCTTGAGTCGATGATCTAAGTATTTATAATTGTATAGATCTCGACTGACCGGATGGTTGTTCTCACAACCAGTGCTCTTCATAGAGTAGTAGTTGCATCTGGTGGTACTAGTGAATGATGCACCTATTCTTAGTGTGCATTATGAGTTTCTATGATAGAGATCGACCATGTTTTTTGTTGACCCAAACTCCCTTGTTAGGTGTTTTAGGTTAATTACAATCCTATGGTTTGGATATCCTACTTGGATAGGACCCCTTTGAATGGTGTTCCTCATGGTGTGATTTCTCTAGGATGATACTAAGCATTTGTAGAGCCTTGTGATAGAGATTTTTAGTGTGTATTCAGACATGTAAGGAAGAGGGACACTTACCCCACCAAGACACATGCTTGTAACATGACTAAAATTTGTGAGGGTGAGTCAGTGCCGCCCATAGCGAATAGTGTCAAGGTGTGGTAGATGAGTTCCTTTGACTTGTGTGTTTGAGGAAGATTGGTATGATGATGTGTTAGAATAGGCCCCAGTTGAGAAGATTGGGTGGGTAGGGGAAAGGAAAAGATTCTAGAAGAGGGGAATTTTGACCTAGAGGCTCAATTTTGGTTCAAGGAACGACCTATGCTTCAATGGCCTGAAGGCCTTCATTTTTTATTTATTTTTGATAATCCACTTTTTAAGGGGTGAGGTGGAACCCTTATAAGGCTCATAAGCGTAAGTATTACATGGCCCGTAGGCCTTAGAGGAATTCATTTCCCATAGGCTTCAAACATTACATACAACCCAGACTAACTACTTAGAACTGCTCCTCTCCAGCATCTTTATTGTGAAATTAGCTCTACACCTTCGCATGGCTATTCAGCTAAGCTTTCCCATGCATACACATGCTTGTCCCGATGGCAAGTGGCATACCCTCTCATTCTCGCAATATTTTTATCTTCTGCTACGGTGAAGGCTCCTTGCTCATCCTCTCTCTGGATCTTGTTCCTTCTTAAGGTATCCCGAAGGCCTTGAGGTGGCCCAAAGGCCTTATTGACCTAAAGGCCTGGGTGGCCCAAAGGCCTTAAAGGACTCAAGGACCAAATCGGTGGCCTGAAGGCCCAAATGGGGGAATAGTCCTGGCTGCTACAGTGCCAAACAGTACCCGTTACGGTACCTGCTACAATCCCACTATAGTACCTGCTACAATACCTGCTACAATACCTGCTACAGTACCCCCAAAAAATATGCCTCTACTTGGATTTGATCTTGGGTCGTCTGGATTCACTTATGGAGTCCTCACCAACCAGGTTGAGGCTCATGTGCGGGAATGACCTATGTCTCCACTACTTCGGCTATATAATTTAGCACATAGTCGAAATCCACATTTTCCAAGATGTATCCCCAGTTCAAGACATAACAATACTAGTTGAGGCCTTTTTTTCTTGGACCTTGTGTTGCAGACTCCTACAGAGAGGATCAATGATCACATGTTTCAGTTAATGGGGTGACATTACTCTACGAGGAGAGAGAGCCTCATACAAAATATTTTTGTAGTGGTAGTGAAACCATATAATATTTTTCTTAGTATGGAATGGTCTCCTTCCATCCATGCTCAAATTATTTCTATTAGCGATTATGGTAGTGCTTCCAGTTTGTGGGATATAGTTTTCCTCCTTGATAATGAGTGATCCATGGTCATAGAAGGATGTGCTCATTCATAGGAGGTTACATTAGATTTATCAGTTGGATAATATTACCCTTGGAGTAGTGTCTGTTATGAGATCTTAGCTTCCTACAATGATGGTGAGGTATGATGACATATTTGTTGAGGATCTTTTGGGTTTACCTCCCCATCGTGAGATATACCTCTTTATATACTTGCACTAGGGATGAATCAATGTTTATGCTAGCACGCCAGATAACCCTGTAGGGCTGTGAGAACTAGTGGTGCGGTTGGAGGGACTACAAAGTTAGGGATTTGACCAGTGGATTGGGGTGAATTAGTTCTCTAAGTTTGACCTCAGGGCGGGTTATCACTAGATCCTAGTTCTAGAGGAGACTGTACTAAAAATGGATTTCTAAAACCACGACGGTCACTTTAAGTTGATAAGTGATACCCTTCAGCATGTTGGACACCCCAATAGCATTAAAATACTTGTGAAACAGGTCCTAAAAACCCCTTGTGGATTGGTTCATAATAGTATTCTTTATTAGCACCCTTGTGTCCTCAGCGTCTGAGTAGGAGCACACGAGACACTTGATGACGGATTCTACACATCCTTTGAGAGAACCATTATCATAGGTAAATCTCATAGAGTCAGTTCCAATTTTAGGAGGTTCATGGAAGATTTATTTAGGATTTCAAACCCTTTGTCAACCCTAACACAAAAATGAAATATGTTTACCTGGACTGAGCAGTGCTAGAGATTGTTTGAAGAGTTGAGGATGAGGTTGATGAACACATTTATTTCGATACTATTGGAGCAGGGTATGGAGTATGTAGTGTATTGAGATTTTTTTTGATATGGGCTCAGTTTTATGTTGATGTAGAGGTAGACAATGATTGTATATGGGTCGAGGTAGTTGATACCCCATGAATAGAACCACATGAATCACAACCTAGAGTTGGCAGTGGTAGTATTCACTCTAAGGATACAGAGGCACCATATTCTATGAGAGTGCTTTTTTTGTTTACTCAGACCATCAGAGTATCAGATATGTATTCATGTAGAAAGACCTGAACCTGATAGAGAGGCACTGGTTGGAGTTTATGCAGGTCTATGACTTTGATATCATCTATACTCCAAAGAAGGGAAACGTGGTGGCTGATTCCCTTAGTAGGAAGTCCCACCTCCTCCAACATCAACTTTTTATTAAACTTTTAAACTGGGTAGTGACCCATACAAAAACAAGTTTAAGGTGGCCTAAAATAATGAAGTCCCAAAGCATCTGCCCTAACAAAATTACCACATGCCTGTGGAAGAGATCCCAATGTAGAAAACAATAGACTTTGATCTCCAGTGGTAATCCCGGAGGCCAAAAAATCTGCCACCTTGTTCCCCTCGCGCCAAGTGTGACTAAGGATCACCTGAGAGTCCAGAAGGTGCTTGCATCTGCGAACAATGTAGGCAATGGACCATGGAATGAGAAGAGTCCCTTGTAGTGACCCGTGAAGAATAGCCGAGTCAGTCTCTACTGACTCAAGAACAATATTATGAGAATGACAGATCTCAATGCCTTTCAACATTGCATACGCCTCTGCCAAAAGAGAGTCGCCCATTCCAAAATAATCACTAAAAGCCAGTAACACCGACCCTTGGGAGTCACGAACCACTCCCCCTCCTCTCATAAAACCAGACACGCAAGACCCGTCCACATTGAGCTTCAGACCACTGCTCGGAGGTTTCCACTGCACCCAACATCCCTGCTTATTCACACCCCGTAAAAATGGACTACAGGAGTTACCTGCCATGAAAATTCTTAGTAGTGGAATGGCCTCCCCACCCTTAACGAGTGGGACCAGATCGGTCCCAGTACAACGGGCATGAAAAACCAACGCCAGCCTCGAACAGCTCGTTCCCCCGTGCCGCCTCTGGTTGCGTGTGCTCCAAAGAGTCCAGCATCCCGCACTAAAAAGCACCACCCTTTCCTTCTTCTCAGAGACATTGTCATCAGTTCCCGAGAACCACGAATGCAGAAAAGATGCAGCTGAAGAGGCCCAACCTCCTCGTCCAAAGACCTCACCAAGAAAACCCCAAACCGTGGTCGCCCAGTCACTGGCGAAGAAAAGGTGGTCAATTGACTCTTTGGTGGGGAATGAGTAGCATAGACATTTAGATGCAAGAGGAATCCCCCTGCGCTTCACCTGTTCATCCGTATGGACAACCTGGTTCCGAAGGCGCCAGATAAGAAAATTATACTTCACCGGCAGATCATTACACCACAACGCTTCATTCCAGATATCTGAGGATCCCTGCACTTGAGTCACTGAACGACACCCCTTGGCCTAGAACAGCCCCGAGGCCGACCCGGTGAAAATGTGTTTATCCGGATCATCATTCAAGGTGATTCCATCAAAGACCTTCAGTTGGCTGTGCGTAAGAATGGCCTGGATAAATGGTCTGAAACTGCTAGCATGAGCAAAGGAAATCTCCGGAGTCGGACAGCCAGGGAAACCAAGCGTTGAACCAATCCAATTATCGCTACAAAAATTTATTTTCCCACAACCAACCAACCATTTGGAGTGAGAGCGAAGAACTAGTAAGTAACTAGAAATTGTGCAACAAAGATGGGAAACAATTCTTCTGCCACTGGTTAAGTGAGTTCCATATCTGTTATTAATAAACCTTTCCCACAACGATTTGTTCTCCAGAAAGTCCCAAGAAATTTTATCTTGCATACCTTGCATTTCCCCTCTTACACTCCGTACACTAATACTGCCTTCATAAACCTCTCTAGCCATCCTGTCCCATGAAGTCCAGTGAGTTCTACCCTCATTAAGAGAATCCCATATGAAGTTGTTCAGCACTTTTTCAATATTAACCAGCACTGCCTTTGGAACCTTGAGCACCGAGAGCACATGCATGGGAATCGAGGAAAGGACACAATTGACCAGCGTGATACGCCCCCCAAAAGAGAGAAACCAGTTCTTCCAATTTATAATACGATTTGTAATTTTCCCAACAAGCCCGTCAAAGTGCTGAATCCGTACCCTGCTTGGTGCAATAGGAGCTCCAAGGTATTCCATCGGGAAAGATTTTTTATGTATTCCCAATGCCTCCTCAATCTTTTCCCCCCTTCTTTCCGAACACCATTTCGAGAGAAACACACTACTTTTCTCCCTGTTGATGGACTGACCACTCCACTTGCAATAGGTTTCCATTACTCTATTGAATTCTCTAATGTTACGCCTGTTACCATTCAAGAAGAATAATATGTCATTTGTAAAGAAGATATGTGAAACATCACTGGAATTCCCTCTACCATGGTATGTCTAAAGCCTCCCATTAAAAATTTGCCCCTCAAAATATCTTCTAAGAGAATCCTGAACCAAGCTAAAGAGACTAGGAGAGAGAGGGTCTTCCTGCCGCAAGCCTCGGTTGGGTTTGAAAAAACCGCACCGCTTCCCCATGAAAGAGACAGCAAGCCAGGGCGAGCTGAAAATTCTAAATAGAAAATCCACAACCCCTCTGGAAAAACCCATGTGAGACAACACTTTAATGATAAAATTCCATTCCATTTTATCATAAGCTTTGTGCATGTCCACTTTAATCGCCACATTAGACCCAGGCGTCTTAAGATTAATATCCCCTATCAACTCACAATCCATGGCAATGGCGGATTGAGTGGACCTTCCTTTGATAAAACCCTGCTGATTTTCCAAGACCCATTGGGGAAGATGAGTTGCAAGTCTTCTGTTCATAATATTTGTAAGATCCTTGAAGGGAAAATTACACATACAAATCGGCCGGTATTGATTGAGTGCAGAGGGGTCTTTCAATTTCGAAATGAGAATTAGAGTTGATGCACAAGAAACACGAGGCAAATGACCCCCTCTAAAGAAATCCTGGATGGCCTCACCTAAATCCCATTTAACCAACTCCCAGAAGCTAATGTAAAAAGACCCAGGAAAACCATCTGGCCCCGGATCACTCTCAGAATTGAGAGCCTTGACCGCCTCCCAAACCTCATCTTCATCTGGTATTTTTTCAAGAGAGAGACTAACCTCATTGGACACCACCCTTGGTATAAAATTAAACAAATCAGTTTGCTCCGACAGATATCCCTCCTTCATACATGGATTAGGATCAGCCAACAACCTTTTGAAATAGTCAAGAGCCATGCCTCCCACAACCCCAATCTATTGAGTAAAAGACCCATATGCCATTCGAATATTGGGTACATTTGTTTGCCTCCTTTCCTTTATGCAGGCCTGAAAATAGGCTGTATTTCTATCACCCTCCATGAGCCAAGTTGCCCGGGATCTCTCACGAGCAAACCTCTCTTGCTCCAAGAGCAATGCAGAAAGGTGATTCTTCTTGCCTGTCAAAGTACCAAAAATTTCCTCATCCCAGCCATCTTCCAGCCTTCGCTCAATGTGTTCAATTTTATCTTTCAGATCCTCCAAATTAGCTGAACTGATGGGCCAGTTGGAAAACCATTGCTGTAAATCATCTCTTAGCCTTCTTAGTTTGTTGTGTAATCCCATCCAACATCTATCCTGCATAGGTTTCGCCCAAGACGAAAGCACCATTGAGTGGAAGATGGTATCTGTTTTCCATTGTCTGGAATAGAAGAAACGTCTATTGTTCACTGGCCTGTGATCCAAGCTAATAAGAAGAGGTGCATGATCCGATAAAGCCCGCACCAAATGCTCCACCTTTGTGTTTGAAAAGGAAGATAACGCCGAGAGGTTAGAAAGACACTGATCCAACCTACACCAAGTGCGTCGAGGGCCTCGCTGATTATTGCACCACGTAAACTTGTTTCCCACAAAACCCAAATCCAGTAAACCATTTCGAGCAGCGCAGGACACAAAGGCCTGCCGATCACTACTAGAAACCCTTCCGCCTCCTTTCTTTTCCGACGAATCCATGATGACATTAAAATCCCCCCAAAGAACCATGCTTCATTTCCTTGGTCAAAATTATCCAGCCTTTTCCACAAAGCTTCCCTCTCCTTGGCATCACACTTGGCATAGACGAAAGAAAAAACACATCCTTGATGCCCATCACTGATTTTCACAAAAATATGCTGGTTAGAAGTGTCCAGAAAATCCACTAAAATATTTCCCTTCCAGAAGACCCAAATATATTGGTTGATTGGATCGCCATGCAAGAAGCCTCTCATTCCAAGTCTTGCCACAAAACTGGAAATTTTAGAACAATGTTGCTTATGCTCAAGAATCACGACCACAGACACCTTTTTACGTCGAAGCTCGGAAACCAGAAAGTCAGTTTTTGCCCGTGCTCCTAGACCCCGGGCATTCCAAAGAATTAAGGATATCATTGGAACTGAGACCGTCTGGATTTGGATCCAGACGACACCTGACCTTTATTATTGCTGGAGGGAGAATTATGAGAAAGCTTGGCACGAGCACGGGTGGTGACACCATTAACCGGGGAGGCCGACACCTCCTCCTCCATGGATGAAAAATCCGAAACCAGTAACAGGCCACTGAAGCTATTTGAAAGTGGGAGAAAGGAAGTTCCGAGGGGGTCCAGGACTGCCTGACGAGAAATCAACTGAGAGCTCGCTTCAGAGGAACTCCCCAGATCACAACCAGAAGCCTTGAGAAACTCTCTATAGAAGAATGAGGGCTTAGAAACCAACGTAGGAAGACTATCCTCCTCACCCTCCACACACCACAACCCCTTGACCAGGGGAGAACACTGTCAGGGGCAAGACGGGCCTAGAACCTCCAACTGAAAACTAGGAAGTTGATCCAGCGGACCACACCCAGCAAACAGGCTTGACATGGCTCTGAAGCCCAAAAATGTCGAACTCCTCCAACCCTGGCAGAAAACCCTAGTACTCGAGGAAAGCTAAAGCAGTGAAAACACCTGATATCTAGGACCCAGTGAAATGTGCAGCGACTCAACCACGCCAAAGTAGGAAGATAACCTGTCAACCAAAAGCCTTTCCTCCAGGATCGAGGAAGACTTTGGTGGAGAAGACGCAGCGATGCCCAAGGGGGAATTGGGAGAAGGAATCAAGGGAGACAACAACTCTGAAACACCATCAGAGCAAACCGGAGGGCTAGAGGCCGTGCACTTCGAATGTTGCCTACGAAAGATGGACAAGGAATTCCCTTGTAGATGACAGCTTGAGAAGAAAGACATGGGAAAAGGAACTACAATCGGTTGAATCCAGTCCCCCATTCCTTCCACTCTGAGGGTGATCTTCCTGGGAACAGGAGTAGCAAGATCCAAGTCGACGCAAATCCGATCCATCACCGCATCCCCAAGGCAGAGTGTTCACTCATCAGCACAAAGAAAGACACCAAACGAATTACCAATCTTGCGCAGTAGACAAGCATTCCGAAACGGAAGAGGTAAAACTGGTAAAGAGATCCAGACCGCTGCCCTCGATGAATCCCTTCCAGACTGATCTTCCATCGACCATTGGTAGAGATGGAAACGCCATCGCCCGAGGGACCTAGGGTAGAAGCACCAGGCTCTAATGAAGTCATCATAAGATCCCAGAACCACTCAGAAGCTTCTTCGATTCATAATTGAAATCTTGGATGGCAGAGAGAGGTTCCACGAATTCACAAAATTCTTAAACAGATGCAGCAGAGGTTTGTCCTGGCCGAATATCGCAACCAAGGTCCACTTGAGGCACTCCGATGCTTCCCGGAATGAGGCTGCCGAAATGGACAGCACCGCAGAACACCCTTCCACAGAGGAGGAAATAACAAGAGGAGGTACCGGCAATAGGATTCCACCTGTTTCAGGGACAGGCTGTGGTCGGCAAAGGGCCTCTTTGAAAGAAGGTCGAGACGGCGGCCCCATAACTGGGCCGGTGGTGGAGCCAACCTGCAGGGCTTCGGCGAGGGATGCAGGCAGCAGAACGACTTCACCAGAACAAGACCCTAACAGATCCGAAGTTGCAGTGACCAGAAACCCAGAGATAGGTCGCAAAACCGGCTGTCCCGACACGGCGGCGGCCAGAAACCCGGAGGTGGTAGACGAAGAAGTTTGAAAACAGGGAGGCGTGAGGGCCGCGTTCTTTTCCATTTCTCCTTGGCAGGAATTATCATTCTCACTAGTGGAGGAGGTGTTTGGGGAGTTGGATTCCTTACATCTGACCTTGGTGAAGGAGAGGGGTGCAACTTATCTTCAGTCGATAGTGTTGACTCATCCAGTTCATCTGAATGTGAGGGAGGATTAGTTGAGAGACATCAATTGTGAGGTCCTACATGACCACATATCCTTAGTAGATTCACCAAATGGATTCTCTGAAGAAGTGAATCACATCATCCTTTTCCAAGGACATATGGTGTTTACAGTCACGATGCAAGAGGGGGTGACTAGAGAGTTTCACACTACTTTTTGGCTATACATCCCAATGTAGGGAAGATATACATGGATCTTCAGCAGTAGTTTT
Organism: Viscum album; assembly: GCA_963277665.1. Lineage (NCBI taxonomy): Eukaryota > Viridiplantae > Streptophyta > Magnoliopsida > Santalales > Viscaceae > Viscum > Viscum album. Next base: position 1,084,211,235 of record OY728132.1, read on the forward strand.
GGTGGGATCGCATGAAGTGGAGCGTGACTAAGTTCGTCTCTCGGTGTCTCACATGTTAGTAGGTGAAGGATAAACACCAGGTTCTGATAGAAATTTTCAGCCCCTTGAGATCTTGGAGTGAAAATGGGATGACATATTCATGATTTTTATAGGGATTCCAAGGATAACAAGAAGTGTTCACTCCATCTGGGTGATAGTTGACCAACTTACCAAGTCTTCACACTTCCTTTCTATAAATAAGTATATTTCATTAGAGAGTTTAGGACAATTGTATATATAGAATATCATATGTATTTATGGGTTTCCCTCGATGATTATCTCTGACCCTGAGGTGTGGTTCACATCATGGTTGTAGTGAGGCTTGTATGAGGCATTCGGGGCCCATTTAAGGATGAGTACAACTTTTCACTCCCATATGGATGGGAAAACCTAGCACACTATTCAGGTGGTGGAGGATATGATGAGGGATTTCATGTTAGACTTTTTCTAAAGTTGGTAGGATCACTTACCTTTGGTATAATTTTCTTATAATAATTGTTATCACTAAATTATTAGCATGACACCTTTAAATAACCTATATGGGAGACCCTGTGGGTTACCCTTATGTTGGGCTGAGATTAGTGAGACATATCTTGTCAGGATAGAGATGGTGTAGGTGGTGATAGATAAGGTCGAAGTGATTTGTGAGTATATGAGGATAACTCAAAGCAAGAATAAATCTTATACAGATCAATGTTATAGGCCCTTGGAATTCAAGCAGGGAGACCACATTTTCCTAAGAGTCTCCCCACAATGAGGATTGTGGAGATGTAGACGAGGAGGCAATCTATCCATGAGATTTATGAAGATGTTCAAGATCTTTTAGAGGGTTGGTGGGGTTTCTTATAACTTATCCTTACCCTCACAGTTGGATCAGGTTCATGGTGTCTTCCAAGTGTCACAGTTGAGGAGATAAATGCATGATACTACACATGTTATTGACTAGGGAGAGCTGAATATCGAAGATGGATCCAATTTTTCAGAGAACCCAGTGGTGACCAAGGATCGATAGGATAAGATCCTGCATGGATGGACCATTCCCTTAGTTCATGTGCTTTGGAAGCATGAAATAATGTAGGAAAACTCATGAGAGTGGGAGAGAAAGATGCGAGCTCAGTATCCCCACATTTTTTTCTTAGTTTTTACTTTTTGAGTATGAAAAGATTGAAAGAGACAATAATGAAGAGACTATTTTTTCCTTGTAAGACTTTGAAATATATTAAGAAATATTTTTAGAGCTAGAAATTGAGACAATACATGATTTTGAGGCCCAGTGAGCCCGAAATTAATTTTATAAAAATACTACATATATTTTATATCACACATGTATAGTCTTTCAAAGAAAATGGAATATCTCCTAAATAGAATATCAAATTGAAAATATGAGAACATGGTTGAATCTGGAGTGCGAGATTTACCCAATGCATGACCTAAAAATGGTCAGCGTTGGATGTTCGGACAAGGCAGTCATTGGCGGGTATGTTAAGTGATTTAATTAATTAAATTATTTACTTAATTCATTTAATACCCAATAATTAATATCCTATATAAATATGTGGTTATGAAAAACCATCAGGGTTAACCATATGACCATAGAATCATTGAAAGGAGAATTTCACCATTCTATATTGTTGGATTGTGATACGACAATGACCGGTGACCAGATCGAAGTGTATTAAAAGACAATGAACACAACAGATATTCTCCATAATTAGTGAATACATTATTCACTAATGAATGATCCAATCTTGAGGTAGGGAATGTTATTTATTGGATTTCGGCCCTTATGAATTAATCAAGCATGGATTAAATTATTTACTTTGATTTCTGGAAATTTACAATCCTTTACATGAGCCCGTGTATCGAATTTAATTATTAATTCATTTTATTATTCTTGTTTTTCCATAATATCACCTTGTATTCCTCACTTATCAATCATTAGCCAAGAATGCTTGGCCAATAATGTTTATCACCCTTGTTATGGTGCTTTTACCCCATTGTTCTCCATGTTCTTCACATTTGGACTATGGGGTCGTGGTTTGACTTTGTCGGGGTGGGTTCGAGCGTGATCGAACCCCCATATTTTTGAAGGTTGTGTGAATGATGATTGGGATGGTGATATAAATACATATCATGATCTAATGTGGGATGTGGGTGATGATTCCAGTGTATCTTGGATTCAAGATCGATTGACCAACTATGGGAGACAGTGGGAAGCACGTGAGGCAATGGATACTTCGAGAAGAGGATTAGAGATCCTATTTTTGGCTACTAGAGGGTCGAAATTGATGTTTGGAGGAGTGTTCCATTGATTTTGTGTGGTCAAATGGAAGAATTTTGGTATCAAGTCCGGATTTGAAAACGGTGTGAGGGATTCCATAGATTCTATGAAAAACCTGGCTACATGTTGTGTGTTATAAAGAACACACGACGTGTAGTCCCCTGGTCATGATGGATAAAGTTTTCGAGAGAGTTAAATATCAAACACTGTGTGAGACTCTTACACATCATGTGACCCAGTGCTGGTGGCCTATCATGTACTCCGGGAGTACACGGACATGGACACGACCAGACACACGCCATGTACTGGCACACGACTAGGTACAGAGACAAGGCCAGGATCACACAGGCATGCCTCAGGTGGCCAAGAAACACTGTGTAGTACCCTTAAATGTCATTTAATACTACATGGCCAGTGAGATGTGTGCTGGAGAGGACATGAACAAGCAGAGGAGTGGGGATACGTGTCGTCCACCTATTGAGAATATTCTACCTCTCATATCTCTTTCGTTTTGAATCAAGTTTTGGCTTATGAGTAGTCTATCCTGAGTGTTTTTTCACATATAACATTATGGAGAACTTTATAGTGTCTTTTGAGACACGATGAAATATAATTTAGCATGACAATTCTTTAGGTGATGCTCGACGACAATAATGATTGGACAAGATAACCAGAGAGAGGTCAGGGATGGAAATCCCCCTATCATACCAGGGCATGGGTCCCCCATACACCTCTACCTACTGAGTGGTACCCCATGATGGAATAGGGTGTTATTCCTCTACCTACTGATGGGTACCCCCTGATGGACTAGGGCATGGGTCCTTTACCTACTGAGTGGTACCCCCTAACAGACTAGAGTGTGGGTCCTCTACATACCAAGTAGTACCCCCCTATGGTACTAGGGTGTAGTTCTTTCATGCGATGAGCAGAATCCCCCTATTTTACTAGGGCACGATTCCTCTACCTATAATTAATGAGTGGAACCCCATATTGTGCTAGGGTGCGAATCCTTTATACGTAGAGTGGAATCCTCCTATCGGTATAGGGCATGGGTCCTTGATCTACTTACTGAGTGGTACCCATTTGACAGACTAGAGCGTGGGTTCTCTATCTATCTACTAAGTGGTTCCCCTTGAAGGACTAGGGATTGGATCCTATATCTACGTATTGAGTGGTACCCCCTGATAGACTAGGGCATGGATCCTCTACCTATTGAGTGGTACCCCCTAATGAACTAGGGCGTGGGTCCTCTACTTAGAGATTGTCCCCCCTTGGCTATGAGACACTATGTTGAGGTGTGGGTCCTCTACACGATTACTTCTTCAGATAGACATGCGAGATGCTCGACATCATTGATGGAACTATTAGAGCTATTGGAAAATCTTTTCCTAAGTTGGGCTATGAGATGGAGATCTCCTTTATCTCTCGTATGAGTTTCTTATATGATCATATATCTTTATTGATGAGTTCTGTTTCCCTCTTACTTTGGGTTGATCTGATTACTTATATCATGTCTCCTATTACCCCCACCAGTTTTGGGGTGTCCTACTAGGTATGTATATACTCACCACTGCATAGGCTTTTTCTGCATGTGTCGTATCTTATGCAGATGACGAATAGGTCGACAGTGATTTTAGAGGAATATAAGGATACCCTAGTGCATTTTATTACATACAGTGGTCAAGGATTGGAGATCTAGATCCAGGATCTCTCAGCAGTTCTCTTCTAGATATTGTCATGTTGGGACATCTGTTCTAGTTGGGTGTGTATTTTCCCCTTTACTTTTCATGTTACACCATCACACCCTTTTGTATTCCCTAGAGGTTATTACATGCATGATTTATTCTCTAGATGTTACATTCTTTTATTATTATTACTCTGCACTTCTTCATGGAGATGGTTAGGTGCATGTGTACATGTAATTTAGGAAAATACCTCCCATTTTAGTTATTCCTTTCGGTGCTTATGGTGATCCCTTGGCCTATGAAGGTGGGCTTGGGGTAGTTGTGGCTCGACCTTCCATTTTCTAGGTGAACTCCAGTGAATCGTGTCATGACATGTATTGATCCTTATAATTTAATATTATCATCAATGAATATCATGACTCACATGATTTTATTTATTGATGAAAACTGTGATGGCATATGATCATGGCGAAGTAGGATACATTGGGTGTGTCACGAGTGATTTTTCATTAATGAATAATGCGAGAAAATATTTATCTCTTTTGTCTCTTGATGAAAGTTAATATCTCAAGCCCTTGGATGGAAATAGAACTGCCAAAATAAATCCATGACCATGGTGTTCAAAAGGTGAGTTCATTTTTGAAAATCCAAAGAAAGAGACATAGAACATATAGGCCGATGAAACCATCATGCAACGTACTTGATTTGAGATATTGTGATAAAAGGGTATTATTACACGTATGAGTTCATGGGAGGTTGGATGTCATTGCAACAATAACTTCTTTATATATGGGCACCTTGACATTTTTTTAGATGCTAACCTTATACTTTAGGTGGTTTTGTCTAATACCATTGAGAAAGAGGCCTATAGGGTCACACACTAAATGTATCTGCAATCTTGGTTAAATTCTAGTATTGAATTTAAAAAGTTATAAATAATATTTATTCATGTTTGGTTGATCATCATAATTTAATCAAAAGTTATTTGAAAGAATAAGTGGGTTAAATAATAATAATAAATAATTATTTACAAGTTTGTAGAATATAATATTTATTATATTTATCATAGAATAATGCAGTGAAATTTATTTAATAAATAGTCATTATTCAAGGATGGGTAGATATCAATGAGAGAAAGAAGACCGAGTTTAATGGTCTGATTAGAAATAATATAAATGGTATTTATTTATATTCTTAATGATGTTGTACACGTCAATCAATTATTATTATTGTTGTTATTATTATTATTGGACACGAGGTCAATTAAGAATTATAATGATTGAAAGGGTTTAAAGTGAAATTTTTCAATCCTAAACCTTCCATAATAAATATCTTATTATATTTCTTTCATAAAACACAATTGGTTTTCACAACAGCTGAAGTGAGACTCTCTCAAGATCTAGAGAGAGAGCAAGAGATCTAGAGTGCTCTCATCCCCTCCTCTCTCAAGCGAAAAAGAGATCATCAAGATTTTTTCCTCTCTTATGAAGAATTATGGTGTGATCAAACCATGAACAATGAAAATAATCAAGATCAATTGTTCTAGTACCATGCAGTTCTACAATTCCATTCAGAGATTGTGGTGCATGTGTGGATCACTGCTTGAGGGATTCTTCACTTGGATCCTATAACACAATGATGGTATGACAAGACCTTGTTAACTGGATCATCAATGAAAGCAGAATTACAAGTTGATGTAATTCTAAATCTGCTCATAAATTACATGTGAAGATCTTTTGCTTCTGGTTACAGTGTTTTAATCTAGTCAAATAATCTACTATTTTCATTGGACATAACATTTGGATCATGTAAAGTAACAATTATACGTGATTTATGAGTAAAATCCAAGATGGCCATATCATCAAAGGATGCTTCTACTGTTCTAGGAATGTTCGCAACATATCATCTCCCATTTTTTTTCTAAACATAACTCCTATATGGGATCTCTAAAACCACCACATAAAATCATTTTAGTCACATCATATATATATGAAAATCAAATCTACTATAGAGGTCTTCTATCAATATTTCACTATAAAACAACTTTATTTTATTGATATTTATAAAATAAAAGGGAATAAAAAGTCCATTTATTCATTAATGTACTTCTAAATTAATTAATTAATTACTACCATTATTCTAGCATAATTAACCTCTCCTTCATCCCATCATATTTCAATATTGAAAAATAAATCAATTTAATATCCTCGATGGCTAAAGAGAATCTTCACGGTACCCAAAAAAATTATTCTATCATGTCATAAATTATCCCCTCTTAAATTAATCATATAAGAACATATTAATAAATAATCCAATATCATATTTTACCACTTATTTAATCATATGAAATTATTTTCACTATATCTCATCTTTCAAAGTCTTACCATCATTAATTTATTTTTCCAATTCATTACCCCTTGTTAGGAGTTCTTTGATCGTCGTTCTATTGTCAATATCTTCCATCACACATTAGGGAGCTTAAGAGAATCCATGATTATAAATTTCCAAAATTATATATATAACAAAGACTTAGATCTTAATAACCAATAATGATCTATAAATATCTAGTATTAGATTTATCGAATCAATAAAAAGAATCCCATTTCTCTTGATCTAAACCTCCATAATAAAAAAAATCTAAGGAAGAGGGGAAAGGTACAAACAGATCTAAGAATGTGGGAGATAGAGAATCGTATACCTTAGATCTCAGGCTTTGATTGATCCAACCACTTGAGTGAATCACAAAATAATGATGCAAATACTCCAAAATCACTCTAAATCGACCCTTGGGGTTGGTAAATACATTCAAGTCTATTTAATGGATGTTTAAGTAGGAGATGGGGAATTTTAAATTGAAAACATGGTTTTTTATGTTATGTGAACGGTTAGAATACACACCTTATTAATCTTATATCTAACCATGCATTCCTTTAAATACATGGATAACATCATGGTTATAAAATTTTGGATGTACCATCTAATTGATCATGCATTGTGGTTATAAAATTTATGTATCTCTATATCTTCATGCATCGTAAAAAAATCATCAAACTTCATGGAGGTTAAGTACTCCAATGTGAAATATGAAATTGAATATTCTCACCTTAATCAGATAAATTTATTTAGATAAATCAATTCTAGAACATATTAGGGATAGTAATGGGTACCCATTAAGGGTACTTAACACTACTCAATTTGATTAAATAGGATTAAAGATGTGGTTTAATGAGTATTCATAGTGTTCGAGTAACAAATTTAAAACTTGATTAATAAATGGATGGAGTTAGGATAGTCCTATTTTAAGGTACCATAAACCCGAATCCAATTATGAAAATTATTAATTAATCAATAAACATTAAAATTATAAAAGATATTTATTTATTTAGTTTTCATATTATATTTATAAATTTTAAATTTGAATTTAGTGACTACTAAATGAAGTATAATTACAATTACTTAATATTTTTGTATGTTCATCCTTGATTTATAAATAAAATTAATGGGCAGTTAAAAATAATAATATTAGTATTAGAATGAATTTAAAAAATTAACAAGTTAAGGTTATGGTTATATAAAATCCAAAAAACATATGATTAATGGGAGAAACATAGATATTACTTTAATATAAATCAATATTGGATAAATAAAAATAGGAATAAGAATTACAGGTGATTTTTATTGAGAAAATAAAATATTATATTTTATAATAAATTTGAGAAGAAAAATGTAATAAAATTAATAAATTCAGACTAGGATTATTGGAGAACTTTAGATGAACCCCCCTCTAAAAATTGGCATATTCCACTTTAAGCTGTGAGTACATGGTGTTCTTTAGTAAAAGGAAAAAGAATAGTTCACTCTATAGTCAAAGCATGATTGCATGGGCCGAAAGAAGCGATGGGAGAGTGGTATTATAACTAGTTTCATGGGATCATTTAGAATTCATTTTCTATATGGGATTCCATCCTTCTCACTCCGCTTCCAATCGATCAACCCTAACTTAAATTTTCTACTTTTTACCTCGAATAAGCAAACATCTCTAGTGGCCTCCATATCCATCCTCCATTTCTCTCTGCTTGCCCGGTGATGATGGTGGATTCTCCCACCACACTGTTCACTCAACAATTGGATGATTAGATCTAAATAACAACTACAACAGAGGAGAGATGGTGCAGGCATTGCTGCCAGAAAATGAAGAATATATGAACAAAATTCGAGTTCCCACTCAGCAACAACAACAGAGGATTTTGGGGATTAAATCCAAAGATGAGGTGAAATTGGGAACGGTGATACTCACTCAAACTCAGATTTTATCTCAGATTTTAAATTATTTGTGAATGAATATCATTTCATTTTATATAGGTTTCATTCTCAATGGCCTTAGTCATCCCTTTGATTTAGTTTTTAATTTTCAATCAGCTGACTATGAGTGGGTCCTCTACTTATCGACTGGCTTGTAGTCAACATTGATTGGTTACATCACATGATGCATCTATTATTGAAGGTACTGAATATGTTGAATTTCTCCAACAACAATAGTGGATGTGAAAAAGGGAGATTCATTTCCCATGAATATCTTGTAAAAGTGGAAAATCTCACAAGTTCACTCGAGAACCTCATAAATGAATATTCAGTGATGGAAAGCTTGGTAGAATGTCAGTTGGTAAAGGATGCATTTTCTATAGTGGTTAGCAACCACTGAAACCTGGAAAGGAGATATGTTCAGATGGTATGGATACTGATGTATTGTTTATCAGTGGTAATGGTGATTTTGGTACTAATATGGATGGTAAAAGCTCAGCAATTTAGAGGGTTTAATAAAACCAATTGTAGAAGATGAAACATGTAGGTATGGATATAGGATTAATAATACTAAGATACCCCCTTCATTCTCAAAGATCAAGTGGCTTGGACATGATTGAGTCATGAAACCCATAGATCATGCATGTAGGAATGTGGGAACATGCCAAGATGAAAAAGAAAGCATATATGAAATAAAAAAGACGTCATAAAAAATGAACGAAAAGGAGTTGTTTTTGTGACTCTAATGAGGTTTATCTCCACATTTACTTTGATTTGGTTGATTTTAGTAAGAAGTTTCTTGAATGAGTTCAAACATTTAAGGTTCCATCTCTCCTATGTTGTTCTACTATAGTGGATGAAAACAAAATCATCCATGAAAAGCTGTGGTAAGTTATCAGTTCATTAGCTGATATTTTTTAGTACTAATATGGGTGGTCAAAGCTCACCAATGGAACTGATGATACTTTTCAGAGGGTTTAGTAAAACTAGTTGTAGAAGATGAAACATGTAGGGATGTCCATAGGATTAATAATACTAAGATATCCCCCTTCATTCTCAAAGGGAAAGTGGCTTGGACAGGATTGAGTCATGCAAGCCATAGAGTATGCATATAGGAATATTGGAACATGCCAAGATGCAAGAGCAAGCATATATGAAATAAAAAAGAAATGATAAAAAATGAATGAAAAGGAGTTGTTTTTGTGACTCTAATGAGGTTTAGATCCACATTTCCTTTGTTTTGGTTGATTTTAACACGTAGTTTCTTGAAGGAGTTCAAAGATTCAAAGCACCATCCCTATTATGTTGTTCTACAGTAGTGGATGAAAACAAAATCATCCACTAAAAGATGTGGCAAGTTATTAGTTCATTAAATGATTTTTTGAGGTTATAAAATATGATATATTGAATAAGTTTTTTAAAAATTTAGTTAGATTATTTATTTTCAAATTGTTAATTTCTTTACGCCCCATTTCCCCGCCTGAATAATGTGATAAATATTAAAATAGATTCTCTTATAATTAGAAGTATAACAAAGCATTGATCTGCTGTAAGTCTTTAAAAGAACAAAAAAACCACTGTTGTTGTCCCACATTTGGTCTCCATGCATGGATCATTTCTCTTAGAGGTGGATATAGTGTGGTTAACTCTCTATTAGTTTCCAGAATACTTTAGTATCGTGATTGGATGAAAAGCATGACCAATGAGATGTGGGTCCACTTCTAATCAGGGAGTCTCATTTTTGTCACCAATAAGTGTTTTAGGAGTATTTTTCTTAGTTTATAAACAACCCAAGTGACTTGTGAAATCATCTGGTGGTAGGAGGAACTTCATAGGTTGATGAACCACCCAAACTAACATTTGACTATTGTGATTTTTTATTCTATAAAATAAGGATGCATCTCATGTATTTTGTAACTTATAGTCCTCTGAAGATTTATTAGAAGAAGATAAATATAATCCCAACCCTCTTCTCCTGTGGGAGTAGGAAAACCTTGTTGAACCATGCAATTATCGCATTCTTCCCATTTTTCATTTCCATTCAAGTGTGTTTCACTAGTTTTGGGTTTCATTTCCCCAAAAAAATGGTATCAAAGCCACATGGGTTGAAACGACAATGATCTTGAAAGGTTTTATAGTGGTAAGAAAATTCAAGGTGGTCAAAATCATTTTTTGAAACCAAATTATGAAATATATCTTCAAGATGATTCCAACGGCGCAAACAATGTTAAAAATAGAACTAAAACGAGCTCTATAGAGGTAGTCAAACTTTGGGTCAACTTTGGGGTGCTACAATACCCCTTAATGGAGAATACAAGACTCTTCATGACAATGGAAACTATCCAATGAATTTTTATAGTGACATCTCTAGCGTTCCATGTCATCATCGCACCATCAGTCAATCTCTACCATTGATATTGTTTTGACCATATCTTGGCCAATCAGAGTCTTTTTCAATGATCCTAATAGTATTAATAGAATAAAGTACTAGTAATTTGATCAAGCTTATTACTTTTAATTATTATATCTAGAAACCCAAAATGGAAGATATTTTCTATATTAAAGATTCGTGGAAGCCAATAGTGGAGACCAAAAATCCAATTGTAGTGCAATCAGAGGAAAATTTGATAGACAACCAATATAGTGAGACGACGTCAACGAGTACCTCTCTAATTAATATGGAGTGAGTTGTGCTCAATAGGATGTGCATTTCTCAAATCAGGCATTGGATCAAAAAGAGTATCTTCCAAAAAATTTCCTTTTAACATGATGATTCTGTTTATGGCATCCCACTTTTTTTATTACATAAGTTTTTCATTACGTGGAATAAAACACAAGATCTTTTATAGTTTAGTTGAAATTAGGAACATAAAAGATGAAAACATAAAACATTCTTCTAAATCCACTTGAAAGACATATTTATGGGTTCACCCTAGGTTATATTTACTGTATCTCATAACCAGAGGACATACATCAAAGGAAAGAGGTGATCATGAAGCCCAGTAAGAGAATAAGAAAGGGAGACATACACTACTGGAATTTGAGGTTTTTGAAACGAACTATTTGTGATCAGATCCCGTCACAAATGAGATTTTGTAATGGGGTCCCATCACAAATATCCCATCATAGAAAATGATGTCACAAATAGTATTTTTTTGCAATGGGCTTGTCACAAAAAAATACTATTTGCGACGGGAAACCGTTCCGTCGCAAATAGATCTCCGATTATATACATTATATATATAAAAACATGTTGTGATGGGCCTGTCACAAAAAGTATTTGCGATGGGCCCATTCTACCATTGTAAATAGTTCTCCGTTTATATATGTTTTATATATCTAAACCTTTTGTGACATACCCATCACAAAAAAGTTTTCACGACGGGCCCTTTTGCCCATCGCAATACTTATTTTAAAAATATATATACACTATTTGTGATGGGACCCCATCGTAAAAGGTCCCATCACAAATACTGAATAAAAAAATATTTAATAAAATTATGATTAATGAAAAAATAATATTAATAATATTAAAATAATAAAAAAAATAAAAAATATTAAAATTCTCAATATTCAAAAAAAAATATAAAAAAAATCATAAAACATTATTATTATTATTATTATTAGTAAAATAAATAGAGATTAAAAAATATAATACTAATAATAAATAATAAAATAATAAAATATTAAAAATAAAAAAAATAAAAAAATTAAATTATGTAATATTCACACCAATATAAAAGACAGAAACTATAAATAGTTCATATTACAATAAATCTTGAATTCAAATGTTTTTAACATAACAAAAACATCACTAGGGGTAATCTTCTGGAGGAGGTAGAGGAGCTTGAGGAGATAGTGGATGAAAATCAATCCCTAAACTACTAGTCAGACGGCGCATGTACTCCATCTACTCGTGCTGCTATAGCTACTTCCATCAACGCATCTCCTCCCCGTGCTGCTGCTGCCATCAATGCATATCCTCCTCTTACTACTACTGCTGATGCATATCTTCCTACTGCTTATGCAAAATCTCTATAAGCTCACTCTGAGTTCGTAGCTGTTTCTAATACTGTGAGCCAGAAGATGATGCCTCTCCATGAGCTCCTCTTGAGCTAGACGCCAACATTGCAGCAGTACCATAATAAGTCCCAGGAGTCAAATGAGAGCCGATACCAACTACTCAGCCCTTCTCAAAGGCATACTGGGTCGCCTGCATCCATGCTGCCTCATCTAAATAGTGGGCACTAGTCTGATCAGCCATCTTATCCTGACTCTCAGCCTGTTTCTGAGAGGTCGCAACCTCATATGAATCCTTCAATTCCAATTTAAAATTAAAAAAGTGAAAATATTATATGCAATTAATTTTCAAACTGAAAAAGAAATAATACTGACCATAATCTGATGTTGGTGATCACCTCTAATATCTCTAGTGGATGGATCACTGTACATCCTCTGATAAACGTTGTACTCCGTAATATCGGGCTGCTTGACTACCTATATGAATATAAAATAAACTATTTATATTTAAATTTATATAAAATGTTTAAAAAAGATACTTACCAGATGCTCTCTATGTGTACTGAATGTATAACTTCCAGCTTGATGCGTCACCTCTTGTCTCCCCCAGTTCTGCCAGCCCAATGATGATCTCCTCTGAAATCCACCACCCAACTAGTGTGAACATAATCCATCCCAAATGTGATATGAAATGTACTCTGTTCGATGGGCTCCACACGACTCATCAAAAATACTTACACTCTTGCTTTATTAATGGTCTTCCTTCTCAAATTGTGCAAAAACTGACAGAAACGGTCACGCATAGACACCTCCTATGCTGTGTGGATAGCCTCACACATGCTATCATCTATGAGATACCATAAACCCTACAAATAATTTATAATATCAAGTTATTAATGAAATAAATTTCAAAATAAATATTATTTATTTATGTACTAGCTAATGATTGAACATGCCAAGTTACACATCAATGAGAATCTGTTCCCATGTGATCCATGGCTGAGAAAAATAATTGTGCAAGATAGCACTCCCCTGTCCAACAACTAGATGCTCAAAACAATGAAAAAGAATAAATAATTAAATAATTAGTATATAAATAAATTAATGAAAGCTAACTAAAATAAAAATATTACCATACCTATGTGTGCATGGATTGAAGCCAAGATGTGGATGTCACTTGGGGATAGGGTCAGGAATCATCAGTTGCGCAAGACCGCACCCCCTCCACATACCCCCTAAACCTCCAGTAGGCTGAGGGTTAGATGAATCCGAATCCTCCTCATCCAATGGTAGCTCAGCCTCCTGCAACTCACAAAATAGATCAGGGTCCATTTGAAACACAAAATGATTGTTGTTAGCAGATAGTTGAAAATAACTATTATATATAGATATATATTAGCTATGATTATAACCAACATTTAACTATGTCAATGTTCACCTTCATCATCATCTTCATATCTGACGATGTCAATGTATTCATATTCCTCCTCGGCATCATCAATATCCATATGAGTTTCAGTTTCATAATCTCTTTCTATTTCAAATTCATTTGTAACATCATTAACATCATCGTCACTATCGAACCTTAATTGTGGGGTGTCATCATCGATATTCATGTCTTTGTGAAAAGGATTGATTTTGAGTAGTCTCTTGAAAATTTTTAATTCCTTGCACTTTAGCAGAACCAAATTCAGTTTGAGTAAACTGATTTTCCTGATATTTCATTTTTATTATGCTCCACCAATCACTTACATCTCTTGAAGTCACATAGTACTTTGTGTAATAAATTTTATGTGCCTATTGAGCCATTAAAAATGGTTCATTTACTGTAAGAATAATTTTATATTTAATATCAATGATTATATGAGTCAGATAAACACACTATCCTCTCTTAGTATCCAACCACCGACATTTAAACATCGTTATGTAATTTTGTCCTAGATGAAACAGTTCAATAATTTCATCCAGCATGCCATAAAATTCAATTTCAATTTATCTATGATGTGATCCTCTCAAGAAAACTCCACTATTCATTATTTTTTTGATTCCCTATACGCACATGTATGAAATCAAAAACCATTCACCACATATGCATTATAAGATTTAACCATTTTGGATGGTGGGTTACTCAATATACACAGTCGCTTATCAATTTTATCAACATGTTGAGACACCTGAAAATTTGTAAAACAATTATCAATATTATAATTAATAAAATGAATTGACATGTTAAAACATCAATAATTTATGTTACCAGTTTTTGAAACCATTGAGAATTTTTTTTGTCGGCGTTCTTCAAGAGAAGCTGTTGTAATTTGTGGAAGCTTTTTCTTGATATGATTATCATATAACCAAAAAATAAAATAAGTTTAATTATTGTAACATAAATTATAGAATAAGTGATAGAAGAACTCATAGTACAAATGATGTTATTTCTTCACAGTTGAGAAAAACATATGTATGAGTTTTGTGATGTTCATCATTTGAAAGCCACCATTCATGAACTCCACCGAATCCAACCTCTGGATAATTAAAAAATGATAATTGATTTTCCATTTCATCATCAACATTCCCCTTGTTCCATACCATGTGGTTTTGTTTTGAGGGATATTCCGATTCAAAATAATGAGAGCAGAAAAAATAAATTTCCTCTTGCAAATAAGCTTTAAAAAATTAAGCCTTTAACTGATGCTTTGTTACATACTTTTTTCTTCAATTTCTGCATGCATCTCTCAAATGGGTATATCCATAGAAATTGTACTAAACCTCCATATTTATCTTCATGTAGAAAATTTAATATCAGATGTTTCATTGAGTCAAAGAAATCCGGCAGAAAGATTTTTCTAGTTTACATATAATTACAACATCTTCTTACAATTTTCTTAGTGCATCGTAGTCTTTTGTCAGCACAAAAATGTCTCAAAAAAATGATATGTCTGTTATCAAATCCCAAATCATATAATTCAACAAAACTCTGAATTCAATCAGCATAAGTCTTTCCATTATAACATGAAAATCATGAATTTTTAATCCGATAATATGACCATTCTTAACACATGTACCCAAATTGGAAGCATATCCATCTGGAAGTATCAAATCTGCAATCCATTGAAAAAATAATAAGCAACTCTCTTTGGACAGTGTATAAGCTGCTTTTGGCTTCATTAACCTCTGTGATCTGACATTTTTAAATAGTTCAAGTTATGGTCGCCTGCAAATTTGGGCAAGATCTAATCGTGCCTTTACATTATCTTTGGTCTTACTTGGTGTATCCAAAACTGTATGAAATAAATTATTAAAATAGTTCTTCTCAATATTCATGACATCCAACATGTGGTGGACCAACAAATTAGACCAATATGGAAGATCCCAAGAAATGATACGCTTTATCCAATTGAAATATTTCCCAAAGCCATGAATTTTTTGTTGGTTTATTATTGGCCCAAATGTGATGGGAGTTAATGAAAATAAAATTGATTTTAACTATATACCTAAGATCATTTTTAAAGGTTCATCCCTTTCAATTGTGCCTTTTCTAAAATGAGATTTGTTCTTCTGAAAAGGATGATCGGTTGGAAGAAATCTACAATGAAAGTCAAAATAGAAAGGTTTTTTCCATTGATGAGCATGAATTATTTATTTTCTTTTATATAGTAAGGACGTGATTTCGAACTATGTGTACTACAGCTAGATAACATGCCATATGCCGAGAAGTCACTAATTGTCCACATCAATGTAGCTTTTAATATGAAATTTTGTTTTGCAGCAACATCATATGTACTAACACCATTACTCCACAATGAATTTAACTCATCAATCAATGGTTTCAAATAAACAACAATATTCTTTTTTGGATGTCCTAGGATTAATAAGGTCAAAAAGATATAGGTCTCCTTCATCAACATCTATGGAGGTAAATTTTATAGAGTTATAAAGACAGGCCAACATGAATACTGGCTACCATAAGAACCAAACAGAAAGAAACCGTTATTAGAAAGACCCAATCACATGTTCCGGGCTTCTAAAGAAAAGGAAAAATGTACTCAGTCAAAATGTTTCCATGAATCACCATCAGATGGATGATTCAAGATTTTACCAGTTTAAATCTTAGTTTTGTTCCATGACATCATTGATGCTATGTTTTAAGACATAAATAAATGCTAAAACCTGGGTAGAAGCAGAAAATATCTCAACTATTTTACAGGAATCGATCCAGACTTCCTTGGTTGAGCTTCTTTATACCTCGATTATCCACATGTGGGATAACTATCCAATGAATCATTTTCACCAGAATATAAGATGCAATCATTTTCACATGCATGAATATTATGATAACTAAGTCCCAAATTACGAACCAACCTCTTGCTCTCATAGTAATTTTCAGGAAACACATTTCCATCTGGTAATAATGTTTTAACCAAAGAAAATATCTGATCAAAATAATTGTTTGACATTGCATTATCTAATTTAATAGCCATAAATTTTACAACTACTTCTAATTTTATTATCTTGAAACCAGGATATAATTCATCCTCAACAAACCTCAACAACTCATAAAATTCTAATTGTGCCAATTCAGGAGTTAAATCAATATCATCACGAGTTTCAGTTTATTGAAAATATGGACTTTCAACATCAGGTACTAAATTTTGAAACCGTGATGGATCCTGAATGAAATTATTAGTATCTTCTCTGGAACTGCGTTCACTGTGTTGATACCAAAAAATATAATCTGGTTGAAAACCAAAATGCAAGAGATATCCCCCAACATTGTCAAATGTGGCAAACGTTCTTAGAGCACATTTTTTGCAAGGAAACTTAATTGTGCCTTCTGAAACAAATTCTGGTTTTGATGATGAAAATGATAAGAAATATTCAACACCCTCAATATATACATGATTTTAACCAGAACCGTTTGGATTTCTGCACTGATTTATCCAAGGACAATAATCTAATAATGACTGTTGTCAACTTCCTTGTTCCATATTTTTCTACAAAATATAAAATCATAATTGTTTTTGAATAATTTGAAATTAAAAAAACACTATCCAAAAAAAGAATATAAATAATTACAACTACTTCTTAATAATTACCATTAATTACAGGTGACACAATTTCCAGTGGATTGACAACTACTATTTTGTCTGACGACTCATTTACTTGCAACTTTCACACACTAAAATCACAGTGAAGAATCTGCTTGAAGGTACGTTTATCCATTCTTGTGCACATGAGAATGTATAAGTGTACCTTTGAGAAGATTCTTCATTATGGTTTCAGTGTGATAAAGATGCAAGTAAATGAGCCGTCAAACAAAAGAGCCCCCTTTTCATTGATGAATCATCTTCTTGCAACTATCACCGCCTAAAAACATCATGAAAAATGTGGTCCTACAAATACATATCTAAATTCATGCATATAAGATTGGACATGCATATGTAGAAGCATATTTTTCATAATGTTTTGAGTTAGTGAGAGTTGAAAGGAGAAGAGTCATCAAGAAAAAGGAGTGCCATCAATTCACTAGAAATTGTGCCAAGTTAAAACAATTTATTTCAATTTTTTACAATTGATTTTATTCCTAATTATTCCTAATTATTCCTAATTATTACTAATTATTACTAATTATTACTAATTATTACTAATTATAACAAATTATTACAAATTATTACAAATTATTACTAATTATTAATAATTATTAATAATTATTACAAATTATTACAAATTATTACAAATTATTACAAATTATTACAAATTATTACAAATTATTACTATTTATTACTATTTATTAATATTTATTACTAATTTTCACTAATTATTATTAATTATTACTAATTATTACTAATTATTACTAATTATTACTAAATATTACTAAATATTACTAATTATTACTAATTATTACTAATTATTACAAATTATTACAAATTATTATAAATTATTACTATTTATTACTAATTATTAATAATTATTACTATTTATTACTATTTATTACTAATTATTATTATTTATTACCATTTATTACCAATTATTACTATTTATTACTAATTATTACTAATTATTACTATTTATTACTAATTATTACTATTTATTACTAATTATTACTATTTATTACAAATTATTACTATTTATTACTATTTATTTCTATTTATTTCTATTTATTGCTATTTATTACTATTTATTACAAATTATTACTAATTATTACTAACTATTACTAATTATTACTAATTATTACTAATTGTAAATATTTATTACTAATTGTAAATATTTATTATTAATTGTAAATATTTATTACTAATTGTAAATATTTATTACTAATTATTACTAATTATTACTAATTATTACTAATTATTGCTAATTATTGCTAATTATTACTATTTATTACTATTTATTACTATTTATTGCTATTTATTACAAACTATTACTATTTATTACTAATTATTACTATTTATTACTAATTATTACTAATTATTACTATTTATTACTATTTATTAACATTTATTAACATTTATTACTATTTATTAATATTTATTACTAATTATTAGTATTTATTATTAATTGTAAATATTTATTACTAATTGTAAATATTTATCACTATTTATTCCTAATTATTACTATTTTTTCCTAATTATTACTATTTACCGCTAATTATTACTATTTACCATTAATTATTACTAATCACCTCAAATTATTACTAATTAGCGTTAATTACTATTAATTACTACAAATTAAAAAGAATTAGTACTAATAATTTCATTTTATTATTATAAATAAATTCTAATGACAAAATTATCCAAATCTAATTTAATTACAACTAATCAACAATAATTAAAATTAATATAAAAAATGAAAAAAATACTAAATTAAATAAAATATAAATACCTTTAAACTCGATCTCTTATAAGTGTAGACGGAGTTTTCTTTTTTACGTTTTCTGATTTTTTTTAAACGGCATAGGTTAATTTTTTTTAAAAAAATACGCCACAAAGGCGGCATCGCAGATGCCGTCTTTGGGTTGATGCGCAAAGGCGGCATCGACGATGCCGCCTTTCCTCTCTCGTACCGCCTTTGGCCCGGATTGATGACATGACAAAGGCAGCAGGGGGGATGCTGCCTTTCGCCTCTGGGTAAGGCGAAAGGCGGCACCACCGATGTCACCTTTGGCCTCAGGCATAGGCGAAAGGCGGCATCGTCGATGCCACCTTTGCCTCAGCTCCCTATAAAAGGGCAACCCCCTTCTCCTCACTCGATTTTCCGCTTATCTTTCATAAATCCACTCCTCTCTCTAAAAAATTCATTTCCCATGCAGTTTTTTGCGAAGCATCATTTAGAGGTATTTTTATTTATTTAATTTAATGTTTTTTATTTATTTAATTGAATTCTTTTTAGTTTTAAATATTTCATTTTTTAAGTAATTTAGTTAGTTCTAAATATTTTGTTTATTAGGTTGTGTAATTAGTTATATATAGTTTGAAATAATTATTATTAGTAGTATAGATTAAGTATAGATTAACTTAGGATTAAGTATTGTGAAATTTTGGTAGCATAAAGATTATGTGGTTATCTAAGCAATCAAATCCTTGTTGGGATACAAACAAGTGGATGTGGCTCTAGCACAGATGTACCTAGGAGTGAAAACTCCGACAAAGAGTTTCGGGCTTGACCTGGGGTAACCTGGTACACGACAACGAGCCTTGCTGCACTCCTAGTTTGACACTCTCGAGGGATATGCTTAAGATGATTCATATTTTCTTTATAAACTACTAAAATTTCTAAGAAAAGAAAAATCAAATTAGTATATTTATCAATGATTAAATGATAATTATGATGTTATAGAATGAAATAAGGACAAAAGCATTAACGAATGAAATTTATTATTAGTAATTAAAGATGTTATGTATTAAGTAGTTTAATTAGTTATATATAGTTCAGAAATAATACTTATTATTAGTAATGAATAATTATAGATTTAATAATGATAACTTAAGATTAAAAATGAATACATATGATTAGTTAATTTTATTTAACTAATGAATATAATATGATTAGTGATTAAAGAATAAATAATTAAAGAATAACTTAATAATGATTAACTAGTGATTAATGAATGATCGATTAGTTAAAAAAGTTATTATTAGTAATTAAAAATGTTATGTATTAAGTAGTTTAATTAGTTATATATAGTTTAGAAATAATACTTATTATTAGTAATGAATAATTATAAATTAAATAATGATAACTTAGGATTAAAAATGAATACATATGATTAGTTAATTGTAATTAACTAATGAATATAATATGATTAATGATTAAAGAATGAATAATTAAAGAATAACTTAATAATGATTAACTAGTGATTAATAAATGACTGATTAGTTAAAAATTGTACTAAGAAAATCAGTTGATAAAATGAAAATTATGATTATATAAAATGAAATGGAAAAGAAAATGTTTTAAAATGTCAGTATCGTAAAGATTATATAGTTTAGAAATAATAGTTATTATTAGCAATGATCACTACTGGAAATTCGGGCTATAGCCACGGTTTAAAACTGTGGCTATAGGTCCTCAAACCGTGGCTATAGGTAATAGCCACGGTTTGAGAAACCGTGGCTAAGCTTGGCGTGGCTATAAGCCTAGAATTATAGCCATGGTTTGGAACCGTGGCTATAGGTCTAGAGCCACGGTTCAAACCGTGGCTATAGGTATACAGCCACGGTTCAAACCGTGGTAATATCACTATATCCACGGTTTAGAACCGTGGCTATACTAGAGGAGGGACACAATTTATTTCCACAGTTAGAAACCGTGGAATTAGACCTATAGCCACGATAAAAAACCGTGGCAATAGACCTATAGCCACGGTTAGAAACTATGGCTATAGGGTCTAAAAAACCATAAAAAAATAGCCTCCCACCCACTGCACAACCCCCCCTACAGTAGCCCACCCCATGCAGCCCCCTCCCTCCTAGACACCCCCACCCTACATAAACCCCCTCCCCTGGACAAAACCCTCCCTCTACAAAGCCCCCCTGGACACCCCCCTTACAAATCCCCCCTCTTGGACAGACCCTAGACACCCCCCAGACATACCCTGGACACCCCCCCCCTCAGACAGACCCTAGACACCTCCCCCCAGACCCTGGACACCCCCCAGACAGACCCTGGACACCCCTCAGACAGACCCTGGACACTCCTAGACAGACCCTGGACACCCCCCAGATAGACCCAGGACAGACCCCCCCGGACCCTGGATACCCCCAGGACAAACCCTGGACCCCCCTAAACCCTGGACACCCCCAAACCCTAAACAGATTCCCCTGGACAACCTAGACCTCCACTCCCCTGGACAGCCACCCCCACCCTCACGGACAGACCCTGGAACCCCCCCAGAACCTGGACCCCCCAGACCCCCCACTCCCCTGAACAACACCAGACCCCCACTCCCCTAGACAGACCCCCTCCCCCTCCTGGAAAGACCTTAGAACCCCCCTAGAACCTGGACACCCTCCAGACCCTGGACAGATCCCCCTAGACACCCCCTAGATCCTGGACACCCCACCCCTTTCACCCCTACCAGTTACCCCTCCCCCCTACTGGTCCCCTCTCCCCTGCTAGTTCCCCCTCCCCTTCCAGTTCTCCCTCCCCCCTACCGGTCCTGCCCCCCCCCCCCCCCCCCAAAAAAAAAACCTGGACACCCCCCCAGACCCCCTAGACAGACACCCCCCAGATAGACCCTGGACAGACCCCCCATACCATGGAACCCCCCCTGGACAGACCCTGGACACCCCCATAACCTGGACACCCCCCAGACCCTAGACAGATCCCCCTAGACTCCCCAAACCTGGACACCCCACCCCTTACACCCCTGCCAGTTACCCCCTCCCCCTACCAGTCCCCCTAGCAGTCCCCTCCCTGCCAGCCCCCCTGCTAGTTTCCCCCCTCCCCTGCCAGTTCCCCCTCCCCCTACCAGTCCTGCCCCCCTGCCTGTTTCCCCTCCCCCTGCCAGTCCTGCCCCCCCCCCCCCCCACCCTGCCCGTTTCCCCTCCCCCTGCCCCTGCCAGCCCCCACTTGCACCCCCTGCCAGTTCCCCCCCTGCCCCATGCCAGTCCCCTCCAAATTAAATTATACACGAAATCTACTTACATAATAAGAATTAAACAAAACCAAATATAAAGAAAACACATAACTGCACTTACATGAGTCTCCCTATAAGACAAACTATCAAAGAGGTCTGGAACCAACTCAAAAGTACCTACAAAACAAGGTAGAACATAGTAGTGCTCATCCCCTATACCCACACTTCTCCCCCCTCCCTGCCCCCCTGTTGGACCCCCCTGGACAACAGCCCCAGCCCCCCTGGACAGTAGACCCCTTGCTGGACCCCCCTGCCCCCTTCTAGTCCCCCTCCAAATTAAATTAGACATAAAATCTACTTACATAATAAGAATTAAACAAATCCAAATATAAAAAAAACACATAACTGCACTTACATGAGTCTCCCTATAAGACAAACTATCAAAGAAGTCTGGAACTAGCTCAAAAGTACTTACAAAACAAGGTAGAACATAGTAGTGCTCATCCCCTATACCCACACTTCTCCCCCCTCCCTGCCCCCCTGCTGGACCCCCCTAGACAGCAGCCCCATCCCCCCTGAATAGCAGCTCCCCCTACTGGACCTCCCTGGACAGCAGCCCCCCTGCCCCTGCCAGTCCCCTCCAAATTAAATTATACACGAAAACTACTTACATAATAAAAATTAAACAAATCAAAATATAAAAAAAAACAAATAACTACACTTAAATGAGTATCCCTATAAGAAAAACTATCAAAGAAGTCTGGAACCATCTCAAAAGTACCTATAAAACAAGGTAGAACACAGTAGTGCTCATCCCCTGTACCCACACTTCTCCCCCCCTCCCTTCCCCCCTGTTGGACCCCCTGGACAGCAGGCCCAACCCCCTGGACAACAGCCCCCCTGCCCCTGCCAGTCCCCTCCAAATTAAATTATACACGAAACTATTTACATAATAAGAATTAAACAAATCCAAATATAAAAAAAACACATAACTGCACTTACATGAGTCTCCCTATAAGAAAAATTATCAAAGAATTCTAGAAGCAACTCAAAAGTACCTACAAAACAAGGTAGAATATAGTAGTGCTCATCCCCTATACCCACACTTCTCTCGCCTCCCTGCCCCCTGCTGGACCCCTATAAACAGTAGCCCCAGCCCCCTGGACAGCAGCCCCCCCGTGCTGGACCCCCCCGGACAACAGCCCCCCTGCCCCCTTCCAGTCCCCTCCAAATTAAATTATACACGAAAAATACTTACATAATAATAATTAAACAAATCCAAATATAAAAAAAACACATAACTGCACTTACATGAGTCTCCATATAAGAAAAACTATCAAAGAAGTCTAGAACCAGCTCAAAAGTACCTACAAAACAAGGTAGAACATAGTAGTGCTCATCCCCTCTACCCACACTTCTCCCCCCTCCCTGCCCCCCAGTTGGACCCCCCTGGACAACAGCCCCAGTCCCCCCTGCTGAACCCCCCTGGACAACAGCCCCAGCCCCCCTGGATAACCGCCCCCCTTGCTGGACTCCCCTGGACAGCAGCCCCCCTGCCAGTCCCCTCCAAATTAAATTATGCACAAAAGCTACTTACATAATAAGAATTAAAAAGAAACACATAACTGCACTTACATGAGTCTCCCTATAAGAAAAACTATTAGAGAAATCTGTAACCAGCTCAAAAGTACCTACAAAACAAGGTAGAACATAGTAGTGTTCATCCCCTGTACCCACACTTCTCCCCCCTCCCTGCCCCCTACTGGACCCCCTAGACAGTAGCCCCAACCCCCCTGGATAGCATCCCCCCCTGCTGGACCCCCTGGACAGTATCCCCCCACCCCCTACTATACCCCCCTGGACAACAGCTCCATCACCCCCCCGTTGGACCCCCCTGGACAACCCCCCCTGTTGGACCCCCTGGACAACAGCTCCCCCTGCCGGACCCCCCTGGACAGCCACCCCCCTGCCCCCTGCTGGACCCCCTGGACAGAAGCCCCTCCTACTGGACCCCCCTGGATAGCCCCCTACTAGACAACAGCCCCCCATACACATCCCTTGCACATATCCTAAGGGATCCTTAGTTATGCAGATTGACCAAGTAGGTGAGCTTCAAAATTTTCCCTTAGATGTACCTACCAAATCATAACCTGTAGAGGCTGATTTACCTAGTGTTGAGAGATTTGTTTCCCCAGTGCCTTTAGATTTTGTATCCCTAGTATATTTATAATATTTTAGAGAAAGACTTCTTTTAGATTTCAGTGGAATTTTGAGTTATCAGGAACCTCCTATTGTTGCATATACATCTAGTGCTCCACCTCCCTCGGCTTTAGTTGATGTTTATTTGATCTAGTCTATAGTCAAATAGTATATCCATGTTGTTATAGGTGATGTGCATTCATCTGGACAGCCCCTGGACACCCCCTCGGACATCCCTTGGACACCCCCCTGGACAGCCCCTCCTAGACACCCCACCCGCACCCTCCCCCCTGCCCTGCAGACCCCCCGACACCCCCCGGACAACCCTTGGACACCCCACCTTCACCCTTCCCTACAGACCCCCCGGACATCCCTTAGACACCCCCTGGACAGCCCCTCCTAGACACTCCACCCGCACCCTCCCCTTGCCCTGCAGACCCCCTCGGCACCCCCCAAACAGCCCTTGGACACCCCACCTGGACAACCCCTCCTAGAAAATTCTATAGCCATCAGTAACTTCACTTCATTATGAAATAATGATAAATGAACAATGCCTTGAAACTTTTCCAAGAATAGTCTTTGTCTGGATTAGTCTGAATAATAGACTTCCACCACTTATAACTCGGACTCTCTAGTAGGATGGTTACAAAAATAATCTTAAGAGACTCATAAATCTAAAGTTGGATAAAAATATCCTCAACCTTCTGTACCAAAACCAATTCATCCTAAGAATCTTGTTACCCAAGAATTATTGTGGGGAAACCATCTTGATTATGGGGTTCCTAAGTGTGCCTTCAAGATCGATTTATTCAAGTATTTTGATTCGGTCAGGTGGGACTTCTTATGGGATTCTTTGGATCTTCTCAGCTTTCTGGCTAGGTTCTCGTCTTGGGTTAAAAGATACGTCTCTACCCCAATGTTCTCAGTGAACATTTATGGCAGTTTACATGGATACTTTTCGAGGAAAAGAGGGCTCAATCAAGGGGATCCACTTTTTCTTTTCCTTTTTGTGATTTGCATGGAGTTTTTCTCACGCATCCTGGAATGCAAGAGGCTGGGGGCTGGTGCGGTGGTTGGTGCAGGTGGGAAGGCAGGCGGCAGGGGGATGGCAGGGGGTTGGTGTAGGCTAGAATAGGTGGCAGGGGGCTGGTGTGGTCTGGATTGCAGGTGGCTGGGGGCTGTTGGGCATGTGATAGGGGCTGGTGCGGGCTGGGATGTAGGAAGCCGAGGGATGGTGAGGGTTGGAACTGGTGAATGGGACTGTTTTTCAGGTGGCGGAGGGTTGACATGAGTGTTTTTCAGGAGGTTGGTGGGTAGTGGCTAGTGTTGTGGCTGGTGCGGGCTAGATTGCAAGTGGCTGGGGGCTGGTGCAGGCTCAAATGCAGGTGTAAGGGGGCTGGAATGCTGGTGGAAGGGGGCTAGTTGCAGGTGCTGGGGGGATGGTGTGGGCTGATTCGAAGGTGGAAGGGGGGCTGTTGCGGGCTGGAATGCTGGTGGTAGCAGGCTGAAATGAAGGTGGAAGGGGTATGGTGTGGGATGGATGTGGCTGGAGCAGGGCTAAATCACGGCATTACCACGGTGTGACCGTGGCGTGACCGCGGCGTGACCGCGGCGTGACCGCGGCGTGACCGCGGCGTGACCGCGGCGTGACCGCGGCGTGACCGCGGCGTGACCGCGGCGTGACCGCGGCGTGACCGCGGCGTGACCGCGGCGTGACCGCGGCGTGACCGCAACGTGTTGGCCTGGTCCAACGACATCCGCAGGGAAACATCTTCTGGCCAGGAGCGAAGGGTGCAGGAGGAGGTGGGGCAACATTCTGGCCATCGCCCCGTCGGCAGAAATTGTGATTAGTCAGTCTCAACATTGATCACAAGACTAATGGAATACTATCACTGCGAACCGCCGCAGGGTGTCGTCCTGGAGCATGGCCAAATCATGGCATTACCGTGGTGTGACCGTGGCGTGTTGGCCTGGTCCAGCGACATCCATGGGGAAACATCTTCCAGCCAGGAGTGAAGGGAGCAGGAGGAGGTGGGGAAACATTCTGACCATCGCCCCGCCGGCAGAAATTGTGATTAGTCAGTCTCAACATTGATCACAAGACTCATGAAATACTATCACTGTGAACTTCCGCGGGGTGTCGTCTTAGATCAGGGCCAAATCATGGTGTGACCGTGGCGTGGCCACGGCATGATCGTGGCGTGACCGCGGCGTGTTGGCCTGGTCCAGCGACATCCGCGGGGCAACATCTTTCAGCCATGAGCGAAGGGAGCGGGAGGAGGTAGGGAAACATTCCTACCATCTCCCCGCCAGTAGAAATTGTGATTAGTCAGTCTCAACATTGATCACAAGACTCATGGAATACTATCACTGCGAACTACCGCGGGGTGTCATCCTGGAGCAGGGCCAAATCACGGTGTGACCGCGGTGTGACTGCGGCGTGTTGGCCCGGTCCAGTGACATCCGTAGGGCAGCATCTTCTAGCCAGGAGAAAATAGAGCGGGAGGAGGCGAGGCAAAATTCCGGTCATCGCTCCGCCGTCAGAAATTGTGATTAGTCAGTCTCAACATTGATCACAAGACTCCTGAAATACTATCACTACGAACCACCACGGGGTGTCGTCCTAGTGCAGGGCCAAATCACAGCATTACCACGATGTGACCAAGGCTTGACTGCAGTGTGACCACGGCGTGGCCGCGGCGTGACCGCGGCATGAAAGCGGCATGACCATGGTGTGACCATGGCGTGTTGGCCCGGTCCAGCGACATCCACGGGGCATCATCTTCCAGCTAGGAGTGAAGGGAGTGGGAGGAGTCAGGGCAACATTCTGATTATCACCCCGCCGACAGATGATAGAACATATCAAATATTTAATACGCTATAACAAGGGATCTCCAGAGAAGGTTGTAGCATGTGGAACAATGATGCAATGTCTAAAGGGCAACAAAACAATGGAAAATAATCATACACCCTACACAAACCATTTACAAATTCATTCACTTTTCCTAAACATGGATTTTTTTTTATAATATTCAAAGCGTGAAAAGGAAAGTGTCATTGTCAAGGTATATGCCTACTCGAGCAATGTCATTTGAGTTAAATGAGTATGATGAGCCAATTTATATTATTCAAAGAAAACAAAAACTAACTAGCCACAAAACAAACACCAACAAGAGGAATATGAAAGACTCAAACCAAATCTAAACATGATATAAATAACTATCACTACTCTTTGGTTTAGAAGATAGAGCACCTCCGTTGGAGGGGTTTTATTATAAAATCACGGCATTGATTTATCACAAAATTCATTTAATTATATTTAACATCTATTCTAAAACTCATTCAGCACAAATCAAATGTAATAATTTAAGCAACTAGATCAACATAACTATCACTGTGAGTTTTCACAGGACAGTGCACCTCTATTGGTGGGGTTTTATTATAAAACCATGACTTTATTTATCAAATGAAACAATTATATTAAAGAAAACTTATTTAAGATATGCAATTCAATATAATTAAGAAGAATTAAGAAAGAAGCTAAATTCAATTTAAATCATTCTTGAATTAAAGAGGCTAGAAGAGGGATACTACCTCAAGGTAGAACCAAACCATCCACTTCAGCTCTTGGAGATTTCTAACTAAAAGTTGCTGCTCCCCCACTGGGTATACGCACCTTCACACACATGCAAGGACACCTAGACCCTATGCACACACCACATGGCCACGATATTGTGCAAGGGGATCCTTGCACATATGCTTATATGCATATACCAGTCTCCACTCACCTACGTATGCATTTATATATATATACATGGGCACACATAGCCCCATACGTGCATAATCACTGCATGGTTGACTATACATGTAACGGGGAACCCACATACATATAATTTCTTACCTATGCACACGCAGGCGAGTTGCCCTTAACTTGGCTACTCGAAACCAATGAGTTGGGATCAACACACTACACAAAGGATATTAGGAACATTAAAACACATAAAGGATGCTACATAACCAGTGAGAAACCAACCCACGACATTAAATCCTTACCTCGATTGGGAGAACCAAATCCACCTGAACTAACACAAAACGATCCAACACCCCACTGAAAACATAATATGGAGTCAAAAACACTGAAATCACCAAATACATGAGGTGCAAGACAAGTAGTAACCATATAATCTTACTTCGGATCAAAGTCGGAGGATTGAATCAATCTGAACCCCATTTTCCCCCCTTCGTAGAATATAATTACCCTTTTCCACAGAAAGAAGTAAAAGACCTATGTGGCCAATGCGATAAAGAAAATAAAATAAAAACTAGACTAAAACATACCTGTCTCCTGTGACAATACATGTCACCGCCCAACATATAAGAACCACAATGCCCCATGGGTCAAATCTTGTTCCTACAAGCAAGGGGGAAATAGATCCATGTTTCAAAATGATACTATAAAATAGTAAATTACTATTAATTAATAGTTATTATTCCTGTTAATGGTGTATAATTAGTTTGGATCGAGTTTCATCTTAATTTGGTTTTGTTCGATACAAGTTTTTATCCCACCTGATAATAAAAGTTTACTAGAGGACACAATTTCTAATCAAATAGAATATATCATAACAAAAAATGGATCCACGCCTATGAAGAAGGTTGAACATGATAAGAAAGAATGTTTGATCATATAGTCTGATGAGTTATAAATGGATAAACAAAAAAAAATGAAAAACATTGAGAGTTCTATAATTGATCAAGTGAATATGCAATTTTCAAACAATAATAAACATGTGAAAGAAGAGAAAACCATGTTTCCTCAATATAAATGTTTATAATGTGAGAAATAAGAAAGCGAAAAGAAAATAAAACACTTTTGAGCTACAAGAAAAGTGCTCCATTGTTGAGAAAAAAGCCTAATAACTTAGAAGTTGATAAACCCACCTTATTACCATACTTTTTGATATAAAAACAACACTCGAATGGAAATTTCACATAACACACACTTCAAATATATATTTTATTTTGAAGGAAAATAATTTTGCAAATGAATCCTTCATATAGTGTTGTTATTCCATTGAAAAAATCAACATGGAGAAAATACGAAAATACATTCTTGTTAATCACATCTCTAAAAAAGTTTCAACACCTTTCCCATGAGTTAATGCCATATTTATAAGGAAATTTTAATCTAGATAACACTTTATAATTTAATAAAATATGGTTACCCATTAAACTGTATGTGAATCCAAAAATAATAACACATTTATCCATACACCAATTTCCCTTCACATGCATCATGAACATTTTAAAACAGTATGCATTAGATAACATTTTCATTTGAAAATTATAACACTACATTAATATGACAACTACATCCACAAAGCATCAATGGTATGAATAATTCTACACATAAAATATTCTTAACATTTTATGAGCTCTAAATGATTTCACATAGAATATGATATTCTTTATGAAACTAGAAACACATCATATATTGTTCACCTAAATCGAAAAGAAATAATGTTCTCGTGGTATCTTCTATGTGAACTTCAAATGATTTATATCTACAACCACTACAATGATAACTATTTTTATGTTTTGAGAAAACCAAAATCAATCATATATCACAGTATGATATTGATTTTCATGAATTCATTAATTTAATGTTGAACATAAAATTATCTTGCCAACACTAGAGCTCTAGGTTGACACCCAGGGTATGTCAAACTTGATTCAATAGAGTTCCATATATGTCTATCCATGCCTACCATTATCTAGGATGATTTCCTTAACAAGGAACCATGACAAGGTACATTACCCATTCCATGGAACACTGACCTAACACACATTACCAATTCTAGGGATATCTCTCATCTTCCATGGGTTAATGGACTTTCTGTGAATTCTCATTATAGAAAAGATTACATTCCCAAGGAGAATAAATAATGCTAAGTTTGGAGTAACCATTCTAGGTATTATATAACCATGCGTCAAGAACAACCAAGAGAAAAACCCATACCAAAACACCAAAACATGAAAAATATTTTGACATATGACACATTTTTTAATTCATTAAAATTACCAATTCTCATTCCTCATATTCCATTATTTCAAATATCAGTTCTTGTCAATATAACATTGTGTCTTTTCCAATTTCATACCAATTATAGAGTTACTTGCTACATTATCAATTCACATTTCAATTGTGTCAATTCCAATTCACATATTGATAATTACAAATTCTAATTCACATGTCATGAGAAGAACAAATTCAATTCACAATTCTATTCATTCCTTAATCAATTTCTCATTCCAGGTATAAGGCACTAGAATCATACCATCCATGCTCTAACCCAAGGTTATAGATAAGAACACCTCTTTAGTGGCCAAAGGATCATGGTATTCATCACCAATGGACCCAATCGGATATGTGGAAGGTCTAACCGTGATAATTTGAGAAATTTCCATGGATTCTAAATAGAAGAAGTCACACACACGACATGATGACACTATCATACATGATGCAGATACTATAAAACCAATGAAGACATTAGGGAGATTTTTCAAATCACCCACCTCAATACAAATAATATTAATCCAAAAATATAAAATTTTGATGAATGTAATCCACCATAATCCCATATGGAAACTGCTAAATACACCACATAAAGTCCATTAGAAGAATATCAAAGTGGAAAATAAAAGTAATTCACCAATTTCGAGTAGAACGCAATGAATATAGATGTTTTAATCAAAGAATGGATTGAGATATCTATGATTCAAGGTATCTTACAAATTAGGTAGACATGAATTAGGGTTAAAATCCTGGAGAGATCCATTCTGGAGAAAGTGAGATCGCGACGGAGGAAGTAAGCTCGCCAAGTAGGGTTCATGCTCAGGAGGTAGGGTTAGAGGAGAGATCTAGTTAGAGGAGGAGATCTCATTTAGTGGAGAGATCTGTTCGAGGAGAGATTCTGTTCGATGGAGGAAGTGAGCTTGTGGGTTCGTGCTTGGGAAGTAGGGTTCAACGGAGGAGAGACCTGTTCAACGATGTGCGGAGAGATCTGTTCGCGGGTTAGCAATGATTATTTGGGGGTTTTTCCCAACTGTTTATAAAACCATAGCAAAATATTATTTTGGGGGGGGGGGGGGTTCCCTACAGTTTCTAAAAATTGTAGAAAAATATTGCCTAATGTAATCTATTCCCAACGGTTTAATGAAACCGTTGGGAAAACACATCAAATTATTACTTAAACCAACAGTTTTTTCAAACCATTGGTATGAAGGTGTTGGTATACGTGGATTTCTACCAGTGAATGTAATTTAAAATATCATATTGAATCTAGCTATGTATAGGTAAATTCATGTAATGTGGTAGTGGAATCAACCCACCAAAAGGAGGACAAATTTTTGGATCCAAATCTATCTTTATAAGATATAATTTAAAAAAAGTGGACATAATGGCCTGTATTTTTAAAAGAAAAGGTGTTAAAGCCCATACCAATAACAACTAGTGGTATCATACAAAATCTGATTTGATGCAACTAATATCAAGCCATGATTTAGTGAAAGCAATCTGTTGTAAATAGGAGGTCATATTTGGAGAAACCTAATCATGGAGAAATGGGGGAGTTAGAGATGGATTGTAATGGTTATTAAACCTTATATAAGATTAAAGAAACCTATAGAGACTAACTACACCCCGTGCCCCACCCCCTTTCCCCACTACCCCCACTGCCCCACTGCCCCACCCCTCTCCCCCTGCCCTGCAGACCCCCTGCAGACCACCCCCTGCCCCCTACCCTGTAGACCTCCCCACTCCACCCTACCCCTCCATCCACCCCTACCCCTCCCCCTGCCCTGTAGACCCCCCTACCCTGCAGACCTCCCCCTCCCCCTGCCCTGCAGACATCCCCCTACCCCTACCCCCTTCCCCTGCCCTGCCCCTGCCCCCTACCCCCACCCTGCCCCCTGCCCCCTGCCCCCTCCACCCACCCCATGCCCCCTGCCCCTTTCCCCCTGCTCTATAAACCTCCCCCTGCCCCCTGGACCCCCTCCACCCCCTGCCCCCTGCCCCTGTCCCCTGTCCCCTGGCCCCTACCCCCCTTCCCCTGCCACTGCCCCTCCACCCAGCCCCCTAGCCTGCACCCCCCTGCCCTGCAGACATCCCCCTACCCCCTACCCCCTGCCCCTGCCCCTGCCTTGCCCCCTACCCCCCACCCTGCCCCCTGCCCCCTGCCCCCTCCACCCACCCCATGCCCCTGCCCCTTTCCCCCTGCCCCCTGCTCTGTAAACCTCCCCCTCCCCCTACCCCCCTCCACCACCCCTACCCCCTGCCCCTATCCCTGGCCCCTGGCCCCTGCCCCCTCCACCCAGCACCCTAGCCTGCACCCCCCTGAACCCCCCCAACCCCCTAGCCTCCACCATCCCCCCTAGCCTGCACCACCATCCATTCCTACACCATCCCCCTAGCCTTCACACCCCCCTGTGAGTCAAAAAATCTTTGGAGATGCCGTGGTGTCCTCAAATGAGAGGAGTAAGGATTAAAATAGAAAACATAAATGCAATAATGTTAAACAATATATATAAGCATAAACTACCACAAGAGGATCCTTATATATATTCTCAGATGTATAAGCATGGGTTATGACGCCTCAAGCAATATTTAGTTAAATGTTCCCATTCCTACCTTTGTTCTTCATAATGTCGATAAATTTTGAGGATGTGAATAAGTAATTTTGGATTCTTCTTTCAGTTATAAATCCAAATTTATTTGATTATATGATGCCTAAAGTAATAGATCATAGCCTCAAAGCAATGACTTTGCTAATAATTTTTTGAATTTCATTTCCAATGGAAATAGGATTGAAATCTTTAATATCCACTACATTAACCTTTTTTGAGTCAAAGTAATAAAATTGGAATTGATTCCAATAAAGGTATAGAAGCATGATTAAATAATTATCTCATAGAATTATGTAAATAAACATGCAAAATAACCAAGTAAACCATAAAAAATTTGTTTGTGAACCCATCAGGCCTGACCACACTCTCAAATAAGGATAAGAGTGAAGTATTTACCTCATTATCACCACAAGATTTAGTTAAAGACTTGTTTTGATTATTATCAACAACACAAGTAATTTTTATCCATCATTTGGAAGGTAAAATATTTTCCTTTATTTGAGACAATCTTCCAAAATAGTCAACCATAACATTAGAAAATTGATTTTATGAGTTCTATAAATACCCATAGATACTATGGGTAGTGAATCCTCTCTCCAATTCACTTTTCCTTATGTAGATAATGAAAAAATACAGTTTTTCTATCTCCCTCCTACATCCATATTATATTATACTAGTTTTAGACTAGCCTTTCTTTCAAGAATGGGTTTTCATAAAGCTAAGACAAGGGTTTTAATCTCATCATTTGAAGGATCATTCTGATTCTGATTAATATTATGAAATTTTAGTAAGGATTTATCAGGCTCTTTGATATAATTACCCATATTATAGAAATATACCTTGTTCTAGAAAAGAATCATCCTTTTAAACATTCTTCAAATTTTTTTCCCATGATTTGAAGTGGTCTTCCAAAATTTCCATGTTCCAAGTAATGATGATAATCTCTCTACAACCAGGAAAAAAAAAGTGAGGCATTATTGAATTAAAATGGAAGGAGATATGATGTCAATTTATTGTGAAAGTATCCACCATAAAAGGATTGTGATGCATAGTGACATTCTTGGGAGAGCTAGACCCCTACATCAACAACATAATTATTTTCATCAATATGAACAAAAAATCTATCCAATTTTCTATCTTGTAATACATTGATGGTGTATCTACACCAAGTTTAGTAACCACCCACAATTGTAACTTCACCATGCTATATTCATCAAAATAGGATGGAAAATCAGAATCTTCCATCATATTGATGTGTGGACCAGTTTTTCCTCACGCCTTAGAATAGTGTTAAAACCCCTCAGAATCACCCAACTATTTGAACACCAAGAATTAACCCTTTCAAGATTGTCCAGAATATCTATTGTTTTCATGTAAGAGTTAGAGGAATAAACAAAATATAGGTAGATAACAATTCCTTGGATACCAATATCAACTAAAAAGTCTTGCTGATTTTTTGTACATGAATACAAGCTGATACTGTCATACTTTAAAATACAGAGATTCTCAGAGTCATTATCACTTTATTTTTGTGATACATAGGAATATCCAAGGGAGGACCATTTAAATTCACTCCATTTGTACAAACTCCATATTAGGTTTAGCTAAACTAATCATCATGGGTTTTTTGGCCGTAATAAAGTATCTCGGGGATGTGATTGTGGGAGAGTTCCCAAGACCTTGAAAATTAAAATAGAGAATCTTCATTTATGAAGGGATGTTATAGCTCTTGTTTTGAAAAATTCAAAGAAACAAGAGAAATCAAATAAATTTCAAACATGTTATCAATGCCTAGAACCAATTGAGCAAGATGAGGTCGGCTCATCCTAGGCACTCCTGTTCAAAATTTCCCCTAAACTCTGAAGCTCATCATTGAAATCCCTTTCAAATTCCTGAAAATTTCACATATTCATGAGAAACCAAGCATGCGGGCAAGGAAAAAAACTAAAGTCCAATCAAATTATAGGATAGAATACATGACCATTCGGTCTCTGGAGGAACTATGAGGGAGGAGGAACAAAAAGGGAGAAGGAGTATTCACCAGGGGAGCGGGTCGAGGGTGGGAGGAGAAAGTCGAGTGTGAGGGTGGGGAGGCCGCCGTGAAACACCGATGGCCGGGAAGTGTAGCAGCGACGTCGGGGAGGAGTGAACAGAGAGCAAGTCTAGGTCGAGGGTTCGAGGAGTCATGGATAGTGGGGTGGAGGAGCTCGCGGATCAGGGGAGGAGAGTAGGAGAGCATCGCAGAGAGCGTCACAGACTGGGGAGGAGGAGCTTGCGGATTAGGGGAGAAAAGGAGTCATAGACTGGGGAGGAGGAGCCCGATAGATAGTCAAAAAAAACATTGCTACAATTTTTTTTAATCTATGGCTATAAATTATGATATAGCCAAAGTTTTAATAGAACTGTGGGTATAAACTAAGATATAGCCACGGACTTATAAAACCGTGGCTATAGGTCTGTGGCTATAGACCTGTTTTCTAGTAGTGGATTAATTATAGAATAATTAATAAATAACATAGGATTAAAACATGAATTCATATAATGATTAGCATATTTTAGGGTATAAAAAGGAATCCTAAAATTTCATTCTAATAAATATTATATGGTCAACCATCATTGTTAATATTTGTTAAACTATCATAATTTTGATGAAAGAAACATTTTTGATGTAGAGAGTCATGTTTTCCTGTGTTTACTGCTATGGGAAGGTTATTCAAACTAAGAAAGGAACTTCTTACAGTACACAACCAATAACAATGGTTAGTATAGCTGATTTTGTAACCATAAGTGACCTTCAAGAGAGAATTTTTGGTTCCTTAAATCTGGGACCCGATCAAGAGATCAAGTCTATGAGCTATAGACATTTGTAATTCCCGGCAACATTGTGACATCTAGCTTTTCCATTGGTTGTTGATGCGCAGTGGGTCCAAGCAATTAATTTATTTTCTCAATGGTCAGATTATACCATGATGGAGTTATATTTTGATGTTTCTACTATACAACAACAACATCCAGTTGTATGAAGACGTAGAGTTA
Source organism: Viscum album (assembly GCA_963277665.1). Classification (NCBI taxonomy): domain Eukaryota; kingdom Viridiplantae; phylum Streptophyta; class Magnoliopsida; order Santalales; family Viscaceae; genus Viscum; species Viscum album. The sequence goes on from OY728132.1 coordinate 1,084,247,557, forward strand.
CAAGAGTGGTTGAAGACAGTCCACCCCATGAAATTGAGCCTATTCCAAATGATGCAGAAGAGGATAACTTAGATGATCTCACGGATATACATGCCAATCCAACTTCTGATGAGGATATTCGTAATGATGAATTAGATGGTGAAAATAGTACTGATGAGGAGGGATCAATGGAAGTTTGTATGGAGGTTTCATGAAATGAATTAGTTGTACATCAACCTCAACCTATAATAAATCATCCACCACTCCTTGAATCCTAGTCAGAAGCAATGACACATGTGCCTTAATTTGATAATAATGTTCTCACACTGACAACTGAGTTCCCTGGAGTTGTACCAGATATCTTTAGTGAGTTGGAAAAAACCTTATATGTTGGAATGAATTTTCCAAGTAAAGATGCATTAAAAATCATGCTAAAGAGATTTCACATTGAGAGGCACTAAAACTATATAGTCCGCGAATCATGTCGTAGTAAATATGTCATATAATGTGAGAAGTATGGGGATGATTGTATATTTCTCTTTAGGGTGATTCTGGACATTACATTTGGAGGTTGGAGAATCTCGAGGATTGAGGCAGCTCATACTTGTGTTCAGCCTAGCCTGACACAAGATCATACCTCATTGGATATAGAATTTGTGTCATCTATTGTTGTTGATATTATTAGGACATGTCAAGATGTTCCGATATCCATTATGCAAGAGAGGATACAATAGACATTTGGTTATATGATTTCCTATAATAAGGCATGGATGTTGAAACAGAAGACAGTTGTGAAGGTCTATGGTGATTGGGATTACTCATATCAGGTGTTTCCATAATTTCTAGCCATACTGAGGCATCATAACCAAGTTTTATTCCATCTTGATACAAATGAACATGTGTCTCACTATAACTGACTTGATCTATCTCATGTTCAATTTCATCAGTTGTTTTGGGCATTCCTCCCATGTATCTCTGCATTTCGTTTCAGCAAATAGTTCATTCAGATTGATGGAACATTTCTATACAGAAAATACAAGGGCGTATTTTTGATTGCAACAACCCAATATGGAAACCATTCACCTCTTATGCTTTCCTTTTCCATTGTAGATAAAGAAAACTATGAATCATGGATTTGGTTTCTAACATGTATCAGTAACCATTTCACCAACATTCGAGGTTTTTGTTTGATATCTGATCACCATCGGGAAATTAATGAGGCAATCAATGCGGATCCTGATACATGGAGATACCCAAATGCATATCATCGGTTTTTCATTAAACACATTTCTAGCAATGTGCATAAAAAATTCCACAGTGAACCTATGAAGAAGGAAATCACGAGGCTTGGTACGCATTATATTTGTTATTTTTTACTATTTCAACATAAGGATAAAATCAAATTATGTGAAATATCATCTATTATATGTAGCATATGAGTCATATCAACGGTGTTTTGAAGAACATTTTGAAGAAATCCGCCAGGATAATCAAGAAGTTTATGATTATATGATGTGGATTTCAAAATAAAAATGCACATTGACATATGACAGGGGGAAGAGGTACAGAAACATACCACAAACATTGTGGAGTGCATCAATGGTGTCTTCAAATGGATTTAGAATCTACCTATAACCGTCCTAGTTCAGAAGACATTATATCAATGCGTGAAGTACTTTGTTGATGAAAAAAACTAGCATCATAAAGAATAGAGCATGAGCTAAGGTACAAAAGAAACTTTAAATGAGAGATTAAAAAGAATATTGAAGAAGCTTTTGGTTATCATGTCTACCTTTTTCGATGAGAAGACTCTCTATTTGAAGTTCAATATTGTTAATACCCCATCACAAATCACATCAGTGAAAAAATGGTGGTATTACTGGAAACGAGGCAATGTCAATGTGGGAACTTTCAGGCCTTATGGTCTCCATGCACACATGCCATCACAACATGTGCCTCTGTGAACATATCATGGGAAGCATATGTTGATACAGTGTACCATATGGATACCATTGCTAACTGTTATGCTGCACCATGGACACCTATTGGGGAGTATCGTTATTTCCCAATGCCTGAAGGCCAGCCGATAGTGATACCTGACATCAATCGGTTGCGTCCTTGTGGGATATTGAAGGCTAATAGGATGTGTAATGAGATGGACTGGCCTCAAGAACAAGGGAAGAGTTTGAGATACACCATATTTCATAAAGAAGGTCATAACTGGAAATGATGCCCTAATGTTGTTGGGTCGAGTTCACACTCTCAGCCATAATGATGTATTGTCTTCATTGTGACATTCTCATATTGCAAATTATATGTTGTTATCTCTTCTTTTTTTCCCTCATTTTTCAAAACCCCAAAACTCAAAAGCAGAACAATTAACCCAAAAACATCTTTTCTAAACCTTAATATCAAAATTATAAACCCTAAACCTCCTAACCCAAAATTCAGAAACCTAAACCCTAAAACCTTACAAAAAATCCAAAAACCTAGACCCAAAAATCAAAATATGAAACCCTAATCTCTAAATCCTAAAACCTAAAAGATGAATTGTAAACCCAAAAACACCTTCCCTTTATCATGGTTTTTGATAACATTATGTGTCTGATATTTTAATAAACTTTTATATAACAAAATAATAGTATTATAATGATTAGAATAATTTATTCAATATATATAATTAGATAAATTCTTAAAACATCATTAGTAATTCCCATGATTTATCTTAATCCAATCCATAATTATTTAATCATAAAACTCCTCCAAAACATTTCTAACCAAATTCAAGACCCAATAATTTAGAAATATTGTCTCTACAATTCTAAAAATTAGTATGCCATTATTCCAAAAATGTATATCTTAGTGACACATACCTAATATCTAAATAACCTATTAATCTTAAATCCTTAATAAAAACATGAATGCTTTAAAGAATCAACTTTCTTCTTATTCCTTAAATAAAATCTTAGATAATATAATTTATTTCATAAAACCAAAAGTATAACACTTAACCCATATTTTAAATTATATGTTGTTATCTCTTTTTTTTCTCAGTTTTCTAAACACTGAAACCCAAAAACATAGCATTGAACCCATAAACATCTTTCCTAAACCTTAAAAACTAGTTTATAAAGGATCTACATAGTCTTAAAAAATTATTCATATCTACCACTCTTCTTAGACATATCAGACTTTATAACATAGGGAAAGAAAATATAATAAAGGATTAAATTATATGCTCAGTAAGGGTAAACAAGGGATATATCATTTTTTCAATTTTCTCAAAATTAGGCACATATTTAGGGTCATCCTCCTCAAATAATGTGTTGTTAAAAGAGTTTATTTTTTTACTAAATCACATTTATTTTCCATTGGTTCCATTCAAAATATTCTCTCAAATCCATTAAGAAATGGTATTACAATAAAAACCTTATATAGTATATTATTATTACAAAGATAATTTCATTAATAAAATTCTTTCACAGCATATTTCTTGGATCAAAATACACAAGAATATCAATCATTACACTTCAAAAGTATCAATAACATATTATTTACATTAGTGTCTTGGATTATTCTAAGATATATTCCCTTAAAGCATGTATCAATGTTTTTACTTCCACAATTATCATATGTGGGTAAATTCTTAAATGTTGTTTTTACCATTATCTATTTTTTTCTCTTCTTTCCTCTTATTATCTTTATTTCATTAAAAACTAAAATAAACGGAGAATTATATTTCTTTTGGTAAAAATAACTTCATAAAATAACGTGAATAAAAATGGTATGTCTTGAATTTTACAAGTCATAACATTATGCTGACCATAATGTTTTATTTACATTTTACACTTACAACTCATTTTATTTGTTTATATGAAGATGGATGATACCGTACTACTCACTCAGCAACGTACCCATATTTCCCAGGTCATGTTAGATGGTGGTGTGGATCGATCGATTAGGGTGAATTGAGCTCACCATTTTCATCACAGGGAGCCTCCACATGCCATTAGACCATACTTGCACTATGGTGGCTTCTATGGCCTTGTCATATCAGATTTCACATTTGTATACTATCACCTACTTGAAACCCTCATTGAGAGGTAGAGACCAGAGACACACACATTCCACCTGCCTGAAAGAGAGATGACCATCACCCTCCAGGATGTGGCAGTGCTTCTCAGTCTTCCTATCCAGGGAGACTCGTTATTGGACTCACTCATGCAGCTTGTCTAGACCTTTCTCAGTGCTTGTTAGGCGTTGACATTTTGTATGGCCGTAGGGATACAGATGGAGCGTCCATATCCATGACTTGGTTGGAGGCACAGATTCCACATTTCACTACTGGAATGTGGGTTTTCCCCACACTTACATACCAATGGTTTCATAGAACTGTTGGTAAAGGATGGTTTAGAGAAGGTTTTACCAACGGTTATAGTAAACCGTTGGTAATGATGTGTTTAAGGGGATTTTTACCAACAGTTCAATGAGAACCATTGGGGAAAATGTGGCTGGGGGAGGTTTTTACCAACGGTTTATTAAACCATTGGTATAGGTGTGATTGGGGAGCTTTTTCCCAACGGTTCTTTAGAACCGTTGGTATAGTTTTTCCCTGAAAGTATATACCAACGGTTTTTAAAAACCATTGGCACAAGTTTCCCCCAAATTGCCAGCCGCCCGTCCTCTCCCCCATTCAGATACAGAACCCTAAATGGGAGCAGAAATAGCCGATTTAGGTGATTTTGGAGCTCCTTCTGCCGAACCAGTTTGGATCTTTGACCTCCTTCAGGTTCCTCTTCTTCTTTATCTAATATTTCAGTTTTTAGATTTCTAGAATCATTACACTCATTGAAGACAGTAAAATGAGACATAGGATTTTCACCACAGGTGAGGATATAAATCCATGTGATGCATCAGTATCAAAATGAGAGGATTTACTAGTAGAGGCTACTTTGATCTTACCTCTCACTATAGATTGTATGCCACCCTTCTCCATGTGGGTAGGTTTTACATAATAGATATTTCATGAACCATGGACATGTAATAAAACCTCATTGTTTGGAATAGGAACACATTGATTTCTCAGTGTAATTATGGCATGGATGACACAGCCACAACCACCACATCCACAACATGATCAAACATCACTTATATATCTTCATTTATGATATTGAGCTATTAAAACAATTCCAAAACTTGTTTTCGAATATGTCTATCACAAGTCACTACTATAGGGATGGTCCAGCAGAAACACTTCATGTTGACTATCCTTCCACATGGTTGAGACTCTATTGGGTCATGATCACATGAAATGTTCTTAATGCCCCCTCTTCCACACTGTTGTAGGAAAACTAAGAAACCAGTACTTCAATCATGACCGTTACTCATCTCATAAGAATCCCCAAAAAAATCCTACCACATGATGTCAATATACTAGTTCAATAGTCTATAATTCTATCCTATTCCCCCATGACCTCCCTCAGCTTCTAATATATAAATAGTGTCTTCTTCATAATTTCAGTATTATAGGTCAATATTAACACGTCATCCATGGATCATACAACATTTCAATGACTTCCCTTAAAGTGTCTCTCTCACAATATATCATCAAAAATGTACGTTGGTGAAAAATGATGAAACTCTATAAAACATTTTTAGTGCTCAATAATAGTCATGGTGCCCTAATTATAATGCATGAATTCATTATCCCTATATGTTGATAGATTCTTGAAGTAAAATTAGTTATAGATCCTAGTCTATAAATCATCCCATACCATGCCTCATAGATAGCTAGTCTTGTTTGGTACATCACACCCACACTTTTCCTCCTCTCATAGCATATATCTCATGATTTTATCTCTCTAATGATGAGGCCTATACGGATTATTTAAGGTGAATATCATAGTCTCAATCTAAATATGAATTTATCATGGGAGGACCATCAACTGAAATTATTGGACAACGAATCTACCAGAACACACAGGTCATCTCAACCGTAATCAAGGTATGCATCAGAGTTCCTCAAAAAGGCTTCATGAAGTGATAAAACCCCTCAAAGAAAATTTATTCAGAACCCATGTTCGAATCAACATGTGGTTCCACAGATAGAAAAAATTTATGATCCACATGTATCCCATGGAACTCTACCTCTAGATCATGTTCATTTCCTCCCTCATTTTTTATAACTGGAGGTCCTCATAGTTGCATGTATTTAAAATTCCAAAAACTCACATCATAAATGAAAAATATCATAGTTTGTATCTCAAAATTATAGGACATTTCATTCACACTTTAAACCAGGTCATTAAACACAAACTTCTCCTAAAACTAGAGATGTAATGGAATATAATCATAAAAACAACTAGTGACACTTCTTTTTTCCCACTAAAACTATTAATCTGGGTTGAGACTTAATTTAAACATTCAATATTCAAATTCAATTTGTTTTTATTTGATATTTCATTTTAACTTATACACTTTAAATCATATTTCACAATTAATTTTAAATGTTTCTACTAATATTTCACTAAATTTATATTTAAATGGGACCCCACCCCCTGAACACACCGCTCACCTCCTTGGACAGCCCTCCCACCCCCCTGGACTCCCCCTACCCCATTAGACAGCCTGACCACCCCCCACGGACAGCCCGCCCACCTGGACACCCCGACCCCCCCTAGACACCCCCCGACCCCCTGGACACCTCCAACCCCCCGGACGGCCCCACCACCCCCTAGACACCCCGCACCCCCCTGGACACCCCGCACCCCCTGGACACCCCGCACCCCCCTTGGACACCCTGTACTGCCCCCGGAACAGCCCGCTCACCTCTTTGGACAGCCCCGCCCACCCCCCGCCCACCCCCAGACATCCTCCCACTCACCTCCTTGGACATCCCACCCCCTGGACACCCTGTACCCCCCCCGGACAGCCCCACCCACCCCCTGGACACCCCTCTCACCTCCTTGGACAGCCCGTCCACCCCCCCTGGACACCCCGAACCCTCCTTGGATAGTCCACCCACCCCCCTGGACACCCCGCACCCCCCTTGGACACCCTGTACCCCCCGGACAGCCCGCTCACCTCCTTGGATATCCCACCCCCTGGACACCCTGATCACCTCCTTGGATAGCCCCACCCACCCCCTGGACACTCCGCTCACCTCCTTGGACAGCCCCGCCCACCCCCTGGACACCCGCACCCCCCCTTGGACACCCTGTACCCCCCGGACATCCCGCTCACCTCCTTGGACAGCCCACCCCCCTGGACACCCTGTACCCCCCACCAGACAGCCCCACCCAACCCCTGGACACCCCGCTCTCCTCATTGGACAGCCCGCCCACCCCCTGGACTCCCCCTACCCCATTGGACAGCCTGACCACCCCCCACTGACAGCCCACCCACCTGGACACCCCGACCCCCCTAGACACCCCCCGACCCCCTGGACACCTTCGACCCCTTGGACGGCCCCCACCCCCCCCTAGACACCCCGCACCCCTTACTGGGCAATCCTTGAATATAGGCATTAGAAATTATATATCTTATTTTCTTATATACACTGTATTTTGTTGTATTTCTTAATATGATTCTCATATAGAGTAATGTGTCAGTTATGCTTTTATATAAAGTAAAAAATTGTCATTTACCTAAATATTTTTTTGATTATACTTCAATATTATTGAATTGCTTTGAAATGAATTATTGCAGTTTTTTTACAAAATGGACAGAAGTTGGATGTACGAAACTGATCGGATTTCAACCGATTTTCAAAATAATTTGAACAGCTTTCTAGATTTTTCATTTGACAAGGCTTCAGATAGTGGTCACATACACTGCCCATGTTTTAATTGTGTTGGAAGACCTTGGTTGAGTCGTGATGCAGTTAGCTATCATATAACCAAATATGGTTTCCAAACAAACTATTATGTGTGGTATCACAATGGAGAGAAAATGGAATCTCAAAATGTTGATGATCCAAATGATAAGACTAAATTGGAGAGTTTGATATATGATCAGTTTCCATTTATTCGGCATCATGAGAAGGAAAGGATGTCCATCCAACAAGATTTCGATACAAGCACACATGATGCGTCCAATGAAAATGATGATGTTGATAGGGTAAAAAAATTGAATGATGCTGTGACGACTCCAGTATATCAGCAATGTGGTAAAATGAAAAATTTGGAATTTTTAATCCGATTGTTTCATGGGAAAACTATGTATGGGATTTCAAATACTGCAATTGATTACATTCTTACCTTCTTGAAGGACTTACTTCCAGATGATGCAGATATTCCTTCAAACCACTATATGGCATGGAAGTTAGTTGATGAACTTGGATTCTCAAAAAAAAAAAAAAAATTCATGCTTGCTCGAATGATTGCAACTTATTTTGGGAGGAAACTGCTGAAAGAAATGATTGTATCAAATGTGGAACCTCCCGATGGAAGCCAAAAGATGATGGATCACCATCTCGTGTGCCACAAAAAGTAATGTGGCACTTTCCATTGATACCCAGATTATAGAACCTTTTCATGTCTGATGAAATATCCGAAAAAATGTGATGGCATGACACCGAGAGAAAAAAGAATAATGAAGAGTTGGTTCACCCTGCAGATGGATTTTCATGGTAGAGATTTGATGCTCGATATCCTGAATTTGCAGCTGACGTGCGTAATGTGAGACTGGGTCTTTCATGTGACGGTTTTAATCCATTTGGGCAGATGCTTAATTCGCACAACACATGGCCGGTTTTCATACACATTTATAACCTTCCCCCTTGGTTGTGTATGAAAAATCCTTACACTTTCTTGAGTATACTGATATTTAGCCCTTCTGATCCCGGCAATGATATAGATGTATACATGCAAACTTTAATAAAAGAGTTGAAACTTCTTTGGGATGTGGGTGTGCCCACATACGATGCATGTTTGAAAGACATATTTCAGATGCATGCTGCGCTTATGTGGACGATCAATGATTTTCATTCTTATGGAATGATGTCTGGATGGAGCACTAAAGGAAAATTGTCATGTCCTGTTTGTATTAAGAATACTCGATCGAGAATACTGAAATATCGTCGCAGTTTTAGTTTTATGGGACATCGACGATTCTTGCCAATGAACCATCCATATAGAAACAATCGTCGAAGATTTGACTATACTATAGAGAATGACACTCCACCTCAGCGTATGTCTGGAACTGATGTGATTAATGAATTGAAAGATTTCAGTTATTCATTTGGGAAGGGTGTAATGAAATCTAGAAAGAGGAAAAATGTTTCCAATGATACTTTTACAATTGGAAGAAGAAAAGTATATTCTTTGAGTTGCCGTATTGGTCAACCAACTTGTTACGTCATTGCTTAGACAAAATGCACATTGAAAAGAATATATGTGAAATGTTGCTTTCGATTCTTCTAAATGTCAAGGGGAAGAAAAAAGATGATTTACGATCTCGGCGTGACTTGGTAGATTGGGGGATCAGACCGGAATTGCATCCTGTCTGTATCAGTGAAAATAAATGGCAAGTTCCATGTGCTTCTTATGTGATGACACCTGCTGAAAAAAATCAATTTCTGGAAGTGCTAGAGACTATTAAAGTTCCTGATGGCTATTCAAGCAATATATCAAAATGGGTCAACAGAAAAGAGTTGAAGCTGAAATCTTTGAAGACTCATGATTATCACGTCCTTTTGCATGAGTTGATTCCAATAGCAATCCTTCATCTCTTGTACAATAATGTTAGAGTCTCAGTTATTCGGTTGTGCTATTTGTTTAGATATCTTTGTGCTAAGAGGCTATCCAAATCCTTCTTGCAAAAACTGTTGGTAGAGACACCATTAATTTTGCGCGAGTTAGAGAAAATATTCCCTCCATCATTTTTTACATGCATGTTGCATTTGAATGTCCATCTTCCGACAGAAATACTTCTTGGAGGACCCGTTGATTTCTGTTGGATGTATCCAACTGAAAGAAACATGTGAACATTGAAATCATATGTTCAGAACAGGAATTATCCCTAAGGTTCTATTGTGAACGGTTACTTGGCTCAAGAATGTATGGATTTCTGCGCAATGTATTTGTCTGATCTTACTACGAGAGTAAATAGACCAATGAGAAATGAAGAAGAACAGTATGGGAAAATTGAACCCAGTTTTCCATCACTTCCTCAGACAGTAGGAATTCCGGGATCATATACATTGACGACATTAAGCCTTGAAGAGCGAGAGATGACACATCGCACAGTGTTGTTCAATTGTGATTTGTTCGATGAGTATATCAAGTAAGTAAATTGTACATTTATCTCTTATCTCATCTCTTGTAATTTTAAATATTTGTTAAACTATTATTATTTTTAACTATAGAGAACATAAAGAATTGATATATAGAAAGCATCATTCTTTATCTTTGAGAAGGAAAGAGACTTTGCACAGTAAAGGGTTTTCTGCTTGGTTGAAATTGAAGGTAAAAATATATCTGTAATAACTAAATAAAATTAATATTTAATTAAGTTTACTATTTGTTTATATTTCAGGTATCGAGTTTTCCTGCTGACTCTGTTTCTGAGAAAACAAGAGCTTTGGCTTTTGGTCCTAATACCATGGTTCGTGCTTGTAAATCACTTGTGATCAATGGATACAAATTTATTATCACTGAACGAGAAAGAAACATGAGAACACAACATAATGGTGTTATGCTAACTGCCACAACAGACTGTTATGCCAGTTCATCGGATACTAGACCTTGTTTTGAAAATGTTGCTTATTATGGAGTCATGGAGAAAATAATAATTTTGGATTATTACTCACATGGTCGAGTCACGATGATGAAATGTCAATGGTTTGATTTAATGATGAGGCAAGACACCTTTATTGATGATTATGGATTTCGAGTTATTGACATGACCCGCACTCTTGCCACCGATGAACCATATGTATTGGCATCAATGGTGAAACAAGTTTTTTATGTCAAAGATCATTGTCATCCTAAATTTGGTGTAATTATTGAAGTAAATCCCAGACATGTTTTTAATGATGGTGATGATGAAGTTGACACTATCCCTACTGCAATTGGAAGCAATCCGTTTATTACTTATGATGATGCCAATAACTCAATTATCAGAGTTGATTGTGAACCTGAAGTTGTGGTGGGAAATATATAGAATCATACAGTCGTGTTCTCACCTACATGTTTCACCTACATCATTCAGAGTGTGTATCCTTGTACTTACCTTCAAACCACCATAAATATTCTTTTACTTTATGTTTTTTATCAGAATGGGTTTTCTATATTTTTTTGGGTTACACATTAGTTATATGTTTTTAATTACTTCCATATTTGTTTTCATTGCAGGAAATGACACCCATTGAAGAGAGGTGATGGAAAAAGATGACATATAATAATCGTCGCATGATACAGATGGGTGTTCCTCCACTCATCCCTGTTGTGAGTATTTTATTTAAAATATAAATATTTCAATAACTTATAATATCATGTGTTTACTTATGTGTTAAACTTTTTTTTCAGGACCGACCCCCTAGATGAGAGATATCTGACGAGGATCCTGATATTTCTCCCAGTAGAGTGGCTGGTGGTAGGAGGGGGGGGGGTGGTGTCAGAGATGGACGATCATCTAGTGGGCCCAGTACTAAGGCCGGTGGTACGAGAGCTCATGGGGAGAGAGTTAGACGATCCACCGCCACAGACGTATCTTCTTCACCCCATTTTGATCCTGGTGTGTCTCCAGGGACACACGGGATATTTAGACCTCTGATGTTTACACTACCAGTTGTCCATATGTCTATGCCATCATCTTTTGCTTCTGTTTCATTATCCCTGAGCTATTATATTCCACCTTCTTCGACTCCTAATGCGACACAGTATGTGGCTGAGGAGTGTACACTGAGGGACACTCTACCTGTACAGGATATTCCTTCAGCTTCTGCACATCCAGTGACGCCCATTGATCCGACTACCACAAGTATATTTAACTAACTTTATCAAATTTTAATACCAAAATTTATTTTATTATAACTTGTACTGATATTATTTTTCTTTAATAACAGATTCATCTACAGATAGGAGGCGGGGGAGGGGGAATACTCGCTTGCGTGCGGTATGGAACCGCCAGACACAGTTGATGGTTGAATATAATGCTGATGGACAAATGATTGAGAAATCTGGGCAGGAATGTCAGGGTTTTTTGGCGACTCTAGCCAAATACTCCGATATCATTCCGGTCAACCCTCTCTCTTGGAGAAAACTGCCACACGAAGTCAAAGATAACGCGTGGGAACAAATATGGGTAAAAAATCTATTGGATTTAATGTAGTATTTTGTTGTATTTATATGAACTAATCTATTGGGTTTCAGCTTCGGTTTAACTTCCCTGATGGCGAAGGTGCACGACCAACACGTTTAAAAGAGTTAGGAGAGCTTTGGAGAGCTTATAAGAATGACCTGTATGTTGGATGGTGTGATAGGGTGGTAACAGATTTAGAGACTTTACCTATAGTGGATGACTGCCCGATAGAGCAATATCACCAAATGATTACCCATTGGGTGACTGCCAAATTTAAGGTATTAATCTCATTTGAGGTATTTAAATCAGAGTTTTCATATTTTGAATTAATATAATCTTATTTATTATTAAAAATTATTTAGGAATCTTCTGAGAAAAACAAAAAAAACATTTATTCAAAGCAATACCTCCACACTTTGGGGCGCACAACTATGTCAGATAATGAGAGGCAGCTGGTATGATATAGTTGTTTATAATTTTTCTTTAGGAATTTCCCTTTTTATTATTTCCTACTTAAATTATGTGATTTATTGAATATTGAATATATGATTATACTTGCACTTTATATTGTTTCAATGTCATTACAGAAGCACAAATTGAATATTGAAGGACGTATCCCTCGAGCAAAATTGTTTTGCTTGAGTAGAAGAAAAAAAGATGGAACTGCGGTAAATGAATCAACCCAAGAAAAGATTGTAAGTTTTAATTTGTTTATTTAAAAGTTTAATATCTATTTTGAAATTTATTAATCTATTAATATTTTTAACAGGATGCTTTAGAGTCTCTTGATGCCCAGGAGCCTGACAATTTTGGGCCACATGATCATTTATATCAGGTTTTGGGAGCAGAGCACTCTGGTCGAGTACGCTGCCAACCTGGTAAGAATATAGTCCCGACGAGGTATTGGTTCTCTCCAGGTATCCATTCTAGTACGACTGAGTTGGAATAGGTAAAAGATAAAGCAAGACAATCTGATAAAAGGGTCACAGAGTTGGAAGTACAAGTTCAAATGAGGGACACAAAATTTATGAAACTGATGAAAGCTTTATCTTCATCACTTCCACCAGAGGCTAGCGCGGCTTGTCAGACATTTATGTCGTCAATGGGTGAATTATCCAATGCACCAGGCGATAGCTCTGGTGGAGATCGAGATCATGATGTTCCTGGCGATGATGAGGATGCTGAAGAGGATGAGGGAGAGGATGATGATGGGGACGAGGGTGAGGATGGGGCTGAGGGTGAGGATGGGGCCGAGTGCGAGGATGGGGCCAAGGGTGAGGATGGGGCTGAGGACGAGGATGAGGCTGACGATGAGCATGGGGACGATGACGAGGATGATGACGAGGACAGAGATGGCAGTGAGGATGAGGCCGATGATGATAGTGGTGATGATGATGGTGATCAGGGGCAGATTGATCCATTTCATTTTTGAATTCTGTATAACTCTTTATTTTTGAACCTGGTTTTCCACTCTGTGATTTTCCTCTGCTTCATAGGGATATTGTTATCAGATCTCTTTTTTGCACTTGATTCTTATTGTATGATTAGTCTACTACCTAGACCTTTAGTATTCCTTGGTACTGTGATTCCCTGTATGATATCTGGTTTGATAAGTTAATATGGACATCTTAATATTCAAAAACAATCACTCGAAATTAGGGGTGTCCATGGGCCGGGTCGGGTCGGTTCGGGTCATGGGTGTTCTAGGGCCTAAGGACATATGGTCATCCATAAGTAAGATTTAGGGCCTAAGGACATGACATGAAAAATTATGTGTTTTATATCCATGGGTAATATTGGGGGTTCATTTTAAAAATAATAAAATGAGGGTTTTTGAGGTGGAAAATGATTTATTAGGTGATGAATTCCCTTGGTTAAAAAATATAAATAAGTGTGTGTCTTTTTGATTTTGATAAATTGATTTTAATGATAATGAAATATTGGTTAATTTATTTGGTTAAAAAATTTATTTTTAACATTTTTATTCTCTATTTTATATATTTTCATTGATTAGGAATATAATTTACAAAACAAATATCCAATTACTTATAATATTTATATTTATTAAATTGATTAATTTTGAGAAATTTTTATATTGTCATTTGTGACGTGTACGAGTCAACCCCACCTCAATCCGAGGGCCGGTGTGGCCGGTACCACTAAAAGTGTCTTTCTTTTGTTTAAAATGGATGCGCTTTTAATTAAAATAAACAACATATGTAAAACTGACCAAACACATTCAGATTATGTTGAAACTTTAGGAAAATGATCCATGGGTCATTTGTGATGTGTACGAGTCAACCCCGCCTCAATCCGAGGGCCGGTGTGGCCGGCACCACTCAAAGTGTCTCACTTTTCTTTGAAATGGACAACAGTTTAAGTAAAAACAACAACTGACATACGGGAAACGGACCAAACACATTCAGATTCTGTTGATACTTTAGGAAAAGTATCCATGGGTCATTTGTGTCGTGTACGAGTCAACCCCGACTCAATTTGAGGCACGGTGTGGCCGGTACCACTCAAACTGTCTCACTTTTATTTGAAATGGACAGGATTTTAAGTGAAAACAACTACCGGCATACGGAAAATTGACCAAACGCATTCGGATTCTGTTGAAACTTTAGGAAAAATATCCATGGGTCATTTGTGACGTGTACGAGTCAACCCCGCCTCAATCTGAGGCACGGTGTGGCCGGAACCACTCAAAGTGTCTCACTTTTCTTTGAAATGGACAACAGTTTAAGTAAAAACAACAACTGACATACGGGAAATGGACCAAGAACATTCAGATTCTATTGATACTTTAGGAAAAGTATACATGGGTCATTTTTGTCGTGTACAAGTCAACCCCGACTCAATCTGAGGCACGGTGTGGCTGGTACCACTCAAACTGTCTCAATTTTATTTGAAAAGGACAGGATTTTAAGTGAAAACAACTACCGGCATACGAAAAACCGACCAAACGCATTTGGATTCTGTTGAAACTTTAGGAAAAAAATACATGGGTTATTTGTGACGTGTACGAGTCAACCCCGCCTCAATCCGAGGGCCGATGTAGCCGGTAACACTAAAAATGTCTTTCTTTTGTTTAAAATGGATGCACTTTTAATTAAAATAAACGACATACAGAAAACTGACCAAACACATTCAGATTCTATTGAAACTTTAGGAAAACGATCCATGGGTCATTTGTGACGTGTAAGATTCAACCCTTCCTCAATCCGAGGGCCGGTGTGGCTGGAACCACTCAAAGTGTCTCACTTTTCTTTGAAATGGACAACAGTTTAAGTAAAAACAACAACTGACATACGGGAAACGGACCAAATGCATTCAGATTCTGTTGATACTTTAGGAAAAGTATCCATGGGTCATTTGTGTCATGTAAGAGTCAACCCCACCTCAATATGAGGCATGGTGTGGCCGATACTACTCAAACTGTCTCACTTTTATTTGAAATGGACATGATTTTAAGTGAAAACAACTACCGACATACAGAAAACTGACCAAACGCATTCAGATTCTATTGAAACTTTAGGAAAACTATCCATGGGTCATTTGTGACATGTAAAAGTCAACCCCGCCTCAATCCGAGGGCCGGTGTGGCCAGTACCACTAAAAGTGTCTTTCTTTTGTTTAAAATGAATGCGCTTTTAATTAAAATAAACGACATACGGAAAACTGACCAAACGCATTCAGATTGTGTTGATACTTTATGAAAATGATCCATGGGTCATTTGTGACATGTAAGAGTCAACCACGCCTCAATCCAAGGCGCGGTGTGGCCAAAACCACTCAAAGTGTCTCACTTTTCTTTGAAATGGACAACAGTTTAAGTAAAAACAACAACTGACATACAAGAAACGGACCAAATGCATTCGGATTCTGTTGATACTTTAGGAAAAGTATCCATGGGTCATTTGTGTCGTGTACGAGTCAACCCCGCCTCAATCTGAGGCACGGTGTGGCCGGTACCACTCAAACAGTCTCACTTTTATTTGAAATGGACATGATTTTAAGTGAAAACAACTACCGGCATACGGAAAACCGACCAAATGCATTCAGATTCTATTGAAACTTTAGGAAAACGATCCATGGGTCATTTGTGATGTGCACAAGTCACAAATGAAAATGGATTTTTCATTTACATGAAAATGAAAATGGATTTTTTAGTGTAATATGCTTGGTCCCAAAGCATGAACCAAACAGGTTGTGAGACATAATACCATTAGGAATCCACCACAAGATTTGTGCCCAAATTTTAGTGAATATACATGTATAAAAACAAGGTACAAAATTAAAAATAGTATAAAGAAATCAACAACCATTAAATATTGAAGTAAAGAATAGCTAAAACTTTCCTTGGAGACATCAATATCTTGCCTAAACGCATGTCACTGTCTTGACCTCAGGAAAAAAACACATCCTCTCCCTCAGGCATCACAGTATCTCCCTCAGACATATCACAATCTCACCCACATGTATCATATGTAATTAATCTATTAACAGGTAAAAATAAGTACCTCATTTAATTTAAATTATTACATCGCAGACTATTATCAACACACCTCATCTAATCTAACTATTACATGGCATAATAATAATCAAATCACCTCATGTAATCTTACTATCACATCGCTTTTTAATAATCAATAATCCATCCTAAATAAAAAAATTCATGGAAAGCAGTATGCATTTGAGGCATCATGGGCCAATATCTCTAACAAATTAATCAAGGGAAACACAACCCTGTGGTTCCCTATCTCAAAGAAATAACCTTAATAACCTAATAAACCAATATCATATGATAATCATGGTGTAATTCCAAGTCATGTATACCAAAAACATGGGTATATGAGTTTTAGGCGCATATAATTCTTTACAAAACAACATATAGGCACAAACCACCTACCTCGTAGTCGTGAGAAAAATATTGTTGAATATCGGATCTTGATTCATCCTAGATCATTGAAAATCCACAAAAGATTCATAAATTATCAAATCTATATCTATAAAATTAGGAGAGGAATCAGGAGGATAGGATTAAGGTGAAGGGAGAACTCATTGGTGGGATCCCAATGCACCTTCCGGAGTTCTGATTGGACATTGATAGGAGAATCAGTGGCTTAGAGAATAATTGTCGCTCCTGGCCGAACTTGGATGAACCAAGGTTAAAATAAGTTAATTCTGTAAATGATACCTGACCCCTCTCCCTTATATTAAATAAAAAATAAAATACATGACATTTCCTTTAACAATACACACTGTGTATAAGCTTTTAATGGGCCTCACCTTAAGAGGCACGACCACGACACAACATGACTTGGTACATGGCTGAGACACGACCTGTACGTGGTCTGGAAAGGACATCAATGTTCATGGTGTGTACACTGAAGTACATGGATTGTACATCAAAATTCCCCAATTTTACATTTTCCTCAAAGCAACCCGAATACAAAATCCATACATGGAAATGGGGAATTGGGTTCTTACAGTTTGATTATCACACCATAGATCTTGTTTCTATCTCAACCAAGCACCAAAATCATTGGTTTCTTCAATCTAGTGGTCTAATATCACATTACGATCTTAATAAAGCCTTATGTTTCATCGGCCCCATGTAATGGATCAATGATAGATCTGAAGCAAGCCAAATTTGTGTATTTCTCTCTTTTTGGTCATTATTTGGCTTGGAATCTCTAACTAATGATTTTTTATCATGTTTTATTTAGTCTCTCATTATAATATTCGCACATTCAGGTTTTATTCAGCTTCATAATGCATTTGATTATAGATTTTCTCATTACTAATGACCTCAACTAAAGGTTAATATCTTTAATAATGTGTAAATTATTTGTTCCAACTTTTATTTCTTGTATCAATTAGTTGTTCACATTCAATATATCATTACTTGTTAATATTACATTAAAATTATTTTATACAATATTTCATGCTAAGGAGTATTATTGAGGTGATAGGATATTGGATGTTGTGTGTTTCTACATTGTCATTTAGTTTAGTGAGTTGGGGTTTAAAATTAGTTTGCATTGATAATACAACATGTTCATTTTGGTTTTGAAAATGTTGGTGCATGGGAGAGCTGAAAAATCCATTTTCATGTAATTTCATAACATGAGATGGTTTTGTAATGGGTTTTCATGAAAATGGATTTTTCATTTACATGAGCTGAAAAATCCATTTTCAAGTCCATTTCAAGTCTGTATGCAGGTGTAAAGTGGAGGGGCTACTGGAGGGAGGGTGGCTACTGTGTGTAGTTCTGGAAAAACTCTTTACCAACAGTTATAAACTGTTGGTATAAGGGTGCTGGGATTTTGGAAAAACACTATACCAATGGTTTAAAACCGTTGGTATAGGTGTTCTGTATTTCTGGAATAACCTATACCAACGGTTTTAAACCATTGGTATAGGTGTCTGGATTTTTAGAAATCCAATACCAACAGTTTATAACTGTTGGTATAGGTGTTGCTGGAAAACCAATACCAACGGTTCTCAAACCGTTGGTATAGGTTTTCCTGAAAATCACATTACAAACGGTTTAAAACCGTTGGTATA
Source organism: Viscum album (assembly GCA_963277665.1). NCBI lineage: Eukaryota > Viridiplantae > Streptophyta > Magnoliopsida > Santalales > Viscaceae > Viscum > Viscum album. The sequence continues at coordinate 1,084,266,412 of OY728132.1, forward strand.
AGACTTCCTCAAATTCATTACCAACGGTTATAAACTGTTGGTATACATTGGGTTAAATTTATATAACCCATATACCAACGGTTTGGATCAAACCGTTGGTATAAGGCTTTCCTCACGGCTTACTAGCCAACGGTTTGGAAAACCATTGGTATAGGGTATACCAACGGTTTTCCAGCCTATACCAACGGTTTTTAACCGTTGGTATAACCTTCTTTTCCAATAGTGTTTACATGATGATGCTGACGAGCAGACTGTCATGCATTATGCCTGTGCATATATATTACGGCTCATTGACGGGACCATGCATACTGATCACTCAGGGATGTATGTGCACATGATGTATCTACCCCTACTAGAGGTATTTGATTAGGAAAAGATGTACAGTTGGGGATCAACCTTCTCGGTATACATGTACAGAGCATTATGCAGGCTATCCTACAGGGACCGCATAGGTCTCAGGGGATGCGTCATCCTTATTCAGATGTGGGCATGGGAGCATATCCCCACATTCCGCCCTGAGCTTGATGGTCTACCAATCGAGATAGAGGTGCTGTATAATGCTCAGCATGGATGCTGGTATGATCAGTCATTTCTATTGGTTTCTGATGCCACTAGGAGTTATTGAATTTAATTTCTCATTATTTATCACTATCGATAAATTATTTTACAGGTGGTGTCAGCGACACAATTTCGACGGGGTTCTGAGACACCATTTGGGCATATATCGGCTCAAGTTGGACTATCTCTTACCTGATCAGGTATATATATACAATCTATCACTGCCTAAAAAATTTAATAATAACATCAATTTTGGTTTTTAGTTAGGAGATTTTTTGACAAAGTCACATGTCATTTTAGATTTCATGACTTTCATACCGGAGTATTATGGACCAGTTTCCAGCATACTGCACTGTTGGGCTTGGAGACTCTATGGCTGTAGTACCCCTCATTCACTTCCATATTATTGTGTGGAAGAAGCCTGATAGAGTCATGCGCCAGTTTTTCTGTGTTCATCCGATTCCATTGCCGTCAAGACAGACAAAGGAGCTTCATCGGATGAAGCTGACAGGGAGGCATGATGATGACTAGCCCCGAGTACATGCCCGCTTTATTGACTACTGAAACAGATGTGAAGTGTTTCATATTCAGGGTGTACCTACAAATAGATTCTTTCTTTCGGATCATGTTGAGTGTAAGGCATGGTATAGACTGAATTCTATACTGTATCTTACCTGGCACAGTAGAGAGATGCAGAGGATGGTAAGTTAATAAATTTCCATTAGTTTGTTTATTGAACTATTTTATAATTCAATTTGAATCTCTTTACAGGGAATTCACAAAAAGCATCTTGTTCGCATGAGTGATGAAGAGGAGGAGGGGGTCTTTAGCTGGGCAGCCATCCATGCTACAATGCTGTAGGTGAGGGCATCTTTTCATGCACTTTTTGAGAGCATCTTCGAGCATCATGTCCGGGGAGAGGAGGTTCCTACCCCAGAGGAACATCTTGCAGTTGCTGCTGGTGCTGAGGAGCCATGACCACAGTGACGTAGACAACATCATGCTGCATGTGAGGTCTCACTTGTTCCACAGGCAGAGGTCGGCCCTCTAGTAGTCTAGGATTAGCCGATTCAAGATGTGCCTTAGGTGGCATGAGATCTGTCTTTCCTAATAGAATATCTACTGTTCTCTCCATCTTGGGGTCCAGATCCATCGTAACCTTGGGGTCCAGATCCATCACAACCTGGGGTCTAGATCCATCATAACCTTGGGGTCTAAATCCATTACAGTCTTGGGGTATAGCTCCATCGCAAACTTGGTTCCCCACTGCGATGATGGCATGTACTTCTACTACCCCAGTGGGAAGGATCCAGAGGGCAGTATGAGATGCAGTTTATAGCTCCTCCCACTAACACATAGATAAAGGATGTGCCATTTGACATTCCAGTGGCCGAGGATCAGCCCTCTCTAGGTCATCAGACTCCACTACGCACTCGATGCAGACCTCTTATTCACAGACCACCATGTGGGACAAAATATCCTCACCATAGTTATAGAAATTGATTTTACATGTTCATTTACATGTTTTATGTCTACTAAAATGAAAATAATATCATTAATATTATTCATTCTTATATGTCTATCCAGTATTTCAGTTTTCATTTATATTTTAGGCACAGTTTATATTTGACAGCTTTCAAATTCAACTACTTGAAACATAGAAATAATTATTAAATTTCAAGTAAATAACTTTAAAAGATTAAAAATCTATAGTATAAATACAATGTAAATAAAATTTAAAAGATAGCCTAATCATCTATTTTTTTTTGAAAATAAAGAGTTTCATAAATAAAATAAATAAATGATAATGAAAGGAATGTAAGAAAAGTAACTCAGAAGTGAGAGCAAAAAGAATGAATTTTGAGGAGGATCCTAATCCACCTACTTGACTTTGAAAGAATATAAAATATAAAATATAAGACCCATATATATAAAAATTAAAAATTCAACTACTTGTTATATGTTTAATCAATGTTTAAAATTTCATTCTTATCGGTCTTATAGTTTATATTATATAGTCTAGCAAAGACACATACTTGAAACATTTTTAAGTTTCAAGTAGGTAGATTAGAAAGCTTATAAATTATTTTTCATCAACATTTTTTGATAAATTATTTTTATTTTCAACTATTTATTATATTTTTAACCAATTTTTAAAATTTCATTCATATCGGTCTTATAGTTTGTATTATATAGGTTAGAAAAGTCACGTACTTTAAACATTTTTAAGTTTCAAGTAGGTGTATTAGAAAGCTTATAAATTATTTTTCATAAACATTTTGTAAGAAATTATTTTTATTTTAGACTACTTGTTATATTTTTAATCAATGTTTAAAATTTCATTCATATCGGTCTTATATTTTATATTATATAGGCTAGCAAAGACATGTACTTGAAACATTTTTAAGTTTCAAGTAGGTGGATTTTAAAGCTTATAAATTATTATTCATCAACATTTTTTAAGAAATTATTTTTATTTTCAACTATTTATTATATGTTTAACCAATTTTTAAAATTTCATTCATATCGGTCTTATAGTTTATATAATATAGGCTAGAAAAGTCACATACTTGAAAATTTTTTAAGTTTCAAGTAGGTGGATTAGAATGATTATAAATTATTTCTCATCAACATTTTTTTAAGAAATTATTTTTATTTTCGACTACTTGTTATATGTTTAATCAATGTTTAAAATTTAATTCATATTAGTCTTATATTTTATATTATATAGGCTAGCAAAGTCACGTACTTGAAACATTTTTAAGTTTCAAGTAGGTGGATTAGAAAGCTTATAAATTATTTTTTATCAACATTTTTTAAGAAATTATTTTTATTTTCGAATACTTATTGTATGTTTAATCAATTTTTAAAATTTAATTAATTTCGGTCTTATAGTTTATATTTTATAGGTTAGCAAAGTCACGTACTTTAATAAAAGATAAATTATGTTGAAACATTAAGTATTATATATATATATATATATAACCATAACAAAAAAATAATAAAACATTAAAATTTTAAATATATATAAAAATATAATTAAAATAGACTTTTTTATTGTTTTAGGGAAAAGGCGGCATCGCCGATGCCTCCTTTAAGGTGTATTTTTTTTAAAAAATTTAACCTAGGTCGTTTAATTTTTTTTAGAAAGCGTATAAAAAAAATCTGGTGTAAATGAATTTACAACTTCTTTGTAAAAAAAAAACTAACTCAGAGAAAATTTCACTCTAAAATTAGAGTTTAGTGAGGGAGAGAAAGTATGAATTGAGGGGAAGGAAGAAAAAATCGGATGGGGGGTATATATAGGTTAGATTAGTTGTGACGATACTATTTGCGACAGGTCCCATCACAAATACCTTCAGTCGCATTAATTACTGTCAGAAGTTAAAAGGGTATTTATGATGGGTCCCGTTACAAATAGTGGCCTACCGACACACTATTTGCGATGGGGAAACATCCTGTCACAAATATTATTTACCGCTACTGGTTATTTGTGACGGGACCCGTCGCAAATAGTAACCAACAGACAAACTATTTACGACAGGGAAACTTCCCATCGCAAAAAGCCATTTTTCTCATAGTGATATAGCATGTAATCATGAAGCAGACCAATAATAACATGAAACATAATAATATGGAATGAACAAGAGAATATGAGGCATATAATATAAAAAAGAACATGAATCATAGCATTGAAATGTGACTACAACATAAAAATGAGGAATTCATAAGCATATCACCATAGTTTGTCCCCAAGGTGTCATAAATGAAAATTACCAAGGTTATTCACCCATGTATTGTAAAACATGTCATCTCTAGAAATTAAATTCTTTACCGAATGTACTGAAGTGCTATCAAGGTGAATCCTTCATATGTATTAATTTAATGTGAGTCACATTAATCATAATAAATAATTTTGTCAATAAAACAAGGAAAATAAAGTGATACTTTCATATAAAAACATTGAGTATGTAAGTTCTTAATGGATTGACCATAACATCATCTTTTACCCACAGAAGGGAATGTGGGGTTTGTATATGTAAATCCCCAAATCAATAAATTACATTAATATCTAGGTGAATACCGGTGAATAAATAAATGGTTTGGGTATTCACAATATAATAATTTCTTATATAGGAGAGAGAAATTGAGAAGTAAATTCGGCATCATGATGGGTATAAAATGTGAATTTAGAAAAGGATAAAATGAGAGAAAACGGACGTCTCCTGTTGATAAAACATAATTAGGTAGTAAGGGTAAGATCCAAACCATTAGATTACCCATGTTTTTACTCATGATTTTGAAAATTTGAGTTTCATTTTATTATATTTTACTCTATAAAAAATAAACACCATTTTTTATGCTTCTTTGTTTATGGTAAAATAAAATCTCCACAAAATAATGTTTTTAAAATCAAATTTTCAATTTTAGACCTTGGAAAGTCAGTTATAGGTTTGGAAATTGATTAAAAGCTATTAAAATACTTAATAATAATAAAATAACATATTTTAGATCATATACTGTGGTTAATTAATCATTACATCATTATGAAATAAGTATGAAGTCATAAAACACACTGAAAACCCAAAACTATATTTTTACTATTCACTGAAAAATAAATCATTTTAGAAAATTCTAAAAAATTCATCACAACCTAATTTCGACATGATGATTTCAGATATAATATTTATTTTATCAAAATAATTTTATATGGATGAGAATTTTGAATTTTAGATATAAACATCCTTATTTATTGAAAAATATCAGTTTTTATGACACTCAAATTTTTGACACTTATAAACATTTCCAAAAAAATTATAAAATTATTTTATCATTTCTATTTAAATAATTTTTTAAAAATAAAATTTCATTAAAAAAATATTATTTATAATACCTGAGTTTATTATAAAAGTGTCTATATTTTCTAAAAATACAATTATGTTTTATTTGTGTCCAATAATCAATTTATCAAATTGGTCTTAAACATATATTTTGTTAAAAAACATTATTCTCAAAATGGGATTGATGGAATAAATATTTTATTTATACAAGAGAAATTAAACTTTAAGTAACTAATTCCTAGACATGTAACCCCTTATTATATCCATGTACACCCTAAGGGTGTACGATAATGGTAGTTTCATAGGGCGACTCGAATAACATTGATGGAGTGGTAATATTCACTAACTTGAACTTCTCACATAGGTGATTTCATTCAAGCCTCACTTATTGAATCTCGACTTGGGTTTGGTCAAGGAAAAACCCCAGTGATGCTACTTTCCTCCCAAGTTATGATAAATGGGATTCAAATAGTACAACTATACTAGTTGAGGCCATTTTTTCTCCTTTCTTCATCAACTACACTTTGTCATTACTACTTATAAACACTAATTATAATGGTAAAATTATCACCAATGGGTATAGTTACCAATGGTCAAATTTAAAAACAATTATATTTACCAACAATCAAATTTTACCAATAGTTATATAATGCTCAAATCCCAACAATCACATTTTCCTTTATACCCTATAAATACCACTTCATTATTTCACTCAATATTCACTACAATTAATCCTTAGGTTATACTTTCATTTCTTAACATTTTGATTGGTTTACTAATATTTTTTTGAATTTCTATAGTGTTGGCCATGGGGGCGATGATTCTAGAAAATTGGGGCAATCCATATTTTCGCATTTTAGTTATTCTATTTTATATTTTTTTTCTAGTTGTAATGTTTGGAACTTTCATTTGTTTCATAGCTGAATAATGTAATTATATTTATTAATGAGATAAGGTTTTGTTTAGTTTTCTATATTTATAAGTGTATAATATTATATAATATATAACACACATTTATTTAGGAAAAAAATATAATTTAAAATCCCGGGCTGTTATACAATTTTGTAGAGAAAATTAGAAAAGATGTACACAATGACCACTACATAGAATAAATTAAGCATGATATTCCATCTTTTCAGATCGAATTAAAAGGATAGGGACATCATATTAGAACACAAAAGTGAGTTCCAAGGTATTATTGATCAACTTAACTCTATGAAAATGATGGTTGATGATGAGTTGTAGACACTGTTAATGTTGAGATCCTTACCAAATATATGGGACACACTGGTTGTGTCAGTGAACTATTCGACACCTAATTGAACACTCACCATGGAAATCATTAAATATAGAATACTAAATGAAGAAACCAGAAGGAAGGATGGGGGATGTACACCTGAATTAGTGTATCTTGTTACTAAAATAAAAGGGAAGAAAAAATGACATGTAAGAAGCATAGGAAAAGAACCCTATGATCAAAACCAATAAAGGAGAAGGTAATAAAAATCCTGATCGAGATATAACACGAAGTGCCACCATTGTGGAAATCCTGAACACTTCATCCGAGAGTTTTAGAAGCTAATGGAAAAGAAAAGGAATCAAGAAGATAAACCTCAAAACTGTGATGCTTTAATTTTCAATAAAGAGATCGTTATGTTTTAGGAAGATTATGTTAGCCTTAAAATCCATGGATTGACATGATAGATCTATTTTGTGACTCTAATGAGGTTTATCTCAACATTTACTTTGTTTTGGTTGATTTTAGAAAGTAATTTTCCGAATTATTTCCATACTTGAGAGTTCAAAGATTCAAAGAACTAGCCCTCCTAGGTTGTTCTATTGTAAAATATGTCAGATTGAATAACTTTTTCACACTTTAGTTAAATTATTTATTTTGAAATTATTAATTGCTTTATGACCCTTTCCCAACCCACACCCACCCAAACATGAATAATCGATAGGCATAAAAAATAGCGACAATCCATGAAATCATCACTTTAAAAATCAATCAATTTATAAATAATGTGATGAATATTAACATATATTCTCTTCAAAGTAGGATCATATCAAAGCATGGTTCACCAGTCTATCTCTAAAAGAACAATCAAAACATTTTAGTTGTCCCACATTTGGTCTCCATGCATGAATAATTTATCTCAGTGGTGGATATGGTGTGGTTGAATCTATGTTAGTTTCCAGAATATGTTAGCATCACAACTTGATACCAGAATCAATGAATAGAAGTAAAATAAGACAATTGAGATTTAGGACCACTCCTAATTAGAGACTCTCATTTTTTTGGCAATACCTATTGTGGGAGGATTTTTATCAATCGAAAACCAGCCTAGATGACCCATGGAAGTATCTAGCGATGGTAAGGACTTTAAAGGTTAATGAACTACCCAAAAAAACATTTGATTGCTACAATTTTTTAATCTATAAGATCAAGAAACATATCATGTATTTTGTAACCCATAATACTCTGATTATTTATCCAGATAAAATAAATAGAAGTATTCCCCCATTTCCCATGGATGTAGGAAAACCGTTCTGAACCACATAATTCTCATGTTCTTCTCATTTTTCATTTCTATTTTCATATGTTTCACTAGTTTTGGGTTCTGTTTCCCCAATAAAGTGGTATCAGATCCACTAGGGTGAAACAACTATGATGAGAGAAGTTTTTTATAGGGATGTAAAATTCAAGGTGTCCAGAATCAATTTTTGAAGCTAGATTCTAAAATATCTCATCAAGGTGATTTTAATGATGCAAAAAATGTAAAAAATGAATCTAAAACAAGCTCTGAAGAGGTGTTCAAAGTTAAGGTCAACTTTGGGGTGCTACCGTACCCCTTGACAGAGAAGATGGGACTCTTCATGCCTACGAAGACTTTTTCAGTGGCATCTCTAGCTTACCATGTCAATGTCACATCATCGGTCAATCTTTTTAAAAATTGGATATAAATGCGAACGAGACACACAACACATCCTCAGTAAATGCCACATCATCGATCAATCTTGATCGTTGATATTGTTTTGAAAATATCTTAGTCAATTAGTCTATTTTCAATGATCCAAGAGTCAATTACCACTATTTTGACCATTACAGACACATTTTTATGGTTATATTTTCAATATCCTCACTAAATCATATGAAGAAAATACCAATAATATGATTAAGCTTTAATATATGCTACCTAGAAAACCAAAATGGAAGATCTTTTGTATATTAAAGATTTGTGGGAGCCCACAATGGAGACCACAAATCCCATTCTAGTGAGGTGATGTCTATTGGGACCTCACTGGTTGATGTGGAGTGTGTCGTGATGAATAGGAAGTTTGCTTCTCAAATCAGGTAGCTAATCAACAAGATTATATTCTAAAAATTTTCCAACAAATATGATGCTTTTTTTCTATAGAGAAAATTGTAAAAGATGTACGCAAGGATAACCACACATTATAAAGAAAGTTTGATACACCATATTTTCAACCTAAAGTATAAGGATGGGTACAACATATTAGATCACCTAAACGAGTTCCAAGGTATTATTGACCAACTAAACTCTATGAAAATGATGGTTGATGATGGGTTGTAGGTGCTGTTGGTGTTGTTTTCCTAGAGAATGGCTAGCTGAAAACTCCAGAGGTGGGGGGGGGGGGGGGTGAAATGAGTTCCTATTTTTTTTACTTTAAAATGACCCTCGTCAAGGTATGTGAGTTATAATATTTTCCTTAATAAAAGTAGGCTATGAAAATATAAATGCTTAGCAGAAAGAGATTGAACACTAGTAATTTATAGTTGTTTTGGGGAATATAAATACCCTAGTCCACCCACTAACAGTCTACTCCATGATTTTGTTGATTTCCACTGTGACAAACCTTTTTCCAGGGACTCCTAGTTGAATTCAATCTACTGTTACTTATTAAAAAGGTACAATATATTTCAACAAGGATCTCCATTTACAAGACTTATTCATATTCTTAACACACTCACATACAAAGTGTTGCAAATAAAATAGACGTGAATGAATTTTAAATAATTTTTGCAGCATACAATGTCAAGTAGAAAATGAGAGTAGATGAAGCTATGTCATGAGAAGATGATGATATTCAAAGGACAATTTTGGATAATATTTGATTGCAACTGATAGACTAGTAATCACAGTATATGAGCATTGTATGTACATGAGTTATTTATTATCATTATTAGAGTAATCGCATATACGTTGTTGGAGTTGGTACCCTAGAACCAACTTCTTTGTACTTTATGATAAACATGTATTCATTGGATGTATATTAATAAACTCCTCATCACATCATGATTGTTATTATGCATGACATTGTATGTTATAATGTCCTAAGAGTAGCTGTCACACTAAAAGGTCATAGCAGATCCCTGCTATGATGAGAACCTAGAAGTTCCATGACACTATTTTTGAATATATGTTTTATAGCTGAATGATATCATTTGAAGGGATGAAAATGATACAGGATATTAGGGGTAGAGATTCATAGGACTTTGAGGCACCTTCTCATGATGTATTCCCTTGGTAATGTCCATGAGGATATTATGAGAACGAGACCTGCCAGTAGAAAATCCACATTTATAAGTGTCATTGGATGTTACTATCTACGGATGTGTGTATTGGTCCTTAGACTTATATTATTATTAATGGGTATTATGAATCATGCACTTAGATGTATTGGAAAAAACTGTGATGACATATATTCATAGCGAGGTAGGATATGTTGGGTGCATCACGAGTAATACTGCATTAATGAATAATACAAGAAAGGATTTGTCCCTTCTATTCCATAACAGAATTTGATATCTCAGTTCCTTCTATGAAGATGATATATCCCAAATAAATCCATTTCCATGGTGTTCTATAGGAAAGTTCAAATTCTGGGATGTCAAAGAATGAGAAATCAATCACATGGGTTGATGAAACTTGCATACAACCCGCTTGATTGAAGATACCAAGTCAAAGAGATTATATTACATGGTAATATTTCATATGAGGTGACATGTCATTGAGACATTAACTTCTTTCTCTATGGGTGCCTTGGCATGTTGCTAGATGCTAACCTTGGACTTTAGGATGCTCTGCCTAATTTCACTGAGAAAGAGGCCTAGAGGGCCACAAACTAAGTGTATCCAGTATCTTAGTTAAATAATATATTATTTAACAAGTCGAATAAAGATTATTCTTAGTTATGGATTAATAATTATTCATGGATTCCTAATCACATTTATTTCAAACCTAGTTATTAGAGATAATATATTGTGGGAAGAATAATTAATAAATATTTATTTACTCTTTAGTGAATATAATATTTATATATTTATTGGAAAATAATGTAGTGTTATTTATTTAATAAATAAATAGTCATTATTCAAAGTTCAATAAATATGGTGGAGGATTGGCAGACCAAGTTAAGGGTCCAGTGAGAAATAATATTATTGAATATTATTTGATTAAATGATATTTAATTATAACTCGCAAGTTAATCACATGTCAATAAATAATAATGTTGATATTATTATTTGACATGAGGGTTTTGATAGGATTAATAAAATAATTAAGGAACTTGAGAAAATTATTTATTATTACCCTAGTAAATTAAATGCTTTGTTATATTATTCTATTATTATCCAAGTGCTAGCCAAGTGACTCTTATGGTGTTGTGCACAAATAATTGGAGAAAAGATCTCAATCCTAGAGAGTTTATCCCTCTCCAAGAACACTCTCAAGAATGAGAGCAATCCTCCTCCATCAGATCAAGGAGAACACTTTAGAAGCAGTTCTCAAGGTGATCAAAGGTGAACATATAAATCATAAGGATCTTCCGTGATAGCACCCAGAGGATCCTTTGACAATGTCTAGAGATACACGGAATACATGTGGATCACCACTAGAGGAATCCTATACTTAGATTCTACAACGCAATGACGGCGCACTACAGATCTGTGGCTGGACACATCAAAGAAGAAAGAATCACCTTAAAGGTAATTCTTATTTAATTAAATTAATTATAAAAAAAATATATTTATCCTCTCTCTCTTGGTTCTGGGTTTCTATTACTTTTTCATATTTTCTTAATTCAATCTATGGATACTATAATCCATCGTCGTATTGATCCTAGATTGATCATCAATTATGAAAAAAATTAAAGTCGGGCATCATCCCTCCCATGCTTCCAATGTTCCTGAAACCTACATATGTATGCATCTATTTCTTTCTCTGTATGTGTGTATCCATGAAATGACTAAATCTCTCTATTTATATCTCCTCTTTGATTTTGAACTTAAGCATATGAGATAATCACAATGGTCTAGTGAATAATCCATTAAAATTTTGATTAGACTTGCTCTTAATAGAATGTTTCCATCCTTTCCAAATGTGGAATATGATTATGCAATTATGATTTCAAAAATATTCTTCTTCTTTGGATATTTCCATTCTATAAAAAATATCACTTCATACAAATTGACCTTTCCTTAATTAGACAATTCCTTTTCTGATATGTTTAAAGGCATGAAAAAAATTATCTAGAGATTATTATAACATTGAAAAACAATCATGATGATCTACATAATATTTTGTTCTTCGTAAGATAACAAAATGATAACACTATCATCATAAAATAAATTTTTGAGAGGCTTCATAAGATAAACCAAATATTTGAATTCTACTGTGCATAAGATAAACAGAATTAAACATTACATAGACTCATTATTCTGCGTAAGATAATTATGTTATCGAAGTGTGAAACTTAAATTTAATAACCTCTTTTGGTGATCACAAGATAATATTTTGTGAATATCATTTTAAAAAGATAATTAATTTTCATAACTACACTCTGACTGAAATATATAGCTTTGAAAATGTAGTAGATCATTTATTCTCATTGTAAGATAATATCTTATATAGTAGGATAAATTTTCAATAATGAGTTTTCTGAATATGAGAAAATATAAGATAAATTTTCAAAACTAGATTCCTATAGGATAAAATTTTACTAAAGATTTAAACACTTAACTCAGTGTATTATAATGACTTATACTAAGTATGAAAAAAACTCCTTGAAATGAATAGCTCACACCTTACAAAAAAATACAATATGAAACACTACAAATAAACTAATTAGAATAAAAATAGGGATTTTTTGAATTATAAAAACACATAAAAACATATATATATATATTGGAATGACATAAGTCTATCCAAAAATATCCCCCCTTTTGATGATCACAAAATCCATTGAATAATAAATAAAAATTTGACAAAAGAAATTTTAATTTTTGTATTCTTCGTTTTCTTCTCTCTCTTTTTGTGATATAAAAAATATGTAGGATAAGGGAAATAATAAAATAAATATTGCACATGGACAAGTGTAAATAGTTAATACTACAGAATGTGAACAGAATTTAGCATGAAGTTGTATTAACAAAAATACTGAGAAGAAGAAATCATTAAATGATTAAATAAAATCAATAAATTTTAAAGAAATGTAAAAAAAGAATAGTGAATAAATTATAATAATAAAGTATAAAAACATTTAAAATATAGATAAACACATCCACTAAAAACTGTAATACTACCAGAAGAAAGAATTGCATTAAAAACATGGAATATAAGTAGAAAAGCATTCAAATGTTTTTTCTGAAACACCATTCAAATGTTTTTGAGGAACCATTAAAGTAAACACACAACTTAGGAAAGTATGTCTATTCTAATGTGTAATTTTTTGTCTAAGGGGTTATTTTGAATGATTGTGGATGGCCAATTGGTAAGGAAGATATAGGAAAAGAAGCATCATTAATCTCTCCAACAACACTAGACAAAGTGAATAAAGACTCTTCAAGCCTAGTTTAGGTGGAATGAATGTTAAGATAAATTTGTTGCACCTTTTCCATATCAAAGTTAACTATAGGGAAAAAAATAGCTTAGAATAGGGTTTAAGTAAAGCTAATGACACATCTTATGAAAACATGAGATTTTCCCTTAAGTGGATTTCAGCTGGGTCCAAAATTTCCTCGAATATCTGAGATGTAGAGGCATGAAAATCGACAATAGGAGGTCCAAAAAAAAATCTTCCTCAAATTTTAAATATAGCCTCTGTTCATGAATCAATAATTTTTACCGTATCATTCTTGCAATAATCCAGGAGAGTTGTAAAACTATTCCAAATTCTCAGAGAAAAATTCCCAAAGAAATTTTGTAAATCTCATTTCTTGGAACAACTCACAATTAACTTCTTCAAAAATTCAAACTAACTTAAAAAAACACTTTTATGATCAACTGAAACTATTTCCTTTCCTTTAAAGTATATTTTATTCTTCTTAGGTTTAGTGAATGCATCTACCTCTTCTTCTTCTTCTTTAGAGGATTCTGGCTTTAAATTATTTTCTACAAACCAATATATATTTTCAAACTTCTATTCTAATACTTATAAATTATTTTACAATAATCCATAAATTCTTTATAATCCCTTGATAATAAATATGGTATCATTTTATACTTGAAATAAGAAATGGTGAATTTATAGTACTTTGTTTTCAATAAGGACTGATTTCCTTCTGAGATTGATCAATAGACAAGATAAAGCTTTGTGAAAATTTATACATTCTTTGAACTTGAACAATTAAATTTCTTTGAATATATTAAAATATCTCCCTAGAAAGAAGCTCACATTTCATGTAAGAAATAGTGGAAGTCATCGTGTATATATCTTGATACAGTCCTACCAATTTTGACTATACATCCATTTGATTCAAATCTTCTCTAGAAGATTCCTTTAAATTTTTTTGCAAATATGATTGAACTAACAAATTAAATTCATCAACATCATCTTTTGAGACAATTTTCTCACAAATAGTCCTTTCAATTCTATACTCAAATAGATGAATCTTTAAATATTCTACTTCAGACATTAACTTGGAGTAGCTTTTTCAGTCACTTTCCTCAGTAGCATCCAATTATGCTGTGGGAATTTCTAAACTCTTATGCTTTGTATGAATAGGAGTGAACCTTCCCCATTGACTTCCATACTCTGATTTCCATAAAACTATTGGTTTTCACCAAAATTAGATATTTAATCCATATGAGATGGATTTTATGATCCTGATCTAGTCTTTTTTTACAACAAGTTGAGTTGCACCTTATGGTTCTTTTTATTCTTCTCCACCAACAACATTTTGACTTACAAAACCAACAGATTTTATTATAGGTTGTTTATATGTCTCTATTGATGGAGATACTTCAAATAGAGGGATAATTCCTGGTAATATTGAAATGGTTCTTTCTTTTACAACACTAACCATTCGAGAAATGACTGAGGCCAATTATTCTTTAACAAAATAAATAAAAATGACATATTACTGAACTGTTGTGAGAGAATGAGATGAACTAACTTCAGGAGTAGTTCTTTCCCTAGATTGAACAATAATTCTTAATATTCTTTTCATTTTAGTGAGAGTTTAATTATCTAAAACATCTCTTACATTCATACTTTTCACTGGTTCTTACATAGCAGTAGGAGTACTTGAAAGGGCTTGACCAACCAATTCACTAGAAACTTCTATTAGAGATGACTACCCTTGAGTAGTAGTGGGGTTTATCCCAATTTATTTATCTAAACTAATAGGTAAAAACTTATCCATAGATTTAATCCAGTAAACCAATTCATCTTAGTATACTTTCACACAACATTTTTAGATCACGACAACATGTTACAACAGGGTCATCCAAACAGACACTAAATTTACAAAAGACTAACATCAACATCCTTCTAAAGGGATAAAAATTCACCGGCTTATTCTGAATGTGACACATATACTTCATAAAGTATCAAGATAGATTTATAGGTTTCTCAATCATAAACAGGTATAATAATGTGACATCTTGAAAAATAATTCTTCAAACTCACAATTCCATTGTTTAATAACAGATTGAGTGAACTTTACAAGAACCTTCCTTTTAAGCTCTAAATATTTTACCAAATTCTTATCAATATTGGATGTTCCAAATAATGAATTCATCATTTTTAATGGAATTATATCATCTATATAAACTAGAGAAGTACTAAAGTTAGCATAAAATTCATGAGGATATTTAAATGCTTCATCCATTTCCAATAAAGTTATTGATTTTTTTCTAAGTCACAGTTGCTATAACCAAATATTCATTGTTACCAAAATGAACTATGAATGTCTCATAAAACTCTTGAACTTATTTTTCATAAAAAAACTAATTTTTTTTCATAAAATATAATTTCCTAACCTTGATGATTTATAACCTTTTTAAGTAACATATCGATACCATCCAACCAACTGAAATCTATGGTTATTACACTTAAAAATTTTCTAGTGATTCTTGGACATTTGATTCTTCTAGAGGTAGTGTCAATGATTTTTTTGGATTTTTTTATTCATGAAAGGGTTTGGAAGATTGTAGGTTTAGGGAAAAGAGGTTCAAATAGTAGAGAGAAAAAGGTTCAAAGGTTTTGAAGGGTTTTTCATATAGAATTGGCTTACCTTATTTTATTTTGTGGTAATCTAAGGGTCATATAGTGTGATGTGTAGAGTAATCATAACAAAACTAGGTGAAATTTCCTATTCTGAAAAGACTAATAATAAAAAAACAAAACCAAATAAAAAATAAAATATTTATATAATTATAAATTCATGCTACTAAACAAGTAATATTGTAACAAAATTAATCAAAGTTAAACAAACCTAATTCATATTTGATAAAATAAAATATGTTAGTGGGAAATAGTTTGGTAAAAATGTATACTAATTTATTTTCTATGCAAACAAATTATAAAGAGATATCACCCTTTGTGCGTGATCTCTTAAGAAACGATGGATTAAATCAATGTTCTTTGTTATAGAATGGTTTATTGGGTTCTTTGAAATGTTGATAGAACTCATGTTATCAGATTTGATTGGGAAAAAAATGAAAATTTAATAAAAAATCTATTAGAGTGTGTTTCATCCACAACACTTTTTCACAACAATTTCCTAATGCAATATATTCATCTTTAGTATTTGGTAATGCTATAGAGTGTTGTTTCTTACTTGACCATAATACTAGATATTTACCAAGAAAATGGAAAACTACTATGGTGATTTTCATATCTAGTCCACATACACAAAAATTAGTATCTGAATATGATGTTAAATTTAAATCATAGGTTTTTGAAAAAAGTAAAGAAATAGAAATAGTCCCTTTTATATATATCTTAAAATTCATTTGGTATAATTTAAATAGGATTATTTAGGATTGTATTGAAATATTGCATAATGGCATACTAAAAACATAATATCTGGTATACTTATAGTAAGATAAAGTAAACTTCTAATAATAACTCTATATAACTTGTTGTCAATTGGTTTTCCAGTCTCACCCCTATCAAGTTTAATATTGGAGCTCATAGGAGTTGAATAAGTCTTACTGTTCTCAATTACAATTTTTTAAATAAATCAAGTATGTATTTTCTTTTGTTTAAGATATTTCTAATTTTTTTTGATAAATTTGAAATACTAGAAAATATTTTAAGTCACCCATCATACTCATTTAAAATTCATTTTTCATAATTCTTGAAAAATCATTACAATTTTTTTTGTTTTTTTGATCCAAAAATAACACCATCCACATATATCTGTACCAATAAAATATTTAAGGATGAAATTTTATTAAATAATATAGGATCCGCCTTTACTATTAAAAACCCATTTGATAAAAGAAAGGATCTTATTATTTCATACCATTCTCTAGGTGCTTGTTTAAGTCTATAGATATCTTTGGTATGTTTAAAAACAAAATTTTGAAAGTAAGGGTCTTCAAAACTTGGAGGTTGTTCAACATAAACTTCCTCCATTAAAAATCCATTTGGAAATGTATATTTAACAATGATATAATATAATTTTAATCCATATAATATATGCTAGAAGTATTTTAATTGATTCTAACATAGCTATAGGGTTAAAGGTCTCATCATAATCCATTCCTTCTTCTTGATTATAACCTTTTGCAACTAATATAGCTTTATTTCTAGTGATCACACTATGATTATCCTGTTTTTTTTTCTAATTAACCATTTAGTTATAGTGACATGATATTTAGAGGGTATATCAACTAATTCCCATAATTTGTTCCTCTTTAACTGTTTTAACTCTTCTTGCATATTTAAAACTGAACTTTTATCAACCAAATGTTTTTCTATAGTTCTAGGTTTTAGCTGAGATGAAAAGGTATATAATTCTTCTAGATTTCATATATTTATTCCAGTTATAACCCCTTTATCTAAACATCCTATAACTATTTATAGTGGATGGTCATTAAAGTTTCTAGGTTGTGTAGGCAACAAACTTTCCAATTCACTAGTCTCAACAATTACTAGATTTGGTTAAAAAATAATCAAGTTCCAAATCACCATTCTTATTATTGTTCAAGAGAGGTTTAGGTCTAATGTTCTTAATAGAATCACTTATCTAATTAGTTTGATTCATTTTGTGATCAAAAGGGGAACTATCATAAAACTTCACATGAGTTAATTCTTCAACAATACTTTACATTTTGTTGAAAACTCTATAAGATTTGGAAGTAGTAGAATAACCTAGGAAGATACCTTCAATAGATTTTGGATTAAACTTACCAAGATTATCCTTGGTGCTTAAGATGTAAAATTTTCATCCAAATACTTTAAAGTATCCTACCTTTGGTTTTCTATCATTCCATAACTCATAGGTTGTTTTATTTAAGATATAAATTATTAGAACTTTATTAATGACATAACATGCTGTGTTAACATCTTTATCCCAAAAATAAGTGGGCTTCTATATTCACATAACATTGTTCTAGAAATTTATTGTAATGTCCCATTCCTCCTTTCAATAACACCATTATATTGAGGTGTTTAGGGGATAGAAAAAGTATGTATCATACCTTATTTTGAGAGATATGAATTAAATTCATGATTCTTAAATTCTCCTCCTTTGTCACTTATGAAAGTCACAATTTTGGCATTTTTTCATTCTTCACACGTTTACAAAAATTAATAAAAATTGAACAAGATGCACTTTTAATCTCAAAAATTAAACCTATGTAAATCTTGAAAAATCATAAAACAACACATAAAAAACAATTTTCCAAAAAGGCTTGCGGTTCTAAAAGCTCTAAATATATCCATATGGATAATATCTAGAGGTATAGATGTGGTAACCTATTTAATTGGTTTAAAATATGACTTGTGCTTCTTTCCCATTTGACATGCATCACACAATTTCTTTTTATACAATTGATCTGGTAGATCAAAAATTAAATGTATTTTGGATAATTTTTTCAATGAATGAACATTAAAAAGTCCAATACTTCTATGATAAATCTAAGATTCATCAATTTCAAAATTCAGACAATTTAAAATTTTTCTACACAAAGAATTAATATCTAAAGTATAGACATGATCTATTCCTGGTGCTTTAAACTTTAGGGATTTCTCTTTGAATATTGAAAATTAATTATTAGAGAAATCAACTGAATAACCATCATAAAAAATTTGACAAATACTTATTAGGTTGTGCTTTACACCTTCAATATAAAGTACTTTTTTTGATGAGTATAGATTGTGGATTTCCAGCTGATCCAATGCCAATAATTTTTCCCTTTTCATTTCATCAAATGTGACATAGCCTCCATTAATCTTTGATAGTTAGTGAAAGTTTGAGAAATATCCACACATATGTATTGAAAAACCACCATCCATAAACTATTTTTAATTTATCTGCATTTGGTTTGTTCCCTATAATAAAAAATCAAACAACAATATTTTTTGGTACCCAAATACTCTTTTGTCCAACAATGTTAGCTACAAAAGACTTGGGGATCCAAATATCTTTGTGTTTTGCAAAAAATTAGCAACATATTTTGAGAAAGTTTTTGTAAGAAAATCATTTTTAATTCCAAAAAATTGAGTATTTTTCAGATTATAGATATTAGCATAATTTCATACTTCTCCATAGTGTAAACAAGAAATCTTAGAGAGGTTTTAATTTTTAGAACTAGGAACAAAATAGTTTTTTATAAAATTTAGGACTTTCACCCTGACTTCTTATTCCAAAATTTTCTTCTTTGAGTTGATTTTGACCAATAATTTTGTTTAGGTAATCCTACCCCTTAGTGAAAACACTTTAGGCATATTTGAAGTCTTGAAACTCCTTTTTCAAGTTCTCAATTGTTCTATCTTGTTCAATATAAGATCTTGTATACTTTTCCAATTGATTTTTCAAATCTAAAATTGGTGTGTTTAAGTTCTCTTCTTCATTAAAAATTTTGTTATAGGAATTTTTGAGATATTTTTTTTTCTTTTCTAAGATTTAATATTTAGTTTCAAGCATGGTATAATATTAATTTATTTCTTCATATGATCAATTTTCATTTTATGATTCAAAATCATGATCAAAAGAATAATAAGAATATACCTAATTTGAATAGTCTATGAAGCACATGTTGGACTTTTGATTAAGATCTCCAAATTTTGATTCTAATGATTTACATTATTTAGAGTATTTAAAATCACTCCATGTTCCCTTTATAGACTTCTTGGATTTCTTCTTATATTTGGTCTTCTTAAAGAAATTTTTGTGAGAATTTTTATTTTCATGAAATTATGGAAAGTCTGTCTTGATATGTTAATATTTTTAAACTCATATCATATCACTTATTTAGAGTTGTCACCTTGAATCCTATATTTGTTGAAGGGTATTTTGAAACATTTTGTATTATTATATAACTTTCTGAACTTTTTGGAAAACTATGAAAGTTAATCATTTGATCAGAATAACTTGATGAATCTTCTTCTTCATTTGTTTTAGAGATCTGTATACCCTTGTTATTTTTTTCATCTTTATAATTTTAGACCTTCAAATAATCATTTTCTTTCTTAACCATTTTATATTCTCCAGCTTCAGCTTACATTTCTACTTCATACATCATAAGAGTTCCAATGATATCTTTGATCATAAAATTATTGACCTATGTAGATTTTCTGATGGATATTGAGATTCCACTTCACATGGGTGGTAGAAATCTTAGAAATTTCAATGCTGGTTAAGAATCAATAATTTGTGTTCCTAGAGAATAAAAATTATTCAAAATCTTGCTAAGTATTATATTTAACTGAGTAATTATTTCTTCTTCATCCATTTTGAATGTGTCAAACTTAAGTTTGGAAGTATCATATCTAAGAGAATTCACATTATCTATACCCTCATAAGAAAATTCTATAGTAGTCCACATTTTATGAGCTATTTAAAATTTGTAAAATCAATTAAACTCATATGGAATTATTCCACATATTATAGCATTCATGTCTTTTGAATTCAGATCATATCTTACTTCAGTGTCAACATCCCACATTTCTGGTTGTGTCTTTGGAATTTCATAAGGCTTTATTTCTTTAAGATATACCTTTAAGATGAGGTTCTTCAAATAGATAGTCATTCATGCATTCTAATATCCATAATTTTCACCATTAAAGTAAAGATATCTAACCATTGACATGCCTTATTTGTTATCATTCATAGCATCCATTTGAAAGAAGATATTTGGACTTCAACCTTTTATAACCATGAACTCAAGAGTCATGAGATTTGATACCAATTTTTGTCCCATATAATAGTTAGCTGAAAACTCAAGAGGGGGAGGGGGTGATTTGAGTTTCTAAAAATTTTACTTTAAAAACACCCTCTTCAAGGCATGTGAGTTCTAATATTTTCCATAATTAAAATAGGAAATAGAAATATAAAATATTTTTCTAAAGATATTGAGAACTAGATATTTATAGTGGTTCAGGGAATAAAAATCCCCTAGTCCACTCCACCGACACAATAATACACGAGTTTAGTGATTTTCACTATGATAACCCTTTTTTAGGGGCTCCCAGCTGAGTAAAAGAAACTATTACTTATTAAAAAGGTACAAGAGCTTTCAACCAGGCTCTCCATTTACAAGACTTATCCACAATATTAACACACTCACTTACAATGAGTGTAAATAAAATATAGATGAATGAATTTTATAGAATTATTGAAAAAAACAGTTTCAAGAAATAATTGATCATATATAAAGATAAATATAGAGAATATGATGATATTTAGAGCACCAATCTAGATGATATTTGATTGAAATTGATAGACTTGTAAGAACAACACATGAACATTGTTTGTACAAACTTTCTTTCTTATCATTATCAGAGTAATCACATGTATGTATGCATATCTATATTTCTTTTTATGTGTTTATTCATACAATAATTAACTCTCTCTATTTATATCTCCTCTTTGATTTTGAAGTTAAGAATATGAGATAATAATAATGGTCCAGTGAATAATTTGTTGAAAATTTGATGAGACAGACTCTTAATGGAATGTATACATCCTTTAAAAATGCGGAATATGCTTCTGAAATGATGATTCCAGAAATATTCTTCTTCTTTGGATCTTTCCATTCTTGAAAAAATGACACTTTATACAAATCAACCTTTCATTAATTAGACAATTGTTTTTATAATAATATTAAAGGCATGAAATGAATTATAAAGATATTATTCTAACATTGAAAAAATTCATGACGATCTACAAAATAGCATGTTCTTCATAAGATAATAAAATGATAAAACAATCCTCATAAAATAAATTTTTGGGAAGCTTCATAAGATAAAATAGATCTTTGACTTTTACTATGTATAAGATAATATTAATTCAACATTTCATAGGATAATTCTTATGCATAATAGAATTATGTTACTGAAGTGTGATACTTCACTTTCATAACTTCTCTTGGTGCTCTCAAGATAATAATTTGTGAATATATTTTTCATAAGATAAATAATTTTCATAACTACAATCTAACTGAAATATATAACTTTGAAAATATGTTAGATAATTTATTCTCCTCATGAGATAATATCTTATGTAGTAAGATAAATTTTCGATAACAAGTTTTCTAACTCCGAGCAAACAAATGATAAAATTTAAAAACTAGATTCCTATAGGATAAAACTTTTGTGAAGATTTGAACACTTTACTCAGTTTATGATAATCACTTATACTAAGCGTGGAAAAAACTCCTTGAAATGAATAGCTCATATATTACAACAAAATACAATATAAAAAACTTAAAATAAACTCATTAGAATAAAAATAAGGATTTTTTAAATCATCAAAACACATAAAAATTGATATTTTTTGGAACAACATAAGCTTGTTCAATAGAAGTTGATATCCTTACCATATATGTGGGACACACTAGACATTTTAGTCATCAATTCAACACTTGATGGAATTCTCACCATAGAAATGGTAAAATACAGAATGATGAATAAATAAACCAAAAATAAAGACAAGGGATGCACACTTGAATCAGAGGATCTTATCATTGAAAGATAATGGAAGAAAAAATGGCATGGAATAAGCAAAGGGAAATAACCTTGTGATAAAAATCAATAAAATAGGAAGTGTTCAAAATCCTGATCAAGATATGACATGAAGTTCCACCATTTTGGAAATCCTAGACACTTCATCTAAGAGTATTTAAAGTTGATGGAAGAGTAGAGGAATTGGGAATATAAACCCCAAAATAGTGATACTAAAATTTCAATGAAGAGATAATTATTTTTCCTGAAGATAATTTCAACCTTACAAGACAAGATTTGACATGGGTGATTGATTCAGGAACCTCCTAAAATGTCATAACCAAACAAGATTTCTTCTCATATTAGTCTTTAAGGAAGTTTTGGACATATGAAGTTGGGAAATAATAGTGCATCCAAAATCACTATTATTGTTAATGTTTTTTTAAAGACTAATATTTAATAAAAGTTACCATTGAAGGATGTGAGGTATGTTCTGGATATTAAGATCAATATGGTATCCTCTAGAATTCTTGATGATGATGGATACATCAATTACTTCTGTGATGGAAAATGAAAAGTTATTAATGGTAATATGGAAATTTATAAAGGAAAGAAAAATTATCCTCTTTACCTCAAAGATTTTATACTATGTGGAGGAGAAATTAATACATCCCAAAAGGAGGTTCTTATAGAAGTGTGGAATAAAAGACTTGATCACATGAGCGAGAGGGTAATCAAAATGATTTCCAAGAAAAACCTATTACCAATAATCAATGTTACACATTTGGATACTTGTATTGATTTCATAATTAGAAAACAACACATAGTATATTTTCATAGTTATTTATAATATATAAAATTGAATTTTATAGGTTTGATACACACTATTGTATTTATGATGAGAACTAAGTCGATGGGTGGTACAATTTATTTTGTGACCTTAATTGCTGAAAAATCTAGAAAACTGTATGATTTTTCTTCGAAAATTAAATATTAACTGCAATATTTTTCAAGTAATTTGATGTGAAGGTGGAAAAAGAAACATGTAGACAATTGAAGTGTGTGTGTGCAGAGAATAGAGAAGAGTACCTTGGTATACTTTAATAATACTAAAAATTTTTTGGTATCAGGCTGAAAAAATCAGTACTAAAGATTCCTTAGTATAATGGTTTTGGTGAGAAGATTAATAGAACTATCTATGAGAGATTCAAGTCTATTCTCTCAAATGAAAAGCTGCCAAACACCATTTGGGGGGATGAAATGATGACCAAAATTGATCATATAAAAGTTTTTCCATCATTTACACTAAACCATGATATACCATAAAGGTTTTGGACTAGTAAGGATGTTTCATACATGCACTTGAGAGTATTTGACAGTAGGGAATTTGTTAAAATATCAAAAAAATGAGAGAGAGAATCTAGATAGAGAGAGAAAATAATGTATCTTTTTATGATATGATCATGAGGAGTTTGGATAAAGACTACAATATCCTATCATAAATAGGATCATCAAAAGTATATATGTGATATTTCTTAAAGATCAGGTGATTAATGATTTTGAGAAGCTAGAAAAACTATAATCTAATGAAATTTTAGTCAATATGGAACTAGTGACACCACTACCAGTTCCATATTTTGGGGGATAGATTCTAGAAAATGATAATACATCACCAACATTTGTATATCTCCATTTATTGATATATATATATATATATATATCAATTAATATTACTAAGAAAATACCAACCAAAGCATAGTAGAGGAGATCTATCAGAGAATAAAAAATGATTCGTAGATACTCACCACATGAGTATGTGATAATTTTTAATGGGTGAGGGATAAAAAAATTATGATGATGTGATTAGGAGTAGAAAAAGTTTGAATAGAAAAATATCATGCAATTGGATATGAAATAATTACACAAGAACTATAAATTTAATTTGGTAAAGTTACCATGTGGAATGAAAGCACTCAAAAGAAAGGTGGTATTAAAGGAAAAGATGGAATCTAATAACCACAATATAGAGTTAGGATGATCATGAAGGGATTTGATCAAAATAAAGGTATTGATTTTGATGATTTTTTTTCTCCTATGGTAACAATGTATTATATCAGAGTTGTGATTGGATTGATAGAAAGTCTTAAATTGAAAGTGAAATAATCAGATGTGAATAATTCATTCTTATATGAAAATATTGAAGAGGATATATACATAGAGAAACTATAGTAATTTATGGTTAAAGTTAAAGAAAACATGGTATGAAAACTCAGGAAGAGTTTATATGGTCTAAAATAGGCACCAAGGTAATGGTACAGGAAGTTTGACTCATTTATAGAGAAAAATGAGTATAAGAGAATGATTACTAATCACTACATTTTCATAAAATGGTTTTATGATGGTTATTTCATTATTCTGTTGATTTATGTTGATGATATGATAATTATTGGCAGAGATATCACCAATACTGATAGGATAAAGGAGTTGAATGTGTTTTTTGAAATGAAGAACTTAGAAGATGCTACTCAGATTCTTGGTATGATGATTATCCATGAAAGAAGGAATAATAATATTTGTCTATATTAGGAATGTTACATTGAGAATGTTCTTACAAGGTTCAACATGAGTATGGAAAAACCAATTTTTACTCTAATTTCGAGTTGTTTTAGGCTCACTACATGCTAGAGTCCATAAATTGAAGAGAACAAAACAGAGATGGATAAAATTCTATATCAGTCAGTATTTAGCAGTCTTATATATTCCATGGTGTGCACTAGAATAGATATTTCTCATGTTATTGGATTTTTGAGAAAATTATTATCAAATCTTATAAAGGATAATTGGAAAAAAATTAAATGGATATTAAGCTATCTATGATGTACATCTATCCATTTTTTATCTTTTATAAGTGATAAACCTATTTTAGAAGGATATACAGATGCATATATGACTGAGGATATAGAAATAATGAAATATATATTAAGATATCAGATATCATTTTAGGGGGATCTGTTTTATGAAAATCATTAATTTAGAATTGTATTGTTTTTTTACCAAAAAAGAAAAAGTATATTGAAATTGATAAAGGTTTTAAGGAGATACTATGGATAAATAAGATTCTAAAATATCTAAGACAAAGTTATGATAATTAAATTATCTATTGTGATAGTTTAAGTGTTATTCATCTCAGTAGAAACCCAAAATTTTATTTCAGGTTTAAAAAAATCGATGCATGATATCATTGGACCCATAGTGTGTTGGATTTTTTTTTGAGAATTTAGAAAATCCACATCAATGATAATAGGGAAAACATGATGAAAAAGGTGTTACCAAAAGAGTAATTGGAAGATTTCAAGGAGATTTAAAGTCTAGATTTAAACCAAAATTAGCTGTGAGGGGGAGATTTTTGGGGGTAAGCTCCTAATAAGGGAGTATCATTTTTTATTAGAAATAGTTGTTGTAAGAGGATTTTTATCAGTAGAAAACCAACACAGCTGACCCATGGAGGTAGCTAATGGCTGGGGGAACTTCAAAGGTTGATAAACCACCCAAACCAAAATTGACTACTATGATTTTTCATCTATAAAATTAGGATGTATCTCATGTATTTTTTAAATTTTAATCCTCTAATGATTTATCTAGAGAAGTGAAATATAATTCCAATCCCTTATCTCTCAGATGTAGGAAAACCTTTATGAGCCATGTAATTCTCATGTTCTTCTCATTTTTTGTGTGTGTATTTCATTGGTTTTGGGTTTTGCTTCCCCAAAATAAGAACAAGATCTTTGGGCCATGCCCAAACTGATAAATCCCTTCGGGCCATGCCCAACCAGAGCTTGGTCTACATAAATATTTTTAAATATTATTTAACATTAAAATATCTTTGAAAAAATTACAAATGACTAGAAACAAGATTGTCCAAAAGTTATGGTAGTTGTTATTAAGGTTTTTGTAAGTTAATGATAGTTAATTCAAAACTCAATTAATATTAATATGGTATTAAATTAGTAGTCATAGAATTCATGAACCAAATTAAATTAATTATTATTAATATATTAAGTAGATATTTTATAAAATTTATAAAGAAAAATTATTATTGTGAAATCGATGTTGAAACACTGACAAAAAAATATTATGTATGTTGAAATTGAAACCTCATCTGCCATCATGAATGAATTGCAGCCTCGATTGAGAATGATAATGATAGTGAACTAATGTAGGTATAAAATAATAAATAAAAGGCAATAGAAATGAAGAAAAATAGTAAAGAAAATAATGGATCCAAAAGTTATCATTTCATTATTATATCAATATATATGTTGAAAATATGTAAATATGATTAGTGGTGTGGATTCATCCCTATTATGAAAGAATGATCCAATAGTTGGGATTAATTACATGGAATAGGATTTGGGAGATCACTAATTGTGATAATTATTACTCATGGAAATAACGACCATGAGAATAACCACCCATGAAAATTATGACAATATATAATTATTGTCATAATACTTCCTTCTGTATGTCACCATTTCATAGAATATTATATTTATTTAATTTAAAAAAATCGTTTGAAAAAAAACAAATGAATTTCATATCAATTTTAGCTGGCTCATTAAAAACCTTAACTGAAAACTTTTTGATAAAATATGACAAATGTTTAAAGACTACAATAATATCAAAACCCTCTAATTAAATCATGATATAATTTCTATTCCATGCATCCCAATTTTATAAATAATTTTTTTAAATGTTGAAATTTTTAATGTCCATATAAATAAATATGAAATATTATCACATGATCTAATTTACTGGATATTTATATCACCTTTCTTTTGAGGGTCATGGGTAAAAATTAATTTTAGTAAAATATATTCATTCCTATCACCTTAGATATACCGGCCTTTCAATTACGCTATATAAGAAACATTTTCTTTATGTAGAGTAGTGGAAATATCATTATTCATATTTAATCAACAATTGTTTTCGATATGATGAATGATTGGTCTCAATAAAACACAACTCGATCTTCCTCATGAATTTCCATCTACCTAGAATGATTTGAGGGAGTCATAGAAATTATTTGTTTTGTATAATGTTATGAAATGAACATTACACCATATTAATGGTGCCTTCTTGATCAAGCCATGATATCACATCAAGTATCACATCAATTTCCTAAACCATCCCCTCTCACTCAGGGGGAGATTGTGAATTAGTTCCCAAACCATCCTCTCCCACTAGGGGAAGTCAGAAATCATGTTCCATATAAAGTTACCAAACCATTCTCTCTCACTTGGGGGAGGTCTCACATTGGTTACCACATCAAGTATCACATCAATTTCCTAAACCATCCCCTCTCACTCAGGGGGAGATTGTGAATTAGTTCCCAAACCATCCTCTCCCACTAGGGGAAGTCAGAAATCATGTTCCATATAAAGTTACCAAACCATTCTCTCTCACTTGGGGGAGGTCTCACATTAGTTACCAAACTATCCCACTCACCTGAGGGACATCACACATCAAGTTCCATATCATGTTACCAAACCATCCCCTCTCACTTGGGGGAGATCACATGTTAGTTACCAAACCATACCCTCTTACTTGGGGGAGGTGATACATTAGATCCCAAACCATCCCCTCTCACTTTGGGGAGGCCTTACATTGAAATTAATCCCCTATAACTTAGGATAGGGTGAAACCCATTGGTTTCAACTCAACATATAGAAAGAAACAAGAGAAAACAAATGATAAATAGAAACTATCCAACACTAGTCTAACAACATATCCCAAGTACAAGAGTACCATAAGGATAAAATCTTGGATTATCGCTTACCAAACCCTTATGTTTACTCACATGGGTTATATAAATGCACTAAACACATTCAAAATGAAGGGTTCATCACCCAGAACCATATTCTAGACCCCTAGGTATCCCAAGTCTTAATCATGCCTAAAAAACTCATCCTAGTTCCAATATACCCAAGAGGAAAACCCTACATCACTTAATATAATCAGGCATGGTTCCATCAAACCTAATATATCTTACCAATATTTACCCTCTAAGGGGTCAATTACATCAATTTAGACCAATCTGAACACTTTGATACCAAAAACAGGACACTATCAGGATAACTCACGCATTCACATGCGCAAAAGTCCATATAGCCACACATAAATATGTCATAACATGGTAAAAAATTCCTATAAAATCATGAATTATTATACAAAAATAATAGAATAATATGAAATAATTATTAAGAAACATAACAAAGAATACAAGATTTATAAAATAGGTGCATTACCCCAACAAGGTCAAATAAACCAAACCAAATATCAATCCAATCCTTTCCAAATTTCTCTTAAACCCAAGTCTAAATACTCATTATTATTCATTTTAAAAGGCATAAAATTCCATTTTACTGAAACTATTTACTTAGATAAAATATCTTTGAAAAAATTCTTTTAAAACCCCATATTTTATTTGAAATTATATTTCAAAACAATTCCTTGAAAACCACTTTTTACATGAAATCCCATATTAAACCATTTCCAAAAGGGATTAATTTTCATCAAAATACCCTTTTTAAATTACCATTTAAAAAGGAAATTATATATTAAATAATTTTACTTAGGAATAAATATTATATCAAAATATATTTTTAAATACTCATTTAAAAATGAAGAGTGATATGCCTTGAGAATCTATATCACACTACCAAACAATCCATAAAGTGGGCCACCAACACTTGTTCAACCAAGGAACCACCAAAAAACAATTTATCAAGATATTCGGTCCTTATTGACTATTATTCCAATGAGATCCCATACCAATTTATGTGGAAAAATTATAAAAATATTTCAATCATTCTGATAATACTCATAGTGATAACATATAAACCTAAAATCATCAATTGTGCAAGAGACTCATGAATGTCAAGGTTACCTACCTCATTCAAGGTTAACATGATTCTACTCACCAAGAAAATCTATCCAATTCACCTATGTTCTTAATAAATATGAAAATATACCAAAAAAACCAAATTTAGGTAACACCCAATATAAAATGAGGAAGCAATGATAAAAACAATAAATAAACATCCAAGGGCAGTTAACCTTAACTGTGGATACTCCTTACAATAGATGACATGAAGATCTGACCACGTTGTCATGACACATCAAATTGATTATGTTTCTAAGGTTTATTTATAGTATATTTCTAACCCTAGATCTTCTCTCAAGGAGCATTGATAGGTTTAGAGTATTCATTTTTAATAAAAAGTACTAAAAAGGGGGGTGATTTTGAAAACAATTTTATGAAACTAAATTAATTTAAAGAGTTTAATAGTTGAGAAATAAGTAGATTTTGAAAATATATGATAAGCATGTGATAATTTCTAAGTTACTACACTACATGAAAAGTTCCTTGTTCTTAATTGATTATTAGGTTTTTTGTGTAATCCTTTGATTGAGGGTTAACCAAGATCTTGTGTACCCACAACCTCTAAATTAATGCAAATAAGAATAAAACATGACATAACAATCGTATAGTCAAGTTACAGACCCTAAGCATGAATTAAGGTTTGTCAAGGAACACTGAAATTTTAATTTTTTGGTAAACAATATGAGTCTTATGTTGTCCAATCGGAACAACACAAGTTGCTCACTTAAAATTTCACATCGATCAGTTATGAAATAAGAAGTGTTTCAATTAAATGAATCAAAAAAAGTTAATATACATATAAAAGAATAATTCCAAACCACAATATACACCATACCAGTATATAATTATGTTTCAGAACTCCCTCTTATAGTGTGTATCTCCCTCCCAATGATCACCCACTGTTTAGCTCGACACTGGGAGGAGGAGAAATCTCAGGTAGAACTACATATTCATTCTTGATCCCTCTATGAGGATAGGGGCCTCAATAAATTCTTGGATGAGGATATGAATCATTTGGGTATCTAAAATGTCAGATCTTTTCCTTCTGGTCGAACTTCAAAATGAGGTTCCCATGGTGCCTTTTTATAGCCAAAATGGGACATGGTTTTAAGCACCCTATTTTTGAGATACCACTTGTGTCTCAGTTTTGGAATAGTAGAAAGCCATATCATAACTTGGGAAAAAGATAAGAGTTATTGTAAGGCCTCTTGAATATCTCCATGTTAAAATTTGGAGGCCATTAGACATCTGTATTGGGAGATATGGTCAAAAGACCGAACCAGACCTTTGAATTCATCCAGATTCTGTCCCCTAAATAGAATGGTTTGGATGGGCCATCAGATAACCTAATTGGGATTTTGTTCCTTGATATGGATTTTAGAAAATGAAGTTTTGGACCGGAAAAAAATTCATCCCATTTGGAGCTCATAATTCTCATAATGTTCAAAACAGTGGATAAATGTCCATGGGATGCCATGCTATTTGGTTCATTTCTTTCTAGATCATCTCTGGGGCCTCCAAATCATCTCCTACTACAATGAATTCATCAAAACAAGTAATATTTCATTTTTTAATAGTTATAAACACAAAATAAATTAATAAAACATGAAGTGAAATTTGTTATTATTTCTATAATTTTCAATACAAAACAAGTTTAACACAGTAGTGTAAGGGTGAAAATAAAATAGTGAATCGCGATGCGATCACACCCCCACACCTAAACATTTTCACTCCTGGGAAAATTCTTATATCCTAACCAAGTATCATTTATAAATAAAAGGTGAGAAAATTTTGAAGATTCTTCTGAAATAAAATTACTCATGTCTTGTTTATGAAATCAATTTTCCTATCATTTTCTTCTCTCAAATTTGAATTTGTTCAACTTCATTTGTTCACCCATGCAACATGTCACAACCTAACTCACTTAGAAAATTTCCATCTTCACTCAAGGAATATATGAAAGTGTAGTTATTCTCTTTTCCCATAGTTCATGTGAGCTTACCATATACTTTACAAGATTCTAAGTTCTCTACTGACATAAACTAGTGTGCTACTCAAGAGGACTTCCCACAAGTTGTTCTGAGGTTCAAGGGTTGGTAAGATTTAATGTATAAAAAAATTGAGGCATAAGAAGTGTGTTTAATCTATTAAGTACAAAACGTGTCAAAATTCAGCAAGTGTTCATAACAAATTTACACACTCATCCCCTCACAAATTGTATCACTTCCAACTCACTATCCCCATTTTCCATTTGTGTGGGTCACAACTGATCAATAAATAATAATGAATAAAATTCCTCTTTTATCCATTAGTTTTTTTCTTTTGTTCTATTTTTTTCAATGTATAGAACTATTTTTTTACAATTTTCATTGAATATAAAGAGGAAAAATTTATAAAAAAATGATACAATATGGCTTATGAACCCATTTCGCAAAGAAAATGTAGGCACCCTTTCTATCAACCCATAACAATGATTAATTCCTGATAATTCCCATGGAAACACCCTCTCCCCCATACTTTATGAAAGTAAAACAAGAATGTACATAAGATATGGGTAGTTATGGATACATATTCTTGTAATGTGTCTACCTAATAGGAATTTCATGGTCTCTAAGGCTTAATAAGGGTAAAATGTCAAGGTGAACAAAAATAGAGGTTAATTGTACAAAGGTATTTTCAATGAACGATGGCCTCTATCATGGATGTATCACACTTGAATCTCATGGATTCAAACAGAATCAAAAAATGTTCTAGTTTCTATACATGATATAAGCCTCTCAAGAAAGTTATTAAAAGTAATAATATGCAATAAAGGTCTTAGAATGTCTCTCGGGTAAGGGATTAAAATATTGGTCAGTGCTAATGAGTCGTGGTTTTAAAAAATCCATTAAACACCTAAGAATGATTTGAAAATATAAATTCTAGAAAAATATTCCATATCAATATTCATTTGAATTTTTTTTTTCTAAAAATAATGAAATTTTCCACACAATCGACTCAAGAATGAAAAATGATTTGGAATTCATTTAAAGCTGGAATCTTTTTCCATGATAAAATTAACATTCTGGCATAAAAGTGAGGGATAAAATAGGGGGGAAGTGAAAATACTATTAAACAAGAAAAAATGATGAAAATTACTTACTAACCTAGGAATGTACCCATACCCTCCACACCTAGAGTGTGTAGTGTGATCATTGTATATCATATTTTTAATTAAATGACAATAATAAAATAAGTGTAAAGGAAAGGTACAACCTGGCTTATTGGTAGTGAAAAGTTGAGTTAATGTCCTAAATGTTTCTCACTGAAAACCTACATGAAAAGTATAGAACATAATATAAGAAATTTATTACTAGAATGATAAAGGAAAATAAAATAAGGATAAATATTTGATTAACCCCCCAAGTGGGGCCTAGATTTTGATGGCCTCTAGATGGACAGTTTTAGTGGATTATCCCCAATCTGATGGTGGGTTGAGTTTCTTTGATAGGAACCAATAGAAATTATTTTGTTCATATTTCAATTCTTCCTTATTGTTGAGGACTCTATGGATATATTATTCTAAATCCACCCCCATTTTAATGAGATACAACTTACATGGTGGGGGTAGGGAAAAGAATGAGACCTCATATTTCTTGGTTTCCATTTGCACAACCTCTACTTCATTATCCAATGATTTAATTAGGTATACTTTATTAATGGTATCAATGAGAAATTAAGAGTGTAATTATTTTTGAATAAAATAAAATCATGAATAATCAATATCAATGTTATCCCTTTCAATGTAGGAATCTTGTGTCTTAGTTTCCTCCAGTAATGCCGCTTTGATATCCTCTTGTAACCCCTCCAATAAATGTTCAACATGTTCAGGGAGTGAATGTGAAATTGAGAGGCCATTGATATCATATAACTACTTAATGGTAGCATCATCAAATGTGTAATAAGATTTTACAAGCCTATTGGTATCATCGATGGTCATGAGATCCTCAATGTTCTAGAAA
This sequence comes from Viscum album, assembly GCA_963277665.1. Lineage (NCBI taxonomy): Eukaryota > Viridiplantae > Streptophyta > Magnoliopsida > Santalales > Viscaceae > Viscum > Viscum album. The sequence goes on from OY728132.1 coordinate 1,084,300,176, forward strand.
TCATTAATTAATAAGCATGCATGACATTTTTCTAGATCACTACAACATTCAATGCATGATTCAGTACCTAGCATGTATATCAATGATAAAAACTCAAAAAGGGGATCATAGGAAAGAAAATATTTTTTTTCATCCATTTTATACATCTTAATTTCAGTTTCTAATTTGGTTCCAGAAGAAGTGGGATTTAGACAAGTTTCAAAGTTGTGGTGTGTCCTCCTTTAAAGTGTCATCTTGTGTGTTTCAGTGTCATTGACATATGGTACTCTCCAGTTTGGGTTATAAAGGAGGTAAATATCATATATTATAATGAATTATGCACCAAACCTACACAACAAATGGATCAAAACACAAAAGGATTGAAAAGGTAAATAAATATTCACAAAATTTACACACATCTTATAAAAAACACACACTAAAAACTAAAGTGATCCCTGAAAACAACTCAAAAATTTGACTACGTTGTCATGAAACGTCAAATTGGTTATGTTTTTAAGGTTTATTTATAGTATATGGAAGACCCTAGGTCATCTCTCAAGGAGAATTGATAGGTTTAGAGTATGCATTTTTAATAAAAAGTACTAAAAAGGGGGGTGATTTTGAAATATTTTTTATGAAACTAAATTAATTTAAGGAGTTTAATAGTTGAGAAATAAGTAGATTTTGAAAATATATGATAATTATGTGATCATTGATAAGTTACTATACCACTTTAAAAGTTCATTGTTCTTAATTGATTATTAGGTTTTTGGTGTAATCCTTTGATTGAAGGTTAACCAAGATCTTGGGTACCCACAACCCCTAAAACGATGAAAATAGGACTAAAACATGAAATAACAATCATATAGTCAAGTTAAAGACCCTAATAATGAATTAAGGTTTGTCAAGGAACACTGAAATCTCAAATTTTTGGGAAATAAGAGGAGTCTTATGTTGTCCAATCGGAACAACACAAGTCACACACTTAAAATTGCACACCGATCGGTTATGAAATAAGAAGTGTTTCAATTAAATGCATCAGAAAAAGTTAAGATACATATAAAAGAATAATTCAAAACCACAATATATACCAAAAAAATATAGAATTATGTTCTGGAACCCCCTCTTCAAGTGTGTAGCTCCCTCACAATGATCACCCACCGCTTAGCTCGCATCGAGAGGAGAAGGAAGCTCGGGTGGAACTCCATCTTCATGCTTGACCACCCTATGAGGATAGGGGCCTATAGAACTTCTTGGATGAGGGTAATAATAATTTAGGTCTCCAAAATGGAAGATCTAGGACTTCTGGTCGAACTTCCAAATGAGGTTCCCATGGTGCCTTTTTTATAGCCAAAATGGGATATGGTTTTGAGCCCCCTATTTTTGAGATACCAATTGTGTCTCAGTTTTGGAATAGTAAAAATACATTTCACGAGTTGTAAAAAATAGAAGAGTTGTTTTATGGCATCTTTAATATATCCATATAAAATTTTGTGGCCATTAGATATTTGGATTGGGATATATAGTCAAAAGACCGAACCAAATCTTTGAATTCATCCAGATTCTGTCTCCTAGATAGAATGGTTAGGATGGGACATCATATAACCTAATTGGGAGTCAGTTACTTGAGAAGGGTTGTATAAAATGAGGTTTTTGAGTTGAAAACAAATTTTCAACCCATTTGGAGGCACAAAATTCTCGTAATGTTCAAAATTGTGGACAGATGCCCATGGGATGCCATGTAGTTTGGCCCAATTACTTCTGGATAATATTTGGGGCCTCCAAATCACCACCTCCTAAAATGAATTCATCAAAACAAGTAACATTAACCTTTTTAACAGTGATAATTACAAAATAAATTAATCAAAAATGAAGTTCAATTTTTTATTATTTCTGTAATTTTTGATACAAAAAAAGTTTAGCACAGTGGTGTACGGTTGAAAATGAAACAGTGAATCACAGTGCAATCAAGATCCAACATCAATCAATGAAGATCTCCCTTGAGGAAAATAAGAGGTTTGAGAGGGAGGTGTAGGGTGTGTTCACTATCTTATGGTTGAAACATTTGAACCCACCTATTATTTTTCATTTAAATCAATCAATTAATATTTTATAAAAGTATGAAAAATATCATTACTTTCATTTTTTAGCGAACTCCAAAACCTTATGTTCACCTAACTCATATGTAATATAAAAAAAACCATAGGTACTAGGACTTTAATAAAAATCCTTAAGAATAAAAAAAATCCTTAAATATCATAAGGAAAATACTTATGTATCATCAAATGTAATGTTTTCCCTCACACTTAATGTTTTTTCTTTAGGTATAAATTTAATAAGTAATATTTTCTTATAATACATAATATTTTTTCCATATGTAAATTTTACCATTATCTAGAAAATCCATATGTGAAATATTATTTTTATGAAGTGTTTTTCCCATATAAAAACCTATATGAAAGTTTTTCTCTCATATATATGGTTTTTAACTTAGATAAAAAACTTATGTGTAAGTTTTCCCCAATAAGGTTTTTCACTTAGATAAAAAACCATTGTGTGAGGTTGTCCCCCATATGTATGGTTTTTCACTTAGATATAAAATTTTACACATAAGTTTTTCTCCCAAACATAAGGTTTTTCAATTAACCTTATTCCAGTAGACTCATCAACAAGAACCTTATACATGCCCCAAAAATCCATATAGATACATAATGTTTTTACCTTGTCCATATTTCAGTAGGGACTCTGATAAAAACCTTATGTGTTCTAAAAATAAAAACTTATGTGTATAGTGAGATTCAACACTTGTCCATTTTCCACCCAAAAAAATACAACCCCCTGGGTTAGTCATTTTCTATGATTCACACCCATCCAACCCTAAAACTAAACACCAATTTTTACAAAAATCTACCGCAAATCTAAAAAATATCAACATTCATTTCCATGCTTCCAAACTACCTCAAATAATTTCAAAATACCTAAAATAACATTTGTAATTTATCAAAAATTAATAAATCCATTCAACTCAATTCCCAAATCATTTAAACTCAAAATATACTTAAAACTCAACCAGAGCTTCAATGATGGAGTTATCTCTAATTTCCAAATTATGTATTCCTTGACTTTACATTATGGAAGCACCTAATTTATAGAAAGGTCACACAAAACCCTACTCCAAAACTCACTCAAGAACCCATACACCTCATTGCCTCTAAATATATCCAAAACATCTCTTGAAGAAGATACAACTCTCAGAATCTCAACCTGAGACCAAATTCATAGAACATCCTCTACATCAGTACCAAAAATTAAAATTTTCTTATAAAACAACGACCTATATATTTTTAGATCAATATAAACTCCTCACCATAATGCTTATCATCCTCAAGAATCACTAAGAAACATTTCTCATGTTACCATAAATAAATTGTAATATGATACCACCCTTTATTATTAATTTTGAATTATAATGGAATCAGATCAATTATCCATCCATCGAACTTGGATGCACCATAATTTTCCTAAAATCAATAGTTTATCCTTGAAACACATCAGATACATCATGAATAATGTTCCTGATGTAGTTTACACCCCACTACATTCAATTCCACACAACATCAGTCAGTCCTTCTCTAGATGACACTCCAAAAAAATGCTCGACGACACCCTCCAATGCATTATCACACTCCTGATCATGATGCCTTAATTCCCAGAGGCATCCTAGAATCATCCCAATTACCACACCAAATACCAAATTTGGAACTCGATGTAATTCCATAATTAGACTATCGGCCAACCAAATTCATTTTTGTACTCCTTCTATGGGTACATGAGAATATCCTATCCAACTCCTCTTAGATTACACCAATTTACACCCTAAGTTTTCTTCAAAAACACATAATACATCCAACACCACATATGAATACCAAATATAGTTTTCATCAAGAAAATAAATAAATTAGATATATTTACTCACCAATATATTGGCGCTATCTTGATCATCCACTAATTGATTTCACCACATCCATGAACCTTACAACATGAGGGTCATACATCTACAATTGATTTGATGCTTCCTTCTATAGGAGTATCTTTATCATCACCTCATTAAAAAAACACCCAATCTCTAAAAATCACATCCTTTCCATTATGGAATGTAATGAGTTAGGAGAACACCCCGCTCATACCCGAGTGCCAACCTAAAACCTTGAACTTTACCCGTTCCTAAATTACTACGAATTCCATCCCTGACATTTGATAAAATTAACCCATAACATGGGACACACCCTCAAATAACCGATGGTGTATTCCCCACCATATAGATTACCTTACACATCTCCTTAAGTGAAATGATCATCAAATTCCATCATCACACATGTGTTACTATTCTCAAGAGATGACCATCCCATCCTTGATAACCCCTATCAATAACAAAAATCAGATTGACCAAAACACAATACTCCAATCCATCTCCAATATTACATATTACCATAAAAGAAACACTTTCTATCCTTATCCCATTTCTTGAGCACTCAACTCATAACTAATGCTAGAACACCGAGATAGTGCATGAATTCACCCATCAATCCTAAGTCACGAAATTTCCAACAACTAATTCATATCTAGGATTATGGTACTCCCCACTATAAGACTTCATTCACAAAGGACAATTATGGATAATAGAGTTCCCAACCATAGTAATCACCCATTGAAACCCAAATCAATTAGTCCAAACCAAGTACCTATAAAAACACACATCTAGATACTGAGTACAACATAAAACATCTATCCCACAAGCCCAAAACATATAGATCTCTTGAAACAACCACAACATACCCACATGATGTGCAATTACAACACCCAGGTCATCCTTAGTCTACCACTAGAAACCAAAAAAAATGTTCTATAGAGGCACTGATTACTTTTCCCTAACATCAGATCAAATTTATCCACACCTACCTACCTCACTTGTTACTTTTAAAACAAACATGGCACACTTTACAATCCCATAAATTAAACATCTATGATACTCCCTACCAAATCACTGAAATATGAGATACTCATTTTAAACAGGAGCTAGCTGCTAATTCAAACCATATTAGAACATTTTTGAACCACTAAAACTCACCTAAGTTTTCAAAACACCCTTTGACATCCAAGGGGTTTTCAAAATTGAGATCTAAAAAATCTCTAGGTTATCCAATATCTTTCTCAAAAACCAATATAATTTTTAAGGGCCATTTTAAAACCAAATTTTAAAAACCATTTCCCCTCATATTTCTAAAAACCATGTAATCAAAAACTATTTTCATAAACATCATCTCTATAAGATATTTTAAGAAAAACTATCTTATAAACCATTTTATGTACACATCATACCACCAAATGAGTATTATTTTTTAAAATAGGGTGTTTTAAAAAACCACACATCCTAAAAACCATTACCCTATGGTTTTAAAAAATGAAAATCAAAACCAGTTAACAAACCCCTCAAATCCATATTAATCTAATCACCCTTTATAATTTATTTGAGAAAGTAATAAATATTTTATAAGTTTTTGAAAATAATAATGGATTTGAAAAATCAACACATCAAATAAAACTTCCCATAGTCATGTGTATCATGCCCTAAACATGACACTATCATTATGCATGAACAACTAATAGGCTCTCAACCATGTCCAATGACTCATCCCAAGTCTCTTTCATCTCACAATGGGATTCTTGGTCAAACACATCACTCATCCTAGAATTCCTATTCCTAATACTATACATCCCATGATAACTTGGGTTTCAACCAAAGCCATGCAAGGTAAACATGATAACAATCCACCTCCCGAGTCTCAAAAACCTAACTACACCTCTAAGTGGAACTATCTAATCACAAAACATATTCCTTCCAATATGATAGAGGTTTTTTACTAGTGAAGATGACCTAAAACATTCATGGGGAGGCATGCCATCAATAATAAACCCTAGGGTAATGTCCAAATATACCGAAAATCAATCATGGTCCATCCATATAACGAACATCCCAAAAACTTTTAGATAATAAATAGGTATCCATGTAGACCCTCACATTCTAGAATAGAAAGTAGTAAAATAGTCTATATGATGCATCAAAACATAATAGAGGAGAAATAGAAGATATATATGTATAATAGGTAGTATCATGTAACTAGAAATTTTGGTACACTATTTGGTACATATACAAAACAATAAATAAAAAGTAACTATACTAGCCTCAGTCCCAACTCACATTATCATCTATACAGAATCCTTATCCTCTACAACCTGCTAGACCTGAGTCACATGTCCAGCCCTAAGTATCACTTGTTATTGAGAGAAAAAATGAATATATACCCATGTATATCAAAACCCATTCCATGTACGTAGGTAGGTGGTGAGTCCAAAAAACTAGTAGGAATCCTCAATTACTTAATATAATGAATACTATTTTGATCAAATGGATGTGCATACAATACATATAAGGTTGAAATTCATGCTTGCGAAACACACCCACTCGTAAACACAACACAAAATGAACATTCAAACATACACATCAGGTCATTATGTGATAAACAAGACACCATGAAACCCAAACTCACCTAATCTGACCAATAACAAAAGGAAGAGATTAAACACATACTATAATACCTTATGGAACAAGATTTGTGCCTTCTCTCCCATGTAATGATCTCACATCAAGTATCACATAAAGTTCCCAAACCATGCCCTCTCTATAATTCCTCGTAACTTGAACAACCCATAATTACATGATTTATAATAAGGGTTACACTTTCTTATATTTCAAAGATTGTTATAGTTTAAAGTTTTAGATAATTAGGAAAAACTATTACACATCAAACCCTTATAATACAAGTGGACACTTCCAATCAATATCCATTTTTCCCACAAAAATAGGATTCTTAAAATTAAACTCCCATTTCATTAAAAACTCATTTTCTTCTTTTAAGATGAGTCCTCATAACAAAAATATAGACCTTTATATAGTTTATACTTAGACTTATCCCTTGTGAAAAATTATATAAACTTAGGATGAGAGCATAAATATTATTAAGTGATATATAAATAATGGAAACTCATTAGTCCATTTAAAATTTTATGAAAACCCATAAAAAAGTTTTCTTTTTTCATAATAAACTTTGAACTAAAATAATCATTTACTTACCCAAGAAATAAAATTCATTGTTCAAATATATCATAAAAGATATCATAAAAAATCATAAATAAAAAATCATAATCTGAAGGGTTTCTTATAACAAATTATCACTTATTAAATAATTTTCTTGAAAAACATACTTTTCACCCTTAAAAGGGACATAGACTTTCCTTTAAACATAATCCCACTAGCTTACCTTATGAAATAAAAATTTTACCTTTAAAAACCATTGCAATAATATCATGTAGGTACCTTAGGAAATTATCTTTACATTTATCCAAATAAGAACCCTTATAATGGAATCACCTAAACAGAAAATTTTCGTATCTATTAGGAGTAACCCATCATTGGTAAACTAATTCACTTTAACCAATACATTAGATATATATATCATGATCAACCATCACTATATTTATATCAGGCTCACCCATCATTAATATAAAATTTACTAGAACCACTTCATGAATAAAACACATATAAATTACAATTTAATCATAAAACCCATTTGAATTAGAATTAATTCATATAAGCAACAACACTTTCAATTATCTCTTAAAGATGAGGAAAAATTTCATTTTCATTTCCCAAATGCCACCTATAATAAACCAGAAGAAAAATTTTTCAAGTACAAATATCACTAAAAAGGGTGGCCTTAGCCTAATGTACCTATGCACAAGCACACACACCCATATCCATGCAACAATGCATAGATAAAAATAAAACTAGAACATCTAGAGAGTAATAAATGCATGAAAAACCTCTAGGAAATACATCAAAGTGAAGTAAGGTAATGAAAATGATATAAAGGGGGAAAATATACACCCAAATAGGAAGAAGGTCTCCACTTGATAACAACTTAAAAAGGAGGAAAATTGAATATATCTCAACTCACAATCTCTATGTTTGAACTCTGAAAACATCCAATGTCTGAATGTACTTCTATGCACCACCAATACAAGGTACACCAAAGTCACCACTGCTTTTACTATCATATGAAAAATATATTACACATATGGGAATGGCCCATGTAGGGGTGACTATAAACATACTTAGTAGGATTCCCTAAAACAAATAAGGAAAAAATAGAATAAAAAGTAAGATGAAACCATAATTATAGGGTGAAAATAAACCCAAAATTAGATATGATTCTACTAAAACCCCAACAAAAAAAAGGTATATCAATATATACATCCATATTATGATGATGATGAGTTTTCCTACTATTCTAAAGGTCCTATATTTGATTCCAAGCACTATGCATAAACTCACAAGAATAAGAGTGGATGGACCATTCCTCACTACTATGCTCCATAGCCAAGGGAGGAATATCTACAACGGAGGACCCACTCCCCACAAAAGCTTGATGAAGGAGGATTACCACTCCGTAGATAGAATATTCACATCCCCTGTAGTGTGGGGGAGTACCAAATCTACCTGTATAAAGAGTACGAGGGACCCGTGCCTTGGTATGATAGGGGTAATGATCTCTACATATATCTGATGATTAAACCCGATCACTTCCATTATCTAAGCATTGATGGAAGAATCATCTTACTCACAACACCTCACGTCATATCTTTGACTCCAAAACGAAGGCTACCATCGAATCATATGTGAAAAACTACTCAGGATAGGATGCTTATGGAGCCAAATCCAAGTCTTGAAAAAGGAGATATGCATGGTAGATTATTTTGGAAAGAGTACATGGTGTGTACATAGGTGTACACAATGTGTGGCATCACCTGGAGGCCTGGGAATGTTCTTCCCTGAATACAGCTTGACCATCCATGTACCTTCACATGACGTGTCTCTATGGGGACATGCAATGTTTCTTCACTCGGGATCTTGGACATGTTCTCTCAGAACATGGATCAACTACCTGAGTAGTGTCACATGACATGTGGGCTTGACCACACAACATGTGATACTTAACTCATTCAAAAACCATAGTTTCTGTATGATTATGAAGAAAAAATGTGTGTTCCTCAAAAATCATGATGTATAGTAGCGTTTTTATTGATATATGGTATGGTATTCACATAGTCACTAGATTCACCATTACCACTACAAATATAATTATTTTACTTTCCTAAGTCCACTAAAAATGATGAAAATTCTTCTAAACATCAATTCCCTTCCTTTGGTGGCTAGAATTCAGAGATCCTGATTCCCGCACATGATCCGCCACACCTCCCATCACCAAAACAGGATTTTGATCCTCATAAAAAACCATATGAGATCTACTATTTCCTCTAGATACTTCCAAAAGCATCAACCCATTACCATTCACATAGTCATCAAGTGTCTGAAGATTCAATCATTCTCAAACTGGTCTGGCAATGCTGAATTGCCGACACCATGGGACAATGATGAATAACACGAAGAATGGTGATAAGAAAAAGGCGCAAGAATGAAGTGAGATTATTGTAGGTTGATGCGAACCCATCCAACGAACATAAATTATAGTAATTAAATGGGTGAAACATGAGATAAGTATAAATACATAATAAAAATCTCAAACACTAATTTAAAAATGGATCATGAAGATAATAGGATTTAAGGAAATTAAGAAGATAAATAATCCATGCTCAATAGTCAAATAGAAATGGAGTAAATCCACAAAATAAAAATCCCTACCTTGGGAATAGATCTATAATTAGTGATGAACACATTCAATAGAGATGAAGATAAATATCCTGTTGCATTCTGTGTTTGTCTCACTAATCCCTCGATAGTTTTTCATTGATCCATGTTCCCAAGTTTGTCAATTACAATAGGGCTCTCCCATCCTCTTATATAATCTCATAGGGTTATGAAACTAACCCTAGAGTTTTTCCTAAGTGGTATATTTAAAGAGGAGGGTCTGGGTTAAAAAATTTAAGATATCAAATAAATAAATAAATAAAATTTATTTTAATTCAACCTCCAATGATTGCCTTCCACGGAATTCCTGATGTAGATTGAGATTATATCACACTTAGGGTAAACCCCACATTATGAAAACAACCACAATCTAGGATTTTATATCTGAGGTCCCAATCAATGGTAAAAAAATTTATTCTAAAAATATGCATGTGCATGATTTAATATATATTAATATTTTTAATATATTAATTCTAAGGTCCCACAACACTCAAAACACACCAAGAAATCCAAGAAAAATCTGTATATATATATAAAGAAATATTAAAAGGATCAAACTATAGAAACTAAAATGATTAAAATGTACTATCCTTCTAGTATTTTTCTTTAAAAATCAAAATCTACACAAAAAGGTGGGGGTACCGAGACTACATCTAGATCTCATGCTCCCAGGATCTCTCCTACATGCGCCCATGCTACCAAAGCACTCAAACCAGAGGAATGGTCCATCCACATGGGATCTTCTCCTATCAACCATTTATCTCCATTGAGTACTCTTAGAAGGTGTATTTTTCCTCGATTTCAAGCCTACCCCAATCAATAACATGTGCCAAATCATGCACATATCTCCCCAGTCGCGATGCATGGAAGACGTCATGTACTCAGTTCAACTATAAGCATAAGGAAAAGTAGTAAGAAACCTAACCAACCATCAGTATGATCTGTAATTACCTGATAAACCTCAAGGATAACATTCTTCCATAGACCAACCTCTACTATCCATATCATAGGGAGACTCTCAGAAAAACATGGTCTTCCTGATTGAACTCCAAAGGTCTAAAACTTCAGTCTGCATAAGATTTATGTCGAATATAGAATATTAAAATATGATCAAGGATCACTTGAACCATATATATCATTTATTGGACTAGCTCTATACCAACAAGATATGTCTCACCAATCCCGGTCCAACACAAGGGTAACCTACAGTGTCTCCCATACAGTGCCTAGAAAGGTTCCATGATAATAGTGGAGTGATACCTATTATTATAAACAAACTACACCAATGAAAAGTGATCCTCCTATCTCTATTTGTTGTCCAAAATGCAGGCTATCGACATATCCTCCAAAAACTTGGATGGTCTACTCAATTTGGCCATCTGTCTAGGGGTGATATGCCATGCTCATCCATAAATAGGTCTATAAAGCCTCATGAAACCCTCTCCACAACCATGACATGAACCTAGAATCATAATCAGAGATAATCGTCATGAGTATCCCATTAATCTAGACAATATCATGCACATAAAAATGCCCCAAACACTCAACCAAACTCTACTCCTAGATGGAATAAAGTGTGCTGACTTGGTAGTTGGTTAACAATCACCCAGATAGAATCATGGACTCTTGATAACTGTGGGATCCCCATCACAAAATCCTTTGATATTCTATCCCACTTACTTTTAGGGATATCAAGAGTCTGAATTAGAAATTCCAGAACGCGATGTTTAGTCTTTACCCACTGATATATGAGGCATAGATAAATAAAATCAGTAATTCTCTACCTCATTTTATCTCACCAAAAATACCACTGAAACTATTTTTATATATTTTCTACAACCAAATGTACAAAAAAGAGGGAGGTATGGAACTCTATCAAAACCTCCTCATGCAACGTGACTGTAGCTTCTGTTCATCCTTGGAAAAGAATAACTTTCTCCACACCTTTATAAAATCCATCTAGTGCAACTTTGAAGGATATATGGTCATATAGAACTTTAAAATCAATGTATCCTAATTGATATTATCTCACATTATGAATAAGTAGTGGATTAAACACCATTAATTAAAAATAAGCATCATCCCTCTCCTCCACTAGGTTTATCTATAATGAGGATAACTTTTCTGAATCCTCCTTCACCAAGAAAGAATGATGTTTTTTGATAAGAGAATCTACTACCACGTTTCTCTTCCATAGAGTGTAGACTATCTTGAATTCATATTCCTATAAAAACTCTAACTAATTCCTATATATCGGGTTGAGATCTCTTTGGGTTAAGATATACTTGAGACTCAGGTTGTCTGAGTAAACAATCAAATGATCACCCAAAAGATAATACCTCTACATCTTTAAGGAAAAGACTATTTCTACCAACTCTAGGTCATGGTTCATGTAGTTCTTCCCATGAGGACTTAACTGCTTGGACCCATAAGATATCACCACCCACCTCTGCATCAAAATGCATCCAAATATAGATTTATAGGAATCAAAAAACTCCACATACTCGATGCCCTCCTCTGGTAGTCTCAACATATAATAACTGGTTAATCTCTACCTCATCTCCTTAAAGGCTCTCTGACATAGCTCAGTCTAATAAAACAACTTCCCTTTCTATATCAAGGCAGTCAAAGGGGATGTAATCCTAGAAAATTATTCCATAAAAATTTGATATTAACCTTCCAAACTAAAGAAAATCCACACCTATGTCATGCTCTTAGGTGGTTCCCAAGATATCACTACATCAATATTTTCTGGATCCACAACTACACCATGCTCAAAGATGACAATCCTCCACAAGTGAACCTCTTGAATCCAAAACTAACAATTTAATATCTTACCATATAATTGGTGCTCCTAGAGCAATTCTAGGACCATACTAAAATGCCCAATATTCCCCTACTTAGATATAGAGTATATAAGAATGTAATTGGTAACAAAAACTATGAATTAGTCCAATAATGGATGGAAGATATGGTTTATAAGTTCCATGAACATAACAGGGGAATTAGTCACACCAAAAGGCATCATTGAGAACTCATAATGTTCATAACAAAATCAATTTTTTTATTTAGAATATAATCATCATGAACCCTCAAATAATGGTATCCATAACTGAGATCAATATTTGAAAACCATCTCACGCCTTTCAACTAGTCAACTAAGTCTTCAATCCTCAGTAAGGGGCACTTGTTCTTGATCATCACCTAGTTCAGGTGATGGTAATTAATGAAAAACCTCATGATCTTGTACCCTTCTTCAAAAAAAACATTGGATCCAACCAAAGAGACACATTGGGTCTAATAAAACCTTTATATTGAAGGTCTTCCAACTACATACTCATTTCCAGAGCTTGGTAGGGGTTATCCAATTTCTCATAGAATATATTGGTGTGGTCTCAAGGTGCAATTCAATGTAGAATTCAATATACTGCCTCAAACATATTCCAAGAATATCTTCATGAAATATGTTTATATGATCCTCCACTACCACTGGATGGTAGATTTATAAATATCCCACTACACCAATATCCAAACTCACCAACTGACGGGTGATAGGTTGTAGCTTCCTGCTCGTGATCCCCACTTGCTCAATCATAAGATCCTTCTCACCCATGAAGAATAATTTCATCCCATATGGATGTAGGAATCTAACTCTCATGTGATGAAAGTTAATCTAGGCATGAAATTTAGAAAACTAATATATACTTAGAATGAAATCATATGGTTTCATCACAATGACCAAGAGGTCCCATGAGAAACTCTCCCCACTAAGTTCCAACTCACATTGTCAGTAGATGTGAAATATAGAAGATTCACTCCCTGTAGGATCCTCTATCCACATCCTTTGGACTAAAGACTCTAAAATAATCTCTAGCTCTTGAACAAAGGATAAATAGATGAAGTAATGAATCATGTCAATGTCCATAAGTACATGTAATAAAGTAGGGAAGACATAAATCATACCTCAAATCATCTCATGTGCATCCTGGTCTAACTATCCTTTCCATTGAATATTATCCCACTAATACTAGCATGGTTCATTTGGTGGTGGTGGTGGAAGTAGTTTGATACATTTTCCTTATCCTATAGCTCCTCTATTCAAGGAACTACCCACCCCTTTGTCAGCACTGCCTCCCTAGGGGCCATGTTGTCTATGGCTGGGAGATCCTTGATCATAACACTTCCTATACCATGAAGGTATATCCACTATTTTTCCACCATCCACAAAATGTAAAGTTAGTAAATCATGAGCTATGTGACCTCACCCATCAAAATCATAGCATCACCCATCACCAGGCTGACTAGATCCTCTACGTGATCCCTATATTGTAGATATTTGTATCTATGTTTGGGCATGAGTATGTATCCTACACTGAGACACTAGTGAATAAAGCCTTCTAGACACTACAGAAAACTCAGGCCCACAATGTCCATTGTTAGCTCCAACTACCCGATGTCCATTATTTAGAAAGTTCTCTATCACCAAGGCCCACTCCAGCACTCTAACATAAGTGGTAATTCATAAGGATACCACACTAGCTCAAATGTCTCTATAAAGGCACTACTCAATATTCCATGCTCTAAATTATCCATATCACACCATATTAAGATAGTAACATTTGAGAACATGAAAACTCTGGGAATACTCATCAACTAACATATTACCATACTAAAACTCAATAAGCTACTAGATTCGCATATAGTGAAAGATAAAAGGATAATACTCATCACAGAACAACTGCTGAAAGTTTTTCCATGAGAGTGTAATCATATCATGGTTCTGCATGATCAAACCCCACCATCACCCTAATTCTCTATAAAGAAGACTGGTTACATGTGCAACCATCTAATTAGTCAGGGTCCATACAAGCCAGAAAACTCAGACCACTACCTCAAGCCAATCCTGTGCTACCTAAGGGTATGGATCATCGTAAAACCTGAGTGATATCTATCACTAGAACTCACAAAATTCACTAAGACTATGTGTATAATCCTCCTTTATATCTAGATCTATCGACTGGTCAACATGTTGTTGATCATCTTCTTGAACCACTGAAGGTGGATCCACACACTTACCACTAGGTGAAAGCACTACTCTATGCTAACCTGGTGGGAATAAATTGAGAATAGGTCCCTGCACTAAGGCCTCATCACTCAACTAGTCATCATCATGACCCTGTATTGGTATCCTTGTTGGTTGTCATCATGGATTCATCCTGAAAGTTAATAAGACATACCATAGTTAGATAAGCATATCTGGGTAGATGATTCAATAATAACATGAAATTCAAAATACCTAATCATATATGATGGATGTACCATTGGTTTTCCTAAAACTAATGCCCTAACATCACGAGTCAACAATTAGGTAGTTAGATTAATGGTGTATGAATATGTTGGTTTCCATACCATCACTGTGTTCCCTATCCTATGAGATAAACTCAAGACACTTTGTCATTATTTTCCAAAGTTCCCAAATCAATCCTCATGACATATCCAACTCTAAATATTAACCCCATAACAAACCACCTTTGATAACAGTCCTCCATGAACCAATCCACCGAGATCCTGACTGGGCTGACAATAAGTCAAGAGTGAAACCCCAAGCCTGCCTGTAATAGGCTAGGAGCTGGTGACAAGCATCAAGAAGGCATATCACTGAAATGGGAGGACTTAGACTAATGTACCTACACACACACACACACACCCAAATCAACAAAACAATGTAGTAATAAAAATAAAAATTGACCATTTAGAGTTTAATCAATGTGTTAGTTAGAGGAAAACCCTAAAAAAACACCAATCTACTGGGTATGAGGCATTTCCACATAGACCAAACCCAAACAAAACACAAACAGAATCTGACTAAACTAATGATCTTCAAAAGGAAAAGAAAAACAAAAAATCAAAGAAATCCCTGATCTCACAGTAGCATAAAATAATACCACATCAATAAATACAATAAAAGCGATATAATAAAGAGAAGTAACATAGGAATTTAATGTGGTTCATATACCTTTGTCATACTCCATGACAAGAACACCACCTACACCCCTTTTTATTTTTATAAATCAATGAAAAACAAGGAAGATTAAAAAATAGAAAAAATAAAACATAAAACATAATAAACAAGAATGAACTAGATAATGATGCAATGAAACTAACCCATGAAGGAATAAAAAATCTTAAGGAACACACAAGGGAAACCAATCAGCAAGAAAAAGAAAAAACCAGGTTGAAACCCTCTTACCATTGTTATACCTCACCTATTGAAATCCCTCTAATCTATTTTAGAAACTTTCCTCCTCCTCATAACTCACACAACTGTGAGATTACCATCAGAACCAAGTTCCCAATTTAGACCATGAGCACCATCTCCAATTGGCCTAAAAAAGATCCCTCATCTTTGGATCATATCCTTCCCCTCTCCCTTAATCTCTTTTAGATTTCTTCTTCTATGATATTTTTGATTCTGTCTCTTACATAGTAGGAGTGGGAGATTGAATAATTAAAACACCTCGAATAAACCCTACAAAACTTTAAAATATGTGGACAAATCAGGATCTTATAGAATAAGTTTTTACAAAAAACCCCACACTTAGCAAACAAACTCCGCATAAAGGTCTTAAAAACACATTATGTAAGTGTCAATCCATGATGTGTAAGGGTACAAAGGTCTACAACTTTCTATTTAAGGGTATTAAACACTGTTTAATGGTACTTGACATGTAAGGGTAGCATGACCCTCATGTAAAGGTAATTCATCCAATGCACTACCCACATAAGGGTAAACCTGGGCTCACGTAAGGGTACCAATAGTGCTCCAGTTCATGTAAGGATAGGCTCTTTAATCCACTGGTTATGTAAGAGTAACTAGAACTTATATAAAGGTAACTTCCAAATAAATGAGGCTATATAAGGGTAAAAAAACACCTATGTAAAGGAAACTTCTACATTCCATAACTTATATAAGGTTACAAACCCACTTATGTATGGGTAACTCTATAAAACCAAATCCATGTAAGGATAAAATCATACCAACATAAGGGTGAAAGAGTACTTACTTAAGGGTAACACACACCTATGTAAAGGTAACTACTCTTCATGTAAGGGTAAAATAAATAACTAAAATATTTCAAAACCTATTATAAGATTAATAAAACTAATATAAAAGGGGAAAACATGAAAATAAGAGATAATTAATTTCCTTAACAAATAAAAAATAAACATTTTAATTTGTAACATCAAATCATTCAAAATTTAACAAATATACACCTTAAAAAATAAAAAATAAATAACACATGGATGATGTTCTTGCATGAAAACACTAGCCTAACCTATTAGTTAGTTCAGATAGTTTTCACCAATGGGAAAACCCTAAGCTCAAACTTGATCATCCCATATTGACCAAATTCCTAACATGTACAACAGTGGCACATGTATGTCTGTACAAACATTTCTACTACCACCAACCACTAAACATGCTAAAAAATGATCTAAGAAATTGTATTAACTAGAACTCATGCATTCACTTATCTGATCTCTCATATCACACACCTACAACTAGCTGAACATATTCCATTATAGGTCTCAGTATTCTCTCCTATAAGACACCAAAAAAAACTAGAGCAACACACAATTCGTCAAATAGAAAGAAAACATGATAAAAGATCATTGTTAAGTATAAACCAGCTCAAAAGTGAAACAATTATTCAATGTGACCAGTAATAAAACAACAAAACACAAAAAGATGATAGGAGAAAAGTCTCCACCTGATCCCAAAAAATACAGAAAAACCATCCCTACATACACCCTTTCTACCAACCAGGGGCCCATAGAAATCACATGCTGATCCAGTATTAGAAACATAAAAGAAAGACAACCTAGAGCTATAAAAACTATATACTAAGGGATTCTAGATAGAATATGAGAACATTATAAATATTAAAACTAGAGTATACCACATTATTTTGTGCCATAATATCCTTAGATAGATCCTTAGTGTAATATCTCTTAATGTGGATAACTTTTCCACACTTATAAAACTTAAACTTCCTAAACTAACTACCATATTTCTTATCTTATCTTTTTCCATTTAGATCTACCCTTAACAATGAGTAACTCAGGCCCAGACCTCTCTGCATTGCCTTTCACATTAAAACTATGAATTTGAAGGTCCCTAGACAAGAAAACTAATTTAACTTCCATTAAAGTAATAGAATCCCTACCATACATCATATAATATCTAACCAAATTGAATGACTCATCCAATGAACAACAAAAAATCTTGGTCCTCATCAACAATATCAATATCTACATTAGACAAGTCAATGAACATATTATTAATACTATCTAAATTATTCTTCATAGATGTTCTAGGGACCATTTTAAAATTATAAGATTCATTTTCATTTATAGCCTGCTTTGAAGGGATCTATTCATATAAAGATGATCTAACTTCAACCAGACTGCACTGAAAGAATACTCATGGAACAGTTCTATCAAAACCTTTTCAAATAGGGTGAAAAATAATAGGGAATGATCTTTATTTAAAATATTTGGGTCAATATTCTCAAAGGAGGTCATGTTCTATCCTGTAGAAGAAATGGTGGTGATCTTCCTCCTAGATCCTGAAAAAGCTTCACCAAGTCCATTGTGGGAAATAAAAGAATGCATCTTAACTCTCAGAAAATTAAAATAAATCTCTCCACTAAAATTATCCACCTATAATCTAGTTAAATATATTTTTAAACTTTAATAAACTAGTTCTGATACCAATTTTTGGTGAGAGGGTAGCCCTGGCGACATGCCAACCTCAAAGGTAGGATCTAGTGCCTCACAAACCCAACCACAACAAAAAATGAATGGTATTCAAGTAAAAATAATTAGATTCAAAAAGAAAAGGAAAAAAACAAAAGAAAAACTATATGGTATAGTAGCATAAAATAAAACCACAGTAAGAAAAAAATAAAAACAATACAGGAAAGAGAAAGAACTCATAAATTTAACATGGTTCATACCCCTTTATTCTACTCCATGATAAGAACACCACCCACACCCATTTTATATTATTATAATGTAAATAAAAATATGGAAAATTAAAAAAGAGAACCAAGAAAAGGAAATAAAATAAAATAGACTGAACTAGAGAATTATGCAATGATGCTTTACCAGGTAGGAATAACAAATCACAAGCAACAAATTAAGGAAAAACAATCGACAAGAAAAATAAAAAACTACATCAAAACCCTATTACTAGGGTTTAACCTCACCTGTTAAAACCCCTATGAACTATTGAAGCCACTTTAATCTTCTTTAGAACTCACATATTCATGATCTCATCACTGGAACCAACTTCCTAAAATTAACCATGAGAATTGTCACCAATAAGACTTGAAAAGTACCCTCAACTTTGGATCGTCTCCTTCCCCTCTCTCTCGATCACTCTTAGATTTCTTATTCTCTAGTCTTTTTAATTTTTTTTTCTTACATAGAAGGAGGAGGGATATAAAACAATTAAAACCCATTTAATAAACCCTCAACAACTTTGGAAGATGTGTATGGATAAGGAGATTCAGGAAGAAATTGTTACAACAAACCCTATAGCTAGAAAAAAATTCACATAAAGGTATTCAAAATACACTACGTAAGGGTATATCCATATTGAGTAAGGGTAATGAGGTCCATAATCTACTACATAAGGGTATTAAGTGCTGTGTAAGGGTCATCGAGGTTCCATGTAAGGGTAGCACGACCCTCATGTAATGGTAACTCGCTCCAACACACTGCCCGCGTGAGGGTAACCCCAAGCTCACATAAGGGTAACACTAGCACTCTAGCTGGCATAATGGTAGCTGCTTCAATCCACTAGTTATGTAAGGGTAAACATAACTTATGTAAAGGAAACTTCTAAAGTACCAAGGCTATGTAAGGGTATAAAAATCCATATATAAAGGTAAATATTTCATTCAATGACTTACGTACGGGTACAAACCCACTTACATAAGAGTAACCCTACAAAACCAAATCCATGTAAGGGTAAAAAATTCCTACACAAGGGTAAAAAATTCATACATGAGGGTAATAAATTACTTATGTAAGGGTAATATACACTTCATGTATGGATAACCCACATATATGTAAAGGTAACCACCCCACTTGTATGGGTAAAACAAATAACTAGAATAATACCAAACCTATTATCAGATTAATAAAACTAAACTAAAATGGGGAAAACATGAAAAAAAGAGATAATACATAAAATTAATAAATCAAAAACAATAATTTTAATTTATAACATAAAATCATTCCAAATTTAAAAAATACATGAAACAACCTCTAGGTAATACATCAAAGTTCAACATGGTAATATAAAAGATATAAAGGGGAAAAATATAGGCCCAACCTGAAAAAAGGTCCCAATCTAAAAATAACTGAAAAAGGGGGAAAATGAAGAGGGACTGACTCACAATCTTTGTGACCAACCACCGAACATGGCTAGTGCCTCCAAGTACCACTATGCTCCACCAATACTAGGTCCACCAAAGTCACTGCCAATCTACCTTTCATTCACATATTACATAACATGTGCATAAATGGAACATATAGGGGTGAGTATAAACACTTAGTAGGATGCCCCAAAAACCAAGAGAGAAGCAATAAAATAAAATATTATACTCAACCTATAGTCATAAGGGGAAAATAAACCAAATAATAGATATGATTATACTAAAACCCTAATAAAAAAGGATAGGTGTCTCAATCTCTACAATAATATAAGGATGATGATGAGTCTACCTATAGCTCCAAAGGTCCTATCTCTGATTCCAAGCAACATGGTAAACCTCACTAGAATTATAGTAGAGGTCCTACTCCTCACTACTATGCTCCATTATTGAGGGAGCACTATCTCTAGTGGAGGAAAATCTACCCACTAGAGTTTGATGAAGGGTAGTACCACTCCATATATAACCCATGAAATATATAGTGTGGAGGAGTAATGACTCTACTCATATAAAGAGTATGGGGGGTTCACGCCCTGGTGAAACATGGGAGTACCGACCCCAACATCTCTTTGATTATCAAAATCAATCACTACCATATTCCAATAATTTTTAGAAGAAGATTCTCTCTCTTAACACCTCATATCATTTCTAAGATTCCAAAACAAAGGCTACCATCATGCCCTATGCAGAAAAATTCTCAAGATAGGCTACTCATGGGCCCAAATCTGACTCTTAATTAAGGAGATACGCAAGGTAGACGATTCTCGGAAAAGTACATGACATGTACATAGGGGCACATGATGTGTGACATCACCCAAAGGCCTAACAATGTTCTTATATGGACATGGACTAATCATCCATGTACCTTCACATAACATGTCCCTATAGGAACACAACATGTCTGTTCACTCATGGTCTTGGGACTATGCTCTAAGCACACACATCAGCTACCCAGGTAGTGACACATGACATGTGGTCCCAACCACAAAACGCGTGATACTTAACTCAGACCAGAACCTTTATCACCATGAGATTTAGAGGAACACGACACGGGTTCCTACTAAATACACAACATATAGTCTTGTTTTTTTTGAAAAAAAGAAGGTTTTTTTCTTCATGTGGTCTATAGATCCTCCATTCATATTATGAATCTCTTCATTTTACTCCCTCAAATCCATTGAAAATGAAGGAAATACCTCCAAACATTGATTATCAGCCTCCGGTGGCCAGAAATCAGATTTCCTGATGCCCACACATGATCTTACATGTCTCCTATCACCAAAATGAGATTTTGATCCTTGTTAAAAACCATAAATGATCCACCATTTCCTCTTGATCCTTCAAAAATCTTCAATCCATTAACATTTTCATAGTCATCAAATTGCTGACCCCATGGGATGATGATGAAGAATACAAAAAATAGTGGTAGGAAAAGACACAAGAATGAAGCAAGATTATTATTGGCTGATGTAAAACTAACCAAACATCATAAATTGAAAAATAAAAGAGGTGAAACATGGGAATAACATAAATAAATAATTAGAATCTCAAAGAATGATTTAAAACTAGATCATGTCAATAATGGGATTCAAGTAAATTAAGAAGATAAATGATCCATGCTCAATAGTCAAATAAAAAAGGCGAAAAAAGAACCACCTCAAGAATAGATCAACAATTGGGGATGAACACATTAATTAGTGATTAAGATAAATTTAAAAATATTTTGTCATTTGTCTCATGAATCCATTGACAATTTTTCACCAATCCACATTCCCAAGTTTGTCAACCCCAACGAGGCTCTCCCTTCCTCCTCTCTAATCTCACAGGGTTATACAACTTAACCAGGGGTTTCCACAAAGAGTTATTTTTAAAGAGGAGGGAATAGGTTAAAAAATTTAATATGTTAAATAAATCAATTTATTTAATATATTTTAATGCACCTGCCAATGAATACCTTCCATGAAATATCTGATACCGAATGAACTTATATCATGCATAAGGTAAACCATGCATTCCAGAAACAAAAAAATATCAAATTTTCCATCCAAGGTCATGATCAATGGGAAAACCATTTATTATAAAAATATTAATTAATTTTATTTAATTTATATTAATATTTTTAATATATTAATTTCAGGGTTCTACAACACCCAAAATACAACGCCAAACCTAAGGAAAAATATAGATATATATATAAAAATATTAAAAGGACCAAACTATGAAAACAAAATTTTACATATTCTCTTATTATTATCCCTATTATTTCATTTATTACCATGCATTACATAATTGTTAAATCAGTTAAGTTTATATTGGACATTTTGAGGATGTTTGGTTTATATTCCAAAAACAACTTTAGTAGGTTGACCATGGTCAAAGGGGCCATTGTTCCATAATATACATAATATAAATCATGAAATAGATATAATTTTTATACATTAAGTACAATTTTAAAACCATTCATTAAAGTCATAAATTAAAAATGAATCACATCACTTCTTGAAGGTGACATTCTATACATACACATGGGCGACATTATCATTTTCCAACGAATGAAAGGGTAAAAAGATAAGTAATATCTTATCTTTCCAAAATAATAATAATTTAATTAATATCATATATATTCATTAAATACATCATAATAACCAACCTTTTGAGGTGGTGATGAAAATTTAAACACATCACTTCATGGAGACGGTAGTCCACACATATGCCCAGGCGATGTTTTAATTTCCCATAGGATGGAAAAGGGAGATGAAAAAGTGTTTTACCTTAGAAATAATTACATTTAATTATATGAAATATATTTACGTTATCAAATAAGTATGGTTATAGAATATTTTAATAATTTATAAGAGGAAATACACATGAAAACACTAGGTTAATAGCTATACCTATTCTTTGATAAACCTTCTTTAGCTTACACCTTAAGCATTTTGAGTTGGTATTTTGGTAAAAATAATAATATATAGAACATAATAAGTAAGTTTAGAAGGTATTTGGTCAAGTCTTGTTTAAGATAAATGGCTCAAGAAGTGTGATAAATAGAGGATATGATATTCTTTTTTACAAGTGAGGTGAGTGGTAATCTAGTAAATACATGAAATAATAATATATACTTTGTGTCTAACTCATGTAAAATGGATCCAAAGTGCCATATATTTGAATACAATTAGGATAGGGTCAAAATATAATCAACAAATCAAATTTATACAGGTTTATGTGTTATTTTAAACCTTATGTTTTGGTTTAACCCCTTGTTAATCTTGTTTAACCTTAACCATTGTAATAATTTTTTTAACCATTAAGGGCCGTAAAAGTAATTTTAAAAATTACAAGTGGAACATACCTAGACCATTCAAGATATTTTCCACAATTTTACATCCAATTTAGTTATGATAGGTTTTTATGAGTTTTTTATGATTTAAGAATGATTTTTAAACATTAAATTCCATTTAAATCCAATTTCATGACTATTCACATATTTTGTCTTAAAAGGAATCAATATAACCATGTAATTTTTATTAAAACACTTACATAATCACTTATAATTCATAATTATTTATAAAATTCATGTAATACCATAATATATTTGTAATTGGGTATTAACACTTTAACATCTTTCATTGTTTTGATAAATTACTCTTGAATCACATTTATTTAAATTAGACATTGTTTCAAAAATAATCTTTCAATTTTACATGTTTAATGCTTTTATTTGATTAATTGATTATTATTACCCTTGTTTTTTTAAGTGATGGCTTAGTAAAAAATTAGGCCATCTGAATAAGCCCTTTAGGCTAGCCCTACCACCACTTTTAGGGGACCCAAAGATCAACCCCCATGGGAGGTCCAGATCGTGAGGCCTACTTAGAGGAAGGGACATGAATAGTGCATGAAAATCACAATTGGGCCTGTTTATATGGCCTTTAGATCATGTATGGTTTGGGATTGGTCACCCACCGAGCTCATGTTTATGTATAGTGTGTTACGGGTGATGATCCCCTGTTGAGAGCTTGGGGTGAGACAGGAATGGCTTGTATGATATATTTCTCCCTCAACTAAATAGCTTTTTGATGTGGGACATGATCTCAGTTACACTATTAATCCATCTTTAAAAACATAGATATAAACTTAACCATCTGATCTATCTAATCTCAGCTTTTCGATCAACTTTAAATCTCCCATACATTGTTCTTTCTCCTACACATTTTCTATTCAAATTTTTCTATTGTATTCTTCCTTGGACATCCCTTGACATCCAGTACACTAGTGTATGTGCACCCGTTCTCATCATTAGGCCTCTTCCCTATAAGTTCAACCATGATTTATTTTGTTTTGTGATCATCTTGAACTCAGGGAACTAGTTTGAACTTTCTTCATAAGAAGATCCTACTTTAAAAGAAATTATTGTTCTTTAGTGTTGTTTGAATTCATCGAGATCATCCTTGAAATCTGGTTTCCTTGGAATAAACATTAACATGAATACAATGGCTATTAGTTTAATAGTTGTTTACCACATGATGGAAGCACTGTTAAATGGTGGATTTGAAAAACCTTAATGGAAGCACTGTTTGATGGTGGATCCACTGACCCTCAGTGGTTGACCGTTGGGTCACTAACAGATCACCTCAATAGAAGAACCATTGTTTCACCAAAAGATCACCTCAAAAAAAGTGTTATTGGTCACTGATATATCACCACAAAAAAAGCACCATTGGTTCAATGGTATATCTCATACCAGTTGGATAGTGATGGTGGTGGTAGATTTTTATGGATTCTTTGCTTCTTACTTCCCAATAATATATCACTTTCACAACATCAAAAGAAATATAACAAATTCTATATGAATAATCTAATTTCATGACTATATTATTGTTTTTATTATGTATTATAAGTATTTCAATGGTAGATCACGGTAAACCAATGGTAGATCAATCTATCATCAGACCTATTTACTAGTAGATACTCTATTTTTCTATTGTCGGACTCCAATGGTAGATAATCTATTTTTCTACTATTGGAAATCCAATGATAGACCATTTTTACTGCTAGTAAAAATTGTTACCATTATCTATTTTACCACCATTGTACACCAATGGTAGATCAATCTACTGCCAAGTTTTTAATCCACTGTTAGTTCAAAATAAATTTTCTAAAATTATATTTCTTATTATTTTAATTGGAGAAATTAAAATAAATATTTTTATAATATTTTTATTAATTTATGCTAAAAATATTATTTCAGGTTGAATACAAATTTTTGTAAGCATTTTTTGTTCATATTCACATGCTGTTAAAAATATTTATGATGCTCTATTTTATTATAGTATTATTGTCTTATAAACTAAAATATAATTATTTATTCTTAACTGTTTTATTAATTTGAATTATTTATATTTTTTGTGCTTAACTTTTTAGATGTTTAATTATTATATTTCATGGAAAAATAAAGAACACAAAAGAATTATAATTATCACCATAAACTTTTACAATTAAGGAAACTGTCATATTATTTTATTAATATAATATAACAAGTGGAATGAATATATTAGATATGTAGATGCTCTTGAAGATATTTGTTTTAATAAATTGGTATTAATAAGATGGAGATAAAATGAAGGGATAAAACAAATTCTGCTTAGATCATTCAATAAACAATTATGATACAATTTCTATTACTCTTAGAAAATCAAGAAAATTATTCGAATTCTATTTTTCTACTATGATCACTGAATATATTCATAATTTTCATCTTCCACCACTAAATTAATCAACAAACTTAAGATGCACTAAATTTCTACAACATCTTCTCAGCTGTTGTTTTAATTGTTTCTATTATTTCTCTATTGTAATCCTTACTACCTACTATTTGTCTTCTAGAGTTTGGTTTAAGATTTTCCTATCCAAAAGATATCTCATTGGGTTATTCCTTCCATCTAAAAGAAATTTCAAGTTATTCCTCCAAGAATAATAGAAGGTAGGTTTTAAATCTTTCAAAATTCATGGGTTATACCACAAAGTGTGAAAAAGTCATGTTTCATTTGTATGAAACCGAGTTATCACTCCCTTTCAAAAGTGAAGATCTAGTCAATACCATTATCCTAGCATAGTAGAGGATATAAATGAGAGGACTAGGATCTTGGTGATCCAAACCTCTATAAAAACACCATGTGTTATCTATTTTTATTTCCACTACACATTTAATTCTATTCTAACTCTGATATAATATTATTTGAATAGATATTTTAAAAAGGACTATTCACCCCTATTTGGTCACTACTAATATACTAAGGGACTTGAAAATTGGTATTAGAGTGTGGTTCATTTTAAAGTATTTGGTTTTATTTATTTCAGTATTTGTTTTGAACTAACCATTATCCTAGGCTTAAAAGTATAAGGAAAAAAATCCACTTCTTTGTTATGGAAAGTCATGAATTTGAGATGTTGAATCCCATCAGACCACCTCACTTCAATAAAAGTGACTATTTTTAATGGAAGTAAAACATGGTGGTATTTCTTAAAAATATAGGTCTTGATTATTGGGATATAATGCTAAAACCATATAAACTGCCTAATATAGATTTATAAACCCTTGCTGGTAATGATGCTACAAAATGGGTTTTAAAATATAAAATTACAAATTACTTGTACTGTTATTTAATTAGAAATATTTATAGTCATATTTCTTCCTATAAAAATACTTCTAAAATCTATAGGTCTTTTAAAGTAACTCATCAAGGAATTGATAATTTTTAGAGAACCAAGATAGATATTCATAGAGCTGAGTTTCAATAATTTAGAATGACTGATCAAGAAAGCATAAATGAGATGTAAAATAGATTAAAAAAATTGTAAACAACATGGTTTCACTTGGAGAGACCATGAAGAATAAATATATCATTTATTTATTACTTCTAACTCTAACTAAGATATGGAATTCAAATAAAGTTTCTATTTAATAAAGAAAACATTTCACTGAGTATTCAATGGATGAGTTGATAAGATCAATTCTTCAATAAAATATGGAAATGAACAATAAAAATGCTACTGATCATGATAAAAGGAAAAGTTATAACACTTAATTCTAATATAAATGTTATTTCTAATTACATCGATTCTGATTTGCAACAAAGTAATAAAGATGAAATTAAAAATTTCACCAAATGAGTTTACAAGTACATAAAACGTAAGAGAGTCTTTAAGAAGTGTCCCAGAAGATATCATGAAAAGGATGATAGAAATGAAAGTAAAAGAGGTAAAATTAGTAAATATGATGTTTCCAAATTAATATGATATGAGTGAAGGAAAAATATAAATACAAAATTAGTATGTCCTAAATTGAAACAAGATGGAAAATACAAGAAATACAATAAGGAACAAAAAAATGAATATCATGTTGGATGGAGCTGTAGAAAAGATTCAGACAATAGTATTGATGGTTTTGAGAGTGAAAAGAATATCCCAGTCTATGTTTGATATCTAAAACTATAAATGAGGTATACTCTGATTATAATTATAGTTGTAGTTATGAATTCAACATTGAAAATGAAGTTAAATAATTAAATTTTCAAAATGAAAAATTTCAAAGTGATATTTTGAGAATGGATGAATTGTATAGGGAACTGAAAATAGAAAATAAGAATATTAAAGAACAAAAAAATTGAATGATTCTACTTTAGGTAATATAGAATAGAAAAATGTTTTAGATTATGAACTATTAGAGGTTAAAGATGAGAATATAAGAATAAAAAATTTCATGTAAAAACTGATAAAGATCAAGACTAGAGATTTAAATTAGTATGTGATGATTTAAATAAACAAATGTAAGAAACTGAATTTTTTTGGATCATGTTAAAATATGAAAATATGTGATGACCTGAAAGTTATTAAAAAAGATAAAAAAAATACTTAAATAGAAAATTATTAGATTAAAGGAAACCATATCTATTTTTGTTCAAGTCCAAGAGAAATTTGATAAGATAATGGATATTAAGAAACCCAAAAATGATGAAACAAATTGAGGTTATAATAATCAGGTTCCTAAGATGTAAATAAATTCTTTTTGTTAAAATTATAATTGAGAATATTTCAAATGTTACTTTCTTTAGATGTAACTTACATGGGAATTTTGCAAACAAATGTTATTTAAAGTTTACTTAGTATTTAGACTATACTAATAATTTTATTTCTAAAATGTTTTCTTCTAGATTATGCTAAAATAAATGTATAAAATATATTTGGGTTACTAAATTTTTTTCTACTAATATAGTTGGACCCAAATTAGTCTGGTTACCAAAAAACCTATCTATTTGATTTGTTTTGTAGGAAGCTTTCCTGAAGAGTTCCAAAGTCACATGGTATATGGACAGTGGGTGCTCAAGGAACATGATATGTGATATTTCTAACTTCTTGTCTTTTAACTCTTAAGATAGAGGCACTCTAACTTTCTATGATAACTCTAAAGGTATAGTTAAAGGTTTTGGAGAAGTAGGTATATTAACTTATATTATAATTTCTAAAGTACTATTTACATAGGGATTAAACCAAAATTTAATTAGCATATCAAAATTGTGTGATGATGGTATAAGTGTACTGTTTGAATATAATAAATTTACTTTTTTATAAATACAATACCATTTTATTTTATGATAATATAAAAGAAAATATATATTATATTTATTTTTCATAAATATACCAACAAAATGTAAAGTGATTAAATGATATAGATACAAATCACATTCTTTGGCATAAAAATTTGGGACATGTTCATCTTTTATAGTTGTACAAGATGGATAAACATGAACATGTTTTGGAACTTCCAAAATTCAATACAGGTAATTATTATTTATGTGATTCTTTTCTAAAAGTCAAGCTGCACAAAGAGTCATTTAGATATGTTAATGTAGTTAATACTACTTGATGCTTAGAATTGCTTCACTTTGATTTTTTTGAACCCATGAGAATTGATAGTTTAGGTTATAAAATATATGTGTTTGTAATTGTAGATAATTCTAGTATATTCACTTGGACTATTTTCTTATCCCATAAAAGTGAAACCTCAAAAACGTTTGTTACATTATGTAAAAAATTCAAAAAAAGGTCATTTTATTTCTTCAATTAGAATTGATAAAGGAGGAGAATTTTCTAACTTGTCATTTTAAAAATTTTATGAAACCAATGGATGTATTCATAATTTTTACACCCCTAAAACACCACAAAAGAATGGTGTTGTAGAGAGGAAAAACAGAACTATTCCAGAAATAAAAAGAATAATTATTAATGAATTCAACCTAGTAAAATTATTTTGGTATGAATGAGTAAAAAATACTTTTTATATATTAAATAGAGTTTACATCAGACCCTTGTTAAAGAAAACTCCCTATGAGTTGTTTAATAATAAAAAACCCAAAATTGGTTACTTTAAAGTTTTTGGCTATAATTTATATATATTAAATACTAAATATAGTCTAGAAAAATTTAATTCTAAAAGTGAAGAAGGTATATTTTTAAGATACTCTAATAATAGTAAATCTTATAGGGTATATAATAAGATAAATATTCCAATGGAAGAATATATTCATGTAAAGTCCATTAAAAATAATAAAAAATAGAGTATTGATTTTGTTGATAATGTTGAAGAATTTAATGGATTCAACTTTGATGAAGATAAACCTAAAAATGATAATGCATCAGTTGAGGGGGAGCATATCTCATCTCAATTTAATAATTTATTTTTGAAAAATCACAATGATCACTCTTTAAAAAATGTTATAGAAAATTTTGAGTTTGGAATTAGGACTAGAAAATATATTTTAAATTTCTATGATAATTCTTCCTTTGTAGCTAATTTTTTTCCTATTACCATTAAAGAATCTTTGAAAGATTCTAACTAGATTAAATCCTTTCATGATGAACTTGAACATTTTTATTATAATAAAGTATGGAATCTACTTGAGTTACCTAAAGATACTCTGTATATAGGAAGCATATGAATTTTTTGAAATAAATTGGATGAGTCTGGTAATATAGTTAGAAACAAGTAAAGATTAGTTTCCCATGGTTATCTTCAAGAATAAGGAATTGATTTTGAAGATTAATTTTCAATAGTTACTAGATTAGAAGCTATTCATATTTTGTTAGCGTTTTTCAAATTTTAATAATTTTAAACTTTTCTAAATGGATATTAAAAGTGATTTTTAAATATTTTAATTTGAGAAGATGTTTATGTTAATTTACCTGCTGGTTTCGAAAATAATGAATTTCCAAATCATGTTTTCAAATTAAATAAATATTTATATGGTATTAATAATTTTCCTTAAGCTTGGTATGAAATGCTAACATTTTTTTAATCCAAAATGATTTTTTTAAAGGAAAGTTTGATCCAAAATTATTTATAAAAGGATTTCAAATGATATACTAATTATACGAATTTATGTTGATGATATTTTATTTAGTTCTAATAATGATATTCTTAGTAATGAGTTTTCAAAATTAATGACAAATGATTTTGATATGATCCTAATGGGGGAATTAAAATTTTTCCTTGGTTTACAAATTTATCAAATGAAAGATGGTATTTTCTTAAATAAAAATAAGTATTCCAAAAAACTTATAAAAAGGTTTTTTCTTGATTATTGTAAAAATATAAGAACCCCAATGATCACTAACTTTAAACTAGATGTGGATGAATATTGAATTTCAATTAATATTAAACTATATAGAGGCATGATATGTAGTTTATTATATATCATTGCATCTTAACCTGATATTTTGTTTCTTGTATGTTTATATGATAGATATTAGTCCACTCTTAAATAAATTCATCTTAAATCTATTAAAATAATAATAAGATATATCAAGGGTATTGTCTCTACTGTATTATTCTATTCTAATGATAATTTCTTTGATTTATTATCTTACTCTAATTCTAACTTCAAAGGTTGTATAATTTACTAGAAAAGAACTAAAAATACGTGTCATTTTCTTGGTAAAATTTTTATTTTATAGATTTATATGAAATAAATTTTAGTATCCTTATCAACATTTGAGGATAAATATGTTGCTAAAGATAGTTTCTATTCATAAGGTTTATGGATTAAAAAAACACTATATGATTTTGATATCTATTTAGAAAAGTACCAATTTTATATGATAATTCAAGTGTTATTTTAATTTCTAAAATCCATCTTCAACAATATAAAATAAAAATTATAGATTTTAGATTTCAATTTCTTAGTGTCCATATAAATAAAAGTGATATATGTTTAGAATTTTTTCCAACTTAGAAAGAGTTTGATTTGGATTTTTACTAAACACTTAGATTATATTAATATTGAGAAAATGAAATTTAAATTGGGTATGTTGGAAGATTAACATATATGCATATATATTATAGTTACTTCTTTTATAATTCTTTTCACTAATTTTAAATATCTTTATACATTTGTTATTTAATCAAAAGTTATTTTTTATTTAACTATGATTAATATTAATTAGGTAATACAGTTTACTTTCATTCTGTAATTATCTATTAATCCTATGATAATACACTACTATGTTAGTTTTTAGTGGTTTTTTTTAATTAAAAAGGGAAATTGGTTTAAATAATGATTACCAATGTTCTTTTTGATAAATTTTAAAAAGGGGGATAAAGTTTTTAAAAATTTAATAAATGTTTTGTGATTTTTTTTGAAAATTTATTAAAATTTATGTTTTTTAATTTACAAAAATAGGGATATTGTTTTTAATTGGGTATTAACACTTTAACATCTTTCATTATTTTTATAAATTACTCTAAAATCACATTTATTTCAATTTGATATTGTATAAAAAATAATCTTCCTATTTTACCTATTTAATTATTTTATTTAATTAATTTATTATCATTACCCTTTTTTATTTTTTAAGCAATGGATTAGAAAAAAATTAATCCATTTGAATAATACTCTTAGGCTATCCCTATTACCACTCTTAGGGGGACCTAGAGATCAAACCTCATGGGTGGTCCAACCCAAGAGGCTTGATCAGAGGTAGAGTTGTGCTAGCACACATAAATATCAACTAAAACTATGTATAAGGCCCTTGGATCACTCACGGTTTAAAATTGGTCACCTATTGGGCATGTGTTTATGCATATTGGGTTTCTGATTCACCACTGACAGCTCATGTTGATGTAGGTGCAACTTATGTGATATAATGCTCCCTTAACCAACCAACTTTCTGATGTGGGATATGGTCTTGCTCACACTATTCACATAGCTTTAAAAACATGGATATAAACTTTGCTATTTATTCTGATTGATCTCAACCATTTGATCAACTTTTGATCTCCTCTGAATTTTTCTTTATACCATGCATTCTCTATTCAAATTTTTCGACCATATTCTTCCTTGGCCATCCCTTGAAATTCAGTACACCGACATATGTGCACCAATTCTCCTCATGTGACCTATTCCCTACAAGTTCAACCACGATTTTTTTGTGATAATATTGAAGTCATAGAATTGGTTTGACCTTTATTAATCAAAAGATCTTTCTTCAAACAAAGATCTTGTTCTTCAATGTGGATCGAATCCATCGATCTCATCCTTGAAATTTGGATAACTTGGCATAAAATTCAACATGCTTACATCGATTGTTCCTTTAAATGTTTTTACTATATAATGAAATCATTTTTCGATGGTGGATCCATGTTACTATAAAAGAATCACCATTCGAAGGTAGATCTACTATCCCTCAATGGCCGACCATTGGGTCACCAACATATAACCTCAATAGAATCACCAATGGGTCATCAGAAGATCACCTCAACGAAAGCACCATTGGGTCACTAGTAAATCTCCTATCGGTTGGATGGTGATGGTTGCAGTATCCTTTTAAGGCTTATTTTCTTCTTTTTTCCTCATGGTAGTTCCCTTTCACAACCACATAAGCAGTGACACAACCTCTCCATACAACATCTCCCTGCACGACTATATAAATTTTTTCTTCTATACTATAATTATTTAAATGATAGATCACTATATTCTAATAATAGATCAATATACCATTGGACCTCTTTATCGATAGATACTCTATTTTTCTACTATTTGACATCCAACGGTAGATCATCTTTCCACCAGTAGTAGAATTTTATACCGCTCTCTATTTTTCCACTATTGGACACCAATGGTAGATCAATATACAACCAAGTTTTTAATATACCATTAGTTCAAAATAAAATTTCTAAAATTATATTTCTTATTATTTTAATTGACGTTATTAAAATAAATATTTTGATATTTTTTTGTTTTCTGCTAAAATTATTATTGAATGTTTATTATATTTTTTTGAGAATTCGTGCTATTCATATTTACATGTAGTTAAAACTATTTATGATGATCTGTTATATTACAGTTTTATTTTCTGATAAACTAAAATATTATTATTTATTTTTTAACTACTTTATTAATTTTAATTAATTTCATTTGTTATGCTTAACTTGATGGATTTTTAATTATAATATTTCATTTAGAAATAAAGAGCGTGAAAACATTGTGATTATCAGAACAAACTTTTAAGATTAAGGTAAAAGTTATATTATTTTATTAATATGCACTAACAAGTGGCATGTAGATATTGGATATGTTGATTCTTCTGAATATCTTTGTTTTAATGAACCGAGATTAATCTTATGGAGATGTAATCAAGGGATAAAACAACTTCCACTTAGATCATTCGATAGGAAACTATTATAAAATTTCTATTGCTCTGAGAAAATCAAGAAACTTCTTATAATTCTATTCTTCTATTGTGATAACTGAATATCTTCATCATTTTCATCTTCCACCATTGAAGTGATTAAATAACTTGTGTTTCATCAAATTTCCATAACTTCTACTCAGATGTTGTTTTAATTATTTCTATTATTTTTCCATTGTAATTATTTATACCTCCTATTTGAATTCTAGAGTTTGGTTAAAGATTATTCCCATCTAAAATATGTCTCATTAGGTTATTCTTACCATCTAAAAGGAAGGTCGGGTTGTCCCTCTTAGAAAAAATATAGGTTGCGACTCCTTCAAAAGTCAGGGGTTATACCATTAGGTGTGAAAAAGGTACTTCTAATTAGTATGTAAACAATTTATCATTACATTTAAAAAGTGAGGATATAGTAAATACCAATATCCTCATATAGTAGAGGATATTGATGATATTACTAGGATCTTAGTGATCTGAACCTCTAAAAAAACACTCTGTGTTATCTATTTTTATTTTCACAGTATATTTAACAAGGTTCTAACTCTGATATAATAGTATTTCATTAAATATTTTAAAAATGAATATTCAACCCCTATAATCACTCTTTCCATACCAAGGAACATAACAAAATCATCTATATATTATCACTTTTAATATTTTTAAAAACATTTATTTTATTTTTCCTATGCTTGTACAAGTTTGGTATCGACACTGAACAAGTGTTTTAAATAATTATACTATATTTAAAAATTAAAAAAAATTATTAAAATGAAACTAAATTATTATAAAACATTATGGACATATTTGTTCATTGATATTATATATTTAATATTATCTAAATATTGAAAACATATTTAAGATATAAAATGATAGAAAATGAAATTTTATTTAATATAACCCTTCCTTCTCTTGAAATCCAACCAATTTTTCAAATGAAGACACCCATAATAGTCTAATAAAGATAATAGTTCTATAAACCTCACATCTACACAAATAAGTGATAATTTTTGAGGTATTGTATCCCTTTCCTAATTAATTTCAATTTTTTACCATAATTTTTCTTTTTTTGCGATAACTTGTTTTTTTAACTCGGTAACATATTTTTATGACCAAAAATAAAATTTCCCTTATAAAATATTTTGGACATGATGATTTAAAATTTTAAATCCATTATAAAAGATTAAAAATTTAGAATTATCAGAAATATATTTTAATATAAGTGCTCAAAATGTAATGAAAAACATTTTTTTACCAAAATATGTTTTTATGCATAAAAATGAACTTACAATAAAATAAAATATAACACTAATTAATATATAATTAATTAGATTATTTATAACCAAAATTATATTTTGTTACTTAAAATACAAATCCAATATACAATGATACTTTTAAATTATTTTATTTAATGAAAATAACTGACATTTTTTTGCAAAAAAACTGGTATTTTTCACTATTCAATAAAAAATTAATAATTTTAGAATTTAAAAAAAAAATTCAGAATAATAATATTATGAAATGATGATTTAAAAAATTATGTAATTTTTTTCAAATATA
Organism: Viscum album; assembly: GCA_963277665.1. NCBI lineage: Eukaryota > Viridiplantae > Streptophyta > Magnoliopsida > Santalales > Viscaceae > Viscum > Viscum album. Next base: position 1,084,335,786 of record OY728132.1, read on the forward strand.
ATTTCTAAAATTGGAATAAATTAATTATAATATTCTCACACAAAATGCAATAAAACCATTTTTGAAGCATAAAATGACTTCATTCACACTCCTTTACTAATAAAAAAATTATATGAATGTTAATTCATTCATTTGGGTATATAATCTACTTATTCCATTGGAATAATTTGTCAATAGGGATTAATTGAATATATTAAGGTAAAAATATATTGCGCACATAAAAACAGTTTTATGAAAAAATATATTTTTCATTAAAAAGATTTGATATTCATTTTTGATAAATTTATAATCAATGTGTGATTTATTTTTCATTTTATTAATTAAAATTTATATATATATTTCATAATATGTTTATTCCTTTTCATACTCACCAAACCAATGAACATGTTATAATAATCATATTTAAATTACAATATTTCTATAATATATCACTATTATTTTAAGCTTGGTGTTACGTATAACATATGCTATTGAAAATAAAATTATTTAAATAAAATACATTTAAAATATTGGTGTGTTACGTTATACCCCCTTTAAATAATATTTATCCTATCAATTTTATCTCATGATCAATATAAATTGTTTAAAACATTTTCAGAATCAATTCTAAGGAGTGGAATAAAATATATATAAGTAGAAATAATTATCTTTTAATCAAGATCGATAACATTTCCTTTTAAAAATAACTTTATTTTACATGTTAAGACTAGAAAACTTATCATTTACTAAATATTTCTTAAATAATTTTGAGACTCTTACATATGAAATAGTTTTTATAAGAATACCTTAATAGTTGAGTGATAAAACTCGATAAATTTATCTTCCTCTTTCTTGAGTTAAGAAATTATTTTACCATTAAGATAAATAATTTGAGAAAATATACTTACTTGATTTATATCAATTCCATAAGTACAATTTAATAATTTTTCTGTGATTAAAGTTTTTTTCAATTCTATCTTATCTCTTACTCCAAGCAATGAATATTCAAGATGAATTTTTCATGCTTAAATCAATAAAATAAATTTTTAATGGATCACTATATCTATAAAAGGAAAAATTATTTATTTATCCTCTCTTTATACATTTACCAAAACCGAAATGGTTTTAAAAAGTTAAGATAATATCCAATATGAATAAATAATACATCAATCTCAAAATACTTAATAAATAACACCCAAAGTTTAACTTTAGACATTCCAAAAATAAATAATTTTAAAACACTTAAAAATATGCGAGAATAAATTTGAAACCCAAAAATAATCAGAAATATTTAATCTCATATTCTTTCGAGATCAAATTAACATTTTTCTCCAAAAAAATTAATCACACAAAAAATTAATGTACCAAAAAAAAGTATATTCCCTAATCATATATTATTTAAAATATGTTAATGTTTTCCATAAATAACTTGAATCACCATATAGAATTAATAAAATCATGTATGCTTCCAAAATATAATTTAACATTTATTTCTAAAATGAAATCCCATCTTATCCAATAATATTTATATTTATCTTAATCATATACTGTTTCTAAAATAGTTAACTTATTTAAAAATAAAATTAATAACATAGTTAACAAACCAATTTTCAATCCCATGGTTATCTATATAACAAATCATATATTACCAAAATGTAATAACCCCTTATCCTAATTAACTATAATTAACTTAACATCAAATATTATCTTAACCCTAAATATTATCAATATATTTCAAGTTACGTCCAAAAAATATAAAATAATTCCTCCTAAAATAACATTTTCACTATAAAAAAAGTTAAAATTAAGGGTTACATATACCTTAAACATTTATTAAAACTCAATAAATGTCTTTAAAAGTACTCTTATCTCATAAAATCTCAAAAGGGTATCTATGAAATTAAACTTATCATCAAACTTAGAATTATTAACCCATGATGGTATTTAATACTCGTAAAATATCCTTATATGAATCATAATAAACTTTAATGTAATCTATATATCTCATCTGATACCAAATATAATGCCCTGTTACTTAAATAACTCATAATTACATGATTTATAATAAGAGTTTCAATTTATTACATTTCAAGGATCTTTTTGGTTTATAGTTTTAGATAATTAGGAAAAAATATTACATATCAAACCCTTACAATATAAGTAGTAACTTCCACATAATATCCATTTTTCCCACTAAAACAAGATTCTTCAAATTAAACATCTGTTTCATTCATAACTCATTCATTTATTTTAAGAAGAATCCTCATAGAAGAAAGATAGAATTTTTTATAGTTATTATAAAACCTTAGGCCTTGTGATAGACATTTGAAAACTTGGGATGAGAACAAAAATCTCAGTAAGGTATATAAAAATAATATAAACCAGTTATCCAATTTGGAAATTTATAAAAACCCATAAGAAAGTTTTCCTTTTTCATAATAAACTTTGAAATCAAATAATCATTTTATTACCCAAGAAATAAAATTATTTCTTAAAATATTTCATAAAATATATCATAAGGAACCATTAATTAAAAAACACAATCATGAGGTTTTATTATAAAACATGATCACTTATGAAAAAATTTTCTTAAAAAACATACTTTTCACCTTTAAAAAGGTAATAAACTTTAATTTAAACATATTCCCATTAGTTTTCCTTATGAAATAAAAATATTTACTTTAAAAAAATTGAGATAATATCATATAAGTAACATGGGACATTGTATTTATATCTATACCTTTAAAATAACTTACAATGGAATCATCTAACCAAATAATTCTCATATCTCTTAGGAGTGACCAATCACTAGTAAACTCGGTCACTTTATCCAATGAACTAGAGAGCTATATCGACATCACTCGTCCCCAGAGATATATCGATCTCACCCATTATTCAAATAAAATTTATAAGATCCATAGATTGAATAAAAAAATATATTTTAATTTTATTATAAAACCCTTTTTAATTGGTATTCAAGACCCTAAGTAATAACACTTTCAGTTATCTAATAAAGATGAGCACAATTTTCTATTTCCAAAGATTTTTTTTAAAAAATAATTCCCAAAAAATTGAGGGAATCGTTTTATTTAAAAATAACATTGAGAACTTGTAAAGTAATATTTATAACTAAAAATGGATATTACTATTGAAAGATAGGTAAATCCAAATATGTTAAAAAAACATTCTTCTTGCACTTTTGTAAAAAGTTAAAAATAACCCATATGAAAAATATTGAAATGATTCCTTTTTAATAAATTGTATCGAATGTAAAAAATAATTTAAAATAAACTTCATAAACTTTTTATGAATAATTAATAACATTATTGAGACATTTAAAATAATATCATTATAGAAGAAAAAGAGTTGGAATGAAGACTTTAAAACATGATTTTTAAAAGAAAGTCTCTTACCTCGAGTCCAAATCGCCACATGCATACTTTAAATCATGTATAATAAACTTATATTAATTTCATAAATTCTTAATAATATTTATCTGATTTATTCTATTATTATTATCCATTTTATTTCATTTATTACCTTTCCTTACATAGTTATTAAATTAGTTAAGTTCATGTTGGATGTTTTGAGGATGTTCAGTTCATAATCCAAAAAAAAAATCAGTAGATTGAACATGGTAAAATGGGGAATTCTTCCATAATATAAATAATATTAATCATGAAATAATTATAATTTTTATACATTTTATATAATTTGATAACCCTTCATGAAAGGTGGACATGAAAAATGAATCACATTGCTTCATGAAGGTGGCAGTCCCCACGTACACATGGGCGATGTTATCATTTTCTAATGAATGTAAGGGTAAGAAGTTAATTAATATATTATATTAAAATAATTATAATTATGTCATTAATATCAAATATATTCATTAAATCCATCATAATAACCAGAATTTGGAGGTGGTTATGAAAAATGAAGCACATCGCCTCATGGAGATGGTAGTCCACACATATGCATAAGTGATGCTTTCATTTCCCATATGATAGAAAAAGAGACGAAAAAGGGTTGTAACATAAACATGATACAATTTAATTATATTATATATAGTTATTTTATCATATAATCATGGATATATAATATTTAAAGGAGGTATAAGAATAAATACACATGAAAACACTATGTTAAGAGTTATAACTCTTCTTTGAAAAACCTCCTTTGGATTACACCTAAAACCTCATAGGTTGACATTTTTTGTGATACGAGAACCTCTAGGAAATTGGGAGGAAGGATAAGAAGTTATTTGGGTGGGTATTAGTTTAGATAAATGGCTCAGGAAGTGTAATTAATAGAGGATAGGAGACTCCCTTTTATAAGTGAGGTGAGTGGAAATCTTATAAATATATGAAATATTAATATATAATATGTGTATAACTTAGGTAAAATATCTTAAAAGTTACATATATTATAATATAAGTAGGATAAGTTCAAAATATAATCAACTAAAAAAATTTGTACAGGTTTAGGTGTCATTTTAAACCTTATATTTTGGTTTAACCCCTTCATCAACCTTGTTTTACCATAACCATTGTAACAAAATTTTAAATCTTTAAGGGTCATGAAAGTAATTTTAAAAATTAAAAGTGGAAAATACCTTTAAAATTCATGATATTTTAAAATATTTCCAATATAATTGAGTTATGATAGGATATTAATGAGTTTCTAATGTTTTAAAAATGATTTTTAAACATTAAATACCATTTTAAGTCATTTTCATAACAATTCACATATTTTGACTTAAAAGGCATTAATATAACCAGTTAATTAGAATAAAAAAACTTAAGTCCTTGATTATACTTCATAAGTGTTTATAAAATTCATGTAATACCATAAATTATCTAAATATTACCACTTTAAATATTTTTAAAATCATTTTTTATTTTTCATATGCATATGCAAGCATTGTAGAGACACTTCATAAGCCTTTTAAATAATTATACTATATTTAATAATTTAAAATATATTATTAAAATGAAAAAATTATTATACATAATTATGTTCATATTGGTTTATTTATAATTTATATTTACACCTATCCTAATCTTGAAAACATATTTAAGATATAAAATGAGTGAAAATAAAATTTTATTAAATTTAACACTTACTTATCTTGGAAGTCGACCGATATTTTAATGTAATCCACTAAAAATATTCCAAGAATAATGATAGGTCTATATTAATATCATCTACAAAAATAAGTGATAATTTTTGGTGGTATTTTTGTGTCCTTTTCTACTTAATTTCAAAATTTTACCTTAATTTTCCTTTACTATGATAACTCATTTTTTAACTCGGTCACTTACTTATGTGACCAAAAATAAAATTGACCTTATAAAAAAATATTCAAGTTATGATTTAATATTTTAAATACACTTTACAAGTTTAAATTTTTATAAGTGGCAGAAATTAATTTTAATATAAGTGTGCAAAACACAAAGAAAAATAGTTTTTAGGAAAATGCATTTTAAGCATAAAAATGAAATTATACAGAAATAAATTAAAATATTGATTATAATGGAATTAATTTGAATAATTTAAATCAAATTGATCTTATGTTACTTTAAAAAGAAATAAAAAAGAAAAATTCACTTTTAAATAACTTGATATAAAGAAAATAAATGACAATTTTCCAAAAATCGACATTTTCAATATTCATTCAAAAATAAACCATTTCAGAAAAATACAAAAAATTCATCATAATAATATTATGACATGTTGATTATAAAAATTATTTCCGTTTTTTAAATTTAATTTCTGAAAGTGGAAGAAATTAATTATAATATCCATGCGTAAAATGCAATAAAATAATTTTTGAAGCACATGATGACTTTATTCTCAATTCTTTCCTAATAAACACAATTAAATGAATGTGAATTAATTAAATTGGATATATAATATAATTATTTCAGTGGAATCATTTATCAATAGTGGTTAATTTAAACTATTAAGATAAAAATACATTATACACATAAAAACCATTTTATGTAAAAAAATATATCAGTTTTTATATTTATTTATAGATAATTGATAATAAATGTATGGTAGATTGTTAAATTTGTTAATTAAAAATTTTATTGATATATTTCATAATATTTATATTTCTATTAAAACCCATTAAACTAATTACCAAGTTATAATAGTCATATTTAAATTATAATATTTTTATAGTATATCACTATTCATTTAAGCTTGGTGTTGCATATACCACACACTGTTAAACAAAATACCATTTAAATAAAATATATTATAAAATATTAGGGCATTAAAATATCACTTATGGGAGGAGGTCATACATTAGTTCCAAAACCATACCCTCTCACCCAATGAGGTCACACATTAAGTTCTATATCAAGTTCCCAAACTATCCCCTCTTAAAAAATTTCCTCTCACCCCAGGATGTCACAAATAAACATTCATGGCCACTCAATTTGGGTGATGTTAAAACCATAGATATAAAAACATCACATAATAAGCAATAATATCAATGAAATAAGCATAAAAAACTATCCAACACTAGTCAGACAACAAATCCTGAGAACACGAGTACCACAAGGACAAACTCTTGGATTACCTCTTACTAACCCCTTATGGCTACTCAAATAGTTTATATCCATGCAGTAAACACCTTTAAAATGAAGGTTTAATCACCTAGAACCATATTCTAGACCACTAGGCCTCCCAAGACTTAATTTTTCCTTAAAAACTCATCCTTGTCCCAATCTACCTAAGAGGAAAATCATAACTCACTTTATAGAATCAAGCGTGGTTTTATCAAACCTAATACAATTTACCCACCTCTACACTCTAAGGGGTTAATTAAATCAATTTAGACCAACCCATACACTTTTATACCAAGATCAAGACACTATTAGGCCGACTCTTTCACCCGCATGTGAAACAGTCAATATGACCACATATAAAATTCCATAATATGGAAAGAGTTTCCTATAAAATCATGCATCATCATAAAAAAAAGAACACCATACTATCCCATCATTATCAAGAAGCACAATATAGCATATAATATTTAAAAAATAGGGTCATTTCCCCAACAAGGTCAAATGGACTAAACCAAATATAAATCTTAGCCCGTCCAACTTTCCATTAACCCTAATTATAAATCCACTCTATTAATCACTTAAAATGGAATTAAATTACATTTAACTCACACCACACCCTTAGACAAAATCCATTTGAAAACATTATTTAGAGACCTTACATTTGATTAGAAATTATATTTCAAAAAAATCCCTTGAACCACCATTTTTCACTTAAAATATAATCTTAAACCATTTGCAAAAGGAATACATTTTCATCACCCCCTTTAAATTAACATTTAAAAATTAAATAGAATATTAAATAATTTACCTTAGGAATCCATTTTATATCAAATCCCCCTTTTAAATCCATGTTTAAAAAGCAAGATCCATTTGCCTTGAAACTCTAACTTACACCACTTAAAAATCCATAAATAGGGTCACCGACACTCATTCAATTAAGGTGCCACCAGAAAACCATGTAGCAAGATATTTGGTCCTTTTTCCTTATTAGGATAATGTGATCTTATCCCAATTTATGGGGAAACATCACAAAAATCATGCAATCGTGCTAGAAATATTCATAGTGAAAGCATATAAACATAAAATCACTAAATGTACAAGAGAATCAAGAATTTTAAGTACACCTACCTCATTTGGAGTTAATATGATTCTACTCACCAAGAAACTCTAGCCATATTGGGTTCATTTAGAAGAAATCAAAAAATCTGTTAAAAACCCTAATTTTGGGCACAAACATTAAAAATGAGGAAATAGAGATGGAAACCATAAATAAACACTCAACAATGTTTAGACTTACCCACGACTACTCCATCCAATAGAAAACATGAATTTTTAACATCAATCAATGAAGATATCCCTTGAGGAATAAAGGAGTAATGAGAAGGATTTATAAGGTATTCAATATCTTTTGGATGAAATAGACAACCCCCTCTTATTTCCTAATAAAATCAACTAATTAATATTTTTTGAAAAATTAATAAAAACACGCCACATTCATTTTTTAGGAACACTCCAAAACATTACGTATCACCTAACAAAAATGTAACATCTAGACACAAACCTTATATACCAATACTTTATAAAAAATCCTTATATAAAAAAAATCCTTATGTATTATTATATGTAAGGTTTCCCCTCATATGTAATATTATTCCCTTAGGTAGAAATTCAATACGTAACATTTTCTTCTAATACAAAATCTACAAATGATATATTCTTCATATGTAAGGTTTTTTACTTTGAGAAACGTAAACATAAGTTTTCCCATTATATATAAGGTTTTTCACTTATACAGGAAACCTACACACAATTTTTTCTCTCATACATAAAGTTTTTTACTTAGATATAAAATATTATGCGTAATCCCCCCCCCATATGATTTTTTTCACTTAAACATATTCTAGCACACTCTTCATTAAAAAAACTGTGTATGCCCCAAAAACCTACGTAGATACATAAGGTTTTTTCCTAGGTCACATTTTAGCAGGGTCTCTGATAAAAACCTTATGTATGTTCAAAATAAAAACTTATATACATAGGGATATTCAACACTTATCCATTTACACTCAAAAATCTACATCCCCTTGGGTCAATAATAACTTATGACTTAAACTAGTCATACCCTATGACCCAGCACTCAGATTTTATAGAAATCTAATGTAACTACCAAAACCATAATTTTTTTTCATGCTTCCTAGAAACCTAAAATCATTTCAAAATACCTCAAATAACTTTAGTAATTTATCAAACCTTAATAAATCTCTATATCCCAATTCCCAAATCATTTGGAACTCAAACCTTCCTTAAAAATCAACTAGAGCCTCAATGATAGTGTTTTCTCCATTTTTCCAAATAATACAACCACTGGATTCCCATTATGGCAGCACTTACTTTATAGTAGACACCATCCAAAACTACTCCAACACTCACCAAAGTACTTGACCATATCTCTAGCATCCAAAAACATCTAAAAGATCTCCTAAAGATTTTATAACTATTATAATCTTGATCCAAACCAAAATTTAAATGACATCCCCACTATATGACCAAAAATTAAATTTCCCTAAAAAAAGACTCACAAATTTGTGTATTTTTATCAGTTTGGTGTGGCTAAAGGCTAAAATTAGTGTAACCACGTTCAATAACACATAACGTACAAGTTAATTCATGTTCACAAGAGGATCTACCTCAAGGGATCTACAAAAAGTTACAATACCCATTCGATGTGATGAAATGTGTACTGTAGATGGCGACATCAGGCTGAACTGTTGAGGGGAAACCATTCTTTACATAGGCAAAGTGGGTGGTAGCAATCTACGTTGAAGTGGAGTGATGGTCTACAATGACTGATAGTGGGGTCGCATGCATAGTGAACCTATCTGATGAAAAAGTAGATGAGTGCATAGTTAGGGCATGAGAGCTGCAAGCCCCATTGGAAATTAGGGCATGTGGTCCAATTTATGTGGGATTTCTTGCTAAAAAAATTATAAGGGTCTTCGAGACAGTTCATGTGAGCCTACGGGTCATAAATTGTAAGGGTGGCCTCTAATAGGGTCCTATGAGACTATATATAAATAAATAAGGTCTTGATGGGTGGGATATCCCTTGGGGGGCTACTACTTACCTTTCCAGCCTATGAGTGTGAGGTGTGGGTGTGTATTTCATTGTAATTTTACCCCCAAATATCTAATATATATATGTGTATTAATTAATTAATTAATCATATTAACTATTTACTAATTAATTAGTTAAGTTAATTATTAACTATATTAAATAAATAAATAATTATATTAGTTATTAATCACTAACTATTATTAATTGCATAAATTATTAACCATTGACTATTAGCTAATTTTTAATTATTAATTATTAATTACAATTATATAAATTATTAATTTATATAGATATAATTAATTAACTATTAATTATATTTATTAATTATTAACTATTAATTATAAAATATTAATTAATTAATTCAATTATATTATTAATTATATTAATTATTAACTATATTATTAATAATTAATAATTATATTCTTAATTATATTATTAGTTTATAATTGTATTCTTAACTTAATAATAATATTATTATTTATATATCATTTATTAATTATATTTTGAATTTATAATTATTTAAATCATGTTATCAAATGATCAATTTTAATTTTTAGATATTATTTACCTCAAGTATTTTATTTTTTAATTATTTTATTTAATTTAATATGTATTCTCACTAATTATATTTCTTATATTATTAATTATTTATTATATTGATTATTTTATTAACTAATATATATATGTATATATATATATATAAAACAAAAAATGAGGAAAATAAGAATAATTTATTTTTTAAAAAGGTGGCCAGAAAGTGTAAACCCCATTTACTATTCCTATATAAAGTAGAAGTAAGAATTGTGAACCAAGTTCACTCTTCTTGATGAAGGATGAAGCATGAATGATGTTCACGCTTCTTGAGACCTATTTAAAAAAATATTTCTACCCCTAAACCATTTTTGATTTTTTTTAAATATAAAAAAATTATCCAACCCATAGTTACAATATTGGTTGTTAGGGTTTTTATAAGTTAATCATAGTGAATTACGAACTCAATTAACATTAATATAGTATTAGCATATTCAAGTTAGGATACCTGATCCTGATTGAATTATTTAATATTAATTTTTTGGTAGTTATTTAATTTTTTTTACAAAATTAAAAAATTTATTTATTACTTTCAAATCGATGTAGAAACACCAATAAAAAATACAATGTATATCAAAATTGAAACATAATTTATGATCATGGATGAATCAAAATGTCGATTGAAATTAGAATGATGGATAATGAATGCGGGTATATAATAACAAAGTAAAGGCATGAGAAATGAAGAAAAATAGTAGATAAAATAATAAATCCAAAATTTATCATTTCATTATTATATCAATATATATATATATATATATCAATAATATGAATAAATGATCAATGGTGTGAATTTATCCCTATTATCTAAGAAATATCCAATGATTAGTATTAATGACATGGGATAGAGTTTTGGAGATAAATGATCATGGTAATTATTATTCATGGAAATAGACCCCATGAGAGTTACTACCCTTGAAAATTGTGATAATACAAAATTATTATTATAACACTCCCCCTTGGATTCCATCAATTTCATGGAATATTATTTATCTTTAATTAAAAAACCATTTAATAAAAATCAAGGGAAAAAATAATTAAATTTATTGTCAAGGATCATCATAAATTATATTAAAAAACTTTTTGATAAAATATGATGAAGGGTTAAATAATAAAGTAACACCAAATCCCTATAATTATATCATGATAAACTCTATAGTCTACACATCCCAATTTTAGAAATCAATTTCTCAATAGTTACAATCAGTAATGTTCATATGAATAAATATGAAAGATTATCACATGATCTAATTTGTTGGATATTTATCTCACCATTATTTTGAAGCTCATGGATAAAAAGAATTTATGTGAGATATATTTTTTCCAATAAAATTTCATATGAAAACCTTTAAATTTCACTATACAAACAACATTATCTTTATAGAAAGTATTGGAAATATAATTATTCATATTTAATCAACAAATATTTCTAATATGATGAATGGGTGATCTCAATCAAATACATTCTTGATTTTCATTATAAATTTAAATCAACCTATCATGGGTTAAGTAATTCATAGAAATTATTTGTTTTTGTATAAGTATATGAAATGGTCATTACAATATATGTAAATAAATATCTAGTTATAGATTTAGATGTATATGGATCAGAAAACTAACCAACATTTCTATAACCAAGCAATTTTTTATTTGAATTTTTAGAATAAAATAATCCTCAACCAATAGATCTTTGAAGCGATCATAATATTTTTTTAATAACATTCTGATGTACATGGTTAGTAAATTAATATGAAATGATATGTTTGTACTTGTATTACTTACAAGGTAAATTAGTGCTTATATAATACTAAGGTATGGAACTTCGGGCTTAAGAAGTTATTAATTAACCTCTCATGAACTAAAATAATATTTATCACAATTAAGAGATCATAAAACCATTATTGTACTTGATTAATGTGATTATTTTTATATAAAAAATTTGTAAGACTTTTGAACTATACCCTGATTGATAAAAAATCTATCCTCCAGTTGTTCAATTTTTAATCCAATAAAAAATGATTTCATTCCAAAATAACTCATTTAAATTTATTTCTTTAAATATTTTATATCCTTTAAAAGTCCATCATGAGTTCTAATAATATTTATATCATCAACATATACTGGAATGATAATGAATTAAGATCTAGTTCTCTTCATGAAAACACATGAAAAAACTTGATCATTTTTATAACATTCTTTCATTATATATTCACTCATAAAATTATGAAACATATTCCTTAACTTCTTCATTCCATAAAATGTTATATTCAATTTATTGTAATAGAGATCTATAGATCCAGAACATGCTTCATGAATTTTTAATCCTTCATATATTTTTGTATAAACATCATTATCAATGTTACCATAAGGATATGAAGTCACAACATCCATCAATAATAATTCAAATTTCTTATATATAATCAATGTCATGATATTTAAAAAAGTTATTAGATCCAAAAGAAGGAATTTTTTTCATCAAAATCAATTTTTGGACTTTGTGAGAAATATTGATCTACTAGTATTGTTTTATACCTCAAAAATTCATTATTTTCATTTCCATTTCTTGAAAATACCCATTTATAACCTATAAGTGTAATATCTTATGTGTTTTTCAAAATTGACCCAAAAAACCTCACGTTTAACAAGTGAGACTAATTCATATTGGATTAAAACTTTAAATTTACCCCAATATGATTTTAATGACATTTATTCACTAATTTATATTCTCTATCATTGATAAATACAAATTAATAATAATTTAATGATATTAAATTCATTTTATTCCTCCAAATTTGTTAACCAAATATGGTTTGTGATTTTTTGGAATTTAAACTTCATTTCATTATATTTTGTAAATGTTAATCAATTTGGCCAAATTGTGAATCTATTAAAATGATTGATTTTTGGAAACATAATGAATGGTCTATTATTCATTATCCTTTTAATTGTTAATGGGAAGGTAAAATAAAGAAACACTAAAACATTAAAACAATTTATATGGATATGGAATTGAAAACCAGGGGAAAATTATTCACATAAGAGTAAATAATTTTTAAAATAAGCTATATAAGATTAAATTAGTTGTAACCATGGATGCGTAACAATAAACACTTCCATATTACTAAAGAACTGGCTTGACTATATAATATTAAAAAATATTCTTTTTTATCTTCATAAGTTTTTAATGTTCTAGTTTTTGATGTGTAAGACTTTAAATAATTTCTAGGAATATTTCCAGATCCATGTGCTGAGACAACGTGATATTCTGAGGCATGGTGATCCCATAATTGATTTTTGAAATATATTAAATATATTAAATATCATAAGAACAAATTTTTCTAGAAAAAGTAAAATAAATCCCAAAATATAAATATGATACTACTATTGAGTTTATAGTGTGAGTTTTACCCTAGATATTACATAACCTTGGAATGCATCAGATGTTCAGGATGAGTGCAATTGAAGGAGGATTATTAAAGATATAAAATAATTTAATTATTATTTTTTCAAATTTTCTCCATGAACTAAAAACTATTATAAATACACTTCTATGAAAAAATCCAAGGGTTAGATGCACAACTCTAGATATTTGAGGAGAGAGCATTAGAGGATTGTTCTAAATGGAATGCCGACCAGATAATGGATTGAGGAACATTGTGTAGTGCCACTTGTGGATCTCATCAATGATAATGATGTGAAATCATTCTTTTTCAACAATTGATCCAAATCGAGGTAGGATATTTCTTTGTGGACTTATCCCCATTTATTATCCCACAATGAACATGAATTAATTGACTAATAGATTGATTCATAGATAAGTCATTTTGTGGGTATGGGTTTAATTATAGGATTAGGGGATAATTATTATTTGTTTTTTCATCAATGTTTATACCTCTTTGTTTTCCTTTCCAAGATAATGGATTGAGGCAAAAAATGAAAAAATTCCATGGTTTGTTCCCTACATTTATGGTTTATGGTTTTATCTCCCTTTTTCATGTACGTTCATCATTTTCATTTTCTGTTTGTATATGATTTTACAATTTCATAGTGATTAATTGTTGCACATTTTATATTCGATGCAACAGATCACTACCATAAGTTTGGGATAGAGATTTTATGACACAATCATGGTTTATGACAACGGAAGTAGATCCATGGATGGAAAGAGTGTGGATTAAAGATCCTTATATGTGGGTTTCTACATTTCAATGAGGAGAAGCAATGAAAATTGAAATTTTGGAGATCTCATGGATGGAATCGAGTGAGCATTTGATGGAGGGACTCGATTGTACCAAATAGTGGTGAAAAAATCCAAATATGTGTGAGTTTTTTCATGAGTTATAGGAGAAACCCTACTACGTGGCATGTAGTCCTATGATCAAAAACCATGTAGTTCATTCTATGCAGTGATAGGGTTTCCATATCAATATAAGTATCACACTACATGTAACTCAAGTCACATGCTATGAGACCATTAGATGACTACTCGGTGTGTATAGGGAGTACATTCCTAGGTGTCCATGTGTCCCTACATGCCATGTACTTGGGAAGTACACAGGCAGAGCCGTGTACTTAGACATGACCAAGTACATAGACATGATCTGTTGTACTCAGGCATGAGCATAACATCATGCTAAGTGCTAGGGAAACATCTACATGCCGTGTACCTCAGGGACACTCCATATTTTTTGGGAACGTGCATTCCATGTGATCACGAGACATGGGTAGTTACAAGCTTAGTGAGACATTCCGTATACCCTTACGGACACACTTTGTACTTCTTTGAGGATAGGTTGGATTCCTCTTTCATCTCTGCTCAAATTTGTTGTGAGTTTTTTTGTGCTTCCCCGGACCAATATTGGTTAAGTGTGTTCCATTGGTATATTATTATGAGGGTTTAGTGTAGCATCCTATTATCATCATATAGGGTGACCCCTCTACAACTTCCTGATGATCTATGCAATGAGGGAGAGTTCCCTTATTCTGGAGTGAGTTGTCTCAGACCACTTTGACTACTAACTCAGTGGCTTAGAGTATGTATCCCTATGAGAGGTCTAGAGTGATCCGCATTTTTATTTATGTTTTCTTAGATAGGGTTTCTTGAAATTGGTGTGATAAGTATTTACAAAGGCATCGATCCCCTATCTATGAGGATGTTTCCAATAGGGTTTGGTGTGCCCCGAGTGATCCCTAAGCGTTTACCCCTATCTGTGCATCAAGATCTGATATTTCTGATGAGGTGTAGTCTGATTAAGTGTGTATCTTGGATTAACCCTCTAAGTTTCTTATGTGATTCTTTTTAGTTAGACCTGACTAGCATGACATTTGGGATGAGATTCGTCAGTGGGAGCATATCTCAGGGAGCGATTCCTCTCGGATGAGCATTCCTTGAACCCTCTATGGAGATCTATGAATGGAAGTGGTTATGACCATGCGGGACATGGAATCTTTCTGATTATATTTGGATGTTTTATTGTATTTTTCATATTATTATAGACATATATTATGATGAGCTCACTACTCTTGATTCTTTATATTTATTTATTTTGGGGTGTCCTATGGGGTATTGTTATACTCACCCTTTCATGTTCTTTACCCACAAATTTTGTGTGTTATGTAGATGATAAACCTATTTATGAAGTTCTTGGAGGACCAAAATTAGGTGAAGCTTAGTTGGGATAGATAGATCGAGGTGTATACCAGTGTTTCATTTGATAACAGTCCCCCTCCTTTGATAAAGTCAGAATTTATTTTCAGATTTTTGTGGGATTATATTTGAAACCTTTTTATGATTTCCCTTAATTATTTTCATACTCTTATTGTGGGATTATATATGTATAAATTCATTTTTATCAGTTGTTTTACATTTCAAAATTATATAGGCTCGGAGATTTGTGTGTCTGTATAGGTACTTTTTTCTAATGCCTCACATGTGTGTGATATACCTTCTTGATGCTAGTCGCCATTCCTTGGCCTACAGGAGGTAGGCTTAAGGTAGTTATGGCTTGGACCCCAGTGGTTCAAGTCATGAAAAAATGGTATCAAAGGGGTACCTATCCAAAAGTGTTATGAAACTGCTTGGGTTTTAGGCTAGATTTTGGAGTTTCTTTTTTCTAGATGCGAGGTTTGGTTTGGGGACTAGGGAAAAATGATAAAGTGTTTTGAGTTTGGATCTCTGGATAGGGTGTCTAGTGTTGGTGTGACGGCTAATGCATCCATTTACCAGGACTCTGATAACCTACTTGTTGACTCGATACATGTAGGCACTGGTTGCAGGTAAAACTTTGGTACATGTATCATATAGAAATGGGTTGTAATTTCCATGTCCTTCTTAAGCCAGATTACCAGATATACTCATTGACCGTAGTACATCTTGTCTTCTTTCATGATGTATTCATGATGATAGTTAGTTATTTTTCTATTGCAGGGTCTAGAGTTCAACCTGATGAGTGATGAGGTCTCCATACAAGGGCCTAGTAACAAGGTAGGTTTTCTTCTAAGTGGATAGCTAATAGTGCTTCCACCCATTAAGCATCACATAGACCCACCTATAAGGGTTTAGGTGGATGAGACTAGTGAAATTGATCCATGGATAGATTTTTTTTGTGCTGGATGATGATTTGTAGGGTTCAAGTGCATATTGATCTTCTGAGGTAGGGATCACTTGGGATGTAGGGTCAATAGGACCTACTGATAGTAGGAATGATACACAAGTCATGAAATAGGAGGTTTCATTAGAGATATTTATGGAAAATCCATTCATTCAGGATGATACATTCCTATTATTTTGATGGGGGAGGACATATCATGTGGTATTTTCCTACCCATTGTTCTACAGTCAGAGATTTGGTTGATGAACTTCCTAGGTAGAGGCAATGGCAAATCAAGAAGGTCTGTGGGGTGGAAGACATGATGGAGGAGCTAGGGGAGCAGTAATAGGTAGAAGGTTCTTTGGTTATATGCTACCAACACCACCCCTAGGTAGACCAATCCATGTTTAGAAAGTTTATGGTCAGAATATTAGATAGCTTCAGGCATTAGAGGTTCATTACCCTAAGGATCCAGGAGCATTTCTAGGTATGATTTATGTTTCTCATACTCTTGTTCTAGTACTATTAGACACATGTATGATCCACTATTTTGTATCCTTTGTTTGAATTATTTTCTAGGGAGAAATAGGGAATCAATATATCCATGTGTTGGTGATATTTGGTGTGAATTTGGAAGAGAAAGTAAGAGGGACAATCCCAACACCAAAACACGTTCTTGAGACACTATCGAAAACCATGTGGGCGAGTCAGTGCAATCCAAAGAATATAGTGTCAAGGTGTGGTGGAAATTTTTTTATAACTTGTGTGTTTAGGGTTATTTGTTGTGATAATGTTTTGAAGCATTCCCAAGTTGAGGTAAATAAGCAGTAAAGGTAAATAATGAGTTCCAAGTAGTAGGATCTCATAGATAATTCAAGTTTGGTTTGAGGTACGATGTGTGTCTTGTTGGAGTTAGTTACCTAGAAACCAACTTATTTTTACTTTATGATAACCTATATTCATTGGATGAATATTAATAAAATCCTTATCACATCATGATTGTTCTTCTTCATGACATAGTATGTGATAATGTCCTAATAATATCCATTGCACTAAAAGGTCATAGAGGATCCCTACTATGGCTGGATGATATCATTTGAAGGGGCACAAATGATACAGGACATTAGGGGTGGGGACTCATGAAACTTTGAAGAACCTTCTCTTGGTGTGTTCCCTTGGTAATATCCAAGAGGATATTATAAGAAAAAGACCAACCGGTATAAAATCTACATTCATAAGTCTCATTAGATGTTTCAATATGTGGATGTGTGAATTGGTCTTTAAACTTTAAGATTATTATTAATGGGTATTATGAATCACACAATTAGATGTATTGATGAAAACTATGATGAAAAATGTTCGCAGCGAGGTAGGATGTGTTGGTTGAATCACAAGTAATACTGCATTAATGAATAATGTGAGAAAGGATTTGTCACTTCTATAGAAGTAGATATCTTAGGTCCTTTGATGGAAATGATATAGCCTAACTAAATCCATGGCCATGGTGTTCTCTAGGAAAGTTCAATTCCGAGAAGTCAAAGAATGAGAAATTAAGGACATGGGTTGATGAAACTTTCATGTAACCCACTTGATTGGAGACATCAGGACAAAGGGATTATATTATATAGTAAGTATTCGTATGAGGCAACATGTCATTGTGACATAAACTTCTTTCTCTTGGGTGCCTTGACCTATTGCTAGATAGTAATATTGTACTTTAGGCAAGCCCGCCTAATAATAACGAGAAAGAGGCCTAGAGGGTCACACACTAAGTGTAGCCAATATCTAAGTTAAATAATTTATTTATTTAACAAGTTGAAAAAATATTATTCCCAGTTGTGGTTTAATAATTATTCAAGTATGCATGATCAAATTTATTTTGTCACTAGTTATTCAAGAGAATATATTGAGAATGAAATATTTTTTTATTAGGAAATAATGCAGTTATATTTATTTAATAAATAAATAGTCATTATTCAAGTCCCGATAAATATTGAGGAGGATTGGCGGACCAAATAATGGGTCCAGTGAGAAATAATATTAAATATTATTTGGCTAAATAATATTTAAATATAACGTGCAAGTTAAGCACATGTCCTGGAAATAATATCATTGATATTATTATTTGACATGGGGTTTCACATGGTATAATAAATTAAGTAATGGAACCTATGCTAATTATTTATTATAACCAGGTGAATTAAATTACCCATTTTTCTATTTTTCTCTAAATTATCCAAAGGGGTCATTTGATCAGCTAACCAATGGTTGTGTGCACAATATCCTTGGAGAAAATCTCTTGATCCTAGATAACTCTTCCCTCTTAAAGAACGCTCTCATAAATGAGATAGATCCTCCTCCACCGGATCAAGGAGAATGCTTTGGAAGTGATTTTCAAGGTGATTGAAGGCAGACATCACAAGTTCAAGGATCTTCTATGCTAGCACCCAAAGACTTTTTCACTGACATCTAGAGATATGTGGAGCATGTGTGGATCACCGCTAGAGGATTCTTATCATTGAATTATACATATCAACAAAGCCTCACCTCAGAATCGTGGTCGAATGCATCAAGGAAGAAATAATCACCTTGGAGGCAATTATTTAATTTAATTAAATTAATTATAAACAAAATATGTTGATCCTATCATCTCAGTTCTGGGTTCTCTATTTTCTATTTTATCTTTGATTCAATTCCGTGGATACTGGCTTTCATAATCATATTAATCCCAAATTAATCATCGATAATGGAAATTTTCAAAGTTGGGTACACGCGCATCCTATACTTCCACTACGTATGGAACCTATAAGTGGTATTAGAGAAGTTATATTTTCATTTATAATTATTTAAATAATTTATTGATTATTTAGACTTTAATAATTTAGTTTGTCAGTTCATGTCTAATTATTCTTGTAATCTGAATTTTGAGATATGTTACTCCCTTATCAATTCTCATAGATCTAATAGAAATGAATAATTTTATGACTAAAATTAAATTGAGGATATCATGAGGATGCACCAACGGTTATATCCAGATAACACAAGAATACACGCCATGTAGTCAGATCTACATGCTGTGTATTTATATTCAATGCATCAAGATTAATTCATAAATTACTCAAGCTGTGTGAATTAGTGACACACGGTGTAGTTAATTCTTACACCATGTGTTGGCCAGGATAGACTGGTGCACTTTCATCCGAACTATATGTCGTGTGGCCCAATGGACACGACGTGTAGTCCCATACACGGCTTGACCGACTGGTGACCGTGTAATGCAGATTCTACACAGCATGTGGCCCACTGGACACAACATGTACTCTGAAGATTTCTGAAGTACACCTCACATGTCGTTTCCCTAGGCTTGTACTTCAGATGGATAGAGAGGAGGGTACATGCCATGTTGTAGAATCTATATGCCCTATACTATTTCCAGATTACACAGATTTAAAAATTTATTATTATATTATGTAACCATTGAGACATGTACCTTCGTGTGAGAATAAAGTTGGGACACAACATGTGATAGGTGTTTGATAAATATATATATATATATATATATATATGTTTAATTGACATTCGTGTAATGTTAAATGATCTGCACATCATGTATGAGTTTTATTACAATTATAATTTTGCGTGCATGCTACATACCAAAAATAATAAAGTGTATACAAGTATAAATACATGCTGGGTAGTTTTGGATGGGTATTCACTGGGTTTCTTTCAAGGTACAAGTTATATACAATGTTATGGATGATAATCTCAAGGAAATTTAGAAAAGGATTAAGATAAAAAGGATGGATTAATTAAAGATAATGATTAATCTATTCGAGCATAATTTATCTTACTAAGAACGATTAAATAATTGAATGGTAGTTTTATTAAATGCGCAATTCATTGCATGTATGTGGATGATCATGAACTAGATCAGACCTTTGTATTTGATTGGTTCCATTTTAAATTTATTTATTAAATTAAAATTGTTGGCCTGCATGCCTTCTCATCATCAATATGTAGGGCCTATTTTCCCATGATTTCTTTTATGTAAACCCCGTTTTACCCCTCACCTACATGTGAGTTAAAATCATATGTAATAGATGGATCTTCCAAGCTAGTTGAGGTGGTTCAAGTTAGGAGCTGAGGCGAAACCAATCCAAGGAGATACAAAGGTGGATAGGTGGAAAGCTATAAACATGAACCTTAAATAGTTCAAGGTGTTTCTCCCCTAGGCCTGGGTTATTTTATAAACCTCTATATAAACTAACCAATATTAAATCTCATGATCATACCCTTTATTTATTTCTTTTAGTTGTATGGTTATTCATTATGGATGTTTGATGCGATCACATAATTAATGAACTAACAATTATACAAGATGGAACTAAAATAAAATGGCTTATATGTAAATATTATCTATACATGGTTAACCACTCAAGTATATCCCACTCAATATTAACAAATATGTGAAAAGATAATAAGTGTAAATTTATTCATAAAGGATAAAATCCCTCAATTAAATATTAAGTTGGTATAACCTTCCATTACTTTGGTTAGAATCAAACCATAGTTCAAAGTGCTTGACCAACCCTAGTTGGGGTGATTTTAATTATCAGGGAATTCTAATTTGAGGTTTTGGGTTGAATTAACTTAGATTACATCAAGGTTTAACTTCCCTAGTAGTACATGATGTAACTAAGAGGTAAAGGTTGAGGGAATCCAAAATTAAGGATTTTAGGATTGGGGAGTCCACTCAATAGATCAAGGAGTTGTGAGTTAATGTAGTTGGCATTTGGAATTCCTACCTAAAACCTTTAATTTTTTTTGAACAACCTTAGTTGGGGTAATGTGAAGGGAAATATGGATCATTGCCGCTAGAATGTCCAAGAAACATGATATTCCGAAGCCAATGGTGAGGGCTATTGGGTTTCGAAAAAATAGTGGGAGACTAATAGATATTAGTTTATTTATTTATCTATATTTATCAAGATAAAGTACTAAAACTCAGTTAATCTTAATTTGTAGAAACAAAAATCAAAATGACATTAAAAATATCATTGTGATCCCTAATTTAGAAGGAAAACCTTCTCACCAGCACTAATTTCCAAGAGTGGAAAATGCGCCTTTGGGTTATCCTTCTCTATGAGAGGAAATTCTATATGATGGAAGATCCTTTACCAGTTGTTCTTGGAAATGAGACAAGTGATGATGAACTCTCTATGTATGAGAAACATCTGGATGATGTTACAGATGTTGAGTTCCTCATGCTATCATCCATGACCAATGAGCTCTTGAAGCAACATGAGGAAATGGATACTTATAGCATGATGTCTTACCTTCGATATCTCTTTCAATAGAAGGCGAGACAAGAGATGTATGAGATCACCAATTATTTGTTTACTACTAATCTTGGAGAGTCGGTTCCAGTTGGACCACATGTTGTCAATCTTATTGGCTACATTGAGTGTCTAGACATCTTAGGGATTAAATTCCAAAATGAGTTCCGAATAGATCTCATACTGCCACTGCTGCCTAGGAACTTCTCTAGTTTTATTATGAATTATAATATGATCAATAATTAGAAGAGTCTATCAGAGATTCTTACCCTGATTCACCAAGTTGATAAGGATATGGGATGTGAAAAACCCAGTCTTTATAGTGAATAAGAAGCCGAAGGACAAGGAAAATGAGCCTAAGATTTATAAAAAATCGAAAGCCTCCGAGAACCATCTAACCAAGAATAAGAATATCCATAGGAAAAGCAAGGAAAAGGAGGAAATATGCTTTGTATGTGGCAAGTTAATCCACTGGAAGAGGAACTGCACCCATGGGTAAGGGGAATCAAAAGGTGTGTTCACTATCGAGTGAAATCTTTCCATTTCTACAAATTGTGTATTAGATATAGCTTGTGGGGCTCACATCTATATTTAAATGTAGGAACCAATTAGATTACAGAAAATTTCTAAATGAGAGGTGGATCTGTGAGATTCCAATGGTGCGAGGCAGGTTGCTCTTTCCATTGGTGACTACCACCTCACATTACCGATGTGTCAGATTTTGATTTTACATAGATGTTATTATGTACTTAGTTTTACCAAAAACATAATTTTTGTATTGAGTTTAGATTCAGATGGATTTATTTTCAAGTTTAGAAATAAATTTTGTTACTTTTATAAGGACAACATATGTTATGGTATGACACATTTAAATAATGGTCTGTATGTATTAAATTATGAGAACCAAGTGTTGACAATTGATAACAATACAACACCCAATTGTGGCATCACCGCCTTGGTCATGTAAACAAGAAGCACCTAATAATGCTCTATCAATATGGTTATTTGGACTCTTTCGAGCTAAAACCACTCGATAGATGTCATGCTTGTTTACAAGGGAAAATGACCAAACCACCATTTGGTGGATAGGGTGAAAGGTCCACAAAGCTTCTAGGATTGGTACACACTGATGTGTTTGGACCATTTCTAGTAGAATCTATAGGTGGATATTCTTACTTCATTACTTTTACTGATGACTTTATTAGATATGGCTATGTCTACTTAATGAGTTATAATTCCAAGTCCTTTGAGAAATTCAAGGAGTTCAAGAATGAAGTAGAGAATCTTCTTGGTAAGAAGATAAAGAAGCTTCAATCGGATCTAGGTGAAGAATATATTATCCAAGAGTTAATCGACCTTTTATGGGAGTCTGAGATTCTATCTCAACTCACTCAACCTTATACACTACAGTGAAATGGTGTTAGTGAAAGGAGGAACTATACCTTGTTGGACATGGTAAGGTTGATGATGAGTCATTCAGATCATCCATTATCCTTTTGGGAATATGCATTTCAAATTGATGCATACACATTAAACCAAGTACCACCTAATATATAAAATGGGATTCTCTTCAAGATATAGAGTGTAAATAAACCCACTTTATCACATACATGCATATGGGGATGCAAGGAGTTTGTTAAGTCTTTCTCAGGAATAAAACTAGCACCTCGGGGAACAAAGTGTATCTTTATAGGGTATCCCAAAGAAACAAAGGGATACTACCTATACAACCCCTCATACAAGAAAGTGAATGTTTCCATACATTCTATCTTTCTTGAGATGGATCACATCCTCAAAATGGATAATGGGATAAATATTTACTTTGATGAATTTTATGCTCAAGATACACAAGAGTTGTTATAGGAACAAGTTCCATAGGTCCCCGTGGAAGAAGTAGTTCTTGAAACACAAGTACTGCATATGAGCACAAGAGATATAAGGGAACTAGAGAGATATGTTTTCCTTATCACCGAGGATGGTGACTCATTATTATTGGAAAATGATGAACCTCTCTCCTACAAGGAATAAATAGAGATCTCAAAATCTACAAGATAGCTAGAAGCTATGAATTCTAAGATGAATTCCATATATCAGAACTAAGTCTGAGTTTTGGTTGATGCGCCAGTTGATGTAAAGCCAGTTGGGTGTAAATGGGTATTCAAAAAGAAACTGGACATGGAAGGTCAAGTTAGTAACTATAAAGAAAGGATAGTGGATACAGGTTTTAAACAGGATCAAGGAACTGACTATGATGAAACCATTTCACCACTTGCTATGTTTAAATCCATAAGAATCACAATTTCCACGGTATCTTTCCATGATTATGAGATTTGGCCGATGGATTTCAAAATTTCCTTCCTTAATATGAACCTTGAGGACAATGTATATATGACACAACCAGAAGGGTTTGTGACACTAGGTGATGCTAAAAGGGTATGGAAGTTACAGATATCCATTTATGGATTAAAAAAGAATCCATATCATGGAACATTTGATTCGATAAATCCGTAAGATAATTTGGTTTCATTAAGAATGAATATGATCCATGTGTTTATAAGTGGTTTAATGGGAATGTGTTCATTATCCTATTAGTATATGTTGATGACATATTTCTTATTGGAAATGACATACCAGTTTTGTAGTCAGTCAAGGACTAGTTGAACAAGTGCTTCCCCCTAATTGACTTAGGTTAAGTAGCCTACATTCTAGGGATCAAGATCATTCGTGATAGGTCTAAGAGGCTGCTTGGACTAAGTAAAAGTACATACATTGACCAGATACTAAAGAGATTTAGTATGAAAAAATCCAAGAGGGGATTGGTTTCAATGTCACATGGTATACATATTTCAAAGAAAATGTGTCCCAAGACACAACATGAGAAAGATAGGATGAGTAAGATTCCATACGCTTCAGTGATAGGATATATCATGTATTCCATGTTATGTACCGAACTTGATGTTGCCTATGCACTAAGAATGGTAGGCAGATATCAAGCAAATCTAGAAGAACAACATTGGACTGCTATCAAGACTATCCCTAAGTATCTGAGAAGAACTAAGGATATTTTCCTGGTGTATGGAGTAGATGAGAAGCTTGTCATCAAAGGGTATGCTGATGCTAGTTTTCAGATAGATCATAATGATCTGAAGTTGTAATCAAGATATGTTTTCTGTCTCAACGAAGGATCTATGAGCAAGATGAGTTCAAAACAGCTAGTTTTTGCTGATTCTAGAGAGGAGTCTGAATATATAGCGACTTCTTATATATCCAAAAAATCCATCTAGATTCATAACTTTATCTAAGAGGTTGATGTGGTGCTTAGCAGTAAAGATCCCATTATGTTGTATTGTAATAATACTACAATAGTGGCTCTTGCAAAATACCCAAGGTCACATAAACGGAAAAAGTACATACTCTGAAAGTATTGCCTCTTGAGGTATTTCTATCAAAGGGGTGAAGTTGAAGTGATTAGAGTATCCACGAAAGAGAAAATGGATGAACCCTTGACTAAAGGCCTATCTTAGCAAAAACATGAATATCATGTGAGATCTAGTGGAGGGAAGGTTGTTAGTATTTGGATCTAGTGAAAGTGGGAGTCTGTTGGAGTTGGTTCCCTAGAAACCAACTTCTTTGTACTTTATGATAAACCTATATCCATTGGATGAATATTAATAAACTCTTTATCACAGAATGATTGTTATTATGCATGACATAGTATGTGATAATGTCCTAAGAATAGTTATCACACTAGAAGGTCATAGAGGATCTTTGTTATGATGGGAACCCAGTAGGGCCATGACACTATTCTTAAATATATGTTCTATGGCTGGATGATATCATTTGAAGGGACAAAAATGATACATGCCAACAGGGGTGGGGACTAATGAAACTTTTAGGCACCTTCTCATGGTGTGCACCCTTGGTAATATACAAGAGGATATTATGAGAAAAAGACCCACCAGTAGGATATCCACATTTATAAGTATTATTGGATGTTTCTCTCTATGGATGTGTGTATTGATCCTTAGACATTAATATTATTATTAATGGGTATTATGACTCACACACTTAAATGTATTGATGAAAACCATGATAAAAGATTTTCACGGTGAGGTAGGATATGTTGGGTGCATCATGAGTAATACTGAATTAATGAATAATGAAGGAAAGGATTTGTCACTTCTATGGAAGTAGACATCTCTGGACCTTTTATGGAAATGATATAGCCTAAATAAATCCATGGCCATGGTTTTCTCTAGGAAAGTTCAATTCCGTGAAGTCAAAGAATGAGAAATTGAGCACATGGGTTGATGACACTTTCATGTAACCTGATTGATTAGAGATATCAGGACAAATGGATTGTATTACATAGTAAGAATTCATATGAGGCGACATGTCGTTGTGACATCAACTTATTTCTCTCGGGTGTCTTAACCCATTTTTAGACAGTAATCTTGGAATTTTGAAAATCCCACCTAATTCCAATGAGAAAGAGGTCTAGAGGGTCACACACTAAGCGTATCCAGTATCTCAGTTAAATAATTTATTTATTTAATAAGTTGAATAAATATTATTCCTAATTATGGTTTAATAATTATTAAAGTACGTTTGATCACATTTATTTTGTATCTAGTTATTTGAGAGAATATATTGCGGATTGAATATTTATTTATCAGTAAATAATGAAGTTATATTTATTTAATATAAAAATAACCATTATTCAAGTCCCAATAAATATTGAGGAGGATTGGCGGACCAAATTATGGGTTCATTGAGAAATAATTTTAAATATTATTTGGTTAAATAATATTTAAATATAATGTGCAAGTTAAGAAAATGTCATGGAAATAATATAATTGCTATTATTACTTGACATGGGGTTTCACATGAAATAATAAATTAAGTAATAGAACTAGTGATAATTATTTATTATTACCTAGTGAATTAAATTCCTTGTTATGTTATTATTCTCTAAATTAGACAAAAGGGTCATTTGACTGGATAACCAATGGTTGTGTGCACAACATCCTTGGAGAAATGCTCTCGATCCTAGAGAACTATTCCCTCTACAAAAATACTCTCAAGAAAAAGTGATATCTTTCTCCACCTGATCAAGAAGAATGATTTGGAAGCGATTCTCAAGGCGATCGAAGGAGGACATCTCAAGTGCAAGGATATTATGTGATAGCACTCAGAGAATCTTTTAGTGATGTTCGGAGATACGTGGAGGACATGTGGATCACCACTAGAGTATTCTTATCCTTGGATTCTACATCATAATGAATCTGTACCTTAGACCAATGGTTGGACGCATCAACGAATAAATAATCTCCTTGGAGGTAATTATTTAATTTAATTAAATTAATTATTAGAAAAATATGTCGATCCTCTCTTCTCGGTTCTAGTTTCTCTCCTTTACCTTTTATCTTTGATTCAATTATGTGGATATTGGCATTCATCTTTGTATTAATCCCAAATTAATCATTGATTGTTGAAATTTAAAAAGTTGGGTATATGCCCATCCCACACTTCTGATGCATCTAAAACCTACATGTCCTCACTACCCCAGTGGTAATTTTCACATGGTTTCATGAGCCACTTATCCTTGAGAATATCCCCTATTTAAGACCAAGTGATAATAGAGGATCCTTTTTTCTCAACCCTTGTAGCTAAGGCTCCTATAGAGAGAGTAAGTGATTACACACTTATACCGATAGTGTAACCTAAATATTGGGAGAGAGAGAGAGCCTCATGTGGAATCTCTTCATAGTGGTGGTGAGACCCTATGGTTTTTTCCTTAGTATGGAATGGTTTCCTACCATCCATGATCATTTTTTCCACCAGTGAGTGTGGAAGTTATTTTGTCTTGCTGGGATGGATTTTTCCTCAATTGATAAGGATTGATACCATGATGTGAAGGATGAACTCTTTCATAGTAGGTTATAGCAATAATTTAATCAGTTGGATAGTATTACCTTTGGAGAAGTAGATTCTTTGAGGTCTCTATGATGGTGTAGGAGTATGAGGGAATATATATTTAGGAAGTGTTGGGTTTACCTTCCCATCAAGAGTTTATTTTCTACCTCAAATTGCAAAAGGGATGACCCAATATATGTTCTAGAATATCAGATGAACCTATGTATCTATGAGATATATACATGTGGAAGTAGGAATCTATAGTGTAGAGTATTCATAAGATAAATTGTGTTTTCTTGGTCATCCCTATGTTATTCTCCCAAGAGATGGATGAGTGCTTGAGGTTGGGTGTGAGTGGGTGTCACTTGAACTAGGTGACATGAGGAAGAGTATCTACCCCCAAGAATCATTGATTTATTCAACCAGTGGTTTGGGGTGAAATGATTCTTAGATTTTTACCTCGATATAGGTTATCACCAACTCTGGTTTTAGAGAAGGATGTACTAGAAGTGTCTTTCCGAAGCCATTGTGGTTGTTTTGTGTTAGTGGTGACACCCTTGTTGATTTGTACACCACAATAGAATCGTATGACTTATAGTCTAGATACTTAACCCTTATTGGATCAGGTCAAGGTATTCTTAGTCAATGGAATCTATGTGTTCTCAGAATTTGAGTTGAAGAATGAGAGACACTTGAGGACAGTGCAGTTTACCTCTATTTGATAGTTGTTACCCCTCCGCTTCTTTAGAGAACTGGGGAGGTGAAACTCAGGGACATTAATTGCAAGATGTTATGTGACTAGATATCAACTAGATACATTCTATATGGATTCTATAAATGAGGTAATATCATCATCTATATTCAAGGATGGATGGTGGAACCAGTCACATTGCGAAAGGAGGTGATGAGGAGGTTGTTTTCCCTTAGTTGTGCATCTAGTAGAGGTGAGGATGTACCATGATATATTATAACTAGTTGAAAAAACAAGGGAGTTGTAGTAAGTTTTCAATTTAAATTCTTTTTGTTTCATCTATCTATGGTTGATGACCAATAGAGCTTTGTGGAGAGTTTGGGATGCTTATGCATGCAAGAGGTAGTCCAACTTCGTGGAATTCCCTCGACAATCATTGAAAACTATGATACCTAAATCACAACATGATTAGGGAGAGGATGCATGAAACCTTTGGGGACTCAGTTTTAGTTGGGAATAGTGTTTTACCCCATCTATCTAGCCAGGTAAAGAAGACTATTTAGGTTTTGGTGAACATGCTTCAAGTTTTCATGTCGATTTTTAAGCCATAATTGGGAGGATCATATAACATCAGTGGGTTTTGTGTATCATGATGATTACCAATCCACCACTGGAGTAGAAATTTTTTGAAGCCATGTATATGAGACCTTGAAATACACAATTATACTCTTCCGAGCTAATGAGTAATAGTGATTGGGTCTTAGTTTTGGTGATATTGATGGTTGTAAAGGGAAAAATTCATCCAAGGGATGATGAGGTCTACCTAGTAAATATTAGGATTTATTTACATACCAATGATGCCGGCCTTTAGAGTTGGAGATTCGTATAGTTAGTCAGGGTGATAGGCTATCTCTAGGGTTCTTATGCCCTTTTTTCCTACCAATGTGTTAGGTTAGTGAGGTGGTGTAATGCTTAAACCCATAACTATAATAGTTTTTTTCTTAGTGTTATCCACTTTTCACAGTTGAGGTGGTATGTACATGACTCGTTGTACAATTAAAACTAGGGTAGGCTAGTCTATAAGAATGTAGTTTCCTTTTTCAAGAAGCCAGTGGTGTTGAGAACTAGCAAAGAAAGACCCTTTATGGGAAAGTGGTTTCCTTGGGTGAGTGTTTTTTGATTGCATATGAAACCATTAGAAGAACTCGTGGGAGTGAGAGATCCATATAAGATATCAGTATCCCCACCTTTTAGCTTATCTTGTGTTTTTTTGGATGAAAATGCCTTGAAGGAGGGAATAATTTAATGTCCCTGTTCCTTTCATTTAAGAATTTGTAAAATTTCTAGGAATATTTTTGGATACTGGTGATGATAAGGGATGATATTCCAAGATCCGATGAGTCTAGAAGTGATTTTTAAAATATATTAAATATATTAAATATATTAAATATATTAAATATATTAAATATATTAAATATATTAAATATATTAAATATATTAAATATATTAAATATGTTAAATATCACACGCATGTTGTTTTCCTAAAAAAGTGAAATAAATCCCAAAAGGAGTGGCAGATCATAAATCTAAGAATGAAATTGAGTTTAGAGCATTAGTTTTACTATAGGCACAACATGACCTCATAACACGTCATATGTTTAGGTTGAGAGCATTCATGGGTAGATTATTAAAGAATTAAAATAATTTAATTATTTTATATTTATTTTTTCACCATGAAATAAAAATTATTATAAATACACTACTATGTAAAAACACTAGGGTTATCCACATAACATTGAAGATTTGAGGAGAGAGCATTGGAGAATTGTTATTGGAGGAATGATGACCAGATCGTGGATCAATGACCGATGCGTAGCGTTGCTTGTGGATATTTCTAATGACAACAATGTGTGATCATTATTCAATACTTTTTGATCCAAATCAAGGTAGGAATTTTTTTTTGTAGATTTATCCCCATATTTTTATCCCATGATAAATTCAAATCAATCAACTAATAGATTGATTATCAGATCAATAAGTTTTGTAGGTATGGGTTTAATTGTGGGATTTTAGGATAATTATTATTTGTTTGTTCTTTAATGTTTATACCTATTCATTATCCTTTCCATAGAATATGATCAAGGATGGAAATAAACAAAGGATAAGGATAATTCTTTATGTTTATGGTTTATGGTTTTCTCTCCTTGTTCTTTGTACGTTCGTCATTGGAATTTTCTTTTATCCTCTGATTTTATGATTGCTTAGTGATGGATCATTGTGAATTAAATATTTGAAACAGTGGATCACTACTGCATATTTGGGATGTATATTTGATGACACAGTCATAATTTAAGTTTCCAAAAATAGATCCATGGATATATCAGGTGTGGATTATAGATCCTTGTGTGTGGGTTTCCATATTTTGACAAGGAGAGGAAACAACAGTTTCAATTTTGGGGATTTTGTGGATAGAATCTGGTGAGGGGGTGATAGTGGGACTCAGTTTTACCAAACATGAGTTCCTTGGGTGAAATTGGTAATAATGGAGATAAAATTGGAAGATGTGTTAGTTTTTATATTGGTTCTAGGATAAATACAACTATACAACATGTAGTACTATGAACACATTCCGTTTAGTTAATTTTGTGTGGCACTAGGGTTTTCACACAAAGATAAGTACCACACAACATGTGAATCAAGTCATATGTCATGTGAACCTTAGACAACTAGCTAAGCATGTATAGTGATTACATTCCAAGGTGGCTATTTGTCCCCATACACCATGTACTTGGGAAGTACATGGGTAGGATGGATTACTTGAGTAGATCCATGTACTCAGGCATGACCATGTACACAAACATGACCCAGTGTACTTGGGAAAGGGCAGAATGACACACTAAGTTCCAGGGAGACATCTCCACAATGTTTACCTCATGGAAACAACCTATATTTTGGAAAAGTGAATTCCATGTGATCATGAGACACAGGAAGTGCCAAGATTATTGAGACAAGCCATGTACCCCTAGGGACACACCATATACTCCTTTGAGGATGGGTTGGATTCCTATTTTATCTTAGATCATCTTTATTGTGAGTTTTTTTAGCCTACCTGAACCATTATAGGTTAACTGTGTTCCCTTGGTCCATTCTTATAAGGGTTCAATGCAGTATCCAATTCTCATCATTGAGGGTGAGCCCTCTTCATTTTCCTGATGATCTATGCAGTGAGGGTGAGTTCCCTTATTCTAGAGTGAGTTGTCTCAGACCACTCGGACTACTGACTCTGCGGCTTGGAGCATGCATCTCTCTGAGAGGCCAGGATAAATCCTCATTTTCCTTCATGTTTTCTTATACAGGGTTTTTTCGAATTTTCATAACTAATATTCACATGAGAATATATCTTCTATCTTGGGGTATGTTTCTAATAGGTTCTAGTATCCCTAGTGATCCCTGGGCATTGACCCCCTATTCGTGTATCAAGATCTGATCTTTATGATGAGGTGTAGTCTAATCGAAGGTGTATCTTGGATGAACCCTATCATTTTTCTATGTGATTATTCTGGGTTAGACCGGATGAGCATGACCTATGGGATGAGTTTTGTTATTAGTAGTATAGCTTAGGGAGCGGTTCCTCCTAGATAAGCATTCCTTGAAACCTCACCGCAGATCTATGGATGGAAGCAGTTATGAGAACATGGGACATTATGTATTTATGAGTATTTCTAGATGTTTTATTTTATGTATCATATTATTATAGACATATCTTATGATGATATGTCTATTATTGATACTTTATGCTTAGTGATTTTGGGGTTTTCTACTTGGTATTGTTATACTCACCCCTGCATGGGCTCTACCCACACATGCTGTCCCTTCTACAGATGATGACCCTCTTTATAGAGTCATTAGAGGGCCAAGAGTAGGTGGATCTTAGTTGGTCTAGATAGACCAAGGTGTATAACGGCTTTGCATTTGACAATAGCCCCCCCTCCTTTGAGAAAGTCGTACTTTATTTCCAGTTTTGGTTGGTCTTGTATTTGGACCCTTTTTATACTTTCCAATACTTTATGTTGTAATCTTATTTTCGGATTATAGATGTATGCATGCATTATTATATTTTTTTTATATTTCAGAATTATATGGTCTTGGATATGTGTGTGTGCATACAGTTACTTTAGGATAATTCCTCCCATGTGTGTGATATGCCTTCTTGGTGCTAGTCACCATCCCACGACCTATTGAAGGTGGGATAAGGGTAGTTGCGGCTCAGAACCTGGTGGGTCGGGTCATGAAAAAGTTTTTCACATTTTTCAAGGTAATGGAATATAGTCAAGTTGTGTAAGATTAAACATAAAAGTTAAAATGTTATATATGAGTAATCAGAAATTATATTAGAGTAAAAAAATGTACAATGAGTTGCGTAAGATAAATCAAAACCAATATTAGGTTTTTGTTTTGTTGTGTAAGAGTAAATAAATTATTTATCCACTTATATAAGATAATTTTATTATCCAAGATCACAAAAGATTCCAGACATTATCATAAGTGTGAATTAGCTGAATGAGGAAGGAAAAAAAGAAGGTGAATTCATAGTCATTGAGATCATCATAATACCACATTGAACACATGTAAGGATATGAGAACCCTGAAAAGATATATGTACATACCTTCTTAAATAAATTTATCATGATGAGAACCAACTATTTAGATATCACCTAATCCGATGAGAGAGAAGTCAAAATGAGATCATGGTAATAGTGGTATTGTTAGAATAAACTATAATGATTCCATTCCATGTGGAAGGAATCGAGGATTTTTCTTAACATATAGAGACGTCAGTAAAACTGAGGAGGGAATGAAGAAGTCATTTAAGAATCTTGAAACTACACATAGATGGGGATTTTTAGTGTGAATTTGATTGTGTTATTTATTATTAAGATCACCCCATGGATGGAATACTTTACATGGAAGTGTAACACCCTTATCAAGGATTGATTAACTTGAGGAGAGATTTTTTTATGCTTGAGTTCTATACATTTTAACATTTTTCCTTCTATCTGCTAATTTGAACTTATAGAGAGTTGAGTACTTTATTAGTATATTATTTTTTAAATTTTTTAATTTTTGTAATATGCTTACCTAAAGGGTTTATTATCTATTTATCCCTCCACTTGATTAATTCTATATATTATGGAACATGTCTAATTAAGTGGTGAAGTAATTGATAATTATTGGTATGTGTGTGGAAGGAAAGGTTCTCACTCCATATTTCCTTAGAGCACCTGTAATGGTCCATTCCTTTCCAGCCAATTATTTTTCCATCTGGGTAGTTGGAGACATTCATAGGAGGTATATAAGGCTCAATGGATCTGAAGATATAAGAGTAATATAAGTAGTGGTTCATGAAATGAACTGTATTCACATCACGACTTAGTGGTTCATAGATTATATAGCTTGCTGGTTTCACCTATGGTAAGTGGGAAATGGGGGAGTTCATGATGGATTCACATCATGAAATGTGAATTCATGATGTATAATTAAATCAGGCCAAGGTGATGAAAAGTTTAGTGGAAGTTAATTTTTTTAAAAATCCATAAATTACACATCTTGAAAGGGTTGCACGATATGAAAGGGGTGGGTTCTAGGTTTTTAAATCATTTTTTTGGATGATTTTTATTTATTTGGATTCTCTTCTTTACTCAAATTCTATTGAAATGTGATTTAACATGTTCAAATATCATCAATTTAGTTCTATATTTGATTAATGCATTTTTTTATTCACAAAAAGGGATATTTTTTTTCACTTTGGTTAAAAACTTATTTTCAAAAAGGAGGAGAAATATTCTAATTTTTCATAATTTATCCCATTAATCATTTGATTATTACAACAAAGGGGGATAATTTTAACCCTTTTGATTATTCCAAAAGAAGGGAGAATTTTTCATGTTTAATTTTCTTATGATTATGAAAATGGTGATATTTTTGGTGTTTTTGGAGTGGCCTCTTAATTTATTATTTATTTCTTATTATAATTACAAAATATTTATTTTATTTATTCTATCTAACATGGGTTTGAAATAATAAATGATATAATTGTTTTAATCTTGACTAATTATAGACGAAAATAAATTATTTTATCATTAAATTTATTGTTTATTATTTATTTATTATTTATTATCTAAATATATTTATTTATTATTATTTTAGTTATTTTCGTGTGACGTTAGTTTGGAAAAAATCTTATGAAGTGAATTTTTTCATAAAGGAATTAATGTTTACTGTAATAAAAATTATCTTTATGTAGTAAAGGATTCATCCTTATAAAGGATCATCCTTATAGTGGAATCATCCTTATGGTTTTGTGAATGATCTTAAAAAATATACAAAATCATCCTTATGCACATTAAAAATCATTCTTATGATGTTAGTAATTGATCCTTAAAATTTCGAAAATTGATTCTTATGGTTTTGGTAAATGATATATAAACACATTATAATGACTCATACATAGATTTATTTTCATTAAAATATTTCTAAGTGAAAAATGATACATACATAAAACAAATTCACTCATACACAGTCTAATGAAATTACTCATATGCAGTATTAAATGACTCACAAGAAAGTAAAAAACTTATCTAAGTATTGAATGAATCTTATGATGACACATATTCATATACGTGACTCATACATAGCTTAAAAAATGAATTATAATAAAATGAATCATACGATTATCATTTATTCATACAAATCATAAAAAATTAAATCATATGAAAATAACTCATACAAATTTTTGAACAAATGAATCATACACAATACAATTCAAATTACCCACATAGAAGGTACTCATATGATAAGTTTGGAATGAAACATATGTTGACACCTATAGTACACTATAAAAAATAACCCATATGTGCTTATGAATTAGAAATTTTTACTCTTATGGAATTTTCAATATTATTATATTTATGTATTTATTTGTTTTACATAAGTTTTTTTATCTATTTTTATGTTTCAATTGAAATATTGATGAATATTTTGAGGTAAATAATTAATAAGGGATTATGGAAAATATTCACATGATTAAATATTGATTAGTGGGAGTATTTATTACTATAATTAATTTTTTATTCTTTAAAAACTCACTGTACATTTTGTTTTTTCTTTACAAAGTATTGAATTAAATTAAAGAGATGATCCAAATGTATAATATTGTTTCTCATTTATAAAATAATAACATGTAAAGCTTTTGGAAAGTCATCGAGCAATCACTATAGATATTTGAATAACTATTAATTAGTTCATTATCAATTAAAAATAGTACCACGACTACTAATTTTAGAATAAAAAACTATAAACAATAGAATATCTGAAGTTTCTATGCATGTGGCTAATATTTTTCAAGATCTTATGCATGAATGAAATATATAAATAGAGTTTGAGAAAACCAGAACAAGGCTCTTGCATGAACATTAATTATAGTACAAGTGAACCTACTACTTATACTGTTCAAATATTTTTGGCTATAATCAATCATGAATATCTAAACTTCCAAGGAGATAAAATGTACCTCTAACACTATATTCTGAAATTCATCATTAATCATTAGGTTTTACTCATACATATACTTCCTATATCTTTTCTCTATGAGTTAAAGTTTGTTTAATATTTTGTATTTAAAAAAGTCTAGCTAGGTTATAATACACATTAAAAGGTAAGTTAGGTTGTTTCTCATTGAAAAAAATATAGGATTGTTCAGGTTGTTCCTCCAAGTGAAAAAGGAATTTCTTAGGTTGCTACTCCAGGTGTATAAATGTCACTTGTAATGGTTTTTTACTCCACATTAAATGTTAGGTTTTGTTAGTTATGCCTCCACTAGAAAAGGAAGCTGTAATTAGGTTGTGACTCCTAGTTAAAATTTAATATTTTAATGATTTTTATTTCTCTCAGGGATAGATAGAAGTAGAGAGTATACAAAGGTTCATTTTGATCTGAACTACTATAAAATATCTTATGTTCATTATTTTATTTTCTATTGATTATTTTTTTCTGATATAATCTTTAAAATTTTAAAAATTGGTGAAATCACCCCCTCTTTTCTATTCATCGATCTCAATATTGGCAAAAAACATACTTATGGGATTATAAAATATCCTATAAAACTCCCATTGGAATGATACCATATTGGTTGGTTTATGGAAAATTTTTCTATATCCCTATAGATTTAGAGCATAGAGTATACTGAGTAGTTAAGAAGATGAATCCATATTTTAATGAATCTGGATACCATATAAGATTACAAATATAAGATCTTACAAAAATAGAAGTATTTTATAATTCAAAAATTGACAAATAAAGTGTATGTATAGAAAAGGAAAACTCATTTAGAAAAAATATTTTCATCTTAAAGATAAAGTTTTGATATATAATTCTATATTGAGATTCATTCCTAGTGAGATTTGTTATATTGGGAATGAATATTCATATTTATTAATGTCTTATCTTATTTTTGTATTGTAAATAAATGGAGGAGAATAAAAAAAATCCATTCACTATCAGTTGAAAAAGATCGAATAATTTCCATATGAATCTTCTTGAAGAACCATTGGAGGAGATCACACTCCTCTTAACTATTTTAAAAATAATTCAACAGGTTGTCCCTCTCTAGTAATTTATTAATTATTATCCAACTATAATTTATTAGTCATATTTATAAATATTATGGATGCACTGTGGACATTGTATGAATCAATTTTGGGGGAGGAAAACATCACTATATATTTTTAGGTTTTTTTGAGTTTTTTTGCATTTTTTTTGTGTTTTTTGTTTGATTTTTTAATATTTTTTAAAACTTTTTTAGCTCAATTGAATATCCTGGTATTCTAAAAACTCATTCCACTAGTGATGTATTAACATGATTATAAGAAATCAATTTTAATGAATGTGGAATGAATAATATTCATGGTTTATGTTTTGAAGAATTTACAGAAATCCCATTTAATTTTAAATATTATTTCTTTAAATATTGTCTAATGCTTATATCTCTATCCGGAGAGGCATATACAGCCTTTGGAATCTTCTTCCCAACTCTCTCATTACATGATAAACTTAATCAATTCTTATTTAACAATAATTTATGATGACTCTTTATCAGAAAATTTAATATTAAGAATTCATTTAAGATAGTTAGGTAATCCTTTATTGGAAACCAATTTAAATATTAGACTCTATTTGAAACCAACCATGACATATTACCTTTTAATTTAGCCACAATAAGACATGGACATCCTTGATTAACAGCCACATTATAATCCAAAAATTTGTAACTACATATTATAAAGTAAATTCATGATCATAGTCAAACATTAATGAGGCGAAGACTATATTTTGAGTTTCAAGGGGGGAAATGACATCTTTATGGTAATGATGGAATTTTATTATCCATGATTTGGGTAATATAATTCACCCCATTGTATGAAATAATAATATTCTATCTATATCTAAAAAATTATTCATAAATGATGATAAATTTTTACAATAAAAAAATAATATATCAAGAAGAGAGTTGAAAAGTTTTTATTACCGATAAATCATGAAGTGAGAATCTCCAAAAAATCATGGAAGAAGTGTTTGGTGGTGTAACATCCTTGAAATTCAAGCTATGATTTATTGTAGTTTTTATTTATCTTGAATGGATTTTTTTAATAATTTAGAGATTTTTTATAGTTGTTAGGGACTATGTATCAAAATTCTAGGAAGAAAAATGATGGGCCAGTAGAATAAAATCTATTGGAGGGCCACCAATAAGCTGGTCTAGCACCAACAACCATCCATTGGAATTTCTATAGGTTCTATACTTCTATATATCCCACAAGCTAGATGGTATAGATCCATTAGTTTGTTTGTATAATAGGTAGTATCCTTAGGCTCTAGTTGGAGCTTCTATCCAGTTAGGGACCAACCACAAGCCACCTAGTGAGGTCCATCAGCCAGTTGGTGAGGGCAACATACCTACCGATAGAGCCCAAGTAGAATTTTAAGTGAGGGAAAAATCTTATTTTCATCTAGTATATCCTATTTTATATCTACCAGAACACTCTCAATCCTCATTCTACTATAATGAATGAAGGGAATCTCTCTTGGTGGAGTTGGATCCCTTCTTCTCTCTCCTTCACCATTAGAAGATTTGATTTATCTGGTTACCCCTGTTTGGTATGATTAATCCATTCTAGAAAAAATACTCTTTTTATTTTTATTAATTATAGATCTATGATGTTATGTCTAGTTCTATTGAAAACTATACGATCTAATGGATAATTCTTATATCATTAAAGGATTTGATCCCAGATCTATTGAATATCACTTTCTCTCCCATGATCATTTCTAGATCCATTAGAGATGGTGGTTCTAAAATTTTAAGTACAATTTAATTTTTAACCTTATTGTGATATTATTAATTTATATTGATTTAATAATCCTCATGTGATGAATTAGGGATGGTTTTATGGATCATTGGTTCATGGACTTGATCCCTGTAGTAATTCTTGGTTTTTGGTAGAAATACTCTTGAGGTAGAAGTCCTTACCATTAGGGGTATTTTTATGAATTTGTATGTATATTATGCATGGGTGTGTGTTTTTCCCATGAAACCATTGCTTTATTTGATTTTCATGTGTGTTTCTGTTTGGGCTGTGAGATATTTCTTGATACGACATATAGTTCCATTCTATGTTATGACTTATTTGTGGATGTATGCATAGCCTATGGAAACATTGATTTAGATATCAAGATGAAAAAGTTTCTCTAAATTGGCTAGTTTGTCCCTCATAGGGGGAGCATGGATGATGTGATTGATAGAATACGGATATGCATGGCATGTTGTTTAGAATTAGATCTTTTCACATTTATCTAATGTGGGAATCAACATGTGATATTGGAAGAGGTCCATGAACCATAAAATTTTCATATTGATGATGAACACCCTTTCCAACTAGTATAGTTCCATTTTTTTTGTATTTTAGGTGTAAATACTATCACATATATGAGGAATAAACATGGGGTGGTGATTGGTTGAATGAGCCTGATGAAAACTCCTTAAAGGTGGACCATGACGTTCCCTTTAAGGTGAGCATGGAATTATTCCTTAAATGAGTAATGTAGATATAAAACAGGTTGGAGAATCTATAAAGCCAAAATTTGGACCATATGACATGATCTAAGTCATAGAATGACTACTTTTGACTTTCCTTCTAGTTAGGTGTCGAATCAGGCAGAGCTGGGGTTCATAGCATCTTGGTTAGTGCATGATTAACCAACATTTGATTTTTTATTTACGCATGTACCATTTTTTCATGAAATATATATTTTTATATTGTTTCACTTATGTTAAGGATACATTGTTGATTTCCTACTTAGTTTATACTCACACCCTACATGATCATCTTGACACATGGGTCAACTTTATGGCTAGGGATCTAGAAAAGGGTAAAGGCCCTATGTCGGGTAGTTCGGTAGGTGGATCTTGGGAAATGGAGACGATGCTAGGATGAAACTTGAATTATTTTCAACATGTTTCATTTATTTTACTTTTCTTTATACATATTATTGATCTACCACATTAGGGATTCTTCAGCTTCTCTTGTATGACATGTATTCCATTTTTCATAGAATGGATATTATTGTTATCTTCTTTATGAGGATTTGGGCTGTTTATCTATATTTTGATATGGGTATGATGTAATATATTTATACCATGGAAATAGTCTCCCAATGTAACCATTTATGTCCCCATATCTAGTCGAAAACATCTCACATAGGGGAGGCACACATGA
Source organism: Viscum album (assembly GCA_963277665.1). Taxonomy (NCBI): domain Eukaryota; kingdom Viridiplantae; phylum Streptophyta; class Magnoliopsida; order Santalales; family Viscaceae; genus Viscum; species Viscum album. The sequence continues at coordinate 1,084,376,415 of OY728132.1, forward strand.
GTTCATGTGGTACTCCAGACTGGACCAGATGATTCGGGTAGGTGTTTTACAAAGTGTTATCAAATGAGATTTTATTTTATTTTCTTATTGAATATGTAATGGGAATGGTATAAAAGATATAATACATGTGGAAATTGGGTAGGGGAGTGAAGTAAGATCCAAGACTGTTCTTATGTAATAGAACTGCATGTTACTGATGTTGGGATTGTTGTTACTAGTTGTGTTTTTATAGTATCATGACGATCATGATTATTTTTATATTGTTAATATTTATGGAATTTAGATGATTTTATTCATAATTATTAGGAACATAGTTTCATATTTCATGTAAAATATTACTAGTCATTGATAGAGGTTTAATTAATTTTGTAGTAGTTATCATCTATACACTATGCTTCCTGATGTATCATTGCTAATAGTTAATTATATAAATCTTGGAATTATATACTTGTTATATGTATACGGATATGAATAATATAATGTTACTATATGATTGGGTTATACCTTGAGTTTGTGTTGGGGGGTTTTGTGTTATCGACATAGGTAGCCTCCTAGGAAGAGTCTTCTTGATGTGGTTCTTATATATGTGCCTATAAATTTCTTGAGTGAAATAGTAATTTTAGCTATTTAAGGAATTTATAAGTGTTAATTTTGTAATTATAGATAATTATTCCTCATTATCATATTATGGGACTGTCTAGAGAAGTGGGTAAAAATTTACTTACAAGGGAGGATTTTCCAATAGTGCCTCCAAACATACATAGGGATTCATGTGAGAATGTTCTAGTAGTTTCTCCAATGGTCTAGGTAATGGAACCACTTTAGATCTGAGTCTTTCAACTAGTACTTGTTTAGGTCAATGGATCCAATGAGGGTGGGTCTACTACGGTCAATTTTTCCTAATATTTATTGATTCATCATTCCCCAACCATCCAAGGATCTAGAGGTCCCCAAGATACCAATGATAGGATATAATTAATTAGGGGAATATTTGAGTTAGTGATGACTCCAAATGATTGGGGAGTGAAATTGGACGTTTTTATGTTTTCAAGACATTCTCAGAGGTGGTGGAGCCTGATGAATCAAGATGAAAGGCTTGAGGGTATAACTTGGGAGACCTTAAAGAAGCTATTATTCAAGGAACTATTTCCTGACATGATGAATATAGACTATGAATATGATTTCATGGAACTTTAATTAGGAATGATGTTAGTGTCTTCCTATTATAATCATTTTATAGAGTTACTTCATTTTTATAATCTTTTGTATAGGAATGATATGAAAAAGGATTGAATGTTTTAGATTGGACTTAAATTAGAGCTAAGGTGCCAGGATAATAATTTAGACATGAAATTTTTTTTGATGTGATTTATAAGGCTCTCATGATTGATAAGGAACCATAGGAGGATAAAGCAGTAGGTCTTCTTCCATATCTCAATGGATTAGTTAGTGGAATCACTAGTGGTGTTTCAAGTGGCTTTTTAAGTAGTAGGTAGGGGAAGTTAGAGGACATGTACCTGAGTGGTGAGAGACATCTAGATAAGAGTAATAGATCTTCATCTACTTTTGTGAGAGGAGGTAATACCAGGTGTGAAAACTATTAATGAAAATGATATTATAGTAATTCTTTCATGAATCCACTTAATGAGTGTCATTGATTAGAAAGATATGTTAGCTTTAGTGATTTTGTTCAAAGCTATCATGGATGGGATATGGTAGTTTAGGCTATGGTATGGGAAGGGAACCTCAGTAGTGGAAATATACTACACATAATTCAATTACCCAAGCAATTCATGGACCCATGGGGCAAGATCATGGATCTGAGTCATGTAAGGTTTATGTGGTGGTCTAGGTTACAAATATTAGTAGATATGGACCTTTCACTATTTGAGGTAAGATTATGATTATATATATTATTTCTTCTACTTTATTTGATATAAGATCTTCCCATTCATTCATATATACTCAAGTTATGGCAGATTTAAACTTTTTAGTTAAATTCTCCCCTGAGTTGATTTCTATTAACAAACCATTGGTAAAGAAGGTAGATCATCTTTAGATATGTACATTATGTCTTATAGTGGTTTCTTGTTAGGAACACCATTGTGATTCCATGATTCTAGAGATCACTAGTTTTGATGTAATCTTTGGTATGGATTGGTTGACTAGTTATCAAGCTCACATCGATTGTTACCAAATATGGGCAAAATTTTACAATCTTATGAGGGAAAATAAATTATTAAATGTATAATAGGATTTATAATCAAGTATAGTGGGACCATACCTTATCCAATTTTGAGTCATTATAGTCCACCTGGTGAGTATGGTTCTTATGGTAGATCAAGAAATAGTTTCATCCTCTCTTTCTACCATAATAGATCTATATCATTATGTTTTTCTAGATGAATTGCTAGGTATTCCTCTTGATAATGGAATTGAGTTTGAGATTAAACTCATGACAGGTGAAAAAATTATATCAATTCCCCCATACCTTGTGGAATGAACAAAGTTAAAATAACTACAGGTGAAACTTTAGAATTTAGAGGCGAAATGATTTATTTGACCAACCACTTCTCCTCAAGGTAATTTTTTCTACTATGAATTATGATGATAGTTTTTGGATGTTCATGGATTATAAGAAGCTAAATTAGGTAAAGATGATTAACATATATCCATTTTCAAAGATTAATGATTTGTTTGATCAGTTGAGGGGATCCCCATGGTTCTCCAAGATTGACTTGCATTCTAGATACCACTATCTTTGGGTCGAAGAAGTGGTTATATTAAAGATGGAATTTAGGATTAGATATGGGTTTTATTAGTATCTCATGATGCCTTTTGGAATGAAGAATGCTCTAACAGTGTTCAAGGATATCATGAACATGATATCTCACCCATATCTAGATACCTTCATTGTTGAATTCATTGATGATATTCTGATATGTTTATAAAACTCAGAGTTTCATGCTAGAAATGTTGAGTTAATGTTAAGTATGGTTTGATTTCACTATAATTATATAATGATTTCAAAGTGTCTCTTTTGTATCCATGATTTACATTTCATGGGGAATGTGATTTCTTTGATGGGGATCTCTATTGATCAAGAGAAGGTATGGGTAGTCATGTCTTGGATATGACCTAGGAATGTGTTTGAGTTTTAGATTTCCTTGGTTTATGAGGATACTATATATAGTTCATTTAAAACTTATCCCAATTAACGGTTCTTATGAACATGCTTACTAAAAAGGGAGTATAGTTTAACTAGATAGACTAGTGTGAAAAGACTTTCTTATAGTTGAAGAAAAGGTTGATATCTACTCTAATTTTGATTTTTCATGAAGCTAATATTGGTTATATAGTTTACTATAAATATTCAGGTTTTGGATTGGGATTTTTCTTGATATTTAGAGATTAGGTAGTCGCCTATGGGTCTCATTAGCTATGATCCCATGAGAAAAACAAGCATACTCATGATCTAGATTTGGATTTGATATTTTATACCTTGAAATTATGTTTACATTATCTATTCATTGAGTGATTTATCATTTATACATACCATAGGATCTTATGGCATATATTATCTCAATATTAAATACACATTTGGAATAGGCATTAGGTTGAGTACCTACATATGTTTAACTTTGAGATAGATTGTGCTCCTGGTAAAGGTAATGTTTTTTATAGATTTATCAGTTGGAAGATGAAGGAGATTGGAGATAAATCATTAGAAGAAGAGTGGAAGTTTATGATATTGTTAGTATATTAATTTATGGGTGCATTTTAGGATCAAGGGGTGAAGACCCATGATCCCTTATTCATCACTTCTAACTTGGTGGATTGAGTGAATTTCAGCAAGTAGACTAACCCTAAATTTTTAGTGATACAGGAATGGTTGGTGGGGAAAAACCTAGCCCCAAGATGATATTTTTATGTGAATGATGGGTTCTATATTCAATACAGGGGGAATCCCCTACTTTTATGATATAATAACTGAGGATAGACCATCATGTGTCATCATGGGAAGTAAACCCATTGCCAACTTTGATGTATTGTGATATCAGAGGGTGTTTCTAGAGGCCAGGAATGAAGAGTGAAATTGAAGGTTTTTTCTCTCATTGTCTTACATTTTATAGGATTAAAGATGATCATTAGTAACCAAGTGGATTTCTTTAAAATTTTCCTATACCCTTATAGAAATAGGATGGGGTGACCATGATATTTTTTATAGGGTTACCCAATAATCTAAGATGTTAATATGTTGTGTGGTTTATAGTCAATCAATTGATTAATTTACCACATTTCTTTCTGATTCAAGAGACTCATTAAATTTATGATTTAGGAAATCTCTACATGCGATAAAAAATGTGGATATATGGAGTGCCTATGTGCATAGAATGATAGAAATCTAGAAAGGATGATCTATATTTTAGAGGATATTCTCAAGGAATTTATTCTGGATTTTAGTGGAATATGGGTTGATCATCTAAACTTAGTAGAGTTCATTCATAATAATTTTTTTGTCAAAATTTCAAATGGATACATTTGAGGCTATCTATGGACAACCTTTTTGTTCATTACTGTGGGAGCTAGCTATTTTGGTCTAAGTTTGGTGTATGAGACATTAAAGCGAGTGCAGTTGATTCAGAAGTGGTTGTTTATAGATCAGAGTAGGAAAGAATCATAGGTTAACTAGAGGTGATGAACATTGAAGTTCACTATGGGTGATCAGGTTTTATTGTGGGTTTCATCTCAATTGGGAAAAAAATGTTTGTGGAAACAAGGATAGTTGGTGCCATGATTTTTGTGACCTTTGAAAATCATCAAGTGCATCAGGATAGTGGATTACTAGTTAGACCATACTCTATGATATCAAGTTATTCATAATGCGTTCCATGTGTCTCAAATTCCTAATTATGAGTCCAACCTTGCACATGTGATTGATAGTGAGGATGCTGAGTTAGAACCTAATGGATCATTCATGGAAAATCCAATTCGGATCATGGACTAGAGAGAGAAGGTGTTTCAAGGGAAGAAAACACCCCTGTTTGGTTTTTTTGGTAGTACAGATGTACACAAGTGTAAACTTGGGAATGAAAGTTAGAGGTTCATGCTTAGTGGACCGATTTATTTGAGAAGACCTCTAGAGACACTTCTCATGGATGAGAAGTCCTTATAGGGGTATATTTATAACATCATTTAATTTCAAGGTAAGATTTATTATAGTTTTAAAATATCTTGAATGGATTTTTTTTTGATTTAGAGACATTTTATAGGTTTTGAGGATTGGGTATTGGAATTCTATGAAGAATAAGGTGCATCCAGTAGTATAAAATCCATTGGAGGGCCACTGATTGTCTGGTCCAGCATCATCAGCTTGACGGTGGCATATCTAGAAGCTCTATACTTCAATAGAGCTCACCAAGTAGCTTTTGGGGGATCCAATAGTTAGTCTATGGTAGTGAAAGTATCCCTAGACTCCAATTAGAGTTATCTTCTCTCTAGAGACCATCCGCTAGCTAGTCAGTGGGGACCAATGACTCATTGGTGGTGCCCGGGTTGAATTTTAAATGGAAGAAACCCCTTATTTTCAACTCGTAGCCCATATTTTATATATCCCTCATCTCCATCAACCAAAATTTTATCATAATTAATGGAGGGGATATATATTCGTGGAAATAGCTTCCTTATCCTCTATCATTCATGTGGGTGTTTTTGTGGAGTTTTAGACCCTTTCTTGATGTTATATGAATATAGGTACGTGTGTGACCTATTATACTTTTCTTGACATGAGATATTGTGCCTTGCTATGTTTTTACTTATATGTGGATGTGTGCATAACCTATGGAAAATCTACATCAAATACCAAGATATTTTTTTCTTTGAATGGATAATTGGTCCATTAAAGGGGGATCATGGATTATGTGATTTCTAAACTATATCTCTAGGTGTTTTGTTGATCATAATACGAACATGGAATGTTCAACTGATGTGGTAATGACCATGTGACCTTATAGGAGGTCCATGAACCAGAAAGTCAGTACTGCATACCATTGGGAAATGTACATGAACATGAGTAAAGTTACAATGATTTGGGTGTGCCATGTTTATATACCATCATGAAAAAGAGCAATTACCGTAATTTAGTGATTGGTCGAAAAAGATCAATGACTACTCCTTAAAAGTGTAGCTTGAATTTACCTTTAAGGTGGGCATTGAAGTTTTCCCTAAAGGTGAAATGTAGATATATGAACATTGGATTAGTCTATTGAAAAACATTTGTGGACCTTAAGACACTATCTAAGTCATTTTATGACTACTTATAACTTTCATTTTGGCTAGATGTTGAAGTGGATAGAGCTGGGGTACATGGTGACTTGGTTAGAGAGTAATGGCTCGACACTTGATTGTTTATTTATACATATACTTTATTATCATGGAATAAACATTTATATATTTATACACTTATATTAAGGATTCATTGGTGGTATCCTAATGGGTTTATACTCACACCCTACGGGGGAAACTTGGTGCATGTGAAGACATTATGGTCAGGGATCTAGCAGAGAGAAAGGGGAACATATCCTATAGTTGAGTAGGTGGAGCTTGGGAAATGGAGGTTATGTAGGGACAAAATACATATTATTTCCATTAAATTTAATTTTTTTTACTTTCATACACAATATTGATCTACCACATTGGGGATCTTTTTTTTTTCTTGTATGACATTTTTTCCATTTATTATAGCATGGATATTATTGATAGCCTCTATTTACAGTTGTGTTTTGTTTATCTATATTCTAAAATGGGTATATTTATGACTATTTATACTGAGGGAATAATCTACCCATGACACTATTTAGGCCCTTTCCACTATTCAGAATCCACTTTCATATGAGGAGGAATGCCTGAGGTCATGTGGTACTCTATCCCAGACCCAGTGATTTAGGTTAAGGTGTTACCAATGGATAATTTATAGGGAATGAGTGAGGAAACCCACATTAAGTTCCTAAATATATTTCATGTATTTTTCTTTATATAGAGCCAACCCTCATAATTTAGATTTTGTTTTAAAATGATAACCTATAAACCTTTCACCAAAAAATATCCTTGAAAATTCACTTTGATTAATGCTAGTTATTGACTAAAGTAGTGGAGAATTCGGAGAAAAAAAACCTATAAAGACATTTATATGAATCTAGGTAACAAAAAAATTTGATTTAAATAAATTCTATGTGATGAGGTAAACTTTTCCAGGATAGTAAGTATAAATGAGAATGGGTATGTAAGAAAGGTGGAGACTAAAATTTATTAATCAAAAAAATATTGGGAATGGTGAACATGAATAAGGCATCATCAGATATGGGTGACATGATTTTTGAAATGGTTTCCACACTATTTATTTTTTTGAATTCTTCTTGGGTATTATTTTGATGTTCATTTTCCCAGGAGTACAAGGAAACAAGTGTGTGGGAATTGATAACTGAAAAAAATTAATATATTATATTTATATTTAATTCATTTTATTCCTATATATTTTTTAACCAAATATGTTTTATATTTTTTTTGTAATTTAAGATTAATTTATTTTGGTTTCTTTTAATACTGATCAAATTAGAAAAATTATGAATTTACTAGACTTATTAATTTTTGGGAATAAAACAAATTGTAGATTATTCATTATCCTTTGATTTATTAATGTGTAGGTGAATGGAATTAAGGATGAATCCCAATAATAAGTAATCTTGAGATGGAATTAAAACTCAAGGAATATTCATTCATATAAGAGTAACTCATTTTTAAAATGGGTTCTGTAATATTAAATTATCCAGAACCTTGTTTTCATAAGAATAAATGACTCCACATTACAAAATTACCATCATGGATATATATTATTAAAATTTAAAGATATGAAAAACTAAAAATTTACTATAATCTATCTATAAAATCTTTTTATTATTTTTCGAGGAAATGGAAGACATGCCAAGTTATATAAGATTAAACATAGAAATTGGAAGGCTATGTAAGAGTAATTATAGATTACTTAAGAGTAAATAAAATATCCTACATATTGTGTAAGATAAATAACAAACCACATAATGTTTTTAACCTGTTATATAAGTTTTAATATTTTTTAGCCACTTATTTAAGATATTTTTTCTAGAGAATATTGTGTAAGATTTTGGACTTTATCACATGTGAGAAGTGTCTAAACAAGGAAGGATGAAACTAGCAAGTGAGGTTACAATAATTTATATCATATCAATTCCATGAAAGATACTTTAAAGGCCAAAGGGACTCTGAAGGGATCTCTGTACATAACTTATTAAAAAAATGATAAATAATAAAACCAACTTTTTATATGGAACTTGATCCCAAGATAAAGAAGTCAGAAGGAGATCATGGGAGGTGTGGTATTTTTAGAAGAATATGGAATGATCATAATACACATATAACGAATCAAGGATACTCATTAACATATGGAGACATAATTGAAACTAAGGAAAACTGATGAATCTATTTAAGGATATTGACATTTCCCTTAGAGGGGATTTTTTATTATGAATTTATTAATTGTGTTATTTTTTTATATCGATCACCCCCCATGGATGTAATCCTTCACATGAAAGGGTAAAAACATTTTTAGTGATTGATTTTATAGGGTAGATAATTTTTTATGATTGAGTTATATACATTACAATAATTCTGTCAACATACTGATCTCATTTTATATTGAGTGGAGTACTTTATTTCTATATGATTATTATTAATTTTTTATTTTTATAATATTATTAATACTTTTATTTATTATCTATTTTTCTCTCCACATGATTAATTGTATATATGATGTAATATAATGGAATATGACTGGTTAATTGGTGGACCACCTAGTGATTGTTGGTGCATATGTGAAGGGAAAGTTTCTCACTCCAAGTTTCCTTATATTACCCTCTTTTGATCGGTAATTTATAAGATATTATAGTAGAGTTAATTGTTGAGGTGTTGTATGATTTTATAATAATTATACATGAAAAAAATAAGGTGTATCAACCAACAATGTTCATTATTTGTATGAGACTCACAATTTTATACCACATAAGTTGAGAAGTTTATGGTGGTGGACCCTTTAATTAATAAACATTTAAACTAAGAATTTATCATTAAAATAACTATGATAGAATAAAAATTAGTAATCCTAACCCTAGATAAATCATGGATCATTTTATAGATAATTCACTAATTTTATTACTCTTTTTTTCAAACATATAAAAAAACATACAAATCCCATGAACTAATTGATGCTATATATTAATTTTTAACTTGTAGAAACCATGAACATTATAACAACCTAGAAGATAATACTATAATGACCCATACTTTACATACATTGTTAATACTTAAAAATTGAAGCACACTTATTACAACATATGACAAAACCACAAAGGACCGTATAGGTATAGTGTCTTTAGAAACTGGGAAACATAAACAACTGGTTCATAAATCTTCTACAGTGTCTCCCATTTATTTCATCATATCTAGGGTCCCTTTTAGCATATTCTACTTAATATCCATCTTCCTGACCTAGTGAAAAGAAAACATAAAAGGGTGAGCTCAAATGCTCATCAAGGGAAAATAAAGGAAATAAAAATCATATCATATCTTTTTGAAAATCAAAACCTGCAAAAGAGATCATAATATCTTAACATGGAATAAATCATAGAAGTGAAAATGTGATCCCCATAATCATAACATAAAACTTGAAACTTTGTGGCATGCACACATAATCATGGAAAATCATTTCTTGTTAGTCATGACTCATTGCCAAGACTATCTTAGTGGACAAAGTCCCTTTCTGAACCGAGTCACCCTCGTTCCAGTCCTGTTTCACTGAACCGGTATAACCTACCGTTCCAGCCATTTCTATCTCATGAGATATAAAATCTTTACCCAATGCATTGGAGGGAGATATAGGTCCCACCCATCTTATAATGAATCCTTTCTTATGTGTGCCACATAATCATAAACCATACATCATAGCGTAACCCACGTAATAAAAATGGGATTATTAAACAAAATGACATCATAAAACAATTCATATAAGATAAAGGAATTCATAAAAATATTTCCATCATAACATAATCAAATCCATGTAATAATAGGGATAAAAACAGAAACCTTTTATTATCTTAGATGGAAAATAATTTTGATAAAATACTTGAACTCTATTCTTGAGGAAAATATCCTTTCTACTTCAAATTTTTTTTCCTTTCATAACATGTCATACGACTTTAAAATAAAAGAAGTTGATTAAAAATAAACTTGAAAACTTTTAAAGAAAGATTCTTGGAAATTTTGTTTTAAAAATCCATTCATGCCGTATAAGTTAAAAAAACATTCTTCGTACTTTTGTCGGAAAAGTCAAAAAGTACTTCGTACGAAAAACAACAAAAGATTCCTTTCATACATATTACTAAAAACTCACCGAAGGGTAAAAATGGATTTAAACAATTGTATGTTGATGGAAGTAATATTACATATTGATGAAACATGGATTTGGATGATAAAATACACCCCAGTAAATACTTACGAATAAACAATCTCGGATAAAAATGAGATTGTGATATTTCCCTTACCTTAGGTCCGATTTGCTTTGTATGTGTCCAAAGCTCCTGTATAATGGTTTAAATAATGTTATTGACTTATTCCAGAATCATACATATTTATATGATATCATATATGGTCATATTCTTAGCTTCTTGTTAGTAATATTTCATTGTTACTTGTTACTCGGGTCTTTATTGCCTTTTGTTCTTATGTGTGTTTTGCCGAATACATTCTTATTATTCTTTTAAGGTTATAGATACCTTATATCCAGAATGGTATTAGTGTAACATATATCATATTTATTCATTCAATTCATTTATATAATTACTATGTAATGATGATCATGTAGAACGAGTCGCATCACATCGTGGAGACGGTATTCCGTACGTACGCACGAGTGATGATATCGTTCCTATGATCGTGGAACTGTATTGTAGTATATATATATTATTTCAGTATCAATATTAATTTATAATAATCATAAATAGTTACTCATTACACCATTATAACCATCCTTGTAAAGTGATGGTGGAAAAATAGATTACACCACGGCGTGGAGACGGTATTCCGTACGTACGCACGCGCGGTGATTTCATTTTTCCGTAGGATGGATAGAAGGTGAATTAGGGTTGTTTCATATTTATAATAACATATTAGTATGTAATTAATACTGATGTTATTACTTTATCATGAAAAAACTAAAGAAGAATAAGTTGAAGAAGAAAGAAATTGAAAAGATCGGTAATGGATATTACCTCTTCTTTGGAACGCCTCTTTGAATCCTCCACTTAGGGAACTAAGATTGGTCTTTGAAGAAGACCAGGACCTCTAGGATTATTCTAGGGAAGTGGAGAGGAGAAAATGGCAGGGGTTGGCCGAGCTTGAGTGCTCAAATTGGTGTGAGGAGGGGAAGGAGGTGCCCTTTTATAAGGGAGGAGAGGGGCACCTTAGGAATATCTCAAAATATTATTTTATATTAAAGTCAAAATCGGTTTATAATGGTTCTAAAGGGTCTTATTTCGAAGCTAAAGTGGGTATGGGTCGAAATCCTATCAACCAATAGGATTTATACAAGTTTAGGGTATTATTTTAACCTTATCAATTAGATTTAACTCTAAGTTAAATAATTTAACTTTTACCATGTCTTTTTGTTTTCTTTCACTATATGGTTAATACAGTTACTATAACATGCCAAACGAACCCCAAATTGTTTATTATTAATATATATATCCTTATCTAAGTCATTTGGCCGAACCTTAGATTTTTAGGAATAAAATAACAATTAATAATATAATATTTGATTTAAAAACTATTTTGTGTCAATTTTGAAACTATTTGATATATGATTTTTGTGAAAGTCATAACAGAATTATATATTCGAACCAAGTTGATTAAATCAACACTAATATATCATAGTAACCTAGAAAATTAGTGGAATTCATAAAAAGTCTTAAATTACATTTATTTTGGTATTTATATTATCAATTATGTCAATATTTCATTAATAAGATAATTACTGCATCATCTTTGTGTCATAAATAAATTAAATTATTTGATGTCTAAAAATTACAAATAAAATACCATCATGTAGGAAATCTTTTTAGCTTTATAATGAATATTTAAAATAGAATTTATCTTATGTATAACCCCATATTAAAAATGATTTACTTATTAAACTTTGATTTTAACTATTTTAACCCTTCTTTAAATAAATTAATAATAAATGTCCTAATCTAATCCAAGTGGGCCTAAATGGTCATATTTTATTCCTAAGTTTGTTTTTGGTCGAATTACACTTTTCCAATATAATTAGGACATGTGTTAGGGTAATATTAATATCATATTTACCCTTAGTTACCCTATTAACTATTAACTGCGGTAAAAATAGTAAAAAGTTACTATTCACCAAAAAATTATTTTTATCTCATTGAACCACATTTTACTTACTGATATCAACCGTGTCTGTCGGATTTTTGAAATTCCATTCACAGAAGCGGTAAAATTAAGTTTTATGCAAAATTCAGTTTTTAACCTACCACTTAGTGGTTTCACTATTCATCAAAAATTGAAAGTTTTCAGAAAAATACTAAAATTTCACCCTAGGCTAATTTCGATATTCTGAGTCCAAAAATGAAGTCCATTTTGAAAAATAAAATTTATAAAATTTCAAAAAGTGGTTATTACTATTCATAACGGCTAGTTTTAATAGCATATTGTTGTTTAGTGAAACTCGGTATTGCGTACGACGCAAGCTATCGAGGAAGGTCGCGATTGCGTGTAAAGCAAGCCAAGCAAGTGTTGTGTAGAAAAAGATTCCTTTGATGATTTATATAACATAAAAGTCTCGGGTGTTACATTCTACCCCCCTTAAAAAGAATTTCGCCCTCGAAATTCGTCACTTTGTAACAAACAGATGAGGATACTTCTCCCTCATCATATCCTCAAGCTCCCATGTAGCTTCTTCAAGTTGGTGGTTCCTCCATAAAACTTTCACCAATCGAGTGGTCTTGTTTCGTAGGACTTTTTCACTACGATCCAGAATCTCTATCGGCTGTTCTTCATAAGAAAGATCTTGCTCCAGCGGTACAACTTCTGAGCTGAGTACATGTGAAGGATCTGGTATGTACTTTCTCAGGAGAGATACATGGAACACATCGTGAACTTGAGAGAGATTTGGTGGAAGCGCCAATCGGTAAGCTACCTTCCCAACACGATCCAGTATTTCAAAAGGACCGATATATCTAGGGCTCAACTTCCCCTTCTTTCCAAATCTCATAACCCTCTTCCAGGGAGATATTCGTAAGAACACTTTATCACCCACTTCAAACTCTAGGTCTTTTCTTCGGTTGTCGGCATAACTTTTCTGTCGACTCTGAGCTGCGCTTATGTGTTGTTGAATAGATATGACCTTTTCTGCCATTTCATCAACGAGATCAGGTCCTAATAGCTTTCTTTCCCCAACTTCATCCCAGCAAGTTGGAGTCCTGCATTTCTTTCCATAGAGAGCTTCATAAGGAGCCATCTGAATACTGGAGTGAAAGCTATTATTATAAGAAAATTCCACCAAAGGTAGGTGTTGGTCCCAACCTCCTTTGAAATCCATAGAGCAAGCTCTCAACATATCTTCTAGGGTTTGAATTGTTCTCTCAGACTGACCGTCTGTCTGGGGATGATAAGCAGTGCTGAAACTCAACTCTGTATCCAGAGTATGCTGAAGAATTTGCCAGAACTTCGAGGTAAATCTCGGATCCCGATCAGATATAATAGAAAGTGGTACTCCATGAAATCTTACCACTTCCTTTACATATATCCTGGCAAGCTGATCTAGAGAGAAATCCTCTCTAATAGCAATGAAGTGTGCAGAATTTGTAAGACGATCAACTATGACCCAGATAGCATTATTGCCTTTGGATGTTTTAGGAAGTCCTGTGACAAAGTCCATAGTGATGTTTTCCCATTTCCATTCGGGTATGGGTAATGGTTGTAACATCCCCTTAGACTTTTGTCTCTCAACTTTAACTTGTTGACAAACCAAGCGTCGAGAGACATATTCAGCAACATCTCTTTTCATGCCATCCCACCAGAAGTACTCTTTCAGGTCCCTATACATCTTCGTGCTTCCAGGATGAATAGAGAATGAAGAACTATGAGCCTCATCCAGCAGCTCCTTCTTTAATTCGGGGATGGAAGGAACACAAACCCGATTTCTGAACTTTATTATCCCATCACAATCAAAGTTGAACTCAGGAACATTTCTCACCTTCTTTTTTAACTCGACATCTTCTTTCTGTGCCTCTTTAATCTTCACATGTATAGATGGTTGAACATTCATTTGAGAAAGATAAAATTTTTCCCCTTCCATTATAATTCCAAGATCCATCCTTTGTAAATATATAAATATTGGATCTTTTGTGATCCTCATCATGGATAAACTAGCATGGTCTTGTCGACTTAATGCATCTGCCACCTTGTTTGATTTCCCAGGGTGGTAATGGATTGAGCAGTCATAATCCTTAATCAGCTCCAACCATCTTCTTTGACGCATATTCAACTCCTTTTGTGTGAAAATATAATTTAAACTTTTATGATCAGTATAAATATCACACCTTTCATCATAAAGGTAATGCCTCCAAATCTTTAATGCAAAGATTACCGCAGCCAACTCCAAATCATGTGTTGGGTAATTTTGCTCATGGATTTTCAACTGTCGTGAGGCATAAGCTATCACCATATCATTTTGCATAAGAACACACCCCAATCCCTTCTTGGATGCATCACTGTAGATCACAAACCTTTCTCCACTACAAGGCAGTGTGAGCACAGGTGCACTGGATAACCTTCTTTTCAACTCCTTGAAATTCTATTCACATTCCTCTGTCCAGACAAACTTAACTCCTTTCCGAGTCAACTTGGTGAGTGGATTAGATAATCGTGAAAAATATTTTACAAAACGTCGATAATATCCAGCCAAACCAAGAAAACTTCGGATCTCAGTTACTTTTGTTGGTCTCGACCATCTTTCGATAACCTCTGTTTTTGCTGGATCCACCGATATCCCCTATTTTGAGATTATGTGACCCAAAAATGCAACTTTTTGAAGCCAAAATTCACACTTGGTAAATTTGGCATAAAGCTTCTCCTTTCTCAGGGTCTTCAATATAATTCTCAAGTGATCTTCATGCTCTTCCTTGCTCTTTGAATAGACACGAATATCGTCTATAAAGACTACCACAAATTGATCAAGATAGTCTCTAAAGACTCTATTCATTAGATCCATGAAGATAGCAGGGGCATTAGTAAGACCAAATGGCATCACTATAAATTCATAGTGTCCATACATTGTATGGAAAGCCGTCTTTGGTATATCCTCCCTTTTGACCCTTAATTGATGATACCCTGAACGAAGATCAATCTTGGAAAAGTATTGAGCTCCGCGTAGTTGGTCAAATAAGTCATCAATGCGTGGGAGAGGATATTTGTTCTTGATAGTGATCTTGTTAAGTTCTCGATAATCAATGCAGAGTCTCATTGATCCATCTTTCTTCTTAACAAATAGAACAGGTGCTCCCCAAGGTGACGCACTAGGGCGTATGAATCCCTTATCAAGATTCTCTTGGAGTTGCTTCTTCAATTCCTGCAACTCAATTGGGGCCATTCTATAAGGTGTCTTTGAAATAGGCAAAGCACCCGGTACGAGTTCTATTGAAAACTCAACTTCACGATTTGGTGGAAGACCCGGTAATTCCTCCGGAAAGACATCATCAAAATCCTGTACAATGGGCATATTCTTAATCGTGAGTTTCTCACCAACCATTTGAGATAAATAACCTTCATTTAGTGGAATCAATACCCATAAGATGGAAGAAATTTCCACTGGAAGATTATGTTCATCCTTGCATTGATATACGATCGTAGATTGATCTGGAATATGAAATGTGACTTCCCTTCTTTGGCAATTGATATGAGATCCATGTAGAGAAAGCCAATCCATGCCAAGAATCACATCAAATTCCACTAAAGGAAGGATCACAAGATTTGCAGGAAGCACTTTCCCACAAACTTCGATCGGAGAAGAATTATAAACTTTTGATACGACTGTTGTGCCATTAGGTGTTGTCACAGCTAACTCGACATATAATTGTTGAGGTAATACGGTGATACCCTTAGAAAATTCTTTAGAAATAAAAGAGTGGGTGGATCCAGAATCAAACAAAACATTTGCTACTTTAGAGTGGATGGTAAGTGTACCTTTCACCACTTCGTTATCGTACTCCACATTGCTGATAGAAATTGCATGTGACTTTCCTTTGTCTTTAGCCTTAAGATTTTGTTGACATCGACCATCATCATCAACCCTTGGATTTGGGAATTTATTGGCATAATGCCCCATCTCATTGCACTTGAAACATTGAAGTGTAGTAGGTTCATTCTGTGTATCCCTTCCTTTGTTTGCGTCATTAGACATCTTATTCCCATTATCACGGCATTCAAATGCCCGATGACCTTCCTTTCCACATTTAAAACATTTACTTGTCCCTTTAAGACAACTCCCTCCATTTTTCTTTCCACACTTTGAGCATAAGGAAAAGCTCATCTTCTTTTCCATGTGCTCTTTAGATTTTTCTTTGAATTCCATCTTCCTCTTCTTATCAAACCCATGTGACTGATGGGTTATTCCAATCTCCATCTCGACTTTGAGAGCACATCGAACGATTTCCTCGTAGCTATTGAAGTCCCTTATGGCTAACGCCCTTCGAAGACTTGGTTTTAAGCCACTAAAGAATCGATCGATCTTACTCTCAGGTTGGATAATAATACCAGAAGCGTACCTTGCAAGTCTTGTAAAATTTGCTTCATAGGTACCAACAGATTCATCATCCCTTTGCTTCAGTTCAAGAAACTCTTTCTCCATCTTTGTTCGGAGAATACGAGGGAAGTACTTATTGAAAAATAAGTTCTTGAACTCGTCCCATTCCATAGACTCAATTTCATCCCTTTGCCTCGTATTCTTAATAAGATTCCACCATTGATCAGCATCTCCTTCCAAACGATACACTGCTAGGATGACTTTATCATGTTCAGAACATTGAAGAACTGAAAATATATTTTCAGTAGTACTAATCCATTGTTCAGCAACTAATGGATCAGTAGACCCACTGAAAGAAGGTGGACGCTGCCTCATGAAGGATTCAATAGAATGTTGCTCCTTCCTTTGCTCGTTTGGAAGTCCTGCATGATTCATAGCTTGAGAAAGTTGTGTGAGCATGGCTACAAGATTTTGCATTCCAGCTCCCATATCGTTTGGTTGCTCAGGGGGACAATCATTGCATTGCCCATCGCATTCCGCATTAACACGGTTCCTTCGGGTTCCAGCCATTGACTAAAACCAAGAAGAATAGTGTGAGCAACACTAATTATAATAGGAAAACCACATAATTCAAGAATAAAATTTTCATGCTTAAGGTCTTATCCTAGGTTATTCAAGGCCATTTCTAAAACACTAAGATTGTGTTCTATGCTTAGACTTATCCTTAGGGTTTTTACTAAGGCTTTCACATCCTAGTTTCCAAAGGTTGACTATACCTTTCCTCTGATACCAACTATAACGACCCATACTTTACATACATTGTTAATACTTCAAAATTGAAGCACACTTATAACAACATATGACAAAACCACAAAGGACCGTATAGGTATAGTGTCTTTAGAAACTGGGAAACATAAACAACTGGTTCATAAATCTTCTACAGTGTCTCCCATTTATTTCATCATATCTAGGGTCCCTTTTAGCATATTCTACTTAATATCCATCTTCCTGACCTGGGGAAAAGAAAACATAAAAGGGTGAGCTCAAATGCTCAGCAAGGGCAAATAAAGGAAATAAAAATCATATCATATCTTTTTGAAAATCAAAACCTGCAAAAGAGATCATAATATCTTAACATGGAATAAATCATAGAAGTGAAAATGAGATCCCCATAATCATAACATAAAACTTGAAACTTTGTGTCATGCACACATAATCATGGAAAATCATTTCTTGTTAGTCATGACTCATTGCCAAGACTATCTTAGTGGACAAAGTCCCTTTCTGAACCGAGTCACCCTCGTTCCAGTCCTGTTTCACTGAACCGGTATAACCTACCGTTCCAGCCATGTCTATCTCATGAGATATAAAATCTTTACCCAATGCATTGGAGGGAGATATAGGTCCCACCCATCTTATAATGAATCCTTTCTTATGTGTGCCACATAATCATAAACCATACATCATAGCGTAACCCACATAATGAAAATGGGATTATTAAACAACATGACATCATAAAACAATTCATATAAGATAAAGGAATTCATAAAAATATTTCCATCACAACATAATCAAATCCATGTAATAATAGGGATAAAAACAGAACCCTTTTATTATCTTAGATGGAAAATAATTTTGATAAAATACTTGAACTCTATTCTTGAGGAAAATATCCTTTCTACTTCAAAAACATTTTTCCTTTCATAACATGTCATACGACTTTAAAATAAAATAAGTTGATTAAAAATAAAATTGAAAACTTGTAAAGAAAGATTCTTGGAAATTTTGTTTTAAAAATCTATTCATGCCGTATAAGTTAAAAAACATTCTTCGTACTTTTGTCGGAAAAGTCAAAAAGTACTTCGTACGAAAAACGACAAAAGATTCCTTTCATACATATTACTAAAAACTCACCGAAGGGTAAAAATGGATTTAAAAAATTGTAGGTGGATGGAAGTAATATTACATACTGATGAAACATGTATGTGGATGATAAAATACACCCCAGTAAATACTTACGAATAAACAATCTCGGATAAAAATGAGATTGTGATATTTCCCTTACCTTAGGTCCGATTTGCTTTGTATGTGTCCGAAGCTCCTGTATAATGGTTTAAATAATGTTATTGACTTATTCCATAATCATACATATTTATATGATATCATATATGGTCATATTCTTAGCTTCTTGTTAGTAATATTTCATTGTTACTTGTTACTCGGGTCTTTATTGCCTTTTGTTCTTATGCGTGTTTTGCCGAATACATTCTTATTCTTCTTTTAAGGTTATAGATACCTTATATCCAGAATGGTATTAGTGTAACATATATCATATTTATTCATTAAATTCATTTATATAATTAGTATGTAATGATGATCATGTAGAACGAGTCGCATCACATCGTGGAGACGGTATTCCGTACGTACGCACGAGTGATGATATCGTTCCTATGATCTTGGAACTGTATTGGAGTATATATATATTATTTTAGTATCAATATTACTTTATAATAATCATAAATAGTTACTCATTACACCATTATACCCATCCTTGTAAAGTGATGGTGGAAAAATAGATTACACCATGGCGTGGAGACGGTATTCCGTACGTACGCACGCGCGGTGATTTCATTTTTCCGTAGGATGGATAGAAGGTGAATTAGGGTTGTTTCATATTTATAATAAAATATCCGTATGTAAGTAATACTGATGTTATTACTTTATCATGAAACAACTAAAGAAGAAGAAGTTGAAGAAGAAAGAAATTGAAAAGATCGGTAATGGATATTACCTCTTCTTTGGAACGCCTCTTTGAATCCTCCACTTAGGGAACTAAGATTGGTATTTGAAGAGAACCAAGACCTCTAGGATTATTCTAGGGAAGTGGAGAGGAGAAAATGGCAGGGTTTGGCCGAGCTTGAGTGCTCAAATTGGTGTGAGGAGGAGGGGGAGGAGGTGCCCTTTTATAAGGGAGGAGAGGGGCACCTTAGGAATATCTCAAAATATTATTTTATATTAAAGTCAAAATCGGTTTATAATGGTTACAAAGGATCTTATTTCTAATCTAAAGTGGGGATGGGTCGAAATCCTATCAACCAATAGGATTTATACAAGTTTAGGGTATTATTTTAACCTTATCAATTAGATTTAACTCTAAGTTAAATAATTTAACTTTTACCATGTCTTTTTGTTTTCTTTCATTATATGGTTAATAAAGTTACTATAACATGCCAAACGAACCTCAAATTGTTTATTATTAATATATATATCCTTATCTAAGTCATTTGGCCGAACCTTAGATTTTTAGGAATAAAATAACAATTAATAATATAATATTTGATTTAAAAACTATTTTGTGTCAATTTTGACACTATTTGATATATGATTTTTGTGAAAGTCATACCAGAATTATATATTCGAACCAAGTTGATTAAATCAACACTAATATATCATAGTAACCTAGAAAATTAGTGGAATTCATAAAAAGTCTTAAATTACATTTATTTTGGTATTTATATTATCAATTATGTCAATATTTCATTAATAAGATAATTACTGCATCATCTTTGTGTCATAAATAAATTAAATTATTTGATGTCTAAAAATTACAAATAAAATACCATAATGTAGGAAATCCTTTTAGATTTCTAATGAATATTTACAATAGAATTTATCTTATGTATAACCCAATATTAAAAATTATTTACTTATTAAACTTTGATTTTAACTATTTTAACCCTTCTTTAAATAAATTAATAATAAATGTCCTAATCTAATCCAAGTGGGCCTAAATGGTCATATTTTATTCCTAAGTTTGTTTTTGGTCGAATTTCACTTGTCCAATATAATTAGGACATGTTTTAGGGTAATATTAATATCATATTTACCCTTAGTTACCCTATTAACTATTAACTACGGTAAAAATAGTAAAAAGTTACTATTTACCAAAAAATTATTTTTATCTCATTGAACCACATTTTACTTACTGATATCAACCGTGTCTGTCGGATTTTTGAAATTCCATTCATAGAAGCGGTAAAATTAAGTTTTATGCAAAATTCAGTTTTTAACCTACCACTTAGTGGTTTCACTATTCATCAAAAATTGAAAGTTTTCAGAAAAATACTAAAATTTCACCCTAGGCTAATTTCGATATTCTGAGTCCAAAAATGAAGTCCATTTTGAAAAATAAAATTTATAAAATTTCAAAAAGTGGTTATTACTATTCATAACGGCTAGTTTTAATAGCATATTGTTGTTTAGTGAAACTCGGTATTGCGTACGACGCAAGCTATCGAGGAAGGTCGCGATTGCGTGTAAAGCAAGCCAAGCAAGTGTTGTGTAGAAAAAGATTCCTTTGATGATTTATATAACATAAAAGTCTCAGGTGTTACAAATAAAATGTCTCCATTATACTACATAACATATTAAGATAATAAATATTTATTTTAAACACCTCACAATAAGGCATGCCAATCCTCATACAGAATATAAAGTGCTATATTATATTAAAATATTTCTTAAAAAATATCCTTTAATCTATTCAAAAATCTTCTAGTGTTAGTAAAATTTATACAAATTTCCTCTAGGTTAAGATCATGTACTTTAGGTACATTGATATCTTAAGTAATATTATGATCAAGTAAATTTCTAGTTTTCTTAGGTTTATTTATTTCCTAAACCACCATGGGATTATTCCTTTTCCTTTGATAATGTTTTTTTTATCTTTTTAATTGAGTGTTCACCCATTCTTCAAGAATGGATTAGAAGAATTGCTGATAGAACTATTAGATTTACCTTCTAAGAAACCAATTCTAGTTAGTGAATTTATATGATTTTGTAACCCATTTTGAATTATAAAATACACCAGGAATATAATTTTTTAGATCTTAAAAATTAATGATGATTTTAATTTACAGTTCAATCATATTTGTATGAGGCTCAAGATATGATAATTATGTCATTTTATATGATATTTATTTTGATATTGATTTATTTTACCCTTTAATATTGGAAATATTTTTTTATCAAAATAAAAATCATAAAATATTGTTGAAAATACATATCCCATCACTGTTTAAAGATATTTTTAATCGAGGAAGATTTAAAACCAACATAAATCCCTAATATTCTTTAGAGTCTCATCTCTATTTACTATTGAGGTGCTACTAAAACATATTCAACAAAACCAAATATTCCTAAATGTAAAATATTCAGTTCCTGACCACAATAATATTTCAATGCTTTAAATGCATAAAAAATTTATGGTCTAATTTGAATAAGGGATACTGTGTTGAGAATTATATATCCCCATTCCAAACTAACCAATCAAGTCTTCAAATGTATGGGAATAACATTAAGTTTTAATCACTTTATAAATTATTTGGATAGAACATTTTGAGTAATAACATGAGAAAAAATGTGTTGGAAAATCATTCAAATTTTCTTGAAATAATTTCATAGATACTAGGTTGCGGGTTAATGATAATCACACATGAGGCCATCTAGTATACACATAAATAAATCTCATAAAATTTTTAAATGTTTTGCATGGAAGATGGATTAGATCACATATATAACTATTAGTTCATTCCAATATCATAGGGGATTCAATCCCATGTTTTTATGGTGATAGTATAATAATTAATTTGCACTGGGAACACACAACACATGAGAAATCATTAGGTTCAGGAACCTTTTTACCACCCAATAAATGACCATTTATATAATTAATTATTTTTATTATTATAATTGATGCTAGATGAACCAAATGATCATACTAGACAATAAATTTACCATGGTTGGTAACCCTCTATTTTACCATATTTTTTTAAATATGTATATATTAACATTGTACAAATGAATTGGAATCCTTGAAAACTCGTATTCATGATTATTTATTGCTATATAGAGGTATTTCACACCATATTCATTCATATGTGATATCATTTTTTATGAATATATTCAAATATTAATAGATTTAATTATGCATTTATAGAGGATATGTAACAACCCAAGCTTCAACAGTACGTTTTCCTTTGAATAATGCAATAGCTTGCATTGTACGCAACTTCGAGATTCTAACACACCGCGACCAATCAAACTAGCCGTTATGAATAGTAATACCCACTTTTTGAAATTTTATAAATTTTATTTTTCAAAATGGACTTCATTTTTGAATTTGTAATATCTAAATTAGCTTAGGGTGAATTTTTGGTATTTTTTTGAAAACTTTCTATTTTTGATGAATAGTGAAAACACTGCGTTATTGATTAAAACCGAATTTTTATTTAAATAATTATTTGTTTTATATAAATTTATTTTAGGTCAAAATAGATACATAATACATATATAAGTTCAATTTAATTAATTAGAGTTATTTAATAATAAGTTTAGATATATAAAAATTTTATTGAACTTTTTATCGTCTTTTACCCACCTCCTTGGAGCATTTGCAAATTAGCATAAAACTTAATTTTACCACTCCTGTGAGTTAAATTTTAAAAATCCAATAGTCATGGTTAATATCAATAGGTAAAATGTGGTTCAATAATATAAAAATAATTTTTGGTGAAAAGTAATTTTTGACTTTTATTTACCACAGTTAAAAGTAAATAGGGAAATTAAGGGTAAAAATGATTTCATAATTACCCTAACACATTTCCTAATTCTATTGGATAAGTATAATTATACCAAAAAAAAACTTAGTAATAAAATATGATCCTCTTTGGTCCACTTGGATTAGATTAGGACATTTATTATTATTTTATTTGAAGAAGAGTTAAAAGAGTTAAATTTAAAGTTTAATAACTAAACCATTTTAAATATAGGGTTATACATAAGATAAATTCAAATATAAATATTCATTATAAATATAAAAATATTTCCTACATAATGGTATTTTATTTAAAATTTTTAGACATTAAATAATTGAATTTATTTATGAAACAATGATGATGCAGAAATTACCTTATTAATGAAATATTAAAATATGTGATATTATAAATATCCAAATAAATGTAATTTTAGACTTTTGATAAATTAAAATAATTTTATGGGTTAATATGACATGTTAGGGTTGATTAAATAATTTTTTTTCTTAAGTAATCATGTTGTTATGATTTTCACAAAAACCAAATACAAAATAGTGTCAAAATTGACATAATTGAGTTTTTAAAACAAATACTATATTATTAATTGATATAACATTCCTAAAAATATAAGGTTTAGCAAAAGGACTTAGATAAGGTTATATATATTAATAATTAACAACTTGGTGTTCTTTTTTCTTTTTATAATCAGTTTATTAACCATATAATATAAAAAATACAAAGAGACATGGTAAATGTCAAACTATTTAACTAAGAGTTAAATATAAAAGATAAGGTTAATATGGTGACCTAAACCGGTCTAAAACCTACTGGTTGAGAGGTTTTCGACCCATCTCCACCTTATCCTTGAAATAATTCATTTTTAAGCCATTAGAAACCAAAAATGACTTTATTATAAAATAATATTTCAAGCTTTTCCTAATGTGACCCTCACCTCTCATATAAAAGGGTACTTACCCTTATCTTAATTTCACACCTACAAAGACATTTTTCTCATACAAAACCTGAAAAAATATCCTACCAACCTTCCTCTTTTAATCATAGAGGCCTTCCTTTGGTCATAAATCCAACCTATGGAGAACTTTAGATCAAATCAAAAGGAAGAACCCAAAAAAGAGGTAAATATTTCATCACCTCTTTCATGTTCTTTTCTTCTTCCACTTACTCTTTATTTGTTGTTTCCATTATAAAATAATAAATCTAGTATATTATATGTACTATTATGTTATTATAAAAATGGTAAAACCATATTCATTATTCTATCCATCATATAAATTACAAAGTCACCATATGTGCGTACGTACGACTTACCTTCTCCACGTCGTGGTGTAGTTTGTTATTCAAATACTTCATTATTTGGATGGGTATAATAATGAGTATAACTGATGTAAATAATAAATATAACAAGTTAATGATTCTGTATATATGATATACCATCCAATTACATAGGATTTCACCAACAATATAATGATATTGTCGCTCGTGTGTATGTACGGATTACCGTCTCCACGAACACGATGAGATTCACTTCCCATCGTAATCATTCAAGAATAATTTTCATTTTATGATTAAAAATAATGATTAAGAACTTAATATAATTATGGATATGAATAAAATACATCCTATCCATAACAAACATGCCTTACGTAACCAAACATATAAAGGAAATCAAATCAATTAACACCCAAAACAATGATACTATTGAAATATAAATAACAAAGCAATATTAGAGGATCATATATGATATAATATTTATGTATATAGTTCTTGTATAATTTAATAACAAATTTTAAACTATTATACATGAGTTTAAAATACCATCGACTAAGGAAAAGTATAAGGTAAGGGTTAATTTCTCAATCTCTTTATCATCTGTGGTTGTTTTTACGTAAGTATCTACTAAGACCTCTTTATCATCCACATCCGTGTTTTCTTAAAAATGAATTTCAAAACATTTTTAATATTTAATAGACTATGGTTTAAAGTCATTTATACCCTTATTTTACCATATATGTTTTGAAAGGAATCTTTCTGTCATTTTTAAAACAGGGTACTTTATGACCTTTTTTGACAAAATCAAGGTAAAAATGTTTTTTCTAACTTATACGGCGAGTGCGGTTATTTTTCACCATTATAACATCATTGATTCTTCCCTTACAATATTATAAGAATATTTTCAAAATCAATGTTTTCTTTTATAATTATGTGACTCTTAAATTATTTCAAAATAGAAAGAGATATTTCTCTCAAAAAGTTTATATTTCATTTATGTCAACATCCTTTTATAAAATTTACACTTGTTTGAAGTTGATTAATTATGATACAAATATTCCATATTGTATTTAAGGTTTTGTGATATGTTCAACTGTGGATGTGTTATTTTTATACCATTCATGGTTTATGGTTAAAGTATTGACATTTAGTATGCTAGTTTTAATACGAATGTTTATGTTATGTTTCAACCTTTTCATATGAGGAATGTATTGGACTTAGTATGTGACAGGTGGAGCCATCTATAGCTCCTCATTGCATCGGTAGGTCTCATGAGACAATTAGATGTGGAATTGGCCGAGGCCTTTCCCAATTTGATATATGGTTTTGGCCGAGGCCTAAATCATTTTTAGACGTCTTGGATGAGGCCTTGACAAGATGTTTTAGAATTTCTGACATTATACATTCCCTCATTATGAAAATAATAATAAAGGTTCATGTGGTTATTTAACTAGTAAAATACCCATGACTATGTTTTATTATGACATTACTTTATTAGCTCATATTCCTTCCATAAAGTGTTCATGTTTATTATTTATAAAGGCATATGTTTTTATTTATTCACCATGGCTAATGTTTATATTATCTTCCGCTGTATTTCTTACCCTTATTAAGAGTTTGAGCTCACCCCTTTATTATGTTTCATTTTCCTAGGATATGAAAAAGTTAGTTATGAGGGACTTGAAATCATAATCTAGGAGTCTTGGATGTTTCTAATGGAATAAATTAGTGTTTTATTTCTTTTCAAGTTGTAATGTTGAACTTATATATGTATATTGTTTCCAATAATACTAAACTTATCGGTATTTCAGGACATGATTCCTTGTATCATTATAATGTTATGTAATAAAGCACTGAATCTGGGTAACTAGGGTCAGGGTGTTACAATTGGTATTAGAGGAAGTTTAGTACAAACCTTGGAAACTAGATTTAGAAAAACTATGATTAGAGCACAATACCCTAATATAGACTTTGAGGATTAGTATAGAAGAACTTTATAGAATTTTTGTACTATAGAGATTTTGTGAGTTTTCCAAGAAATAAATCCCTGTCTGGATAAGAGCAGGTAGAGGCAGCTTTGTCATAGATGTACCTAGGGGTAAAACCGGAAAACACCGCTTTGAGCGAGACTTGAACGAGAACTCGTGCTCGATAACGAGCCTTGATGCACTCTTGGTTACAACACTACCATGTGATATGCTTAGGATAACTCTCATTTTATTTAGAAACCATTATGAAGGGTTTATGAGTATAAACTTCCTCAAAGAAAACATTTTTATGACTATGGATTATATCCATAAATTGTTCAATTTATGTTAAGTGTTTTACAAGTTTGGAATTATGTATTGCGATTCATAAACTAATCTAGTGTATGCCATTGTTTAGAAATGGTTCCTAGTGGAAGGAATGGAAACTGTATCAACACACGTAATCCATGCAGGGATTTCCCTCCTACTCAAGATAATTATAGTAGAGCTGGTGATGCAACTGGTGATGATCAGCTTATCACCATACTGGGACAACTCACAGATGTTATGAATAATAACCTTACCCATATAGAGCACCCTGATCCACAACATAGAGGATCAATGTTATACCGCTTCATGAGGCAACAACCAATATCAATAAATGGGTCTATAAATCCATTTGTAGCTGAACAATGGATAATTTCCTTAGAGAAAATATTTCCTACTTTGGGGAGTAGCAAAAGGGAAAACATTTTCATGAAATTTTATTACCTCACGGGAGATGCAGATCAATGGTGGTCATTGATTCAAAACAAAAAGGAAGATGAAGAAGTATCAAGCATGGAATGGAGGGATTTTAAAGAGATTTTATTAGAAAAATACTTTCCTCGTGACCATCGAGCAGATATGGAAAGACAATTTCTGAGTCTAAGGAAAAAGGAGGATGAGAATGTTACAATGTATGAGGATAACTTTACAAGGTTAGCAAGACATGCTACAAATTATATACATAACCCAAGAAGTAAGATTAATCATTTCATTGATGGGTTAAAACCATTTCTCCGTCGAGCATTAGTCTCACAATCCTTCTCATCATATTACGATATTGTCTCATATGCTATCAAGACAGAAAAGGAATTCTATAAGTCTTATGACTTTAAAAAAAAGAAAGATAAGAAGATATCTACTGAAAACTATGGGAAAGGAAATAAAGAAACAAGGTAGAAGGGAAGAGTTGAATTTTCACCCTGTGATAATTGTGGAAGGAAGCACCCTGGTGCCTGTCTAAAAGTAAAAGGAGTATTCTAAAAATGTAGACAGAAATTTCATCTTGATAGTGATTGTAAGGGGAAGAAAGAAGCTACCAATGTTCAATGCTACAATTGTAGGGAGATGGGATAATATGAAAATGAATGTCCTAAGCGTCAGGGAAACTTACCTCAGAAAAGGCAAGGGATCAAGGCCAAGATTATGCGATCACTAATGCTAAGGTTGAAGCATTGAAAGATGTGGTGGCAGGTAATTTAATAGTTTTCTCAAGTTTAGCCAATGCTTTATTTGATTCTGGATCATCGCATTGTTTCATATCTTCCCAGTTATCTAGGAAAATTATATATTTCCAATTTGATTTCACAAGGGAGCTGTCAGTCAAAACTCATAAGGGAAGTGTGATTGCAACAATTTTTTTGAATTAGTCCCCATTAAGGCATATAAATGATATTTATTTTCTGATATAATCATCATACCCATGATTGAATTTTATATAATCTTTGGTATGTATTGTATTTCACACCATGATGTGAAAATTTATTATAAGAAGAAGGAGGTTACAATTCTCGATGATGGTAAGGAGTAACTTATCTTTAGAGTAGAAACATAACCATCTGATTCTTATCTAGATCCACCCCCAGTAGCTCTAATAAATTTTATTATTGGGGAGGATGAGAATGAAATAATTATGGGTGAGGAAAATAATTTTCGAATAGAGGACGTACCTATTGTGCAAGAATATGTTGACGTGTTTCCAGAGGATTTACCTGGACATCCTCCAAAATGATAAATTGAGTTTTCCATTGATTTAATTCCTGGTTCAAGGCCCATATCGAAGACCCCTTATAGAATGGACATTATAGAATTATTGGAACTAAAAAAAGAACTAGAGGAATTGAGTAATAAGGGATTTATTCTCCCTAGTGTTTCTCCATGGGGAGCCCTTGTCATTTTTGTTATGAAGAAAGATAGATCTATGAGGTTGTGCATTGACTACAGGGAGATCAATACTATAACAATAAAGAAAAAGTATCCCCTACCTCACATTAATGATTTATTCAACCAACTTAATGGAGATCAATATTTTTCAAAGATTGACCTTCAATCAGGATATCATCAGTTGTGTATGAAGAAGGAATACATTTCGAAAACAGCATTTCGAACCTGGTATGGGCATTACAAGTTTATAGTAATGCCTTTTGGATTGACTAATGCACCATATGTATTCATGGATATAATTAATAGAGTTTTCAAGGAACATCTTGATGAATTTGTAGTGGTATTTATTGATGATATCTTTGTATACTCCAAAAGCTACAAAGATCATGAAAAACACTTGCGTATTATTCTAAAGACTCTTAGAAGAAATTAATTATATGGGAGGTTTAGAAAGTGTGAATTCTGGCTTCAAGAGATTTATTTTCTTGGACATATTGTCTTTAAGGATGTAATATCTGTTGATCATTCAAAGACCAAGGCAATCCAAGAATGTCCAGCACCGACAAGTATAACTGAGGTACGTAGTTTTATTGGTTTATCAGGTTATTATCGACATTTTGTCAAGAATTTTGCCCTTTTGGCTAACCCATTAACCAAGATCACACATAAAGGGGTTAAATTTCTTATAAAAAAGAGTATGAAGAATGTTTTGAAGAAATGAAGAGAAGATTAGTCAATACTCCTATATTGACTCTACCATCAGGGAATGATGGTTTTGTTTTTTATAGTGATGCTTTGAAGAAAAGACTTGGTTGTGTCCTTATGAAGAATGATAGAGTTATTGCCTATACATCACTACAACTAAGAATTAATGAAAAAAACTATCCAACTCATGATCCTGAGTTAGAAGCTGTAATCATCACTCTGAAGATATGGAGACACCATCTCTATGGTAAAAAATTGGAGATTTATACTGATCACAAGAGTTTGAATTATATTTTCTCACAAAATAATTAAACATGAGGCAAATGAGATGGATTGAACTACTCAAGGATTATGATTTCACAATATACTACCACCCAGGAAAGAAAAATAAAGTGAAAGATGCTTTGAGTATAAAGGATCGTGGAGTTTTGAATAAGATGAGAGCTGAAAGGGATCCTATTTTCATGGATCTAGTAAAGATGGATATGGTAATAACTATAGAAGGTGAAATATCGATACTTTTTCAAATGGTTGCCAAACCATCTTTACCAAAAAAGATAAAAAGTTCTCAGACTAAAGATAAGGAATTTAAAAAGAAGATTAAAGCTGTAAATAATGGGAGATTGAGTGATTTCATATATGAAGATGAAATTTTGAAATTTGGGAAGAGAATTTGTGTTCCCAATATACCTGATCAAAAAAAAGAATTTTTGGATGTTTCTCATAGCTCCAATTTTTCTATAAACCCTAGGAGCACCAATATGTATAGATATTTGAAGGAACATTTTTGGGGGAACAACATGAAGAGGGAGATTGCAGATTTTGTATCAAGATGTATGGTTTGTCAACAAGTGAAAGCTGGAAGGTAAAACCCTAGAGGAGTCATGAAACCTCTTCCCATACCTGAGTGGAAATGGGATAATATTACGATGGACTTTTTCATGGGGCTACCAAAGAATCCTAGAAGGAATGATGAAATATGAGTCATTCTTGATCGTCTTACCAAGTTAGTACATTTTATTTCTATAAGAGAAGATTTAACACTTGAACATCTAGAAAGACTACATATTAATGAAGTTGTAAGACTCCATGGGGTACCACTATCGATTGTTTCTAATCATGATCCCTATTTTACATCAAGATTTAGGAAAAGTATTCAGAAGGCCCTGGATACTGAACTTCGTTTGAGCACTACCTACCACCCTCAAACCGATAGAGAATCAGAACAAACTATTCAAACCTTAGAATACATGCAGAGATCTTTCTCACTTGACTTTCAAGGTATATGGGATCGATATTTACCTCTGTTAGAATTTTCCCTTAACAATAGATTCCATTCAAGTATTCAAATGAAACCATATGAAGTGTTATATGGAAAGAGATGTCACACACCAACATGTTGGGATGATGTTGGTGAAAGAAAACTCGTAGGCCAAGAAATTTTTGAGGAAATGATGTAAAAGGTGAAGGTTATCCAAACCCACATCAAAGCAGCTCAAAGTAGGCAGAAGATCTATGTCGATAACTGAAGGAAGGATTTGGAATTTCAGGTAGGAGATCATGTTTTCTTGAAGGTATCTCCACAGAAGGGAGTTATATGATTCGATAACAAGGGTAAATTAAGTCCCATGTACATAGTACCTTTAGAAATTCTGGAACTAATTGGAGCTGTAGCTTACCATTTGGAAATGCCGCCAAGTCTCTCCAAAGTTCACGATGTGTTCCATGTACCACTGTTGAGAAAATACATGCCTGGCCTAATGCATGTACTCACCTATGAGGAAATTGAACCAGAACCTGATCTGTCTTATTGTGAAGAGCATATCAAATTCTTGATACCAGAGAACAAGTGTTGTGAAACCGAATGACTCATCTAGTAAAAGTTATATGAAGAAACCATAAGATGGAAGAGGCAACGTGGGAACCAGAGGAACTTATGATGAAGAACTGCTCAAATCTTTTTGTGTGGTAGTATTATAGAAATTTTGAGGATGAAATTATTTGAAGGAGGGAATAATGTAACACCCCAACCTTCCACAGTACGTTTTCCTTTGAATAATGAAATTTCTTTCATTGTACGAAACTTCGAGATTCTAATAAACCGCAACCAATCAAACAAGCCGTTATAAACTATGATCATAATTTCATAAACACTGAATCCAACTTTGAGTGGTTGGAACAATTTAACAAACCATGGATCAAGCCCTCAATATTTACTCTTATTTGGAGAATTTATCATTATAGAATTCCTACTGAAGTTTGCATACAATCTCTTGGTAGTCAGCTATGCTCTAAATGTCGCTTTTGTAACCAACATAGGGAATATGCGAATCATCTCTTTTTGTATTTTGCTACAACTTATGCTCTTTGGAATTATATTTTTGACATATTTGGCTACAGATGGATCCTCTATGATACTATTGGATCATAATTAAAGAGATGTGTCCAGTAAGAGGAATCTCAACAAATCAAGAATATCTTCCTCTCTGCCATTGCAGAGCTTCTTCATGTGATCTGGTATGATAGAAACAATATGATTCCTAATAATTATTTACCAAATCTTAATGTAGGTAAAGCCCGGATCCTCCTTGTGACACATGAGGCTTCCTCAATTCAAAAGGCTCACTGCAATAATACTATTAGGGACTTTGAGATTCTTCGGAGACTTCGCATTGAAGGCATCTTCAGATAACCCAAATGCACCATTGAAGTATTCTGGTAGGTCCCGCTTCCAGGATGGATCAAGGTGAACATTGATGGTGCCTCCAAAGGAAACCCAGGCCCTGCCGGTTGAGTAGCGATCTTCAGAGACAATCTTGGTATATTCCATGGATTCTTTTTCACTAGATGTGGCACTGTCTCATCACTAAAAGCTGAAATGATGGGTGTGATCCACGCTGTCAACTATGCACTTCAAAAAGGATGGAGGAAGATTTGGATTGAAAGTGATTCGACCACCATCATTCAAGCAATCTTGAAGGGGATGACTCATCTAGCATGGCCACTCACTACTCGCTGGATGAAGTTCCTCAACACTCTTCTACAGATCAACTTTATCACCACTCATGCTTTCAGAGAAGCAAACAAGGTTGCTGATGCGCTTGAAAACATGTGAGTTAACCAGGAGATGAACTGGCTTGATGCACTCCCTCTTGATATTTTTTAGATTTATGAAAATGAATGTAGGAAACTCCTATCCTTTATACTCTTGTAACCTCTTCTTTTATCTTTAATAAATCGTGCATCAATCTTTGACCAAAGCACTACCTTTTAAAAAAAACAAGATGTTATGAATAGTAATACCCACTTTTTGAAATTTTATAAATTCTAATTTTCAAAATGAACATCATTTTTGAATTCATAATATCGAAATTATCTTAGGGTAAATTTTTGGTATTTTTCTGAAAACTTTCA
This sequence comes from Viscum album, assembly GCA_963277665.1. NCBI lineage: Eukaryota > Viridiplantae > Streptophyta > Magnoliopsida > Santalales > Viscaceae > Viscum > Viscum album. Next base: position 1,084,409,501 of record OY728132.1, read on the forward strand.
ATTTTTTATGAATAGTGAAAAACACTGCGTTATTGGTTAAAACCAACTTTTTATTTAAATAATTATTTGTTTTATTTAAATTTATTTTAGGTCAAAATAGATAAATTATACCTATATAAGTTAAATGTAATTAATTGGATTCATTTTACAATAAGTTCAGATATATAAAAATTTTATTGAACTTTTTACCGCCTTTTACCCACCTCCTAGGATCAATTGCAAATTTGCATAAAACATAATTTTACTGCTTCTGTGAGTAGAATTTAAAAAATCTGAGAGGCATAGTTAATATCATTAAGTAAAATTTTGTTCAATAAGATGAAAATAATTGTTGATGAATCGTAACTTTTGACTTTTATTTACCACAGATAAATTAAATAGGGAAATTAAGAGTAAAAATGATATCATAATTACCCTAAAACATGTACTAATTCTATTGGATAAGTATAATTCGACCAAAAACAACCATAGAAATAAAATATGATCCTCTTTGGTCCACTTTTATTAGATTAGGACATTTATTATTATTTTATTTAAATAAGAGTTAAAAGTGTTAAATTCAAAGTTTAATAACTAAACCATTTTTAATATAGGGTTATACATAAGATAAATTAGACTATAAATATTAATTATAAATCTAAAAATATTTCCTACATAATTTTATTTTATTTATAATTTTTAGACATTAAATAAATTTATTTATTTATGACACAATGATGATGCAGTAATTACCTTATTAATGAAATATTAAAATATTTGATATTATAAATATCCAAATAAATGGAATTTGAGACTTTTGATGAATTAAAATAATTTTATAGGTTAATATGACATGTTAGGGTTGATTAAATAATTTTTTTCTAAGTAATAATGCTGTTATGATTTTCACATAAACCAAATACTAAATAGTGTTAAAATTGACATAATTGAGTATTTAAAAAAATACTATAGTATTAATTAATATAATATTCCTAAAAATATAAGGTTCTACCAAAGTACTTATATAAGGTTATATATATTAATAATTAACCACTTGGGGTTCATTTGTCTTGTTATAGTAAGTTTATTAACCATATAATATAAAAATACAAAGAGACATGGTAAATGTCAAACTATTTAACTAAGAGTGAAATCTAAAAGATAAGGTTAATATGGTGACATAAACCTATATAAAACCTATTGGTTGAGAGGTTTTATACCCACACTAACCTTATCCTATTAATAATTCATTTTGGAGCCATTTGAAACCGAAAATGACTTTATTATAAAATAATATTTTAAGCTTTTCCTAAAGTGACCCTCACCTCTCTTATAAAAGGGTACTTAACCTTATCCTAATTTCACACCTCCAAAGTCATTTGGCTCGGCCAAAACCTAACCCAATATCCTCCCAAGATTCCTCCCTTAAGCCTAGAGGCCTTATTTTAGTCAGAAATCTATCCTAATTATCCCTTTTGATCAAATCAAAAGGAAGAACCGGAAGAAGAGGTAAATATTTCATCACCTCTTTCAAGTTCTTTTCTTCTTCCACTTCCTATTTATTTATTGTTTCCATTGTAAAATAATAACTCTAGTATCTTCTATATACTGTGATGTTATTATAAAAATGGTACAACCATATTCATTATTCTATCTGTAATATGAATGACAAAGTCACCATACGTGCGTACATACGATTTACCGTCTCCACGTCGTGGTGTAGTTTGTTATTCAAATACTTAATTATTTGGAAGGGATTAATAATTATTATAACTGATTTAAATAATAAATATAACAATTTAATGATTATGTATATATAATATAACATCCAATTATATACGATTTCACCATCAATATAATGATATTGTCGCTCGTGCGTACATACGGATTACCGTCTCCACGAACGTGATGAGATTCACTTTCCATCACAATAATTCAAGAATAATTTTCATTTTATGATTAAAAATAAAGTTTAAGAACATAATTTAATTCTTTATATGAATAAAATACATCCTATCTATAACAAACATGGCTTACTTAGCCAATCATATAAAGGAAAATGAATCAGTTAACACCCAAAACGATGATACTACTGAAATATTATTAACAAAACAATATTAGAGGATCATATATGATATAATATTTATGTATATAGTTCTTTTATAATTTAATAACAATTTTTTAACTATTATACATGAGGTTAAAATACTATTGACTAAGGAAAATTACAAGGTAAGGGTTAATTTTCACATTCTCTTTATCATCCGAGGTTGTTTTTACGTAAGTATCTAATGAGACCTCTTTATCAAACACATTCATGTTTTCTTAAAAATGCATTTCAATTTTTTTTAATATTTAATAGAATATGGGTTAAATTCATTTATACCCTTATTTTACCTTATATGTTTTTAAAGGAATCTTTTCGTCATTTTCCAAACAAGGTACTTTATGACCTTTTTTGACAAAATTATGGTAAGAATGTTTTTTTAACTTATACGACATGTGCAGCTATTTTTTGCCATTATGACATCATAAAAGCTTCCCTTACAAGCTTATAAGAATATTTTCAAAATAATTGGTTTCTTTTATAATTATGTGACTCTTAAATTATTTCAAAATAGAAAGATATATTTCTCTTAAAAAGTTTCAATTTCATCTATGTCAACATCCTTTGATAAAATTTACACTTGTTTGAAGTTGATTTATTATGATACAAATATTCCATATTGTATTTAATGTTTTGTGATATGTTCTACTATGGATGTGTTATTTTTATACCATTCATGGTTTATGGTTAAATTATTGACATTTCACATGCTAGTTTTAATACGAATGTTTATGTTACGTTTCAACCTTTTCATATGAGGAATGTATTGGACTTAGTATGTGATGGGTGGAGCTCGCTATAGCTCCTCCGTGCATCGGTAGGTCTAATGAGACAATTAGACGTGGAATTGGCCGAGACCTTTCCAAATTTGATATATGGTTTTGGCTAAGGCCTAAATCATTTTTAGACATCTTGGCCGAGGCCTTGACAAGATGTTTCAGAATGTCCAGCATTATACATTCTCTCATTATGAAAATAATAATGATGGTTCATGTGGTTATTCGACTAGTAGAATACCCATGACTATGTTTTATTATTTCATTACTTTCTCATCTCATATTCCTTCCATAAAGTTTTCATGTTTATTATTTGTAAAGGCATGTGTTTTTAATTATTCAACATTCCTAATGTTTATTTTATCTTCGGCTGTATTACTTTCCCTTTATGAGCATTTAAGCTCACTCCTTTCTTATGTTTCATTTTCCCAGGATATGAAGAAGTTAGTTATGAGTGACCTATAGTCATAATCTAGGAGGCTTGGATGTTTCAAATGGAATAAATTAGTGTTGTATTTCATTTCAAGTTATAATGTTGAACTTATGTATGTATCTTGTTTCTAATAATACTAAACTTATCGGTTTTTTGGAACATGTTTCCTTGAATCATGCCAATGTTATGTAATAAAGCACCGACTCTAGGTAACTGGTGTTGGGTCATTATAGGATATAACTGTTGTCACCTATAAATGTGGTGTGTACTTTTCTGTGATGACCATGATATGATCCTCACTTGGATGTCAAAAAATATGATAGAGTACCTCACTCCAAAAATAAGATATATATGGGATCTATATGTTTCAAACTAATTATCATACATTGAGGAATAAAGATCCTTTATTTTTTTTCAAATTCAATGATGTGTTTATGAGAACCTCACATAAGGTGTATGTCTTGGATTTTATCTATTTGTGAAGAAAGGTTTCTTTAGTGTCTAGATGCGATTTTATATCCTATTTAGATTAATTTAATCATATAAAAATAGTTAATATGGATACATCTAATAACCAATGGCATAAGAATTCAATTTGTTGGATCATGGTTCTAAAATGGAAACTTGGATAAAAAGTTATAACCATGTTAATTTAGTATTTTTATGAATAAATATTTCCAAGGTACACATTCATTCCTAGATGAAATCCTGCACTCAAGTGAAAAAAAGTCACACATTCCACCTTGACTCATCCATGTGTGCCCTACCTCATCCACTTGAGGCCTAAATCATATTTTCATGCCTCACCCCATTTATCTATTCCCTTACCTATCAATGTGTGTACCCTACCCTATCCACACATGACCTACCTCATTTGTTCACATACCTTGCCTCATTTACACATGACATCCTCAGTTATCTATATACGCATGACTCTATCCTAGAAAATATTCATTCATTTCTAGAGTATTACCTAGGTGTCTAAGATGGTTATGGGTAGTTACTACCCAAGGATGGGGGCCCATGTTGGGGTTTACCAATAAATGGACCTCCCAACCTCCTATTTCAACAAGGCAGTGAAACCTGAAGCACCCAAGAACAAGGAATTCACACCTATACTTCCAATAATTTTAAAACTCTACCTTAAGTTATTTTTAGATTAAAACCTAGGGAGAGTCGTTAAAAAGATGGACTTTTCTCACCCAACCACCAAGGATATGGAAAAGGACCATTTTCAAGAATGGAATTCAAGAAACAAGGTTGAATAATCATGGTGTTATGTCTATCCCTTAGTAGATCTATGCCCAAGATGTCCTACTAGGGATCTTATTCACCTATGTAATCTATTTGAGGCCACTCCTAAGGGTATAAACTAAGGGACCCATGTTATTCTTATATGGAGCCACTCCTAGGATATTCCTCTATGGAGCTATACCCAAGCCATCCCACATGAGCATCAATATTTCCAACCCTTGGATATGTAACTAGCACGTTTTCATTTAGATTTATTCCCACCTCAACTGAACTAGTACATACCATGGGGTATCCACCCCCTCACCCCCGATCAAGATCAATGATGGGATACAGTCTTGATTTTTCAACCTGATCCTTATATCTATATTATTTATCCCCATGAAAATTAATGAGTCACATCATGAGATTTTTCGGGTGGGTCAAACAAGATTCCATTCATGATCCAATCAATCTCTAAATTATTTATAAAAATTGATTTGGGTTAATATTCTCCTCTTTATTTCCAAATATTCCATTAGATAAGATACCCCTCTTGATTTCCTCAAATGGTTTGATTCCTGATTCTCCTCATGGTTTCCTAAAATACCTTGAGTTGAGATAATTCTCTTAGTTTCATGAAATTCCTCAAGTTAAGATCCACATATTATATTCTTAATTCCTCGAGTCGAGAAACTTCTTTTGGTTCCTAAAATTCCCCTACCCGACACATCTATTATGATAGACTGAAAAATATATTCACATGTAATTCCCACAGAATAATATTTATATGAACCTACCACTAAGTTGTCCTTGTTTTATTACCTTAAACTATAAGACATAATAGTCTAATTTTCACAACTTTAAACTTATTGGAATTGGTCTTAGACTTATGACCTTAAAAGGCACATCATTGGTCATGACTACAAGAACATAAAATAAACCACTGTGTTCCTTGTTATACGACCTTAAAAGGTAAAATGCACCTCATTAAATGGAACAAAATGAAATGGTTTTTGATTCCCTTCATGTGGATATTAAGGAAGAAAATTTTATGGGCCCAATACCTCCATCAAAACTACATTCACCTCTATAGATAGTGATAGATTCTATGGTTACCTCCTATATGGCTGTAAACTATAGAGTAAGAAATGTTTAGTTAAAATATTATACACTATAATTCCATTATGCAGTGGACTTGTAAATATATTAGTGTCTATTAATAACTTCCACCAAATAAAAATTATTATTATTACTAGGAATAATTTCATGAACATGTATTAAATTTATAAGAGAGCCCCAAACTATGAAATAATATCCATAGTGATATGGGATAACCTCAAAAACTCTCATCTAACAAAAGGTCCTATTGTAACCACCCATGTGATTGAGAGGATTACCACCTTTGGAAATTACAAGCAAGAACAAAATTAATTAAACTCTTATATTCAAATAAAAAAATATCATAAATGAAAACATTATTTATTAAAATTAATATACAGCCAAATATGAATATATTTTATATTCCAAATCCTTTGATTAATTTTTCACTACTAGTTAAGGAACTCACATGTGTGCTTCCCATTTTAAAGTTGATAAATTATTTCTCATGTTTAATTATCATATACATTGTGTTATTTTTGATGTACTTGTTCATGAGATAAATATAGTTATTATGGAAATTAATTCCAACAGACTAATTTATAACATTCATGTATAAAAAATTGGAAATAAGATATATAAGGAATAAAATAAATAAATAAATAAATATGAATAAAAACATACAATAATTATTGAAAAAACTGGGGAAATATTCTCCATGATCATTGTCATATTTTAATTATGATCAATATCTTAAGGGTTTAAAAACAGGTGGAGAAGTCAAAATTCATCATATCATCATCATATATCATGTCTTGGTCTATAAATTTTTCTTTATTATTTTTCTATTTTACTTTTATAATTTAGTGATAAAGATAAAAAATGATTTAATGAGTGATAAGTACATGTCCAATACCCTTGTATGACACATTAAAAACACTCACGTTTATCATTATTTGGTTTCTTTGGGTATGGATTTTCATCATTTTACCACCTATGGAGTTGAGATTTCATATTTTCATTGGATATAATAATGATTCTATCAAATAATTTTACTCAAATTCTTTTATTTAATTTACTTCCACAACTATGTTAATGAGTATCTATATTTTCTTCCGGGAATGGAGCCTAACTAGTTGTATGATATTAATGGTTCCTCATTAGGATTTCATAATTTTGATCTATAATAAGAAGATAATTAATTATCTCAAAAATATTTTATAAAACCTTATTTGTAATATTTGTTTATAGAATAACATTCAAGGAAATAAAAGTAGAGAAGATCTTCTCATAAATTTTAGTTTTAGTAATATTATCTTTAAATAATTTTAATTGTGACATGGTTTTAAAAATGATAGAGTTATATTTACTTACCAATATAAAATCATTGAATAAAAAATAACTATATTTATATCATTATATTTTTAATTTCATGATTCTTAAGTGTTCATTCCATGAATTGAGGTTTTTCCACAACACAAAAGGATCCTTCACTAATCGGTACACTTTCTTTAGATTCTAGTTGAGTTAACGGTAGAGGAAAATTATGGGTTTGGCTTGATTTTTCACTGAAAAATTGTAATTATACTTGATCATCTTACCAAGTTTATGTGAATAAAGTTGAATCTCAACATAAAAATCTATGAAAAGAAATTATTTATAGAAATTTCAGGAGGGAGAAAATAAATTTTTACAATATTTATTATATAAAAAATGCGACTTATCAATTAAACATACCTTTTGGACTGTAATAACTCATATTTATAACATTTTTTGAAATTAATGTTGAAATATTGATTGAAATTATATAATCTAACAAAATTAGAACCTCGTTCATGATCATGGATAAATAACCATATCAATTAAAGTTAAGAATGATGAAGAATGAATGAAGGTACACAACCTCAAAGAAAAGAAAACAGTAACGAAGATATGTAATAGAGAGAAAAAGAGTTCTAAAAGTTATATTTTCATCATCATGTCAATATATATAGATAGAATTTATATATTATCAATGATGTGGATCAATCTCTATTATCTAAGAAATATACAACAACTATGATCAACAACATAGGACAGAGTTTGGGAGGTGAATGGACATAGTAATTATTGACCATGAGAATAGATCCCATGAGAACCACCATCCATGAAAATTGTGACAATTCATAATTATTTTATAATTATTTTTATTTTAGTTCAGTTTATATTATGTTTATAAATAAATAATAAATTTTTATTTGATCAAATTTATTATTATTAATTTATTAACAATATAATATGAAATGATAAAAAAGGTATATAATATATTTATTTAATTTGATATCAAATAATTTTATATTTATAAATGAATTTATAATTTTGAGATTATAAATAGTATTTAAATAGGTTATGGTAGTTAAAGAGGTATTTCAAAATAAAATGGGTTAAGGTTAGGGTATTAATTTTAAAAAATAAAAAGGATATAAATGGGTTTGGGCTTTGAAAAAAAAGGGGTTAGGATTTGAGTAACCTAAATTTAATGGGTACTCGAACCATCATCACCACTAATATTTAATATTTTAATAATTTTATTCTCATTATCATCTCATTTAATATTTATAGGCTAAAAAATATAAAATTAGTTGTTTATATCATTCATTAACTTTTGAGAAAGATATAATTACAATAGTCATTTTTTATTGATAATGAGTGATAATTGAAATGAGATTGAAAAACAAGGTTTATATAAATAATCACCTATAATAATAATCAAATACAATAAAAATATTTATTTATAACATTTTTCTTTAAATGTTATAAATTTCATGAAATAATATTTAAGTTTCAAATAAAAAAATCCAAAAAAAAAAATAAATGAAACCAAAATGATAGAATTTAATATCAATTTAATGTTTCATAACTAATTTTTCTTTTCAGAAAACCTCAATAGGAAAAATATGATAAGGGGAAAATGAAACATCATTACCAAATAGCTCATAAAATCATGATAAATATCAATGTTTTAATATTCTAATTTTACAAACATGATTCTTAAAATTTCTAGGTGGTAATACCTTTATCATTAAATCATAAAGATTATCAAATTATCTTATTTGTTAGATATCAAATATCACAATTATTTTGAATCTTGTGAGTAATTTTCTTATTTATATAATGTCCCCAGTTTATGATTGAGTCAAAATTCCTTAACCAATTTGAATTTTTATGTTTGGTGATTGGACCAACATTTATTTTGATCTTTGAAACCAAATTCTTGAGTTTTATTAACCCAAGGTCTTGGTTTTATATGGTTTTTAAGGCATGACAAATGCCTTTGGGTTTCTAGCGAGTTTTGTATGTGTCGGTCCCAAAAAACTCAATTTCAGGAAATCGTAGACAGAGGTGCATGGTTTGATCAAACCATGTGGCCTCCTAAGAGAAAAAATGAGGCCCACCATTGCCCTGGAAATTGTTTGTCAAACCATACAGGTGGGAGTACAATACCATGTGAGATCTTTATAATTTTTAGTAGTGGGGATTCAAATAGTCTATGCTTGATTTTGAAAATAGTGCTTCTAACTGTGTGAGGTGAGTTTCTTGGATAATGAGCACCATAGGGATAGTGGATAATTAACCAAACCATGCTTCCAAACTATGTGGGTCTTTAAAATACGTGAAGTAAAAAAACTACCCTCCCTCCTATTTCTTTATCTTCCTCCTTCTTTATCCTCTATTTCATGCACACACAGTAGGGGCTCTTATATTTCCTTCCTCCCTAGGCTTTAGCCTAACTACTTCGATTGAAAACCAATTCAAGATCTATTGGTGGATATGGATTACTCTTGGTAATAAATTCAATCCTATAGATTCTTTTATTAGTTTATCTATCCATAAAGAATGCTAAATCCATGTGAGATCTTTTTCCCTATTTTGAGGGTGTTTGTATAGATCTCTAATTTCTATCTTTTTGGCTTGAGTTAGAGGTTTATATCAGATGGGAGATCTCCTATGAGTATAAGGTAGCTAGTTTCTAAATTTCTATTCAATTTTACAAGTGTTTTGGGAGTGAATTCTATATAATACCATGTGAGTAGTTTGATAGAGACCCTTAATTAATTAATGTTAGTTTTTAAATTGTTTAACTAATTTCCTGGGATGCCTTTAAGCATACCCTAGAAATTTTTTATATTTTCAAATCTAGGTTATAGACTTTTGACCTTGGGTAAGATAGTATGGGTCATTGAATTTGATTAATTTAATTATAATATTGATTTCATTAGTTCATTTGGAATGATAAGGGAATGTCCTTAGGATTGAGGTGATTTTGATCACCTAGACTAAGGTGACATGGTCATCATGATAAATGTATGACTCAATATACATGGGGTGATGATGATCACCAGGTTGAGGTGACAAATTTTTCATGATTTGAGGTGGCAAGGTAATTATAAAGAGGGAATTTATTTCATTACATGAGATGGTGTTGACCATCCTGACTTAGAGACATGTTTATAGGGGAATGATGTACTATATGATGTGGATTAGGTACTATTTGGTAATTTTCAGTCACTATTGTGGGATGACACACTGGTGGAGCTGTGTGTACACAGATAGAACTCATATGAGGTGGTTTTTACCACTCATTGTTGGAGGAGGCTTCCATCGATATTGTGACTTAGGGGATGGTGTTGACCATTGGGTATGTTTAAGGTTCCCACTATAGAAAGCCACATGGATGGTGATGGACCATCAAGTATGGGGTTGTGAATGTGAGGTTGGTGGTGAGGTTCACTGTTATTGTTGAGGCTGACGGGCTGGTATTATGGGAGGAAAACTATCCCCATAGCTTAGGACATTGTCTGTTGAGCCAATGATGATTATTTTATATATTAGAGGATGTATTTCTCCATGCCTTAGGATGTTAGGCTATTGATCCAATGTGAAATTTTTGAGCAATGGTTCAAGGGACCTGGGACTTCTTATTGGTCATGCCATTTAGATTTTGGTCACATGATTAATGGAATGAGGTACCATTTATAAATTTATGGGTGGAACTTGAGGGTTAAACTAGTACGTTACTCATTGGGATATTCCTTAATAATTAATCCATAATCTCTTTCCACTACAAATATATATTGGAAGACATGTTTTGTTTGACCAATATATATTTGGGGGAACGTGTTCAGAGATTACCTGTGTTAGCTGAAGTAGGTAAAATGCTCACTTGTGGTTGTTGACCACAAGTGGAGTGGGTTAATTATTAACTATGAATGTGTTGAATTTATTTATATTTTACATACAGCTATATAATTATTTGGAACCTAGAATGTGCTATGAGGGGTTGGGTTGTTTAAACGTTCAACAAATAATCCACACAATGTCTTCCTACATAGATTTTTTGGTGTAATTCTACTTAGCCGACCAAGGAATGTGGCTCCTGGTAAGATCTGATGTGATGATATGTGTATACAGTATATATGGGCCTGAACCTAATAATGCTAGATAAGGAAGATGAAAGGAGGTAATGTTTTTAATGTTTCAACAAATAATATAAAAAATGTTTTCTTATATTGTATTTTTGGTGGAATTCTACTCAGCTACCCCAGATTGATATGTAATATGTTATGTCTAATTGTGTTATTAGTAGGTAAGGGGACATCTGTCCAAATGATATGTTATTAATGACTCTATTATGGGTAGTCAAGGGACATGAGGCTCGATTATATGGGATACCTAAATTTTATATTTGTATGTAAGGGGAGATAAGGTTAGATGTCATGTGACATGGTGTGGTAGAGTAGTGTAATGGCGGTGAGATGCACTGCCTATTACAAATTTCCCTATCTGTGATATATATATATATATATATATACACACATATACATTTTTATGGATGTTTGACCATGATATTTGGTATTCAGTCTGATTCCACCTAGAAAGATTCTGGTGGAGTGTTAGGTGGGTGGTGATATGGTTCCATAAGATCATGCATGGGATGTGGCTCTAGAGGGTCAGGGTGATCATGATCTATAGGTACAAGATCTAGTACAAGTAGATCAACCGAAACAGATGGTAGACTTTGGGCCATAAATTGATGACCATCTCAAGGTGATCCTAGTTCATGTCATTTAATCCATTAACATAGGAGATTAGGGAGATGATCCATCTATGGAGTATCTGACTCATAAGTTCTAATATTATCACCGACAACTATTTTAGGGTGTGGTAGGACCATAGGTAGTAGAGAATTGGATCAAGTTAGTGCATACTATATTTAACCATCTTAATACACCCCTGGGTTAGGGGCTGAAGCTGGTGACATATATGATCATAGGATTGGAAAATCCCTAGTGGGACATATAGGTCCAAGAAGGAAGAAATGAGAGATTGTATTGGAAGGATTTCAAGGCCATATTCTTTGATAAATTCTTTTTAGAGATGATGAGGGTGGATAGAGACCTTTAGTTCATGAATATCTAGTAGGGGGATACATCTATCATGGAATATGTGGAAAATTTCATATAACTTTCATGATTTTTACCTGCTATGCTGGGTGACGACATCGCCAATGTACATTATTTAAAGGATGGTTTGCAGTATGTCATCAGGGTACATGTAAATATCTTTAGGATGACATATTTTTCAGAGGTGGTGAATTAGGTGCTGATAGCCAAGTGAAACTTGGTAAAACAGTCTTATTTGAGCTGGGTGATACTGTCAGGTGAGCTGAGTGATGGTGCTTCAGGAAGCTGGAAGTGGGATCGTGAGGAGTTTCAGTTGGGTGATCAGGCAAGAGACTCAAGTAGTCCATCGAAGAGTGGTTCTTCAATAGAGTTCTTCAAGTGCAGTTATAAGGGACATGTTTATACCCAGTGTGCTCAACTTCCAAATGAATGTTAGGTGTGTGGTTAGATGGGCCATTTGGAGATGTTCTACTAGAAGAATTCTCAGTTAACCGGGAGCCATGGATCGGGTCAGACTTAGAGATCTGAGGTAGGACCAAGAGTGGTACCAAGAGATGGTGGATAGGATTTAGCTACACATGGAGGTCATGGTAAAGATTGAGTGACATTTAAGTGGGGTTAATGGCTGGTATTTGGTGCAGCTCTACAAGGAGGCTAAGACTTGGGTAGTCAGGATTCGGGATAACTACATGCAATTGAGCTATCAGGTGTAGAGCAGGATTGGGATCCCATGATTGTTAGAGGCACACTAAGGGTGTCAATGGGTTCTATTTTGTTTTATAATGTCCTATTTTGGTGCATAAGGTGAACATGTATTGTTTTTAGACTAACAAGGATCTAGTTAGTAGATTGGAATCAGTTATTATTCATGATATATATATATATTTATATATATGATGTACGTAGGCACCATGATTTATTGTGATGCAGGTTTTGTATGAGGTGTGTAGGCGTAAAGAATATGACAGGAATGCATATATATATATATATGATGTAGCTTTATTTTAGATCATTTTTTGAGGTGTAGGATTTTGGGCATCTGATGAGATGCGTGTTTTGATGAGTGTCATGTATGGAACAAGTATGAAATGGGAATATGATGGGATATGGGAGTTGATGGGTCTCAGGTATGAAACATGAATTAATTGAGTACCTAATGAGCTTCAAGAATGAAAATGAATCATGGGATAAATTTTAAGTCTAGGGATGGTCAGTGGAACCATTATAAATTTAAATTTTGGGTTGGGAAGTAAACAGGTAGGTAATTTCTAAGGAAGGGAACACCACTAATGGAATTATCATGTGACTTAATAACTAGGGTAGAACATGTTACTATAAATGTGATGGATATTTTTGGTACAATCTCTAGGTAATTATTGATAGCTTAGGGATGGCTATTTTATGTAGGGGAGACTATAATGTCCCAGGTTTTTGAGCAGGTTGAAATTCCCCAACCTTTTTGAATTTTTATGTTTGGTTATTAAACCAACCTTTATTTTGATCTTTAAAACCAAATTTCCAGATTTTGATTGAAATAATTTGTTGTCATTATATGGTTTTTAATTCTTGTCAAGTTGGTTGGGGTTTCAGGTGAGTTTCATGTGTGTCATACCCTAGAAACTCATTTTCAGTAAATCACAGAAAAAGGCATACAATTTGATCAAACCGTGTAGTCACCTAAGAGAAAAAATGTGGCCCACTATTGCACTAGAAATGGGTTTTCAAACTATATGGGTGTTAAAAAATGACCATATTATATATCTATATTTTTTAACAGTGGGGATTCAAACGGTTTTCTCATGATTTGACAAACAATGCACCTTACCATGAAAGGTGTTGTTCTTGGACAGTGAGTACCACACGGTTGGTGCATGGTTAGCCAAACCATGTATCCAAACCATGGGTGTCTTTAAAATGTGTGAAATGAAGAAACTATACCCCATACTATTTCTTTCTCTTACTTATACTTCCTCCACTATTTAACATGTGCACAATAAGGGATCCTCTATTTCCTTTTTCCCTAGGATTTGTCCTAACTCCTTCAATCAGACTCTGATTCAAGCTCCATTGGTAGATAAGAATTCCTATTGGTAAGGCCTTTAATCCATTAGATTATTTTATTCATTTAAATTTCCATATGTAATTCTAAATTCGTGTGGGCTCTTTTTCCCTATTTTCATGGAGTTTGTCTAAATAGCTGATTTATCTCGATTTGGCTTGAGTTAAAGGCTGATATAAGATGATCAAGAACCTATGAGTATAAGGTGGGTAGTGCCTAGATTTGTTCTTAATTTTATGGGTGTTTTGGGTGTGCATTATATATAATCTCATGTGGGTAGTCTAATAGAGACCCTTAATTAATTAATGTTTGTTTTTAAATTGTTTAATTGATGACATGGGATTCTTTTAAGCATGCCCAAGATATTGTTTATATTTTCTATGCTAGGTTAATGGATTTTGACCATGGGAAAGTTAGTATGGGTCATTGAATTTAATTAATTAAATTGTTATATTGATTTCATTGGTTCCATGGGAACGAGATGGGCATGGCCTAAGAAATGAGGTGATGTTGATCACATAGAATGAGGTGACATAGTCTTCAGGTTGGGGGAGTGGCTCGAGATACATGGGATGATGAAGATAACCAGGTTGAGTAGACATATTTATCAGGATTTTAGGTGATGAGGTCATCATGATGAGTGCATGGATGTTAGTACTTGAGATGGTGTGGACCATAAGGAATTAGTGACTTGGACACAGAGGTACAAGGTGCTAGATGATGTCTCTTAGATACTATTTAGTGATTTTCAATCACCGTTGTTGTCCAACACACAGTTGGAGTTGTGTGTACATAGATATGGCTCTGATGAGGTGGTTTTAACCACTCGTTTTTGGTGAAGCCCTCCCTAGATATTGTGTCTTAGGGGATGGTGATGAACATAGGGTGTGTTGGAGGTGCTCACCGTAGAAAGCCACATGGATGGTGATTGAACATTGAGAGACGGTGTTGAGACCATTAGGTTGGGGGATAAGGATCATCGTTATGATTGAGGTTGATGGGTTGAGATTATGGGCGGATAGAGGTCATCATACCTTAGGAAATTGACTGTTGAGAAGACGATGATTATTTTATATATTAGCAGATGGATTTCACCGTGCCTCGGGATGTCGATCTATTTAGCTGATGGGGACTTTATGAGTAGGGGTCTGAGGGACCTAAGAATTCTTATTGGGAATTTCGTTTGGACACTGGTTACATTATTGATGGCACGAGGTTCTGGTTATACATTTATGGGTGGAACCTGAGGGTTCACCTGGTATGTTACTCATCAAGGGATTCTTTGATAATTTAGCGATGGGTCCTCACCACTATAAATATATATTGAAAGACATGTTTTTTTTGCCCAATATATACTTGGGGGAACATGTTCAAAGATTATCAGAATTGGCCAAAGTAGGTTGAATGATCACTTGTGGCTATTGAGCACATATGGAGGGGGTTAATTATTAATTTTTCATGCATTAAATTTATTTATATTTTATATACACCTTCATAATTTTGGATGTAAGATAGTAACAAATTGGTGGTGGCCTATTATGTTCTGACTCACACCCTACACGAGCCCCTCGGGAACATATAGACTTTTTGTCTCTAAGATATGGTAAGGGATCAGCCTTAAGTGCTAGACCTTAGTGATCATAAAAGTACATTTTTCATCGGATGGACAGAAATGGACTAGGTGGTTTCTCCACATCATTATGGACCTTATTTTGGGTTTTTATGCTTTATTGTATATGTACTTATATGGTTAGCCATAGGTAACCTAGATTATCTGTATTGTATAAACTACTTTGATAGGTTTTATCAACTACTATTGGTTTATGCCTTTGGTCTTGCTTATTATTACTGTTGTTCATCAATAGAAGGTATAGTCTCCCCAAAATCACCTAACCAGACTCTATCTACTAGTTGGAAGACTTTGATATAGGGGGAGGTTTGCCTATGTCCTAGTGGCCAACTAGCCCGAAGCACTGTTGGGTGGAAATGGGTCAGGGTGCTACAAGTTATATATATTTTGACATATAAACTTTGATATACCATAAAATTAATTGTGTTATACTAGATGTTTTATAATCCTATAAATTAGTTTAAATATCATTATTAAAAAAATCTATAACTATTTTTGATATGATAAATAATTGAACTTAATAAAACACATTCTCAACTTAACTAATGAATCAGAATTAGTTCAAAATGATTGGAATAAGTCACATAAATGGTTTGTTTCATCTAATATCATTATAAGATAGTTCTGTCACATGAAAATTGATATCCAATTTGAGATTGAAATTTATGTGGATTAGACAGACATTCAACCATCAAATTTTGGTTATAAATTCATGAAATAAAAAAATCACCACTCACTCATCAATATACTGTTCCATATGTGAACTAAAATTTATATGAATATGATGCATGAAAATTGATATAGTATATATATATATATATGTATGTATGTTCATGTGATTAATTTATGTTGTATACAGTATACGATTTAGTATATATATATATATATAAAATGCATATAAAATCATGTATATGATGCATATAATATACATGCCTGTGATACATATAATTTATAGGAATATCACATATTCTAAAATCTTATATATTCTCACATGATTATGATATTATCCCTACATGGTTTCCATAATATTAATATATTATGAATGGATTAAAATATTTTCATTAAAACATTGAATGCATTTTACAAATAAGGAATATATCATCGATATTATGTAATAATATATAAATTATTACAATGAATTTTCATGCATTGGATATCACCTATAAAATTAGAAGAGGTTATCCTCATTTGTGTGTGCTTTTGAGTGTGTTCGTTCCATGGTTATAGTGATCATCAATTACATGCAAAGCTTTCTATAAGCTCATCCTTCTTGAAGCCTCATTAATATTTCTCAAGAATGTGGTAACACCCATTTGAAAGCTTTAGGTATCCTTAAATATAGATTGGGATCCTCTGGCTAGTGTATTCCTTTAGAGATAATAGGCATAGTTCTATGGCTCCAGTGATCTTCCTCAAAAGTTCTCACTATAGTAAGGAAGAAGAAATCCCAGAAAAATTGATACTAGGTATGATCTTTTTTTATTTTTCTTATATCATACATGTTTCTTATGCTTGAGGATAGTTATTACATGTTTTTGTATTATTCCAATTCCAAAGGATCATACTAAAATCTACGAAAAATAATAGTGGTATTAGGGTGAGATTCCTTGTCAGATCAATTTAATATTATCTATATTTATGAAAACATGATACTTTAATGAGTCTTGTAAAAATATGATCGATGTTTTTTATATGATTATAATTATATTTCAATAATTTAATTCATTAAAAATATTGAATTAATATGTTATTTTGATCAGGAGAACTAGATTCTTCAGGATTTGATCATGTTTAAATCATTAGTTTTCAAAACTGAAATTCAAGTTTCAGAATAGCTACCCTTATGCGAGATCCTATCTGAGTTCTTGTAAAGGTAATATAAGAGATACCCTTACCTGAGTAGTTCACATAAAGTTAAAAATGATTTACCCTTTCATAGATGATTTTGTATAAAGATAAATTTAGAATACCTTTACACAAATGATTGCGAATAAAGGTATTCCCAATATACCCTATCACATATTTATGATGTGTAAGGGTACTAGGATCCTACCCTTATGAATAATTTCCATATAAGTTTCTTGAAAGATTACCCTTATTCAAAGTGTTTTCATAAGGGTAATGGAAGATTACCCTCACACAAAATAGATATTCTGTGTAAGGGTATAAGGGAAATTTCAAAAAATTTATGTTTTGAAAATTTTTATTATAATTTATAAAATGTTTATAATTCATAGAAAATGGTATTTTATAAATATTCTTATTTATAAAAGGTTTATAATTAATTAATTAATTATTTTTATAATTAATTATATAAATTTTTATGAAGCATTTATCAAAAAAATATTGAAAATATAAAATGTTAATATTAAAAATACTTTTTATCAAATTATATGTATTTAATGTGATGTAGAGATAAAATGTTAATTTAGACATCAGTGTGAGTTATTTATAATGTTTTTTAAATTATAAAAAAGGTCAAAATATGAATAATTTTATATTTAAAATTATAAATTATTCATAAATAATTAATTTGAATTCGTTCAAAATAAAAGGGGCCTTATTTTGAGTAATTATCAAAAATGTTTTGGTAAATGAATAAATTTTTTATTTATAAATAAAATTCAATTAATAGATGAATTAGATTATTTATAAATGGTTTTTAAATAATGAAAAGGTATTTTATAATGTTTATGAAATTTATAAAAGGATGCTTTATAAATTAATTAACTATAAATTGTTTATGGTTAATGAATTTAAAGTTCTGAAACATTTATTAAAAAAATTATTTTAATATTAATGTGTTTATATTAATAATAAATATTTCACATTAATATGATTTATAAATGTTATAAATTTCAATAAAGGGAATTAAAACCATTTACCTAAAACTATATAGAATTTTGTAGATCTTTAAATAAAGTGTTTATTTAAAGATTATAAAAATATTTTATGAAATAATTTATAAATATCATAAATATGGACAAGGTATAAAGTGTTTTATATTAATAATTATAAATATAACATAACTAATTAATTTAAAAAATTTCAAATTATATGGGTAACCTTTTTAAATATATTATTTAAACCATATAAAAAGTGGTTTTGATGATTAATATAATTAAAGGTTTAAATAATAAACCAAATTTATGTATAATAAATAATATGAAGGGGTTCATATTTAATTGATTATAAAAGAGTTTATATTAAAAATACTAGAATTTCCATGATGTTAGCTAATTTATAAAATAATTTATATTTAGCTTTTTTTAATGAATTTTTCATAAATGGTTATCTCATGTTTCAATATTTGAATTGTTAATTTATTTAAATATTATTACCTATGATATTCATAGTTATAAAATTGTTTATATTATGAATGTGTATGCTTTAGTTTAACTATTAAATTGCTTTTAGGAGTCAAAACCTTGTATTTTATTCTAGGTATAACTCCATAAAATTTAGTTTTCATTCACCTTGAACTTAATTTGTAATTAAACATATTAGATTTAGTTTCATTGTTGGGAATAGTTTGGTCATATCAGGTTATAGTGATATTATGAATTGAATTATCTATTGAGTAAAGCCTCTATGAGGATAGGGACTTGGGGTTGGACCACCTACCATCTTGGAGGCTTATGCCTTATTCAATAAAGGTGAATGGAGTTGGATATTTCTCACTAGAGGCTTACTCAAGTGAAGATTATCAATTTCAAATAAATATATGACTTTACAAGAAGAGTTCATGTAAATTATACATATTATGCACTAAAATATGTATTAATAACTTTGAATTCTTTTTTTGGGTGAGTAACACATACTATAGGTTATGTAAAGAGTTACACATTAAAACGGTGGGGAAACATTAATTTGGTGGTTGGAATATGGAATTCAAAAACTCAATCATTAGAAACATGAATACAAAAATTGGGAATAAAAAATCATAATATAATAATTAAATAAGTTTTAATTATTTTGAATTTAATATACATATGATTTATATTAAATTAGATATACTTTAAAAATAAATCCCCTCAAACAATAAGTGTGATATTCCTTAAAAAATAAACTTTTCAGGACCTTGATCATCCAACTGGGTATTCTTATACCAAAGTGGGATGCCCCTAAATTATCCTATGTAATGAAAGTAAGTGATAATTAACACAGAAACATCCTTGGGCAGTTTAACACCAAAGTGAGGTTCCCCTGGATTTTATTTTTAGCCTATTTTTGGTGTTTGTTATGGGTTACACTTAGATGTGAAACCTCAAGGATTAGGATACTAGAGGAGTATAAATGAGTAATTCCATATTATGGATTTGGATAAATTGTTATTCAATCAAATTTCCAAGATTCAAAATTATTATGATTAGGATCAATCCATCACTAAATAACTAAATTAATGAGTTTTATGCCAAAATGGGGTAATTTCTTAGTGAGATATGAATTTTAGATCACTAAATGGTTATGATGTATGAGGTCATCAATTTTAGTGGGATAAATGTCATTAAAATTACATAATGAAAAGATATAATAGATGATATTTATCTGATAATGGCATCACCATAATCTTATTTGATTTTGAGGTCTATTTTGGATAAGGAGAAATTGAATAGAGACAAATTTCTTGACTAGAATTGAAACTTAAGAATAGTTCTTTAAAAAGAGGATAAATTTTATGTGTTGGAACCATAATATCATAGAATACAACTGGTAAGTATATACCTAAAAAGGCATCAGATGTCTATAAAAAAAACCTAAAATAATCATTATAGGTTTCCACTAATATTCTTGTTACCATGAACCCTAAATTGTAAAAAAACATGAGTCTATGGGTTCTTATAAGATGATAAACAACTTAAGGAGCCTCTATCAAGGAAAAACAATACATGAATGGTTTGAAGGTTCAAAGAAACTTATTTGAAGTAAAATAGTTGAAGGAACCTCAGTCTCAACACATGAAATCAATATGATTGGGTATGTTAATGACTTATAGAGGTTGGGTTTACCTCATAAACTTGATCTTTCGATGAATTTCATTCTATAGTCACTCATAGAAAGGTTTCTAAAGTTTTTTGTTAATTACAATATGAATGAATTATATAAATATTTACATGATATCCTAAATATATAGAGGATAACCAATAAGGACATAAGAGGTCCATGATTAAGTTCCATATTGATGGTATAGAAAAAGGGTAACTGTTTTGGTAAGAAATGAAAGAAGAGAGTTCATGAAGAGTTCACACCAATAATTAATTCAAAAAATAAGAAAAACGGAAAATGCTATAATTATGTCTAGACTAGACATTATAGGAGTAATTGTCTTGAATACCTTAATGGTTATAAGAAGAATGTTGGTGGGAGAAGTCTATGAATGAATGATAAAGAATTCAATTCTTAAATTTTTAAGGGTATATGATAAAAATATACATTTTACAAATGGTTATAGATGTAAAATAGTTTTTAAGTAGAAGAACTGAAGGTTTAGGGTCGAAGTTATAGAGTAGGTGGTTATTTATAAAAGACTTAGCTATAAGAAGTAGTTAAAGATAGATAAATATTTTTGATTTATATTTATTTATCTCAATTATAATATTGTAAACAATGGTTGTTTGAATTAACGGGATATTTTTTTGATACACATTTGATTATTTAGTTTCTATGATATATTTTAAAAGTAATAAATGGATAATTTGTTTTATCCTAGATAAAGTGTTTATCTATTTTATTAAAATACGAGGGAATGAGTTCCTGCCTCCCATCAATAGTGTATTTTAATGAAGTCTTATATTTAAAAATAAATTATTCCAAACACATATAATGCCATATATGATATGAATATAACAGTGTATTTGTTAAATATTCTTATTAATAGGAAATAAATGTTATTTCCTAACACAAAGAAGTTTGTTTTGAATCTTGGAGAGAAATTATGATAATAATAAAATGTTTAAAAGTCTAGTGGGGGTATGTTTTGACTTAGATAAGTTTAAAAAATTTAACAAATATATAATTTTACTAGTCTAAAATTGATTCATTTTTTCATTTAATATATAAAAGGGTGAGGATATGTGATAGTAAAATAAAAACTATAAATAGTTACATTTAGTTACTATAATAAAATGAATATCACTATTATGATTTTTTTTTAAAAAAAATTATCACTTAACATCCTAAAATTGTTTAGGAGATAATGGTAAAGATAAATTTAAATTGTTATATGTGTTTATCACAATGGAGTAAATACCACTTTATCCTAATTTTTTTTGGATATGCTGAATAGAAAATGAAAATGGTTACACTGACATTAAGGAAATTTTTTAATGGCCTAATTTAACATGTGATGATGATTTTAATCTTAGAATGATAAGTAGAAAAATAAAGATAAAATTATAACATTTGATGCAATGAAATTATGGGTCTTGAATATAAGTTTAAAGAGTTGAATATTTATAATAATGATTCCTACGTCTCACTATTATTCAAACTGTCTTACTTCATAAATGTTACTCTTTAATATGTTAGTGAGGATATTTTATCATATGGTCACATATTTATGTGACCAGAAATATGTATGGATATAATGTTAGAAAACCATTAATACAACAACAGCACGAGGTTCATAAAAAATATCTAGATATTAAATACTTAAGAGATTGGTTATAATGGTTTTAATCATATTATGTCATTATAATAAAGGTAATATGAATTTATTATCCATTCATGTGTTATATAATTTACTTTACATGAATGGTTGAATGATTATATCTGCTCAAATTTCAAATTTGAGTTATCCTTAGTTAATGATAATCACATAGTATTATGGGTTGTGATGATATATTAATATTAGCTTCAATAGATTCATATAATCATTACAAAGGGTTGTATGTGAGATATAAATAATAGATTCACAAGATAATAAATAAATACTTATTACTTGGATTGGCTCACTAAAGTATATTTCATTGAATATAATATAGTCATTGATATACTTAAGGGTGTATGCTTGTTATCAATCCTTATTACTTGAGGTTGGAGAGATACCTAGAATGAGAACCTTTATACTTTGATATCCTACTTATGAAATCCAAAATATAAACTTGGATAATTAGGGGGTGGTTGGGAGGGTTTCAAATCATGTCATCAGTTCGAGTGAAACCAAGATGATTTTTGAACACTTATATGAAAAGTAAAGATATTTGGTCCTTGATTTAATGATAAAAGGAAAATGAATGGCCTTTATTTGTTTATTCAAATATTATTTGTTAAAATACTTTGGTTAGGGTCATGTTATGCCCTCATATGTTAGATGAATGACATGTGATGTATTCATCAACGTTGTCTGTCTTTTTCAAAAAATTAAGAAAATATGAGATAACTATACTAGATTGACATGGTCAATATATGTTTGTCACTAGATTTTACAGAAATTTTTTTATAGGAGAACATATGATATATATATAATACATTTTATGGTGGACATGTTGTATAAATATATAAGTATATTTGAAATAGATCACACCAGACCCCCTAGTAGCTTGAGTAGCATTGAAATTTTTCTATAGGATTCTATTTTATTACATATATAAAATAGATATTTCAAATTTATTATCAATGATACTAAGCCCTGTAGGGTTATATATTTTGGTCCTTGGAAAAGGATAAATTTTTAGACAAATTGTTTGTTCCAAATGAATATATATTAATGAAATCGCATCCAAAAGAGTTAGGATGGATTCAAAAAGGGTTGTTATGTTAATACAAATCCCATATGATATATTAATGCAAGTGAGAAATTTATGTATATATTCACTAAAATATACATGCATATCATGAATGAAAATTGATATAGTATATATATATATCAGTATAAACATGTGATGCCTGTATGTTTTGTACAATATATGATACTATATATATATATATATATATAATTTACATAAAATCATGTATATGATGTATATAGAATACATGAATGAGATACATGTATTTTGAGAGTAGATTTCATACGATGAAACCTTCTATATTCCCTATTGATTACATTATTCACCACATGAAATTTGTACAAATATTAATCCATTATGAATTAATTAAAAGTTTTGAATTAAAACACTTAATACATTTAACAAATGAGTCACAAGTCATGGATATTATATGATAATATAACAATTATTTTAGATGCATTTTCATGCATTGGATATAATCCCCAAAGGAGAAACTCATCATTTTAGGTGATTTTGAGTGAAATTGTTCTATAGTGATAGCGATCATCAGTTTCATGAAAATATTTCTACAATATGATTCTTCATAAAGCCTCATTAATATCTATCAAGAAGAAACTATCACCCCATTGAAAGATTTTGGTATCCTATGATATATATCAAGATATGGTAGCAGGTATATTCCCTCAAAGGAAATACAAACAGTCCTGTTACTCTAGTGATCTTTGTAAAATTTTATCTCTATAGAATTTAATTATAAATACATATGAAACCATTACCAGGTATGATTTGTTTTTTATTTATATATCATGCAATTTTTTTTATTCGAGGATAGTTCCTTCCTGTTTGGGTATTCTTCCACTACCAAAGCATCACATGAAAATCCATAAAAAACTAGTAGTTAGTCTTGAAGGTATTTTAATATATGTTTGATATCATTATAATGTGTAAGGACCATACCTAAATTTACTCATGATTTTTCTATGTGGACCACCATAATGTATCATTAATGTTTTTTGATCACTAGTATAAGGACCCAATCCTTTATCAAACTATAATTTATTTTTTAAATAAGAAATTATTTTCTTTCATTTATAAGGTTCTTTTAAGGTTCAGAGTATAATATAATTAGTTCATAACTTTTAAATAATAAACCCATTCATTACAAATTGGTAATGTGTCTATTTTTTCACAATATAAAACTTTTAAAATTTTAACATGTTTTCTTCCCATGGGAAATCTTTATGATTTACAAATTGACTTCATCATTGTTCTAAATCATCCCAAAAACCTATGAAAAACATTTTAAAACGTGGTATGAGTATAAAAATATCATTAAGGGACATAAAAAAAGTAAAAAAAATGTGTTAGCCCATTTTAAGACCACAAGATCATATAATAGAGTTTTCCTTTAATATA
This sequence comes from Viscum album, assembly GCA_963277665.1. NCBI lineage: Eukaryota > Viridiplantae > Streptophyta > Magnoliopsida > Santalales > Viscaceae > Viscum > Viscum album. The sequence goes on from OY728132.1 coordinate 1,084,434,402, forward strand.
ATTAACTTTGAGATCACATAATAATTTAGTGACACATGATATAAGCTTTACTACCCAGAGTTTTTCATAAAAAAACTTTATAAGAAAACATAAATTAAAAATCATAATAATGAGGGTTTTTAGAAAACATGAGAACCCTTGAAAAACATTTTCTTGAAAATATACCTTTTACCCTTAAAGGGAATAATCATTATTTAAAAAAATCATTATATTATATTATGAATTCAAAATACATCCATGAAAATTAATTTTAAATCATAGAAATATCCTTGAGTTTCCTTGGGATATCGTCTTTATAGAACCATTACAAAAAATCTTATAAGTGGAATAAACTACTTGGTTAATTCCAACATAATTCTACAGAGAACATTATCATTACCTGATGTAATTGAGAGCTATAACAGGATAAAAAATCATCATAAAATATGTAAAAGGAATATATCATACATACAAAAAATATAATCATTCATTTATAGAATAAAATATTTTAAAATATCCTGTTTAACACATATACAAAAGCACTTTTTACTTCAAATAAAAATAAGTATAAAAATAAATTTTCTTCAAAAAACATTTAAAAAAATTCCTAAAAGAATGGGAAATGAGATATTATTTTGAAAAAAAATTTAAAAATTTAAGAGTAATATTTTTAAAGAGTAATGATCATGAAAATTTGAAATTATTCTCATGCACTATACGTTAAAAAATGATTCTTTTCACACTTTTATAAAAATGTTAAAAAAACCCATTTGGAAAGCATTTAAAAGACTTATTTTTAAAAGTATATGACAAAATTAAAACATGGTTTAAAAGAAATTTTAACATAAATTTAAATATATCAGTAAAATACTTGAAACATTTTTAAATAATATGGATATGGTAATAAAATAATAGAAAAACATTAGAATTTTTAAAATACCGTTTTAAAAATAAATCCCTTACATCATGATAAATTTTGAAACAATGAATCATTAAAAGAAAGAAATTTGAATGGATTTTTAGCAATTTAATTTTTATATAATAATGATGAAATATATCCATAATTCATCCTATACACCATATAAAAGAAAATATGTGGTGAAAATAGCTTAAGTCTCAAAGAAAGGGAATTGAGACTAGAAATCCCTTACCTCGAGTCCGACTTGTCGTGTTTGTTATTTATCTTCCTGAATAATAAACTTATGTTAATTTTATAATTACTAAATATCCTTTTAAAATTTTAATATTCCTTTTATTTCACTAATATCCATTTTATACTAAATTACTTAATCGATTAATTTTATGTCATATGTTTTGAGAACATTCAACTTATAAGTTGGGAATAGATTCAATATGTTGACTATGGTTAAATGGATAATGATTATAATATTTCAAGAATATTAATCATTAAATAATTATCATTTTTATATATTAAGTATTCTTTTAGAAAAAAATATGTATGGAGGTTATGAAAAATGAAATATGTTATAATCATGGAGATGATGGTCCATGCGTACGCTTGAGTAAAGTTTCAAATTTTTAATGAACATAAGGGAATGAAAGTAAATACTATTTTAATTATCCATAATGATAATCATACCATTAATATAATTTTTTAAATAAATATATATATATCATCCATGTGAGGTGATTATGAAAAATAAAATATATCAGTTCGTGGGGTGGTAGTCTATACATATACACAAGTGATATTTTTATTTTTCATTGGATGGTAAAGAAAGAATTAGAATATTTATTTAACATTAAAAAATTAAATATTTATCATATATATATGTAATATTATTCTATTTTTATCCAAAATTATTATTGATCATATGATTCGATGATGAAAAATGAAATACATCATCTTCACAAAGTGGTAGTCCGCACATACACACCAAATATGTTTTTATTTTTCTTTAAATGGATAAGTAGATGAAAAATAATTATAACATAAATATAATAAAATATCAGTATATAATATATAATGATGTTATTATATCATGTTGTTTAGGATATTTTTGAAGGTGGTAAAAGAAGAAATAAAAAAGAAAACACTCAGTTAAGAACTATACCTCTTTTTCAGAAAACCTCCTTGGGTTTATATCTAAATCCTTATTAGGATGGTATTATGATAAAAAAAAATACATATATGACGTGGAGAGGGATAATATTATGGGATTTTGGTAGGTATTTTATGATATAGGAGGATATTTATGTATGGAGAAGATAGGAGAGTGGGTTTCCTTTTATAAGTGAGGGAGAGTACACACTTGGAATTTTTAAAAATATTAAAATATAACCACATATTACTCACAAAAAATGGCTCCAAAATGGACTATTTTTGAATAATGGAAGTGATAGGGTCAAAATACGAGCATTAAATAGAATTTATAAAAGTTTATTATGTTATTTAAACCCATATATGTTTAGTTTCAACCCTTTTAAACTGTTTTAACTCTTACCATTGTAACCAATCTTTTTTTATCAATGTTATTATTAAAAACGAAAAAAAGAAAGAGTACTCATTTTAAAATTTAGAAATTATTATTATAATTATATAATATGTTTTATAAAATTCAATGTCAATATTTTTTAGAAATAAAATTTAATATAAACCCAAAAAACACTATAAAAACAGTTTTCCAACAAAATGCATTTTTATCTGTAAAACTATTTTTATATCAAATTAAGAAAAATATAGATTAAAATTTATTATAATTAAATTAATAAATTTTAGAACTAATTGAAAATAAAAAGGGACTTTATAAACACTTGAAAATAATTGACAATTTTTTTTTATAAAATCTATTTTTTTTCATTATTCACTGAAAAATCAATCATTTCAGAAAAATCAATCATTTCAGAAAAATATTAAAATTTCAAAATAATATAGTTTTGATATGAATATTTTAAAATTAAATCATTTTTATTGAATAAAATTTATAAAATTTCATAAATTAATTATAATACCCAGCTAGAAAATGCAATAAAATCTATTTTTGAAGAAAATGTATTTTTGATATATAAAATGAATTTATTCTCATTCCTTACTTAATAACCCTAATTAAATAAATTTTAATTCATTAAATTGGATATATAATCTAGTTATTTTATTATTATAATTTATAAATAGTGATAAATTAAATATGGTATGATTAAAATACCCTATTCCCATAAAAATAATTTTATGAACAATATATATTTTACCTTCAAAATATTTCATCTTCATTTTAAACTAATTGATAACCAAGGAATAATTGATTATTCATTTTATTAAGGGAAAAATTTATACATATATTTCGTAATATGGTTATTTATTTTTATACCCACCAAACCAACAACTAATTCATAATGGTTATATTTAAATAATAGTATTCCACAGTTCATTTAAGTTTGATGTTGCGTATACCACATGCTATAAAATATATTATCTAAATAAAATAAATTCTAAAAACTTAAGGCATAACATTCTGACCCTTAAAGAAATTATGTCCTCTCAACTTTATCTCATTCTTGGTAAAATGGGTTTAAAACATTTTTCAGAATTAATTCCAATGAGAGGAAGATAAAACATATGATCATGAAAGGAAAACCTTTTTAATATTTAAAAATAACTTTATTGAAAACCCAAATTATAAAAAGGGATAATAAAACATAATTTTGAAAAGTGGATAAGTGAAACATGAAGGTCATCTGAAATAACACATTATCAGGTTCCCAAATAAAGGGATCACTAGCAGGAAGTGAAAATATGGACATAAAGAAAAAATATAACCTTCGAGGAATAATAGAGAGTGATAGAGAACATGGTCATGAGAATTTTGATAACCAAAAAACCATAAATTATCAGGGGATAAAAAATTAAATCAATTCATAAAAAATGATGTTTTAAGGATAACATTTTTATTTCAATATTCTTTTTATATATTTGAGATATTATTTAATTATCAAGATTAAAACATGAGAAAATATAATTACTTGATTTATTTCATTTTCATAAGATTAATTTCATCCTTTTTTTGTGATTCACTCAATTTTTATTTAGATCTCAACTATTACTTCAAGAAATGAATATTCAAGATTAATTGTTTTCATACCTGAATTACTAAAATTAAATTTGAATGGATCATAAGATCCAAAAAGGGATGAAAAGTTATATCTCTAGCTTATATATACTAATAAACACCAAAAGTTTGTTAAAATAAGGTAATATGATATCCCATATGAATAAATACTACATTTATCTCAAAAGCCTCAGAAATAACACCTAATGTTGAACTTTAAAAATTTCATAAATAGTTTAACTTAAAACTCTTATAAATATTCTAGACTAAGTTCAAATCCAAAAAATCAAAAGTAATTTGTAATAAACCAACCAAGGTAAACATAGAATTTCATCCAAGATGATCCATCCCAAAGTAGAGATCAATATGAAAGCTACACATGCCTCATGAGTAACTGAAGGAAGATAAATAAATAGAGTATAATGTTGAAGTAAAGAACACTTCCATGTGACATAACATGACATGAAAATAAGTTTAAAACTAAAAAAAATTAAAGAAAAAGATAAAATCCAAGTCTCCATGTGCCATCCTTCACCACCATCACAAACCAACAAGAATACAACATCATTAAAGAGAATCTAGTGAACTACATGATTACCATACCTTTACCCGTGTCCTGCAAAACCAGGTCTATAGACACACCAAGGAAATATTAATGCATGAGAACTAAATCTTTGTATAGTACCACCATAGAAAATATGTAAAGACTAATATAATGTAACCATTAAATAAAGATTTAAAACCAAATCAGGCTCATAAGATCTATTTAAAATGAAAACCATTTTTCAAAAAAACCTTTGGTTTCATTAAAAGTAAAAAAATATATAATAGAATTATACAAGGAAATACCATATAATAAACATGTGATAAATTTAATAGGTACAAATACCATTATGTAATAAACCATTCACAAGTAGGGATATAGATTATGGTAATACTTTCTCAGACATGTGAAGGAACACTAAGCTAGACATATTGTCAATATTTCTAATATAGAGTCCTACCATAGTCTATCAATATCACAATAATAGAACTTAGTGTTTCCACACTCATTAGGTTTTTAATATGTCTATACCCAACACACTCAAGGTTCCCAATGTGCTATGTTTTAAAAAAAAGAATAAAACACGATCATAATTAAAAAACCATTTTCATAGAAAATAATCACTTCTCTCATGACTGAAGATCCATTTTAAAGTCAAATTCATATCAAAAAATTTCAAAAAAAAGATGTGAATAAGTATTAAAAAAAATCCATAAAACACCTTTTAATTCCAAGTTGAAATCAATCAATAAATTTCTTAAACCAAACCTAAGGATTTAACAAGAACATTGGGTATTTTAGGAGTTAGTACTGATGTATAGAGACACCTAACTTAAATAAGATAAATGGTTGATGATGCATCCACTGAATGTTATTAAATACTATTATAGAATCAAATTAGAAATTTCTATATAACATTAACCACTGTAATTACAAAGGTATAATATAGTGGAAGCATGGGGTCGATCCCACAGAGAGCTGAGAACACAACGATGAAAACTCTCAACTAAAGGTTATTTTTACCCAATTTCTATTTGATTTTATTTAAACTAATTAAATTATGTAAATAAATGAATTCAATTAGAAAAGAAAAAGAGAGTGAAATAACTTTCCATGGGAAATTTTTCTAATAAGAAATCCTGACCGTACTTGAAGAATGATAATATTGATTAGAAGAATAATCAATTATATTTAATCAATAAGAGATATGGTAAAACCCTATCAATATACCCTATAATCTTAATTCATGGTGGTCTGATGAATTAAAATAAACATAGTTAATTAATATCGGATTAAAATTTCATAAAAATAATCACATTTAATGGTCATGAATTAATTATCATAATCATGTTGGGTTTTATAAACTAGTAAACACACTTGGTCTATGATTTAATAATACATATGATAAAATTGAATCAAAACACAATATAAATTGAAAATATCATCCCAAAAGTAAATAATGAAATAAAATAATTTGGTACACACCCAATTCGATTGATTCCACTCTCTACTATAGATTTAGCCAATCATCATTGGGTGATCGCCGATGATGAATAAACAGTATTCCCTAGGGAAGATAATAGAAGAGAAATAATGATTAGAAGAATGAATACAATAAGAAGATTATAATTAAACTAGAAATAATTCTACATTAAATAAAAGAAAGAAAAGGAAAACAACAAAGTATAAAGAAAACCTATCTATAAAGTACAATGGGTCGGAACCCTACGACAATCTCCCGGTAGTCGAGGATCTCCACAAATAGAATGGAATATCCTTTCTATCTAGCTAGAACCCCTTATTTATAATCTTAGATATAATCTTCCATCTTCCATGGGTCAAATATATGTTTTAATGGTTGTTTGGATCATCAATGATATCTTTCCATTGAAAGATACACTGAAAATAAGTGTATTTTTCTTTCTTCGATGTTTTCACATCATATACAATTTTATCGACGTGTAATATGAAGGTCCAAAACATTCAGGGAATGTTACAAATCTTAAAATATTATCTGATCCATAATGACATGTTTCATGGAGTAAATCATATGTGTCGTACCATGACAAATGTGAACTTCACTCTAGGTAATTTTATTCTTCTTCACAACCTAAAAATGGTTCATGACTGGTATAATTTCATTTCATGTAATGAGTAAATGATGTGTAACATGTGTTCCTAAATCTAGAAGCTTCTATTTCACTGGTTCCTTAGTTTTGTGCCTTTAAAATCACCCATGATCATCCAATAAAATGGGAAACCATCATTTGGTGGATGTCTTGGTCTCTTTGGATTTAATCTTTAATATCAAATTTTTTATCTTTCTATCGTCACACTGCGCCACTTTGTGGCCTGACACATAGTTTCTTTATCTTCTCAAAATGTCACGTATTCAAATTTATGGTTCTAATTGTTAGTCCGGAATAAGAACACACAAAACATCAATATAATTTATGAATATCATATTAAATTAATTAATAATAAATTAATTTATATATAAAAACCCCTAAAAATATAGATGAAAAATAGATCTATTAAATACCACCACACCCAAATATTTTCCAATCCTCAAGAAAAATTTCAACATCTAAACAAAAAGGATCCATGCATCAATAAGGTAATTTTCAATTAAGGATGATCATAAAAAGAATTTATAAAAGAAGATTATAAAAACAAAAACACACCCAATAAAGAATCGAAAAAATCCTGCTTTATTTATAAGGTGAAATTCGTAGAATTTCTACCTTTTCACATACATTTTTCAACATTTCATCAACACTCATACCATATATTATTTTCCTCTCCTTTAATTTTTACACTCATCACTCAAGGTAATAATTTTATATGAGTTATTCTCATAACTCAATGAATGATCCTAACCATAGGCTTTCATTGAATATAATTTCTCTACCCTTTAAATAAAAATATCACAATTAATCTTGAGGGTTTCATAATTAGTATCAAATAAATTTGAGGCTAAGGGTAGGTGGGTATTAATGTTAAAAATGAAGTTAGGATCAATTATGAAGCTAAAATTTAATGTATAATACATTATATTCAAAATAAAAGTTCAATTAAATGTTCCTCACCAAAATAATTCCACATCACACACCACCCAAAGCACAAAGTAAAGGTGAAAATATGATAACCCTCTCTTATTGATTTTTTTCCATTTTGAAAATTCATGAATGGGATGAACCTCACATCCACCACCTAACCAAACATGATAACAAATTATATGTCTGGTAATAGATATTCTTAATTCTACTAAGTCATAAAACATGTATTTTTTTCATTTTTTGGATGCTTTACCTAGAAAAGTCTTACATATACCACCTAACCACATATGATTTTGAGATCATTGGTATGACAATGGTGATTTTTGACTTTCCTGAGAAACAACCCATTTTTTTCATTTTTATTCTTATTTTACATTTTTCAACAACAAGAGAGATATACAATGGAATATAATGAATGAAAATATGAAAATTCCTCAAAATATCATGGAAGCACCTTGTAGTATCCTCTCAGGATATCACATCATATATCTACTATAAGAAACCCATACCCCACACTTATTTAATTGAATATCATGAAATATAAAAAGTTCTGAGTAGGAAAGGAAAATAATGGGTTTTAACGTGTCTTAATACTAACAATGTCATCCATGAATACTATGGGATAAAGAAATATCATTATGTAGGTGAGTCTCAAGGATAAATGGGTTCATCAATAAAGTTCTTCAATAATTTTATAAGTGAGTTTTTTCTGTCATAACTTTGAAAATATATCAATTTTAGTTCTAGTAGGTTTAAATACCCCAATTATCACTCAAGAATTATGCCTTGAAAAATAGGAAATATATTTTTTAGAATCCTCTCAGTAAAGGGAATATAATATAAGTCAATCAGGCCATGACATGAACATTAATAATCAATTTAATCAAAGAATGATTATAGTAATTCATATCATGTAAAGAAATCATATCCGCAATCATTTGTAAGATAATTAAAATTGAATAAAGTGCAAGGCTTCAAAATTTTCCATTTATGTCCATTTAATTTATTGGAATGATATTTCAAATCTTACAATATGTTAAAATATTTCTCCTTGGTGTTGATATCTTCTAGATTATGAAGTACAAGACAAAATAGTTTAAGCAATTTTTTGGGTGAATACAATTCATTTTAGTCATCATTTTTTCATTTATCATTTTTTTTTCAAATAATGTGGAAGAAAAAACTAGAGAATAAAAATATAATCAATTAGAAACAATAATTACCTTCCATTGACACTTTATAATGAGTTTCTTAGGTTCTTCCTGACCAGGTTCATGATGTGAACTTTGTTTTCATGGCATGTATTAAACTCATGAAGTGAATTATTCCAATTTATAACACCTTAGTTGATTTATACTTCTTTCTTCTATGATCCTGAAAAATAAAAAAACAATAAAAGTAAATATAAATAGATCAAATAGATAAAGTATAATATCTTATCAGAGTTAAAATATGTGGATAAAAAGATAAAGGATTGACCATAGGGATAGTTTATTAAAGTAATCTAATAAGTATAAAATATAACTAATTCCTTGAATTAAATTTAAAATTCCATTTTTCCTCCTAGAAGCTGCACTTTTTATGGGTTTTTATCTTGAACTTTACTTACCTAATTGAAACATAATATAGAGATAAATATCTTGGATTCACCTATATTTTCTTTACCTGTGAATCTAGGGCAGTCCTTCACTTCCATATCCATTAGATTCTTTTTGTTTTTTCTTGTGGTGGGATGTATATTGAGGAAAAATTTAATAAAAATAAAAATAAATAAAAATATGAAAATATTTTTTGTTCGCCTACTCTACCACTACCTTTTCATCTTTTCCTTTAATTGTTGGAGTTTTATCTTTCTTAAATTCTTCAAATATAGTTTCTATCACAACACATGTATAATTTTTTTCTCTGTTATATTTCATTGATGAGATCATCCATTGTCTTATTTCTTGTATGTTTAGCAGGGAGACCCATGCTTCCTCGGTCTCTGGAATGTCAGTGAGGTCAGTGAATATCTACTTATTATCACATTCCTTTAATTTTTTTCCTATGATTCTATGAATTGTACCACATCAACCTCTTACTCATCTTTCTATTTATCCATACAATCAAAACTTTCCATCATATTTCTTTCATCTACTTCTTATAGTTGAAAAAGGTATTCTCATTATTCTTATTTGTCTTTTTATTTGAGTAGAATGGATGCCTTAGGTTCTGATTCTTATTCTTCATAAGATAGTGGTTCATCACTTTGAGAGATCTCATAATACTCCAATAATTCTTACTTGATATCCTCATCCATATTTTTTACTATTTGTTTCTTAAAATGCTTGAACTTACTAGATATTCTCTTCCTCATCATAATCATTAAAACACTCAATCCATGTATTATAATTTACATGTAGTTTACTCACAATGGAATTTAAATTTAAAATAACTTGAGAAAATTGATTAGTTAATTCTACTTGTTATCCAAGTTGTGCCTAATTTTCATCCATCATTCTATCTAATAATGAAATGTGTTTTGTGAGTAATGTGGTTAGTCTTTAATCTGATTTTTTCTCCTGAAATAGTGGGAAGGAATGGTATTCTTTAATGTTTTTCTCTTGAGGTTTATTTATATCAACAGCTTGGACTTCCTCTAATTCTTGACATTTTTTATCTTCAAACCAACTTGTATCTGCATTAGAAACTAGTGGTAGGATACTAACAAGATAATTTAAATTAGAAATAATATAAGATAAGTGATTTGTCAATTATCCCTATTTACCAAGCTCAAGCTTGTTGTAATTCATTATATTGTCCACAAATTCAATATACTGTGGGAGAAATCCAGTTAATTTTTCTTCTGAGTGTTTCTCAGCCCATGATACTCCTTGGTAGTTTTGAAAATTGGGGTCTCCTTTATAGGGTTGATAGTACGTGTCATTCTATGGTGACCACATATCTGAACTCAGTGCTTTCCATGTAGTTGGATACTCTTAGTACACTTTGTACTCTAGTGGTGGGGAATAACACTAGTTCATATGATAATCCATCCTCTACACCACCAAAAACTAAAACAAGTGTAAAATAATAATAAAATAAATTGAAATAAAAAAACAAATTCCTAATCTAAAAGCAGTAAAAAAAGGGATATAAAAATGTCTTTGACCTAAGTAATTGGTATCGAGTCATCTGCAATGCTCCGCTAATCCCCGACAATGATGCCAAAATTTTATGCGTTTAGAAGATTTCATTAAATTCAATGGTAGAATTAAGTTAGAAATTTATATAAACCGAAACCACACTAATTACAAAGGTGTAATATAGTGGAAGAATGAGGTCGATCCATCAGAGGGTGGGGAATGAAGTGATGAAAAATATATACTAAATTTCAGCTCCCTCCAATTTAATTTTGATTTTATTTAAACTAATTAAAGGATGTAAATACATGAATTCAATTGGAAAAGCAGAAGAGAGGGAAATCATTTTCCAGAGGTGGTGTTGCTAAAAATAAATCAGGAATACACTTACAAAATGATAATACTAATTGGATATGCAATCAATTATATTTAATCAATATGAGATATGGTCAAACCCTATCAATATACCCTAGAATATCAATTCATGGTTGTCTGAAAAATTAAAATAACCAGAATGAATTAAGATAAGACTGTAATTGTAGAAGAATAATCACATTCAACAGTCATGAATTAATTATCTTAATCATGCTGAATTTTGTTTACTATTAAACACACCTGGTCTATTATTTATTAATAGATGTGATAAAAGTGAATCACAACACAATAACAATTGAAAAAAAATCACTGCACAAGTAAAAAATGAAATAGAACAATTTGGAATGTATCCAGTTCCATTGATTGCACTCTCTGCTATGGATTTAGACAATCATCATTGGGTGATCATCAACAATGAATACACCATATTACATAGAAAATAAAATAGATGAGAGTTAAAGAGAATGATAATTAATAAAATATATATTGGAATTAAACTAGAAACAATTCAACATTACATTTAAGAAAGAAAAGGAAAATAAAAAATCATAAAGAAAGCCTATATACGAAGAACAGTGGGTCAAAAACCTGCGACAACCTCCCAATAGTCAAGCCTCTTCACACAGGGAATGTAATGTCCTTTATCTTTTAATTCCACCCTCATTTATATGACCAGATATAATATTCCATCTTCTATGGGTCAAAGATATGTTTTAATGGTCGTTTGGGTCATTAAGGACATCTTTACGCTAAAAGATATAATGATAATTAGTGTTTTTTTGATATGTCAAATGTTTTCATGTCGTGTAATATTTATAATATGTGTAATATGTGGCCCTAGAACATTTTCTAAATGTTACACATCTTGAAATATTCTCCGGGATATTAAGACATGTGTGATGGTGTGACTCATATGTGTCACTCTAAGACACACATGAACTTCACTCCAGAAAGACTTCTTCTTCTTCACGGTCTAAAAACGGTTCAAGACTTGTTTAATTTCACTTTTTTCAATGAGTACATGATATGTAAATTGTGTTTCTAGATCCAAAATCCATATTTTTATTCTGTTCTTTAGTTTTGTGCCTCTAGAATCACCCGTGATCATCAAAAATCATGGTAAACTTTCATTTAATGGATGTATTGGTCTCATTGGCTTCAATATTCAATCTCAATTTCATTATATTTCTATTTTTGTTCCATTCCTCTTCATGTCTTAGTATATAATTCCTTTATCTTGTCAAAATTTTACATCTTCCTATCTATTGTTCAAATTGATGGTCCAATATAAGATTACACAAAATTTGAATATCAGTCATGAATCTCATATTAAATCAATTAATAATCAATGAATTCATATATAGAAACCCATCAAAATATATATTCAAAATAGAGATATCAAATACCCCCACACTCAAATATTTTCTTTTACTCAAGAAAAACATCAACATAGAAACACCAAGCATCCATGCAGTAATAAAGGGAATTCTCAAATTATGATTCTCATAATAACAAGCAATAATAGGAGAATATAAAAAAAATACCCAATATATAATCTAAAAATCATGCTTCATTTATAATGTGAAATTCAAGATATTTATAGCATCCCGCCTTTTTTATAACATAAACTTTCATTACATTACAAAAAACTGAGGATCTTTAAGGTCTAGTGTCTTGGAAACCAGGAACAAAATACATGAAAGCAACATAAATCATTCTTCTTAAACACTTGAAAGGCTTCTCCTTAAGTTAATCCTAGGTTCATTACTGCATCTCATAACCTGGGGACATACATCAAAAGAAAGGGTGAGCAGAAGGCCCAGTAAGGGAAACAAGAGGAACATTTTACATGTGATCTTGATATACTTCAATAAGGACATGAAAAGAACTTTAAGGCATGAGAAAGAAATCATGAGGCATTTCATAATAAAAATAACATTTTTCATAAGTTGAAGATGTGGCTACATCATTTAACATATACAATCATGAACATATCACCAAGGTCCATCCCCAAGGTGTCATTTGAAAATTACCAAGGTTATTCACCAAGGTATCGTGAAAATTGTAATCTCTAGTGGTTACATAATTACCCAATGCATTGGAGCGCTATCAGGGCGCACCCTTAAATTTTCCTTTATTATCATGTGAGACACATATATCATCATAAAACATTTCATAAATAACCCATATAGCATAAAATAAATGGGTTTCATTTCATAATCATAACGTTTAAAAAACTGCTTTAAAGACATGATCCTTACGTCACTTTAAACCCACGGAAAGGGAAAGCGGGTCTCATGTATGTAAATCCCAGAATTTAAAATAGAACATTTGGATATATATGTGAATACCATTGTAGAAATAAGAGCTTTGAGTATTCACTTTATAACATAAAATAATTTTGAGAAAAGAGAGAGGCATTTTGAGACCAAAAATTCTGCATCATTACGGCTATGTTTCGGGGTTTTAGAAAACATTGAAAAGAGAGGGGACATGGGTCACCCACTCATAAAGGATCCATAAAACAGTAGGGGGACGGAATAAGAAGGATATATGGACATGGTAATGAAATTTGGAGGACATACCATTTGAAATGGAAAACATGGAAGGAAGACAAAAATTAGATTTCTCTTATGAAAATTCAGCAGCCTAACGGCGTCACTTAAACTTCAATAAAAATGAATTGACAAGATCAAATAGGGTCTCTCATCATATGATCATAAGAGATCAGTATGATAGATATAGAGATCATACCCCAACATAATAAAAAAGGAACTTGAAAGACTTGATATGAAAATCGAACTTGAAAAATGAGAAGGGTGAAAGGATCCCTTAAAAATTCGGCAGCCTGACGGCGTCACTTAAACTTTCATAAAATGAAATGATGAGAGTAAGAGGGGATCTCTCATCATATAAACATGAAAAGGGCAGTAAGAGGAATATAAAAGAACATCCTCTCACATAAGAACATGTAGCATAAAAGGAATGACATAAAAGAGATTACATGAAAAGAAAGAGAGGTCGGATCCCTTACCTTAAAACGTGACTCTTGAAACTCAAAGTTTTGGACCTTGAGGGCTTGGGGGCACCTTGGGAGGACTCCTTCGAAGGTAAGAAGACCAGAACTTCGTTGGGGGAGAGTTGGGAGTGAAAACTAAAGGAGTAAAGGGTGGGTATTTATAGGGAAAGTGAGGGGACAAGGCAATAATGGCCAAGGGACACCTCACATGTGCTTTTCTCAAACCCATGTGCTCTCCCTTGGCATTTATCAAGGAGTTAGGCCACATGGGGCCCCCAAAACAATAATTCATCACCTTTGGCCGGACAACCCTTAAAAGATCTCATGACATCATCATGACACAGTTATGATGTCATTAAACATACCGAAACCCTAAAACTGTATTTTTACTATTCACTGAAAATTCAACTTTCTCAGAAAAATCCCAAAATTTCACCTTAACCAAATATCAATGCTCTGATTTCAAAAATGAAATCCATTTTGTAAAAATAATTTTCTAAATATTTTTAATTTAATTTTTAAATAAAAACACTATTCATCGAAAATTCATTTTTTTTCAGAAAAAACCCCAAGAATTACCATAGCATAATATCAATGCTCTGAGTTCAAAAATAAATTCATTTTTATAAAAATAATTTTCTAATTATTTTTAATTAAATTTTTAATTAAAAAAACACTATTCATTCGAAAAAACTAATACTTGAATAATAATTTATGAAACCGTTATTTACCCATTTTATTGAATCACATTACTTAATCATGGTGTCTAAATTATATTAAAACTTTCGTTGAGTGAAATTACTAATCCATTTGGTCACATTACTAATCCTAAGCGTAAAATCACTATTCATAATTTACTATTCATCAAAAATTAAGTTGATCTTATTAGACTCCAAATTCCTTACTGAACACTTTTGTAGAAGACCATTTTTTGAAAATCATTACACATCATTAGTTATTTAGGGTTTACATAAATATTTTAAAATATCCTTTTTTCGAAATTCATCAATAAAATACATTCTAAAATTATCCGGACATTTGAAATTTCACAAACATCACTAAAGGAAGAAATCTCAACTCATTCGTCCCAAAGGATTACACAAAGAAGCTAGGGTCTCGTCACATAGCCCCTTATAACACCGGCATATGACCTAAGTGTAAGGTGTGCTATGGTGAGAGAATCCGAGGGAGGCTCAGATAACATTGCCCTAGTAGTAATCTCTACTAACTTGAACTTCTCCCGTAGGCGTTTCCGTTCATGCTTGACACGCTGGAGTTCGGCTTGGGCTTGGTCCAAAGCGAAGCCCACAGATGCTACCTCCTTCCCAAGCTCTGATAAGTGGGCTTCATAAGGTTCAAGTCTACTGGATGAAGCCATCGCCTCCTATTCCTGAATTAACCATTAACATCTTATTAAATCATTAAGAGTAAGTTAATATACTACTCAAAAAGATTGGGTCGTTACATTCTTCCCCCCTTAAGAAATTTCGTCCCCGAAATTTATACTTGAGGCCTAGTCGAAACGGTGAGGGTACTTTTGCTTCATCGTTTCCTCAGGCTCCCAAGTCGCTTCTTCATACTTATGATTCCTCCACAACACTTTCACAAGGTGGGTAGTCTTGTTTCGCAGAACCTTGTCTCTACGGTCCAAGATCTCCACTGGCTGCTCCTCATAAGAGAGGTCATGTTCAAGTTGTACCACCTCTGGGTTCAGTACATGCGAAGGGTCGGGTATGTACTTCCTCAAGAGAGATACATGGAAGACATCATGAACTTGAGCTAGGTTCAGTGGAAGTGCTAGACGATAGGCCACTGCTCCTATGCGATCAAGGATTTCATAGGGGCCAATGTACCTAGGGCTGAGCTTCCCTTTCTTCCCAAACCGCATGACTCTCTTCCATGGAGAAATTCGAAGGAAGACTTTGTCACCAACACCAAACTCCAAGTCCCTTCGAAGATTGTCAGCATAGCTCTTCTGCCGAATCTGAGCAGCCTTTATGTGTTGTTGGATGGAATGAAACTGTTCTGTCATCTCTTGCACGAGATCAGGCCCAAGAAGCTTCCTCTCACCAGTTTCATCCCAACAAGTAGGAGTTCTACACCGCTTTCCATACAGAGCTTCATAGGGTGCCATCTGAATACTCGCATGGAAGCTGTTGTTATAGGAGAACTCCACTAATGGGAGGTGTTGATCCCATCCACCTTTAAATTCCATTGAGCAGAATCTCAACATGTCTTTGAGTGTCTGAATAGTCCTTTTAGATTGGCCATCAGTTTGAGGATGATAGGCCGTACTAAAATTCAATTCAGTATTCAGAGCATGCTGAAGACTTCTCCAGAATTTTGATATGAATCTTGGGTCACGATCAGATACGATGGATAGTGGTACCCCATGCAACCTTACCACTTCCTTCACATATATCTTGGCAAGCTGATTTAGAGAGAAATCTTCCCGAATAGAGATAAAATGGGTTGTCTTGGTGAGACGGTCCACAATAACCCATATCGCATTGTTTCCTTTGGATGTTTTCGGGAGACTAGTTACAAAGTCCATAGTGATATTATCCACTTCCATACTGGTATGGGTAGCGGTTGTAATACACCCTTAGGAAGTTGTCGTTCTGCCTTTACTTGCTCACACACCAGGCACCTTGTAGTGAAATTGGCAATCTCCCTCTTCATGTTATCCCACCAATAATGATCACGAAGGTCTCTATACATCTTAGTGCTTCCCGGATGTATAGAGAAATCAGAGCTATGAGCTTCATCCATCAGTTCATTCTTTATCTCCGGAATAGATGGGACACATAGTCTTGTATGAAATTTCAATACACCTTCTTGATCAATATTGAAATCAGGTAACTTCCCATCTTTTACAGCCTCCAACTTCTCCTGCAGCAAAGGATCTTCTTTTTGAGCCTTCTTGATCTTCTCTAGTAATGAAGGTTGAGAAATCATTTGGGATAGGGTTGATGATGTCCCTTTCCTTATAATTCCCATGTCCAGTTTTACTAGATCTTTAATCAAGGGATCTCCCAGGATCCTCATTGTTGCCAGAACAACAGGATCTTTCCTGCTTAATGCATCCGTGACTTTGTTTGCTCTTCCAGGGTGATAATGAATGGAACAATCATAGTCTTTAATAAGCTCCAACCATCTCCTTTGTCTCATGTTCAATTCTTTCTGAGTGAAAATATACTTTAGACTTTGGTGGTCAGTGTATATATCACATTTCTCCCCATAAAGATAGTGCCTCCATATCTTTAGAGCAAAAACAACTGCCGCCAGCTCTAGATCATGCGTAGGATAATTCTGCTCATGGATCTTCAACTGTCGAGATGCATAAGCAATTACTTTGTCATTTTGCATGAGGACGCACCCAAGCCCTTTCAGAGATGCATCGCTAAAAATAACGAATCCTTCTCCGATAGAGGGTAGTGTTAACACAGGTGCAGTAACCAATCTCTTCTTCAGCTCTTGGAAACTTTCCTCACATTCCTTTTTCCAGATGAACTTAACCCCTTTTCGAGTCAACTTGGTTAGTGGATTAGAAAGTCGTGAAAAGTTTTTCACAAACCTCCTATAATATCCCGCTAAACCAAGGAAACTACGAATCTCAGTTACTGTTGTGGGTTGAGGCCACTCCTCCACAACCATTGTCTTTGCAGGGTCAACCGAGATTCCTTTATTGGTTACGATGTGCCCCAAGAAAGCCACTTGTTGTAACCAAAACTCACACTTGCTGAACTTCCCAAAGAGCCTCTCCTTCCGTAGAGTTTTCAAAATAACCCTCAGATGATCTTCATGTTCCTCACGACTTTTTGAATATATCAAAATATCATCAATAAAAACTGCCACAAAGTTATCAAGGTAGTCCTTAAAGACTTTATTCATCAAATCCATTAAAATAGCAGGAGCATTAGTTAAGCTGAAGGGCATAACAGTAAACTCATAATGCCCATATCTTGATCAGAAGGCAGTCTTTGGAATATCTTCCTTCTTCACCCTCAGTTGATGATAACCAGATCGAAGGTCAATCTTAGAGAAGAATTGAGCCCCACGAAGTTGGTCAAATAAATCATCAATTCTTGGAAGAGGATATCTGTTCTTCACTGTGATCCCGTTCAGTTCTCTATAATCAATGCATAGCCGCATTGATCAATCCTTCTTCTTCACAAAGAGAACTGGTGCTCCCCAAGGAGACACACTCGGTCGGATAAACCCCTTCTCCAACAAGTCTTGGAGTTGTTTCTTTAGTTCTTCTAGCTCCACATTTTCCATTCTATATGGAGTCTTTGATATCGGTTGAGACCCAGGTACGAGTTCAATGGAGAAATCTACCTCTCTTTCTGGGGGAGGTCCAGGTAACTCCTCAGGAAATACATCCAGGTATTCCTGAACAATCAGAACATCTTCAATTTGTATGCTCCCTTTCCCTTCTTCCTCATCACCGATTAACTCCATAAAGAAAGCTATAGGAGGTGCTTCTAGATAGGGATCAGTTCGGGATATCTCTCCTCAGAAGATAACTGTAGGTCGTTCATTCAAGACTACTGAGATTTCCTTACTTCTGCATTTGATCTTAGCATTATACTTTGAGAGCCAGTCCATCCCTAGTATAATGTCGAATTCCATCATGGGAATGACTACTAGATTTGCGATAAGATTGTGCTCACCAAAGTAAACACTAGAGTCTCTAAATACTTTTGATGCAAGGATAATCCCACTTGGAGTCTTGACTGACAACTCTACCTCTAGTAGTTCAGGGATTGATTCTATATTCCTTGCAAACTTGGAGGAAATAAAGGAATGCGTAGAACCAGAATCAAATAAAGTACTTCCTAGTTTTGAGAGGACAACAAGAGTACCTGCTACCACATCGTTCGGGACTTCAACTTCAGCTGTTGTGATAGAGAAAGTACGACCTTGCTCCCTTGGCCTCTGCTGAGGTTGATGGTGATTCCCCTCCACCGCCCTCGGATTTGGACATTGATTAGCAAAGTGCCCAAGCTGTCCACACTTGAAGCATGTGACTTCGGGTAGGGCCAGAACCATCTTTCCTCTGTCGTTAGTGTTGGGAAGTTGAGGCTTCATATCACTACGACAATTCCGATAAATATGGCCTTCTTTTCCACACCTATAGCACTTACCACTTCCGATCAAGCAGTTCCCCGAATGCTTCTTTCCACATTTATTGCATGTGGGATGTTGTATATGCTTTCCACCTCTTTCCTGATCAAAACTTCTTCCCAGGATTGATTCTAGAGTTATATTCTTCTCATTAGATTTGTGAGACCACTGTGTCTCCCCAAACTCTAGTTCAACTTTCATAGCACTTTGAACTATTTCTTCATAGCTATCGTAGTCCCAGTTGGCTAGATTCTTCCGCAGATGAGGTCGTAGTCCGCCAAAGAATCTATCAACCTTCCCATTAGGGTCCATGAAAAAGCTTGAGGTATAACGGGAAAGCTTTGTGAAGTTCATCTCATAGGTTCCAATAGATTCGTTCTCCTTCTGCTTCAGATCGAGAAACTCTTTCTCCATTTTCGTTCTCATGGAACGAGGGAAATACTTGTTAAAGAAAATTCCCCGAAATTCTTCCCACTCCATAGATTCCATCTCTCCTCGTGGCTTCGTGTTTTTGATCAGTGACCACAACTAATCAGCTTCTCCCTCTAGGCGGTAAACAGCAAGGGTGACTTTTTCTTGTTCCGAACAATGAAGTACAGAAAAGATCTTTTCAATGGAGCTTATCCATTGTTCCGAAACCAATGGGTCAGTAGATCCACTGAATGTTGGTGGTCGTTGACGCATGAAGGACTCAACAAAAAGTTGTTCCCTTCACGGTGAGGTCGGCCTCTCAGCTTGATTCAAGTTATTACTCATAACTTGAGTCATTTGGTTCATCATTCGCATGAATGTT
Source organism: Viscum album (assembly GCA_963277665.1). Lineage (NCBI taxonomy): Eukaryota > Viridiplantae > Streptophyta > Magnoliopsida > Santalales > Viscaceae > Viscum > Viscum album. Next base: position 1,084,454,490 of record OY728132.1, read on the forward strand.
TCCATTCCGGCTTCCATCGGAGGGCCGTCAGCACATGGTGCATTGCGGTCACCCTCGGCACGATTCCTCCTATTGCCCGCCATTTTCTAAGAGAATAAAACCTTAGTAAGAAACTTATTTCATTTATGGATCTTTTAACTAAGACTTTATGCTTAGACAATTACACTTTTCTATAATTCCTTCATAATGATTCATAAAAAGCTTGTGATTAACCAAACATATCCCCCGGGAGTGTCGTAACCAAGAGTGCAGCAAGGCCCGTTATCGTGTACCAGTTCCCGTTCGAGTCTAGCTCAAAGCGGTGTTTTCAGGTTTTACCCCTATGTACATCTGTGCCAGAGCCGCCTCTACCTACTCGTATCCAGACAGGGATGTATTTGTTTGATAAACCACTTACTCAATACTTACCAAAATACCAGGAAGTTTTCCTATATTTAAACTTTTCTATGGGGTTCTTCCTAAAGTTTTTATATCCTAATTTCCACAAATAACTAAACCATCCTTTGATACCAACTATAGCATCCCGCCTTTTTTATAACATAAACTTTCATTACATTACACAAAACTGAGGATCTTTAAGGTCTAGTGTCTTGGAAACCAGGAACAAAATACATGAAAGCAACATAAATCATTCTTCTTAAACACTTGAAAGGCTTCTCCTTAAGTTCATCCTAGGTTCATTACAACATCTCATAACCTGGGGACATACATCAAAAGAAAGGGTGAGCAGAAGGCCCAGTAAGGGAAACAAGAGGAACATTTTACATGTAAACTTGATATACTTCAATAAGGACATGAAAAGAACTTTAAGGCATGAGAAAGAAATCATGAGGCATTTCATAATAAAAATAACATTTTTCATAACTTGAAGATGTGGCTACATCATTTAACATAGACAATCATGAACGTATCACCAAGGTCCATCCCCAAGGTGTCATTTGAAAATTACCAAGGTTATTCACCAAGGTATCGTGAAAATTGTAATCTCTAGTGGTTACATCATTACCCAATGCATTGGAGAGCTATCAGGGCGCACCCTTAAATTTGCCTTTATTATCATGTGAGCCACATATATCATCATAAAAAATTTCATAAATAACCCATATAGCATAAAATAAATGGGTTTCATTTCATAATCATAATGTTTAAAAAACTGCTTTAAAGACATGATCGTTACGTCACTTTAAACCCACGGAAAGGGAAAGCGGGTCTCATGTATGTAAATACCAGAATTTAAAATAGGAAATTTTGATATATATGTGAATAACCTTTTAGAAATAAGAGCTTTGAGTATTCACTTTATAACATAAAATAATTTTGAGAAAATAGAGAGGCATTTTGAGACCAAACATTCTGCAGCATAACGGCTATGTTTCGGGGTTTTAGAAAACATTGAAAAGAGAGGGGACATGGGTCACCCACTCATAAATGATCCATAAAACAGTAGGGAGATGGAATAAGAAGGATATATGGACATGGTAATGAAATTTTGAGGACATACCATTTGAAATGAAAAACATGGAAGGAAGACAAAAATTAGATTTCTCTTATGAAAATTCGACAGCCTAACAGCGTCACTTAAACTTCAATAAAAATGAATTGACAAGATCAAATAGGGTCTCTCATCATATGATCATAATAGATAAGTATGATAGATATAGAGATCATACCCTAACATAATAAAAAAGGAACTTGAAAGACTTGATATGAAAATCGAACTTGAAAAATGAGAAGGGTGAAAGGATCCCTTAAAAATTCGGCAGCCTAACGGCGTCACTTAAACTTTCATAAAGTGAAATGATGAGAGTAAGAGGGGATCTCTCATAAAATAAACATGAAAAGGGCAGTAAGAGGAATATAAAATAACATCCTCTCACATAAGAACATGTAGCATAAAAGGAATGACATAAAATAGATTACATGAAAAGAAAGAGAGAGGTCGGATCCCTTACCTTAAAACGTGACTCTTGAAACTCAATGTTTTGGACCTTGAGGGCTTGGGGGCACCTTGGGAGGACTCCTTGGAAGTTAAGAAGACCGGAACTTCGTTGGGGGAGAGTTGGGAGTGAAAACTGAAGGAGGAAAGGGTGGGTATTTATAGGGAAAGTGAGGGGACAAGGCAATAATGGCCAAGGGACACCTCACATGTGCTTTTCTCAAACCCATGTGCTCTCCCTTGGCATTTATCAAGGAGTTAGGACACATGGGGCCCCCAAAACAATAATTAATCACCCTTGGCCGGCCAACCCTGAAAAGATCTCATGACATCATCATGACACAGTTATGATGTCATTAAACATACCGAAACCCTAAAACTGTATTTTTACTATTCACTGAAAATTCAACTTTCTCAGAAAAATCCCAAAATTTCACCTTAACCAAATATCAATGCTCTGATTTCAAAAATGAAATCCATTTTGTAAAAATAATTTTCTAAATATTTTTAATTTAATTTTTAAATAAAAACACTATTCATCGAAAATTCATTTTTTCAGAAAAAACCCCAAGAATTACCATAACATAATATCGATGCTCTGAGTTCAAAAATAAAGTCATTTTTATAAAAATAATTTTCTAATTATTTTTAATTAAATTTTTAATTAAAAAAACACTATTCATTTGAAAAAACTAATACTTGAATAATAATTTATGAAACCGTTATTTACCCATTTTATTGAATCACATTACTTAATCTAGGTGTCTAAATTATATTAAAACTTTCTTTGAGTGAAATTACTAATCCATTTGGTCACATTACTAATCCTAAGCGTAAAATCACTATTCATAATTTACTATTCATCAAAAATTAAGTTGATCTTATTAGACTCCAAATTTCTTACTGAACACTTTTGTAGAAGACCATTTTTTGAAAATCATTACACATCATTAGTTATTTAGGGTTTACATAAATATTTTAAAATATCATTTTTTCGAAATTCATCAATAAAATACATTCTAAAATTATCCGGACATTTGAAATTTCACAAACATCACTAAAGGAAGAAATCTCAATTCATTCGTCCCAAAGGATTACACAAAGAAGCTAGGGTCTCGTCACATAGCCCCTTATAACACCGGCATATGACCTAAGTGTAAGGTGTGCTATGGTGAGAGAATCTGAGGGAGGATCAGATAACATTGCCCTAGTAGTAATCTCTACTAACTTGAACTTCTCCTGTAGGCATTTCTGTTCAAGCTTGACACGCTGGAGTTCGGCTTGGTCTTGGTCCAAAGCGAAGCCCACAGATGCTACCTCCTTCCCAAGCTCTGATAAGTGGGCTTCATAAGGTTCAAGTCTACTGGATGAAGCCATCGCCTCCTCTTCCTGCATTAACCATTAACATCTTATTAAATCATTAAGAGTAAGTTAATATACTACTCAAAAAGATTGGGTCGTTACAATATTTCTATCTTTCTCATATAGTTTTCAACCTTTTATCAACATTCATTCCATTTATAATTTACCTCACCATGAATTTTTACACTCATCACTCAAGGCAACAATTTTACTAGAGTTATTCTCATACCTCAAGTGTATGATCCTAACCATTACATTGCATTGAATATACTTTCTCCACCCGATAAATACAAATATCATAATTAATTATGAGGAAATAAAAATTAGGATCAAATTTATCTATGGATAATGGTAGGTGGGTATTATTGTTTAAAATCATGTAAGGATCATGGAGGAGGCTACACTATAATATATTGTACATGATATTTAAAAGATAAGATTAATGAAATTATCCTCACCAAAATAATACCATCTTGCACACCCTACAAAGAATATAGTAAAATTTCAAAGATGATATATTCATAATAAAAAATAACCCTCTCTTATTTTTCTTTTAGTTTCTTTTTAAACATTTATGAATGGAATTAACCTCACATCCACCACCTTACCACATATGATAAAAAATAATTGGTCTGGTAATGGATATTTTTTATTCTCCGAAGTCACAACCCAGGTTTTTTTTGTTATTTTTTTTTCAAAATTTGTGACTAGGAGAAGTCTCACATCCACCACCCAACCAAAAATTATTTTAGTATAGTTGGTATGAAAATGGTGATTTTTGACCTACCTAAGAAACAACCCATTTTTTTTCATTTTTTCTTCATTTTTTTCATTTTATAACAAAAAGAGGGATATACATTGGAATATAAGGAATTTAATTTGAGAATTCCCTAAAATACAATGAAAAAACCTATATCATACTCTCAAGATATCACATCCCATATCCACTATAAACACCCCCACTCATTCAATTGAATATCATGAAAAATTAAATGTTCTTGATAGAAAAGGAACACAATGTCTTGTAAAATGGATCAATCCTAACAAGGTCATCTATTTATACTATGGAATAAGGAAAGATCAATGTGTAAGTGGGTATCAAGGATAAATGTGCTCATCAATAAAATTACTCAATCATTTTATGAGTGATTTTTTAGTCACATCCTTGAAAAGATATGAGTAAAAGTTCTATTTGGTTTATATTCCCCAAGTATCACTCAAGAAATATGAATAGAAAAATATGAAATATTTGGTCTAGAATCCTCTCAATAATGGGAACAAAATATAATTAAATTAGGTCATGGAATGAACATAAAAAATAATTTTACTCAAATTAAGCTTCTATGAATCCATATCATATAAAGAAATCATATCAACAATCATTTTTAAGAAAATAAAAATTGAAGTAAGTATGTGACTTCTAAAATGTCCATTTATATCTTTTTAATTTATGGGAATGATATTTCAAATGTTCCCACATGTTAAAATATTTTACCTAGGTTGTGATATCTTCTATATTAGCAAGTACAGGGAAAAACAATTTAAGCATTTTTATGGTCGAATCTAATTCATTTTAGTTCATCCAACAATTCAACTCATTTCTTTCATTTCTATATTTTTTCAAATCACATGGAAAAAAATCTAGGGAGTAAAAATTTAATCAAATATCAATAGTACTACCCTTCCATTGATTCCTTTGAATGATTTTCTTAACTTTTATTTGACTAGGTTCATGTAATTCCTTCCAGGTTAAATACCTTAAGAAGGGGGGTGAATTAGGGTATGAAAGATTAAAACTACCACACCTTAAAATCTTGTTTCATTGTAAAAACAACTATGTTCCCTCCCTTTCCTATATCAATTTATGAATAGAAATAAAATCATGTAGAAGACAAAACAATTTTATTTGGTTTACCCACACTTAGATACAGAAAATGAGCATACAAAGGCAATGTTATGATGTAACAAATCTACTAAAGTGAAATTTTGTTACAAATATTGAACCATACTCACCATACCTCTTAGTTTAAAACCAATAAAAATTTAAAATCTCACTTCTCTCTCAACTAAAGTGTTCTCATTGATCCTTTATAAGATTCCTCTTTTATCAATTGAATCAATATTTTCAACACCTCATTTAGTGTATCATTATGTTCTAATTTCATCCACTTGAAGAATAACCATTTACTATAGAGTTACTGAAAAATCCGTATAGGTTCACACAATTTTATATTTCATGAAACCTTTTCATGAATTGCACACAACTCTAATTACTTTCTCACAATATTTAAGTTTTATTATGAAACTTATTATTACATGAAACTTTTACACCTTGCATGAAACTCCCATGCTTATACATACACATGTACTTTTCTTCATGCAATTAATAAATGAGTTGTTGTTTCATGTTATCCTTTTTGCACACAACTCTTACATGATTTAGATCCATGATTTTTTATAAGGGTTGAGCTACTGAAATAATAGGGGAACCTATTTATTGACTCGACTGACCCTATACACCAAATCCTTACATGACTTCCTTTGTGCATGAAAATTTTATATGAGTACATAACTTCTTATTTTTTACATTGTATTCGGAATGTAACTCTCTTACAAAAACACACAACTCTATCTCTCATGTCACGCAAAACCATATTTCACATAATTTCATAACTCACAGACAATACTTGCCTTTACATAATTTTGGTATGATGTACCTGAATCTTCACTTGCGTGAAACTTTTTGAAACATATTCAGCCTTGTGTAACTTTTTTATATTTATATGGAAATAATTCCTTTTCCAAACAAAACCTTTTTCCATCCTCATAATTTTGGACCAAACAATTTTGAAAGCACTGGGAAAAGACAACACTTAGTATACACAATTTTCTATACTGCCACTAGAGAATCCATTTCTTTGTCTTGGACCTTTGTCAACATACCTTTTTATAAATCTCTATGTATCTTTAAAAAAGACCTTGGAAACCTTCTTTTTCAAAAAACACAATCAACCCAAAATAACTAAAATGTTTCTTTGAGGGATTTTCCCTAAAAATCTACACCTTTGGCTTTGTTGACAACTCTTCCCATTTTGATAACTTGATAAATATTCTTCCTTCTTCGATAAATAATCCACTTCTTGTGATTCAGATATTAATCAATGATTTACCCAACAGACACTCTAAGGCAACATGAGCAATGCTATATGTGAGAAAAAAGAGTAGAATGCAATTTTCATCAACGGATTATTTCATTCACAAAATCACTCAACTACTTTCATCATGATCTTCATCTATTGTGATATATATCCTTTGATCAATCATTTTTAGCATCTTCAAATTTAAAACTCTCCCTACCTCACTACGCCTATCCATGATCCCCCTATTATCTTCTCCCCTATCATTATTAAGTCATTTTTTATACCTTTTATAGCCACAACTTCAACCCCATATTCAATGAAAATAAAGCTCACTTATTTGTGGTCTATAATAGGGTAAAGAACACATATCAAATCATTTTTGGAAAAACACATCATAACTTGGAGATAAGGCATCCCACATCCACACTCTTTTAAGTGTGGGGAGTTGAATGAACTTCAAGATCCACTCGATGATATCCAAATGATTCTTTGGGTAAGGCCTTCATTAGAATATCTACAACCTATAGGTCTTTAGGAATATACTCTAACTTCACAAGCCCATGTTCCACCTTCTCCATGATAAAATGATACTTGATCTCAATGTGATTTGTTCTCGAGTGATCGACTAGATTTTTTCTAAGATTTATAGCTCTTGAATTGTTACAATGGATTCTAATCAAATAATTAACTTTAATTCCCATATCATTAAGTTTCTGCTTCATCCACAATAACTTTATGCATTATTGAGTAGCCACAATATATTCATATTATATGGAGCTCAATTAAATTAAATCTCGTTTCTTTCTTAGCCAAGAAATACACAATCCGCTAAGATTGAATGCACTACCTAACATTGATTTTATTTAACCTGCTGAACCGGACCAATCTATATATGTATAACATAATAAATCTTAATGAGATTTTTAGTTTTATCGAAAACCAAAATCCACCATTCCCATGATATACCAAAGTATTCTTTTAACTACAAGAATGTGGATTTCTTTGGTATTTATTTGATATCGTGCTTCTTATATTGTGGAAAAAATAATATATGGTCATGTCATAGTTAAGTAAAACAAACTTTAAATGATCTATCTTCTTTATATAACATTAACTTCATTGCCTTTATCATCTCATGAAAGTTTCATTCAGGTTTCCATTAGAGTCATTATTTCCTTGGAATTACCCATTATAAATATTCTTAGAACATACTTGGCATATTTGGATTGAGAAATAAATGTGAAATTCCTTCCTTGTGTCACTAGTAAACCAAACAAAAATATTTTTTCACCAATAATTGAAATTTTGAACTCACTTTTCATGAATTCTACAATATTATTTCACTACACTTCATCTGATCCACCAAATATTTTGTCTTCAAGACACACAAACACCATCATACATGGATTACTATCATTATTGACATAGATATTGTAATCAACTCCACCAAAATGAAAACTAAACTTCTTCAAAAACTATTCAAGACTGGAATACCATGATCTTGGTGCTTTCTTCAACCCATATAGATATTTTCTTAGCCTAAAAACTCTTTTCTCATCTTTATTAATGAGAAAAACATTTGGATTATTGATATACAATTCGTCTTCTTGAACCCCATTCATAAATGATGACTTGAAATCCATATGGAACAATTTGAACATTATTTGCACTTATATAGACAATAATAATCTGATTGTCTCTAGCCTTAAAATTGGTGAAAATGTTTCATCAATATCGATACCCTCTATCTGGTATTAACGTTTTCACACTAGTCATTATTTATTTCAAATCATTATACCATAGTCATTCATCTTTTAACGAAAGACCTATTTGGTCTTGATGTCATTCTTATCTATTGGTATCAAAACAATCTCCCATGTTTGATTATTTTCAATTTAGCCAATATCTTTATTTATAGCCTAAACCATGTTCTCATCACCCACTTCTTCTTCAAAACATTTAGGCTCTACCTAATATAAGAATAATGCCTTCTATAAAGACTTAATTCTCTATATTTGAATCGACATTGCCTAATCACCACTAGAATATTTCTTGTTAACTTATACTTGACTCTAAAGATTCCATGAAGAAACATATTTTACTTCCAACTGATCATCATTAGTATCTTCCTTTGAATCAAAATTTACCACTTTTACTCCCCCTGAGTTGCTTACATCCTCATCACTATCACCGGGGAATTGTTCATAGTATTATTAAATATTATTTTCATTATCTACTACACTAAAATCATTACTTTCAACTACTTTTCTTAGCCACTTGTTGAAACATTTATATGTTTTATTTTTCCTGAATATCCCAGGAATATCCACTTGGATCCATGAGATTAAAATTTACTATGTTTCTACTTATTAAGAATAAAATATTTATTTCCAAAGATTCTAAATAATTTCAATGTTGGCCTTTTCTCATAACATAGATCATATGGAGTATTTTATTCCTTCATACATAATAGATCCCTATTGGATATATATACTGATGTCAAGACTACTTCATTCTATAATTTCTATAGTAGGTACTTTTTAATAATATTTTTTCTAGACATGTTGTTTATGATATGATTTATCCTCTCAACCACACCATTTTTTGAGGAGTTCTCAATATTGAAATTTGATGCCTTATCCCATGTTTCTTGAGACAATCTTCTATTTGACTATTTGTGAATTATATACCATTATTAGTATGAAACATCATAATATTAAATCCAAGCATCCTTTAGATTCCCTATGATACGATTTTATGAAACTAAATACATTTGACTTATGGGAACTGAAAAATACTCATTCCATCATGCTAAAATCATCAATTAAAATAATTTAATACCTATTTTCATCAATGAACCATGGTGAGATAGGTCCACATACATCTTCATGCACCAATTCAAGCACTCCGATTGACTTTTTTTTCTTTCTCCTTGTATGTATGTCTAATAATATTCCCTTATTGACAAGCATCACATGTATGAGTACGATCATGTGATAGATTAGGGAGACCTCGAGTTGCATCACATTTGAATATATCTTCCAAGGATGGTTGGAATATATGTCCAAGTCATTTATACCACAACCTATTTTCTTCCTCTCTGGATAAAAAGCATATATCTTCTTCTCCACTTATAAGTAAGAGATTCCCCTTCATTATTTTTCTCTAAATAACAACTAAACCATCTCTTCTTTTGAAGATAAATATCTTCTTAGTAAGTCTTATAGCATTACTCGAGTCACATAGTTGAATGACACTAAGAAAGTTGTGACTGAGACCTTCAAAAAATAAGTTATCAGCATATCTCATTTATTTGCCCCAAATTTGGATTTTACCAAGCCAATAATTTTCACGACTTCATCATTTCCAAATTTTACAACACATTCCTTGTAATATTTTATGCTTGTAATAAGATACTTATTTCCTATTATATGGGATGTGAATCCACTATGAATGATCCATAAACTAGAATGATCTGATTCTTTAAGGGAAATCCATGCAGCCACTACCTAGTTATATATTTTATTTTTGATCCATGTTTTTGACTTTATACCTGGTATGGATTGATAATATTGATCTTCCTTCAAGTAATATGAACCAGATTTATCTTGTAGAGATGTAAATCAATTTTGTGTTTTTTTCTCATTAGATAATACATTAAGCTGCTATTTGTGACCACATTCAATATGTTTTAGTACATTCCTCTACATTGTTGATGATAAATATATTCCCTTGTGTCTGAATCCTCCTATCCTGAAATAGTGACCATTAAATTATATCCTATAATATTGAAATCTGTATGGATTCCTCTGTTGGTATTTATCCCTTTGGTACCTCTTGAATGTGGAACAAATATTCTTTGAGCTTCCCATCTTTCCACAACAATAACATCTAAAATGGGGTGCATTCCTATGTGCCACTATTTCACTATTGGTTTCCCATTGGGTTCTATGAAACTTCTAGTTCTGATTCATACCCAAATCAATATACAATATTAGAGTGGGTGCTTGTGGTTTTTCATCAATCACTCTAGATTTCAATTTGCGATCAAAACCCATACCACCCTTATCATTTGGATTTGATTGTTACTTCTACTCTACTGAACCTTTATGCTCCACTTCCCTTTTTTTCTTCCTGAATGACATGATTTACTGATGTCACAGTGAGATTCAAGACTTTTTCCTGGTCCTTAACATTTCACCTCAGTTTAATGACTTCCTCTTCAGTTTATTCAATATGTTTAATTTGATCTTTCATTGTGTTATTCAACCCATCAATTACTATTTTATGTTCCTAAACCTTGAGATTTTACTCACCATTAATTTTTGATTTCTCTAGTATTGAATACTTAAGATTTTAAATTTACTCCATCAGTCCAAACTTCCCTTCTTCCTACTAATATATATAGAGTTTGGAATCATGTACCACTTTATCGGATTTCTTCGTTTTGGATCTCCAAACAACTATCTCTTTAAAAACGGCTTTTAATTAAACTTTTATATAAAATATTCCTTTTAATTATTCTTCATCATTGTTATTTTACTCCCTTTTTGGGAGCTACCTATAATTTTCACCATATCATTTTCTCTATGATTTGTGTAGTTCTCAATCTCTTCAACCACATATTCCTCTGAACTATCATTTTCTTATGAAAATAGATTCTTATTTTTGAATAAATTTAACTTAAATATTTTATTACCTTCCACATAGGATGAAGACTTCTTCAGGGGAATTTCATATTCATCCTTATCATCTTCTTGAAACTTCTTGGGGCACTTTTCTATAAGATATTCAAATTTTCCATATCAAAAGCATGCAAGTGGGAGTTTCCCTTTGAAATTTTCTTTTCATATTTATATATTTGAGGATGGGAATGACATCACCACACCCATCTCTTCTTCTTCCTAATAATACTCAATGGTGAGATTCTTCATGACCTATAATTCCAATTCTTTGGACTTTCATTTTCACACAGACTCATTATCATTATTTTTCATCTCATATACAATAAAACTATTATGAAATCTATCCATTGTCAGCTCATTTGGATATTTATCTTCAAATACAAAAACTTTTAGGTTGAAATGTGGTGAAAGTATTCTTAATGTGTGCTTTAAAATCCTTACATATTCAATAATTTCTCTGAGAACACACATGTTGGCCTTAAAAATATTCACCCTATCAAAGAATACATCAATAGACTCATTAGAGGGTATTCTCAGATCCTCATACTTGTTCCATAGAACCTGTACCTTTTCCTCTCCGTGCCTCTCTAACTTTTGAGTCACCCTCATAAATATTTAGCATCTTTTACCTCATATCATGTGAGTCCTTATATGATATTACATTCATATATATTTCATTGAATAGGGACCCCCTAAAGCATTGATTCCTTGGGAATCATCATCTAATTCCATTTAGTTAGATTCTGATAAAGAATAACTATCCAAATTGGCTGAAATACCATGCATCACTACTATAAAGACATCCATACCTAAATATCAAAATTATTTCTGTGTCCAAACCATCTATAATTGAATGTTATTTCCTTAAAATATCAGAATACATTATGATTTAAAACCTTTATTGAAATCACTTAGATAGAAAAAATAAAATTAAACTTTTCCTATGATACCAATTATTAGTAAAACTAGGTAAAATAACCTAATGGGGGGGGGGGGTGAATTAGGTCATGAATGATTAAAAATGATTCCCCTAAAGTTCTTGTTTTTTTTATTAAATAAAAATCTATTATATCCCTTTCCGGTAGAAATATATAAATAGAAATGAAAGCATACACAAGACACACAAATTTTTCTTGGATCACTCGCACTAGGATACATCCAAGGAGTATACAAAGGAAATGGTACTATGTACCATATCTACTAAAGTGCACTACTATTACAATGTTCGGTGTGGACTCACTTTACCTCCTAGTTTACAACCAATCACAATTTTAAAGCTCACTGCTCTCTCAACTGAAGCATGATCACTACTCTTTTACAATATTACCCTTTTATGACTTAAATAAATATGCTATAGAACTCATTTAGTGAATAATTAAGTTCCACTTTCAACCATTTGATGAATAACCATTTACCACATAGTTACTAGGAACATCCTTATAAGTTCACAAATTTTTTTCTTTCATGAAACCATTGCATGAATTGCTCACACCTGTAATAAATTACGCACAACATTTAAGTTTTTTCATGGAACATCCTATTGCATGAAACTTTTGAACTTTTCATAAAACTCCCTTGGTTATAAAGACACATGTACTTTTCTACATGTAACTAATAAATGAGTCATTGTTTCACGCAAACCTTTTTTCATTAATCTTTTATGCTTTTAGTGAAACTATTACACAATTTAGAGCCCTGGTTTTTTAGGGTTGATATACTAAAATGTGTGTGTGTGGGGGGGGGGGTATCCACCTATTTATAGACCCATCTAATCCTATGGAAAAATCATTATGTGGATTCCTCTATTCATGAAAATTTTACATGAGCAAGAAACTTGTCATTTTGATGACATACTTGGAATGTGACTCGCATTCATTTTCATGAACAACTCTATCTATTATGTCATGAAAAACTGTATTTCACTCACTTTCAGAACATACAGATAATACTTTACTAAATTTCAGTGTGATTTCCCAAAATCTTAACTTGTGCATAATTTATTGAAACAACTTCACCCCTATACACAATATTTTATATTTTCAAGGAAATAATTCATTTTCCAAAAAAACATTTTCCCATCCTCCAAATTTTATACAAAAAAAATTAGCAAATAGTGGGGAAAACATCACCATATATACATAATTTTTTGTAATTCCACCAGAGCATCCATTTCTTTTTATTAGACCTTTTTTAATATACCTTGTCATAAATCTCTTTGGAACTCCACAACTGACCTTGGAATCCTACTTTGTGAACAAACACAATCAACCCAAAAACATTAAAATGTTTTTTTGAGGCATTTTTCCTAAAAATTCGTGATGTGAACTATGTTTTCATGATGTTTATTGAACTTATGACATCAATTGTTCATTTTTAAAATATTTTAATTTCCTCTTTCTTGTTTCTTCAATGGACCATAAAAATAAAATTTAACAATGAAAGTATATTCCCTTTTAAAATTTATAATATTTAGATCAAATAGATAAAGAGATCGAACATGGAGAGAGTTTATTAAACTGTTTTAATAAATATTAAATATATCTAATTCCTAAATATTAAATTAAAATTCTTGGTTTCAACTTAATAAATTATCTATTTTTGGATATTAAGCTCAAACTTTACCTTTGTTAGCTGATTGAAACATGATATAGAGATAACCACCTTATATTTACACATATCAGACTTTTTTTGTGCAATTGGGGTGGTAATTCACTTCCACATCCATTGTTTCCTCTTAATTGGTGATTTTGGTGGTTTTTATATTGAGGTAAAATTTAATAAAAATAAAAAAAATCAAACTTTGATCATATTTTGTAGTTCGCCTACTAAACCAGTGATTTTTCATCATTTTATTCAATTATTAGAGGTTATTATTTCTTAAAAACTCCAAATATGGTTTCTTTCAAAACATATTTCTTCTTATTCCTCTCTTTAATTTCATTAGTGAGATCATCTATGGTATTTAATTGGTCTTCTTATATGTTTTTAGGGAATCCCATGCTTCCTCGGACTCTAGTATTGTCTTCTCCCTTTGCCTTTTCTTATTCCTTTGATTATATGGATTACAACCCAAAAACCTACTACTCATCTCCCTCTTCTCCCATAAAATAAAAACATTCCATCATATTTATTTTCTCTTCTTCATGTAGTTGACAAATTTATTCTCATTTTTCTTATTTTTTTTGTATGATTAGAAGGGATGCCTAAGGTTTTGACTATTGTTTCTTTATATTCTAGTGGTTTATCACTTTGAGAGATCTCATCATGATTAAATAATTATTCCTTAATACCCTCATCCTTATTTTTGTGGTTTTTTCATCAATAGTTTGAACTTCCTTGATCCGATCTTCCTCATCACCATCTTTAGAACACTCAATCCCTACATTAGAAATTAAGGGTAGATTATGCACAATGGAATTTAAATCTAAAATAACTTGAATAAGGTGAGTATTAAATTCACCCAATCCTCAAAGTTGTGTCTGATTTTCATTAATCATTCTATCCAATATGTAAATGTAATTAATGAGAAATGTGGCTATTCTGTCATTTGAATTCTACTCCTAAAATTTTTGGAAGGAATGGTCTTATAAAATATTCTTCTCTTGAGGTTAATTTATGTCAAAAAACATGGAATTCCTCCACTTCTTGACATTTTTCAACATCAAACCAACCTACATATATATTATAAAGTATTGGTAGGATACTTTTAAAATAATGTAAATTTAATATAATCTGATATATGCGATTGGTCAATTATCTCATTTCACTAAGCTCAACATCATTGTAATTCATTTTGTTGCCTATAAATTCAACATATTGTGTGATAAATCTAGTCAATAATTATTTTTGAGTGTTTTTATGCTCGATATCCTCTAGTTAGTTTAAAAAATTGGGTTCTCCTCTATAGGGTTGATATTAGGTTTCATTTCATAGTGACCACCAATATGAACTTACTACTGCCCATGTAGTTGGATACTCATTGTACACTTTTTTATCCAGTGGTGGGTCATAATACCAGTTCATCTGATAATCCAACCTAAAAACAACCAGAAACTACTAAAAGTGGAATATAATAATAAAAAAGTGAATGAAAAAACAAATACCTAAACTAAAGCAGTAAATAGAAATGGGATAAGATTTTTTTAACCAAATCTATCGGTCTTGAGTCATCTACAACCCTCCTATGCTCCCTAGTAATAGCTCCAAATTTTGATGCATCTATAAGATTTTTTTAAATTATCTAGAATAATAAAATAAAAAATTTATATGAAACCCAAACCACACTAATTACAATGGTATAATATAGTGGAATCGTGGGATCAATCCAAAAAAGAGTGGAGAATTCAACAGCAACAACAGTTGACTAAAGTCTAGGTAACTCTAATTTCAGTTTGATTTTATTTAAATTAATTAAATGATATGAATAAATAAATTCAATTAGAAAATAATAATATAGAAAAATCAGTTTCCATGGGTGATTTTTCTATAAAAATCTATGACTGCACTTTCAAAATAATAGTACTGATCAGTTACATAATAAATCACATTTAATCAATAGGAGTGATGATCAGACCTAATAAATCTACCCTAGTATATAAATTCATGGTGATATGATGAATCCAAATAACCAAATTGAACTAAGATTATATTGAAATTTTAGAATAATAATCATATTCAATGGTCATGATTTAATTATCAAAACCATGTTGGGTTTCATCCACTATTAAACACACTTGGTCTAAGATTTAATAACAGATATGAGAAAAGTGAATCACAACATAATACTAATTGAACATAATCATTTTGAAAGTGAATAATGAAATATAAAAATTTGGTACACACCCATTTTTAGTGATTCCACTCTCCTCTATAGATCTAACCAATCATCATTGGGTGATCACCAATGAAGAATAAACTGTATTCTATATGGAAGAGAATATATGTGAGTGAATAAAATATAGATATTTTAGTTAAACTATAAATAATTCCACATTACATTAAATAAATAAAAGGCAAACATCTAAACATAAAGAAAACTTATCTATGAATAATGGTGGGGTGGAACCCTATGGAAGCCTCTCAATAGTTGATCCTCTCCATGCCTGGAATGTAATGTACTTTATCTTTATATGTAACCATTATTTATAAACCCATATATAATATTCCATCTTCCATGGGTCAAAGATATGTTTTAATGGCTGTTCGGGTGGTCAAGGATACCTTTTTGTCAAAAGATACACTGAAAATCAGTTTTTTCTCTATATGATGTTTTCATATCAGGTAATATTTACATGATGTGCAATATATAGGAAAAAAACAATCATTACATGTTATATGTCTTGAAATATTTTCCAACACATCAAGACATGGTCCATAACATGAATCATATGTGTTACACCTTGAAACATGTGAACTTAACTCTAGATAGTTTTCTTATTCTTCACAACCTACAAATAGTTCACATATTATATAATTTCATTTTATGTAATGAGTACACAATGTGTAAAGTGTGTTTATAGATCCAAAAACACTATTTTTCTTTGGTTCTTCAGTTTTGTGCCTCCATAACCACTCATGATCACCCAACATCATGGGAAACCTTCATTCAATGGTTGTCTTGGTCTCTTTTTCTTTAATCTTCAGTCTCAAAATTTTCATATTTCTGTTGTCATGCCACGCCTCTTTACAGGTCGAAACATAACTGATTTATCTTATCAAAATGTCACATATTCCACTATATTGTTCTAATTGTTGGTCTTGTATAAGAATACACAAAATATCAATATCAGGTGTAAATTTCATATTAAATCAATTAATAATCAATGACTTTATATATAAAAACCCATAAAAATATAGATGAAAAATAGAGATATCAGTTTATCAATTTGAAACCACCAACATAGAGTCAAGTATTGAACGATCAAGAGAAAACAACATTAATCACCCTTATATTGATCTCTTATAATGGAATAAAACGAAATGATGCAATGAAACCATATCTCCTTATATAGAAACTGTATTTCCATAACTCCCCCCAAGTGCTTATCAAAAATCATTGATAGCAATGATTATGTAAAATTTAATAATAAAAAGTCATTGTAGTTCACAGTATAAAAGCTTCCAATTTAAAACAACCATTTAATTTGTGTTATTAATGAAATATTTAATGTGAAAGGTCTAAAATATTTTAAAACAAGATTTACAACATTTAATAAACCATAAGAATTAAATTCCCATGATTTCAAAAGTTTAAAATCATCTAAATTTGTTATAGGTGTGGTTTGGGAAAGGAGAAATGTAAAATAAAGTTTTTAATTATTTTTCTCCCAAAAGACCACTGTATAAGGGTTACAAGGTTTTACCCTTACATAGATCATAACTGTCACATGAGGATACTGGGTTACATTTATGCATCCTTTGAAACCAAGGAACTACCCTTATAGAGCTCAACCTACCTTTACACAACGACTATGTTACCCTTATGTAATATTTAGAAAACAATGTTACCTTTACAGAGTACTAGGGTTACCCTTATACATCCTTTAAAAATAGGGGATTACCTGTATGAAAGTAGAAGAATGACCTTACACAACCTTTAGAAACAAGAGTCTACCTTTATGCATCAGGTATAAATTCCCCTTACCATTATGAAACAAATGTCTTACCCTTAGGAAACTCATATAAATAAGGAATTACCTTTATAAAACTCCCAAAAACCACACCATGTATAGGTATAAGGTGTTTACCTTTACATAGGCCTTATTCCATAAATAAGGGTAAAAATTTTAATTGAAAATTATTTAATTTACACTTAAAAAATTAAAACCAAAATCAGTTCTAAATAATATTTAAAAACTATGGAAGTTAAAACACACCTCTAACAATTATAAAACTAAAATAACATCACAAACCAAATAATTTACCTAAATGAAGGGTTGGGATGTTATAATTCTCCCCACCATAATGCTTCCCTCCCCCAAAAATAACTCAAGACTTTGGAATCACAAAAAGGGAAGGCTAATGATACCTCATCAATGATTATCACTCCCAAGTCTCATGGATATATTATACACACTCCCACAATATTTTAACTAAAGAAATTATTTTACCATACACTAAATTATCTTGGTGATTCATAATCTGATTTGGTTTTGTATTAGGAAACATATTCCCATTTAATCATATGGAAAGGGTCTAATTGATACCTCATTTGCTGAGAAACATAAAACACTTTTTGAATCAATGAAAATCATAATGAAAATTCCAACTGATAAGAAACCTTTCCAAGATGTTTAAAAATCTCAAAAAGGGCTCAAAAACCATTATTCTAGCTTACCCTACTTACCCAACTGATGATTCCCCAAGTGAGTGGAAACTCTAAGGAAGACCCAATTGCTAACCCTAAACTCTATTGGGTGATGATGATGGTCTTCATAGGATTTTTTACAGCTATGAATAGTCACTAACCTCTTTAGGATCAACTATATCTTTTCTATCATCTCTTGTACAAGGATCATTCCAACCATGGGTTTCTCTCCCAACTCCACCCAATACTGGGAATATCTACATGATTACCCATACAATTATTCAAATGGTTATATATTAATTTAATCATGATAATTATTGTTATAAGAAAGTTTTTTCAAAGGAAGATACTTTTCCTATGAACTACAAAAATCAACTAGGCACAACCGGAGCATATACTCAAGAATATGAATGGATCTTTCAGATCATGATATATCTTGGTAATCCCAAAGTGAATAGACTAAGAAGACCTATATCCACTATCCATAAAATCTTCACTCAGTGATACTAGCATGACCAACATACCCTAGAAACACAAAGAACCAATAGGATACTGAGACCACTAAACCAAGTTCTCCCCACCATTATGGATTTTACTTGAATTCTACAAATATGTGTCATATACCTATTAGAGTTGAATCCAAACATAAAATGATGAGTTTTCCATAATGTCCCTGACTCTAGTAACCTGGATCCAGTGTTTAATTCATTATATTGAAATAGATTAAAAGGGGTAAAACCAAAGAACTAATTAGTTTAGTAGTTTTGGAGAGCCAGATACACACATGATTCCCATTTTACATCAAGTATAAAAGATAAAACATTGTAATGGAAAACATTTATATCATTTAAATCATTCAAATAATTATTCTTCATATCTTGGGAAAAGAAAAAAATAAGGGTGAGCTCAAATGCTCAGTAAAGGTTACATAAAAAATAATCTATCATTAATAAATAGCACATAATCAACATGGAAAGGTAAATAACTAAACATATATTCCATTTAATAACTTTACTATCCTAATTAGATAAGGTATAAAAAATATGGGGAGGTAAATTATTGAACATGCATTCCATTTGATCAATAACTTGAGAACAAAATGAATCCATGGATAATATAAATGATTTAATCTCAGGGATAATAATAAATGAATTCTCAATGAAGGAAATTATTAATACTAGATTCCATGATCTATGACATCATGGTATCTATACAATCCTGAGATTTCACAAGATAGTTTGAAACTATGGGTAGAAAACCATTTAAATTGGCAAACTGATTTGTCTCATGAGACATACCTAGGCATTGCGGGGCTATATAATTCTAGGACCCACCCATAACAGCATGACCAATACATTAATGATACATTAAATGATCTATTTAATTCATGAATCGATATTCCTTACCAATAAATATCCA
Organism: Viscum album; assembly: GCA_963277665.1. NCBI lineage: Eukaryota > Viridiplantae > Streptophyta > Magnoliopsida > Santalales > Viscaceae > Viscum > Viscum album. Next base: position 1,084,474,338 of record OY728132.1, read on the forward strand.
TATTGAGTAAAGGACATGAATTTATCAATATTTCCTGAGTTAATCAAATAACATTCAATGTAAACACTGTGTGTAAAAATGGTAAATGGTTTAACAAAAAAATATATCCATCATACAATAATATATATATTTAATATATATGTAATTTATAATGAAAAATAATCACAAGTATGTGTGTAGAGACCCAAATCATGACGTACATGGACATTACATTACTTTTTCGGAATACTTAGTACATAACAAAAACACACACACAAGGACCGTAATAGTTTAGTGTCTTTGGAAACTCGTAACGTAATCTTCTAATCGTGGTGAAAGATCTTAAACAACTCCCATAGAGATCTTCCGTTTTTTTTAACCAAAAACCTTTCTTTATATCCTGGGGAAAAGAAAACATAAAAGGGTGAGATCAAATGCTCAGTAAGGGTAAACAAAATAAATATCTATCACATCATATTCATAAGAACATAACATTTTGGAAATCTTAACCTGCAAAAGAGATCATAATATCATAACATGGGATAAATCATAGTAGTGAAATGTAATCCCAATAATCATAACCTAAAAACATGAAACTTTGTGTCATACACACATAATCATATAGAATCATTTCTTATTATTCAAGACTCATTACCAAGACTATCTTAGTGGACAAAGTCCATTTCTGAACTGAGTTCACTCCTCGTTTCAGTCCTGTTTCACTGAACTGGTTTAACCTTCCGTTCCAGCCATGTCTATCTCATGAGATATAAAATCTTTACCCAATGCATTGGAGGGAGATATAGGTCCCACCCATCTCATAATGAAATCATTCTTACCTGTGTCACAAAATAAACATACATCATTTATAATAACCCAACGAATAAAATGGGTTTCATAAATATCATCCCATCATCACATAATCCATATAAAAGAAATGGATATCATTTCATAATAAGAAAAGTGAATCCATTTAAATCATAGATACATTATACTTGAAACATACACATATAAAAATAATTTCATCTTAGATGGAAAATGGTTTTGATAAAACACTTGAAATGAATTCTTGAGGAAAATATCCTTTCTTTTTGAAAATCATTTTCTTTTCACAAAATGCAATGCAATTTTAAAAGAAAGTGATTTTGTTGAAAATATTCATTAAATCTTTTGGAGGAAGCTTCATTGAAATAAGGCTTTATAAAAGCGTAAAAATCCTTTCATGCCGTATAAGTTAAAAAACATTCTTCTCGTACTTTTGCCGGAAAAGTCAAAAAGTACCTCATAACGTAAACAAAAGAAATATTCCTTACATACCATGTAGTAAAAGTCAAGAATGGTTAAAAAGGACTTTAAAAATAATGAAAACACTTTTATAAAACATTTACATGGATGATAGAAATATCCCCAGTAAATACTTACGAATAAGCAATCTCGGATAAAAATGAGATTTGCAGAATTATCCCTTACCTTAGGTATGATTTGCATCGTAAGTGTCCGAAACTTCTGTATAATGATTTAAATAATGTCATTGACTTATTAAAGAATCATACTCATTGTTATGATATCATATATGGTTCACTTATGACTTTATTTTAGCCGTTCTTTTGTAAATTTCATGTTAAAGAGCATTTTGGGTAAAATCGTTTCATTTGTCGTCCGTGTTTTGACTTGTAATTATTCATATGATTACTTAGATCATGATTACTTAATTATAGAATATAAAAAATTATTAATATAATATATATTCAGAATATACATATATATAATAGATCAGTAAATGGAAAGAAATACACCGTTCATGGAGACGGTAGGCCGTACGTACGCATGAACGCTGTTTTCGTTTCCTTATTGAGTTGAATGGAATTAAGTAGATGACATACATATATATACACATAAATCCCGTGTCATTATTATGTCATATATTTCATGATTACTTATTATATATACTTTATAATCATTCATGAATGGTTAACGTGGAGAATGAATCTCATCACGTCGTGGAGACGGTATTCCGTACGTACGCACGAGCGATGATATCGTTCTCATGATCGTGGAATTGTATTGGAGTGTATGAATACTATTTCAGAATTAATACCACTTTACAATAATCATATATAGTAGTTTATTTGCACCATTATACCCATCCAGGTAAGGTGGTGGTGGAAAATAGATTACACCACGACGTGGAGACGGTAGTCCGTACGTACGCACGAGCGATGATATCGTTCTCATGATCGTGGAATTGTATTGGAGTGTATGAATACTATTTAATAATTAATACCACTTTACAATAATCATATATAGTTTTTTTTGCACCATTATACCCATCCAGGTAAGGTGGTGGTGGAAAATAGATTACACCACGGCGTGGAGACGGTATTCCGTACGTACGCACGCGCGGTGATTTCGTTTTTCGTAGGATGGATAGATGGTGAAATAGGTTTGTTTCATAATTATAATAACATATCAGTATATGAGTGATACTGATGTTATTACTTAAAAATTAAACAACCTAATAAGAAGAAGTGGAAGAAGAACTAAAGTTGAAAGAATCGGTAACAGACATTATCTCTTCTTTGAAGCGCCTCTTTGAGATCTCCTTTTAGGGCACTAAAATTGGTCTTTCAGGAAGACCAGAACCTCTAGGATGTAGATATGGAAATGGAGAAGATAATTTTTCAGGGTTTGGCCGAGCTTGAAGGCTCAAAGTGGTGCGAGGAAGAGAGGGAGGAGGTACCCTTTTATAAGGGAGGAGAGGGGCACCTTTGGAATAACTAAAAATATTATTTTATTATAAAGTCAAATTCGGTTTTTAATAGTTAAAAATTGATATATTTTGAAGCTAAGGTGGGGATGGGTATAAATCCTTTCAACCAATAGAATTTAGACAAGTTTAGGTTCCTATTTTAACCTTATCATTTAGATTTAACATTAAGTTAAATAATTTTACTTTTATCGTGTCTTCTTGTGTTCTAATACTATAAGGTTAATAAACATACTATAAGAAGAAAAAAGAACCCCAATTTGTTTATTATTAATATATATAACCTTATCTAAGTCATTTGGCAGAACCTTAGATTTTTAGGAATAAAATAACAATTAATAATTTAATATTTATTTTAAAAACTATTTTATGTCAATTTTATCACTATTTAGTAATTGATTTTTGTGAAAATCATAGCAGAATGATTCGTTCTAAAAACATTAATTAAATCAATACTAAAATGTCATATTAAACTAAAAAATTAGTGTAATTCCTAAAAAGTCTCAAATTACATTTATTTGTGTATTTATAACATCAATTATGTCAATATTTCATTAATAAGATAATTACTGCATCATCACTGTGTCATAAATAAATTAACTTATTTAATGTCTAAAAATTACAAATAAAATACCATTATGTAGTAAATCTTTTTAGATTTCTAATGAAAATTTATAGTCGAATTTATCTTATGTATAACCATATATTATAAATTATATACTTATTAAACTTTGATTTTAACTATTTTAACCCTTCTTTAAATAAATTAATAATAAATGTCCTAATCTAATCCAAGTGGGCCTAAATGGTCATATTTTATTCCTAAGGTTGTTTTTGGTCGAATTACACTTATCCAATAAAATTAGGACATGTGTTAGGGTAATAATAATATCATTTTTACCCTTAATTACCCTATTTACTTTTAACCGTGGTAAAAAAAAGTAAAAATTTACTATTCACCAAAAATTATTCTCATATCATTGAACCACATTTTACTTACTGACATCAACTGTGTCTCTCGGATTTTTGAAATTCGACTCACAGAAGCGGTAAAATTAAGTTTTATGAAAAATTCATTTTTCTTAACTACCACTTAGTGGTTTCACTATTTATCAAAAAATGAAAGTTTCCAGAAAAATACCAAAAATTAGGCCTAAGCTATATTTGATATTATGAACTCAAAAATGATGTCTATTTTACCAAATTAAAAACATATCAGTTGCATTAATTAATTTAAAAATTAATTCCCGTCGTCAAAACAAATAGCGTGTTCTTAAGAGATAATAACTATCAAAAGATTGACACTTGTTTATGTCTGGTTTAAATGTGAAATTACATCCAATGAACAAAATTGTATTAAATAGTAAAAATATATTCTAAATATACTTTAAAACCACTGAAATTAATAATTTATCACTATTAATTATTTCGATTAAAAGGTTGTTTTTAATTAAAATTTAGTAATTTTCACTATTTATCAGAAAATGAAAGTTATCTGAAAAGTACCAAAATTTCACCCTAATCTAATTTCGATATTACGAATCCAAAAATGAAGTCCATTTTGAAAAAAACATTTACAAAATTTCAAAAAGTGGTTATTACTATTCATAATGGCTAGTTTTAATAATATTTTAATAGCATATCGTTGTTTAGTGAAACTCGTTATTGCGTACTACACACGCTATCGAGGAAGGTCGTGATTGTGTGTAATGCAAGGCAAGTCAAGGATGCATGTTGTGCAATCTCCTTTTGGTGTAGCGTACAACACAAGACATTAATGAAATTAAAAAGAATATTTTTCATAAAATCTCGGGGTGTTACATTCTACCCCCCTTAAAATGAATTTCGCCCTCAAAATTCGTTGGGGTTATAAATGGTTTACTACTCGAAAGTTTCTTTAATAGCAACCCACATCGTAAAAGGAAATACCAAAACCAATCTTTAAAAACAAAAGTATGAAACGCAACGGTTACCCAAATAAACTAATCATTGGGTTTCCACATAGGTGAAAATATGGATATGGAAGAGAAATCTAATCATCATGTTCTGATGGAGAGTGGTAGAGAACATGGCTATGGAAAAGCCAGCAATCACAAAGCCATAAATTTGTTACAATCTAAGGTACCATCTGATTCATCAGATATAAGATCACTAGGAAAACATTTTTCATTTTCATTATCATTTCCCTAAAGTTGATGAAATTGGAATTAGAAGAAATACTTTTGTGATTTTGGTATAGTCTCACCGTTGGTCGTTCTTTAGAAAATTTACACTTCATCTCTTAATGAAATGAAGTTGAATTTGTCATTCGTGATGTGTTAGCAGATCGTGTGATAGAATGATGGTTCATTCCATCTGTCTCAAACAAAAGGTTAACAAAAGTTATTAAATATACATAAGACGATCTATAGTTAGATTAATCATATATGGTTCCTAAAATGGACTTATACTTATTATATCATAATAAAACTAGTTTCTACTAAACATGGACTTCTTGTAGGCTAGTGGTAGGCGATAAAGGCCAATCGCACTTCGGTTGTGGCTTCGATTCCCACAGCCTTGTCCGACGCGATGGGCTGTCGCCCATCCTGTAGGTTGTCCTTTTTCTAAAGATATATTACTATAACATCCCATAAATAATATCGAAAAAAAGTTCTATCCTAAATTATGTCCAACATATTCCATTCCAATCTTTAGGCTTATCTAAAATACTTCGGTCCAAGCTCATAGTATAAAGAAAATGATTACTTGAAATGTCACATAAAAATCACGTGAATTCTATCATTTATCCCCCATATATAATAAGATATGTCTTGTTGGTCAAATTACAAACATGTGAATACCTTAATCATGAATGCCATCATTTATCCCCCATATGAATTCAGTCAAAAGTTAACTCTTTCCACATACCAAAATCCAAAAATTCCATATACTCAAACCATGATATAACCTTCTCCTTATATAAGTCATGAGCTCATGAATACGGTCAAACATTTCATTTTCTCATTTTCCCTTAATTATGCGCATAACATCTTTTTTTCCAAAAATATCTCAATCACATTCCATGGTTACCGGTACCATTGAAAACCACAATAGACCAATACATATATATTCCAATATTCCACAATACAACATTATTTTGGAATCCCATTACATAAACACTTAATCATTCGACCACATTGTTGTCATATTCAACATCACCAATAGTGATCGCATGTGACTTCCCTTTGTCCTTTTCCTTAAGTGGTTGCTCATGTCGATCATCACTAACCCTTGGATTAGGGAATTTATTAGCATAATGCCCCATTTCCTTGCACTTGAAGCATTGAAGTGTTGGTGGTGAATTCTCTGCAGTCTTTTATTTATTCACATCATTAGAAACCCTTTTTCTATTACTTCGACACTCAGCTGCTCGATGACCTTCTTTTCCACACTTAAAACATTTTCAAGTCCCTTTAAGACAATCTCTATCATGCTTCTTTTCACACTTTGAGCATAAGGAAACATTCATCTTCTTTTCCCCATTATTCTGATATTTCTCCTTGAACTCCATCTTTCGTTTCTTGTCAAAACTATGAGATGGATAAGTAACACCAACTTCCATTTCTACCTTGATAGCACAACGCACAATTTATTCATAGCTACTGAATTATCTTATAGATAATTCCCTTCGAATATTTGGTTTTAAGCCACTGAAGAATAGATCAACTTTACTTTCAGGTTTGATGATAAATCCAGATGCATACCTCGCAAGCCTTGTAAAATTCGCTTCGTATATACCAATAGATTCATCATCCTTTTTCTTTAGTTCAAGAAACTACTTCTCCATCTTTGTTCGAAGAATATGAGGGAAGTACTTATTGAAAAATAATTTCTTGAACTCATCCCATTCCATGGACTCAATTTCATCTCTTGGCCTCGTATTCTTGATAAGATTCCACCATTGATCAGCTTCACCTTCCAAACGATATACTGCTAAGATGAATTTATCATGTTAAGAATATTGAAGAACTGAAAATATATTTTCAGTGGTACTGATCCATTGTTCAGCAACAAGTGGATCAGAAGACCCACTTAAAGAAGGTGGACGTTGCCTCATGAAGGACTCAATAGAATATTGTTCCCTTCTCTGCTCATTTGGAAGTCCAGAATTATTCATAGCTTGTGTAAGTATAGAAATAAGTTTTTTCACTCCATCTCCCATAAAATTTGTTTGTTCAGGATGAAAATCATTGAATTTTCCATTACATTTATCAACATGGTTCCTTCGGGTTCCAGCCATCGTCTAAAACCCAAAAAAGAATAGTGTGAGAGGGAAAAATCACGCTAGGGAAAACAACATAATATAGGGGGAGCACCCTCAATATCTAACATCTTAGGTTAAATTCTAATATCGTTACCATAGTTCTAGGACTATATCCTATACATATACTTATCCTTAGGGACATCCCTAGACATACCTTAGAAATATCTCTAGGGATCTCACTAATGTTCTCGCATCCTAGTTTCCAAAGGTTGACTAAACCATTCCTTTGATACCAACTATAGAGACCCAAATCATGACGCACATGGACATTACATTACTTTTGCGGAATACTTAGTACGTAACAAAAACACACACATAAGGATCGTAATAGTTTAGTGTCTTTAGAAACTCAGAACATAATCTTCTAATCGTGGTGAAATATCTTCAACATCTCCCATAAAGATCTTCCTTTTTTTAACCTAAAACCTTTCTTTATATCCTGGGGAAAAGAAAACATAAAAGGGTGAGCTCAAATGCTCAGTAAGGGTAAAAAAAAGAAATATCTATCACATCATATTCATAAGAACATAACATTATAGAAATCTTAACCTGTAAAAGAGATCATAATATCATAACATGGGATAAATCATAGTAGTGAAATGTAATCCCAATAATCATAACTTAAAAACATGAAACTTTGTGGCATACACACATAATCATAGAAAATCATTTCTTATTAGTCAATACTCATTTCCAAGACTATCTTAGTGGACAAAGTCCATTTTTGAACCGAGTTCACTCCTCATTTCAGTCCTGTTTCACTGAACCGGTTTAACCTACCGTTCCAGCCATGTCTATCTCATGAGATATAAAATCAATACCCAATGCATTGGAGGGAGATATAGGTCCCACCCATATCATAATGAAATCATTCTTACTTGTGCCACAAAATAAACATACGCCATTCATAATAACCCAACGAATAAAATGGGTTTCATAAATATCATCCCATCATCACATAATCCATATAAAAGAAATGGATATCATTTCATAATAAGAAAAGTGAATCCATGTAAATCATAGAGACATTATACTTGAAACATACACATATGAAAATAATTTCATCTTAGATGGAAAATGGTTTTGATAAAACACTTGAAATGAATTCTTGAGGAAAATATCCTTTCTTCTTGAAAATTATTTTCTTTTCACAAAATGCCATGCAATTTTAAAAGAAAGTGATTTTTTTGAAAATAGTAATTAAATCTTTTTGAGTAAGCTTCATTAAAATAAGGCTTTATAAAACCGTAAAAATCCTTTCATGCCGTATAAGTTAAAAAAACATTCCTCTCGTACTTTTTCCGGAAAAGTCAAAAAGTACATCGTAACGTAAACAAAAGAAAGATTCATTACATAACATGTAGTAAAAGTCAATAATGGTTAAAAAGGAATTTAATCATAATTAAAACACCTTTATAAAACATTTACATGGATGATAGAAATATCCCCATAAAATACTTAAGAATAAGCAATCTCGGATAAAAATGAGATTTGCAGAATTATCCCTTACCTTAGGTCCGATTTGCTTCGTAAGTGTCCGAACATCCTGTATAATGATTTAAATAATGTCATTGACTTATTCCAGAATCATAATCATTGTTATGATATCATATATGGTTCACTTATGACTTTATTTTACGTGTTCTTTTGTAAATTTCATGTTAAAGAGCGTTTTGGGTAAAATCGTTTCATTTGTCATCCGTGTTTTGACTTGTAATTATTCATATGATTACATAGATCATGATTACGTAATTCCAGAATATAAAACATGATTTATATAATATATATTCAGAATATACATATATATAATAGATCAGTAAATGGAAAGAAATACACCGTTCATGGAGACGGTAGGCCGTATGTACGCATGAACGCTGTTTTCGTTTCCTTATTGAGTTGAATTGAATTAAGTAGATGACATACATATATATACAAATAAATCCCATGTCATTATTATGTCATATATTTCATGATTACTTATTATATATACTTTATAATCATTCATGAATGGTTAACGTGGAGAATGAATCTCATCACGTCGTGGAGACGGTAGTCCGTACGTACGCACGAGCGATGATATCGTTCTCATGATCGTGGAATTTTATTGGAGTGTATGAATAATATTTCAGAATTAATAACACTTTACAATAATCATATATAGTTGTTTATTTTCACCATTATACCCATCCAGGTAAGGTGGTGGTGGAAAATAGATTACACCACGGCGTGGAGACGGTAGTCCGTACGTACGCACGAGCGATGATATCGTTATCATGATCATGGAATTGTATTGGAGTGTATGAATACTATTTAATAATTAATACCACTTTACAATAATCATATATAGTTGTTTATTTGCACCATTATACCCATCCAGGTAAGGTGGTGGTGGAAAATAGATTACACCACGGCGTGGAGACGGTATTCCGTACGTACGCACGCGCGGTGATTTTGTTTTCCGTAGGATGGATAGATGGTGAAATAGGGTTGTTTCATACTTATAATAACATATCAGTATATGAGTGATACTGATGTTATTACTTAAAAATGAAACAACCTAATAAGAATAAGTGGAAGAAGAAATAAAGTTGAAAGAATCGGTAACGGACATTACCTCTTCTTTGAAGCGCCTGTTTGAGATCTCCTTTTAGGGCACTGAAATTGGTCTTTGAGGAAGACCAGAACCTCTAGGATGTAGCTATGGAAGTGTAGAAGAGAATTTTTCAGGGTTTGGCCTAGTTTTAAGGCTCAAAGTGGTGTGAGGAAGAGAGGGAGGAGGTGCCCTTTTATAAGGGAGGAGAGGGGCACCTTTGGAATAACTAAAAATATTTATTTTATTATAAAGTCAAATTCGGTTTTTAATAGTTCAAAATTGATATATTTTGAATCTAAGGTGGGGATGGGTCGAAATCCTCTCATCCAATATAATTTAGACAAGTTTAGGTTCCTATTTTAACCTTATCATTTAGATTTAACATTAAGTTAAATAATTTTACTTTTACCATGTCTTCTTGTGTTCTTATAATATAAGGTTAATAAACATACTATAAGAATCCAAACGAACCCCAAGTTGTTTATTATTAATATATATAACCTTATCTATGTTTTTTGGCCGAACCTTAGATTTTTAGGAATAAAATAACAATTAATAATATAATATTTGTTTTAAAAACTATTTTATGTCAATTTTGACACTATTTAGTAATTGATTTTTGTGAAAATCATAACAGAATGATTAGTTCTAAAAACGTTAATTAAATCAAGACTAACATGTCATATTAACCTAGAAAATTAGTGGCATTCATAAAAAGTCTCAAATTACATTTATTTGGGTATTTATAACATCAATTATGTCAATATTTCATTAATAAGATAATTACTTCATCATCATTGTGTCATAAATAAATTACATTATTTAATGTCTAAAAATTACAAATAAATACCATTATGTAGGAAAGCTTTTTATATTTCTAATTAATATTTATAGTCGAATTTATCTTATGTATAACCCTATATTAAAAATGATATACTTATTAAACTTTGATTTTAACTATTTTAACCCTTCTTTAAATAAATTAATAATAAATGTCTTAATCTAATCCAAGTGGGCCTAAATGGTCATATTTTATTCCTAAGGTTGTTTTAGGTCTAATTACACTTATCCAATAGAATTAGGACATGTTTTAGGGTAATAATAATATCATTTGTACCCTTAATTACCCTATTTACTTTTAACCGTGGTAAAAAAAGTAAAAAGTTACTATTCACCAAAAAATATTTTCATCTCATTGAATCAAATTTTACTTACTCACATCAACCGTGTCTATCGGATTTTTGAAATTCCACTCACAGAAGTGGTAAAATTAAGTTTTATGAAAAATTCATTTTTCTTAACTACCACTTAGTGGTTTCACTATTCATCAAAAAATGAAAGTTTCCAGAAAAATACCAAAAATTAGGCCTAAGCTATATTTGATATTATGAACTCAAAAATAATGTCTATTTTACCAAATTCAAAACATATCAGCTGCATTAATTAATTTAAAAATTAATTCTCGTCGTCAAAACAAATAGCGTGTTCTTAAGAGATAATAACTATCAAAAGATTGACACTTGTTTATGTCTGGTTTAAATGTGAAATTACATCCAATGAACAACATTGTATTAAATTGTAAAAATATATTCTAAATATACTTTAAAACCACTCAAATTAATAATTTATCACTATTAATTATTTCGATTAAAAAGGTTTTTTTAAATTAAAATTTAGTAATTTTCACTATTCATCAGAAAATGAAAGTTATCCAAAAAGTACCAAAATTTCACCCTAAGCTAATTTTGATATTACGAATCCTAAAATGAAGTCCATTTTGAAAAATAAAATTTAAAAAATTTCAAAAAGTGGTTATTACTATTCATAACGGCTAATTTTAATAATATTTTAATAGCATATCGTTGTTTAGTGAAACTCGTTATTACGTACTACACACGCTATCGAGGAAGGTCGTGATTGCGTGTAATGAAAGGAAAGTCAAGGATGCGTGTTGTGCAAGCTCCTTTTGGTGTAGCGTACAACACAAGACATTAATGAAATTAAAAAGAATATTTTTCATAAAATCTCGGGGTGTTATAATGTGATTTCTTTTAGAGAAAGTTAACAATTACCAAATTAATCAAGAGATGAGAGGTGACCATAGGTTCATCAAGAATATAGGTTTTTGTAATAAAATCATGTCATTTGGAAGAATAAAGTGAATTTAATTGAAATATTAATTTAATATTTCATAAAATATTTTTATTTATAAAACCAGAGAAAATATATCGAAGAAACTACATTTTTTTATAACAATTATGGCAGTTGGGAAGTCTGTTATCGAAGTATACATTAAAAAAATTCATTTTTAATCATTGTGAAAATCCACCTTTCAAAAAATAGTATAAATATTCCATTAAAACAATTTTTAAAATTAAATTATAACTTATAAATTAATTAAAAATAACTTTATAAAATAAAACTACTTCTATAAAATAATTTTTAAAAAACATGGACATAGAAGGAAAATATGTCTGTTTTGAAGAGAAATAAATTTGGTTTTTCTTTTAAAATTCTATTTTCTTGATTCAAGTACCAAAGAGAGGAAAATTTGGAATAAAATATAGAAACTCTTTAAATATGAAAAGGATAATTAAATTTATGTATTTTATAAAGGATAAATGATAATATTTCTTCAATGATAATAAAAGTAATCCCAATAAAAAGTGAGATTATAAAACATATTCTTATCTCTTCGATAACTTTAAAATTGTAACCCCTTGAAAGAATAAAAATGAATTTAAACAGTAAAAATAATGAATAAATAAGAATTTATGTTATATACATCAATGGTTCAGTAGATACACCACATAAAAGTGAATAGGTGCATATCAAAAAATATGTCTCAATGGAATGGAAATTGAGACAAAATTTGTTACCTCACACATCCATTTTGTTGAACTCCCATTAACCTTATGTATAACCTTTTTAATAATGTTATTAATTTATTAAAAAACTATATTCATGTTTAAAATAACATATATTATTATCTTATAACATCTTACCACTAGTTCATTAATAATATTTTATTATTATTATTATTATTATTATTATTATTATTATTGTTTCGGGTATTAATTGCTTTGTTTTCTCAAGTGTGTTTTGTCATGAAAGTTCCAGTTCTTTTGTATATTATATAGTTACATAATATTAATAATTATATAAACGTTATTAATATCATATTTAATCATTATATACATTTTTATACCCATTTTTTAAAGTTCTACATGCAAAATGAATCACATCTGTTTGTGAAGATGGTAGACCGTACATAAACACGAGCGACGATATCATTCCATTAACAGGTGAAAAAGTAAATAATTGGATGGTATATTAAATTTACATGATTAATATCATGTCTTATTTATCATATATATTTATTATTTCCATCATTATTACTATTTATGTGATTAGGTGATGGAAAAAAAATTAGAACAGTTCATCAGGTGGTAGTCTGCCATACACACGGGCGATAGATTTATTTCCCATTTGAATGAGAAAGAGATGGAAGAATATTAGGACATAAACATAATAACATATAAGTATATGTTATATACTATTTTTATTATATTTTATGTTTTAATACATAATTAAATTTTGCAAAATAATAATGAAAAAGAATGAGAGTCGTTAAGATGATTAACTTCTCTTAGAGAAATCTCCTTTGGATCTCTTCTTAAGAAACCTGAGGATGGTATTTTAAGATTAAAAAAACTTTCTAGAATGTGGATAGGGACTTTGGGGAGGTATTTGTTTTGGTATTGGGTGATCAAAATGTATTTATGGGTGTGAATAATTAAGGGGATCAATTTCCCTTTTATAATTGAGGATGAGTAAAATTTTTGTAAATACCAAAAAATATTCAGTATTGGGAACACAATCTCACCCAATGTGACTAAAAAATAAATAAATAATAATTTTTAGGGTGTTTAAGTTTTATTAAAACCTATAAAAAATTATAGTAAACATTTTTTAAACATTTTATTCCCTTATCCTCTAAGTTTACATATTTTTACCATTTTAGTTTTCACCAGGGTGACCGGTTTTTTAACCCAGTTAATTTATCCTTTACGCCTAAACAAATGATAATTATTAGATTATTTGACACAATTATTATAAATATGAAATATAATTTATGAAATAAAAATTCTATGCATGTGGGAAATTAATTTTAACACAAGCGCATGTAACGCGCACAACCTCATTTTAACCTTAACAATGTTAATTAATTTATTACTGTTTTTACTAATCAATATTAACAAAAATTAATACCACCTTATCACCTAATATTAATTAAAATTATTCTAAATATTTAATCCATTTTATCAAATTGAACTCAAAAAATTGGAAAAAATTAATTTAAAATAAACCCACAAAATGTGCCGAAAAATAGTTTTTCAACAAATACAATTTTCATGCTTAAAATGATCTTATATTAACTATATGACCATTAATAATAATATGATAAATTTAAATTAATATTGTTAGATATATAATATATTAATTTAATTTATATCATTCACCATTAATTATTACTTTTATTAATTAAAATGTATGTTATTATGCCTTTTTTAAACAAAAATAGTTTTCTGAAAAATTATTAGTTTTCTGAAAAATATCCCTTTTGAACTCAAAATATTCTTATCTTAATTCATATAAAATTTATAGTTAATAAATTTTTAATTAAAAATATTATAATACATTATTATAAAAAAAATTAAGAATAGTTAAATACTATATTTTTTATTATTCATAAAAGCTTATTTCTAAGGGAAATTTTCAAAAATTCATTCTGGACACATTTTGAACAAGTGAGTTCAAAATTGATATCCATCCAATAAAATTATATTTTTTGTTCTATTAAATATTAAAACATTCATTGTATTATAGTTTTCTTAAAATAAAATTTTCACTTACTATAATTGAGGCATGGGGTTATGTGTATCACAATCAATTGAAGAGAATGAATTTTTTTAAAAAGAAATATATCATAACGTCTCAAGGTGTTACAGTATTGCCTCTAAAAATTTCATCCTCAAAATTTCATGGATATTACCTTGTAAATAAATGAGGTTAGTTATTCTTCATAACATTATTTGGTTCGCAATTTGATTCCTACTTTTTATTATTTTTATAAATTACCTTTATCAGTTGAGTTGTCCGATTCGTTAATACTTTCTCTCTAGTATCAAGAATCTAGATGGGATTTTAACAATCAGATAGATCAAATTCCAATTATATTTTTTAGAAGTGATCAGATGCACTGAGTATGGAATTTACTTCCTTAATAATGATATATGGAACACATAATGTATTTTATAGAGTCTTAGTGGCATTTATAACCAATAATCCTTAAATCCAATCCTTTCAAAAATTTCAAAGGGTCTGATGTTCCTTGAGCTTAGATTTACATTATTATTGAACCTTATGACACCCTTTCATGGATATAATTTATAGAAAACATGATATACCACTTAAAATTACAAATCGTTCCTATGATTTTCGATATAACTCTTTTTCCTACTTTGAGTTTCTTTAATATGAGATTTAATAGTTTTTACCTTTATAATTTTCTTTTTTAAAAGTTCTGTGCCTAAAAGTTTCCTTTCACAAACTTCATCCCAAAAAGTTGAAGTATGAAATATTTTTCCATATAATTCATTATATGACACCATATGAATACTTAAGACTCCTCCAAAATATTTCTGAACCAATTCCAAGCTCATAAATATGAATGATTTTATTAAAAATTTACCCGTAGACAATATAAATTCGCTCATAATTCCACATACTAAATATGTGAATACCTTGATTATATATACTTTTGAATCATTGAAATAATCTAAATTACTATAAACCCTTAATAAAAATATTCATGCTTTTAAAACATTTACTCCATATTCATTCCTTAAATAAAATAATATATTATTGAATTTATTCCATAAATCCAAAAATGATGTAAACACCATCAAAGATAATATAAACCACTTTATCATCAAACCACTAATTAGTTATAAGGTTATCAATACTATCTAATTTAATTCATCAATTTTGATCATATCTAAACATCATTAACTCAAAATTAGGAAAATTTTAAGGGTTATATTTCCCTTAATAATGTTTTCTCTGAAAACTATTACCTTACCACTAAATCACATTTCTTGGTTATTATTACAATTCAAAATATACTTTAAAATCCTTATGAAAAAACTATAGTTGTGTAATCATTATACATTTAATGGTTATTATAACTAAAATATCATTAATAAAATACTTCTAAAACATATTTATTTAATTCATAATACACAATCACTTTAATCATTTCACTTTAGTTGTAGTAATAACATAAGATCGACCTTTATCCCTCATCTTATTTTGAGGTATATTCCCTTAATTCTTGGGGAAGTTAGTTTCATAGTTACCTATCTTATTATAGTTAAAACACTGAACATTTAAGGTTTATTTCTTATCCTTTCATTCAAGTACCTGATGTCCTTTCTCTCCAAACTTGAAGAAAACTCCCATTCTCTTTAATCAAGTACCAATGTGTTTCTTTCCACAATTATTATATGTAGGAAAATACTTCTTTCTCTTCTCACCCTTATACAATTATTTATCTTTGGTCCTCTTCTTCAGTTAATTCTATTTTAATATATAGGATATATTAAATTAATTCTCTTTTTTTATGGAGCGTAAAACTATTTCATCATATGATGAAAATTTTGAAAAACCATCCTTTTTCTTTAAGCTAAGTAACTTTTTCTTAATTTTAGTTTATTACTCACAAGGGAATTATTTTTTGAATAATGTTTCTTTAAAATATTTCCATTCCATATTTTCTATTTCCTCTTCCACCCTAGTATTATAGTTCAATAAACACCATTGATCAAAATAGCCTTTGAGAAAATACACTGTAAGTGTAACCGTTTCCTTTCCATCATATCCCAAGTCTAGAAATATCTTATTAAGGGAATTAATCCATTTCTTGGACACCATATGATTATTAGTACCAATAAATTTTGGGGGATTATGCCGCATGAAGCATTCCAACATAGGATAATCACATTGTGGAACAACATGTTCCTCCATTTAGGTAAGGTTATTTTTCTTAACATGATTAAGCTACTTTAATATAGTCATGATCAAATGAGTTCCAATATAAGCTGTATTGGATTACCTCATAGGGAAATATCTACATTGAGTATTTATAACCTTCTTTCTTATAGGAACTATTTCTATAAAATGTTATATATTTAATTAGTTCATAACATTATGAATTTTAAATCATAATTTCCAATTATACATCTAGTGTATCACTTAAAATAAATTTGAAATTTATGCATTTTTAATCTCATAATATTATACTTAGTTTCTTTAAGTACATATTTATTTTCAAGTCCTTCATAATAGTTTGTAAAGAAAATGTGAATTATCCTAATCATATCCCTTGGTAGTTCAAACTTGGTTCTTAGTAAATCCCATTATTGTGCACTAGGTGATGATTGAGTCATAACCCAATGCACCATTTTTTGAGTTATTAGATTTAGGTAAAAAAATTCATAACCACATCCACTTGTAGTATCTAGACATGGATTTATTGCTAGGAAAGACCACGTAATATCTTATTTACCAAAATGTTTGTATGTTCTTTTATACTTATCCTCCATTTCTACCAAAGGATCAAGTTCTCTACTCTAAATTTTCCTTAATCTAGTTACTAATGTTTCTAATAAAATTTATTTGATACCAACTATAATGACCCTTACTCCAGCAACCCAGAGCCAGTGTCTAATTTATTAGAATGGAATAGATTAGAAGTGGTTAAATCTAAGAGGACCAATCAATTTAGTAGTCTTAGAGAGCTAGATATATACATGATACCCATTTTACACTATATATAAAATATAAAACATATTAATGAAAAAAATTAGGCATCCTTGAAATCATCCAAAAAATTCTTCTTCAGATTAGGGGGAGAGGAAAAAAATAAGGGTGATCTCAAATGCTTAGTAAAGGGTTACATACAACATAATCTATCATGAGTAAATAAGTAATAATTATTATGTTCAGTTAAATAACTGAATGAACATTCCATTTAATAATTTGACTATCATAATTAGATAATACATAATAAATATGGAAAGGTAAATAACAGAACACACATTCTATTTAATCAATAACTTGAGCACAAAATGCATCCATTGATAATATTAATAAAATAATATCATGGATAATAAAAACTAAATTATTAATTAATTAAATGATTAATATTGGATTCCATGATCTTATAAATCATAGTATCTATACCATCAAGGTCATTCACATAATGATTTAAAACTATAGGTAAAAACCCATTTAATTTAGATAACTTATTTTCCCCACAATACCTACCGATCCATCATGGGGCTATAAAATTATGGGTCCCACTCATCACTACATGAACAACACATTCCTCATATATAGAATTAATTATTTAATTAATGAACCGATATTCCTTATTAAAAATATCCACATTGAACAAATGATATAGATTTACCAATATTTCCCAAGTTAATCAAATATAATTCAAAGTAAACACTATATGTAAAAATGTTATATGGTTTAGGAAAAAATCACATCCATCATATAATAATATGGATACTTAAGATAAATTTAATTTCCAATTAAAAATTATAATAATTAAGTGATTGTATCAAGACAAAGTTAACAATCACAAAAATTTTCAAGAGTTAAGAGGTGACAAAAATGTTCATTGAGAATATAGTTTTTTAAAATAAAGTCATGTACTTTAGAAGAATAAAGGTAATGGAATTGAAATATTAAAATAATATTTCCTAAAATATTTTTATTTTTAAATCCATAGAAAATGTGTAGAATAAGATACATTTTGTGAAATAGTTACGACCGTAAGGAAGTCCTTTGTCACCATATACGTTAAAAAACATTCCTTTTAACTTTTGGTCAAAACTAATTTAAAAAAAAGTAGAAATATTCCTTTTAAAACATTTATAAAAGTTAATTATAACTTAATATTTCCCTTAAAACTCATTTTATTAAATAAAATGTCTTTTTTAAAATAATTTTGAATAAACATGGACATGGAAGAAAAATATGTTTGTTTTAAAGGGAAATAAAATATATTTTTCTTTTAAATTTTTCTTTTCTTGATTCAAGAACCAAAGAGAGAAAAATTTATAAGAAAATATAGAAACAATTTAAATATTTAGAGGATAAGAAAATTAATGGAGCTTATGAAGGATAAATGATAGGATTCCTTCAATTAGAATAAAAGAAATCCCAAAATAAAGTGAGATTGTAAAATATTTTTTTACCTCTTTGGTGAATTTAAAATTATAACCCATTGAAAGAATAAAATGAAATTAAAATATTAATAAATGTTAATTTATGTTAAATACATAAATGGTGTAGTATATACACCACATAAAAATGATTATGGGAATATTAACAAATATTTCTCAATGGAATGGAAATTGAGATAAAATCCCTTAACTTACGCTTCCATTTGGTTGAACATGATTTTAACTCAATAATAATGGTTTTAATAATTTTATTAATTTATAATAGAAATATATTTATGTTTATAATATCATATATGATCATATTATAACATCTTACAACCCATTCATTAGCAATAATTTATTATTATTATTGTTTTAGGTGTTAATTGCTTAGTTGTATCATGCATGTTTTATTATAAAAGTTCTAGTTATTGTGTATATGATATAGTTAAATCGTATAAATAATTATATTAATGTTATTCATATCATATTTAATGATTATATACATTTCTATAACCATTCATGAAATTTGGACATGGAAAAAAAATTGCATTGCTTCGTGGAGACGATAGGCCGTATGTACTCATAAACAACGATATCATTCCCTTAACATGTGAAATGGTAAATAAGTGGATGGTATATTAATTTTATATAATTAATATAATGTAATATGTATCATATATATTCATTATTTTCATCATTATGACTATCTATGTGATTTAGTGATGGAAAACAAATTACATCGGTTTATGAGGCAGTAGTCCACCGTATAAATGAGTACTCATTTGGCGGAGAAGGAGATGGAAAAATATTATTCCATAAATATAATAACATATAATTATATGGTATTTCCTACTATTATTATATTTTAAGTGTTAATACATAATTGAAGGTTTTAAAATAAGAAAGAAAAATAAAGAGCTTCGTTAAGATGGTTACCTTATCTTAGAAAAACATCCTTTGAATCTCTTATTAAAGACCATATGGTTAGTATTTGGGTACAAAAACCCTCTATAATGTGGATAAGTATGTTGGGGAGTTATTATTTTAGGGTTTGGTCAATCCAAATGGTTTTATAGGCATGAATAAGTGAGTATAGGGAGTGCCCTTTTACAATTGAGGAGGAGTGACATTTATGTAATTATCCAAAACTACTCAATAATGGGAAGTCACTCTCACCCCAAGTGCCTCAAAAATTTATAAGTAATTTATTAGAGGGATTTTAAGTGATATAAAAAACCTAAAAAAATAAAAATAAACATTTTTAAAAATGTTCTTACCTTATCCTCTATGTTTACCTACTTGTACCATTTATGTTTTCACCGCGGTAACTAGTTTTTTATCCTAGGTAATTTATCCACCAAGACTAAAATAAAATGAGACTTATTAGATAATTTGTAATCATTGATTCTAAATATTAAATAAAATTTATCAAATAAATGTTTTATGTGTGTGAAAAATTAATTTTAACATAAGATCATGTAACGCGCAGA
This sequence comes from Viscum album, assembly GCA_963277665.1. Taxonomy (NCBI): domain Eukaryota; kingdom Viridiplantae; phylum Streptophyta; class Magnoliopsida; order Santalales; family Viscaceae; genus Viscum; species Viscum album. The sequence goes on from OY728132.1 coordinate 1,084,494,775, forward strand.
ACGTTGTTTTAACCGCAAGCACATTCATTAACTTATTATTGTTTTTACTAATCATTATGGGAAAAAAATGAAGTTAACCATATTAAATAATATTAATTATTTAAATTATAAATTTTTAATCTATTTTATCAAATTCAACTCATAAAATATGAAAAATTTAATTTAATATAAACCTACTAAACGTATCGAAAACCCATTTTTTAAGAAATTCATTTTTCAAGCATAAAATGAGCTTATATTAACAATGTGATTAGTAATAATCATTATTTGGATTTTTATTAATTTATTTATATATCTGATCTATTTATTTAATTTATACAATTAATCAATTAATATTACTTTAATTAATTAAAATGGATAAACATTATTCCTTTTTAAACAAAAACATTTTCCAAAAAATAATCAGTTTTCTGAAAAATATCTTTTCTTACATCTAGATATTCTTAGATTTATGTCTATAAAATTTATAGTTAATATATTTTTAATTATACATATCATAATACATTATTATAAATAAAAGTAGTAATAGTTAAATATTACATTTTTCATTATTCATAAAAACTTATTTCAAAGGGAAATTTTCAGAAATTCATTCTAGAATTATATTAATCAATTAAGTTAAAAATTGATATTAATCCTATCAAATTAGAGTTTTTTGTTCCATGAAATATTAATATGTTAATTGTATAATATATTTTTTAAAATATAATGTTCACACACTATAATTGAGGCTCGAGGTTGCATATATCACAAGCTATCAAATGGATTGAATTTATTTAAAAAGAAATATATAAAGTCTCAAGTTGTTACATTAGCCTTTATATAAGCTAAAAAAACATGTACACTAGCCTATTACACTCATAGGATTATCTCAGAAAATAATCTCACCAAAGACCATTCTTTAACTGATTCTTTCAAGTCTTTGGTTGATAACTTCCTTCTCAAAGTGTCAGCGACCACATTCTATTTTCTAAGAGTAAAATAAATATCAAAATAATTGTTTTTGAAGAAAATAAACTCAAAATATATGTCTCAAGTTCATATCCCTCTAAGTTACCATATAATCTAGGATATAATGATCAGAGTATAACATAAAGTGTTCTCCAAAGAGATAGTGGTGCCTAGTTTTTAGATAATACATCATAGCTACTAGCTTAAGGTCATGGGTATTATAATTATTCTCATGAGGGAGTAATTAGTGAGAGACATTATCTACCACCTACTCTTCCAACATCAAGACACACACCAAACCTATACCTAAGGTATCTCAGAAATCATCATATCCTAAACCTGGTTATGAAAGAATCAAAACTGGAGTAAAAATAAATATATCCAAAATTTCCTTAAAATATCATTGAAATTTATCATTCCAATCAAAATGAAACCATTATGGGTTAATTATGTGATCATAGATTCATGGTTAGAAAAATCCTAAAAAAACCACTAATAATAACCATATAGGCTAAAGAAGTTCAGAATGTCGAACAAATTCTTAGGATTCTCCCCTAAGTCACTATTTAAATGTTTTAAAGATCCATTATGATTCCCCTATCAGATAGAAATGTCCTAGGAACTTCAATTTTTTTGAACCAAAATTCATATTTGGAAAGATTTACTTATAGGAGAAGTTCCTTTAAGATTATGAGAATGATGTCAAAATGATCCATGTGTTCCTCCTTTGACTTAGAGTATACCAGAATATCATCCACAAAAACAAAAATGAAAGATTCCGAGAACTGAAGAAAGATACGGTTGATTAATTCCATAAATATAGTAAGAGTGTTAGTGAGATTGAGTGTCATAACTAGAAACTCTAAATTCCCATAACAGATCCTAAATGTTATCATAGGTATATCTTCTTCTTGAAATCTCAACTAGTGGTACAAAAATTATTTGTTTATCTTATAAAACCATCATGATCCTCTATTTTGATCAAAAAATCATTAATAATTAGAAAGGAGAATTTATTCTTAATGACCACCTAATTAATATTTCAATAATTGACACAAATCCCAAGTCTTCCATGTTCCATATTTTCAAAGAGAATAGGTTATTCCCATAGTGATACATGAGGATGAATAAATAAATTTCCCTCAAGATCTAAAAGATATATTTTTGGATACTTTAACTCAGTAAGTTCCATGCGATATGATGGAATAGAAATAAGAATCATACTAGGAAGCATGTCAATAATAAACTAGACCTCCCTTCAGGATGGTAACCAATAAAAATCATCATGAAAGACCTCATGGTATAAATTAAACACTAAAATATGTGGTGTAATAGAAAAACTATAAACAATTTAAATAAATATCTCTTACAACTAAAATATATGACTCCATTATAAGGAATAAATGGCCCCTCTATAGCTGGTCCAGAATCCCATTCACCCCAACAGACTTGAGAGACACCACTGGGAGAAAGAAATTGAACTTGAATTCAATAAAAATTGATCTAGTCCTTAACAATGATCACAAAATATTTTCTTATAGTAAGGTTTAATATATTAATATAAATAACTAAAAAAATCTACACCACTTTAAAGTCTAAAATCGTCACCTAACCATGGGAGATTTTAAACATTGTTTTGACCTCTTTCCAAAGGGTGTGGAAATTTGCAACATGAACCACATAAAATTTGAGTGAAAACCCAACACATAAATCAGATTTAATGATATAAAATAATGATCGTCACCAATATTAAGTAAATATAGGTCTATATAGGATGTAATGAACACTATTACTTTAATAATAGCTGACCCTGCTTCAAAATATTCCGATGCATACTCTGCTATATAAATATGTATGGAATCAATACATACATGAGATTTATTCAATGTGTGATCATACCTTGTGAAATGAGAATGATACCCAACACCCTTTAATGATTTATAATTAACTAATGAAACATTGTTAAAAGTATATCCAACCCTGATAACTTGGGACATTTCTCCAAAAAAATGATTAAGATGTCCAGATTTTCCATAGCAATTACATGTACTGGGTGCTTCTGTACAATTAGGATTAATATTTATTGGACTCTAACTCTGATATAAAACTACCTATTATGGTCCCAAGTAATCCCCTAAAACCTGTCCCGATGAAAAATAAGCACCCTTGTTCTTTTTTTAGTATGAATAATCACACTCTCTCCCTCTTACAATAATCTAATACCTACAAAAACCTCTATTCCTAGCTATGTCTACCTCAACTATAACTTATTTAGCAAAAACCTCTATAAATTTTGGTAGAATAAAGAGAATAACCATCAACCGATTAACATTATATCATTCCTCAGACCCATCTTGAACCTCTGAGATTTAACGTAGTCATTAGAAATGAGATTGAGTAATAAGTGGACCAACTCAGCAAAATGAGTGGTATAATCCATAACTGAACACTCCCCTAGCTCAACAATAAAAATTATTCATTATTTTCCACTTATAATGTTTTATGATAAAATTATTTATTGAATATATTCTTGAAAGAAGTCTAGGTAAGATACTTATGTAACATAGCTTGCACAATTGAGTCCCACCATTTACTTCCTGACCATTCAATTATGTAAGTGAAAAAACCACCTTAGAGTCCATTGAAGGTTCAAAAAAGTGGAATATCTTATCAATATATTTCATCCACACCTAAAATTATTGGGTTCCCTTATCAAAATGGAAAATAGGTAGATTATTCTTGGTAAATTACAATCCATGATCCACCGTCCATCCTTAGTTTATAACACCTAAAGTCTGAAGTGTGTAGATAACTTCTCCCACTAATGAGGGATCTGTGGAGGATTCACCAAAAAAAATATTAATCATATATTCCTCACATTAATTAAGAATACATATTCTAAGAGGAATTTTATATTCAACAAAAATGAAAATATACAATTAACTTATAAGAAAAATTATGAAGAAAAAGAAAAACATTAAGAATCCAAACTAAAGCCTTTAAATAATAAGAATTTAAAGAAAACAGAGATTAAATAAAAAAAATAAAAAAACAATAATAACAAAGAAGTTCATATAAATAAACCCAATATAAAGTTTATTTAAATAACCACAAAACCAACCCCAATATTTATAAAAATCCCTGACCATCCATGTTAACTTGGGTTCAGACATGGAAGTTGTAACGACCTGAACATTTATGAATAGAATTCCCTTTCTTTTTATTTAATTTATTATGAATATATAAAAAATGTGTACTTATATTATTATATTAAATTGTATTTTAAATGGTTGTTATGTATCTTTACCATTGATAATATAGTTTTTTAACAGTGATCACATGACTAGTATAAATATAGGGTTTTAACAAATCCTTTTCGCACAAAAAAAGGAAGTGATGGCCTTATCTAGTAGGATTATACCCTATTAATCCCATTTATCTGAGCTTCTATGGGAGATATTTTTTTGGGATTTTCCCTATACCAATCCCAAACTGAGATCCAACAACTTAAGCATGAGAAAAACCATTTACAGAAGAATTTCAAGATCATCGAGAACACGACCCAAACCATGTTCACCGAATGACCCCATGAAATCGCCACCATCGTGCTATTTACTCTTAAAGAATATTCTACTGTAATAAAGTTATATTTTTCAAGACCCTAGAATTAATATTATATACATTATTTTGTATAGTATAATGAATATATTTTTCTTCCTATTATTGTTACTTTGTAAATGATTTTAAAAGCACCAATAGTATTTTTTGTTAATATTTTTTGATGAATTAATGGATTTTTTGGAATAAGTAATATTTTTAAATAATATTATTATTAAATTACTATTTTTTAAATATAAATGATCATATAAATTTTATGAAGTCAAATGTTATTTTTATTAGGGTTCAAAAACTCATACTGTAAAAAACCCCGTCAATTTTCAATAAATGTATGTTTTTATTCTAAAAGTGAAAATTTATATATTTAGAAAACTATTTAGATAAATTTAATATTATTTTTTTAATTAGGATATTGAAATTATCCAAAAATGAATTTTTCATAATTTTCTAAGACGGTCAATTTTTTTGGTAAAAATTAAATACCGTATAAATATACAGTGTGTTTTATGACATCATAAAGGAACAATAATGATGTAATAAATAATATAAAAGGTATATTTGATAAAATTATATGTTTCTAATTTAAAATAAAACAATTTTATGTTTATTTTATTTATTTTAGAAAGCCAGAGTGAATCCTCCAAAACTTATAATATATTTTACGATTTAAAAATCATTTATTTGAAAGTGTGACTCACCTCTACATAAAAAAGGTCTATATTTTATTATATTAGTACCTGAGAATCATAAAATAAAGTATAAAAATATACATTTCTATAAACTATGGTAAAAAACCATGGTAAGGTTTGTGGTTTTGAATATTTTATTATGTAGTGTCCAAAACCAAAATAATAAATAAATCCCCCTCCTTTCCTATATAAACCCATCAAAACTCCCATTTCTCCTCACTCAAACTGCTTAAATCTCATCACCATCTACAATATACTCCCTAGATTCCTCCAAAAGAACCCCCAATATTCTAATAAGCCTCTCTTAATCCTTTGGATTCAAACATCCAAGTAAGGGATTCCTCTCCTCACCTTTGAATTCAAGAACCTTCTTGGAGATTAGTTCTTTTAATTTAAATTTATTGTACTTACATTAATTTTTAATCATTAACCTACTATAAAATTGATGTTATTTTTATTAGGGATCATTTAATATCCCTGATTTGTACCCTTACCTCAACCATTACTATGCCAGAATTCAGTAAGGGATTCTCTCTCTCTCTCGCCTTTTAATCAAGCACTCTATTTATGTTATGCTTATTTAAATCCCATTTTCTTATGTTGGGATAAATTATTACCTATCCCAAATACTATACAATTGTTTTATAAATGATGATATCCCATTTCAATCTCATTTAACTTTCCTAATAACCTTTACGTACAACTGTTACCAAACCGAAATTTTGTAAGAGTTATTTTTCTTTCTCCTATTTCTTCAAGATTATTTATTATTTTATGCATTATATTTATTATTAATTATGTTGGATAATGTACTTACATGACCCATTACTATCCATTTCATGTATAAATGATTATATTACTCTTTCACTCTCGTTAACCCATTTTATGAATGTCTATATGATGCTGTTGTGCTGCCACAATTTACTATTCCAAAATAATTGTGTAATGAATACCTTACCCATTTCACTTCCAATGGTATTAACATTTATGAACATAAAAATATTTATTAGAGACTTACTTGTATTTATTACACATTTCTATATCATGTAATAAAATTATTATTTTGAATTAATCCATGTTATATGATCTATGTGGAACACTTAAGCATGAGATTGAAATGTTTATGGAGGGTGGAGCCCGATATCGATCCAATTCATTTGGTAATGCTTAGTATCATGATGCATCATGCTGGGAAAGAGGTTCACCTGATTCCTTTATGTGACTTTTTCCTACCATGAAGTCTTGGAAGTTTATCTTTTACTTATGTTTATGATGTAGTGTTTTAAATTGTTTCCACATTTACATGTTATGATTATCAAGCTATATCATGTCTTATTATTCATGTTCCTTTATGCCTCGTTTATATGAATTTTATAACATGTATTATTATTCTCATTTTATTCCATATTTATTCAATTACTGGGATTTATAGATCACCCCTTTCTTATGTATGTCCTCAAGTTATCCCATGTAGTGTTAAGTATGAAGGAATTTTTTGGTCATGTTAAATAAGTTTTCAATAAAGATATTGTTTTTCATGTTTTAAGTTGTTATGTAATGTTACTAAACCCAAAATACACTAGACCTCTAAATATTATGAATTTTATTAAGAGTAATTTTATGTAATAAATCATTCTTAAATGTGAAATAAAGAGAAGGGTTTTTATAGTTGGTATTAGAGGATAAGTTTAGTTATTTTGGGCATTAAGATTTGAAAACCATAGTGAAAAATCTTAGGGATAAGACTAAGTGTAAGAAAACATACCTAAATTTTGGTAAGTATATAGTAAGTGGTTTATTAAGAAAATACATCCCTATATGGATACTATAAGTGGACTTGGTTCTGGCACAAATGTACCGAGGAGTAAAAACTCCAACAAGGTGTTTCGAGCTTCACTCAGGGTAACACAGTACATGAAGATGAGCCTTACTACACACCTGGTTTGACAAGAATAAATCCTATAAGAATATATGTTATGAAATATATCTTGGATAAAAAAAACCAAAGCCTAGAAATCTATAAGTTAAGGAAATACATATAAGTTAAAATTTATCCCTTTAATATCATTGGATTCTATTTTATGTGTTTAATACCTTAAAAGTATTCATCCCTAAGTTTATATTGGATAAAGTAGAACTAGAATAAAAAAGCGAAAGGTAGGGTTGTTGTCTATGGTTCTACACATTCTTTTATATCGGGAAAATTTATTAGAACTATTTAAACACCACTACAATGCATGTAAGTAGAGATGTCAGTGAAAGCAATAAATGGGGAAATTATTACATCCCATGTATATAACTCCACACCTAACAAAATTTTTGGATTGAACTTCCTGAAGAACCCTGTAATACTTCACTTGGTAAAATTTTATGCAATTATGGGCATGGATTGGATTTCCCTATATAGAGCCAACATAAATTGTTGTGAGAGGGAAATCACTCTCTGTATGGAGAATCGACCCCCGATTCTATACAAGTTCTAGGAGAAGGATAAATCTTCTTTATAACCATCATCTAAAGAATAGATATTATTTCCCTAATATCAAGTGAATCCAACTCAAATGAGTGAGTCTAAGTAAATAACCATTCTCAAAGACATGCCTATTGTGAGGAAATTCACGGATGTGTTTCCTGAGTAATTGCCTAGTCTTCCTCCTAGCAGAGATGTTGAGTGTTTGAATGATCTTAAACCCAGGGAATTGCCAATATCTAGTAATTTATATATAATGGATGTTGTGGAAATTGATGAACTAAAGAAACAATTTTAAGAGAATTGGGAGAAAGGGTTTATATTCCCAAGTGCTTCACCGTGGGGTGCACCGGTCCTCTTCATCAAGAATAAGGATGAGTCAATGCGCCTTTGTATTGATTATCACGATCTCAATAAAATCATGATAAAGAAAATTTATCATTTTCCATGAATTGATTACTTGTTTGATCAAATATGAGGAGCACATTACTTCTCCAAGGTTGATCTACAATTGGGATATTACCAAGTAAGGGTGAAGAAGGAGGATATCACCAAGATTTATTTTTGTACAAGGTATGGACATTATGAGTTCATAGTTATGCCATTTAGACTCACTAATGCTCTAGAAATATTCATGGACTTGACAAATAGATTCATTATAGGATAACTCGACAAATTTGTGGTAGTATTTATAAATAATATTATAATATACTAAAAACCAATGAGGAGTATGGGGAGTATCTCATCATTGTGATAAATAAATTGCAAAAGAATAACCTCTATGTGAAGTACAACAAGTGTGAGTTCTAGTTGAAGAAAATATCATTCTTGGGGAATATCATCACAAGAAATGGGATATCTATGGATCCTTCTAAGAAAAAAGTAATTTAGGGATAGCCTAGGACAACATCTATGATATATATCCATAGCTTCCTTGGGTTAGCTATATATTATCGATGATTTTTGAGAAATTTCTTATGATTTTCAAAACCTATTACTAAGCTAAATCAGAAGGGAGTAAAATTTTCATTGAATTATGAATGTGAATAAATCATTATGGAGTTCAAAATGAGGATTATCACTACCCCTATGCTCACAGTACCCAAAAGTGGGGAACTATTCATAATTTTCAATGATGATTCAAAGAAGGGATTGGGATGTGTGTTGATGAAAAATTAAAAAGTCATTTCTTATGCCTCAAGGCAATTGAAAATTACCGATCAAAACTATCCCATGAATGATCTGGAGTTAGCAGCTATGATCTTTGAATTGAAAATCTAGCAGAATTATCTATTTGGGGAGAAGTGTAAAATATATACCAACCAAAAAAGTCCCAAATATATATTCACATAGAAAGAGATGAATATGAACCAATGAAGATAGTTATAGCTTATCAATGATTACGACTGCTCAATCAACTATCATCTTGGGAAAGAGAATAAATTAGAATATGTTTTAAGTAGAAATGACCCAACAATTCTATCATTTATGATAATAGATAAGGATCTGATCTTATTATATTTTAAGAGGATAGACATAAAAATCATAAATAAAGGAACATCATTAATCCTGTCAAAAATGATTGCTCAACCATATATTTTATAAAGGTTAAAGGATGATAAAAAATATGATGTGGGGATTCAGAAGAAAGTGGAAACTATCAAAAAATGTAAATCCTCATAGTTAAATGTTAATGAATAATGAATTATGAGATTTGGGTCAAGACTACGTGTTCCATTAAATCCTGATTAAAATAAAGAACTTTTGGATAATGTGCATAGTTCGACTTTCTCCATTCACCTAGGAAACACAAAGATGTAACAAGATCTTTGAGAGCACTATTGTTGGGATAATATGAAAATGGATATCACTAAATTTACATCAAAGTGCCTAGTATGTTAGCAAGTGAAGTCTGAATAGAAAATTTCTAAGGGGATGATGAAACCATTACCCATACCAACATGGAAATGGGAAACCATCACCATTGACTTTGTAACTATTCATCCAAAGACATCCAAAGGAAACACTGCTATCTGGGTTCTGGTGGATTTTATTACAAAGACTGTACAATTCATTGTGATTTTATAGGATTTTTCACTAGATAAACTAACACAAATATACATCAGAGAAGTGGTAAGGATGCATGGTGTACCACTATCGATTGTGTCTGATCATGATCCAAGATTCAACTCTATGTTTTGGAAAAGTTTACAGCATGATCTAAACACTGAGATGAATTTTAGTACGACTTATCACCCTCAAACTGATGGACAATCTAAGCAGACTATATAAACACTTGAGTATATATTGAGATCTATCTCAATGGACTTAGAAGGAAAATGAGACTAACATCTTCCTTTTGTAGAGTTCTCTTACAAAAATAGTTTCCATTTGAGAATCCAAATGGCCCCTTATGAAGCCCTTTATGGGAAGAGGTGTTGAACACTAGAATGTTGGGATGAAGTTGGGGAAGAAAAACTTTTAGGTCCTGAAATGGTTGGAGAAATGGTGAATAAGGTTAAAACATCCATCAGTACATCAAAGCTTCTTAGAGTCGACAAAAGATCTATGATGACAATCATCGACATGACCTAGAGTTCAATATTGGAGATATGGTATTCCTCTGCATATCTCCATGTAAGAGAGTGATGAGATTTGGAATAAGGGAAATCTTAGTCCAAGGTACATAAACCCTTTTGAGATCCTTAATTGCATCGGAGTCGTGGCTTATCGAGTAACACTCCCACCAAATCTATCTCAAGTACACGATGTATTCCATGTGTCTCTCTTAAGGAAGTACATACCATACCCATCACATGTACTCAATCCATAAGTGGTACCATTGGAGAATGACCTTGCCTTTAAGGAGTAGCTGGTCAAGTTCTTAGATCATATGGAAAAAATTTCTATAAAATAAGATAATTCCCCTCATCGAAGTGTTGTGGAGAAACCAAAAATTTAAAGAAGCAATGTGGGAACTGGAGGAGGTGATGAAGAAAAGTTACCGTTATCTTATTTAGTGTGGTAAAAGGAATTTTCGAGTGAAAAATTTATTAAGGGTGGAATATTATAACGATCCAAACATTTATGAATAAAATTCCTTTGCTTTTGATTAAATGTATTATGGATATAGAAAACACATGCAATTATTTTATTATATCCAATTGGATTTTAAAATACCATTAAGTATCTTTATCGTTGATAATATAGTCATTGAACAATGATCACATGACTAGTATAAATATAGGGTTTAAAAAAATCTATTTGGAATAGACAAAGGAAGTGAAAACCTCATCCAGTAGGATTTTACCCTATGAAGCCCATTTATCCAAACGTCTATGGGGGATAGAATTTTTGGGCTTTTCCATATACCAATCCCAAACTGAGATCCAATAACTTAATTATGAGCAAAACTGTTTACAGGTAATATTCTCGCTCATCGACATCACGACCCAAACTATGTTCACCAAACGAACCCATGAAAGCCCCACCATCGCGCACCTTACTCTTAGAGCATATGATGGTGTAATAAAGTGATATGTGTCAATAACCAAGCAATAATATCACATAAATTATTTTTTATAGAACAATGAATATATTTTTATTTATATTATTATTAATCTGTAAATTATTTTTAAAGCAAAAAATAATATTTTTGGTTAATATTTTTTAATGAATTAATGGATTTTTTGAAATAAATAATATTTAATAAAATATTATTATTAAATTATTTTTTAAATGTAAATTATCATATAAATTTTATGAAGCCAAATGTAATTTGTATTAGGGTTTGAAAACTCATATTTTCAAAAAACTCATCAATAATAAATGTCCATTTTTATTTTAAAAGTAAAAATTCATAAATTTAGAAAATTATTTAGATAAAATTAATTTTATTTTTGTAATGAGTATTTATAAAGTATCCAATGGTGAATTTTTCATAATTTTATAAGGCAGTTGAATTTTTGCGTAAAAAATTAAATACTGTATAAATATACGGTGTGTTTTATGAAATCATAATGGCACAATAATGATGTAATAAATACTATAAAAGGTATATTCGAAAAAATATATGCATTTAATTTAAAATAATGTGATTTTATGTTTATTTTATTTATTTTATTAATCTATATTGAATCCTCCATGACATATAATATATTTTAAGATTTTAGAATCATTTCTTTAAAAGTGTGACTCACCTCCACATAAGGAAGGAAAATATTTTCTTATCTTCAGCCCATGGAATTATAAAATAATATATGCCAATCCCATTTTCTAAAAACCATGGTCAAGAACCATGGGATGGTTTATGGTTTTGAATATCTTATAATGTAGTGTCCAAAATAAAAATAAAAACGAAATCCCATTCTTTCTTATATAAACCCACCAAATCTCCCATTTATCTTCACTAAAACTCCTTGAAGCTCATCCAAACTCTTCCCTATACTCCTTAGAGTCCTCCCAAGGTACCCCCAATCTCCCAATAATCGTCTCCTAAGCTTTTTTAGTCACACATCCATGTAAGGGATTTCTCTCCTCACATTTGAATTCAAGAACCTTCTTTGAGATTAGTTCTTTTAATTTCAATTTCTTGTATTTACATTCATTTTTAATAATTACCCAACTATAAAATTTACATTATTTGTATTATGAATCATTTATTCCTCCTCATTTAGACCCTCACCTAATCTGATACGATGCTAGAATTCCGTAAGGGATTCTCTCTCCCCTCTTTTAATCAAGCACTTAAATTATGTTATGCCTATTTAATTCCCATTTTATTATATTGGGATACATTATTACCAAGACTACATACTTTAAATTGTTTTTTTAAATGATGAGAGAACCTTTAACTCTCATTTAACCCTCATAATAACCTTTATGTATACTCGTTACCATGTTGAAATTATTAAACAGTTCCTTTTCTTTCTCCTATTTCTTTAAGATTATTTATTATATTACACCTTCTATTTCCAATTAATTATGTTTGGTAATTTAATTATATACCCCCTTACTATCAATTTAATATATAAATGATTATATAATCATTTCACTATCATTAAAACATTTTATGAATGTCAATATGATATTGTTATGCTGCCATGATTTACCATGCCAAAATAATTGTGTAGTGAATTCCTTAACCATTTCTCTACCAATGGTATTCACCTTTATACACATGCACATATTGATTGGGGAATTATATGTATTTATTTCAAATTTATATATCATTGAATAAAATTATTATGTTGAATTAATCCATGTTATATGATCTATGTGGCACACTTAAGCGTGAGATTGAAATGTTTATGAAGGGTGCACCCTGATAGCGCTCAAATGCATTAGGTAATGTTTAGTATCATGATACACCATGTTGGGATATGAGCTTACCAAATTAATTTATGAGACTTTTTTTACACTATGATGTCTTGTTGATTTAGCTTTGACTTATGTTTATGATCTAGTGTTTTAAGTTGTTTCCACATTTCCATGTTATGATTATCATGCTATATCATGCCTTATTATTCATGTTCCTTTATGACTCGTTGATATTCCTTGTCTAACATGTATTATTATTCTCATGTTATTCCATGTTTATTCTATTACTGTGATTTATAGATCACCCCTTTATTATCTATTTCCTCAGGTTATCCCATGTAGTGTTAAGTACGAAGGAATTTTTTGGTCTTGTCAAAGAGGTTTTCAATAAAGATGTTGTATTTCATGTTTTGAGTTGTTATGTAATGTTCCTAAAACCCAAAGACACTGTACCTATCAATATTATAAGTTTTATTAAGTGAAATGTTATATAATAAATCATTCTTAAATGTGAAATAAAGAGCATGGTTGTTATAGAAGTGAACTGTTCAGACACCCTTCTATACTTAATACTTGAATCCTGAAGGTCCTAAATCATGTCTACCATAGAACTTGAGCCAAAACAAGGTAGTTTCATCAAAATTTAGATGGGTATTGGCTCTGATAATTTTTTTAATGAACTAACCTGATTCATCATAGAATTTCACCCCATATACCCTATCATAAGGTAGAGATCAACATGAAAGACACACATGTGTCAGGAGTAACTGAAGGATGATAGATAAACAGAGTATAGTTTTTAAGTAAATAACACATCCACATGACAAAAAAGGATAATAAAATATGGATAAACAAAAAAATAAAGAAATAAAAGGTAAAATTTATGTCTTCATGTGACCATCCATGACCACCATCACAAACCACTATAAATATGACATCATCCCAGAGAAGTTGGAAAACTACTTGACACCCTACCCTTTAACTATTTCCTACAAAACTAGATCTACAAAGGAGCAAGATAGAAAATAGGGTGTGAGAAATAAATCCTAGTAGGATACTACTAAATACTATATAGAAATTCTAACACAATGAGACCATTAACTCTAGCTTTAGAAACAAAACAAGGTTCATAATGCTATTTCAAATGAAAAACATTTTTCAAAACTTCCATTGATTTATTTTAAAGTAAAAATTAATAACAAAATTATATAAAGAAATAATATAAAATAAAAATTTGAGTAGTTAAATAGGAAATAATACCATAATGTAATAAACCATAAAAAGTAGGGATATAGCCTATAAAAATACATTCTTCAACACACAAAGGAACACTAATCCATGAATAATGTGAATCCTACCAGTATCAAGTCCTAACATAGTCTATCGATATCACAATAATAAATCCAAGTGGTTTCAAACTCAATAAGGTTTTCATATGTACATACCCAATGCATCTAAGATCCACAATATGCTCTGATTGCTATTTTTTTTGAATAAAACATGCTTACAATTTAAAAAGAAATTTCTTAGAAAAGAATCATCACTCTCATGATTGAAAATACATTTTAGAATAAAATTCATCTTGAGGAATTTCAACAAACACAATATGTGAATAAATCTATTAATAAATAAAATCCCCTTTTTATGCTAAGATACAACCATTAAAATAGTTTCTTAAACCAAACCAAAGGATTTAATATGAACATTGTGTATTTTATGAGTTATCACTGATGTATAGGGATGCCTATATCAAACAAGATCAATGATCACTCAACATGAAAAGCACCGATTGAGAGATTAGGCTAGAATTATCGATAAAAAACAACATATTTCACCCTTCCATTGATCATAAAACACAAAATAACTAGAAATGATCTAAAGGAACTAGATCTGATTCTACAGTTGCTAGATAATCAAAATTCTCCCAAGTAGTTTTTAAAAAATATAGGTAGAAAATATTTGAGAGAATTTCAAAAAACAAAACACATTCTAGTTTGAAAAATTAAAGCCCCTAATTTAAACTTACAATTTAATTCTTCTTATTAATCAAATATTGAATGTGGAAGGTTTAAAATATTTTAAAATAATAGTTATGACATTAAAAAAAAGTAAGAATTAAATTATAAATATTTTAGGCATTTAAAATCATCTAAAATCATTAAAAGTGCATGTTAGGGAAGAAGAATTTTTTTTAATTATTTACCCCCCCAAAATATATCTAAATAAGAGTAACATTGTATTACAGTTACATAGATCCTAACTATCACATTAGGGTACTAGGTTTACCTTATACATCCTTTGAAACTAAGGATATACCCTTAAATTTCTCAAAATACTCTTATATAACAGTCAGGTTACCCTTATGAAACATTTGTAATATCAAAGCTACCTTTATACAACACCAGAATTACCCTTAAAAAACCTTTGAAAATTAGGGATTACCCTTACACAACCTTTAGAAACAAATGGTGATCATTAAGTAATGGTTGGAAGTCCCCCTTACCCTTACCCAATAGTTGTATTACCCTTACAAAGCTCACGTAAATAAGGAGTTACGCTTATAAAACGCACAAAACCACCATTTGTATAGGTAGAAGTAATTTTCTTTTATGTAGGCCCTATGGAATACATAAGGGTAAAAACATAAATTGAATACTATTTAATTTCAAATTAAATTAATTTTAAATTAAAATAAAACGGTGTTATAAAGAATATTTAAAAACTATAAAAGTTACAAATCACCTCCCTTTCTTCCAAAACCAAAATAAAACATCAAAAAACAAAGTACATACCTAAAAGAAAAGGTTGGGATGTTACAGTCTTGATGAAATATTATTCTGAAATCAATTTAACATGTATATCCAAAAAATATTAGTCACTAAAAAATTCATATACCCAAAAATATATATCCTCTAGTCATACAATATCCAAAATATGGTAATATTTTCCATAGATAACCCGAATAACCATAAATCGAAAAAAATCATATATAGTTTCAAAAGATAATTCGACCTTTATTACTCAAATAAAATAACATATTATATAAAAGTATTTCAATATACTTTTATCATATAATGTTCCCAAAATTTAATAACACTTTTAACCCAATTAACCATAATTACCTCAACATCAAAGATCATCTTAACCATAAATCTTATCAATACCTTTAAACTAATGTCTATAAAATTTAAAATCATTATTCCTTAAATAACCATTTCAGTGAAACAAAAGTTAAACACACGGGTTACATATACCTCAAAAATTTATTAAAACTCATTAAATGTCTCCCAATGTAATAACATAATATAAAACATCAAAATAATATTAATTCATTTATACTTATAATCATCCTTAAATTTATCATCACATCACAACTCGTGAATCCCTATATATAGGCACATTAATATTTAAACCTACTTCATAATCTAGTACCCATGTTTTTAGTATCATTCCTTAATGATTCCTTCCTATAATAAAAAATATGAATCATGTTACAAGATTTATTAATATCAAAAAATAATCAAATATATATTCAGTACCTTTTATATATCATTCAATGATTCTTCATCTTCAATTGAAATGGATTAAGATATTACTAAATCTTTATCTATATTGTCTTGCTAATCTCTTTCTTTAGCTTTCCCCATAGGACATCGATTTCTAGAATTCACATACTCCCCATATTTAAAAAATTCAATTAATATTTTGAGAAGAACTTTATTCATATTTATTGTGTTAACCAAAAGATTCCTTTTTCCTTGGATGTTTATTAATCTTTTCCCTCCTTTACCGCATATAAAATAGATTATATTTCATCTAATACATTTTTTGGGAATTTCTTCGCACATTCTTAATATATAGAAGGATGAATATTTTTAACCTCATGATCTTTATCACCCGAACATCCATAAAACTCCAATTTTATCTTATTTGGTATGTTAGGAAGCTCACCTAGGTTTAGATTGTAAATCATAAATGGTGATAATTGTTTAAGAATAACCATAAGAGTTTACACTACAAATCTCATTCCATTTAGTTTCTCTTTCAAATAACAATATCATTTTCCTTCACATTAACTATTAATTTGGTTCCTCCTAATTACATCCATTTAATAAAACAATTTTTTTGTCTGATTATATCAAATAAAATCATAATGGAATATCTTATGAGGAGGATAAACACTAAGATATCCTTAACTATATCATATTATATTCAAATATTTCAATTTATAAAATAACCATAATACTCCTTAAAAAGATTACCTTTGTGGTTATAAAGGAATTTTAAATCATTCTCAAATAACATCCAAACCTCTAATGATATGTAAAACCTTACTCTGATACCAACTATAATGAATTGATCCTTTATCAATCCATAATTTAATTTTTAAACAAGAATTCATTTTATTTCATTCCCTAGGACCTTTCCAGGTATAGTTTTTTAATTAATTTTCCCATAAATCTTACATAAAAAACAAATTCATTGAAAAGTGGTCATTCCCACTACGTGTCCATCTTTTTTCACAATATAAAAATTTTAAAAATTAAAGGCGTTTTATTTTTATGATAAATATTAATGAATTTTTAACTTTACTTAATAACTCATTCTACTCATCCCTAAAACTTATGATTTTTTTAAACATGGGATGAGCCTAAAAATATCAGTAAAAAACTTGAACAAAGAAGAAAAGAAACCTATTAGTCCATTTTAAAACTAAAAAATCTATAATATATTTTTCCTTTAACAAAGTAAACATTGACAACAAATAATCATTTACTTAAGCAATAAACCATCTTTATTACCCATAGTTTTTCATAGAAAACTTTATAATGAAACATAAATGAAAAATCATAATCATGGAGTTTTCTTATAAAACTAGAGAACCCATAAAACCTCTTAGTTAGAAACATATCTTTTACCGTTAATGAATATAATAATTCCATTAAAAATATTATTATCTTACCTTATAAAATTAAAATATTTCCATGAAATTTAATTTTCAAGCACAAAAAAGTCATTTAGTTTCCATAGTACATCATCTTCATATAACACTTACATGTGGCAGGACCAACTTAGTTAATTCCAACATTATTATCCAGAGAACATAATCATTTCATAATGCATTGAAGAGATATATCAGTCTCACCCATCATCATAAAATATTTAAATGGTCTATAACATATGTTAAAGACATATAATTTTTCATTTAAATCATAAAATCACATAAATTCTTCCATTTAACATATATGTAGAATCACTTTTAGGCTTCATATAAAAATAGGAATAACAATACTTATAGAATAGGAATGAGACATTATATAAAAAAACCATTAAAATTTAAAAATGAATATTGATATAAAATAACATTCATGATGGAGAGAAATTACTCTCATGATTTATACATTAAAAAATATTCATTTCATACATTCATAAAAATGTTAAAAATAATTCGTTTAGAAAATGCTTAAAAGGATTATTTTAAAAAATAAACAAATAAAGTAAAACATGGTTTAAAATTAATTTTAATATAAATTTTATTATATTAATATCACACTTGAAACATTTTTAAATAACATGGATATGGTTGAACAATAAAATAAAAGCATTAATACTTTTAAAATAAGGTTTTAATGAAAAATTGCCTATATCTTGATAACGGTTGAACCAATAAATAATTGAAGGAAAAAAATTGAATGGATTATTAAGACATTTAATTTTTAGATAATAATTATGAAATAAATCCATAATATATCTTATCACAACACAAAAGAATATATGTGGTGAAAATAACTTAAGTATCAAAGAAAGGGAATTGAGACTAGAAATCCCTTACCTCAAGTATGAATTTTCATGTATGTAGTTAATCTCCATAAATAATAATGTTATTTAATTTATTTACTTTATTAATATCCTTTTTCATGTTTATTATTCCTTTTATTTCACTTATATAAATTTTATACTTAAATCCTTAATCTATGATGTCCACACCAGACATTTTGAGAATATTTGGCTATTAAGTCAAAAATGGATTTGGTAGGTTGAATATGGTCAAATGGATCATGATTATATTATTTAAATAATATTAATCATATTATAATTATAATTTTATACAATAATTATACTTTTATAACCAACCATTAAAGGTTGTATGGAATATGAATTACGTTATAATCATGGAGACAGTAGTTCGTACACACACATGAGTAATGTTTCTATTTTTTCAATGAACATGATATAAATAAGATAAGTAATATTTTAAATTTAAATAATTGTATTTATATAAAAAAATATCATAATATTTTTTTAAATAGGCCTATATATATCATCAATGTGAGGAAGTGCTGAAAAATAAAACACATCGGTTCACAAGGTAGAGGTTCACACATACACACGAGTGATGTTTTTATTTTTCATTAGAAGGTAAAGAAAGAATTATAATATTTATTTTAAATTAAATAATTAAATTTATATCATATATATAATATTATTCAAATTGGATTCATCCTTATGACCATCCATAATATTCTATGATGTAAAATAAAATACATTGTATTCATGATGTCGTAGTCCGTACGTATGCACAAAAGTTGTTTTCATTTTCCATTAGATGAATAAGTAGATAAAAATGGATTATACCATAAAAAAATTAAATTTAATTATGTGGGAGATAATTATGTTATTATATAACAATTTTTAGTAGAGGTTTTAAGGAGGTAAAATAAGAAATAAAAAGAAAATACTCGGTTAAAAACTATACCTCTTCTTTAGAAACCTCCTTTAGTTTATACATAAATTCTTCCTATGATGGTATTATGATCATACCAGGAACTCTAAGAAGTGGGTAAGGATTTTTGGAATGTATTTTGGTATTTATTGTATAATATAAAAGTCTCTTTAAGTGTGAATAATATAGGATAAATGGTGTCCATTTATAAGCAAATGAGATGACACACTTGATATTTTTCAAAAGATTAAAATATATTAATGCCTAACCCAAGAAAAATGGCTCCAAAATTCACAATTTTAGAATAATTAAGGGTATATGGTATAAATATGATCATAAAATAATATTTCTTCATGTTATAAGTCATTTTAATCCTCATATTTTTTAACCCTTTAAACTCATTTTTACTCTTACCAAGACAACAGACTTTTTAAACAAAGTTACTATTCAAAATAATAGAAAATGGAAGTGGAATAATTATAAAATTTTTACATGATGATTAAAAATGTGTAATAAATATTATCAATTTCAATTTCTATATTTTTCCATAAATTACCTTTAAAATAGACTCTTAAAACACAATAAAAAATGATTTTCCAGAAAAATGAATTTTGAAGTATAAAAATGTTTTTATATAAAAATTAAGTATAATATACATTTCAATGAAATTAATTGTATTATTATTAATAAAAATGAATTAATTAAAATTTAAAATTGATTCAAAACAAAATGTGTCTTTGTAAATACTTTAAAAAATTGACAATTTTCTATAAAATCGATATTTTTTCACTATTCATTGAAAAATCAATCTTTTCAAAAAAATCCCACAATTTCAACCTAATATAATTTTGACATGATGATTTAAAAAATGATATCATTTTTAGAAAATCAAATTATAAAATTATTATTAATTAGTTATTATATCTTTTCACAAAATACAATAAAAACCATATTTGAATAAAATACATTTTTAAAGCATAAAATGAATATATTCCCACAACTTGCATAATAAAAATATTTAAGTTAATGTAAATTAATTAAATTGGTAATAAAATATAATTATTTAATTAAAATATTTTAGAAATATTGATAATTTAATTTTATTAATATTAAAATACAATATGTATATAAAAATAGTTTTGTGAAAAATTTATCTTTTACCTTAAAAATATTTCATCATAATTTTTACCCAATTTATAACCAATGAATAATTGAGTATTAATTTTTTTATGGAAAAAATTCTATACATATTTTATAATATGGTTATTTCTATTAATACCCCTCAAACCAACGACTAGGTCATAGTGGTTATATTTAAATAATGGTATATCATGGTTTGTTTAAGATTAATGTTATATATACCAAAAACTAAGAAATATATTATTTTAATAAAATAAATTATATAATATTTTTTTGTTACAAATAGAGTTGAGGATCATAATTGGTCAGAGAGACTTATTTCACCTAAGAAATTTTCATGACCACACAATATAATAAGTGATAATAAATAAATAAATAAACTCACTCAGATAATAAATAAAATAGATAACTTGTTTAAAAAAATATTTACAACAAAACAACTCTCAAATGAGATATATATGTTTTGTATATCAAAATATATATAATTATGATAATTTTAATCACTATTATTTTGATAATTCACAAATATAAATAAAATAAAAAGTAAAAAATAAAAAATCAATAGAGATATAATCCATCAATATAGAACTTTACTCCATATTCAATCCTTAATTCCTTGGATCATAGAATAAAAATGATACACAGAAACCAAATTTTTAGGTGTGGGGTGTGAGTGGAAACAACTTCATTTATAGCGACTAAGTAGTCCTGAACATCAATCATGGTTTATTTCAATAAGTGTTGTGTCACGGTGAAATGTATATTCAACCCAAATGAAATTGACAATGTCTTTTAATGCATGTAAATTTCATCTTAGAATAATAATAACTAATAGTGATTCAATTACACAATCATATCATGAACATGGAATCTTACTAAGCCACCAAAAGGCTTAACACCATCTACATTAAGTTACACTTATAATGATAATGCGTTTCATAGAATTTTTCATAAGTAACCTTATTAAATGAACTTTTAGGGAGGGAATGTGTCCATATCATAAATCACAAATCTAACCTCATTACATGGAACAATCAAGAGGGAATAGAAATATATATATTATTTTGGTAACATCCTATTGTGACCTCAATATGATAGAATTTGGATATTTCAAGTATCATAGTGGTAGCCTTCTCACACAACCCCATTAAGAGTGAATTTAACAATTTAGAGTATCATTGAGGTAACCTACTCATATAACCCTATCCAGAGAGAAATTTTAAATTTCAAGTATCATATTGGTAACCTCCCCCCAAAATATTTTCACGAGGTAATTTAATAATTTTGAGTATAATTTAGGTAAACCATTGGCACAAAACTATAGAGAGGGAATGTAAAAAATAGTTTGTGTCATATGAATAATCTCTTTACATGATACTATAATGAGGAAATTGATAAGTTTCAAGTATCTTTTATGTAACCTAATTTCATGTCCCCAAAATGATATAATTTAACCATATTATATCATATATTATCATCTTACCCCATTATAGTTTTACCACTCTCCAATCTTATCATAAATAGTTAATATCATTTCTATTTCAAAATGAATCACACATCATCAATGCATAAATTGGGGTGATTATGCATAAAAATACCCATTAATAAAAATAAAATTTATTCTTATATGGGTTTTCACAATCAATCCAAAAAACATATTTTTTTAGGTGATTTTAATTATAATTGGAATATAATTTTATGTTTTTATCAATATGGTTTATCATGACATTGATCAACTAATTTAGGTTATTATTTCTCATTAAAGATATCAATTGCTATATTATATGAAAATGGTGTTAATAAATTTTAAATAAATCTATTGTTAATAATGAACCTATATTATACATACAATATTTTGTTGAGGAATTTCATGATTAAGAAAATATATTTTTATCTCTAGTTAGTTTACTTTTTCAACTAAAAAGGATTGATTTTTCTTCTAACTATAAGGATTTTTATCTTTTAAACAATGTGGCTTACCATGATTCAAGTGTGAATTATTATCATTTTTAATAGTTTTACTATATTTTTATTTTAGGATATTTATTACTGTTAGTATGTTTAGAAAATTTATATAATTTTTTATAACCCATTTTGAATTAGTGAATGTATAATGAAATTTATTTTATAGTGACCTGATTTTTCCTTATGAAATAACTAACACATTTATTTGATTGATCTCTCATTTTTATTCCCTTGATATTATGTGTAATGATCTGAATCAACTCACACCATAGTAACTGGATTAGATCACCATGTAACCTCAAGCGCCCCTATACTCTAGATGCTACCAACTAGTAGTGGGGGTCTATGGTGATACTGTGTGAATATAATATCCTCATATCCACATAGAATAAAAATAACATGAATATCTTACAATCAATCATCCCAATACTTAATATAATTAAATTTAATGAATATAGAAATACTAGACCAAATAATAAACAAAATATATGTTATAAGAGAATTAACTACCCAAAATTCAAATAGATATAGAAAAAACCAACAAGATATGTTGTTGAAGATCATAGAAAACTTAGAACAAGAGTAAATAACTAAAATCAGAACTTGGTCTTGAGTATAAATATGGTCCCATATCCCAACTCTATCCAATAAATCTAACTTAACCATTTAGTATTGGGTCATTGACCAACCTGCACCTACTATCATGAGTTCTGCTAAAGTAATAATGTACTAGGGCCACCCAAATAGGGTGTGAGGACAACTCAGTAGGCCACCAAAAAAAATTCTCCCTAACCTAACCAGAAAATATAGCACATGTACAATGTGACATTCTCAAAAATAATAAATAAAAAATTATAAAAACATACCTATCATGACCATGATTACTATCTAAGTTACCTCATAGTTTTTATACCTACTTAGACTAGGGAAGAATGTCTCTGAACATGACACATAACCAAACCAAGGGTTGGATATGCACCTTACCTTATTACCATCAAATACCACCATCCCCCGAGGGGATAATCACCCACCTCAGATACCACTGTATGTCATAAATCATCAGGGGGAATAATAATCCACCCTAGATACCATCATATATATCATTATGGGGATTATCACCCACCCCAAATACCATCATATATCATAAATTATTTGGGGGATTAGAATCCACCCTAGTTACCATCATATATCATAAATCATCAGGGGGATTAGAACACATAATAGATACTAATATCTATCATAAATCTTTAGGGGAGGTGGATTAATCCCCCTATATATACCACCATATATCATAAATCATTAAGGGGATTAAGGCCTACCCCATATACCATCATATATTATAAATCATTTGGGTGATTAACATCCACCCTGGATACCATCACATATCATAAATCATTGATGGGATTAAATCCTAACCCAGATATCATCATATACCATAGATCATTGGGGGGAATTGTTCCCACTATAGATATTAAATTATATCATTGGTCATTAGGGGTAATAACGCCCACCTTGGATATACCTATATATCATAATTAATTATTGTGATTAACACCAACCTTAGATACTATCATATATCATAATGAATTGGGGGGAATAAATGATCTACCCAAATGTAATGCCTGGACCCCAGAATCCCAGAGCCGGTGCATAATTTTAATACATTGGCATGATTACAAGGAATCAAGATCCAAAAGACTGATTAGTTTAACAGTCTTGGAAAATAGATTACATATATGAACATTACAATAAAATTTCTAACGTAAAATACAGCACATATAATATTTTGATAGCACCATTATTCCTCTAGCTTAACCCGTCATATCAATCATAATAAACTTCTTAGAATCTTGGGAAAATAAAGCATAAAAAAGGGGTGATATCAGAGGATTAGCAAGGGTAAATAATTTAGCGGATGCTATAAATATTTAAGGTAAGATGTATAATAAAAACATCAGACTTTTAAACATAAATTGGAACATAATATGGAAAAAATAAATCAAACATTTCCATATAAACATGCACATGGATATTATACTAGTTTAATAATCACATGTAATAACTAATTTCATAATGAGGGAATGCATAATTCTAGACATAATAACTACTACATAAAGGCCTCATGCTAAGACCATTGCCAAATATTTTATCAAGGCCTTGTTCCAAGACAATAGTTTGTCTCTTGAGACCTATTGATACATTTAGGGGCTATAGTAGGCCCCACCCTTCACTTAATAAGTCCAATTAATTCCTTATAAGAAAAATGGTAAAACATAACATAAACATTCGTATTAAAACTAGCATAAAAAATGTCAATACTTTAACCATAAACCATGAATGGTGTAAAAATAACACATCAATAGTCAAACATAACATCACTCATTCAATACAATATAGAAGATTGTATTATAATAAGTCAACCTAAATCAAGAATAATATCCCATAAAGGATGTTGACATAGTTAAAAATAATCAGTAAATCTCTTTGAGAGAAATATCCATTTTTCATGAAATCATCTAAAAGTAACACAATTTATAAAGGAAGTAGTTTGAAAGAGGTTTTTGAATCAAAGTATCTTATACCACTTTGAAACTTTTGAAAGGAATTAACATTTTCAAACAATCAAGTCCATAAAAATAAATCCTTAAAAATAATTTTGAAAACATGGACATTAATTAAAAAGATTTAGAAAAATAAATCATTAAAAAATTTAAAATGATGATCTTTTTAAAGAGTCCCTTTAACAAAACCTTAAAATATTCCTTTTGAAATCATTTTTATGAAACATGTACATGTATGATAAATATTTCCCAGTAAATACTTACACATAAACAATCTCGGATAATAATAAGATTGAGGAATTAACCCTTACCTTGTACTTTTCTTTGGTCAAGGGTTTGTTTAACCACCTGTATAATTTACATAGTATGCTATTAAATTATACTATAACAATATTCATATTTATGATATCATACATGATTCATTTATGACTTTTACAACCCATTTAATAATAATTTCCATGTTAAAGTAACATTTTAGGTAATAATCACTTTCTTTATCGTACGCGTTTTAACTTGTTATTCTTGATCGTATCTCTTATATAATGACTTAATTACTTACAGAATATAAAAAGTTATTTATATATAATATATATTCATAATATAAATATGGATAATAGATATATATATAAAATAGAATACACTGTTTATGGAGATGGTAGGTTGTACATACGCATAAACGTTGTTTCTGTTTTCATATCATTTTGAAGGAAGTAAGTGAATTATATATATATATATATATATTTACAGAAGCATTATTATTTCATATGTTAGATACTTATTAATAAAATATATTTTTATAATCATCATTGAATGGTGAACGTGTAAATGAATCTCATCGCGTCGTGGAGACGGTAAGCTGAACGTACACATGAGTGAAGATATCATTTACATAATGATAAAATGGTATGGAATTGGATAGTATATTAAATATAAAGAAACATTATCATGTTATTTTCATTATTTATATACATTATACTCATCATCATATCTATACAAATAACATAATGTTGAATAAAAAATTTCACCACGGCGCGGAGACGGTAAGCCGTACGTACGCACACATGGTGACATTATTATTTATATGATATGTAGAATAAGTAATATGGTTGTACCATAATTATAATAATATATTATAATGTATAAGGTACTGTATTTTTTATTTTAGTATGGAAACAACAGAGAAATAAGAAGTAGAAGAAGAAAAGAACATTGAAAGAGGTGATAAAATAATTACATCTTCTTCGGGTGTTTACTTTTGATTTGAACAAAAGGGATCCTTAGGTGAGATTTATGCTCAAATTAAGGACTCTAGGTTTAAGTTATGGTAGTTTGGAGAGTATTTGGGTAGTGTTTGGCCAATCTAAAGGGATTTGTAGGTGTGAATTAAAGAGAAAGGGCGGTTCCCTTTTATAAGATAGGTGAGGGGCACTTTAGGAAAAGCTTCAAATATTAATTTATTATGAAATGATTTACGGATTCTAATAGCTCCAAATTGATTTATTTCAAGGATAAGATGAGTATGGGCCGACATATTCTCAACCAATAGGTTTTAGACATGTTTAGGTCATAAAAGTAACCTTATCTTTTAGATTTAACCCTTTGTAAAATAAGTTAACTCTTACCAACTCCTCTTGTATTTTTATACTACATGGTTAATATATTTACTATAAAATGAAAAGAGAACCTAAAGTGGATCATTTATGAAATTTTTATAACTATCCATGTTATTTGGCCAAACTATATATTTGAAGGATTTTTATAACATTTAATGAAATAGTATTTGTTTTAAAAACTCATTTATGTCAATTTTGACACTATTTAGTAATTGATTTTTGTTAGTCATAACAACTTGATTACTTCAATCCAAAGGAATTAAATCATACCTAATATGTCAATGTAATCCATATAATTCGTGGATAGCATCCAAACTTTCAAATTATATTTATTTTATTATTTGTAATATCATTTGTTTTAATATTTCATTAATAAGGTAATTACTGCATCACCATTGTGTCATAAATAAATATAATCATTTATTTTATAAAAATTATAAATAAAATACCATGATTTAGGAAATATATTTATATTTATAATGAATTTTTATAGTCTAATTTATCTTGTGTATAACCCTATATTAAAAAAGGTTTAGTTATTAAAATTTGAATTCAACACTTTTAACTCTTCTTTATATAAATGTCATAATCTAACACAAGTGAATAAAAAAGGATCATATTTTTGTTCTAAGGTTTATTTCAGTTGAAAAAACTTATACAGTAGAATTAGGACATGTGTTTGGATAAATTTATATTTTTATAATATTATTTTTACCTTTAATTACCCTATTTACTTTTAACCGTGGTAAATAAAATTCAAAACTTACTATTCACAAAAAAAATTATTTTAATCCTATTGAACAACATTTTACTTATTTATAAAAACCATTTCGGTCAAATTTTTGAAATTCAAATCACAGAAGTAGTAAAATTATGTTTTATGCAAATTTGAAAATGTGCTTAGAACGTGGGTAAAAGACGGTAAAACGTTCAATAAAATTTTATATATCTAATGTTATTATAAAATCAATACAATGAATTACATTGGACTAATATATGTATTATGTATCTACTTTTAATTTAAGATAAATTTTAATTAAAAATAATTATTTAAATGAAAAAGTCGGTTTTTAAGTACTATGCAGTATTTTTCACTATTCATCAAAAATTGAACGTTTTCAGAAAAATACAAAAAATTAACCCTAAACTAATTTTGATATTCTGAATTCAAAAAGTAAGTCTATTTTATCAAATTAAATTTTTATGAGTGTCTAAATTTAATTTTATTATTGTTCATAAAAGGATAAAAAAAGTAGTTCTCTTAAGAAAATAATTTTTATAAATATATAACTATTTTAACAAAACTTATACATTTCTTTATAAATATGTTTTATTTATGTGAAAAAATTATAAATTTAATTTAATTTTTTTTCACTATTCATATTACAATATTTAATTTATAAATAAGTATATCATTTAAATAATTATAATACTAATATGTTGTTTCATAGAAACTCAATCTTGTGTATAACGCAAGACATGTTTGTGTTGCGTGCAATATAAGCTATTAAATTACTTTAAAGAGATAATGTACTATGAAATAATGTTTCATTACATTCTCCCCTCTAATTAATTTCATCCTCACAATTTGAAATTGTTCTTCGAAAATAAAAGGGTGAAAATAGAAAATACCTTTGTGGAAAACCCACATCAGAAATAGGGTTAACAAAATTTACTCTTAATAAGAGGGAAAGAGAAATGAAAATGTCACCACCAAATTAGGATTTTGAATAGGATAACATTGGTGGAAATTAGAGACACATTATTGGAGGAAAAACATAAAGATTTATAGGAAGTTATTGAGGTCATCAATCACAAACATGTGAAAATTAAATGGAAAATTAAGGGCCTCAAAGCCATAAATCTATGATGATTTAAAATATCACCAGTTCAACAAAACAAAAGGTATTAGGATAACACATTTTTTTAGAAACTTTATTTTTGTAATAGGATAGATCAATTTACTATAAATATAAGAACTCAAGAAAACATACTTGATTTCATTACCTGTCATAATCATATTTTCATTATTTGGTTGTGCTTTGATCTATTTTCACTTCATACCTTTCACTAGTAAATGAATCTCCAAAAATGATTTTTTACGCCCGAAGCGCATTTGATAAATCATAAGGTGAAAAATTACTCCTTTAATCCTCTAAATGTTTATTGAAAACCAAAAGGTTATGTCAACGTATCCAATAAATCATAATTTAACCTCAAAAAAAATATTAAGTGTTCAACTTACTCAATTCAATCCTTTAGACTTATCCAAAGTACTTGTGTCCAAACTCACAGTCCAAAAATTTATAAGGAAGGTAAACATAACAAAATGGTGATCTCTTTTGTCACATAACAACATGTGAATACCTTCATCATGTATTCTATTAAAACATGGTAACAAAATGAATTACCCTAAAACCTTATTTGAATATGTATATTCTTTCTTATTCCTTTTGTAAAACATAGAATACTGGATATACTCCTTAAATCCATAAATGTTGAAAATCCCAATAATGATGGTATAAACTTATTTTTAAACAAACCATTAATAAGTTACAAGGATTTAAATAATATCCATTCTACTTTATCTAAATCAATTATATCATATTCCGAAATCATTATCTCAGTTTCAAAAACATATTAAGGGTTATATTTCCCCCAACCATATATTTTTCCAAAAGGTTTAAATTGAAACTATGTCACTTTACTTGGTACCATACAATCTCAAATCCTTAATGAAATATTACTAAATTACAATCCTCATATACTCTATAATTCTTATCACTTGTACATAATTAATACGATACTCAAATGAAACAATTCTTTAATAACAACATAAGGACACTAATAATTCCTCTTCATCTACAGTAGTATCATAACTTGATAATTATGCAATAGAATCATTTAGGGTATACTCTGATGATTGGGGCATTGATTCATGTTGTGTCTCAACTCCTTCCAGATGAAGCATTATACATTTGAGACCTTTTTTCTTACCCTTTCAATCATGAACTAGGTGTCCTTTTTCCCCACACATATAAAAAACATCCATTCCCTTAAATCATTTACCAAGGTGATTCTTTCCACAATTATCACATGTGGGAAAATCCTTATTTCCCTTCCTAACTTTATCCATCTTTTTCTATTCCATACTATTCTTCTCTTTATTCCCTTCAAATCCATAGAACTCATAGAATTCATTACTTATCTTATTAACAAATTATGTTATTTCTTTATATGATGAGAATACATGGGAGACTATTTACCTCCTAAATGTTGTCTTAATACCATGAAAGATAGGATCCTTATTACTCTTTTGATCATTCATATTGATGGAGTTATAATTCCTTCAAGTAAACTATATATCTAAATGACGACATACACTAGGTTAGATCAAATCAAAATGTGTAATCCAAAAACTAGAAAAAAATATCAACATTATTTGAAGATTTTCAGACATCTAGTCTCATAATCATAAAAATGGTTTCATTGATGACATATTTAGTCATAAATCCTTCATAATGTTTAGTAAATAAAATGTGAATTGTCCTAAGCATATCCCATGGGAGTATCAAACCAGGTGCGTAGTAAGGCCCATTGTCATGTACCAGGTTACCCCAAGTCAGGATCAGAACACATTTTTAGAGTTGTTACTCCAAGGTACATCTGTTCCAAAACCACATCCACTTATAGTATTCATACATGGATTCATTTCTTGGAAAACTCAAAAAATCTCCTCATTAGAAATTTTTTTGTTAATTCATCTATACTAATCCTCATGGTCTATCATATGGTAATGTTCCCTAATCAGAGTTTATCTTAATCTAGTTTCCAAGGTTATTTCTAAACTTCCTCTGATACCAACTATAATTCCCTAAACTCAGAAGCATGGTTCTAGAGCATTATTTTAATACATTGGCATAATTACAAGGAATCAAGTCATGAAATATCGATCAGTTTAGCAGTCTTGGAAAATTGATTACATACATGAACTTTACATTACAATTTATAACATAAAATACAGCCCAGATAATCCTTTGATAACACTATTATTCCCCTATCTTAACCCTGTATATCAATCATAATACATTTCTTGACATCCTAGGAAAATTAAACATAAGAAAGGGGTGAGCTCATATGCTTAGTAAGGGTAAATAATTTAGTAGAAGCTATAAACATTTAAGGCAAGATGTATAATAAAAACAACATCATTTTAAATGTAAACATGAACATAATATGGAAAAAATAAATAAAAAATTACCATATAAACATGAACATGTATATTCTACTAGATGAATAATCACATTAATAACTAATTTCATAACTATGGAATGCATAATGCCGAACATAATTACTACTACGTCAAGGCCTTGTGCCAAGACCATTCAAAAATATTTTGTCAAGGCCTTGTTCCAGGATACAAGTTTGTCTCGTGAGACCTACTAAAGCATCGAGGGGCTATAGAGGGGCCCACCCATCACTTACTAAGTCCAATGCATTCCTCATATAAAAAGGGTAAAAAATAACATAAAAATTCGTATTAAAACTAGCATAAAAATTTTCAATACATTAACCATAGACCATGAATGGTATAAAAATAGAACATCCACAGTCAAACATATCATAACTCATTCAATACAAAATGGAAGATTGTATTATAATAAGTCAACCTCAATCAAGAATAATATCCAATAAAGGATGTTGACATAGTTGAAACTAATCAATAAAACTCTTTGAGAGGAATATTTATTTTTCATGAAATCATCTAAAAGTCACACAATTTATAAAGGAAGTCATTTAAAAAAGGTTTTTGAATCAAAGTGTCCCATACTGATTTGAAACTTTTTAAAGGATTTAATATTTTAAAATAATCATTTCCAGATAAATAAATCCTTAAAAATCATTTGGAAAACATGGACATTAATTAAAAAGATTTAGAAAAATAAATCATTAAAACATTTGAAATGATGATATTTTTAAAGATTCCCTTCTATAAAACCTTAAAATATTACTTTTGATTTTTTTTAATGAAACATGAATGTGGTATATAAATATGTCCTAGTATGTACTTATACATAAAAAATCTTGGATAATAATTAGATTGAGGAATTAACCCTTACCTTGTACTTTCCTTTGGTCGATGGTACATTTAACCTCCTGTATAATGGACATAGTATATTATTAAATTATACCATAATGAAATTCATATTTATGATATCATACATGATTTATTTATGACTTTAGACTACCCATTTAATAATAATTTCCATGTTAATGTAACATTTTGGGTAATAATCGCTTTCTTTATCGTACATGTTTTAAATTGTTATTCTTGATCGTATCACTTATATCATGATTTAATTACTTCCAAAATATAAAAAATTATTTATATTTAATATATATTCAGAATAAAAATATGTATAATATATAGATATATGAAATGGAATACACCATTTATGGAGACGGTATGTCACACGTACGGATAAACTCTGTTTCCATTTTCATATCCTAATGAAAGAAAGTAAGTGAATGAGATATATGCAAATATATATATATATATATATATATATATTTCCATTAGAATAATTATTTCATATATTAAATACTTATTAATAATATATTTTTTTTAATCATTATTAAATGGTGAACGTGTAAATGAATCTCATCACGTCGTTGAGACGGTAAGCCGTACGTACACACGAGCGACAATATCATTTTTTTAATGATAAAATGGTATATAATTCGATGGTATATTAATTATAAAGAAACATTATCATGTTATTTTAATTATTTATATAAATAATACTCTTCATTATATCCATCCAAATAACAAAATGTTAAATAAAAAATTACACCACGGTGTAGAGACAGTAAGCCGTACATACTCACGCATGGTGACAATATTATTAATTGGATAGAGAGAATAAGGAACATTGTTGTAAAATAATTATAATATCTTAGAATGTATAAGGTAATGGATCTATTATTTTATTATGGAAACAACATAGAAAGATGATGTAGAAGAAGAAAAGAATATTAAAAGAGGTGATAAAATAATTACATCTTCTTCGGGTGTTTTCTTTTGATTTGAACAATAGGGCTCCATAGGTTGGATTTATGCTCAAAGTAATGCCTCTAGGATGTAATGAGGGTAGTTTTTAGGAGATTTGGGTAGGTTTTGGCCGATACAAAGGGCTTATTAGGTGTGAATTAAAGATAAAGGAAGGTTCCCTTTTATAAGAGAGGTGAGAGGGACTTTAGAAAAAACTTGAAATATTAATTTATTATAAAATGGTTTTCGGATTTTATTAGATCCAAATTAATTTACTTAGTGGATATTATGAGGAGGGGTTTAATCTTCTCAAAAAATAGGTTTTAGATACATTTATGTCATAAAAGTAACCTTATCTTTTAGATTTAACCCTTTGTAAAATAAGTTAACTCTTACCATGTCCTCTTGTTTTTTATACTACATAGTTAAAATATTTACTATAAAATTCTAAGAGAACCTAAAGTGGATAATTTATGATATTTTTATCCATATAAAATTTATTTGGATGAACTATATATTTTTGGTATTTTTATATCATTTAATAAAATAGTATTTGTTTTAAAAACTCATTTTTGTCAATTTTGAAACTATTTAGTAATTGATTTTTGTAAAAGACATAATAAAATTATTCCCTCCATAAAATGGAATTAAATAATACCTTATATGTCAATGTAATCCAGAAAATTCTTGGATGACATCAAAACTTTTAAGTTATATTTATTTTAATATTTATAATATCATTTGTTTTAATATTTCATTATTAAGGTAATTAATGAATCATCGTTGTGTCATAAATAAATTTAATTATTAAATGTCTAAAAATTATAAATAAAATACCATGATGTAGGAAATATTTTTATCTTTCTAATTAATATTTATAATATAATTTATCTTATGTATAACCCTATATTGAAAATGGTTTTGTTATTAAAATTTGAATTTAACACTATTAAATCTTCTTTAAATAAAATATAATAAATGTCCTATTCTAACCCAAGTGAATAAAAAAGGATCATATTTTTGTCCTAATGTTGATTTTGGTCAAAAAACACTTATCTAATAGAATTAGGATATGTGTTGGGGGTAATTTTATATTATTATAATATTATTTTTACCTTTAATTACCCTATTTACTTTTAACCGTGGTAAATAAAATTCAATAGTTACTATTCACCAAAAAGTATTTTCATCTTATTTAAAAAAATTTTACTTATTGATGAAGACCATTTCTGTCAAATTTTTGAAATTCAAATAAAAAAAGTAGTAAAATTACGTTTTATACAAATTTGTAAATGTGTATAAAAGGTTGGTAAAAGATGTTAAAAAGCTCAATAAAATTTTATATATCAAATATTATTATAAAATGACATAAATGAATTACATTGGAATAATATAGGTATTATATATATATTTGTACATTAAGATAAATTTTAATTGAAAATAATTATTTAATTGAAAAAGTCAGTTTTTATGTACTATGTAGTGTTTTTCACTATTCATCAAAAATTGAATGTTTTTTAAAAAATACAAAAAATTATTCTTAACCTAATTTTGATATTCCAAATTCAAAAATGAAGTCTATTTTACAAAATTCAATTTTTAGGAGTGTCTAAATTTAATTTTATTATTGTTCACAAAAGGATATAAAAAGTAGTTCTTTTAGGAAAATAAATTTTCTAAATATATAACTATTTTTACAAAACTTAAAAATTTCATTACAAAAAAGTTTTATTTATGTAAAAACATTATAAATAAAATTTAAAATTTATTTGTTACTATTTATATTACAACATTTAATTGATAAATAAATATATCACTTAAATAATTATAATACTGATGTGTTGTTTTGCAGAAACTCATTCTTGCGTATAATGCAAGCCAAGTCGGTGTTACGTGAAATATAATAAATTAAATTAATTTAAAGTGATAATGTGATATAAAATCATGGGGTGTTACACTGAATATAACTATATCATTATCATCAATGGAATAAGTATCCCACCAGGATACTAATTTTTATCATAAAGGTCACATGGGTTGTAACTCACTTGAAACCGATATACATTTTTGAGGATGGCCTCTCATGAACACAACCTATTCCCATCACGACATTCATACTAGGATATAATCATGTTATCCCCATTATTATAATTTTCTTCAAAGTTAATAAAAGACTTGGGAAAGCACTTTGTTCTCCTTGTCCACATCAAGGTCTAGAAACCCTAGGCAGGTTCCGTTAACACATTCCAACATCTAAAGTCAAGAGAAATTTTAAAAGGATTCATATATTTCAACACATAACCAAAATTTCACTAAGGTTTAGATAATAAGTTTACACCCTAGGCTAGAAAAGATATTAATAATGGATACATAAAATCCATCTCACTTTGAGTCTGGCTAGGATGGTCCACATATGCCAACCTACAACCATAATCATAACCAAGATACACTAGTCTAATACTATATTCCTATGAGTTTGGAAAACTTTCCACATATCTTAGTACTGTTGAGAAAAATTATAATGTAGCACCCAAGGGCTCTATATAATATAACCTTAAGCTGATCACCTTTCTCATCACATCCCCTACCTAGAGGGTAAAAAGAAACCTAATACAAAGTCCACTATATTGTGTTCATTTAATTAACCCCCTCAAGAGTCCACATGTCAAATAATACATAATTATGGTTAAGATCAAGACCACAAGTGAAAAATTCACGATGACTAGGGTTAAAGGGTCTATATTGGCCCAATTTTTTTTAATCATGGGGTTAAAATGAATAGTTTATTTTCAATTTAATGTTGATCACAAAAAAAATTAATGAAAGAATATCACATGATTCATAAAATAATTTATAAAACATAGACTAATGTTTTGGGACCACATAACTCAAAAAAATTCATTTCTTATAAGCAAAGATTAGACACCAATTTTGACCAATAGGATAACAAATAATACTAATAATATTAGAGGAATAATGGGGAAATCATACCTAAAATGATAATGAAAATCATCAAAAATTGCCATGGATAAAGGAGGTTGAAAGGTTTGAGAGTATCTAAACCTACCAATATTTAGGCATAGAAAAAATGAAGAATTCTAAACATGGTTTCCAATTTTAAAGCCCTAATAACCATATTGCCTCTGGTTAAAATAAATGGGACAAATATCCTATTACAACATAAACCATAGTAATTATAATATAATGCCTATTCTAAATACCCCTCATGATGTAGAACCTGAAGTAGTGACATGGAAAAACTTCCCCAATAAGAAGTAAAAATCCAACTTCACTACCCTAGGTCATATTGTGGGGTGACCCTACTCTTAATGATGTAACCAACCACATGGAGCTGCCTAATGCTACTGCCTCATAGGGACCCTCCATGGCGCAACCCACCCACTACGACACGAGACTTCCCCTTAAGAAACCCTTATGACACAAACTTGGTGTTACGATGTGATCATTTAAATAGACTTAGTATTTTATTGTTTTTTATTTGAGTTAAACTTATATATAAAAAAAAATTCTTACACATTAGATACTGAACCGTTTTTCTAACCATTACGTATTGGATACTTAACCATTTTTGTGAACCTTATATACCGGATCACCATTTTTTTCAGATGGTTATAAATAGATACCCATTTTATGTCCCTTATATATTAGAGTATCCATTACATATCATGAATATAACTACGGTTACCCTTAATTATCAAATACTTAACCATTTTTCCAACTCTTACATATCAAAGTAACCCTTAAGTATCATAAGGAATATTATGGTTACCATTAAATTTCAGATACTTTTCTATTTTTATAAATCTTATGTATTAGATTAACCCTTATGTATCAAATAAATTACCATTATTTTGACCCATCTTCATCTCTTACCTTTACATATCTTCTGGAAAATCAGATCAATCCTTACATTTCATCTAGATCAAATAGTACGTATTATCCATATGAAATATTATTTATTAGTCTATTTACCCTTATATTTGAGTTGTGTAACTTTACAAATATTAAAGAGAATTTCGGTTACCCTTATGTATTGAGAACTTTTCCAGTTTTTCCAAACCAGTCTGCTCATCACAAAACATTTCTAGAGTTCATCCCAACCTTCTTCAAACATATTGAAGCCTACTCACCCCTCTTCTGATGCCAAAATATTCTTGAATAAACTCATTTATAAACTCTCAATGTTATATTTACCTTCAAACTCAAAAAAAAACATCCCAGTTACAACATGTTGAAACTCTTAGAATCATATTCGGAGTCCCAATTCTAAAAATATCGTCTACTTCAGGAGAAAAATTTAAATTTACCCATATTTTCACCAACCCATAATGATGTGATCTATTAAAACTTCCCCCAAAGACACTTTTCATCCTTGATAATTCCCCTCATGAATCATTCACAAATGATCTTAGTCAATGATCCTTGATGTATGACACAAATTCTATATCTCCCACTAGTTATGATCATGTTGATATTGAAACCAAACCAACTCCATTGATCAAAACCTTGAGAGCCTCTCACCTCAGCACATTATAACACCAGTATCTCACCAAATGATACATTTCAAATCTTTTTGAACAATTAAACTCAATAATGTTTGTACACCTTATCTAGTACCCCACTATATTAATAATTCATAAAAACCTACTAGCCCATGAATTGAATATTTATTATTTCAACAAAATCCACAATAATTACATACCCCCAATGAGATTTATGAATTATCAAACCATATATTTCATACATCATCATTTGATGTCACTAGTCTACAATAGAACATCACTCACTAAGAGTCACACTTGAAAATCACCTGAATATCTTCTTTAGAACCTACTATATTATTCTTGAGACTATATCCATAACATGAAGCCCTTTTTAAAAGCACCAACCCTTATACTTCTCAATGAGTAATAACATTCAAAAAATCTATTCACTCTATAGATATTTTTCCTAAAATTCACCCCTAATAATTCCACCCAACCATAATTGCACATCAGGCGACTTCTAACTAATGGACATACTAACTCAACCTAATTATCATTGACTAACACCCAAACGTGGGTATTTTTTTAAAACACATAATCTAACCACATTCATTCCATAAACATCCTTGTACTAAAATAACCTACAACGTTTCCTTCAATATTTCACCCTTGATGTTTATTGAAAACTACTCAAAATGAGCCCCACACTATTAGATAATCCTTGTTGTTATCCATACCATAGAATTTCCCTCATCACTGATCCATAATATTGAACTCTCTGAATATCCACTTCTATCTGAATGCCTATAATCACGATCCTCAATTATATTTATATAGGTCCCAATGATACCAAAGTTACCCAAACAACCAATTTCCTATACCATTTATAATACACTCTTTTACACTCAATCTCTATGGATTTAACTCATGATCCACAACCTTTCTCACCATCATAAGAATGTTGTGTTTTATCACAATAAGGTCTACACATAGCCCTGCTAACAACTCATAATATACACAATACCACACTCACCATAGCTGAGGCACCCTCCATATTCCTTATCCATCTTTCTGAGCCACTAAACCCCTTAGTGTTTTATAAGATCCAATAGCCAGGTCACCACATCACACATCACATAGAAGGTTACAACTCATATTCCATATGAGATGACCATTTAGGATTGACCATAATTCTCATGAACCCTTGTTTATTCCCCTATCATCGTGCAAAGATCTAGATTAATGAACTAGTAATACCCCTATTCACCAAATCTTATTGGTCCAATCCCACTTGTTCATACCCTAGAGTATCACATGCTTTAACCAACACATGTCTTAGCATAAAAGGAAAATTCCCATATTATTTTTTATTCTTAATCTCAACATGGTTTTTCATTTCTTTATATTATCATATAACATTTGATCACTATCCATATGTGATCATCCATCGATCCCATCAATAACCCATGACCTAACATTATAAAAAAATTTAGCTAAGGATTCATGGGCCTCATCACAACATATTGGATCCTCTGAAGGTCTTACACCACTTATGAGTCCCAGGGGACTAAACATGTACATATTATAAATGATTATACTGACACTAAGATGGAATAAAATGAAAAAAATATTCCTTTATACCCATAATATTGACCTCATCCCAATGATCTTGTGACCTATAAAATTTAATCTTCTCATCTTAATGTTTTCCCAAAACCTACCCATCGAAATGTATCACATATCATCCATGGTTAATTACACCTAATAAAGAAAATAAGACCTAACTTTAACTAAGATTCATTTTCACTAATACACATACCATGTAGGCTAAAAATTTCAAACTACATTAATCAATTCTAAAAGAGTATCCATTAAACCAATATCATAATGGTGCTCAGCAACCCTCATTACCAAAACAAAGTATACTGAAACAGGCCTACACCACAATGATACCATTCCATACCACTCTAATGATTCAATCATGAGTTTCATCCAACTAGTCATAGGCTCATATGAATAATCCACCAAATAACCACACATTACAAACATGTTTGTCTTGTAATAACTGAGACCCTACTAAGTCGGTAAGCACTATATCCCAAAATTTTTCTATAATGTGCACTCTAAATATCCTTTATTCATGATCATGTTTTATAGTTAAATTCATAAGTTCTAGAATTTATATTTTATGAAAACGAAATAATATTTGGATTAATAATGTATAAATTATCTTAGGGTGAATTTTTGGGATTTTTCTAAAATAGTTTATTTTTAGGTGAATAGTGAAGAATACAATATATATATATATATATATGCCATATATTTGATGATATTATCATAAAATAAGTATTTATTTAATAACTATAAAAAAATATGGAAATAATATATTTATGGAGTAAAATAATAAATTTAATAAATACTATGTTGAATTTAGGAAACCCATGTTTAACATTTTGAGACATAAGTTAAATTTATTATTTTTGGTTTGTTTGTTTTAATAATTTACAAGTTGAAATTTGATTTTGGATTGATTTTAAGGCCACATAAATTTTATATGGGTAATAATAAACCAATTAATTTCATGAAAACAAAAAACTTTGATAATTGTATCAAAATCATAACTTTTATTCTTAAAAATACACATTTTCTAAAAAATGGGTTTTTTCGTGTAATGCGCAATAATATTAAAATTCATTTTTTTCACCCTTGGAAATTTTATCAGAAAAAATTATTTCTATATTGAAAATAATAATTTAGAAATTATTTAAAAATGAAATTTTAATTTTTATCCAAAAAATTAGTTTCCATAGTTAAAAATTTAGTTACCACGATAAAGGTAAATGAAGGTAAAAAGGGTTTAACCATGTGTAAAAGAGAAAAAAAATGTTTAAAACATGTCTTAAAAAGAGTTTTTGTGGTTTTTTATCAACAAAAAATTACATAATATCCATTAATTTTATATTTTTAATCTACTTTCCTTGTAAAATATATGTTCTTTTAATATTAAGAGGTTATATTTATAAAAAATCTATTCATTTCACTTATAAATGAGGCATTCCACCAAACCTTAAAAGAAAATATAAAATTTTGAATTACTATTGAAACCCTTAAAATATTAATTATGATATATTTTTATTCCAAGACCATAACCCTCTGGTCAAAAGGAATTTTTCTAAATTCCTCCATTTTTATGAAATCTCCAAGAGAAAGTTCAAATTCTCAATGTAATTACTTATCACTCTTTAATATTTTTTCCTTGTCTTTATTTCTAAAAAAAACCTATATTAACTATTATAAAATTATGAAATAACTATTATTTATATAAATAAATGTTTTTATTTTTATACAATTAACATTATCCACCTTATCCCCCTTCCTTACAAAAAATTAAAGAGTCGTTATTTGTACATGCAGGCGACTGCCTCCATGAATGATCTATTTCATTTTACTTCACCACCATACATGGTTGGTTCAAAATATTTATTTAATGAATAAATATTATTTTTATAAAATTTTTAATATTCTTAAAATATAAATTATTTTTTTACCTTCCTTACATTCTATGGATAATGAAAACATCATTCGTGCGTACATGGGGACTACCGCCTCAAAAAAACTACATATTTTATTTTTAATCTCATATTTTATTATTTATCTAATTATTTTTAAATATGATTAAACTATATAAAAACCGATAAATAATATCATTATTATTCTATAATAAATATATTATTAAAACATAATCACTTTCTTAACAAAACTCACCCATCGATTATAACTTGATCTTATTTGGGCCAGTTTAACCACCCACATGAACAATGATATAAATTTATATCATGGATGATTATGGGGAATTAAATAATAAAATTAATAGAAATGAATAGTAGAATAATTTTTTATATTTGGTTTCAGAAATGTTATGTTATTATTTAACTCATTATTAATATTCTCACCTTTGTTCAATATAAGATTACTGAATCATGATTATTATAAATTATAAATTTACATTACATAATTAAAACTACAATGGGAAAAAACTAAAAATTTATAAGTAATAATAAAACATATATTAAAATATATTTAATATTATAAAAAATTAGGAATGTATATGTAAATAATTATTATCATCATTGACATTACAAAGCATGCGTGAAACAAACAAAATTACTAAAATCCGATAATGAAAATAAACTGTAAGTAACTATTAAATGTACAATAAATGATTATAATTGAGGGGAATAAAAGGTAATAGATATGAATTTGGATATTAAATATGTGATTAATAAATTTATGTTTTTTTGTATATAATTTTAGATCTTGTTTGACTTAACTGGAATACAAGGTAAGGGGTTTCTCGTCTCAACTTGTGTTCTTTGAGACTTATTCCATATTCACAAATTACTTCCTTTTGTGTGGTGTATACATCGATATGGATGTATTTTTATCATATTAATAATTAATTTCAAGTTATTTATAGATCCCCTTGAAGTTATTCCTTTCATATTTTTTTGATTTAAAGGTTACCAAATCTATAAGGGTTTTTGGCCTCAATTTCCACTCCTTGAGATGTATTTCATATTACACACCGAAGTTTATTTTATATGGTGTACTTAATTCCATAATATATTATATTTTAATTATTAAGGATTTATTTATGGGATTTAAAATTCAATATCATGATCCAACATGCATATTCATTCGAATCAATAGACACAAAAACCAATTTAAAACTCAAACGTTTTGTTAGTGGAAAAAGAATAATAAAGTAGAAATAAAGTAAAATTGTCTGTATGTACCTAGAAATGAAATTCCTATATAGATACAAAAAAGTGTATATATTATCTAACACAAATGTACCTAGGGTTAAAATCCCTAAAAAAGGATGTCTGGGTAATAACTCAATCTTCACTCGATGCACAAGAAGTGGGCCTAATAGCACAGTTGGTTTGAAACTCCCGAGAGATATGCTTTGGATAATTCCAATTGTACTTACAAAACATAATAAATGGTTTATATACCTTTTATCTAGTCTCATACTATTTAAAATTATTTAACTCAAATACTATTTTCTATTTATAACCCATTACTTTGAAAGTAACCTTCTCCACTACCTTACCATTATTTCTTTGATAAGGGTATTTCCTATTACATTGAGAATACCCCATAGTTTCTAATTTTTTATGGGATATTCTCTAAGATGTCAAAATTATTCCATTTAATGATAAATTAATAATTTTTCCTATCTCCCTTATATTGATAACCATTGTTTTGTTTATCCAAGATTAAGTAATATGTTCCTTATGGAACATTATAAAACATATTATTAATTTGTATGATGAATGAATTGAACTTATTTAGTGATGGGTGGGAACCAT
The DNA here is from genome assembly GCA_963277665.1 of Viscum album. Classification (NCBI taxonomy): domain Eukaryota; kingdom Viridiplantae; phylum Streptophyta; class Magnoliopsida; order Santalales; family Viscaceae; genus Viscum; species Viscum album. The sequence goes on from OY728132.1 coordinate 1,084,537,757, forward strand.
AATTATATAGCCCCTACATTCATTGGTAGTTCCCATGAGACAAACTAGATATTGTATTATCATATTCCCTATCTATGTATGTAAGATATTGTGGCACAAGTCCTTGAAGATAAGATTATGATGTTTGAAATTATGACTTCCATTAGTATGAGATCAGTAATTGTTAGCCATGTTTTTATTCATTTTCATAGATATATTATTCCCTCAGTTTTATTTGATTATGAAATCATTCTGATCATTTATTTTTTCCACAATATGTTATCTATTCTATTGTTATGATATCTTATACTGTATACTACTCCTTACTGATCATATGAGATCACAATTTTATTTTTCTTCTTATCCCTAGGGTACCTAGAATATAATTTTGATTGATTTTATAGATATAATAAAATAAATAATAAAATTATCACTATATTTTTAAGTTTTATTTCATGTTTTCATATGTAATGTGAGAATCATGTATATATCTACTCTTCTAAGTCTACTAAATTGTGTGATCCTCTATGATGTGACCCCTTTTATAACAATATATTAAAGAAACCACAAAATCTGGGTTACTAGATTTGAGGTTGTTACATATCTCATCAATTTTAAGCTTTATTTCCTAATTAACCAGCTGGCCATCCCTCCGGTAAAATTTTGACCTATCACAACACAAGCACAATCCATGATTTCACATCCGCAAAATTTAAAAAATTTCCATGCCTATAACATATAATATAACTCACCTCTTATGTACTAATCCCATAACCCAGAGAATCTACCCATGATTCCTATCTCTAAAGTCATTCACAAGTCTAGGTTAACCCCCCAATCTTAAGTCACCCTTATAAAACACAACTCAACTATAAAAATAGTAGGAAAATGTACCAATACTCAATTATAGAACTTACTCACCAATATCTTGAGTCATATAGCAACATCACTAGGCTCTCCCACCTAGATCATAAGTCACATCCCATACAATTTACATCTCAAATTCATCATCCACACACCTTTGTCAGATACCACCAAGTAAATCATAGGTCAATACACCCACTTTATGGTTCACAAACAAAAAAACATCTCATACTCATGTTAATTACCCACTCTAGGATACTGATCCTCACCAGGATTTCAAATAATAGACTACCCCATTAAGTACCAAGGTGATATACACATGCATATAAATGAAAACACTATATGACTATATATATAAAAAAATCATAGCCATTTGTTATGGTTATGTAAAATACCACTAATAAGTTATTTATGATAACACCAAATATTTTATTATAGGCATGATAAATAACCAGAACCTATATTATTTTCCTGAACTAGTGTCAAAATAAAACACAAGAATACAATTTTCATGTGAACCTATGTGCCTAATATAATGCATAGACTCATGGATCTTTCCTCCCTAGGAAAAGGAAAAAATAGTAATAAATAAATCCAAAATTTTATTTGTATCAATAATCAACTGAATTATAACATAAAAATAAGAAAATATAGATCCTAACTCCTAGAAAACATAGAATTCAGCTCACACAGGTGTAGGCCATACACAAACACAATATCGATCCAATGTTTTGACCAGTCCAATATCTTATATACCATATCCCAAATAGTAAAAAAATAAAAAAAATAATTGATATTACCTGGTAATATATTTACCCTACTCACTCTATAGTAACTAGATTAGAGTGTTACATGACCTTGAGAATGCATCCCCATATACCAAAGTATGCTGATTAATAGAAATGGTTTACGTTGATACCATGGGGTGACTATACCCTTATATTATCATAGAATGAAAATAGTGATAATATTATACAATCAGCCACCATGATACATAATAGGATAACATGTAATCAAGATATCTAGGTTATCCAAAAGAATAAGAAATACCATATGCAGTAACATAATACAATATTCAATATGTCAAAAAATTAGGAGAGCACCCATAAAATCTCCCATGAAAGATCATATAGAACTCAGAATAAAAATTAGCAATTGAAACTGAAACTTGGTCTCATGCCTCAACCTAGTCCCTTATCTCAACTTTATGTTAGATATCTAGCTCAACTGCATATTACCCAATCTATTCCCAACCTACACCCACTCTTATGATGTCAGTTTTGGTAAAAATGTTCTAGGGACACTCAAGTAGGGTGTGAGTACAACTCAGTAGGCCACCAATAATGGTGTTCCTAATATAACAAGTGGTTAAAATGTATATACAATGTTATTTTTTAGAAGTAATAAATAAACAACCATAAAAAAAATAAATTTCTTGACCATGGATACTATCCAAGGTGCCCAGAAGTGACTATACCCACTTTTTCCAATGTTTCATAACTCTGAATATGATACACAACCATACTAAGGATCAAATATACACTTACTCATATTTCCATAACATACCCCATCCCTTAGTGGAATCAACATACTCCCTGAATTCTTCTATATATCAAAAATTATCGAGGGAATAAGTTCCCACCCTGAATAACTTAATATGAAATATACCATTAGGGGGGTTATCAGCCTACCTAGATACCATAAAATATCATAAATCGTTGAGGAGAATAATGTCTACCCCAGATATCATTATATATCATAAATCATCGAGGGGATTAAAACCCACCTCGAATACCATCATATATCATAAATCATTGGGGGGATTAATGCCCACCTTTCATACCACCATATATCATAAATCATAGAGGGGGAGGTATGGGATTATCACCCACCCAGGATACTATCATATATCATAAATCATTGGGGGGGGGGATTAGTGTTGTCCCAAAGGGTGTGAAATATGGTATCTATATGTGGGGGTTAATTATAACCTAAAAACGACTTATAAATATTTTCACATTATTTATTAATTTGATTGGAAAATATAATTTCTCATAAAATTATAGTACAATATATAAATATGTAGTGGTAAATAAGCAAAAAAAATATAATCAATATTTTATTAAAATAATAAAGTAGAAGAAAATAAATCTATCCAAAATTTAACATGTTATGATAAAAGTAATATCATAGTGAAAATTAAAAAGGCAAAGCAATATAAAAACAATTATCTGAGTATTGAATAAAAATTCAAATAACTTTAATTAATATGGTTACTAATATAATTCTAATTCCTAGGAAGTATTATTATTTATCCAAATTAGAAAAATATATCCAATGTATCCCAGTTCCACACCTAAAACTTGCTTTACTGTATACCTATCAGAAGTTACCAAGTTCCAAAATGAGAAATTCTTTGGCACTAAGATCATTGTCTATAAAAGTTATCTCTATCCTCAATAAACTATTATATCCTATGATAAACATAAATTCCACACCAATACTTCATCATTAATAATGTCAAAAGGTATACCTTCACACATAGAATCATTTTGATTTGAAGGGAGAAAAAAACCAACTTCTATAACTCAGAATCTCCTCTATCATAAGGGATAAAACAAAGAATGATTAGAATATGAAATAATAAGATATTTAAAAAGTAAACCTCACTATATAGTATCCCTTATAATAATATCACTGTAATAAAAATTTCATTCAAAATATCTTAAGCATTGAGATAATGCACACTTCAACCAGACTGAAAATCATCTCAAAAAAATCCTCTTCAAAACACTTCACTTTAATTCCTTAAATCTTCATGTTTATTTTAGATATTTACTCTATAAAAAACCCCAAAAAATAGATTCTTTGATTGATGATTTTAGTTTCAAATGCAATGAATACAACACTTCATCTTCTGATGAATGTGACTTTGAACTATATCACCCAATGAGTTCAACTATACACACCATCCCGCATCACACTATGTTTTGATAAATGCAAGGTTCTGGTTTGTTTAGTGGAACATTCAATTTGACAATGAGTCTACAATTATCAAACCTCAAATAAAAAAGATTCATGTTAAATCAAAATCTTAAAGAAGTTTGTTGTGATATTTCAAAACAAAATATTAGAGATAAGTCAATTTAAACAAAAATCCCTGCAAAAATATCCACCCTTTTGATAATTATAAGGAATGAATGGTAATTAAAGTATGGGTAAGTTTAAAATGAATTTAAAAATAAAATCCTTATTATTTACATTGAATTAATGTTTCAAATAGTATCAATGAAACTTAAAATTCATCTTTATGAAACAAAAAAGGTTAGTAATGATAAATCTTACACCAATCTTCAATGTCCCCCCTTTTAGATAAATCTATTATTTTTAGAAAAAAATTCCCCTTTAATAAAAACTCCCCTATTTTGAATAATACCACCTTAATCAATTATTATACCTTTAAAATGAATATATTTTATTTTCTCACCCAAGTTAACGAGCATTTCTGAATTATAAATAAATTCATAAATGAATGGAAAAAACTCACTATTCATAAATTTACATTAAATTATTCATTCTCCCCAAAATTATCCCCTTTTCTGATTGTCAAAAAGAACCAAAAAATATAAGTCATCTTGAAATAACAATAGAGAATATCTAAAATAATGAATATTTTTTTGTAATTCCTGGTATGTGTTTTCCTTTTTTTAAATAAAACAATGATACCAATAATTAGATTACAAGGATCTAAAGAGAAAACTTCCAAAATTTATTTTCCAATACCTACTTACAATATTATTTTGATGATTATGGTTTTGAATAACATTGAAAAAAAATTTCCTATCTTTCAGGAAAAATCTAAAGAAATTAAAAAAATTCCCCCCTTCAAGAGCATTCTAGATGTATATAAAATATATAAAGTTAAAATTTAAATTTCAAAAACATAAATTTTGAGTAGAATATGAAAAATAATTTACATACTACTCATATGTAATTTTTTAAATAAATAGATGGTCTCCATGTGTGAGTAAACCATAAATTAAATAATCCCTTTTAGAAGTTAATTTCTGTTAAAATAAAATATTACAAATAACTTTCATTATATGTAGTTTTGGTAACAGTTTAAAGTATATTTTATAAATTTCTTTCCAAAAAATTCCTCATTAGGTAAATTTCATAAATGAAAATTAGGATATCTATAAACGAGGAATGTACTATGCATTTTTTAAGAGATTTTTAATGTTAGTGGAGAGAAAAAATAGAAAATAAAAGTTATGGGAAATTTTCATTGATCACACCTAAAACCCATTTGATAAATTAAAATCTACCAGAATTAAAGGTTTTAGTGAAAATATTAGTGACATTATTTTAAGTTCCAAAAAATTACGAATAATAATGTATTATTATGTGTAGTTCTTAAGGAAGTAGTGTATTATGCTTATATTATTCACACATGATTGATGTTTTGGATTTATAAACAAAGAGCTAGTACCGATTCCATCACCAAGAATAAAAATTTATGTGAAACTCAAACCAAAATCTATGAGTGTGTGTTGAATCCACAACACTTGAGTTCAATAGTTTCCAACCACCACATATTCATCTTGAGTGGTGGAAAGTGAAACTAAATATTGTTTTTCTTATTGGACCATGAAACTTAAGAATCTATAAGAAAATAAAAAGTTACGAAAGTTCTTTTTAGATCAATTATACACCCCACAAAATTAGCATCAAAATAACTCTTAATAAAATACTCGATTCTGGATCAATAAAACAATACCAGTTCAAAAGTTCCTTTAAGGTAGTGGATAATCCACTTGTTTTCCATGATATTACATTTCTATTCAATTTCATAGAACCTCACACATAGGAATATAAAATATATAATTTCTATTATACAATCAATTAAGAAAAGTAAGATTTTAACTGTCCCTCTAGTCATTTTTTGATCTAACTAATTCAAATATTCATTAAGATGAAGTTTATAAGAGGTAACTAACAAAGTAAAAAATCCTTGAGGAATTATCAAAACCAATTTTTTAAATTAAAATATCATATTCATATGTTTAGTTAATATATTTTCTTTTAGTCACTGTATTATTTGAAATAGAAGAAAATAGTTAAGTTCACCAATGATTCCCATATATAACTTAACCTATATAAGTTTTGAGAAACTATCTATGAGAGTTTTTTTAATTTGATCCAAAGATAATGTAATTGAAATAATTTTAAACTATGATAATTTCATAAAAAATTTTCTTGATAATTTTTTTGGTCTAACTTTCCTTGAACAAAAATATTTTATAGAATAAATCCATACAATTGATCATACTAAGATCTTGATGCTTATTTAAGTCTGTAAAGATATTTTGTAAGTTTATATATATTTTTTGAAAAATTAATATTTTGAAAACTTAGTAGTTGTTCAGAATAAAATTCCTCTTGAATGTATTCATTAAAGAAAGAAATATTTACATCCATTTGAAATTGAGTAAAATTAAGATGATTTGAAAAGGATTGAAGCATATGAATGGAATTAAACCTAGATACTTGATATAAAGACTCACCATATTCTATTACCTCTTCTTGGTTACAACCCTTAGTTTCAATTATTTCTTTATCCTATAAAATATTCATATTTTCATCACACATATTCTAAAAGGCCCATTTAACAACTATAATCATAAAATACTTTAGAAGATTAACTAAGGACCATAACCTTTTATTTTAAACTTTATCAATCTATTATTCCATCATCGATATCCATATTTTATCACATAATGAATCATGTACTATTTTAGGTTTGAATTGGGATAGGTCTGAAAGATTATCACATTCATTTCTAAGAGAACTTCAAGTTATTATTGGTTAATAAACACCACAAATGATATTATCACTGAGATGATCCTAGAAGATCGAAAAATTTCAAGAAAAAAGTAACTTTAATCCACATTATTTAGAGAGATAAAATATATTAATCCATCCAGTAGTACACTTTATTTTATTATTTTATATTTTTAAAAAGTTAATTTTTAATGGATTGGATTCAATTTTCAGTAAAAAATAGGAGGTGTTTCAAAAATACAATCTAAACGAGTAATATAAATATGTTTTAAGTTATCATAAATATAACTATAAAAAAAACCTCTAATTTACTATTAATTCAATGGTTTGTGTATTTTTTTATTCTGAACATGACAATCCTTGATAAAAATAGAGTAGTCTAGAAAAATTCCTTCAACAACCTTTGGTTCAAATTTATAAAGTTGATCATTAGTATTAAAAATGAGTACCTTAAACGCAAATACTATGATGTTAGAAATTTTAGGTTTAATACCATTCAATAATTCATAAGGGGGTTTACCTATAACCGGATGAAGAATAAATTGATTTAAAGTATAACAATCTATACTCACAACTTCAACTGAAAAATACTTAGTGATTGGATATTCACACAACATTGAATTGGTAATTTCATCAAGGGTTAAATTCCTTTACTCAAATGTACCATTATATTTTAGAGTTCATGATGTTGATAAATTAATAGTTATACCCTTTTCACTACAAAAATTTTGAAAATCAGAATGTAATAACACACCATCATGATCACTCTAGAAATTTATTACTAGTAGGATTTTAAAATTTTAAAAAGGAGAAATAAATTTTTTAAAATTAGATCATTATTTTGATTTAAGAGTTTAAAAAAAAATTCAAGTATATATAGTGTAATCATCAACTAAAACATAGACATGGTGTTTTCCTTAAATATTTTTTATTTTTCTATAGGTCTAAAAAGGTCCGTGAACACTAACTATAAAGATTTGGATGTTGAGACTTCAATAATTAGTTTAATTATTGAATTTTGTTCCTTACTATATTAGAAAGAGTTTCAAAATTTGGTAGACTTAAACCTAATCTCTAGAATTTCCCTCACAAGTCCTCTATTTTAAAGTTTAGCTATATTATAGACGTTTCGATATCCTAATATTCAATTAGAAATCAATGAAGAATATTCTACAAAATTAAGAAAATGTAAGTACCATTTAAGAAGATATTCTAATTTTAGAGTGTAAAAATTATCATTATTTTTGATAGATAAAACATGTACTCCATCATAATTTGAAATGATAAATTTATCATTTCCAAATTTTATAGAGTAACATTTACCATATAGTTTGATAATATAATGATGTAGTGATTAATTACTAAAACATAATGAATATTAGAAATTAAATACTCATCGAGGAATTCCTCATTATCTTCAAAAGTAACTCATTTACCCTTCATTTCTTGTAATTTATAAAAATAGATCCTGTCTCATTTCATATATTGACAACAACCACTCTTCATGTACCATATATTCCAGATTTTAGTACTCAACTTATCTTTAAGGAATGACTCGAAGTTAAAATTTTAGTACCCAAAATTTATTGGGTCAATTAATTTTAGTAGACAATACTTTAGAAACCCACATCCATCTAGCTCTATTAGTTTGTATAGCTATGATCCCTTTGGAATTATATGCTTTATAATGTATGTGATATTAATATTTATAAAAGGGAATTTTTTTCTCCAATGACCCCTCTTCAACACTTAGTATAAAAAGGTGTATTTTCTGTTATAAAATACTTTGAATGAAAATAACAGTTTCTAGATATAAAACCACTTCCGAAAAATTTATTATTTGGTTTCAAATGTCTTATTATTTTTCCAAAATTTTCATGACCAGAAATAAAATTAGAAAAAATATTATCCAAGCTATAAATTTTAGATTTTAGTCACTAATTTTCTATGAGTATGAGTTGAAACATGTTTATATTTTTCATCTATATTATAAGTATGTTTTCAAATTTCATTAGTGAGTTTAGAAATCCAATCCTATACTATAGAATGTTTTGAACTAGTAGAGTCAAGTACTATTTTAAAATTTTATTCTTCTTTTCTAGGAAATACATATATTAAATCATGCATTCTAATGAAAGAATATTGTCTTCATCTTCCAATAAATTTGAAATTATTTCATTAATAAAAGTAAAAAAAATTGAATTATTATATAATTATACAAGTGATATCAGAGTTAAATTTCCCTTTAATCATATATAATTTTTATAAATATTTTAATAAAATCCAATAATCCTCAAACTATTTTCACTTTTTTAATCTCTACTACTTTCAGATGATGGATCCTTGATCATACATAATGTATTATTTATCTCTCTAAAATATTTTATTTTTTTATCTTTAAATATTTCTTTTAATAACCCAGGAAATGATAGAATAAACCATTATGATATTTATTATTATTTCTAAATTACATTTTTTTATAACACTCAGATATTCTTTGAAATATATTTTTCAAATAAATTTAATCTCTTTGATATTTTTCATTATAAACAACTCCAAGTTTAGATTGAATTAAAACACAGAGTTTAGCTTTCATTACAAGAAACACTATGTGTATCTTTAATTACACTCAACACTGGTTTAAATTTTTTTCCCACAACATTGAGTTTATCTTATGTTACACATGACACTCAGTTTTAACAAAAACAACGATACATTATCAGTATTATTCAAATAACATGGTTATAACTTATCCCTTAAACTTAGTGATATGAATATTAATAACTAAATTTTAAATATTAATTATAATTATTTATATAAATAAAAAAAATTGATAAAAAAATACTTAATTTTTCAATAATGACGTCATATGTTTTGAAAATACTATTTAAAAAAATGTTTTTTTATTTCATTTTTAAAAAAATATTAAAATTAATTTCAAAAACATTAATAAAATTAATTTTGAAAAATTAAATATATTTTTGAAATCATCACAAAAAATCGGCTTAGGGTGATTTTTGGAGAATTTTCTGAAAAGATTAATTTATCTGATGAATAGTGAAAAATACTGAATTTTAATTGAAAACTATCTTTTCATTTAAATTATTTATAAAGTGAAATTTAAATATTTTTAAATTAAAATTAGATAAATTATATATATATATATTAATATATTTTTTGTCATTTAAATCATTTTTATATTTAATTTTTATATAAAAACTTTGTAAACTTTTGAACATTTTCTCTTTAAAAACCCACTTTCTCATCACGTCTGCAACAATTATTTTAAATTAAAATTTCCTAATTATGTGAATGGAATTTAGAAAAATTGATTCCATATATGGAATCATAGTAATATATATTTATTAATAAGGTCAACTTAGTTTTTTACCCTCATGAATAGTGAAAAGAGTAAAAAATCAATTACCACGATTAAGGTAAAGATGTGTTTACTAGGGGGTTAAACTAAGAATATAAGAGTTAAAATGACTTAAATATTTTTCAAAAACCCATTAAAAGGCCATATTTATACCCTTATCACATTAGGATCAATTATTTTGTTATTTTGGTACACTTTTTCATGAAATTTACCTATATAATAAGTTATGTAATGAAAAAAAAGGAACCTTCCTTGATTTTAATATCTATAATGATTTTGAATAGGGAAAAAATATGATCAGTTATAAATATTATTTTTAAATATAAATGATATTATTTTATCATGATAATTTATTTTTAATTTTTATAGATGAACAATTATTTTAATTTCTTAAGAATCACCAATATAGTAATTATTTAGTTAATAGAAAAATAAAATAAATGATACTAAAAATATTAAAACAAATGTTAATTGAAATAATTATTTTATTAAATTAATTTTTATGTAAATATATATTTTTTATATTTATTTTTAAATAATATATTATAATTCCTTCATTGTCTTGATATTTTTAAATTCAAATTAAATAGATGATGTCAAAACTGACATTAATGTTATTTTATAATAAATTTTATTTTAAAAAATGATTTAAAATTACTAAAAATAATATATTATTCCAAGTGTTTTGTAAATGTTAATAAATAAAAAAATGGTACATTTACTGACCAATGTTTCTTTTATAGTGACTATATTGACAACAAAATATTAAAAATTATGTTAGTGTTGCTAAGGTTAAAGTGATGATTTGCACATTACATGCGCTTGTGTTAAAATTAAGTTTCAAAAGATATTTTATTTTTATTTTTTAAATTGGATTTAATATTTATAATAATTTATTTAAAATTATCTAATAAGGATCATTTTTTATATTTAATGATAAATTTCCTTGGTCAAAAATAGTCTTTGTCGTAGTGAAAAACCAAAATGGTAAAAGGAAATTTTGATGTTAAGGAAAAAAATGTTTTAAAAATGTGTTTTTGTTTGTGGGTGTGGTGTTTCTAGACCATATAATCACAAAAATCAATTTTTATCAATTTTTTATCCACATCAGGTGAGAGTGACCTCTCTTTATTGAATTCTTTTGAGTATTTACAAAAATTTCTCTTATCCACAATTATAAAAGGGTTGTCACTACCCTTAATTATTTCCACCTCCAAATCCATTTGGATAAAAAAACATGCCCAAATCACCTTAAACCATACATACCCTCATCCTAGAATCCTTATTTTGGGAAGAAATCCAACCTAGGATGAATTTTGGTGCTAAAATATGAAGGATACCTCAAAAAGAGGTAACGTTCATCAATGAATGTTTTAATATTATTTATTCCTCCACCTACTTAAATTATTATTTTGACATGAAAATATACTATAAAAATTATATTCCATATACTAATATTTTTTTTAATGGAATGACCTAAAAACATATCTACTTCCATCAAAAGGGTTACAAATTCACCATTCGTGTGTACAATAGACTACCACCTCACGAACAGATATAATTCATTTTTCAATTTCCACCTCTCATGGATATAAATAATGATGGATTAAATATTTATATATTAGATTAATTACATTATTATACTTTTTGAATCATTATATAACACATACCTTCATACTCTCTATTTTTTGGGAATATGATAATGTCACTCGTATGTACGATGGATTACCACCTCACGAAGTTATGTGATTCATTCACGATTTATGTTGAATGTAATAAGGATGATTTTAATGATAATATGTGATATATATGACATAAAAATGATTCTTTAATGATAATATATCATTTAAATTTCTTTCTTTTAATCTAAAAAGAAAATGGAAACAACGTTCATGCGTACGTATGCTCAACTGTCTCTTTGAACGATGTATTTCATTTTCTATCACTAAATTTTATGGATTAATATAAATAAATATATAATAAATATATATATATATGATATTTATGTATTGTTTAAAATTCTATATATTATTATATCATGATCAAATTAAGAAGACAAAAAAAATCAAAACAGATACGAAAAAGTTGTTATTACCCAAAACGTAACTTTATGACGGAATTGTTAATAAATGAGTAGTAAAAGGTCATAAGAAAATCACATATGGTATGATAAATATAAATATTTTTTAATATATTCATAATAAACTTATATTTATTATATTCGAGGTTTGAATGCATATAATGGATATCAAGACTTAAGGTAAGGGATTTCCGTCTCACTTTTACTTTCCATGAGATAAATTCCATATTCAACAAATATTTATTTTATGTGGTATATATAATGAAATCTAATTTATTTTATAATGATTAAAATTAAAATTAATTTAATTTACACATCCATTTTATTATCTCTCTTTCATGGGATTTACATTTCAAAATTTACCAAATCAGTAAGGGATTTTTTGTCTCAATTTGCCTTTATTGAGACATATGATTATGTTATAAACCTATATTCTTATAAAGGGTGTATATAAAACCAATTTTACAAGTAATATCATGAAATAATTTATCCTCGTGATATTTTATATTTCATTTAATGATAATCCTTCATGGTTCTTATGTTTCAAAGTTATTAAAATGGTAAAGATTTTATGTTACAATCTCATCATTTATTGGGATTGTTTATGATCATGTTTCAGATGAGAGAATATTATGATAAATATCTAAAGAAACTCATGTATTTTTTTTATATTATGGTTTTGTCATTATAATACATTTCCCTTCATTTTTCACTCTTTATGTACTCAATATTTTAAAAAGAATTTTTTTAATAAAAAACATCTTTTCATCTAAAAACCATTTTTCTTCCAAAAACATGTTATATATTTTTTTTAAATGTTTTTAACACTCTTAAAATTATTTATGAAATAATTTTTTACCCTTTTTTGTTTTTTTAGATATTTATTAAAAGGAATCATCCTATGGTTTTCAGAAATAATGCATGTTGGGATTTTATCGAAAATGTGAAAAAAATATTTGTTTTAATGTATACAACATGAATATAATTTACGATCACCATAATCATTATTTTCTTTAAATATTCCGTTATATGATTTTAAAGTTATTTAAAAATAAATTTTTTTAACAAAATATTTTATGTTTTAAAAATTGTTATTCAATATGGAAATGATATTTTTCTCAAGAAATGTTTTAAATTATTTTTAAAGATTCATTTATAAATTTTCAAAGTTCGTTTTTAAATTAAATTATTTCAAAAATATTTTATAAAGTATAGTTTTTAAAAGTTATTTTAAAAGTAATGTTATATTCCTTAGGAAATGTTCCATGAAATATTTCAAAACCATTCTCTATATAATATGGAATTCATTGATGTTACATATGTTATAATGGGGATATGATCCAAGGATACCATTATTATTATTTATCAGAATGGTTTATGTTTATGATGAAAATATTTTTATGAAAACTATTCCTATTACACATGTTATACCATGACAAGATTCTTATGAAACCCAATTCTTTTTAGGGTTTATTATATGATTGAATGATGAAATTATTGTGAAACCTATTTCTTTTCCAGATGTTATATTATGATGAAAGTTTTATGAAATCCATTTCATTTCATGGGTTTTGATATGATGAATATTTTATGATCTTATTGAAAAAATATGTAGGATTTTTATAATGTGACAGTTATAAAATTATAACCAAGGACAATGGTTATATTATAAACAAGGACAATGGTTATGTTATAACCAAAGATAGGTGGGACCTATATCTACTTCTAATGCATAGGGTAATGATTTATATCTTAGAAGATATACATGAATGGAATGGGAAGTGAACCTAATTCAGTAAGGGACTTTGTCTTCTATGATGGTCTTGGGAGTGAATCTTGACTACTATGATGGTTTGGGGAGTGAAACCATTCTAATATGATTGAATTGTTCCCACTGGGGAGGAAAGTGTGTCCCACCCAATAGGTGTAGCCTCCCATAAAGAGCCCTGATATGTTTTGGAAAATGAGCCTTGACTATTAGGAAAACCTTTTTATAAGATTATGTGTATTCCAAAATTCTATGTCTTATGACAATGTTATGCTCTCATGAATCATGTTATTTGATTTTTATATGATTCATGTATTATGAAATCATAATATTTATTCCATGAATCATGATTATGATCAATGATCTATAGGGTATGGTTTTTATCTGTCATTATCATGTTCTCAGACTATTATTCTCATGTTATGTTTATGTATTTCACTTGTTAACCCATACTGAGCATATGATATCACCCTTTATTCTGCTTCCTTTACCCAAGATATGAAGAAAGGTTTTATATAGGGTACATATATGAATAGTACTAAATGGGAAGATACTTGTGGGAAACATTAATGATCAGTCACTAGATAAGATGATCATGTACCTATTCTCCAAAGATACTATAATATTATAGTCATTAGTCATGATTTTGTGTAATGTATTGAATATTTATCTACAAATATGTAATAAATATGTATGGAAATCCAAGGTAACTCTAGTAGGTATCCAAGGAAAGGTTTAGTTACCCTTTGGAAACTAAGATGAGAAAAATTTAGTCATATCCCTATGAATATTTCAAAGTACATGTCTAGTGATGTCTCTAAGGACAAGTCTCAGGATGAGTTAAAGTATAGGAAAATGTCATGGAATTTTGGTAATGGATTGTGAAAGTGGTTTCTAAGAAATTGTATCCCTGTCTGGATACTGCAAGTTGATGTGGATTTGGAATACAGATGAGCCTAGGGGTAATAACTCTGAAAAGGGAACTTAAGATGGACTCAATCATCATCTGGTGCATGAAAATGGGCCTTACTGCATACATGGTTTGACACTCCTTTGGAATATGGTTTGAAAATTCGAAAACTATTTATGAACCATCATTAAGGATTTAAATATATGATGACTATGAATAACCTAGGATAAACCTAAGCTGTCATAGATTAAAAGGAAGGTTTCGTGATTAGACATCCTGTAAGTGATATTTGTCAATGATTATGTGGTTTCACACTATAGTTATTATTTCCTCATAAGTTATTATTAATGTATAATTTTTTTAAATGTGGAAATTATTGAAATTATATAAATCAATGTCTTAAAGGGAAATCTTGTATAGAAAATCAGAAATGATGTATTAGTAATGGTTTTTTCTGTTGATTAGGAAGAGACTAAAAATGACATATGAAAGGAAATAGGTTTTAAGTAATAAGTTGAAGAATCCTAATTTATGGTTTAATAATGAAGTGAAATGATTTAATTTTTTATATATTTTAATTCATTAATTATGAAATATAAAAGGATTGTGCAGTATAAGTTTTTCATTAATGATTTTCAAGAATTTTTTAAATAGTGTTGATGACCTAGAAAAAAGATTTAATTGTAAGGTAATATTTTACAAAAAACACATGATTAATTTAATATAAGCCTTAATCTATTTATGTGGTTGAGAAAATGGCATTTATTTTAGATAAAGATATAATTGATATGGATAACATAAATTGGATAGTCTCGAGGACCTCATACATGAAAAACGATTCATTTACAAAGTGTTTTATTCTATCATTGATGGAGTTTATATCATTTTTATATTCAATTAATAAATCCAATAATCCATATTTTATATAAATAATGAGGTATCATGTATGTTTTCAATATGGTTTTATGATAATTTAGGTTATACCATATTTCAAGAGAATACATGATAAAAGTTTTTTCATGTTTGTATGCGATAATCAAGAGATGCTTTATGATATATGGGGGATAAATGTTAATTTTATTTTGATAAATCTAGCGAACTTATTTATAAATTCTGAATTTTGGAAGAGTTATAATGTTGACCATTTATGGAGTGGTTTAAGTGTAACTTTGGGTGATGTTTTAGAGATTAATGCATTACTTTATCATATGATGATTTATTAATATTGGATAACAAGTGTTAACTTTTTTCTAATTGGAGATATAAGTAATGAGTTATCATTAATTTATGGGTCTTATTTTGTGCTTTAGACATAAAAAAATTAAACTCTTAGAGTAAGAGATGAATTTGAAATTGATCAATACACAACCAAAGGATGAAATTGTTCTTATGAAAAAAAAAGATATCAGGTAATTACATTTTCATATGTTACCATTATATATGTAAAAGTAATTCCCCTACATTAATAAAAGGATATAGAAATAAAGTTTTATCATGTTATCATCATTTTTGATGACATAATTTTTATTTTCCATGCCTATTTAGTTTATGGATCCATGTTCATTAAACTTATCCAGATCACTCACTTTTTTGTAACCAATGATCTCTATCATTCTCTATAAATATTTACAATTTTCCTTCCATTTTCAAATCTTCAATTCACACATATGTTTTCCGATGTGGAAACCTACTTATGAGTTACTTTATGTAACCTTTATGTTTCTAAATTTCCTTTTTAAGGGATATTTTATTATTCATTTGAACAATGTGAGTTACTTTATGTAAACTTTATGTTTCTAAATTTCCTTTTCAAATAATAATACTTTGATAACAGAGATGAATTTCGAGGAAGAAATTAATTTAAAGGGGGGTAGAATTAGAAAGCAACCCCGCTACCAATTGGCCTAACAAACTCCCCCTCCCGGTTCATTGTTCCACATCTGGCACCAGATCCAGTCAGTTTCATTGTGTTTGTGTTTCTTTCCATCTCATTTCAACGTTGAATTGGCATCCTCAGATTCTTAGGATCTTCCTAGCGGTTCGTGGGTAGCCATGATGCACATTCATAGGCGCATACACAGCTGAAGGAGGTTCAACCTAGGGTAAGTGTTTAACGACAACCTTTTTTAGGGTTCTTCATTTGGATTGTTCCACGTTCTATTGGTTTCCTCTGCCATTTCATCATGATCTTTCATGCATGACTCCAATTTGGTTGTGCTCTGATAGATTTCATGATTTTTTGGATGGTGTTGGTGATTTTGGTGATTGTAGAACCATTCAAATGTTTTTCAATTGGTTTTTTTGTCCATGGAGTCTTGACGATCTCATGGTTCCTCGTTGTAGTGATCTGTCGATGAAGCCCTCACCACCAATCATCCTCCTTCGAAGGATCCTGTGCAGATTTTCTTCTAGTCTGCTATGTTCTTTGAAGGCTCGTGTCTACAATAGTGGATTCCCTTGGACACATTTCATTCTCTTGTTTTTTTGGGTTGGTCTAGCTTGTGTCTGTAATGGTGGATCCCCTTGGACACACTGTCTCAGTTTGTTTCGCTTGTTCAGTTCTCACATAACCAAAAAGTGTTTTTTTTAAATGAATTTTCATTCAAGGGGGTAGAATGTAACACACTGATATTTTGTGAAATATATATTTTTTCAAATAACTTTAATCTATTTGATATTTTATGATATACATAACATTATATTTATCTTTAATTACATGAAAAAATGAGTTTGTATTGCATTACATGCAACACTAAGTGTATCTCGCATTATACACAACACCGAGTTAAGGTTTCCTTACAAACAACACTGATTTTATCTTTCATTACACCCAACACCAAGTTTTAACAAAAACAACAATATATTATTATTATTATTATTCAAACGTGGTGGTTATAACCTACCCACTAAACTTAGTGATATGAATAGTAATAACTACTTTTTAAATATTAAGTATGATTTTTTATATAAATAAAATACATTGATAAAAGGGAACTAAATTTTTCAATAAAGTATTTATATGTTTTGAAAATACAATTATCTAAAAAAGCATTTTTTTTATTTCATTTTATGAACAATTTTTTTTTTTGAAATTTTAGAAATTCTATTTGATAAAATAAACTTCATTTTTTAAATCATCATATCAAAATTTCCTTAGGGTTATTTTTTTATAATCTTCCGAAAAGAATAACTTTTTTGATAAATTGTGAAAAATACTGAATTTCAATCAAAGGCTTCCTTTTCATTTAAATTATTTAAAAATTTAAATTATATTTGGTTCAAAGTAAAATTTGATAAATTATATATCTATTTATATAAATTAGGTTATTGGAACAATTTTTATCTTGATGTTTTATATAAAAACTTTATAAACTTGTGAACATATTCTCTTTAAAAACTCACTTTCTCATCACGTCTATGAGATTAATTTTAAATTAAAATTTTCCACTTATATGAATAAAATTGGAAAAAATGGATTAAATATTTCAAATAAGTATTATTTATATATCCTAATAAGAACAACTTGATTTTCTATCATCATGAATAATTAAAATAGAAAAGAAATTAATTACCGTGATTAAGGTAAAAATGGGTTTACCAAGGGCTAAACTAAGGAGATAAAAGCTAAAATAACCTGAAAATTTGTAAAAAAAAACTATTGGATGTTCATATTTGTATAATTATCACCCTAGGATATATTTTATGAGCTTTTAGGACACTTTATCATGAAATTGACCTATATAATAATTTATGTACATAAAAAGGAAAAAAAGAACCTTCCTTACTTTTAATATCTATAAAGATTTGGGATAGGAAAAAAATAGTATAAGTTCTATTATAAATATTTTTAGGAAATATAAATGAGTTTTTTATCATGATAATTCAATTTTAAATTTTAGAGATGAAATAATTATATCAAAATCTTTAGAAACGCCAAATTAGTAATTAGTTAGTTAATAGAAAAATAAAATAAATGACACTAAAAATATTAAAAGTAAAGTAAATTGAAAGAATTATTTTGTTACATTAATTATATATATATATATCATGTTATATAGAGTTTTTTTGTAATATATTCTAATTCCATTATTTTCTTGGTATTTTAAAATTCTTATTAAATGAATAATGTAATAATTGACATTAATATTATTTTATAATAAATGATATTTTATTACATGATTTAAAATTAAAAAAAATAATAACTTATTAAAAGTGATTTTAAAATGTTAATAAATATAAATTATGGTAAATTAATGTACGAATTATTTTTCTATAGTGACTATGTTAACCCATAAATAGTAAAAACTATGTTATCATTGTTATAGTTAAAATGATATTTTTGCACGTTACATGCACATGTTTTAAAATTAAATTTCAATACAAAAATTGTTTTTATTTGATAAATTTCATTTTATATTTAGAATTAGTGGTTTCATAATATCTAATAATTCTCATTTTATTTCAATATTAAATTATGAATTAGCTAGGTTAAAAATATTAGTTACCATAGTGAAAAATCAAAATGGTAAAAGTAAGGAAACATAAAAGTTAGAGAACAATATGCTTATAACATGTTTTTTTGTGCATTTGAGGTTTATATAGACCATATCCTCCCTGAAATCCTTTATTTATAAAGTTTTTAGCTACATTATGTGAGAGTGACCTCCCATTATTGAATTCTTTTGAGTATTTACAAAAACCCAACTCCTCTTCAATTATACATGGGCACAAGCTCCCCTCACTTCTTCAGAAATATAAATCCATTTTTTTAACCAAAAACTATAAAAATCCCCAAAAAACATCCATAAAATCATCATAGAATCCTTAGTTTTGGAATAAATCCATCGTAGGAGGGATTTTGGTACTAACCTAAGGTTGATAACAGAAGAAGAGGAAGCATTCATCAATGAGTGTTTTTATTTTATTTCTTCCTCCACCTCCTTAAATTTTTATTAGACCATTATGATATAATAAACTTATTATCATAAATATATTGAGATATTTTTACATTATGTTAATGACCTTAAACCATCTCCACTTCTATCAAATGGGTTATGAAATCAGTATTCATGTGTATGGAAGACTACCCCCTCATGAACATATGTCATCCATTTTTCCATTAGCATCTCTCAATGATAAAAATAAGGATGTATTTATTATTTATAAATGATATTAATTATATTATTATAATTTAGGAATTATTATATCAAACATATATTCATACTCTTTATTTTATGGGAATACGATAACATCACTTGTGAGTACGGTGGATTACTGCTTCACGAAGCGATGTGATTTGTTCACACTTTACATTGAAGTTAAGAAGGATGTGTTTATTGAAAATATGTAATATATATGAAATAAAAATTATTATTTAATTATAATATATCATTTACATTTATTTAGTTCAATATTATAATAAAATTGAAATAACGTTCATGCAAACATACGACGAATCGTCTCCATGAACAATGTATTTCATTTTATATCACTAAATTTTATGGATTAATCTAAATAAATATATAATGAATATATATGATATTTATATCATGGTTAATGTTTTTTATATTGTTAAATCATGATCTGTTTAAGAGGAATAAAAATAACAAATGAAAATATATATTGAAAAAATAAAGCGGTTATTAACTGATGCATAACTTTAACCTGGGATTATTAATAATCAAGTAATAAATGTTCATAAAAAAAATCATATATGGTATGATATATATATATATATATTTTCATGTACTATATGAATAATAAATTTATATTTATTATAGAGGATGTTTTAACATGTACAAAGGAAGTCAAGACTTAAGGTAAGGGATTTCCATTCCACTTTTTTTCTCTGTGAGACAAATGCCATATTCACCACATGTTTCTTTTATATGGTGTATATAATGATAATGAATGTATTTTAGGATGATTATAATTAACATTATTTTTATTTAAATATACATTTGAGGATCTCTATTTCATGGGGTTTATAGTTAAAAAGTTACCAAATCGGTAAGGGATTTTTGTCTCAATTTTCCTTCTTTGAGACACATGTTTGTGTTATACACCTATATTCTTGAAAATGATTTATATAAAAACCCTTATAAGTGTAATATAAAGAATTTATTTATCCTCATTATATTTTAAATTAAATTTAATTATATTACTTCATAATTATTATGTTTCAATGTTACCAAAGGGGTAAAAATTTTATGTTATAATCTCATCGTTTATTAGGATATTTATGATTATATTTATGATGATAGAATCTTCTAATCCATTTCACAAAAAACTCATGAATTTTATTATCATTAAGTTATGTAATGATAATACACATTTTACCTTCATTTTACCCTATTTATGTACTCAAGAGTTAAAAAATAATGTTTTTAAGAGAAATCATCTTCTTGGTTGAAAACCGTTTTTATTACAAAACCTATTTTTCAAAAAAATGTTTTCAAAAATGTTTTTAAAATTATTAAAATTATTTTTTAAAGAAATTTTTACAAATGTTTTAATTTTAATTTTTTTAAAAGTAATCTTAATATTTTTTTAATAAACAATACCCCTTTGTATTTTACTAAAAATGTGAAAGAAATATTTATTTTAATGCATAAATCATCAACAAAAATTTCCACCATTATGACCATTTTTTGATTCAAATATTCATTTATAACATTTCAAGGTTATTTTCAAAGAAAATTATTTATAGAATTTTTATGTTTTGAAAAGTTGTTTTCATTGAGGAAAGGATATTTTCCTTAAGAACTATTTTAAATTATTCTCAATGATTCATTTATAAGTTTTCAAAGTTTTTTTTCAAAGAAAATAATTTCCAAAATATTTGATAAAGTTTAGTTTTAAAAATTGAATTTCAAATTGATGTTATCTTAACCAAGACATGTTCAAAATAATATTTAAAAACAATTCTCTATCCAAGATAAAATCCTTTTATGTCACTTATTATTTACTAAGGATATGATCCAAGGATTCCATTATTATTATTTCTCTAAAGGTGTAATAATTATGATGATAAGATGTTTATGAAACACATTTATCTTCCATGGGTTATACCATGATAAAATTATTATGAAACCAACTTATATTCATGGGTTATTATTTTATTAAATGATGAAATGATTATGAAACATATTTCCTTTCCACAGGTTATGTTACAATTAAATGTTTATAAAACCCATTTTATTTCTTGGGTTTTTATATGATGAATGTTTTATGATCTTATATAACACATATATATGTTTTTAATTATATGATGATGGTTATGTTATAATAAGGAATGATGGTTAAATTATAACCAAATATGGGTGGGACCTATATCTCTATCAAATAAATTAGGTAAATATTTATATCTCATGAGATTAACATCGCTGGAATTGGGATTGAACCTGATTTAGTAAGGGAATTTGTCCACTATGATGGTCTTGGGAGTGAACCATGACTAATATTATGGATTGGGGAGTGAACACATTCCACTATAATGAAATGGATTCTATTGGGTATAGTAGCGTGTAAAAGTCGTTGTCGTGGGCACTCTCAAATGATGTTTGGTTTTTGGTTATTTAGGTGTAGTAGATAGGATGAACAAAGTTTTCTCTCAAAGGAGGAAGTAATTAAAACAATATGTTAAAGTTATTTCAAAAATAAAATAGAATAACATAGAAACACTACATAAAATTATGGCTGGGTTATTTTATCATTTATAAAACTATAATATGTATGATGGAAGAATATTGTATTTGTTTTTTTTGAAATGAGATTGAGAAAATGCAAAGAGAATATATTTTTTTGAAAATTATTTTTGGAAATCATAATAAATATAACTCTAACTATTCTATTAATTATTAATAATTATAATTTAAATTAAAATCCACTTAATAATTTATTCTAATTTATAATCCAAGACCCCTATGAGAATTTACTTAACCACAATTATGAAAGGAATTAAAACATAGGCTAGCTTAAGAACATGTAGTCATTGTTACCTACTTTGATTGATGTTATAAGGCTATATTATGGAAAGTGGTAAATTAAGTAACATATAAATTGTGTAAATAAGGATAAATTGTGTTTTGATATTGTTTTTGAACTCTAAAAATTGATACTGTGTGGTTTTGTTTTACCAATTAAGATCTCACTCTCACAACTCACACATTACTCAACCTCATGAGTTTTGTGTTAATTATTCAATTTATTGCTAAGTTTAATTTAATTTAAAAACTCAATTCATGGATCATATTATGTGAATTAAATAATCTATTTATTCTAAATAATTAAATGAGTAATTTAGGAGATAGATTGATTTTTAAGAAAACTACTATTCTATGGGAGGTGTAGTCATTGTAGAAACAAATTTCATTCACAAAGGTTTATAATGGGTATAACCGAATCACATTTCTACACCTAAGTCCCATCCCAAACAAGAAAATTAATTAAGAAACAATTTGACAAAAATAGAATAAATAGAATAGAAACTAATAAGTTTATTTCAAGAAAAAAACATTACAAAAAAGAAGATGAAAAGGAGATAATTTTGGAGGAGATCCTAGATTGACAGATTCCCTACTCTAATGGTGAATTGAAATAGAAAGTAACCACTTATATGCTTCCCCCAATCCTATAACTCACTTATAACAACCTATAAATGAGAAAAATACATATTTATAGAGTGGAGGGGTGGCTAGGTTTATAAGAGTTTTCAAGTGTGAATGGGGGAATTCATCCAAATAATTTATGAAAACTTACACTAACTTTTTTACCTTAAAACACATGAAGCATATATTCTTCAGAAGATCTATTTGTGATAATTTTTTTATATCTTCTCTCCAAATTTGGGCCCAATACATTCATTAATGAAGGATTTCTCGCCCAAATACTGAATTGGTATCCCATTTTGAGAGTCCAAATCATATTTGACTTCATGGACCTTTTACCCCAATCAAATTCAAGATTTATCTCTAATGTATTTAATTAAATTTTCAACCAATTGATTTATAATTTTTATTACCAAATTTCAAGTTTAAATAAGTCACAAAAAATAGATATTTCCGAAATAATAAAATGAAATTTAAAAGGGAAAAAAATAGAATTTTCATCAAATTTTAAAATGAATGATCTAATCCAAAATATTATAAAAATAAAATTATTTAGAATAATGTGAGAAAATTATGTCATTTAGTATCAACAAAATATTCAATAAAATTGTGTTTTACCAACTCCCCCACAGTTAACCTTTTTCACTCTTAGGAAAAGTCACATGTCATGTATTTCAAAAAATCGTGATAAGATATATGCATGTTCATATATTCCAATCCATAGTGACAATATAGGTAAAGTAATATTACCATAAATTTCCAGTCTTAGAAAATTTTAATTCCATTTTCTCATAAATTATATCAAA
The DNA here is from genome assembly GCA_963277665.1 of Viscum album. Classification (NCBI taxonomy): domain Eukaryota; kingdom Viridiplantae; phylum Streptophyta; class Magnoliopsida; order Santalales; family Viscaceae; genus Viscum; species Viscum album. The sequence goes on from OY728132.1 coordinate 1,084,561,996, forward strand.
ATAAAATTCAGTGAGATTAATGATACTAATCATAAAGAAACAAGTTATGGGTATACTATTACACAAATTCCCCACATGTGTGTGTGACAACAATTTCATGTTCAAATATCCACCATTTCTTTAGTATATTTAGGTCTAGTAAAATAAATCTTCTTAACTGGTTTAATTGACCAAACTAGATCTACATTTCATTGAAATAAAATTTGAGGACCAATTCACTTAAGCATTCCAAAAAGTAAAACCTTATGCTCCCGACCTAGATATCTGCATGTGTTTTACATTTCATCACTCCCCTAATCATTAAGATAATATATTTTTTTTGTGTAATTTATTTTATTTTTTTTAATTTTTTGAGGGTTTACAACTGTCAGATACTAGGTATACATGCATAGACCAATTCAGTATATTAATAAAACCATTCAAAAGAGAAATTGACATATGGATTAATGATTGATATAAGATGATTTTTTACCTAACTTGAATATACCATCATTTGAGTAAGAAAAATTTCACACATCATGGTTGTGTAAAAATTTGTGTGGAGAAATCAATGAAAAACTCAAGCATGAACAAATATCACAAATAATGGCGTCCAAATCTAAAAGTTTTTATAATGAAAAAGTCAATTATATTATCTAAAAATTCTATTTTTTTAAAAAATTAACCCTTGATGATGAAATATTGACCATGATTATAATTCCACCAAATAATTTTGAAAACATGAATTTTCCATGCATTCCATATCTAAATGATCATGTTAAACGGTGTTTTTTTTATTTTTTTTCGTTTTTTTTCAAATTAACACCAAAAACACACAAATGAAAAACCTAAAGAAGTTACCCAAAAAACATTTCCCCTCCCCCAGACATAAAATATTTCATTTTCCTCAATGTGCACCTTTGAGATGATTTATGCACAATAAATGTAAAATTTTAAAAAGGAAAATAATATAAAAGTTAAAGGGTTTGGAACAACCTAATATTTTCAAGTGATAATGGGGTTATACAGTGTGATAAAATCAACTATGTTGGTATGAAGTCCCTCATTATATTTCTTCAAAAATTTCCCATTTAATTTAATAATACTTATTGTGTCATCTTATGTGATATCCACTACACCATAATAGAATTACATTACATACAACATAAGGACCTAACCATTAGGAACACAACTTACCAGGCATCAACTTTAGTTGTAAAATTTAGATAAGGAATTTATCACCTACATGAAACTCCCTTTTTGGATAATTCTATCATGATACATATTTTATAATTAATTTTAATGCCTTAATTTCTCATATTATGACAATATAATCTTCTCAAGATCTTGAATTTAAAACTTTCTTTGAATTCCATCTTAGGAAAAATTCATGTTACATTTATTTATACCCCAATATTCCTGATGCTCAACATCTATAGGGAGATGAAATGATTTCCCAAAAATATTCCTTAATGGGTACATGCCTATTAGAGTATTTTATTCCATCCTATAGGCCCACAATGCATCATCCAAGCTCTTTCTCTAGATATTCATATTTGGCTACACATTTTTCTCTAAAATTTATTTCAACGCCTAATTTGAAACCTTAGAATGGAAAATTTTTGGGGGTGGTATAGGGTAGATGTTTCATGTGTCACCCCTTACTTATGAAGGAGGTTAGTCAAATTATTATTGAAAAATTATGTCCCTTGATTACTAATGATAGCCTTTGGTACTACAAACATGAAAAAAATTTGATCCTTGACAAAATCCACTACAACATGAGAATCATCTGTCCTGGTGGCTTTAGAATCCTCCTATTTATAAAATAATAATCAGTGAAAAAATGTATAAGAAACCAAATGAACTTATAAAAGACCCATAAAATCAATTCCCCATACTTATTTCACCTAATAATATGGGTTGTTGAGGAATCTCACATCTCTTAGAAATATTTCATGTGTGTTGGTAATGTGAGCACAACATAAAAAAAACATGAGCATCATGAAATAGGATAATGTAATACAAGGTAAAATATTTTACAATCAGTTCATTGGGTTTTAAAGTGTCCTCCACATGAAAGTGTATGGAAATAAATTCATAAAATACTCAAATTCATGATCAAGAAGACACCTCATAATGACTAGGTCACTACACATGCTCAAGAGGTTGGGATCACCCCACACATAAAACCTAGACTAACTCTTTAATTTTTGGAATTAATGTTTCTTTAAATTTTAAGGAATTTTAGAGGAAAAAAGGTAGTTAACTAAATTATCATACCAAGGGTGTGTATCTCAGAGTGTATAAATATGGCCATAAGGGAAAGAGACCTAAGGTGGTACCTGGTCCAAGGTGTCATCCTCTATTGTGTGAGTAATCATACTCATGTGTTCCACCACCAAGTTCATTGAACCCTTATTTTTCTTTATCTCAATAATAAATTCTAGAATTATAATAATCCATTGGATAAGTTTGGGATTTGCATTTGTATTCTTCAAGAGGTATCTTAGAGGAACATTTGTAGAAAAGAACTAATTTAGATCACAATAAATATGAATGAAATTTATCTAAATAAAATATGATGGAAAGAAACTCCTTTTCTGTTGTTGTGTATTTTGATTGGGATGAATCCAATGTCTTTGAAACATAGTCAGTCACATGTGAATGTCCATCTACCCTCTATGATAATACATCTCTTACAGCGAAGTTGGATGCGCCACACATAAGCTCCAATGGAAGCTCCCACTATAGGGGTTGTATGATTGGTGGAATGGTTAGATGCTTATTTAGCTCATCATATGGTACCTATCATGAATGTTAAAAAATTAAGTCAACATATTTTTGAAATCATCAAGAGAAGTACATAGATATCTTACTAAAATCTCTGACAAAGCGTCGATAAAATCATGCATTCCCTAGGTATGATCTATCATCAAGTACACATGATGAATACAGAAAGGTTGAAATAACATATACCTTATATCTATCAACATATATTCAATTTTTGACACTACATAACCTTAGATAATTCCATGCTCTACCATGAAATTTCATTTTTAAAAGTTTAAAACCTGATTCGTCTCAATACAAGGATTCTAAACCTTTCCCAAACTAAATATATATTCATTAAAGGAAGATCTGTACACTATAAAATCATCCATAAATACCTCCATGCAGGTATCAATGAAATATTAAAAAATAAAAACCAGGCATCTCCAGAATGTACCTGGGGAGTTGCAAAGTCCAAATTGCATCCTTCGGTAGGAAAATTTACCAAATGGACAAGTGAATGTTGTATTCTCTTGATCCTTTGGAGCTATAGGAACCTAAAAATATCTAAAAAATCCATCAAATAAATAATAGTGTTTCTTCCCATCTAGTCTCTCAAGCATTTGATCAATAAATGGGAAGGGAAATGGTGTTTACGAGTGTATTGATTTAATTTCCTATAATCAATACACACACATAAACTTTTTTGCAGACTCATTAGAACCGATTCCTCTCTCTCATTTCTAAAAAAATTAACACCACTTTTCTTAGGCATAACCTAAATAGGACTCACCCACTAGGAATATAAAATGGGATAAATTATACCTACCATGAGCAAATTTTCAACCTGTTTTTAAGAAATTACAAAATAGTTGGATTAAGTATCCTTTTTGGATGCCTAAATGGTTTATCCCCATCCTAAAAAAGAATCATATTCATGAAAATAGAGTGGTTAATACTTGATATGTTAGCCAAGGTCCACCCGATTTCACTATTGTTCTCCCTTAAAAGAATCAAAAGATTTAATTATTGTTCAAAAGGGATATTGTTAGAAATGATTATAAGTAATATCTCACCACTTAACAAGTATGAGTATTTGATATTTGGTGTCAATGGATTGAGTTACAAATAAGGGGGTGTTGTATATATTATAAAGACCCATAAATTTCAAGGAATGTTTTTTCTTAAATCCTTTGGGATTTTTCGAGTACGCTGTTTCTGATGGCACCTGATTCCGAGGCCCGGTGTACCCGGAATCAATTTTTGAAGTTTAGCTCGGGTACGTTCAGTGAACGACCGAGTGGGTTTTTCTATCTTTTGAACCGGTGCTCGGAATTAAAATCCGAGGGAACTGATGAACTTGTAGTGCCAGAATTTTCTTAAGAGGACCCTTACCGAATATGCGTTTGCTTGGGAGGATTTGCTAAATTTTTTTTGGATTAAATGTAAAGTAAAATAAAATTGTGTTACAATTTTATTTCTTTTTTCTAAGTGGTTTAATCCTATGTGTGGGAGTTAGTGTGGGACCCACTGGTTACTAACTACCCTTGAGAGGATAAAGGTGATGTGGGGCCCACACGAGCCCCAAACTCTTCACATTCCCTAACTCCCCCTTTATGTGTGTAACTCTTCTCCCTCTCCCCCTCATTAATCTTGTCAACATAACACCTAATTAATTAGACAACTCAAGTTTAATTAATTAAGTGATTTTTGTTTTTGAATTTTGAGGTTTTGAAATGCTTGGCATGAGTAAATAAAATAAGGAAAAGACTTATATTATTTTGGTTGGCTTTTGTTGTGCTAAGAGATAGGGGAGAGAGCTCTTGAGTTATATTTGAAGAACTTCATCTTCCCGTGAAGAACATCTCCACTTCGACGAAGAATGTCATCACCACAAGGAGTGATGCCGTATTAATCCTACTTCTCTCCACAGCTAGTATGAGACATCGTCCCCTCCTTGGACGCGCACCAACGCCATCTTCGAAACCCCACTCCGTGATGCTGACAAATGTCATCGTTTATCGAGGTAGGGGTTAATTCTTCCTTCAAGTATTATTTAATGATCTTCGTTGTTTAATGATTGGCTGCTTGTTATCGATATAACTGGATGAGATCGGACCGCACAAACACGACCGATCCTCCTCCCCTTTTATTTTTGATCTTCATTATGGCTTGAAATGGAGGCGACGCGGTGCCGTTGCACTGCGCGGGGATGAAGAGGACCGTGGCTGGAGTGGGCCACGGCGGAGGAGCGCGACATCGTTGCGCCACGCCGGTGAGACTGAAGAAGGCCGTGACCAGGAGCGGTCCACGGTGGAGGGGCACGACACCGTCACGCGGCGCCGAAGCACCAAGGGGCCGCGACTGGGGCGGGCCGCGATGGAGGGGCGCGGCGCCGTCGCGCCATGCCGGTCGGACAGGCCGCGGCAGTTCCCCAAAGGGGAGGCCGGGTGAGTCGGCTACTGGCACCACCTGGAGGCAAGACCCAAAGGTTCCCATAGTTACAAAGCCCGGCCATTTTGGAAAATAGGGAGACAGCGCCCCCCCCCCCCTTCACACTCCGCTCGGCCGAGAGCCCAGCCGAACCACGGCAGGCTTCCGAGCCGGGCCACAGGCCGCGTGGGTCGGGCTGCACCCAATTGGGCCGGGCCGCCAGTGCCGGGCTGCGCCGTGCCCAATTGGGCTGGACCCAAACCCGGGTCAAGTCGAACCGATTCAGGCTGACCCAAGGGGTATTGGGCCAGGTCGGACCGGGCCCAAACCCCGTATTTTTCAGACAAATTAGTTAAAACGCTCATATCATGGTCTACAGACCTCTGATAGATGCACCGTTAGTTGAATTAGAATCCTTGTATCAGGACAGTCATTTCAGTATATTAAACTCAAGCTTTTGGTAAGGTTTTGGTACATCCGAGTTGGTTCGAACCCAAAACTAACCGGGCCCTTGGAATGGAAACACTTAAAACTTAACGACCAAATGTCCAAATGATGTGTCGTCGGTCACGTTGTTTTACTCTTAGTGAGATGGTTCTTTTGGATTACTCTTCTTGAGGTTTGGACACAGCTGGAGTATGGTCGGGTTGGTTTTAACTTAAAAACCAACAGGGCCCCTGGAACAAAAAACCAATAACACTCAGACCGGGCGTCCGATTGACGCGTCGTCTGTCACGATGAGTTCCTATTGACGAGATGGAACTTTGTGATACATCAACTCTGGACTTCTTGACCGTTGATGTATTGACCCCCCTTGGCTTGTGGAGCGGACCCTCCTAGAATCGAGTGTGCTGTGTGCGGGAACCCTAGAGCTGGCGGCGACTGCGATGACGATGGCGACTGTACTTGGATCCTATGTGGGTTCGGTAGCAAAGACAACTGTACTTGGATCCTACGTGGGTTTGGAAGTGATGACGACTGTACTTGGATCCTACGTGGGTTCGGCAGCGATTGTTACTATACTAGGATCCTACATGTGTTCGGCAGTGACGACTTCTGTACTTGGAACCTACGTGAGTTTGACAGAGGAGATGATTCAGAGGCTATATCTAATCATCTCCACCTCTCTTCATGAGTAGTATACATGTGTGAGCTGAGTCTTTACTTTTAATCATTATCTTCGATATGATTGACTTGATTTCCTGTGTGGATTGGGTTGTGCTTTCCTGTGTGGTTTGGGTTGTACTTTCCTATGTGGACTGGGTTGAACTTGGGCTCGTGAGTTGGAGCTGAACTGGAATTAATGACTTAGGTATATGTATGGGCATATACCTAAGTAGAGTTGGTTTATACTTCGTGATTGTATCTTTCCTTAGTTTTTTATCCTTCATGGATTACGGGAGACCTTCGGGAGTCTCGGGGTCCCTACTGAGTATCGTATACTCACCCCTGCATGGGTTATTCCCGCACTACGTTATGTTGGTTGCAGATGATGGACAACGCTGATCGTGGTTGAGGCTTGTGGAATGGGACGGTACCTGGAGGTGGAATATCAGGCCGGACGTACACGGAGTGGACGACCGGACTCGAGGAGCCGATGAGACTATCTGTAATCACCCATCAGGTGGGAGTTCCGGAGGACGTCATGGTGGTTACTACTCTACTTTTCAACTGTTGTACTTTCTTTTCTCAATTGTATTGTACTTTCAGTTGGGTTTGTATACTAGCCCATTTACTTTCCCGCACTTACTTTTGTACTCAGTTTACTTAGTGTTTACTTCAGCTTGTGTACTCTATGGTGTTTTTTTCTTATATAAAGGCAATGACTTCCCTTTTATCAGGATTTACGCCTTTGGTTCTAGTCGCCAGCCCTTGGACTATGGAAGGTGGGCTTGGGGTAGTCACAGTACGGGCCCTGAGGACGGGTCGTGAAAAATTGGTATTAGAGGAGTCGATTCTACTGCAGAACTCATGACTCTGATAATTTCTTATGTGTGAAGCAATAGTGTTTAGGGTATTGAGTGTGTTTAACAGTCCAGGGAGTCCAGTGTTGGTGCAGCGGCCGACGTATGCATACACCAGGACCCTGAATTCTGATTTCTGACTCAACGCATGAAAAAATTTATTGCATGTGTGTTTCAAAAGTTTTCTTTGTGATTACTTTATATCAGCTCATCAGGTATACTATATTAACTGTGGCACAACTGTTTCTTTTCAGGATGGCCCCACGATGGAAGCCAGCTAGGGTTCCGAGATTTGTGTGAGATGGCAGCCCATTGAGTAACGAGGCCTCAGTGTAGGCCCCCATTATAGAAGAGGCACCGGTGGTACCTCTACCCGCCGAGCCACCGATTCCACCGGCTCCAGCAGCTGAGAGTGCACGTCGCCTGAGTGCACTGCACGAGTTTCAGCATTAGAGACCGCCCAGGTTCCGCGGGGAGACGGACCCTCAGGCAGTCAAGGATTGGCTGGAGGCTATTTTTCAAGTCTTCAGATTAGTAGGGACACTAGCTGACCTCATGGTGATCCTTGTAGCGAGTCTCCTGTACGCAGCAGTAGGTAGATGGTGGATCCTGATGCTCCAGGTGCATGAAGAGGCATCTCTCCTTTGGTCAAACTTCGAGAGCCTTTTTCGCCCAGAGTTCGTTCCAGCCACCCACTGTGAGGTGCATATTCAAGAGTTACTGCAACTGCGGTAGGGTAGAATGACAGTAGCCCAGTACTCGGTGAGATTTACCGATCTCTTGCACTACTCCACGGACATGGTATGCGACCCATTATTCCGAGCCCAGACCTTCGAGCAGGGACTGAGGAAAGAGATCAGGGCTTCGATGATCTACCTCAGTATTTCGACGCAAGCAAGAGTACTAGAGAGAGCCCTTCTTGTGGAGAGATTCCTCGCTGAGCCTACATTAGCAAAGAGGCCTACCACAAGGCGACATGTAGTGGAGTCTTCTGCAGCTAGCATTAGACATACATCGCAGAGGTCCAAGCAAACCAGACCATTAGGTGGATGACCTCAGAACACTGGTTCAGATGAATGGGGCACATGCAGTAGAGCCAGTCATACGAGAGGCAACAGTTCTATGCATGCGGCGGATAGGGCCACATGGCTCGGGACTGTCCGACCCACCATGCGGAGGAGTAGCAGACGGTTGAGGGACCACCCAGGCAGAGGCAGAGGCTCGACCGTGGTGGTCCGCAGGGAGCAGGCGGACGAGGTAGAGGAGATGGCCGAGCAGCGGGTGGTGGGCAATGCTTTGAGGCTCTACCACCACCACCAACACCAATAGGTCCACCCCGACCATAGGGAGTTGGCAGACAGAGGCAGCCTTAGCTTCAGGCAATGGAGGCCTACGACCACAACGCACCTGAGATGATTCGAGGTACTATCTCTGTCTACTCCACCCTTGCTGCAGTTCTTATAGACACAGAAGCGAGTTATTCTTTCATTGTCGCTGCTCTTGTTCGGAGCTCTGAGATTCCGACAGAGTCGTTGCCTCGATCCTTACGGCTAGAGACTCCTTTGGGAGAAGACTCGATGATTACGCACTGGTGCCGGAAGTGCGAGCATACTCTAGGAGGCGAGAGATTTAGTTGAGATCTTCTTGTAGCGGCGTCGAGGCCTTACGACGTCATCTTGGGCATGGATTTGTTATCTACGGTCCATGCTCAGATTGACTGTATTAGGCACAAGGAGCGGTGTATCCTCACCGATGGGAGCAGGTTCACCTTTATCGGCGAGAAGGAAGTCTTTGCAGCGCAGGATGGACTCACAGAGAGGAGAGGACATCCGATCACTCACCAGTTGGCTAGGCTCATCCTAGGAGCAGTTGATGTGCGGAGTCTGAGTTCTCTTGCTGTGGTGCATCAGTATGTGGATGTTTTTCCGGATGATGTTCCATGAATACCTCCTCACAGAGAGGTAGAATTCTATATTGATCTATACCCAGGGACAACCCCGATATCTACTCCAGAATATCGGATGTCTCCTGCTAAGCTTCAAGAGGTATGGGTACAGCTGGAGGACTTGCAGGGCAAGGGATTTATCCGACCCAGTGTTTCACCCTGGGATTCCCCGATCTTGTTCGTCAAGAAGGCGGACGGGAGCTTGCTACTGTGTGTTGACTACCATCGCCTGAACTAGGTGACCGTGAAGAACATGTATCCACTTCCAAGTATCGATGAACTCTTTGATCAGCTCAAGGGAGCACGATGGTTCTCGAAGATAGACCTCAGGTCAGGCTATCATCAGCTCATAGTTCGAGAGGATGATGTGCAGAAGACGACCTTCAGGTGTCATTATGGCCACTATGAGTTCTTGGTTATGCCTTTCGACATAACCAATGCTCCAGCAGTGTTCACGAGTCTCATGAATAGGATCTTCCAGCCTTACCTCGATTGATTTGTCGTAGTCTTTATCGATGACATATTGATTTACTCAAATACTGAGGAGTAGTAAGCCTACCACTTGCGGGTTGTACCGGACATACTCTGAGAGAACCAGCTTTATAGTAAGCTCTCGAAGTGTCAGTTCTGGATTCGAGAAGTCCACTTCTTGGGACACGTCATCTCTAAGGCGAGAGTTGCGGTGGATACTGTGAAGATCGAGGTAGTGCTACCCTGGGAGACACCCAGGAGGGTGACAAAGGTGCGTAGTTTCCTAGGTTTGGCTGGGTACTGTTAGGTAATTGTTCCATACTTCTCCAGAGTTACAACACCACTCTTAGCTTTGACGAAAAAGAGGCTACCAGAGGAGGGTGTAGGGTACGTAGTTTACTGCGATGCATCAGGAACCAGACTCAAGTGTGTCTTGATGTAGGAGCAGGCAGTGATCGCTTACGGTTCACTAAAGTTGAGGCAGCATGAGAAGAACTACGCTACCCATGACCTGGAGTTAGCAGCAGTGGTCTTCGCCTTGAATATGTGGAGACACTATCTGATGGGTGAACGCTTTACAGTCCATTCTGACCACCAGAGTCTCAGGTACATCTTCTCGCAAAAGGACCTGAACCTGAGACAGCCTCGATGGCTCGAGTTCCTCAAAGACTATGACTTTGAGATAGTCTATACTCCTATAAAGGGGAACATAGTAGCTGATGATCTTAGTAGGAGGATGGGAATTCAGCTACTTAGAGAGGAGACAGAGCAGTTAGCTGCTTTGCAAATATCCTACATGGATAGAGATATGGAAGCCTTTCTACAGTCGGTCACAGTCACTCCTCCACTACTTCAATGGGTCAGAGAGGCACAACGTGGGGACGTTGATGGTGAGACGCGACATGCAAAGATATCCTCAGAACAGGCACCTGATGGATTCTCCATAGGAGGAGATAACGTCGTCCTTTTCAGAGGACGTACCATGGCACCAGTTGCATTACAGGAGGAGGTGCTGATAAAGTTTCACACATCCCCATTAGCAGTACATCCAAGGGTGGCAAAGATGCACCAGGATCTCAGACGATAGCACTGGTGGCTGGGTATGAAGATGGTTGTGGCAGAGTTCGTTTCACGATGCCTCACCTTCCAGCAAGTGAAGGCGGAGCACCAGGTACCAGCAGGCTTGGTACAACCCTAAGAGGTCCCGAAGTCGAAGTGGGACGGGATATCTATGGATTTCGTGACGGGACTTCCATGTACTTCCAAAGGTCATGACTCCATTTGGGTGATTGTCAAATGACTCACCAAGTCGGCCCACATTCTACCTATTAGGGAGAAGAGCTTAGTGGAGAGATTGGGACGCCTCTACGTTCAGGAGATCGTACGGATTCATGGTGTGACATCGACTATCGTCTCTGATCGAGATGCTCTCTTTAATTCCTGGCTTTGGAAGGGATTGCAGGAGGCATTTGGGATGCAACTACACCTGAGCACCACCTTTCACCCTCAGACGGATGGCCAGACAGAGAGGACCATTCAGACTCTTGAGGACATGCTCCGTGCATGTGTCCTTTACTTTGGTCGTAGCTGGGAGGATCACCTACTCTTGGTGTAGTTTTTGTACAACAACAACTACCACTCCACCATCTGGATGGCACCACACGAGGCATTGTACGACCGAACTTGCAGATCACCTCCGTGCTAGACAAACCCTGGGGATTCAGCACTTGTTGGACCAGAGATTGTCCAGGACACGACAGAGAAGGTGCAGATCATCCAAGAGTGGATGAGGACTGCTCAAAGCCGACAAAAGTCCTATGCTGACAAGAGGCGGAGACCACTAGAGTTCGAGGATGGTGACCACGTTTTTTTACGGGTCTCACCTCGACGTGGATTACAGAGATTTGTTCGGGGAGGAAAATTATCTCCATGCTCTATCGGACCATTCTAGGTTCTCAACAGGATAGGAAAGGTGGCTTATCGCCTGGCTCTTCTACCTTAGTTGCACCGGGTGCACGAAGTCTTCCACGTATCTCAGCTGAGGAGATACGTACATGAACCGACACATATCATTGATCACAGGGAGATGGACATCGATGACAGGGTGACTTTTGCGGAGGTTACGGTGGAGATCGAGGATCGATAGGAGCGGGTCCTACATGGATGGTCGATTCCTCTAGTGCGCATTAGGTGGCAGCATGGGAACCTACAGGAGAGAACATGGGAGTGGGAGGCTCAGATGCATGCACAGTACCCTCATTTGTGTCCCTAGTTTATGATGTAGCTTTAAGGGGATGTAAATCCATGAGGTGGGAGTAATTTAAAGACCTGTAAATTTCAAGGAAATTTTTTTTCTTAAATTCTTTGGGATTTTTCAAGTACACAGTTTCTGACGACACATGATTCTGAGGCCCGGTGTGCCCGGAATCAATTTTTGAAGTTTAGCTCGTGTACATTTAGTGAACTAATGAGCGGGTTTTTCTATCTTTTGAACCGGTGCTCAGAATTGAAATCTGAGGGCACCGATGAACTCGCAGCGCTGGTATTTGCTTTAGAGGACCCGTACCGAAGGTGCATTTTCTTGGGAGGAGTTGTTAAAAAAATGTGGATTAAATGTAAAGTAAAATAAAATTGTGTTACAATTTTATTTCTTTATTCTAAGTGGATTAATCCTATGTGTGGGAGTTGGGGTGGGACCCACTGGTTACTAACTACCCTTGATAGGATAAAGGTGATGTGGGGCCCACACGAGCCCCAAACTCTTCACATTCCCGAACTCCCCCTTTATGTGAGTAACTCTTCTCTATCTCTCCCTCATTAATCTTCTAAACATAACACCTAATTAATTAGACAACTCAAGTTTAATTAATTAGGTGACTTTTGTTTTTGAATTTTGAAGTTTTGAAATGCTTGGCATGAGTAAATAAAATATGGAAAATCCTTATTTTATTTTGGTTGGCTTTTGTTGTGCTAAGAGAAAGGGGAGAGAGCTCTTGAGTTATTTTTGAAGAACTTCATCTTCCCGTGAAGAACGTCTCCACTTCGATGAAGAATGCCATCACCGCAAGGAGTGACAATGTATTCATCCTACTTCTCTCCACAGCTAGTGTGAGAAATCATCCACTCCTTGTACGCGCACCAACGCCGTCTTCAAAACCACACTCCGCAACGTCGACAAATGTCATCATTTATGGAGGAAGGGGTTAATTCTTCGTTCAAGTATTATTTAATGATCTTCGTTGTTTAATGATTGGCCGCTTGTTATCGATATAACGGGAGGAGATCAGACCACACAAACATGGCCGATCCTCCTCCCCTTTTATTGTTGATTTTCATTATGGCTTGAAACGGAGGCGACGCGGTGCCGTTGCACCGCGCGGGGAAGAAGAGGACCGCGTCCGGAGTGGGCCGCGATGGAGGGGCACGACGTCATCAAGCCGCGCCGGGGAGACCGAAGGAGGCCACGACCAGGAGCGGGACGCGGCAGAGGGGCGCGACGTCGTCACGTCACACCGGTCGGATAGAAGTCGCGGCGGTTCCCCATAGGGGCGGCCGGCTGAGCCAGCTACCGGCGCCACATGGAGGCAGGACCCGAAGGGCCCCGCGGTTACAAAGGCCGACCATTTCGGAAAACAGGGGGCAACGCCCCCCCCCCCCTTCGCACTCTGCTCAGCCGAGAGCCAAGACGAAGTGCGGCCGACTTCCGAGTCCGGCCGCAGGACGCGCCGGTAGGGCCGCCCGCCCCGGGCCGAGCCACCCATGCCGGGCCGGGCTACGCCCAATTGGGCCGGACCCGAAACCGGGATGGGTCGACCCGATTCAGTCCGACCTAGGGGGTATTGGGCCGGGTCAGACCGGGCCCAACCCCCCTATTTTTCGGACAAATTTGTTCAAACACCCATATCTTGGGCTATGAACCTCCGATCGACACAAAGTTAGTTGCGTTGGGATCCTTGGATCAAGACGGTCATTTCAGTATATTACACTCAAGATTTTGGTAAATTTTGTGTATGGACGAGTTGGTTCGAACCCGAAACCAACCGGGCCCTTAGAGCGGAAACACTTATAACTTAACAACTAGACGTCCAAATGACGTGTCGTCGGTCACATAGTTTTCCTCTTAATGAGACAGTTCTTTTGGCTTACTTCTCTTGATGTTTGGACACATCTGGAGTATGGTCAGGATGGTTTTAACTTAAAAACCAACCGGGCCCCTAGAACGAAAAAGCCAATAACTCTCAGACCGGGCGTCCGATTGACGCTCCGTCTGTCGCGATGAGTTCCTATTGACAATACAGAACTTTGTGATACATCAACTCTGGACTTTGTGACAGTTGATGAATCGAACCCCTTGGCTCGTGGAGTGGACCCTCCCAAAATCAAGGGTGCTTTGTGCGAGAACCCTAGAGCGGGCTGCGACTACGGCGACGATGGCGACTGTACTTGGATCCTATGTGGGTTCAGCAGCAAGGACGACTGTACTTGGATCCTACGTGGGTTCGGCAGCGATGACGACTGTACTTGGATCCTACGTGGTTTCAGCTGCGATGATGACTCTACTTGGATCCTACGTGGGTTCGGTATTGATGGTTACTGTACTAGGATCCTACGTGGGTTCAGCAGTGATGACTTCTGTACTTGGAACCTACGTGGGTTCGGTAGAAGAGATGATTCAGAGGCTACATCTAATCATCTCCATATCTCTTTGTGATTAGTATACTTGTGTGACTTGAGTCTTGACTTTTAATCATTATCTTTGATATGATTGACTTGCTTTCCTGTGTGGATTGGGTTGTACTATCCTGTGTGGTTTGGGTTGTACTTTCCTGTGTAGACTGGGTTGAACTTGGGCTCGTGAGTTAGAGCAGAACTGGAATTGATGAGTTAGGTATATGTATGGGCATATACCGAAGTAGATTTGGTTGATACTTCATGATTGTATCTTTCCTTTTTGGTTTATCCTTCATGGATTCTGGGAGACCTTCCAGAGTCTCGGGGTCCCTACTGAGTATCGTATACTCACCCCTGCACGGGCTATACCCGCACTACATTGTGTTGGTTGCAGACGACGGACAACACTGATCGTGGTTGAGGCTTGTGGAAGGGGACAGTACCCAGAGGTGGACTATCAGGCGGGACGTACACGGAGTGGACGGCCGGACTCTAGGAGCCGATGAGACTATTTGTACTCACCCTTCAGGTGGGAGTTCCAGAGGACATCATGGTGGTTACTACTCTACTTTTCTGCTGTTGTACTTTCTTTTCTCAGTTGTACTGTACTTTCAGTTGGGTTTGTATACTGGCCCATTTACTTTCCAGCACTTACTTTTGTACTTAGTTTACTTAGTGTTTACTTTAGCTTGTGTACTCTATGGTGTTTGTTTTCTTATATAAAGGCAATGCCTTCCATTTAATCCGGATTTACGCCTTTGGTGCTAGTCGCCAGCCCCTGGCCTATGGAAGGTGGGCTTGGGGTAGTCACGGCACGGGCCCTGAGGACGGGTCGTGACATGGATGGATACATTGAAGGAACTAAAATATGTGCATAATGAACATCTATATAAGAATATACATCATATTAATCCGAGAATAATGCATCAAACACATTAGTATACTCAAAATCCATGTCATAATTAGAGTGAACGTGATCAAAATCAGAATATTAATCCACATTAAAATAAAATCCAAGATAGGTTTGTGCATAGAAATTGGTGTGGAAGTTCTATTAGAAATCAAACTATATCCAATTCTCATAATCTCCCAAAGAATAGGAAAATAAAAATACATTGGGTTTTTACCTGGTGGATCAAAATGGGAGATAACAAAAGCATAATGGTCCTCTGAGGGGTACTTCATGGAGTCCATAACATTATATATCAAAAATTCATCTCCAAACACAATGGAAAGTGTACCCTCATGGACTTTAATGATTTTTTTTTTCAATTTTGAGGAAGATACTACCTAATATAATGGGATCATTAGAATTTACCCAATCATCATCCATATTAATCACATAGAAATCTAATGGAATTATCAGGTCTCTTACCTAAACAAGTATATCCCCAAGGACTCAAACTGGATTTGTTATAGCTATATTCACCAACTTTATAACTAATATCATCGGCTTCAACTCACCGACCTATAAATAAGAGAATTTAGAGTGAATAATCACATTTATGGATGCTCCCAAATCACATAAATAATTAAAAACGTGTAACTCCCCTATGGTGAATAGTATTGTGAAATGTCCCTGGATCATTTATATTTGTTGACATTGATTGAGTTGGTGTAATGAGTGCCATTAAATTCCTTCCAAGACCAATCCTATCATTTCCCTTGATCCCTCTTCTATTGGTACAGGTTCTTTTAAGAATTTGGAATACCTTTGGATTTTCTTAGTGGCCTCAATTAGGGGGATGTTTATCTTAACATGATTGAATGTGTACAAAACCTTTTTTTTGCAGAACCTCTTCAGCCATATTTTTTGTTTAAAAATCTCTATTTGGAAAGGGAATATATTTTAAAGGATCATCATCAATATATTTCTTAACTTTATATTTCTCCTGTAGATGTTCATCACCTTGTCTTGAATGGGGATTTTCAAGAGTTGAGGTGAATACTGATGGAATTATAGGTGCAGATGTAACATCTCAGGTAAATAAAGAATAAATCATTTTCATATTTATTAATATTTACGAATTAAATATTAATTTTACTTTAAAGGGGTTGCTATGTTCGATAGTGTACCAGATACGTAACAAAAAGTTTCTTTGAAAAGTTACGTTGCACACTAGTAATAAAATAATATTATTTTAAATGGTAGTTAACACGTAGCCGTTGTATTGGAGGGAATGAATAGAAATAACTAAAATATGGTTATATATGTTTGTTAAATGTTTTTACATTTATCCAATAAAGGATAAAGGCTTAAAATACGAAAAGAATTCAATTTTAGGCATATATACTCTAATTTTCACTAAAGGTCCACTTATCGCCTTTTGATGGAGAACCGTCATTAAATATAGTTTTGGTCACTCTTATACATTATATTGGACCAAATAAAACTCTTCTTTAGAATCGGGACATCAAAATTTACTCTGTGTAAATTTTTGGTATTTTTTCGATAAAGTTCATTTTTTAATGAATAATGAAAAATGTTGTATTTTAATTCAAAACCTCTTTTTAATCTAATTTATTTATATGATTATATTATCTTTTGAATTGGTTTTAAAGTGAAATTATAATATGTTTTTACCATTTAATCCAATTGTGTTCATTGGAATTAATTTCACTTTGAAATTGGACTTAAACTAGTGTCAATCTTTTGATACTTATTATTTCATAAAAACACACTATTTCCTCTGACAACGGGAATTAATTATTCAATTAATTAATGTAACTTATATGTTTTGAATTTTGTAAAATATATATCATTTTTGAATTCGGAATATCAAATATATCATAGGGGGAATTTTTGGTATTTTTCTGAAAAACCTCAATTTTTGATGAATAGTGAAACCATTAAGTGGTACTTAGAAAACAGATTTTTCATTTAAATGAAAATTTACCACCACTATGTTTTGAATTTAAAAAATCCTACATACATGGTTTTCATTATTAAGTAAAATGTGGTTCAATGTGATTAAAATAATTTTTTGGTGAATAGTAACTTTTAAGTTTTTAATCACAATTAGAGGTAATTAGTGTAATTTAAGGTAAAAATAATGTTTTAATAATATGAAATGACCTAGACACATGTCCCACCCATATTGGATGTGTCATGGCCGACAGAGAAAATCCATGGGTAAACTTGGGGACCCCATGGAGCCACTTTGGTAGGGAAATGATATTAAAAACTTTTTATTTTATGTTAAAATAAAAATGTCACAAACAAGAGTTGTGTTACTAAAACAATTTTGAAATGGTGTTATAAAAGTCATATTTTTTACTATAAATATTCATTAGAAATCTAAAAATATTTCCTACATCATCATAGTTTTTTTATAATTTTTAGACATTAAATAAATTAAATTATTTATGACACTATGATGATGCAACGATTACCTCATTATTTAAAAATTTCAATAAAATAAAAAGATAATGTAAAATCTAAGACCTAAACATGTAAAAAACCTATTTTATGGGTGTACTTAGAACTCCTATCACCTTATCCTCGAAATATATAATTTTGGGACCTTTAAAATCCGAAAATCATTTTATAATAAAGTAACCTTTTATAACTTTCCAAGAGTGCCCCTCCTCTCCTCTTATAAAAGGCCCCCACCTCTACCACCTTACCCACACCTCTCAAGCCTTTTGCTTGGCCAAACCCTGCCCATTGTGTCTCTCCACATCCCTCTATTACTCATAGAATCCTCACTTTGGGCAGAAGTCTTCCCAAGTAAGCCTTTGAGCTCAAATCAAAAAGAGATTCCCTTTTTAAAGGTAGTGTTTTCTCTTGTGTTCTTATGTTTTATTTTGCTTCTCCAACCCCCTAAAATCTTTTCATTATTTTCTTTTGTAACAAAAAAAGTATCTTCAATATACTAGGATTTTTTTATAAGAAGTATTAGATCTACACTTACACACACCTACATCTAATGGTTAAAGAACATACTGTTTCTGTGGATGACGAATTTCTGCCTCACGAAACGATGATTGTTCAACACTCATATAACACCTTCAAAGGTGGACATTAAGATGTCACTATATTTATATATGATATATAATATGTTTATGTTTTACTTAAGATTCTGTTTTTTTCATTTATGGCATACCTTTATGGTTTCCATTATGGGTAAACGCGATATCTTCATTTTAGGAAGTGCAGACTACCGCTCCCTCAAAGTGATTTGATTCGTTAATGCCATATATAGGACGTATAAAGAATGGAGTTAATGATATTATATATTATATTATACTGGAATTATAATATACCTTTATATCATTATGATTCCATTCCATATAATATGAAATAGAAATGAAAGTAGCATTCATGCGTACGTACGACTTACCATCTCCATGAACGGTGCATTTCATTTCTTACCTCTAAATGATTGTGTAATATTATAAAGGAATGTATATACTGGATATATATGATATATATGACATATAAATCATGAATATAATTCTTGAGATAATGGATATTTGACTATGTGAACAACTTGTAAATATAAGAAGTTCACTTTTGACTCAAGTACCAAATATCGACAAAACGACTGTTGTTAACTTAAATGATTACATAATGTTCATAACATGGTAATAAGTCATATAAAAGGAATAATGAACTTGAAAAAGGTTCTTAAGAAAGTATAAATTAACTCAAGTTTATTATTCAGGACATTAAAGAACGATCGAGTCAAGTCGGACCAGAGGTATGGGACTTCGTCTCAATCTCCTTTCATTGAGGCATATTTTGTTTTATACACAACCTTCTTTTATATGGTGTGTAAACCCCTTTGAAATTTACGTTTATCCAAAAAGAATCTTTTTATATGAATCGTTTTACTAAATGACAAAAGGGAATGTTTTTGTCGTACGTATGCGGCGACAACGACTTCTCTGTCGCCGTGACCATTATTTGAGTTTCGGATTCCTCTACAAGCCATACCTTTTTTTAAATGAAAAATAAATACCATGTTTTACTTTTATTTTATTTTGGTATTGAAAATGGTTTTCATAATATTTTTATTATATCAACGTGTTGTATTGATATCTTGTGATTGAAATGTGGAAATGTTATGTTTCCTTTACGTATGTTTTATGTGATACGATTATGTTGTGGTTCTTGGGCATTATTATGGATATGGGCGGTTCCGTGATAAACTAAGGGCAGGTGAGCCCGATATAGCTCTCCAATGCATTGGGTAACGCGAAGGGGTTAAACGTTAAGGTTTCTCCAAAGAGATTTATGGAATATACTGTGATGGGTATTCCAAACGTAACCAAGAGGGTTACTACCTACGTAAGAATGTTATGAATGCCTCAATTTACCTTTATGTCTTATGATTTCTATGTTTTATTCATGATTTTATGAGGTATGTTAATGTTATTATGTTTTATGAGTAAAGTATGATTTCATTGATTCTTATGTATACATGTACTCATGTTTCCTTTCCAAAATTTTATATCCTTTACTGAGCTTTTTATGCTCATCCCAAGTTTTTGAAATGTTTTTCACAGGTCAAGGGAAAGGTAAATGGTGTGATGATAGTGTCAAGGAAGTGTCAAGAAAAAATCCATGTTTTATTTTAAATATGTTTCCGTTGATGGGAAAAAATGAGTACTATCTTTTATTTAACCACTTTGTTTAAATGTGGAATGTAATGAATGTTTTATGATCTAATTCTCTAAAACCCTAAACCTGAAAAGATCCTCAACGTGTATTCTTGAGGTAACTCAAGATTAAGTGATGTTTAAGGCTGGGGCCTTATAGTTGGTATCAGAGGACGTTTTAGATAACTTTAGGAGTTAGAATTCTTTTAAATGATTATCCAAAAAAAAATTTATGGTCAAATTGAAATGATATAGCATTTGATGATTACCATGTTGCTTCATCTAAGACATGTTTGTTCAGAATGGTTTTTTGTAGAGGAAACATGGAAGCAGTGCTAGGAAGGCATACAGAAGGAAATAACCTTCCGAATCAGCATCCTGAGATGGTCGAAATTGGAACTAAATAGTTTTTTGCAGTAATGGCGCAGTTGACTCAAGCGATAAATGGTGGTGGTATCCATGCACGAGATCAGCTAGATCAACCGCAGATGAACATGTCAGTGGTGGAACATTTCATGAGGCAACATCCCACATCATTTAGAGGATCATCTGACCCTGTGCTAGCTGACGGGTGGATTAAAGCACTGGAGAAGATTATCGATGTCATGGGGTGTTCAGACAACCAAAAGGCTAGTCTTGCTATTTACCGTTTGGAGGGTGAAGCAGATCAGTGGTGGTCGATGGTTAAACATATCAGGGATGATGATGAGATTGATGCTCTCGACTGGGATGAATTAAAAGGTATGTTTCTTGAGAAGTATTTTCCTAAGGCTGTTCGACTTAGGATGGAAAAACAATTCCTAGAATTGAGGCAAGAGGAAGACTCGGTGGCTGCCTATGAAGAAAGGTTCACTCGATTGGCAAGGTATGCTCCAAATTTTATCTGAGACCTTGATAGTAAAATCAATGGTTTTTACTCAGGATTAAAGCCAAAATATCGAAGGGATTTAGCTTCTCGTGAGATAAAAAGTTATGAAAATCTTGTTCGATTTACTGAGAAGGTGGAAATGGAGTTTTCTGATGATCAAGTGTTCTATAACAACCAGCAGAAGAAGAGACCAAGGTGGCAGGAGAATGGAAAGAATTATTCAAAAAGGTCTGACGGTAAGAAAACTAAGTTTCCAGTTTGTGATAAATGTGGTAAAAGGCATGCTGGGGAATGTCTTTTGAATTCTGGAAAGTGCTACCAATGTGGTAAGATGGGACATAAGGCTCGTGATTGCACTGAAAAATATCAAGGTGATGGTAAGTCCAAATTTGATTTGTAGTTAGAGAAATGTTTTAAGTGCAATGAGATGGGTCACTATGAAAACGAGTGTCTGACAAAGAGCTCTAATGATGGGAAGCAGTTAGACTACAAGCAGAAAAGGGTGGTGAAATCCTTTGCAACTACTTCAGCAGATGTTGGGCCATAAAATGAAGTGGTATCGGGTACTTTGTTTTTTTTTCATATTATGCCAGTGTGTTGTTTGATTTGGGGTCTACACATTCTTTCATCTCTGAAAAATTTTCTAGTAAAATGGGAATACCATCTCAAGAAATGACTCCTGAACTTGTGGTAAAAAAACCTGGGGGAAATGTTGAGGCAAAAAGAATTTATAATAATCTTCCTATCCTTACCCGTGGAAAGAACCTACTTGAAAACCTTATTGTTTTAACTGTAGTAGAGTTTGATGTTATTCTGGGTATGGACTGGATCTCTTTTTACCATGATAAGATTGACTGTAGATCTAAAGAAGTTTCTTTTCAGAAATACTTTCAGTTTGTGTACAAGAATGAACCCTTACTATTGATAACATATCAAGAGGCTGAGAAACTTGTAAAAGATGGAAATGAATGTTATCTTGCACATATTGTTGAAAACAAGGGAACTATTCAGATTAATGATGTTCTAGTGGTAAATGAGTATCCTGATGTTTTTACTGATGAGTTTCCTGGAATAATACCAGATCGGGAAGATGAATTTACTGTTGACTTAGTTCCTGATGCTAAGCCAATTTCAAAACCCCCTTATCGAATGGCTCAAATTGAACTTTTAGAGTTGAAGGAGAAATTGCAAGATTTATTAGAGAAAGGTTTCATTCGACCTAGCACATCACCATGGGGTGCTCCTATTTTATTTGTTAAAAATAAAGATGGTTCTATGAGACTTTTCATTGATTATAGAGCCTTGAATAATATCACTGTTAAGAACAAGTATCCTTTGCCTCATATCGATGATTTGTTTGATCAGCTCCAGGGAGCTCAGTTTTTTTCAAAGATTGACCTGAGATCGGGGTACCATCAGTTGAAGGTAAAGGAAGTAGATATTACGAAGACTGTGTTTCGAACAAGATATGGCCATTATGAATTTGTAGTAATGCCTTTTGGGCTAACCAATGCACCTGTTGTATTCATGGACCTTATAAATAGAATTTTCCATGAGTTCTTGGATAAGTTTGTGGTTGTTTTCATTGATGATATTTTGGTGTTTTCTAAAAGTAAAGAGGAGCATGAAAGACATTTAAGGGTTATTTTGAAAACCTTAAAAGAAAAGAAATTGTATGGGAAATTCAGAAAGTTTGAGTTTTGGTTGCAAAAAATTTCTTTCCTTGGTCACATTGTTTCAAAAGATGGGATAACTGTTGATCCTGCAAAAACAAAGGTTGTTGAAGAATGGACAATACCCACAAATGTAACTGAGATTTGTAGTTTCCTTGGTTTGGAAGGATATTACCGAAGGTTTGTTAGAAATTTTTCACGGTTATCTAGTCCAATGACTAAGCTAACTCAGAAGGGTGTTAAGATTATCTAGACAAAATAATGTGATGATTGTTTTCAGGAACTGAAGAGAAGATTGGTGAATGCTCCAGTTTTGGCACTACCTTCCAGGAATGGTGAGTTTGTTATCTACGATGATGCTTCATTTAAGGGACTTGGTTGCATCCTAATGTAGAATGATCATGTAATTTATTATGATTCACGACAGTTGAAAACTCATGAGGTAAATTACCCTACACCTAATTTGGAATTAGCTTCTGTTGTTTTTGCTTTTAAAATTTAGAGGCATCATTTGTATGGAGTAAAGTGTCAAATATATACTGATCACAAAAGTTTAAAGTATATATTCACTCAGAAAGAATTGAACATGAGACAGAGGACATGGCTAGAATTAATCAAGGATTATTATCGTACAATTCATTACCATCCGGGAAAATCAAATGAAGTGGCTGATGCTTTGAGTCGAAAAAGTAATTCTTTATTAACAATATTGCGTGTGGAACATGATCCTTTGGTTAAGGATTTGATGAACTTTGGCATAGAAGTTGTTGGTGCAGGATGTCCTTATGTTTTGTTTCTGGTATCAGTGAAATCTTCTCTATCAGACAGAATTAAGCAAGCACAGAAGCAAGACAGTGAGTTGTAGAAAATGGTAGAGCTAGTTCAGATGGGTAAGTTTCCTGAATTCAATATTGATAATGATTTTGTTTTGAGATTTGGGAAGAGATTGTGTGTTCCATGTGATTCACATTTGAAGAGAGAATTGTTATGTGAAGCTCATAGTTCTCCGTTTTCAGTTCATCCAGGTAGTACTAAGATGTATAGAGATCTTCGGGAGTATTACTGGTGGGACGGAATGAAAAGGGATATTGCTGATTTTACTGTGAAGTGTTTGACATGTCAACAGGTTAAAGTAGAGCGACAGTTACCGAAAGGGATGCTTCAGCCTTTACTAGTACCCGAATGGAAATGGGAGAATATATCCATGGACTTTGTTGTGGGATTACCGAAGACACCTCAAGGTAATAATGCAATCTGGGTTATTGTTGATCGCTTGAATAAATTTGCTCATTTCCTTGATATACGAGATACTTTATCTCTAGATCAACTTTCCCGTTTGTATCTTAAAGAGATAGTCAGGTTACATGGAGTTCCTCTATCCATTGTATCTTATCGTGATCCCATGTTTACTTCTAACTTTTCGAAGGGCCTTCAGAAGTTGTTGGGTACTGAATTAAATTTTAGTAAAACTTTTCATCCTCAATTAGATGGGTAGTCAGAACGAACGATTCAGACTTTGGAGGATATGCTACATGCTTGTTCTATGGATTATCAGGGAAGTTGGGACCAACATATTTCTTTGGTTGAGTTTTCTTATAATAACAGTTTTCATTCTAGTATACAGATGGCACCATTTGAGGCATTATATGGGAAGCGGTGTTGAACTCTAGCTTTCTGGGATGAAGTGGGTGAAAGGAAGTTGATGGGACAAGAATTGGTAGAAGAGTTGACAGAAAAATTTCAGTTGATTCAGAAACACATGAGAACAGCTCAGAGCAGACAAAAGAGTTATGCGGATAACCGGAGGAAGGATATATCTTTCGAGGTAGGTGATCATGTTTTTCTCAATGTTTCACCATGGAAAAGTGTGATGCGATTCGGTAAGAAAGGAAAGTTGAGTCCAAGGTTCATTGGACCATATGAAATTCTGGAGAGAGTTGGATCAGTTTCTTACCGAGTGGCTTTACCTCCGAGTTTATCTCAGGTACACAATGTTTTTCATGTTTCGATGTTGTGAAAGTATATTCCAGATCCATCTCATGTTTTGAGCCCAAAGGTAGTTCAGTTGGAAGAGAATCTATCTTATAAAGAACAACCAGTCCAGATTCTTGACCATAGAGAGAAAGTGTTGCGCAATAAGGTAATTCACTAGGTAAAGGTTTTGTGGAAAAACCATATGTTTGAAGAGGCTATATGAGAATCTGAAAATGCTATGAGGGATAAATACCCCCACTTATTTTGATAAGTGAATAAAATTGCGAGGACACAATTCCCAAAAGGGGGGAAGGATGTAACATCCCAGGTAAATAAAGAATAAAGCATTTTCATATTTATTAATATTTAAGAATTAAATATTAATTTTACTTTAAAGGGGTTTCTATGTTCGATAGCGTACCCGATACGCAACAAAGAGTTTATTTGAAAACTTACGTTGCATGCTAGTAATAAAATAATATTATTTGAAATGGTAGTTAACACGTAGCCATTATATTGGCGGGAATGAATAAAAATAGCTTAAATATGGTTATATATGTTTGTTAAATGTTTTTACATTTATCCAATAAAGGATAAAGGCTTAAAATACGAAAAGAATTCAATTTTAGGCATATATACTCTAATTTTCACTAAAGGTCCACTTATCGCCTTTTGATGGAGAACCGTCATTAAATATAGTTTTGGTCACTCTTTTACATTCTATTGGACCAAATAAAACTCTTCTTTAGAATCAGGACATCAAAAAATACTTTATGAAAATTTTTGGTATTTTTCTGATAAAGTTCATTTTTTAATGAATAGTGAAAAATGTTGTATTTTAATTCAAAACCTCTTTTTAATATAATTTATTTATATGATTAGATTATCTTTTTAATTGGTTTTAAAGTGAAATTAGAATATATTTTTACCATTTAATCCAATAGTGGTCATTAGAATTAATTTCACTTTGAAATTGGACTTAAACCAGTGTCAATCTTTTGATACTTATTGTTTCATAAAAACATCTTATTTGCTCTGACAACGGGAATTAATTATTAAATTAATTAATGTAACTTATATGTTTTGAATTTTGTAAAATAGACATCATTTTTAAATTTGGAATATCAAATATAGCTTAAGGGGAATTTTTGGTATTTTTCTGAAAAACATCAATTTTGGATGAATAGTGAAACCACTATGTGGTACTTTAAAAGTTGATTTTTCGTTTAAATGAAAATTTACCGCCTCTGTGTTTTGAATTTCAAAAATCCGACATACATGGTTGTCATTATGAAGTAAAATTTGGTTCAATGGGATTAAAATATTTTTTTGATGAATAGTGACTTTTAAGTTTTAAATCGTGATTAGAGGTAATTAGTGTAATTTAAGGTAAAAATAATGTTTTAATAATATGAAATGACCTAGAAACATGTCCAACCCTTATTGTATGTGTCATGGCCGACCAAGACAATCCACGGGTCAACTTGGGGACCCCATGGAGCCACTTTGGTAGGAAAATGACATTAAAAACTTTTTATTTAATGTTAAAATAAAAATGCCACAAACATGAGTTGTGTTAGTAAAACAATTTTTAGATTGGGTTATACAATTCATATTTTTTACTATAAATATTAATTAGAAAGATAAAAATATTTCATACATCATGATATTTTTTTATAAATTTTAGACATTAAATAAATTAAATTATTTATGACACCATGATGATGCAACGATTACCTCATTATTTAACGATTTAAATAAAATGAAACGATAATGTAAAATATAAGACCTAAACATGTCAAAAACCTATTGTATGGGTGGATTTAGAACTCTTATCACCTTATCCTGGAAATATATAATTTTGGGACCTTTAAAATCCAAAAACCATTTTATAATAAAGTAACCTTTTATAACATTCCAAGAGTTCCCCTCCTCTCCTCTTATAAAAGACCCCCACCTATACCACCTTACCCACACCTATCAAGCCTTTGGATCAGCCAAAACCTGCCAATTTTGTCTCTCCACATCCCTCTATTACTCTTATAAGACTCACTTTGGGCAGAAGTCTTCCCAAGGAAGCCTTTGAGCTCAAATCAAAAAGAGTTACCCGTTTTAAAGGCAGTGTTTTCTCTTGTGTTCTTATGTTTTATTTCGCTTATCCAACCCCCTAAACTCTTTTCATTCTTTTCTTTTGAAACAACACAAGTATCATCAATATACTAGTATGTTGTTATAAGAATTATTCTAGCTACACTTACACACACATACATCTAATGGTTAAAGAACATACTGTTTCTGTGGATGGTGAATTTCTGCCTCACGAAACGATGATTGTTCAGCACTCATATAACACCTTCAAAGGTGGCCATTAAGATGTAAATATATTTATATATGATATATAATATTTTTATGTTTTACTTAAGATTCTTTATTTTTCATTTATGGCATACCTTTATGGTTTCAATTATGGGTAAACGTAATATCTTCATTTTAGTAAGTGCGGACTACCGCCCTCTCAAAGTGATTTGATTTGTTAATTCCATATATGGGATGTCTAAAGGATGGAGTTAATGATATTATATATTATGTTATACTGGAATTATAATATACCTTTATATCATTATGATTCCATTCCATATAATACGAAATAGAAATGAAAGTAGCGTTCATGCGTACGTACGGCTTACCGTCTCCATGAACAGTGCATTTCATTTCTTACCTCTAAATGATTATGTAATATTATAAATGCATGTATATACTGGATATATATGATATATATGACATCTAAATCATGAATATAATTCTTGAGATAATTTAAATTTGACTACGTGAACAACTTGTAAATATAAGAAGTTCACTTTTGACTCAAGTACCAAATATCGACAAAACAACCGTTGTTAACTTAAATGATTACATAATGTTCATAACATGGTAATAAGTCATATAAAAGGAATAATGAACTTGAAAAAGGTTCTTAATCAAGTATAAATTAACTCAAGTTTATTATTCAGGACATTAAAGAATGATCGAGTCAAGTCAGACACGAGGTATGGGACTTCGTCTCAATCTCCTTTCATTGAGGCATATTTTGTTTTATACACAACCTTCTTTTATACGGTGTATAAACCCCTTTGACATTTACGTTTATCCAAAAGAAATATTTTTATACAAATCATTTTACTAAATGACAAAAGGGAATGTTTTTGTCATACGTATGCGGCGACAATGACTTCTCCGCCGCCGTGACCATTATTTGAGTTTCAGCTTCCTCTACAAGGCATACCTTTTTTTTAAATGAAAAATAAATACCATGTTTTACTTTTCTTTTATTTTGGTATTGAAAATGGTTTTCATAATGTTTTTATTATATCAATGTGTTGTATTGATATCTTGTGATTGAAATGTGGAAATGTTATGTTTCCTTTACGTATGTTTTATGTGATACGATTATGTTGTGGTTCATGGGCATTGTTATGAAGACGGGTGGTTCCGTGATAAACTAAGGGAAGGTGAGACTAATATATATCTCCAATGCATTGGGTAAAACGAATGGGTTAAACTTTAAGGTTTCTCCGAAGATATTTAGGTAATATACTGTGATGGGTATTCCAAACGTAACCAAGAGGGCTATTCCCTCCGTAAGAATGTTATGAATTCCTCAAGTTACCTTTATGTCTTATGATTTTTATGTTTTATTCATGATTTTATGAGGTATGTTAAAGTGATTATGTTTTATGAGTAAAGTATGATTTCATTGATTCTTATGTATACATGTACTCATGTTTCCTTTCCAAATTTTTATATCCCTTACTGAGCTTTTTATGCTCATGCCAAGTTTTTGAAATGTTTTTCAAAGGTCAATGGAAAGGTACATGATGTGATGATAGTGTCAAGGAAGTGACAAGAAAGAATCCATGTTTTATTTTAACTATGTTTCTGTTGATGGGAAAAAATGAGTACTATCTTTTATTTGACCACTTTGTTTAAATGTGTAATGTAATGCATGTTTTATGATATAATTCTCCAAAACACTAAACCTAAAAAGATCCTCAACGTGTATTCTTGAGGCAACTCAAGATTAAGTGATGTTTAAGGCTGGGGCCTTATAGCAGATGTTGCAGTTTTTTACTTCCCACTTCTCAATGTGATGTTATTAATATTCACCTTGGAATTTGGAGTAGTTTGGGAAGGTATATTTTCAATGTTCATACATACTAGTTCATGGAGGGTGGTGGAAATCTGGCTCATTTATGTCTTCAACTCCCTCATCTTTGAACCTTGACTCTTCAGCTCATTCTATTGATTAAAAATAATTTTCTTCAAAATTAAATCAGTATTAGAATATACATTTGGTTGATAATTCTCATATTTTTTACTTGTTTATACTTGAAATTAAAATAGACTTTAGGTTTGTTAAAAACCCTATTTGTAAGGAGGATGCTAGAAATTTTGTGGCAAATAGGGCCTATGTTGTTGTATAGAGCCATAACTCTTTTGAAATTGATCCTTCCACTCTTTTTAGTATGATGGTTTAAAGTAATAATACTTATTCTAGGGATGTGGTTGTGGCTACTTCAAATATGTCCTCCTAGAGAATACAGCTACGCAATCCTCTTCCTCTTGTAATTAGGAGAAATAGTCAATTGGGTGGTCTGTTTCAGTGCAAATGGCACAAGGCCTTATAAGAGTGGATTGAGATGTCTTTTGATCCAAAGAAATATGACTCACCATATTGGTCAATTATTCCAACTTTGTTTTAATTAAATTATTTTCAACAAAATATGGAATTATATAATGTACTCCTCTAACATATAGTGTACCTCGATTACAAAATTTTTGAGATTTTTTTTCCATCTTGTCAATCAACGCACATGCAGTTGTTAGTGTTTTTTTGACCAATGCCCCTCCAATAAGTACATCCACCATACTCTTCTCCATAGGCACGAGTCCTTTATAGAAGTACTATATGGGTAGTTTCTCACTAATTTGGTGATGTGTGAAGCTTGAAAAAATCTTCTTTATCTTCTCCTAGTACTCATACATTGACTCTCCTAATGCTTTCTTGATCATTGAGATTTATTTTTAAATGGAAGTGGTCCTTGATGATTGAAAAAATCTCTACAAGAAAAGATGTTTCAAATCATTCAAACCTATTATATCTTTAGATTATACATAATACATCCATTATATTGTAGTTCCATCAAGTGGGAATGGGAATAATATTAGTTTTATTTAATATTTAAAGAAATTTATAGGTTTTAGAGTTGATAAAATCACATTAAATTATTTTAATTTTTTAGGATCCTCACTAGATAATCCTTGAAATTTTTGGGGAAGGTGAATTAAAATTTCAATTTATGATTTGGGTATACAATAAAATTTAGTTGATACTTAATATATGGTGCATCCAATTCTATAATGCTTCTATTCCTGTAATTTTTATTATTTAAAATCATTGGTTCTTATTTTTGGCTTCATTCATAATTATTTCCAATTTCAATGTTACCAAAATAGAGGAATTATCTAACTATTTGAATGATGAAACTTCTTGATGAATGAGAATGTCTGATTCAATCCCTAAGGCTATATTCAATTTCATGGTCAAGATCTGTGAGATCCTCAAGATAAGTTCATTTCATAAATCAGATAAAAATGAAATGAAGAAAATCTAACCATAATAAAAATATAATAATTTTGAGTTTATGGTCCAAAAAGAAAAAAAACAAAAGAAGAATAAAAATTCAGATTGGGTAAAGAAGGAAGAAATAATAGAAGAGAATAAAATTAAAATTAAAATAATAATACATCAAAATGGTTGAAATAAGTACTTTCCTCTAAGTAAATATTTCAAATTTGAAAAGCGCTGTTGTGGGTGATCTTAAATGATGTTGATTATTTGGTTATTTAGGTGCAGTACAGTGGCTGACCAAAGTCGTGTCCCAAATGGGGAAGTAATTAAAACAACATATTAAAGTAATTTGGAAAATAAAATAAAATAACATATAAAAAATAATTAAAATAATGGATTTTTTTATCATTTATAAAACATGAAGAATTATTCTGGAAGAAGATTGTATTTTTTTCTTTTTTTAAAATGATATTAAGAAAATGAAATGAGAATATATTTTTTAGAGAAATATTTTTAGAAATAATAATAAATATAAATATACCTATTCAATAATTTATTTGTCATTATCATTTAAACTAAAGTCAACTTAATAATCCTCCCATTATTTTTTAATCCCCCAACCCTATGAGAATTTACTTAACCACAATAATGAAATGAATTAAAACCTAGGCTAGCTTCAGAACATGCAATCATAACACCATGATTTGATTGATGTTATAAGAATAGATTATGGTTAGTGGTAAATTAGGGCACATAATATTTTGGAAATGAGGATGAATTGTGTTTTTGGATTTTTTATAAACTCTAAAAATTGATCCCATGTGGTTTTGTTTTGCCGATTAAGACCGCGCTCTCACAATCCACACATTACTCAACCACGTGAGTTTTGTGTTAATTGTTCAATTGATTAATTAGTTTAATTTAATTTAAAAACTCATTTCAGGGATCATATTTTGTAAATTAAAATAGTTATTTATTCAAAATAATTAAATGTATAAGTTAGTAGATAGATCAATTACTAAAAAAAACTACTCTTCCATGGGCTATGTGGTCATCGTAGAAATTAATTAAATTCACAAAGGTTTAGAATGGTTATAAACCAATCATGTTCCAACTAATAATTTATATCCCATATAAGTGAATTAAATAAGAATAAAATTTAACAAAAAAAATAAATAGATGATAAAATAATAATTTTATTTCAAGATCAAAAAAATTACTACAAATAAGAGGAAAAGAAGAGGATTTTAGAGGAGAACCTAGCTTGATAGATTGCCTCCTCCAATGGTGAATTTAAATGGAAATAAACCACTTATATTCTAACCCCAATCCTCTAAGGCACGTCCAACCCCATAAAAATAAAACAAATACATATTTATAGTGTATGGGAGGCTAGGTTTATAAGAGTTTTCAAGTGTGAATGGGAAAATTTTTCCAAATAATTTAAGCCAAATTTCACTGTATATTTGACCTAAAAATGCATGAAACATCTATAATTCCATTAGGATAATTTTTGATATATTTGGTTTTATATCTTATCTCCAATTTGGGACCAATACAATTTTATATCAAGATGTTGTGTCCCAAATGCCGAAGTGATTTTAAATCTGGCGAGTCTAGACCATCGTTGACTTTATTAACCTTTTACTCCAATTAAAGGCATGGTTTAGTTCTAATGTCCTAAATGAAAGTGGTATCCCATTGAGTTATGAAAACTTTAAAATATTTTTTGTTTAAATATTTCACAATAAAATATATACTTCCAAAATACTACAATGGAATTTAAAAAGGGAAAACTGTAATTTTCATCATATTTTCAAATAAAGGATATAATCCCAAATATTCTATAAATAAACATATTTAGCACAATGTGATGAAATTATGTCGTTTATTATCAAAAGAATATTCAATAAAATATATTTTCATCACTGTACCAATATGTGTATCCGCCTATGGAGTTCCCTAATAAGTTTTGGAAATGATCCTTGACTACTAAAGAAATGATTTTATGTGATTATGTGCATGCCACAATTCTATGTATTATGCCAATGTTATAATCTCATGACTTATGTTATTTGATTTCCTTTTTATTTATGTCTTATAAAATGAAAATATTTATTCCATTACTCATTTTTATGATCTATGATATTCAGGGTGTGGTTATCATCTATTATTCGAATGTTCTCACACACTTATGATCACATTATGTTTATGTATTTCCCTTTTTTACCTTTAGTGAGCATCTTAGATCACTTTTTATTATGTATAGTTTACCTAAGTTATGAAGAATGGTTTTATTTAGGGTTTGTCTATAGAGATTACTAAATAAGAAGATCTTTGTGGGAAACATTGAAGATATTTCTCTAGATAATAATATTATGCACCTAGTCTCTAAAGACACTATACTACTAGAGTCATCAAGTATGATTTTATATAATGTATTGAATATTACTCTAAAAAATAAATAATACCTATGTATGAAAATCCTGGGTCACTGTTGTTATATTAATTATAAAAATATTACGTAATATTTAAATATAAAATAAATATATTTATTAAGCTCTTTTCTTATAAGGTTTTATTTTAATATTTAATTTAAAAATTTTAGAATATGTATTTGATAAAAATGAATTCATTTTTAAATCATAATAATAGTATTATCTTAAGGTAAAATTTTGATATTTTTTATGAATATATTTATTTTTCAATGAATAATGAAAAATACTTATCTTTATTGAAAATTGAATTTTCTTTTTCACACACCCGAATGGCCCATAGGCCTTCATTTTTATTGAAAGATAAAAATGATTTTAAAAATTCCTAAAGTAATATAATTTGAATAAATTATTGTTTTTGTTGAATTTTTATATAAATATAATATATTATATATATATGTGTGTGTGTTTGTTAATGTATTATATTCTAATTCCATTTTTATCATGTTGTTTTCAATTTCAAATTAAATGAATAGTTCAGAAAATGACATTATTGTTATTTTTAATAAATAAATTTTTATTAAATGATTTTAAATTCATTAAAATACAATATTCAGAAAAATAATTTTTATATGGTTAAAAATATCAACCATTGTCCATTTATGGGCCAACTAACCTTTTATAGTAACTATTTTGACCCACAAATAGTAAAAAACCTTGTTGTCATGGTAATAATTGAAAGGGTAAACGAGGGTTTAAAATTTATAGATAAGGGTGAAAACATCACCTGAACTTTTCCAAATTTTATTATATAAGATTATTTCAAACCCCAATTATACAATAATCTATTTATATTAACTTTATCGATTTTAACTTCAAAATTAAATTATATTAATTTAATATTTTATATAATTCCAAGAGTGCCCCTCCCCTAACTTATAAAAGGTCCCTTACTCTCCTCTTTTATTCACACTTAAAAATCCTTATAGTTATGCCAATACCTAACCAAATAACTTACTTACATCACTACCCATGTCCTAGAGGATTTTTTATCATCAAACCAACCTATTAATTCCTTTTGGTGTAAACCTTAAGAGGTTGTACGACGAATGATATAGTTCTTAACTAATAATTTTCATTTTATTTCTTCTTATACCTTTTTAAAACATTATTCAAAAATAATTAAATGATAGATATATAATCTTAAATATAATGATATTTTTTTGTTAATTTAATGACCTATATCTATATTTTCTTCTATAAATTTGAAACAAAACCATCGTTCATGTGAATGGAAGATTACTACCTCACAAAAAGATCTAATTTTTTTCCATCACTTCCTTTTGAAGTTGTTTTTAATTATATATTTAATGTAAATATATTATATTCATTAAATATTTATTAATTTTTAAAATTAATATATCATATATTATCTTACCTTTCCATTCAATGGGAAATTATAATGTCGCCCATGCATACTGGTGGATTACCACCTCCATGAAGCGATGTGATTCATTTTTCATAACTGCATCACATAGATGGTATATATAAGAATATATAAAGAAATTATATGGTATTTATGATATAATTATTATTATGTAAAGAAAAAATAATACTTAACTTATTTGTATATTGATCGTTGAAAATGGGAATGTTTCTCATGCATACGTGTGACCAACCATCTCCATGATTGTTACATATTTCATTTTTCATAACTATATTACATGGTTGGTTTTAAAAGTATAATATTTTAATAAAATAATAATTATTTCATTATTATTGTTCTAGATATTATGTATTAATATAACCTTTGACCATAGTAAAGATACCAAGTTCATTTTAGACATATGAGACGAATATCATCAAAACATTCGACATGAACTTAAATGATTAAGTAATTGGACATAAAATGGAAATTAATAAAATTAAAGGAATAATTAAAATGAGAAATGTTATAAATAACGTAACTACTTAACATAATTTTATTATTTAGGAATAAAAAAAATGTACATGATGAGTCAGACACAAGGTAAAGGAAACATTAACTTAAAACATTTTATTAAATGTTTTAATGATTTATTATCTAAATATTTTACCTCCATGTATACATTATAAAAATTATTTTATGAATGTATTTATATAGATAGAAATTAAATATAAAGTAAATTTTATGTTTCCTTTTTATTTTCTTTAAAAAAAATTCAAAAGAATTTTTTTACATGTTTTATACAGAAAGTTTTTGAGAAAAATACAAAAGGAATGTTCTATTTTAACCTTTATAGTTAAAATGATTTTTATTACTATCATAACCATTATTTTATGTTTAGATTACATTATAAGATTCCATTTTTTCTTCAAATAATAACCCTCCTTCACTAGTTTTGGGTATTATGTTTTGAAAATTATTTTTTAAAAGGAAAGGGCATTTTGATATCCAAAAGTTTTTTGAAAACAGGTTTAAAAGTGTTTTCCCAGGGTTTTATGATAAAAATATGAAAGAATAAATGTTTTATATCATGATTTGGTACTTCAGAATTATATATGATGAATGTGTGAGCCTGATATAGCTTATAAAATTTTTAATCCCCATATATATTATATGATGGGTGAGTTTGATACATCTTAAAAAACAAATACGCTCAATAAAACTTACAAGATTAGTGAACCCCATTATAGATCTCCAATGTATTGGATAAAGTTATTTTTCTTTAAATTCAAGAAGTTAGGAGTTAACAAATGTTTTTTATCCAATGGATTTTTCTTGGATCTAGTTATTTCATACATGGGTTATAATTATAATGTTATAAGTAACCTAAAATAGGGCTCTATTCGTTTTTATGAGTTTTAATGATTTATTTGGAAAAAAGTATGCATTTTTTGGTGAAAATGATTTATTTCTCATGCTCAAAGAATTATATGATAAAGGTAATCATTTTATGGATTTTCATGTTTTTCACTAGACCAACTAGTTTCTTATTTTATGTCCCTTACTAGGATTTTTGTTCTCATCCCACATTTTAAAATGTTTTTTCAGAAATTTTAAGGACATGTTAGAATAAAGAAAGAAGTCAAGTTGAAATTCATGAGGATTTTTCTGGAAAATAAAATAGGTGTCATTTTAAAAGATTAATATTGTGTAAAAAATGGATACTTAGTAGAAGTGTACACTTTGTAAAATATGCATTTTTTAGATAATTGTTTTGGCCAAATTGTCTAAAACTATAATCCGTATAGATTCTAAAAATGTATAAAAGAGAATTATTGAATAATAATCAAGATTATTTAATGTTTTAAGGTCATGTAATTACATTTATTTTCTATAATATTTCTTTTATAACCAAGAAAATATAGTTTGATATACTCTATTTGATTATATTCGCAATAGCCAACTTCCAATAAATCCTTATCATTCTCATTATTTATTCTATTTATATAGTATTAACATAATTTCATCTTTTCTATAATATTATTTTTTCTTCTAGAAAATCTGATCAATATCTACATTATTTTTTTTGATTGGCCAATATTGATTATTATTTATATTTATTCTTCATAGTTGTAGTGGACTTAGATTTATAAGAACGTATCACATAAATAAATTCTTATATTGAATGATAATATAAATACATTCCTCCAGACTAATATTTATAGTATTCTTAGTATTATCTATCACCAGCTACTAGGATTCCAATTATTTCATAAAAATATCAATCACCTTCACCACAAGTTGTTCATTAGTGATTTATCTCTCACCTAAATACTAAATTATATTAACAGTATTCATGAAACATTGATGCATCTACACCTCTAATTCACCAGGAAGAAATAAAAAATCCTAATAATCAGTACAGAGCATAACCCTTTGAGTCTTAAGAACTTTAGATGTCCAAAATTGAATGATTTCCAATATTTTTTATATTCCATTGAAAGATTCACATTATAAAATATTACTATAGATATTCCTATTTATCAAGAAAAGAAAATTATTCTAGAGTTTATAATTCATCTGATACTATGAATTCTCCTCTTAGGAAAACATAGATAAATAATTATTTGGAATTATATAATTTCTAGTGATCATGAAAAAATTATTAACACCCATGTTTATAAAAGATGTCTTTATCCTATCATACCAATGTTCATAGTTTTCATTATCAAATATCAGTGGTTGAATAAGATTCTGATTCTGAACCACACCTACTAGTATTCATACCATATAAAAACAAATAGATCTTTCCTCTTACACAGTACACTATATGAAATATATTATATATTTTGAGAATTAAATGGAAAATAAGAAATTTGATTTTCAACATATATAAAGATATAGAGCTAAGTTAAGTTATTATATGATACTAAGTGTTTTCCTATATGGTATGGAATATGGAAGCTACAACATGGGTGAATTGAAGCCTAGAAATGAGATACAATTTTCCCTCATTTGGGTTCATTAGTTTATCTGAAAATATAACTTACAACAAAATAAAAGTAAGAAATATAAGTGAAAAACAGTTTATGCCAAATCTAAAGATAACAATTATCCTATTAAAATAATAACCAACTATAAAATAAACCTATAAAAAATATTACATCCCACCTTGAAAGACAATAAGCAGTTCCCTAAGATGATCAACTACACAAACTCCAACATGATTCTCCGAATTCTAGAGGCCACTGACCAAAAGTAAAGGTCTGTGATGGTATAGTGGGGACAATGTACCCTCATTATTAGAGTAATACACTATTTTAAATAATAAATAGAACCTTTAGAAGAATTAATAAATAAGCATCAATAGAATAATAACAAATCATCTGGATATATAAGAAGACAGAAACTGAATCATAATAAATACATGATTGATGATAATCATGTCATGTAGATATATAAAAATGAGGTACATGGGATATAGTTGAAACATGCATATAACTCATTATAAAAAAATCAAAAAAAATCAAAAAACCGTATCTACTAGCATCACGAGAATAGGCTCGATCCTATACCCTTGTACTCCTTCCTAGTACCGATAATCAAGTATCAGAAGCCAAGGGATTCCCTTTATCTATAAATGCAGTCATGAAGTATTCTTGGGTACCAAGGGAGGCTCGAGTAGGGTGTGAGATATACTATTTAGGACACCACCAACGGTGTCTAGAAAATATAGAGTATGCATATAAAATTATCAGTATGTAAGTACATCATAAATGTAAAGAGATAAATACATAAATGCATCAGACTAGGTTCCTAATAGAACACATGACCAATAGTACTTGATTCATCCTAATATGAATATGTCTAAAATAAGGAAACCACTGATGATATAATATGGGTGTAATAAATGTTCTCTTGCATACATGTGAAGATAAGTAATTAATCCTATCAACAAGGTAAGTATCACATATAGACCAAAACCAATCATGTTATTTAGATTGGTGGGAACATCTATTGGTTTAATATATTTGTTTTTCTATAATTTCATATAATTAATCCCTAGAATTCAATAAAATGAAATACTAGGCCCATCCAAGGTGAACTATATACATGAATTCAAGTATCACACCAGGAGCACTATAAATACCCAACACTGTAAGAGTGTGTCTAAGGTGATCCATAAAAAGAATCCCAAGTATCATTCTCATCATGGTGTAAAGCATGACCTTCTGAGCCCGTCCTTATTATATCACATAGGGGACCAAGTATCACTCATGGAATGTTATAACCATATTTTCAACCGTACCTATACCTAGTGACTCCTCAAGGGTACCAGTATCACTCGTGGGTAATTAAGAAATCATCCCAGTGATCCAGTCAAAGGAATTCTACAAGAATCCAAGTATTGATCTACGAAAATTTACCATCCACAATAGGTCTTAATTATAAGGCATAATGAGCCCATGCAAGGCATCCTTAATTAAGGACCCTTTTATCGCCCTCAAATTGGTATGAAGGTTTGGTTTTAGATATCAATATCTCATACCATTTCAATGAAATAATATAACTATTATAATTTAATCAAGTTGGAGAATTAATTTAATTCAAGAAAGGAAAGCTATGGAATAAAGCACGTGGGATTTCTCATGGGCAACCACTTTATTTGGATCATTTCATGTTTCAAAAATATTTATTATAATGGAAAACACAAACCATAATTTGTGGATTATAAATTTAAGTTAAAGTGGAATTTAGTCGCTTAAGAAAGGTAACATCGATAGGGGTGGCTCACATCGAGGATATTGACCAACAATATTGATTTTATTTTACCTAGAACAGTATTTGGTAAGGGAATATAATATAATTTAATTAAATATACTTTATGGAGGTCTCATCATAGGATTTCAACACACAACACAACCGTTTATAATATAAAACAAACTATACTTTAGGGAAAGAACTAGACCCACAACCTTAGGTTTGAAGATCACTGGTCATCTATTTTCAGTCTTTGAATTGAGCTAGAACAGAATAAATTTGAAAAATAGATGAAAACCCTAAAAATAGTTCTTATGATCTCACACTAAAATAGTATAATAGATGGTGAAATAAATTTAGAATGAAAT
The DNA here is from genome assembly GCA_963277665.1 of Viscum album. Lineage (NCBI taxonomy): Eukaryota > Viridiplantae > Streptophyta > Magnoliopsida > Santalales > Viscaceae > Viscum > Viscum album. The sequence goes on from OY728132.1 coordinate 1,084,600,969, forward strand.
CAAGAGGATAATAGAGCTTACCAAGAGGGATATAATGAGACTAACTATGGTTGATTCCAAGATCATATGGTGGAGTAATGGAAAATCATAGTTTTGGCTCAAGGAAGAGAGATTCATGTGATAGAGGGACTATCTATTAGATGAGAAAGTAAATGGGATGAGGATTAAAAAAAATTTAAGGTAAAGGGGTTAAATTAATCTTAATTAATGGGGTATCATGGTTTGGCCACATGGTTGGACGAACCGTGTACCAACCATGTGCCGAACACTGCCTAAGGGCACCCCTCACATGGGTTGAACACTAGGTTTGGTTAACTGTATATAGTCTATTAAAAATAATCTATTAATTTTTTTTAGTAAACTAATGGGAATTCATTATAGTTTGTATAGTTAGGGAAAACTATTTTCCCTCTTCTTTTTACTGATCACCATGCATGGTTAAGTCACACTATTAGTACTAAGTGTGTACTAACTATGTGGATCAATATGATTCTAAAAAAACTAGAGCCCTAGGCTCTGAAAAAACCCAAAAGTATATTAGAACACATCTTATCCTTTTGAGAACATTAATAACATAAAACTAGAGTATTTTAATAGTACAAAATGTATCTATATCTCCTCAAAAAATCTGGGACATTATAAACTCCCCTCCTTAAAAAAAATCATCACCGAGTAGCCCTTCTGAGGGTGGTAAAGTATCACCTATGAAAAGTTCTATCCATTGAGAAATTATGTCATCCTTCTAATCCCTGGTCTCATCCTATATATGGTTTTTCTACCATATAACCCGTACTAGAGGAACTGACTATCCTTATAGTGCCTTCCTGATCTAATCAATGATACGTATTAGATGATCTTGAAAGGATGAATTTACCTTGTTCTTAATATCCTTAGGATAAAATTAATATGGAAAGTCATAATGATAACACATAATCTTTGATACGTGGAAGGAATCATACATGTAATGATACCTTTGAGGTAAATCCAACCAAAAGGCTACCAGCCTAACTCACTCGATGACCTCAAAAGGACCGACGTAACAAGGTGATAACTTAACCTATTTTTGAATACTTCTATGAACCAATCTTGGTGATACTCATAAAAATATACAATATACCACTTAAAAATCTGGAGGTTGTATGAACTGATCGATGTAATACTTCTTCTTGGACTGAGTTATTGCCTTTCATTTCTGAATCTGCTGTGCTTTCTATGAAGTCTCCTAAATGAGATGAGGACCCAGTATCCCCTCCTCTCCAGCCTCTAACTAGAAACAAAATAAAATAAGATAAAGGTAATTATAATGATACATATTAATCATCTCCTAAAATATAACATTTTATTAAAACATGATGAGAGGTAGGTGTTTCTCCCATGAATTTCCAAAATCAATGAATGTTGCCTATAGCATGTCCTCCAACTCCCGTATCATCCATTGAAACTTCTTGTCTATATGAGGGTGATATTATGTACTCATTAGAACCTATAAACCTATTTATTTCAAAAAAAAGTTCCATAACCAAGATGTAATATGGGAATCAAGGTCCGAAATGATTGAACAAGTAACACTATGGAGGCATAAAATCTCCCAAATGTAAATCCTTTCAATCTCATCAACTGAGAAGGTCTCTCATATAGGTAGGAAGTGTGATAACTTTTTTCAACCTATCTATGATCATCCACATCACATAAATGTCTTTAGGGGATCTCATAAAACTCATCACAATATCCATATTTACTTTGTTCCATTTCCACTTTCGAAGGGGTAGATGCTAAAGAAGTCCAGCATTCTGCTAGTGCCCAACACTCACCTTCTGATATGTGGAGAACTGAGTGATAAAACCTAAAATCCACCTTTTTATACATGACCTCCAATACTGATGACATATGTCTCAGAACATATTTTTAATCCAAGGGTGAATTTTCCAAATATAAGCATGAGATTCCCATATCAACTCTTCCCGTATGTCTAAAGGGATACAGATACATCCCTGGAAGTGTAGAATATCATACTCATTGATAACCCAAACAGAAGGTGGGTAATCTCTGGAGATAATATCCCTTATGACTAAGTCATTGAGATAAGAATGTTTTCTCATATATAACCATTCCATAAGGGAGGAATTCACTACCAAAGCTATTAAAATAGGCTACCCATGATATTTCTAAACCTCATGTTTCATATCGTAAAATAGATCCATCAATTTCCACTCATCACTAGTTTCATGGAAAACATATTTTATAAGTCTTTTGAATCAGGGCATAAGCTACTACATTCACCTTCATGGGTGTATATGAAATCTAAAAGTCCAAAAAATACAGGTATTATACCCACCTTTTCTACATATGATTCAAATCATGCTGTTTGGAAATGTATTTGATACTTTAATGGTTCATGTAAATAACGAACCATTCACCCAATAGATAATGCCTCTAATAGTGTAAATCATGAACCAATGATGTTATCTTGAGGTCATGTGTAGGGTAGTTCAGATCATGATGTCTTAGTTGGTGGGAATGTTATGCTACAATCCAATATCCCTACATTATAAATACTCATAGCCTAATTACTGAAGCATCAAATTAGATTGTATAGGTTATTTATATCTCTTAGAGAATAAATATTTTTGGTGAAGTCAGTCTGCCTTTCAGCTATCAAAAGGTTATATCGCAGTCTTTAGACAATATGAACTTCAGATGCATCTTAGTCAATCAATAAGGGGAACTTCTAGGAGTGATAAGTCCTGAATAAAATCAATATATTATCCAACCAACCCCAATAAACTATGTATGTCAAAGACATTTCTGGGTTTTACCTATGAAACTATTATTCTCATCTTCTCTGGGTCAACAAATAATCCTGCCTCTGAGATTAAATGACCTAAGAAGTTAAACTTATTGATACAGTATTTAGTGAGATTAGCATACAATTGGTTCTCTCTTAGTATATTTACCTAGATGTCAAGGTGTTTGTCTTGGTCGTGTTAGGTAAGAGAATATACGAAGATTTCATCTAGAAAGAATAAAAAAAATAAATCTAGTATGGGAGGAAAACACAATTAATCAAATCCAGGAAAAAAGTCAAATCATTTGTGAGACTGAATGAAATAACCAGATACTCATAAGAGCTGTATATACTCTAGAATGATGTACATGGTTTTTCTGATGGTATCACATTAAACTAATGGTATCCTGACCTCAAATCGATATTAGAGAAAATTTTCACTCTCCGAAGCTGGATTAAGAGGTTATCTATACAATGAAGTGGATACAAATTCTTAACCATAAACTTGTTCAATTGATGGTAATCTATGAAAATCCTAAGGGTACCGTTTTCTTTCTTAATGAAAAGGATAGGTGAACCCCATGGTGAAGTATTGGGTCATATAAAACCTTTTTCTTAAAATTATTCTAACTAATTTTTGAGATCCTAAAGCTCACTCGGTGCCATCATATAACTAGGAATGAATACTGGTTCTACTCTAGAAACAAGATCAAGGGTAAAAATCCACTTCTCTCACAGAATCTAGTCCAAAGAAGTATTTAGGGAAGATGTACCTGAAATAATCCACCACCAAAAGGAATTATACAAGGTGAATTTCATGATAAATTATAAAGAGACTAGATATACATTCTTTTACTCTGCCCAACCCATAATTATTAGGTCTAGATATAATCTTCTGGACATCCCATTCGCCCATATGAATGTAAGAATTTTCCTTAGGCTATGTAAAAGACACACTTCAACGATAATAGTCAACATGGGACTGGTATAATCAAATTGGGAATAAACTAATGTAGAGGATACTATAATAGTACCTCATAATGTATAAGGTCTCAGAATCTACTCCTCAGGTCTAGGCTGAACTTCTTAAATATGGCCAGTTCTGCAACTCCATGATGTAACTTCACTACCTTGGGTAGGTTTTCTCTTCTAGGATTGATCCTATGATTTTTGGATAACTCAAAAAAGAATAACTTTTTTACCTGATTGGCTAGTAGTAGACTAACTCTTATCCTAACATGAAGAGATTGGTCTTGTACCTAAATTCACTATTGATATAGATCCCTTCTAACTAGGCACTATAGTGAAAGTTTGGAAGAAATAATCTAGATGACCCATCCTACTACAAGATCGACACTTGATTGGGTTCATCATACACTAGGTATTCTTATGGCCTACCCTAAGACACTACTGACACACCACATAACTATCAGTGCATGTCATATAGATGTCACTTCCCCTATGAGCAGACTCAAAAATGATGTTTCCTTCTTCCAAAAAAACCATCTCCTTATATCGATGCTGGAACACCCTGGCTCATATTTACAACTTCCCTCAGGTTCCACTTAGTGATAATGGATTAGTTCATGATATCTAAAATAGTTTTCAAATGTAAAACATTCACCTGTGATAAGATGGAATATGCAATCCCATCATCAAATCATCTCATAGTTGTCAACTCATCACTAATAAATGTCGCTGTAAAATTATAAAGCTTGGTGAAATGTGAAGAATACTCCCTAAACAACATAGAACCCTTGTGATGGGGAATAAACTCTCTATAATAGTCTGCAATCAAAGTCTACAAAAGAGAATTAGTCATAGAAGGTTTTGAGTAAGTCCTCCCAAACCAAATCTCGATGATGATGAGACTGAGAGATGACATCCCACCAATTATTGGTAGATCCATGGAGCATATAAGTGGAAATATTGAACCTATTCTCTGGAGGAAAGTCAATATGATATAATATCTATAAAATGGATTCTATCCATGACTGGACAGCTTAAGGACCACCATCCCTAGAAAAGTGGGAAAATGTTGCTACTAGAATCCCTATTCCAATTCTTCCATAATAGGGGAAGGTCATATAGTTCCCTATATAGACTACATGATGCATAAAAAGATATCTTAGAAATGAGCACTGACACCTAGTGGAGGATCAAATGGAGGTTCTTATAAGAGGTAATACTGGTGGCTCAAGGCCCACCACCTTCGGAGCATGGTCGTCACCACCCTCCTAGCATACAACTCAAGTAAATCTTAGCATCATAGCTCTACAATTTCTAAACACATGAATCAGGTAATATTTAGAAAAAGATAAGATCAATGATAACAGAATAGGGTAGGTACATAGCCTTACTATACTGAGTCACACATCATTTTAGGTTCAAAGATCTAGGTCTTTCGAATAAGAAATTTAATGATGAATCATAAGATACACTACCTACTTCCCACTACGATGTTTGGGTCAGTGTTAAGGTCTCACATGAAGTAGTTGAGTTTCCAATATATCGAGTATCAATTGAATGTATATAGTAAAATAAACCTTTCTTTGCAATTGGAATCCCCATTTTCAGTAACAGTTATATTTAAAATTTTAAATTTATTTGAGTTCATACTTTTTTACATGCATATAATGATTTTTATCCAGTTAGATGCATCACCATTCCCAATTTATAAAGGCCCATACTGTTTATAAATTGAAATTGGTATGTCATGTAACGATGACCTAACCTTTACATCTAGTATTATAATGTAATAGGTCATATAGTATGATTTTATTAGATGAATCGCCATTCCTAATTTATAGAAGTACATGCAATATCAATTATAATTGGAATTCATGTAATCAAATCAGCTAAAATTTTAGTCCATATATTTAATGGTTCATTTCTCAAATGTGGCACAATTAGATAATTATGGCGTCTTTATCAATATATGTAGGAAAAACCATTTAGATTGATGTAGGATATTTAATCAATCCAATTATGTTGTCCCTATAAAAAGTGATAGCATATTTTCATATATAATAATCAAGTAACTCCAAAAAATCAAAGGAAATATAGGAAATGCACACAATGATATAAATATTTAATGGAATAATGCATGACATGCTAGTTCTTACGTGCATAATAGGATATATGGGATAACACCTCATTTCCATACTAGGACATGGAAAAATAAAATTCATAACAATAATATTAGAAGAAATAATAATGTAACAAAACATGTTCATAACCCACAGTGAAATTAGTACAACCATTATAAGAAAAAACCAGAACAACAATAAACAATACCAGATAATTTGGATATCCCCTACATGTGGGTTATCTAATCCTAGGTATAGTCTTATTACCAAATTCTAATATAACCTAGTCTCTTTTCTAATATCCTAACAGTATGGTAAAAATGAAAAATATGGCTTTGATACCCAAAATCCACTAAGTAGTGCCATAATACGGTTGGCCACATGACCACAAGCACACCTCCATAAATTCCATAGGACTCCAACTAGAAGTGAGGGTCTATGATGGTATAGTGGGGAGACTATACCCTCATGATCAGAGTAATACCAAATTTTAAATAATAATAGGAACTAGAAGAATCAGTAATAAATAAGAAGAAGTTTAATAATAATAAATTATTCAGATAAATAAGTATTCAGAAGATTAATTATAATTAATAAAAAATGATGATGATAATTTCATGTAGCTAAACAAAAATGAGGTAAATAATATATATTGAAAACATACATATACCAAATGCTAAACGAAAATGAAAAAGACCAAAAACTACCTCTACTAGAATCAGGAGCATAATTTTGGTCCTTTTCTCCCATACTCCACCCTAATGTGGACAATAAAGCATCAAAATTTGGGTTCTTCCTATTTAACTATACCTATATTAATGAAGCCTTTTCACATACCAAGGGTGGCCCATGTAGGGTGTGAGATATACTTAGTAGGAAACAACCAATGAAGTCTAGAAAATCCAATCAGTTCATATAAAAATAGCAGTGTGTATGTACATAATAAATTCAATTTGAAAAATAAATAAATATACCGGAACAAGTTCCTCAAGGAACACCCAACCAATACAACCTTCTTCATCATAGGATGGATATGTTTGAACCAATGAAAACTATGAATATATAATATGGGTGTAATAAAATTTCTATAGTATACATGAGAGGATGAACAACTGATCCTATAAATAGGTAAACTACTAAGTATGAGCCAAACCGAGCATGTTATTTAGCTTGGAAGATGCGTCTGTTGGTTTAATAGATTAGAATTTTTTATTTTTATATAAGTAATCTCTATAATTTAATAAAGCATCATCTTAGGCATGTATAAGGAAAACTATATACAAGAACCCGAGTATCACACCAGGAGCACTACAAATACCCAACACCATAAGAGTTCATCTAAGGTGATTGATAAAAGGCATCCCAAGTATTACTCTCAGCATGGTGTAAAACATGACCTTATGAGCTCATCCCTAGTATATCACATAGGTGACCAAGAATCACTCATGGAATGATATAACCATCATTCAAACTTGATCCCATCCCTAGAAAATCCCCTAGGGCACCAATATCGTTCATGGGTAAGTAAGAAATCTTCCTGGTGATCCTTCCCATAGCATTCCATTAGAATCCATGTATTCATCCCAGTGTATTTACAATCCATATTTGTCTTAATTATAAGGAACAATGAGCCTATCCAAGGCATCTTTAAATAAGAACCCTTGTATCACCCTTGACTTGGTATAAGGTTATGGTTTTTCTATTTGAATCTCATACCATTTCAATAAAACATTAAAACCACAATACTTTAATCAAGTTGGACAATACATTTAATTCAATATAAGTAAGCTATGGAATAAAGTACTTGGGCCTTCTCATGGCCAACCACATTCCTTGGATCATTTCAAATTTCAAAAATATTTATTTTGGGTGAAAATAAGAACCCCGGTTTATGGTTTATCAATTTATGAAAATGGGTAATTTAGGAATTTAAGAAAGAAAACCTTATAGGGGTTTCTCACATCAAGGTGATCATCCAACAGGGTTGATTCTCCATTAACTACATTAATCATTAGAATAACATTTAATTTAATTAAATAGAGTTTCTAGAGGTGATACTGAAGGATTCTGGTGAACAACATAATAATTCATAATATAAAAGAAACTATACATCATGAAAATAACTAGACCACCTATATTAGGTTTATAGATGACCCTTCATCTATCTTCAGCCTTTGAATCGAGCTATAATGGAAGAAATCATGAGAATAGACAAAACCCCTAAAAGTAGGGAATATGATATCACACTAAAATACTGTATGATATTGAAATATACACAAATAATATAAGAAAGTGAATTGGAGAAAATGATGATAGGGATCCAATGAGATGAATGGTGGTTGATTCCAAGTTCATACAGAGGAGTAATAGAAAAGACAAGCTTAGGCTTAAGGAGGAGATCTTCATCTGGGGGAGGGATATTAGTTGTAGGACAACATAAAGGGGGGCAGGGGTTATAAATTTTTTAAGAGAAAAAGGGTAAATTAACCTTAATTAAAGGGGTATCATGGTTTGGCCACATGGTTTTCCAAACCATGCACCAATCATGCACTGGCCACTTCCCATGGAAGCCCCTCACGCAGGTTGGCCACACGGTTTGGTTAAATGTGCACAACCCATCCTAAACCCAACTATTAAAAAGTATGCAGCACATGTAGGGGTGTATATCCTGGGTCTCATGGTCATGGAAAACCACATGGCCCTCTTCTCTTTATTTAGAACCCTGCATGGTTAAGTCGCATGCTTATCACTAACCATGTGCTAACCGTACAGTTGAATCCACCTCTCCAAAATCGGGAGATTTGGACTCTTAATGAGCCATGGACTCCCCTGGACCACTCATTATCCTTTGGAGAACATTAATAACATAAAATGAGAGGTTTTGAACTATATAATAAGTGTTTATACCTCATCATAAAATCTATTATATTACAAAAAATTAAATAGGTTCCAATAAAAATAATATCATGATAAAAATTAAAAATAAAAAGTAATGAAATAACAATTCTTCGAGTATCAAATATAATTTTTAATAACCCTAATTCATATGATTACTTATCTACTTAAAATTCATATAAATCCTTCACATTAATCAAAACCAATAAGAGGATCTATATATCTAATCCTAGGTATCATAGTTCTACACCCAAAAACGTCATTAACTATAGACATATCAAAAGCTACCATGTTCCAAATCTAAAAATTATTTGATAGAAAAATCAATAGCTGAAACATGTATCCCTATCATTGAGAACCTCTTTGATTATAATATTATTATAAATTTCACACTAGGACTTACTTGACCCCAATTTCATAAGCTAAAACTTTACAAATAGAAGCCCAATGATCTTGAGGTATTAGGAAATCCCATTTCCACAAATCAAAATATTATTGATCATGAGGGTTCAAACAAAGCAGAATTCAAATAGTAAATAATAATATATTTAAAAAGTAAACCTCACCAATTGGTTTCTCTTAGAATAATCCCATGGAGTCAAAAGTTACAATCGGAATATCACATTCATTGAGATGATGCACACTTCATTTCGACTGTAATTTAGATAAAAAAATCCTCTTAAGATTTCTTTACTTTTATTCCACAAATAATTAGGTTAAATTTATATACATCTTCTAAAACAAAATCTAATTATCAAATTTCATGGTCATGAGGTACAATTTCAAAACTATTAAATGTAACACTTCATCTTTTGATGAATGTAACTTCGACCACTATCATATATTGAGTCCAATTATGTATGCCATCATAAAGACACACTATGATCTGGTAGATGTAAGGTTCAGGTTAGTTCAATAAAACATACAATCAGAACATGAATCTACACTAAAAAAACTCATACAACAAATATTCATGTTAAATAAGAATCTTAATGAATTGTATTGTTATATTTAAAAACCAAATATTTGGGAGAAGTTCATTAAAACAAAAATCTATCAAAAAATTATCACCCTCATTGACTACCATAAAATATAATAAATCATCAAGGGGATTATCACCCACCGTTGATATAATTATATATCATTAATTATTAGGGGGAATAAAACCCACCCTAGATATTACTATATATAATAAGTCATTGGGAAGAATAGAAACTACCTCATATATGACTATATGTCACAATTCATTAGGGGGATTAGCGCCCATCATGGATACTATCATATATCATAAAGTCTCAAAGGGATAATAAACCCACCTAGATATCTATATATCATCATCATCATCATCAAGTGAAAACACAAATAACCCATAAACTAATTTATATCATAAATGTAAAATGGGTTAGAAGCTCCCTCAAACTTGATATACATTTCAAAGCCTTCCCTCTCTAGCACAAAACCTATCCCCATATCCATATTCATACCAATCCACCACTGTATTATCCACTTATTCTAATTATCATTAGATTTAACATAAGACTAGGGTACCCACTGTGGCCCCTAGGTCACATCGTGTTTTGGACACTCCATGTGGGTTATGTTATCTCATTCCCACCCTCTAGGGAGAATAAAACAATGTAAAGGTATCAAATACTTCAAAAAATAACCACACTATCACATGGGTTTGGTTTAATAGACCAACATCCAAGGTTGGAAAAAATTACAACTATAACATCCATCTCACTTTGAGTTGAGATTTTTTGGCCTACACATGCAAAAATAAAACCCTAGTGATCACCAATGGAATCGTGTCTAATCATATATTCTTACGAGGGATGAACTATAAACCCATGTTTTAGTTCTCTAAAAAAATTATATGGTATCACCCAAGGGATCTATATAAGGAACCCTTTAGATGAACACCATACCTATCACTTCCTTTTCCGAGAGGGAAAAAAGTTACCTAATCGAAGGTATAATATGTTACATTCATCAAATTCATCACCCTATAGGTTTTACATGTCACATAATATATAATCATTGGAAATCACATGTCCATTAGTGATTAAGGAATTAATCACAGGGTTCAAGGTTACATCGTGGTCTAAAAAATATATGTTTTACTCTTGAGAGTTAAAAGGAAAAATTCATTTTCAATTAAATATTTATCTCACAAAATAAGAGAGATCTCATATCACATTATACATAACATAATTTATAAATCTTAAGAATATTTTTATGTACCACCAACCTCAAAACCGAATAAATCTCCATTATGTGAAGATTGAAAACAAATATTAAACAAGCTCAACCAGCCATAGTACATCAATAAAAATCCCTAAATATATAGGTATGAAATTTAATAAATTATAAAAAAATCACATTTAATTTGTAATCAATTATTTAGGAATAAGCATGAAATATCACACTAGATAGTGCAATGATTCTAAAACCTCATACAAAGAGGTGGACACCAAACTTAGTATCCACCTAGAACTATACCATAAAAAAACCCAAATTATTTTTCTAAACATTCCTCAATTTATCCAAACCAATTTAAATTCATGAATAACTCAAAATAGTGGAATACCTTAATGTAATTTTAGGAAAATTAGTTCATTCATACTCTTACGATCCCATTTAGCTAACCCATGAAAATCCCATTATATAAGAATGATTCCACTATTCCCTAGTGGGAGAATTACTCAAGACATAGACCAAATATAACACAATTATTAGCTAAAAAGAAGAGTAATAACCTAGGAATATGGAGGAAATAATACCTCAAATGATGATAAAAATCACCTTTAATCTCCAAAGAGCAAGGAGGGTGAAAGAGAGGTGAATAAGGGAAGAGTAACTCTACCTAACCCTATTAATACATCCTAAAAAATAAAGAATTTTTAAGTGGTATTAAAATCTTAAATCCTAGAAATACCATCCTACCCTTGGTTAAATTAAATTGGATAACATACACATTACAATGTGATCAATTAGGATCATTCCATAATACCTTAGGAAAACACCCATCATAGAGTGGGCCCTAAGGTCATGTAATGGAATAACTTCCCTTGGTAGAACCAAAAAATCAACTTCACTAACCTAGGTCCAGTTACACCCTAAACCAACCCTTCATGGATAAACTAAAAACCATGAACATCCCAATGCTACTGCCTCCAGGGGACCCTCCACGACACTTCTCAGCCACTACAGTATGATCTTTCCTCCTCAAGAAACCATTATGGAACAACCTAGGTGTCATAGTTTGATCCTTACCTTGCCCTAAATATTTTAACCTTACTTATTATTATCACTATAAAATATCAAAGGGTAACCCTTACATATTACGTACTTAACATTTTTATGACCCTTATGTATTTGATACTTTACCTTTTTCTAACCCTTATATATCATATAATTTATAATTTTTATGACCCTTAAATATTATATTTCCATTTTTTTACTCTTATATAAAATATAATTTATCATTTTTACAACCCTTACATATTAGAGTAACCCTTAAATATCATAAGGACAATTTTGGTTACCCCTACGTATCAAGTAATTCACTATTTTTCTGAATCTTACGTATCAGAGTAACTTATACATATCATAAGGAAAAATCATGTCTATTATTACATAAATAATACTTCACATTTTTATAACCCTTACATATTAGAGTAAACCTAACATATCAAATACATTAGTACTTTTTTACCCCAACTTTATCCATTAACTTAATATATCATCAAAAAAATCAGATAAGCCCTTATATACCATCCAAATCAACTTTATATATCATCCCTATCAACCCTTATGTATTAAGTTTTTTACCCTCACATTTGAGTTGTATACCCTTATGTATCTTAGTGAGAATTCATATTACCCTTATATATTGATGATTTTACTAATTTTTACAACCAGATCTTCTTAGTAACAAACATTTTCTAAATTCATCCCATCCTTCTCCAAACATCATCAAACCTTATCACACCTCTTCTAAATGTAGAATATGAATGAATTATCTCATTTATAACCTATAAAACACATATATACCTTCATAATATAAAAAATTAATCTTAGTTTCAATATGTTTTGACTCTTGGAACCTCATTCTGAGTTCTAATTCTCAATGCATCCCCAACTATAGTATCAAAATTTAAATTTCCCATAATTTTTAAAACATCATAATGATGATGGTCATTGCATTTTGAGTGTTATTAGTAACTTATTTGAGTTCCTAAATGTTTTTTATGAATATTGAGATGTGATTGGAATGAAATAAAAGAACTAAAATTATAAAGAATTAGGTCCCCTAATTTAATTACACAAATATCTTACCAAGAAAACATAGTATTAATTTTTTTAGAAAAACATTTCTTAGGATAGTATATTTCTTTAAGGGGTTATGTAACACCAAAAAATTCTAAATTAAGAACATTTTATTCGATAACATGTATGAATTAAAACACCAACACTGTAAGGGAATATAATATCCTAATTATTTAATATATAGTTAATATTTTAAATAAATTCAATCTATGATATAGCTTTCAATGCACACGATACTGAGTTAGCTTCAGTCGCACACAGCAATGAATTTCTTTGATGACTTTCTTTACACATAAGACCAAGTTTTTCGAAACAAAAATATATTATTAAAACATAATTATTTAAGATAATAAGATAAAACATAGTCATTAAATTAGTGTTTATGAATATTATTGAATAAATTTTGAAAATATATGGTTCATAAAAATATAAAATGAATTTATAGGTAACTAATTAATTAGAAATGAATATAAAAACAAATTTAATATAAAGGAAATGTTTTAATGTTTACAATGGTGTTTTATCCTAATAAATTAATATTATTACTATTAGTGAAATATATTAATTAAATAAAATATTTTATATTCAATAAAATATTTTTGATATTCATCCAATAGGTTTGATAAGCATATGATAATAATAAATCTAGTTTTATGCTTAAAAATTGAATTTTTCTAAAAAGTCAATTTTACCACCTTTTAATGGAGAACCTATTTTTAATCCAGTTTTTGGAAATTTTATAGATTCTATATATAAAAATAAAATTAATATTTTTAAATATTAATTAAAAAATTATCTTAGGGTGAATTTTTGGTATTTTTTTAGCAGTTTCATTTTTTGATGAAAGGTGAAAAATAGTGAATTTTAATTAAAAAATTCTTTTTCATATAAATAAAATATAGTTTTAAATTATATTTTAAATTGTTTTTAAGGTTTAATTTATTTAATTATAAATATATTAATCCAATTTAGGTCATAATAATAAATTATACATTTAAATTTGATATAAAAACATTTCAATCATTTGAATATTTTAATTTAAAACCCGCTTTGTTGCCCCATCTGCAGGATTAAATTTAAATGAATTTCTACCACTTATGTTATTGAGATTTGGAAAAATTGATTCCTTATTAGGAATAATAATAATTTATAATTTCTAATAAGGTAAACTTAGTTTTTTCCCCAAAATATTAGTGAAAGTAATTACAATTAATTACAGTAATTAAGGTATAATTAAACATAACAAGGGACTAAACAGGAAACTTAAGGGCTAAAATGAACTATAAACATGTGAAAAATAAATTTTATATCCATATTTACACCCTATACTCCATTTTATTTAATTTATATTACTATTGGAGTCACTTTACATAAAGAAATGGGCATAATTCCCTTTCCAAAAATTTATAAGAATGTCATTTCTCCTCCACTATAAAATGGCACTCTCCCCTCCCATTTATTAAAAATTATCAAGACATTTGGATTGAAAAAAATATATCAAAATAATATCCAAAAATCACTCCACTCATATTATAATTCTAAATTTGATCAGAAATCAAATCAAGGAAATCTTTTGGTATAAACTAATAGGAGTTACCCAAATAAGAGGTAACATTATTTAACGATCACTTTTGTTTCATTTACTTCTACACCCATTAAATTATTTTAATATCATGATTATATAATAATATAAATATATCAAATATACTAATATTCTGTTTTTATGATATCTATACCTACACTTCTACACACATCCATCAAAATGGGACACACAATCATCGTTCATGTGTATGGAAGACTACCACCTTGTGAACCAGTGTCGTTCATTTTTACATTTTCCTCATTTAATGTTTGAAAATAAAGATGGATATACAGTTTATATATGATATATATAATTTATTTATTCTTCTATAATTTATATATAACACACACCTTTATACTTTCCATTTTGTTTGAATATGATAACATCATTTGTGGACCCGTGGACTACTTCCTCCTTAAAGCGATGTGATTCATTCATGTTATACATGAAATGTATTATGGATCATATAAATATAAATATGTGATATATTTTATATAAATATGATACTATAATTAATATATATATATATATATAATTCACTTTTCATTATTTTAAATATCATAATGAAATGTAAGTAGCGTTCATGCATATGTACGACCTACAACCTACATGAACAGTGCATTTCATTTCCTATCTATAAATATTATGGATTTTTCTAATTACATATATAATTAATATATATTATATTTAAATAATTATTTTCATTCTGGATATTATGATACAATGAACTAAGTATTAGGAACAATAAGCAAAAAAGTCAAAATATATTAAAAAAACATGGAAATTAACACTTAAAATAGTGAAAATAATAAAAGATTGTTAATAAATTGGTAATAAGATATTATAAGAAGATAATACATTAAATTATAAATATGAATATGTTTCATTTATAAGTTATTTACATGTTTAAAACCATTATACAGAAAGATAAAGGACATTATCCTGAAAGGAAGTGCAAGGTAAGGGATTCTTGTCTCACTTTTTTCATCCGTGAGGCATACACCATTTTCAGCACTTATTTATTTTGTGTGGTGTATATACTAAAACTATTGTATTTTATGTAATTAATACATTTATCTTCATGTTATTTATAGTTTCATTTTAAATTATTTCTTTCATGAGGATTATAATTCAAAAGTTACCAAGTAGTAAGGGACTTCATCTCAATTTCCATTCATTGAGGCATAATTTATTATTATGTACATAATTTATTATATATAGTGTAAATACTACCACCTTGAAATGAAATATAATTATTCATTAATTATTCATGATATTTTGAGTTTTAATTTGAACTATTTCATATAATGGGATTTAAACTTAATGTTACCCAAGTGGTCAAGAAATTTCATAACCCAATTCATTTTCAGTGGGTTATATTACATCCCTGTTGTCATTAACATTATTTGATTATGGGTATAATGAATTTTAATATATATATATATATATATAAAATTACACTTCTATTATTTGGATTTACTATTTATCTACATAATATATCTATTGATCAATTCTCACTACAACATTGTGATCATTTTGAGGGATTATTTCATAATATAATCTTAATAGAGAATGTAGAGACCCGAAGCCTGACGTACATGGACATTACATTACATTTGCGGAATACTTAGTATATAACAAAACACACACACACAAGGATCGTAATAGTTTAGTGTCTTTGGAAACTCGGAATATAATCTTCTAATCGTGGTGAAAGATCTTCAAAATCTCCCATAAAGATCTTCCTTTTTTATTACCTAAAACCTTTCTTTATTTCCTGGGGAAAAGAAAACATAAAAAGGGTGAGCTCAAATGCTCAGTAAGGGTAAACAAAAGAAATATCAATCACATCATATACATAAGCACATAACTTTTGGAAATCTTAACCTGCAAAAGAGATCATAATGTCATAACATGGGGTAAATCATGGCAGTGAAATGTAATCACAATAATCATAACTAAAAACATGAAACTTTGTGGCATTCACACATAATCATAGAGAATCATTTCTTGTTAGTCAAGACTCATTGCCAAGACTATCTTAGTGGACAAAGTCCCTTTCTGAATCGAGTAACCCTCATTTCAATCCTGTTTCACTGAACCGGTATAACCTACCATTCCAGCCATGTCTATCTCATGAGATATAAAATCTTTACCCAATGCATTGGAGGGAGATATAGGTCCCACCCATCTCATAATGATACCATTCTTATGTGTGCCACAAAATCATAAACCATACATCATAGCATAACCCATGTAATAAAATGGGATTCTTAAACAACATGACATCATAAAACCATTCATATAAGATAAAGGAATTCATAAACATAATTCCATCACAACATAGTCAAATCAATGTAAAAATATGGATAGAAACAGAACCCTTTATTATCTTAGATGGAAAATAATTTTGATAAAACACTTGAAATGAATTCTTGAGGAAAATATCCTTTCTTCTTCAAAATCAATTCCTTTTCACAAAACATCATGAAAGAAAGAGATTTTATTGAAAATAGTCATGAAATATTTTGGAGGAAGGTTCATGAAAATAAGGCTTTATAGAACCTTAAAAATCCGTTCGTGCCGTATAAGTTAAAAAAACATTCCTCTCGTACTTTTGTTGGAAAGTCAAAAAGTACCTCGTATGAAAAAAAACGAAAAAAGATTCCTTTCATATCCTTTACTAAAAACTCAACGAAGGGTAAAATTGTATTTAAACAATTTTAGGTGGATAGAAATAATATTACATATTGAGGAAACATGTATGTGGATGATAAAATACACCCCAGTAAATACTAATGTATAAACAATCTCGGATAAAAATGAGATTGTGATATTTCCCTTACCTTAGGTCCGATTTGTTTCGTAAGTGTCTGAACCTCCTGTATAATGATTTAAATAATGTCATTTACTTATTACAGAATCATATTCATTGTTATGATATCATATATGGTTCACTTATGACTTTATATTACCTGTTCTTTTGTAAATTCCATGTTAAAGAGCGTTTTGGGTAAAATTGTTTCATTTGTCGTCCGTGTTTTGACTTGTAATTATTCATATGATTACTTAGATCATGATTAATTAATTCCAGAACATAAAACATGATTTATATATATATATATATTCAGGATATACATATATATAATAAATCATTAAATGGAAAGAAATACACCCTTCATGGAGACGGTAGTCCGTACGTACGCATGAACGCTGTTTTCGTTTCCTTATTGAATTGAATGGAATTAAGTACATGACATACATATAAATATATAAATAAATCCAGTATCATTATTATGTCATATATTTCATTATTACATATTACATATACTTTATAATCATTCTTAAATGGTTAACATGTTGAATGAATCTCATCGCGTCGTGGAGACGGTAGTCCGTACGTACGCACGAGCGGCGATATCATTTCCATAAATATTGAATTGAATTGGAGTGGATTATACAATATATCAGAATAAATATGATGTTGTAATAACTATGTATAGTTATTCTTTACACCATTATACCCATCCATGTAAGGTGGTGGTGGAAAATAGATTACACCACGGCGTGGAGACGGTATTCCGTACGTACGCACGCGCGATGATTTCTTTTTCCGTAGGATGGATAGATGGTGAAATAGGGTTGTTTCATACTTATAATAACATATCAGTATATGAGTGATACTGATGTTATTACTTCATAATGAAACAACCTTAGAAGAATAAGTGGAAGAAGAAATAAAGATGAAAGAATTGGTAACGGTAATTACCTCTTCTTTGAAGCGCCTCTTTGAGACCTCCTATTAGGGCACTAAAATTGGTCTTTGAGGAAGACCATAACCTCTAGGATGTTGCTAGGGAAGTGGATAAGAGATTTTGGCAGGGGTTGGCCAAGCTTGAGTGCTCAAATTGGTGTGAGGAGGAGGGGGAGGAGGTGTCCTTTTATAAGGGAGGAGAGGGGCACCTTAGGAATATCTCAAAATATTATTTAATATTAAAGTCAAAATCGGTTTATAATGGTTCCAAAGGGTCTTATTTCGAAGCTAAAGTGGGGATGGGTTGAAATCCTATCAACCAATAGGATTTAGACAAGTTTAGGGTGTTATTTTAACCTTATCAATTAGATTTAACTCTAAGTTAAATAATTTAACTTTTACCGTGTCTTTTTGTTTTCTTTCACTATATGGTTAATAAACATACTATAACATGCCAAACGAACCCCAAATTGTTTATTATTAATATATATATATCCTTATCTAAGTCATTTGGCCGAACCTTATATTTTTAGGAATAAAATAACAATTAATAATATAATATTTGATTTAAAAACTATTTTGTGTCAATTTTGACACTTTGATATATGATTTTTGTGAAAGTCATAACAGAATTATATGTTCGAACCAAGTTGATTAAATCAACAATAATATATCATAGTAACCTATAAAATTAGTGGAATTCATAAAAAGTCTCAAATTACATTCATTTGAGCATCTATAACATCAATTATGTTAATATTTTCTTAAAAGGGTAATTACTGCATCATCGTTGTGTCATAAATAAATTAATTTATTTAAAGTCTAAAAATTATAAATAAAATATCATTATGTAGGAAATCGTTTTATCTTTCTAATGAATATTTATAGTCGAATTTATCTTATGTATAACCCTATATTAAAAATGTTTTAGTTATTAAACATTGATTTTAACTATTTTAACTATTCATTAAATAAAATAATATTAAATGTCATAATCTAATCCAAGTGGACCTAAATGGTCATATTATATTCATAAGGTTGTTTTTGGTCGAATTACACTTATCCAATAGAATTAGGACATGTGTTAGGGTAATAGTAATATCATATTTACCCTTAGTTACCCTATTTACTATTAACCGTGGTAAAAAAAGTAAAAAGTTACTATTCACCAAAAATTATTTTCATCTCATTGAACCACATTTTAGTCCTTGATATTAACCGTGTCTGTCGGATTTTCGAAATTCCATTCACAGAAGCGGTAAAATTAAGTTTTATGCAAAATTCAGTTTTTAACCTACCACTTAGTGGTTTCACTATTCATCAAAAATTGAAAGTTTTCAGAAAAATACCAAAATTTCATCCTAAGCTATATTTCATATTCCGAATTCAAAAAATGAAGTCTATTTTACCAAATTCATAACATATAAGTTGCATTAATTAATTTTATAATTAAATCCCGCTGTTAAAACAAATAGCGTGTTTTTAAGAAACAATATCTATCAAAAGATTGACACTTGTTTATGTCTGGTTTAAATGTGAAATTACATCCAATGACCAACATTGTATTAAATTGTAAAAATATATTCTAAATATACTTTAAAAAAACTCAAATTAATAATTTATCACTATTAATTATTTTGATTAAAAAAGTTGTTTTTAATTATAATTTAGTAATTTTCACTATTCATCAGAATATGAAAGTTATCCGAAAAGTACCAAAATTTCACCTTAGGCTAAATTCGATACTCCGAATCCAAAAATGAAGTCCATTTTGAGAGCTAAAATTTCTAAAATTTTAAAAGGTGGTTATTACTATTCATAACAGCTAGTTATAATAATATTTTAATAGCATATCGTTGTTTAGTGAAACTCGGTATTGCGTACTACACACGCTATTGAGGAAGGTCGCGATTGCGTGTAATGCAAGGCAAGTTAAGGATGTGTTGTGCAAGCTCCTTTTGGTGTAGCGTACAACACATGACATTAGTGAAATAAAAAAGAATATTTTTCATAAAATCTCGGGCTGTTACATTCTACCCCCCTTAAAATGAATTTCGCCCTCGAAATTCGTCGGGGTTATAAATGGTTTACTATTCGAAATTTTCTTTAATAGAAACCCACATCATAAAAAGGAATACCAAAACTTGGATTTAAAAACTAAAGTATGAAATGTAACGATTACCCAAATAAACTAATCAGTGGGTTTCCACATAGGTGAAAATATGGATATGGAAGAGAAATCTAACCATCATGTTCTGATGAAGAGTGGTAGAGAACATGGCTATGGAAAATCCAGTAATTACAAATCCATAAATTTGTGACGATCTAAGGTACCATCTGATTCATCAGGTATAAGATTACTATGACAACATTTTTGGTTTTCAAGATCATTTCCCTAAAGTTGAAGAATTTGAATTAGAATAAATACTTACTTTATTTTGGTACAATCTCACTGTTGTTCGTGCCTTGAACAATTTCCACTTCATCTCTTATATAAATGAAGTTGAATTTGTTATTCGTGAAGTGTTAGCAGATCTTGTGAGAGAATGACGGGTCATTCCATCTGTCTCAAACAAAAGGTTAGCAAAAAGTTATTAAATATACATAAGTCATTCTATAGTGAGATTAATCATATATGGTTCCTAAAATGAACTTATACTTCACATATCATACTGATTAATATAATAAGACTAGTTTCTACTAAACAGGGACTTCCTGTAGGTCAGTGGTAGGCGATAAAGGCCAGTCGCACTTCGGTTGTGGGTTCGATTCCCACAGCCTTGTCCGAAGCGATGGGCTGTCGCCCGTCCTGCAGGTTGTCCTTTTTCTAAAACTACATTACTATAACTTCCCATCAATAATATCGAAAAAAAACTTCTATCCTTAAACAATACTCACTTATGTCCAACATAATCCATTTCAATCTTTAGGCTTATCCATAATACTGCAGTCCACTCTCATAACATAGTGAAAATGATTACCAGAGATTTAATACCATCATTGATCCCCACATATCATAAGATATGTTTTGTTGGTCACATTCCAAACATTCAAAGTCCTTAATCATGTATTCTCTTGAATACCTTAGTGAAAACATGAATGCAGTTTAAAGTTAACACATTCCACATACCAAAATCCTCAAAATTCTATATACTCAAACCATGATATCACTTAGTCCTTATATCAATCATGAGCTCATGAATACTGTCAAACATTTCATTTTCTCCTTATCCCTTCATTATGCACATATCATCCACTTTCCAAAAAATATCTGAATAACCTTTCATTGTTACTCATACCATTCATCATAAACTTTCAAAACTTAAGGAAAGACAACAGTGTAACAATCCTTAGATGTCTTTTTATTCTATAGTACAACATTACAATTGATAAACATGTAATCATTCCACTACCTTCTTAAACCATTGACCGAGCTTCAATAATTCTTTCATCTCATATATCATTTGTAGTCTCTTCATCATCATCAACAAAAATACTACCCATACAACCATACCGATTCTCTTCATGAGACATTCCCTTAGGGCATTGGTTTGCATAATGCCCGTACATTCCACATTTAAAACATTTAACCATTGTTGATGTCGTAGCAATACCATTAACCTCATCCATGGTGTTAACTGAAACTTTTCCATTGCACTTACTGGATTTGTGTTCTTCTTTTCCACACCCAAAGCATCTTCCAGTTCCTTTCAAACATTCTCCTTGATGCCTCTTCCCACATGATTTACATAGGGGAAATTGAAGTTTCTTTCCTCTATGATCATCATGAAACTCCATCTTTCTCTTATTAGCCGAGTCAGGAAACTTACCAAATTTTGCTTTATTGATCATATTATGAGATTTCTGATTCGGCATAATAATGATGTTTGGACTTCCAAATCCCATTTCATTTGATTGCTTATGAAGAATATCATTCCATTGTCCATCATATCCTCCATTATCGTGAATCATCTTGTTTCCAGCCATTTTCTAAAACCCAAAATGAATAGTGTGAGATGCAAAAATCATAATAAAGGGGGAGTAACTTCAATATCTAACATCTTAGGTTAAATTCTAAGATCGTTACCATAGTGCTAGGACTATATCGTATATGTATACCTATCCTTAGGGACATCCCTAGACATACCTTAGAAATATCTCTAGGGATCTCACTAACGTTTTAGCATCCTAGTTTCCAAAGGTTGACTAAACCTTTCCTCTGATACCAACTGTAGAGACCCGAAGCCTGACGTACATGGACATTACATTACATTTGCGGAATACTTAGTACATAACAAAAAACACACACACAAGGATCGTAATAGTTTAGTGTCTTTGGAAACTCGGAATATAATCTTCTAATCGTGGTGAAAGATCTTCAAAATCTCCCATAAAGATCGTCCTTTTTTTTACCTAAAACCTTTCTTTATATCCTGGGGAAAAGAAAACATAAAAAGGGTGAGCTCAAATGCTCAGTAAGGGTAAACAAAAGAAATATCAATCACATCATATACATAAGCACATAACTTTTGGAAATCTTAACCTGCAAAAGAGATCATAATTTCATAACATGGGGTAAATCATGGCAGTGAAATGTAATCACAATAATCATAACATAAAACATGAAACTTTGTGGAATTCCCACATAATCATAGATAATCATTTCTTGTTAGTCAAGACTCATTGCCAAGACTATCTTGGTGGACAAAGTCCCTTTTTGAATCGAGTAACCCTCGTTTCAGTCCTGTTTCACTGAACCGATATAACCAACCATTCCAGCCATGTCTATCTCATGAGATATAAAATCTTTTTCCCAATGCATTGGAGGGAGATATAGGTCCCTCCCATCTCATAATGATACCATTCTTATGTGTGCCACAAAATCATAAACCATACATCATAGCATAACCCATGTAATAAAAATGGGATTCTTAAACAACATGACATCATAAAACCATTAATATAAGATAAAGGAATTCATAAACATAATTCCATCACAACATAGTCAAATCAATGTAAAAATATGGATAGAAACAGAACCCTTTATTATCTTAGATGGAAAATAATTTTGACAAAACACTTGAAATGAATTCTTGAGGAAAATATCCTTTCTTCTTCAAAATCAATTCCTTTTCACAAAACATCATGAAAGAAAGAGATTTTATTGAAAATAGTCATGAAATATTTTGGAGGAAGGTTCATGAAAATAAGTCTTTATAAAACCGTAAAAATCCGTTCGTGCCGTATAAGTTAAAAAAAACATTCTTCTCGTACTTTTGTCGGAAAGTCAAAAAGTACCTCGTATGAAAAAAAACGAAAAAAGATTCCTTTCATATCCTTTACTAAAAACTCACCGAAGGGTAAAATTGTATTTAAACAATTGTAGGTGGATGGAAATAATATTACATATTGAGGAAACATGGATGTGGATGATAAAATACACCCCAGTAAATACTAATGTATAAACAATCTCGGATAAAAATGAGATTGTGATATTTCCCTTACCTTAGGTCCGATTTGCTTCGTAAGTGTCCGAAACTCCTGTATAATGATTTAACTAATGTCATTTACTTATTACAGAATCATATTCATTGTTATGATATCATATATGGTTCACTTATGACTTTATATTACCCGTTCTTTTGTAAATTCCATGTTAAAGAGCGTTTTGGGTAAAATTGTTTCATTTGTCGTCCGTGTTTTGAATTGTAATTATTCATATGATTACTTAGATCATGATTACTTAATTCCAGAAAATAAAACATGATTTATATATATATATATTCAGGATATACATATATATAATAAATCATTAAATGGAAAGAAATACACCGTTCATGGAGACGGTAGTCCGTACGTACTCATGAACGCTGTTTTCGTTTCCTTATTGAATTGAATGGAATTAAGTATATGACATACATATAAATATATACATAAATCCAGTATAATTATTATGTCATATATTTCATTAGTACATATTATATATACTTTATAATCATTCTTAAATGGTTAACATGGAGAATGAATCTCATCGCGTCGTGGAGACGGTAGTCCGTACGTACGCACGAGCGATGATATCATTTCCATAAATATTGAATTGAATTGGAGTGGATTATACAATATATCAGAATCAATATGATGTTGTAATAACTATGTATAGTTATTCCTTACACCATTATACCCATCCATGTAAGGTGGTGGTGGAAAATAGATTACACCACGGCGTGGAGACGGTATTCCGTACGTACGCACGCGCGGTGATTTCTTTTTCCGTAGGATGGATAGATGGTGAAATAGGGTTGTTTCATACTTATAATAACATATCAGTATATGAGTGATACTGATGTTATTACTTCATAATGAAACAACCTAAGAAGAAGAAGTGGAAGAAGAAATAAAGATGAAAGAATTGGTAACGGTAATTACCTCTTCTTTGAAGCGCCTCTTTGAGACCTCCTCTTAGGGCACTAAAATTGGTCTTTGAGGAAGACCAGAACCTCTAGGATGTTTCTAGGGAAGTGGAGAAGAGAGTTTGTCAGGGTTTGGCCGAGCTTGAGTGCTCAAATTGGAGTGAGGAGGAGGGGGAGGAGGTGTCCTTTTATAAGGGAGGAGAGGGGCACCTTAGGAATATCTCAAAATATTATTTTATATTAAAGTCAAAATTGGTTTATAATGGTTACAAAGGGTCTTATTTCAAAGATAAAGTGTGGATGGGTCGAAATCCTATCAACCAATAGGATATAGACATGTTTAGGGTGTTATTTTAACCTTATCAATTAGATTTAACTCTAAGTTAAATAATTTAACTTTTACCATGTCTTTTTGTTTTCTTTCACTATATGGTTAATACACTTACTATAACATGCCAAACGAACCCCAAATTGTTTATTATTAATATATATATCATTATCTAAGTCATTTGGCCGAACCTTAGATTTTTAAAAATAAAATAACAATTAATAATATAATATTTGATTTAAAAACTATTTTGTGTCAATTTTGACACTATTTGATATATGATTTTTGTAAAAGTCATAACCGAATTTTATGTTCGAAACAAGTTGATTAAATCAACACTAATATATCATAGTAACCTAGAAAATTAGTGGAATTCATAAAAAGTCTCAAATTACATTCATTTGAGCATTTATAACATCAATTATGTTAATATTTCCTTAAAAGGGTAATTAATGCATCATCGTTGTGTCATAAATAAATTAATTTATTTAAAGTCTAAAAATTATAAATAAAATATCATTATGTAGTAAATCGTTTTAGCTTTATAATGAATATTTATAGTCGAATTTATCTTATGTATAACCCCATATTAAAAATGTTTTAGTTATTAAACTTTGATTTTAACTATTTTAACTATTCATTAAATAAAATAATATTAAATGTCATAATCTAATCCAAGTGGACCTAAATGGTCATATTATATTCATAAGGTTGTTTTTGGTCGAATTACACTTATCCAATAGAATTAGGACATGTGTTAGGGTAATATTAATATCATATTTACCCTTAGTTACCCTATTTACTATTAACCGTGGTAAAAAAAAGTAAAAAGTTACTATTCACCAAAAATTATTTTCATCTCATTGAACCACATTTTATTCCTTGATATTAACTGTGTCTGTCAGATTTTTGAAATTCCATTCACAGAAGCGGTAAAATTAAGTTTTATGCAAAATTCAGTTTTTAACCTACCACTTAGTGGTTTCACTATTCATCAAAAATTGAAAGTTTTCAGAAAAATACCAAAATTTCATCCTAATCTATATTTCATATTCCGAATTCAAAAAATGAAGTCTATTTTACCAAATTCATAACATAGAATTTTCATTAATTAATTTTATAATTAAATCCCGCTGTTAAAACAAATAGCGTGTTTTTAAGAAACAATATCTATCAAAAGATTGACACTTGTTTATGTCTGGTTTAAATGTGAAATTACATACAATGACCAACACTGTATTAAATTGTAAAAATATATTCTAAATATACTTTAAAACAACTCAAATTAATAATTTATCACTATTAATTATTTTGATTAAAAAAGTTGTTTTTAATTATAATTTAGTAATTTTCACTATTCATCAGAATATGAAAGTTATCCGAAAAGTACCAAAATTTCACCTTAGGCTAAATTCGATACTCTGAATCCAAAAATGAAGTCCATTTTGAGAGCTAAAATTTCTAAAATTTTAAAAGGTGGTTATTACTATTCATAACGGCTAGTTATAATAATATTTTAATAGCATATCGTTGTTTAGTGAAACTCGGTATTGCGTACTACACACGCTATCGAGGAAGGTCGCGATTTCGTGTAATGCAAGGCAGGTCAAGGATGTATTGTGCAAGCTCCTTTTGGTGTAGTGTATAACACAAGACATTAGTGAAATAAAAAAGAATATTTTTCATAAAATCTCGGGCTGTTACAGAGAATTTCTATTATTGAATTTCCATTGAAGAAAAAATATTTGATAATTATTTAATAAACCCTTTAATTTTATTCTCCTCTAGTTATTCTTGACCTTTTTAATGTAATAGTACCATTTCCCCACTCTTTAGTACTAAAATTATTTAGAAGTTTCTTAAGAAAATCCAACTTCATTTATCACTTTATTAGAAGAAACTGTTTTCTTATAAAATCATGGTTTTATAAAATTATTTTCAAAATTATTTTTAAACATTTAAAAAATATTTATTAAATTAATTTTTACCCATTTTATCTTTTAATTTTTTTCAATACAATCTTCTTGTCACTTTTTGAACAAGCCACTTTTCTAACATTTTTACCTTTCAAAAGGAATGTTATTTTATCTTGTACAACATGAATGAAATTACCCATAATTAATTATTTTTAGCTCACTTTTCATGTTTAAAAGGATAATTTTTAAATAAAATATTTTTATAAGTCATTTTCAATGAAAATTATTTTCAAAAACGTTTTTCAAAATATAAAGTATTTTTTCCTCAAGAATGTTTTCAAAAGATATTTTTATAATATTTCCATTCATCAATGAGAAAACCCCTTTATTTTTACTCTACTTGGGATTAGATTTATTAATACCATACTTATTATTATTCTTTATGGTTTTTGATTGATTTGGATAAGTATAATATTGATATTCACTTCCTTGATTCATTTTTTAGTCCCCTTGAAATATTCACTTTCTTTTGATCATTTAAAATTAAATTTACCCTAATTATCTATATCATTTATCATGGATATATTCATTTACTAAATCTTATATCATTTTTAAATATGATAATTAATTATATAGTTATTTTATTATATGTGGAAATATTGACGAATCTTTATTCTTTACTCAATATAGATATTTGATAAGTCACATTTTTACTTAATTAAATCAATTATTCAATATATGAAGAATACTTTGGACATAAAAGACATAGGTTGGGGACCGATTAATGAAATACCATCAATACATTGTTAGTTTTATGAGACAAAATTAATTGGTGACAAACCATTCATGTTTGTTTCCAAGAAAAATAGATGGGTTTCCACCCATAAATATAAACTATCTTAAGAATAGGTCCTCATGGTAAATGTATCTTGTGCCTAGGTAACTTGATGTATAATAATTAAGAATTTAATTCATTTCAGTTGTTATTATCCATGAGATTTTTTCTTTGACATTATCTATGGATTCATTTAATTATAATTTCATTGATAAAATGGCATGGTTTTTAGTTATTTTTCTTTCTATATTGATTATGTGTTATCTACTTATTTAAATGGCATGCGTTTTCAGTTATTTACCCTGTCATATTTTTTATGCACTCACTTCTCTGTTCATTGATTACATTTAATGTGTCTTAATCTATTACCTTTCCACATTTTACTGTTATCATTGATACATTATTTCTTCTGTAATACTTAACCCTTACTAAGCATTTTAGCTCGCCCTTATTTTTTTCCATCCCCAAGAATCCAATAAGTTTTATAGGAAAGATATGCTAGGATATGATAAGTGGGAATAATGTTATCCTCAAAAGAAAAAAATATTTTTTAATTATTTTATTCATTTGTAATACAACACTCATGTATGTATCTAGTTTACCTAGACTACTAAACTGATTATTCCTTTGGGATGCATTTCCTTATCATCATGATAATATAATGGTAGTAGACACTGAATCTATGCTTCTAGGGCCAGGTCAACACATGTTATTTTTATGTTATATTCCTAAAAGAGACTCATTTTTACTACAAATATATAATTTATCCTCAAATTAATATCATTGGAGTATTTTTTGAGGTAAAATAATTTCATATGAAAAGTTAAGGAGATAATATATCCCCCTAAGTTAGGATTTTTGAGCCTTATTTTATACTACGTTTATGAATTTTAATCATAGTTTTTATTTATTTATTATATATATTTAGTATATAAAATAATTTAATGATAAATAAAATATATTTTTTCTACTTTTTAGTGGTCAACATGCCACCAAACACTCATCATGGCCACTATCAATGAAATGAAACTAGGTTCAACTGACAGTCAGGGAATGGAATCCTATGTTTAAGGTAACACCATGAATAAAATTGAAACCACTATTTGTAGTAAAATTTATGGATGAAAAAGATATTTGAATGAGACATTGAGGATTTAGAGTAGTTCACACAACCATATCTCTCTGACCATCGATGATCATGACATTAAAAGACAATATCTAAGACCAGGATGACAGGATAAAAACATTAGTATTGATATGGGATTAAGTTTCAAATGTTGAATAATTCCACTAAAATAGTTAGGGAATTCTCTGGAAATTATAACAAAGGTTTCATAGAGATTTTATGTTCAGGAAGATAAATTGATTCTACTAAATATTTCATGTGAATAATATGTAACACTTTGATCTCATGGTTGATATGGCTACAAAATGATCAAGTGATTAGTGTAACTACCCATCGTGTTGGGGTTTACACTAACCAATCCTCTTAATATTATAGGATATACAAGTTGTTTTCACATGTAATTCCCTAACTCAACCCTCTTGAGTGGGTTGGGAGTGTGACATTGGCTATTGGGATGAGACCTGACCACATTTCATCAAGATGAGGAAAGTAAGTCATTAGTGATCAAATTTTCATTGTTATCATGGAGTGAAAATCTCTTCACACACACACACACACTAAAACAATCACTGTATTAAATTTCCACATGAATCTCATCTAGTTACTATATGTGTCATATCCATGGGCCTTTAACATGGTCTATCAACCTCTAAAATTAAAAATATTTTCCAAAAAACACACGGTGCTTATTTATGATCCATTAATAATAACGTTGGATTGATTTTACATACAAATAAAAATTATGATCTTTACTTACCAACATATTTAAAATCAACTAACGTTTTTAGGGAATTTTAAGGTATTTTACCACATGAATAACATCTTGACCAGTGTAAATTTCAAGAATAATTTTGTGTTAGTTTTTATGAGTAGAAGAGAAATTTTTTTTTTATATTTTTAGATATCATAACACAAATATTTTTCTAATATAAATGTTGTACACAGATATGTCTTGATTTTTATTCAATGATTGTTTTGATTATCATGATCTAGAATGATCCCCTAGGAGGTCACAAGAGTTGGAGGACATTCTTGATGTTCTTATGAGGTTAATGATAAAGTGAATTACAATAATTTAATGAAGTGATTTACTTATCCTTTATTATAAGTGGATAGTTTTTATGGGGAGTGTTTTTGACCTAGGTGGGTGTATTTTCTCATTATTCTATTTTTATTTAGTAAACATGTGAAATGTGACACCCCGTATCATCACGAGTTGTGAAAATCTTGGGAAATTTGAATTTTTTTTCACAAAAGTGGTTCAAGGAAAGAATTTTAATTTCTCCTGTAAGTTGATCTTGGATAATTTTATGACCATTATTTTGGTCCCAAAATTAGGTGTTTACCCTAGGATAAGAGTTCAGTGGAAATATGATCCATTCAAATTTTCCAAAAATATTTAATATTTAATTAAATAAATATTAATTTATCCACACGTATTCATTTGGTGATATATTTTAAAATAATTTTTAGATTTATATTCCATCACCATGGTTAATTCTATAACATGGAGTTTTTCCTTGGAAAGGCATAAATTTGTTGTGGGTGATAGGGCTGGGCCCATGCATTTTCATTTATTCTTTTTATTTATTTATTTTTTCTTTTTAATTTTATCATTTTCTATTTATCTTCACATGCACGACCATTAGGAATTTTGTGTTTAATTCCTGAGGGAGGGATATAGTGAGAAAATATAGAAGGAGGAGGGGCTACCCGATGAGCTCATTCAGAGGTATATTGAGGCTCGTCATGTGCTTGACATGGTTTTGGTGTCAAGTTTCTATGGTTTCCTCCCAAACAACTGACCATTTTATGTTTTTCCTTATAAATCCCCATATTTTAATTGTTTTTATGTTTTAAATACTTAATTGTGTTTTTGGGGACCCTGTGGGGGGGGGGGGGGGGTTGATATGTGGCTTTGAAGAAGAAAATGGGGGTTTCGAGCTATTTCAAGTGGTTTCCATTGGGTAATAACTATGTACATGGTGTATAATTCAAGGAGTACATTACATGTGTTCTTCATATTTATGTAATATGGGTTATTGGTACTACATTCCTTGTGTTTGGGAGTATACTTCGTGTAGTGGTGAATCATTGTGTTTCAGGGGCACATGGTCATAGAGGGTATACAACCAGAACCCTTACGATGTACACGAACATTGTCCTTATATTGTGATTATCTATACCCCATGTGTTTTTGTGTGGGGTAGTATATAAAAAATTACATGGATGGGTACCCTGTGTGGGGTAAAATCCATTTACGTGTGGTACATGTTGTGTAGTTTGATGGTGTACATGCTGAGTGGGGCTATGGTACACGGGTAGGTTCAAATGTGGAGTTACACAACATTTTATGAGAGGAAAATGTCATGTACTTTGAGAAAGAAAATTCTGAGTAGACTAGGACACATGGAAAAGGAGGGAATTTGGGGTTACCTGTTGTTTACCCAAAGTAAACACAATGTTTTTTCCCACCTAGACCTATTTTTTGAATTTTCACTATAGTTTCATAATTGAACTTTTGAGTAGTCTATTTTTAGAATTTTTATACATTAATAATGATGGCGGAATAATTTTTGAGTTTAGATGAATCTTTAATGTTTTTTATGGGTAATTATTTCATAGAGGATTTTATTGAGGTTTGGTTTTTAGAATCCTCATATGGGTTGGGTTGTGATCAACGAGGCCTGGGTGAATGTTGAGATCCCAGTGATTGTCCTCGATTGGGTGTGCTATGGAGAATTGTTTGAGGTTATTTTGGAAGGATCCTGGAAGGTAGGTTAAATTGGTTTCTCTGAGGAGATCTTGGGTTTTATTTATGTATCAGAACCAATTAATCAAAGTTAGAGCAGTTGAGGTTTAAATCCTATGTTTAAGGATAAGAGATGTTGAATCCCTTGGTCTGGGGAAATGACATGGGATGGTATTTATGGTTGGGTAATTTTGAGCAATTTTTATGGGTCAGAGAAACCCATTTTGGATTCCCTTATGGGATAATTGGTACCAATGGATGGGTTGTTTTCCAGGAAGGTCGGGTAAGATTTCATTTCAGTGGGATTTGACTTAATTTTTTGCTTCTGCTAAGGATCCCTTATGACTGGTACTAATTTTGAGGAGGTCATGAGTAATAATGTGAATTACCTTGTAGTAATGTTATGCTTTGGTTTCCTATTGGGTGATAAGTTTGTTTCTTATGCTTTCATTGGGGCACAACCACCACATTCATTTTGACAATGATGCTGGAGTTTTGGCTGCTGCCTTGCATTCCCTCTTCCCAAAGGTGGGTGACTTTCCTCACTTTAAATGGTGATGTATGTCCATTGATCAAAATTGGATGATGGGATGTCAGTTCCTCCTTATGTGGATTCCTCCTCAGGATTCATTATATAGTCTCCGTCTCCCTCATAGAGTTAAGTATATTCATAGAACTCATTACCGATGCCATATTTTTGTAGACATCGGTTAATTACAGTGCTTTGGTTTGGACAATCCAAGGGGTCTTTAAAGGGATGAAAACTTTGGTTAGTGGAGTATTCATGTAGATCATCAGTTGCATGAATGGACGTTGGAACATTGGTCACCTGTATTCTTCCTCATTAGAGGGAATCTCAGGCATGGAACCTAAGGCATCCTATGTCGATCATGGGATATCTAATGCAAAAGGTATATCTTTTGAGGTCTTCCATAGGCATCCCTTGTTTAAAATGTGGTAGTAGTGTTCTATGTCACGAGTTTGACATCTTTCTGAGACATAGTGGATTGATAAGAATGACCAGTGGAGGCGGATCAATGAGGTACGTCTGTAACGACCCAAAGCTTTTCAATAGAAATTAACTTATTATAATTTTGTCATAAAATCACATGAAAACACTACATAATGAACTACTAAGTTCTAAGTGACCTCTAAACATAAATTTTTTACTTTTGTTTTTTGAATTTTAAAAATCTGACATACACGGTTGTGTTCAAGATGATTTTTGGAGTATAATAAAGCCAAAATATTTTTTGGTGAATAGTAACCTACCCTTATGAATAGTAACATAACCTTATGAATAGTGATATACCATAATGAATAGTAACCTTACCTATGATAGTATAAAAATAATATTCTAGTGAAAGTATGATGTACCTATATTTTAGAATAAGTAAATGAATGCTTTAAAACTGTTTTTTAGTAATAAACCATGATTTTAATTAAATAATAAATTAATCATATTTGGATTTTTTTTTGAAAAATGGACTGTATTTTTGGATTCTGCATGTCAAAAAAATTTTGGGGTGAAATATTGGGATTTTTCTGAAATACTTGTAATTTTTTATGAATAGTGAAATACCATAATTTACAAAATAAGCTAAATAAGCTAATTATAGAGTCATTTGTGATGTTCTACGGATGTAAGGACACTTGGTTCGGGATAACATGATAAAATTACTATTCTTGGTCATTGAAGACTCACTATTCCTTGTCTTTGGGGAAATTAATAAACTAATTAATTTTATATTAAGGAAACCCCTCTCCCCTCCACTATAAATCCCACCCTTCACACCCTCATTTCTTCACACCTATCAAGCTTGAATCCATGTCTAAACTCTGCCCAAACATCTTCCTTAGCCCCTATCCCACGTTCAAGATCTTTTGGTCTCATAAAAAGTCCAAGCTTATGCCCTTATGGAGGATCTCAAGAGGAGGATTCACGAGGTAATTTATCTCCCTCTTCTCCTTTAATTCCCTTTCAATTTCAAGTTATTTTCTTATTCTCTACCCACATATCTTTGTCCAAATGGTATGGTAACTCCAGTATCATTAATATAATATAATGTTATGATACTAATGGGATATTATATCATCCAACCCATTTCCCTCTTCCTTTTATTTTTATTAAAGAGAATGTTGTTCGTGAGGTGTTAATTTATCACCTTTAAGAACGACATGTTTTCTTATTTCATTTATACCTTCAGATATGGTCATGAAACCATTTTTATGGTTGAACCAGAGAATTTTTTATGTATTATTTCCTATTTAAAGTTAGGTAACTAACTTATGTACATATTAATAACTGATAAATTAAAACAAGTTCGTTGTGATCGAAAAACTCCCCAAATTAACCAAAAACAATCATCATTTAATTTTTTTCTAATGATTCATCCGCATGGTATATAATATAACTCATTATAAGATCATTTTAATTTCTGTAATGTCATTAATAACATGTAATATCAGTTCTGGATGTTTACCCATGTTCAACCCAAACTTCAATTTATGAATACAAGTGAACCACCCAAGAAAAACCATAAAAACGAACATCCCCAAACAATGTTTTTAAACTCTATAAGTAATCCAAAAGAACATAAAATGACATAATGAAACTATAATGATTCCTATTCATGTATAAAAGGTTATGGAATTTATAATTAATGAATATAATGCCATTAAACAGGACATTAAAGAGAGGGAAGCGTTCAGATACAAGGTAAGGGGAAAATCTCGAACCCAATTTTCTTTCTTCGGGTTCTCCCACTTTCACTCCAATTTGGTATGATCACTTCTTAAAAATAATTGTTTCATAATTATATTACCTTTTATGGGATATAAATGTTTTATACTGAATTTTATGTCAAACAAAATGTTTTCCAAAAGAACTCTTCTTTTAAGAACTCAACTTTTACCTCTCATTCATAGTTGATGGTTCTTGTATCAAGTATGTTGTTCACTCTTTATTTTGGGAACCCAATGTTTATGAATGTATTATTATGAGATGAAACTCATTCCTTACATTGGGTTAGTTATTTTTATTATTTATATATGTTCTATGTGTCATGGATGATAATGATAATATTATGAGGTGACGGGTGCGCCCAGAATTATATAGCGCAATATGAATGTTTGAATGTGATGGGTGTGCCCGGAATTATACAGTGCTCCAATGCATTGGGTAAAGTGATGAATCTCATGAGTAAATGTGAAATTATGTGGACAAGATGTTAGATTTGTTCACAAGTATGTGAGTTAGTTAACCATTAGGACATGATGTTTCATTTTTATGCATTGCCACATTTCAAGTCTTATATTTATGCTTCCTCTCATGTTCATGATATTTTTCCCATGTTATGATTATGCTAACCCCATGATATATTGTTATTATCTATCGTATTACTGGGCTTTTAGCTCACCCATTTTTTTGATGTGTATCCTCAGGTGACTACATGTACTAAGGAGAGGTCAAGTTCCAATAAAAAGCTAGAGAAAAAGAAATTAAATAAATATTTATGCTTGACGATGTAATTGCTATGTATGGTCCTAGTTTTCCCAAGACACTAAACCTTTGGATCCTATATTTATAATACTAATATGTGGTTTATCTTAAAATGATGTAATAGTAATGTAATAAAAGTTTGGTTTGATATATTTGGTGTCAGAGGAAAGGTTTAGTTAATTTGGGAATTAAGATTATTGAACCCTAGAGAAAACCTCTAGCATGAGACTAAGTACAAATATTCACACAAGAATATTTACATAGGGATCCCATATGTTATGATTTTAGTATAAATTGTGAAAATTAATAAGTTACTTATTCATGACTTGTTGAATTATGTTTTGTTCTAACCTTTTATATTTTATAAAATGGTGGGAACCAGGAGAAACCTGGCCAACAACTCGTGCAGGGTCCAATGAAACGATTGCCCGAACGACATCCCCAATGATTTAAGAGGTAGAGTTCTGAAATTCATGGTGATGCTTACCCAATTATCTCAGGTTATGAACAATAACCGTAATAATTGGGAACATCCTCCTTCACTAAAGAGGGAGCAACTGGATATCAAATGTTTTATGCGGCAACGTCCACCGACATTTAATGGATCTTATGATCCACTAGCTGCGGAATAGTGGGTCAACTCCATGGAGAAGATCTTTTCTGTTCATCACTATTCTGAGACGGAGAAGGTGACCCTTGCTGTTTATCTTATAGATGGAGAAGCCGATCAATGGTGGGCTTTGATTAAGAACACCACGCCAAGTGATGAAATTGAAGAGATAGAATGGGAAGACTTTAAGATAATGTTTCTTAATAAGTATTTCCCACAAACTCTTCATACGAAGATGGAGAGAGAATTCATAGAGCTCAAGAAAAAAGAAGGAGAATTTGTCACAACCTATGAAGGGAATTTCACAAGGATTGAAAGGTACGCTTCGGGTTTTGTTATCAACAATGATAGCAAAGTTGATAGATTCTTTTGTGGATTAAAACCACACATTTGAAAGGCTCTTGCAATTCGAGACTTATGGAGTTATGAAGAAGTTGTTCGGTGTGCTATCAAAGTGGAGATGTAGTTTGGAGAATGGTCCCACAGATATGGTGATAAGAAAGAAAAGATGGAGTTTCAAGCCGGTGGATCTAATGATGAAGGTGGTAAGAAAACTCAATGAACCACATGCCAAAAATGTGGGAAGTTGCACCATGAAAACTGCCTTAATGGAACGGGGAAATGCTTCAAGTGTGGGAAAGAAGGAAATCATGCTCAAGAGTGTCAAAAATACATGAAAAGGAAGTATAATGTAGCGGAAGAAAGGATAGAACCACCCATCGTTCAATGCTACAATTGTAGGGAGCTAGGGCACTATGCATGCTAGTGCACTAAACCTCGATTTCTCGAGGGTAATCAGCATCAGCAGCCACCAAAGCCAAAGGAAAAAGGGAAGGCTTATTCCATCACTACTGCGGAAGTGGAGCAAGATAATGAAGTTGTACAAGGTACACTTTCTATTCACTCAAGAATGGATAAAGACTTATTTTATTCTGGTTCTACGCATTCCTTTATATCTTGTATGTTTAATATAACTATAGAATCGAAGCCCGTAAACCTTGAAGTTGAGATATCTATAAAAACACCAAGTGGTGAAATCATTTCAACCCAAGTGTTTGAATCTTCTCTTATTGGCGTATGTGAGAAGATTCTTTCAGAAAATATCTTAATACTTCCCTTGGTGGAATTCGACGCTATAATGTGAATGGATTGGCTCTCATTATATAGTGTACATATCAACTTTCAGAAAATGGAAATATCTTTTAATATTCCAAACCATCCCATGCACCTCTACAAATTCAAGGAAGATCATAAATATCCTTTGAAAATTCCTTCATCTATGTGGATGTTGATTCCCTATGAAGAAGCATACCTCCCCCAAATGGTTGGGTCGAAGGATAGTTCCAACCTTGTGGAAATTCCCATCGTGAGAGAATACGAAGACGTATTTCCCAAAGAGTTACCTGGAATTCCCCCGGATCATGAGGTAGAGTTCTCAATTGAACTCATACCATGAGCTACTCCTATCTCAAAGAGTCCCTATAGTATTTCTCCTATCAAACTGGAGGAGTTAAAGAAGAAGGTGCAAGAGCATCTGAAAAAATGGTTCATACGCCCTAGTGCATCACCTTGGGGTGCACCAGTACTCTTTGTGAAGAAGAAGGATGGAACAATGCGGCTGTGTATCGATTATCGGGAACTCAACAAGATCACCATAAAGAACATGTATCCTCTCCCAAGTATTGGTGACTTGTTCAACCAGTTAAGAGGAGATCAATACTTCTCAAAGGTGGATCTTAATTCTGGATATCATCAAGTAAAGGTGAAGAAGGAAGATATTCAGAAGAATGCCTTCCGTACAAGTTATGGGAACTATGAGTTTTTGTTGATGCCCTTCGGACTTACTAATTCCCCTGCAATCTTCATGGATTTGATGAATAATGTCTTTAGACATTAATTTGACAAATTTGTGGTAGTGTTTATTGATGATATTCTCATATACTCCAAGAGAAAGGAGGAACATGAAGAACATCTAAGACTTCTGTTGGCGACATTGAGAAAGGATAAGTTGTAGGAAAAGTTCAGCAAGTGTTACTTTTGGATGAAGCAAGTCACATTCTTGGTACATGTTATCACAAGTGAGGGAATTTCGGTGGATCCTTAAAAGACAAAGGCGATTGAGGAATGGACTAGGCCCTTTAGTGTCACAGAAATCCGTAGTTTTCTTGGATTAGCTGGGTACTACCGATGTTTTGTGAGAAACTTCTCACGATTGTCTACCCACTAACTAAGTTAACAAGGAAAGGGGTAAAGTATGTCTGGATGGAAGAATGTGAGGGAATCTTCAAGGAGCTAAAGAGAAGGTTGATCACTGCACCTGTACTCACACTACTGAAAAGTGGAGAAAGTTTTGTGATATATAGTGATGATTCAAAGAAAGGATTGGGTTGGGTAATCATGAAAAATGATAATGTGATAGCCTACGCCTCACGACAGTTGAAGATCCATGAGCAGAAGTACCCGACACATGATCTAGAACTAGTAGCAGTGATTTTTGATTTGAAAATCTGGCAGCACTACCTTTATGGTGAGAAGTGTGACATATACACCGACCACAAGAGCCTAAAGTATATATTCACACAAAAGGAGATCAACATACATCAAAGGATATGGTTAGAGCTAATCAAGGATTACTATTGATCTATTCACTATTATCCTAGAAAGGAAAAAAAGGTAGATGATTCTCTAAGTAGAAAAGAACCTGCTACTCTATCCATGTTACGAATTGAGAAAGACCATATCTTCTTAGATATGCAAAGGATGGATTTGGAAATAATAAGGGCGGGGGATACATCCTACCTTTCCTAAATTATTGAGAAACCATCCATCCAAGAGAAGATTACGAAAGCACAAAGGGATGATGTGGATATAAAAAAGAGGGTGAATGCAGTAAAAGAAGGGAAGCTGCAAGAGTTCCATATCAACGATGATGGTGTGATTCAGTTTGGAACGCAGCTTTGTGTGCCTTCATCACACGAGATAAAGAAGGAGCTATTATAAAATGCACATAGCTTAACTTTATCTATCCATCCAAGGATTACCAAGATATACCATGATCTCTGAGAACACTTCTAGTGGGATAACATGAAGAAGAAGATTGCAGAATATATATAAAGGTGCTTGGTATGTCAGCAATTTAAAGCAGAGTGACAAAAGTCCAAAGGTTTGATGCAACCATTGCCTATACACATGTGGAAATGGAAAAATGTTACTATGGACTTTGTCACGGGTCTCTCGAAGACGTCGAAGGGAAATAATGCAATATGGTTTGTGGTTGGTGACTCACCAAGGCTTCCCATTTTATCACTATTTGGGAAGATCTCTCACTAGAACAAATTGACAAGATATATGAGAAGGAAGTGGTGAGATTTCACGGTGTTCCACTCTCAATTGTCTCTGACTACGATCCAAGGTTCACATCTAAATTATAGATGATCCTTCAACATCTTTGTGTACTGAATTAAATTTTAGCACAACCTATCACCCCCAAACTGATGGCCAGTCTGAAAGGACTATTCAGACGCTTGAAGATATGCTAAGAGCCTACTCTCTAGAATTCAAAGGTGGATGGGATCAACATATCCCATTGGTTGAGTTCTCATACAACAATAGATTACACTGGAGTATTCAGATGGCTTCATATGAAGCTCTATATGGAAAGAGATTTAGAACTCCAACCTGTTGG
This sequence comes from Viscum album, assembly GCA_963277665.1. NCBI lineage: Eukaryota > Viridiplantae > Streptophyta > Magnoliopsida > Santalales > Viscaceae > Viscum > Viscum album. Next base: position 1,084,640,570 of record OY728132.1, read on the forward strand.
GATGAAGTTGGAGAAAAAAAGCTACTTGGACCCGATCTTATTCAAGAGATGACAGAGAAGGTTCAAGTCATCCAGAAACACATCAATACTACTCAGAGTCGGAAAAAGAGCTATGATGACAACCATCTAAGGGACTTGGAGTTCAACGATGGAGATAAATTCTTCCTTCAAATATCACCATGGAAGAGAGTCATGTTGTTTGGAAAGAAAGGAAAGCAAAGCCCAAGGTACATTGGACCCTTTGAGATCCTTGACTGCATAGGAGACGTGGCCTATAGGCTTGCACTTCCACTGAATATGGCTCAAGTTCATGATGTATTTCATGTGTCACTCTTGAGGAAGTACATACCAGACCCCTCACATGTACTAAACTCAGAGGTGGTATAGCTGGAAGATGATCTCTCTTATGAGGAGCATCCAGTAGAGATTCTGAACCGGAGAGATAAGGTTCTACACAACAAGACAACCCACCTTTTCAAAGTGTTGTGGAGGAACCATATGTTTGAAGAATCTACTTGGGAACCGGAAGAGGCGATGAAGGAGAAGTACCCTCACCTATTTGTGTAAACTGAAATTTCAAGGGTGAACTTTCATAAGGGGAGAAGAATGTAACAACCCAAAGATTTTTAATAGAAGTTACTTTCCTATAATTATGTCATAAAATCAATTGAAAACACAACATAATGAACTACTAAGTGATAAGTGACCTTTAAACATAAGTTTGTATCTTTTGTGTTTTGAATTTTGAAAATCTGACATACATGGTTGTGTTCAAGATGTTTTTTGGAGTCTAATAAAACAAAAATAATTTTTGGTGGATAGTAACCTACCCTTATGAATAGTAACATACCCTTATGAATAGTGATATACCCTACTTAATAGTAACCTTACCTATGATAATATAAAAATAATATGCAAGTGAAAGTATGATGTAACTATATTTTTGAATAAGTAAATGAATGTTTTAAAACTGTTTCTTTAGTAATAAACCATGATTTTAATTAAATATTAAATTAATCATATTTGGAAAATTATTTTTGAAAAATGGACTTCATTTTTGGATTCTACACATCTAAAAATGCTTGGGGTGAAATTTTGGGATTTTTCTGAAATACTTGAATTTTTTGATGAATAGTGAAATACCCTAATTTACAAAATAAGCTAAATAGGATAATTATAGATTCATGTGTGATGTTCTGCAGATGTAAGACCACTTGGTTCGGGATAACATGATAAAATTACTATTATTGGTCATTGAATACTATATATTCCTTGTCTTAGGGGAAATTAATAAACTAATGAATTTTATATTAAGGAAACCCCTCTCCCCTCGACTATAAATACCACCCTTCACACCCTCCTTTCCTCACACCTCTCAAGCTTGAATCCATGTCCAAAATCTGACCAAACAACTTATCTAGCCCCTCCCCCACGTCCAAGATCTTTTTGTATCATCGAAATACCACGTTTAGGTCCTTAAGGAGGATCTCAAGAGGAGGATTCAAGAGGTAATTTATCTCCCTCTTCTCCTTTAATTCCCCTTCAAATTCAAGTACTTTTCTTATTCTCTCCCAAGATATCTTTGTCCAAATGTTATGGTAACTCTAGTATCATGAATATAATTTAATTTTATGATACTAATGAGATATTATTTCATCCAATCCATTTCCCTCTTCCTTTTATTTTTATTTAAGAGAACATTGTTCGTGAGGTGTTAAATTATCACCTTCAAGAATGACATGTTTTCTTCTTCCATTTTTACCTTCAGATCTGGTCATGAAACTATTTTTATGGTTTAACCAGAATATGTTTTGTGTATTATGTCCTATTTAAAGTTTTGGAACTAACTTATGTACATATTACTAAGTGATAAATTAAATTATGTTCGTTGTGATCGAAAAACTGCCCAAATTAACCCAAACAATCATCATTTAATTTTTATCTAATGATTAATCCACATGGTATATAATATAACTCATTATAAGATCATTTTAAATTATGTAATTTCATTAATAACATGTAATATCAGTTCTTTATTTTTACCCATGTTCTACCCGAACTTCAATTTATGAATACAAGTGAACCACCCAAGAAAAACCATAAAAACGAACATCCCCAAACTATATTTTTAAACTCTATAAGTCATCCAAAGGAACATAAAATGGCCTAATGAAACCATAATGAACCATATTAATGTATAAAATATTCTTTAATTTATAATTAATGAATATAATGTCAGTATACAAGACATTAAAGAGAAGGAAGCGTTCATATACAAGGTAAGGGGAAAATCTCGAACCCAATTTTCTTTCTTTGGGTTCTCCCTCTTTCACTTTAATTTGATATGGTCACTTTTTAAAAATAATTTGTTCATAATTATCTTAAATTTTATGGGATATAAATTTTTTCTACTGATGTTTATGTCAAACAAAATGTTTTCCAAAAGAAATCTTCTTTTAAGAACTCAACTTTTACCTCTCATTCATGGTTGGTGGTTCTTGTATCAAGTATGTTGTTCCCTCTTTCTTTTGGGTACCCAGGGTTTATGAATGTATTATTATGAGATGAAACCCATTACTTACCAAGGGTTAGTAATTTTCATTATTGATATATGATCTATGTGGCATGCATTATAATGATAATATTATGAGGTGACAGGTGCACCCTAAATTATATAGCGCAATATGAATGTTTGAATGTGACTAGTGTGCCTGAACATATACAGTGCTCCAATGCATTTGGTAAGGTGATGAATCTCATGAGAAAATGTTAAATTATTTGGAAAAGATTATAACTTTGTTCACAAGTATGTGTGGAAGTTAACCACTAAGATACAATGTTACATTTTTATGCATTGCCACATGTCAAGTCTTATATTTATGCTTCCTCTCATGTTCATGATCTTTTTCCCATGTGATGATTATGCTAACCCCATGCTATATTGTTCTTATATATCCTCTTACTGGGATTTTATCTCATCGCTTTTTTTGATGTATATCCTCACGTGACTACATGTACTAATGATATGTCACGTTCCAATTAGAAGCTTGAGAAGAAGAAATTAAATAAATGTTTATGCTTGATGATGTAATTACTATGTGTGGTCCTAGTTTTCCCAAGAAAATAAACCTTTGGATCCTCTATTTGTAATAATACTATGTTTTTTATCTTAAAATTATGTAATAGTAATGTAAGAAAAGGTTGGGTCGCTATAACGTCCCTAGGAGGGAACACAAGGAAAGTTTATCAATGGATGGATCAGAACACCTTATAAGGGAGGATCCAGGAGGATTTCCCCATAAAGGTAAGATGTCACATCTTTAAGTTATATCTAGACACTACTGAAGGTGGATTAGGGAGGTTTACCCCTAGAAGGGGGAACTAAGGTTTACCAATGGTTAGGATTGAACCTCAAATAGATTTCCTAGGTACCCTGTTTAGGAGATAGGGATCAAAACCCACATAGTTCGATGGTTGGTGTGGAGATTACACATGAGTGATGACCTTTACAATAGGATTGATCTTGGTTAGATAGTATTGTATTTTGGGGGATTATGTATGGTACTTTATTGGTTTCTTCTAGGAGTAGCTACGATGTGGATGAGGATTACACGTAGAAACAACCGAGATGGGTTGCACGATATTACTGAGATGCGATGGCCTGGGTAAAGTCCGGATAGATTATGGATGAATCAGATATAGAGGATGGAGTGGATATATTTTTTGGGTTTTGGACCTCAAAGATGATTCTTATGTATCCCAAGTGATTTTTAATCAAATCCATCATAGTTTGAGAAAGAGCTTTAGGGCTTACACCTAATGTGGAGGCCCATCGAAATGGAGCATATGGTTGGGGATTACTCTAGGAGGGATGCCCACTTGGTTGGGGATTACACATAAAAGTGGACCATTGAGGATGGATGGGTGTCATGGTGTCTAGTAACCTCTAAGACCACATGAGTGATGTTTTGTGTGAGAAACAACAGGAAGCAGTTGACCTAAAAGTCATGTCATGATATATGCACCAATGAGAGATGATGTGCGTATTATGCATAGAATATTCCCGTAGACATGAAAAAAAAATCCCAAATTGATAGGTATAGGGTTTTAAGAGTTCCCATCCCCTCTATAATCCTCATGTCCAGGGGAGGCAAAGAGGGGGAAGAGTGATAAATCCTATAAGAAAAGTGAGGGGCTCACTACGGGAGGGATGCCCAAGGAGGATGTCATTCCCTGTAGGGAGGATGCCATTCCGTGTGGGGATCATCTCATTTTACATCACTCATACATGATACATCCTGCACCTATTTCACGTGGTAGGTCCACAGTTTACATCATGTGCTGAGAATGACGATGCTAGGTAGTTTTACAGTATGCAACACAAATATGGGGGACTCACTTCCTACCACTTGGTCTTAAATAACTATAGTTCATCCACCCCTGAGAGGGGGATGGAATCAGCAATGTCAGGTTGGAATAGTGTGAAGGATTGGTACCTTAAGAGGTCCATGTTAGTGTCCCTATAATGAAAATAAAGGGGGATTAGAGTACCTATGTTGAAAATTAAAAGGTAGAGTAACACACACATACGGGGAATATGGGATATCTCATGATGGACTAAGATTTCACTGCGCAAAGGCCTAGAAGGCTACGCAGAAGAGGTGCATGCAGGAGATGAGGGTTGCATGCAATAGGGAATTGAACATCGTGTTTTGAAAAAGGAACAATCCATGGAGCATCAAGAGGCGTATTCGTGAAAGATTGGAGACTTGCACGCAAGGCCAGGGCCTACACAGAAGATTCTTACGTGCCCTGAACTTGGGCTGAAAGATGTTGGTTGAGGGTCAAACCACTATGGGACCACATGAAGAAGGAATCTCAGGGAACCTATCACGAAAGATATTATTCCTTGTGGTTTAAATTGTTTTGAGATGACATGGGAGACTGATCTTATACGTCACGGGGAGATGCTTCAACTAGGATCTCCCTGAAGAAGGGGGGGGGGGTATACTTCAATATATAGATGGATCCTTTAGTGATGGCATGCAAGATCCTAGGTATGAAGGAATTCTTCCATATAGCTGGTCTTTGATCCATGATTATGAAGCATGTAAAGGAATGATTTATGTCACATTGGGTTTGTAATAGGCTTGCATGCAGTTTCCTTCCTTATATGTAGAAGTAAACACTTATGCACACCTTTCTTGGCATTTTTTTCTTGGGCTAAAAAAAGGGCACAAAATATGTCGTGTTGGGAATACAATGGATTTTTATGCCTATGTCAATGTTATGATAACATCTTGAATCTTTCACATTTCTTCCTTAGTAATAGCAGGATGTTCCGTTGAGTCAATGGTGCCTTCAGTTTACCAAAAGATGGACCATTTGTAGTTTTTTACAGAATTCGATGCTAACATTGTTAATTGAGGATCAATTGGAGGCCACTAAGGGTCATTTGGTATGTTTCCACATTGGGTGTTTCCCATGATTTTAGATGAGTTAGAGGATCCCCTAAAAGGGTTTCATGATCTTTGTATGGAATTTTAGCCCTTTTGAGGATGTTTCTATGGGAACTAATTGAAATCTTGGGTGTAGAAGGGGAGTCCCTGGTTGGAATTTGCTTTATTCTATAACCATAGGGTCCATGGGAGCCTTGAATTTGGTTTACCTCTGAGGTTGGTCATTGAGAGCATGTGGTAGCTATTATAATGGGTTTTGTGATCCAGGGTGTTGAGAGATCCCCTGTGATTTATTATCTTCGAGTTTATCAATGCTGATAGTTTATCTATTTGGATGGTTAGTTTGAGGTATGATCATCCCATGTTTTTTCCTTTGGTCATGTTGTTTGAGGTATTTTTTATTCAGGAATTTGGTTAGTGGAGGAGACCGTTGGAATATCTTGGATTGGTCCTTGGACTAGAGTTTTTATTTGGTTCTCTCTTCTATTTTCTCAAGGTGGTTAGATAGTCTTGAAAATATAATGGAAAATATGAATTAGTGGAAACCCACTCTAGTTGAGAATTTACCCCAGATAGAGTGGCTATTGTCTTGTGAGGAGTCAAGGAAATCATAGGGTGAGTTTTGTATATTGTTGATGATTTAATGCTCTAGAGGCTTATGGATGTAGTGGAAATCATGGGGTTATATATGGAATACTCTATGTTGGGTCCATAGATGGTATCTGATTTGATCTATAAGAACTTTACGACTAACAATTTCACTAGTTTTTTCGACCTAGATATTATAATCAGCAGTTCAAATCATTCTATGAGAGTCCTAAAGCTCGATATATGCACATTGTTTATGTGGATGCCTATGGATACACCCTTGGGTTTGGAATTTGTTTCTATTGTTTTTAAAAATTTTGGAGTTCCAATGTAGTTCTAGTGGACACATCGATTTTTAGGTGGCTGGGAGAGCCATATGTTTTAAATCCTATGGAATGGGATAGAGTGGGGGTTGATTTACCTCAGGTGTCATGCTAGAAAAAAAGTTTGTCTATTTCTTGTTTATTTTTTACCCCTTATTTTTTTGAAGTTGTTTGTTTTACGCCATATGTTGTTAGTTTTCAGATAGGCTGGGCATATCACATATGCATACACTGGTTATGATAGTAGATTATAGGTTCAATGTTGGGTGTGGCCTACATAGATTTACTTCCCACCCCTTGTACATTCACTTTGATGTGTGTAGACATGATGTCTACTTTTAGGTTGGATCATAGTGTGCATAGTGGACTGGGAAAAGGACCAGTGTTGCTTTATTTATGGGAACCACTCTTCTGAAGTATCAAGATCGGTCTAGTGCAACTTGATCATCATGGAGATTTTTTATGTGGTTTGAATTAGAGTGGAAAATAGATCTTGATGTATTTTATATTGATTTTTTTATTTTATGTATGTTGTCATCCCAGTGGGTGAATAGTTCTTGTATGTTCTGCATGCTTTGAGTTTGTTTGACTATATGCTACATTTCATTTATTATAGCTTTTTGTTTCTTCAGTTAATTTTTATGCATACTCTGATGTATATCCCAATGGATGTTTTGGTTATTTACAATATTATTTCACTCTGACCAAAGGGTATAGTCTCCCCAATATATCTTTCATACCCTCATCATTTGTCAACAACCTTTATCATTCTGGGAGGTGTTCTTGAGGCCTTGTGGCGAGTTAGATCGACTGATGTGTAAGTTCGACCCTGGATGGTTCACTATAAAATGGTATCAGAGTGATTGGTTTTATGATTTTAGGAGTTGTTAGACCCATGTTCGAAGAATTTTTTAGTGCTTGTGATGAATATCAAAATGGCGTGTTGCAGAAAACTTTTCGAATAAGAATTTCAAGTTTCTAGGGCATAATATTGGTGTTCTTGGATTCCATTTGTATGGTTGTGTGATTTCACCTAGTGTGATGCACATATGTTGGTGGATTTATACTTTATTATGGTTTTGGATATTTTCCTATGGGTAATGGAATAGAATTCATGAATTATAATAGACATGTAGGATTCACATGACATATAATTGTCTATTCATGGTTTTACTAGCGATGGTGGTTCAATTGTTTAAAGCATCAACAACTTCTCATAACGTGTTTTCTCATATAAATACTTTGTGTAATTATACTTAACTGAACCACACATATGTATTTTCTTTTGATGATAGGTCATGTGGGTATTATGGTGATATGTTCACTAGTGATGAAGATTCAATCCCTTTATTGAGGTATGCATGGAAACCCTTGTGGTTTATTATGGGATTTGAGTTCCTTATTGGTGGTTTTATGAGGAAATGATGCTTGAGAGATATTTGGGCCAGGCTTGAGTTCCCCTTAGGTGGTGGTTCCCCAAAAGTCACAGGTTTTTGTTTCTTGTGAGGAGCTATTATATCCATGTATTGTTTATCAGGTATTTCAGTGAGGCCCGTGTTCCTGTTATCACTGATGGATTGGGTGGGTGTGGTTATTATTCCTTGGTGTGTTCATTGAGGTTTAATATAACCAGGATGTGTCAAGGAATGGGGATTCCCAGTGTTTGAGAAGTGGATCACTGAGAGTTCTGTATGTCTCGTGGTTGTCTTGAGAGGGTTAGTTTGGTTGGTTTCTTACTCCTTCCCAATTTTAGTCACTACATGGGTATCATAGTGGAAGCATGGTTAGATACATGTGGATTTGGATCAATACTAGAGAGGAGGGTGTTCGTGTGGTTAATCATGGAATGAGGTAGATGCATCATTTTTTAAGAGGAGTACTATGGGTGATCTAGTTCTTTAGAACCGACTTGTGTGAGGATCATGTTCAGAGGGTTTAGGTGAATTAGCCTAGTAATTTTAGGATTTTCCTTCATTATTGTGAGTCCTAGTGCCCGTTTAGGATCGTTTTAAAGAAATACTTGTGGTGGGAAGTGGAACATAAGCCATTAGAGGCCATGAAACTCATTTTATGTTTTTTATCACATAGGTTGTTGTTCCTAGTAGAATAAGAGTGACATTAGTTTCTATAGGTTTTATTAATATTGATCAGGTGTGAGCTATTTAGACACATCGATCCATTGTGTTTGGGGATATATGTTGTGTTGGATATGTGGATTTATTTTTGGGTAGAGGGGTTGATGATAAGGATACTCCTGTGGTGGGGAGCATTACATCAGTCGTGGTTGAATGTATCTTGTATTGGGAGAGAGTTGTGGATACTGTAAGATTGTTGATTGGATGATCAATATACTAATAGATTCTCTAGATCTTGGGTGAGATCTTGGATACTAGTTAACCATTGAGGCTTCTCAAGGGTGAGAAGCATTTGTGGTGGCAAGTTTTTCACATCTCGCATCATCACGGGGTGCAAAAATCAGTTGATGTTGAATTTTTTCCCAATAATGTATCAAGGGAAAAAATAATTTTACCTCTAATATGATATTGAATAAATTTTCAGACCACACCATTGATATCAAAATAGGGTGTTTACCCTAGTACAATAGTTTAGTGGAAATCTGAGACGTTCAAATTTTCATGGAACATGTAATAATTAATTAATTATATATTAATTTATTCATGCATCTTTGTTCAATGATATATTATAAATGGAGCATCAGATTGAGATTTTGTCTCCTGAATTGAGTCAATAATTGGGGGGTTTTCTAAGGAAAGGCACAAACCCATTAAGGGCACCAGGGTCGGGCCTAATCCATTTATTTTATTTCTTATTTTTATTTATTTATTAATTTTTCCCTTTTTCTTTTATCTAATTTTCCTTTATATTACATGAACACACAATGGGGGTTTGGTGTCACATGATCGAGATAGGGATAGGGAAAGAAGAGGGAGGTGGAGGAGGAGGTTCCACCTTGTGTTCTCTGCTGGAGGTTGATTGAGGCTTGGTGGGTGTGTGGCATGGTTCCCATGCGAAGTTTCAATGATTTATTCCTAGAAGTAGTTCCATTTTATTTTTTCATTGTAAATCACCTTATTTTAAGTGTTTTTATGTTTTAAATCATTAAATAGGCTATTTGGGACCCCATGGGGGTTGATCTATGGTTTGGGGGATAAATTCGGGGTCTCAGACCGTTTCAAGAGGTTTCTATTCAGGAATACCCATGTACATAGTGTGTTTTTCTAGAAAAACATGCAATGTGTTTTTATTATTTGTGAAAGATTGGTTTTTGGGACTATATTACATGTACTATAGAGTACATGCCATGTAGTGGTTACTCGGGGTGTTCCTGAGGTACAAGGTCATGTAGGGTACATAACCAAAATAAGTGCACAGTACACGACCACTAGCCTTGTATTGTGCTTGTCTAGACCATTTGTGTGGGTTATATGGATTAGTATACAGTTTGAAACCCCTTGTGGAGTATAGACCATGTACGAGTTGTACACATAGTGTAGTATGGCGATGTACAGGTAACGTAGGGATGAGGTACATAAGAACGTACCCATGTGCGGTTACGCACTATGTACTAAGAGGTAGATTCCCTATACTTTGGAAAAGTACACACCGAGTTTCCTATGAAACATGTCCAGGGAATACCTATAGGTATACATTCCATGTATCTCAAGTGAATATCAGGTAATTCTTCCTCTATTGGCCTATTTTTCTAATTTTTTCCTAGTGTCAAAATTGAACTTTTGGGTAGTCCATTATGAGAATTTTTATATATAGGTCATGATGGTGGAATCATTTCAACATTTAGAGGATATCTAGATGGTGTTTTATATTGGTGACTGTTTGTAGGTGGATTTATTAAGGTTTGGTTTTCAAAATCCTCTAGTGGGTTAGGTTGTGAGTTATGAGGACCATGTAAGGGTTGAGAGCTCTATGATCTTCCTAGATTGAGTTTTCTATGGAATATTTGTTGAGGTTCATTAGGAAGGATCTCAAAAGGTGGTGTTGAGGGTATCTAAGTAGATTGGGTTTGTACCAACATGTCAGGACTGGTTGCTCGAGGTTAGAGAATTTGAAGTTTAGTTCCCATGTTTTTGGATTGAAGCTATTAGAGATTTTGTGTTGGGTTGACATCATGGGATGGTTATTATAAACAAGTACTATTGAGATGTTGATATTGGTTATGGGGAACTATTGTGTAGGTCCTTTTGGGTGAATTGGTACCCATGGATGGGTTGTGTACTATAAAGGCTGGGTGAGGGTTTATTTTTGTAAGATTTTTCATAAGGTTTGAATTGTTCCAAGGAACCATTGTGGAAGGTCCTTCATATGAGGTGTTCCTGAGGACAATTATGCATACCCATATTATTTTACTATGATTTGGATTCACATTAGGTGTGTTGTTGATTGATGATCAGTTGGAGGCCACTGAGGTCCATTTGGCGTATTTCTGCACTAGGTATGTCCCATTAAATTGCATGATTTATAGAAACCCCTCATATAGTGTCATGTTCTTTCTAGTGCATTTTTTTCCATTTGAGGATGTTTATATGGTTTTGGACATGAAATTGGGTGCAGAAGGAGAGTACCTAATTGGATTTTGTTTTATGTTGTGACCTTGAGGACTATGGGAGCCCCGGGTTGTGTTTGTCCCTGAGGTGAGTTGTTGAGAGATCATGCTGTATTTTTTATGAATGTTGAGATCTATATAACTGATAGGTTGCCAATTTTTTTATTGGTTATAAGTTGATCAATATTACTAGTTCAGTTGTTTTGATGATGGGTTTGAGGTTGGATCATCCCACATTCGGTTGGCCTTTATCCATGTTGTTTGAGACAATTTCTTCTAAGGAAATTGGTTTTAGGAGGATACACATGGGATTTCTTAGGTCGGTCCTTGTCCCTATGTTTTGAAATGTTTCTCTTCTCCATTAGTTGGACATGGTCAGATGGGATTAGGTAGTTAATGAAAAATATGGAGGAGTTCAACCCCCTCTAGTAGATTATTCAACCTAGATAGAGTGGTTTTGGTATTTTGATATGCTGAGGAACTCATAGAGTGGGTGTTGTTTACCGTGGATGAATGTGCACTCTCTAAGCTTATGGATGTATTGTTTTCTCCCATGGTTATGTATAGAGACCTCCATGTTGGGTCTATATCTAATTCCTGATTTATTCTGGAGGACCTTCAAAATTTAATGATTCTATAGTTGTGTCAACCTAGATGTTCTTTTCACTATTTCAGATCCTCCCATTAGATTCCTATAGCCTAGAAGATGCACATTGTTTGTGTGGATGTCTACGGGTATGACTTGAGGTCTAGATATTTTTTCTGTTTCCTTTATACATCTTAGATATCTTGTATATATTTGGAATATGCATCGATTGTTGGGTGGATGGGTGAGACAAATGTTGTAAATCCTATGACATGTGAATGTGATGGGGAAGAATTACATATGGTGTCAGGCTTGAACCCATAGTTAATTATTTTCTTATTTTGTTTTCCTCCATATTTTATGTAGTTTTTTGTTTTTAATAGTTGTTATTAGTTTTCAAATACGCTGGTCATATCATATGTGCATGCACTTATTATGATAACGTATTATAGGATCACCATTGGGGGTGGACTATTGAGATTCATTTCTCACCCCTATACATGAACCTTGATGTGTGTGTAGACATGTTGTTAGATTTCAGGTTGGGGAATAAGTTACACAGTAGATGTGGATAAGGCCTAGTGTTTCTTGATCAAGAAGATCCACTCGTGTGGAGTCTTAGGATCAGGATGGTGTATCTCGAGTGCTGTGAAGACTAGGTATGTAGTTTGGATCAGAGTTGGAATTAAAACCTAATGTATTTTATTTTTAGTTGTTTATTTTGTATAAGTGGTCATCCCAATGGGTGACCAGTTGTTTTATGATCTTAATGATTTGAGTATGCATGACTGTATGATGCATTTCATTTATTATCGTATGTTATTTCTTCAATTCATTTATTATGTGGACTATAATTTTCATCCCTCGGGATGTTTTGGTTTTTTCTACTATTTCACTCTGACCAGAGGTTATAATATCCCAAATGTATCATTTAGACCCTTACTGCTAGTCAGCAGCCTTTGGCATTTAGGGAGACAAGCTTAAGGCCTTGTGGTGGGATAGATCGAGTGGCGTGTCAGGTTGACTTGGCCTAGTTTGTTACACAATACATGTATATGATATGTGGATATTTTGATCATCTTGTTGAAAAAACCTTAGTCATATGAGACAACATGGTATATTTTGTCTTTTAAATATGATTTTAATCACAATTGGATTAATTTGTAATCCCATTGATGGTTTATAGTTATTTTAGAGGTTATATCACAATTGATCACCACCTTAGGTTTTCTAGAAAGTCCCCAACACAAGGATTTTGTCTGTAATTGCAATTAATAGAGACTTAGTTGTCATTAAGTTTGATAATTACTCTATAAAACATCCACACGTGACAGATTATAATCCTTCGTCAACTAACACATGGAGATAGGTATTACTTCGATGGATACTATGATCGATGATGTATGATCCTTCATGATAGAATTAGTGGTATTCCTCATTCTTATAAATTACCCTATTGTGCATTCTCTCTTAGATATTTAATGGATTTATCTAATGACCAAGAGAATATACATGACTCCCCTATTTTTATGTGAGTATCTATGCAAGAAATGTTATTTGCAACTAATTATTTTGGTGAGTATTGGTATAAATGTTCCCAGAAATTTATTGATTGTTTCTTGACCTAGATGAACTTGCTGGTTGACATATATAGAGAACACAACATTTTAATCTAATTTTATCTAATTTTATTGTTATAAATAAATGAAATTATATTTGTAATTTATCAACACTTTGTATATCCTATTGGGTTATTATAATCATTTCTACATAGATACTTTTGTAGTGATATATTCATGGTTACGAAAACAACTTACAATTTACAGATTATCATAGAGGATGTAGTGTTATCATATCTAATCCTAAGGGATCATACATAGGTTGTTATTGGAAGAGATTTTTTGTTATGATTCATTATAATTGTGAATTGTTTGTCTTGATTTTTTCTATTATGGAAATCCTATATTATGGTCTGGTGTATGCACTATGTTTCCAACTTATGGATGATATATCATGTATACATAATTTTTTTTTATTTTACCTCATGTTTTTTATCCTCATATGTTATTCCCAATGATATATTACTAATATTTTATTATAATTTTCATGGGTGCATTCTTTTCATCACGATTTTATACCCTTTTAGTGAAATTTACCAACCTATTACGTATTAGAGATTGGCTTAGGGTGGTACATCTATCCTTGTCACTGTTCATGGAAGGGCCTTGGCATGGTCAAGTTTGGTTTGAGTGGTTTCAAAAAGAGGTCGATCTTAGGACCATTTTTTAGAGTAAACACATGTGAGTTACCTATTTTTTAAATTATGTAAGAAGTGATTAAGGAATTTAAGTTCAACCAATCAATCCAATAATCCCAAATACTGTTGTAATGACTTTCTAATTCCTATACAAGAAATAATATTATCTATTGACTAACCTGAGTACTTAGAGAATTATATATGGGGAATAATTAGGTTAATACAAGATATATAAAGTGTATAGGTTATATATTGTTGGTATACTTTATTATGATAGGTTTTATCAAGGGATATATAGTTGGGTGAAAATATATTAATATCTTTAATGTAATCCATCTTCATTATATTAATAATAAATCATAAATTGAAAATTCTTTTTAAATATGGTATTTCAAAATTTAAAACTTTTATGGATTATTATGAGATGTAAAATATGTTAGAGTTGGTTTCCTAGAACCAACATTATAATTTACTTATGGGTGAATATATCATGTATTCAGTTTTAAATACACATCTTTTATTCATATCACATAATTTATATTATTCTACATATAATACATGATAATTCCCATAGTGCATTTATCAAATTAGTAGGTTGTAATAATTACATGTTATAATGATATCTTAGAGATATCATGATAATTTTCTGGAATTATTCCAAAGGTTTTAGAAACATTAATCTGATAGAATATAGATGATATTTGGATATCAGGTGATGAGGTCTGAAAATACATTAAGATTTATTCTAATGAAGTTATTACATTATAATATATAGGGAATAATGTAATGTTGTGAATCAGAATAAACATAACTGGGGCCTAGAGCTAGTGGGTCACATGGCCTCAAGCATGCCTCCCTATATACCAGAGGTTATCGACTAGCAGTTAGGGTCAAAGGTGGTACAGTGGGAAGACTATACCCTTATATCAGAGTGGAAAAATAGATAATAATAATAAGAAGTCAAGAAAGGAATAATATATAAACATACACTAAATGATTGGATCAGTAACCCACCATATCAAAAAGTATAATATAAAAGATATAATAATAAATAGTGGAGTCATAAATAACTGAGAAATTGAATAAAAATATCAAAATTTAAAAGGTTGAGTCAGATACATGGTGATGTCATGGAATTCTCACATAAAAAATGAAACAGGGTCATACATATACAACATGCTATAAAAAATAACAGAAGGCCAAAATAATTCTACACTACCATCTAGAGAATATTCTTGGTCCTCTTCTCCCATGCTCCAAATATAAGTAAAGCATATCAAGAATTTATAGCAAAGAACATTCCCTTATCCATACCTATCAATATGTAATCTTTTCGGGTACTAAAGGCATCCCCAATAGAGTGTGAGATAAAATCCCAATATGCTATATATATATATATGTGGTATAGTTATATACTATATCCACCAATATTCACTAAGTACATGAGGATGTAAGTATCCATATACATGTATACTAGGTGCTAGCTGGACCCATGGCATAACACAGGCATCCATAACCAGTCTAGGCTCAAGCAGAGGGTACATACCACGAATCTCATAGTGAATGTGAGTCATCATGCACAACATTCAAGAAAAATAGGGTGAGATGTCATGCCTAACACCCTAAATAAGGGAATGTGGAATATCGTTCCCATCACCTGAATAAAAATATAATGGTGAGAGATGTTATGCTCAACACCTAATGCAAGGGATAATGAAACACCACACTCAACATAACCTTAACCATCGTGACCTACCGATATCAATGGAATAAATATAATAATAATAATATCGTGAGGGATAATCTATTTAGAATAATTTTCACCAAGCACAATATATAAATTGGTGTCACAATTTATATTATCTATATATATATAAGAACATGCATCAAAAGGAATAAACTTGACACCCATTATTAATCATTTAAATTTATCCAATTAATCCATTTAAGCAAAGATAATCACTTCCATTTAATTTAATTAAGAAATATAATCAATGAAGGCATGAAAATTCCATTTCATATGAGATAATCACATAGAATATTCCTTGGTAATTTCAAAAACTATATTGGAAAGTGATAGTCCAATTATAATTTAATAAAAACACTTAGGAGGTTCTTAGGTTCATTAAAAATTTATACACTTGTTGGAAAAATCATTTAGCACAACAAAAGGGATAGTCATAAATGAGGCACAAATCCTGTAATTACATATCAAGGATCAACATGAGTATAACAATGTGGGTATACCAATATAAAATCAAATAAATCATTTTAAATCAACATGTGACAATGGACCGTATGCGGCACAATATAAGGGATGTAAAAACGTCACAACTTTTAGATAAAACAACTATACCACTTGCCTTAGGGCCCTGGAAAACTCCTCATCTGATATCGGCTTCAAATTTTATGTACTTTTTAAAAAAAATAAAGAAAAATTAAATTCCCTAAAAACCTATAAAAATATATTGACGCTAAATAGTGCAATAGATACGAAGATAAACATAGAATGGAAGGAAGAGTACTCAGGATAATACATCAAGGTATCCAACACATCAGACAACAGTTTGTTTGGAGTTCATATTTGGGATTTATCAAGGAACCTAGATTAGGATTATGGGGAGCTCAATCTGAGTAGAAGGTGGTCTCACCCACTAGAAATGAGAATAAAAAATGGGGTGAGAAGTTTTAGAATTAATTAGAGGAAAAATTGTAATTTGACCCACATAGACAGGGGCACATGGTTTGGATGCGTGGTCAGCGAAACCCTGCACCAAATATGCACCATGAAACTACCCAAGAAGAATCCTACATGATATAGGTGCATAGTTTGGCTAACTATATGCAAGATGTGTAAATTTCACTATTTCTAAATCCTCTGCAATCTATATGGGTGTGCGCCTTGGGTGTATAGTTGTAGACAAACCATGATCCCCCTTACTCTATTTATAAGTTCCCTATATGGTTTTGGAAACTAAGAACATTAGGCTGCATGGTTTATCCTAAACATTTTCCCAACTCTTCCTTTCCAAATTTTGGCATCTCATGCTACTAACAAGCCATGGACACCCTCATGACCTCCATGACTCCATTAGGTAACATTATGTGGGCCAAATTAGAGGATTTAAACTAGAACAAAACAATACATACCTTTGAGAAAATTCATATTTTTACAACCTCCCCTCTTTAGAGCAACTCATCCATGAGTTTTCTATCTGTGGGAAAGGATATATCATCAGGGAAAAGTTCCAGCCACTATGCCCATAAATTAGATTCTTATTCCTAAGTCTCATCCTATACCCAGCCATGCTACCATAACACCTGTACCAAAGGAACCAGCCTACCTCATAGTGTCTTTATGCTCCGATCAACAATACTCACTAGATACTCTTTGAAAGAAGTATCCATTCCTAACTCAACCTCATCAGGATGGAATATGTGTCATGTGTCTGGATAATATCGATGAAGCTAAGATATGTGAAAGAAATCATGAATAGATCGACATCTCTGAGGAAGATCTATTTAGAAATCCACTGGTTCGATCCGTTTCAAAACCTCGAAGGGTTGAATGAATCAAGGAAAAAGATTATGCCACAACTTGATACATCGATGGCCAAACATGGGTGATACTCACAAGAAAAATTGATCTCCAACCTTGAACTCAAGAGGTATTCATCATCCATTGGCATATGACTACTGTCTAGATAGATATTTCATCACGCACTTTATGATCAACTGGACCTAATCAATAGTCTCCTAAATGAGCCATCATCATTGAATATCCACTTCCTCTACCTCTAACCATCATATAGGTGATCAATAAGGTCTACAATATAAGGCTCCATAAGGAACCATATGAATAGTATCCTAAAATATCTTATTATAATATAACTCAATAAGGGGTATGTGTTTCTCCCAAAACCCCCCGAAGTCAAGGACACATTCAGGAAATATGTACTCTAACACAAGAATCATATTATCTACCTATCCATCATTCTAAGGGTTATAGGTTGTGTTTAGATTCACCTGTGTAACCAAGACCCTCTATAACCTTTTCAAAAGCATGACGTGAAGTGAGCATCCCTGTCAGATATAGTAGATCTTTGAGATCCACGAAGATGTATGACCTCCCTAATGTATATCCTCCCTAGATAATCTATCGAAAAGGTCTCTCAAGTAGGTAAAAAGTGTGATACCTTTGTCATAAAATCATGGAATACCCACAATATATCATTTCCATGAGGTGATCTGGGTAAACCAGTCACAAAATCTATAGAGAAATTATCCCATTTCCAATCGGGAATGGAAAATAAATTCAAAATCCCTTTCAAACATGATTATTCCACCTTCACATGCTGATAAGAGGAACACCATGTGATAAATCCCGCAACCTTTCATTTCATACCAATCCACCAATACTAGTGTTTTATGTCTCAATACATATTGGTGAAACTAGAATGAACTTCCCAAACCAAGGCATGAAATTTCCATACCATATCCTCTCTCAAGTTATATGGGACCCAAAAACGTCCATGAAAGAGCAAGGTATCATCCCCATCCATGGTATAACTAGAAGATGTATCCTCATATGAGATGATTTTTCTTAGGATTAGGCCCTTAGTATTAGATATTTTCCACATTCATACACACTCTAGAAGGGTAGAGGTCACTGCTAAGGTTGATAGGATTTTATACCCATGATCCTCCTGAACATCAACACACATCTTTAAAAACAATGTCACGAGATACCATTAACCACTAGACTTATGAACTGCCTATGTATGATTCCTCTAGATCAGAGCATAAACTATAACATTTCCCTTCCCTGGTGTATAATAAAGCTTAAAATCAAAGGATTTTAAGTACTCAAACCATCTTCGCTGTCAGATATTTGGATCACACTGTGTAATGATATACATTATTATTTTATGATCATTGAATACCACAAAATTCTCTCTAATAAAATAGTGCTTCCAATATTATAGAGAGTTTACTACATCATCTATCTTGAGATTGTGTGTTCGGTAATTATGCCCATGAGGCCTCAACTTACGAGACCCGTACGGGATAACCCACACATCTTGTATTAGAATATATCCTAGCCCAATAAATGATCCGTTAAATTAGATTGTATAATTCCTTCCTAGATATGACAGAATCAAGATTGGAACTAAATTAAAATGGCCCTTCAACTCCTGAAAGGTTACTTCCCAAGCTTATGACCATATGAATTTCATGCCATTTTTAGTCAGACTAGTCAGAGGTATTGCGAGGTGTGAGAAATACTAGATTAAGCATCTTTAATACCCATAAATACCCAAGAAAATATGTATGTAAAATATCTTCCTAGAATGCTCCTAGGAAACTAAAACTCTCACTTTCTCTAGGTCTACTAAAACTCCTGACTTAGAGATTATGTAACCCAAGAAGTAGTGTTTATCGATCTAATAGCTTTACTTAATGATATTAGCATAAATTTGACGCTCTCTAAATGAATTCATCATGATATCAATATGGTTAGCATGACTATGTCAATAATTAGAATACAATAATATTTATTCATTGAAAAATACCATGAATGAATCCACTTAGGGGTGGAAAACCCGATTCATTAGAGCCATAAAAACTACAGATGTGCTCATTAGACTGAACAAAATGACCAAGTACTCATATAGACCACATTTGATCTTGAAAGCTGTGTGAGGTATGTATGATGACCTAACATGAACCTGATGATAGATCTACCTCCAATAAATCTTTTAAAACACTCTAGCTCCTCGAATCTGATCGATGTGGTCATCTATTTTAGGAATTGGATATCGATTCTTTTCTATGAGCCAGTTCAATCGATCATAATCTCCACGAAGCCTAAGGGAACCATCTAAATTCTTGCAAAAAAGGATAGGATAACCCCATAGAGAAGTGTTGGGGTGTGTAAATAATTTATCCTATAGATCCTCCAATTTCTTCTTGAGCTCTAGAATCCCCATAACTTCCATCCTATAAGGAGGAATGATCATTGGTGCTACACCTGACACTACCTCAATAGTTACCTCTCTCACTAAAGGCAGCCTAAAAAAGTTTTTATTGAATACATCCTTGAAATGATCCACTATGGGAGGGGAAACAATGGGTTGTAACCCTGATCATCCATGAATAGATTGATAATATGGGTTTTCACATTTTCCATCCCTTGATACTCATGTCCTGATCGCATAGCTTGGATATCCCATAATCCCTTATGCATGTGCCTACCACCCTATGGTGATGTAAAAATCACCCTATGATGATAGTAGTCAATGTGGGATTGATGGTGAACTAACTAGACAATCCAGATAAAGAGATCCCAAATGAAGAGATATTCTCCTATATCAAGAGGAAAATCCTTACAACGATGTACACTCTCTGATCGGATACCCAACAGGGTATCGAGTGTCATCATTACACTGAAGTGTTCTATATTGAGGAAAATAATATCCATGATATTCTTTGATATAAATAGTTGTGACAGTCCTGTGTCAAATAAAACAGACACAAAAAGTAGAGGATACTATAATTGTACCTTGAACTGTAGAAGGTATAATGTTTTTCTCCCTCGGCATAGGATGCATTGCATGTAGCTAGCCAGTACCTCAACCCTATGTCATATCTTAACTACCTTGATCAAGCCCGATCTGTTGGAATTGAGAATCCCGAGTCTTATTAGCTTTTCCTTGACCACCACCTTGGTATGAGCATTCAGTGGTATTCCAGATGTTTTCCGGATGAGTTATTATTAGCCTGACTCTCAAACATGGGGTGGTTGTAGATCCTCACTCTCTAGAAACTAATGGAAATGTCTTACAGAAGTACTGGATATTAACCATCCTACCGCAACCTCTACATTCTACTAGATCACACATACACTAAGGTTCTATATGTCTCAGTTTCTTGAACTAGTGAAAAATCCATAAGTTCTTAGGATGATTAGGGTGACTACTACTAACTCTATAAGTAGCCTCAAATAAATGATTGTGACCAATAGAATAATCACTAATAGATCTAGGTTCCAAACCACCCTGGCTTTCACAATCATCATCCCTCATATTCCCCTTAGTAATAAGGGCCCGATTTACTATCATGAAAGTAATAGTTAGCCTAAAAACATTGATATACGATTAGATGAAGTATACCAACCCATCCTTGAATCACTTGGTGGTCATAACATCATCACTAAATAGAGTCAAAGTGAACCGTTGTAGCTCCATGAAAAGTGTAGAATACTCCATAACTAGCATGGATCCCTACTGGAGGTTCATGAACTATCTAGCCCATCCATCCATCAAGTTCTATGGAAAAAAATAATCATAGATGATCATCTAGAAGTCTACCTAGATCATATTTCAATATTGATCTTCATGGGGAATAACAACCCACTATATCTTGGATGAATCATGTAGTATATATAGAGTGATTTTGACACTTTTCTCTAGAGGAATATCTAGATGCTCGAAAGAAGAATTCATGGCCTCCATCCATGATTTTTTACCATGTGGTTTTCCATCCCCCAAAAAGGTTGGAGGATACTATTGCTGAAAATCTTGATCCAACTCTGACATAGTTGGGTCAGGTCAAGAAAAAAATTGCATATTTTTTATCATAGAGAAGAAACCCTCTCAAAACTAGGCATTAATGCACATATAATGAACTATATCTGGTTCCATAGGTGCCAAATTATGAGGAATCACTATTAGATTAGGTCACACCACCTTCGTTTCATGGTCTTCACCTCCTATAGGGTGTACCACTCGAGGCTTTCATAGTCTCATGGTGCTAAAATTTCAAATTCATGCATTAGATGAGATTTTAACTATTTAAATAATTTACAAATAGATACTTAGGATAGGTACATATCATTCAAATTAAAATACTAAACCTATCTTCCTAATTTAAAAACTAGGTCTAGTAAAGAAACCCATATCAGGCAATAATAATGTAAGAGACTTCCATCTACCCACTACTAAAGTCAAGCCGGGATCTATGTCTCGTATCACACATATAAGATGACCATTTCTTTTTAAAATTAATTTTCATTTTAAATTTTTTCTCATTTAAATATCTAAATCTATTTAAATGGTTAAATTATATGGATCACTATTTCTAATTTATAAGTGCCCATAGTTTTTATAAATTTCAATATGGAATCCACTTAATCCTAACCATAACACATTCCATCCCATGCGACCAATGGTCCATGGCTCAAGGAACCATAATTGAAAACTCATGGTGTTTGCTTTAACCTATGCAAGAAACCATTGTTAGGTTAAGACATACACTTTAAGCATCAATTAATTTTTCTCAGCCCTTTAAGAAGCGTTTGCGAATTTCCAACAAATAATTAAGGTATTAATAATATGCAATAGGAAAATGCACCCTGAGAATAGTCATGGAATGGTAAAATTCATGAAAAAATTAGTCCTAAGGTTCTTATAATGATGCATGAGATGAAAATTACTTTCCTTAATAATCCATGTACCAATTAAAAAATCAATATCAACTACAATAATAATATCACAAGGCATGTGTGTCACCCAATAGTGAAGGAATGTGTGTCACCCAAGAGTGAAGTCATGTCAATAGTAAAAGATGTAAAATTTGAACAACAATAACCCATCATATAAATTTGGGTTCCCCTGTACATGGGTTAAATAATCCAAGGAAAATCCTCTTTACCAAAGTCTATTAGCATATAGTATCCTATATAATACCGAAACAAAAAAGAAAAAATGGATAAAAATCTATGATACCACTTTGTAACATCCCGACCCGACATCAACATAATTAGGCCCCTAAGACAGTGGGTCACCTGGCCTCAACTGCACCTCCCCATATTCCAGAGGTTGCTCACTAAAAGAAAGGGTCTACGGTGGTATAGTGAGGATACTATACCCTTTTATTATAGTGGCATAGTGGATAACAATAATGATAAATCTATAGTGGAAGCATATATAAACCGACACTAAATGACTGGACCAGAAAACCACCGTAGTGGAAATCAGAATATAACATAAATAATAATAATCTATGGAATTATAAATAAAAGAGAAACTAAATAAAAATATGAAAATCCAAAAGGATGAGTCATATACAAGATGATGTCATGGTATGAAAATATACAAAAGGGAAACAGGGGAAAACACATACAACATGCTATACAAAAAGAAAAAAAAGAAAAATACTTCTCCATTATAATATAGAGAATATTCTCAGTCCTCTTATCCCATGCTCCAACTATAATCAAAGCATATTAAGTATCTATGGAAGGTAACTTTCCCTTATCCATACCTATAGACATGTAATCTACTAGGGCAGCAAAGGAAACCTAAGTAGGGCGTGAGATAAAATCCAATTAGGCCAACACCAACTATGTCTAGAGTAATCCAATCAATGAACATATAATCTATAGTGTTCAGGTATAAGGACTGATAAATAATAATGAATAAATAAATACCAGCCAGAATAGGTTCCTAAAGGACACATGACAGATCTACCTACTTCGTCATAGGTGGGAATGAGAGTCTGATCAGTAACTATATAAATAGTAATATATATATATATATATATGATATATTTATATTATTAATCCACCTATATTAACTATGTAAATGAGTATATAAGTAGCCATATACTTGGATACTAGGTTTTGGATGGACCTAGGGAATAACATAGTCATCCATAACCAGTTTAACGAGTTGGTTAGCTAAATCAGAGAGTACAATCCCTAAATCTCATAGAGAATATGAGTCTTTATGCTCAACATTCGAGATAAGTGGGGTGAGATGTCATGAACAACACCCTAGACAAAGGAATTTGGAATGTAATTCCAATCACTTGAATAATATTATAATGGTGAGAGATGTCACGCTTAATAATTGATGTAAGGGAGTGTGAAATGCCATTCTCAACATAAAACTTAACCGAAATCAAGGGAATAAACATAATAATATTAATATCATGAGGGGTCACATCTTTTTCATAATTTTCACCAATACCCAATATATAAATGGGTATCACAATTCACATTATCCACATAAATATCTATGGATATGCATCAAAAGGCGTGGCCTTTCCACCCTTTATTACAAATTTAAATTTATCCAATTAATCCATTTAAGTAAAGAGAATCATTTTAATTTAATTTAATCAAGCCATTTAATTAATCAAGGAATAAAAATTCTATTTCATATGATCCAAGAACATATAAGGTTACTTGGTCATTTAAACAACTATATAGGAGAGGGAGAATCCAATTATAAGTCAAGAGAAACACTTAGGAGGTTCTTAGGTTTATTCAAAATCTATAAACTTGAGGGAAAAAAATTTAGCACACCTAAATGGGTAAAAATAAATGAGGTAGAAATCTTATAATTACTGAGAAATGCTAAATGGGAGTACAAAAACGTGTGTATATAAATTTAAAATCAAGGAACTCATTTTAAGGAAACATGCAGAAAAAACTGTTGTGCAAAACAATGAAAGGGATATGAAAACATCATAACTTTTAGGGTGCCAACAAGCCTCTACCCTAGTGGTACAGGCTCCTGCTTGGAATCCAAAAGACCCAGGATAAAATCCGGGTAGTGGCGAATTTATGTCACTGTAGAAGTACTTTAGCGGGGCACTGTAGCAGTACTGTAGTAGTAACAGAACTCTAGCGGCGGCTGTACTGTAACATGTATTGTAGCAGCGCAGGTACTGTAGCAGTAGTGTTCACCGAGGGGTCCTTTAGGCCAAAAAAGGGATTTCAAGCCTTGTATTCAAGGAACTTGGACTTGGGCCTCTGGGCTATGTAATGGGTCACCCTCTACCTAGTCTAAAGAGGTCTGTTATTTAAATAATAAATTGAGGATTTTTTCCCAACCTTTAAAAAAATCATAACTTTTAGGGATAACTACTAGAACACATACAATAGGGACATGGAAAACCACCATCTAATATCAACTTTAGATTATAATTAGTTTATAAGAAAAAAATAATGGTCCAATGACCTGGAAATATGGAAAAAGTGATTACACCTAAATTGCATAATAAATATGAAGATAAAATTATAACATAAGGAAGAGGAATCAGTAGCTTGAATCAATCTATACAATGCTTTGATTCTATATCTAAGTGTTATCGTGGAACCTAGATTATGCTCTGGTGGAGATTAGTGTGAGGAGAAGTAGGTCTCAACCACTTGAAATGTGAAGGAAAAAGGGTGAGGTGTTTTATAATTAAATGGGGGAAAAATTGGAATTTCACCCACCTAGATAGCGGTACAAAATTTGTCCACATGGTTGGAAAAACATTGCACCAACCTTATTCTATGTAACTTCCCAAGGATAACCCCACATAGTCTAGGAGAATGGTTTGGCTAACTATGTGCAATCTACGCGAATATCACTATCCCCAAATCCTCTATAACCCACACGGGTGAGCACCTAGGGTCACACGGTTGCAGAAAAATGATTCATCCCATGTTCCATTCATAATTTACCCACATAGTTTCGGGAACTATGCGCATTGGGATGTATGGTTTCTCCTAACCATGCAATCTAGTATGATTTTTAAAAATTTGGGGTTCTAGTCTCCAAAAAAATCCCAAAACACCCTTGTGACCTCTTTGACCCCATTAGGTTACATTATAAGGGCCACATTAAAGGATTTAAACTAGAACAGAAAAATCCATACCTTTTGATAATAATCAGGTCATTACAAAGGAGATCATGAGGATGATCCTACTAATAAAAAATCTATTTTTTTAAATTGGTTATTAATATTTGTGAGAGTGTGTATTGTTCCTTTGAATTAAGATCATTGGTAATGTATATCATGATTTGATTACATTGATTCATGATGAAAACCAATATATATATATATATGTTTGTAGAAAAGTTAGATTATGTTGGGTGTATAATAAGATTTCTGGTATTAATTGAATGATCATGATGGAATTTCCCCTTATAAGTGAAGAAATAATATAGCTGTTTCCCTTTGAATGAGATTAAAATATGTACAGAAATTCCATGGCCATATTGATCACATGTATGTTCATTTTGGTAATTCAAATAAAGATAGATTAATCATTGAGGACAATGAAGTTTTTATACAATTTTCTTGATGAGATTTTGATTAGAAAATTTATTATATTACATAGTTGTGTTCATAAGAACTTTTTTTTCATTTATATGACTTATCCATTCCTCTATTAGGGTCATTATGTGTTTCTAGATAATTATTTTGGTATTCATGTTAGAACCACTGTTACTGAGAAATTGACCTAAAGGGACATACACTAAATGTATTTAGAATTTTATTAAATTTAGTTGAATCCAGGTATTTAATAAAATAGTCATAAATTCATGGGATAATTTTTATTTGAGTTATATTAATCATAATCCAATCATAAGTTAGAAAATATTGAAATAAGTGAGTTTAATTTTTTCTATTATAATATTTAAAACATATATTATATTAGATAAATTAATATAAAATATTTTATCATATTAATATAATTATTTAATGATTCTAGGTTTGATTAATTTATGGGGAGATATCAGGATAAGCTAACGGTCTCAGAGACATATTTTATATCACTAAAAAATTATATATTAATTTTAATAAGTTTTATCACTTTCCTATGTCACTTAAAATAATATATTAATAAAAAATAGTATTTTTTAATAAGTGACATGGGGTTTTAATTTAGTTTAAGTTAATTTGTGTACCCATGTCAAATTCAACAACTTAAGCCTAATTACAATGTTAAATGTATATCACAAAAATGGATGTTCCACATTATCTTTATGATTCTTTAGTGTTTTGATATAAATGAATTCTTAAGGAATCTCCCATTTATCTCATGATCTAGAGAGATATTCAGGATATATAATCTTATTTTATTTATTTGACATTGTAAATTACTTGGTTTTTTCACACTATCACTCAATATATTAATATTTGAATATCGAGCTTCAAGGAATGAATGTAGATAATTATAGAGGAACTATAGTTTGAGATCTTGAAGTAATGAAACAATCAACAATTATTGAGGATCAAATTAGAAAAAAATACATAATGGAAATTGTATTTATTTTATAATTAATTATAATTATGTGTGATAATCTTATTTGAGAATTTGGGTGAAATCTGTTTAGATCTAGATGTTTATCTTGTGATTTAGATAAAAATATTTTAAGAGGGAATCTTGACTCGTGCTCCCACTTTGGATGGCTCCTTCATATGATATGAAATTGAATGCAATAATTTATTCAAAATATTTTTATTTGATTTTATTAAATTTATATCCAAGGTGTTATTTTTATTTGAATGGAAAATTACACACACAAATTATATTCTATATGTCCAAGAATTGGTCAAAAGAGAAAAATAATGAATTCTTGATGTCAATAATGACTACTAGAGAGTGATAGGTGGCCTACCACATGTGATCCCCCCTTGTTTTGTAATTTTTATAATAATATTTTTTTAAATAAATATGGACATAAATCATTCAATAAAATGCAACACACAACACATTAATTGGGATACAAAAGCCCTTTATTAAAAAGTTATTTTACTTTTTTTTAAAACAAAACATTGGGGGGAAACTTCTTTCTATATATAAATGGATATTTTCTAAAAATAAATTCCAAAATTTTGAAATTCAATTGATTAATTTTAATTTTTTCAAATAAGATCACTAAGATAGTTTTTTAGTAGTTTTATATTCATTATATAATAAATTATCATTTTCAAAAATGACCTATGCTTGTTTTGATTAAAATTTATTAAATTTTCATTCATAAAAAGTTTAGACTTTATGTAATAATTATTAATAAATTAAATTGATAATATATGCATCATCTCTATTTATTTTACAATCTAAAAAACTATGTTTCAAAATTTTATTTAATACACCACATATCCCATAGTACCCCTTAATTTACTATGAGTTACATTATAAAATATAGAGTTTCTATTAAAAAAGAGGTGATTTATAATTTGAAAAAATGTTAATCCAAATAGATATAATGATATGATAATAAAGGATATATTAATTCTAGATGATCCAAACTCATGAAAATTTCCCCTATGGTATACATTTTTTATGACCACTCATTAAACTAACAGGTAGATAAAATTTCATGATCATTTAATATTTATTTTACCATTTCATGGTTGAATATAAATTTATAAAACCTAAATAAGTTTAAGGTATTTTAATTGATTATGTGAGTAGTTTAATTGATTAATAATCTCCCCTTAATTGAATAAAATCACACTTGTGTTCTTTTTAAAGATCCTTAAAAGTATAAGATTAAGGTTTCACTAGTTTCTTTAAATCTACAGAGTACTCTATGTTTTGATAAGTTCAAAAATAAATTCCTCATATTTTATTGGGAGATTATACATGTTGAGATGATAAATTATATGATTTAATTTTTCCTCCATGCCTCCATTCCACATATAGTGAACTCATATTTTATTTCATTGATACCTAAGAAGGAAAATGTGGTTGGCATAAAAACAACTGGACGATGAAGATTGGGAACACTGTATCAAAGATAATCATAATTTTTTGTCTTCAAATATTTGAAAAATTATTTATGAATTTATTAATCCTATTCAAAACTAGAAAAGGGCTATTTTTCAGGGTTTAAAACTGTGGAAATAGGCCAAAAAACTATGGTCGTAGGCTACAACCACATTTTTTCCAACCGTTGCCGCTATCGCTATGGTAGTAGGTCCCAACCTATTACCACAGTTTTGAAAACCGTGGTAATAGACCTCGAAATTGGCCACCGTGGCGGTTAAACTATAGAAATGGTTTAAAATGGGACTATAGGTATCTATTTCCAGGGTTAAAACTGTGGTAATAGCCTCAGTAAACCATGGAAATAGCATAAATAAAAAATTGCACCATCGAGTTTCGATCCCTACACCTACCCTTTGCGATCCATCGTACTCAACACTACACCACACAAAAATTCGTGTGTATATATATATATATATATATTAATAAAACCTATGGGAATGGCCTCAAAACCATAGTGGTAGGGCTTCCAGCTAAATTTTTGGCGATAATAATTGTTCCCACGAAAGAAGTGGAACCCTATAGACACTGTTTTAAAACCATGGCTATAGGCCATAGAACCATGGCTATAGCCACATATAGCCACAGTTTTAAAACCAAGTCTATAGTTCTTTGGCTGTAGCTTCATTTTCTAGTTGTGATTCTATTTAGATTTATTCTTAGAAGGAATATTCAAACTTATTAATTTATAATATCTTGTACTATGAAAATCCAAAAATGGAAGTTATATTACACTAATATTACATAATACAAGAGTTCCCAAAGGTTTTAATAGTTTAACAGTCTTAAAAGACTAGATACATACATAACTACATTACATTTGAAATCATAAGATACAATATGATCTTATTATGAGAACATAATTATCTATTCCATAATATCTATGAAAATTACACATATTTATACTCTAGGTTTCCTAGGGAATGGAAAAAATCAGGGTGATCTTAGATTACGTGTAAGGAGTAGAATAAAATAGAATCATTCATGAAATAAATATAGAATAATTTGTATTATAGGATTAAATTAACAATATAAATCCATAATCAACTAAAAATGAGGGAATTCTATATCCAAGGTAATAAATGAATTCATGGATAATAATAATCATTGATCTCATATTGATTGAATGCATACTGTAGGGAATCAAATAATATTGTGAAGGAATTTTTACAAGACAATATCCAATTATTAGATGAAGTATTTACAAAAAATACAACCTTTTTGTCTCATGATACCTATCGATGAATCTGGGGGATATATAATTTTAGGCCCCACCAATCAACTTATTAAGTCCAATGCATTCACCATAAGAGTCATCAATACCATTCATACAATTCCCCATGGAACCTATAACTAAATAAAAACATGGCTATCCATATAAGGGGAAATACAGAAAGAAAATAATTCTTCATTCCATATGATCATTTCTAGAAGAATACCCTTTAATCAATTTAGAAGCAATGGGGTATCATAAAAGTAATAGGTAATACCCTTATCAAAGATATATAGGGGTTATGGTACTTTTAATGTGCTGGGTTATACATAGATGATTGTAACTGAGATCTATATTATTCCTTCATAGGATAATAGGTCAATGGTAGTAAAAATAATTCAACATGGTTCATTAAGATTATGTGAACTTTCCAAAATATACCCCCTTGAGTGTCTAGCCAGATGTGTAGTCTTAGTCCCACTCTTCATGCATCCGGGAGGTGACTGAGTCAATGGACAACTTATCCTTTTGAGGGTGATTAACTATAGGTGTGTCTATAACACAACTTTAACCAATTTATAGTATCTTTATAATGATTTATTTACTATGAAATCACACAAAATTTTACTTTACTATAACTCAGGATGGTCTTCCACCATTTAAAAGAGTTATTTTTTCAATTGTTTTGCTGACTCATGAATAAAAAGATTATTAGAGAGGGATAAAAATATAAAATTATGAATACATTAAATTTTGTGGGTAATATAGAAATAATTATTCCATGTAAATTTATTCACCATAAAATATAAAATCAGGGGTGAATATAACATGAGTCCCAAAGAATGAAAATTATGACGAAAAATCACCACATATGAATTGGTTAGAAATAAATCATAACCCATTGAAAGGGAGGGATTAAAATTAATATTTAAATACCATGAATAAATTAATTTCATGATATAAAATATTAAATAGGTAGTATATACACCACATAAAGGAAATTAGGTTCATAATACCAAACATGCCCTAAAGAGAGAAATTTGAGTTGAAAAACCCTTACCTCTTGTCCTGAATTCCAAAAATGTACTTTTAAATCCTATATAAAAAACATATATATATTAATAACTTAATTAATAACCATACTTATATCCATTTTCATCTATACTCTTCATAAATAGTCACTCTCTATATGAATTCCACCTATTTTCTACATCATGTGTTTATAGTTGTGATCATTTGTACTAGTTTTATAGTAGTGATGTATGTATTCATTATTATTTAAAATTTCATCACTACCATTACCTTAAATTTAGTATTATGGACAATTTTTAATTATTTACGGTGTTTTAAATTCCTTTCATGAGTGTTTTATCCTTTATCCTTGAAGATGAAATTGATAATAAGCGTGTTTTAGTGATTTTTGATGATCAAATGGTGTTTTCAAAATTAGTGTATTAAAAATTGATATAATGTCACCAAAATAAAAAATATCATTATCTACACTTTTATATTATATTATAATAGTAATTTTTTCCATATTCTTTCATGATAAAACTTCATGTTATTGTTCAATTAGGTGGTTAAACCGACCCAAACACGAATATACCATGATTTAATGAATGATTATGATGTGGATTTGTTGTAATTATCATTATACCATAATAAAAATGATCTTATTTAGTTTTTATTAATGTTATATATCATAATTTTTAAGGAAAATGAATAATAATTAATGGATATGAAAACATTACACAATTTGAATAAATGATTACCCTTCTAGTATGCTTGTTTTAAATGATTAAATTAAAGATGATTGTTTGTTGATCATGTCATTAATTGGTTTTATAATATTTTATAACAGAGCCTTAATTATATCATAATTTTCATATTTATCACTTAATCAAACATTTATATCCATCCTTATATGGTGGTTATGGAAAAAAGAAACATGTTGCATCGTGGAGGCAGTAGTCCACACGACATAGTAATATCAATTTCATTTTTTCTAGAAGGAAAGGGGAAAGGTTGATAGTGTTTATTAAAAAAATATAAAAAAGTTTAATTATACTATAAATAATGAATTCATTATATAATATTTGGAAAAATAAAATTCAAATGGAAATATAAAAAGAAAATATGTTAGTAAAAACATTGAACTTACATTGAGAACTTTGTGTTTCTCTTAGAGGACTCCTTATAAAGGATTTACTTTGGATAATATAATGTGACTATAAGATTATGAGAGTAAAATAGGATGATAGGGGAATAAAATGAGTTATATTTTCATGATGAAACTTAATTTTTATAGTGGTATTGAAGGAGTGATGAGAGGCCCCTTTTATAAGTGGTGAGAATGGAATTTTTGTAAATATTTCAACCTAATATAAAGCGATAACATGTTAAAAATGGTAAGTGGATCCAAAATTGATAAATAATGGAGTGGGGAATAGATAAGATTGATCCAAACCTCATACAATCAATTATAAACATTTTAATATCATGTTTCAATACCTTTAATGCTTGAATTATTACTTTAACCATTTTGGCTTTTATCGTGGTAACTAGTTTTTTCCTAAGAAAACTGAATCTTAATGCCTAAAAATAAAGTAGACCATATTAGATAATTTGACCCAAATATTTCTAAATTTTTAATCCATTTATTATTATTGAAATTCTATAATTTTTACAAATTAATTTTAGTATAATAAATGTTAACAACATTAAAATAATTTTTATGAAAAATATTACTTGAGCTATAAAATATAAATCATAGATTTGTAAACAGTAATAAATAGTTTAAAATGTATAATATCAATTTTAATTTTTTTTTTCTATAAATGGATTTATTAAATTTCTAAGTCATAATCATATACTAATAGTGGTATAAAAGTCATTGTATTAGTAAAAATAGTATATTGCACTATTCAACTCAAAATCATTTTTTTTATAAAAAACCCAAAAATTCATCTTAAGATTAATATAATTATGAAGAATTTTAAAAATTATGTTTATTTTGTTAAAATAAAATTCTAACAATCATAAATTAATCTTTTAAATACACTCATGAATAATGACTCTATAGAGTGTGCATTGTGTGATAGTTAATGTTCTGTTGTTTACCCGCTACAAAAGGGTATTTGGTATTATACTATTCACTACCATAGAGTGTATCAATTTATTTAAGAATAAGTTTAAAGAATAAAAAATTACTTTGAAAATTGACATCACTATGTATTTTGACATAATGAAACGAATCATTATCCTTACTGTCCTTGAGAATCATTTCTTCTCTACTCTCTTTAGAAAATTAATAAGTGTCATCCTCAATAGTGATAGGATTTCTTATCCATGTGAACAGTTCCCTTAGAGGGTTATTTCATTTCTAAATAGGATTCAAGAAAATAGACCCACTTCTCGGCCTCATTTTTTTATTTTAGGACTAATTTAGTAGGTTACTTATTGATCTTTCACAGGTTTGGTGCTAAAAAAATGAATGTTGGAAGGGGATTTCTCCCCCGTCACATATATTGTATTTAGATGATATTAATCATTTTTGGGAGGCCTCTAGAAAAACACTAGAATATATGAAATTAATATTCAACCACTATGAAGAGGTTTTTGGAAAATCCATCAGTTGTATTAAATATTTCATTGTGTTTGGGGAAGGAATTTAGGGTTCCAATAAAATAATAATATTAATTATTCTTGGTGTAAAATGAGGGTTGATACTATTTGATTATCTTTATGACCCTTTTTTCCAGGGGAAGGTGAAGATCATCCATTGGGATAATATTTTCACAAATATCATTTTTAAATTGTACAGTTCAAAAGGGAAATGTATGTCTCAAGAAAGTAGAATCTAGTTGATTAACTTTGTGGTTACATCAATGTTCATATATGCATTCTCTTTTTATAAATAAACTTTTAGTCTTGTTAACAAGCTTAATGATATGGTAAGAAAATTTATATAGATTAGGGATGTCCATTAAAGGAATATTTTCACTCTTTTAGGGAAATATTTCACTAATCCCATTGATATGATTAGCCACGACATTAAGTATCCCTAGAAATTCAATGAAGATATTCTGACAAAATTTACATGAAACCTTATCACACCAGATGATGATGTGTTGGAGTTTCTTAAACATAGGTTTGTCATGAAGCTTCATAATTAGTACTCTTTATACCTCTCTTCTACTATTTTTTTAGACATTAATTCTTATATAATTATCTAATGAGTATCTTAAATTGGATAGTTTGTAATTAATTTGATATCAACTACTAGAGAACTCCTTGTCTAGACATTCCACTAAATGAACTCAATATAGTTCCACAAAATAGGTAGTTACATACCATTTTTGAGATTCTTTATATCTTGTATGAACTTTATGGATTACATCCTACTAGTATTAGTATGAGAATTAATAATTATATGTATGTGGACATGGATAATTTGATTTGGACTCTGATCCTTACTGGTTTCTTCACTCTTAAGAAGTTCTATATAGATAAATGAGATCATGAAAATAGTATGAAAAAATGGATTTATATGTTTTAAAAACTTTTCATTGCTTTATCTTTATTTATATTAATTTAAAAATTATAGAACAACTTATTTCCTATTGAGGATCAAATTTATAAAACTAGAATGAAGTTTGTATCATCCTTTTCTCTCTTCTTGAATGTATCCAAAAATATATATCACCTTTTCATTAATTAAAGCTTTGTGATGAGGAATTGGGAAAATATATATGAAATGTTTAATGTCAATTTATATTTAAACATTAGTATTGGCGGTCTTATGATCTCTCTCATTCAATATTCCCTCAGTGAGAACCTCTACAACCTATTATTGGCTCTTACAAGTACATCCATTTATTTTTTATGGATTGAAATAAAATGGTTTTTAGAAATTAACTTACCCCCTTACATATATATATCATAAAAGTTCATAGATATTTATAGGAATTCTCCATGATACAAACCTTTATTATTAATAATGATTTATCTAATTTAACTATCTTTAATATGATTTGTGTTTCTAGAAGGAACATAAATCCTATTTTTTAATATATATTCTATGGATCCCAAAAATCACATACTAGTTCAAGGTGATGTTGATGGTATGAAATCAGGTGCACCCAGTCCCTCTATCCAGGGAGGTGTGTTTCAAAACCACCAGATCTTTATCATGGTATGATTTTACCACAATATTTTTAGTATAGTTTCATATGAGGCTTAGGTTTGGGCGATGATACATGTATTCAAGTATGCTTCTCGATTTGTATGGAAGTAGTTATGGGTTGAATCATACCCAAATCTTTCCATGTATTTATGGAACTTAGGATCAAGAAATGTATCATGGATTATCCTTCAATATTGGTTGGATTTTCTTCATGATTTTAATGAAATATAGTTTTATGGGATACATTTTTACCAAGAGACTAGTCAATTGGAAGATGCGTTGTCAAAGATACCAATTTTGGAAGCCAATTTGATGTGGTCCTTTAGGATGCCAAGCACTTGTGCCATCTTGGTGGATTTAGATGCCAAGAGTTACATTAATACCTTCCATTATAATACCCCTTGTAAAATCACCACTATAATTTTATTTAATAAATTTTTGGACCATTTATTGTTTAATCCTAAACCATTCTTGATTAATTTATGAAAGTTTATAGATTTGGAACAATTAACATTCATACTTAGATAAAACAGGATCATTCTGTATAATATTTCTTTTCTTGTACATGGTCAATTATTTGTATAAGTGCTTATAAATAATAGAAAACAAATATATTAAGATAAACACTAAAATTATTATGATAATATAATTTAAAAATTACCTTAAATAAAATATTAATTCATAACACACCTTCTATTAATTAATTTTGAATGAATCCATAACTCGATGTAACAATCCATAATTTTTATATATTTCTTCAATTAAATTATATGTGTGTAAAATTAATTTCATTATTTTTTTTAAAAAAATAGAAGCCATTAATTTATATATTTTTACCTATTAATTTTTTTATATTCCTTAATTAAATAATTTTTTAAAGAAATATGAATTTGAGTATATATTTATACCAAAAATAAATTAAATGCATTAGACCACAAAATAAAATTTATCATATTATAAATGAATGATAAATTAATTATATAAGAAAAATATTACTTGAAGGTATATATTTACCATAACTTTTAAAAAAATTAATGTAAAATAAATAAAAATAAATATCATGACAAGAAGGAATAAATCTTGTAGTTTATAGTCTTCTATAAATATCATACCAACCAGGATCATTGTGAAAGGAAATAAAAATTTTATAAATATGATATAAACTTTGTGAAAAAAATTAGGGGATATAATGAATGTTTATTTTAGATGTTTGTATAGAAATATATAATAATGTGATTATAAAGACCCATCCTTATTACATAAATAATCTTTAATTTAGTAAAGAAACACTTCCTTTTACATTGAGGATATTTTCAAGTTGATATATTTAGAGAATTGGGGCATAATACATTCATAGCATTACACATTGTTACAGAGTGGAAACCATTAAAACAGTTTCCGTTTTTTTAAAAATTAAAAACATTAAAATATAAAACATGATTCCTTGACAATTATTCAACATTTAAAATGATTTCCTTCTTTGTGTTAAAAATCCACTAACCTATGAAAAATTATTTTAAACTTTGGATGAGCACAAAAACTCAGTAAGGGATATAAAAAGAAGGAAAGAACACATTAGTCCATGAATACTTGTAACGTATGAAAGCATTTTTATAAGACATACTTATCACCTGTGTATATATACTTACTTATTGAAACATGAGATTTCAACAATAAATAAGAACATATTTATAACAATAAAGGTATCTTGGGGTATTACTTACATAATCTTGTAACCCTCTCGGCTACCTTATAATTTGTAATCCTCACAGCTACCTTACAATTTGAGTAACCATCGCAGTTACACATGGAGTAACCATATGACCGACCTCCAAATTATACATACCCAATGAATTGGATGGAGATATAGGTCCCAAAATTCATCATAAACAATTCCCATGAACCATAACATAATCATACAACATGAATAATTTCATAAAGACGTTACTTTTGAATTTTGTAAAATAGATTTGTAAAAGAGGATTTTAAAAGGAATGCCTCTTATAAATATCATCCAAGTGAAGAGAGACTTAATAGAGTGGCTGGAATATGTATATAAACTATAAATAGACATAATTAAACATAATATAAGAAAAAACTATCACACAGTCAATTTTAATACCAGATAAATAACAGAGTAGAAGGTTAACCCAAAGAATGGAAATCTGGTTAGGAATTCCCTTACCTTAGTCTTGTCTTACTTCAAACTTGTTTAAAATTCATATATAATAGTTAAAAGAGTGTTATTAGTATTTTATAGAAACATTTTCAGGTTTATACCATCTTACATGATCATTTAATAAAATAATTTCACCCTTTAATTGTTAGTATTTTTCTCCTTGCACTGTTTTTGGGTGAGTTCTTTACATGATTTCCAAGATTGGTTCATGATGGATGTTCTTGTTGATTGGAAGTGAAACTCCAGAATTGGAATGGATTATTATTTAAATATTTTCATTACCATAAATTATACCATTTATCATTTTGAATTATTACATGATGATGATTCATAAGTTAAAACATTAATGGTGTTTGTTTAGATCATTTTAGTGGTTCTTTGATAATAACGAACTCATTTTGTTTTATAAATTAAAACTATGTGTAAAAAAGAATTATAGAATTATGGATGAGATATTAGACATATATTATAACCTTTTTAAACCATAAAAATGGTTTCATTACCATACTTGAAGGATTTAAAGAAAAATTAAATCACATCGTCCTTGATGTTGGTAATTCGACATATCATGGACAATGTTTTTAATTCCTTGAATAAGTGGGAGAGGAGTTGAAGAATGATGATGAATTTTCCATGAACATGAGAACATATATAATATACAATATTATATAGCTTTCATTCCTCTTGGTTAAGAGGAGGTGAAGAAAGAAGAAGAAAAGAAAGGAATCTTGAAATAAAAGAAAACTTGAGAAAATTTTCATGAAAATTTGGCAGCCTAACGACGTCTCTTAAAATTTCATAAAAATAGTTTGATGATAGAAAGGGGGTATCTAATCACTCTTACATAATATAAGAGGTAATGTGGGATATGTAATTAAACATACCAATATAATCCAAAGGGAAAGTAAGAGAATAAGATAAAATGAATGAAAACAAATAAAAAAGAGGATGTTTACCTCTTGATCTCTTCTTCTTGATATCCTTGTTAAGGGATTTGGTTTTGGTCTTTTGGTGAGAAAAGAAGCCCTAGGACGTGGAGGAGAGACTTGGGAGGAGTATTGGGTAGAACTTAGGCATGGATCAAGGCTTTAGAGGTGTTGTAAGAATAGGGGAGTAAGGCTCGTATTTGTAGTGGAGGAGAGGGGGTATCTTTCATTATTTTAATCATTATTATAATATTTCTTCCCAAGATTATGAATAGTCATAGTTCATGTGTCCTCAAATAGTAATAATTTCATGTGAGTTCTAACCATGGGTCCTTACATCACTTATGATGTCATAAATAGTATATTTTACTAATAATTTGATTATACGATATTTTATCACATTTCACTATTCATTAAAAATTCAAGAATTTCAGAAAAATCCCGAAAATTTACCTTATCCATTTTTTATGTGTTTAATTCAAAAATGAAGTCCATTTTTTGAAAATAATTTTCTAAATATTAGTAATTTTATTTTTAAATAAAATCATACTTAATTCAAAAATTAACAACTCTAATTCAATAACTACTTCTATATCATGATGAAAAAATAACAACGATGTTATTATATTAAATCATTAAGAAAGTAAAATAATAATAAAATTTACTATTCATTAGAGCCATATTAAAATTCATATTACTATTCATAAGGGTATGTTACTATTCACAAAAAAAACATGTTGGTTTCATCAGACTCCAAATAACTTACTGAACATAATTGTATATTACAATTTCTTGAAATTCAAAACATAGAAGTGGAAAAATTATGTTTAAAGGCTAGTTATAAATATCTACTTAAAACAAAGTTCCATAAATTGTTTATTTTTTAAGAAAAACTTTGGGTGTTACATTATCCCCACCTTCTAGAAATTGCGTCCTTGCAATTTTATTTAGTTATTAAACAACTGCGGGTACTTTTCTCTCATAGAATTTTCAGACTCCCATGTTGCTTCTTCAACCATGTGGTTTCTCGACAAAACCATTACCTACTGTATTACCTTATTTCTCAATAATTTTTCCCTTCAATCAAGATTCTAAACTAATTTCTATTCATAAGAAAGGTTCTCTTCCTGCTGAACTGCTTCTAGGCTCAAGACATGTGATGAATCTGGTACATACTTTCTCAACATCAAAACATAAAAAACATTGTGTACCTGATAAAAACTCTAAGGAAAATCTATGCGGTATGAAATTGTTCCAACCTTATCCATGATTTTAAAAGGATCGATGAACTGTATACTTAGATTCCCTTTCTTACCGAAATGCATCACACTTTTCCAAGAAGAGATTTTAAGGAAAACATGGTCATCTATTTTGAAAGAGGAGTCTTTACTTCTATTATCTGCATAACTTTTCTGCCTGCTCTGAGATGTCCTCATGTGCTGCTGGATCATCCTCACATTCTCAGCCACTTATTCTACTAATTATGGCCCCATCAACTTTCTTTCACCGACTTCATCCCAAAATTCTGGAGTCTGACACCGCTTCCCATAAAAATCCTCAAAAGGTTCCATCTGAATACTGGAATGAAAACTATTATTATAAGAAAACTCAACTAAAGAAATATGTTGATCCCAACTCCCCTAGTAGTCCATTGAACAAGCTCAAAACATATCCTACAAAGTTTGAATCGTTCCTTTTAACTGCCCATCTGATTGAGGATAAAAAACTGTATTTAAATTTAATTCCATTTCCAACGACTTCTGAAGTCCCTTCAAAAATTTAGAATTGAAACTAGGATCCCGATCAGATATAATGGAAAGAGGAACTCCATGTAACTTGAAAATCTCCTTGAGGTACATTCGAGAAAGATGATCCAAAAACATTGTATCATGAATATAAAGAAAATGTACATATTTTTGTCAGCAGATCAACAATAACCCAAATCGAATTGTTACCTCGATAATTCTTTGGTATTCCCACCACAAAGTCCATGGATACATTCTCCTATTTCCACTCTGGAACTGGGAAACGTTGAAGCATCCCCTTCAATAATTGCCGCTCTTCTTTAACCTGTTGACATGTCATACATTTCATTGCAAAATAAAAAATATCTCTTTTCATTCCATCCCTCCAATAATACTCTCTAAGGTCTCTATACATCTTAGTACTACTAGGATGAACCGAAAATGGAGTACTATAAGCTTCACATAACAAATGTTTTTTCAACTGAGAATCACTAGGCACGCACAACCTTTTTTCCAAATCTTCAAACAAAATCATTATCATGGTTAAATTATAGCAACTTACCCATTTTAACCAATTATACCTTTTTCTATAGCTCACGGTCTTCCTTCTGCACTCGCTTAATTCAGTCTGAGAACAACTTCTGCACTGAAACCTGAAACAAAGAAAGGGTATTTCCAGCACCAACAACTTCTAATCCAAAATTCACCAAATCATTAATCAAGGGATCATGTTCCAAATGGAGCATGGTTAATGATGCATGATGTTTCTGACTCAAGGAATCAACCACTTTGTTGGATTTTCTAGGATGCTAATTGATCGTTCAATCATAATCCTTTATCAGTTCAAGCCATATTCTATGCCTCATGTTTAATTCTTTCTTAGTGAATATATACTTCAGACTATTATGGTTAGTATATATTTGACATTTTTCTCCATATAAATGATGCCTCCAAATTTTCAGAGAAAAAACCATAGCTGCCAATTCCAAATCATGTGTGGGATGATTTATCTCATGAGGTTTAAGTTTTCTCGAAGCATAGGCAATTACCTGATCATTATACATCAAAACACAACCAAGTCTCTTCAAAGAAGCATCGCTGTAGATGAAAAACTCACCATTCCGGGAAGGTAAGGCCAAAACTGGAGCATTCACCAATTTCTTCTTTAGTTCCTGAAAAAAACATCAAATTATTCTGTCCAAAAAAATTTAACCCATTTCCGTGTTAACTTAGTTATCGGGCAAGATAACCATGAAATGTTCTTAACAAATCATCAGTAATAACCTACTAACCCAAGAAAACTACGAATCTCTATAACATATGTGGATCTTGGCCATTAATCAAATACTTTTTTTTTGACAGGATCAACTATTATTCCATCCTTATTTACAATGTTCCCTAGAAAAGAAATCTATTGCAACAAAAAATCACACTTTCTGAATTTTCCATACTATTTATTTCTTTTAAGGTTTGTAAGATAACCCTTATATATTTTTCATGCTCCTATTTAATTTTAGAAAAAACCAGAATGTTATCAATATGTAAAACCACAAACTTATCCAAGAACTCATGAAATACTCTATTCATAAGATTCATGAATATAGTAGGTGCATTAGTTAACCCAAAGGGCATAAAAACAAATTCATAATGCCCATATCTAGTATGAAATTCTATTTTTGGGATGTCATCCTCCTTCACCTTCAGCTGATGGTATTCAGATCTCAAGTCAATCTTGGAAAAGTACTGAGCTCCCTGGAGCTGATCAAACAAGTCATCAATATGAGTCAAAGGATACTTGTTTTTAACAATGATGTTATTCAAAGTTCTATAATCAATTCAAAGTCTCATGGAACCATATTTCTTTTTAACAAAAAAAATAGGGGCACCCCATGGTGAAGTGCTAAGACGAATGAAGCCTTTATCAAGAAAATACTGCAAATTATTTTTCAATTCAAGAAGTTATATTTTAGCCATACGATACGGGGTTTTTTGAAATTGTCTTAGCATTAAGAACTAAGTCAATTGTGAGTTCAACTTTTCTATCAAGTATGACACCAGGTAACTCATCAGAAAAAAAAATCAAGGTATTCATTTACCACTGGCACATCATTAATCTGAATAGTTCCCTTGTTTTAAATAATATGAGCAAGATAACTTTTATTTCCATATTTCAATAGTTTCTCAGCTTCATAATATGTTATCAATTGTATGGGTTTATTCTTTTACATAAACAAAAACTATTTATGAAAAACAACTTCTTTAGCTCTACAGTCAATCTTTTCATGGTAAACAGAAAGCCAATCCATTCCCAGAATAACATCAAACTCGACTAAGGGTAAAACAACAAGGTTTGTAGGTAAATTCTTTCCACAAACTTCAATAGAAAGATTCTTATAATTTCTCTTTGCTATAATATTTTCCCCCTGGTGTTTTAACAACAATTTCAGGTCTTATTTGTTGAGGTGATATTTCTAATTTACCAGAAAATTTCTCAGAGATGTAGGAATGTGTAGACCCCATTTCAAAAAAAAAACATTAGAAAATTTTTACTGAACTAACAAAGTACCTAATACAACTTAATTGGATGGCCCGACATCTACTGACGTAGCCGCAAAGGATATCACTACACCTTTTTTCTTGTATTCTGGCTTATTTGTGTCATTCATGTCTCTCTTTGGGTAGAAATTTGTATAATGAAACATCTGACCACATTTAAAACAATTTATAGTTTTCTTATTAGGATTATTCTTTGGATCATTTTCATTACAATCTCGGGCCATATGTCCAAACTTACCACATTTAAAACACTTCCCAGTTTTTCTAAGACATTCCCCAGGGTGTTTCTTGCCACACTTTTCACAAACTGGAAATTGGATTTTCTTACCATCAGATTTCTTTGGTTGATTCTTACCCATCACTTTCCATCTTGACCTCTTCTTCTTCTTATTTACAAAATGCACATGATCATCAGAAAACTTCATCTCTACCCTCTCATCACATCAGAGAAGTTTCTCATAACTTTCGAATTCATAGGAGGCCAATGCCCTTCGATACCTTGGCTTCAGTCCTGAGTAAAAGTGGTTGATTTTTCTATCAAGATCCAGAATAAGATTTGGAGCATACCTCACCCGTCGGGAGAATTTTTCTTCATACACAGCCACTGAATCCTCCTCATTTTGCTTCAATTCAAGGAATTTCTTCTCTATCCTAAGTTTCACCACCTTAAGAAAAATATTTTAGTGGAAAGACATTAAAATTCATCCCACTCTAAGGAATAAAAATCATCTCTACCCCTGATATTCCGTACTATTGAACACCATTGATCAACTTCACCTTCAAAACAATAAATTAAAATACTTACCTTTTGATTGTCTAAACATACCATAACATCGAATATATTTTCAAGGGCTTTGATCCATCCTTCAGCTGCTATTGGGTCAGAAGATCCATTGAAAGCAGGAGGGTGTGGTCTCATAAAAGTTTTCACTACTATCATATTCCATTCTGGTACCTCTATTTGTTCTCTTGAATGGATTCTATAACCATTTATTTCCTGTATTAGCTGAGCCATTACTGTCACAAACTACTCAGTTCCAATCCCTACCATTCCAGGCTGTACATCCGGAAGGATGTCATTTTGTCAGTGCTTATCCTCTTCAACATCCCTGTTCCTTTTGCAGACAACCATTCTATATAAAAATTTCTTAGATGAAGCAACATGGAAATATCTAAATACTAAAAAAGTTAAAATTAATCATATAGTAAAAATAATTTATGGTATTCTTTTAAGATCATCCTTACCCTTAAAGTTATCTAAACCATCCTCTGATACCAACTATAAGGAACCATCCTTATTACCTACATAATTTTGAATTTATTCAAGAAAACACGTCCTTTTACATTGAGAATATTTTCAAGTTTAGTGATTTAGATAATTGGAACATAATACATTCATATCATTACACATTGTTACATATTGGATAACATAAAAACAGTTTCCATTTTTTTCAAAATTGAAAACATTAAAACTTAAAACATGATTCCTTGAAAATTATTCAACATTTAACATGGATTTATTATTTCTTTTACACATCCTCTAACCTGTGAAAAATTATTTTAAACTTTTGATGATCACAAAAAATCAGTAAGGGATATAAAAAGAAGGAAAGAACATAATAGTCCAAGAATACTTGTAACGTATGAAATGATTTTTATAAGACATACTTATCACTTGTGTATATATACTTACATTGAGAAATATGATATTTCAATAATACATAAGATCATAAGTAGAACCATAAAGGTATATTAGGGAATTACTTACATAATCTGGTAACCATCTCAGCTACCTTATAATTTGTAACCCTCACGGCTATCTTACAATTTGTGTAACCATCGAAGTTACACCTGGAGTAACCATACGGTCGACCTACAACTTACACATACCCAATAGAATTGAGGGATATATAGTTCCCACCCTTCATCATAAACAATTCCCAAGAACCATAACATAATCATAAAACATGAATAATTTCATAAAAACATTGCTTTTGAATTTTGTAAAATAGATTTGTAAAAGAGGATTTTAAAAGGAATGCCCCTTATAAATATCATACAACTGAAGAGAGTCTTAATAGAGTGGCTATAATATGTATATAAACTATAAATAGACATAATTAAACATAATATAAGGAAAAACCATCACACAATCAATTTTAATACCACATAAATAACAGAGTAGAAGGTTAACCCAAAGAATGGAAATCAGGTTAAGAATTCCCTTACCTCAGGCTTGTCTTAATTCAAACTTGTTTAAACTTTTTTTATAATGGTTAAAAGAGTGTTATTAGTATTTTAAAGAAAATTTTAATGTTTATAAAATCTTATATGATAATTTCATAACATCATTTCACCCTTTAATTGTTAGTATTTTGCTCCATGCACTGTTTTTGGGTGAGTTCTTTACATGATTTCCAAGATTGGTTCATGATTGATGTTCTTGTCAATTGGAAGTGAAAATATAGAATTGTAATGGAGTAGTATTTAAATATTTCCAGTACTATAAATTATACCATTTATCATTTTGAATTATTACATGAGGATGATACATAAGTTAAA
The DNA here is from genome assembly GCA_963277665.1 of Viscum album. Taxonomy (NCBI): domain Eukaryota; kingdom Viridiplantae; phylum Streptophyta; class Magnoliopsida; order Santalales; family Viscaceae; genus Viscum; species Viscum album. The sequence continues at coordinate 1,084,685,348 of OY728132.1, forward strand.
ACATTAATAATGTTTGTTTAGATCATTTTATTGGTTCTTTGATAATTACGACCTCATTTAGTTTTATAAATTAAAACCATGTGTAAAAAAGAATTACAGAAACATGTATGAGACATAATACATATATTATAACCATTTTAAACCATAAAAATAGTTTCATGTCAAGACTTTAAAGATTTAAATAAAAATGAAATCACATCGTCCATGATGTCGGTAATTCGACACATCATGGACAATGTTTTTAATTACCTGAATAAGTGGGAGAGGATCAGAAGAATGATGATGAATTTTACATGAAATTGAGAACATAAAGAATATACAATATTCTAGATCTTTTAAGTCTCTTGGTTAATAGGAGTTTAGGATTGAATAAGAAAATAAAGGAATCTTGAAATAAAAGAAAACTTGAGAAATTTCTCACGAAAATTCAGCAGCCTAACGACGTCTCTTAAAATTTCATAAAAACAGTTTTATGAGAGAAAGGGCATATCTAATTACTCTTACATAACATTTACTATAAGGGGGTATATGGAATGAAATATCCCAACGTAATACAAAGGTAAATGAAGATAATAACATAAAATGAAAGAAGAGAAAAAAAATAAAAGAGGATGTTTACCTCTTGATCTCTTCTCCTTGAGATCCTTCTTAAGGGATTTGGTTTTGATATTTTGGTGAGACCAGAAGCTCTAGAACATGGGGAAGAGACTTTGGAGGAGTATTGGGTAGAAATTAGGCATGGATCAAGGCTTGAGAAGTGTGGGTAGAAGAGGGGAATGAGGGTGGAATTTACATTGGAGGAGAGGGGGTATTTTTCATTATTTTAATCATTATTATAATATTGTTTTCCTAAGATTATGAATAGTGTTAGTTCATGTGACCTAAAATAGTAATAATGTCATGAGAGTTCAAACCAAGTGTCCTTACATCACTTATGATGTCATAAATAGTAAAGTTTTCTGATAGTTTGATTATATGATATTTTATCGTATTTCACTATTCATTGAAAATTCAAGAATTTCAGAAAAATCCCGAAAATTTACCCTAACCATTTTTTGACATGTAGAATTAGAAAATGAAGTCTATTTTTTGAAAGTAATTTTATACACATTATAAATTTAATTTTTAAATAAAAACATACTTAATTCAAAAATTAACAATTCTAATTCTATAACTACATCTATTTCACGATGAAAAATTAACCAAGATGTTATTATCTTAAAGCCTTAAGAAAATAAAATAATAATGGAATTTTATATTCATTAGGGTCATATTACTATTCATATTACTATTCATAAGGATATGTTACTATTCAAAAAAAATTTGGTTTCATCAAACTCCAAATAATTTCCTGAACACAATTATAGATGACCGTTTGTTGAAATTCAAAACATAGAAGTGGAAAAATTTTGTTTAAAGGATAGTTATAATTATCTACTGAGAACAATGTTCCATTCATTTCTATTTATTTTTAGAAAAACTTCAGGCACTATAGTGAAATGGTAAAGTTACTGTTATATAGCTATTAGATATTTATAGTAATAGGTATACATATAATTAATTATTTTATTGAAGTTGTTATAACTAACATGTATTACTTTTTAAAAAATGAATAATATATTAGAGATTATATATACTATAATTAAAAATAAATAAAAAAATATCCATGTAATAATTTTCTATTTATAAGAACAAAATATTAGTATTCATCATAAAATAAATAGTTTTCATTCAAAAAAATATATTTTTTATATATTATGTATTATTATTTGAAATATACATTTAAAATAAATAAGGTTTGAATTTATTAAATGGATTTCAAATTTGGAATGAGTATTCTCAAATATGGTAAGATATTAAATCTCAATTTTTGGTAAAAATAATTTAAATGGTTGAATAGTTAAACATAATGGTAAATAAAAAATATAGTAAAATACCATATAATATAAAATAGCTGTATAAATTTATAAAATTTCATGAACCACCCCAAATATATTTCCTCTTTGTCCAGTAGTAAAGGTGAGAGTGGTCCCCAAAGATTACCTCCAATAGGCCACGATCTAGTGACTTGCAATGATGGTATAAAAACACACATTTGGGAGGCATTAGGTTCAAAATCCTAGGAATATAGGATAAATATAGAAATTAAATCCATGTGATATATAATAAAAACTAATCCAATATTTATGTAAATTCCATGCAAAGAAAGTCTCGAAAATATAATACAAAAATACAACTCCTACAAAAACAACCTTGTGAACACTAATGATCACCATGAGCTAATATATTCTAGATTTATCACTAAATTTCTTATAAAAACCTATAGAAACACACACACACACACACATATATATATATATGTGGGAATAAATGTATACTCAGCTTGCTCATCCTAAAAACCTAATGTGAAAATTTGGAATAAGTATACTAATTCTCTAGTGAATGAATAGTAGAACCAACTCATCACCTAAACAAAGTATACTACCACCCAACCATACTAAGGATAACTCACCCAATACTGGATCTCAATATAATGACATAGTATCAAAATAATATATCAAGAAGGTAAACTAAAACCAATTCCTCACTGAGCTAGTCTCTCCCATTCTCGAACATCATATGTCTCAACTCTCCCATTACCTACATATAAACAAATAGCCTCTTCAAAGCCACTACCACATATCAATAACCTCATATTTTATACTAAAGTTTTATAATTTGTTCACATCACAAGAACATATCACTTCCTCATCATATTTGGGTAGCATGAACATGGAAGATATTAAACTTGATCCCTCCTCCTCCCAAACACATCCCCACCATGCATCCCTATCATAACTTCAAAACCCTTTAATTTAGTATATATATATATACTGTAACCTTAAGCCATTACATATCTTATATATACCTAAACTAAAAAATAAAACAACCTTTCTATGTTGGTTAGAGACATAGAGACGAAGTGGGAGGAGTCAGAAATTTGTTCTCTCTACAACCTAAATGTTTGTAAAAACACCCGAAACAAAAAATAATAATATGAGAATAAATAATTTTACCAAACTCAGGTGATGGAGTTTAATAAATAAAATATAAAATACAATGAATATAATAATCGTATTCAATCACTAGTTAAGGATTGGCTCATTAAAAGGGTTGCATCCATTATTACGACCTTCATTAGCCACTAAAACCTAACAAACACATACGTACCATAACCACTTAATTACCACAACATGATCCAACCATAAAAAACCATCCAAGAACCTCACAATAATCATAACTTCCCATTTTATCACACCATTACTAGTTTTTAGATTTACCATTATGAGCCTCATTTCCTTAATTATATAATATTCATTTCTTTTCATTACCATTTATAATTAAATAGCCGTCTAACCATTCATCATTTTCCTATTTCACTATTTATTAGTTTTACCAAATATTAACCCATCAACCCATTTATTGTTTAATAATTTTTTCATTAATTCATTTAATTTTAGAATAATGTAGTCTCATAGAAACTACAACACTACCCACATAAACCTATCCGAAAACCAAATCCACAACTGTAAAAACCTCTTCTAAAAATATAAATTGATTACCAAATCATCATAACATCTATCCCACCCAATCCATGCCAAACAACCCCTAAATAAATACACCATCACACCCAAATTTCACCGCAACATCCACACCACACCATTTTCCCAAAACAACCACCATGACTCATTAAAAAACTGAAAAAAGAGAAAACATAAATATAACCCATAAAAAACATCTTACAAAGCATAAAATAATAGATATTTCAAAATAATCCCCATTAAATAGCCCATTACAATAAATCTCTCACATTTAATTATCATTTCAAACATAAATATCATTATTAATTTTATAATTCCATGACATTGATTTATTACCATATTTAAGTGGTTAACCCTTTATAAAAGGAAATTTAGAAACTTAAAACATCTTTAACAAGGTATTCACTATAATAAATATCAATAAATAAGTAAATAAACATATGAAATAACATGGGATCATGTAAATCACATGTGAATCGCCTACTTCCACTCAATAACTTTATACTATTTTGTTAAATTTCTTAGGTTAATTCAGACCATCCACATAATGAAAATTATAGTATGATAATTCCAAAATTACACATAAGTAATAAATTATAAGTCTTGAATACCATGCCTCAAATTATTCTTCAATACCCACTACACAATAATGAGTAGAAACCTCTAATCAAGAACCACTAAACTCATGGGAATCCACCAAAAGACCTATTCACAGATATTATTCATCAATACCATGACTGAACCATAACAAAACCAATTTAAAACCAATACCATAACCTCCCAAAGAATAATTAAAAAGGATATAAAGTATAAGAAGTGATTATAAAATCACTTAGGATCCCAAGACAATGATTTTTTAATATATGGATAAAAAACAACTAAAAAGATGATGATGTGTACCCAAAAAAATGCATAAAATTCCTATGGATTGACATAAATAAAAGGAATTAGAGAAGAACTAAATGGGGAACCTAAATTTATAATAAATATAAAAAACTCAATATTACAGTGTGATAGGGGTGGTTACACAATAATGAAGGCCCAATACAAAATTCATGGTGTGATCTCTATTGAATCTGAGTAAGTTAGACCAACGTAATTATATAGAAACAATAATGTTCATGATTAAATTTTATCTTTCACACTATAATAGCTATTTCATAAAAAATCATAGCATGACCATTAAATTGTCTATCTTAACCTGATACACATCTAATAACCACCATGGTTCAAATTCCTCACCAAGGTGTAATGATTCTAAAATAGAAAGAAACAAATAATTAGACCACTAAGATCCCCATGAAGTATTTTACTCCTCCAAAGAAAAATATAACACCCAAATAATTTATGATATATCATTTTTAAAATTCAATCTCTTTTATAGATTTAAATTCACACAACACCAGGTTTAAACGAAACATGATACTCTATTAAAATCGTATTATTTAAACATTACCATTATAACCAAGATGTTAAATTGGATGGTATGAATCATACTAACTAAATTATGAAAATTATATGGTTAAAACATAAATAAAATGGATATATATTTATTAGAGATAAAATTAGAACTATTTGAAAGGAAAAAATGTTTTCTGAAAAACATTATTTTTTATCAAAGACGATTTGATCACTCCTTGTGAAAATAATTTAAAATTAATTTTTACTACTTTAAGAATTTTTTTTGTAAGAATGAACTTAGTTTTTTATTTATAATATAAAAATTATCTTAGGGTGATTTTTTTTCTATTTTTTTCATTTTTTGATGAATTGTGAAAAATACTAAATTTTAATTTAAAATAGACATTTTGATTAAATAATTTATATTGTTAATATATATTTTAAAATGGTTTTAAAGTAAAATTATTAATATTTTATATCAATTAATAAAATTTAGTTAATTTTAACAATTTTAATTTTGAATTTTGATATAAAAATTTGTATATTTGTGAATATTTTCCATTTAAAAACATGCTTTCTAATCACGTTTATGAGAATAGTTTAAATTTAAATTTTCTAATTATGTGAATGGAATTTCAAAAATTGGATTAAATATTTTTAACTATAATAATTTATATTATCTAATAATTTAAACTTAAATTTTTACCATAATAGATATTGAAATTAGTAAAAATTAATTACCACAGTTAAGATAAAATGGATTTACTAGGAGTTAAATTATGAATATAAGGGATAAAATGACCTAAAAAATTGTCTAAAAAAATTATATTATAATATTTCTACCTTATCATGTCTAAGGATCTAGTATAATTCATTTTGATTCCTTTTAGAATTTGAAAAATGTGGGTACATTATTTATTTCAAAAAATTTCAAGTGTTCCACTCACCTCACTTATAAATGGCCACACACTATCCTCTCTTCTTCACACATTAAAACACTTTTGGTTAGGATTATCCCTACCAAAGTCACTTCACAACATCCCTTATCCCATCCCAGAAGCCTTGTTTTGAGAAAAACTCTAACCTAAGAAGGCTTTGGTTCAAACCTAAGGAGGATACTTGAAGAAGAGGTATCATTCTTCAATAATCGTTTTTATTTTATTTCTTCCTACACCTAAATAAATTATTATTAATACATGATTATATAATAAACTTATTATCTTACATATAGTAATTGTAGTTACCTACGATTCTCATAAATGGATATTATATCTTTATAGATGAATATTCAATGCATTATGCAAACACACACATGAGGATCGTAATAGTTCATTAACTTTCGAAACATGGAACATAATAATATAATTTGGAGAAATATCTTCAAAATATCCCAAAATGATCTTATAAAAATTTACTACTCATAGGAATACCCTACCCAAACAATTCTTTATAACCTGGAGAAGGAAACCTAATAAAGGGTGAGCTCAGATGATCAGTATGGGTAAATATAAGAGATATAAATCTATGATCATATGAAAGAATAAGATATGAATAAGGGTATGTGATCATGAAAATAATTTAAAAATATCATACCCAATCTATCATGGATAAAAAACTTGATTCATGACATAAAACATTATCATTTTATTAAACTTAGGTCATAAGAGTGAGAAATCATTATAAATAAACCATGAACCATAAGCTCATGTCATAAAAGTGTCGAACAATCATAAATATAGAAAAAAATATTTAATGTGTCATGGTTAAATAAAAAAGCCCTAAAAATAGTAGATATATATTCACCCATTTCCTATAGTGGATTTAGAAACACATATTTACCATAGTGGATGAGGACACTCCTATTTCTTATAATGGATCAGGATACACCTTTTTACCATAGTGGATCGAGAAACACCTGTTTCCCATAGTGGATCAAGCTCATCAACTTTTTTCCAATTTTTACCTCCTAAGATAAAATTCTCTACCTATTTAATTGGAGGGGGATATAGGTCCCACTAATCACGTAATGAAATAATACATATTTATTCCACAAGATCATGAAACATTCATCATATAATAACCCATGAAATGAAATAGATTTTATAAAATATTTATTATATGATAACTTGTGGAAAATATAATTTTTTTGTAATAATTTATTCATTTGATAATAATAGAACCCCAGAAATAAAGGTGGTTTTCAATAAAAATATATCATTGTATAACCTGTGGAAGAGAAATGGGTTTCATTATAATTTTCTCATGGTAAAACCTATGGAAGATAAATGAGATTTATAAAAATATTATCATAAAAAACATAAACCATGAAAAGAAATAAAAATAATGGTATCCTTGGATCATATCCCTAGTAAAGCACAAGTCACCTCAAATAATGTCATCTCAGTTGGAAAATAATTTAGAATGACTAACTGGGACATTTCTTGTGGAAAATAGATTTTCTTCGAAAATCCATTTTAAAAACATAATCATCATTGGAAACATTAATTATCATTAAATGAGTTATATTCATGATATATATTGTCATAGGTCAGTATATACACCACAAAAAATAAATGAGTGGTGAATACTTAATAAGAAACTAAAAAATAAAAGTGATATTAGAAATCCTGCTACCTTAAGTCTTGACTTCTTTAATACTCATTAAAAATTAGTATATAATAATTTTAATTTTATTATAAATATTCATAGAATCAAATATATATATATATAATTCCATATATTATTTTTATGACTTTATATTAGCTATTTTATAATAATTTAATGTTAATGTTATGTTTTTGGGTAATAACCGCTCTATTTTCCATATATGTTTTAACTTTTTTATTCTTGGTCCTCTTAATTTGATCATGATGTAATCATATAAATAATGTAAAATATGATATAAATATCACATATATTCATTATATATGTATTATTAGTAATGCATAAAATTTAGTGATAGGAAATGAAATGCACCGTTCATTAAGGCAGTAGGGCGTACGTATGCATGAACATTGTTTTTCATTTAGTATCAGTTTAAAAGAAAGAAAATTTAAGGATATATTATCATTACAGAATCATTTTTATTTGAAACATATAATATATTTTTATTAAACCCATCCTTAATAGATTCTATGTAAAGCGTGAACAAATCACATAGCTTCGTTTGGTGGTTGTCCACCATAAACACAAATGACATCGCCGTATATCCAAAAAATGGAAAGCATGAAAGTATGTGTGATATAAAAATTATATAAGAATAATAATATCATTAATATCATAAATTTGATATATAAATATTATGTCCATCATTATTCTCTTCCTTGAAATGTGGTAATGGAAAAATTAATGGCATCGGTTCGTGAGGCGGTAGTCCGTCGTACACACAAACAATGATTTTGTAACCCATTTTATGGATGTGTGTGCGGTTGTATATTTTAACCTTAACATAAAGAAATTTCATTATATTCAAGATACTTAGTTTTTTATATAATATTTATAAAAAAATAAATTAAGTGATTTTTGTAAGAAATAATACAAAAATGTTCATTGATGAATTTTACCTATTCTTTAGGTATCCTCCTTAGGTTTTCAGTAAAACCCTTCATTGGATGGATTTATATCCAAAATAAGGGTTCTAGGATGAGGTTAGGGAAGTTGTAAAGTGATTTTGTTAGGTCTTGTTCAAAAATATGAGTTGTGAAGGCATGAGGAAGAGAGGATAGGGGTGGCCTTTTATAAGTGGGTTGAGTGTCAAACCAGTAAATTATTGAAAGAGAAAATTTCACCAATGTTTTTATATGTTTAAAGAGTAATAAATGGACCATTATATACCCTAAACGTTTTAATGGTCTAAATATGTCTTTAAAATTGTTTTTATAAATTTTTATAGGTCAATTTTAACCTTATCTTTTTAGCTTAACCCATTGGTAAACCCATTTTTACCTCAACTATGGTAATTAATTTTTACTACATTAACTATTATTTTTGGTAAAAAAATAAGTTGGTATTATTATAAATAAGAAATTATTATGATTCCAAATATGTAATCCATTTTTTCAAATTATAATCTCATAATTGAAAAAAACAATTTAAAATTAATTCATAGACATGATGAGAATGCAGGTTTTTAAAGTGAAAATGATAAAAAAATTACAAATTTTTTTATTCAATTTCAATATTAAATTGATTCCAATGATCTAAATTGGATTAATATATTTATAATTTAAAAAATTATACTTTTAAAAAGTTAAAATATATTGTCACATTATAAATAAATTAAATAAAAATGTAGTTTTCAATTAAAACTCACTATTTTACACTATTCATTAATCGAGTGTTCTGTGTACTGCAAGATAACCCATGGTTACATGTAACACAAGATTGTCTTGGTGTTTCATATAAATAAAGATTAATTTTTTTTGAATGTAACTATAACCATAAAATATATTTAATTTATTTAAAAAATAATATTTCATAAAAACTTGGGTGTTACATTCTGGACCCCTTAAAATGAATTTATCCCTTGAAATTTTTCTCTCCAATACAAACAAATGAGGATACTTTTGCCTCATTATATCATCAAGTTACCATATATATTCCATAAACTAGTGGTTTTTCCAAAAAAAATGACTAGGTGAATGGTCTTGTTTCAAATAACTTTCTCTGTATGACCCATAATCTTCCCCAGTTACTCCTCATAAGAAAGATCTTACTCTAGAGGTATAACCTATGAGTTCAGTACATGTGAAGGGTTAGGTATGTACATTCTTAGGAGAGATACATGAAACATATCATGAACATTAGAGTGGTTTGGTGTAAGTAATAAATGATAAGATACTCTCCCGATATGATCAAAGATTTTAATTAGAATTATATACATAGTGCTTAGTTTCCCCCCTTTCCTCCACATTGAAATTTATAAAAAGGCCTGCCCACTAACTTAAAATTCTAGTTCATGTTAATGATTATAAGAATAACATACCTTTTATCTTTTTGCAGTCCTTACATGTTTTGGAATGTATTTAACTTTCTATTCTATCTCATCATCATTTCATGTCCAAATAGTATTCTTTCCGCAACTTCATTACAGTATGTTGGAGTTCTGTACTTTATTCGATAAAGGTATTCATAAAGAGCCATATGAATGATCAAGTGAAATCCATTATTTTATGAAAACTCAACTTGAGGATGGTGTTGATCCTGAATACCTTTCAAATCCACATATCATGATCTTAGAGTATTCTTTAATCACCTATACACAAATTTTAAAGGAATTCCTCATCAAATATACCTATAATACTAAAGGGTTTTATTCCCATAAATGTATCTTAAAAAATACTTAATCTTGATGAATTCTCATATTATAAAACCTCAAGGGTGGGGGTGTTAATAAATCTGAACATTTGATCAACCTTAAAATTATAAACCTATGATATTTTTAATAACTATTATGTTAATAATACATAGAGACATATATGTTTCCAAAATATAAATCACCATTTATTCCTTAAATGTGATCTCATTTTATACAAAAACATTTTCATTGGAATTTTGGGTTCATCCTAATATCGACATAATAACAAATATGAGTTTATTAATATAAAATCCCCGAAGAGGGATATAATAACATGAAATTTCTCTAAAGGTTAAACAATAATATTTTTATAGGGCTCATTTATACAAAATCAAGCTTGAAATTATCTACTGAGGAGGGGGGATAAATGTTCTATAATTATATGTATTCACTTCATCTACTGTGAATTCATAAGGTTTCCGTTTTTTATTTAGAGGTATTTGTGGATTATAATCCACCTCATCCCTTGTATTGGGGAATTGATTCACATAATTCCCAAAATCATTGTACTCGAAACACTGGAGTGTGGGTGGTGAATTAGTTGGGGTTATATTGTCCTCTATTTCATTAGAAGACATATTAGTCATATTTTGAAATTCACAGACTTTATAAACTACATTTCTACATTTAAATAACCCCCCAATTCCATAAAATCAATTCCCTTGATTATTATTCCACATTTAAAGCATACAAATGCCTGAAATTGCATTCTACCATATAGGTTTTCATGAGACTCAATCATCTTTTTCCTATAAAAAAAGGAATAGTGGGTATTTCTGTTTTCCATTTCTAACTTCAGTGAACATCGAATGACTTCTTCTAAGTTACTGAAGTCACTTATTTCCAAGACCTTTTAAAGACTTAGTTTTAGGCCACCAAATAATCGATTAATATTGCTTTTAGGGATGATGAATAAACCAGAATCATACCTTGAAATTCTTTTAAAGTTAGATTCATAGGTACCAATAGATTTATCATAATTTTTCTTAAGATTAAGGAATTACATCTCTATATTTTCTCATAGTATATGAAAAAATTATTTACTAAAACATATCAACTTAAACTCTTCACATTACATAGATTAAATTTATTCTTATTACTTCATGTTTTTAATAAGATTCCACTACTAATCTTATTCACATTCCAAAGGATAAACAACCAAAATAAAATTTTCTTTCTCCAAGACTAAAGGATGGAATATATGTTTTTGTGGTATTGATCCATTTCTATGAAACTAGTGGATCATTAGAACAACTAAAAGTGGGTGGACGTTTCCTCATAAAGGACTCAATAGAATTTTGTTTCCTCTTTTACTCATTTGTAAGTTAAACATGATTCAAATCTTAAAAAAGTTGTTTGATCATATGAATAATATTTTTCATACAATATATCATATATTTTAGTTATATAAGATTAAAATCATTTCATTTTTTTTTTCATTCATCATTAACATAGTTCCTTCGGCTTCCATCCATTGACTAAAACTAAAAAGCATCCTTTAAGAAACAATAACCATGATTAACATGCATATAATCATAAAAAAATAACTTATAGTATATCTAAATCATGACACATTATTCATTAATCAATGAAACCAAAGGGTTAACCTAGTGAATTCATAGTCATAATATATTTAAATCCCTCATAATGGTTCATAGAGAGTTTTTGAATTTCCAAAGAATTTCCCCTAGGAGTGTCAAACTAGGTGTGCAGTAAGGCTTGTTGTCATGCACTAGTTATCAATTGAGTTTAGCTCAGTAAGGTTTTTTCAAGGTTGTTACCCCTAGGTACATGTGTTCTAGATCCACATCCACTTGTAGTATATAGAGATATATGTATTGCTAGAAAATCACTCATTTTATCCTTCATCAAAATTCGAAGACATTTCCTATACTTTTAACGATCTGTATACTTATCATTAAACATGTACATAGGGATATAACTATGGTTTTCTCATCCTAGTTTCCAAAGGTTAACTAAACCTTTCCTTTTATACCAAATATAGTGACCTAATATTCTCATACATGGATATTGCATATTTTTCAATGAATATTTAATACATTACACAAACACACACATAAGGACTGTAATGGTTTAGTGCCTTTGGAAACATGGAACATAATCTTCTAATTTGGTGAAATATATTCAAAATCACCCAAAATGATCATATCAAATATTACTCCTCTTAGGAGTACCCCAAATAAACATTCATTTATAACATGGGGAATAAAAAATAAAAAGAGGTTAGCTCATATTCTTAGTAAGGGTAAAAATAAGATATATCAATCTATGATTATATGAAATCATAAGAGAATCATAATGGAATGTGATCATGAAAATACCATAAAAATATAATATCCAACTTATCATGTATCGTAAACATGATTCATGGCATACAGATTTATTATTTAAGAAAACATGGTTCATAAGACCCACAAATCATCATAAATCAATCATCAACCATAATCATATGTCAAAGAAGTGTAGCAAAATCATAAAGATAGTAAAAAATCTTTTCATTTGTCCATGTTAACTACCAAGGACATCAACATAGTGGATTAGGACACACTCATTTCCCTATGTGAATCAGGAAACACCTATTTTCTATAGTGGATCAGGACACATCAGTTGCCTAGAGTAGATCATAATGCACCAGTGTCCCATAGTGGATCAAGAAACACATGTTTCCCATTACTGATCAAACCTATCAACCTATTTCCCATTTTATCACATGAGATATAAATGTTTACCCAATTAATTGTAGTGAGATATAGGTACCACCCATCACATAATTAAATCATACATATCTATTCCACCAAATCATGAAACATTAATTATATCATAACCCATGAAATGAAATAGGTTTTATAAAAATTTCATTATATCACAACATTTAGAAAAGATACAGGTTTCATAATCCTTTTATCATTTCATCATAACATAACCCATGAATAAGAAGTGGGTTTCATAACATTTTTATCATGGTGTAACCTATGGAAGTAAAACTAGTTTCATGACAATTTTATCATTATGACCCCTAGAAGAGAAACTAGATTTATAAAAATCTTTTCATTATAAACATAAACCATTTATAGATTTTATTAGAATGGTATCCTTGGATCATATCCCTAATAAAGCATAAGTCACCTCAAAGAATGGAATATTAGTTGAAAAATAATTATGAATGAGTACATAAGAGATTATTTGAGAAAAATATATTTCATTGAAAATAAACATAAAAAACATAAAACATTATAAAAATCTATTTCATTAAAAATAACCTTTAAAACTTATAAAATAATCTTTTAAAAATTATTTAAAACATTTTCAAAGAAAATAACCCATCCAATTAAAAACAAAACTTTTTAAAAAATAGAAAATTTAAAAAAATTCATTGAAAATAATATTGGAGACTTATCAAGTAATATTTGATGCAATTTTTTTTCATGACATCAGAAAAATTTCTTCCTGTAGTATGCATTAAAACCAATATTCATTTCACATGTTCATTAAAATCCAAACAAACAATGTTTTGGAAAACAACAATAAGATTCCATTCAATATGTTTTTTAAAAAATTAATACATGGGTAAAAATTTATTTTAGAAATCATAATATATTTTAAATAATTTTAGAATCATTTTTTTAGAAAAAATAGTTTTGAATGAAAATAGATTTCTGACCGAAGAGAGAAATGAAGTTATATTTTCCTAAAAATATATTCTTAATTATATTAAGTAAAAAAGAGAGAAAAAATGGTACCATTAACTAAAGATACCATGAATAATTATTGTAGAATAAAACTCAAGAGAAATATTAATAGGCAGATCATGATATTTAAATATTCTATATTTGATCATAAATAATCCCGATGAATGATGAGATTGTAACCTAAAATCAGTGCCACATTGGTAACCTTGAATCATAATCCTAATTAAGGAAGAACATAAAATGAAACTTAAAATATCACGAGGATAAATAAATTTATGATATTACATATCAATGGGGATTTATATACACCTTATGCAAGAATATAATTTTATAACATATCAACATCTCAAAGAAGGTAAATTGAGACAAAAACATCCCTTACTGCTTGAGTAACATTTGAATCCTAATACCCATGAAATAATTACATCAATAAAAACATTAATATTCATTTCATGAATTATATTCATGATATATCATTTAAAAGTGTAGTATATACAATACAAAAAATAAATTATTGGTGTATATGGGATAATTCACTCATAAATAAAAGTGATATTGAAAATCCCCTTATATTAAGTGTTCACTTCTGTCGTACTCATTGAAACATATTGTATAATAAATATAAGTTTATTATAAATAAATAATATATATATATATATATTGATATATATCATGACATATATTATTTTATTACTAATTTATATTACCCATTTATTAATAATTAATTGATAAAGTTATGTTTTATGTAATAACCGCATTATTTTCCATATATGTTTTGACATGTTATTCTTGGTCCTCTTAATTTGATCATGATTTAATAATATCTATAATTTAAACCATGATATTTATATCATATATATTCATATTATATATTATTAGAGTAATCCATAAAATTTAGTGATAATAAATGAAATGCACCATCCATGGAGACAGTAGGCCATACGTACACCTGGAGATTGTTTTTCATTTTATTGTCTATTTGAAAGAAAGAAAATTAAACGATATATTATCATTATAGAATCATTTTTATTTCATATATACAAATTATTTTTATTAAAACCCATCTTTAATACTTTCCATTTAAAGTGTCAACGAATCACATCACTTCGTGAGGTGGTAGTCTGCTGTACGCATGGATGACGTCATCCTATTCCTACAAAATGGAATGAATAAAGGTATATATGAAATAAAAATTCAAAAAGAATAATAATATCATTAATATCATAAATATAATATATAAATTTTATTTCCATCCTTATTTAAAACCATTAGAGACAGTAATGGAAAAAATGACAGCATCAGTTTGCGAGGTGGTAGTCCTCCGTACACATGTACAATGATTTCAAAACCCATTTTAGGGAAGTATGTGTGGTTTTAATTCATAAAAAAAAACATAAAAACAATATATTATATGGAATATACTTAGTTTATTATATGATCCTAATGTAAAATGAAATTAATGGGTTTGGGGGAAGATATAATACAAAAAATGTTCATTGGTGAATTTTACCTATTCTTTGGGTATCATGCATAGGTTTGTACTAAAATCATTAATTTTAAAGATTAATGTCACACAAAAGGATTTTAGGTTGAGGGAATGTAATTATTTAAGTGATTTGGGAAGATATTTTCTAATCCAAATAGGTTTTAATGTGGGAGGAGGAGAGGAGATGGGGTGTCCTTTTATAAGTGGGGTGAGGGGAGAACTTGTAATGTTTTGAATGAGATAATTACACCCATGTTTTTTATATGTCAAAAGGTTAAAAAATTAAAAGTTATATAAAATAAGAGGTATAATGGTCAAAATATGACCTTAAAATAGTTTTTAAAATTTTTTATAGGTTAATTTTACACTTATCTTTTAGCGTAACCCACAATAAACAAATTTCTACCCTAACTACAGTAGCTAATTTTTACTGCATTCACTATTCATTCTAGTAAAAAATTAAATTATAATTAGTATACATTATAAATTAAGATTAATCAAAATATGGAATCCATTTTTCCAAATTCTAATCATATAAGTGGTAAAAATTAATTTAAAATTAATCTCAAACATGATGAGAAAGAGAGTTTTTAAAGAGAAAATGATCAAAAGCACACAAAGTTTTTGTATTCAAATTCAATATTAAATTGATGCCAATAATATAAATTGAATTAATATATGTATAGATATACTATTTAAACTTTAAAACCAAATTAAACTAACATTTAACACTATAAATAAATTAAAAAATGCAGTTTTAAATTAAAACTTAGTATTTTTCACTATTAATTGAAAAATGAAAATTTTCAGTAAAATCCCTAAAATTCACACTATGATTATTTTTAATTTTTGAATTAAAAAATGTCGTTAATTTTATAAAATAAATTATATTATAGTTCCAAAAATTAATTTTATTATTTTTCAAAAACTAAATAAAAAAACATATAATGACTTTACTGAAAATTATGCATTCTATTATCAACTGTTTCCTTTATGAAAAAAAATTATAATTAACATTTAAAAATTATTTATCACAAATAATTCTTCTAAGTATAATTTCTGGTTTATAATATTCATGTTTTAATAATATTAATAATATATTTTGGTTTTGTTAAAACTCAATGTCATGTGTCATAGAAGCTAATCGAGTGTTGCGTGCAAAGAAAGATTACCTAGGGTTGTGTATAATGAAATATTGACTTGGTGTTGTGTATAATACATGATTAAATAATTATTCCATGTAAAGAAATCCATTAAAGATATATGATTTATTTGAAAAAAATAATTCATAAAATCCCGGTTTGTTGCATTCTAACACCCTTAAAATGAATTTATCCATCGAAATTCATCACTCTGATACAAAAAAATAGAATAAGGTTTCCTAATTATATCATTAATTTTCCATGTAGATTCCCCAAAATTGTTGTTTCACTATAAAAATTTTACTAGTTGAGTGTTCTTGTTTCATATAACTTTCTCTGTATGATATAGAATCTCCATCGGTTATTCCTCATAAGAAAAATCTTTCTCTAATGGTATGACTTATGATTTTCATACATATAAAGGGTCATGTATGTACTTTATTAATAGAGATACATGGAACACATCATGAACCTAATATATGTTCTATGGAAGTGAAAAAAAATATACTATCTTTATATGATTATGTATTTTAATGGGACCAATATACATACGACAAAGTTTTCTCTCCCATTTTCTATGGGGAAATTTGTAGAAAGACCTACTCACTAACTTAAAATTATAGATCATGTTGATAATTACCAATATAACATCTCTTTAAACATTGTGCAGTCCTTACAGGTTTCTGAATGGATTTAACTTTATCTACCACCACATCATTTTTCTCAGGTCCAAATAGCTTTCTTTGTGCAGCTTCATTCTAGTATATTGGAGTTCCGTAATTCCTTCCTTAAAGGGATTTATAAAAAGTTGTTTGAATGATCAAGTAAAATCTACCATTGTACTAAAACTAAAATTAATGAAGGTGTTGATCCTAGAAACCTTTTAAATCTGTAGGACAATATCTTATAGAATCCTTTAATAATATTTTCAAAATTTGTAAAGGCACTCCTCAAATAACATAGTCACTTATATAATATCAAAGGGTTTTATTTTCATAAATGTATCTTAAAATATCATTAATATTGATAAAATATCATCAAATAATCCCTAAAAAGGGGGTGTCAATAAATATGAACATTAAATAAATGTGAAAACCATAAACCCATGATGGAATTCATACATCTTATGTTAATCGTACTTGGAGACACATATTGTTCTAAAATATAAATCACCTATTATTCCTTAAATAAGATCTTATCTCATACCAAAACATTTTCCACGGAATCTTGGATTCAAACATGTACCTATAGAATATCAAATTATATTTTATTAATTTATACTCCATGGATATTGATATAATCACTTGAAATTTTACTAAAGTATAAACAATGATATTTTCATAGGGATCATTCATACAAAATCAAACAAGAAATTCCCAACCAAGGAGGGGGGATATGTGTTCCCTAATTATCAAGATTTACTTTATCTATTTTAATTGCCTAATATTTCCCCTTATCCTTTATCTTCATATGTTTTTGTGTATTATCATCCACATTATCCCTTTTATTGGGGAATTGATTCACATAATTCTCAAACTCGTTGCACTTGAAAAACTAGAGTGTGGGTGGTGCATTATTTGGCATTATCTTCTCCTCCATTGCATTAAACAAAACATTAATATTATTTAGACATTAAATGTCTTCATGAACTGACTTTAAAAATTTAAATAACCCCAATCCTAATCAAGAAATTCCCTTTATGCTTCTTCCCATATTTATAGCATACTGATGCTTAGAATTTCTTTCCACCATTTGAGTTTTCATGAGACTCAATCTTCCTTTTCTAATCAAAACCATAGAAATTGTGGGAATATACAATTTTTATTTCTATATTTAGTGAAAATAAAATGACTTATTTATATATACTAAAGTCTCTTATAGGCAAGGCCTTTAGAACACTTTGTTTATTATTCAATTTTTCTTTCATTACTAATGGTTAAACCAGAATTGTACGTTGAAAGCACTCTAAAATTAATTTCATAGGTACCAATAGATTAATCAAATTTTTTCTTAAGATTAAGTAAATTCTTATCTATATTGTTTCATATAATACGATGGAATTAAATACTAAAAAATATCCCCTTAAACACTTTACATTCCATTGATTCAATTTCTTCTTGTTCGAAAATGTTCTTAGTAAGGGTCCACCATTGATCTACTTCACCATCCAAATAATAAACAAACAAAATTAATTTTTCATGATCCAAACAATAAAGGAAGGAAAATATCTTTTCAGTTGTACCGATCCATTTCCCAATAACTAATGGATCATTAGAATTGAAAAAATAGGGTGGAAATTTCATCATAAAGAACTCAACATAACTTTGTTGCCTTCTTTTTTCATTTTGAAGTTCAACATGATTCATAGATTTAGAATGTTTTTGGATCATATCAACATGATTTTTAATTCCATATATCATACGATTTGGTTTCTCTAGAGGAAAATCACTGCATTGTATTTTCATTCAACATTAACACATCTTTTTTAGGTTCCATCCATTTACAAAAACTAGAAAACATCATCTAAGAAACAACAATCATGATAGAGACCATATAATCACTGAAAATAAATTTCAGTATGTATAAATCATGACACATTTTATTCAATCAACATAACCTTAGGTTTATCCTAGTTCATTCATATCTATCATAGATTTAAATCCTTAATGATTGTTTATAAAGAATTTTTGAATTTCAAAAGCATATCCCCTGGTAGTGTCAAAATAAATACACATCATGACCCATTTTCAGGAACTAGTAATCAATTGAGTCTAGATCAATTAGGTGTTTTGGGGGTTGTTAAACCAAGGTACAAATTTTCTAGAGCCACATCTACTTTTATTGTCCAGACATGGATATATTTCTTGGATACCAGTTACTCTATCCTTTACCAAAATTCCAAGATAATTTCCTATACTTTGACTCATCCTTATAAATATCCTTAGAAATCTACTTAGGGATATAACTATGATTTTATCATCCTAGTTTCTATTGTTAACTATACTTTCCTTTGATACCAACTATAGTGACCCAATATTATCATGCTTGGATATTACATCTTTTTAGATAAATATTCAATACATTTCACAAATACATGCCTAATGACCACAATACATTAGTGAATTTATAAAAATGGAAGATAATATTATAATTTGGTGAAAGATCTTAAAAATCTATGACAATTATCTTCTCATATAGTAATCCTCTTAGGAATACCATATATAAACCTTTATATATAACATGGGGAATAAAACTTAAGAAATAGTGAGAATAAATTCTATGTAAGGATAAACATAAGAGATATCAATCTATGATTAGATTAAATAATAATATAAGAATAATGGTATGTGGTCATGAACATAACTTAAAAAAATATTAACCAACCTATCATGGATCATAACCATTATTCAAGGCATACAAAATAATCATTTTAGAAAACATGGGTTGTAAGAGTGAGAAATCATCATAAATCAATCATGAACCATAATATCATGTTATGAAAGTGTGGAACCATAATAAATATAGAAAACCCATTTAATGTGTCAAGGATAAGTACCATGGACATCAACATATTGGATTAGTACCCACCTGTTTCCCATAGTGGATCCGGACACACATGTTTACCCTAGTGGATTAATCCTTTCGACTTGTTTCCTATTTTTATATAATGGTAAATAAATATTTACCTAATTCATTGGATGGACATATAGGTCCCACCCATCACATAATAAAATCATACATATGTGTTCCATAAGATCATGAAAATTTCATCACATCATAACCCATGAAATTAAATAGGTTTCATAAAAATATCATTATATAATAACCTGTATAAAAGAGATATATTTCATAATAATTTCATCATTTCATCATAACATAACCCATGAAAATAATCAGGTTTCATAAGAATTATACCATGATATAAACCCTGAAAGAGAAATGGGTTTCATGATCATTTTATCTTGGTATAAACTGTGGATGAGAAATAGAATTCATAAAAATATTATCATGATAAACATAATCCTTTCAGATATTGAATAAGAATGGTATCCTTGTATTATATCCCTAGTAAAACATAATTCACCTCAAATAATTCCAGCTTAGTGGGAAAATAATTTTGAATGACTACATGGGACATTTATTGGGGAAAACATATTTTCTTTCAAAATAATTTTTAAAAAATAAAACATTATGAATATTTATTTCTTTAAAAATTAGCATAAAAAACTTATAAAGGTTTCCTTCAAAAACAATTTAAAACATTTCTTGAGGAAAACATACTTTTAAATTTTAAGAACTATTTTTAAAACAAAAATAATTTTTAAAAACATGTTATTTTAATATATATTTTGAAACATATAAAGTAATATTTTAAAAAATTATAGGCCACGACGTCGGAAAATTCTGTTCAAGCCATTCATGTTAAAATGAAGTTTCCTTTCACATTTTCTGTAAAATACAAATTAGTTTTTTTAAAATTTTATGAATATTAAAGTCAAAAAAAATTTTAAAAATCAAAACAGTTTTAAAAATTTCTTTTAAAAATCATAAGATAGAAATAAAATATTTTTAAAACAATATTTAGAAAATATGGTTTTAAAATAAAATAAATTTCAAACTAGAGAGAGAAATAAAGTCATATTTTCTTAATGATATTTTCTTAATTATGTTAATTATTTTTTAGGAAAAATAATACCATTACATGAATATATAATTAATAAAAATAGGATAATAATTATAATGATAATTATTAATTGGTATATCATGATATTTCAATATTGGATACTTGATCATAAACAGTCTCGATAAAGAATGAAATTTTGACAAACAATCATTACCCCTTTGGAAACCTTGAATAGTAAACCCCATGAATGTAAAATGAAACCTAAAATATCAATAGGATGAATAAATTCATGACATTCCATGAAAATGGGGTTGTATATAAACATCATTAAATAATATAGGTCTATAACATAATGTACATATCAAAGAAGGAAAATTGAGATAAACAAATCTCTTACTGTTTGGGAAAATTTTGAATCATAATCCCCATGAAATAATAAAATAAATGGAAACATTTATTTCCTTATATAAGGTATATTAATGATATATCATTTCATATGCTAGTATATACACCACATAAAATTAACAAGTGGTGAATATGGAATAAGACTCTTAGAAATAAAAGTGAGATTAGATATCCCCTTACTATAATTATTGACTTCCCTCGTACTCATTAAAAAATCCTGTATAATAAATATAAATTTATTATAAATATATAAAAGAAAAATATTTACATATATAATACCATATATGATTTTATTGTGACCTAATATTATCTTTTTATTAACAATTCAATTTTAAGGTTATGTTTCAGGTGATAACCACTTTTTTCCATATATGTTTTTACTTGTTATGTATGGTACTATTAATTAGATCGTTATTTAAAAATATAAAGAATTTAAACTATGAAACAATTATCATATATATTCAGTATATATGTATTTATATTAATCCATAAATGTTAGGGATAATAAATGAAACGCACCATTCATAGAGACGGTAGGTCGTATGTATGTATGGATATTGTTCTTCATTTTCTTGTCATTTTGAAAGAAAAGAAAATTAAATGATATTTTATAATTTAATAATATCATTTATATAATATATATATAATATATTTTTATTAAACCCATTCATAAAAAATTCCTTAAAAATAATTAATTAATCTCATCACTTAAAGAGATAGTAGTCCTTTGTACACACAAACAACATAATCATATTCCCGTAAAATGGAAAGCATGATGTTATCTGTGAAATAAAAATTAAAGAATAATAATAATATAATTAATATAATAAATATAACATAAAATTAGTATGTTAATCATGATTCCAAACCTTGATAGGGGGTAATGAAAAAATGAACGACATCGGTTCATGAGGCAGTAGTGTGCCGTACACACGAACGATGATTTTGTAACCCATTTGATAGAAGTTTGTTTGGTTGTAGGTAATAAACTCAACATAAAAACATATAATTATATTTAATATATTTTGGTTAATATATAATAATGATATAAAAATAATTTAATGGTTTTGAGGAAGAAATAAAACCAAAATGTTGGTTGATGAACATTACCTCTTATTCGGGTATCTTCATTATGTTTTTACTAAAAGCCTTCCTTGGTTGGATGTATCTCCAAAATAAGTCCTATTGGATGAGGTAAGGTAATTTGGGAATTTATTTTTCAGGTTTTGGCTGAAACAAATAGGTTTTAAGGTGTGAGGAAGAGATGATATGGTGTGACCTTTTATAAGTGGGGTGAGCGACAAACTTATAAATTTTTGAAAGGGAGAATTCCACCCACATTTTTCATATGTCAAAAGGGTTAAAAATAGACCATTATAGAACTTAATAATTGTAATGATCATAATATAACAATAAAATTGTTTTTAGACAAGTTTGTAGATTACTGTTACCCTTATCTTTTTTAGTTTGACCCCCAAGTAAACCCATTTTTTAACTTAACCGTGGTAATTAATTTTTACTGCATTCACAATTAATTTTGGTCGAAAATTAAGTTGGCCTTATTAGAAGTTACTAATTATTCTTATTACAAATATGGAATCCATTTTTTCAAATTCTAATCACATAATGATAATTAATAAATTTAAAATTTACCCCCAAGATGTGATGAGAAAGTAGGGTTTTAATGTGTTAATGATCAAAAGTTTACAAAGTTTTTTACATTCAATTTCAATATAAAATTGATTAAAATGACATAAATTGGTTTAATATATATAATTTTACTAATTAAACATTAAAATAATTTTAAAATATAATTTAAAATTCTAAGTAAAATAAATTAAAAGACATTTTTAATTAAAATTATATATATTTCACTATTCGTTAAAAAAATGAAACTTATCAGAAAAATCACTAAAATTCACTCTAAGATAATTTTTCCATTATAAATTAAAATATTAATTTTATTTTCAAAAATTAAAATTTTAAAAGTTTAAAACATTAATTTGATTATTTTTCTCAAAATAAATAAAAAAAATATAAATACTTTTCCAAAAATTATATATTTTATTATCAATATGTTTTTTTATATAAAACCATTATAAAAAATATTTATAAATTAGTTATTTATACTCATTAATATAAGTATAATATATTTGTTATAATAGTATCTTTTGAATAATATTAATAATATATTTTGGTTTTGTTAAAAATAATTTTCGTGTCACGCATGCTAACTGAGTGTTGAGTGTAGTGTAAGATAACACAGGGTTGTGTGTAATGAAATCTTGACTTGGTGTTTCATATAACCCAAGCATAAATTATTATTTTATGTAACAAAATCCATCAAATATATTTAACTTATTCAAAATAATAATAATTCCTAAGAACTCAGGGAGTTACACTAAGAAATTTTTATAATAAGGGAATGACCTACAACCATCCCTACCTCCATCAAATGAGTTGTGAAATCATCATTTGTGTGTATGGAGGAATACCACCTCACAAAATAATGTCTTTCATTTTTCCATTAACACCTCTCATGGTTGGTCATGCTGATAAATATAAAGTATATATATTATATTTAGAACATAATTATACCTATGGAGTTATTATATCATATATATCTTTTTAATATTAATTCTATAGGGGATATGATTACATCACTCATGTGTACGGTGGAATATCACCTCACAAAGTGACGTGATTCATCTTTCACTAATGATTTCCATGGGAAGTGATGAGAGTAAAGTTAATGATTACATGTGATATACATCAAATAATTATGATATTATTTAAATATTTATAATTTTAATATGATAATATATATAATTTTCTTTTTTACCTTTTCACTCACTTAAATATGATATCATTGTTTGTGTATGTGTGGACTACCACTTTCACGAAGTGATGTGACCCTCTTTTCCTCACCAAACCACCTAAATGATATATATAAGTATATTTATATAAATATTATGATATTTATGATATTATTATCATTCGGTAATTATAAACTATTACTTACATCTTTTACATAATAATTGATGAAAAATGGAAATGTTACCCATGCATACGTGTAGCCTACCGTCTCCATGATCGTAACATACTCCAATTTTGAAAAGAAAAATTTTATGATTGGTATTAAAAGTATAATTTATATAAAAATATGATAATTATGTCATGATTATTATTCTGGATATGATTTTACTATATAATATACCCAATGACATAAAATATAATGACAAAGCGCAAATGAGAAAATATAGGAATTAACAGTTGAAATAATTAAAATAAAATAGTATTATTAAAAAGTGATAATATGTTATAAAATGATAATATATGATATTATAAATATTAATATTGTCATTTTATAAGTTAATAACAAGTTTAAACAATTATACAGGAGGTTAAATCATTTTCATCCCAAAGGAAGCTTGGGGTAATGGTTTCTCATCTCAATTTTACTTATCTGAGACATATACCATATTCACCACTCATTTACTTTGTGTGGTGTATATAATTACACTTTTATATGTTATATCATGAATCTATTTATTTTTATGATACAAAAAGATTTATTTTAGGTCATTTATTTTATGAATATTATGGTCTAGAAGTTACCAAAATGGTAAGGGTTTATTTCACAATCTCATAATTATTCAGTATTGCTTATATTTATATCTCCCATACGGGAACTATTTGATATTTTTATAATAAAATAAACTTATTTTATTCACCGAATGTTATTCATAAACTTTAAAATGAAATAGTACTATTTTCACACTCTTTGGTACTTAAAATGGTTGAGAATGTTTTTAATAAAAAATATCTTAATTTATCTCTTTGGTCTGAAATTATTTTTCATAAAAACCTAGGTTTTCTAAAAATGTTTTCAAAAATGTTTTCATAATTTTAAAAGTGGTTTATTAAGGAAATTTTTAACAATTTTCTTTGATAGGAATCTTTATGTTGCTTTCAAAAAAATCCGTTTTTTATTTTACTGAAAACGTGAAAGGAATAATTTTTATTGAATTTGGCATGTATGGAATTTTCGTTCAGGTTGAAAACTAATTTTTTTAATCTTCCTATAAAGTTTTCAATAGTTATTTTCAAATTAAATTGTATTCAAAGATTTTTGTATACATTTTAAAATGTGACTTTCAATATGAAAAGGATATTTTTCTCAAGAATGTTTGAAAGATATTTTCATATTCATTACCGACATCAACCCTTTATTTTATTTATGATCCACTATAGATATATTTTATGGATATCTTCCTTATTATTTATATTTATTATTTATGATTAGTTTAATTGAGGATGTAAAATTTTATTATGATTCACTATTTTACTGTAAATGGTTTATTATTATATTTATTAGTTGGGGTAAGCATTAACATTTCATATATTAGGTTTTCAATACAAATGTTTTTGTTGATTATATTTTAACTTTTTCATATGAGTAATGAATTGGACTTTGTAAGTGATTGTCCGAGCCTGATATAGCCCCTCAATGTATCAGTAGGTCTCATTAGACAAGCTAGATATGGTTTTGGTCAAAGCCTTACCCATTTATATAGATGTATTGGTACATGACTTGAGGGTATTATATGTTTTGGAACAATCTCTGATGGTATTAGATGTCATGATAGAAGCCTCAAAGGTATGTTTTAGATGACCATAATTATAAATTCTATAATTATGGATTAACTTATTGATATTCCATATGATTATTTAGTTAGTTAGGATATAAATTGTCAATTTTCATTATAATGTGATTATTTATATTGAATTATTCGATTATATTTTATTACTTCCATATTATTCTTAGGTTATTGATTAAATGGAATGTGTTTTTGTTATTTACATTGGTGTATTAATTATTCCTTATTTATTCATAGATTATATTGTACTCTTACCTATACGAAGCATATGAGGTCACCCCTAATGTTTTATTTTACCTTGGATACTAGGAAGTATTTTTTGATTGATATGTAGGGATATGCTAAGTGGAATAATAACATTATTAAAGAAACTTCGTTATGAATTTTATGTTTAAAATTATAATGTAAATTTCAATTAAATGTATAGTTTACCAAGTATAATAAATTATTAGGTCATTTGGGATGTGATTCCATGTATCTTATGCCAATATAATTATGTAGACACTGAATCTGGCTTACTGGGGCCATGTCTCTATAGTTTATATAAAATTAAGTTTAATAGAAACCTTAGGAAAAAGATTTAAGAAAACATATATTAGGGAACATAAAATTTTGATATACTTTGAGGATAAGTATAGAATAATATCCTAATGTATTGGTAAGGATGTGATTATAGAGTTTTTCCTAGAAAACACATCCATATCTTGATACTAGAAGTGGACATGGTTCTAGAACAGATGTACCTCTGGGTAATAAATCTTAAAAAGAGAACATTGGGCTTAACCAAATCATCACCTAGTTCATGAAAACGGTCCTTCCTACACACTTGGTTTGATAGTCCATGGGGACATGGTTAGGATAATTCAAATCTTCTTTTGAAACCATTATAAAGAATTTGAAAATAAAAATATCTCCAAAGACACTATTTTTATGATTATGATATTACCTATGCATAAAATTTTCAATTTATGTTATGTTTTCACTACTTTTTAGAGAATACATTATGTTTTATAATGTTATGATCTAATATTGTGTATGAAATTGTTTAGAAATTCCTCCTAACAAAATTAATGGGAACTGTATCAATGCACATACTCCATTTAGGGATTCCCATCCTGGGAAAGATAATGAATCTTTAGTGGGAGCTACAACCAGAATTGATCAAATTATAAACATATTTGGGAAGTTAAATCGGGTTATGAGTAATAACCCATCCCATATGAAGCATCCCACTGATCACCCACACAATATAACTATGCTAGATTACTTCATTTTTTCTGAAACCTTCATCATTCAACTTGTCTAAAAATCCATTTTTAGGTGAGAAATGGCTATTATACATATAGAACATATTTCTTGCACTAGGAAATAGCGAATGAGTGAAAATTTTCATGGAAGTTTATTGTCTCTCATGTGATGTGTATAAATGGTGGTTATTGATTGAAAACAATGAGAATGAGGAGGAAATAAAAAACATACAGTGAAAGGATTTTATGGTGAAACACCCCAAGGTTTAAAAACATTAAATGAAATGATTGAAAATTTGTTTTACGTAGATATTTATAACTATTCATTAAACATAATTTAGCCACTTCCATGTTTTGAATTTCGAAAAATAGTCATCAACAATTACGTTTAGTAAGTTATTTGGAGTCAAATGAAACCAACTTGAATTTTAGGGAATAATATCATACCATTATGAATAGTAATATGAATAGTAATATGAACCTAATGAATATTAAATTTTAATATTATTTTATTTTATTAAGTCTTTAAGATAATGACATTTTGGTTAATTTTTCAATGTGATATAAAAAGAGTTATAGAATTGAATTGTTAATTTTTAAATAAAGTTTGATTTTATTTAAAAATTAAATTAATAATATTCAGAAAATTATTTTAAAAAAATGTATTTCATTTTTGAATTCTACACATTGAAACATGGTAAGGGTGATGTTTTGGGATTTTTCTAAAATTCATGAATTTTTATGAATAGTGAAATACGGTAAAATACCATATATTCAAATAATCGGTTAAATACACTATTTATGACATCATAAGACATTTAAGACCAATTAGTTAGAACTCAAATTACATTATTACTATTGGGGTCACATTAATTAATACTATTCATAGTCTTGAGAAAAAATATTATAGTAATGATTAAAATAATGAAAAATACCCCCTCTCCTCCACTATAAATATCAACCTCATTACCCTCTTCCTCCCACACCAATAAAGCATTGATCCTTAACTAAGTTAATCCTAATACTCCTTTAAAGGATATTCTACATGTTCTAGAGCCACCGGTCTTACCAAAAGGCCAAAACCAAAGGCCTTAAAAAGGATCTCAAGGAGAAGAGATCAAGAGGTAAACACCCTCTTTGGTTTTCATTCTTTTCTTTAATTTTATATTATTTTTTAATTTTATTTGGATTATGCTGGGATATGTAATTACATATCCCCCTTACTTCACATGTTATGTAATAATGATGAGATACCCCTTTTCCCTCATCAAAATATTTTATGAAATTTTAAGCGATGCAGTTTGGCTGCCAAATTTTCGTAAGGGATTTCATAACTTTTTTTTATTTTTAGATTCACTTATTTTCTCTTTATTAAATCACCTCTCCTTTTCCAAGAGGCATGAATGGTACAGTATATTACATATTCTATATTTCATCATGTTTATGGAATACTCACCATTACTTTTCTTCTCCTCTCCCACTTATTCAAGAAATTAAAACATCGTTGGTGATGTGTCGATTTACCAGCATCATGGACGATGTGATTTCAATTTATTTTAATTATTTAATGGCTGGTAATGAAACAATTTTTATAGTTGAAGCAGATTATAATATCTTATATAGGTTCCTGGAATCATTTTTTACACATGTGATTAATTAATAATACAAAATGATTTCATTACGATCAAAGAATCTCCAAAATAACCTAAAAAATATCAATAATGTTTTAACTTATAAATAATACTCATTTCACAATTAAAAATAATAAATGGTATAATTTATGGTTCTATAAATATTTAAATACCCTTCCGTTCAATTATAGAGTTTCACTTTTAATCGATAAGAATATACATCATGAACCGATCTTGGAAAACATGTCAAGAACGCACCCAAAACAGTGCAAGGAACAAAATACTAACAAATAAGGGTTAAATAATGTAATGAAATGATCAGATAAGGTATTATAAATATAAATATGTTTCATTAAGATATTAATAACACTCTTTTAACCATTATATAGGAGGTTTAAATGCTTTTTAAGAAAGAAGAACCTGAGGTAAGGGAATTCATAACCTAATTTCCATTCTTTGGGTTAACCTTCTTCCTTATTCATTATGTGGTAATAATATTATCAGTGTGATAAATTTTTGTTTATATTATGTTGCAATATTTTTATTTACAGTGTATACACATATCTATCCCATTATATTAATTATCACTACAATTATATTTTAAGGGACTTTCATTTTAAAATCCTTTTAAAACTATCTTTAATTTTATAAGGATTGTTTTTTATATATGTATATGACATGAGTGTTTTATCATGATTTAAGGATACTTTATTACAATTATATGTTCTTTGGATATTATTTATGTTGGGTTGAGCACATTATAGCTCAATATATGTTTGTTTGAGCCCATTATAGCTCAAGATATGATGGGTGAGCCCCATTATAGCTCTCCAATGCATTGGTAATCTGGAGATGGAAGTTGAACAAAAGGTTATTACATTTGTAAGGGTGAATGTAAGAGTGATATGGTAAATATGTCCCAAGGAAACTACATGATGTTTCTATGTATATGAGTTTTTTATGATTGTGGATTTTATTGGTTTTTATGTTATCACTTCACTAACGCGTTATTTCTTTATATCCCTTAGTGAGTTTTATACTCATCTCATGTTTTCTTGAAATCTTTTTCACATGATATAAAGATGTTTAAGAGAAATAATGGAGTTGTGATGTTTGATATGGAGTGTTGTTAATGAAATCATGTTTTAAGTTTTAATGTTTTATATTTTGGAAAAAAATCATACTGTTTTAGTAGTATCATGTTGTATGAAAGTGGTATGTCATGAATGTAAGATATCCTAATTCTTTAAAACTCTAAACTGGAAAAGACCCTCAAAGTGTATTAATATATGGTCTTGTCTAAAATTCACGATCATGTAACGTTTTAAGGCTGGGTCCTTATAGTTGGTATCAAAGGATTGTTTAGATAAATTTAGGGTTTATGATGATGTTAATATAATACCATAAATGATTTTCACTCTATAATTAATTTGAAATGTTAGAATATTTAAATATTAAAATGTTGCTTCAACAATGATATGTTTGTTCAGAATGGTTGTTCATAGGAAAAATAGGGAAGATGAAGAGGATAGGCACCAACAAAATGATATCCTTCCAAATCTGCAACCCAAAATGGTAGGGATTAGAACCGAGTAGTTTGTAATAGTAATGGCTTAGATAACGCAGACAATAAATAGTGGTGAAATCCATGCAAGAGAATGACCAGAGGTACCACAACAGAACATGACAATAGTGGAACATTTTATGAAACAACACCATCCTTCTTTCAGTCAGTTGAAATCTTACCCAGTAGCGGCTAAAGGATGGATTAAATCTTTTAAAAAGATATTCGATTTTATGGGATGTTTAGAAAATCAGAAGGTAAGTCTTTCCATTTATCTTTTAGAAGGTGAATATGAACAGTGGTGGTAAATGGTAAAGAATATCAGGGATATAGAAGATATTAATGCCTTAAAGTGGTATGCATTTAAAAGTATTTTCCTTGAAAATATTTTACAAAGGTGGTGTGACTTAGGATAGAGAAAAAATTCCTTGAATTGAGTCATAAAGAGGAAGATTCAGTGGCTGTATATGAAGTGAACACCACTCTACTGGTGAGGTATGTTACAAATCTCATTCCAAATCTTGATAGAAAATTCAACTACTTTTACTCAAGATTGAAGCCAAGTAATTGAAGGGAATTAACCTCCCATAAATTCAAATGTTATGAGAAAATTGTCTGATGTACTGAGAGGGTATAAATGGAGTTTGCTGATGATCATGTGCACATTAACAATAAGGAGAATAAGAGGTCCAGATGGAAAAAAATGGGTAATAATCAACCAAAGAAATTTGATGGTAAGAAAATACAGTTTCTAGTTTGTGAAAAGTGTGGTAAGAAGTACCCTTTGGAATGACTTGCTAAAACTAGGAAGTGTTTTTTATGTGGTAAGTTTGGACATATGGCCTGATATTTTAATGAAAATGATCCCAAGAATAATCCTAATAAGAAAACTGTAAAGTGTTTTAAATTTGGAGAGATGGGTCATTATATAAATGCCTTCCCAAAGGGTGATCTGAATGATGCAAATACTCTAGACTATAAGTAGAAAGGTTTAGTGACATCCTTTGTGACTATGTCAGTAGATGTTGGACCATCCAATGAAGTTGTATCAAGTACTTTGTTTTATTACTTTTATTTTTCTAAAGTTTTGTTCGATATGGTGTCTATATATTCCTTTATTTTAGAGAAATTTTCTGGTAAATTAGAGATATAACATAATCAAATGAGACTAGAACTTATTTTTAAAACACCTGGGGGAAATATTATAGAAAATAGGAATTATAAAAATCTTTTTATTGTGGTATGTGGAAAGATTTTACTGGAAAACCTTGTTATTTTAACCTTAATAGAGTTTTATGTCATTCTAAGAATGGATTGGCTTTCTGTTTATCATGCTAATATTGACTATAGAGATAAAGAAGTTATTTTTTTAGAAAGAGTTTCAGGTTTTATAAAAGAATGAACCCATACAATTGATAAAATATCAAGAAGTTATGAAACTGTGGAAATATGGAAATGAAGGTTATCTTACTCATATTTTTGAAAATAAGGGAATTGTTCATATTAATGATGTTCTAGTGGAAACTGAACACCTTGATGTTTTTCTTGATGAGTTACCCAGTGTCATACATGATCAATAATTAGAATTCACAATTGAATTAGTTCCTGATGCCAAGACAATTTCAAAACCCCCATATAGAATGGATCAAATGGAACTTGTTGAATTGAAAAATTAGTTGCAGGATTTTCTTGATAAAGGATTCATTCATCCTAGCACTTTACCATGGGGTGCTCTTATTTTGTTCATTAAAAAGAAAGATGGTTCCATGAGACTTTTCATTGATTATAGAGCTTGAATAACATCACTATTAAAAACAAGTATCCTTTTCCTCATATCAATGACTTGTTTGATCATCTCCAGGGAGCTTAGTACTTTTCCAAGATTGACATGAGATCCAGATACCATCAGCTGGAGGTGAAGGAGGATGACATCCCGAAAACATATTTTCATTCTACATATGGTCATTATGATTTTTTAGCAATGATTTCTGTGTTAACTATGTACCTATTATATTCATGGATCTTAAGAATAGAATATTTAATGTGTTCTTGGATAAGGTTTTGGTTGTATATATTGATGACATTCTAGTATATTTTAGAAAAAAATAGGTGCATGAAAAACATATAAGGGTTGTTTTACAAACCTTAAAGGAAAAAACTCTATGGAAAATTCATCAAGTGTGATTTTTGGTTACACCATATTTCTTTTCTTGGGCACATTGTAAATAATTATGGAATACCAGTTGATCCTACCAAAAAAGTGTTTGATGAATGGAAAATACCTATAAATGTTATAGATATTTATAGTTTTCTTGGATTAGTAGGATATTACCGACAATTTTTTAAACACATTTCATGGTTATCTAGCCTGCTAACTAAGTTAACGCAAAAATGGGTTAAATTTATTTGGACATAATAATGTGATGTTTGTTTTCAAGAAATGAAGAAGAGATTGGTGAATGCTCCACTTTTGGCCTTGCCTTCCCAAAATGGTGAGTTTTTCATCTGCAGTGATGCTTCATTGAAGGGAAATGGTTGTTGTAACACCCTAAGATTTTGAAAATAAATATTGAATTCATTTTATAATCTATCCATTAAACACAACTTTGCCTCTACTATGTTTGGAATTTTGAGAAACAGTCATCTAGAGTCTTGATCAGTAAGTCATTCGGAGTCCAATAGAACAAACATGGTTTTTTGGTGAATAGTAACATGCCCTTATGAATAGTAATATGAATAGTAAAATGACCCTTATGAATAATAAATAATAATATTATTTTATTTTCTTAATTCAATAAGATAATGATATCTTAATTAATTTTTCAATGTGATATAAAACTAATTGCACCTTTAAAATTGTTATTTTTCAAATTAACCGAGTTTATTTAAAAATTAAATTAATAATATTTAGAAAATTAATTTTGAAAAATGGAGTTCACTTTTTAATTCTACACGTCGAAAATGGTAGGGGTGAATTTTTGGGATTTTTCTAAAATACTTGAATTTTGTGAATAGTGAAAAATACAGTTTTGAGTATTCAGTAGTTTAATGAAATCATAATGACATAATAATTAAAATAAAAAGCTGGTAGAATTGTGTACAGTAACATATGACATGAGGTGTCCCAAGTGGCTAAAAACATGGGAAAATACAATGGGCAAGCCCATGGTTTGGCAAAAACCACTAATGTGGTTTCCCTGTGAAATCATTTAATACCACCCTCTCTTTTTCTATAAATAACCACTCATTCTTTCGTTTTCTTTCATTACAAATATCTCATCCTAAAATCTCTGGTTCTTTTACCTTTCTAAGAGTCCTCCCAAGGTGTCCTTAATCCCCCAAGGTCCCAACCTTCAAGTCCTAGGAGTTGCTCTACAAGGTAAGGGAATCCTTCACCATCCACTTTTAGTTGACACTTATTTTATGTTATCTCTTTGAATTTATATTCTAATATGTTGGGGTTTGATTATATGTATTCTTATTACTATACTTTTGATTTAAATATTATGAGTTACCCTTTTTCTCTCATCATTTCATTTTAATAAATATAAAGCGACGTCGTTAGGCTGCCGAATTTTTATAAGGGATCTCTCACCTTTTCTCTTATTTTCAAGATCATCTATTTTCTTCTTATATCCTCACATCCTCTATCCAAATGACCCTGATAAACTCCATTATCATCTATATACTGGAATAATATCATGTTAGTGGAAGATCCACCATCAATATTCTTACTCCCTCCCTTTTATTTTTATAAACAAAATCAACATCCATGACGTTCCAATTTATAACCTCCGTGGATGAAGGAGTTTCATTCTTCAGTTTCTACTTCATTACTGGTCATGAAACCATTTTAATGGTCGAACCAGACTATAATACAAGAATCATAACCTAATAAAATATTCAGTAACTAGTATATGTACATATTATTAAATCATATGACAAAACTAATTCATAATAATCCATATACTGCCAAATAATCGAAGTGTTTGTCATCTAATGATTCATCCTCATTCCATGTATCAAAATGGTGTAAATTACCATTAACCATTCTTTATGTTCATAAATAATATTTAACTTGAATTATAAATATTTAAAACCATTCCACATTAACATCATTACTTAAAAATAAGTGAACCGATTATGAAAATCAAAAAAAAAAACACTCCGGAACGACGAAATTCATTATAATAACTTATAAATAATAAAATAAATGAACTAAAAAGAATTATTATAAACTAAATACATGTCTATTAGGTTCGGAAATATGTTAATGATATGTATAATTTCATATTCCCAGTCCTTAAGTTCAATATGGGAACACATTCAGATTTAAGGTAAGGGTTTTTCCACCCAAACTTCCATTTCCAATCGGGTTATTTTCATTGTCTAAATTACCTCAATGAAATTATTATGTATTATTATATACTCATAATAAATTCTATGTGATTGTTATATATATGTACACAATCCAGAATCCTTTTTTATTTTATGGTTAGTTACATTCTTTAAAATTATCTTTCAAATTGTTTCCGAAATACATGTCAGATTCAAGGGAATATCTCAATTTCTTACCTAATTTGAAGGGAAATATCTAATTTGTTTTTGGAAACCATTATATCTATAAAATAAATCATTTTTTATGAATATAATATCTCACTTAAGTTCTGGTGTTATACAAATATTTTTCCAAAAGAACTCTTCTTTTCAAAGTAAAATACTATTTATTTCAAGAATTACTCAAAGATTTTATAAGAGTATCTTACTCTATTTCAACACACTTGTTGATTCTTATGTATTATTGGGATTAGTATTCTATATTATCATATAACATATTTAATTTAATGTTTTATTATTATTTTGGATATTTATGTGCTATCTTTAAACCATTCATTAGTTTACTTTGAATGGTTAGTGTTTTGGCTTATTGTTTGGGGAAAGATATTACATTTAATATATTAATGTGTATGTTTTTTATGTTTATCCCCATTCATATGTGGAATGAATTGGACATAGTAAGAGTTGGGTGGGGCCCTCTATATCCCATTGGTTCATCAGTAGGTCTCATGAGACAAACAATGAACTTGGCACAAGGCCTTGACAAAATGATTATTTATGGTCTTGGCATGAGGACTTGACGATATAGATATGTTGTCCCGCATTATGACAACCATGCTTTTTATTACAACTTAAACATGATTTATTACATAAAACTTCACTTGATACAACAAAGAAGATTGGGATGTTTAGTGTCTTTGGGTCTTAGGATCATTACATAAAAACTTAAAACATGAAATACAACATCTTTATTGAAAACTTCCTTTACATGACCACTACATTCCCTCATACCTAGCATTGCATGGGATAACCTGAGGACATGCATAAGAAAAGGGTGAGATATAAAGCCCAGTAAGGGAGTACACATATAATAACATGAGGAGTACAATACATGTTAGACAATAGGCATATCAATAGAGCATAAAAGAAACATGAACATAAAGGCATGATAAAGTATGATAATCATAACATGGAAATGTGGCAACAACACTTAACATGGAATTAGCATGAGCCAAGGCTCATTGCACATAAAGCATGAGTAAAACCCTCATTGCACATGAATCATGAGTAAAACCTCATTGCACTTGAATTAGCATGAGTCAACACTCATTGAACATGACGTATCATGATACTATACTTTACCCAATGCATTGGAAAGCTATAAGGGCGCACCCTTCCTAAAACATTTCATTTCATGCATAAGTGTGCCACATGGATCATAAAACATGGATTCATAAAACATAATCATTTATTCCACGATAAATGAATGTGAATTAATACATGAAACTTTGTAATCAATATGTAAAGGTGCATAAAGGTGGATACCCTTGATGGAGAAATGAGCATGGTATCCACTACACATTGGCATTGGTTTAGAAAATTGGTGCGATTTCGGTAGCGTAATGGCGTGACATAAGAATTCATAAAAAATGGTTGATGAGAGGGAAAGGGGTTCCTCATCATATTTACATGTAATGAACAGTAAGGAGGTCATATAGATACATTTCCCAACAATTGTAATGGAATTTAGATTCATGATACAAAATTATTGCTTGAATGTAAAAGAAGAGAGAGAAGTTCCTTTCGGAATTTCGGCATAGTAACAGGTGTACATGGGAGGCATTTAATGAGAGAGAAAGGGGTCTCCCATAATTCAAATAGTAAGAGGGAATTATGGGGGAAGAGCGAAACTATACCCCAACATTCATAATTGAAATTAAAAGGGGAATATAACTTAAAGAAAATTGACAAAAATGAGAAAGGAAGAAAAAACCCTTACTTGGAAGTGTGCTTCCAAAGGCTAGAGAGAGGCTTGTGAGAAGATTATTGGGAGCTTGGGGCACCTTGGGAAGATTATAGAGAGATTATGGCAGAGGTTGGACGAACTCTAAGGGAATTTAGTGAGGAGGAAGTAGGAGTTTGGGTGGGTTTATATAGGAAAGGTGAGGGAATTCTTTATTATTTAGGTTTGGGTCCCCTTACATTAAATTAATCCAAACCACAAACCATAGCATGGTTTTTGCCCATGGTTTTTGGAAAAGGTAAGAGGAAAACAATATTTTATAATGCCCAAGTCCGAACTTCTTAAAATAATAAGGTTGATTATGTGAAGGTGAGTCACACTCCCATGGAAATTGATTTAAAAAGGCAAAGTGTTGAATATGTCTTGAGGGGTCCATTAATGCTTTGAAAAGTAAGTCAAACAAACCCAAAATAACATTATTTTAATGAAAAAACATATATTGGCCAAACATAAGGATTATGGTATTTTATTACATCACCATTGGGTCATTATGATGTCATAAAACACATTATATATTTAAACGATATTTAATTTTTACCCAAAAATTTGACTATCTCAGAAAATTATGAAAAATTCACCGTTGGATAATTTTGACGTCCTGATTCCAGAAATGACATTTATTTTATCTAAAAAAATTTCTAAATATGTTAATTTTCTCTTTTAAAATAAAAACCAACATTTATTGAAAATTCACGGGTTTTGACAGAAATGGCTTTCAAACCTTAATAAAAATTTTAATTTCATTCATAAAATTATAAGATCATTTATATTTAATAAAAATTAATTTAATAATATTATTATTATATTATTAAAAAAATATTTTATTCAAAAATCCCTTAATTTAATAAAATAGATTTCTTAATTAAATAATAACTAAAAACACCATTTGTACTTTAAAAACTAGTTATAATGTATCAAAAATGACTAGAAATTATATTCAGTATTATATACAAAAAATAATGTACATGAACATAGTACTACTTATTTGTTACATAACCCCTTAAAACAGCCGCATAAGACCTAAGGGTAAGGTGTGCGATGGTGACAGACTCTTGGGGTGGCTCAGATAACATCACTCGAGTGGTAATTTCAATCAACTTCCACTTTTCTCGCAGACGTTCCCGTTCGAGCTTGACATGGTGAACCTCAGCTTGGGCTTGGTCAAGGGAGAAACCCAAGGATGCCACCTCTTTTCCAAGCTCCGATAAATGGTCTTCGTATGGGGAAATTCTACTGGATGAGGTTATCGCTTCCTTTGTCTGAGTAAAATTGGGTTCGTTAAAGCCTTATATTTATACTAATCAAGTGATCAATGTTCTATGGCTATATTAACAACGGTCACAATTCTTAACATAAAACCAAAGAAGTTGAAATCTTATAAAAACATTTTTCATAAAGAGACATTTAACAAGATCAAGAGTGTCACGACCCGTCCTCGGGGCCCGTGTCGTGACTACCACAAGCCCGCCTTCCATAGGCCAGGGGTTGGCGACTAGCACCAAGGCGTAAATCCGGGTAAAAAGGGAAGGCATTGACTTTGTAATGTAAACAAACACCACAGAGCACGCAAGCAGTAGAAGCAAACACTATGTAAAAATTGAGTACGACAGTAAGTGCAGAAAAGTAAGTGGGCCAGTATACAAACCCAAACTGAACGTAAAGTACAACTGGAAGGGAAAACAACAACTGAAAAGTAAATCCGCAACGTCGAGCTATCCACTGGAAATCCCACCTGAAGGGTGAGTACAGATAGCCTCCACAGCTCCTCGGGTCCAGCCGTCTGCTCCGAGAACGTCCCACCCAGTGGTCCACCTCCAGGTATCGTCCTGCTCTGCAAGCCTCAACCATGATTAGCGTTGTCCGTCGTCTGCAACCAACACAACGTAGTGCGGGCATAGCCCGTGCATGGGTGAGTATAAGCTACTCAATAGGGACCCTGAGACCCCCGAAGGTCTCCCAGAATCCACAAAGGATAATCAAAAAAGGAAAAATACAATCACAAAGTAACATTTGACCCTACTTAGGTATATGCCCATACATATACCCAAGTCATCAATTCTCGTTCGGCTCCAACATCTGAGCCCAAGTACAACCCAATCCACACTAGAAAGCAGAACGTAAATCCACACAGGATAGCACAACACAATCCACATAGGAAAGAAAATCAGGATTTCAGCTAACACAGGTATACTAATTCGTAAGAAGATAGAGATGATCAGATGTAGCCACTGATTCATCTAAGCCGTCGGACCCACAAAGAATTGGTAGGTACTAACCCCCGCAATGACCCACATAGGATCGATCATGAATTTGAAACCATAGCTATTTGGAATCTCCTTATCTATCAAGTACAGTGGGTATGCCTCTACAACCAAGCGCTTTCTTGTAACCTTGGACTGCTGTAGTACTCCACCTATCGAGTACTGTGGGCCCACTACTACAACCAAGCGCTTCCCACCATGGGTCTGCCGCTACAACCAAGCGCTCCCCCTCATAGCCTCTAGAGGTACTCCTTCTATTGAGTACCACGGGTCTGTTGCTACAACCAAGCGCTCCTCTGCCATGGGTCTGCTACTACAACCAAGCGCTCCTCCGTCGTAGGTCTACCGCTACAACCAAGCGCTCCTCCGTCGTGGGTCTGCCACTATCCCCAAGAGCTCCCCCTCATAGCCTCCAGAGGTACTCCTTCTGTTGAGTACCGTGGGTATGCTGCTATAACCAAGTGCTCCTCCACCGTGGGTCTACTCCAACAACCAATCGCTTCCCACTGGGCTATTCGTAACACACCGAGTCGTTCGATCAGCAGTCGTCAAGTCTCAACCGGCTCTAGGGTTTCCGCACACAGCATGCTCGTTCCGGGAGGGTCCACTCCATGAGCCAATATGTCAATGCATCAACTGAAATGTAGTCCAGAGTTGATGTATCCCAAAAAGTACCATAGTGGTCACTACCAAACCCACAGAGGATTCCCGTACTATCTTTATTGTCGTCGCAGTCGCAGCTAGCTCTAGAGTTCCCGCACACAGCAAGCTCGTTCGAGAGGGTCCGCTCCACAAGCTGAGGGGATGATACATCAACTGACACATAATCCGGAGTTCATGTTTCCAAAAGTTCCGTGTCGTCAACAGGAACTCAACATCGTAGATGGCGCGTCAATCGGACGCCCGGTCTGAGAGTTATAAACTTTTTCGTCCCAGGGGCCTGGTTGGTTTTTAAGTCAAAACCAACCCGACCGTACTCCACCTGCTTCCAAACCTTGGGCGGAGTAAGACAAATGATCCATCTCACTTAGAGGGATCCATCAAAGTCGACGACACATCAATCAGACGTCCGGAGCGCAAGTTATAAGAGTTTCCGCTCCGAGGGCCCGGTTGGTTCTATGTACGAACCAACCCGGCCAAACCCAAAGTATCCCGAAACCTTGAGTTTAGAATGTCAAAACGACTTTCTCGATCCAAGGATCACATCTCCGCTGACAGTGCGTCGATCGGAGGTTCGTAGCCCAATATATGGGCAAAAGACCGAAGAGGTCCGAAAACGGGGGGGGGGGGGGGGGTCTGGGCCCGGACCGACCCGGCCCAACCCCCCCTGGGTCAACCCGACATGGGTCCAGGTCCGACCCAGCCGGCGCGGCCCGGCCCGGCCTGGGCGTGACCCGAACCGGCCGGCGCGGGCGCGACCCGGTCGCCAGGCGGCTCGGCCGTAACGGCCGAGCAGTGCACAAGGGGGGGGGGGGTGCCACCCCCTTGAATGATCCACGGCCCCGCGTGGGGGGATGCCTCTCGCCAACGGACACAGTCGGGTTGCCACGTCCCGCCTTCACCGGTCCCGCGCGGTCGCGGGACTGCCAGCCCACTGCCGCGGCTTTAGCCGTGACGGTTCTTCCTAGCGGCGCGCCAGGCGCTGCCGCCTCTCGCCGCCGGCGCCGCCGTGCCGGCGGGTTGCTCCGCGGACGGGTTCCGATGGTCGGAATTGCGCGCCGTCTTCGCCATAGGCCCTCCCGGGGTCCGTCCTTCACTGTGAGGACCTCACATCGCCTGTGCGGCTTGTTTTGTCGTCGTCCGCTGTTTCACACACCAAGAACGAAAGGGTGGTGGGTTCGGACTTGTTCATTGGTCCGTACCCACCGTGTTAGCGGTTTTAAAAGTCTCACAACAATCATTTTAACAAACCACGGATATAATCACATAGATTAAAAAGAACAAAAACCCCTCCCTCAACGTTGTCGTCGAACGTGAGTTCGTCACGAAAGAGGAGGATCGTCGCGTCGCAGAAGGGGTGTCACTGTCGTCGCGGTACACGACGTCGCATAGTCAAACTCCAAGGATTAAAAACACACAGATTTAATTGCACCAATTAAACCCATGTTGAGGATATAATTCACAAAGTAATTAAATGAACCACAATCCCCTACCTCAATCGGTTGTTGACCGAAGATTGTCGCGGGGAAGGAACGTCGCAGAAGAAACGTCGCGGAAGGAGGATCGTTGGCATCGTCGATCTTCGAGGGTTCGACGCTCTTCATCTCCCTTCGTCGGAGGCCAGTGTTCTTCGTCGGAGACGATGCATTCTTCGCATTCTTTGCGAAGGAGGATGAAGATCTTGAAGCTTTAGAGCTTTCCCCAAATCCTCTCAATAAGCAACCCCTCAACAAAAACAAGTGTTGGTCTTATTTTATTCCCGATGCCAACAATTAGAAATTCAAAGTTAAGAAACGAACAATTAATTCGATGAATTAATTGTAACGACTTAGCTTCCCAATTAATAAGGGTGTTTCTTATCCAGAAAAACGCACAGTTGACTTTCATTAAAGAGGGGGTTGCGGGTGTGTTACTTAGAGGGAAAGAAATGGTGGGGCTCATGTGGGACCCACCTCACAAACATCCTACCAAGTGGGTAGGATATTTTGGGTTCCACCCTATCCGCTTAACTTGGCTTAAGTAGCTTTAAGTGAAATAAAATAAAGTGTTGCACCACTTTTATTTTATTTCTTAACTTAACACCAAATATTAAAAAACCACACCCAAGAAAATGCAACTCCGGAAATTCCGTTTCTAAGCAAATATCGGTGCTGTGATTCCATCGGTGCCCTCAGAATTCGATTCTGAGCACCAGTTCAAAAGTTAGAAAAACCCACTCGTTCGTTCACTGAACGAACCCGAGGAAAACTTCGGAAAATGATTCCAGGCACACCGGGCCTCAGAATCAGGTGCCGTTAGAAACTACGTTCTTGTAAAATTCCAAAGAAAATTAAGAAAAAAATTTCCTTGAATTTTACGGGTCTTTACAAAGAGGGATTTTCCATTATATAAACTTTGGTTTGTTACAATATTCCCCCCTTAATAAATTTTGCCCTCGAAATTTTCCTTTTCCCACACTAAACCAAAAGAGGGTAAATCAGCTTCATCATATCCTCTGACTCCCAAGTCGCTTCTTCAAACCTGTGGTTTCTCCACAACACCTTGACGAGGGGCATTGTCTTATTTCGTAGAACTTTTTCTCTATGATCAAAGATCTTCACTGGTTGCTTCTCATAAGAAAGATATTCTTCCAATTGTACCACCTCAGAAGAGAGTACATGTGAAGGGTCTGGTATGTACTTCCTTAAGAGGGATACATGAAAGACATCATGTACTTTGGCCACAGGAGGTGGAAGTGCTAGTCGATAGGCCACAGCCCCAACACGATCAAGAATCTCGAAGGGGCCGATGTACCTTGGACTTAACTTCCCTTTCTTTCCAAACCTCATGACCTTTTTCCATGGAGATATGCGTAGAAACACCATGTCTCCAACATTAAACTCAAGGTATCATCGATGATTATCTGCATAACTCTTCTGTCGACTTTGGGCTTCCTTGATATGCTGCTGAATGGTTTTCACCTTCTCCACCATTTCTTCGACCATTTCTGGTCCAAGCAGCTTACGTTCACCAACCTCATCCCAACATGCCGGTGTTCTGCACCTTTTCCCATAAAGGGCTTCATAGGGTGCCATTTGGATGCTCGAGTGGAAACTGTTATTATAAGAGAACTCAACCAGAGGAAGATGTTGATCCCATACTCCTTTAAAGTCCATCGAGTACGCTCTCATCATATCCTCAAGTGTTTGGATACTCCGCTTGGATTAGACATCAGTTTGAGGATGATAGGCCGTACTGAAGTTCAGTTCAGTATTCAGAGCATGTTAAAGACTCTTCCAAAACTTATAGGTGAATCTTGAATCTCGGTTAGACACAATAGATAGTGGTACTCCATGAAACCTTACCACTTCCCTAATATATATCCGTTCTAGTTGATCCAAGTAGAAATCCTCCCGAATAACAATGAAGTGTGCAGTCTTTGTAAGAAGATCCACAACAACCTAGATTGCATTGTTGCCTTTGGATGTCCTCGGAAGTCCGGTGACAAAGTCCATGGTGATGTTCTCCCATTTCCATTTTGGTATGGGCAATGGTTGCATCATCCCCTTATACTTCTACCTCTCTGCCTTCAATTTCTGACACACCAGGCACTTTGATGTTTATTCGGTGATCCCCTTCTTCATATTATCCCACCAAAAGTTTTCTCAGAGATCTTGATACATCTTTGTGCTCCCTGGCTGAATAGAGAAATTTGAACTATGTGCATCATCCAAAAGTCCATTCTTTATCTCTAGACTTGATGGAACAAATAGTCTTTTCCCAAACCGCACAATTCCTTCATTGTTAACATTAAACTCTGAGGACTTCCCCTTTTTGATAGCTTCCACTTTTTCCTGAATTCCCACACCATCCTTTTGAGCATCCTTTAACATTCCCAAAAGAGATGGTTGAGCAATAATTTTTGAAAGGATTGATGATGTTCCCTTCT
Source organism: Viscum album (assembly GCA_963277665.1). Taxonomy (NCBI): domain Eukaryota; kingdom Viridiplantae; phylum Streptophyta; class Magnoliopsida; order Santalales; family Viscaceae; genus Viscum; species Viscum album. The sequence goes on from OY728132.1 coordinate 1,084,729,366, forward strand.
TTATGATTCCCACGTCCATCTTCATCAAGTCTAAGAAGATTGGATCCTTCTCAATTCTCATCATTGATAGAATCATTGGATCCTTTCTACTTAGGGCATCCGCCACCTTGTTCGCTTTCCCAGGGTGGTAATGTATTGAACAGTAATAATCCTTGATGAGCTCTATCCATCTTCTCTGGTGCATATTAATCTCTTTCTGTGTGAATATATATTTAAGACTCTTGTGGTCAGCATATATCTCACATTTCTCTCCATAGAGATAATGCCGCCAAATTTTCAAGGTAATGATCACCGCCGCCAACTCCAGATCATGCGTTGGATAATTTCTCTCATGTATTTTCAAATGCCTTGAGGCATAGGATATCACTTTATCATTATGCATCAGCACACATCCTAAGACCTTCTTCGAAGCATCACTGAATACCACAAAAGCTCCCCACTTGTGGGTAAAGTGAGCACGGGTGTAGTGATAAGCCTCCTTTTCAACTCCCTGAAGCATTCTTTGCATTCTTCACTCCAAGAAAACTTTACTCCATTTCGAGTTATCTTGGTAAGAGGGTTGGAAAATCGTGAGAAATTCCTCACAAATCGTCGATAATATCCAGCTAACCCCAAGAAGCTACGGATATCCGTTACCAATGTTGGCCTCCACCATCCCTCAATTGCATCTGTTTTGGAGGGGTCCATAGATATCCCATTGCTTGTGATGATATGGACCATGAATGATACCTCCTTCAACCAGAACTCCCATTTTCTATACTTTGCATAGTGCTTCTCCTTGCGCAAAGTCTCTAGTACAGTTCTTAAATGCTCCTCATGATCCTCCTTGGTTTTGGAGTATATTAGAATATCATCTATAAAGACTACCAAAAATTTTTCAAGGTAATCTCTAAATACTCTATTCATCACATCCATGAATATTGATGGAGCATTGGTGAGTCCGAAAGGCATTACTATGAATTCATAGTTCCCGTATCTTGTACGAAAAGCAGTCCTGGGGACATCTTCCTTCTTCACCCTTACTTGATAATATCCCAACCGCAAGTCCACCTTGGAGATGTATTGTGCTCCATGCAGATGATCAAACAAGTCATAGATTCTTGGGAGAGGATACTTTTTCTTTATTGTGGTTTTTTAAAGTTCACGATAATCGATGTAGAGCTGCATTGACCCATCCTTATTCTTGACGAAGAGGACTAGTGAACCCCATGGTGAAGCACTTGGGCGTATAAACCCTTTATCCAGATTATCCTGTAGTTGTTTCTTCAGCTCTTCAAGATCAACAACAACCATTCTATATGGAGTCTTGGATATTGGTAATTCCCCAGGTATAAGTTCAATTGAGAACTCAACATCTCCTCTAGGAGGAAGACCAGGCAGTTCCTTGGGAAACACTTCCACGAATTCCCTCATAATAGGCATTTCTTCAAGGATGGTTTCTTCTTTTCACTCAATCATTTGAGCTAGATATGTGTGCTTATAGGGCAGTAATATCCATGCTTGAGATGATGGAGGTAAAGGAGATTCATCTTCCTCCTGACACTTGTAAAGAATAATGGGTTTATTCTCCATATGGAGTGTGATTTCCCTCTCCCGACAATTTATGTTGGCTCTATATAAGGAAAGACAATCCATGCCAAGAATTGCATCAAATTCTACCAAAGGGAGTATGATGAGGTTCGCCAGGAAATTTAATCCACAGATTATAATAGAGGATGACTTATATTCATGGGATGCAAAGATTGCCCCATTTTCCGTACTCACCGACATCTTTACTTCCATGATTTATGGGGGTGCTGGGATTATTCTACTAAACTTTAGGGATATAAAAAAGCATAGAACCTGAATCAAAAAGTAGGTTCGCTATTCTTGAATGAATAACTAGAGTACCTGTCACCACTTCATTGTCGGGGTTCACTTCGGTAGAAGTGATGGAAAAAGCTCTTAGTTGTTGTCTTGGAGGTTGTTGGTTGCCTCCGAAAACCCTTGTATTAGGGAACTGATTTGCAAAATGACCCGGTTATTTGAATTTATATCATTGAACAACGCGTTGAGGTTCGAATGGAGCGTTCCTCTCCTCTGTTGTAGCCGCATGTCCTTCTTGCCTACAGTTAACATCTAGGCGCCCTTCTCTTCCACACCTGAAGCATTTTCTCATCCCCTTAAGGCAATTTCAGGGTGCTTCTTTCCGCACTTTTGGAAAGTGGGGTGCTGGAACTTCTTAGCACTGTTGGATTTATCCATCAGACCACCAACATTGAAGTCCACCTTATGTTTCTTGTCCCCATGATACCCCTGCGATTCCCCGATCTCCATTTTGACCTTGAGGGCACATCGAACAATTTCCTCATAGCTGTCAAAGTCACGGATCGCTAATGCTTTCCGCAAGCCAGGCTTCAGCCCACCAAAGAAGCGGTCAACCTTGTATTCGGGGGTAACAACAAAGACGGAAGCGTATTGTGCCAGCCTTGTGAAGTTTTCCTCGTATTCTCCAACAGATTCTTCATCTTTTTTGCTTGAGGGAAAGGAAGTCCCTTTCCATCTTAAGCCGGAGGGTGCGCGGAAAATATTTATCGAAAAACATCTTCCGGAATTCCTTCCATTCCAAAGCCTCGATCTCCTCCTCAGGCTTTGTATTTTTGATCAACATCCACCATTGATCAGCTTCACCTTCCATACGATAAGCATCTAGGAGAACCTTCTCTTGTTTATAACATTTAAGGATGGAGAAGATCTTTTCAATGGAGTTGATCCATTGTTCAATGATCATGGGATCAGATGATCCACTAAAAGTAGGAGGCCTTTGTCTAATGAAGCTCTCGATAGCGACTTGTTCTTTCTTAGGGGGGGTTGAACATTCTTCTTGACCCGTGTTTCTATTCAAAACTTGAGTTATCTGATAGATAATAGTGACAAAGTTCGCGATTCCCGCTCCCATTGGATTGGGCATCTCATTAGTATAGTCATCAAACTGATCTTCACAACGGTTGTTAGCCCGAGTCCTCCTATTACTGGCCATTGGCTGGAATAAAAGGAAAGTTAGGGGTAACACATAAAGGGTAATCCAAAGGCAAAATTTGATGACTTATAAATAAAATTTCATTTCCTTAACTCATGAGTCTATAGGCTTCAATCTAGGCTTTTCATGATCTACTTTCTAACATATATTCTTAGGGGCATTTTTTTAATTCCCTTAATTAGGGTTCATACTAAGCTTGTGAATTTATGAAAACATATCCCCTGGGAGTGTCGTAACCAAGAGGGAAGCAAGGCCCGTTGTCGTGCTCCAGTTCCCGTTCGAGTCTAGCTTAAATCGTTGTTTTCGGGTTTTACCCCTATGATAAATTTGTGCCAGAGCCGCCTCGGCCTGCTCGTATCCAGACAGGGATGTATTTGTTTGATAAACCACTTACTCAGCACTTACCAAAACATAGGGATGTTTTTATTATACTTAGTCTTGTATATAAGGCTTTACTAGGGTTTCCTAATCCCAAAAATAACTAAACCTATCCTCTGATACCAACTATGACAACCCTTCTTTTTATTACAACTTAAACATGATTTATTACAAAAAATTTCACTTGTTACAACAAAGAAGATCGAGAGGTTTAGTTTCATTTGGGCTTAGGATCATTACATAAAAACTTAAAACATGAGATAAAACATTTTTATTGAAAACTTCCTTTACATGACCACTACATTCCCTCGTACTTAGCATTGCATGGGATAACCTGAGGACATGCATAAGAAAAGGGTGAGCTATAAAGCCCAGTAAGGGAGTACACATGGAATAACATGAGGAGTACAATACATGTTAGACAATAGGCATATCAATATAGCATAAAAGAAACATGAACATAAATGCATGATAAATCATGATAATCATAACATGGAAATGTGGCAACAACACTTAACATGGAATTAGCATGAGCCAAGGCTCATTGCACATAAAGCATGTGTAAAAGCCTCATTGCACATGAATCACGAGTAAACCCTCATTGCACTTGAATTAGCATGATTCAACACTCATTCCACATGAATTATCATGATACTATACTTTACCCAATGCATTGGAGCACTATAAGGGAGCACCCTTCTTAAAACATTTCATTTCATGCATAAGTGTGCCACATGGATCATAAAACATGGATTCATAAAACATAATCATTTATTTCACAATAAAGGAATGTGGAATTAATACATGAAACTTTTTAATCAATAAGTAAAGGTGCATAATGGTGGATACCCTTGATGGAGAAATGGGCATGGTATCCACTGCACATTGGCATTGGCTTAGAAAATCGGTGCGATTTCGGCAGCGTAACGACGTGACATAAGAATTCATAAAAAATTGTTGATGAGAGAGAAAGGGGTTCCTCATAATATTTACATGTAATTAACAGTAAGGAGGTCATATAGATACATGTCCCAACTATTATAATGGAATTTAGATTCATGATACAAAATTATTGCTTGAATGTAAAAGAAGAGAGAGAAGTTCCTTTCGGAATTTCGGCATAGTAATGGGTGTACATGGGAGGCATTTAATGAGAGAGAAAGGGGTCTCCCATCATTCAAATAATAATAGGGTAGTATGGGGGAGGTTCGAAACCATACCCTAACATTCATAATTGAAATTAAAAGGTCAATATAACTTAAAGAAAATTGAAAAAAATGAGAGAGGAAGAAAAAACCCTTACTTGGAAGTGTGCTTCCAAAGGCTAGAGAGAGGCTTATGAGAGGCTTCTTGGGAGCTTGGGGCACTTTGGGAAAATTATAGAGAGAGTAGGGCAGAGGTTGGACGAAATCAAAGGGATTTTATTGAGGAGGAAGTGGGAGTTTGGGTGGGTTTATATAGGAAAGGTGAGAGAATTCTTTATTATTTAGGTTTGGGTCCCCTTACATTAAATTAATCCAAACCACAAACCATCCCATGGTTTTTGCCAATGGTTATTGGAAAAGGTAAGAGGAAAAAAATATTATATATATCCCAAGTCCTAACTTCTTAAAATAATAATGTTTCTTATGTGGAGGTGAGTCACACTCCCCTGGAAATTAATTTAAAAAGGCAAAGTGTTGAATATGTCTTGAGGGGTCCATTAATGCTTTGAAAAGTAAGTCAAACAAAACCAAAATCACATTATTTTAATGAAAAAACATATATTGGATGAACATAAGGATTATGGTATTTTATTACATCAACATTTGGTCATTATGATGTCATAAAACACATTATATATTTAAGCGGTATTTAATTTTTACCCAAAAATTTGACTGTCTCAGAAAATTATGAAATATTCACTGTTGGATAATTTTGACATCCTGATTCTAGAAATGACATTTATTTTATCTAAAAAAATTTCTAAATATGTTAATTTTCACTTTTAAAATAAAAACCAACATTTATCGAAAATTCACGGGTTTTGACAGAAATGGATTTCAAACCTTAATCAAAATATTAATTTCATTCATAAAATTATAAGATCCTTTATATTTAATAAAAATTAATTTAATAATAATATTATTATTTTATTAAAAAATTATTTAATTCAATATTTCCTTAATTTAATAAAATGGATTTCTTAATTAAATAATAACTAAAAACACCATTTTTACTTTAAAAACTATTTATAATGTATAAAAAATAACTAGAAATTATATTCATTATTATATAAAAAAAATAATGTACATGAACATAGTACTACTTATTTTTTACATAACCCCTTAAAACCGCCGCATAAGACCTAAGGGTAAGGTGTGCGATGGTGACAGACTCTTGGGGTGGCTTGGATAACATCGCTCGAGTGGTAATTTCAATCAACTTCCTCTTTTCCCATAGACGGTCCCGTTCGAGCTTGACATGGTGAAGCTCAGCTTGGGGTTGGTCAAGGGCGAAGCCCAAGGATGCCACCTCTTTTCCGAGCTTCGATAAATGGGCTTCGTATGGGGAAATTCTACTGGATGAGGCCATCGCTTCCTTTGTCTGAGTAAAATTGGGTTCGTTAAAGCCTTATATTTATACTAATCAAGTGATCACTATTCAACGACTATATTAACAATGGTCATAATTCTTAACATAAAACCAAAGAAGTTGACATCTTATAAAAACATTTTTCATGAAGAGACATTTAACTGGATCCAGAGGGATTTTCCATTAAATAAACTTCGGGTCGTTACACGCATTATGCATTCCCTCATTATCAATATTATATTGATGGTTCATGTGGTTATTTGACTATTAGAATACCCATGATTATGTTATGTTATGGAAATATTTACTCAGCTCGTATTTCTACCAAATTATGTTCAAGTTTATTTATAAAGGCACGTGTTTTCAATTATTCACCATATCTAATGTTTATGTTATCTTTTGTAGTATTGATTACCCTTACTAAGAATTTGATCTCACCCATTTATTATGTATCATTTCCACAGGTCAAGAAGAATTCTATTATGAATGACATGCTAAAATAACCTAGGAGTTATGGAAGTTTCCTATGGATTTTCTATGTTGTTTTTCATTTCAAGTTGTATTGATGAACTTATGTATGTATCTTGATTCCAATAATACTAAACTACTCGGTCCTTTGGGATGCTTATTATTTGTTTTTATTCCAATGTAACCAATAAGGCAGCTTCTCTGGGTAACTAGGGTCAGATCCTTACAGTTGGTATCAAAGGAAGTTTAGTAGAAAACTTGGAAACTAGATTCAGAAAACGTAGATTTGGGAAGAGTCCCTAAGTCATTCATTGCGGATAAACATACAAAAACGTCCTGGTATTTTTTAAGGAATATATTATGTGGATATTTCAAGAAATATGTCCCTGTCTGGATACGAGCAGGTTGAGGCGGCTCTAGCATCGATATATCTTGGGGTAAAACCCTAAAACACCTCTTTGAGCTAGACTCGAACAGGAACTGGTGAATGACAATAGGGCCTTGCTACAGTCTTGGTTACGACACTCTTGGGGGATATGCTTAGGATAATTCACATTTTCTTTAAAAAACATTATGAAGGATTGAAATGTAAAATTTTCCTCAAAGAAAACAATTTTGTGAGTATGGAATTAGCCATGCGTAGGATCTCAATTTTTGCTAAGTATTTTGTTAAGTTAAGATTATACATTATGATTCATAACCTAATCTATTTTATGCCATTATCTTGAGATGACGCCAAGTGGACAAAATGGAAACCGCACGAACGCACGTGTCCCCTATAGGGATTTCCCTTCGATGCAAGATAATGATGTAGGATTTGGTAGTGAGAAACTCATACCTAAACTTGGAAAACTTACTCAGGTTATGAATAATAACCTTACTCATATGGTGCATCCAGATCTACCACATGCAGGAGATATGTTAGATCACTTTATATGACAACAACCTCCACCATTCAATGGGACTACAAACCCATTTGTAGCAGAGTAGTGGATATGTTCCCTTGAGAAGATATTTCTCACATTGGGATGTAACGAAATAAAGAAGGTTGTCATGGCATTTTATCATCTAACGGGTGATGCAGATCAGAGGTGGTATTTAGTCCAAAACACAAAGGAGGAGGAAGAAATAGAATAGATGAAATGGAGGGATTTTAAGGAAATATTATTAGAAAAATATTCCACTCATGAACAGTGAGAATATATGGAGAGGAAATTCTTGAATCTGAGGCTGGAGGAGGATGAAAATGTTTCCAAGTATGAATCCAAATTTACAAGGCTGTAAAGTCATGCTTCAAACTACATACATAATCAAAGGAGAAAAATTGATCGATTATTTGATGTTTTAAAACCATTCCGATGAAGGGATCTTGTCTCCCAAAGATTTGAATCATATGAAGATATAGTCTCAAGTGAAATCAAGATAAGAAAATGAATTCTCTAAGTCTTATGACTATAAAGGAAAGAAAGAGAAGAAGAGGGCATCTGAAATATCTGGGAAAGGAAATAAATAAACGGGGAAGAAGGGAAGAGTTGAATTTCCATCATGCAGTAATTGTGGGAAGAAACACCCTGGTACATTCTTAAAGGGAATGGGAGTCTGTTATAATTGCGTAGAAAAAGGCCACCTATATCAGGATTGTAAGGGGAAGAAATAAGCTACCAATGTTCTGTGCTACAATTTCGGGGAGATGGAACATTATGCACATGAATGTCCTAAGCGTCAGGGAAATGTTCCCCAATGAAGGCCAAGGGAGCAAGGCTATGTTTATGCGGTCACAACTACGGAGGTTGAAGTTCCTATTGAAGTGGTGGAAGGTATATTGATTGCTTCATCCATCTTATCCAATACTTTATTTTATTCTATATCGTCACATTCATTTATATCTTCCCAATTTTCCAAGAAAATTAGATATGTCTAATTTGATTTAATAAAGGAGTTATTAGTAAAAACTCCTAGTGGATGTATCATTGCAACAAAGGCATGTCGATTATTCCCCCTCGTAACACATAAACATGCTTTAGTTGCAAACATTATCATCATACCAATGGTGGACTATGATATAATTCGTGTTATGGATTGGCTCTCAAATTATGAGGTGAAGATATATTGCAAGAAGAAGGAAGTTACAGTTTTTGAGAATGGTGTAGAATCCTTTATTTTTTGAGTAGAAAACTCAACATCTGATTCTCATCTATATCCACCCCCAGTAGCTCTACTGAATTCAATTATTGGGGAGGAAGGGAATGAAATAAGTATGGGTGGGGAAAAGAATGTACAGATAGAGGACGTTCCTATTGTGAAAGAATATGTTGATGTCTTTCCAGAGGATTTACCTGGACATCCTCCAGAGTGGGAAATTGAGTTTTCCATTGACTTAATTTCTGGTTCAAGGCCCATATCAAAGACCCCATATAGAATTTCCATTGTGGATTTACTGGAGCTAAAGAAACAACTAGAGGAATTTAGTGATAAAGGATTTATTCACCCTAGGGTTTCTCCATGGGGAGCCCCTGTCCTCTTTGTCAAGAAGAAAGATGGACCCATGAGGTTGTGAATTGATTATAGAGAAATCAATGCTATTATAATAAAGAGTAAGTATCATCTACCATGAATTGATGATTTATTTGATCAACTTCATGGAGCCCAATATTTTTCTAAGATTGATCTTCGATCTGAATATCATCAGTTTATTGTGAGTAATGGAGACATTCCAAAAACTGCATTTCAAACCAGGTACGAGCATTATGAGGTTATAGTAATTCCTTTTGGACTAACTAATGCATCATCTATTTTCATGGATTTGAGGAATATTGTTTTCTAGGAATATCTTGATGACTTTTTGGTGGTGTTTATTGATGATATCATGGTGTACTATAAAATCTATGAAGAACATGAAAGTCACTTGCGCACTATTCTGAAGACTTTGAGAAGAAACAAATTATATGGGAAGTTTAGGAAGTGTGATTTTTGGCTCCAATAAGTTGCCTTTTTGGGCCACATTGTCTCTAAGGATGTAATATCTATAGATCTTACGAAGACAAAGGTTTTGCAAGAATGGCCTACTCCAACTAACATAACTGAGGTACATAGTTTTATTTGTTTAACAGGTTATTATCGGTATTTCATTCAGAAATTCACTCATTTAGCCAACCCAATGACCAAGATCAAACAAAAAGGGGTTAAGTTTATATGGACAAAGGAATGTGAAGAATGTTTTAAAGAATTGAAGAGGAGGTTAGTGAACGCTCGATCCTAACCCTACTATCGGGGAATGATGGGTTTGTTATCTATAGTGATGCATCAAATAATGGACTTGGTTCTGTCCTTATGTAGAATGATCAAGTAATTTCCTACGAATCTCTAAAGATAAAAATTCATGAAAAAAACTATCCAAATCATGATCTTGAGTTAACAGTGGTAATATTTTCTCTGAAGATTTGGAGATATTACCACTATGGAAAAAATATGAGAGATATAAAGATCATAAGAGTTTGAAATATATATTCTCTCAGAAAGAACTCAACCTGAGACAAAGTAGATGGATTAAGCTACTCAAATACTATGATTTCACAATACAGTACCACCTGGGGAAGGAAAATAAGGTAGCAGATGCTTTGAGTAGAAAGGATCATGGTGTTTTAAACAAGATGAGATTTGAAAGGGATCGTTTGTTCATGGATCCAGTAAAGTTGGATGTGGGAATTATCAAGGAAGGTAACACATCACTAATTTTTCAAATGGTTGCCCAAACTTATTTACTAGAGAGGATAAAAAGTTCTCAAGCTGATGATGAGGAGTTTCAAAAGAAAATTAAAGCTATAAATGATGGGAAGTTGACTGACTTCGCATATGAAGGTGGAATTTTGAAATTCGGGAAGAGGCTTTGTGTTCCCGCTATTCCTGAGCTAAAGAGAGAACTATTGGATGATGCATATAGCTCTAATTTCTTTATACACCCTGGTAGCACAAATATGTATCGAAAACTCCAATAAAACTTTTGGTGGGACAATATGAAAAGGGAGATTGCTGAATATACATCAAAGTGCCTGGTATGTCAACAAGTGAAGGCTGAGAGGAAAAAGTCTAAGGGGATGATGCAACCAATATCCATACCGACATGGAAGTGGGAGAACATTACCATGGACTTTTTCAGTGTACATCCAATGAAATCCAAAGGAAATAATGCTATATGGGTTGTTGTGGATCATCTTAAAAAGACAGCTCACTTTATCACGATTCGAGAGGACTTCTCATTGGATCAACTTGGATGGATTTACATCAAAGAAGTGGTAAGGATGCATGGAGTACAACTAACTATTGTATCCGACCGTGACCCTAGATTATCCTCGATGTTTTGGAAAAGTCTCCAACATGCTCTAAGCACTGAAATAAACTTCAATACGGCCTATCATCCTCAAACTGATGGCCAATCTGAGAGGACTATTCAAACACTATAAGACATATTAATGGAATGCTCTATGGAATTCAAAGGAGGATGGTACCAACACCTTCCACTAGTTGAATTCTCCTAAAACAACAGTTTCCACTCGAGCATCCTAATGACACCATATAAATCCATTTATGGTAATAGGTTTAGAACACTGACGTGTTAGGATGAAGTCGGTGAGAGAAAGATTCTAGGACCTGAATTGGTTGAAGAAATAGCAGAGAAGGTGAAAACCATTCAGCAGCATATCAAGGCAGCCCATAGTCGACAGAAGAGCTATGAGGATAACCGTCGATGAGACCTTGAATTAAAAATTGGAGACCTGGTATTTCTATGCATATCTCTATGGAAGAAGGTCATGAGTTTTGGGAAGAAAGGAAAGCTAAGTCCCAAGTATATCAGCCCCTTTGAGATCCTTGATCAAGTCAAATCTATGGCCTATCGACTGGCACTTCCACCAACCATGTTGAAAGTACATGATGTCTCTCATGTATCCCTCTTAAGGAAGTATACACCAGACCCTTCACATGTACCCTCTTCAGAGGTGGTATAGTTTGAGGATGATCTTTCCTATGAGGAGTAGCCAGTGAGAATCTTGGATTGTAGAGACAAAGTTCTACATAATAAGACTACTCATCTGGTCAAGGTACTATGGAGAAACCATAAGTATGAAGAGGCGACATGGGAACTGGAGGAAATAATGAAGGAAAACTACCATAACCAGTTTTTGGCCTAGATTGTAAAATTAAATTTCGAGGATGAAATTTTTGTAAGGATGAGAGAATGTAACACCCCAAGATTTTTAAAATAAATATTGAATTCATTTTATAATCTATCCATTAAACATAACATTTCCTCTACTGTGTTTGGAATTCTAAGAAATAGTCATCTAGTGTTATGATCAGTATGTCATTTGGAGTCTCATAGAACAAACTTGGTTTTTTGGTGAATAGTAACATACCCTTATGAATAGTAATATGAATAGTAATATGACCCTTATGAATAGTTAAGAATAATATTATTTTATTTTCTTAAGGTAATAAGATAATGAGATCTTAATTAATTTTTCAATGTGATATAAAACAAATTGCACCTTTAAAATTGTTATATTTATAATTAACTATGAATTTATTTAAAAATTAAATTAATAATATTTTGAAAATTAATTTTGAAAAATGGAGTTCACTTTTTAATTCTACACGTCGAAAAATGGTAGGGGTGAACTTTTGGGATTTTTCTAAAATACTTGATTTTTTCGTGAATAGTGAAAAATACAGTTTTGAGTATTCAATAGTTTAATGACATCATAATGACATAATAATTAAAATAAGTGTCTGGTCGACTTTTTTACAGTAACATATGACATGAGGTGTCCCAAGTGGCTAAAACCATAGGCAAATACCAAGGGCAAGCCCATGGTTTGGCAAAAACCACTAATGAGGTGTCCCTTTGAAATTATTTAAAAACTCCCTCTCTTTTTCTATAAATACCAACTCATACATTCGTTTTATTTCACTAAAAATACCTCATACTATAATCTATGGGGTTTTTACCTCTCTAAGATTCCTCCCAAGGTTTCATTAAGCCCCCAAGGTCCCAACCTTCAAGTTCTAGGAGTTACTCTACAAGGTAAGGGAATCATTCACCCCCCTCTTTTAGTCAACACTTATTTTATGTTATCTCTTTGAATTTATATTCTAATATGTTGGGGTTTGATTATATGTATTCATATTAATTTCCTTTTGATTTCAATATGATGAGGTACCCTTTTTCTCTCATCATTTTATTTTATGAAATATTAAGCGACGCCGTTAGGCTGTCAAATTTTCATAAGGGATCTCTCACCTTTTCTCTTATTTTCAAGATCATTATTTCTTTTTCTCTACTCACATCCTATGTCCAAATGACCATCATAAACTCCACTATCATCTATATACTGGAATAATATCATGTTAATGGAAGATACATCATCCATATTCTTACTCACTCTTATTTTTATAAACGAAATCAACGTCCATGAGGTTCCAATTTATAACATTCCTGGATGACAAAGTTTCGTTCTCCAATTTATACTTCATTATTGGTCATTAAACCATTTTAATTGTTGAACTAGACTATAATACATGTATCATAGCCTAATTGATAATCAATAACTATTATATGTACATATTATTAAATCATATGAGAAAACTAGTTCATAATAATCCAAATACCGCCAAAGTATCGAAGTGGTTGTCATCTAATGATTCATCCTCATTCCATGTAACAAAATGATAGAAATGACCATTAATGATTATGGATGTTAATAAATAATATTCAACATAAATTCTAGAGATTTACAACCATTCCACATGAACTTCATTACTTAATAACAAGTGAACCGATTATGAAAATCAAGAAGACAAACACTCTAGAATGACAAAATTCAATATAATAACTTATAAATAATAACATAAATGAACTAAACAGAATTATGATAAAATAAATACATTCCTATTAGGTTCTAAAATAATTTATTGATATGTATAATTTCATATTCCAGGACCTTAAGTTCAAGAGGGTAGCACATTCGGATTTAAGGTAATGGTTTTTCCACCCAAACATCCATTTCCATTCGGGTTATTTTCATTGTCTAAATTGCCTAAATTAAATTCTTATGTATTATTATATACTCATAATAAATTTTGTGTGAGTGTTTTATAAATGTTCACAAACCAGAATCCTTTTTTATTTTATGGTTAGTTACATTCTTTAAATGGATCTTTCAAATTGTTTCCGAAATACAAGCCCGATTCAAGGGAATATCTCAATTTCTTACCTATTTTCAAGGGAAATATCTAATCTGTTTTTGAAAACCATTATATATATAAAATCAATAATTTTTTCATTAAAATAAGACCTTACTTCACTTCTGGTGTTATACAAACTTTTTCCAAAAGAACTCTTCTTTTCAAAGTGAAAGACTATTTATTTCAAGAATTACTCGAAGATTTTATAATAGTATCTTACTCTATTTCAATGAACTTGATGATTATTATGTATTATTGGGATTAGTATTCCATATTATAATCTACCATATTCAATTTAATGGTTTATGATTATTTTGGATATTGATGTGCTATCTTTAAACCATTCATCAGTTTACTTCGAATGGTTAGTGTTTTGGATTAATGTTCGGAGAAAGCTATTACATTTAATATATTAATGTGTATGTTGTTTATGTTTATCCCCATTCATATGAGGAATGAATTGGACATAGTAAGTGTCAAGTGGGGCCATCTATAGCCCCTTGGTGCATCGGTAGGTCTCATGAGACAAACTACGGTCTTGGCACAAGGCCTTGACAAAATGATTATTTATGGTCTTGGTACGAGGCCTTGACGGTATTGATATGTTGTCCCACATTATGAATTCCTTCATTATTAATATATTATTGATGGTTCATGTGGTTATTCGACTATTATAATACCCATGATTATGTTATGTTATGGAAAAATTTACTTAGCTCATATTTCTACCATATTATGTTCATGTTTATTTCTAAAGGCTTGTTTTTTCAATTATTCACCATGTCTAATTTTTATGTTATCTTCCACTATATTTCCTACCCTTACAGAGCGTTTGAGCTCACCCCTTTATTATGAATCATTTCCCTAGGGAAAGAACAATTCTATTATGATTGACATGCTGAAATAACCTAGGAGTTATGGAAGTTTTCTAAGGAGTTTCTTTGTTGTTTTTCATTTCAATATTTAAGGATGAACTTATGTATGTATATTTTTTTCAACAATACTAAACTACTTGGTACATTGGGATGCTTATTCCTTGTTTTTATGCCAATGTAACCAATAAGGCACCAGCTCCGGGTAACTGGGGTCAGATCCTTACTGTTGGGTTTTGATGTAGAATGGCCGAGTAATTGATTATGCCTCAAGACAACTAAAACCTCGTGAGTTAAATTATCCCACACATGATTTGGAATTGGAAGCTATGGTTTTTTCTTTGAAAAATTGGACACATCATTTATATGGAGCCAAATGTCAAATATATACTGAACATAAAAGTTTGAAGTATATATTCACTCAGGATGAATTAAACATGAGGCATAGAAGATGTCTTGAATAGATAAAGGATTATGACTGCATGATCAATTACCAACTTGGAAAAGAAAACAAAGTGGAAGATTCCTTGATTCGAAAACATCATGCAACATTAACCATGATACATTTGAAACATGATCCCTTGATTAATGATTTGATAAATTTTGGCTTTGAAGTTATTGGTGCAAGAAATACTTCTGTTTTGTTTCAGGTTTCATTGTAGTCATAATTATTAGATAGAATTAAGAAAGCACAAAATGATGATCATGAGTTACACAAAAAGAGAGAGTTGTTAAAATGGATAAGTTTCCAAAATTTTACCTGGATAAAGATTATGTTTTAAGATTTGGTAAAATGTATTATGTACCTTGTGATTCCCAGTTGAAGAAATATTTTTTGTGTGAAGCTCATAATTCTCCATTTTCAATTCATCCTGGAATTTGTAAGATGTAAAAAGACCTTCAGGAGTATTATTGATGGGATGGAATGAAAACATATATTTTTGATTTTACCATTGAAAGGTTTGACATTTCAATAGGTTAAAGTAGGGAGACAATTACCGAAGGGGATGCTTCATCATTTTCCAGTGCCAAAGTGGAAATGGAATGATGTATCTATGTACTTTGTGGTGGGACTACCTAATACATCTTGAGGTAATAATGTGATTTGGGTTGTTGTTGATCGATTGGAAAAATGTACACATTTTATTTCTATTCGAGATACAATTTATTTGGATCCACTTTCTTGAATGTACCTCAAATAGATTTTCAAGTCACATGGAGTTACTCTTTCCATTGTATCTGACTAGGATCCCATGTTCACTTTTAACCTTCCGAAGGGCCTTCAAAAGTTGTTGGAAATAGAATTAAATTTAAGTACAGTTTTTTATCCTCAATCAGATGGCCAATCAGAACGAACGATTCAAGCCTCAGATGATTTTCTTCGAGATTGTTCAATGGACTACTTGGGAAGTTGGGATTAGGATCTTTATTTAATTGAGTTTTCTTATAATAATAGTTTTCATTCCAGTATACAGGTGGATCCTTTTGATGCATTGTTTGGTAAGTGATGTAGAACTATAGTGTTTTGGGATGAAGTTAGTGAATGAAATTTTATGGGGCCAGAATTAGTAGAGGAGGTGGATGAGAAAGTGAAGATGATACAACGACACATGAGGACAACTCAGATTAGGAAAAAAATTTATACAGATTACTGAAGTAAAGACTTATATTTTGAGGAAGGTGACCATGTTTTCATTAAAATCTCTTCTTGGAAAATATTGATGAATTTTGGTAAGAAAGGGAAGCTAATTCTGCGGTTCATTGGTCCTTTTGAAATCCAATATAAAGTTAGACCAGTTACATATAGAGTATCTTTTCCTCTGAGTTTGTCTTACATACATAATGTATTTTATGTTTCAATGTTGAAAAAGTATGTTCCAGATTCAACTCATGTCTTTAGCCCATAAGCATTTCAGCTGGAAGAGAACCTTTATTATGAAAAGAAACTAGCTCAGATTCTAGATTAAAGGGAAGAAGTATTTTGGAATAAGGTAATACAACAGGTAAAGGTTTTGTGGAGAAACCACATGGTTGAAGAAGCAAATGGGAATCTGAAAATTCTATGAGGGAAAGGTTCCCTCACTTGTTTAATGAGTAAATAAAATTGCGAGGAAACAATTTCTAGAAGGTGGGGATAATGTAACACCCTAAGGTTTTAAAAAATAAATGAAATTCATGAATCATTTTTTAAGTAGATATTTATAACTAGACTTTTATCATAATTTTTCCACTTCTATGTTTTGAATTTCAAAAAATGGTCATTAATAACTATGTTCAGTAAGTCATTTGGAGTCTAATAGAACCAACAGGATTTTTAGTGAATAGTAAAATACCCTTATGAATTGTAATAGGAATAGTAATATGATCCTAAATAATAGTAAATTTTAATATTATTTTATTTTCATAAGGCTTTTAAATAATGACATTTTGGTTAATTTTTCAATGTGATATAAAAACCGTAGTAGAATTAAAATTGTTAATATTTGAATAAAGTATGATTTTATTTAAAAATTAAATTACTAATATTTAGAACATTATTTTCTAAAAATGGGGTTCATTTTTTAAATCTACATGTCGAAAAGTTGAAAGGGTGAATTATTTGGATTTTTTAATGATTCGTGAATTTTTTAAGAATAGTGAAATACGGTAAAATACCGTATATTCAAATTATCAGTTAAATACACTATTTATGACATCATAAGTGATGTAAGCCCACTTGTTTAAAACTCACATTCCATTATTAATATTTGGGGTCACATGAATTAAGACTATTCAAAGTCTTGAGAAAATATATTATAATAATGATTAAAATAATGAAAAATACCCCCTCTCTTCTACTATAAATACCACCCTCATTACCCTCTTCCTCCCAAACCTCTCAAGAATTTCAAATTACTTATGTTCTTCCCAATACTACTCCGAAGGATCTTCCCCACGTCCTAGAGCTTCTGGTCACACCAAAAGGTCAAAACCAAAGGTCTTAAGAAGGATCTCAAGGAGAAGAGATCAAGAGGTAAACATCCTCTTTGGTTTTCATTATTTTCATTCATTTTATGTTATTATTTTTAATTTAATGTGTCTTATGATGGTATATGTCATTACATATTCCCATTATAGCCCATATTATGTATGAATTATGAAATACCCCTTTTCTCTTATCAAATATTTTATAAAATTTAAGCGATGTCGTTAGACTCCCAAATTTTTGCATGGGATTTCTCAACTTTTGTTTTATTTTGAGATTACCTTCTTTTATTTTTCTTTCCTAACCATCCCTTATAAAAAATGAATGAATGATATAGTATCTTATATATTCTATATTTTATCATGTTTATGGAATACTCACCATTATATTTCTTCTCATCCCCCACTTATTCATGAAATTAAAACACCATCTGTGGTGTGTCGATTTAAGGACATCATGGATGATGTGATTTAAATTTCTTATACATATTTAAAAGCAGGCCATGAAACCATTTTTATGGTTGAACCAGATTATAATATCTTATATAAGGTTGTGGAATCATTTTGTATAAACGTGATTAATTTATAATAAAAAATGAGTTCATTACGATCGAAGAATCGCCAAAATAACCTAAAAAATATCAATAAAGTTTTAACTTATGAATAATCCTCATTTCATAATTCAAAATGATAAATGGTATAATTTATGGTTATATAAATATGTAAATACCATTCCATTCCAATTCTGGAGTTTCACTTCCAATCGATGAAAATATCCATTACGATCCGATCATGGAAAACATGTAATGAATGCATCAATAACAATGCATGGAACAAAATACTAACAATTAAAGGGTGAAATTATGTAATGAAATGGTCATATAATGTATTATAAAGATTAATATTTTTCATTAAGATATTAATAACACTCTTTTAACCATTATATAAGAGTTTTAAGCACTTTTGAAGTAAGAAGAATCCGAGGTATGGAAATTCTTAACCCTATTTCCATTCTTTCGGAAAACCTTATTCTTTATTCATTATGTTGTAATAATATTATTGTTGTAATGAATTTTTATTTAAATTATGTTGAAATATTTTTATTTATAGTGTATACAAATATCCATTCCATTTTATTAATTATCACTTCAATTATATTTTAAGGTACTTTCCTTTTTAAATACTTTTAAAACTCTCTTTAATCTCCAAAGGATTGTTTTTATATGTATATGGAATGAGTGGTTTCTCATGATTTAAAGATACTTTATTAAAATTATATGTTCCTTGGAAATTATTTATGTTGGGTTGATTCCATTATAGCTCAAGATATGTTGGGTTGAGCCCATTATTGCTCAAGATATGATGAGTGGTCCCCATTATAGATCTCCAATGCATTGGGTACTCTACATATTGAAGTTGACCAAAAGGATATTCCATGTGTTAGGGGGAATGTAAGAGTGATATTGTAAATATGTCCCTAGGAAACAGAATGATATTTCTATGCATATGAGTTTTTATGATTATGGGTTTTATTGGTTTTTATGTTATCACTTGACTAACAATTTCTTTCTTTATATCCCTTACTGAGTTTTATACTCATCCTAAGTTTTTTAAACTATTTTTCATAAGATATAAGGATGGGTAAGAAAAAGAAGGGATTAATGATGTTTGATATTAATTTTTGTTAAATAAATCATGTTTTATGTTTTAATGTTATATATTTTGAAAAAAAATTGATACTGTTTTAGTAGTATCCTCTTGTTTGAAAGTGGTATGTCATGTATGTAAGATATCATAATTCTATAAAACTATAAAAATGAAATGATCCTAAATGTGTGTTAATGTATGGTCGTGTCAAAAATTCAAGATTAAGTAATGTTTTTAGGCTAGGTCCTTATACATGGTATTATTTCCTCATGAGAAACAAGAAGATATAGAAATAAATTCTTTAAGCCTAAGACAAAAATAAGAGGAAAATATTTCTAAGTATGAAGCTAACATTACAAGGTTACTAAGGAATGCTTCAGACTATGTACATAATCCTAATAGGAAGACTAACTATTTATTTTATGGGCCTAATCCAATCATGTGAAGAAAAATAATCTCCCAAAAATTATCCTCCTAGGAGGATCTATTATTATGTTCAATCAAGATAGAGAAATAAGTTTCAATGACTTGTATATTTGAAGGTAAAAAAGAGAAAAAAAGGTTATTATAGAAAAAAATGGATAAAGTAAAGAAGGGACAAAATAATTTTCTAACATGTGATACCTTTGGAATAAAATACCTTGGTACATTACTAAAAGGAAAATGAGATTTTTTAAGTATAGTGAAAAAGTCCACTATGATCATGATTTTATGGTAAAGAAAGAATATTCTAATATTCACTTATTCCACTATAAGGAGATGTGACGCTACACAAATGAATTCCCTAAGTGTCAAGGGAAAATACCTTAAAATGAGCTATATTCAAGGTCAAGCGTATGTGATTACCATAAAAAAGTTGAATGATTACCATTATTGTGTATTTGGATCTAATAAATATGATATAAAATTATTTAATTAACGAAATTATTGAAATGTATAAGGATTGTACTAAAATAATTTTTCATTGGGGATTTGAAAGCGCATGTTGAATGATACCAATGAATAAGAATAATGATTTATTGGAAAGATTAACATAATGGAAAACAGATGATTGTGGTATAAATAACCCTTAATATGTTCCTAATGTTGAGATAATGATGTTGGGATAAAGATATGATTTATATTGTTTACGTAAATTGGATAGTATTGACTACCTTGGAACTGATTAATAATTTGTTAAAAAAGTGGGTTATGCTATCATTTATGGAGTGTACATTATTTTTTATTTATGTAATATGTCCAATAATCTATGTCTTTTTTAAGGAATATGTAATCATGGATGTTTTTGATAAGTTTTTATGGTAATTTGTGTTATTGATATGTTTTAAGAGAACACATGATGAAGGTATTTGCATTTTTAGTATGTGATGATTAGGAGCTACTTCATGTTTCTTGAGGAATTAATGGTAGGTTCATTTTATAAATTTCGTGGAATTATTTATAAGTTTTTGGATTTTAATCATTCAGAAAGGTCATAAGGATGAAAATTTATGAAATGGATTATGTTTAAATTTGGACGACGTTTTATAGATTAATATATTACTCCACTCTATGGAGATTTATGTATATTGGACAACTTTTTCTAACCATATTGGTTTTGGAAAATAGTTAGACATACAAAAATATTTCTCTCTCTTTTATGGTCTGTACGATCCATTAAGAGCGAATTTTAGGGATTTAGGCATAAAAAAATTCATTTTTGGATAATCATCTATTAGAGTAAGGGATTAATGGGATATTGATCAAACCACAACCAAAGGATGAAATTGAGATTATGAAATAAAAACATATCATGTAAGAATATTTCTATATATTATTAGACAGTAAAATAATTCCTTAACTTTAGGAAAAATATCTTGAAATAAAAAATTTATCCTATTACATTCATATTAGATGAAACAAATGGTTTTTAAATCATCATATATGTATAGTTTTCAGGCCCTAAGCTTTTGATTGATCATTCAATTTCTTGTGATTAATGACATCAATATCTCTTGATATTTTCTTATAATTTTATTCCTTGTAAATATACTAACTTGGCACAAATTTTATCACACATAGAAACCTATTTATGTGTTATTACATATGAATCATTTACTACATTTTCTCTCTTATTTAGAGGATATTGTATTAACCCTTTTATGATGAAGGTTTTCCAAAAATGTTATTCTCAAATGTATAACCCTTGACTTTCGAGATTGAGTTTAAATTGAGTGGAAAAAATTTATTTAAGGTGGGGATAATTTTACACCCCAAGACATTATGAAATATCTATTTTAAAATTCAATCCCTTTGATAGCTTGCAATTCATTCAACACTAGGTTTGAATGAAACATGATATTATATTAAATTTGTATTATGTAAACATTACCATTATATCTTTCATGTTAAATTTAATTTTATGCACAATACTGACTAAATTATGAACATTAAATTTTTTAAACATATATAAAAATTATATATATTGGTTAGATATAAAATTTGAACAATCTGACAGAAAAAGAATTGTTTTCTAAAAAACTGTATTATTTTTCTAAAAGAGGGTTTCATCACGCTTTGCAAGCATAATTTAATATTAATACTTTCAAATTTTTTAAAATTTATTTGAAACAATAAATATAAATTCTGAATTAATCATATCAATGTTATTTGAGGGTGATATTTTGTTATTTTTTTGAAAAGTTTCTTTTCTTGATGAATAGTGAAAATACTGAATTTTAATTGAAAACTGCCTTTTCGTTTAAAAAATTTATAATATAAAATTATATTTTAAATTTGTTTTAAATTAAAATTAGTTAAATTTTATATCCTTTAATCAAATTTAGGTCATTTTAATATTTTTTAAATTTAATTTTGATATAAAAACATTGTAAACTTTTTAACATTTTCTCTTCAAAAACCCACTTTATCATCACATTAGTGACATTAATTTTAAATTAAAAATTACCAATTATGTGAATTGAATTTAGATATATGGATTAAATATTTTTAAATATAATAATTTATATTATTTAATAAGGTTTATTCAATTTAGGAACATAATTTATAGTGGAAAAAGTAAAAATTAATTACCAGAGTTAAGGTAAAAAGTGATATACCAACAGGTTAAACTAAAGAGATAAGGGTTAAAATGAGGTCAAAACCATTCTAAAATATATTTTATAGATATATTTAGACCTTATAATTTCTAATTGTCTATAATATTTTTTTTACCATTTTGGAATGTGAAAATGTGGGTATACCTTTTTCTTTCAAAAAATTACAAGTGTGTCACTCACCTCACATATAGAAGGACGCCCATATCCTCTCTTATTTACTCCATAAAACCCTTTTTGATCATCCAATACCAGCCCAAAAAACTTATAAAATTTAGTCCTCTCATAATAGAAGACTTTTTTTCATAAATATAACCTATGAAGTCTTTGGTGCAAACTTTATAAGGATACTTGAAGAAGAGGAAATGTTCTTCAATGGGTGTTTTTATTTTTTTTCTTCCTACAACTCCTTGATTTATTATTATTATTTTTATTAATAACATAAGATTATTAAATGTAATTATATG
Organism: Viscum album; assembly: GCA_963277665.1. Taxonomy (NCBI): domain Eukaryota; kingdom Viridiplantae; phylum Streptophyta; class Magnoliopsida; order Santalales; family Viscaceae; genus Viscum; species Viscum album. Next base: position 1,084,752,089 of record OY728132.1, read on the forward strand.
CTATTTAAATAAGTTTATGACATACGACCATCCCCACTTCCATCAAATGGGTTACAAAATCATCATTAATGTGTATGACAGACTAATGCCTTGTGAACTAATGTTATTCGTCTTTCTATTACCACCTCTCATAGTTTGGTATTACAATGGATATAAAATATATATATGATATTTATAATAAAATTTTATATCTAGAGTAATTATATCATATATAAATTTTTAGTTTCCATCCTATAGGTGATATGATAATGTCACTAGTGTGTACGGTGGACTACCGCCTCGCGTAGTGATGTGATTCGTCTTTCACTAACACTTTTCATGGAAAGTGATACAGATAAAGTTAATGTTTATATGGGATAAAAATTAAATAATTATGATATTAATTACATATTTATCATTTTTAAAATAAATTATATATCATTTTATTTATTACATTTTCACTCAATTAAAGATGATAACATCGTTCGTGTACGTATAGACAATCACCTTCATGAAGCGATGTGACACTATTTTCATCCTCACACCAAATTAATGATATATATAAGTATATTTAAAGAATTAATATGGTACTAATTATATTATTATAATTCTATAATTATAAAATATGGCTTACCTCCTTTCCATAATGATTGTTGAAAAATAGAAATGTTACCCGTGCGTACGTACGACCAACTATCTCTATGATTGTAGCAGACATAATTTTTAAAAACCATAATTCATGATTGGTTTTAAAATTAAAATAAATTTAAAAATATTATTATTATTCAATAGTTAATGTAACTATATAATATTCACCAGAACTAGAACCTTCATGACAAATCAAAAATGAGAAAACAAGGCAATTAACACCCAAAACAATGAAAAAGATTAAATATTATTAACAAATATGTGATAAGATGTTATAAAAGAATCATATATGAGATTATAAATATTATTATGGTTTTTTATAAGTTAATAGCAATTTTAAAACGACTATACATGAAGGTAAATCACATTCAACCAAAAGTAAGTGTGATGTAAGGGCTTCTCATCTCACCTATACTTTTGCGAGACATATGCCATATTAACTACTCATTTACTTTTTTTTGGTGTATATAATACCAATTTGATATGTTATATCATGAATATATTAATATTTATACTATTTAAAGTCTAATTTGATGTCATTTTTTTATTGGGGCTTACAAGTCAGAAGATACCAAAGTGGTAAGGGTTTATTTCAAAATCATAAAATTATTCAGGATTGCTTATGTCTAAATATCCCTTGGGGAAACTATTTGATATTTATATAATAAAATAAATATATTTTCTTCATGTCTTGTTATTCATGAAATTTTTAATGTAACATTAAATTTTTTTCACTATTTGGTACTTAAAATGATTCATAAAGATACTTTTAAGATAATATGTCTTTATTTCTCTCTACTGTTGGAAATCCTTTTCCATCAAAACAATTTTTTTTCTTAAAATGTTTTTATAAAAGTTTTTATCCTTTTAAAAATGATTTTCTTAAGACATTGTTACCAATTTTTTACTTTCTAATTTTTTAAAGGATTCTTCATTTCACTTTCAATACAATACGTGTTTGGCTTTTGTCGAAAATGTTAGTGGAATATTTGTTTTAATGTGTTCAACATGTATGTAATTTCCTAAAATTATAGAAAATAATTTTTTTAGTTATTCCTTTATAATTTTATATGATTATTGTCAAAGTAAGTTTTTTTCATTTGTTTTTATCCTTTTTAATAGTAATTTTCAAAATGAAAAGAATATTTTCATCAAGAATGTATTTAAAGATATATTTATAGTATCTCAATTAATCAATGACATCAAAACGTTATTTTAATTATGATCTATTGGGGGTATGTTGTATTGATATCATCCATATTGTTTAGTTAGATGATTTATGATCATTTTAACTGAGGATGTTCAATTTTATTACGATTCACCATTTTTCTCTGAACGATTAATGATTATATTTTTTGATTGGGTATGTATTAAAATATTGTATGATAGTTTTTAAATATAAATATTTATTTTTATTATGGTTATCTCATTTCATATGAGTAATGAATTAGAATTTTTAAGTGATGGGTGAGTCCCTCTGAAACCCTTCGATGTATTAGTATGTCTCATGAGACAAACTGGATATGTTTCTGGTTGAGGCCTTACCCATTTATATAGTTGTATTGACACAATCCTCAATGGTATTAGATATCTTGGAATAATCCTTGATAGTATTATATGTTTTATCAAAATACTCAAAGATGCATCCCATCATTATAGATTTAGTTATTGGTTTTCCATGTGATTACTCAATTAGTTTGAATATCCATGGTTAAGTTTCAAGAACATGTGATTATTTATATGATATTATTTAATTATATGTTATTACTTCCACATTTGGCTATAGTTATTGATTAAATGGAATGTTTTTTAGTTATTTACATTTCCATATTGAATAAGATTTAATTATTTACAGACTTCGATGTATTCTTACCCTTACTGAGAATCCTAGCTCACCCATTTATTATGTTTTACCTCCTTGGGAATGAGGTAAAACATTGAAAAAATCCATTGAGATATCCTCCGACTTCCACTTAGGAACATTCAATGAATACAACAAAGCATATGAAACATGATAACCAATCTTCACTTTCTGACAAACCAAACAATAAGACACAACTATTTGACTGACCTATTCATCCCTTATTATCATAATTGGCTCCTCAAAGATTGAATCATCTTGGCTACACAGGAATGTACTACTATAGTGAGTTATAAAACTCATAGAGATCCACTTCATGAATTTATTGTGGGATTATTAACTTCCCTTGAAATATAACCCAATGTATATCATCCTTATACCATCCCATAAGTGCATCACTGCAAACAACATGATCATACCAAACCTCCTTTTCAAGATCTATAAATTATTAATTCTCAATTTAATGAATCAAGGATGAGTACATGTCCTTTTAATATGGATAACCACTGAATTACACTATATAAATATATAAATTCATAATCTCCTCCAACACTCTCTATGCATATCCTAAATAAAAAAACATCTCCACAACATTTATTACTCATCAAATAAAAAACCACATTATATTTACCTTGTGTATAAAAGATATAAAAATCATAGTCTAATAATAAATCCATCCACCACTATCAGTGTATATTTAAATCCCATTGATAAAAAAATACCTCAGGATTTTGTGATCAGTGAAGACTACAAATCGCTCACCAATGAGGTAATTTCAATTTCGATTTATAGTGAATACCACTAACACAAACTCAATATCTTGGGTAGAATAGTTATATCCATGAGGAAATAGATGTTTATATCCATAAGAAATAACTAATCTATGTTTCATCATAAAACATCCCAGAATTTGATAAGAAGCATCATAGAAAACCTTGAACATGATTCATTCTTCTTGAAAATGGAGTATAAGATCACTGAATAAATTCTCCACTAGGAACTAAAATTCTATTTGAAACTTTTCAATCCATATAATAGGATGTAATTTCCAATTTAAGTATCTATGAGTGTCATTTATCCAATAAAAAATTGACATAAACATTCTTTAAAATATACTGTGACAAAGGAAGCTATGAACCTATGAAACATGTTGAGTTAGAAGTTATACCTCTTAGTTTTCCATTATTTTAGTTTTGGAAATTTTAAACAGATTCTTAAATACATTATCACGAAATTTTTATCTCCTATGTGTTTTAAAATGTCTTTTAGAAAACATTACCATTTACCATACTTAAAAAATTTATAAAATATATCGAAAATAAAATTTACATTATTTATTAAGATTATCATATTGAGTATGTGTTTGATAAATTAGAGTCACTATTATCAAAATATAAGTTATAATTTAGTCAGGCCTATCATAGTAAAAAAAATTCTTGACTGTCATAATGATAATGGTATTGATAAAAATTAGATTGATACTCACAAGGGTTATCATGTTGACAATTGTAAGGAAGTCAATCATACTGACTTATTTTTATAATTGGAATACAGAAGACATGTTTAAAATATAAGGAATAATTTTTACAATATAATGGTGTGAACCAATAGTATATTGGACATTCAGTTACACCAAATTGTTATTAGTTGTCAAGTTCTATGTATCCAAGTTGTTGTATCAAACTCGATGAAATATCACCATTGGTTGAGAAATATGATCGATGAGAAGATACCTATAAATACCAGGTCCTTAAAAGAGTTTAGATATGATTTTATTCTAATTGATTAATTTGAAATTTCTCTTTTTGTGGGAGCTATGAATATTTCTTAATGTGGATATATTTTTCCTAGTCTCTATAATTGTTTAGAGTTTTGTAGTTATAAGGAAACATTTTTAGGCAGTCTCATTACAAAATTTTATATTGTAATATGTGTCTGATCATCACAATGATCGAGGGATTATGAGGATAGAATGAAATGAAATCCAATCCATCAAATCGAGGGATACCTATGGTAGGTAGATAGAGAAATCATGATCTTCATATCGAGGGATTCCAGGTATAAGATGAAAAGGTTGATCTTCGCATCGAGAGTTTTCCTTGGTATGGAATTACAGAAATTCATGCAAGTATAAATTGGGGTCACCTATATTCTAGGTTATAGACTAGATTTCTCTAATGGTTAAAAGAGGTTTATTCTTTTAATAGATTATAATTTATTCTTATATTTTTTAGTTATTTTTTTCTTGTTTTTACAATCATTTAATTCTGATGAAATTTTAATATAAAGTGAAACATTTTATTCATATTTAATTTATATTTGTTTTATCTATACTATTTAATTAGAATAAATGAACTCTGTTTAATGTTATCCATATTGATTTTGATCTTTTAGTCTCTGATTTAATTGTTATGACTCTGAATATGATCCTATGAATTTGTTAATCAGACCGAGGGTCGAGTCCATTATTTTTAATTAAAGAGGATTTGGGTTTTTTCAGATTAATTATTTTAAGTTAAGTTTTTTAAACTACAATTCACCCCCTATTGTATGTATTTTGATTTGAGAAGATCTTAAAGGTCCCAGGCGTAGTAGAAGCTCATAGGTGGATATGCCCACTTTGCTTTTTATTATTTTCAATGATCAATCCAGGATCAATACGATGATAAACACCACTCTCCACAGATCGAATCACAGAAATAGACAAAGAAGAAGAAAAGTCCCGGAACCACAAAGGAAAGATCATCACAGGTTGATTATAATTAATTTAATTAATTGAAAAGAAGTACCTTTTATGGAATTATTTCTTCATTGATATTTCTGATCACGTTTCGAGGTGATTCATCGTTGTGTCACATAAGCCAAGTGTAGACTTCCTCTAGTGGTGATCCACACGTGTACCACTTATATCTGAACATCGCTAAAGGAATCTTAATGTTCTATCATAGAGAAGTACTTTCTTGCATTGTTTGCCTTAGATTTCCTTGATCCGATGGAGGTGGATCTCTCTTGGTCATGAGAGTTTTCTTGGAGAATGAAGTTCTTTAGGTCTTGAGAGAATTCTCCAGAATTGTTGTGCACAACGATTCTCTTAGAAAAAGAGTTGGGGTTGTGAGGATATTTATAATCGGGTTTGAGGTTGTAAAGTTATGACAATAAATAAACGTGTTACTCATTTTATTTATTTCATTACCTCTTTTTAAAACCCCATGTTGAGTCATTAAAAATTTTACATGCGACGACACTGATAATAATAAATATAATTTAATAAAACGATATTATTTCCTCAAATTCCCGACTGGAAAAACAACACGGCGTGTAATCATAAATACACAACGTGTACTAGTTTTTTATTGAAAACTACACGGTGTGTAAATTCAATTTAAACGGTGTGTATATCTTGTTTTCATTTATTTATTTCCTTTACAAAATAAAAACTACATGGAATGTACATTCAATAATACATGGCGTGTACTTGTTTGCAAAATAAAAACTACACGATGTGTAATCATTAATACACGACATGTACTTGTTTTCATTTTATTCTTCCTCCAACATTAAAACAATTTAGGCTTCCATGAATAATTATTAAACCACGTATGGGAATCATATTTTTTCTACTTGAGATACTTGGATAAACTTTTTGTGTGACCCTCTAGGCCTCTTTCTCATTGGAATTAGGTGGGCTTTCCTAAAGTCCAAGATTACTATCTAGAAATGGGTCAAGGCACCCAAGAGAAAGAAGTTGACGCCGCATTGACGTGTCACCTCATACAAATGCTTACTGTGTAATTTAATCCCTTTGTCTCAATATCTCATCAAGAAGGTTTCATGGTAGTGTCATAAACCTATATGCTTGACCTATCATTCTTTGACTTCCAGAAATAAACTCGTCATGTCACCATGGCCATCATATTTGGTCGACAGTTCTATTTCAATCAAAGGGCCTGAGATATATACATCCATAAATATGGAAGGGACAAATCCTTCATTGACTTATCCATTAACAACATGTCATTCGTGACACACCTAACGTACCCTACTTCCCGCCAACTCTCTTTGTGATGGTTTTCGTCAGCAAATCTAATTGCACGAGTCATGACATGAGTTAATGATAATATTCCAGTCTAAATACCATTACACACGCACATATATTGCAATGTCTGATGACACCAAGACATGCATAATTACTACTGGTGGGTTTGTTTTCATAATCACCCATCTTAGAGATTACCATGTGCGAACTCCATGAGAGAGAGCCTCATCTTCTTACGAGTACTCGCACATGATGGTCGGTATAATATGTGTCCTATAATAGTATTTCATCCAACCACAGAACTTTATTTAAGAATATTGTTATTGCATTTCAAGGTTCTCATCATAGAGGGGATCTTCCATGACCTTATCAATGCAAAAAATATTCTAGGACATTATTATATTATAGTCATCCAGAACAATGAAAAATATATAATAAGTGTGAATTCATGTAATCAAAGTACAAAACAGTTGGTTCTCAGGAAACCAACCCTTTCAAACTCCCACTTGGACTAGAGGAAACTGCCTACAACTTTTAGTCCACTAGACCTCACATGATGATCATATTTCTACTGATTCAAGGCTTTAGTCAAGGGGTCTTCCATGTTGTCATTCGAGGAAATACTACTCACTGCAAATTCACCTCTCTAAGAAAAATCCCTCAAGTGATGATACTTCTGAAGTATGTGCTTTGTCTGCTGATGTGACCTGGTCTCTTTTTCAAGTGGCACCGCTGTAGTATTATCACAATAGAGTGTGATAGGATCTTTACTACTCGGTACTACATATTGCTCTTGGACGAACCTTCGCATCCATACTGCTTATTTAGCTGCCTCAGAAGCTGTGATATACTCGGACTCTGTTGTATAATCTGTGACCACACCATTCTTTGAGCTCTTACAACTAACTACACCTCTATTCAAACTGAAGATGTATCCAGTCTGTGACTTCATGTCATATTGATCAGTCTGGAAACTAGCATCTAAATGTTCTCTGATGACTAGTTCCTCATCTCCTCTATAAACCAAGAACATATCCTTAGTACACCTAATATACTTAAGGATAGTCTCAACTTCCATCCAATGGTTTTCTCCTGGATCAACTTGACATCTTCTTACCACAATCAATGAATAAGCAACATCTAGCCTTGTACATAACATAACATACATGACTGACTCAATCACGGATTCATAAGGGATCCTTTCCATTTTATTTCATTTATCATGTGTCTGAGGACACATTTTCTTGGAAATATGAATGCCATGTGACACTGGAAATAATCCACTCTTGTATTATTCCATACTGAATCTCTTCAGTATCTTTTCAATGTATGTACTTTGACTCAGGCCCAGCATTCTCTTGGATCTATCATGATAGATCTTTATCCCAAGAATATAGGCTGCCTTACCCAAGTCTTTCATAGAGATCCATTTATCCAACCATGCCTTAATTTACTATAAGACAAGTACTTTGTTTCCAATTAGTAATATGTCATTAACATATACTATTAGGAAAAAAACTGCACTTCCACTAATCATTTTGTATACACAAGGCTCAAATTCATTCTTAAAAAAGCCAAATTCTGTTATGGCTTCATCAAAATGAATGTTCCATGACCTTGATGCTTTCTTTAATCCCTAAATGGATTTTTGCAACTTATATACCTTGTTGGAATCCTTTGGAGTAACAAACCCTTCAGGTTGTGTCATGTAAACATCTTCCTGGAGGTTCCCGTTAAGGAATTCTATTTTGACATCCATTTTAGAAATTTCATAATCATGGTAAGTGGAAATGGCCAATAGGATTCTGATGGATTTCAGCATCGCTACCAGTGAAAATGTTTCATCATAGTCAATTCCTTGACGTTGTCTAGAACATTTTTTAAACAGTCGTGCCTTATAGGTGCTGACTTTCCCCACCATGTCTAGTTTCTTCTGGTATACCCATTTATTACCAGTAGGATTTATATCAACCAGAGAATCTACCAAAATCCAAACTTGGTTTTGGTACATTGAATCCATTACATAATTCATGGCTTCTTGCCACTTGGTAGCGTCTGTGCCTTCAACTGATTCCTTATAGGTAAGAGGATCATCATTTTCAAACAATAATGAGTCACTATCCTCGGTGACAAGAAAACCATATCATTATGGTTCTCTCACCTCTCTCATGATCCTATGTAGTTCTTGTGTCTCTGGAACAAATTTTTCTTCCACGGGGCTTTGTGGAATTAGTTCTTGTACCAACTCCTATGTATCTTGAGCCTCGACTTGATCGAATTATATCTCGCTCCCACTATATCTTTCGGAGATGTGCTCCCTCTCAAAAAATATGGCGGGTATTTCCACTGTTACATTTATATCTGAGGGGTTATATAGTTAATATCCCCTTGTTTCCATGGGATATCCTATAATGATACACTTTGTGCCTCGGGGTGAACGATTGTTACCTGAAGAGGCCTTAACAAATGCTTCACTACCCCACACATGTAAATTTGATAACATGGATTTAAATCCACTCCATAATTCTAATGGAATACCATTTATCGATTTAGTTGCTACTTGGTTTAGTATGTGTGCTTTTGTTTGTAATGCATATCCCCAAAAGGATAATGGAAGACACGCATGACTCATCATTGATCTCACCATGTCCAACATGGTGTGGTTCCTCCTTTCACTTATGTCATTCCACTGAGGCGTGTAAGGAGGAGTGAGTTGAGATAGAATTCCAAAATCCCTTAAAAAATCAATGAAGTCTTGATTTAGATATTCTCCTCCACTTTCTGAGCAGAGTTTCTTAATCTTTTTACCAAGCTGGTTCTCAACTTTATTCTTGTATTCTTTGAACTGATCAAAAGAATCTAACTTATACCTCATTAAGTAAATATATCCATATCCACTAAAATCATCAGTAAAAGTTATGAAGTACAAGAACCCGCCCCTTGCTTCAACTGGAAATAGTCCACACACATCTATGTAAACTAATTATAGAAGTTATTTAGCCCTTTCACCTTTCCCACTAAATGGTTCATTGGTCATTTTTTCTTGTAGACACACATGACATACACCAAGTGTTTTTAGTTCGAAAGAATATAAATATACATCTTGATGTAATTTTGTCAAATGTTTCTCATTAACATGACCTAGCCGGTGATGCCAAAGTTGGTTGTGGTATGAGTCATGTGAATTTATTTTATCATCGATTTTGATTACTTGGTTTGTGTAGTCTAACACATAAAGGCCATTATATAAATGTGCCTTACCAAAACAAATGATATCTTTATAAAAGTAGCAACATTCATTTCCAAACATGAAGATGAATCCATCCGTATCTAATATGGATACTGAAATAATGTTTTTAGTAACAGAAGGCACATAATAACAACCCTTTAACACCAAGATCATTCCAGTTGGCAATGTGAGGTGGTAGTCCTTGATAGCTACAACAGCAAGTCTGGCTTCGTTGGCTGCTCATAGATCTACCTCCCCTCGATCAATCTTCTTGAATCTACATGGTTCATGTATTTGGATACATATGTGAGAACCCCAAGCTATATTTAATAACCAATTTGTAGAAACGGATAGATTTCATTCGATAACAAATGCACTTGAAGCTTCCCCTTTCTTCCTTGGCTGGGTGTGGTTTTTCTTCCAGTGGGCCTTCTTGACACATGCAAAACAAACAACATCTTGTTCTCTTGCCTCCCCTTTGATAATCCTTTTCTTGTAAGGCCTTGAAGAATCATTGGGATTAAATTTCTTCACCATCTATTTCCTTTTATTCACCATAAGGAAAAAAGGCTTTTCATGCTGTATATCATTGTCGACTTTGTGAAAAAGGATAAGAAGACCAGATAGATACTTCTCAATGTTGTTCATGTTGAAATTTACAACAATGTTAGAGAATCTATGGAGAGTTATGCGATAATGAGATCAGTACCAAGTTCTTCAGGGAGTTTAAACCCTAGAACCTCCAAGTGCTCAATGTATCCAATGAGCTTGACTACAAGAGGCCCAGCTGGGGCACCCTCTCCAAGATTTCTCTAAAATAGAGCCTTGGAGATCTCAAACCTTTGCTGTCTTGATCTCTCCTGGTGTAGACCACGGAGGTTCTCGAGCATGCTATAAGAATCCATGTCCTCATGAGACTTCATGAGCTCACTTGACATTAATGATAGCATCAAACATTGAACGTCAAGTGCATCACTCAAATGTTTATCAGAGACTAGGAAATCTTCATCACTCACCCCTTGGGTAGGAGAATTTGGAAGTGAGGACTCCATCATGTAATACCTTCGTTCATGGCATAGGATAACCCGAAGGCGCCTAAACCATTCCTGAAAGTTACTGCTGGTGAATATATTGCCTTTATCTAGAATTGATCGTAGAGAAAAGGTGGTTGACGAGTTTTTCATATTGATTCTATAAATTAAAAGAGCATATTTATCAGTACTTTCTTGATTACATTTTATGAGAAATAATAAATTTTATTAAGTCTCCCACTATTTTATCAAGTCCCAATGGACCTCACCATTGAACTCATAATGTCCAGTTTCTTTGAAATTATAGTGTAAAGGATCCATATTCCCCATAGCATAACCCCAAAAAGGGTTGGTCAAGCTATTTGAAGTTATTTAGGTAGGCAGGTATTTTCCAACTGTGAGCTTACAGTTCCTTGATCTGTTGAGTAGACACCCCAATCCTAAAATCCTGACTTGTATTTCATCAACACTTGCCTCCATTTTACAACAAGTCTAACAAGGGCTACTCCTCTTGATGTAAAATATTTAAGTCAAACTGAAACTTTCATAAGATCTTCTTTTATAAAAGTAAGTGTCCCAACAAGGGTTATTGAAACACATAGTTTTATTGATTCTTTCCCTTAATCAAGTAATTGAAGGCTTGGTCTGATTTAATATGGTATTTGAAGGATTTTATTTTTTATGCATAGTTTGTCATTATCACATGCTTGTTAATATTAAGTGATGCTTTGTTAAGTGATTAACCATGTTATGATAATGTTTACACATAGTCTGGTTTTTAATTTATTCCATCTTTGCATGCTTGTTTATTTCATTAATTATGTGAATGTGATAACACATATATTATAAATAAACCATGCAATCAGACAAAAATAAAATAAGATGGCATGATCATGAGCTTCTATTGGTTAGCTTATCTAGCAGTTTGATAAGCTGACCCTGACCTAGGAAAAACACCTTGAACCGATGGTTCGTGGTTTGCGGCTCCCACATAACCACATTTTAATCTTCTTGGGTTGGTTTCACCTTAGATTAGAATTTTGAACCGTCTCCACTAGCTTGGGAGATCCTCCATTACATGGGGTTTACATTAAAGAAACCATGGGAACACATGCCCTACATTTTATTGGAAGAAGGCTCGCAGGACAACGAATTTAGACAAATTTAAAAAAAACCATACACACAAACAAAGGGTCTTTGGTCTAGCTCATGATCATCCATAGGATGAAACAACATTTATGCATATTTAGTATTCAAATTATTTTAATCATTATATTAATTCAAGATAAGTCTCTCTTGAATTCAATTAATTATGATCTCATAAATAATCAATTCTTTATCTTAAATTCCTTTCTGAATTTCCTTGAGATTATTCTCATCCATATTCCTTGTATAGGTCTTTGTACTTTCGGAGGAAACCTGGTGAAATTCTATTTCTGGAAATTACAAGGCATGTAATATAGCCTACCTACTGTGTATTTTTCACCCTTTATCCAAAGTACACACTGGGGGCTTTGGTGTGTTTTCTGTAGTTTCAAAATATTGTAGTACACGACGTGTAGATTAATCTAAAATGGTGTTTACTTCCTTGTTATGCTGTTACCAGCCTGACAATCCCATGTACGCAGAACACAGCTTCTCCTTATACACGGTTTCACCTGGACCGGATTAGGCTAGACAGTGTGTTGATTCAACATTCACGCTGTGTATTATGGTTTCCATGCACAGTTCAATTCTGGTTAACACGGTGTGATAAACACTTAGGTATACTCAATTCAGATGGCATAGTTTGGTGGACCAGTACCGGTTCGTTGAACCTAAGTACATGGCATGTAATTTTCACTACACGACATGTATTCTTGTGTTGTACAGATACAAAGAGAGGCTCCTTCGGATGAGTTCCTCCTTTATAATTTAATCAAAATTAAAATTAAAAGTTCATTTCTATTATGAGTATCGAGAAAAAAAGGAGGAAGAACAGATCTCATTCAATTAATTTAATAGATCGATTTATCATGAATTGAATCAAATATAAATGCATAAATTATCAAAGAAAATTAAATAATTATAATCAACATTGTAACCTCGCTCTGATACCAATTGAAGGTCTAGGGCATAGTGGAAGCTTGTGGGTGGATTTTCCAACTTGGTTATTTGACATTTTCAATGATCAATCGGGTATCAATAGGATGATAAACGCAAGTCTCCACAGATTAAATCACAGAAATAGACAAAGAAAGAAGAAAAGTCCTGGAACAAAAATGTAAAGATCATCATAGGTTTATTATAATTAATTTAATTAATTGACAAGAAGTACCTTTTATGGCGTTCTTTCTTCATTGATATTTCTGATCACGTTCCGAGGTGATTCGTCATTTCATCGTAGAAGCCAAGTGTAGACTTCCTCTAGCGGTGATCCACACATGAAAAACATATCTTTGGACGTCACCAAAGGAATCTTCGTGTGATAGAATGAATAATCCCTTTCTTGCATTGTCCACCTTATATTTATATGACCCTATGGAGGTGGATCTCTCTCAGTCATGAGAGTGTTCTTAAAGGACAGAGTTCTTTCAATCTTCAGAGAATTTTCCAGAATTTTTGTGCACAACGATTCTCTTAGAAAAAGAGTTGGGGTTGTGAGGATATTTATAATCGGGATTGAGGTTGTAAAGATATGACAATAAATAAATTCATTACACATTTTATTTATTTCATTAACTCTATTAAAAACCCCATGTTGAGTCATTAATTGCTTGACATGTTGTAACGCCCTGACCCCAGTTACCCAGAGTCAGTGCATTATTACGTAACATTGGCATAATCACAAAAGATCAAGTCTCGAAAGACCGATTAGTTTAGTAGCCTTGGAAACAATAGATACATTCCTAAATGTTACATTACATCCTAAAGTAAAACAAAAATTCAACAACATCTTGTCTTCATATCCCCTCATACTATCCATGCAGGCCATTCATAAAATACTTTAAACATCCTGGAAAAATTAAAACATTGAAAGGGTTGATCTCAGATGCTCAGTAAGGATATCAATATAGCGGAAACTTTTATAAATAAACATAAAAATTTAAGGGTCTGTATAACTAAAACAAAATCCTTTTAAACTTGAACTTCAACATCATATGGAAAAATTAAAATGAAATAATTCCATTTACTTATTCAAATGGATATTCTACTAGTCGAATAATCACATGAAATATCAATAACCACTTTCATAATGATGGAATGCATAATTCCAGACTATCATAGCCATGTATCTAAGGCCTCGTGGCAAGACTACAAATAATATTTTGTCAAGGCCTCGTGCTAAGACACTAGTTTTTCTCATGAGACCTACCGATGCATCGAAGAGCTATATCAGGCTCCACCCATCACTTATTAAGTCCAATGCATTCCTTATATGAAAAGGTTTAAACATATCATAAACCATAACATAATCGTATCACATAAAACATGCATAAATGAAACATAATATTTCCACATTTCAATCACAATATATCAATACAACACATTGATATAATAAAACCATTTTCAATACCAAAATAAAATAAAAGTAAAACTTGGTATTTATTTTTAATTTAAAAAAAGTTATGGCTTGTATAGGAAGCCGAAGCTCAAATAGTGGTTACAACGGTGGAGAAGTCGTTGTCGCCGCATACGTACAACAAAATAATTCCCTTTTGTCATTTAGTAAAACACTTTATATAAAAAAGATTCCTTTTGAATAAATGTAAAATTCAAAGGGGTTTATACACCGTATAAAAGAAAGTTGTGTATAAAAAAAATATGCCTCAATGAAAGGAGATTGAGACGAAGTCCCTTACCTCATGTCCGACTTGACTCGATCATTCTTTAACCTCCTGAATAATAAACTAGAGTTAATTTCTACTTTATTAAGAAAATTTTCAAGTTCATTATTCCTTTTATAACACTTATTACCATGTTATGAACATTATGTAATCATTTAAGTTAATAACGGTCGTTTTGTCAATCTTTGGTACTTGAGTCAGTAATAAACTTCTTATAATTACAAGTTGTTAATGTGGAAAATATCCATTATCTACAGAATTATATTCATGATATAGATATCATATATATCATATATATCAAGTATATGCATGCATTTATAATATTACTTAACATTTAGAGGTAATAAATGAAATGCACCGTTCATGGAGATGGTAAGCCGTACGTACGCATGAACACTACTTTCATTTCTATTTCATATTTAATGGAATGAAATCATAATTATATAAAGGTATATTATAATTCCAGTATAATATCATATATAATATCATCTACTGCATCCTTTATACGTCCCACATATGGCATTAACGATTCAAATCACTTTGAGGGGGCGGTAGTCCGCACTTCCTAAAATGAAATTATCGCGTCTACCCATAATGGAAATCATAAAGGTATGACATAAATGAAAAATATAAAATCACAAGGAAAACATAAAAATAATATATATCATATATAAATATAGTGACATATTAATGGCCACCATGAGAGGTGTTAAAATAAGATTGAACAATCATCATTTCGTGAGGCAGTAATTTGCCACCCACAGAAACAAAATGTTCTTTAACCATTAGACGATGGTGTGTGTAAGTTTAAATCAAGTACTTATCATAAAAAATCCTAGTATATTGAAGGTACTGGTGTTGTTACAAAAGAAAGGAATAAAAAGAGTTTAAGGGGTTGGAGAAGCAAAATAATACAAAAGAACATAAGAGAAGACATTACCTTAAAATCGGGTAACTCTTCTTGATTTGAACCAAAGGATTCCATGGGAAGACTTCTGCCCAAATTGAGGCTTCTAGGAGTAAGAGAGGGAAGTTGAGAGAGTATTTGGGTACTAGTTGGCCAAGCCAAATGGCTTGAATGTGTGAATAAGGTGGTGGAGGTGGGGGCCTTTTATAAGAGGAGAGGAGGGACACTCTTGGAAAGTCAAGAAGTGTTACTTTATTATATAATGCGTTTCGGATTTTAAAGGTCCCCAAATTATATATTTCTATGATAAGGTGATAAGGGTCCGAAATATACTCATATAATAGGTTTTAGACAAGTTGAAGTCCTAGATTTTACCTTATCATTTCATTTTATTTAAATTGTTCATTAATGAGGTAATCGCTGCATCATCATGGTGTCATAAATAATTTTTTTATTTAATGCCTAAAAATTATAAAAAAATTACCATTATGTAGAAAAACGTTTTATATTTCCAATTAATATTTATATTCTAAAAGTTAACTTATATAACTCCATGTAATAATTGTTTTAGTAAAACAACACATGTTTGTGACAATTTAATTTTTACATTAAATAAAAAGTTATTAATGTCATTTTCTTACTCAAGTGGCTACATGGGGCCCCCAAGTTGACCCATGGATTGTCTTGGTTGGCCATGAATCATAAAATAAGTGTAGGACAAGTGTAAAGGTAATTTAATATTATTATATCATTATATTTACCTTAAATTACACTAATTACCTTTAATCGCGATTAATAAAACTTAAAAGTTACTATTCACCAAAAATTATTTTAATCCCATTGAACCATATTTTACTTCTTAATGACCATGATGTATGTCATATTTTTGAAATTCAAATCACAGAGGTTGTAAAATTTTATTTAAACGAAAAATCAGTTTTTTAACTATCACTTAGTGGTTTCACTATTCATCAAAAATCGATGTTTTTCAAAAAAAATACCAAAATTTCACTCTAAGCTATATTTGATATTCCGAATTAAAAAATGATGTCTATTTTAAAAAATTCAAAACATATAAGTTGAATTAATTAATTTTATAATTAATTCTCGATGTCACAAAAAACATCGTGTTTTTAAGAAACAATATATATCAAAAGATTGACAATTGTTTATGTCCAATTTCAAAGTGAAATTAATTCTAATGACCACCATTGGATAAAATGGTAAAAATATATTCTAATTACACTTTAAAACCAATCAATAATAAAATTTATCAATATAAATTATTTTTATTAAAAAATTGGTTTTTAAGTATTGTTTTACTATTCATAGAAAATTGGATGTTCTCAGAAAATTACAAAAAATTCAAGTTAGGATAATTTTAATATTCCGAATACAAAAATGATATACATTTTGAAATATAAAATTTATATAATTTCAAAAAGTGGGTATTACTATTTATAACGGCTATTCTGATTGGTCGCAGTGTGTTAGAATCTCGAACTTGCGTACAATGCAAGCTATTGCATTATTGAAAGAGAAGCGTACTATGGAAGCTTGAGGTGCTACATTCTCCCCTCCTTCAGTAAATTGCATCCTCGAAATTTGAAAATGTTCTTCAAAAATAAAAGGTTGAAAATAGAAAATACCTTTGTGGAAACCCACATTGGAAATAAGGTTAATAAAAATATAACTTTAAAAGAAAGAAAGAGAAGTACAAAGGTCACCCGAGATATCCCATACTAGGATTCTATGAAAACATGGATATGGAGGAGAAAAAACCATCAATGTCTGATGGAGAGTTGTATAAAATAGGATTAGGATAAAGTTAACTACAATAAAATCACAAACTTCTGATTGGTTAAACGGTCATTGATTCCCCAACTAGAAAAGTTATCTGACAACATTTTTGTTTTAAGTTACGTTTCATAAAGTTGAGGAATTTATTTAGGAGATTTACTAAGAATGTAAGGTAATATACTTACTTGTCATGTATACTTTCATTCTTTAATAAATTTTTACCACAAACCCATCTTTCACTCCAAAAGGTAATAGAACTCAAAAATATTCTATTTATCATAATTGTATAAGGTTCCAAATATTAACACATACCATTTAGATTAGGAAAACTATTTTGTAATAACCAGGGACTTCCTGTAGGCTTGTGGTAGTTAATAAAGGTCTTTCTCACTATGGTTGTGGGTTCGATTCATGCAGCTTTGTCCGACGTGATGGGTTATCCCCCAACCTGAAGGTTGTACTTTTCCTAAAACTATAGTATTATAATATTCCAAAAATAATCTTCAGAAATGTTTAGCCTTAAACAATACTATCCAAAGTTCAACTTAATTCATTTCAATATTTATAGTTATCCAAAATACCTATGTCCAGACTTTCTCTAAAAGGACTCTAAACTCCAAAATCAATTGTAACATCAGATTTCCCAAACAAAGTAAAGTTTATCTTAATTTCACATACTAAAAATATGATTACCTTCATCATATTAAAACCTTAATTAAAACAACAAGTACTAAGTACAATCACATTATTCTTATAACCAGAATATAATCCTTGAGTCCAAAAGCACCAATACATTAATTATTCCACTTCAACTGTAGTAACATCATAAGATTGGCCTTGATCCCTTGGAATTTTCTGAGGTAATTTTCCCTGAATCTTAGGACATTCATTTGCATAATTCCCCATTTCCCTAAAATTATAGAATTCAACATTGATAGCCTATTTCTTTCCCTTACAATCACAAGCCTGGTGACCTTTTTCTCCACATTTATAACAAACACTCATTCCTTTTAGGCAAGTACCGGGGTGATTCTTATCATAATTATCGCATAATGGAAAATCCTTCTTTCCCTTTTTCCCTTTATCTGTCTCTTTCTCCACCGTTCTCTTATTCTCTTTCTTTACTTTGTTGTCATAAGACTTAGAGAATTCTTTTCTATCTTGATAGCACACAAGACAATATCTTAGTATGATGAGAAGGATTGTGATACTAAATCTCGGCGGAGAAATGGTTTTAACCCATCAAAGAAATGATCAATCATACTTCTTGGATTACGTATATAATATGCAGCATACCTCGCTAACCTTGTAAAGTTGGCCTCATACTTTTCAACATTCTCATCCTCCTTTTTTCTCAGACTCAGAAATTACCTTTCCATATCATCTCGATGGTCACGAAGAAAGTATTTTTCTAAAAAAATATCTTTGAACTCCCTCCATTCCATATTGGATACTTCATCATCTTCCTTTGTGTTTTGAATCAATGACCACCATTGATCAACATCTCCAGTGAGGCGGTAAACTACCATGATAAACTTTTCCCTTTCACTACTCCCCAAGCCATGGAATATTTTCTCAAAGGAATTTATCAATTTCTCAGCTACTAAGGGATTTGTACCCCCATTGAATGTTGGTGGTTGTTTCCTCATGAAGTTGTCTAACATTGATCCTCCACGTTGCAGGTCAGGGTGCTCCATATGAGTAAGGTTATTATTCAGAACCTGAGTGAGTTGTCCCAATATGGCGATAAGTTAATCAGCACCATTTGTATCACCAGCTCTACTATAATTATCTTGAGCAGGAGGGAAATCCCTACATGGATTGCATGCATTGATACAGTTTTCATTCCTTCCCCTAGGCGCCATTTCTAAACAATGGCATAAACTAGATTAGATTATGAATCTAAATACATAATAATAAACTTGAAAAATACTTAACATAAATTGAACTATTTATGGATATAATCCATTATCATAAAAATGTTTTCTTTGAGGAAGTACATACTCATAAACCATTCATAATGGTTTTTATGGAAAATGAGAATTATCCTAAGAATATCCCCTGGGAGTGTCGTAACCAAGAGTAAAGCAAGGATTGTTTTCGTGCACCAGTTCCCGTTCGAGTCTAGCTCAAAGCGGTGTTTTTGGGTTTTACACCTAGGTACATCTGTGCCAGAGCCGCCTCTACCTGCTCGTATCCGGACACAGATGTATTGTTCGGAAAACTCATAAAATCTCTATAATACCAAAATTATAGGATGTTCTTATATACTAATCCTCAAAGTCTATCATAGGGCTATGTGCTCTAATCAGAGTTTATCTAAATCTAGCTTCCAAGGTTAGCACTAAACTGCCTCTGATACAAAATATAATACCCCGACCTCAGTTACCCAGAGTCTGTGCATTATTACGTAACATTGGCACGATAAAAAAAGATCAAGTCTCGAAATACTGATTAGTTTAGTAGCCTTAGAAACACTAGATACATTCCTAAATGTTACATTACATCATAAAGTAAAACAAAAAAACAACAATATCTTGTCTTCATATCCCCTCAAAATATCCCTTCAGGTCATTCATAAAATATTTCTTCACATCCTGGAAAAATTATAACATTGAAAGGGGTGACCTCAGATACTTAGTAAGGATATCAATATAGAGGAAACTTTCATAAATAAACATAAACATTTAAGGCAATTTATAACTAAAACAAAAGCCTTTTAAACTTGAAATTCAACATAATATGGAAAAATTAAAATGAAATAATGCCATTACTTATTCACATGGATATTCTACTAGTCGAATAATCACATGCAATATCAATAACCACTTTCATAATGATAGAATGCATAATGCCAGACTATTATATCCATGTAGCCAAGGCCTCATGCCAAGACTACAAATAAGATTTTGTCAAGGCCTCACACGAAGACACTAGTTTGTCTCATGAGACTTATCGATGCATTGAGGAGATATAGCGGGCTCCGCCCGTCACTTATTAAGTCCAATGCATTCCTTATATGAAAAGGTTTAAACATATCATAAACCATAACATAATCGTATCACATAAAACATGCATAAAGGAAACATAACATTTACAAATTTCAATCACAAGGTATCAAAACAACAAATTGATATAATAAAACCAATTTCAATGCCAAAATAAAATAAAAGTAAAACTTGGTATTAATTTTTAATTTTAAAAAGGTTATGGCTTGTATAGGAAGCCAATTTCAAATAAGGGTCACGACGGCAGAGAAGTCGTTGTCGCCACATACGTACAACAAAAACAGTCCCTTTTGTCATTTAGTAAAACTCTTCGTATAAAAAATATTACTTTTGAATAAAAGTAAAATTCAAAGGCGTTTATACACCATATAAAATAAACTTGTTTATAAAACAAAATATTCCTCAATGAAAGGAGATTGAGACGAAGTCCCTTACCTCATGTCCGACTTGACTCGATCATTCTTTAACCTCTTGAATAATAAACTAGAGTTAATTTATACTTTCTTAAGAACGTTTTCAAGTTCATTATTCCTTTTATATCACTTATTACCATGTTATGAACATTATGTAGTCATTTAAGTTAATAACGGTCGTTTTGTCGATCTTTGGTACTTGAGTCAACAATAAACTTCTTATAATTACAAGTTGTTCATGTGGTAAAATATCTATTATCTACAGAATTATATTCATGATCTAGATATAATATATATCATATATATCAAGTATATGCATGAATTTATAATATTATAAAACATTTATAGGTAAGAAATGAAATGGACCGTTCATGGAGACGGTAAGCTGTACGTACGCATGAACGCTACTTTTATTTCAATTTCGTATTTAATGGAATGAAATCATAATGATATAAATGTATATTACAATTACAGTATAATATCATATATAATATCATTTACTCTATCCTTTATACGTCCCACACATGACATTAATGATTCAAATCAATTTGAGGGGGCGGTAGTCCGCACTTCCTAAAATGAAATTATCGCGTTTACCCATAATGGAAATCATAAAGGTATTCCATAAATGAAAAATACAGAAGAAAAAAGAATAAAATAAACATAATATATATCATATATAAATATAGTGACATATTTATGACCACCATGATAGGTGTTAAAAGAATATTGAACAATCATCGTTTCGTGAGGCAGTAATTCGCCACCCACAGAAACAATATGTTTTTTAACCATTAGACGAAGGTGTGTGTAAGTGTAAATCAAATAATTCTCATAAAAACATACTATTATATTGAAGATACTGGTTTTGTTACAAAATAAAGGAATAAAAAGAGTCTAAGGGGCTGGAGAAGTAAAATAATACAAAAGAACATAAGAGAAGACATTACCTTAAAATCGGGTAACTCTTTTTGATTTGAAGCAAAGGCTTCCTTGGGAAGACTTCGGCCCAAATTGAGGCTTCTAGGAGTAAGAGAGGGAAGTTAAGATATTATTTGGGTAAATTTTGGCCAATCCAAATGGCTTTATGGTGTGAATAAGGTGGTAGAGGTGGGGGCCTTTTATAAGAGGAGAGGAGGGGCACTCTTGGAAAGTCATGAAATGTTACTTTATTATATAATGAGTTTAGGATTTTAAAGGTCCCAAAATTATATATTTCGAGTATAAGGTGATAAGGGTACTAAATATACTAATCCAATAGGTTTTAGACAAGTGTATGTCTTATATGTTACCATATCATTTCATTTTATTTAAATTGTTCATTAATGAGGTAATCGCTGCATCATCTTTGTGTCAAAAATAAATTTATTTTTTTAATGCATAAAAATTATAAAAAAAACCATGATGTAGGAAATACTTTTATATTTTCAATGAAAATTTATAGTAGAAAAGTTAACTTATATAACCCCATGTAATAATTGTTTTAGTAAAAGAACACATGTTTGTGACAATTTTATTTTTACTTTAAATAAAAAGTTATTAATGTCATTTTCTTACCCATGTGGCTCCATGGGGCCCCCAAGTTGACCCATAGATTGTCTGGGTTGTCAATTACTCATCCAATAAGTTTAGGACAAGTGTAAAGGTAATTTCATATTATTATCTCATTATATTTACCTTAAATTACACTAATTACATTTAATCACGATTAATAAAACTTAAAAGTTACTATTCAACAAAACTTATTTTAATCCCATTGAACCACATTTTACTTCTAATGAAAATGATGTATGTTGGATTTTTGAAATTCAAATCACAGAGGTGGTAAAATTTCATTTAAATGAAAAATCAGTTTTTTAACTATCACTTAGTGGTTTCACTATTAATCAAAAATCAATGTTTTTCAGAAAAATACCAAAAATTCACTCTAAGCTATATTTGATATTCTGAATTCAAAAATGATGTATATTTTAAAAAATTAAAAACAAATATGTTTCATTAATTAATTTTATGATTAATTCATGCTGTCACAAAAAACAACGTGTTTTTAAGAAACAATATATATCAAAATATTGACAATTGTTTATGTACAATTTCAAAGTGAAATTAATTATAATGACCACCACTGGATAAAATGGTAAAAATATATTCTAAATATACTTTAAAACCACTCAATAATATAATTTATCACTATAAATTATTTTTATTAAAAAATTAGTTTCTATGTATTTTTTTACTATTCATAGAAAATTGGAAGTTCTCAGAAAATTACAAAAAATTAAACATAGGATAATTTCCATATTCCAAACACAAAAATGAAGTCCATTTTGAAATATAAAATTTATATAATTTCAAAAAGTAGGTATTACTATTTATAATGCCTACTTTGATTGGTCATGGTGTGTTAGAATCTCAAACTTGCGTACAATGCAAGCTATTGCATTATTGAAAGAGAAGCATACCATGGAAGATTGGGGTGTTACATTCTACCCTCCTTAAATAAATTGATTCCTCACAATTTGAAAATGTTCTTCGAAAATAAAATCTTGAAAATAGAAAATACCTTTGTGGAAAACCCACATCCGAAATAAGGTTAATAAAAATATAAATTTAAAAGAAAGAAAGAGAAGTACAAAGGTCACCCGAGATAGCCCATACTAGGATTCTATGAAAACATGGATATGGAGGAGAAAAAAACCATCAAGTTCTGATGAAGAGTTGTAGAAAACATGATTAGGAGAATGTTAACTACAAGAAAATCACAGACTTGTGATTGGTTAAACGACAATTGATTCCCCAATTGGAAAAGTTAACCGACAAAATTTTTGTTTTAAGTTACCTTTCATAAAGTTGAGGAATTTATTTAGGAGATTTACTAAGAACTTAAGGAAATATACTTACTTGTCATGTAGACTTTCATTCTTTAATTAATTTTCACCACAAACCCATCTTTCACTTCAAAAGGTAATAGAACTCAAATATATTCTATTTATCATAATTGTATAAGGTTCCAAATATTAACACATACCATTTAGATTAAGAAAACTATTTTGTAATAACCAGGTACTTCCTGTAGGCTAGTGGTAGGTAATAAAGACATTTCGCACTATGGTTATGGGTTTGATTCCTACAGCTTCGTCCAACTCTACGGGTTATCCCCCAACCTACAGGTTGTCCTTTTCCTAAAAATATAGTATTATAATATTCCAAAAATAATCTGATGAAATGTTTTAACCTTAAACAATACTATCCAAAGTTCAACTTAATCCATTTCAACCTTTATAGTTATCGAAAATACCTATGTCCAGAATTTCTCTAAATGGTCTCTAAATTCCAAAATCAATTGTAATATCAGATTCCCCAAATAAGCTAATGTTTCTCTTATTTTCACATACTAAAAATATGATTACCTTCATCATATTAAAACATTAATTAAAACAATAAGTACTGTAGTAAAATCACATTATTCTTATAACCAGAATATAATCCTTGAGTCTAAAAGTACCAATACATTAATTATTCCACTTCAACTGTAGTAACAACATAAGATTGTCCTTGATCCCTTGGCATTTTCAAAGGTAATTTTCCATGATGCTTAGGACATTCATTTGCATAATGCCCCATTTCCCTACAGTTGTAGCATTCAACATTGATATTATCTTTCTTTCCCTTGCAATCACGAGCCTGGTGACCTTTTTCTCCACATTTATAACAAACTCCCATTCCTTTTAGGCAAGTACCGGGGTGATTCTTCCCACAATTATCGCATAATGGAAAATCCTTCTTTCCCTTTTTCCCTTTATCTATCTCTTGCTCCACCTTTCTCTTATTATCTTGATTTACTTTGTTGTCATAAGACTTAGAGAATTCCTTTTCTATCTTGATAGCACACGAGACAATATCTTCATATGATGAGAAGGATTGTGATACTAAATCTCAGCGGAGAAATGGTTTTAACCCATCAAAGAAACGATCAATATTACTTCTTGGGTTACGTATATAATCTATAGCATACCTCGCTAACCTTGTAAAGTTGGCCTCATACTTCGCGACATTCTCATCCTCCTTTTGAATCAGACTCAGAAATTGCCTTTCCATATCTGCTCGATGGTCACGAGGAAAGTATTTTTCTAAGAAAAGTTCTTTGAACTCCCTCCATTCCATATTTGATACTTCATCATCTTCCTTTGTGTTTTGAATCAATGACCACCATTGATCAACATCTCCAGTGAGGAGGTAAACTATGATGATAACCTTTTCCCTTTCACTACTCTCTAAGGAATGGAATATTTTCTCTAAGGAATTTATCCATTGCTTAGCTACTAAGGGATTTGTACTCCCATTTAATGTTGGTGGTTGCTGCCTCATTAAGCGGTCTAACATTGATCCTCTACGTTGCGGATCAGGGTTCTCTATATGAGTAAGGTTATTATTCATAACCTGAGTGAGTTTTCCCAGTATGGTGATAAGTTGATCAACACAAGTTGTATCACCAGTTCCACTATAATTATCTTGAGAAGGGGGGAAATACCTACATGGAGTGCATACATTCATATGGTTTCCATTCCTTCCACTAGGCGCCATTTCTAAACAATGTAATAAACTAGATTAGTTTATGAATTGAAATACATAATAACAAACTTTCAAAACACTTAACATAAATTGAACTATTTATGGACATAATCCATAATCATAAAAATGTTTTCTTTGAGGAAGTATATACTCATAAACCATTCATAATGGTTTGCGAGGAAAATGAGAATTATCCTAAGCATATACCCCAGGAGTGTCGTAACCAAGAGTACAGCAAGGCCTGTTGTCATGCATCAGTTCCCATTTGAGTCTAGCTTAAAGAGGTGTTTTTGGGTTTTACCCCTAGGTACATCTATGCCAGATCCGCCTCTACCTGATCGTATCCAAACATGGATGTATTGCTCGTATAACTCACAAAATCTCTATAATACCAAAATTCTAGGAAGTTCTTATATACTAATCCTCAAAGTCTATCATAGGGCTATGTTCTCTAATCAGTGTTTATCTAAATCTAACTTCCAAGGTTAGTACGAAACTACCTCTGATACCAACTGTAACACCCCAACCCTAGTTTCCCAGAGTCAGTGCATTATTATGTAACATTGGCATGATCACAAAAGATCAAGTCTCGAAAGACCGATTAGTTTAGTAGCCTTGGAAACACTAGATACCTTGATAAATGTTACATTACATCATAAAGAAAAACAAAACTACAACAACATCTTGTCTTAATATCCCCTCACACTATCCCTACAGGTCATTCATAAAATACTTCTTCAAATCCTGGAAAAATTAAAACATTGAAAGGGGTGAGCTCAGATGCTCAGTAAGGATATCAATATAGAAGAAAATTTCATAAATAAACATAAACATTTAAGGAAATGTATAACTAAAACAAAATCCTTTTAAACTTGAACTTCATCATGATATGGAAAAAGTAAAATGAAATAATACAATTTACATATTCACATGGATATTCTACTAGTCGAATAATCACATGCAATATCAATAACCACTTTCATAATGATAGAATGCATAATGCTAGACTATCATAGCCACGTAGCCAAGGCCTTGTTCCAATACTACAAATAAGATTTTGTCAAGGCCTCATACCGAGACACTAGTTTGTCTCATGAGACCTACCGATGCATCGAGGAGCTATAGCGGGCTCCACCCGTCACTTATTAAGTCCAATTAATTTCCTTATATGAAATGGTTTAAACATATCATAAACCATAAAATAATCATATCACATAAAACATGCATAAAGGAAAAATAACATTTCCACATTTCAATCACAAGATATCAATACAAAAAATTGATATAATAAAACCATTTTCAATACCAAAATAAAGGAAAAGTAAAACTTGGTATTTATTTTTAATTTTAAAAATGTTATGGCTTGTATAGGAAGCCAAAACTCAAATAATGGTCGCGGCGGTGGAGAAGTCGTTGTCACCGCATACGTACAACAAAAACATTCCCTTTTTTTATTTAGTAAAACTCTTCATATAAAAAAGATTCCTTTTGAATAAAAGTAAAATTTAAAGGGGTTTATACACCGTATAAAAGAAATTTGTGTATAAAACAAAATATTCCTCAATGAAATGAGATTGAGATGAAGTCCCTTACCTCGTGTCCGACTTGACTCGACCGTTCTTTAACCTCCTGAATAATAAACTAGAGTTAATTTATACTTGCTTAAGAACCTTTTCCAAGTTAATTATTCCTTTTATATCACTTATTACCATGGTATGAACATTATGTAGTCATTTAAGTTAATAACAGTTGTTTTGTCGATCTTTGGTACTTGAGTCAACAATAAACTTCTTATAATTACAAGTTGTTCATGTGGTAAAATATCCATTATCTACAGAATTATATTCATGATATAGATATCATATATATCAATTATATAAAGTATATTCATGAATTAATAATATTACATAACATTTAGTGGTAAGAAATGAAATGCACCATTCATGGAGACGGTAAGCTGTACGTGCGCATGAACGCTACTTTCATTTCAATTTCGTATTTAAGGGAATGAAATCATAATGATATAAAGGTATATTATAATTAAAGTATAATATAATATATAATATCATTTACTCTATCCTTTATACGTCCTACATATGGCATTAACGATTCAAATCACTTTGAGGGGGCGATAGTCTGCACTTCCTAAAATGAAATTATCGCGTTTACCCATAATGGAAATATTAAAGGTATTCCATAAATGAAAAATACAGAAGCACAAGGAAAACATAAACATAATATATATAATATATAAATATAGTGACATCTTAATGTCCACCATGAGAGTTGTTAATAAAAGATTGTACAATCATCCTTTCGTAAGGCAGTAATTCGCCACGCACAGAAACAATATGTTCTTTAACCATTAGACGAAGGTGTGTGTAAGTGTAAATAAAATACTTCTCATAACAATATCCTAGTATATTTCATATACTTGTTTTGTTACAAATTAAAGGAATAAAAAGAGTTTAAGTGTTTGGAGAAGCAAAATAATACAAAAGAACATAAGAGAAGACATTACCTTAAAATCGGGTAACTCTTTTTGATTTGAACCAAAGGCTTCCTTGGTAAGAATTCTTCCCAAAGTGAGGCTTCTAAGAGTAATAGAGTGAAGATTAGAGAGTATTTGGGCATAGTTTGGCCGAGTCAAATGGCTTGATGGTGTGAATAAGGTGGTAGAGGTGGGGGGCCTTTTATAAGAGGAGAGGAGGGGAACTCTTGGAAAGTCAAGAAATGTTACTTTATTATATAACGAGTTTCGGATTTTAAAGGTCCCAAAATTATATATTTCTAGGATAAGGTGATAAGGGTCTGAAATATACTCATCCAATATGTTTTTGACAAGTGTAAGTCTTATATTTTACCTTATCATTTTATTTTATTTAAATTGTTCATTAATGAGGTAATCACTGCATCATCATGGTATCATAAATAAATTTATTTATTTAATGCCTAAAAATTATAAAAAAATTTCCATGATGTAGTAAATAATTTTAGATTTATAATGAATATTTATCGTGGAAAATTTAACTTATATAACCCCATGTAATAATTGTTTTAGTAAAACAACACATGTTTGTGACAATATTATTTTTACTTTAAATAAAAAGTTATTAATGTCATTTTCTCACCCAAGTGGCTCCATGGGGCCCCCAAGTTGACCCATGTATTGTCTTGGTCGGCCACGACTCATCAAATAAGTGTAGGTGAAGTGTAAAGGTAATTTCATATTATTATATCATTATACTTACCCGAAATTACACTAATTACCTTTAATCACGATTAATAAAACATAAAAGTTAGTATTCACCAAAAATTATTTTATTCCCATTGAACCACATTTTACTTCATAATGACAATGATGTATGTCGGATTTTTGAAATTCAAATCACAGAGGTGGTAAAATTTCATTTAAACAAAAAATCAGTTTTTTAACTGTCACTTAGTGGTTTCATTGTTCATAAAAAATCGATGTTTTTCAGAAAAATACAAAAAATTCACTCTAAGATATATTTGATATTCTGAATTCAAATATTATGTCTATTTTAAAAAATTAAAAACATATAATTTTCATTAATTAATTTTATAATTAATTCCCATTGTCACAACACACAATGCGTTTTTAAGAAACAATATATATCAAAAGATTGACAATTGTTTATGTCCAATTTCAAAGTGAAATTAATTCTAATTACAACCATAGGATAAAATGGTAAAAAAATATTATAATTATACTTTAAAAACACTCAATAATATAATTTATCACTATAAATTATTTTTATTAAAAAATTTGTTTTTAACTATTTTTTTTACTATTCATAGAAAATTGGAAGTTCTCAGAAAATTAAAAAAAAATTCAACTTAGGATAATTTCAATATCCTGAATACAAAAATGAAGTCCATTTGGAAATATAAAATATATATAATTTCAAAAAGTGGGTATTACTATTTATAATGACTACTTTGATTGGTCGCGGTGTGTCGGAATCTCAAACTTGCGTACAATGCAAGCTATTGCATTATTGAAAGAGAAGCGTACCATGGAAGCTTGGGTTGTTACACATGTGCCCACACTGATTATAATAAATATCATTTTATAAAATGATATTATTTCCTCAAAATCCTGACTGAAAAAACTACACGGCATGTAATCATAAATACACGGTGTGTACTTTTTTTTCATTGAAAACTACACGGCGTGTACATTCAGTGTACACAATGTGAATATCTTGTTTTCATTTATTCATTTCCTTTCCAAAATTAAAATTACATGGCGTGTACATTCAATAATACATGGCTTGTACTTTTTTTCAAAATAAAAACTACACGGCGTGTAATCATTAATACATAGTGTGTACTTGTTTTCATTTTATTCTTCCTGCAAAATTATAATGATTTAGGCTTCCATGAATAATTATTAAACCACATATGGGAATAATCTTTATTCTATGAGATAATTGGATACAATTAGTGTGTGACCCTCTAGGCCTCTTTCTCGTTGGCATTAGGCAGGCTTTCCTAAAGTCCAAGATTACTGTCTAGCAACGGGTCAAGGCACCCAAGAGAAAGAAGTTGACGCTGCATTTACGTGTCACCTCATACGAATGATTTATGTGTAATTTAATTCCTTTGTATCAATATCTCATGAATAAGGTTTCATGGTAGTGTCATAAACCTATATGCTTGATCTGTCATTCTTTGACTTCTAGGAATAAACTCATCGTGTCACCATGGCCATGGAATTTGTTGGACAGTTTTATTTCAATAAAAGGGCCCGAGATATATAATTCTATTAATATGGAAGGGAAAAATCCTTCCTCGAATTATCCATTAACCACATGTCATTCGTTAGGCACCCAAAGTACCCTACTTCCCGTCAACTCTCTTCGTGATGGTTTTCGTCAGCAAATCTAAGTGCGCGAGTCATGACATGAGTTAATGATAATCTTCCAATCTAAAGACCATTACACATGCTCGAAGATAGCAATGTCCGATGACACCAAGACATGAAGAATTGCTACTGGCAGGCCTGTTCTCATAATCTTCCATCTTGGAGATTACCAAGTGCGAACTCCATGAGAGAGATCCTCTTCTTCTTACGATTACTCGCACATGATGATATGTATACTATGTGTCCTATCATAGTATGTCATCCAACCGTAGAACTTTATTTAGGAATATTGTTATATAATTTCAAGGTTCTCATCATAGCGGAGATCTTGCATGACATTATCAATGAAACAAATATTCCAGGGCATTATTATATTATAGTCATACAGAACAATGAACAATATATAATAAGTATACATTCATGTAATCAAAGTACAAACGTTAGTTCTCAGGACACCAAACCTTACAGATCTTATGATCTGAAAATTGGTATTAGGGAAGGATTCTAACTGCTCAATTACTTGTTGAGATTTTGTTTCTATGTTATTGCGAGTTTTTCTAAATTTTGTTATAATTTTTTTTTCTGTAAAACTATGTTATAGTAAAGTGTATTTGGTGAAAATAATATCTTTGGTTTTTGAATGGAAGGTCTAAATGTGGGTTCAGTTGACAACATGAATCTGAACAAACCAACTATCTTTGATCGTGCTCACTATGAGTACCTGAGGGATAGGATGAAGACTTTTGGTATCCACACTGGGGATGATAACATTTTCATGCTTATTGGAGATTATAAAATTCATGATAAAGAATTTACCGCCTTTAATCATCAAAGAAAACAAGAATATCAACTGAACTATAGAGTAAGGGATATATTTTTATTTTTAATTAGAAGAATCATATATAGTCATATTTATTCTTTTGAAGATACCAAAAAAATTTGGAAAAAACTTGAAGTTACACATTTCGTTATATACAAAATTTTTGATACTCAGAGAGATATGTTATGGGTAGATTATCAAGCATTCAATTTTCATCCTAGAGAATTAGTTGTGAATATTAACCAGAGATTTATTAAAATTATAAATAGTTTAGAAAATATTGGTGAAAAAGCTTTAGATGTTTAAATTCTATTAGAGAAGATAATTTATATTATTCCCAATGAATGGGAGTATAATACAACTATTGTTGATGAGACTGGAAAGTTAAATAATTTTACCCTAGATGATCTCATTGGAACACTTATGAAATAAGAGGGTAGACTTAAAAGAGATGCTGCAAAATCCAAAAATTAAAATGGTGGTGTTTCCTTTTCCCCAACATCTACTATACATACTAAATTTAAATCTACATAGAAAGTTGTGAAATTATCAAGAGAGAACAAAGTGGTTGTTAAATCTGATTATAGTACTAAATCACATTCTATAAATGAATATGAAAACATGGAAAAAAGGATGAGCTAGATAGTTGGTAAGAAATACAGTCAATATTTATACAAAAAAGTTCATAAAGATAGAAGTGATAATAAAGATGAAGTTACCTGCTACAAATTTAAGAAAGCTGGACACATCAGACCAGATTATCCAAAGAAAATGAGAAAATAAATGAAAAATAATAATTCAGAAAGGAAATAAAAGAGATATTATAAATCTAATGTAAATAATGTTTTAAAATCTACTGAAACATAGAGTGCCAATGGAGGTGATTATTCAAAAATTTTACCTAGAATAAATGTTCTAGATATATGAACATATTCCATTTTGGAAATGCAGTCCTTTAAAAACATTATTTGATGGCTAAATTATGAACTTTTAACAACCTTAACAACATGTCTTTAATATTGAATTATCCTGATGAGAAGGATTATATATCTTTTGATAGAGAATATACCATAGAAGATGATAATACCCTTCCCTTTTTATGATTAATGTTCTCTCTTTACTAAATTTCATGAGAATGAAAATGGTAAAATTTGTAAAAAACTTGATTATGCTAAGGAAATAATTTATAAGGATAACACATCAATGGATGTTTTAAATAATGAAATATAATATTTTTTAAAGATCTTGATGAGAATATTTCTTAGAAATAAATTCTTTCTAAATATTTTGAAAATTTTTTTTATGAGAAAAATGTTTAAAAAACAACTCAATTTTATGACTAGTAATAGTGAGGGAAAAGAATTAGTTATAAAACCAAAGTTTGAAATTTATTCATTCAAGAATTGTTTTTCATACTTTACCACTAGTAAAGAAAGATTTCATAAAATGTACAAATATATTCTCCCTCATGGTACTAGTTGTAGAATTGGATTTTCTTATAAAAAACTAGTTTTTAGTAACAATTTCATTATTCAAAAATGAAAACATTTTTGAACCTATTTAAAAGTGGTGGTCATTGGAGAATTAAGTTTTCATTAAATAAAGTTCAATCTCTCTGTTTTAACAAAGTCTATTTTTTAAAAAAAAATTGATTCCTATAGTTTTGTTTTCTAACATTTCTAGACACAAGAAGGTTTGGGTACAAAAAGTCTAATGTTTTTACTTTTAGGAAACAAAATTACTAGAAACAATAATACATGGTACATGGATAGTGGATGTTACAGGAATATGAATGGTGATAAATACTTTTTCAAATAAAATTATCAAGTTGAAAGGTGGAAAAGTTACTTTCAAAGATAATGCTCAAGGACATATTATTAGTAGTGGAAACATATCTCATCTATGTAAAGCCTTAATTTCAAATGTTTTATTTGTTAAGTATATTAAGGACAAACTTATAGACATAAGTCAGTTATGTGATGAATTTTACCTTATGAACTTTATGGATGATAAATTTTTAGTATATAGTTCTAAACATTAATCCATTCTTTCTGCTAATTAGCATGAGAATGTTTATACACTTAACTTAGAGGACATCAAGAGGAAATACTTACCTTTACTTAGTTGAATGGAAGATAAATATTGGTTATCGAATAGAATTTTAGGACACTATAACCTTATAATATTACCTAATATTACTAAGAAAGGACTTTTTAAGGATCTACCAAATATTAGGATTGATTCTATAAAATTATTTGACCCTTGTCAACACGGTAAGCAACACAAGTCAAGTTTTAAATATATTAGTGAAGTCTAAACTTCTAATGCTTTAAAATTTGGGCACATGGATTTATTTAGTCCTATAGAAACTGGGAGTCTTGGGGGAAATTACTATATATATTTCTTATTTGATGATTACATAATATATAATTGGGTTTATTTTCTCACAAATAAATCCAAAGCATTTTTTTTATTTCAATTTTTTTTCCAATGTTAAAAATGAGAAAAATATTCCCTTGATTACTATGAATTGGGATCATGGTGGAGAATTTGTAAATTATTATTTTGAAATATTTTATATTAATAAAGGTATTGAACATAACTTTTAATCTCCTAAAACCCAATAATAAAATGGTGTAGCTGAAAGAAGAAATATAATTCTTCAAGAAATAACTAGAACTATGGTGAGTGAATACTAAACTGCTTAACATATTTGGGATGAAATAGTTAGTACAACATTCTATAATATAAATTGAGTTTTAATCAATTTTTTTCTTAATAAAACTCTTTAGGAGTTGTGTAAAAGTTGAAAACCAAAAGTTTCTTACTTCATAGTTTTTGGTAGCAAAGTATTCTTCTTGAATATGAAAGATAACTTATATAAATTTGAACCTAGAAAATGATGATGGAATATTTTTAGGTTATTCCAATAATTCTAAGGATAATAGTGTTATCAATAAAAATTATTTTACTATTGAGGAAACAATATTGTTTGTTTTATGATACTGACCCTTTTGTTTTCAAACAACCCCAACCATCATCCCTCTCAGATGTTACTTCAAAAACTGATTTTCATCCTTTCTTAGAAAGTTTTTCTCATTAGTAAATAACTGAAGAATACATTTCAAAAGTTATTACCCTAGAATATGTTTCACCTTTTATTGAAGAAGAGTCTTTTAAAAATCTAATAATTCAGTTGCTTCTTAGGAATCATCCTTGTGATAGTATCGTTAGTGATGTTGATCAACTAGTTAGGAATATAAGTTCTTTAAGGAATGAAACCGAACATCTATATTTATTATCCCAATTTGAACCTAATAATATTGATGAGTCTTTAGGTGATGAGTATTGGATTAAGGAAATGAAATATGAACTCAATAATGTTTAAGGGGAAAAATTCTAATAATTAGTTGAACGACCTAAAGAAACTTAAAAAATTGGAGTAAAATGGGTTTTTTTTAATATGATGAAAATATAATATTTTTTATAATTATAGATATTACGTTCTAAGGGTTATAACCAATAAGAACGAATATAATATGAAGAAACCTATATAATAGAAGCTAGAATTTAATCTATTCAAATACTTATAACCCTTACTGAATTATTTAATTTTAAACTTTTTCAAATGGATGTAAAGTGTGATTTTCTTAATAGATTTGTTCAGGAAAAAGTTTATAATAAAAACCCTAGTTTTGAAAATAAAAAACAGCATAAATAAGTTTATAAAATTAATAAATATTAATATGGACTTATTCAAGCCCCTAAGGCTTGGTATGATAGGTTAACATGATTTTTGTTTCAAAAAAAATTAATTAAGAGAGTTGTGGATTTGACACTTTTTATAAAAGAAGTTAAAAAACACATTATGATGGTTCAAATTTATCTTGACAGAACTCTTTTCAGATCAAATAAAAAATATTTTACAGATTCCTTTGGGATGTAATGAAATCTGAGTTTAAAATAAATATGATGGGTGAGTTAACATATTTTCTTGGTTGTAAAATTTCAGGAAAAACTATAAGGAAATTTTATATCTAAATATAAGTATATAAAATATTTTCTTAAGAAATATGGATAAAAAAATACTTAATGTTTTAGTACTCCCATTGGCACCTCAAATAAATTAGATCTTGAGGAGGATAAGAAAACAGTTGATAAAAATACTTTTGTAGGTTTGATAGTAAGTTTACTTTAATTTACTTCTAGTCATCTAGATTTAATGGTTTCAGTATGTTTATGTTATATATTTCAATAAAATCAAAAATAATCCCACTAAAAAGTTGTAAAAATAAGTTTTCATTATCTTAAGGGAACTATGGATTTAGGAATTTTCAATTCTTCTAGAAATGATTTTGTACTAAAAAGTTTTTAAAATTCAAAATTTGGTGGATGTAGAATGGATAGGAAAAGTATATCAATAACTTTTAATTTAGTTGGAGATTATTTAATTTCTTGGTTAGGTAATAAATAAAACTTAGTAGAACTTTCCACTACTGAATCCAAATATGTGGTAACTAGAAGTCATTTTGGACAAGTTTTGTAGATGCAACACACAGTCGTTGACTATGTAATGGGTCTTACAAAAACTCAAATAATTTTTGATAACACAAGTTTCATTTCTTTAAGTAAAAACCCAGCACATCCATCACATGATAAGAACATAAATGAAAAACACCATTTCCTTCAAGATGACACAATTAAAGGAGATATCATTTTACAATTCATCCAACTGAAAGATCAACTTGCAAACATTTTTACAAAACCACTTCCTTCTGATAGATTTGAATGTATTAAACAAGAGATAAGAATTTTTAATGTAATGTAATAATTCATATCTACTTTTTGTTTACCCATATCCTTACATTTAGTTACTCCTTTTTATAGGAGTATTATACATGTTTAGTTTTGTTTAAAAAATATAGTTTTTTAAAATTTTAGTTTTCAAAAAAAATTCATCATAATTAGTTTTCCAGAATCATATTTTTATATATAAAATTATTTGAGTTAGAATACTAAAAATTATTCTTAGATTCTAAAAATGTTATAATATTTATGGATTAAATATTCTTAATATCATTTTATATTCAAAATGTTTTTGTAATGAGTTTTTTATTTAAACTCCATTTTAAAGAAAACTATCCAAATGAGTTTTATGATAAAAACTATCACAATTATTTTTTATATAGAAACTATTATATTCAGTATTTTAAAACTATCATAATATATTACATTATAAAAATAAATAAGAAAAAATAATTCATATCAATGAAACTCTTTACATTGAAAGGTAATTTTCTATTCTTTTTAAATTTTTCACTATTTAATTACGATTATTTATCACATTTGTTGTAATAGTTTTCGTTTTGTAAATTTTTTGTTTTATTTTCAAAAATTTGAAAAACATTCTCTAATCAAATTGAACTTCAATATGATAAGTTTTTTAAAACATCGAGAGCTGAAAATTACTTAAATATGTTTCTCAAATCAATATCAACTATTAGGTAAGACTGATTTTATTCTCAAACATTAGATTTAATTTGTAAATTTAATTGGCACACAGAGTTCATATATATGTAGGGAAGCCCTATTTCCCACATCAGTTCTCTAGTTTTTATTCTCCTAAGCTACTACTACCATCAACTTTATCAGTCTGAAAGCATTTACTTTCAAATGATTCCTCGAATTCATTCTTAATCTGATGAAAGCTGGTGAATATTACAAGAAGAAATATGTCTTTAGGACGAGATAAATTGAAATAGATTGTTATGGAAAGTATGACTCAAACTTTAAGAAAATTATTTATTTTCAAGCTTGAGTGACTATTTTTGTTAAGAAACCAGACAAGGATATTGATTTCAATTACCATGATATTTTCTTTGAATTTTTCACATCACTTATGTTTTTGAAAGAAGAAGGAAAAAATATCTTTTTAAATTTAGGGAAATAAAAGAAGGATATCATATAAGAAAAAAATTAATTTATCAGAATTATTTTTGATGAAGAAGACTACTTCCAATCTCATAGTGTCGATGATAGTCTTGGATCATTAAAAAACCAGAGATGGAGATACTTTGTTTTCAGGGAATATAAAGACAAAAAACGCATGCCATATAAATGTGGAAAATCACATTGTTTCCCTATGGATGAAAGTGTTTATTATACCAAGTAAATAAGATCTTGATACACTTAATGTTTCTGATATTTTAATATTATATTTTTTTACGTAAACAAGAGAAAGATATATCTTGCTGGAATCATCTTTATTACTATATAAAACATCAAAAAATGGTTCTATCAAATATAATATCATCATGCTTATAGAATTAATTAGAAAATGGGTGGTTGAGTGCAGTAAAATTTTCATGATTGTGAATAAATAAAATCTGATGAGGGAGAATATTTCATTCATCAGTGATGATATGATGAACTGTATGAAACTTTTCATCGATGTCTAGACAAATAAGTTTGTGGGAAAACTTGATGGATCCGCATCAGAGGTATATAAATCAAAAAATATAGGAAATGATGATATGAAGAGGAAAACAATGTTTGAAACAACCCCTATAAATAAACAGAAGAAACAAAAATGGTTCATGATAAATTTTATAAGGAATGGATGAAAAAATAAGAAAAGAAACTAGGAGATCCAAATATCGAACACAACCCTTATGAGGCCAAGGCCTTAAAACTTCATTCTAATAATATATTTGAGAAATAATAAAATAAAGTAAATTAAAATATAAGTTTGATTGATTCCCAACATTGTGAAAATCTATTGAAAGGTGTTGATATTGTCTTTGGGAATGTTGTTCCTCCAAATTACCACACCAAATAGGTTAATCTATATTTCAGATCAGTTTTTGAAGAAACCGTAGTTGTTCATGATGAAATTCCATATGTGACTGATAAAATAAAAGGAATAGTTGTTTAAGAAGAATCAGCACCACAAATTCATGTAAAGGAATTAGAATCGGCACTAGAAGGAAAATGAGAACTCAGAACTAATAGATAGCTCAAAAAAGGTATTGATAAGGCAATTATTGAATATTTTTAGTTTAAATAAGGAGATGAAGAAGAATAAAAAGAAGTACGTGTAGAATAAGAAAAAGGTGAATACAAATAAGTTGTATAAGAGTATGAAGAAGAAGTAAAAGATGACAAAGAGGAAGAATGGAATGAGAATGAAGATGAAAATGGCTAGTAAGCAAAATTATCTAATAAGTTTGTATAGAAATTGTTATCATAATTATCATTTAACTTTACATACAAGAATGATAAAAAAGATAAATCTATTAGTTTTTAAGAAAAATCATTACAGAAATAGAAACCTGAAACCTAATAGAAGAAAGAGGAAGGAGATCAAAATTCAAAAACCAAAGATTCTGATAAACCCTAGACTGATGAAGAAATAGATATCTCTGATATTTCTAATGAAAACATAGTTTCTAAGAAATAAAATAAGTAAGTTGCAATGATGGATAAGGGAAAAGGGAAATAAGAAGAATTTGGAAAAATTTGAACAAAACCTATTTAGGTTGAACCTGATCAACTATATTCATCATAAACCATTACTTATAAGGGTTTTGATTATATAGGTCTTATATTGAGAAGGATTGAAGGAGAAATTCCATATTTTCCTAGACTCAAAGAAAGTGTAAAATTGATTTTGGAAAATTTAAATCAAAATTTTAAATCAATTAAACTTTTAACAGAATAAATGATTCATATTGAGGAAGAATAAAAAAACTCTTCAAGAACTATCCTATACTCATAAGATATCTTTTAATAAAATGGTGAATTGATCTCATCAAGTTGATGCTAATATCAAATTGCTGGATGAGAATTTTGATAATGTGAATAATCTCAAGAATAAATCATTTGAATCATTCAATCAATTATAAAAATAAGTGGCCGATAGTGTAATGTTTTTTGAAGCATTTAGGGATACAATTAGTAATCATACTAAGGAAGTAAATAATATAAAAATAAAAATATTATATATGAAATTAGAGTTTACAAGAATCAAATATTATGAAGAGTAAATTAATATAATGAGGAATCAGAAAAAATAATCTTTTTGAGAAAGTTCAGACTCAAGTAGAAAGGATACTCAAGCAAGAGAAGGGTTAAAAAGATTTCAAGAAGATGAATAATTTTTTTGAAACCCTCAGGAAGAAATTTTGGACATTTTTCTTATGAATTCCTGTATTAATTGTTTTATAAAAAGCTTAAGAAATCATTTATGAAATAATTACTTCTTCATCCAATTAAAACATTATATTTTTTTTTAATTTTGATTGGCTGAATATTATTTTATATTTCTTTTATGGATATTGAGTTAGTTAAATATATTTTTTTGTTTGTTTTTCCCCAAAAATTTAATAAAACATAAAACCTTTCCCCATTATTTTTTTAAATCAAAAAGGGGAGAAATTTTTATCAAAGGGAGATTTCTTCACAAAAGGTGATAAATTTTGTAAAAGGAGAGTTTTTAATATTAAGGTGGAGAATACGATCCTTAGGGAGACATATTATCCTAAGGAATAGATCACTATATTTAACATCATACTCTCTATATTATTCAAATGTATTATAAAATTAGGGGGAGTTATGGTTTAATGATTAACTATGAATACAAATTATTTTAAAAAATGACTATATGTTTTTTAAAGTTATTTTTTATTTATTTTTATGGTGTTTGTGCTTTCCAAAAAGGAGGAGATTATTGAGTTATAAGTAATACTTCTTACTTTTCCATTAATTTAGTTTTTTAAATCATGAACAATTTAATAAATAAATTATTACTAAATTATTAAGACCAAAGTGTTTTTGAATGTTTTTGTAGAAAACATTATCTTTTACTATATATAGAAAAGGTTTTAAAATATTATGAAAATAAAATTCACAATCTTCATTATAATTATTTTAATGAGAATGTTTTTGAAAAATCAGACTAACTATTATCATAACAGAAGTTATAATTTAGTCATGCCTATCACACTAACAAATTTCATAACAATCATAATGATACCGGTACTGAAAAAAATCATACTGATACTCAAAAGGGTTATCATCATGACAACAATAAAGAATTCCATCCGACTAAATTAAGTTTATAATAAGAATATAGATGAATTGTTTGTAATATAATGAATACTTCTTACGCTGTAATGGTGTAAAATAGTTTGAAATCATAAATTTAGTTATTCTAGATCTTTATAAGCTCTCAAATTCTTGGTGTCCAAGTCATTGAAACAAACAAAGAGAAATATGTTATTTGGGGGAGAGATATGACCTTTAGAAAGATTACTAAAAATATAAAGTCATTCAATGTTTTTGGAGATGACAGATACTAATTGATTCATTTTTAATTTATCTTTTTGAGAGAGATCTAAATATTTCTTAGCATTAATTTTTTCTCCTAGTCTTTGTAATTGTTTAGAGTATAGTAGTTCTAAGGAATCCTTATCCGGATGTATGCTTACAAAATTCTTCATTCTAATATACATTTAATCACCCTAAATACTGAGGTCTTATAGGGATAAGAAGACCAAGAATCCTATCCATCAGATCAATGGATATTGGGGATAGGTAGATATAGAAAATTCAATATTTATTATGAGGGATTCAGGGGATAAGAATATAGAGTTTATCGTTATACTGAGGGATTTTTTTTGTAAAGAAAATACTAACTATCCTGTAAGTGTAAAATATGGGATACCATTAGTTTAGGTAACATACTACCTTTACATTAAGGTTAAAATAATATTACTCTTTTAATAGCTTATAAGTAACTTCTATATTTGTTAGCTATTGTTTTTCTTATTTTTACAAGCATTTAATTCTGCAACACATTTAATATAAAGTCAAACTTCATATTCTAATTTCTATTCTTTTTGTTTTATCTGTACTATTCTGATTATGATAAATGAACCCTGTTTAATTAGATCCACATTGATTAATTCCTTTTACATAATTATTTAATTGTACTAATTCCAATTACAATAATTTGAATTTGTTAATCAGACTGAGGGATGAGTCTGATATTTTCACTGAAATAGGATTTGGGTTGGTTTAGTTTAATTCTTTTAAACTATGTTTTTTAGACTAAAATTTTTCACCCTCTTGTAAGTATTGTAAGTTGAGAAGGTCTTATGATCCAACCAAACATTCTTTGAATCCTCCAAAGAAATGACCCTCCCTATCATCATGGGATCCACTATTACTCCCTGTTATGACCCAAAATTAAAAAGACATGCATGTTACATATCAAAAACTTTCATATAGATAACTTCCTATAGATATTATACTTTAAAATAATCCCTATAATTGATCTATGATTCCAAAATAATCCTCCTTTGACCTTGAGAACTTGAGGATGTTACTGATGAAATTGACAATGAATTGATCCAAGAACTCACTGAACAAAATTTTCATCAAGACCTTGTGTAAAACAATGATATTTATAATGTATTTTAATTTAAGGTGGATTCTGGGCGAGGGTTCGGCGAGGGTTCGGCGCCCGTCCAGCGACGGCGGTGGCCTCCGAGCAGGTTCCTCCCCCTTCGGGGGAGGGACCTCCGAAATATTTCACTCCATTTTCAAACCTGGACTTCCTTCCACAGTTTCCCCCGTGTTATTTAATCCCTAAGGTGCAAGAGCTTCACGATGGGCGCCCCAACCTTCCTATTTCGATTGCTGAGTTTAACGAGGCGTTGGGACTCCATAGCTTCTCGTTAATCGCTCGATTCTCGAAGAGAAGACCTCCGGTTGATGTATTTGACAGGTTTTTGTTCGGTTCCTGGGATTTATAAGAAAGGGCAACAGTAGGTTTGCTGGAAAACCGAACCATTTTGATTCGTTTCGTTTCAGACGAAGACCTAATAAAAACATGGTCGAGGGCTCCCCGCATCTGCAACGGCTCACGATTCTTCCTATCCCGATGGTCGTACGACTTCCATATGAAGCGCAACTCTCCGTCAGTGGTGGTCTGGGTATGTTTCCCGAATCTACCGCTTCCTTTTCAGAATCCTTCAATTGTTAAAGACCTGGGTAATCTTCTGGGTAGATATTTGTGTTCGGATAGTCGGACCAATGCGGTATCTCACCCGATTAATCCTCGTGTGTGTGTGGAGGCGGACGCATCCAAGGATCCTTTAGACTTTATTTGGATTACCGTTGGGGAAGAATTCCGGTGTAAACAACCTGTGGTATATGAGTCATGGTTTCAATTCTGTAAGGCTTGCAAGCAGTTGGGTCATTCGCTGGAGCATTGCAGGCAAGAAGCTAAGGTTTCTAAAATTCCAGAGGACGTGCGCAATAGAAATCATGGAACTCCCGTGAAAGCTGTGAGGGAGGATGTTTTAGCCGAAGGAATTGATGGGGATGGAGGTAGTAGGCGTGGTGTGGGAAGTGGTCCACTGAGTGATGCTATGACGACTCAGTTGGCAGATTTGGGAAAAAGTGATACAGGGTCTGGCACGGAGGCTATTGGGACGGGGCTACTTTCTTGTGATAGTCAAGTGAGGAAGGAGAAACCGCAAGTTAGTCCTGCTAATCCGAAAGTTAAAGAGGTGTTTAGCAGACTGATAGGTGATCTCAGTGGTGGGAGCAGACCTGTAACATGGCGCAAAGGCAATGCAGTATACAAGAATGTCCAATATCAGCTCCCATATGACTCCACTCCTAGTATAAATGTGGAGTGTACTGGAATACAGACTAATGGGGCTACGCAGAGAGTGGTTCTTGAGGACTTCTGCACGCAACCACAGTTTATGGGACGTGGCTTCATTCAACCCAGCCAGGCCGAGAATCTTGGTATGACAATGGCAGATGGGGAGGTTGGTTTGAGCGAGGAAAATTCTCTGCTGGGAGTTAATTAAGACCGGAGGTTGGGAAGGCAGAGGCTGAATATGGAGGTGGTACCTCCAAGCAATGTGATTTCTTCAGGGGCCGAGCATGCTGGTGTTTCCCCCTGTGAAGAGGTGGTCAGGGGGTTCCAGTACTCCATACCGGTGGGAAATCAATTTGACGGCCTCAATATGGAAGGGCTTAACAAAAATCATGAGGAATCAGATTGTGCAAATGGGGACCTAGTGGAGCCTTCCATGGGAGGTAGTAAGTGTACCTCGGCTGGTGAAACAAGCCCGAGGGGCAAGAGCAACAGAAGGAGGAAGTGAAAGAATAACTACTCCTCCTTGCCACCTCCCGCAAGGACTCGGTCTACAAAAAAGAGAGTGGATGAGAGGGTGGCCAGGGAGGCGGCAGGTAAGCCGGAGCACCCTGATCAACCTGGATCATGGGGTTTAATTCTGAGTTCAGTTGATGAGGTTAAAGAGCAGGTGTTGTATCTCAATGCGTCGGAAGAGGATGCATCCAAGATGATGGGCCGGAATATTGAAATCAATCTTAAGGAGGAGGAATACTCTTGGGTTGACAAACAAGACTCAATTCTTGTTTGGGGATTCAACCAGGGGTTGTTAAAGCTTGAGGAATACATAAAGGTATGGGATAAACTATCTTCGACTTTAGAAGTCCTGTTAACAGAAGTGCCACATATTCAGGTAATAGATTTCTCATGGAAGCTCTTTAGGGATATAAACTCTAGCGGGTTGAAATTTTATTTCAATGACTCTATTCTTTCTTTTTCTGACTAAAGCTCGGTCATTCATTTTGATTGAGTATTTGATTATGAGGACCTATCTTCAGGCAGTGGGTTAAAGGTGATTTTGGGGTTATATTCCCAGCATTTTCTGGTTCTACTTCGGATGAGGTTTAGAGCATGAGTTCACCACTGCGGCATGACACTTGGACTCTGAGAGGGTATGGCCTGGCCATCGGGATTGTGCCTGCGCATCTTTGCAAGGGACCGTCTGAGTGCTCATGTCTTGGTGGCGGACCCATTTACGGCGAAAATGCTGGGCAGAGGTAGACTCTTTTTTGCTTGGGAATTTTCTGTTTTTGGTTGTTTTTCTGAACATTACGGTTTCTCAATTTCCTTACAAAGTGATTTGATAAGCAAATAAAAAATAATTTTCAGTCAGTATTTTAATTTAAATAAATAAAATGTTTGATAGTGTGTATCACACACAAAACAAATCTTAAACAAACTGTAGTATAATATAGAAATATTATTATTTGAACATGACCTTTATATCCTAGCTGTTGGATTAGTGAGTACGAATAGGAGTGAACAAACTATAAAATTTATGTATACATTTTTTCCAAATAAAAAGTTATTGAGAAATAACATAGAAATATGTGATCAATGTTTAATGTTAGTAATTAAAAATATTAGGTTAATAACAAATAATGTTTAAAAGGGTCATTTTTAAATATAATAATATTTTATTGATGTTTTTTTATGTTTTATTAAAATGATAG
Organism: Viscum album; assembly: GCA_963277665.1. Lineage (NCBI taxonomy): Eukaryota > Viridiplantae > Streptophyta > Magnoliopsida > Santalales > Viscaceae > Viscum > Viscum album. The sequence goes on from OY728132.1 coordinate 1,084,796,497, forward strand.
ATTTATCTTTTTAAAATTTTAAATTTATTGAAAATATATTTTTATACAATTAATATAATGAATAATTATTCATAGATTTATTATCAAATTTTGAGAAATGAATATAGAAACATTTGAAGGTAAAAAATTGATATTTTTTAGAAAACACTTTTTGCAATTCACATTGTATTTGTATCTCAATAAACTAATTTAAATAATATTTAATAACAATATTGATTTATTTATTGATTATTTATTCCAAAAATCAAATTAACAATACTCTAATGGTTGTTACTCCGAATGGAATGAGAATAAATTCATTTAATTATTTGGAAATATTTCTTTTCAAAAAATGGGTTTTACATATTTTCTACAAGGATATTAGAAGTATTTTATGATAATTTTTTAAATTTTACTTAAAAAAATGCATTTTTTGGAATAAGAATATAAAATTTAACTTAGGGTTATGTTTTTTAATTTTTATCAAAATATTTTTTTGGGAGAATAATTAAAAATACTGTTTTTAAAAATATCACATTTTTTTGAACTCATCATAATGTAAAATTAAATTTTAAATTTATTAAACCATTTTATTGACCAAATATTTCATAAATAGAAAAATAAATCTTTTTAAAAATATTATTTTGAATTTGGGAACCCATTGTTGTCTTTTTGGTAACTAAGTTATATTTTATTCAAATGAATAACTATTTTTTATTCTTTAGATTTAATTGAGAAGTTGGAAGGTGAAAATAAAATTTGGATTAATCTAATTTTCTAAAAACCTTCCATTGTTTTTTAATAAATTAAAATAAGTCATGGTAGTGAACTTTACACTATATTTTGGTAAAAATCGAATTTTATTCTTTAAAAATGTATTTTTCTAAAAACCATTTTTATTTAATTTTAGAAACTTATATTAGAAGTAATTTCTAACACTGATAAAAATTTAATATTATAAAATGGATTATATATTTTTAATAAATAATTTTTTTTTGTATGGTTAATTTTATTTTTGGAACATAAAAAAGTTTCCATGGTTAAAATTTAAGTTACCACATTATGAGAAGAGGTAATGTAGGGGTTAAATTAAAAGATAAGGCTTAAAATATATCGATCAAATTTAAAATATTAATTATTAAGTGTATTTACACCCTATACCATATTATATTCTATTTTGGGTTGTCTTTTTTCCAGTTTCCACTCAAATATACTGTATATTATTTTAAAAAATTGAATAATTACAGGAGTGAAACTCCCATCACTTATAAAAGGGAACATCTTATCCTAAATTATTAAAAATATTTGTTAAGTCTATCTCAACCAAAATCACCCAAAATTTATTCCAAAATATTCTCCCCATCTCTAATATGTTTTGGTCTCTCCAAAAGACTAACCTAGAAGGCTTAAGCTATAAGCCAAAGGTGGGTTTCAAAGAAGTAGTATAACTCTTAACCGAGTTATTTCATGTTAATTTATTATTAAACTAGTTTAAATATATCATAAATAGGATTATATATAATAAAAAATTATAAAAAATATATTTAAATGTTATTATGTTTTTTTCAAACCTTTTCATCTCATTTTTCACCCCATTGGAAATGAAAACATTGCTCGTGTGTACGTGTGAACTACCGACTCCATGAAACCGATGCATGTCGTTTTTCATCACCACATAAAATGGACAGTTATTATGATATATTTGATGAACATATATGATATTTGAGACAAAATTATTATTATTATTAAATGATAAAAAATTCATTACCTTATTTCCCTTCCATCTGTTAGAAAATGACAATGTCACTTATTTGTATGTGTGGGCTGCCACATCAGCAAAGCAATGTGATTTATTTCTCATGTCATTATTCCATAGATGGTTATAAAATTTTACTTAATGTGTAAAAATTATTAGTATGTCGTGATTAATGTTTTTTAAATGATTTAATAATGACTCATTTTATGAAGGTCAATCTACAAAATTTCTTTTCGGATTATGAATCGAACATACTCAAAAAGTCCAACATGAGCTTAATCGATTTAGTAACTATATATAAAATGGAAATAAATGAAATAAATTTAATAATAACAAGGTAATTAACCTATAAAAGGTTAATAAACAATTAAATAATTTATATAAATTTATTATATATGATTTAAAGAATGTGTGTGATGAATCAGACTTGAGGTAAGTGATATTTCTTTACAACCTTATTTTAAAAGTGTTAATGTTTTTTTTTTATTTTTTACACTATATCCGGGTTCATTAAATTGTTTTAGTTATTTTATTAATATAAATAAATTTATTTTAAACCTTGTTCCGCTTTATTTTTTATGTTTTTAAAATAAATATTTTTAGCATTTTCTATATTGGTTATTTTTTAAAAAGTGTGAAATAAATATTTTTTTAATGTATGCGACATGACATTGATTTCATGCCATCATTAAAATAATAATTTAAGAATATTCCTATAACAGTTTACATGTTTATTCAAATAATATACAATTTTTCCACACTTCTATAAAAATTTTATTTTAAGAGTTTTTAATGAAGAATTAATCTTATCCTTATTTTTACATAAAGCCCAAAAGTGTTTCTACATATGTGTAAAATAGAGAATTTCATGAGATTTTTTGATTTAAATGAAGGATTATTTCTTTAATCTATGTTTTAGTCCTTGTAAAAAATGTATGATTATGGGTGGGCCCTATATACCACTCCATTAAATTGGGTAATGATTTTGTTCATTAGGGAATATATGTGGGAATTAATCGAGATGGTTATTCCATTTTTTAGATTTCTTATAAGAGTGATTGTAAGTGTGATATTAATATGATGTGCCAATGTACATGAAATTTATATGATTTATAATCAGTTTTCATGGATTTATTTTTATTTCATAAGGTAAAATAATTATCTTATGTTTAAAGATTAATTTATGACTCTTTTAAAGGTGAAAAGTATATTTCTCATCAAAATTCTTTCATGAGTACTCATGTTTTAAAAGAAACTATCATGATTATTATTTTTTATTTAATATTTATCATTATATGTTTAATGAAAATAATTGGTAATATAATTTGATTTATTGGGTAGTTAAATGATTATTTTGAACTTAAGGATAATTATATAAAATAAAACATTTTCTAGGGGATTTACTAATTTTCAAAATGTTTTAATAGGTTTATTTATTTTTGTATCCCTTAATTATATTTTTTGTGCCCATCCCACATTATAAAAAATAATTGATGGAGCTTAAATATGAGTAATGACTATTGAAAGGTCTATATTTCCTCTATGGGGATTTTTCTAAAAATAATCGAACATGTTTTTAATGAAACATGACATTCAATTTAAGAATTCTATTTTTTTGGAAAAAATTTATATTGAGTGAATGTGTCCATTTTTTAAGGGAATTACATATAAAAGTTTTTATTAATTCTATAAAACTCTAAACCTAAATAACATTTTAATTCATGATAATCCAATCCTTACTCTTAAACTTATAAAAAATTTCTGTTAAAGACATGTGCTATTATAATTGGTTTCAAAGTAAGAGTTGAGACAACTTTAGAGGTGAAGAAGTTATATGATAATGAATTTAATATTTTTTGATACCATCATGGGATAATAAGTCTATATTTGATCACAAGTTTAAATTCATAAATACCCCTTTTTAAATTTTATGTGGTGGGAGTTCTAAATGATTATAGATATTATGGGGAACAATTGTGGGAATACAACACTTGGGATTAGTATAAAATTTAGTGAAAATGTTATTTTAGGAAGATTTTTTATTTTATTTTTTAGAGAAAAGTTGAAAGTTATTGAAATAAATTATGGTTAATACATTCTTTAATGTTGAGGTAATTATGGTTTATAAGGATAATGGGTTATCATATTTTTTTGGAACATTATATGATCATGTTTAATGGAAAATTAAGGCTACTATGTGAATTTATTTGATAAATAAATATTGAGTAATATAAATTAAAAATTTATGGTTTTATTATTTCTTTACTGTGGTTCAGGTCATTTATATAAAATATTCACATATTTTAGATATCACATGATTACGTAATATAAATTTTTGGTATGTGACATTATGAGTAATTAATGGATTTTGGAGGTAAATTTTTTTTTCACCACAGGAGAATATGTTATATAATATCGATGATGTTTTAGTTTTAATTTTGGAATATAATATTTTGAAGGGATTTTGAATAAATTATTTATGGAATGATTTTATATTAAACAATCATTTTTATTATTGATGATTCTGTGATTCAATTATTATTTCTTCATATAATGGTTTATCTTAACTTATTCTAACCATTTTTTTCATATATGGATATAAATATAAAGAATAAATTTTCATCCTTTTATGTTTTTTTATCCATAAAAATTTAATTTTATTACTTTAAGGAAGAAAAATTACTTATTTATCTTTAATAACATAAATGAAGTAGAGGTGGAAAACTGCTCACAACACAAGTGAAGAATTAAATTGTATATTGAAATAAATTAAGTATATTATATAATATTATATATCTTATCAGTAAAGTAAGTCCTTAGGAAAAAAGAAGAAAAATATGTTGAGTCTTATGTGAAAAATATCATTCAGATATCATGGGATACTTTTTTAAACTCTTCTACCAATACAAGTCTCATTATGGTAGATATGTGGTTTAAGGATTAATTTGGAAATTATAAGTTTTCTTGTATAAAACTAAAAATAAAAGTTAGTCTAAAAAGGAAATATAATTTTAATTTTTTCCCACAAATATATATTTATCTTCAAGTCATTATAATTGATTTTTAAAATGTTTTATACCTTTTAATAGACCTTCGATAAAATTGCGAGGATGCAGTTTCATTAAGGGGTAGAATGTAACAATCTGAGATTTTAGAAGTTATTTTATTTTAAATAAATATTATGTAAAATATATTGTACCACATGAAACACTGAGCTTAAATGAACCATGATATACTAGAATTTTGTAAATATATAAATTTAATCATTATTACATAGTCGTCAGATTGACAGGTATGAATAAGAGTAAAAAAATTATGAAATAAATGTTGATTTTTTTTTTCATAATACAAATTTATTAATTAATTATTAAAAAAAGTACTCTATTTTAAATGATAATAATTTAATGATATATGGTTAAGAATAGATAATGTTTAGAAGGATCATTTTTCTAAATAATCAAGTATTATTTATATTTTATTTGTTTAAATTAAAATCCAAATTTATATTTTTAGAGTATTATATTTATTAAAAAATTATTGTTGATTCATGTAATCAAATGAATAATCCTTCATAAATTTGTTATAAATTTTTCATAAATTAATATAAAATCATTTGGTGGTAAAAAAGAGATATATTTCATAAAAAAAATTTAAGGGCACAATGAATTTGCATCACAATAAATTAAATTAATCATAATTTTTAAAAACGTTTGATTAAATTAATTAGTGAATTATTATTTTTAAATAAATTAACAATATTTTAATTGTTGTTACTAGGAAAGGAATGAGAATAAGTTCATTTTATTCTTTGGAAATACATTTTTTCTAAAAATGGGGTTTATGCATTTTTTGTGATGATATTAGATTTGTTTTTTTAACAATTTTATAAATTTTATTTGATAAAATCAAATTCATTTTAGAAAAAAAATATCATATTTAACTTAGGGTTAATTTATGATATTTTCTAAAAATATTGTTTTTTGGGTTAATATTGAAAAATACAGTTTTACAAATACCGTAACCTTTATGTCATAATGTTGGTACAATCATTATTTAAAAATTCATAAAACCATTTTATTGACAAAATATGTGTTTAATTAGTAAAATAAAAAAATTTTAAAGATTTTTTTTTTAATTTGAAATCCCATGTTTGACTTTGTGGATGTTATGATATTTTTAAATCAAATTAAAAACAATTTTTGATTCTTTAACTCTAATTAAGTTACCATGGTAATGTTAAAAGAGTTAATGAAGGGGTTAAACCATGATTTAAGGCATAAAATATGTCTATTTTTTAAATATTATATATTGATTTTAATTTTACCCCAAGTCATATTATATTATAAATTGGGTTGTATTTGGGCCCTTTTCCCATGAAATAGACTTTAAATTATTTTAAAACATTAAATAATTATAAGAGTGCCACTCCACTCACTTATAAAAGAGAAAATCTTATCCTCACTTATTAAAACAAATTTAGAAATATATATCAACCAATATATAACCAAATATTTTAACAAAAATTTTCCCCATGTTCTATATGTTCTTCTATACTAAAATTACCAACCTAGTTGGCTTATAGTGTAAGCCAAATGAGGATTTTCAAAGAAGAGGTATAACATTTAAATAATTTATCTTATTATTATTCATTATATATAATCTTTAAAAACTATAATAACCATGATTATATAAAAAATTTAATATCTCCAATATTCTTAAATGTTATTATATTATGTTATAACTCTTTTTAATCTGCTCTTCCATTATCCGAGAAATGAAAACATCGCTTGTGCATACATATGGACTACCAAATCCATGATGTGATGTGTTTTGTTTTCCTTCACATCCTCACATGGACGGTTATTATGATAGATTATATATATATATGATATTTATAACATAATTATGGTTATTTTAAGTTGTAAAATTACTCACCTTATATCCCTTCCAATCTGTTGGAAAATCATAATGTAACTCATGCATACGTTTGCACAACCACCTCCATGAAGAGATGTGTTTTTTTATAATTTCCATCAATTAATAGATGGTCTATAATTTTATTCAATAACTAAAAAATATAATTATATCATAATTAATATTATTTATATTATGTAAAAATTAAACATTTGACCCTGGTTAACCTATTGATGTTTTTTGGGATTATGAACCAAACTTAATTGATTTATTAACCATATAAGACATGGAAATAAATGAAATAAATGGTATTAATATATATTAATAAAACATAAAATCTTTATTCAATACATAAATAATTAATATAATTTTCTTATATCATATTTAAATAATTTACATGGCGAGTGGAACTTGAGGTAAATGATTTTTCTTAAAAACTGTATTTTAAAAGTTTAGATGTTTTTATTCATTTTTCCTCCATATCCATTTCCATTAAAAAAATTCATGAATGTTATTAATATAATGAAACTTATGTTAAAATTCATTTTAGACCTTGTTTTAATTTCTTTATGATGTTTCTAAAAGAAATATTTTTAATGTTTTCTATATGGGTTATTTTTTAAAATATAAGAATGGAATGTTTTAAATATATATATCATGAACAAAATTTTACACCATTATGAATGTAATTATTTAATATGCTTATTCTAAAAGGTTTCACGGGTTTTAAATGAATATATTATTTTAAAATTCTTCAGGGATGTTTTTATTTTAAGAGTTTGAAAAGAAAACACACTTTTATCCTTATTTTTATATAAATCCCCAAAGTGTTCCTAGATATGTGTTAAAAATAACTTTTTATGATATAAATGAAAAATCATATGTTTTTATACGTGTTTTTTCCTTGAAAATTTTTATTGATTATGGGTGGTCTCGATATAGATCTCCATTTCATTGGGTAATTATTTTGTTCTCCAGGGAATATATGTTGGAATTAATTGAGTAGGTTATTCCATTTTTAAGAGTGATTATAAGAGCGATATTAGGATTACATCCCAAGGTAAATTAATAAATTTTATATTCTTTTAGATAATTTCTCATGGAATTTTTTTATTTCATAATTTAGTCAAATGAGTTTATGTTAAAAATATTTTTTCCCCATTTAAGGGTGGAAATTACATTTTTCTAGGAAATGTTATCTTGAGTATGCATGTTTTAAATGAAAACTTCATGATTATGATTTGTCGTTAATATTTATATGATATTTTTTATAAAAATATTAGGTAAGTGAAATTTAATTCCTTAGTTAGTAAATTATTATTTTGATCTCATCGTTATTTATATAAAAGACAAATATTTTATGAGATTTCAGTATTTTCAAAATAGAATAATGGGTTTCTTTCATTTTATATCCCTTCCTGAGATTTTTTTCTCATAGTTATTTTTTTTCAACAGGATTAAGTGTGGGTAAGAACTATAGAAATTTGTATCTTTCCACTATATAAATTCATCTTAAAAGAAGATAACATGTTTTGAATGAATTGTGATTTAAAATTTAAGAATCCCATTTTTATGAAATAAGAGGATATTGATTTGATGTTTCCACTTTATTTTGTAAGGGTTTGATATATTTTCATCCTAATTATGTAAATATATAAACCTAAAAGATCATAGTAATGTAATAAAATGTAATCCTTGTTATTGAACTGATAAATATGGTCTATTAATGGCATGCGATGTTTTTGTTGGTATTAGTGAAAGGGTTTAGAAAAAATAGAGGTTAAGAGGTTTTATAATGAGGATAATTTAATGGTTTTCGATACTATCATGTGTTAATATTTATATGGATGATCATAAATTTAAAGGCTCAGATACCCCTTTTTCGGTTTTATGTGACAGGGATTTATGAGGATTAATGATATATTTAGAAACTTTTAATGAAAAACAACCCTTTTTTCATTTATTTTAGTGAAAATGTAATTTTAGAAATAATGATTTTATATTTTATAGACATAAGTTTAAAGTTATTGATATCCTTTATGGTTTGTATATACTATAATGTTTATGTAATTATGGTATATAGGATAATGGGTTCTCATATCTTTAGGAAAAATATATGATTAAGGTGAATAGTAAATTAAGGCTAGTACATGAATTTATTTTTGAATAAATATTTATTAATATTATTGAAGCATGTCATATTTTATTATGGATTTATTGTGATTCAATTTATTTTTTGGAAAATATGATAATATTTAAGCGATTAAATGATCATAGAATATACATTTTTATATGTGACTTTAGGAGTAATTAATTTTGTTTGGTGATAAACGTTATATAGATCTTTGGAGAATATATGATAAAATATTTCTGATATTTGGGTTTTAATTTTGGTCATGCATAATTTGAAGATTTTTGGGGTTAGTTTTTTATTGAATGATTTTTGTTGAATATTAGTTCTTATTGTTAATGTTTAGAGATTAACTTATTATTTTTTTATATAATGGTTTATCCTAACCTATAAAAACCATTTTAGTTTTAATAAATGGATAAATTAAAAGGGATAACTTTAATCTTTTTATAGATCTTGTGATATATTAAAAGCTAATATTAGTGCTTCATGAACAAAAAATGCATCATTTATCTTTAATAATATTAGATGAAGTAGAGGTGGGAAACTACTCAAAATGTAATCGAAGGAAGAAATTGTATAATGAAATAAAATAATTGTATATTATCATATTATATATTTTATTGGTAAAGGAATTCCTCATGAAAAAGTAATATAAATCTATTGAGTATTATTTGAAAAAAATTAATCACCTATAGTGGTACACTTTTTGAAACTCTTTTATTTATATAAGTCTTAGTATAGTAAATTCTTGGTTTGGGAAATATTTAATAAATTATTAGTTTAATAATTTAAAAATATTCATTTGAGTTATTTTAAAATGTAAATACAATCATTATTTATTTAAACATAAGTATATTCATTTTTTACTCATTTTAATTGATTCAAAAAATGTTTTAAACCCTTTTTAATGGAATTGAGATAAAATTATGAGGATACAATTTATTTAAAGTGTAGAATGTAACCACTTGATATTTTAGAATTAATTTTATTTTATTTAAATAATTTTAAAATATCATGTACCATATATAACATCGAGTTTAAATGAACCATGATATACAATAAAAATATTATTATTTAAATATGACCATTATAACATAACTGTCCTATTAAAGGGTATTAATAGGATTAAGAAAATTAAAAAATGTATATAAAAATTTTTATAAATAAAAATTTGTTTATCAATGACTTCTAAATAATTACTTTATTATTAATTATAATAATTAAATCATATTTGGTTAATAACATGTAAAGTTTAAAGGGTAATGTTCTTATAAAAATGAGGTTTCATTATATTTTATATATTTTAGTTAAAAGAAAATTTATATTTATAGAGTATTAAATTTATTTTAAAACTATTGTTTACACATGTAATATAATGAATAAACTTTCATAAATTTATTATAAATTTGTAATAAATGAAGATAAAATTATTTCATGGTAAAAAAGAGACATTTTTATGAAAACTAATATTAAGTGTGAAACACCTTTTTATCTAAATAAACTAAATTAATAAATATTTATAAAATATTTTTTTTGATATTTTTTGATTATTTATTCAGTAAAATAAATTAAAAACCATATAATGGTTGTTTAAATAAAATAAATGAGAATAAATTTATTTTTTTCTTCGAAAAAACATTTTTTTTCTAAAAAAGGTTTTTATATATTTTGTGGTAAGATATCAAATTTATTCTCTAAAATATTTAGAAATTTAATTTGATAAAATTAACTTCATTTTGTGAATCATCATATCAAATTTATCTTATGGTAATTTTTTTCTAAAATGATTGATTTTTTATGGGTGAATAGTGAAAAATACAGTTTTTAAAAATATCATAACATTTATAAAATCATCATCATATAAAAATGATTTAATTTTCTTAAACCTTTATATTAACCAAATATGAATTTAATAACTAAAATAATTCTTCTAGATACATTATTTTGAATTTTGAATCCAATTATTTTCTTTTTTCAAACCTATGTTATATTTTTTTTCAAATATTTTTTTTTGATTATTTACCATTAATTGAGTTTTTCAAGAAAACATCCAATTTTAGTTTGATAATATTGTAAAATAACGTAGTTGTTTTAATAATAAACACATGTTTTTTATGGAAATGAACTTTATAATTGATTTTATAGTAAAATTATTGTTATGCTTAAAAGGAATTTTCCTTAAAATGGGTTTTCATTGCATTTTACAAACATATATTAAAAATAATTTCTACCTATCATAGATATTTAATATTATAAAATATATTTAATATTTTTCATTAAAATATCCAAAACAATTTATGTTCATTTTCATTTTTCTTCCAAAAAAATATCTAATCATGGTAAAAATTTTAAGTTATATTAGTAAGGGTAAAAAGGGAAAATGAAGGGGTTGGAATTTGATGTAAGGCTTAAAATATAACTAAAAATTTTCTAAATATAACTGGTTGAGTTTTTTTAAACCCTATATCATCTTATTATATAAATTGGGTCATATTGTTTCCTCTTTATATTGAAATAGAATTTATATTATTTTAAAACATTGAATAACTATAAGAGAGTGCGACTCCCTCAATTATAATGGGAACATAGTTTCCTCACTTATTTTTAACAATTTTAGAACTCTATATCAATAAATATATGAATAAATACCTTCCCAAATTTTTTACCCATTTCTCAAAGGTTATGGTCTCTACAAATGATCAACCTATAATGCTTAATGTGTAATCAAATTGAGGTTTTCCAAAGAGGAGGTATAAATATTAATGTTGTTCTTTCATAATTATTTCTTTATATACCTCCTGAAAAAATATCACAATAATGATTATATAATAACATATGTATCCCCAATATTTTTAAATTTCATTATTTTATGGTATAACCCCTTTTATCTCCTTTTTTATATGGGAAATGAAAATATCGCCCATGAGTACGTGTGGACTACCACCTCCATGAAGAAATGTGTTTTTTGTCACTGAATTACATGGATGGTTACTATGATTGATTTAAGGAATATATATTATATTTTTTAAATAATCATTATTTTTTAATGATAATAAATTATATTCCTCCTTACCATTCCATTCATTGGAAAATGAAACCGTCACTTTTGAGTACATTTGGGCTATCACAACCATGAATTGATGTACTTATTTTTTCATTTTTTCATGTCATACTTACTTTGATTATTCAATGTAAAAAAAGATAATTATTTCAAGATTTATTTTTCATAGATGATGGAAGAATCACTAATTTTACCATAATCATTCAATAAATCTTTTTCATGGGATTATTAACTGAACATCCTCAAAATGTTCGATAAGAGACTAATTAATTTAGTTACTATGAAATACATGGTAATAAATGAAATTAAAGATATTATGATAAGACAATAAACCAATTTTTTTTATTAAACAAGTAAATAATTAATATAATTCTATTATACATGAGTTAAATAACATATGTGAAGATTCGGACTTGAGCTATGATATTTTATATTAAAACCATATTTTAATAGTTTTGAAGTTATAATTATTATTTTATTCATTACATGTTCATTAATATGATTCATACATTTTATTAATATTCTAAAAGGTTTTAAAACAGGTTATTTATTTATTTATTTATGTTTTAAAATAAATATTTTTATCATATTTTGTATGAGTTATTTTTATAAAAAAGTGTGAACGAAATATTTTTTAAAATATGAAGCATGAATTAATTTCCCACAATCATGGTGGTTATTATTCGAAAATATCTCTAGAGGTTATTGAGCAACTAATTTCAGGTAAAAATGATTCTTTCTCTGAGTAGAATGACAATTCCATTGAGATACATGAATCAATTTTGATTTCTCCTGATGTGAAAAAGCACCAAGAGATTTTGGATCCAGATGAAGTAATGGTCATAGTGGGGAAGATGACACTAGTGACAAGAGATGACTCTCTTATCTAATGTGAGAAAAAAAAGAGGATAGCTCTGATTCTAGAAGCACTGATGATGAGATTCTTTACAAAAGGCTTCATTCTCTTCCTTAAAGTAGGGGATATCAAGAGTTCAGGGGAATTGTTGTGGAAGGGTTGACTGGTATGCACTTCAAGAAAAATAAAGGAGGCTAAGCACACAACTTTTCAGGAAGATATGTAAGTATTTTATGCTTTTGGTTTTTCCTAGTTATCTTGTACCCTTCTAAGATACTATCTTTTAAATGCTTTTAATAAAAGAGGAAAAACCTCCATCTTTCTTATATTTTAAAATATAACTCTATAAGTTTTCATGGGGTTTCAAATAATATTATATTTTTCCATTATTCAAGTAATTTTTTATTATTAGTGTTTTCAAATAAAAATGGGTTTTATCCTTATTTTTACATGAAGCCCAAAAGTGTTTCCACATATGTGCTAAATAAGATATTTTATGATATTTTATGATACATATTCATGCTTATATGTGTTTTATTTATTTTTTAGTCTATTTACATTTTTCATGATTATGGGTGATCATAATATACCTATTGATTGTAATGGGTAATTAATTTGTTCTCCAAGGAATATATATGGGAATTCAATGAGAAAGATATTCCATTCATAAGAGTACTTGTAAGAGTAATATAAAGATGATTTCCCCAATAACTTATAAGAATTTTATATTCTAAAAAATTATATTTATGTGAAGTATTTTTATTTCATAAGGTAATATAAAGATCTTTTTGAAGAAAATATTATTCCCCATTTAAGTGTTAAAAGTATGTTTTTAAGGATATGTTTTAAAGATTACTTATTTCTTACAAAAAAACCCCATGAGTATGTTTCTTTCCATTAATATTTCTTACAATATGTTTTATAAAAATATTTTTTAAGTGATTTTGACTCATTGAATATATAAATAGTTATTTTGAGCTCATGGTTATTTATATAAAATGAGAATTTTCTATAGGATTTCATGATTTTCAAAATGTAATAAGGGGTTTTATTATTCTTGATCCCACCAAGATTATTTATCCTCATACCAAATTTTCATATGTTTTTTATAGTGATTAAGGATGATTAGGTTCTAATGTATGATATATCATTTATTTATTGGGATTTATCTTAAAATAAGCTAGCATGTTTTGAATGAAGCAAGAGTTTAAATTTAAGAATACTATTTTTGTGTAAAAATTTATATTGAGGGGAAGTTTACACTTTGTTTTGTAAGGGTTTGATATGTATTTATTTGTTTAAGTTATATAAAACTCTAAACCTAAAATGTCACGGGAATGTAATAAAATTCACTATTTTTTTTATTAAAATCATAAATATGGGCTATTAAATGAATGAGATTTTACAACATGAAAACATATGGGGAATTAGAGAAATTAAAAATATATATGAGGAAATAAAAGTGAATATAGTGATACCTCAAAGTATTGTTTATGATATATTCAACATTTAAAATCATTTGATGACATAAAAAATACTTATCAAACATTGAAAACTTGTTATATCCCTAAAATTTATGAAAAATATTAAATATTAATGGTTGAGGATAATGATACATTACTATTACTTATTTTAATTTCATTATTAAATATATAAAAACATACTAAAATATTACTTCTTATAAAAAACATTGAAGTTCCCTAAGTCAATACATTTATTAGGATGAAAACATTATGAAATAAATCATTACTTGATCCAAAATTCCCACAACTCAGAAGCTTGCATCTGACCAGGATTCATAAAAATAAAAGTGACACCAAATTTTATCTATATCCTAAACATGATATCATTACAAGGGAGAATTTTCAAAACCTATTTAGGAATGAAATTTTGGAAACTGCTTCATGGATCTCAGAAACACCGATTCCTAAATATCTTCTAAGCATATCATCGACTCATCTAGATGAGAAGATAATGGATCTATATTCTTGTAACCCATATGATGACACCAAACTCTGAAAAACACCACACACTCCCCAACCACAATGATGAAAACAACCCTACTTTAGAAGAAATCAATTAAATCATGAAAAAAATGTAATAAATCAATTCACATAATGAAATTGTATGGAATTTTCTAAAGAAATATGAGAAATTTTATTGACTAATGATTCCCCCTCATTAATTCACAAGTATGAAACATCTTTAAAAAAATTATGTTGATCTCCAATTAATATAGAAAATATTAAGAGAACTAAATGTATCTCCACCTAGATCCCTAAATCTTTCACTAAGTTAGGAATAATAAAGGAGTATTAATATCATGAATCAAATAATTTATAATCCATAGAAAAAATAAAAAAATGGTATCTAACACGATCACTTTCTTGAGGGATATTGGAATATACATGGAATGCAATAAACTACACACTAATCCTCTGCATCCCTATCCCTGACTACTAACTTATCCATGACCATACTTGACCTTATACCCCTAAGGATGAGGATTTCCATATGGTTTTCATATGCTTGATCCACCATACCTATAAGGTTGAATAGTCCAATGAATCTATTACTATTTCAGATAAGATCCTAGAGGCAACTATTGTAGTGGTTTCACTTGAAATTGGCCACAAATATCTTTCAATAACCCAAGAACTATTGGGAAATGAAATCATTAACAATAATTGTCTCCATAAAAAACTTTAATAGAACTCCCAATATAATCATAAGAATTTCTATCTCTAAGGAAATGGTAAGAATAATTCTAGGAATAAATCCCTAAAATTCAATACCAGAACATCCCAAATAGATGATAGAATTTGTCTCTAAACCTACACATCGAGATTTTATAATGACTTCAATCTCATGATGATATAATCAATACATGTATCTTCTCCATCACTTTTTACTTTTCCAAAACCTCTTTATACATTAGTAATATGAATGGGGTGACATATAATTATATCTCGAGATGCATAACCTCATAGAAAATTTCATGCAATATCCACTTTATGTAGAAGAAGATGAAGAGTAAAATAATGAATATTATTGAACCAAACTCCAAGATCCTCTATACTCAAGTTCCATTATCAATGATATAGAATCTAATAATATCTTTCCAACATTGTCATCAAAGAACAAAACTATATATGGATATCCTTATGAAAATTAATCCACAATAGCTTTGAATCCTCATGAGCACCTATAAATAGGAACCACTATTGATGATATGATCCCATCAACTAACTAAGAGACAAAAATATACAATTCTCCTTCTACTTGGTCTACCCTTGAATGGTGTACCAAATCATGCTTTTGTACCTTACTAATAATAAATGAACACAATGATGCACTGTAACCATATCTAAAATACAAAAAATGAATATCATAAACCCATAAACAATGAATTTATTTAAAATTGTTTAATTATATTCAATTTAATTTCCTCACCGCAATAAAATCACAAGTTCAGAAAATCGTGATTCATGTTACAATAATAAATATTTACCCAAAATTAATATCACCTCACCCAACATGTTCAGTAATCTTAATCTCCTTTCATCATATTACAAGGGGAATAAATAATGATGTCCCAACCAGTTACCCATTCTATATACCATGTAATGGTTAATTAAAACAATACACCCACTAAACATGTGAGTCCCTCACAAGTTCTTAATTTCAAAATATATCCTATCTCATTAAAAAATCTTAGATACTAGTATGACATAACCTGCCCTACCAAAACCCTTAGAAAAATTGTGAAAATGAATGTGACCCTCGATGCCTACCTCTAATAGGCTTCATACTAGAAACTAACAGTGAGGGTATAGAAACACACATATTGAAGGAATCACCCATATAATCCTATGAATAAAAGCTAAATCCACTAATAGATGACTTAATATATATAGTAAAACCCAGTATTCAATGGATGTATTTTATATATAGAGATTGTTTCTCAAAAAATAGAATATCAAAATGAAACACTTATTATAGTAAATCCATGATCCTCAATAGTCACCATGAGCCAGTAAAATCCTACCCTATCACTAACATCCTCCTAGAAACTGGTAAACACATATATGGGTGAAGATACATGTATACTCAGTAGGATCATCCTCAAAACC
This sequence comes from Viscum album, assembly GCA_963277665.1. Classification (NCBI taxonomy): domain Eukaryota; kingdom Viridiplantae; phylum Streptophyta; class Magnoliopsida; order Santalales; family Viscaceae; genus Viscum; species Viscum album. Next base: position 1,084,813,330 of record OY728132.1, read on the forward strand.
TATGATTCAAATGTGATAAACATACTATTACCTCAATGAATAAATTATAGAACCGAATCATCACATATACAATGTCTATTACCACCCAACCTCACCAAGTCTAATTTACTAAATAACTAATCCAAGTATACTAAAATATTACTAAAACAATATATAAATAAGGTACCCCACAACAACTTCCCCACTGATATAGTTACTGTCACTCCCCAATCACATATGTCCTGATAGTCCCATCCCTTCATATAACCACATATCCTCATCATAACCACATTATATCTATATCTACATACACAAAAACACATAACATATTCCACAACTATATAATATACCACAACATCACAACCCCACATCACATTCTCATATTAAAAGGGTAATGTGAACATGACGAGTATCAAACTAATGCCCCAAACATTCCTTGTACATCCCCCACTATGCGTCCACATCATCGCCACAAAACCATGTCATGCATTACATATATACCATAACCTAGATCCATTATACCAAGTATATATATACCTAAATTGAAATCCATAAAAACCATTTTATTCCAATGGAAAGGGTGAGGATAAGGTAGTAGTCAACCATCCATTCCCTTTATAACATGTATACTGAGGGGAAAAAATTTAAAATTACATGTGTGTTGGTATGGTTAATCAAATATAGTGATGAATAATAATAAGTAACAATAAAAATTTAATGAATATAATATCCATACACATTCCCATCCTAAGGGTTTAATCAAAATGATGTTTTCATCAATTACTATAACCTTCCATAACCAAAACAACCTAACCACTACACACTCACCACAAATACCATAACTATAACAACATGAACCCACAAGACCAACCCCTCGAAGAACTACACTATAATAATAATATACCAATTTATAACATCATAATCAATTTTCAGATTTAACATTACCAACCTAATTTCATTAATTATTTCACATTCATTTCCATCAATTACCATTTATAATTAAACAAACTATTTTCAATTCATCACTTTCTTATTTCATCATTTATTATCTCTAACATAAAATTAACCCATAAACTCATTTATTTTATAATTATATATTCATTATTTAATTTGATTTTTGTATAAAACCAAATTACTAGGAAATAATGAAAAACCCCACATCAACCTCCCCTATAACTGCATTCAACACTACACAATCCCATTCAATATCCACCACCACAAAGATAAACTGATACCTACTTCAATATTGTATCAATCTGAAATCATTTATACCAAACTAACTTTGTAAAACACTACATCACCCCAAAATTTTACCACGTTCATCCATAATACACAATCAACCCAAAATCAACCTCCATGACTCCTAACCAAACTATAGAAAAAGAGAAAAAATATCCAAATTGTATTAGAAAAAATCTTACAAAATATAAAATGGAAGCTTTTTTGTAAAAAACTCAATCTAATTATGGACTCACATTTAATCAACACTTCAAGTATTAAAACCAAAATTTATTCCATAATTCCATGTTAATAATTTTTTACTATCTTTAATTTGTTAACTAAATATTAAATATTACTCAAAAAACATAAAAAAAATACAAAAAAGTTCTTTAAAATAACTAATATCAATTAAGATGAATCAAAACATAATTAATAAAATGTAATAATGTATAACACATAAAAATCACTCATTTACCATCAATTTCATTAGTTTTTATTATTATATTTCTTAAGATAATCGAAAAAATAAACCTAATAAAAATAATAAAATTATAACTTAATAATTACACATAAATAATTATGGATAATTATTAAATCCCCTACATCAAAGTATGATCCAATAGAAATTCACAATAATGAAGAGAAAACTCAAATCAAACACCGCCAAACTCATGAGAACCTTCCACATGATCTATGAATAACCATTCCATATTAAATCGATGACCAAAATTTACAAAAATATAGAATCAATATGAATTATATATCCTCTTAAAGAGGAATGAAAATGAGATATAGAAGATTAATAAGAGAGAAAATCACCTTGGATTAAAATTAGTTGATCTCATTAATTTGAGGATTGAAAGACAATAAAATATGTTATATAACACATAAAACTAATATAAAGAATAAATTTGGATAAAAATATATAAATAAAAGTTATCTTAAAAGGGGAACTAAAATTTATGATAAAACTAAAAAAATATTACATCTTGGTTTTATGGGGGAAGTTACACTACAACATTGGACTGATATGGAAATCATGGTGTGATCTCCCCTGAATCACAAGGAGTAAAACTACAATAATATAATGGAAAAAATTTATTTTATTAAATAATATATACTTCAATTCCATTAAACTTACTCATATAAATTTCATAGTATGCACCCCATCCTTTTCATCTTAACCGGTTACACCTCTAACCATGACCCCAATTCAATTTTCCTTAACAAAGCGTAATGATGCAAAAAATGTCCAACACATTAAATTGAAAAACTAATAACCCTATTATAGAGTTCCCTCCTCCAAATCATAAAAATTTTAAGATAGAGGGTCTGTATAGGTTATTTTGTGATTCAAGGGGATTTTGAATTTTTTAGTCAGTAGACAAGATTATTTTTAAAACAATGTTCAGAATACAATTTTATGAGTTGTAACCTATTAATAAGTGTATTTAAATTATATTTAGGGGTTCAGGGAGTATCTTAAAGGTTTGGGATAATGTTAGGGGAGGGTAGGGGTGTCCAGGTTTCCTAATTGAATCCTCTAGTCGTCAGTTAGTCACCAGATAGTCGATGGCCCAAAACATGATAACCATTTCTATTTAAAGGGGAAAAATTTCAATCCCCCACTGAATATTTAAGGAGGGAAACCCCCTCATATCATCTTATCTATTGTATAGAAAATCCCTCTCCAAACCTCTTCTCCCTTCACCCTCCAATGTATTTAGGGTCTTTTCTTGTATTTTTACGATTTTTGGTGGCAAGTATCTTTCTATGATTCCTTCCTTGATTATCCTACTCCATTTTAATTTTTGGTTTCATTCATGTTATGGTATTTGAGAAGATTTAAAAAAATCATGGTTGTTCATCCTGATATGATAAGGACTTTATGCATCCTATCTTAAGGGCATCTCGTAATGATATCTTCACAGGGTTGTCTAATGATGTGATTAAGGTACATTAATGTTTCTATTTTCATAGGGTTTTGGTTTAAAATTAAGTTGAATTTCATGGAATTAGTTTTGATGTTTTGGGATTTTCCCCATGTTTGCATCATGAGACTTTTGGGACCACCCACAAATTTTTGTTCATGGTTCCAGCTTGATGAAGCTACTCAGTGAGTTTTTCGTGAATATTCATGGTTTAAATTAAATTGGTTAATTAATTAAAAATGATATAATTTGTTATTTTGTTTTATTTGGTGATGCATGAAATTATTTAGGGCCCCATGTATGTCAGTGATGGATGGATGGATTGTATAGTATTGGTAAGACTAGGAGGAGTTTCTAGGTGGTGAAGTAAAGAGTAGATAATCATTGTATCGGGAAAGTGGTTCTTAGTACTTGCCCTATAATTTAATGAATGTTATTTATAAATCATGTGGTGTGTAGTAAATAGGGTTATGGAATTGACCATGTTTAATTAACTAATTTAATTTCTTAATTAAATTGAGAGAATAAATAAAATTTCATGCCTTAATTGGACCGAATAAAGTTCCCAAGCTATATTGGGATTTGTGAAGTAGATTGGTGACCTCAGACATAAACGGTCATTTTTGTTATCCAATAATTTCCCTTGACCCTAGATAACTCCTAGATAGAGAGTGAGATAACATTATTTAATTATACTTATTAGGCCACATGATTAATATTTAGATATTCTTGGAATTTATGGACTGAACATATGATAGAAGGACTTAGGTGGGGTTTGTTGGCTGAACTAGCCTGAATTTGAAAATTGTGGGGGGTTGTGATCCATCTTTGTAGACTATTTAAAGTGAGTATTATCTTATGAATACTTGATTCTTGGTTATAGTTATGACATTACTGAGGAACATGAAACACCATGTGATGGGTGTTAGCCCATGGCTCTTGTATTGGATCAAGGACCCAAAGTTGGGATCCTCCACTTTTGTATCACTGAAGGGGACCACGTTTTGTTACTCTAGTGATAGACGAACCCTTAGTAAGTTTTTTAGGCTATGGAAAATGATGAAAAGTTTAGGTATTTATCTAACCCTTGAACTTTATTTTTTATATATTATGTGATATGGTATACAACAGTAGGGTAGTTTTATTTAGGAATTGAAAATTCCCATGGGGTGGTTCTTATGTGGATGAAAAGAAAACACTCTATAAGCATTAATTAAAATTTCCTATGGGTAGGTCATGAAAAATCTATACATAAAAGTTCTTGATACTTATAGTGGTGATTCCATAGATTTAGAGAAAATATTATTGGTTTTTGAGAATAGGAAAATGATCCTACCACATGTTAGTTATCGGGGGATTGAGTTGACTTTGGTGGGCATGGATTAGCCTTCTGAACTATTGAGGCTCATCTTCCCAGACAGATTTTATACTACGATAGACCATTCCATGGGTTATTATACCCAGATGAAGTATTCCCAAGGTTTTTATACTATATATCATGGTGAGTGTATCTTTTAGGATGTTATCATAGTATAGTGGGGTAAAGGACCCATCCAACTATTATATCGTAGGAATGGTCTTCATTATATTATTAGAGACACCCAGATACTAGATGAAGAAGTTATAGTCTATTAGGGTCACAAACATGAGGATCAACAGTGGTTTTTTTAATTTATTAATATTCAGAAACTATTTTTTATTTATATCATGTCACATGAAAATAACACTTCATTGCAAGAATATATAAGACTACATTACTGGAACCCTAATTAGTTGTGTACTCACAACCTTCTTAGGCCACTATAGCACTTGGGTACCTAAGAAGGCTTTCACTTGGTTATAGAAACATGTTGGTATGAGAACCAGGTTAGATCAAGCGGAAGCATCTTGGATGGGTTCTAGAGATTAGGATGAGGTAGGGATTTGAGTTACAATGGATATTATTTTATTTTTTAGTTTTTATTCTATATATGTGATCACAACAGTGGGTGATAAATTTATTATGACTGTATGACTTATGCCTTTATATAATTTACTATTTATTATATCATATATTTTATATTATTTATGTATATTCTGATGTGATTGATATTTTTTTAATTATGATTTAAAACTATGATATAAGGTATATAGTCTCCCCATAGCACCTCCTTATACCCCCACAACTAGTCAGAAGTCTCTTGCATATGGGGAAGAAGACATGAGGTATAGTATAGATCACCAGTTTGGGCACCTATTAGCGATCTTGGGTGGCGAGATGTTTCAATCTCATATCATAAGATTTTTTATTTGTTTTAATATTTTAGATATGGTGGATTGAAGATTAAATTATGTATTAGATCTTTTGATGGGTATTGGGAAAGTGTTTCATGGAAACATATTCCGATAGGATGTCTAAGTTTCCATGGATATGGGATTGTTTTTATTTTCATGTGATTCTACGGTTGATGTGTTTTTTACCTTGTGTGACATATATGATTCTTGGATTAATGGTTATTGATTTATTATAGATTTTGGATATTTTCCATAAAGGTAATAGGAATCTCTTGCATCATGATTTGTCATGTATGATTCATATGACATATTGATACATGTTATTATGATTTTTACCACTGATAAAAAGGGTTCCACTATTTAAAGTGTTAAAAAACACATACAATTTTTTTGGTATAAGTTATTAGTAGAAATCTACTTATTTGGAACACCGTGTACATGAATATCTTACTAATGGAAGGTTATATGGATCTGAAATATGACTATTTTTGGGGAGGATGAAGATTATGATGATGTGGTTCCATGTGAATATTTCGTAGGTCCATGAAACACGTGTTCTAGTTTTAAGAATCATAGCTTTCAGGTGGTTTCCATTGGATTTATTCATAGAACCGGAAACTTCTAATAGTTATTTATCCAAAGGGGACCTAATTTTCAAAGGTAGGTGTTCATTAAGTTTAAAAAATATGATACTTAAGAATGTAAATTGGTCAAGGGGATGGGAGGTCAAACTCGTCACACCCTTTTGGGGGGAATTATTGTCTACTCCGGGACTCTCTTTGTAAATTTAATACATTTTCATGAATCCTTATTAATTCACCATTCATAACATAAGTTTCACTTAGAATTTACAATCACTTATTAACATGTGTAAAATTTAGATTCATCAGTATGCATTCAAGGTTCTTCATTAATAGAGATACCCGTATGTATTCAAGGTTCTCCATCAATGGAATCATCTAATATACTATTTCAAGATTCTTTTAATCATCATTATGATGAGACAAGTTTTTCAACAACACAGTGGGGCACTCTAGAATTTATTGTCATCTAGGGAGATGAAGGCTTGTTTTGATATTGGGATCGCACCCATGAAATGGGTTACCTATATATCCTTGTTAAAGGAATAAGAACCCTCATAGTTTGGTGCCGCTTACTGGGACACATCATAACTTTTAAGGTCATGTGATAAGGACCTAACCATATAGTTTAATATCATGTGGTAATGACATCTAAGAGAAAGGTGCTTATTTAATGTTTGGTGTGGGACTTATACCTAAGAAGCCCAAAGAAGTTTGAAAGAATATGGGTTTCCAAGATAGATTAGACCCTGTTGGGAAAATGGTCCAAGGAGAACATGGTGGATTTTAAGTGTTGGGTTTTAACCTTAAGAAGGCTTCCTACATATCCTATGTGTATGGGAATCAAATCCTATGTAGTTCGATAAGTCTCACAAGAGAGTATAGTCCTTTGAGGGAAATGTGTTTGGTCTTACATCCTTAAAAGGATTCCTTAATGAGTTAGGGGTTTAATTTGGGGATTATTTTTAAGGAGGATGCCCAGATTAAATGAATTAGGGTTGGATTCCTGATGAATATATCTAGTGAGCTCGGGCCCTGAAAGGGCTTCCTACATATCCTGGATTGAACATGAATCAGAGTTCTCATAGTACCTTCATCATGGGTGTTTGTGTTAATGTTTTAATCATCAATATTCTCTAAGACCACATGAGTCATTCTTGGTGTGAGAAACAAGAGGATGTGAAAGACTCAACAATGACACTTCACACTTTTCCTCCGCTAGTGGAAGAGGGTGCATCGATCGTGGAAACAAGGTCTAATTGACCCAATAAATGGGTGAGGTGATGGGCCCTACCTCTATTCACTTTATGTTGGACAAGGGTCCAATGAAAGGAAGAAGGGATGAAGGTTAGGGACTTATACCATGATGATTTCCCATGGTGAAAAAGCTCAATAGGAGAGGGAAAGTGTAAAGAAGGTATGTGTACCCATCTCTCCTCCGGTCTTTGGCACCGAAGAAGAGAGGAGGAGCAATGATGAAACCACTTACAATAAAATCTAAGGGATTACACTAGGCTGGTTTCCCATGTGGATATCAATAGGGGGGGAGACTTTTCGAGTAGTTTTGAAATGTACCTTCCCTACTAGAGACCTGAGGTTTTGGTTGTCTCTTTGAGAAGGAATAGGCCAAGACCCAACCCTCCTCCAAACTGGGAACATACCAATACTTTTCTTGGGAAAAAGTTCCATGTGAATGTGGATATAAAAACCCAAAAACATCTCATGAATCCTAACCCCATTTTAAAACTAATGTTGAAAACCTCTAACTAAGGATATACAAACCCAAATAAGAGACACACTGATGTGTCATTCCCAAAGTTTTGATAAGTCAAGAGGTTTTGGTGGAGGTATCAATAGAATACCTTTCAAAAAGGGAGCCAATGAAGAAGAATTCGTTCCATGGATGGCTTTGAAGAGGTCTTGATGTCTTATAGACTGAAGAGAGTAATTGAATCATAGAGGGGCGCCCAAGTAGAGAAGGGAGCTCATGTATGGGCGTGCAAGTAGGCTTGGGCGACCTGATGTTCACTTAAGAGAGGAACAACCTGTATTGTAACACTTGGGCGAGACATTTCTCAATACTTCAGGAGCATTCATAAGTGATTCTAGAAGTGGGGAGCTGAAGTTACTATAGAAGGAATAGGTGGCACACAAGTATTTCTGATTTATGGAGGCTAGGCACTTTAGGTGAACAAGTGTTATGGTTTTAAAACACTAAAATGGCTTAAGTCCAATGATCCTCCATTAAATCCTCTGCTCAAGGTGTTGAAGAAGTACATTGAATGTTTTGGGAGACTGGGGTAAAGTACTAGGGTGATCAGAGTAGTAATTCAGCTTTTGGGAAATTCTTCCGTACAAATTAAGGCATCAAGGGTCTATTTATAAGAAAAAATAGGACCTTGGGTGAAAAGGAATTGGGCGCGTAAGTGACTTGTGTGTCGGATTGTGGCACACAAGTACCTTGTCCACCAATGGTTTTTTTTCTATAATAGGGAAATACTTTGAGGACTTAGTCAAAATTATTACCTCTATATACTCCAGTATGGTGGTGTGCAGGTATTTGTGCATAGGTACCTTGGGCTGCAATTTAGAGACTTATCCAAATTTATTGCTTCATACTGGGGGGCCTTAACCCCCACACCCCTTCTTGGGATCAGTGCCGGGCTACGGTTCCAGACTATTGGGTTGGTTCCTTCGCTACCTTCACTGACCCCCATGAAAAATGTAAAGTCACACCTTTAACTTTTCAAGCCTAGTTGAGGTCATTTTGCAGAATTGTGCATGGAAAAAATATCATAGTGTCTATAGTGAACAAGGTGAAGTGACCCTACTAGGTAAAAGTGGGAATTTTAGGACCTTATGATAAACTGATTGTTAGTTTCTCCTATAGATTTTATTATTTAATCTTATAATAACAACCTATATGGTTTTTCCAATATATCTTGGAATGGAACTCTATATAACCAAGTAGTGATTGTGTTTCCTTGATATAAATCTTTATAGGGTGATACCATTATATATATATATATATATGATTATAGATGCGTTGTGATCTTTAAGGGGTTGTCCCATATGCAAAGACCTGATGAAGATCAACTCGATATTTGGATTCTTGTGTGGGGAAGTCCTATATGTGGATTCCAAATGAGAATCAGTGCCTTAATAGGATGAGTATTGGAACACTAGTAAGAAGATTATATTTTCATGGAAGTCCATTATTATATATGCGGAACCCTAGAGTGGGTATCTAGGCACATGAAACTCAATGATATGTTTGATAAAAGAGTGTGTAGGATGTCTCGTGATTTTTTCCCCTTTGTGGGTTTTGTTTTGCAGGCTAGGTGGGGTGACCGAGTGACCCTTTTGAGTCACAACTCTATATTTGGTGATTTGGAAAGATGTGATGCATAAGGGTAACCAATAAGAGGGGTAATATAGATTTTCTGTTTTTCCAAGAAATGATAATCATGATTAGATGATCCAGGTTGTGGAATTAGTGTGCATATAATGTAATCAGTTATATGGTATCTGGATAAAGATTTCTGATAATTGTTTTGTGGCTATGAGCATCATGAGTGCCCATGGGTTAATGTCGATGTTGGTTTTAAAGGACATTAATAGTGATACAACTCACCCTAGTGACTCTTTATATGTTTCTAAGTATTGTTTTAGAAAGGGTAGAGACTTTATATTTTTGTTAGTAATTCTGATTAGTGAGTGGTCATGTGATTACACCTTGACACAAGTCAGGTTCCCTATTTTGAAGAGGAACACCAATGGTGATCTTAACTTGATAATAATGAACTATTTTAGGAGAATTGTTAGGGGATTATGTGTGAGATCCTGATTTTAGTAAGACATTACTCATGTGATTGTGAGTGATTTTTAATGACTGGGTGTACATGAGTGTAAACCCAACGAATTTAAAAGAGATTAAGGTAGTTCCTGTTGGAGATGAAAAATGCCTTTGAGTTTGAATTATTGATAAACCATGTGTATGATGACAATTCAAACCATTAATGAGATCTGTTCTGGCTTAGTTTCCCATGGGTTTGGATGAAATGAGAAGTTCCCTGTGTGGGGGATATCTTGGAAATTGATTGGTTTCAGTGGCATGGTCAATCCAAGACCTGATTAAAGGATTTTTTTCCTAAGGTGGGATGAGTGTGTCTTGGAAGGAGTGGCACAAATGATTAATGATGAAACTTAGGAGGTTGTGTTCAAGGAGTGGTATAAGGGATGGTTTATGGAGGGAAGTACACCATTGATCATTTGAGGGAACAACCATGATTATGATATGGGAATAAGAAACAATAAATGTATCTTTTTGGTTCTTAGGTATGAGTGGTTCTTGTCATGATCAACCATCATGTTCTATGAAAGATATGTTGTGGTCTATAGAAATAGGGGGTTTGACACACTGATAAGATGAAAAAGAAACTCCCTTGGTAGGGGATGTGATGCTGGTAATGGTGATATAGCCCTAACGTGAAGGAGATTTTCGGAATGTGAAATTGATTTTTAGTTGTTCATTATGGAATTTTTTTTGTTGGAGAACAGTGAATACAAATTCATTTGGATTATTTGTATAATTATGGATGTAAAATATATTATGATGTTGGATAGGTTTTGAGTGTTTTTTTGGACATGGGATGAGATTGAGGTAATTTAATGGTGGATATTTTAGGCGATGCATCGGTGCTCGGGTGGGAGCACGATGATTGTTTTTTTGAATGATGAATCGTTCATGGAAACACCCCATAGGTCATATTAAGACTAAATTTGATGAGTCCAAACAATATTGGGGTGCCTTTAGGAATAAAGAAACTATGATTGGGTACTTCCAGTGACCCATTGGTGGATGAAGCTAAGAGTTTTTTCGATTGGTCTCCCAAGGGTTGTTTTACATATGGTCTCACATTTAATTAGATATAGTGAGTTTAAAATACATTAGGGGAGCCATTTTAGATATGATGTGTTTGTTTCTGGTGATAGTTGGGATTTTTCATGGAAAATATAGTGTATCCGAGTTTGTTTTTTGGACAATTTGTACATGTGATTTCTTACATAAAATTGTGAACTGAATTTTGGTACTAGAATTTTATTTTGGGAACTTATATGAGAACGTTTAATGGATCATGAAACTATATTTTTATTGTGAAATTCCATTAGTGGGAGTTAATGTGATTCAAAATTAGAATTCGTGAGTTGAGCCTTGTGATTTAGGCCACTAAAAGATCTTTGAGAAATAAAATGATTACACCTATGGTATCTCATAATAGACGACCACAAGCGAGTGCCATCTTAGTTTTTCAAATATGAATTTTAGGTCTAAATGATGTTTTGGAGATTCAAGTGTCTTATGTCTAAAGTCATACCATGATATAATGTTTTAAATTTTGGGTATATAACATTACCATTGGAATGGTAATTGGTGACTGAATTTGGTTGGTAGATGCAATTGGAAGTCCATTGAGTCCTCTTAAGGATGAAAAGTGTTATAGTTGTGAGGTTTTAAGACCCCATGTCCTTAAGAGTGTTTGAAAATTAATAGGATTTTTATTTTTTGAGTTTGGGGATGTGATTGATTTTAAAATGGTGTTAAAAATTGAATTATGATAATCAGAACCACTTAAGATGTTTATTTTGGACATGGGTAGGGGATTAGTGAATATCATCGAGGTTTGAGAGAACATTAGAGGAGGGTAGGGATTGATTTCCAATGGCACTTTCATTCTTCATGTGACCATCAGCGATATGGTGTCCCATTTCTAGATAACCAGTGTGGTTTAAAGTGGGAAAATGACTATTTCCCCCTCAAATCATTGAGGCAAGTCCCTTATCCCCTCTTCTTTAGACCAAGGAACAACCCTCTTTAAGAAATACATTCCTTTCAAATCCCCATGGATTTGGGGAATTTTTCAATGACTTTTACGGTGTTTAGTGGTGAGTATATTCTATTTCTATCTAGCTTGATCCTTTTTCAACTTATTTATAATTTTTGGTTTCATTCAAGTTAGTATTTATAGATTATTCCACCATAGAATGGTGAAATATTCCCAATTTTATGGGGATTTCAGGTAACCTAGCTTGAGGACATCTCGTAACATTATATTCAAATTGTTTTCAGATGATTTTATTCAGGTACACAAAATTATGTTATTATCATAGCTTTATAGTTTAAAATTATGTTTGAATTCATGGAATTGTTTTTAAAGTTTGGACCTTTGGCCCACATTGGTGTGAGAGTGAACTGTGGATCTCCCTTGGATTTTTTGTCACATTTCTAGCATGATGAGGCAACTCAGTGAGTTAGAGTGAATATTCATAGTTTAAATTAGAATTTTTAACCAATTAAAAATTCTATAATTTAGTTTTTTTGATGTTTTATGTGGTTTACAGCCTTTTATAATTTAAAAATAGCTAGAGGGATTGGATGGGCATATAAATTCTAAGTGGTGCTTCTTGGTGGTAAGGTAAATAGGGTAAAACTTTGTATAAAGTAAGTGGTCCTTATTACTCTTTCTGTAGCTCAATTAATGTTATTTATGATTAATATGGTGTGTTATCACACCACTATAGGCATTAACCATGTTAAATTAATTAATTAATTAAATTTCAAAATTTAATTGAGTATATAATTTAAATATCATGCCTTAAATGAACTAAAAAAAGTTACAAGGAAACATTGGACTTTTTGAATTATCTTGGTGACCTCATAATTTAATTGTTTATTCCATGATTCAAATGGTTTCCCATGACCCTATATGTCTCCAAGAGTGAGTGCGATAAAACTTGATTATGGTAGCACTGTTAGGCCACATGAGGACCCTTAAGATATGTTTAGGATTGGTGGATATACCATAGGATAGATGGACCTGGGTGGGGTGTGTTGACTAAGCTAACTTGAACCTAAACCTTGAGGTGGTTTGTAAGCCATCTCGATAGACTGTTGTTAGTGATTCTTGGCCTAATAGGCTATAAGGCTGGTTATATTATGACCCAACTAGGAAAAGTGACACCCCATGTAATGGGAATTGGCCCAAGAATATTTTATTATATCGAGGACCCCATGTGGGGTTTCTCCACTTCTATATTAACCTTGGGGCCCATAGTTGGTTCCCCAGTGACAGACCAACCCTGAGCATGTGTTTTGCACTGAAGATATCGATGAAGTGTTTAGGAATTTATAAAACCCATATTATTTTGTTTTTATATATGATGTGATATTTTATTTTCCATTAGATTATTTTTGTTATGAAATGGAAAAATCCAATGGGGGTAGTTCTTGTTTGGATGGAGAGAAATCACTCTATGGGTGGTCGTGAAAACTCCATACAGGGAGGTTGTAAAAACAAACTATGGGGAGGTCTTCGATACTTCTGGTGGAGATACATGGATTTGGTGTTGAGATTATTTATTCTAGTTAGATGATGTAATAACTACCATGTGTTAAAAACCATTGGATTGTAAAGTCTATGGTGGGAATGGTAGAGCCTCTCAATTTATAGGGATTAGGAACTATCGTATATTGGAACAGATCATTCCTCTGGTTGGGAAACTAGGTGCGGGTATTCCCCAAGTAGTTATAATATTCACTAAGGTGAGAACATCTGATGGGTTATTATCACTGTATACTAGGGTGAAAGAACCCCTATTTTGGTATATGGTTTTAATAGTCATCAAGACAATCTCAGAGACACTTTGACAATAACTGATGTAGGTATGGTCTATCAGGGTTATATACTAGCAGATCAATGATGTTTTATTTTGATTTATTTATTTTAAATATTTATTAAATTTTTTTACAGAATGTCACATGAACATATCACTAAATTTTAGGTATGTATTGTACCATATTAGTGGTTCCCTATCAGGTTTTTTACACACACCCTTCTCAAGCTTCCATTGAACATGGGTACCAATGAAGAGTCTCACTTGTTCGGAGGAATAGGTTAGGATGAGGCCTATGTTTGATTTAGTTGGAGAGACTCGTATGTGTTCTAGACATTGGGAAGAGGTATGGCTTGGATTTTTATTGGTTTCTGTTATATATTTTTATTTCTTCTTTTTATTATTTATTTGTGATTGGCCTAGTGAGATATCGAGTTTTTATGACTGTGTGGATTATGCTTCCACATCATTTAAAATTTATTATTTTTGTTGATGTTTATTATTTTTTATACTCTAATATTCTCAATTATTGGTTATTTTATTATGATTTTACAATCTAATAACATGGTTATAGTCTCCCAGCAACTCCTTGGAGCCATGATTCTAATTTTTAGACATTGATATTCAAGAATGTGTGTTTGAGGTATAATACAAACTACTAGTCTGGGCACAAATTAGATATTTGGGGTAGTTGGATGCTTCAAACATGACCATGTAGTATTAACCCAAAAACTCCATGAGGCTGGAAAAGTAAATATATTATATAGATTTTTTATATTAAAATACAGTGAATTTGATTATTCAATTGTTGATGAAATACTATATCCCAGAGGTTTTCTTCAAAATTATTAGGATGTAATAGATAATTTAAATTGAGAAAAAAGTGCTAAAATGAAAAATAATTCCATCAAAAGATGGTTTTTCACAAAGATGAATGATCATTCTAAATTTCTAGGGAACTAAATCGATTAACCAAGGCGAATTAAGGGTTCCGAAGCTAAAAATTATCTTTAAACATCATGTAATCATTCCACGTCATGAACCAATGAAATTCGTGAAACAAATACAAGTTGTGAAGTGGAAGAAACTAACCAGGAGTGGATATAATAGGTGTCACAGAGTGAAACAGATGATCACACGGTGACACTTGAGAAGAAGAACCATAAAGGACAAATATCAGGATTTTATTACACATAGTGAAATATTTATACATCGTGTAATCATTAAACAACATGAAAAATTCAGGATGAACTAGAAACGAATAAGTTCAACATATAAAGGGGTGATGACCTGTTTTATGACCCATGGACCACTATAGACTACTTTTCGACCTATCATAATAACATTGAATTATACCTAATCCCTAGATAAGTCTATAAATATAGGGATGATCTTCCACACCAAAGAAAGATCCAAAGACTAATGTCTAGGGTGAGAATTTGTGAAACTACATTATCCTCCACCACTTTATCTCTAGTGTTTCATTAAGATTTGTTTTTTTAATCCTTCCCTCTTATACTCTCATCATATGGATGAGGGGGTAAACCTTCTTGTGAAAGGGTTTTGTAGATGAAGGGGGGATGTGTAGTTGGATTTACTCATTTTTATTTACTCATGTATTTGGTTTTCCTCCATTCAATTATAAATTCCAATATCGTTTTTCTTATTTCCATGACAATTTAATTGAAAATAAAATGAACCATTTTAACTGTGAAACTGGTTACCCTGAATTAAAGAATTACCATTTACCCATTTAGATAAACCAGGTTTAAATATGGTATCATGAAAAACTTAATTAGGTGAAACCCAAAATTACCAAACCAAGGGAAATAGTGTATTTCTATATCGAGGAGAGGATGAAATGACCATTATATCAACCTTGTCTCAACTCTAAAACCAAAAATGGATTAATAATTTTTATTTTCTAAAATCCAATTTCACCTGAACACTAAAACTTCAAAGCCCTATAATGAATTTCAAATATGAATCCAAAACAACCAATCTACTTTGATTTCATCTTCACCTTTCATCAAATCAATCAAACCCCTCTTTTTTCGTCTCCTTCATTAATTTAAATAAATAAATATTTTTGAAAACCTAATCAAACTAATTCAACATATTTGTGGGTTTTACATTTAACATTCCTAATACTATATTTTAATTAATAATGGATTATAGTTTTAGTTTGATAAATTTGTATTTTGATTAGACCTGAGGAAAATAAAGATTCCCAATGGGTTCGTCAAAACTAGCATTGTTTTCTGGGATGATAAATTTGCTTTATAAAATATGTGTTTGATTCTATTTTTTTCATGATTTTATATCTTAATGCACAAACAGAACATGCATACAAAAAGAAAAGAAATTTTCTAACTTTAATTCCAAATCTAAGAAAATCCTGAGAAAAAATAAAACTATAACCATGGTTGGAACATAAATTAACCAACATGATGGGTTTTTTAAAAGAGATCTAGGGTTGTGGGCACACAAATACTATGTGTGGATATTAAACACTAGATTGAAACTGATCATCTGAGCAAGACCATTGTAAAAAAATACTAATAGATCAATCATGAAATAATTTCAATGGTATAAAAAAACATTCAATTCACAAGATTACCACATGAATATCCAAATGCACATCTAGGAAGATTACTCATGTTCTGTAACACATTAAGATTCTAGAATGTTTCACATGATGGGTTAAGGATTTTCCTCTTTCAATTTTCATTACGAGAGTGAGCTCGAGAGTGGATTAAAATCTTTCCAGTGCATTGCATCATGACATGGGATGAGCTTGCATGAAACTTTGTCACACCATTCTGTCTAAATTCCAAATCGATGGACATATGGGTAAATATACTAAACATTTTTCAATTTGAGGATGAATCACCATAAGCTACATGGAAATGGTACAAAGATATGGATCGTAAATACCCAAATCATTGTACATAGATATGTATTATAATCAAAACTTTTTATAAGGATTTTTCATAAGGAAATAGGTTCATTCTAGACACTACCGCTAGAGGATCATTGATGAAGAAGTATCCTGGATAAATAAACCACTTTTTCGATGAAAGGGAGACTAATAGTTTTTAGTGTAAGGGATAAGGGATTTAATAAATATGCGCTCATGTGATAAAAAAACAATGGTTTTAATGTGGCACAGATAGAATCACTGACCAATAATATGGAAATAATGATGGAACAACAACAAAACCCCCAAGGTACACATGTAAAAGATAAAAATTATGCTGATTATAATCATGGTAATCAATATCATGGTTAGAATCCACAAAAAAGGCATGAACACTAATATAAAAAATTGGTAAAAGGGTACCAACAACAAACACCATAAGGGACAACATTGAAAATCAATGTGCATACATTGGAAGAGACACTATCCATACTCATGATCACATCTATGGATTTAATCAAAAAAATAAATGAGGACACGATAATCCAAATGGCCGAACTATATAATATAGTGGATAAAGTTGGATAGATCATTGAGTAGATCATAGTGATACCCATAAGATTACTTCCTAGATTCCCTGAAGTAAACCCACCTGAATATTTAAAAGATATAATACTTAGAATTGGAAAAAATAAACATGAAATTGGTGTGTAATTTTTAGGATGTAATGAAGAACAACGAGTGGAATCAAGTGAAAATGAAGTTGAAAATAGAAAGGAATAAGAATATGAAAAAGAACCACCAAAATAAAAACCAAGACCTCTATTTCTAGAGTTACTAGAATAACATAAAAATAAGGCACAAAAAGGTAAATTTTTATAACACTTCAATAAATTACCTATTAATATCCATTTTATAGATCATCTCACGAACATGTCAATATATGTATAATTCATGAATGATATAGTGACCAATAAGAAGAAGCCTGAAGAAATTGGATACATCTCACTAACATGGGAGTGTTCACAGTGGTAGGAAAAAAATACTTATAAAGAAATGTGATCAAGGTATATTTTTAATTCCCATATTTATAATTGATAATAAATATGTAAAATATTTTTGTGACCTAGGTGAGAGTGTCAATATCATTTCATACATGAATTTAAATAGTTTGGTATTAAAACAATTGAGGCATAAAAAAGTTTTAATTTAATTATAAATCATGATAGTGATGTACCCTCGTGGTGAAATCAAGGATATTCTGATCAAATTCAAAAAAAATTATTTCCCTGTTGAATTTTTAGTGTTGTACATGGAAGATGAACAGAGTTAACCCATTCTTTGCAGACTATCGTAACTATTAGTTTTGTGATGATCAATGTCCAAAGAGGATGCATCTAATTGATATCAGGCTATGAACATGTAAGTTTCAACATCCACTAATCATTTAATAATTTTGATGTGATAAAGGATAGAAAGTTTGGAAGAAAAAAAACCTTAAGTTGATGATGTCACTGAAATTAAACAAGTACATGAAATAACTTTTGTTATGCAAGAGGATTCTCAACTTAAAATCATTGAAAAGAAGAAAGAGAATATGAGGGGTTAGACCATTGACACCATAGTATAGACCAAATAAAATAAATTTGAAAAGGAAAAAAAAGAATTAATGGTATATGAACTTCCATTGAGTTTATTAGGATCGAGGAAGAAAGGATGGATCAGTCTAATGTAGATCAAGAAAGTAAAACTATTATAAATAATTAAGCTATTTAGAGAAGAACGACACTGACTGACCTATGTAGACATAACACAACTGAGACCATTTATGGACCCAGATTTGGTAAAAAAAATCGATCATACTTTACTTGATTTGACACTAATGGTGGTATGTTGAAGCCAATGAGGATAAATAAAATCACTTTCAAGAGGAAACCTGAGTTTTTTGGTTATTTATTATATGTTTTTAGTGGGACACATTCCCTCACCCCAATATAATTCAAAATTAATTGATTATGGATTGTATGTTCACTTATGTGTTTATATTTTTTTATGACCATAATGAAAAAAGCTAATAGAAATCAGAAAAAAGAATTAGAAGAAGTTGTAAGACAATCACACATTGTGCAACCCATTCAAGCTATGAACCGATACATGAAGAACCTATAAAACTTACTCAAAAGCATAATTCAATAGTAGATTAAGAATTTCAATGTTGAATTTTTCTACTATATTATCCATATTCAAATATTTTTGAGCCCTAAGTCCTAATTTCATGGCCACACTTACTTATTTCTTCAATAAAATGAATTAGGAGACATAAGCTATCTGGGATACCTTCTATGCCATGAATTTATTTATTTTTCAATAAATTTAAATTATTATAATTGGGAAAATAATTAGTAGGGATATTCATGTGGATTAATATTTTTTTAAAATCAGGATTTAGGGGAACACGTTGGTTTACATAAATGTAATTTTTTTAAAGATTTAGTCTACCTTGAATTCTTAATATTTATGATAATTGATTTTATTATTTTTATTCATTTCCATGAGTGATTTTCCCTACCCTTTATCTCATTCCCAATTCATCCTCTAAGCCCAATATTTATAATTATTTCAATAGTATATTTTATAAGAAACTTTGGCATGTACTATTATATAATTTTCTTTGCATCTTATCAAAGATATGTCTAAAAAAAATCACTTTTAATATGATTGAGGCATATTTTGTTAAACCTTTACCTTTGGACCCACAATACCGTAATCCTTTTAGGTACCATTGAATCCATTAATAAGCATGTTATAAAATAATTCATGTTACAATACTATCTTATCTATTTCTACCTTCCTCTAAATGTTTTTCATAATATTTAAAATAATAAGTGTGGGGAGTGATTTTCCATGCTGTACTAAGATATACTTTATGGAGGTTATTTTTTTTGGGTTTTTATTGTGATCTTGGGAGAAACCATGTATTTTTAATTTTTGTTTTATTATTTATCTCTCTTTTTAATATATATATATATATAATGGGTTGTTTCTTGGAAGGATAAAAAATCACTATTACCTAATCGAAGATAATTTGGGTGTATGTGGTTAGGTGGTGGATGTTAGATTTGTTTTAAATAAATTTTTTAAAAAAAGACAGAAAAAAGAAAAAAAAGAAAAAAAAGATAGAAAGGATGATTAATATGTTGTGATTACATGTACCATAGGCCAATATTGAGATTTTTTTATGGAATGAGAGAAATGAAATATGTGAGGTAGATTTATATTAAGATTATATTTTGATATCATGCATTAATATTTAGAGTCAAACCTCCCTTTTGGACCTTATTTATTCACATCATATACCCACTATCCTAAATACCTAGATACATTTGAACATTACGATAAATCCATCATGATTACTTGTGATTTTTTCTTTATGTAGTGGATATTCTAGATGAAATACAAGCCTATGGTAAGTGACATGTTATTGAGGTATGTGTATCACTCTACAATTCCTTACCTTGATGATGAGTGGAAAAATTCATGTGAGGTAAATTAAAGATGGTATATATATTAATAATGAATTAAAAAATAAAAATGGATGATTGAAAAGGCATGGATATTTTAAATAGAAAAAGTAAAATACATGGTTTATTTGTATTCTTTGAAGAATTTGGCAATAATAAATTATCTATGTATGATGCTCTAACATTTAATTTTCTATTTGATTAATTATTTTTCATGTCATTGAGTTTTAATAATGATAAAGTAAGAATCATTTGTAGTATGTTGTGATTTTATCCTTAAAGAATGCTCTGAATTCTAGTGTGGGATGATTTGATAAGAAAAATTATTTTATACAATTTTGATATTAAAATATAGTAATTTTTAGGATTTAATTGTTAATGATTACCTATATCCCTGGTGTTTTAATCATATTTTTTAGGATGAAACAAATTGTAGAAATTGAGGAAAAGGGAATAAAAATGATAAATAATTCAATAAAATTTGGTTTTCCAGAAATAGAGATAATTATGGATCACTTATAGGGAATGAAACTAAAGAACCAGGGTGAAATAAGGGTTCTAGAGAAAAAAATTGACTTTACACATCGTTAACCAATGCAAGTCATAAAATAAATACCAATAGTGAAGTGGAAGAAACCAGATCAGAGTGGATATAAAATGTTTCACAATGTGAAATATATAGTCACATTATGACACTTGTGAGGAAGACCCAAAAATCCTACAGTTCATGAATTCATTACACGTGGTGAAATACTTACATGTTTTTTAATCATTATACGATGTGAAAAAATAAGGATGACCTAGAACCTACCAAATTTGGCATATCAAGGAGTGTTGACCTATTCTATGACCCTAGGAGAACCCATGACTACTTTTTTAACCTATATTAATTACATTGAATGCTACTTAAGCCCTATGAATTTCTATAAATAAAGGTATGATTCAATACACCAAAGGGAGATCTGGAGAACAATGTATAGAGTGAGAAGATTCATTGTTGTAGGATCCTCCACCACTTTCTCCCCAATTTTTCATTATGCTTTACTTTCTTTTCATGCTTACCTATTATTATCTCATGACTAGAGTTATGGGTTAAACCCAACTTGTGATTGTGTTATATAGCCAAAGGGATAAGGTGATATTGGATTTATTCCTTTTTCTTTATTCATGTATTTAGTTTTTTCACAATTTACATATAACTTTAAATCTCTTTCTTATTCATTCCATGACAATTTAATTCAACATAAAATGAACTATTTAATTGCGAAAATAGCTGTCCTAAATTGATTCACGACCATTTTCCAATTTAGGTAAATCGGGTTTAAATATGGTACCAAGATAAACTTGATTATGAAAACCCCTAAATTACCAGACCAAGGGAAATAGGGGATTGCCACATCAAGAAGGGGATACCATGACCATTGGATCCTCCTAATCTCAACTCCCACACCAAACATGGATTTATAAATTTAATTACTAAAAAAACCATTTCACCTGAACCCTGAAACTAAAAAACCTTAGATCTCTTTCCAAATACGATTACAAATAAAAAAACAGACTTTCTTTCATCTTTTTATTTATTTAAATCAATGAAACCCATATTTTTTCACATCATTCTTAAATATAAATAAATTAATTATTTCGAAAACCAAATTAAACTAATTCAACATCTCTATGGGATAGACCTATAAATTTTCTAATAATATATTTTAATTAATTAAGTTTCATAGTTTGAGTTTTATACATTTTTATTTTTATTAGACTAGAGGGAAATAACAAAGCCCAATGTGCACATCAAAGATCACTATTATACAACAAAAGTGACCATATAACAACAAGAATACCCATATAAAAATGTAAACAAAAAAACCATGTCCAATGCTCTATTATATAATGCATAGTTTCCCATTACTACTATAATTATCAAAACCGACCAGTGCACCAAACTGCAACACCCCCATCCTCTAGTGAACTAACCATGGAACAATAAATTTGGTCACACCAATTCCTATAATGACAACCCATATTTCAGATGAAAAAACAACCAATTTCTCAAAATCCCCTCTAAAACTTCTAATAAGCACCTCGAATAGTTTATAAATCCAAATAAATGGTCTAGTAGGATTCAATACCTTACATTAAAAATAATTGATTAAATTATGATTTATTTTATATTTTTACATTTATTAGTAATTTATCCTTTGAAATTACTTCTCTTAACAGTTAAAAAAAATATTTGTATAAATTATACCCAATTTAAACTATAAAAAACCCATCATCTTCTCATTTTAAACCATAACTAATGATTTTTAGCTCTCCATACTTTTCTTAAATTCTATACTATATAATAATTATTCTTGGTTGCGAGTCTTTTGTAATAAGGATTCCTAAAACCCTTTTTTGTAAAGTGAGACAATAAGGAAGTTTTATTTTTTCTTAATTTATCCAACACTTCCATTCCAACCCTTATATTTTATCTTTTCGAAATAAATGTTCTTAAGTATTATTAATCACTCTAATAGTAAAAAATTAACATCAATATACTTCTATATTAATGGTATAATAGTAAATTATTTATTTGTTCATAATTATTATTTCCTTGCATCACTAATGTGTTTGGGTTGGTACAACCAACTACATGGATGATTATGCTATATTTTTAACATTATAATAATGGAGGGTTTTAAACACATAAATAATTGATATATATATATGGTATATAATATTAATTTTAGTTATTTTTATGGTTTTGAAATGAAAATACCCAAATGAATATTTATTTAATAATGCTACATGGTTCATACAATTACCCAAATTAAAAGAATCTTGGATTCCTCCCTTTTTATCCATACCCTTAACATTAAGAAAATGAATTTTTTATAACATTATGATTTTATTAAGTTTAAAATTTTGGTAATGATGAGCTAATGGACAAGGAACAATGATCGAGGTTGTCATAAAGAAGTAAGAAATGAATAATTAAAACTACAAACATATACTTATTTATATAAAATATAAATAACTAATGAATAAGTAACAAATTAATTTAAGTGGATAATATTAATTTTAAAAAAAATGAATAAGGTTACTAAATAGTTTACTAATAAATAAAAAACAATTATAATGTTAATTATAGATTACATTAAAAAAATCATAATTTCAAAGGAATGTGTTTTTTTATTATTTATCTCTCTTATTATTTTATATTATATATGTTTAATCTTAATTTATCATTTTTTATATAATATCCATTTAAATCCCATTATTCCTTCAATTTTGGTTAATTATTTTAGGATTTAAAATATTTTTACTATTCCCCTTATTGAATCATAGTTCACCCATTATGATATATGATATGGGAACTTTTATTGACATATGTTTTGATTAGATATTTATCTTCAATATCATTGATATTTTGTAAATTATTTATATTATTTTATTTAATTATTTTATACTATTTACTTTGTTTTAATAGAATTCTTGAACCTATTTCTATTGATTTTGTTTACTTATGAAATTTGAATAATATCTATTTTTCTATCTCTTTATGTTTCTCACTTTATCTTTATCTCTTTCCTATATAATATATATTATCTATGTATCTTCATTTTTCAATTTTAAAAGTCATTTTTAAAAAAAATTAATTAATTTCTATTCTATAATCTTTTTACTCCAGTCATTTATCATTTCATTTTTCATAAAAATATAGAAATTATAATTCTATTTATTATTAATTTTTATTTAAATTTCCCTATTAATATTAAATATTAGTCCTTTTTAATTTTTTCCATCAATATCCTGAGATTTTAAATGAATACTATGTTTAATAACAAACAAGATTGGAAACACCGAGCTCAAATAAACTATGAAATAGTATGATAAAAATTATAACCTAGTTGTTAAATTGAGGGGTATGAATTTCATTAAATAATTTTTTAAATATATATATATAATTGTTCTAATCAAATTAAATGTACTAATTAATTCTTAGTAAATGAGTACCCAATTTTTTATATAGTCATTTTATTCATAAACAAATATGTTTTATTCAAAAATGTTTTTTTGTGAGTGAATAATATAATTATTTATTGTAACATTTATTTATTTTATATGATAAGAAGTATTTAATTTTTTAAATTTTAATATCAAAATTATTTAATTATGAATTTTTGATATGTTTCTGAAAAGTTTTATTTTTCAATAAATAATAAAAAATACAATATTTTATTGAAAATTGTGTTTTCTTTTAAAATATTTACAAATTAAATTTCTATTTTTTCTTATTGTTAAAATTTTATCAATTACTTTTGATTTAAAATAATCCATTTATGATTTTCTAAATGAGTTTGATGCTTGAGTTTAGTATGAAATCATATTAAATTTAAAAGGTTTTTTTTTGAAAAACTATTTTTCATCACGTTTTCTTATATTAATTTTAAATTAATAGATGCCACTTATGTGTTTTTAATTTTAAAAAATTTATCCTATATTCATAATTTTTTGTTCCAAGTTTGGTAAATAGGAATGTAATATCCTGTCACCTTCCTTTAGGTTTTCTTTGTCTTATGTTTATGGTTTTACTTTTTGTTTGGGTGCATTGTAAGTTTCTCAGGAATAAAGATATTTTCATATGGAAAATGACCTATTTTATAGAGATTGATATTTTATTGAATTATTTGATTCTTGGTATAAATGTGTAAATGTATTTAAAGGTTACTTCTTGGGATCTAAGAGAATTATGTTTTGGTTTGGAGGTTTTCTGTATAAAATTGGACTGAGTACCGCCTACTGGATACATTCACATTTTTAATCAGATACATGACATGAATATATCATAGGGAATATTTCATGAATCTCATACAGGGCAAGAAAATTTTATAGGTCTTAAAACCATGAAATTCCATGAAAACATTGATCAGGTTTTAATTTAATCTATGGCTATACCTTTTTCAGCGTATTTTTAATACATGATATTTCACACCGTGAAAGGGATTCATGACATGAATTCCTTGAGTCTAGAAGTTTTAAAAACACTAAAAAATTGAATATTTTTTCATTATGTGTGCATTATTTCCTCTTGAAACCTATAATTATTTTGTGTAACTTTGGGTGATCTCCCTTTTTAGGGATCACTCCATTTGTTATTTTATTCCTGTGGTGGTTTCACCTCATATCCGTGGAATAAATTCTTTTGGGTTCTTTATTATCATTAGTTGTGGTGGTAGTGTTTGATGCATTTATGTTTTATATTCAAGATTGACTTGTGTTTTTAGCTATCCTTCATAGTTTCTTATCATGCCTTGTATTTTGAATGTTTATTCACGGTTTTTGAATATTTTTTGTCTGATCTAGATAGGTTTCCATCATTATTTAGGTCGGTGTATCTATTCAAGTGTTTATAATTTGTTAATTTCTATACATTCTTACTGGTAACATTGGGTTGTTTATTAAAATTTATTTTCTTTGGTGAATTTTTTTTATTAAATGTGATCATGGATTTTGGAAATGGTTTTGGGAAAACATAACACATTAGAAGCATTAGGTGATTCTGGAAATAGACATAGGTGACCCTAGTGTGTATGACACCATAAGGGGTTGATTTTGTGATATAAATAGATCGTGTTAGGACATTATATTAGTTGGAACCAACTTATTCTTTATTTATGATTTTTTATGCCTAGTAAATATTACCAAAGGCTAGAGCCTGAATGGTGTGATTTCTTTGTACCTATTTTATTTAATAATGATTTATTTCATCGTTTTTTTCAGATCTTTAGTTTACCTAATTTTCTTTGAAAAAAAATTAAATGTTTACAAAATGGTATTATTTATGAAAATAATTTATAATTTGAATTTTATTTTAAATATAGAACTTGTGAATTATTGATATTAGAACTTGTATAGATTCCTTAGTGATATCCTATTGAGATTCGTGATCTCACCCT
This sequence comes from Viscum album, assembly GCA_963277665.1. NCBI lineage: Eukaryota > Viridiplantae > Streptophyta > Magnoliopsida > Santalales > Viscaceae > Viscum > Viscum album. The sequence goes on from OY728132.1 coordinate 1,084,839,376, forward strand.
AATTTTTCCATTGGGAGGTTGTAGACCATTTTTTTCCAGACTTAGAGAATGGGAAGGGCATCATGAATCATTCTAGGTTCTCTTATCGCCTATCACTTTTGTATTGGTATGGATTGGAGGTGAAAAATGGTCACATGGAGACTTGTTTTTTAGTGAGATTTATTTTTTTGGTTTGTAATGGTGGATTGACTTTTTGAATATCATGAATATATATTCCTTTCATATGTATACTAATTTCATGTTATTTTAGTTATACATGAGACTTTTGGTTATTTTCTGTATCTTACCATGTGGTGGATCACCTTGGGTGACTTTTCTAGTTTACTCAGACTGGTTTATTACAAATTGGTATTAGAGGTAATACATAATGTGAAGTGTTTATGACACTACCGGGGTGTGGTTTTGTGTCTTGGTATATTGGAGTTTGGATCATGAGAATTTGGATAATAATTATGGAAACGAGGCATGGTTAGCTCACTTCCAGGACTGAATCTGAGTTACCATGGGTGGTTAGGGATATTTTCCAAGATTTAGAGTTGGTTTTTGAGGTCATTTGAAAGAAATAGATATGGGTTTTATTTAAATAGACCTGTTCTTTTCATAATGAATTATCCTTGATTAAAAAATTCACAATTTATTTAAAATCATATCATATTAAAGAACAGATATTGACACCTGAAGTTGGTCTAAGTTTTTTGGAATCTGCTCGTGGATGATAGGTTTTGATATTGTATTATATAAAATTACTTCTAAAAGAGCTCCTACATGTCTGAGTGAAGAATATTTGAGATAGTATCCGTAGGAAAATACTATTATGGACCCTTCTTTAGTGGAATCTTAATCCACACTATTCGGACTCTAGGTCAAGTAGGTGTTGGGAACCCATGACTAGTAGTGGATCAATGCTCAGAATTTACAAAGTAGCATCCACCTGCCTTATATGGTGACAAAAGAACGTAGGAATATGAAGAGTGGATTGAGTAGATTCAGAGTATCTTTAACATACTAAATACTTATAAGGAATTTAATGTAGGATTTTTCATATATATTCTTGAAGGACAAGGAAAGAGGTAGTGGGACTCCATTGTGTATTCTAAGTTGCGTGGTGATATTACTTAGAAATCATTTAATTAAATATTCAATGAGAAGTTTTAACTTGAGACACTAAATGGGGAAAATACCCATGAGTTTTTTACCTTAGAGTAGAGATATAACGCCATTATGGAGTATTCCACCCACCTATCTAAGTTGGTGCACTTTGAACCAAATCTAGTCACTAATGATTACCTAAAGGCTCAAAGCGTTGACCTGGGGTTGAGGGATGATATTTAGTTGATGGTGATTATCATTATCCTTACAACCATTTTGGAGATAGATTATAAGGCATCTTTGGTAGAGGGTGACATAACTAGGAAAACAGGTTTGGGAGGAGCTTCAGTTTGTAATTTTATTAGCCAGTGTATATCTTTAGGACAAAAAATAAGTGAAAAAGTATCAAATTTTCTTTGGGTTCTATTTTGGGGGCTTCATATAGACAATAATAGGTTTTTCTCTATCTGTGTGGGAGTTATGGTTATACCAATCCCAATTTCATTGAGGATCCAAAGAATTTTCATCATTTTGGATAATATTTCCATTTGTAAATTTTTTTATGACTGGATTTACCAAGTAAGGATGAATCAAAATTATGAAAAGGGATAATGGGTGCATACCAATTATTCCAAGGGTGGTGGGTAATATCCTTAGGACAATGGGGGTGTTCATGTGGATAAGAAATATCTAAGAGGATATGATACTGGACTTCTTAATGTTGTGGAGTATGAACTAGAGGAATATTAAATAGGGCTAAACATAGTTAGATGTATGGTTTTTATTTCATCTTCTATGGTGATACATTTGTTTGATAACGGTTCTACTCATTCATTCATATTGTTAAATAATGTTGACATGTTGGTACTATTTTTAGATATTATTCTAATGTTGTTGGATCTTTCCACACTAGGAAAGAGGTTTGAATAGGGTTTCAAGTGCCCAATATGTTTATTGATGGTAGAAGAATATGAGGTGTAGTGTGACTTATTATCTCTAAATATTGACATCTTCAAATTTATTATTGGCGTGGATTGGATGATTATTGTTAATGACTATATATACAATTATCACCGTCAGATTTAGTTTTTATCTTTCGATGGGGTCACTCATGTTTTAAGGGTGACTGGGAATCTATATCAAAAAGGGAGGGGCTTATTGTTACTTATGAAGGGGTAATATCATGCCAATTTTTAGAAATATTTTTTATGAAATTGACCCTTTTTGGAAAATTTTATACCTTTGTTTTTGGTGTGTGTTCCTCGAGGTATTTTTGGATTATTTTCCTGATTTACCACCCTATAGAGAAGTCAAGTTTATAATAGACCGACTACCTGATATGATGAAGATTTATATTCAAACCTATCATGTAGAGTTATTTGGTGTTGGTATATTTTAAATTCCAACTTGTAGATATTACGATTATGTGATTTATTCGAACAAGTGTGTCACCATGGGATTCACACGTCCTCTTTTCAAAGAAGGAATATGAGATAATTAAAATTTTTATTGACTACCAGAAGTTAAATCAGGTGACCATCAAGAAAAAATATCCCTTTCCTAGGATTGAAAACCCATTTTATCAGATTATAGGGGATAGTTTTTTTCAAAGATTGAAATGTAGTCAAGGTATCACTAGTTGAGAGTTAGAGAAGAGGATATAAGTAATACATCATTTAGGATCTGGTATGAGAATCTTGAATTTTTTCTTATGCCATTCAAACTAAATAATTCTCTTGTGGTGTTTATATTATTGACGAATTGGATCTTTCATTTGTTCTTGGACACTTTCGTTGTGGTGTTTGTTGATGATATTTTGGTTTAGTCAAAGTTATAGGAGGAGAACATGAACTATTATTATATCATTTTCAAAACATTGAAGGATTATTGTCTATATGGAAATATCTTTAAATTTGAGTTTTTGTTTTAATAAGTAATTTTTATGAGGAATTTTATATGTGATAGGGATTGCTTAGTGGATCATGAAAAGGCACTGGTAGTTATTTCCTAGAAGAACCCAGAAATATGTTTTAGATCTAATGCTTCTTAGGGTTGGCTAGTTACTATTGGTGGGTTTTTTGGAATTATACAAGATTACATCTCGGATGATAGAATTAACCCATAAGGGTGTAATGTTTTAGTGGAATGAAAATATTCTATTATATTTTCTGAAATTGAAGCTGTGATTGACTTAAACTCCAGTTTTTATTATTTTGGAACCAGGTTCAAACTATGATGTTTTCAATATTTCTTTAGGGATAGGTTAGGGGTGTGTATTTATGTAGGGAGATAGGTGTTAGCCTATAGAAATCTATAGTCATTCCATATTGAGAAGAACTAACCCACCAATGATCTTGATTTGGTTGTGGTTATTCATGCACTAATAATGTGTCACCACTACCTCTTTGGAGAATGATATATGGTATATTCTGATCATAAAAGACTAAGGTTTATTTTCACTAAGAGGGATATGAACTTGTGACAATGATTCTTAGTCGATTATCTCTATAATTTCTATGTTTAAATTTATTATACTCCTAGAAAAGGTAATGTGGTCTCTTATGTGCTAAACTAGAAATTACCAACAAAAGAAGTGAATGAATCAGTGGAAGAGTGATATTTTATTAGTTTGTTTTCTGAGATGAGATAGGGAATATAATACACTAATGGGAGGGTATCTATGGATTCAATAAAGGATGACTCGTCATTTGATGAGTGGGTTTGGATCAAGAATATTTTTGAACCCAAGTGCTAGAGCAATAAAAAAATACTTTATGGTGGGGTGACCTTTGGTGAGTGGTCTCAGTCTCCCAGTAGTGCTATGTATTTTCAAAATAGGTTGGTTGTTTTTTTACCCTAAGGAAAGATTTGATGTACATTGGACACCATTCTTTCTAGTCCATACACCCAGGTACTACCAATATGTAAAATTATTTGAGACATCGATATTGGTTTGTGGGGATGAGATGGTCGATTGTGAATTTTGAATCACGGTGTATTATTTGTTAGAGAATTAATACAGATCAGTAGAGACCAAGAAGTTTATTGTATCCCTTACCCATCCTAGTATGAAAATGGGATGAGGCTTACAATTTTTTTTTCATTAGTTTACCATAGACTCCTAGTTATAAGGATTCAATTTAGGTGATCATTGATCGAATAATGAAATCATAACATTACCTACCCGCCAAGGAGACGATGAAAGTGGAACATCTTAGGGACTTGTACGTATGAAATATTATAAGACTTCATCGGGTTCCTTCCATAGTTATATATTAGTGAGACTTTATGATCATATCAACGTTTTGGAAAGGTTTATAAGAGGCGATGGGTTCTTAGATGAAATTGATGAAATTATATCACCCGTAGATGGATGGACATAGAGAGAGAGGTATTGATGTTCTTGAGGATGTAATCCAGTCTTGTGTGATTGATTTTATTTGTTCTTGGGAAAATCAATTTTATTTAACTGATTTTTCGAAAAATATTAGTTTTCCAGCCTCTATTAAAATGAAACCCTTCAAGGAATTTTAATAGAAACCATGAATGCCTCCCTTATGTTGGGAAGAGTTGGGAGATAGTCCTTGGTCAGGCTGAGCCTTGTTCACGAATTAATATAGAGGGAATAGTTGATCCTGAAGCGATTGATCATGAAACAAAGTAATTAGAAATCTTATTTAGGCAATCTTCATAAGCTTATGGAGTTTAAGGTTGGTGATTAGGTATTTATAACAGTTTTATCATGCATGAGAAATCATTGGTTAGGTATATAGGTTATGTTAGAAATGAGATTTGTGGGGCCCTTTGTGATCATTGGATGACTGGTAAATGTTCCCTATTAGTTGTAATTACCATCTTGTTTAACTTTCATCTATGAATTGTTTCATATTATCTTGTATAGGAGGTATAAAAAAATCCTACCCATGTGATTAAATGATAGGATATCTATCCTGAGTTAGAAATCATAGTGGTATAGAAAAAAGGTCATATTATATATTTTTGAGAGAAGGTGTTGTGTTGTAAAATGATTCCTTTGGTCTATGTATTTTGGAAGTGTGCATGGGAAATCCAAGAGCCATGGGAGAATAAAATTTTTATGAGGTAGTGTTTTATAATTGTTTTATTCTATCATCTTGAGGAATTTCTGGGGAGATAAATTATTTATGATGAGGAGATTGTAACACCTTATTGCCTTCCTTTGGGTATGATTTGTCTTTTTTTATGGTTTCTCTTTTTTTGGGGGGCATTGTGGGAATCTTGGGAATGAAGATCGTTTTTTGGGGGAAATTACAAAATATTAGAGGATGTATGTTTTTTTAATTAATATAGTGTATGTATAAATGTGTAAATGGATTTCAAGGGAGCTCTTTGAGACTGGAGAGCCTTAATTTTTTCTTCAAAAGTTTTTTTTGTAAAAAGATGGACATAATACTACCTATTGAACACATTCATGACTTGAATGGATTACCCAATGTGAATATGTTGTATAGAAGATGTAGTAAATCTACTTAAATATGTGAAAATTCTCCATGTATTTAAAACAATACACTCTATGAAAACATCGACCGGTTTTTAATTTAATCTAATGTGATGCCTTTTTTAATGTATTTTTAATATATGATATTTTATGCCATGAAAGGGATTCACAATGTGAATTTATCAGGTCCAATAGTTTTAAAAATGTCTCATGGCTAAATTTTTTGTCATTTTGTGTGAAGAATTTCCTCTAGTAGCTTATGATTATTATTTATTATGTTTCGTTTAAATCTATCCTTTTGTATCGCTTTGTTCTTTGTTTAATTCCTATGGTGGTTGCACCACATATTCATGGTAAGAATTATTTTTGATTATCTATTTCCTTTGTGCATGATTATGGTGTTGGATATGTTTTTTTTTCAAATTCATGATATATTTTTGTTTTTTATCAATCATTTGTAAATTATTTTCATGCATTATCTTTCAAAGGATGATCCATGGTTTTTTATCTCTATTGTCGATGGTAGATAGGTTTCCATCATTACATAGGTAGGTGTATATATGAAAGTGTTAATAATTCATGAATTTTAATATTTTCTCGATGATCCCTTTGGTTTGTATATTGAAATGATTTTTTTTTATAAAAAAGTGTTTTTATTAAATTTCATGTAGGATTTTTGAAATGGTTTTGTAAAAACTTGTCACATAGAGAACCATGGGTGCATCCGAAAATAGACATAGGTGATCCAAGCATCTGTGGCACCACTAAGGGTTACTTTTGTGATATCAATAGACTATGTAAAGACTTTATATTGGTTGGAACCATCTTATTCCTGGTTTATGATTATTTTATTTCTAGTATGTATTCTCATATACTATAGCCCAAATGGTGTGATTTTTATTTTATACTAGGTTTATCACATGATTATTTATTTAATTGATTTTCCCCACATGTTTATTTTACATTTTGTTATATTTTTAAAACAATATAATTTTTACAAATTGTTTTATTTTTTATTTTTTTTTCAAATTGGATTTTTTATAGATAAAAATTTTGAATTATTTATATTAGAACTTGTATATATGATTTGGGGATATCCTACTAGGATCTATGCTCACACCTGACTTTTTCCTTTGAGTGATTGTAGAACTTGTTTTTAGGACTCAAGGAAAGGAAAGGGTATCAATTGGCATTCTGGGTTCTCTTTTCATTTATTGCCTTCATTGTGGGATTTATAGGTGGTGACAGATGGTGACATTGATACTTGTTTAGTTTGGTGTGATTTATTTTTATATTTTGGAAGGGTGGCTTGACTTTGTACTTCTAATGTATATGTTATCTTTACTTCCACATAATACATTGATTTTCCTTCAGTAATAGAAGATACTTGTGGTAATTGTTTGTATCTCACTATGTGGGGGACTATAACGACCCAAATTTTTTTCAAAGGATTTTTTTACTTCTTATAGTAATGTCACATACTATAAATCACATAAAGTAACTTATAGATAATAATAAAAACTTTATAAATGAATAATTAATGAAATAATAGTAAATTGTATAAGTTAAGGAACCAATACCGATGAAATAGTTACTTGACCTTTGGAATAGTAATGTGACCCTTATGAATAGTAAACTAGCCAATTGAATAGAAACCACACCAATGAAATCAGAAATGAAATTTATTCATCATATAAGTCAAAATATGATAAAATTATATCATAATATATATAAATAAACATTTTAAAAATTATTAATTAGGTGTTGGTATTTTTTTAAGTCATAAATATTTAATTAAAATTTTAGGACTAATTTAATAATTGAAAAGAAAATATATTTTCAAAAAAGTTATTCATAAATTAGTGTTTTTTTGTCTTGTTATTATAATATAATTTTATTAGAGATTAATTTATTTTACAATGTTTTATAAAACAAGTTATAATTTTAAAATCTGTATTTTTCAAGTAAATCCGGAATTTATTTAAAAATTAAATTTCTTTATTTAGAAAATTATTTGCATAAAATAGAGTACTTGTTTTAATTCTACACATATAAAATTATTTTGGGTGAATTTTTGGGATTTTTCTAAAATACATGAATTTTGGTTAAAAGTAAAATATGATAATTTATGATAAATGCTAAAAACTTGAATTTTTTAGTCATTGTTGAGTCATAGATGATTTAAGTGTCCATTGGTTCAAACTCACATCTAAAAATTACTATATTTAGTAAAAAAATCCACACTATTTGTTATCTTGAGAAAAATTATTAACAAATGATTAAAATAATAAGAAAACACCCTCTTCTCCATTATAAATACCACCCCTCACACCCTCTTCTCCTCACACCATTCAAGATTTGAGCCTTACCTAAATTATACCAAATACTCTTCCTTATAACCTCCCCCGCAACTATGAGCTCTTGATCCCATAAAAATTCCAAGCTTAGGTGCCTTGATGAGGATCTTAAGAAAATAATTCTGGAAGTAAATCCTCTCACTTTTTATTTAAATTTCCATTCAATTTCATTTCATTTATTATTATCTCCTCACCTCCCTTCATCCAGATTGAAATATGAATCTATTCCCTTACATATATTTTAATTATATCATGTTAATGTATTATCCGCCATAAAATTCATCCCTCTCTCTCTTATTATTAAAATGAAATTGTCACCCGTGATGTGTCAATTTACCGACATCGCGGGTGATGCACTTTCATTTTCCATAAAAATAGTAAAGGATATTAATAATAACATTAAATGGTTTTAAAAAAAATTAATGTGTATTATACAACCATATTTATCTTCTGTAAATAACATCTATATATAATTCTAAATGAAAAAATAAAATGAGTTCGTCGTGATCGAAAAACCGCTAAAATAAACCTAAAACAATCATCATTAACTTTTATCTAATGATTCATCCTCATGGTATATAAAAAATTTCAATATAAGATCATTTAAACTTATGGAATTTCATTAATAAAATATAATAACAATTCTGGATACTTATCAACATTTTACATGAACTTCCATTCATGAATACAAGTAAACCGATCATAAAATTCATTAAAACGAATGTTCTCGAATGATGAAATAAAACTCTATAAATCATCTAAAATACCATAAAATAACTTAATAAAAACATAATTAATCAGATTCATGTATAAAATTGTCTCTAATTTCTAATTAATTATTCTAATGTGATTATACATGATATTAATGTAAAGGAACCATTCAGACTCAAGGAAAGGGAAATTCTCGAACCCAACTCTCTTCCTTTGGGTTTTTCTAATTTCACCCCATTTTAAGTATGTTTATTCTATAAATATAATTTATTAATAATTATATCACCTTTTTGGGATATAATTTTTTTACTTGAATTTATGACTGACAATATTTTTTCTAAAAGAGATCTTCTTTCAGAAACACTCCTTTTACTTCTCACTCAAGGTTGATGATTCTTATATGTTATTACCTATTTCATTTGGGAACCCAAAGTGTATGAATTCATGATTTATGAAATGAAACCCATTATTTTATATGGTTAAATTTATGTCCAAGACATATATATGTTCTATGTGGCATTCATGATAAATTAAATATTATGATATGACAGGTGTACCTGAAATTATATAGCGCAATCTAAATATTCTGATGCGACGGGTGTGCACGAAATTATATAGCACTCCAATGTATTGGTTAGTGTGATATATCTCATGTAGAAAAATGAAATATTCATGAACATGATGCTATATGTTTTCACAACTACATGTGGTGGTTAACCACTAAGACAAGATGTTTCATTTTTATACATTCCCACATTCTAAACATTTTATTAATGCTTCCTCTCATGATTATGATCCAATGTATATGTTATCATTTTTCTCACCCCATGTCATATTGTTTCATGTTATAATCTATCCTCTTACATGGATTTTATATCATCCATTTTTTATGTATATCCGTAGGTGATTACATGTACTAAGATGAATTCAAGGTCTAATAAGAAGCTAGAGAAGAAGGAATTAAATAAATATTCATGTTTTATTTCACAAATGTTATGTATGGTCCTACTTTTCCCAAGACACTAAACATTTGGATCCTAATTATGAAATGATTCTATATTGCTTATCTTTAAAACGATGTAACAATATATGTAAGAATATCAGGGTCACTATAGTTGGTATTAAAAGATTATTTAGTTAATTAGGGAATTAGGATTAAAGAACCTTAGTGAAAAACATTAGTATGAGACTATGTATATGTAGTCCCCAAATATTCATTTATAAACATAAGGATCCCAAAAGATATTCGTTTATACTAAAATTCAAAAATAATTAAATTATTTACTCATTCCTTGTTTACTTATGTTTTGTTCGAACAGATTCTATTTTAGAAAATGGTGGGAACCAAGAGAAATTAGGCCAACAACCAGCTCAAGGGATAATGCAGCAGTTGTTAGAACAACATACCCAATGATTTGGGAGTTGGAATTCAATATTTCATGGATATTATTAAACATATTATTAGGATATACACAATAACCTAAATAATGTGGAATGTACTCATTCTCCTAAGAAGGAGCAACTGGCTATCGAGTGTTTTATGTGGCAACGACCATCGATGTTTAATGGATCGTCTAATCCACTAATTTTGGAATAGTGGGCTAACTTAATGGAGAAGATCTATTTTATTCTTCACTATTATGAGATATAGAAGATGAATCTGTCTATTTATTGTTTAGATGTAGAGGCTGATCAATAGTGGGATTTGATTAAGAACACCAAGATGACTACATAAATTAAAGATATTGAGTGGGAATACATTAAGATAATGTTTCTTAATAAGTATTTCCCCTTTAATCATTGAAATATTATGGAGAGAGAATTAATAGACTTTATGAAAAAGGAAGGATAATCTATCTTGTCCTATGAAGAAAATTCCACAAGACTTTCAAATAATGCTTCAGGTTTTTTTATAAAAATGTTATCAAAATTGATAGATTATTTAGTGGATTAAAACTACAAATTTTAGAGGATATTGAAATTTGAGACATTGAGAGTTATGAAGAATTTATTCATTGTTATCTCAAAGTTGAGATGGAGTTTAGAGAATAGTCCCATGTCTATGGTGATAAGAAACTAAAGGTGGAGTTTCATGATAGAAGATCTAATGAGAAAGGTGGAAAGAAAACTCAACCACCCACATGTAAAAAAAATGGAATGAAGAATCATGGGAACAACCTCAAAGGGAAGTAGAAATGCCTCAAGTGTGGGACAAAAGGCCACCAAGATCATGAATGTCAAAAAGTCACAGGAAAAAGGATAATGTGATGGAGGGAAGGAGAGAACCGCCTATGGTCCAAAGCTACAACTATAGGGAGAAAGGGAATTATGCATTCTAGTGCACTGGACCTTGAGCCCTTGAGGGTAATCAGTGTTAGTAACCACCAAAGTCTAAGGATAAAGGAAAGTCTTATGTCATCACTACTACATAATTGGAGAAAGAAAATGAACGTGTACAAGGTATAATTCATATTCACTCAAGAATGGAAAATGTATTATTTAATTTTGGTTCTAGTAATTTATTTATATAAAGAATATTTTCTAAAAATATTGATTCAATGCCCCCAAAACATTGAATCAGAGATATCTGTAACAACACCAAGTGGTGTAATCATTGCAACCCAAGTGTTGGAATCTTATCCTATTGGCGTATATGGGAATATTCTTCTAGTGAATCTCATGATACATATCTTGGTGGAATTCAATTCTATACTAGGAATGGATTGGCTCTAATTATATAGAGAACAAATCAACTATTTGGAAAAGGAAACATCTTTTCATATTACAAACAATCCCATGATTCTATGAAAATACAAGGAAGTTCATAAATCTCCTTTTGAAAATCCTTCAACGGTGTGGGTGTTGATTCCCGGTAAAGAAGAATACCTCCCAAAAATGGTTGAGTCAAAGAAAGTTATCAACCTAGGGGAAATGCCAATTATGAGAGAATATAGTAATGTATTTTTGAAAGAGTTACCCAGATAACCCCCAAATCCTGAGGTAGATTTCTCAATAGAACTAATACCCAAAGATACATATATCTTAAATAGTCCTAATAGGATGCCTCCTATCGAACTGGAAGAGTTAATGAAGAATATTCAAGTGTATTTGGACAAAGGGTTCATACGCCCTATTGTATCACCTTGGGGTGTGCCAGTTCACTTTGTCAAGAAGAAGGATGGATCAATGTTGTTGTGTGTCGATTATTGGAAACACAATAAAATCATCATAAAGAAAAAGTATCCTATTGCAAGGATTGAACACTTGTTTGATCAGTTTCGATGAGCTCAGTACTTATAAAAGGTAGATCTTCATTCTGGATATCATCAGCTAAAGGTTATGAAGGAAGATATTTAGAAGACTACCTTTCGTAAAAGGTATGGGACCTATGTATTTTTTGTTGATCCCCGTTGTAATTAAAAATTCCCATGAAATTTTCATGTATCTTATGAATATATTCTTTATACATTACCTTGAAATTTTTCTGGTAGTGTTTTTCGATGATATTATCATCTACTCTAAGTTAAAAGAGGAACATGAAGAACATCTAAGGATTGTGTTAGTGAAATTAAGGAAGATGAATTTATATTCCAAGTTTAGAAAGTATGAATTTTGGATGTCAAAAGTCACATTATTGGGTCATGGGATCAATGGTGATGGAATTTCTATGGAACCCTCAAAAATAAAGGAAATTTAGGAATGACCTAGACACTCTAGTGTCACAGAAATCCACATTTCTCTTGGATTAGCAGGGTACTACTGATGTTTTGTGAGAAATATCTCATCATATTCAAGCCCGATAACTAAGTTAACAAGGAAAGGGGTAAAGTATGTTTGAACAAAAGATTGTGAGGAATGATTCAAGGAGATAAAGATATGGCTTATCACAACACCTATACTCAAATTACTGAAAAGTAGAGAATGTTTTTGGATATACAGTGTTGCTTCCAAGAATGGCTTGGGTTTTATAGTCATGAAAAATAATAATGTGATAGCTTATGCCTCATGAAAGTAAATGATCCATGAGAAGAACCACCTGATACATGATCTGGAGCTAGAAACTATGATTTTTACCTTGAAAATCTGGAGGAACTACCTTTGTGGTGAGATGTGTGACATATATATCAATCATAATAGAATAAAGTATATATTCACACTAAAGGATCTCAACATGAATCAAAGTAGATGGTTAGAGCTAACTAAAGACTATGATTGCTCTATTTACAATCATTCTAGAATGATGAACATGGTATTTGATGATCATAGCAGAAAATAACATGCTACTCTATCCATGTTGAGAATTTAGAAAATCCCTATCTTCATGGATATACAAAGGATGGATTTGGAAATAATAATTGTTGGGAATACATCCTAACTTTCGTAAATGATTTCACAACTATATATCCAAGATATGATTAAGGAGGCACAATGGGATAATCCAGAGTTATAAAAGAAGGTGAATGTAGTAATGGAATGAAAGATAAAATAGTTCCATATTGATGATGATGGTGTGATTCAGTTTGGAATGAGGATCTATGTGCATTCATTACCTGGGATAAATAAGTATCCATTGGAAAATGCACATATCTCAACCTTCTCTATCCATCCCAAGAGTACCAAGATGTATTGTGATCTCTAGGAAAACATAAAGTGGGATAACATGAAGAAGGAGATTATGGATTATATCTCAAGGTGCATGATATGTCAAAAAGTTAAAGAATAGTGACAAAAGTATAAAGGTTTGATTCAACCCTTACTTATTTCCATGTGGAATTGAGAGAATTTCACTATAGACTTTGTCACGAGTCTCTTGAAGATATCCAAAGGAAATAGTGCGATATGGGTTGTAGTGGACTAACTCACCAAGGCTGCCCACTTTATTGATATTCAGGATGATCTATCCGATGAAAAACTATAGTGAGCTGGTCCTTTTACATATAGCATTTCTTGATTTTAAGCATAATTATTCAACAGAGTACAATCCAAGGATCATTTAGTCTAGTGTCTTGGAAGACTAGGTACATAAACATAAAACATGGTGATAAAAAGTAAACTTCATTATTTAATCTTCATAATGATCTCCTAACTTCCTTTGAGCCCTTAAATCTTCATAGGGTACCCTGGGGAATACATGAACAAAGGGATGAGTGAAAAATCCCAGTAAGGGAATGAACATAAGGATACATCTCAATCACAGGAGTTAGGAGGCATGACATAATGATATCAAAAGAATGAAACTTATAAAATCCTTTAATATAAGCATGGGATCATATAAACATGGGATCATATAAATTTGGAAGAATAATAAAACATTTATTTAGTATTGTTCCAGGATAACCGCCAATCCCGTTTCCCATTTTAGTACGGATCAAGTCTAACCGCCAATCGCGTTTCCCATTTCAGTACGGGTCAAGGCTAACTGCCAAACCCATTTCACATCGCATATCATGAGACTTAACCTTACCCAATGCATTAGAGAACAATCTGGGTGCACCCATATCAACAAATTCATGAATATTCTTTCCATATAAATAATCCTTTGACATAAATAATCATGCATAATCAACCATAAATAAACATAAGGGTACCCATGGAAAGAATTGGGTACCACAATGATGACACAAAACATATACATTGGGTGTATCACGAAAGTATCCATGAAAGGGAAGGATTATAACATTCATCAACATTCATAGGGAAATATAAGAATATAACATGGTATGTGGTGTCAAATATAAGTTACAACATATAAAAAAATGTATTTTAGAAACATTAGCATTAAAACATTTTTCTGCGGTCTTATGGAATACACTCTAGAGATTTTCAAATAGAAAAGATGGTATTATTTTGTATAAAACCAGAATTTAACCAAGAAGGTTTTCATAATAAAAATACTGATTTTATAAATAAATTGGTGTTTTAAAACATAGGATAGTGTGCACTTGAAATTTGGGTGAAAATTTGGGAAGTTCCCTTAAAACTGGTTTGCTTATCGGAAAGTTCTAAGGAGGGAATCTTTTGAAATCATGTATATCCCTGAAAAATGTGATGAAAGGGTATTGATATAAGAATCTTGTAAAAATTACCAGGAGTCATAAGACTCACATAAATAGATAAGATAACACCATTTTGAAAGAAAGATAAGGCAACCCGAAAGAACAAAGAAGGTTCGGGTAGAATTCGTTATGATTTTATCGACATGTTGTCAGGTGTACCTAAGAGGACTTGATGAGATAGATAAGGGGTTTATAATCACTTAGAAAACATTTGGGAAGTATGGGTAAGGTGTATAAAATTACCCCATCACATGGTATTACACAAAAAAACATAGCATAGAGAACAATCTTGATTAAGAGTGAAAAGGGAAGGATCCCTTACCTTAAGTCCGTTGGTGTTCTCCACTTGATATTAATGACTTGAATATTCAAATTAGGTTTATTAATCAATATTTCCAGAAACTTATATACATGTAAAATATTTTGTATAACCTTTTTAAGTTCATTTATACCCATTTTGATTGCTTATAATGTTCAATTTCATGGTTCGGGTTCGTTTGTTTCCTTGGGTTTTAATGATCAATTCACTTGTATTTCGGTTCTGATAAAATATAATACGAAATTAGTAATCAAGAATTTATGTTATATATAATTAGTGAACATCCCGAAGGTTACATGGTCACAAAATTATTTTGGTTAATTGGAGTGAAAGAGAACCATGACACATGACATTAATGATAAACGCTTGAATTAATTTTAGCGATTTTACCCATAATTAACTTGTTTTGTATTATTATTGGATATCATGAGTGTATAAGGATTCCAGAACCATAAATAGGATATATAACATATATAATAATCTGGTTCAACCATAACATAAAAGGGTTCATTACCAGAAACAAATATGATAAATGAAATTGATTAACCATTGTCCTTGAATGTGCTAAATTAGTACATCTCTAACAGTGCTTTCATTTCTTTTGAATAAAAGAGTGGGGAAGGAGAGAAGATAAAGAAATATACCATTAGTATGAAAACATTAACGTACATTTATGTTACTGGATTTATCATACTATTATGGTGAAGGGAGGTGAGGAAAGAACTAAAAAGAAATAACTTAAAAGAAAAGAATAAATTGGGATGATAAATTTTACCTCTTGAAACTTTCTCCTTTGAGAACCTCTTAAGAGAAGAGGTTTGGGTATTTTTAAGAGTCTAGGATATTTTGGACATGGGGGAGTATTTGGGGAGATATTTGGGTGGAATAATGGCAAGGAAAAAGTCTTGATAGAAGTGAAGAAAAGAGGGAGTGAAGGGGGGGTTTATAGTGGAGGAGAAGATGGATTTCATAATATTATAATCATTAATTTAAAATTTATTCACAAGACAAGGAATAGTAAATATTCCATGACCAATAATGGTAAATGGGTCATGTGAATTCGAACCAAGGGTGGTGAAATCAGCCATGATGCTAGGAATATTCTATTTATATTATAATGTATATATACGGAAAATTACCGTATTTTACTATTCATAAAAAATTCAAGTATTTCAGAAAAATCCCAAAACTTCACCCTAACCATTTTTCGACATGTAGAATCCAAAAATAAAGTACATTTTTCAAAAATAATTTTCTAAATATGATTATTTAAATATTTAATTAAAATAATAATTTAGTATGAAAACCAGTTTTAAAACATTCATTAACTTATTCTAAAATACAGGTATATTGTACTTAAAACTTGAATATTATTTTTATACTATCATAGGTGATGTTACTATTCATTAGGTTATATCAGTATTCATGTTACTATTCATTAGTGTAGGTTAATATTCAACAAAAAATTATGTTTTCTTTATTACACTCCAAATAACTTTCTTATTACAACCATGTATGCCGGATTTTCGAAATTCCAAACATAGAAGTGTTAAACTTATGTTTAGAGGTCAATTAGCACTTATTAGTTCATTATGTTGTGTTTTCATGTGATTTTATGACATACTTATGGGAAGGGAATTTTCATTAAAAAACATTGGGTCGTTACATTCTTCCCCCCTTATGAAATTTCGCCCTCGAATTTTCGTTTTACAATCTAGGACGTAAACATGTGAGGGTAACTTTGCCTCATCACCTCCATTGGTTCCCATGTTGCTTCTTCAAACTTTTGGTTTCTCCATAAAACTTTGATCAGGTGCATTGTCTTATTTCATAGAACTTTTCCTCTACGATCTAAGATCTTTACTGGTTGTTCTTCATAAGAAATATCATTCTCCAATGGTACCACCTCTGGACTAAGTACATGTGAGGGGCCTGGTACGTACTTTCTCAAGAGGGATACATGGAAGACATCATGTACTTTCGACATGATAGGTCAAAGTGCCAGTTGATAGGCCACAACTCCAACTCGATCAAGGATCTCGAAGGGGTCGATGTACCTGGGAATTAACTTCCCATTCTTCCCAAACCTCATGACCTTCTTCCACGGAGATATGTGTAGAAATACAATGTCTTCGACATTGAACTCAAGGTCTCATAGACGGTTATCTGCATAAATATTTTGTTGACTTTTGGCTGCCTTGATATGCTATTGAATGGTTTTCACCTTCCCCACCATTTCTCCGACCATTTCAGGTCCTAGCAGCTTACTCTCACCAAATTCATCCCAACATGCCAGTGTTCTGTACCTTTTCCCATAAGGGGATTCATATGGTGCCATTCAGATGCTCAAATGTAAACTATTTACTGTAAGAGAACTCGACCAGAGGAAGATGTTGGTCCCATCATCCTTTGAAGTCCATAGAACATGCTCTAAAAATTTCCCCCATTGTCTGAATAGTTCACTCAGACTGGCCATCAGTTTGTGGATGATAGGGCATGCTAAATTTCAACTCAGTGTTTAGAGCATGTTGGAGAATTTTCCCAAACTTCGAGGTAAATTTTGGATCCCGATCAGATACAATGGATAGTGGTACTCCAAGCAGCCTTACCAAATTATTGATGTACATCCGTGCAAGTCGATCCAATGAGAAGTCCTCTCAAATTGTGATGAAGTGAGCTATCTTTGTAAGACAGTCCATAATAACCCATATAGCATTGTTCCTTCTAGATGTCCTTGGAAGTCCAGTGACAAAGTCCATGATAATGTTCTTCCACTTCCATGTTGGTATGGATAGTGATTGCATAATCCCCTTAGAATTTTTCCTCTCAGCCTCCACTTGGAGACATACCAATCATCTTGATGTATATTCTATGATCTCCCTCTTCATATTATCCCACCAAAAGTGTTCTTGAATATCACAATACATCTTTTTTCTCCCTGGGTGAAAAGCGAAGGTTGAGGTATGTGCATCATTTAGAATCTCCTTCTTTATCCCTGCATCAAATGGTACACATAGTCGTGACTCAAATCTTACAACTCCTTTATCAATATTTAACTCTGAGGATTTACTATTTCTAACAGCTTACACACTCTTCTGAATCTCTACTTCTTCTCTTTTATCATCCATTATTTTCTCCACAAGGGATGGTTGAGCAATAATTTGAGAAAGGATTGATGATGTTCTTCCATTAATGATTCCAATGTCTATCCTCAGCAAATCTACAAAGATTAGATCCTTTTCAACTCTCATCATTGATAAGGATGCAGGATCCTTCCTACTTAGAGCATCTGCGACCTTATTTGTCTTACCAGGATGGTAGTGGATTGAGCAGTCATAATCCTTGATGAGCTCTAACCATCTTCGCTGGCTCATATTATGCTCTTTCTATGTGAATATATATTTTAGATCCTTGTGATCGATATATATCTCACACTTTTCCCAATAGAGATAATGCCGCCAGATTTTCAACGCAAAGATCACGGATGCTAACTTCAGATCATGCGTGGGATAGTTTTTCTCATGCATTTTCAACTATCACGAGGTATAGGCTATCACTTTATCATTTTTCATTAGTACATAGGCTAAGAATTTTTTAAAGCTATTCATGTTGGCTCTATAAATTTAATCCTTGCCTATATTTGCATCAAATTCCACTAAAGGGAGACTTATATTATTTCAAAGATGAACAGTTTCACAAACATCAACATGTGATACATAATCATAGAAGTTTTCCCCAAATGATATAAAATCATTTTAAGTAGCGACTCAATGTTCTTAGAAAACATTTAAGACATGGTCATAGGGAATGAACTGAAATACAACATGACATACATAATAATTACAAAGAGGTTACATGTACTTCAGTCATCATGATCTATCTCAACATTGGACTTGCATTATCCCCTTGTCCTTGGAGATTGTTGATGCTCATCATGCTTCTCATCCCTTCCAATGGAGCATTTTCCTGGATAATTTCCAACTTCTTCACATTCACGACAATGAACAGTATAAGGTACATTAGATATAACCTTATCTCCATTCATCACATTATCCATTTTTTATAGCAATTGGCTATTTTATGCCCCACCATCCCACAATTAAAATATCTCTTGGTTCCATTGTGACATTCTCCTTGATGCCTCTTTCCACACTTTTTGCACAAAGAAAATTTGGTCTTCTTTCCTTTATCACATTTATCAGATTAACTTCCTTGATATGTCATCTTCCTCCTCCTTGATGAATTTGGGCATTCAACTATGTAACAATTGTTGATTGTGATTTTCAATAGTTGATTTGGAAAGTTCAAAATATGTTCAACTTGGGCTCCCATAATCTTAGGCGTATCATTAGGGTGGTTGTCACATTGCCTATCACATTGATTGTTGGCACACTTTCTTCTATTTCCCACCATTAACTAAGAAAGAATAACATACAATTAGGGGGCTTGAATACTTACTTATTGAGCATAAAAGGAAAATTTCAACATAAAAGAATAAACTTATAAGGAATAAGTACATCCTAACTTGTGATTCCTTAGGTTAAAACCTAGGTTATCCTCGATCTATTTATTGAATTATATTTTTATTGGATTTTTTCCCTTAATAATGGTTTGTACTGAGATCATAAATCTACCAAAGCATATCCCCCAGGAGTGTCGTAACCAAGAGTGCAGCAAGGCCCGTTGTCGTGCACCAGTTCCCGTTCGAGTCTATCTCAAAGAGGGGTTTTCAGGTTTTACCCCTAGATACTCTTGTGCCAGAGCCACCTCCACCTAATCGTATCCAGACAGGGATGTATTTTTTTGATAAACCACTTACTCTATACTCACCAAAATTTAGGACTGTTTTCTTATACTTAGTCTCATTTTTAAGGCTCTCACTAAGGATATTTGTTCCTAATCTCCAAAAATAACTAGACCATCCTTTGATACCAACTATAGCGACCCAGTCCTTTTACATATAACATTTCATGATTTTAAGCATAATTAATCCTCATAGTACAAGCTAAGGACCTTTTAGTCTAGTTTCTTTGAAGACTAGGTATATAAACATAAAACATGGGGCTAAAAAGAGAACTTCTTTATTTAATCTCCATAATGAGTTCCTAACTTTTTTTGAGCCCTTACATCTGCATAGGGTACCCTGGGGAACACATGAACAAAGGGATGAGCTAAAAAGCCTAGTAAGGTAATGAACATAAGGATACATCTCAATCACATGAGTTAGGAGGCATGACATAATGATATCAAAAGCATGAAACTTATAAAATCATTTAATATAAGCATGAGATCATATAAACATGGAATCATATAAATGTGGAATAATCATAAAACATTTCTTTAGTACGGGTCAAGGATAACCCCCAATGTAACACCCCAAGATTTCATAGTGTGTTATTTATTTAAAATAATACAATAACTTGCACTACACACAACACCGAGTTCAAGCACACCATGACTTACCAAACAATCCGTTCAAAAGAGTTTATGAATAGTATTAACTGAATTTTAAACTTTATATAATCCTTATAATTTTAGAATCCATATTATGAGTTTCTTAGACATAATGTAAGAACAAATTCATTTTCAGTATTTCACTTTTACCAACTTTTAATAGTGAACCCATTTTAAATACATTATTTTAAACTTTTTTAGTAAAGGGGGACATCAAAAAATTTAAAATGAAACATCCCAAGCTTCCACGGTACGCTTTCCTTTGAATAATACAGTAGCGTGTGTTGTACGCAACTTCGAGTTCTAACACACACCACAACCAATCAAACTAGCCGTTATGAATAGTAATACCTAATTTTTGAAATTATATATATTTTATATTTCAAAATGGACTTCATTTTTGGATTCAAAATATCGAATTTAGCCTAAGGTGAAATTTTGGTACATTTCGGATAACTTTCATATTTTGATGAATAGTGAAAATTACTAAATTTTAATTAAAAACAACTTTTTTAATCAAAATAATTAATAGTGATAAATTATGAATTTGAGTGGTTTTAAAGTATATTTAGAATATATTTTTACCATTTAATATAATTTTGGTCATTGGACATAATTTTACAATTAAACCGAACATAAACAAGTGTCAATCTTTTGATAGTTATTATCTCTTAAAAACACGCTTTTTGTTTTGACAGCGGGAATTAATTTTAAATTAATTTCTGCCACTTATGTGTTTTGAATTTAGAAAAATGGATTACATATTTTGAATCAGGATGTTCAAATTGTGTAAATAGGTAACTTTTATTTTTAGACATTTTGAATAATTACTGCGGTAAATATTTTATTTACCATGGTTAAGGGTAAATCCGGTAAATAAGGGTTAATAAATAATATTATAATAATACTAAATTACCCTAAAACGTGTCCTAGCCTTATATTGTGATACATGTTCGACCATAGGCATCTTTGGGTCGATTTTGGGACCCCATGGTGCCACTTGTAGGTGATAGGGACACTTTTTTTTTATTATGTTAAAATGAATACAAAAATGACACAAGCATATATCTTTTAGAAAAACAATTTTTACATAGGGTTATATATGTTTGATTTTAGATTATAAATATTAATTAGAAAGATAAAATGATTTTCTACATAATGATATTTTATTTATAATTTTTAGACATTATATAATTTAATTTATTTATGACACAATGATGACGAAGTAATTACTATAATAGTGAAAAATTAAAATAATCGATATTATAAATACCCAAATAAATATAATTTGAAACTTTTAATGAATTACAATAATTTTCTAGGATAATATGACATATTAGGATTGATTTAATTAAAGTTTTTCGAAGTAATCATTCTGTTATGAGTTTAAAAAAAATCAACTATTGAATAGTTTCAAAATTGACATAAAAGAGTTTTTAAAACAAATATTATATTATTAATTGATATTAAATTCCTAAAAATCTAAGGTTCGGCCAAGAGACATATATCATGATAGTTTCAGCATTAATGGACCACTTGGGGGTCTCTTGGATGTATATGGTATGTTTATTAACCATATTATATAAAAATACAAAGAGACATTGTAAAAGTGAAACTAATTAACTTAGAGTTAATACTTAAAGATAAGGTTAATATAAGTACCCAAACCTGTATAAATTCTATTGGATGAGTTGTTTTCGACCCATCACCACCTTAACATTTAAATAATCAACTTTTGATCCTTTAGAAACCGAATATTAATTTATTATAAATTAATATTTCTAGCTTTTCCAAAGGTGCCCCTCACCCCTCTTATAAAAGGGCACTCCTCCTTCTCATTTCTTCACACCTTAAAATCATTTTGGTTCGGCCAAACTCTGCCAAAATACTCTACCAACTTCCCTCACTACAACCTAGAGGCCTTAGTTTGATCATAAAGCCAAATTAAGGATCCCTTTTGATCAAATCAAAAGGAAGAACCTGAAGAAGAGGTAATGTTTTCACCGCCCCTTTTCAAGTTCCTTTCTTCTTCCACTTCTTCTTTATTTGTTCTTACCATTCTAAAATAATAACTCCAATATCTCACATATACTGTGATGTTATTATAAATATGGTACAACCATATTCATTATTCTATCCACCCTTTGAATAGCATGTCACCATACGTGCGTACGTACGGCTTACCGTCTCCACGTCATGGTGTAATTGTTATTCAATATATTATTATTTGGATGGGTATAATAATGATGTGTAACTCATGTAAATAATAAATATAACATGTTAATTATTCTTTATATATGATATACCATCCATTTATATATTATTTTAATATAAAAAGAATGATATTGTCGCTCGTGCGTACGTACGGACTACCGTCTCCACGAACGCGATGAGATTCATTCTCCATCATATCCATTCAAGTATAATTATCATTTGATGATTTAAAAAATGATGTTTGAGGACATGATATCATTCTGGATATGAATAATATACAACCTATCCTTTACAAACATGTCTTATGTAACAAAACATATAAATGAAAACAAGTAAGTTAACACCCGAAACAATGATAATACTAAGATATTATTATCAATTCAATATTAAAAGATCATATATGATATCATATTAATATATATGATTCTTGTATAATTTAATAACAATTATTTCACCATTATACAGGAGTTTAACCTACCCCAACCATGGAAAAGTACAAGGTAAGGGGTTTTCACCTCACTCCTTATTCCCGTGAGATTCATGCCATATTGCCACCATCACCTTTTGTGTGGTGTATGTACTGCCCATAATCATATTATTTGTGTAATACACTCTAATTTATGTGTATTTACATATTCATTGTATGATACCTCTTTCATGGGTTGTATGTTTCATAAGTTACCAAATTGGTAAGGGTTATTTCACAATCTCTTCATTATCCGAGGTTGTTTATACGTAATAATCTACTGGGATCTCTTTATCATCCACATCCATGTTTCTTAATAATGTATTTCAAAACATTTTTACTATTTACAAGAATATGGGTTAAAGTCATTTATACCCTTATGTGTTTCGAAAGGAATCTTTCCGTCATTTTCCAAATAAGGCACTTTTAACCTTTTCGACAAATTTAAGGTAAGAATGTTTTTTTAACTTATACGGAGGGTGCAGATATTTACCGCTGTTATAAAATAGTCAAAGCTTCCCTTACAAGCTTATAATAATATTTTCAAAAAAATGTTTTATTTTATATGGATCTTAAATTATTTCAAAATAAAAAGAGATATTTCTTTAAAAAGAATTTTGATTTCATCTATGTCAACATCCTTTGATGGCTTTTAAGCTTATTTGTAGTTGGTTTATTATGATACAAAACATACATATTTTATTAAAGGTTTTGTGATATTTTTGACTGTGGATAAGCTATTCTTATGTCACTCATGTTTTTTTTAAAATTATTGACATTTCATAAGTTATTTTTAATCCGAATGTTTATGTTATATTTCAACCTTTCATTCAGATGAATGTGTTAGACAAGTATGTTCCGGGTTGGGGACCGGTAAAAGTAAGTCCTCCGGTTTTGTCTCCGGTTATTAGAGGAACTCCGGTTTGGTCTCCGGTTATTAGAGGAACTCCGGGTTGGTGTCCGGTTATTAGAGGCACTCCGGGTTGGTGTCCGGTTATTAGAGGCACTCCAGGTTGGGTTCCGGTTACAGTTAGCCCCAAGGTCTTGGGATGAGGCCTTGACAAAGAAATTAAAGTTCAACATTATGCATTCCAACATTATGAAAGTGGATATTGATATTGCATGTGATTATTCTATTAGTAGAATATCCATGTGAATAAGTAAATGGAATTATTTCATTTTACTTTTTCCATACTATGTTGAAGTTCAAGTTTAAAAGGCTTTTGTTTTAGTAATGCATTGCCTTAAATGATCATGCTTATTTTTGAATGTTCCGCTATATTGTTATCCTTACTGGGCATTTGAGCTCACCCCTTTTCTATGTTTTATTTTTCCCAAGAAGTGAAGAAGTAAATTATGAATGACCTGCAGGGATATTATATGGGGATATGAGTGTGGATTATGGAGACAATATGTTGTTGTAGTAGTTTTTCATTTTATGATGTAATGTAAGACTTATGAATATATCTAGTGTTTCCAAGGCTACTAAACCAATCGGTCTTTCGAGATTTGATCTTTCTTGTGATCATGCCAATGTTATGTAATAATGCATCGACTCTAGGAAACTAGGGTCGGGGCATTACAGTTGGTATCAGAGGAAGTTTAGTACAAACCTTGGAAGCTAGATTTAGATAAACTCTGATTAGAGCACATAGATTTAAGATGGACTTTGAGGATTAGCATAGAAGAACTTCCTAGAATTTTGATATTGTAGAGATTTTGTGAGTTTTCTGAGCAATACATCCATGTCTGGATACGAGCAGGTAGAGGTGGCTCTGGCACAGATGTACCTAGGGGTAAAACCCGAAAACACCTCTTTGAGCTAGACTTGAACGGGAACGGGTGCACGACAACGGGCCTTGTTGCACTCTTGGTTATGACACTCCCGGGGGATATGCTTAGGATAATTCTCATTTTCTTTACAAACCATTATGAAGGGTTTATGTGGATTTACTTCCTCAAAGGAGTAATTTTTATGATTATGGATTATATCCATAAAACTATTTAATTTATGTTATGTGTCTTACAAGTTTGGGATTAGGTATTGTTATTCATAAACTAATCTAGTGTATGCCATTGTTTAGAAATGGCACCCAGTAGAAGGAATGAGAACTCCAACAATGCACATGATCCAAAGAGAAAGAAGGATCATATCTTTCTTGGCCTTAAGCCAGAATTTATAAGAGAAATAGTCTCCCATGTATTATCATCATATGAAGAAATAATATCATGTGTTTATAAGATAAGTAAATATTTTACTGAGTCCTATGGCTTTGAAGGGAAGCAAGAGAATAAAAGGATGTAAGAGAGAACGATGGATAAAGGGAAGAGGGAAAATAAGAATTTTCCCATATGTGATAACTGTGGGAAGAAACACCCTGGAACTTGTCTGAAAGGAATGGGAGTTTGTTATAAGTGTGGAGGAAAAGGGCACAAAGTACGTGACTGCAAGGGTAAGAAAATGGTTTCAAATGTACAATGCTTCATTTGCAAGGAGTTTGGACACTACGTGAACCTATGTCCCAGTCATCAGACTATGCCGAAAATGATGATATTGGATAATAATCAAGTTATGATACTACTATAGATGAAGAGGAATGATTAGAGTTCTTATGTTGATTATGTCATTTGAGTGTTGTATCAACAATGTACTTGTTATAATAATTATGGAGTATATAAGGATTGTACTGTAGTACTATTTCATTAAGGACTTGAGATTGTTTGGAACAAAGAAAAGTGACTCAATAGCAGGTTAAATTTTTGGAAAATATATGGTTGAGAGAAAGATAAACCATAATATGGTTCTGATACTGAGTTAGTGATTTTAGAATAATACATGATTGATTTGGATAAATTATATTGGATATTCATGACTACCTTGAAGCTGATTAATGATTTGTATATTCCATCATTATTGTGGTTTAAAACATTTTTGGATTGATGAAGTATATCCAGCATTCTATATGGAATAATGGAGCATGAATGTAATCAATAAGTATTATGGTAATTCAGGATGTTTCAGTGTTTTAAAAGAATACATGATGAATGTATTCATATGCTATTACGGGGTAAAAGGGATCTATATTAAGTTTACCTTCTTTATAAAAATTGGACTATGAGTTTAGACAGATGTATTTTGGATAAATTCTAGTTTGAGATTAATTTTTGATTTCCATAAAAGGACAACCCAGAGGTCGGGCGGCAACCCGTCGCAACCGGCAAGGCCGCGAGACTTGAACCCGCAACTGAAGGGCGACATGGGTGTATCACCTACCACTGGCCCATGAGATGTACTGGATTAAATAATGTAGTTTTTTTAAAGATCTGGTAGATGAATTATAAATTCGTTTATTTTGGAACCCTGTACGAATAGTATAAATAGAATTTTTTTTATGAGTGAAAGATGAGTTTGTGGTAGAAATATATTAATGGATAAAACTATAATTATAAAGTAAGTATATCTCCTTATGATCTTAGCCAATCTCATAAATAAATTCCTCAACATTGAGAAAAGTAACTTAGAACAAATTTTTTTTCCTAAATGGTACCTTAAATCATCACTAATTTATGGCTTTGGTATTGTTGGCCTTTTCATAGCCATGTTCTCTACCACTCTCCATCAGATAATTGATGGTTATATTTCTCTTTCATATCCATATTTTCCTACATGGAACCCTAGTATGTGTTATTTTTGATAATCTTCATACTTTCCACTCTTTATTTTAAATAGAGGCCCCATTAATTCATTTTTCTATGTGGGATTTCAACTAAGATATTTTGAAACGTCAAAAATGTGTTATCCTAATACCTTATGTTTTGTTGAATCGATGGTATTTTAAATCATCGTAGATTAATGAATTTAAGGACCTCAATTTTAAACTTGTTTGTGATTGATGACCTCAATCACTACCTATAAATATTTACATTTTCCCTCCAATTATATGTCTCTAATTGACACCAATGTTCTCCTAATCGAGATCATAATTTGGTGGTGACCCTTTCATTTCCCTTTTCCTCATATTAAGACTAAATTTTAGTAACCCAATTTCCGATGTGGGTTTTCCCACAAAGATATTTTTTATTTTCAACCTTTTATTTTCGAAGAAAAATTTCAAATTGCGAGGATGCAATTTATTGAAGGAGGGGAGAATGTAACACCCCAAGATTTCATAGTGTGTTATTTCTTTAAAATAATACAATAACTTGCACTACACGCAACACCGAGTTCAAGCACACCATGACTTACAAAAAAGCCGTTCAAAAGATGTTATGAATAGTATTAACTAAATTTTAAACTTTATATAATCCTTATAATTTTAGAATCCATATTATGAGTTTCTTAGATATAATGTAAGAACAAATTCATTTTCAGTATTTCACTTTTACCAAATTTTAATAGTGAACCCATTTTAAATACATTATTTTAAACTTTTTGAGTAATGGGGGACATCAAAAAATTTAAAATGAAACATCCCAAGCTTCCACGGTACGCTTTCCTTTGAATAATACAGTAGCGTGTGTTGTACGCAACTTCGAGTTCTGACACACACCACAACCAATCAAACTAGCTGTTATGAATAGTAATACCTACTTTTTAAAATTATATATATTTTATATTTCAAAATGGACTTCATTTTTGGATTCGGAATATCGAATTTAGCCTAAGGTGAAATTTTGGTACATTTCGGATAACTTTCATATTTTGATGAATAGGGAAAATTACTAAATTTTAATTAAAAACAACTTTTTTAATCAAAATAATTAATAGTGATAAATTATGAATTTGAGTGGTTTTAAAGTATATTTAGAATATATTTTTACCATTTAATATAATTTTGGTCATTGGACATAATTTTACAATTAAACCAAACATAAACAAGTGTCAATATTTTGATAGTTATTATCTCTTAAAAACACGCTTTTTGTTTTGACAGCGGGAATTAATTTTAAATTAATTTCTGCCACTTCTGTGTTTTGAATTTATAAAAATGGATTAAATATTTGGAATCAAGATGTTCAAATTGTGTAAATAGGTAACTTTTATTTTTAGACATTTTGAATAATTACTGCGGTAAATATTTTATTTACCATGGTTAAGGGTAAATCCGGTAAATAAGGGTTCAAAAATAATATTATAATAATACTAAATTACCCTAAAACTTGTCCTAGACTTATTTGTTGATACATTGTCGACCATAGGCATCTTTGCGTCGATTTTGGGACCCCATGGTGCCACTTGTAGGTGATAGGGACACTTTATTTTAATTATGTTAAAATGAATACAAAAATGACACAAGCATATATATTTTAGAAAAACAATTTTTACATAGGGTTATATATGTTGGATTTTAGATTATTAATATTCATTAGAAAGATAAAACGATTTCCTACATAATTATATTTTATTTATAATTTTTAGACATTATATAATTTAATTTATTTATGACACAATGATGACGAAGTAATTACTATAATAGTGAAAAATTAAAATAATTGATATTATAAATACCCAA
The DNA here is from genome assembly GCA_963277665.1 of Viscum album. Lineage (NCBI taxonomy): Eukaryota > Viridiplantae > Streptophyta > Magnoliopsida > Santalales > Viscaceae > Viscum > Viscum album. The sequence goes on from OY728132.1 coordinate 1,084,868,032, forward strand.
ATAAATATAATTTGAGACTTTTAATGAATTACAATAATTTTCTAGGATAATATGACATATTATTATTGATTTAATTAAAGTTTTTCGAAGTAATAATTCTGTTATGAGTTTCACAAAAATCAACTATTGAATAGTTTCAAAATTGACATAAAAGAGTTTTTAAAACAAATATTATATTATTAATTGATATTAAATTCCTAAAAATCTAAGGATTGGACAAGAGACATATATCATGATATTTTCATTATTAATGGACCACTTGGGGGCCTCTTGGATGTATATGGTAAGTTTATTAACCATATTATATAAAAATACAAAGAGACATTGTAAAAGTGAAACTAATTAACTTAGAGTTAATACTTAAAGATAAGGTTAATATAAGTACCCAAACCTGTCTAAATTATATTGGATGAGTTTTTTTCGACCCATCCCCACCTTAACATTTAAATAATAAACTTTGGATACTTTATAAACCGAATATAAATTTATTATAAATTAATATTTCTAGCTTTTCCAAAGGTGCCCCTCACCCCTCTTATAAAAGGGCACTCCTCCTTCTCATTTATTCACACCTTCAAAGCCTTTTGGTTCGGCCAAACTCTGACCAAATACTCTCCCAACTTCCCTCTCTACAACCTAGAGGCCTTATTTTGATCAGAAAGCCAAATTAAGGAGCCCTTTTGATCAAATCAAAAGGAAGAACCCGAAGAAGAGGTAATGTTTTCACCGCCCCTTTTCAAGTTCCTTTCTTCTTCCACTTCTTATTTATTTGTTCTTACAATTATAAAATAATAACTTCAGTATCTCACATATACTATGATGTTATTATAAATATGGTACAACCATATTCAGTATTCTATCCACCCTTTGAATAACATGTCACCATACGTGCGTACGTACGGGTTACCGTCTCCACGTCGTGGTGTAATTGTTATTCAATATATTATTATTTGGATGGGTATAATAATGATGTGTAACTCATGTAAATAATAAATATAACATTTTAATGATTCTGTATATATGATATACCATCCATTTATATATTATTTTAATATCAAAAGAATGATATTGTCGCTCGTGCGTACGTACGGACTACCGTCTCCACGAACGCGATGAGATTAATTCTCCATCGTATCCATTCAAGTATAATTATCATTTGATGATTTAAAAAATGATGTTTTAGGACATGATATCATTCAGGATATGAATAACATACAACCTATCCTTTACAAACATGTCTTACGTAACAAAACATATAAAAGAAAACAAGTAAGTTAACACCCGAAACAACGATAATACTAAGATATTATTATCAATTCAATATTAGAAGATCATATATGATATCATATTAATATATATGATTCTTGTATAATTTAATAACAATTATTTCACCATTATACAGGAGTTTAACCTACCCCAACCAAGGAAAAGTACAAGGTAAGGTGTTTTCATCTCACTCCTTATTCCCGTGAGATTCATGCCATATTGCCACCATCACCTTTTGTGTGGTGTATCTACTGCCCATAATCATATTCTTTGTGTAATACACTCTAATTTATGTGTATTTACATATTCATTGTATGATACCTCTTTCATGGGTTGTATGTTTCATAAGTTACCAAATTGGTAAGGGTTATTTCACAATCTCTTCATTATCCGAGGTTGTTTATACGTAATAATATACTGGGATCTCTTTATCATCCACATCCAAGTTTCTTAATAATGTATTTCAAAACATTTTTACTATTTACAAGAATATGGGTTAAAGTCATTTATACCCTTATGTGTTTCGAAAGGAATCTTTCCGTCGTTTTCCAAACAAGGCACTTTTAACCTTTTCGACAAATTTAAGGTAAGAATGTTTTTTTTAACTTATACGGCGGGTGCGGATATTTACCGCCGTTATAAAATCGTCAAAGCTTCCCTTACAAGCTTATAATAATATTTTCAATGAAAATGTTTTATTTTATATGGATCTTAAATGATTTCAAAATAAAAAGAGATATTTCTTTAAAAATAATTTTGATTTCATCTATGTCAACATCCTTTGATGGATTTTAAGCTTGTTTGAAGTTGGTTTATTATGATACAAAAAATCCATATTTTATTAAAGGTTTTGTGATATTTTTTACTGTGGATAAGCTATTCTTATGTCACACATGTTTTTTTTTAAAAATTATTGACATTTCATAAGTTATTTTTAATCCGAATGTTTATGTTATATTTCAACCTTTCATTCAGATGAATGTGTTAGACAAGTATGTTTTGGGTTGGGGACCGGTAAAAGTAAGCCCTCCGGTTTGGTCTCCGGTTATTAGAGGAACTCCGGTTTGGTCTCTGGTTATTAGAGGAACTCCGGGTTGGTGTCCGGTTATTAGAGGCACTCCGGGTTGGTGTCCGGTTATTAGAGGCACTCCGGGTTGGGTTCCGATTACAGTTAGCCCCAAGGTCTTGGGACGAGGCCTTGAAAAAGAAATTAAAGTTCAGCATTATGCATTCCAACATTATAAAAGTGGATATTGATATTGCATGTGATTATTCTATTAGTAGAATATCCATGTGAATAAGTAAATAGAATTATTTCATTTTACTTTTGCCATACTATATTGAAGTTCAAGTTTGAAAGGCTTTTGTTTTAGTAATGCATTGCCTTAAATGATTATGCTTATTTTTGAATGTTCCGCTATATTGTTATCCTTACTGGGCATTTGAGCTCACCCCTTTTCTATGTTTTATTATTCCCAGGAAGTGAAGAAGTAAATTATGAATGACCTGCAGGGATATTATGTGGGGATATGAGTGTGGATTATGGAGACAATATGTTGTTGTAGTAGTTTTTCATTTTATGATGTAATGTAAGACTTATTAATATATCTAGTGTTTCCGAGGCTACTAAACCAATCGGTCTTTCGAGATTTGATCTTTCTTGTGATCATGCCAATGTTATGTAATAATGCACCGACTCTGGGCAACTAGGGTCGGGGAATTACACCCAATCCCATTTCTCATTTCAGTACGGGTCAAGGCTAACCGCCAGTCGCGTTTCCCATTTCAGTACGGGTCAATGCTAACTTCCAAACCTGTTTCACATCGCATCTCATGAGACTTAACCTTACCCAATGCATTGGAGCACTATCTGGGTGAACTCATATCAACATATTCATGAATATTCATTCCATATAAATAATCCTTCAGCTTAAATAATCATACATAATCAACCATACATAAACATAAGGGTACCCATGGAAAGAAATGGGTACCACAATCATGACAGAAAAAATATCCAATGGGAGTTTCACAAATGTATCCATGAATGTAAATGATTAGAACATACATGGGCATTCATAGGGAAAATAGGCATATAACATGGTATGTGGTGTCAAATATAAGTGACAACATATAAAAATGTATTTTAGAAACATTATCATTAAAACATTTTTGTGCGGTCTTAAGTAAAACACTCTAGCGCTTTTCAAATAGAAAAGAGGACATTATTCTATATAAAACCAGAATTGAAACAAGAAGGTTTTCATAATAAAAATACTTATTTTAGAAATATAATGGTGTTTTAAAACATAGGAATAGTGAACTTGAAATTTGAGTAAAAATTTGGGAATTTCCCTTAAAACCTGTTTGCTTATCGGAAAGTTCTCAGGAGGGAATCTTTCAAAATCATGTATATCCCTGAATGAATGTAATGAAAGGGTATTGATATAATAATCCTATACAACTAACCAGGAGTTATAAGACTCACACAAATAGATAAGATAACACCATTTTGAAAGAATGATTGGGAAACTCGAAAGAACAAAGAAGGTTCGGGTAGAATTCGTTATGATTTTATCGGCATGGTGTCGGGTGTACCTAAATGGACTTTATGAGAAAGAGAAGGGGTTTTTCATCACTTATAAAACATTAGGGAAGTATGGGTAAGGTGTATAAACATACCCCATCACTTGGTATTACACAAAAAAACATAGCATAGAGAACAATCTTGATTAAGAGTGAAAAGGGGAGGATCCCTTACCTTAAGTCCGTTGGTGTTCTCCACTTGATATTAATGACCTGAATAGTAAAATTAGGTTTATTAATCAAGAGTCACAGAACCTTATATACATGTAAAATATTTATTATAACCATTTTAAGTTCATTTATACCCATTTTGATTGATTATAAGGTTCAATTCCATGGTTTGGGTCCGTTTGTTTTCTTGGGTTTTAATGATCAGTTCACATGTATTTAGGTGCGGATAAAATATAAGATGAAATTGGTCATCTAGAATTGATGTTATATAGAATTAGTGAGCATCCAGAATGCTACATGGTTACAAAATTAGTTTATTTAATTGGAGTGAAAGATAACCATGACATAAGACATTAATGATAAACGCTTGAATTAATTTTAGCGATTTTACCCATAATTAACTTGTTTTGTATTATTATTTGATATCATGAGTTTATAAGGATTATAGAACCATTAATATGATATATAACATATATAATAATCTGGTTCAACCATAACATAAATGATTTCACGACCAGAATCAAATATGATAAAGGAAATTGATAAACTATTGTCCTTGAATTTGCTGAATTAGCACATCTCTAATGGTGCTTTCATTTCTTTCAAATAAAAGAGTGAGGAAGGATAGAAGATAAAGAAATATACAATTAGTATGAAAAAATTCCAGTAAATTTATGTTATTTTAATTATCAAACTATTATGGTGAAGGGAGGTGAGGAAAGAACTAAAAATAAAGAACTTAAAAGAAAAGAAGAAATTGGGAAGAGAAATTTTACCTCTTGAGACTTTCTCCTTTGAGAACCTCTTAAGGGAAAAGATTTTGGTATTTTGAAGAGTCTAAGATCTTTTGGACATGGGGGAAGATTTGGGAAGAGATTTGAACAGAATAATGGCAAGGCACAATGCTTGAGAGAAGTTAATAAAAGAGGGAGTGAGGGGGGGGGGGTTATAGTGGAGGAGAGGATGGATTTCATAATATTATAATCATTAATTTATTATTTCTTCAAAGACAAGGAATAATAATTATTCCATGACCAAGAATAGTAAATGGGTCATGTAAATTCGAGCCAAGGGTGGTGACATCATCCATGATGCTAGGAATAGTCTATTTATCTTATAATGTATATATACGGTAAATTACCGTATTTTACTATTCATAAAAAATTCAAGTATTTTAGGAAACTCCCAAAAATTCACCCTAACAATTTTTCAACGTGTAGAATCCAAAAATAAAGTCCATTTCTCAAAAATATTTTTCTAAATAGTATTATTTAAATATTTAATTAAAATAATAATTTAGTATGAAAACCAGTTTTAAAACATTCATTAACTTATTCTAAAATACAGGTATATTGTAATTTAAACATGAATAATATTTTTATACTATCATAGGTGATTTTTCTATTCATTAGGGTATATCACTATTAATGTACTATTCATTAGGGTAGGTAACTATTCACCAAAAAATGATGTTTTCTTTATCAGACTCTAAATAACTTTCTGATTACAACCATGTATGCCAGATTTTCAAAATTCGAAACACAGAAATGTTAAACTTATGTTTAGAGGTCACTTCGAACTTAGTAGTTCATTATGGTGTGTTTTCATGTGATTTTATGACATACTTATGGGAAGGTAATTTTCCTTGAAAAGCATTGGGTCTTCACAAAAACATTCTAAGATATATGTGATGGAAGTATTGAGACTTCATGGGGTTCTACAATCAATTGTCTCTTATCAGGATCCTAGGTTCACATCTGTGTTTTGGAGGAGTCTTCAAAATTCATTGAGTACTGAATTAAATTTTATCATGGCCTGTCACCCCAAACTGATTTCCAATCGAAAAGGACTATTCATACACTCAAATATATTCTAAGATCTTTCCCTTTGATATTCAAAGGTGGATGATATTAGTATCCCCCATTGGTTTAGTTCTCATACAACAATTTCTACCACTTGAGTATTCAGATGGCTCCATATGAAGATCTGTATGGAAAGTGATGTAAAAATCCAACCTGTTGGGATGATGTTTGTGAAAGAAAGCTAATTAGACCTGATCTTGTGCAAGAGATGATAGAGAAGGTTCAATTCATCCTACGACATATCAAATCTTCTCAGAGTCAGAAAAAGAGTTATACTAACAACCATCAAAGAGACACATAGTTCGATATTGGAGACAAATCCTTTCTTTGAATATCATCATGGAATAGAGTCATGTAGTTTGGAAAGAAATGGAAACTTATCCCATGGTATGTTGGCCACTTTGAGATCCTTGATCGCACATAAGTTGTGGCTTATCATCTTTCACTTACACCGAATATGGATTAATTCATGATGTGTTCCATGTATCACTCTTGATTATGTACATACCAGATCCCTCACATGTACTGAACTCGAAGGTAGTACAACTAATAGATGATCTCTCTTATGAGGAGCATCTAGTAAAGATTCTGGATTGGATAGATTAGATTCTACTCAACAAGACAACACACCTTGTCATTGTTTTGTGGAGGAACCATACATATGAAGAATCAACTTGGGAGCTTGAGGAGGTGATGAAGGATAAGTAACCTCACCTGTTTAGTTAAAATGAAATTTTGAGAGAAACAATTCAAATGAGGGGAAAAATTTAACAACCCAAATTTTTATCAAAGGAATTTCTTCCTTCTTATAGTAATTTCACATCATATAGATCACATAAAATCACTTAGAGACCAAAATAAAAACATTATAAATGAATAATTAATGAAATTATAAATATTTCTAGAAGTTAAGAAATCAATACCGATGAAATAGTTACATGACCTTTTGAATAGTAATATAACCCTTATGAATAGTAAACTGGCCAATTGAATAGTAACATCTTCAATTAAAGAATAAATAAAATTTATCAATATTAAAAGTGTAAATATGATATAATTATATCATACTATTAGTAAATAAATAGTTTAAACATATTAATTAAGTGCTGATATTTTTGAAAGCCATAAATATTTAATTACAATTTTATGACTAATTTAAAAATTAAGATGAAAATTTATTTCCATAAATTGTTTTAAAAAAATTAATGTTTTTATTTATTATTATTATTATATAATTTTATGATACCATAGTTAATTTTACAAAGTGTTATAAAACCAGTTATAATTTAAAAATATGTTTTCAAGTAAATTATGATTTTAATTAAAAAATTATCCTATTTTGAAAATTATTTTAATAAAATGGAGTTTATTTTTAAATTCTAAATGTATAAAAATTATTAGGGTGAATTTTTGGGGGTTTTCTAAAGTACATGATTTTTTGTTGAATAGTAAAATATGATAATTTAGGATAAATGCTAAAAACTGAAATTTTTTAGTCATGGATGATTTAAGTGACCATTGGTTCAAACATACATGCAATAATTACTATATTTAGTCAAAATAATCCTCAATATTTCTTGTCTTGAGTAGAATAATAAACTAATGATTAAAATAATAATAAAACACCTCACTCCTCCACTATAAAAACCATCCCTCACACCCTATTCTCCTCACACCTCTCTAGATTTTAGCCTTGCATAAATTATTCCCAATAATCTTCCCTAGAACCTAACCCATATCCATGAGCAATTGGTCTCATGAAAATACCAATACAAGGTTCATTTAGGAGGATCTGAAGAGATGAATTCAAGAGGTAAGTCCCCTCTCTTTTTATTTTAATTTCTGTTCAATTTCATTTCTTTTATTATTTTATCCTCACCACCATTCATCCAAATATAATTATAACTATAGTACCTTAAATATACTAGAATTATATCATTTTAATAAAATATCCATCATTAAAATCCTCTCTCCCCTCCCTCTTTCATTTTAAAAATGAAATCGTCACCCGTGATGTGTCCATTTACCAACATCATGGGCGATGCACATTCATTTTCCTTAAACACCGTCAAGGATATTGATAAGAACATTAAATTATTTGAAAAATATATTTATGTTCATGATAATAACCTATTTATATTCTAGAAATAATATTTATACATAATAAAAAATGATTAAACAAAATGAGTTTGTTGGGATCAAAAAACCGTAAAAATTAACCTAAAATGATCATGATTAATTTTTATCTAGTGATTAATCCTTATGGTATATAACAAAATTTGTTATAAGATAATTTAAACATCAATAATAGCATTAATAAAATATAATAAAAATTCTGGATATTTATCCACATTTTACACGATCATCAATTAATGAATACAAGTAAACCGATCATTAAATCTATTAAAATAAATGTTCCCAAACGATGAAATTAAACTATATAAATGATCCAAAATACAATAAAAGAACTTAATAAAAAAATTAATCATATTAATGTTTAAATGGTTCTCAAATTTTTAATTAATGAATCTTATGTGATTAAATAGGATATTAAATTGAAGGAAGCATTCAGACTCAAGGTAAGGGGAATTCTCGAACCCAACTCTTTTCCTTTGGGTTTTCAATATTTCACAACATTTTTATTATGGGAATTAATTAAATATAATTTCTTAATAATTATCTTAACTTTTATGAAATATACATGTTTTATACTTGGATTTATGAAAAACAAAATGTCTTCCAAAAGAACATTTCCATAAAATTGACCTTTTACTTCTCACTCAAGTTTGATGATTATAATATGGTATTCCCTCTTTAATTTAGGAACACATAGTGTATGAATGCATGATTCATGAGATGAAACCTAGTCCATTCCAGGGGTTACATTATTTCCAAGAATGATATATGTTCTATGTGGTATGCATGATAATGTAAATGTTATGAAATGAGGGGTGCACCTGGAATTATATAACGTAACGTAAATGTTCTAATTTCAAGGGTGGACCCATAATTATGTAGCACTCTAGTGCATTGGGTAATGTGATTTATCTCATGAGAAAAAGTGAAATATGTGAGAACATGATGCTATATTTGTTTAGAACTATATATGGTATTTAACCACTAAGACATGATGTTTCGTTTTTATGCATTGCCACATTCTAAACCTTTTATTAATGATTCCTATCATGATTATGATCCGATATATAAGTTATAATTTTACTCACCACATGTTATATTGTTTCTTGTTTTTATCTATCCTCTTACTAGGATTATAGCTCACACATTTTTCATGTATATCCTAAGGTGATTACATGTACTAAGAAGATTTCATGGGACAATAATAAGCTAAAGAAGAAGGAATTAAATAAATATTTTATGTTTTATTTTGTAAATTTAAAGACACTAAACCTTAGAATCCTTGCTGTGTAATGATTTTTTGTTGTTTTTCTTAAAAAAGATGTAATAAGATATGCAATAAAAGTAGGTTCACTATATAAACCACATTGGTTAGATTTTATAGTCGATATAGATTTTTTATTTAAAAGTTTCCTTTTATTTTTAGTCAACAAAAATGGTAACAATTATAATTTTTTCTACCACAATTATGGTTAAATCAGATAATTAAATTTAAAAATAAAAAGAAATGGACAACAAAATGGCATTAAAATTTCCTTAAATTTATTGGATGAGTGTTTTTAATCCATAGTCTCCCAAATTTTACATATATGGACTTTTTTATTTTTATGTGATTATTACCTTTATAATATTTTATGTAAAAGAAAGTAAAAATTTTCACACTATTGTTGTTAGCAACTATAATATTTTTAACATTGGTATAACTAGATGATATGATTAGTTATGAATATTATTTTTAAATCTAATTTATTTATCTTCATCATGATAGTTTATTTTTGATTTCTAGTGAATTGATAATTACTTTAAATTCTTACAAAATGGTGACCCGATAATTATTCAATTAATAGAAACAAAAAATAAATGAAATTAAAAATATCAAAAAGTTGTATATTTTTAAATAATTAATGTCCCTGTGAATTTTTTGTATAAAATTGAAATATTATAAACATGTGGATTTATTGTATTTTAAATCATTTTTTCTTGATATTATTAAAGTAAAAGTAAAAGCAGTTCTAAAATTGACATTAATGAATTTTTTTGAAAAAATAATATTTTATTAAATTATTTTTAATTCATAAAAATCTTATATTCAGAAAAATAAATGGTATATGGTTAATTACATCAACTATGGTCATCTATGGGTCGTTTTACATTTTATAGTAACATTATTTCCCCATAAACAGTAGAAATATTTAATATTATTGCAAATGTCAAAAGAGTTAATGAAGGGTTAAAACAAAAAGGTAAGGTTAAAAATATTATCAAACATGTCCAAATTTTATTTTCTGATGGGATATTGAATAATCCTCATATATTCAAATAATAAAATCAATTTTGATCCATTTTATATCAAAAATTAAATTATTTTAAATTAATATTATAAGATATTCTATGAATTTCCCTCCCCTCCCTTATAAAAGGGCACATATTCATCTCATTTCTTTATAACTAAAGAACCATTTGGTTTGGCCTATAACTGCCTAAACAAATTCTTGTCATACCTCCTCACATCCGATAGTATATTTTTATAAAAAATCTATCAAATAATTTATTATATACATTTAGAAGTTTTCTAAAGAAGTGGTATCATTCTTAACTGAGAGTTTTTTTATTATATCCTCTTCCATCAAGTTAAAATATTCTGAAAACATGATAAAATTATAATAAAAGTATCCTATGTATACTTATATGTTATTGTGTTAATGTTGGAACCTATATCTATCTCCTCTTTTATCAAATGGGAAATGAAACTATCATTGGTGTGTACGATTGACTAAAGCTTCACGAATCGATATAATTATTTTTACATCACCGTCAAAAACTGTTAGATAATAATGATTAAATTAATATTTATATATAATATTAATTAAATACATATCATTTTAAAAGTATAATATATCATTTACCATCTTACCTTTCTATTCATTGGAAAATGATAATGTTGTTCGTGAGTAGGTGTGGACTACCACCTCTATGAAGTGATGTGATTCATTTTTCATCACCACATAAAATTTATGATATATATAATCATATTTAAAAAATAAATATTTTATTTATGATATTATTATCATTAATGAAAGATAAAATGATACTTACTTTCTTTCCATAATGATCGTTGAAAAATTGAAATGTTTTCATGTGTACGTACGACCTATCGTGTCTATGATTTTAACATAGCTTATTTTTCATAAATGTATTTCATGATTATTTTTAAAAGTCTAATTGATGCATAAAACATATAATTATTTCTTGATTATTACTCTATAGATGATTAAATAATGACCTCTTTACCCATATTAAACCTACCAAATTCATTTTGGACATATGAATCGAAAATTTTCAAAACATCTTACGTGAACTTATATGATTAAGTAATAATTATAAAATGGAAATAAGTGATATAAAATGAATAATAAAACGGAAAATGTTCTCAAGAAATTAAATAAATTACTCAATTTTATTATTCAGGATGATGAAGAACATAAGTGACGATTTAGACTCAAATTAAGTGACATTATTATAAAAATTGTCTATTAATGTTTACCATAAAACTTTATTTTTTATAAAATATCAATATTTTTAAAATTGTTTTATAGATGTATTTATATGGAAGTAAGTAAATTGAAATATTTTTTTCTTTTACTTTTTCTTAATTGTTTTCTAAGATAATATTTTTGGAAATTTCTTAAAGTTCTTTACAAAAAGATAAAAGGAATTTTATATTTTAACGTATAAGACAACAACAACCTTTCCCACTTCCATAATAATCATTTTATTTTTGGATTAATTTTCAATATTTCATGTTTCCTTATAATAAAACCCTCCTTATATATTTTTTTGGTTATTTTAGAAAAGGGTTTTAAAATGGAATGGATATATCAATATCTGAAAATGATTTCTTATTGGCTCAAATACATTTTTATGATATAATATTTTATGTATTTTATTTTGGTTATTGGGCATTGTTTATGAGAATGGGTGGTTACGTTATAAATAATGGGTTCGTGATCCAGTTATATATCTCTAATTCATCAACTAAAGGGACATATTTAATTCATTATGCTTCCCCTAAGATATTATGGGAATGTACTGTGAAGGTTATTCCAATTTTAATAGTGCTAAATATTTTATATGTAACTACTATGGTTATTATATGTGTTATTGTGAATGTTATCCCATATATAAAAGTGATATTAAAATTATTCCCCATATTATCTATATTATCTATCTATGCTTTCTATGGGGTTTTATGGAAATATTATGACTTTAAAGGGCAATGTAAAGTATATAATGCTTCGTAATGTTGAAAATTATAACTTTGTGAAAATGTTATTATGAGTTTTTCATGATTGAAAATAAACCTGTATAAGTTTTATTTTTTTATTTTAAGATTTATTATGATATTTTTTATGAAAATATTTTTGAATAGAAGTCGATTTTTTGGGTAAGAACATGTTTATTTTCAGCTCAATGATTATTGTGAATGAGAAATATTTTTATAAGTATTCATAGACAAATTCCTTCGTTCTTTTTTAGGTTTCTTGCTGATATTTTTTTGATCATCGCACATTTTAAAATTTTTTTCATAAGTTTTATGTGTTATTAAGGAAATTGATGATGTTAAGATCAAAATTGTGAGGATATATCATAAAAAAGAAAACTAAATATAGATTAAAATATTTTTTTGTTGGGAAAATGGATACCAAGTTTAAGTGTCCACTTTGTAATATATGGGGTTTTAAATATGAGTAATTAATTAAATATTTAAAATTATATAAATAAAATATTTTTGGGAATATAATAAAGTTAATTATTACTTATTTCATTAGAATATATAATGTATAAGGCCAGGTCCTTACATTTGGTATCACAATAGGGTTTTGAAAACTTTGGATATTGGGATATCAGGTTAGGTTATCCTTTGAGTTATGGATACTATCATGAGATATTGATTTTAATGTTTATTATATGTTCAATGTCATATAAACACCCTTTTTATATTTTAAGTGATGTTATTTTAAGGTGATTAATGATATTTTGGGATATGTTTTATGTATTTGAGGTATATGATACCTTTAAGTTTAATGTGAACGTTTATTTTAGATTAATGCTATTCCATTTTTAGGGATTTAAGTGGAAAGGTTTGAGATAAAATTTTAGGATAAATCATTCTTTAATGTTGAATTTTAAAGGTTATTAATGAGGATTTAAAGGTTAAATTATTGGTATCTTCCGAGTAAGGACCTTTTTTATTTTTACAAGAAATAATTCATTTCATGATTCAATTACTCTCTTTTCTACATATTAATGATCATTTATCAACATGAAGGGAAATTGACCTCAATCGACTTTATTATCCCTTCTAGAAAATTTAATAATAATTATCATGGAAAACCATGTTCAAATTATTTTAAAAGATTTTTGAAAATCCAAATCACCTATAAGAAAGTGTTTGATATATCCAAAACCTTTTCATTTCTCCAAAACATATATAGATCATGGAATCCATTTTAGTTTATTTCAAAATTTCAACTAATAAAACATATTTGGAAATTGAAATACCATTAAGGACATGAATATATCTTTTTAGGAGGTATTAACTTTATAATAGATGATAAAGGGGATACCAACAACATAAAGGTAGTCCATGATGTTTTGATTTATGGTATGAATTATTTTATTATGAATTATATATGAATCATGAATGAGTCAATATTGATGAATTATAATGATATATTCTATATCATTTAATTATAAAACAAATCATGGTTAAAGGTTTAAGAAATAATCTGAATGAAGGATGTGATTATAAATAATATTCTGATATATTCTAAATATTATGATAATTATGAAACATTCTATAGTATATTTTTTTTATAAATTCGGATGAATAAGTTAGATGAAACCGATACATTTGAAAGTTAGCAATTCTTGGAAACACTCATTTATGGAGTCATTATAAAGGGATAAGTAAACCTTTAGTATAAACTTTTCGTGATGTTAATAAAATTTCAGTAAATTAATATTATTTGATTTTGAAGGAAAAATAGCTATATAGAAAATCTTTGAGGTTAAAAAATTAATTTTATGATTAATGATATTTTTTAGGATGTTTATCATATTTTTGGGAACATTATAGGAATTATATTGATATAGTTTTAGTAAAATGGAAACCCGTAGACCGGGAAAACCCCCATAAAATCTGGTAAATACATGGGGCTTAAACCCACAGATAAAGGGCGGTAAGGGTGCATCACTAACCATCGGCCTATATGAGGTGATGGTTAGTATTAAATTATTTTTCCTATAAATGGTTTGATATAAAATTATTAATTTGATTTTCATAACATATTTCCTATCATATAAATAACAATGGGATTGAAAATTGGTTTGGTGATTAGCTGACCAATACTATTTTGGAATATTTTTTCTATTTTGGGAACCTTATATGATTATTGTAAATAGAAAACTTTGAGATTTTATTCAAGGAATAAAGGTTGAGTTATATTTTAGAATCATATATGATTTTATTGTGGATTTAGGCTGATTTAGGTAATTTATGGAAGTGATTATCATATTTTAGAGATTATATGATTAGGGCATACACATTTTTGGAATGAGACTTTTAGAGTAATTAATATTATTTATAGATAAAAGTATAATTTATTTCAAAAGAATATGAGATCAAATCATTATATTATTTGGGTTTCAATACCAGTATTTAATATTTTTATGAACATTAAGGATAGTCATTTATAGAATGATGCCGTTTGAACTGTGAATATTAATGTTGAAATTTTCAGATTAAGGTATTATTTCTTCATATGATGGTTTCTTCATTTTGGGAGCTACCTTATATTGGTATAACCATTTTGTATATTTATTAATTTATAAATAAATGAGGAATATATTGTTAATCTTGTATAAATTATGTGATTCATTGAATTTTATTTTAGTGCTTCAGACAAAAAAAATATTCCTCTTGAATACTAATTTCTGGAGAAAAATATTACATTGTAGTAGAAATTGATTAAAATATGAAAATATAATCTTCAATTAAGTATATTTCCAAATTTTATTAGTTTAGATGGTAAAATATTTAACAAACTTAAATAAAATAATCTTTAAAGAAAAAATGTTATCCATTTACTTTTCTTACCAAGAAATCAATGATCTTTTAACCCATCATATATTTATGGTATTATGATGGAAAAATTTCTCATAAACATGTTCTCTATCACTATATAAAAACCCTAGGGAATTATTTTTTTAATCCATATCCATAATTTCACCTCCCCAAATTTTTTTATAAATTTGAAACCTAATTATGTGTTATATGAGATGACCTTCATATTTCTTCTTCTATCTTTTCAAGTGGTAGTTTTATTAACACCTTTTATGGTGTGTGATTTCAAAAAAGGTATTTTTGGATGAAAAGACATTGATTTATGAGTTCAAGTTCAAAATGAAATGGTGAAATTTATTAAATGGGGGTAAATTTAATATCAAAATATTTAAAATAAGTCCATGTTCAATAACATACAAGGTACACAACATCGATCCTAAACGTACTGTGCAATATTACGATTACTGTATAACCTAGTTGTTAAATTGGTGAGAATGAATATAATTATCTAATATTTGAAATATATATAAAGTTTATAATCAATAAAAATGTATTGATTAATTATTTTTAAATAATCACTGAATTTTAAATAAATTCATTTTATTCATCAAAAGCAAGTTTTCTTCAAAAATGGTTTTTGTTGATTTTTTTGAAAAAAAAATTAATTTCTATAATTTTATGAAATTTTAATATATAATAAGGATATAATTTTTCAAATAATCAAAGAAAAAATTTCTCATGTTGAAAATTTGAATTTTTTTAAAAAGTTTGATTTTTCAATGAATATTTAAACATATTTATTTTTATTAAAAACTATGTATTCTTTTAAAGTATTTACACATTTAACTCATATTTTTCATTGTTTTTAAAATTCAATTTGTTTTTTAATTTAAAATATTCCAATTATTTTTTTTTTAATGAGTTTAATACTTGAATTTAGTATAAAAACATTTAATATATAAAAAGGGAATTTTTTTAGAAAACTCTTTTTTATCGCATTTTTTTCAAATTAATTTTAAATTAAAATCTTAAAATTATGTGTTATGAATTTAAAAACATGGATTCAATATTTTGAATCAGTGGGTAATTTTTTTTAAAATAGTTACATTTTATTTTTAGTCAATATAAATGGAAACCTTAGTATTTTTTGTTACCATAATTAAGCATAAATTAGTTAATAAAATTAAAAAATAAAATGATATGGATAAGAAAATGATACTAATACCTGAATAAATTTAATTTTATTATTATATTTCGTCCATATTCTTAAAATTTTAAAATTTATTTATTTTGTTTCCATTTTATGTGATTATAAACTTAATAATATTTTATTTTAAGAAAAGTGAAAAATGACAAACTCTTTTTTTCTAAAACGATAATATTTTTAACATAGGGATACTTGGAGGATATGTTAAGTTATAAATATTATTTTGAAATATAAATTATTTACCATAATCATGGTAATTTATTTTTAATTTTTAGCAAAGAAATAATTACCTTAAATGATTACAAAACACTGAATTAGTAATTATTCAATTAATGTGAAAATAAAATAAATGATATTAAAAATATTAAATTTATTATAATTTTAAATAATTAATGTGACCTAATATTTTTTGAGGTAAAAATTTATAGGTTATATAGTTTTGGATTTATTTTATTTTAATTTATTTGTTTTTTATGTTATTAAAGTTAATGTAAATAATTAGTTCTGAAATGAACATTATTGATATTTTATAATAAAAAATATTTTATCAAATGATTTAAAATTAATAAAAATATTAAGTTGAGAAAAATGAATGGGATATTGTTAATGACATCTATAATGGTACATTTATGTTTTTAATTCATTTTATTATAACATTATTGACCATTAAAGGATATACAACTTTAATATTATAGTAATTGTCAAAATGGACGACGAATGGTTAAAATAGACAGATATTGGTACAAATGTCATCCAAACTTTGTGAAACTTTTATTTTATGATATTATTTTTTATAATTCTCATATTATATTCTAATATTATCCTTTTTCCATTTTTACATAAAAATTAATGTATATTAAATTAATACTGTAAGAAATTACATGAGTTCCCTTACCCTCTATTATAAAAGGGAGCCTCTTATTCTGATTTATTAAATAATAAAGAATAATTTTTGTTGATAATACCGGTCCAAATTACTTAATTACGTCCATAATTACATAGATGAGGATATTTTTATCTAAAAACCATCATATCAAAACTTCATCCATAAACCTTTAGAAATTGTGTGAAGAAGAGGTATCATTATTAAGTGAGTGTATTTATATTATTTCCTCTTCCTCCTCCTTCAAATATTCATAAATGATTATAAAATAATAACACTAATATTATAAATAAAATTATATTTTATTATGTTAATGGAATAACTAATATCCATTTCATCTTCCAACAAATGGGAAACGAAACCATCATTCGTGTGTAATGCAGACCACCACCTAGCGAAATGATGTAGTTTTTTTCCATCATTGTATATCATGGTTGTATTATAATAATGGAATTAATTATTTTATATGATATTAAAGACATATTTGTCATTACAAAAAGATAATATATAATTTACCATCGTACCTTTCAATTCCCTAAAAAATTGTAGTGATGTTCTTGGATACATGTGGACTACCACCTATACCAAGTGATTTGATACATTTTTATAACCACATCACATGGGTGGAATATATAAGAATTTTTTAGGAATTAATATGATATTTATGTTATTATTTTCATTATGTTAATATTAAGTTATACTTACCTTCTATTAATAATTATCTTTGAAAAATGGAAATTCTACTCATGTGTACGTATGACCTATCGTCTCTATGATTTTAACATTGTTCATTTTTCATGAAAATATTTCATGATTAGCTTTATAAGTTTAATTTATGTATAAATATTATTATTATTTTATTATTATTATTTTGTAGAAGATGGGATAATGACCTCTTTTACAATAGTCAACCTATTGAAGTCATTTTGGACTTATAGACTGAATATCATCAAAATGGTTGATGTGAACTGAAATGATAAAGTAATCATTATTAGATGGAAATAAGTAATATAAATGTAATAATAAATTTGAAAAATTTTCTCAATCAGTTATTTAATTAAAATAAGTTTATAATTTAGTAATATAGAAAACATACATGACAATCCATACACAATGAAATGAGCTTTCTTTTAAAACGCATCTTTTAATGTTTCCCTTAAAACTCTCTTTTTCTTACATATCCTTATTTTTTAATTTTTTATGGATTTATTTATATGGAAATAAGTTAATTATAAAGGGTAATTTATGTTTCGTTTACTTTCCCTCAATCATTTTCAAAAATAATATTTTCACAGAATGTTTTAATGTTCTTTACAAAAACAAAAATGTATTCTTCTATTTTAACATATATAATGCCAACAACCTTTACCACTGCTGTAATCATTATTTTATTTTTGGATTCATTTAAAATATTTAATGTTTTATAAAAATAAAAACCCTCCCTCCCTATGTTCTAGTTATTATATTATTTTTTTTTTGAAATTTAATGGATATATCAATATCTAAAAATGGTTTCTTTTGGGTGAGAAATTTTTTTTATGATGCAGGATTTTCTGTATTATGTTATTGTTCATGGGAATTTTTTATGAGCATAAGAATTTCATTTATAAACATTGTATGGGAGAGACCATTATATCTCTACAAAGCTTTGGGTGAAGGTACTGAGTTAACTAATTATGTTTCTCCTAAAAGACTATTGGAATATACTATGATAGTTATTCAAAATGTAACTATAATGGTTGTTTTATGTTTAATTGTGACTATTATTCTATTTTTAACCATGGAGTTTATTTCATTTTAATAGAGTTTTGAAAATTATCCCCCATGTTACCTACATTATTTTTCAATACATTCTATGTATTTTAGTGAAATCTTATGATTTAAAAGGTAAAGGAAAGTGTATTGTACTTCGAATGGTTGAAAATTTTAAATTTTTGAAAAAGTTATTATGAGCTTTTCATGATTTAAAATAAACATTTATGATTTTTATTTTTTTCCTTTAATATTTATTATGAAATATTTTATGAAAATATTTTGGTAGATAATTTTATTTCTTAGTGAATAAAAAGTTTTTTGATACCAACATTTATTTTGAAAAATAAAATTCTATAAGTATTCATAGACTAATGATTTTTTATTTATGTCCCTTATTGAAATTTTTTTGTTCATACCACATTTTAAAATATGTTTGATATGTTATAAAGACATGTAGGGACAAATATGAGGTAAAGTTAAAGTTTTTGAAGATATATCAAGAAAATAAAACATGTTATATCTTAAAAGTTTTTCTTTTTGGAAAAATTAATAATAATTTGAAGTGTCCACTTTAATAGTAGATGGGGTTGTTATATAAGAGTTAGGAGATAACTCTATAAATCATTAAACCTAAAACAGATTTTTAAAGTATGAAATTGTATTATATTTTTTTCCACTAGAATCTTAAATGTATAAGGCTGATTCATTAAGGTTTCCGTATCTATGTTTTTATAATTTTGGTACATATTAATAAAATTGTTTATCATCATTGATTATTACATGTATTTATGTAATCAATTGAAACTAATGATAAAATAACCAATGTTTTTATATTTTAAGAAGTCAACATAATTAAAATTATAAGGAAATTTTGACTCAACTAAATTAAAATTTATTCTCATACAATAAAATATTTTTTTCTATGTCAATAATATTTTTTATTACACACTTTGAACACTAATTATATTATATTCCTTTTCATTCTATAAAAATTTATATTTTTAGTATCATCAAATTCCTCTCTTTATATAATTTTTATACATCACATTTTTTATATAACCTGTTTTAATTTCATGAGTTGATCATGTTATGAATTTTATGGATCTATGATTATTTTCATTTTCATGTGATGAATATATATGTATGTGTATTTTTTATGTTATTGGTGGGTCTAAAATTTAATATCACTCCAAATAATTAGGCAAAAATTTTATCTCATGAGATATTTATGTATGGGATATTGGAGTTAAGCCTTGTCCACCATGTCATGACTGTCTAGGAAGTTAGAATTAACTTATTTTTATGATATCCTATAATTTTTCATTTGTCATATTATAATTCCATGTTTATGTATGCATTGTTTATGTTCATTTTATTTTGATTTAAGAACTCTTATGTCATATACAATGTTCATGTTTTTCTATTTACAAGGGTTTTTATATGCTTATTTTATTAAATCATATTTATTAACCATTAATGTGTCTCCTATTTATTTCGTTACTATAATGTTACCTCGCCATTTTCTTTGTTTATATATCTCTCTAGGGTTTCCTTTGTAGAGAAATTCTTGGGAGGGATTTGTATTAGAATAATTTTTTTAGAATAAATGTTTATTATTTTTTGGGATATGATAAAATATATTTCTAATTTACCAATATACTAAATTTTTTGGTTTTGGGATTGTGTTTTAATCATTTTTTATATATAATTATATAAAATGATATAAAATCAAGTAATGTTGCTTATGGGATTTCATACCCGACATATTCGTCTGACCATAGATAATATAACTTATATCTACTGGGGAGTTCTAATGAAAGTGATGACTTAACTTAACCCAATTAAAATCAATAGAAGTATCCAAAACATTCAAGGTATAATTTAAATGTAAGTGTTTAATAAATGAGAGTACATGGTTTATAGATTTGGGAGTTTACTCAAAAAAGTTTTATATTATAATTTATAAACTATTTATAAATTAACCAATAGTTTTAATATAAATACATTTTATCAAAATATTAATACAATTTATATTAATCCATTTAAATATTAAAAATTAATAATAAAAATTTCATAAACATTTAATATTTAATTTTGAGAAATTCAGAATTTTAAAATTAATTTATGAACACTTTATAAATTAAATATATATTTTGAAATTACTTTATTATAATTTATAAAAAATATAAAAATTACAATTTCATTTCACAAATAAAAATAAAATAAAATTAAAACACTTTATACCACAACTGGTGATATAAAGTTATCATTACCTATAATAAAAAAATTCCCAAATCCTGGAAAAACAACATGTGTAGATATCCCTATATAACTTGTGATTATACAAAGTATTAATGATATCATATAAAAATCATAGGTCTATCACACCTCATTTCTAAAATCACAGGTTTTGATATCTTTATATCACACCCATGTGTTTCATTGAAAACATATATTTTAAACTATAATATAAATAGAAATATCCTATATCACAGTCATGATAAGACCCTTTATTCTCGATATGTGTGGAGAGGAGTTACCATGATCAATGATAACAAGTATCATTACATGTGTTACCAAAATTAATGACCATTATTCAACCATACATTCCATTCATATAACACATGAATTGATATATATATTTTCCCCTATAACATACTTTCTCATTTAAAATTTTATTATATTTATAAAACAAAGGAATTTTTATAAAAACTTATTCAATGGATATAATATCACTAAAATGGTTTAAATGAAAAACTAATTCCCAAAACATAGTGTAATATTTTTAAAAATCCCATTTACACAAGATTTATCATTTTAGTTTTTAATAAATAAAGTGTTAAATAAAAAAATTATTTATTATTGATGTAGTTTAAGAGGATAGATTAGTGAAAAGAAATAACTTCCCACCTCTAAAGGTATCCATTGGTTATTTTAATCTCTAATAAATATTCTTGGTATGATTTATTACTCACATAATGAGATACTAGAACATTGGTATTGATGGTGAATGAGAAAAGAAGGATCGTATTCATTAATATATAAGAAAACTTGAAGTCATGACACAAAGACTGAGCACCCAATATTGGATTTTGTACTTATATATAAAATTACACATTGGATACTCTAAGTGTTGAGTGAATACCTTGAGAATTTTATAAATGATTTTAAAATTAAAAAACTGGTAAATCATATTGTATTAATTTAATATAAATCATCCATGAATGATTAATGTTTAAAAATTCGTTTTGATACATTACATATCCCATAAAATTTATTTAATGGTATTAATTTGAATGTTTTATTTCTTTAAGTGGAGGAATAAATGTGGTAGTGTGTGGTATCTAATACCTCATACATATCAACCCATATTATATTCCTATAACTCTACCTGTTATATACCCCACATATCTATATATTTCTTAGTGATATGCGTATACCACATTCAAGTTTATATAACTAATAAATTGAGATATCCATATTTCAACCTATGGTACCAATTTAGCATAGACTAATATGATCATGTATTAATAATTATCTTATATGGAATGTGGTTAAGTTGGAAAACAATCATTTTAATAACAAAACCCCATTTAGATATTGTATGGTCTATTTGACTCAACATTTAATGGTCTATGTTTAGTAATTTACTATTTCTACTTTTAGATACAAGATTAAACTATAGAGTAATTGGAAGTGTGAATTGTGAAATAATTTTATAATCTCCTAAATGATCAATAAACTCATAACATGACTATTTACCAACTAAATGTAATTTAATTATTTTAATACCTTTTCTAGTCTGGTTTTCACCTCGTTATTTCATACCTTAATGATTTCAAAGGTTATAAACATTCATATCCATAATTGATTTTTTTCACTGATTAAACCACATACGTCACTATGTATTAGGCCCAATAATTCATTGGATGTTGATCATTTTCCACTAATAGAGACTTTTTTTATCATTCATAATAAAAATATTTTCATTCGTCAAATGATTCGTCATCAAAAAATTTCAGTAATCTATCCCTATAAAGTTATTGGATGTGTTTTTCACTTATATTTCTAAACCATAAATTATAAAAAAATATATGTGATTATTGAATCATTAAGTGTGAACTTCTAATTTTGGATTTTATACACCATATTACCCATTTATATAATATCTAAATAATTAAACACATTCCCAATGTCATAAAATATTTCATTTATATATATATAATTATTTGTTCTTAATAATGAAAGAAATTATACTATTATCTAAAAAATACACACCATTTAAATTTATATTTATAGTTTAGATATAGAAATAATAATCTAACTCTAGTATTAATACCCAAGGTATATATAAATAATATTTACCGACCTCTAATGAATTGATTATTTCTCTATTTCCAACACATACATCTACTTACCACTTATCCAATTTTCATCTATTTATGTGTTTTATGCATCAAAATATTTATATTATTAACAATCAATATCTAATACCAATAATTTAGAATTTTAAATATTTTATTTATATAATAATTAATTATTTATGCTCATGATGTATATTTTTATAACTAATAACACTTACTAAGCAATAATAAAAATCCATAATTTTATAAAACAAACTGAGAATATATGTCAACATAATGTTTGTGTTTAACATAATTCTAATCTATAATTGTAAATTTTTATTCAGTGTGTATTATGTTTTTTTATAAAATAATTAAATAATTAATTTTAATGAATATACTCTTATAGAAACTAAAAAAACCCTTTAATCATATATACTAGTGGGATGAGATCCATAATTTTTGAATCAAATGTTGATCAAATTATGATAATGAGGGAATATATTTTTAAAATATTGTGTTTCTTTTCAACTGGGATCAATGGATTAAATATAATTATGATAAATGATGTAATATGTTTAAATATTTTTTGTGGTGTGGTAATATGATTTGTTGATGCAAAATAAATATCACTGTAGTTTTTTATTTTATACTATGGTTATTTTACAACAATTTTTAATAATTATATTTCATGGAAAAAGGAAAAAATATTGTGTAGAGAAAATTTTCTATTTAATTTCTTAGCAGTGTATGATTGAAAGATAAAGATGATTTATGGGGCAATTCAAAAATTCTACAGTTTTTCTCAACATAATGGTAAGTCGTAATGAAAAGTGGGTACATGATTTCTTAAGAGCTTTATGGATTATTCCTAAATACAAATACCAGATTTATGGAGGGTTTTTTTTCTAGAATATGTGAATTATGTTGAGAAATATGATTAAGGATATTAGAGTATCGCTGGATGCCATAATATTATATACAATAGAGTGCAATTCTTTTTTTAATCACTATTTCCCTATGTGTTTTATCTAATACATTTTTTTTAAAATTTTGAATGAGTAATTTTTAATATAAGTGATATCATTATGTCCTGATATTTTAGTTATATCTAGTATTTAAATTTTATCTTTCTATAACACACATCATTACAATATGACTGTGTTTATATCTTCACAATTTATATATTTGAATATTTTAAAAAATAATAATATTTAATTGATCAATAAGGGATTTAACTAGACATTATGGATGGTTTTAAAGACCAATAAAATGTCAAACATATAATAATGAGTTATATATTTATCAAGGAGAAATATTGAATATATTATAAGTGATAATGGAAATGGGAGAGAACATGACAACGATAAAGATTTGGACTATTTTATATTTGGATTTCAAAATAAGATATCTTTTCATAGGTTAAATATATATATTTTATTGAATATCTTAATCTATTCATCGATATGGAACTAAAAAGAGACACATAAATTATATGGTTATATATAGTTACTTTTATTGTTTTATTATAATGATATCTGGTTCTATTTATCAAAGGCCATTTCTTGAAGCATCGAGTATAGAAATAAGAATAGGTGATGATCTATGAGCATGATAGTAAACAAGTCATTAAATCATATCCATTTAATTATTTATTAGCTTATTCATTTTACATTAATAAGTCAATGATGTATTCTCTTTGGTTATAGATCATTCAGGCCAACCAAGTAAAATCTATCTGTTATTGCATATTATTTTTCATTATTTATATATTATGTTTTGGTAGTTTGGTTTAATATATTATAGTGTCCATGATAGCATTATAATAATATATTTTTTACGAGAAACAAATTTAACCCTAATTTTACCCACACATAGGGTGATTAATACCTTTTTGGTTGCAGCAAGTGATATCAAAGCCAAACGTTTTTTATCTAAAAAATATGTCCCAATGAATTTTTTGACAGAGTGACTTATATTATTGAAATAGATGTTTTATTAATTAAGGGACATAATTATAAAATATGAAAAAATTAGATGACATCACATCTTTGATCTCTTGGGTAATTTATATTCTGTTATAAAATAAATGGTATTCATGTAAGTGATCCCACGAAGATGTTATTGAATGAAATTGATAATAAATTACGTAATATTGATTCAAATGAACAAAAATCCATATTTAGTGACTCTATATATATATATATGATGGCGATGAGATGAACATCCAAAAATGTTATATATATAAAATTATCAAATATCTATAAAGTGGAAAATTAAGTGAAAAAGAAATCATATTCTTTTATTTTAATAACATTTTTGATTATTTGATGAGATAAACTAATGATAATATCAATGATTCATAAAACTAAATCATTGATGTTATTATATCCACTTGAGTTCCTATTGAGGAGATAAAGTATATCAAAATTGTAAATAAGATATTGAGAAGGCTCACACGTTTTTATAATCCAATTGGTTTGGAACATGAAGATTAAATTTTTTCATAATTATCTATTCATGATATAAAATTTAGTTAATAAATATATATAATGAGGGTGAGTAAAGATGTTATATCATTTTAATCTTCCATAAAAATTAATCTCAAAGCGATGGAGAATTTACAGCTCAATAACGATGATGGTGAAGAGTACATGAGTGAATGATTTCTCTCACTTATGGATAGTAAGTTCAAATGGGGAATAAGTAGATTTGACGTAAATAAACCCCTTAAATGATTTAAATTATGTAAATACATTCACATAGTATAGTGGTTCCTGATAGGGATTGATGGTATAGATTTTGTGATATACTTCACACAAAATCAACAAATAAAATTTTCCTCTTTAATGAATTTAAAATATTGGAATCAATTCAAAAATAAGATTCAAAGGAAGTGTTTTTTTAGTAAAGATGAATTCAATGATGGTTCTTTATTGATAAAGGGGACATTTAATTCAAATCAAATTTAAAATATTCCATTATGGAATTTGTAAAAATGGAAAAAATGAACACAAGGATGAATATAAATTGGAAGTATTAGTTGATATTAAAGTTCATGTTGAAGGATGGAAGGAATAAGTTGTGCATGTCATTTTTTTTCATAGGTGCATCATATTAAAAATTTATATGTGTCCCAAACATAACTAACAACTAGGGAGTAGTATAAAAGATGTTCAGGGTCGATCCTATGAAGAGGACGTTGTTCTACAGGGTGAAGAAAACTGGTCTTGAATTCTTTTTAGGAGTACTTACTAGTTTGACTAATGTTTGTGAGTTTTCTAACTATTTTTGGGTTTTACATCAATTGATTAAAGATGGGTTAGGATCATGTTCTAGTATCTAGATAATGGTCTTCCAAAATCTAATCATGTCAAGGTCTTAACTATTTATTCTACGAAGCAAGCAGTAGTTACTAGTTAACCTTGGTCCAATTTTCTAGATATACATAGGAACTAACTATTCCATGGGCAGGAGGCTAATTACAGTCCTAGATGTATTAAATTCATCTCATATTAAATAAATTTCCCAAAGATAATATTCAAAGTCTTAGTTTACTTTAATTAGGACAGGGTCGTTTGTCTGGTTGTCTTATGGTCATGGTAAAATCACAAAAAATGGGGTCTGACCATTGGTTTATATCATAATTACTAATCCAATTAGGTTTTCCATGTTTAGAACTAGAGATCTAATTAAGCATATAGATACATCAAATCATGATCCCTACCCCTGATGTGTTTAGCTACTCATGATGGTAATTAAAACAATAAAATGGATAATGGAAATCAAAATAACTATGCTAATGGAATTTAATTGAATAAACATGCAACGATATGAAAAAAACATGCAAGAGTACTTTAAATAAAATCCTTAATTGAAAGGAATGAAATGAAAATGTAATGATGTGGGAATAGAATATTTTGAAGAAAATGAATCCACAGATATTTGATTGAAAACGTAAAGGAATTACAAATAACAAAAGTGTTTTAAGAGGGAAAAGATAAGGGAATTTCGAAGGGAGTCTAAAATAGAGAGAGATCATCCAATTTGCTCAAATGTGATGTCAGGATGCTCCTTAAATAGGTGGAAATGGTCACGACATTTACTTAGTCATCACTTCATGAACCCTTCATCAACGTTACTTTGACTAGGATCTCCAATGTGGCATGCAGATCTTCTGTGTATTAATGAATTTTGACCATGGTTACGTCGTGTGCAGGTGGTTCACGATGTGTACCCTATGTCTAGCTGTCTTTTTTCACTGAATCCTTAAATCCTTATCATATTATTATTTGACTTAAATCATTATGCTTATGAGTGATTCACGATGTGAACTACCAATTTCTCCATCTTGATGCAGGTTGTGAACCTCAAGTTCACAACGCGAAATTTTCCATCACGACATGTACGTGGACATTTTTGTATCTTTTCTTCCTTTCTTATTTGGAATCTTGTAAAGCCCTATTTCCTTCAATATTGGAAATCTACCACATGCATTATCCATTAAATGAATGAAAACAATGGAAAAGTAATAGAATAATATATATAACATTTAGGCTTATCAAACCCCCTCCCCCACACTTGAATCATTACTTGTCCTCATGAAAAATATATCAATAAAGATTAAAAAAGGATAAGAAATTTGTTAAGAAATAAATGTATAGTACGTCCATTCAATTAAATTAAGTATAATAAAAAATGTAGTCAAGTTCCAGTTTTAATCTTGTCTAGTAAATTAGTCATGCCTCATAGGTCGGATTTTCAAAACAAATTCTATTCGTTAAATCATAATCTTTTAATTTATATCATAGGTCTTTTAGAAATAAGAATCTGATGACTCTAAGGCTATAGGTTGGTAGGTAAAACGTGAAAATTAGGCTCAAAAAGGGGGTAAGATCTAATGTACAGTGCAAATTTAGTAAGATAAGTGTAACAAAATTCCTCTATCTGGCGAGTCAGGTCCATACTCCATCAGCCCAGGTTGGGTCCATATGTATATAAAGTAAGTAGATAAATAAATGATTATATTCCTTTACTTTTTTTCATTTTTATTTTTCAAAAGTTATTCCTAGGATAGATCTCACATCCATCACCTAACCACATATGATCTTTCTAGGGATTCATCGTTCTAGAAAATGGTGATTTTTGACCCTCCTAGTACACAACCCATATCAATTTATTTTATTTTCTTTTAATTTTTTCAAAAGAATAGAAAAAATATGAGATACAATAAAAGGTATATAGATCAAAACCTAGAAGTCAGGTGAGCGCCCCACACATCTCTAAAAGTTAAAGCATCTCATGTGGTCTGAATGCATCCCCCACACTTGTTCAAAAATAATCTTCAAGAGTTGTACAAAGAGCATGGTAGAAAGGGAAATAGTATTGAAATATATTTTCTTCTAACAAGTCATTTATGGAAATTATGGGATAAATTAAGGATTGATACCAGGTGGCTCTCAGGTAAAATGGCCATCAAAGGCTGCCTCAATCATTTTAAAATTACACTTGGTCAGTCATCATTTCGATAAGTTCTTAGTGCAAGTTCTAATAGGCTTACATGTACTCAGTATCTCTCAATAAATATTCTTAGAATAGAAGATGATATTGATGGATTAGAATCCTCTTGAGTTATGAGAATAAAACAAAAACATGCAATTAAAAAGGTCATAAATACTAATTAGTGAGTTAATTAATCATAACTTCAAATATTTTAAATTTGAATTAAAGTTCTAAACTCAGCAATCATTCTAAAATTCTAAGAAGGGGTGAAAATGGTTCTTAACATTGTCTTTTTAACATTATTTTAAATTTTCATGGGCATAATGGTTTTCAATTTAGCAGCATGCTTAACAATTTGGAAAATGTCTCCTAGAAAAGTGAAAATAGGAAAAAAAATCAATTGTATCACAAGTGAATTTAGGAGAACCCCCCACACACACACATAAAAGGAGACATTGTCCCCGCTGTCCATGAAATAATGGGTGGGAGTGGTGTGGTTGTGAATTTTTATAATTGAATTGACATGGTAGTGATGAAATATTTTAAAAATATAGAATTGAGAGCTCCCTGAGATAGAGCTGTATGCCATGAGGGTGTCTCAGCTGTCTTAAAATCGAAGTTTTATGAACCTACAAAATATGTTTGTAGAAAAAGCCTACACTATTGAAAAAACATTAATTCATGGGTGTAAACATTTGAATAGATTAAAAATAGGAAGGTGTAAAAGTAAAAAATAATGGTAATTATTTTATTTATTAAATGAAAGTTTGTACAATGAAATGATTGGAAACACTAAAAAATATAAGACTCAAAACAAAATTCAAAAAAAACTGTGAGTTGCCTCCCATAAAGAGCTAAATTATCATCATCATCCAGATAGGTGGACCCAAGATTCAATGAGTGGGACCCCGGCTAAGTGTCTCCTTTTATTCTTACAACTACTGGTCACCATGTCCTCAAGTTCGCATGGTCACTTAACTAGATTCACAACTTTAGGTGCATCTTTATCAAACATTAAATGTAGTAGAAATGGATTCATTAGTGGAGGTGGTTGTTGTTGCTGGTTGATTTCTTATGATAAATCCTAAAGTTGATTGGCGATGTCTACAACATGCTGGGTTACTCGTTGTAGAATAACGGATGGAATGGGTCCGTTGATAACATCAGATGACTCATAGGAGCAAGAAATTTCTATTGAAAAAATAAAAAAAGAAGTAAAAATAAACACACATTCAAGAGTGAAAGAAACCAAAGACCGTATATAAAAATATCCATGTAGAGTACAATAAAGTGAATAACATCCCACCCCTACAAAAAGTGTCCCAAATATTAAAAAGTATGAAAATAAAAATCAGTGCTCTGGGCCAAAAATCTGCACCATGGTCAGACCAGTAGCAGAAGATGAAATGAACTGGTCAGATAAATCACCATCGGTAGTAGCATTAGTATGGGTAGGTGGTGCTAAGGTAGATGGTGGTGTGGTGGTGTTGTAGAAGTGGTAAGCTGGGATGGGGTGGGTGGTGGGGGATCCTTGATCTGTACATTGGTTGTGTGTCTGGAATTTGGATCAATGAAATGGATGTCGAGGGTGGGTTATGTGGATGGTCCCTTACCCTTCTGGGCCTTCTATGAAAGAGAATCCTACTAAGGATTGGGGTTCATGACCTTGGGAGGTAGGTCATAGGGTAGATAGGTTGAGGGAGGAAGGGTGGATGAGGAAGGTCCATTAGTAGTAGGTGGTATACGGGTGAAGGTAGTAGGCTCTATAAAGGGAAAGTGGAGGTTGGAAGCGAGATGGTGATGATTCTCCATGACACACTGGAGCAATACCCACAGGTCAGAAAGAGTGGAATGGGTAG
Organism: Viscum album; assembly: GCA_963277665.1. Lineage (NCBI taxonomy): Eukaryota > Viridiplantae > Streptophyta > Magnoliopsida > Santalales > Viscaceae > Viscum > Viscum album. Next base: position 1,084,898,728 of record OY728132.1, read on the forward strand.
GTGCAAGCTGGATTAATGAGGTGGTGGTTGGGGCTCCAGGTGGTGATGGGTGGGTTAGAGAATGGTAGGTATAAGGGTTTGTTACTACAGCTGGTGCCTGCTCCTACGGATCAGACTCTTGAGGTGCATTCGGCTGGGGTACAAGCTCCTAGACTCCAGGCACCCAGAAATAGACGTCTCCATCCTTCACCTGTATCTTCATCTTATGTAAGATAACATGATCAATCATCTTGACCGGGACTACTGAGGTGAGGTGAAAAGAGGCGTCTAAAACGTAGAGGTACCTGGCCAACCTGGTGATGAATGATCCATCCATAAGCGTGCCCCACATCCTTTCTGCCAACACTTTGTAGTATGAGGTGAACTGGGAAACCATGTTTATGGGAGTTCCACCCATAGTAGCAGTGAGGATAAGAACCTCAAGATGGCTAACACTGCCATGGGTCTCACCACACGCGAACCACCTGTGTGACATGGCCCAGTGCAGAATACACATAGCTGAAGTCCTCAGCTGGGTGGACTTCACCAGCCAGGGGTCATGGTAGGACCTCGGTTCACGGGCGACGAGATTCCGAAAGATAAGTGCATCTTCATGAGATATCCTCATCTACAAAGTAGGATTGATGTCTGAGATAACAAACTCCTCGGTGTAGATAGTGATTCCTATACCAAACTCATCCATGGTGAGCTGGTGTGGTCTTCCTCCAAGCATGCAGTGAAAGGCATCCATTGATATGTCAAAGGTGTCTAGGAACTCCATGAACAGGTCCCTGTACATCTCCTCCTAGACTTCAATGATGCTTTCGATGTGAAACATCTTCAATAAGCTCAAGACGTCATCTGTGACGTTTAGCTTCGAAAGCATGGCCATATCCAGAGACTTGTTGGTCCTCATGGGTTTCTCCTAGATTTTAATGATATTAACCTGGTTTTGAGGGTTGTTAATGCATAACACTATGTTAAAATAAATATTATCATCTATAGACGGGGAGGAGCTTGTGTCCTGTGACATGAAGGGAGTGTGCAAGCGCTTAGCAGCAGGCTGCTGGCACGCGAAGGAAAATGATGCGGATGCAGAACTCAATGAAGAATCGGGTTGCAGTATATTTTTGCATGCCATGGAGAGGAGGAGGAGTGGTGGGTGTGAGCGACTTATAGAATGGTAGGAGGATGAGGGTTTAGTTTTGTAAGAAAAGAGGAATGGAGGTGATGCATCGTGAGGTTTGAAGGGGAGGGGCTATGGGTGGGAGGGAGCGGGTTAGGAAGAGAGGGGCTTGGGTTTGAGGGGGTTCAAAGGGTCATGACCCATTGGGTTTTAAAAAAACTGACCCAAGATAGGTCACAACGTGTACCTTAGGGTCATGTTGTGAAACTTGAGAAAAATTAGATTTCAGAGTGGAAAGGATCACATCGTTACCTATGGGTTCACGAAATGTGCATCAATTATTTCCTCTTTTTTTCCTCCTTTCCTTCCCCACCTCTTTATTTAAATGAAAAGAAGACTCTAAAAAGTCATTTCCTATTCTAACTTAACTAACTCCTATCTTGGGTTTATTCACAGTTTATGCTTCATTTATAGTCAAGAGCTTGACTCAATTAAGGATCATTTTATGACATAGTTCTCGCGGAATGGTTCATGAAATATCTTCAATCCATGATCATGTTTATTTTATGGTTATTTATCTGTGTAAAATTTGGGGTTGAAAATAATGGGTAGGGAGGCAGATTCTACTAGAAATGATTTTTTAAAGTACTAGTCTAAATGATGGATAGAATCAATAAAGGTACAACCTCTCTGGTTGGTGGTTCAATAATGTTGACTTCATTAAATTCACATATTCCTTCTTTTTCTATAAAATAGTCAACACTTTACTCCTTGTTATCCATGGAATCTTCTTCATTCTAGGAAATATATATGATGTTACGGTCCTTATTTTCATCTAAGTGTTGCATAGATCTAATCAGGTTGAACACAAATTGTTCTTCTCCAACATTGAAGATGAGACTTCCTTTGTTCACATCGATCAGTTCTTTTCTTGTTTCAAGGAAAGTTCTACCAAGGGTAATAGGCACATCACCTTCTTATTCCATGTATAACACCAGGAAATCAGGTGGGACAATGAACTTGCCGACATTTACTAGAAGATCTTCCAGAGTGGCTCTAAGGTGCTTGATCGAGCGATCAGCTAATTGTAAATTTACCCCTGATTCTTTGAGCTCTTTGAGTCCAAGATTTTGAAAAGTACTCATTGGAATAAATTTAATAATCAATCCAAGATCACAGAGTGATTTATCAAATTTGCATGTACCTATCTCAAAAGGGATTGAGAAGATGTCAGAGTCTCTCATCTTTGGTGGAATTCTCTATTGCACCATAGTAGAGCAATCTTCATTTAGGGAGATGACTCCTAGGTCGTATATATTTTTTATTTTATAATATTTTTTTAAAAAAATGGCATAAATATGTATATGGGAATTATATTCAGCAAAAGGGATGTTGATATGTAATTTTTTGAACATATCCAGGATCTTCTTGTATTGTGTCTCATTCCTACCTTGTCTCTCTCTCTTCAGATAGGGTAGTGGTGGCTTGTATGGTTGTGGGGAAACATAACTAGGTTCCTTCTGTTTCCCATGTATATGTTTCTTCTTAGTTGGTACTTATTCATGATGTAATGTTGGAGTGACTTTATCAAATTTTACATCATGCACTAGTTGTTTTCTAGGCTCTTCTTCTTGCAACCTTGGTTCATTCGGTTGTTGGAAGTCTAGAATCTTTCCTATCCACACCACTACTAACATAGCCTCCTCTTGTGGGTATGTCTCACAGTTACTAGGTAGAGAACCAGGTAATCAATTAGATAAGTTCTCTGATATTTGACCCATTTTCACTTCAAGGTTCCTTAGAGTATCTTTCTGGTTTTGTATATCTCTCTCATGGGTCGTCATTCATTTATTAGACTTTTTCATAAATGACACCAAAAGGTTTTCTGGATTTCTTTTTATAGGTTCTTGCTGAGGTCTTGGATTATTTGGATGAAATTTTTGGGCTCTTTGATCTTGTATTCTTGGTATATGGTTCACCAGAGGATACCATAGTGGTCCTCAAGCTCTGAATTGGTTCTATCCCCCTCTCATTTGAAAATAACTCTGATTGTTCTATGGTTTCTACTGAGCAGGCCTTTGCTAATAATATTTTTGTTACTGGAATGGAAGGTTCTACTGATTTTAATTAACATAATTAAAGTCTTGTTGTGGTTATTCATATCCAGATTTTCAGTTTTGATATAAATTTGTGCCACCGCACATCTTGTAAGATTTCAATTCCATTACAGGGGTAGGAGGTGGTTGATTAGTTGGTATCTGAAATGCTTCTAACATTTTAGTGATTGATTACACTTACACTGATATCGTTGTGGTCTCATCAATATGTTGGATTCTATGCCATGGTGTTCAATGATCACTCTTCCATAGACTATCATTTTAAGAAACCTAATTGGGAATGGCACTCCTAGCTTCGGGAGTCTTGAACATGAGACCTGCATCAGCAGCTGCATCAACAACATTATGTGCTGGTAGTTGGAGTCCTTGATAGATGGTTTGGAGTTGTATCCTTATATCAATTCTAGGATTTGAACAGTGCCTCATTAATTATTTAAAGTGGTCACATGCTTCCTAAGCAGACTCTCCCTCAATTTGGTTGAACTTTTGATATCCATCTGGAGCTTCTAGGTTTGGATGGGTGCAAAGAACTTGTCCAGAAACTTCTTGGTCAGTTCATCCCAAGTCGTAGTTGACTCAGGAACATGACTATTTAGTAATTCCTTGGCTCCATCTCGTAAGTATAATGGGAATACATGGATTATTATTGCATTAGAATAAACTCCCTAGTTTCGAAAGGTATCACAACCCTCTAGGAAGTTGGAAATATGTTCACACTGATCTTTACTCAGAAGAATGTTGAATTTACCCATATTTTGGATCATATGAATGAGTCTGGGTTTTATTTCAAAATTATGGGCATGGATAGGGGTGAAACAATTATAGGAATAATACTATGGATTAAATGAAAGCTGCAATCCATTATCATCTTCTTCTGGTTCATAATCGGGTGTTCTCTCGAAATGAATTGATGGTTGGGGTTTGGTGGGTTTGGTCCCATAGGGTGTAATTATTTAGAAATCGTTGACTGGTGAAGAGAAGATAGATGCCTTTCAATCTCAGGATTGAATGGAAAATGATAATGTGCTTCACAATTCCATGAACAAGTCAACAGACCTTGGTACATGAAAGAGAAAAAGAGAAGAGAACCAAGAGCATCTAAAAATGAAGGAAAGGGGGTGAGGTAAAGGTAATCCTAAATCTATACAAGAGTCTTAACACAAGGAAACAATGTTACCTCCCTAACAAAAATTCCAAAATTTGACCGGCATAAGCCACGCAGGATGATTTTTTTCTGCATGGGTGTGTCAGATTAGAAATTTATATGTGTCCCAAATTTTACTAACTACTAGGGCGTAGTATTATAGAAGTTTGGAGCTGATCCCATGAGGAATACACTGTTCAAAAAGGAGAAGAATTATGGAATTGAATACTTTATAGGATTCCTTACTAGTTTGACCAATGTTTTGCAGTTTTCTAACTATTTTTGGGTTTTACTTCACTTGATTAAAGAGGGGTCGGGATCAAGTCTGAATATCTAGATAAAGGTGGTTCTAAATATAATCTTGGCAATGTCCTAACTGCTTAGTCTACGAAGAAAGCGGTAGTCGGTAGGTAACCTTGGTCCAGTCTTCTAGTTCTACCTAGGATGTAACTATTCCATGGTCAGGAGGCTATTTACAGCCCTATATACATCAAATTAATCTTCAATTATAGAAAGGTCCCTAATATAATGGTTATAGTCTCGCTTTACTCCAATTAGGATAGGGTCATTTGATTGATTTTTTTATGGTCACGGTACAGTCGCACAAAATAGGTTTTGACCGTTGGTTTATATCTTAATTATTAATCTAATTAGGTTTTCCATGTTTAGAACTATATATCTAATTAATCATGTAAATACATCTAATCTTGATCCCTACCCCGGATGCATTTAGCTACTCATAATGGTAATTAAAGTAATAAAAGGGATAGAGCAGATCATAATAACTATGATAATGGAATTGAATTGAATAAACATGAAACAATATGAAATAAACTAGCAAGAATACTTAAAATAAAACATTACTTGAAATAAATGAAATGGAAAGAAAATGACATAGGAATTGAATGCGTTGAAAAATATGAATCCATAGCTCTTTGATTGAAAATGTAAAGGGATTACGATGAGCTAAAGTGTTTTAAGAGGGAAAATAAAAGGGAATTTCTAAGGGGGTATAAAAGGGAGAGAGAGCTTATCTAGAATTCTTAAATGTGTTTTTGTGCTGCTCCTTAAATAGGTGGAAATTTTCATGAAGTGTACTTTATCATCACATCGTGAACCCTTAATCCACATTACTTCAACCAGGATCTCTAGTACGGCACACAGATCATTTTTGGATTAATAAAGTTTGATTGTGGTCTTTTCGTGTACTGGTGGTTCACGATGTGTACCCAGTGTCTAGTTAGATTTTTTCATTGAATCTTCACAGGTGTCTCTACTTCTGGTTTGACTTAACCCACGACATTTAGGAGGGATTCATGACATGAATTGAAAATTTATCTGGCTTAATGCAGGCTGTAATAATCAAGTACACGACCTGAACTTGTCCATAAAAACATGTACTTGATTTTTTTATCTATTCTACCATTCTTATTTGGAATCTTGTGAAGCCCTATTTTCTGCAATATTGGACATCTACCACATGAATTATCCAGTAAATGAATGAGAAACATTGGAAAAGTGACAACAAAATATATATAACATTTAGGCTTATCAATGGAGGACTTGAGGATTCAGATATTTAGTAGAGTTAAAATATGAAGATTGGTGTAAAAATAAGAGAGTCCTTAGAGTATACTGATTAACTCAAATATGAAATTACATTATTATAAAAGGTAGTAGAAGAATCAATCATTAGAAAATGAAAATCAAATTTAGTTTTGTATTTTATGTTAAAAATTAAGGAAAAATATTTGTTAATTAATTTATGAATAAAATAAAAACATTTAATCAATTGAGGATGAAGTGGTTACCTTGAATAAGAAATTGAAAGATGAACTAGTATATTAAAATTCAAAAAACAAGTTTCAATTTGCCATTTTTTATATGAGGATTTTTAAGAGATTGAAAAAGGTTGAATGAGAAATTTTAATAATATATTGAATAATAAAATATAATATTATATTTTTAATATAATATTTAAATATAATGGAGAATCATCCAAAACATAGAAAAAACATAGTGCTAATTGGAAAGAAAAATGTTAGAATAAATTCTTGAATTTAATCACTAACAGTTATTGAAAAACATGAAAGCTACTCAGATTATATGAATATATGGAGTGAGTGTGAAATTACATTACAATTAGTTAAGTATAAATTCTAGGGTTACTTGAGTAAAAATATTACATATTATTACTAGACCAGAAGCAATCATTGAGGTTAGGATGCACATAGTACTCAAAAGAAGGGTGGGAATATATCCAATATAATAAGGGAAAAATTATCTTATGGATATTATTTTCATAATAAAATATTACATATATTTATTGTGGTTTTATTTAATGTAGGATAATAAATAAATATATTGGCGGATAATGGTGAATACTTAGGAATTTTATATACTTCAACCCATTGGAGTATAAATTCAATATTTTGTAAAAAGAGTGAGAATGTATTATTTATTATACATAATACAATGAATATAGACCTAATTATGTTTCAATTATTCAAGAATATATTGAAATAAATATAATAATAATAAAAAATATCTTATATGAAATTACACTCATGTAGAGAAATATAAACAATACTTGTCTACTTGATAGTTTTGTTCATTCCACATCACATGCATTGAGATCTTGTAAAAGAACATGAATAATTTTAAGTAAGGATTGATTAAATTTAGAAAATATGGTCTATTAAATATCATGGGATTTTAAAAAAAAAGTATATCTGAAGAAGAGTTTAAAAATGAATATTCATTATTTCTAGATGGACTTTGATATAATCTCTTTAGTGTGAGTCAATTTTTTGGCTTAAAAACTGATTATATAATTTACCAAAATTATTATTTGATCAATGTAAAATATAATGAATAACAGTTACTTGGATTATTAACTAATGGAAATATATAAAAAGTTAAAAAAAAAATCTTATTCTATTATGGTGTAAAAGTATAGTTTCTTATGGAATTAATGGCTCAAGTATATACATCTTTAAAGTATGGTTTTTTACAAATCATAAATAAGTGATTAATATTTATAATCTAAAATATGATGGATGAAAATTTTATGATGTATTCATGGGGAAAAATATGGCCAAAATCTCTAAAAATTAATAAATAGTATGGATTAACATTTACATTAATTGATTTAAACTTGTTTTTTTGATTCTGTGATGAATATAGAAACAATAGTATAAAAAAATTATCTTGTTTGTGAATGATTAGAATAGAATTTCATTTATTAAGTCTATTAAATAAAAAAAGTGATGGAATGTATCAAATAATATTGGAGGTGAGATAAAAATAAAACTAAATGTAACTCTTTGATCAAAAAAATGACGTGAAATACACATATATTAAAGTTAATATTCCCTTAGAGAAGTATGGGATAATATATCAGGTATCATTGGTAGGAACTCTATAAAAAAATTTAGTTGTTGAGTGAAGAAATCTCATTTTCAATAGTTTGGAAAAAATGATACTCATTGAGATTGGTATTCAAGTCACCATAGGATATAGGAAATGAATGTTATTGTATAAAAATAGGGAATTGTTAATTCTTAAATAAAACAATCTTCCATATGAGATTTGGCATAACAGAAAACTAGATCTAACACATTATACATATTTGGAAGTAATTGTTTTATCATTATTAAGGAATTCATGAAAGGTAAGTTGGTAATGTAGCAGATGAAGTCATATTTATTAGTTATTCAACAAGAAGTAAAATATATAAGATCTATGAAAAATTCATCATAGGATTTTTGAGAGTGTCAATGTTAAAGTCAATAAAAAATCTAAAAATAAACCCATAAGTTTAAATTTGTATTTTTTTTATTAAGATGATAATAATTTATCAATTTATATAGAATATAAATGAACATCCCATGAGGTAGACTCTAGGATTGAATCAAAAGATGAGTTCAATGTAACAATGAGTCTTTAACTAACCTAAATGATGAAAAATAATGATAAAATTGATGAATCAAATAATTATGGTGACAAAAATACATCAACAAAAAAATTAGCGAAGGTGTATCTTTGAGAAAAAAAAAATTTATATCATATGTTTATGAATTATATTTGATAAGATGTAAAGGAACATTCATTAGTTAAATCCATGAATGAAGATCTTAATTTATGAGAGAAAAATTAAAATTTTCAGGTTGTATATATAAATTTTGATTATAATGTAAATGGAATAAAATGGTTGTTTAAAAATAAATATGAAAAGAATAGTAATGTTATCTGAAATAGGATAAGGATATTTTTCAAGGGTATTCTAACATTTAGAGTGTTAATGTTAGAGGTTAGTTTTCAACTGTAGAAAGAAGATAATTAATCTAATTTTTTTATGGTGGGAATTCTAAGGGTATATAATATTTTAAAAATATATTTAAAATCATCATTCATGAAGGAATTGCTTGAATAGTTTGATTATATTAAAAAATAATATTTTTAACTTTCTAATGATAAAATAAAGGTATTTCATCTAAAAAAATTATATAGATTAAATAAATCATCATAATATTGTAATACTTGATTGGATGTGTGCTTGAAGAAATTTGATTTAAAGATAGGTTGTGTTGATCACATATTCAGTTTGAAAACATAAAAGATGATTAGTCCATGATACTCATCTATGTTAGAGATATCATATTTTTTGGAAGAAAGAAGAAATTTTTGGAAACATTTGAAAACATGATGTAGTCAACATTTGAAATAACATATTTGAAAAATCCATTATTTTCATAGGTTTCAAATAAATAAAAATGGTGAGTACACATTTATCTCTAAATATATGTATGAAAAATATTTATTGAAAATGTTTGACATGAATAATTCTAAGATGATTTAAACTCTAATAAATATAATAAATAAACATAAAATGTATGAATACAGGGAAGATGTTGATATGATATTTTTTTTTGGAAAATGATTATAAGATTACAATATTGAATGGATACAAGGACATATATTGTTTACACAACAAACTTGAATATAAGGTTTCAGAGTATTCTAGAATCACATATTCAAATGATATTTAAATGAATTAGAAAAAATATATTATGTAATCTTGATTTTGGTTTGAAATATAAGGTATAAAAATAGTGATATTTAGTAGAATAATCAAATATAAACCATCATTGAGATTTTGAGTAAAAAATTCACACATGGCGGTTCTTTTTTGTTATGATGTAAGTGAATTAGATAGAAGAGTAGAAAGAAAAATATTAATCCTCGTAAAACAGATGGATCAGAGTTTATGTGAACGAAAAATACACGTGTCTAATTTATTTTAATGAAGTAATAATTGGAAGAACATTTCTATAAAGTGTATATTCCCAAGGTAATATTTTATGATTATAATTTTCTCATTAATCTTAGAAAGAATCAAGGAAACTATAACCTATATATTCATGAGGTTAATTTTTTATCTATTTTTTACTAAATCTTATGTATTTTTTAATTTTGTGTTTTAGAGGTGTTTTCTGGGGATTGGGGTATGTTTCAAAATAAAGGACTGAGTTCTGGTATAATTCCATTTGGAAAGATGTAATCAAGTATGTGGTGGATTGGTTATGTGTACCTGTTGGAGCTGGGATGTGGGATGCAAACCCTAGGTGATAGTTGAAACTCCATTTTTTATATGGGGATGAAAAGATTTAGAGTATAATACCTTGTGTAGAATAAGAGAAAAGGGAAACAGAGAACTCACCCAAGTAGATATCTCATAGACCTACCAACATTCCAAGCGGCTCACACAGGCCCAACCTTTGTAGCCCAACATGTTTAGTCAATACACGTTTGAGGATCTTACATGATATAACAACATGATGGACCTCAACTAATGATCTCCTTTGCCATGGGTCCCGAGTTTTTCCTATAAATAGGACCCTTGGGATCCTTATTTGGATGACTATAAAGGAAAGAGACCTATTGAAGCTTTGTTCACCCAAGTCTCTCTCCCAAAGCCTCTAACCCTTTCGGTAGCATCCTGAAACTAAAAAATAAGATGGAATTAGAAACATTAAATGGATTGAGGTTCCTCAATTTCTAGAATAAAAAATCCTTGAGAAGAACCACCCCTAGTAAAAAATACTTGGGAGAAAGGACCTTCCATTGCTCGAAACATGAGCACCAATAATCTAATGACACCAGAGGATACACATGGAGATTAGATAAATTCCAAACCTAATCACTATTTCCTAGGTTATTAATCAAACAAGAAACATATCCATATCATTCAGGTCAACCCTATATAAGGAATCGACATCCTTCCCATGCCTTTACTGGGTGAAACACCTATAGATCAACCAGACCCACCCTATGTGAGACACTTTCATCCCAACTAGGTTCACCCAATTAAAACCTCCTTATAAGAGCTGTCATTGGCCAATGATGACAGGGAACCCCAATCCCAAGGACTCTGATCCGAGGGAGACCAAATCGAAACATCCACTGAGGCCCCCATATTTGAACAATCATGGAGAAAGATAAACCAGTGTGTCTTCTATTTGAATGTTCATTACCTCAGAAAAATATTCCCCTCACTTAGACTACCAAATAGGTAGGGTACTCAAAATTATTAAAATTGAGAGTTATCTCACTAATGAGTCCCCCAATCATGGAGGTTGTGCCAGGGACCTTCATATTTTAGGCTTTGGGGGAACCACTTTCATTTCAATTCTAAAAGGATTAATTCCTATTATTACAATCCAAATATCGAAGGTGTCATATTCTATTAAAAGGGTCACCAAAGGGAATCCCTCCTAGATTCATTCCGTAGTCTTTCTTATGGGGAATTCCCTTACCTTCCATATCCTCATCCTCATCCACCAGTGGATAAATAAGATTGTATAGATTGAAAGGTATTACTATTCCTCTTGTTTCTCATAACGTGAATGAATCACATGGGAATATATTTTAGTGATGATCAATTCATCATCATAATAAAATACTACCACCATGGGCCTCCTATTTAGTATAATCCCCAACCATTCTCACTCCAATGGGACTCCTACTAGGTGTAATCTCTAAAACTATTTTTTCATCCCCCAAAGGTATATATCCCTGATGAAGCAATCTTGGGACTCCTCCATAGGTGTATTACCCAACCCTTATGAAATATGTGGGATTTAATTCCTATCCAAATGGGATATGTAAGAAGACTCTATAAGGTTCCATACCAGCACCCCAAACTCACCCTAATCATCTTTGGGCCATATTTCCAGTGGGGTCATATCTAACTCAGAGGGCCATATTCATTTCTATCACCTATATCACTATCTTTATTAGGATATATTCTCGATGGGATCATATATAAATTGAGAGGATATATCTCTTCCATCTCCCCGACTATTTCAACATTAGTCCCACACCATCCTTGGATAAGAATATTTTTCTTAGACTTCCTTGCCGCACAACATTAAACTGTATGGTATGGTCCTCATCAAATGAACTTAAAAGGTATGATATGTCCCATTAAGTCTCACCAAACTATGTGGGTTCTGATTCCATTAATAAGAATACACTGGATTCCCTTCTCATAGGCCAGATCTTGATATCAAAACAACTCTCATATTCTTGGATGAAGATAAATTCAAGAGTACCCCACTTACTGTCTTAAAACCAACATCATGATGATAAAATTCATAATAATTTATAATCTATATACAATGGGTACAATCAATGGAAAACCTATAAATTGTATGGATGATTCTAAATCCAATACATGCTAAAAATTAATTTTTAATAAAATGGTGACCCATTCTATATTTTGTATTTAATAATGGATTCACTAATTTGTCTCAAATCTATAATAGGGCCCCATAGTAGGAAATAATTCCCACCAAAATGTATAAAGATATCAACCTACCATCTTATTGATCGATGTGAATCCCTAAGTGTTGTTTGTAAAATTTCCCAATGACCACTTTCCTTTCAGAATCATGTTCTTGAAACATCATGAATAAGGGAACCATCGGTTTTTTATGGTTCCATAAATAAACCCCCACTAGAAACCTCTTGGAAGGGACATGGAAATAAAAAAAGGTGTGTTTTAAGGGAAGGATCGTTGTACCACCACCAAAAAATGACATTAAAACCCCAATTATTTTTTTGTATGAAAAAATGGTGAACTCCACATGAACCTCACACTTATAAAAGAAATCAAGTTTACTCATGTTGGGAAATTTTTTCTCATCATTTTGATTGAAAAAAAATGGTGAACAAGATATCAAACTTGTTGTTACATAAAAACATAAGTTTATGCACATCAATACATTTTGATAACACTCTTAAAAAAATAAAAAAATTTAAACAGACATGAATCCCTAACCAAAATGACTATGTCACCCACTTGTCAGGCCCCTTTCACACTCTCACAAACTAAAAGGGGGCCAAATATGGATAAAAAACAATCGATTATGCATGAGTTTATTTATTGATATATTGATTTGATGGGTTTTTCTTTTATGTTGTTGTGTATACTTAGTAAATATCATCATAACTACATTAAAATCAAATGGAATCCCACCAACCAGCCCACACATATGAATTCATTACTGCACAGGTAAGCCCTTCCTCAAATTAGAGGATACTATCACCAACCTGACGTCTTCAACACAAGGTATCAAATGAAATAGTTTGGGAGTATCACCAAAATATTATTTTAAAGACACTAGAGGAAACACATGAATTATTACCAACCATCCACCCAACACTAGTTTCTGGAAAAGAAGCAGACAACACTTGTCACCATCTAGAACCATTTTAAGAGTATATCTATAACACCTAGAGATTTTGTGATTTTTTTAATAAATTTTTTTATTTGATATTTTGAGTTATAAAAAACACCTAGTATATCTTGTGATATTTTAAACACTTATTTTATCATGAGTTACATGAAACACAGAGTCTAGCATTTGTTACCCACAACACCGAGTTTAAACAAAAAAGTAAAATATCATTGAAATATTATTATATAATATAATAATTATCTCTTAGAAGTCAGAATAAAGGGTATGAATAAAATTAACTAAATTATAAAAATATTTTTTACACATGTATATATAATAATTATTTTGTGACCAATTAATTTTAAATTAAAATAAAATCTTTTTTTGAAAATAGAGGAAACGTTTTTCTAAAAAACTACTTTTTTGCACAAAAAATGTTTATTACATCAATAAATTAACCAAATCAATTTTTTTTAAAATAAATTAATGAGATATATATATTATATCCAATAAAATTTATTTCAATCATATTATTTGTTTTTTAGATAATAAAATAAATTTAATCTAATTTCACTCTTAAAAACATTATTTTTTTCATAAAAGTTATTTTGTATTTTTTTTCACACTTATTTTAAAAATCATTTTTGAAACTTTGAGAAATTTTATTTAGAAAAAAATTAAATTTTTTAGATAATAATTTAAAAATTATCATTGGGTGATTTTTTGATAATTTTCTAAAACGATAAATGTTTCAGTGAATAGTGAAAAGTATTGGTTTTTATTAAGAATTGTCATTTACTTTGAAGATTTTAAAAAACAAAAAAATTATTTAATATTGTTTTAGAGGAAAAATTAGTTCAATTATTTATATATGAATCTAATTTAGCTCATTGGATTTATTTTCCTATTGAATTTTGATATATAAACTTTTTAAACTTTTGAACATTTTCTCTTCAAAACCTGCTTTCCCATCACATTAATTGGATTAATTTGAAATTAAAATTTATAAACATATAGGAATTTAATTATTAAAAATGGATTCTCTATTTTGAATCAGAATAATATTTATTATATAATAAATTCAACTTAATTTTTTACTGTAATTAATAGTAAAAAAGTAAAAAATATTTTCCACGGTTAAGGTAAAAATGGGTTTACTGGTTGTTAAACTAAAAAGATAATGGTTTAAAATGATCCAAATCTTTTAAAACACCAATTTTATGGCCATATTTAGAAAAATATATTATAATTCATAAAACGACCCTTTTTAAATCCTTATGGAAAGTGAAAAATGTAGTGCCACCTTTTTCTTTTCAAAAATTGAAAGTCTTCTACTCACTAAGACTATAAAAGGCCACCCCCTCTATTATCCTATTAAAACATTAATAACACATTGGTTTGACCTATAAGTGATTAAATAACTTCCTTAAAACCCTCTACTAATCCTAAAATTCTTATTTTGTTCAAAAATAAAACCTAAAAATCCTTTTAGTGTAAATCAAAAAAAGTTTCATGAAGAAGAGGTAATGCCCCTAGTCGATAATTTTATTTTATTTATTCCTACATCATATTAAATTTTTATTAAAAAATTACTATTTGATAAAAATAGTATATTACATGTATTTATATGTTATTTTCAAATGTAATAACCTAAATCTTTCTCATATTCCTTCAAATGGGTCACTAATGAATCATTCATGTGTACGACATACGACCACCACATGAACTGATGTTATTTATTTTCCAACACCACCTCTCATAGATAGATATAATTATGTATTTAAAATTTATATATTATATTAATTATTTTATTAATATTATATATTAATTATATAATATATTCTTTCTTACATTCCATTCTGTGGGAATACGACCACGTCGTTCGTGTTTACGGTGAACAACTGCCTCACGAAGCGATGTGATTATTTACCACATTATATAGAAGGTAATAAGGATGGATTTAATAAAATTATTTAATATATATGACATAAAATCATTTCTATAATGTTAATATATTATTTATGTTTATTTATTTTTCTCCTTCGAGAAAATGGAAACAGTTTTCATGCGTACGTACGACCTACCATCTCCATGAATGACGAATTTCATTTTATATCTCTAACTTTTATGGATTACTATAAATAAATAATTGCTAAATATAAATTATATTTATATCATTCTTTATATTAAGTATATTATGGAACTATGATCAAATTAAGTGGACCAAAAAATAAAAAAATAAACATACAAAAAAAAGTAGTTATTACTCGAAACGTGATTTTAACAAGGAATTGTTAATAAGTGGGTAAAAAAAGGTCATAAGTGAATAATATATAATGTGATATATATAATTAAGGTTCTTTAATATAATTAAAATTAACATTTTTTTGTTATAAAATAGGTTCAAATGTGTATGATGGAAGTACAGACTTAAGGTAATGTATTTTTGTCTAACTTTTTACTTATGTGAGACAAAATCCATATTCATCAAGTGTTTTTTATGTAGTGTATATACATAACATGGATGTAATTTATTATGAATATACTGACAATTAATGGAATTTAAATATCTATTTTATTATATCTCTTATATGGGTTTTAAGGTTCAATAGTTACCATTGTGGTGTGAGATTTTGTCTCCATTTTTCTTCTTTGAGATATATGTTATGTTGCGAAACTATCTACTTTTATGAGGTGTATATACAGAAACATTGACATGTAATATTATGATTTTATTTATTTTAATTATTTTATAAGTTTCATTTAATATTATTCATTCATGTTTCATATGACTCAAATTTACTGATGTGGTAAGGGTTTAATGTTACAATCTCATCGTTTATCAGGATTTGTCATGATTATATTTACAATAATGAAATCTTATGATATATATCTCAATAAACTCATGTAATTTATTATCCTATGTTAATTTCTAGATAATACAGTTATTCCATTCATTTTACTCTCTTAATTTACCCAAGAGTTCAAAATGATGTTTTTAAGAATAATCATCTTTATTTCTCTCTTCGGTAAAAAGTCTATATTCTTCCAAAACCATGTTTTCTAAAAATATTTTCAAAAATATTTTAATTTTGTTTATGATTTTTAAAATTTATTTTTAACAATGTTTTACTTTTTAATAATTTTTTTAAAAAATGAATCTTCACATCATTTTCAGAAACAATGTCTGTTTGGATTTTACAAAAAATCTGAAGGGAATCTCTATTTTTACCAATACATTATGAACAATATTTTTACCATCATAACCAATCAATTTTTTAAATATTCTATTATAAGATTAAAATTTTATTTTCATATTAATAATTTAACAAAAAATATTTTTTAAAAAGTGTTTCTTAAAATTGGAAATGCAATTTTCTTTAAGAAATGTTCCATGTGATTTTTCTTTCAAAATAATTTTCCATCAAAGATTACATCTATTGATGTTACTTTTTCTTTATTAGGGATATAATCAAAGTATTAAATTATTATCATTTTCTTGTATGGTTTTTGTTTACAATGATAAGATTTTTATGAAACACATATCTTTTCCATGGTTTATGTTATGATGAAATGATGAAATGTTTATTGAATCCATTTACATTATAAAAAACCCCAATATTTTATAGTATGTATATTTTTAAATAAATAAAATATCTTGGATAGATTTTGTTTCATGAAATTCCAAGTTAAAATAAACCATGATCCGTTATTATGTGACTGTTATAACCTATCTTCTAAATTTGTGGGTATAAATGGGACTAAATAAATTTTTAAACTTATATGGTTTATACATTTATAGAATAATATTTTTGGTTACCATTTTTGGTATATTTGATGTTTGGATTATCTGTATAGACTCTATACTAGTATGCCTATTTTAATGTAATAAAACTTCTCTTTAAATTAAACATATCATCTTATTTGAGGTTGCTTTCACTGAACTCATGCATCTTATCTGGAAGATCTGGAATAATGTTGTACATGATCACACCCCTTTCAATGGCCAAAGTTATCTTCTATCGATTATCATGGAAGTGAGAGATGATAATTCCATTTAGCATGGAAGATGTAATAACATTATTCATGATCTTTTTGTATTTATATGTCTTGGTTTACCTATATTTTTTTTAAACACATATAACCCTTGAAATCATTTTGATATCACCATTCATGTACTCAATTAAATACGACTCGGATGGGGATTCAAGGGTAATCCAAGACCCGCAGATTTTATAGATGTTTTCAAATATTATAAGGATGAAATCATGGGTTCTATTTATGCCTCTTACAATATTGGTATGTCCTTTTAAGATAATATGTTATCCCAGATTAATGTAGTAAACATATCAAAGAAAAAATGTTGGAACAAGGTATTGTTTGGATGTGATTCTAGTGTCCTAGTACAAGTGCTAAGAAGTGGTATGCTTCATATTTTATGGAAAATTAATTCCCAATGGATTAGATGCATGTATAACCTACCAAAAATTTGATTTTTCATCATTATTGTCTTCCATGAAGCTAATTATCTTGTGGATGGATTAAAAAAAAGGTGTCAGAAGAGTAGAATATGTTTTTGAGGAAGACATACCTGATGTTCTCACACCCCTCTTTCAAAGGGATTATTGTAAAATCCAATTTTTTTACTGTTGAAAATTTTCTTCTCATTAATAAAAGGAACATTCCCTTAATGTGAGTTCCCACCTTTTAGAAAAAAATTATTAAAAATCAAATTAAAAAAATAATAATTAAATTAAAATAAGTGCTCTTCTGCAAACCTATTTTTGTGAACGCAATATATTTTTATCATAATAAATGTAATTATCCACTATTGGTGAATTATTATAATGAAATTTATATATTCAATCAAATTTTGTATCATTCTTATAATATTTTTAATATGAATTAGATTAGAATAAATCTAGTTTTGTTCTTAAAAACTGCATTTTCTAAATAGTGGGTTTTTCACATTTTTCGAACTTATTTTAAAAATTATTTCATAAAAATATTTTTAATGAATTTTATAAAATTAATTATATATTTATAATTATGAGGTTCATATTTTATTCTTTTTCAACTTTTTTTTGGTAAAAATCAATAGCAATAGTGGTAAAATTTATCATATCGTTATAGGGTAATTTAGGTTATTTTATGTTAAAAATAAGTGATGATAAAATAATTATTAATCATAATTCTTATTGTACGAATATTATTTGAATCTTAATCACCTTATACATTAATTATAGTTTTTAATGGACACTTATCCATGAAAATGACTTATATTTTATTTAAATCAAAGATATTTACAAAATGTGACTCTATTTGTTTTTAATATGTTTTATGTGCCTATATAAGGATAAAATAAAGATATGAATGAAACTAAATTTCAATATTGAGAATAATAAAATTATTTTAATTATTTAAATATATATTTTATTTTTTTAAAATTATATAATTCCATTAAATTCGTGTTCAACACCAATACGATAATTATTTAATTAAGAGAAAAATAAAATAAATGATTTTAAAAACATTAATTTTGATATAATTTCATTTATTTAAAATGTAAAGTAGATTTCATATTCCTATATAACCTATTAAAGAGGGTTTATATCATTTAATTATAATTTCCCTTTTGTCTTAATGTATTTGAATTCAAATTAATTGATTGGTGTCAAAATTGACACTAATGATAATTTATCAGAATATTATGTTATTAAACTATTTAAAATATATAAAAATAGTATCTTCAGAAAAAATAATAGAATATAGTTTAAAAAATAATGCATGGTCCATTTATATATAATTTTATAATTTATATCAGTGTTATTAAACCATCATTATTAAAATAATGTTTACTATAGTTAAAGTAAAAAATAATTAACATAGGGGTCAAGCAAAATGATATGGTTTCAAATGACATAAAACCTGTCTAAATTCTATTTTTTATGGTATTAAATCCATATACTTCTTTATATTCCAACCCCTTTCCCTTTTTATTCATTTATCATGAAAATGAATTTATTATAATTTAATATTTTGAGAAATTCAAAAATGTTCCCCTCATCTCAATTATAAATGGGTACCTCCTCCCTCAAATCTCCATACTACATTGAACCATATAGATCAACCAATACCTACAAATTTATCTTCTCAAAATACTTATTGATCTTATAAAGGTTCTTTTATGCCTAAAAGTCAAATCTTACATCCCTTAACAAAGGATCTAAAGAAAGTCTCCCAAAAAAGAGGTAATTCTCTTACCCAACATTTTTCAATTTATTCCTTCTTCTACCTCTTCTAAAAACATGTAAGTTATAATAAAATAATAAATTAATTATCATAAATATAATTAAATTTTAATTATTATTATTAAAAAATCATTACCCACCCTATTTATCATTAAATGATAAGTGAAATTATCACTTGTGTGTATGTATGAATTACCATCTCAACGTGGTGTCACAATTCATTTTTCATTAGAATATTTTATGGATAGTAATTATGATATGTTTAAATTTTATATGTGATATTTATATCATTATTAAAATTATTCATATATTTCAACCATGATCAATGTATAAATACCGAAACCGCTGAACCAAAACATGCATGAAAAACAAAGCGGTTGTTACCCAAAATAGTTATTTTTAACAAAGAATTGTTAATAAAAGTGTGATAAAATATTATAAGTATGTCATAAATGGTATTATATATGTATATATAATTATTGTTACAAAATATATTATAATAAATAAATTTTTATTATGCACGAGTTTTGAACATTTACGAAGGAAGTCGAACCCGAGGTAAGGGTTTCTCGTCTCACTTTTACTTCCCTAAGACTTATGTCATATTCAGAAATGATTTATTTTTTGTGATGTATATAATTCCTATTTGATATATTATATCATAAATCTATTTTAATTAATGGTATTTAATGTTTTATTTTATGTTATTACTTTCATAGGTCTTATAATTCAATATAAACACAAGTGGTAAGGGTTTATTTCACAATGTCATCAATATTTGGGATTTTTTATGTTTAAGACTCCATTGGAGAATATTTCTATTCAATATACATGTATTATAAAAATATTATCAAAAATGATTTTAATATTATGAAATTATTTTTTAAAGTCATTTTTAACTATGTTTCACTTCTTAAAAAATGGTTCGAAAGGAATCTTCTTACCATATTCTGAACGAGGTACTTTTCGACCTTTTTCATAGAAAATTGAAAGTAATTATTTAAATTGTATGACATGAATGAATTTTCCTACATCATGAATAATCTATTCTATGAATATTACTTTTACATATTTAAAATGATATTTTTGAATAAAAGGTTTTCTTTTTTATGTGCATAGTTTTAAAAAAATAATTGATTTCAAAGTGAAAAGGGTGCTTTCATAAAAAAAAATCAATGACATTTTAATGCATTTTCATATGTGTTAAAATAATTTGGAAACTTTTATGCTTCATTTATGTGACACTATTATAGTACCATATATCATATTTTATTTTATGGATTATGAATGGTTTGATTAGAGATGTGATATTTTAATACCATTCTCTATATTACTTAAGATGGGTTATGATTATGTTTATTGATTGAGGTAATTGTTAGCATTTTATATGTTAGTTTCAATAAAATTATTTCTATCGATAATGTTTCACCCCTATCATATAAAGAACAAAATTTACTTACTAAGTGATTTGAGGGGCCCAATATAAACCCTCGATGCATCTATAGGTATCATGAGAACAACTAGCTTGGGTATTAGATGAGGCCTTATCCATTTATGAAATATGTATTCTCAAGAGGCCTCAATGGTATGTTTTTTATTTCTAACATTATTAATTCCACTCATTATTATATTATTTATTAATTTCAATCTGATTATTTGATTAGTTATAATAAACTTGCTTAGTTTTTAGCTCATGTGATTTTTTATGAGGAATTATTATATTTTCATTTATTTCATTCCATATTTTTCATGCCTTAATTAGTTTTAGTTGTACAAATACAGTTACTGAGAAACCGAGCTCACCCTTTTTTTATTATTTTTATTTTTCCCCAATATTTCAAGAATTATATTATGATTGATATATGGGGATTATCTATGATAATAATGTTGTTCAAAAAGGAATTACCATGTTGTATTTTATGTTTTCAATTGTAATATAATATTTAATTATGTATTTAGTTGTCCAAAACTATAAACTATTCAGTTCTTTGGTATGTGATTAGTTGTATCTAATTCTAATGTAATAAATTAACCACAAAATCTTGGATACTAGGGTCAGGGTATTTACCTTTTCTACGGGATATTATATGATGAAATGTTTTATTAAAATCATTTATTTTCATGGGTTCTGATATGATTAATGTTACATGATATCATGGTACACAAATGTATAGATTATTTGGCAGGTGGGACCTATATCTCCCTCGAATTCATTGGGTAATGATAAATGATATATGAGATCAAATGGGTACATGGGAGGTTATCCCAAGACCAAAACAAGAGGTCACGTGGGAGGTTATCCTAATCCCAATACAGGAGGGTGAACAGGAAATTATCCCAAACCTAAAGTAGCTACACATGTGATTATCCCAATACTAACATGTTATGAATGTCTTCATATATATCTTTCATGCAATATTTTCTATGCGAATTTTTATTCCAAAATCCTATGTCTTATGATAATATTATTCTCTCATGAATCATTTTATTTTCCATCCTTATGATTCATGTATTATGAATAACCAATATTTATGTTATGACTCAAGATTGTGATCTTTTATATGCAGGGTATGGTTTTCAAATGTTTTTCTCATGTTTATATTCCCTCATGATCATGTTATGCATATATATCTCCCTTGTTTACCCTTACTGATAATTTAAGCTCACCCTTTCTTATGTTTCCTTTCTATAGGTTATGAAGGAATGTTTTAAGTTTTTAAATTTTTGAATATTACTAAAGGGTAAGATATTTATTGGGGATGTTGAAGACATGTTACCAAATTAAAATATTGTTCACCTAGTATCCAAATACACTAAAAAAATATGGTCTTCAGGTGTGTGTTTGTTTAATATATTAAATTTTCATCTAAAAACATGTATTATATATTTATGATATGCTTGTGTTTATACATTTGGTATCAGATGATAAGTTTTCTTAACCATTTGAAACATGGATTGGTAAAAATTAGGGAGATCCCTAGGTATATTTCTAAGGATATTTCTTAGTATACATCTAAGGATATGTCTAGGGATGAGTGAATGTATTGGAAAATGTTTTGGAGTTTTTATAAAGGATATAGTGAGTGGTTTTTATGAAATTATATCCTTTTCGAGATACTAAAAGTTGATATAGATTTGGCATAGACATGCCTAGAGGTAATAAATTCGGAAAGGGTATATTGAACAGGACTCGATCATCACCTGGTGCATGATAATGGGCATTACTACACACATATTTTGACACTCCCTAAGGATATGTTTTGGGAATTTAAAAAATCTTTACAAACCATCATTAAGGATTTGAATAATGACCTTGGGTAAAATGAAGGCCACATAGATTGAAAATAAAGTGTCATGATTTAGTCATCCAATAAACGATTTTTCATGATTATGTGGTCACCCAATATGATTAGTGTTTCTCATATAATTATTTCTAGTTTTTTGAATGTATTGAAATTAAAGGAACAATGTTAATGCTGAATAAAATATAAAATGAAATGAATTTTCTTCTAGGAAATAGAATGTTATAGGAGATGTAATGAAAAACTTTAATTATATGTTTACACTTATTTATGAATCTAATAATCATACTAAATTTCCAAATGATAAAAGGAGGGAACAATATTATGTTATGTCCTTCATGAGGAAATGTGCAACCTGTTTTTTTGGGACCACTGATCCATTAGTTATTGAGAAATTTATCTGCACCATTAGAAATATATTTTCCATTATCCAATGTTCATATCATGAAAAATTCATTTTGGATGTATATAATTTTTGAAGGAGAATCATATCAATAGTGTAACTATATTATGAACATGCATTAAGAGGAGTTAATAGACTCCATGGAATGGGATGATTTTAAGAGGGTATTTTTTAGTAATTACTTCCCACATATTGTAAAAACGTATGGAGAAAGAATTTATCATTCTAAAAAAGAATGATAGTGAATATATTGGTACTTAAAAAGATAATTTCAAAATAATTTCATAGTAAACTTATAGTTTAATCTTCAGTATTGAAAGAAAAATTGATATATTATTTGGTGGAATAAGATGAAGTCTTTGAAAGACATTGGATATAAGAGACTTTAGAAGCTATGAGGAATTCATTCTATGTGCACTGAAGATCAAACTAAAAATTTTAGTTTCAAACCATTCCCATGGTTTTGATAATAAAAGTTAGATCGTATATCATGATAACTCAAATAAATCACATGGTGGAATGAAATTCCTTTCACTACATGACAAAAATAAGGGAATAATGACTCTAGCGAATTCCTGAATTTAATAAGAAGGTGTTACAAGTGTGGGAGTCCTGACCATAGAGAAAAAGAATATAGAAGTGATGCGAAGGGGCCATTTAATAAAATTTATATTTATAAAGCTTAAAATACAACACCAACTACACTCCAATGTTTGAAGTACAATTATTTTGGGAACTATGTGAATAAATTCTCTAATACAAGGGATAATGTGGATGATAATCTACCACAACCTCCAAAGCCAAAGGAAAAAATAGAAAGAATATGAAATCACAATGGATGATGTGGATTATGATATTTAGGGAACACTCATCCTCCCCTCCTTAGTTGGGAATTCCAAATTTTATTTGGTATGAATGAACCCTGTGAAAATATTATTGTTTACATTTGTGAAATTTCATGTGATAATCTAACTCTAAAAGGATTCTAGAATAATTAAATCACATTTGATATTTCATCAGTACAAGGATGAACCCAAGTTTCCAATGAAAATGTTTTTGCATTAAAAAATATCTTATATAAGTAATAAAGGGTAAATTTACATTTGTGAGTGTATCTATCTCCATGTAATATTAAATTTAGAGTAATGGATACCATCATGGATTTATTAATTTAAAGTTGATCATAAGTTTAAAGTCATTGACACCCATTTTTAGGTTTTTTTGATGTGATTTTATCAAGATTAAGGGTGTTTTAAGAGTCATTTATGGAAATATAATCCTTTGGTTTTTAATGTGTTTTAGTAAAAAGGTTATTTAAGTATGAATTCCTTTACACTTTGAAGACATATGATTAAAGGTATTGGTAAATTTTATGGTTTATCTTATCTTTGATGTTTTTTATTAGGATCAAGCTGATAAGGAAGAGTATCATATTCACGTATTGAATTTTATTTGTCAATGAATTTTGAGAAGAAACAAAATCACCTCAATTTGTATAAGTGGATGATCGGACTAACCATCATATTCAGGAAATCAGATTCAAAATTCTAAAGAAATTCCATTTGATTAGGAATTAAAGATGTTGTTGGAAGACATGGATGTTATGATACTTGGTAAATTTGATGATGCTAAATATGATTGATCAAAGTTTATATATCACGATATATGGAGTTTGTGATGAAAGAAATAGAGTGGTTTTAGAATGAAATTAATTTTTGGTAGAAGTTGGTTGAAGCTTTAATGATGATTCAACATGTGTTCATTAATAAATCTAGATGATCACAAATTAGTTTGTGAGATTATTCTGAAGTATATTTTTAAGGTGGCGTGGTTTCCCAGTATTTTCAAAATCTTTGGGGTGAAAAATATAGAGGAAGAGGATAGAATCACGAAAGGTTGTTTTTTTGGGAAATAAACCTCATAATAATGGTAAAGGGAAGAATTTTACAAAGGCTGAGATGATATTCCCAAAGATGTGAAGCATCACAAATGGTGTTGGTAATCTTTACAATAATGATAAGTGGAGAATCATGGGTGTTTAATGCTTTGATGTTGATCTCTGTGACAACGATAAATATAAAAGGAGCATCGTTAATGGAGGAGCTCCATGAACATCTTTTTGAGTGATTTGGAAATGAAATGGAGGTGGTGGAGCATCTTGAATGGTGAATCCTATAAATATGAGGCAACCGACTTCATTGGATGTGGAAATAATCATAGAAAATATGGAATCATTTTGATTTTTTGAAGGTAGAGTAGATCTGTGAACTAGGTTTTCTATTCGAGCTTGGGAATCACAAAAATAATACTTATGTCTTGACTGATGATGATGCTTCTATGTAATGGGTGCTTCATGATGATGACATATTTCATGTTTTCTCAATGATATTCATGAATTTGGTTTGTTTCGTGAAGGTAGTTTCTTCAGAAAGGTTGTGAGATTCATGAGGGATCTTCACAAACAGTAGTTCTGAATATATATTTTAATTTAATAGAAACTAGGGTATCAAACTATGTATCATTATGAAGTCTATGAATTTATTATCAACATCTGGGTAGGAAAGTGAAGAATTATTTTCAAAGATAAAATTTCTGAAAGTTTACCAAGAAGCACCGTAACATTGTATTGTATCATTTTGTTATAGAAGAAGAATACACACTATTGGATTCTTTTCATATCCCTACATGAGTGTACATAAATATAATATTTTTTGTATTCCATAACATGATTGTTTTCTATTGGATTGTGTGGTATTGGTTTGTTTTCAAACCATACCAAGGACACAGCTACTCTTGTTGAGTAGTGAAGATTGTAAATTCTAATGTTCTTATGGATGTGTGTGTGGATTGTGTTCATGAGGGAAATAAATCTTTATCGGGAGGGGAAGGTTATTTCTTAAGTAATGAAATGTAATGGAAAAATATATTACTGATTCACCCCTCCCCACATCAGTGATACTTGAGTTGTGATTGGGAAACATCAAAGGTAATTATTATGTTTAGTTGATCACATTACAAAGTTAACACACTTTGTTGCTATTAGAGAATATTTCTATATGGATTATTTTACGAGAATATACATTAAGTAATTGGTAAGGACACATGGGGTTCCACATTCAATTTTATCTGATCAAGACCCAAATATTACCATAATGTTTTGGTGATTTTTTATGAAGATATTAATAAAAAATTTACTTTCATCACTGTGTATCATCCTTAGACAGATGTTCAGTATGTTTGAATAACTCAAACATTAGAGGATATGCTAAGAACTTCTTCTATGGATTTCAATGGTTGTTGGGATCACCACCTTCCTTAAGTTGAGTTTTGTTGTAGTAATATATTTGCGTGATCATTCAGATGTATCCTTATGAATCCATTTATATAAATAAGTGTAGAAATCCAATGTACTAGAATGAAGCTGTAGAATGAAATCTATTCGGGCCTGAGTAAGATAATAAAATAGAGAGAAGGTTTGATCCATTTGGTAACATGTAATGGAATCAAAAAGTTGATTGAAATATTTTGTTTATAATAATAAACGTTATCTATAATTTTCTGTTTCTAAGAATGTGTTTTATGAATTTATCTATGGAATAAATAAATGAAAACTAAGACCTAGGAATATTGGACCCTTTGATATACTTGATATTATTAGGAAATTATCTTATCATTTTGTACTTCCACAAAACCTCTCCCAGGTTCACGATGTGTTCCAGGTACCTATTCTAAGTAAGTACATACCTAATCCATCACGTATACCAAACACAGAGGTAGTACCACTAGAGAATTATATTTTTATAAGGAATAATTGGTTGAGATTTTAAATCAAATAGAGAAAGTGATAAAAAAGAGGCCACTCAACATGTTAATTTTTTTTTGAAAACCCCACACTATTAAGGAAGCTATGTATGCAATGAGATAAAAGTATCCTCATTTGTTGGTATGAAAATGTGGAACTTCTAGAGATCAATTCATTTTTAGGGGGTAGAATGTTACAGACGAATATTTTATAAATTTTTTCATATAAATTTATCCGATTATATATTTTTCATTACACACAACATCGAGATTATCTTATATTCCATGCTACAATGAGTTTATCTTTTTTTATATGAAACACTGAGTATAGCTTTCATTACATGAAACACCATGTTTAAACGAAACATAACATACTATTGAAATATTATCATTTAATATAATAGTTATCACCTAGCCATTGGAATAGAAGGTATGAATAAAATTAAATGAATTATTAAAATATGGTTTACGTATGTATATATAATTAATTATTTAGTAACCAATTAATTATAAATGAAAATAAAAACTTTTTTGAAAATAGAAGAATTTTTCTTTCTGAAATATTGTTTTTATGAGAAAAATTTGTTTTCCATCAATATATTTACCTAATCACTTTTGTTCAAAGAATTTATTGACATTTATATATTATATTAAATATAAATTTTAACATTTATCTTATATATTTTCTAGACAATATATAAAAATAAATCTAATTTGACGAATAAAAACTATATTTTTTTTAAAAAAAGTAGTTTTGTTGTATTTTATGCACTTATTTTAATAGTATTTTTAAAAAATTTAATAAAATATATTTTAATTAATAAATTTTATTTTTGAAATTAGGATTTTAAAAATATCTTCTTTTCGGAAAATATTACTTTTTTAGTGAATGGTGGAAAAAAATTATTAAGAATTGTCATTCAATTTAAAGATTTTAAAAACATGAAAATTATTTTAAGATTGTTTTAT
Organism: Viscum album; assembly: GCA_963277665.1. Lineage (NCBI taxonomy): Eukaryota > Viridiplantae > Streptophyta > Magnoliopsida > Santalales > Viscaceae > Viscum > Viscum album. The sequence continues at coordinate 1,084,926,564 of OY728132.1, forward strand.
AAGAAAAGTTAGTTCATTTATATATATATGTTAATCAAATTTACATAATTGGAATCATTTCTTATTTATAATTTTGGTAGAAAAACTTTTTGAACTTTTAAACATTTTCTCTTTAGAAACTGGATTTCTCGTCGCCTCTATGAGATTAAATTTAAATTTAAATTTTCAAATATTTTAAATTGAATTTAGAAAAATGGATTATATACTAGGATGAGTAATAATTTATATTATATTATAAGTTCAATTTAATTTTTTACTATAATGAACTATAAAAATAGTAAAAAAATTACAATAGTTGAGGAAAAAATTGGATTACAAGGGGGTTATACTAAAAAGATACGTGTTAAAAAGGATCCAAAACTTATAAAAAAATCAATTGTATGTCAATATTTAAACTTTTTATCTTATAATTTATATAATATACTATTTTTTATCATTATGTAATGTGAAAAACATGGGCATTCCTTTTTCATTTCAAAAATTACTAGTGTGCCGCTCACCTCACTTATAAAAGGAAACCCCATATCCTCTAATATTAAAGCTTTAAAAACATAGTGGTTAGAATAATACTTGACAAGATAAATTTATTACCTCCATACTATAACCCTTGAATCCTTATTTTGATCATAAATCCAACCTAAATGGTTTTTGGTGCAAACCAAAATTAGTTGTCTCATGAAGAGGTAACGTCCCTAATCAAGAATTTTATTTTATTTCTTAATACAACTACTTAAATTATTATTAAACCATGATGATATGATATTTTTAGTGTAATATATATACTATTATTTTATATTTTTTAATTTAATAACCTAACACATTCTCCCATTCCATCAAATGGGTAACAAAATCATTATACGTGAGTACGGTGGACTATTGCGTCACGAACCGATCTTATTCATTTTCTATATCCACATCTGTCATATGGATATAATTATGTATTAAATATTTATATATGATATTTATTACATTAATGTGATTCTAAAATCATGATATCACATATAACTTCTTATTTTTCATTTCGTGGGAATACGATAATGTCGTTCAGGTGTGTGGTGAACTATCAGCTTTCAAAGCAATGTGATTCATTCATGACTTACATAGAAGTTAATAAGGATGTGTTTAATACAAATATGTAATATAAATGAAATAAAAATGAATCTATTTTGGTAATATATTATTTACCTTTCTTTAGTTTTATCAATTGATAAAATGGAAACATCGTTCATGTGAATGTATGCATACCATCTCTGTGAATGATGTATTTCATTTTCTACCTATAACTTTTATGGATTACTATAAATAAATATGTACAAAATATATATTATATTTATATCATGATTAAAATTATGGATATTATATAAACATGATTAAATATTGTGGACAAATAAATAACAGATCAAAGCATACATGAAAAACAATGTAGTTATTATTCGAAACATGATTTTAACAAAGAATTGTTAATAAAAGGTTAATAAATGGTTATAAGTAAATCATATATAGTATGATAAATATAATTATGGTTCAATAATATATTTACATTAAAATTATAATTATTATATTTGAGGTTCATATGTGTATGAAGGAAGTCGAGACCAAAGGTAAGGGATTTCTATCTCATTTTTTACTTCTATGTGACAGAATCCATATTCACTACATGTTTATTTTATGTAGTTTATATAATACACATCAATTTATTTTGTGATTATTATAAATACAATTATGGGTGTTTACATATCTATTTTATTTTCTCTCTTCCATGGTGTTTATGTTTAAAAATTTCCAAAGTAGTAAGGGATTTTTGTCTCAATTTGCTTTCTTTGAGACAAATGTTTTGTTATTAACATATCTTCTTTTATGAGGTGTATATACATAAACATTTAAATGTAATATAATGAATCTATTTTTCCAATGATATTTTACATTTCATTTCACTTCATTTTTTAATGATTATTACAATTTAAATTTACTAACATGGTAAGTATTTTTCATTAGAATCTCATTCTTTATCAGGATTACTTGTGATTATGCTTCAAATGATAAAATATTATGATATATCTCTCAAGAAACTCATGTATATTATTCTCCTCTAGTTATATATATATATATAATACATGTCTTACTTTCATTTTCTTCTCTTTTTGTACTCAATAGTTCAAAAGTAAATTTTTAAGAAGAATCATCTTTCTTCTCTCTTCAGTCAAAATTTCATTTTCTCTAAAAACCATGTTTTCTAAAAATACTTTCAAACATTTTTTACTATTAACCTATGATTTTAATACATTTTTAACTATTTTTTATTTGAAAAATAAATAGGAATATTCATGTATTTTTCAAAAAAAATTCCCACTTGGAACCAAAAATGTGAAAGGTATATTTGTTTTGACCAGTATAACATGAATAGTATTTTCCTCCACCATGACCACTCAATGTTTTAAATATTTATTTATATGTTTTAGTGGTTATTCTAAAATAAAAGTATTTTTAAAATGGTTTGTTTTAATTTTTATTTTCAATTTTTAAAGGGTATTTTCTTCATGAATGATTCCATGTGATTTTTCTTTCAAAATCATATTTCATTTAAGATGAAATCCTCTAATGCTAATTTTTCTTTACTAGGGATATGATCTAGGGATCAAATTATTATTCATTCCCTAAATGGTTTATGTTTATGTTGAAATTATTTTTATGAAACTCATATCTTTTCCATGGGTTACGTTATGATTAAATAATATAAATGATTATGGAACCCGTTTCTTTTCCATGGTTTATGCAATGATGAAATGTTTTATGAAACCAATTTCTTTTAATGGGTCCTAATTTGATGAGTGTTTTATGACCTCTTCATACAAAAATGTGATGATTATGTAATAGGTGGAACCTATATCTCCCTCCAAATCATTGGGAAATAATTAATGTTATACGATCTCAAAGGGTATATAAAGGGTTATCCCAGGCCCAAAACAGGAGGGTACATGGGAGGTTATCCCTTTCCCAAAACAAGAGGGTATATGGGAGGTTATCCTAAGCCTGAAGTAGGTACATGGGTGATTATCACAAGAATAATGTGTTATGAATGTCTTGGTATAGTTCATTGATATAATATTTTATATTCTTATGTGTATGCCACAATTCTATTTCATATTCCAATGTTATTCTCACATGGATTGTGTTATTTGATTACCATAAGTTTAATGTCTTATGAACTTACCAACATAATGAAATGAATCATGATTATGATATTTGATATTCATTGTATGGTTTTGAAATTTTATTATCAGTTTCTTATCCCCTCATGCTCATGTTATGTTTATGTATCTCCTTTGTTTACCCTTACTAAGCATCAAAGATCACAGTTTCTTATGTTTTCATTCCCCTGGTTATGTAGAATGGTTTTAAGTAGGTAATGTTTCTTAATATTATTTATGGGGAATATCATTATGGTATATGATGAATATATTTCACTAAATTAGAATATTTTGTACTTAGTATCCAAAGACACTAAATTAATATGGTTCTTAGGCAGGTGTTTGTGTAATATATTTAATATTTATTTAAAATGATGTAATATTTATGCATGAGAAGCTTGTATTGAGACACTATCTCTAGAATGAAATAACAAGTTCCTCTCTTATATTAGGGATACTTATCTAGAGGTCACCAATGGACTCATACCAACAACATAGGGGTTTTCACAAAGGTCTCCTACTAGAAGATGCCTCCACCAAAAAAATGAAAAATAAAACCCTCAACATGATGAGGGGTGATACCCTTAGGATTCCTACTCTGGTCACTTAGACTCAGGTTCCTGGGATAGCCATCTAAGGGAAGATATCGAGAAATAGGGAATATGGCCAAACTTTATTCCCTCCAAAAAAATTTGCGAGTCAAAAAATGAAGACAAACTATAAATAAGAACAAACACCTTCCAACACCCACCAATCCTATTAGCTTATCTTCATAGTGATCAATGAAACCATTTGGTGAATCTTGACAATAAATAGGGGGATCACCCTTTTATTTTTCCCTCACATAATTCCTTTTGCTACATCTCTACTAGAAATGGAGGAAAAGTGCAGGTTTAAATCCCTACACCAACAAAAAATTGGAATATATCCTCATTTTATCCATTGAAGTCAAACCACATATCATGAAAATGATGAAATGGTAGACAAAAATTACCCCTTATATTTCAAAAACATTCCATGATATAGTGATGAAAACGATAGTGGTTAAAGGGTGGGCACATAACCCCAACCCCACAATTGGGGTGACTCATAAATAGGGTCACTTCAAAGAATATACATATCCCTCCTCCCATCTATGAGGATTATTGGAATGATCCAATGATAAATAGTCAGCCAAACTAGACCCATAACCCAATTTTGACTAGAGGTCATAGTTCTATCACAGTGACCACTCTAGGGCATGTATATATCCCTACCAAAATTCTATAAAGTAGTCTGAAAATTATAATAGCAACATAGGATCTTCTTAAATAGGACCCTATATATAAAAATTGTTATCCACTTTATGCGGCACCAGTTTCTCATAGGAGAGCATATAAAAAGTAGAATCACCAAAGATTATTGGAAAATGAAGATATGGTCTATGATCCCACTCTTCTAATTAGTGGTGTTCATTAAGCCCTCAGACATTAATATATGGTATCTCAGGCTTCTACTCATCCATTACAAAAATTTTGAGATAGTATCTATAATTAAAAGGTCCTCCATGAAAATTTTCTTCAAGTAATTTCCAAGGTCCTCCCCAAACATCTTAAAATGAAGTCTTACATCATGTCCACAATCTATTTTATCATGAGATACCATATCCTGATGAGTTCCACATAATCCCTCCTCATGGATGGAAGATCAAACAAAAAGAAGGCCCTCCCCTTCCTATTGTTCACCCGGAAGATTCTCTTAAGCTATACACTACATAAATTATCCTTAAAGCCAGATTTCAATCCATGATGGTATTCCTTTACATTATAGAATTCACTTCAAAGGTCCTTCCTACAGTGACACTTAATTTTATTATGAAGGCCCTCCCCTTTCAAAATAAAATATTAGAAGTCTCTCTAATCACAATGTACTTGATAAAATAAGGCTAGTTATGCATGATGCCTTTCTATTGAAAAGTGATATTATTTTTGAACTAGAAGACAACCCAGGGAAACATTCACTCTTCGAACAACCCTTGGATCACATTCCTTATAATATGAATTAATAAATCCCTTTAGAGCCTATAATTTACAATTTTCTAAAGGAAAAATGTCCACGTTGGTCAGATTAGGTTGAGGAACCTCTCACAAAGAATGAAGAATAAATGTTACTCATGATGTGATAGTTGGGTAAAGAAAATATACCAGTCTTAATCTATCCATCAGAAACTACCCAATATAGAATTCTAATGAAATTTTTAGAATAATGTGTGCATGATATCTACCTAAATTTATGGAAAAATCATTGTCACCTGAAACCAAAATCCTTTCCTTATGATGAATACCCAAGTCATGTCAATGTACTAAAAGAGATACAACAACAAATAGACATGAACACCCTTCTAGCTGTAAGACACCCTAGATTGGGAAAACAACAAGGATCCCTTCAATTCACATGTCTCGATGTGTTAAAATAGTTGTGTTTGTTAATATTTTATTCCCCATCCAAAGTTTATATCAGAGGATGGTAAGATCATGGGGTGTTTAATTTCCCCTTTCTCCTCAACATGAAAATCCTGATTAAGGTGAAATAATTTAACATAATTACCTTGGGCCAGCATTAGGAAATAGGCTCTACTCACAAAAGATGTTATGCTCAACAAAAAATGCACCTAAATGACTCTCGAAGATGTCAGGCCATAAGATAGCAAGTCATAAAAAGACTCGTCCATCAAGAATATGAAAATATTGATAAATCCATCCACTTAAGGGAAAGAAAATGCGACGATTGAGTTATGGAGAAATGAAGACACACTTTTGGAAAAGCGCATATCTCTGCTCGTGGTGGGAAAGTTCGTGGAAAACATATAGGTAAATCAGGGGGCTCTCAAAAACACTCTACAAAACATCTGTAAACTTGATGCAGGAGTGGCTATTCGGGAAGCGGGGATAAATCGCTTCATTTTTGAGTTCTTTAATGATAGAGATAGAGACAAAATCTTGCATGGAAGACCGTGGTCCTTTGATAATCAACTCCTCCTCATGGAATATTTCAAAAGGGGGAACGATATATAGTGAGTGAATTTAACCCGCTCCTCCTTCTGGATACAAATTAATGGAATACCCTTCCATACAAGAATGCAAAGAATCATGAGAGACGTTGGGGAAAATTTAGGTCACATTCTTGACTGGGAAATCATAGACCCAATACAATGGGCCCCTAAGGTTCTGATCAAGGAAGAAATTGAAGTTTCAGAGCCACTGATGAGGGGAATGTTCCGGAAGATCGAAGACACCAACACTTGGATATCATTCGGTTCGAGAAACTCCCAATCTTCTACTTTCTCTGTGTTCGCGTTGGCCATCAGGAAAGAACGTGCACCACAAAACATAAGAGTGGATCGGGTAACATTATCCTCCAATATGGACCTTGGCACCATGAAAAAATGAATAAATATACTTTCATACCTAATATAGAAAAACAAAAGGACTGTGACCATCTCACGTTGCCACATACCAGTCAGGCGGATCACATACCTAAAAAAGACCTAATGCTAAGACCACTGGATTTCCCAAATGTTGGCTCTCCCACTCAGAGAGAAGCTAGAGTTCACCCTAACCCATGAAGATCAACACTCAAACATCTAAAAAGTTAGTGATGAAGCAAAAAAGAATCACCATCACATTGCTTAAAGCCAATGCTGATGCACGTCGAACCACTAGATCCGGATCCTGACCCACAATCGACCGTAGCAGACATTATAACAATGGAGGCCCATGGAATGATGGGAACTCCAATACTGGGCCCAATCACCCATCGAACATGGAAAAGGGTTCAACAAGGAGAGCGTTATGGGTACACAAAAGACCCTAAACACAGGATTAGGAAAAGACAAAATGAAACATGTTAATCAGGGAGGGATACCACCAAAATTTGGAAAACAACAAGTGGAGAAAGAAGTCCGGAGGAACCAATGGCAGCGGTGGGCGAGACCCAGCCCCACCTAGAGCAATTATTGCTTTATTTTGGAACTGTATTAGGCTTGAAAACCCACAAAAAGTTCACATGCTTCGGCGCAATTGTTCTCAAAGTCATCCTGATATGGTTTTTCTGTCCGAAGCCATACTGGAAAACAAGGACACCAATGGTATTAATCTAAAGTGAGGTTTCCAAGGCTTCTTTCCAGTTCCCATAAAAAGCCATTTTGGGGGCCTCTGTCTCCTTTGGAAGGACAATATCGACATCAAATGTTTTTCTTTTTCCTCGCACCATGTGGCAACGACTTTTCAAACAGACTGTCACCCAACATGGAATTTTGTGGGATTCTATGGCTGTCTATCCCATAATGATAAGGTGAAGTCATTAGATATTCTATGTAAGATGTGATAAGATTTACTAATCCATATCCTATTCAGAGGAGATTTCAATGAGATTATGTTCCAATATGAAAAGAGGGGAAGAATCATCCGACCCTCAGCTTCGATGTCAAACTTCAAGGATGCAGTCTCTAGGGTGGACCTGGTCAATCTGGGGTACACAGGTAATCCTTTTACATGGTTCCATGGCAATACTAAAGGAAAATGTATCACTGAGCATCTTGATAGATTTCTGGGGTCTTCTAATTGGATTAATTTGTTCAACATGTTTCACATCATCCACATGACACTTAACTGTTCAGACCACTATCCAATTCTCATTGATTATATGCGAGGCGAATGAAATAGAAAACTTATCAGACCCTTCAGGTTTGAGAGCTTCTGGGAAAAAGACTAAGAATTCAAAGAGGTGATCCGATCAAGCTGGAAAAGCACTCATGTGGATGTTTGCCCTAATCTCCAACAGGTCTCATCTGATCTAAGGTCTTAGAGCAATAAGAAATTCTGCCACCTCGACTGGCACTGTGGTGTCCTCGAAAAGAGACTGAACAACATCCTCAAACAACCAACATCCAATTGAATTCTCTCTAAGATTGGATCCACGTAAAGAAAGCTGGACATGGCCCAGCATATCAAGGAAATATTCTGGGGTATGTGGGCACGGGATAACCACATTAAAGAGGGGGACGCTAATACCTTGTTTTTTCACCAGAAAGCTTCAGCCAGGCATCGGAAAAACTCTATTACCTTCATCTTACAATCCTATGGAAGCAATGTTTCTGACACCAATGGTATCCACGAGGCCTTGATATAATATTTTCAGAACAACTTTACTACAGGAACCCCTTTCATGTCTGTCGAGGTGGAATATTGTATCAGACCTCTGATCACCAACGAGATCAATAAGCATTTCACCAAAGATGTGAAAGATGATGAGATACGCCTGACGCTGAAACATCTTCATCCCAATAAGTCACCAGGGCCTGATGGGTTCCATGCACTATTTTTTAAACAATACTGGCACATAATCGGTCCTGACATCTGTAACATGATAAAAAATATCTTGGCTAGGAATACTAACATTACTGCCATCAATGAAACTGTCCTTGTCCTCAAACCCAAAATTAAGAAACCTCTGGAGATCCCTGATTTTAGACCTATCAGCCTCTACAATGTCTCCTAAAAGATCTTCTCAAAGATCCTTGTCAATCGGCAATGACCTTGGCTACCTGATATTATCTCTGAAAATCAGAGCACTTTCGTGGCCAAGAGACTGATCACTGATAATGAGATTGTGGCCCATGAAGTGTTCTATTCTATGAAATCACGATCCAACGTGAAAAGAGGAACCATGGCCTGGAAATTTGATATGACCAAGGCCTACGATATAGTCGAATGACACTTCCTTCATGTCATTATGCTGAAAATGGGTTTTTGCGCTAAATGGACAGATATGGTCATGGACGACATCTCGACTGTTTCCTTAAAAATCAAGGTCAATGGGGAGCTCACTAGAGGATTCAACCCATCCCGAGGCCTTCTCCAAGAAGATCCCCTCTCCCTTTTTCTCTTCATATTGGTGGCTGACGTGTTTTCTAATCTTATTTCCAGGGCTACATCTTCATACTCTATTCATGGGGAAAAGGTCTGTCATGCTGGCCCACCAGTGACACATATTTTCTTCGCTGATGACTGCATCCTTTTTTACAGATCAACAATTAATGAATTCTAGGTGATCAGCCAAGCGATCCACTAGTATGAGAGGGTGTCTGGCCAGTTAATCAATTATGGAAAATCTGAAATTTCGTTCAGTGCAGTGGTGCCTCTCTCTAAGAGGGATGAGCAATTCACTTTAGCTGGTATTCATATGGTTGTCAAACATCAGAAGTATCTTTGGCTTCCCACGGTGATCGGTTGATCCAAAAAAGAAATCTTTGCATCTCTAGTGGATAGGATCGAGCAAAAAATTCATGGATAGTTCCCTAAAAAAATTTCTAAAGCTGGAAAATATCCCCTTCTCAAATCGTCCATCCAGTACATCCCCATCTATTTTATGTCCCTGTTTAAGCTCCTATCAGTCATCATCGACCAGATCTACACACACACTGCCAATTTCTAGTGGGGAAAGAATGATGGAAGTAATGGACCCCACTAGATGGCTTGGGGGAAACTCTACGAACCCAAATCTGAGGGAGGGATGGGATTCCAGAATCTTCTTCTCTTAAATGATTCACTATTTACCAATCATGGATGGAACCTTGTTAATCGTCCTTCATCACTTTGTGCATGGGTTCTTCAAGCTAAGTACTTTTCCCTCACAGACTTCCATGCTTCCTCTCTTGGCCCCCACCCCAGCTTCCTCTGGAGAATCATTTGGGGGGATAAAAATCTTTTGGATAAAGGATTGGGCTGGAGGATTGGGTTTGGATCATCACTCAATATCTGGATTGATCCATGGCTTATTGATAAGGATGGTATGCAGGCTACATCCTCCGTCCGACCAGGTCTTGAAGAGGCCACTGTCAGCTGCCTCTTTTCCGACCAGGGACAGGGGTGGTGTTTGGAAAAGATCCTTGATTGGTTTAATGAAAGGTACCAAAGAATCATCCTTAGCATTCACTGGGTCCCTGACACAGGCCCTGACCATATTTTCTGGACCAATGACATCTCGGGAGAATACACAGTGAGATCTGGCTACAGACTGACCCTTGGAAACCACTCAGTCGTCCGGGATGAGGGAGTATGGAAATCGATTTGGAAACTCAATGTTCCCCCTAAAATACGCCAATTTTGGTGGTAGGTTTGCACGAGTACTCTCCCAAATATGAGCCTTCACGCTTACCGACATATGTCCAGTACTGCTTTTTTCCCTTTTGCCTGGACACTATTGAAAATCATTTGCACGCCATCATTCACTGCATAAGAGCTAATAAAATTTGGAGTAAATGGGGCTTGGCCTCTACCGATTCACTAGCATGGGCCTCTGACCTTCCCGATCTTCTGACGCGTTGGTGATCCTCTTTTTCCTTGGCTCTTTCAGGTTCTCTTTTCACTTTGGCCTGTATTATTTGGGTCCAGCGTAATGATGCCATTTTTCATCAAGCTCACAAACCCCCTGAATTTTGGATTGAACAGGAAACTTTTTGGATTGAGGGATGGAAATACCACAATGATTATTTTATGCTAGGTGTTACCCTCAACCTTCCCTCTCATTGGAATCCCCCAACGGAAGGGATTCTTAAGATTAACGTGGACACGTCTCTTCCGAAGGATGGGCTTATTGCCCTCGGCCTCCTGGCCTGTAATCATCTGGGGAAAATCCATTCTGCAAAATATGTACCACATCAGGATTTTTGGGAACCAGTTGTTGCTGAGGCCATGGCCATCCTTGCTGGTTTATTTCTTGCATGGGAATGTAGATGGAACGATATTATTATTGAGTCTGATGGCCTTACCATAATTGATGTTGTTAACCACAATGATGGTGGGATCTAGTCTTTTGGCATCATCATTAAGAGAATTCTCTCACTCTGCCATTGCTTCTCCTTTTCCACCTTCTCATTTACAAAAAGGGAAGGAAACAATGTGGGCCACCAGCTAGCGGCCTCAGTCCCATTCGACTCCAACCAGCTCTGGTTGGACAATTTCTCTTCTTGGATTTTCACTTGTACTTCAGCTGACATTCATCATTAATTATTTTTGTTTTTATTCAAAAAAAAAATGGAATAAAATCTCTAGGAAGTGTCAATATCTTTACATTAAGATGGCCTTGGTGAAAATCATACATTTTATCCAACTCATTTTTTTACAAAGCTCCAAAAAATCAAGATAGAATATGAATAAACTATAGCTGTAGAAATATAGGAGAAACCCTAGCCCATAGTGACAGAGGAATTTTTAACAAAACTTTTTAGGTTGACAATCCAAGCCCAAAATATTATTAAAATTGAATAGAAGCATCCCTATCCTATATGAATGGAGGCCTTTTACCACTACCTCCACCCTATTGAAAGTTATCATTTTTTTAATTACGAGGAGTAAAAAAAATGAATCTCCATTGTTTGTGCCATCCCATGAACGAGTTTTCTCCTCATGGTTGAAAAACAATATATCTAGAGATTCAATTAAGATCACCCTTCACCAGATGAATCTGAAAGAATCATTTAAGGAGAGGATATGGGCCCATAATAGTCACAAAAAAAATAGCCTATCAAGGAAATAAGATCTTCCAGAAATTATATCTCATCCAATAGATGCTCATGGTTTAACCAGTTTGAAAAATATTTAGAGCCTTATGGATTTCATGGGATGCATTTTTTGTTAGTAAATGTCATTACCACCATTGGTGCTACAAAATATGAGGCTAAAATAGAGTAACAAAAGAGGTAGGTTTCTATTCATAATATGGTCCACTCTGAAATGATTGAAGGAGTGTATACACAAAACTAGAGGCTTACTATGAATATGTGGATTCCATAAATCTCCATACTACTGCATCCTCTTTGAGAATATTCCACAGAAAAGGGTAAAGGTGAATCCATATCTCACCCACCACTTGAAGAGGTAGAACTTATCACACCCAATGAATTATTTCATCAGTATGAGGAAGAGATGAAGGAGTTGAGAAAAATCAATAAACAACTAATTTGAGGAAATATACCTACTATATGTTTTGTAGAAAAAGAGAATTATAGAATGCTCCCAGCCGACGTACCTCAACAAAGAGGGTTCATCATAGAAAATGAAATAGAGTCAGAACATCTCCTCAATGTGTGGTATCAAAAACCAATATATTTAGACCCTATGATTGTAATATATTAAGAGTTACCTCCATTGGGTACACAACTAAAGCTAGGTTAGACACATCATATGAGGAAATATCTTATGAGGTTACACACCAGAGTATAGGAAGAGATGCAACAACTATCCCAACCTGTTATTCCCATTCTTTAGGCTCCTTCCTAGTCATCCCTTCCTCCCAAGTTCATCGCCACTATTGATCAAAATGTGACAAGACTAGAAGACTTGGTCGGATGATGTGAACCAGTACAACCGGAGAGGAAGCCTTACTATAAATGGGTTGATGTGAATCTTCCCCTGCCAAATATTGATAATCCTATATTCCCAAAATTAAATGGTTCGTGGGATTCAGAATAACATCAAACACACTTTATGTCTCAGTGTGTCTTCATGATGGGGACTATAAAGAATCAAGATGCGGCTGGGATTAGATGTTTTGAATAAACTTTAGAGGGACCATCCTTCACATCGTATACTAGTCTGCCAATCCGATCAATCAAGGGGTGGGAAGATATTCAATGAAATTTTCGTAATCAATTTATCTCTAAATTATAAATTATAACATTCCTTGATCCCTCAAAAATTATACAATGATAAAATAAGAGGATTTAAAATTTCATTTCTAGGTGAAGGAGTTTGACTTGTTATCATAATTTATATATTCTTAAAGAAGATTTTTTTAGGCATTTTCATTGACAATCTTCATGATAAACTATGAAAATTGATGATTCTAATAAATAATCTAGGAAGATTTCAGTATCCTACAATAAGAGTATAATGGTTTGATGATTTTATTTTTAAAACCATGGATAACTCCCATCCTATTATAGTGGCTTAAGGGAAGAGGATATGTAGAGTGAAAAATACACTGTTTACTTTAAAATCAGCCTATACTCCATCTGCAACTATAAATCCCACACATACTCATGTTCCACCTTATCCTGAATGAAAATGTTAGAAGTAGTATCCCCATCATTATGAGAGAAATGAACCTAATAATTCTTAGTTTTAGAATCAGAAGAATAAATTATATTCCTTCTAAGATGAAAAGGCCCCTAGTTAAATTTCAAAGGGAATGGAAAATGACTTTCTAATGTTTTTGGAGCCAAAGAGACCTAAGAAATTTGGCCTTAAGGACATCTCAGATTACTACTCATGTCATAAAAAACTAGGGTACACCATACAAGATTATTTTTTATTGAAATACATCCTAAAAATATGGTTAATTATAGTTAATTGAAGCTAAGAAAACCACTATAAAATGTAGAATGTGTTTCTACTTCAACTCTAGAAGAAGGTGAATGATAGAAAGTTAAAATAAAGACTTATATAATTTTAGTGATTGGATGAATATGAAAACATTACAACTATCTCATTCTATCTTTAGGGGGTAGTTAAACAAAAAAATTACTCCCCCAGATTCTTCTTTAATGGGAATTCCAATTTTTTAGCATAATGACTATCTATGAGACAATCTTCAAAGAAGTGACATTTCTAGAAGAACAAAAAGTAAACACAGAAGGATGAAATTAGATTGGGGCCAAATCAAGACTTAAATATCTCAGACTTTATTCCTTCATCTCTAAAAGAACCACCACCATCCCACTGAATGGTATAATTGGAATTGTCCCTCTATAATGAATTATAATTAGATGAATAATTAGTCTTTGGGTCCTTTAGTGTCATTAAATTAATGGATCCTTTCTCTGATGATGAGAAGTATTATAAAACTGAGTTCCCTATGCTAAATTGGGGAACTATATGCAGTTTCAATAGATGAAAAGGAGGTAAGGGGAGATACATTCATGATCCGACACAATATTCCTCCCTTGTACCCGCCAAATCAATTTATTCTATTGACACTAGTGAAAGATCCCATTAGAATGAACATTAAGAGTAGGGAAACATGACCACATTTTCTCATAATCTTCTAGGATTGACCATTCTAGAATATCAATTTCAAGGGGTAAAACTATCACTTATGATTAGAAAGAGGGGTAGTCCAAGCCAACTAAATCAAATAGTAGCAAAATTGCCTTCAATGTCTGCCAAACTACCCGATTAATCTACCCAAGCACTTTACTTTACAGAAAAACTATCAGGGAATATATCTACCTAGGAAAACATAGAACATTAACTGAAAAAATACAAAATCATGGAGTAGTTTGCTGCAGTTCTTGTGAAATTATAATTTTTGGATGTTATTTTCTTTTCAAAGGATCTATGAGGAGGAATTTAAGAGTACCTACTAAGATCTTAGGAGTTAAAATATGATGTCACTACTATTGCGGTATATCGTGTAGATATTGACCCTATGGAATGTCATGGAATTATCTATTTTATTTTATTGGACAATTATATAATGATAAAGAGTCATATCAGGTCCTTGTATGTGTCTGGAAGACTATATGGTTTTAGCATGCAACAATATTTGGTTGAAAATATTTCAGGAGTCAACCATATTCCTGTAATAATACATTATTGATTAGGATACAATGAATATTATTTTTACCCATTCACTTTGATACTCTTGGGGTAGGATAAGAGGGATAAGAATCTCCTTGGATGAATTAAGCTCAGAACTCAACCTAGGAATTTCCGACCATGGATTCCTAGTAGTGCAACATGATAAATCATTCAATCTCACACTATTAAGGCCTTAGTTTCACTAACATGAAACAATACCTCCATCATATCATCAATGTCTCAATTATTGATTCAAAAGGAAAATCAGGACTCTATATAGTGATAAATCTTCATTTGAATCTTATGAAGCTAAATATAATGGTTCTGGTTTTTATCAAGGGGAAGGGAGACAAAGAATGATTGATGGTGTTTCTTAGGATATAGCTCCAAATGGTTTGGAAATGACCCAATACAATCCATTCATAATCTTGGTAATGAGTATTTACTATCCATCACCTAGATTGAATATATTGGTTCGATGTTATACATGTAATCGTCAATCTTTATGGTATCAGTTATTCCATATCAACCAATAAATTCTAAAAAAAGTATCTAGTCTCTAGTTATTGGTGATACTTCAAGAAAAAATTCTTTCACACTAACCTTGGTAATTCAACATAAACCAACACTGTCAACTGAATTTAAAGAGATTGTTGTGTCACCACTTAAGAATGATGATATTTATACCTCCAAGTCTATGAATATTAATTCTTCAACAATGCATGAAGATATCCTTCTATAATATACCCATATTAATATAGGTATAGGGGAATAGGATGAGGAATATGAGGAGGAATATAACTTTAAAGATGTTTCTCCATCATTCAAGGAATGTGTTTCCACCACTATCGATTAACTCTGAAAGGTAAATTTGGGTACAAAAAAATATGAAGCATATATTGATCAGAATGGAAATTTTCATAGAATAAAAAGGGTTATATAGATACCTCTTAAAGAAGAATCAAGATTTGTCACTAATATAGTGATATTCAAGAATAAAAATGCCTAGATTAGTGTTTTTACAGATTTCAGAGATCTCAACTGGTGCTTCCTAAAAGATGACTTACCGGTACAAATTACAGAACTTATGATAAATGAAATAGATGGATATCAAGTCCTCTCTTTAATGAATTTATATTTAGGAAAAATAAAAATCAAAAAGGACCCATAATATAAATAATCCACTTCTTTCAGGCCTCCCAAGTAGTATTCTACTACCGGGGGATTCCATTTTGTTTAAGGAATAGCGATAATACTTATCATTATTCAATTAATCAAATCTTGAAACCCTTTCAGGTAATATTTTTAAAGTTTTATGTTGAAGATTTGGTGCTAAATTCATGGCAATGTTCTGATCACCTTGTCGATTTGAAAATCATTTTCGACCAACTACAACAACATAGTCTTAAAATGAACCTCTTGAAATGTGATTTTGGGGTTAAATTAGAATACTTTCTTGACTTCATAGTATTACATAATTGAATAAAAGTATACCCTAATAAAACTAATGTAATAATGGGTATTTAACCCCCTCTCTACCTCAAAGAGGTTATAGTACCACAAATATGCCTTGCCTACGTTTGACACTTAGTAAAAAAATCAAGGCACGTGTTTTCCATTCACTAATATAACTAAAAGGGAATCCAATATCAATGGGCTGATGAATGTTCGGGAGAATTAAACAATAACAAGATGTATCCTTTCATACCACAAGTCATAACACCACCTATTTAACTAAATATTCAAATTTTATATGTAACATATTTGGAGCGATCACTAGGTACTTTTCTCACACAAAATAATGATGTTGGGAATGAAACCAGTCTCTATTATCTTAGTTGAACCAAGACTAATACTAATAATTTTTATTTAGGTATAGAAAATAACTATTTAGAATTAATCATCATGGCCAAAAACTATGGAATTACATGTAGAACCATGAGGTCCATTTTTTCTTGCGCAACAGGCTTCTTAAATACATCCACAGTTTTCCCATGTTGGATAGGTGTTTGGGATGGTGGGTGTTCATACTACAACCATTCTATATTTAGTTCACACCTCATAAAGTGGTTAAAGGTTAGGATTTCGTAGAATTCCAAGAAGGGAAATACTTCTAAAAAAACCATTCCATCCTAACCAAGTTTCCAGATAAATAGATCCTCTCTATATAGGTCTCCCCATAGACATGGTAGATGTATTTTGATGGTGCGTCTAAGATTCCAAAATGAAATTAGATTTAATACACTATGATTAATAATGTTTGGATGGGATAAATTCTTATCTCTCTGGTAAAGGCTATTTACCTTACTCCATTTTGTTATCAGAATGATAGACTAATAAGAAGGTAGAATACCAATCCCTCGTTATAGCCAAGAAATAGCACTTCACGTAATAGAAACCCACCTGAAATTGAAAGGGGATTTAGAGTTGGTAATCAAATAAATCAACAATGATTATGTCACCAGAAAACAAGATTTAATCCCCTAGTTCGGCTATGCCCAAGGATTGATGGAAGAATTTACCTTGGAACCAATGCTGAATGATATCCTGTGATTAGAAAATTCATAGGAGGATGCAGTAGAAAATAATCCTACAGATTTGGAAGATCTAAATAGTGATAAAATATTCATCAGAATTTCACAACACATAATGGTATCACTATTTGTTCATAGTAACATGGAATAGATCAATGAGGTGAATTCTACACCTAAACAAGATAATCAAATCAATGGTTGGATGACTCCGATCTTATAATATCTCTAAAGATCAACTATTCTATCATACAGATCCAGAAAATAGAATATATAATGGAAGATATTTAACTTTACCCTCTATGATAACCCAAGTCACCATAAGTTCCTCTATAAATGAGTCTTTGATGGGATCCTCCACATATGCATCGAAGGGGAAGTGACAATCTCTATTATTCAATATGTACATGATGGTTCCTATAGGTCCCACCAATATGGAACTAAGAATTATTATAAAATTAAGAGGATTGGATATTTATGGTCTTCAATGACACAATATTATACATAATAAAAAAATGTTTTACTCCAATCGAGTGCATTCCATTTTCATTAATCAACCCCATGAGGTATTTCACATTACCAGATACTCCAGGCCATTCACCACATGGGGAATGTATGTCATGGGACCATAACCTATAGCCAAAACCAAGATTTTTATGTACATCCTTAGGGATACGAACTTCTTTTCTAAATGGGACAATGTAAAACCCCTCAAAGAAGTCAAATCCATAAACATCTTTAATTTCATGAAGTCCAACATCATCAAAAGGTTTGGTGTCCCTCATATAATATTGTTGGAAAATTATACTAACTTCTATTATTACTATTTTAAAATTATATACATGGTGTATAAAATTGATTCAAACCATTCATAATACTATCATTAAGTTATAAATGGATAGATAGAGACATTCAATAAAACCCTATAAAACATACACTGAAAAATTGTGGAAAAAAATATATTTATTGTCCCAACATGACTATAGCGACTCGACCCCATATATCCCAAATCCAATGTCTACTATCAATTTTATTGGTATAATTACAAGGAATAAAATCACACAGTACTGAGAGTTTAGTAGTATTATTAAACCAGATACACACATGGGTCTTGTATTACAAACGAATACACTAATTACAACATAATTTGTTTTCTAGATAAATCTGGGGAAAATAACATTCTATCTACTATATTCCATAATATCTTTCATAGTACACTTATTTGATTCCTAGGAAAATAAAAAAATAAGTGTAAGATTAAATTATCAATAAGGGTAATGTATAGTGGGAGAAATAATTAATCAACGCGAATAATAATTATGCCATGGTAAATAACAGAACACACATACCATATAATCAGAAAACTGAGAAAGAAGTGAATAAATAATATGGAAAGGTAAAAAATGGAAACATGTTCCCTTCAAATAGATAGATAAAGTAAAATAAATATTTCAATGTAAGAAACTAAAAACACATGACCTTAAATTATTAAAGTGATGATGAAATGCATCCTTAGATTTTATCATAAGAAAATCTCATGGATACTAAATAATTAATCCAAATGAAGGAAATGATTACTTATTGGATGTCATGTCTCAGACACATGGAACCCTCTACCATCAAGATCCATCATACAGAGAGTTTAAAACTACGGGTAGAAACCCATTTAATTTTCACAAATTATTTATCACATATGAACTTATCGATGAATCGAAGAGCTATATAATGTATGGGTTCTACCCAGTATTTCTTGTTCAAATCATTCTTCATATCGAGTAATCAATATAATTAATAAAAAATATTCCATATCAAATATATGTATTGAATAAAGAATTAAATTTTATCAATATTTCTCCAAATAATCAAACAACTATAAAAGTAGACACCATATTTAAAGAGGTATATAGATTAGGTAATAGTAATATCCATGATAAATGAAATGGATAATTTAGGGGAGATTCAATGTTCAATGATCATATGAGATTGAATATTTCAAGGGGACTAACAAATGAATCAAGGAAGTGAATATAAATATTATCCCTATCCTAATAAATCAAAAACCATCCATAGGAATAAATAGGATGATATCAACACAACATATCCTAAGTGGATTAAAAATAATGGTTGTTGATGTTGATGAGTAAAAATATTACAAAACGATCTTTTAAAAACATACTTGAGGAGAATATCCTTTTATTATGAAAAACTTTCTGAAAAAAACATTCTTTCAAAATAACTTTTGAAAATATTTTCTTTAAAAATTAATCTTCTAAACATGAAATGGAAGTTTCAATGAAATTATGATGGGTAAATCCATACAAGTCATATGGGGTGAAAAATATCATCCCTTTTACATTGTTAAATGTTAGAAAAATGTATTATTCAAAAAGTTGAATAAAGATTCCTATGAATGCATTGATAAAAGATAAAGTGTAAAAATGTATTCACCAAATAATTTTAAAAATATTTTTGAAAACATTTTCCTAAAGTTTTGTTTTTAGTTTAAAATAAGTTCTCTGACTAAATAGAGAAATAATATTTGGTTTTTATAATAACATTTTCTAAAAAATTTGAGTTCCAATGAGTGGAAAAATTGTTCTATTATTTCATAAAGGTCATGAATAACTAGAAGAGAATAAAATTAAAGGGATTATTAGAAATTTATCAAATAATTTTCTCTGATATAAATTTAAGTGTAAACAATCCTGAACAAAATGGTATTGTAAATTAAACCCTTGAAAAGATTATAATGTTGGAGTGACAATCAATCAATGATTAGATTATGTGTGTTCATTATAAATCCACATATATAAGAGTAAAAAAATAAATAGATATTCAAAGTCAATATACACATGATCATATAATATTAATGACAATAGGGAAGTAATATAATCCAATGAAAATAAATTAGGTTATGAAATTGTTTTCCACTTGGTAAATTATAATTCAAATCCCATTATACGAAATAATTCAAATTGAAACTCCAAATAACATGAATAATGAATGAATCGTGATATTTTTGTGAAAAAGTTGAAGTATTTACACCATATATAAGAAACTAGGTTCACAACAATAAATTTATTATTTCAAGAGAAAGTTAAAAATCACTAAAGGAAGTTATATTGCGAAGATAATCAACAAAAATGTTCTCTATGAGGAAAATCATTAAACATTCCAGAGTGTCCCATACCACTTTGAAACATTTGAATCATATAATCCATGAAAAAATACCATTAAATTTCACTTATATTATCATGATAATAACTAATTTCATGATATAACATTTCAAATGGGTGTGTATACACAATATAAAAGAAACTAGGTGCATCAAAATAAATAAGTCTCAATGGAATGTAAATTGAGACGAAATATATTACCTTGCATCTGATTTGCCTCATGTGTATTTATATTCATGAATAAATAACCTATGTTAATTATTTTCATAACTGAGAAACTTTTCATTTTTATCATTACTTTTATTTCACTAATTACTATGCTGTATACAACTACTTATAAATTATGTTTACATCAGGTGTTTTGACCAAATTTGGTTCATGTGTAAAAAAAATCTTCAGTAGGTAAAATATGGTTAAAGGGGTCATTAGAAAACATCTAAATAATAAAAATAAGGAAATAATTATCATATTTATTAATAAATTGTAATTTTAAAACAAATCATTATATATGGTTATGAAAAATTGACCAATGTTACAATCATGGTGATAGTAGGTCATACGTACACATTAGTAATTTTTCCATTTTTCAAAGATCGTTTTGGAAAGAAGGTAAGTAACAGAATATCTTTCCATAATTATCATTATATCAAAAATACCATTTTATTTAATCACATATAATTATATATATAATTATTGATATTTAAAAGGAATCACATCATGTCAAGGAGGCGGTAATCCACACGTCCACGAATGACATTATCTCTTTTTAAGTGTGTGAAAGGGTACTAAAGAAAATGGTATATATATATTATATTTAAATAAAGTAAATTATGTAATCAATACCATCTGTATGTTTTATATGTCATGTATGTTTAATTATAGTAATCCTTTATACATTCTATGTATAGTATGAATGAATCACCTCACTTTTAGAAGGCGGTAGTCCACACTTCAACAAACGATGCTATCTTATTTACAAAAAATGGAAAGTATATGGCTATGTGTTGTAAAATAATTATATAAGATTTATGAAATAATAAATATCATATATATCATTTATAAATATAATTTCCACTATAATTTCCAACCATTTAAGTTGGTAAATAAAAAATGAACAATCATCATTTCCTAAGGCGGTAGTTCGTTCTACACAGAATCAATATGTTACTTACCCATTAGAAAGATGTGTTTATAAGTGAAGGTAAAAAAATATCATATTAACATCATATAATATTGAGGATTCTTGATTTTTTATATGATAATGGAATAATGAGATTTTAGGTAGTGGAGAATATAAATATAACTAAAAATATTATGGAAAGATGTTACCTCTTAATCTCGCAACTCCTTTTAGTTTGAACCAAATGCTTCTTTGGATTGATTTCTTACTAAGTGGTAGATTCTAGGATTTGGGTATGGGTTTTGAAAAGATTTTTGGACTTATATTTGCTGATCCAAAGTGTCATTATGGTTGTGAGGAAGTGGGAGGATAGGAGGCCTTTTTATGGTGGTGGAGGAGTGACACTCTTGTAATATTTTGAAAAATGAATTTCATACACATTTATCACATTTGAAGTGGATCCAATAATAGTAAAATTTATTTACAAATGAGTATAGGGTATAAATATAGCCATAAAATGGATTTGATCAATTTTGTTGGTAATTTGGTCCCTTGTGATTAAGGCTTAGTCTCTCATTATGCTTAATTTTACCTTAAATGTTGTAATTAATTTTAATTACATTGACTAATATTTTGGTTAAAAAATAATTTTACCTTATTATACGTTAAAAATAATACTAATACCAAATATTGAATAAAATTTTACAAATCCCAATCATATAAGTGGGAAAAATTAATTTAAATTTAATCCTGCAATCAGGATGACAGTACAGTTTTTTAAAGTAAAAACGTCCAAAGGTTTTCTAGGTTTTTATAGTCAATTTCATTATGAAATTTATTAAACTTAACTAAATTAAAAAATTTAATAGAAATATTATCTAATTAATCTTTAAAAACAATTTAAAATATTATTTAACCTTATAAATAAATTATATGAAAATATAGTTTAGAATTAAAATTCAGTATTTTTCAAGATTTGTTAAAAAATGAAACTTCATAAAAAACCAAAAATTTACCATAACCTAATTTTTATGTTTGTATTTCAAATATGAAGTTTATTTTTGACATATGTAATCTTTAAAATTTCCAAAAACATAATTTAATATAGGTTCCCTATTAAAAGGATCTAAGAATGATGTAATCAAAATATAGTATTTTATATGTAAAATTGGGTTTGTTCTTATATTATGTTTATCAAATATATTGTATGAATATAAAAATTATTATATTTAATATATAATATATTTATTAAATTAATATCACTTACTAATTGTAATTAATTTAATTTATTAATGAGAAACAACTTTTTGAGCATAGTTTTTTATTTAAATATTATTTTTATATTAAATTTGTACTTATATTAATTTCTAATTAATTAGTAACTAATGAATTCATCTTATATTTCTGTAAGAAATATATTTTCATTATTTAGTTAATACTATTCATAACATCTATTTTATGTCTTATTATAATAATATTTTAATAACAAATTATAGTTGAGTAAAACTGCAAGCCACTGAAGAAACTCATATTTTTTATGAAAAAGTGGCATTATGTACACCATATATAAGAATTTAGGTGCACAATAATAAATTTATTGTTTCAAGAGAAATTTAACAATCAAGAAATTAAGTGAGATTGCAAAGATAATCATTAAAAATGTTCTCAAGGTGGATAATGTTTAAACATTCTAAAGTGTCCCATAATACATTGAAACTTTTGAATCATATTCTCCATGAAGGAATAACATTCATTGAAACTTATAAAATCATGATAATATAAAGATTAGTTTTATAACATTTAATATGGAAATATATACACTATACAAAATAAACTAGGTTCACAACAGCAAATAAGACTTAATGGTTTGTAAATTGAAACGAAATCCCTTATCTTTCATGTGTATTTATATTCAAAAATAAAAAAAATTATGTTACTTATTTACTTTATTGAGAACCTTTTCATGTTTATCATTACATTTATTGCCCTTATTATTATTTTTCATAAAACTACTCAAACCATTATGTTTATGTTTGGTGTTTTGACCAAATTCAGTTCATTTCTTAAGAAAAATAACTTTTTTAGGTCAACTATGGTCAAGTGGGTCATTATATAACATATATAGAATAATAATTATGAAATAATTAACATATTTATGAATAAATTATAATTTTAAAACCAATGATTAAATATGGTTATGAAAAATGGACCAATGTTATAGTCATGGAGATGGTGTGCCGTATATACGGATGAGTAACATTCCCATTTTTCAATGATTGCTATGAAAAGAATATAAGTAACACCATATCATTCTATAATGATAATTATATAAAAAATATGATTTTATTTAATTATATATTCTTTTATATAGAATTTCTTTGATGTAAAAGGAATCACACCATGTCAAGGAGGTAGTAATCCACATGTCCTTGAACTACGTTATCTCTTTTAAAGGGTGTGAATGGGTAATAAAGAAAATGAAATATATATTATATTTATTGAAAGGTAATTATTTAATTAATATCATATATATTTTCTCTATGAATATATTTTTAATTGTTAACATCCTTTATACATTCCATGTATCATGTGAACGAATCACATTGTGTTTAGGTGGTAGTAGTCCACACTTCCACAAACGATGTTATCGTATTTAAAAAAATGGAAATTATAAGGGTATGTTTTGGAAAGTAATAAAAGAAGCACAATGACATAATAAATATCATATATATAATATATAAATATAGTTTCTATCATAATGTCCAACCATGAATTTGGTGAAGGAAAAATGAATAATCATTTTTTAGGCGGTAGTTCATCATACACATAAACAATATGTTCATTATCCATTAGATGAATGTATGTGTAATTATAGGAAAAAACATAAAATAAAAAATCCTAGTATATTTATGATTCTGTTTTTGTTATATAATAATGGAATAAATATATTTTAGGGAGTAGATAATTGAATTAAAACAAAAAGACTTATGGAATGATGTTACCTTTTAATTGGGTAACTCCTTCTAGTTTGAAGAAAACACTTCTTTTGATGTATTTATGAGAAATGGGAGGCTTATAGTATTAAGGTATTTATTTTATGGATCTATATAGTCAGATATTGGTAGAGAAAAAGTGGCTTGATAGGTGTGATGAATTGGGAGGAGAAGAGGGCTTTTATAGTGGAGGAGGAGTGACACTCTTGTAATATAATTAAAATGGAATTCCATAAACTTTTTAACATTGAATGTGGATACCATAATGATTTAATTCCAATAAATTTGTGGATAAGATAAAAATATGGCCTTCCAATGGATTTTGCATAAGTTTTTACGTCATTTTTCTCTTTTGATTAAGGATTAGTCCCTTATTTAGTTAAATTTTACATTAATCATTGTAATTAGTTTTAATTATATTCACTAATATTTTAATTAAAAAAATATGTTCATAATATTATAAATTATAAATTATTCTTATTCCAAATATGTAATCTATTTTTCAAAATTCTAATCAAGTATGTAGAAGAAATTAATGTAAATTTAATCTCTCAAGCGTGAAGACAATGCGGGGTTTTTAAAGTAAAAATGTCAGAAAGTTTTTCTATGTTTTTATAGTCAATTTCAAAGTGAAATTGATTCTAATTAATTAAATTGGATTAATTGATTATATTATTTTTTAATTAAACTTTGAAAAAAATTTAAAATACTATTTATCCTTATAAATAAAATTTATGAATAAGTTGTTTTGAATTAATTCTTAGTATTTTTCATTATTTGTTAAAAAAGAAAACTTCATAGAAAATTTCAAAAAATCACCATAACATAATTTTTATGTTTATATTTCAAATATAAAGTTTATTTTGACCAATATAATTCATTAAATTTTCAAAAATTTAATTTAAAATAGGTTCTCCATTAAAAGGCGGTAAAAATGCCTTAATAAAATATTGTATTTTATATGTAAAATTGAGTTTTTTCTTATATTATTCCTATCAAATAAATTATATGAATATAGAAAATGATATATTGAATAATATATATATATATATATTACATTAATATCACTTACTAATTGTAGTTAATTTAATTTATTAGGATAAAACAGCTTTGTGATCATTGTTTTTAATATAAATATTCTTTTTATATTCAATTGGTTCTTATATTAATTTATAATTAATTTGTATCTAATGAATTCATCTTATATTTGTGTAAGATATATATTTTCATAATTTAGATAACATTATTCATAACGACTAGTTTATGTCTTATTATAATAATATTTTAATAATATATTATTGTTTTTTAAAACTCGGTCTTGCGTTTAGCATAAGCCATTGAAGAAACCCATTGTTGTGTATGTCGCACTCTAACTCAATATCATGTGAAATTTAATCTATTTTATTAGATTTATTTAAATTTTTAAATATATTATGTATACTTGGGATAATATATTCTCTTATGTTCTTGGTGTCGCGTTTCATACACGCTATCGAATACAAGTTACTCTTTTATAATTTTCAGGGTGTTACAAATATTCTACATGATTTGTGATCCTATCATACAACAACCCATACTAATACATAGGAGATACAATATTCAATAGTAAATGGAATAGAATCAGTTTTTTCCATTGAAATTTGGTTTCCTCTGTTGTACATTGTTGTTTACAATCAGTTTTCCACAGACGACCAGTCTCAGAAGCATCTGGACAAATTGAAATGGCTCGATGAGAAGAAATTGTGCACTTTGAATCATATAGAGGTTCACCAAAACCGAATAGAATTATATTTAAATAAATTTCTAATTTTTTAATTCCATAAATTATAATAGGTTTGATGGAATCCCACCATTTAATACATAAACTTTTAATTTATATGGTACAAATAGAGGATCTTTTAAAGTTTAGTTTCATGAAAATAAAGTACATAATACATAAAAACATAAAACATTATTCTAATACACTTTAATGGTTTCATCATAGGTTCATAATGAGTACATTTACTTCGTCTCATAAACTAAGTACATACATAAAATGAAAGGGTGAGAATAAGGACTAGTAAGGGAAATTAAGGGAAATAGTTTACATGTGACCATGAGAAATATCAATAACAATGTGAAGAATACCAAAAAGGAATGATGACAATAAAAACAAATATTTAATAATATAATTAAAATGAATCATAACATGGAAATTTGGATAAAAATTCTAAATGATTCATTCATAAGAACATCACCAAGGTTTTTCACTGAGGTGTCATAAAAATTAAAAAGGTTATTCACCAAGGTATCGTAACACATGTCATCTATAGAGATTAAATTCTTTACCCAATTAATTTTATAGATATCAAGGTTAAAAATTAATATTTCTTAATTACTGTGATCAAAATATATCACAATCAAATATGTCATAAATAAATCATATAGAATAAAAGAAACAAGTTTCGTATCAAAAACATGTTGTTTGAAAAGGTGCTTAATGTATAGTTTATTATGTAAATTTTAACCCAAGAAAAAGGAATGTGGGTTTCATGTATATTAAATACATGAATAAAAATAAATAATTTTTAAATAAATGTCAATAACATAGGAAAATAAAGAAGTTTGGGATTTCAAAAAGAGAAAATAAAATATAATTTCATGGGAGATGAAGGAAATTTTGAGGAAGTAAATCCGACAGCATAACTGATATAAAATGCGGTTTCAGAAAATGGTAAAATGGGAGGGAAAAGGGGTCTCCCAAAAATAAAATATTCTTATTACAGTAAAGGGGTAAAATAAAGTGTGAAAAATAACATAGTTTGTAATTCGAAAGGCATACCCCATAAAAAGGGAACTTGAATGAAAAATAGATGTGAAGATTTCCCTTACCTTGAAGAGTTGTTCCTAAAACATGAGGATTAGGACCATGGTGGATTGAGGACACATTGGGAGGAATCCGTGGGAGGTAAAACTTATAAATCATTTGGAATGATGGATTTATAGTGAATGTAAATGGGAAAAGGGCTGGGTATTTATAGAAAAAAGAAGTATTTGTTTATTAATTACCAAATATAGGTCTTGGAATCCTAGTTTGGGAAAATAAAAAACCATGGCCTTGACCATGGTTTTAGAAAAATGGGTCATATTTTATGTATTTTTAATCCACAATTTTTTCCCATCATTATATATTACAAAATTTGTAATGGAAAATTAAAATGTTCATAAAATAATATCATTAAAGTTGATGTTTCTATTTTAGACTTTGGGAAGTAAATTATAGGTTTGGAAATTGATAAAAACATATTAAAATACATGATATTAACAAAATAACATATTCTAGGTCATGGTTTTTGGATAATTAGTTGTTACATCATTATGAAATAATTATGAAGTCATTAAACACACTAAAACCCTAAAAGTGTATTTTTTATATTAACAAAAAATAATTTTTTTAGAAACTTATCATAAATTCACTCTAATGTAATATTAATGTGTTGATTTCAAAAATGATATTTATTTTATCATAATAATTATTTAAATATTATAATTAGAACTTTTAAATATAAAAAACCTTATTTATTAAAAATAATTGTGGATTGAAAATGCATAGTAAAATTTCAGATACTTGAAAAAAATATTTTATCATTTATCTTTAAATAAGAGTGTTTTTATCATATTATTTCAATAAAATATATATTATTCATAATATCTTAGTTTATTATAAATGTTTATTTATTTTCTATAAAGTACAATTTCTATCTAAAAAATCAATGTATCAAATTCCATCCCAATTTTATTAAGAAAAACTATTCATAAAACCGAATTGATGGAATAAAAATCTTATTTGTACAATTGAATTATAAAGTATGTAATTATGTCTTTGATACATACCCCTTTAAAAAACCCACATATAAACTAAGGTTAAGGTGTGCAATAGTGGTAGATTCTTGGGATGTCTCGGCTAACATCGTCGAGTGTTAATTTCCACTAAATTTAAATTCTCTTGTAGGCGATTTCGTTCTAGCCACACATGTTGAAGAATGGATTGGGAATTGTAATGGTAGAACCCCAGTGATGCTACCTCTGTCCCAATATCGGTCCAATGGGTTTCTTATGGAATGAAACTATTATTTGAGGCCATCATTTCTTTTTTCTATATTAATTATCCTTTTTGATTTTTACTTATAAAAAATAATAATAACATTAAAAGTATTAACAAGAGTATATTTTTCAATGGTCATAATGACCAATGGTTATATGACGGTCAAATCATGATAGTCACATTTCAATTAATACTCACTTAATTATTCAATAGATGTTGTTTTTTTGAGTACAAAAATAATATAACACACATTTTCTTAGGATACAAATATCATTTAAAATTTTTGGGTCATTACATTTCCCCCCCCCCCCTGAGAAATTTGGTTCCCAAAACATAAACTCATTCTCTTAGTTGAGAAAATTTGGGGGAACTTTTTCCTCATTTTCTCCTTTTCTTCCCTCATCTCTTCTTTATATTTATGATCCATCCACAACACTTTTATGAGGTGGGTAGTATTGATTCATAGATCCATGTATCTATAGTACTATATATCCACCTGCTTCTCCTCATAAGATAGTTCATGTTCTAGTTGTCCTACCTCAAGATTATATACATTTGATGGGTCAGTTATGTACTTCCTCAAGAGTGATAAAAATAATACATCATGAACTTGATATAGATTTGGTATATGTTCCAGTTGATATAGAACAACTCCTATGTGATCAAGGATTTCATAAGGGATAATGTACCTTGTGAAAAGATTACCTTTATTCCCAAAATGCATGACTCTTTTCCATATTTAAATTAAAAGGAATAATTTGTTTCCAACATCAAAATCTGACTCCCTAAATTGGTTCTAAGAATTTATCTTATACCGACTCTAAGAATACTTAAATACTTGTTCCTAGAACATGAGGATTGGCACCTTTGGGGAATGAGGACATCCTGGGAGGAATCCCTAGAAGGAAAAACTACTATATCTTCATGGAGGATGGATTTTTAGTAAAAATAAATGGATAAATGGGTGGGTATTCATAGAAAAATTGGAGTATTTTTTTATCAATTTCCAAATATAGACCTTGGAAACCTAGGTTGTGGAAAATAAAAAATAATAGGATTTTCCATGTTATTTTACCATCATTTTTGTCTCTTGGGTAATATTCTATGCAATTTTAATAGTAGACTACATTTTGTATTACTTCTTTTTGGAATGGAAAAGTAATGTTTCCAAAAAAATAAAAATTTTAAAGTCAATGTTTCCATTTTAAACTTCAGAAAGTAATTTATAGGTTTGGAAATTGATTAAGATATATAAAAATACTTTATATTAATAAAATACCTTACTTTATTTTATTTATTATTGGTAATTAGTTATTAAATCATTATGGAAAAAATTATAAATTCCTTAAACAAATCAAAAAACTCAAACTATATTTTTACAATTGATGGAAAAATAAAGTATTTTAGAAACTTATTATAAATTCACCCTAACCTAATTTTGATGTGATGATTTCAAAATTGATATTTTTTCATTGAATAATTCTATAAATATGAGAATTATAAATTTTAAATATAAAAATCCTTTTTTATTAAAAATAACAGCTGATTAATAATGCACAGTAAAATCCCTAACACTTAAAAAAATCATTTATATTTAAATAAGAGTTTTTTTAATCATACTATTTTATTAAAATAATTATTATTCATAATATATTAGTTTATTATAAATATTTATATCTTTTCTAGAAAGTACAATTTCTATCCAAAAAATTAATTATCAAATTACAACTAAATTTTATTAAGAAAAAACTATTATTAAAATGGAATTGATGGAATAAACAATTTAATTTATACAATGGTATTACAAATTAAGTAACTAAGGACATAACACACAACCTCTTACAACCCCCGTATATGACCTAAGGGTAAGGTGTGCATTGGTGATAGATTTTTGGGGCGGCTCGACTAACGTCACCCAAGTGGTAATTTCCACTAACATAAACTTCTCCATAAACTTTCCTATTTATAAATGATTTGGGAGTTTTATTATGATGAACACCTTATTTTTTTACCATGCATGATATCCCTCAAACATAGCATTTCCTGAAGCACCTGAAAATATTTTCTATCAACAAGAGTTATCTTTCTCTTTATGGGAAGTGTTCTATTATCTCTGTATTCCTTGACAACATTAAAATGAACTTTTCTCTTCGAACATGTTCTGTGATAATCCCTTTAACACTTATCCCATTTTATTTTCTAATATCTAGTAACCCTAAGGCCATATCTTACAACATTACCCCTTCATGACCAGTGAATCTCAGAAAATTATTGGCCAAATCACCAAGAAATCGATACTCCCAGATACAAGGCCTTTAAAATGAAAAATAGAAATTTTTGTCACATGATTTTAAATTGAAGGGAAATGTCATTGTCACATGATGTTAAACTACATGGATTCTATCTATATCATATAATGTAAAAAAACATTTTATTGTGGCTCTCTCCAAAGAGTACAATAATTCCTAGTGTCGGTATCCTATAACAACTTCATAACTAGAACTATATATGGATTGGTTCTCATTATAATGATATACATAGTGATTTATAGATTTATCATTTTGGGCCCTTCCACCATGACAAATATGTTCTCCCTTTTCATTCCCCACATAGGTCTTAATCTATTCAAGGAATTCTAAACATGATCTCCCACATTGATAGACTCATGATTAGATCCAAATTCTTTCATCCATGCATTAAAGTCAAATGTATGTATGGAATGATTCTCATCCATGGAAAATTATAGTCTAAATACTTCTTGTATTATTTCAAACATCCCCTTTACCAGTCACAATCCTTGGTTAGGGGAGCTCAGATCTTCATAATATTTCATTTTTTCTATCAGTGAGGAGAGTGCTTAACTCTGATGGACAATTTTTTTGAATTTTTATTAATACACATTAAATTTTATCTTCATTGTGATTTCTCCAAAATGGACCTTTGACCAGATGCACCTTCATCGGTATGAGGAAATACTTTTATCTTCATAGGGTTTGACAATGTAAAAACAAAAACATCATTTTAAACATGCTCTATGGTCATTAGTTTTTTACTTATCCTACCTCAATAATCATGATTAAAACTCACCCAATATCATGTCTTACTACCTCCCCCACCACAACCAGGTATACTGGGAAGTCCTTTTGGGCTTAGAAGGCCCCAATTTTTTCATTATCCACATACTCTTAGGTGAATGATTAGTGACCATAAACTATAGAAACTAATGGTCTCATTTTCACGACAATAAAATATAAGAAAACACCCATTTAATCAATCATGCGGTCTTTATAAAAGACAATACTTGAATGAGAATATCACAAAATCTTGGTAATCTCCCCAACTCCTTTTGTTTCTCACACTGAGCATGAATCACATCATCTTAGAGAGTTTTAACAGTAATCCCATTTTTCCATGACCAAACTGTGTCATAATCAAACTCAAGGAATTTTTTTCTTATATTTAGGGATTTATAATTCACACTCCTTTTAGTGATAGATGAATTCTGTATTTTGGTCCAACCATGATATAAAAATATCAAACACCATACCATTAACTTGATCAGGGTAGGGAAATAATTACGATAGTTCCCCAACATTAAAATGAGATTGTGAATACCCAATTAAATATAGGATAAAGCCCAAATTTCCCCAATTATATATATAATTACCTATCTTCTAATGATACATACTTAATTCCCTCAAGAGAACTCAAATCCTCCTGGTTTTCCCATCTCTATTGACAGTCAGGGAATTGGACTCTGAAAAACACCTCTATTTGAATTTGTGTAATATGGATCAAATTTTCATTACATAATGCATGTTCCCAAAACATGGCCTTACAAATATTGTAATTTTCATCCATAGAGAAAATACCATTTATCCTTAAATTCGTGAACATTATTGTAAGGGAAAAGTATTTTCAAACATGTTCTGCAGTCATTACCTACGTATGTGTCTCATAAACTTAAAATCTAAAAATCATGACATAAAATTTGTCTTAAAAAAGTTGGGTGGGGGAGATAGTGGATTAATGGACCACAAGTCTCGTTTGGGAGTGTTACTCAGAAAAATATTTGTCAAATCAACTAGAATTAAAACATTTTTTGCATTAGTCCATTCTACAAGACCCTAAACTGATAGTTGAAAAGGCACAAAGTGTATGATGTCAATTTTAGGGCACTGAAAACAATCAAGTCATACACTCTAGGTCACGTGATCTAAGAAACATTTAGAGAATTTAATTATGATTTAGAAATATAGACATAATTAAATTCATTTAAATGATACTATTTCAATGTAAAGTTATTCAATAGGCTATAATAATAACAATTTGTTAGGAAAAAACATCTCCAATCAAATATTAAAATCTGACAGAGCTTCCATAAGTTAGCATCTCTCCAACATGTGTTACAAGTGTTCCTCTACATAGTTTTTATCTACTGAAGTGTCAACTGATCATTATTAATATTTTTTCAAATCCTAGTTAGTCATGTGGTGATATATTCCTTAGAATGATGAAATTTATCCTTCTCCATAGCAACAAAATCTTTTCCTTGTGCCAGGGACCTCTTCAAGGATTGGTGGAGTTGGAAAATATATAACTTCATGTTTTCTAATTATTCTTGAATATGTACTATCTATAGAAATTTCTCATGAATGAAGTGTTTATTCTCTTCCACATCCTTCACATCACTAAGCTCATCCTTGGATACAATGGCTATAACAACATTAATATGTTCCACAAGCTATGCCTCATCCTTGCGTTATCTTTTATCCTATTCCAATTTTCATATTATCAACTTCATATAATGATGTATCATATGGTAACTAAATCCTCCATACCCCAAAATAGAAATCATTTTTGGGATTCGGTGAAGTTGTAATAGTAGATATTTAAAAGCCATATTTGAGACTAAATTCTAAGTGTCTCTCAAAAAAATTGAGTGTGGAATGAAAGGGATTTATACCTCCAAGTATGAATCTGAACAACAGCCATAGAGAGATATAAATTAAAATATTAATTTAGTCAAGCATGTAATATGTTCCACTCTTTTTGATTTAGTATTAGATTTTCCTTATATTGTTGAAAGAATAGTCATGGAGACCTCTCCCCCATGATTAACCTCTACAGTGGACGAAACTAGATAATAGGTGGAACTCATCAATAACATTGGGGAATAACATATAGAAAAGATAGGAAAACCATCCCAATAGTTAATAATCCTCATATGTTGGTGGGAAAGACACTTTATTAGAATCATCCTCGACATCTAAAACTTATTCATCTTGAGAAAGGATATCCATATGAGAGGAAATCCTTTCATTCTGTTCTGATTCTAGCACAAAATTCTCTTTGTATTTCCATGCATCAGGGTCTAGGACTGGTACCTCCTCTATTTTATAAGGGTGGTGAATATTTACACCCTTGCACTTAATGGTCTCTACAATATTTTCCATGGGAAAATATTTATGAATAATATATTCATGATTAAAACATCATACGTAATGTTTTGTCATTTGAAAAAATGGATCATGTCCCTATAATAACTTATTGAATTCATTGAGATCCTTTAAATATATTGGGATATTAATATGTGAAATTAAATCTTCAATTGTCATATCAAAAGTTCTAATTTAATGAATTAATTCCCCAATCCCCATGGTAGCCTCACCCATAGTGACATGTGGGACATCAGGCTCAAGACCCAACTATGTTCTACTTAATTCACCCATGGTTATTTCTATAGAAACACCCTCCTCTGATGACCTGAGACCCTGATCAGCTTCTCTAAATATATTAATGGGGTTAAAAGTAGACATTAAAGTGTCCTTCAATACATTTATTGGTCATGAAATATCGTGAAAAAAGATATTTATTTATTTTTATATGATTTCCTATAATGCATGATTGGAATTACCATAATTCTCTTATACTGCTATTGTGATAGTAACATATGGAGTTTGTTCCCTTGAAACATAATTTTTAAAGTTTGGGTATAAGTACCCAACAATATTACATTATATAATCCTAAAATTAGTTAAGAAATCGATTCCTTTCACATTTAGGATCTTTTAAAGTTTAGAGATTTAGATAAAAGGGACATAAAATTACATATTATTATAGAGTGGATACCCTAAAAACAGTATTCATTTCTTAAAAAATATAAAACATTTCAAATAAAACATGATTTCTTTGAAAATTATTCAAACATTTAACTTGACTTCCTTATTTTTCTTACACATCCTTATAACCTTTGAAAATCATTTAAAAACCGGGGATGATCAAAAAATGCTCGGTAAGGGATATAAAAAGAAGAAAAGAGCACATTAGTCCATGAATACTTATAGTGTTTGAAAACATTTTTCAAAAGACATACTTGTCACCCATATATACATACTTTGTGAAATGTGATATTTCCACCTGATTCCCAAAATGCATAAGAACATAAAAAGAATAATAAAGGGATATTAGGGAATTACTTACATAATCTTGTAACCCTATCAGCTACCATATCATTTGTAACCCTCACAGCTACCTTACATGTTTTGTAACAATCGTAGTTACACTTGGAGTAACTATATGGCCAACCTCCAACTAACACATACCCAATGAATTAAAAGAAAATATAGGTCCCACCCTTCAACATAAAAAAATTCCCTAGAAGCATAAAATAATCATAAAACATGAATAATTTCATAAATATATTTCTTTTGAATTTTTTAAGATAGAATTTTAGAATAGGATTTTAATAGAAAATCCCCTTACATAAATCATATAATTCGGCACCCTAACAACGTCGTTTAAAATTTCATAAAATATTTTGATGAGAGAAAAGTGGTTTCTCATCATTCTTACATAATATGGGCAGTAAGGGGAATATGGAATTAAATATCCCAACATAATCAAAAGGAAATTTAAAATAATTACATAAAATGAAAGAAAAGAAGGAAAACAGAAGAGGATGTTTGCCTCTTGATCTCTTCTCCTTGAGATCATTCTTAAGGCCTTTGGTTTTGTAAATTCGGTGATACCAGTAGCTCTAGGACGTGGGGGAAGATATTTGGGAGGATTATTGGGAAGAACTTAGGTAACGCTCAAGGCTTGAGAGGTGTGGGAGGAAGTGGGAAATGAGGGTGGTATTTATAGTGGAGGAGAGGAGGTATTTTGCATTATTTTAATCATTGTTATAATATTTTTGCTCAAGACTATGAATAGTCTTAATTTATGTGACCCCAAATAGTAACAATGGCATGTGAGTTCAAACCAAGTGGTCTTACATCATCCATGCATCACCTATGATGCAGTGAATCAAATATTTAGCATTTATTATATTTTATCATATTTTACTATTCATAAAAAATTATAGAATTTCAGAAAAATCCAAAAAATTTACCCTTAACATTTTTCAACGTGTGTAATTCAAAACTGAACTCTATTTTTTGAAAATAATGTTTTAAATATAATTTATTTAATATTTAAATAAAATCATAATTTATTCAAAAATAACAATCATAAAACTATGACTACTTTTATATCACATTGAAAAATTAACCAAGATTCCATTATCTAAAATCCTTATGAATATAAAATAATAATAAAATTTACTATTCATTAGGGTCATATTACTATTCATAAAGGTATATTACTATTCACCAAAA
Source organism: Viscum album (assembly GCA_963277665.1). Lineage (NCBI taxonomy): Eukaryota > Viridiplantae > Streptophyta > Magnoliopsida > Santalales > Viscaceae > Viscum > Viscum album. The sequence continues at coordinate 1,084,962,935 of OY728132.1, forward strand.
ATCACGTTGGTTCCATTAGACTCCAAATAACGTACTGAACACAATTATAGATGACCATTTCTCAAAATTCAAAACATAGAAGTGGAAAAATTATGTTTAAAGGATAATTGTAAATATCTACTTAAAACAAATATTCATGAATTTCAATTTATTTTTAGAAAACCATGGGGTGTTACATTATCCCCACCTTCTAGAAATTGCATCCTCTCAATTTAATTTACTTATTTAATCAAGTGATGGTACCTTTCCCTAGTAACATTTTTATACTCCCATGATGGTTCTTCTGCCATGTGGTTTCTCGAAAATACCTTTACCTAGTGGATTATCTTATTCCGCAATTCCTGTTCTCTTTGATCAAGAATCCAAACGGGATTCTCTTTATAAGAAAGGTTCACTTCCAAATGAACTCCTTATGGAATCAATACATGAGTTGAATCTGGAACATAATTCCTCAACATCAAAACATAAAAAACATTATGTACCTATGATAAACTCAGGGGAAAAGCTACTCAGTATGCAACTAGTCCAACTTTATCCAGGATTTCAAAAGGACCAATGAACCATAGACTTAGCTTTCCTTTCTTACCAAAATGCATCAAACATTTCCAAGGAGATATTTTAAGGAAAACATGGTCACCTACCTCGAATGATAAGTCTTTCCTTTTGTTATCTGCATAACTTTTCTGCCTGCTCTGAGCTGTTCTCATGTGTTTCTAGATCGTCTTTACTTTCTCAGCAACTTCCACTGCTAATTATATCCCTATCAACTTTATTTCACTAACTTCATCACAAAAATATGGAGTCCAACACTGATTCTCATACAATTCCTCAAAACGTTCCATCTGTATATTGGAATGAAAACTATTATTTTAAGAAAAATCAACTAAAGAAATATGTTGATCCCAACTTCCATGGTAGTCCATTGAAAAAGCTCAAAGCATATCCTCCAATGTCTGAATCATTTTTTTTGACTGTCCATCTGATTGAGGATGAAAAGTTGTACTGAAATTTAATTTTGTGCCTAATGACTTTTAAAGTCCCTTCCAAAAGTTAGAAGTGAACTTGGGATCTCGGTTAGATATAATGGAAAGAGGAACTCCATGTAACCTAGCAATATCCTTGATGTACAGTTGAGAAAGTTGATTCGAAGACATTGTATCTTGAATAGAAATAAAATGTGTAGATTTTGTTAGCCGATCAATAATGACCCAAATTCCATTACTACTTCAATATGTCTTAGGTAGTCCTACCATAATGTCCATGGATAAATTCTCTCATTTCCACTCTGACATTGGAAAATGTGGAAGCATCCCCTTCGATAACTACCACTCTGCTTTAACTTGTTGACATGTCAAAAATTTCATGATAAAATCAGCAATATCTCCTTTCATTTCATCCCACCAATAATAATTTCGAAGGTCTATGTATATCTTAGTACTTCCAGGATGAACTGAAAATGGATAACTAGGAGCTTCACACCCTAAATCATTCTTCAATTGAGAATCAAAAGGCACACAAAACCTTTTACCAAATCATAAAACACAATATTTATCAAGGTTAAATTTTGGAAACTTACCCATTTTATCCAATTCTACCTTTTTATATAGCTCACAGTCTTCCTTCTACACTTTCTTAATGTTGTCTGATAACGATGACTGCACTGAAACCTAAAACAAAATAGATTTATTCTCTATACCTCAAAAATACAAGCCAAAATTCATCAAATCATTAATCAAGGAATCATGTTCCAAACGTATCATGGTTAATGATGCATGATGTTTTCGACTCAAGGCATCGACCACTTTTTTTCTTTTCCTGGATGGTAATTGATCATGCAATCATAATCCATTATCAGTACAAGCCATCTTATTTGCCTCATGTTTAATTCCTTCTGAGTGAATATATACTTCATACTTTTATGGTTAGTATATATTCTAAATTTGGATCCGTATAAATGATGCCTCTAAATTTTCAAAGAGAAAATCATATAATCCAATTTAAAATCATGTGTGGGATAATTTAACTCATGAGGTTTTAGTTGTCTTTTAGAATAAGCAATTACTTGATCATTCTTCATCAAAAAACAACCAAGTCCCTTTAAATAAGCATCCCTATAGATGAAAAACTCACCATTTTGGGAAGTCAAGGACAAAACTAGAGTATTCATTAATCTCTTCTGCTATTCTTAAAAAAACATCACATTATTTTGTCCAAAAAATTTATCCCCTTTTTTCATTAACTTAGTTAGTGGGATAGATAACCATGAAATGTTTTTAACAAACCATTGGTAATAACCTACTAATCCAAGAAAACTATGAATCTTTGTAACACCTCTTGGTCTTGGCCATTCATGAACCACTTTTTTTTGGCAAGATCAACTATTATTCTATCCTTATTTATAATGTGACAAAGAAAAAAAATCTGTTGTAACCAAAAATCAAACTTTCTGAATTTTCCATACACATTATTTTCCTTTAAGGTTTGTAAAATGACACTTAGATGTTTTTCATACTCTTCTTTACTCTTAGAAAATACCAGAATGTCATCAATAAAAACAACCTCACACTTATCTATTATCTCATTAAATATTCAATTCATAAGATTCATGAATATAGAATGTGAATTCGTTAACCCAAATGTCATAACAAGAAATTCATAATGCCCATATCTAGTATTAACGGTTGTTTTCAGGATTTCATCCTCCTTCACCTTCAGCTGATGATATCCGGATCTCACGTCAATATTGGAAAAGTACTGACCTCCAGAGAGCTGATCAAAAAAGTCATCGATATGAGGAAAAGGATACTTGTTTTTAATAGTGAGGTTATTTAATTCTCTATAATCAATGAAAAGTCTCATGGATCCATCTTTCTTTTTGGTAAAAAATTATGATCACCCCATGGTCAAGTGCTAGGAAGAATGAAGCCTTTATCATGAAAATTCTGTAACAAATTTTTCAATTCAAGAAGCTATATTTGATCCATAAGATATAGGGGTTTTGAAATTGGATTAACATCAAGAACTAAGTCAATTTTTCATTTGACTTCTCTATTAGGTATGAAATTGGGTAACTCATTATATATAACAAAAAGGTATTCAATTACCACTGGAACATCATTAATCTAAATAGTTCCCTTGTTTTCAACAATATGAGCAAGATAAATTTCATTCCCATCTTTCAAAAGTTCCTCAGCTTCCTGATATGTTATCAATTGTATGGGTTTGTTCTTGTATACAAATTGAAACTCTTTCTAAAAAACAACTTCTTTAGCTCTACAGTCAATCTTATCATGATAAATAGAAAGTCAATCCATTCCCAGAATAACATCAAACTCGGTGAAGGGAAAAAAAAGGTTTTTAGGTAAATTATTTCCATAGAACACAAGAGAAAGATTCTTATAATTCCTATATGATACAATATTTCCCCCTTCTGTTTTAACAATCATTTCAGGTCTCATTTGTTGAAGTGATATTTCCAACATACTAGGAAATTTCTCAGAGATGAAGGAATGTGTAGACCCTATATCAAAAAAAACATTAGCAAAATATGAGTTGAAAAATATGTACCTAATATAAGTTCATTGGATGGCCCAACATCTACTGACGTCGTCTCAAAAGATCTAACTACACCTTTTTTCTTATAGTTTGGCTTCTTTTCATCATTTGGATCCCTCTTTGGGCATGCATTTGCATAATGACCCATCTCACCACATTTAAAAAACTTAAAAGTTTTCTTATCAGGATTATTATTAGGATCGTTTTCATTACAATATCGGGCCATATGTCCAAACTTTCAACCTTGAAAACACTTCCTAGTTTTCTTAAGGCATTCCCCAGGGTGCTTCTTTCCACACATTTCACAAACTGGGAAATGAATTTTCTTACCATCAGATTTCTTTGGTTGATTAGTACCCATCACTTTCCATCTAGACCTCTTCTTATCCTTGTTTCCAAAATGCACATGATCATCAGCAAACTCTATCTCTACCTTCTCATCACATCGGACAAGTTTCTCATAACTTTAGAATTCACAGGAGGCCAACACCCTTTGATACCATGGCTTCAGTCCTGAGTAAAAGCAGTTGATTTTTCTATCAAGATACAGAATAAGATTTGAAGCATACCTTGTCAGTTGAGTGACGTTCACTTCAAACACAACCACTGAATCTTCCTCCTTCTAATTCAATTCATGGAATTTCTTCTCCATCCTAAGTCTCACCACCTTAAGAAAATATTTTTCAAGGAAAAGACTTTTAAATTCATCCCACTATAAGGAATAAATATCCTCTCTATCGCTGATATTCCTTACCATTGACCACCACTGACCAGCTTCACATTCAAAATGATAAATTACAAGAATTACCTTTTTATTATCTGAACATCCCATAACATCGAATATCTTTTCTAGGGATTTAATCCATCGTTCAGCTGCTACTGGGTTAGAATATCCATTGAAAGAAGGAGAGTGTTGTCTCATAAAATTTTCCACTTTTGTCATATACCATTATGGTACCTCTAGTTGTTCTCTTTCATGGATTCCACCACCATTTATTTCCTATGTTAGCTGAGCCATTACTATGACAAGCTGATCGGTTCCAATCCTTACTATTCCGAGGTACATATTCAGAAGGATATCATTCTTTCAGTGCCTCTCCTCTCCAATTTCCCTATTTCTTCTGTAGAAAACCATTCTAAACAAACATATCTTAGTTAAAGAAACATGGTATTATTTAAATTCTATAACATTTCAATTTTATCATAGAGTAAAAAAACATTTTTGGTATTATATTAACATCATCATAACCCCAAAATTTATCTAAAGCATCCTCAAATTACAACTATAAGGACCCAACCTTAGTACATTACATAATCTTAAATTTAGTCAAGAAATCACATCCTTTAACATTGATTGTATTTTAAATTTTATAGCTTTAGAGAAAAGGTTCATAAAATTACACATTATTATAGAGTGGATACTATAAAAATAGTATTCATTTCTTGCAAAATATAAAACATTACAAATAAAACAAGATTTCTTTGAAAATTCTTCAAAAATTTAACTTAACTTCATTATTTTTCTTAAACAAACTTATAACCAATTAAAATCATTTAAAACTTGGTATGAACACAAAAATCTTGGTAAGGGATATAAAAAAAATGAAATATCACATTATTCCATGAATATATGTATCGTATGAAACCATTTTTCAAAAGACGTACTTGTCACCCATATATACTTAATTTGTGAAACATGATATTTACACATGATTCCCAAAATGCATAAGAACATAAATATAACCATAAAGGTATCTTGGGGAATTACTTACATAATATTGTAAACCACTCGACTACCTTATCATTAGTAACCCTCACGGCTACCTTACAAGTTGTGTAACCATCACAGTTACACTTGGAGTAAGCATATGGTCGACCTCCAAATTACACATACCCAATGCATTGGAGGTAAATATAGGTCCCACACTTCATCATAAAAAATGCACAAGAACCATAACACAATCTTACAACAGGAATAATTTCATAAAAACATTTCATTTGAATTTTGTAAAACAGAATTTTAAAAGATGATTTTAAAAGAAAATCCCCTTACATAAATCATATAATTGATGCAAGACATAATAGAGTTGATGGAATATGTATATACACTATAAATAAACATAATTCAACATAAAATAAATAAATTTCATTCAACAAAAAATATTAATACCACATAAATAATGAAGTAGAATGTTAACCCAAATAATGGAAATTGGGTTAAGAATTCACTTACCTCAGGTTTTTATTGCTTCAAACTTGTTTAAACCTGCTGTATAATGGTTAAAAGAGTGTTATTATCATATTACATAAACATATTAATCTTTATAAAATCTTATATGATCATTTTATAACATCATTTCACCCTTTAATTGTTTGTATTTTGTTCCTTCCTTTGTTTCGGGTGCATTCTTTACATGATTTCCATGATTGGTTCATGATGGATGTTCTTGTCAATTGGAATTAAAACATCATAATTGGAATGGAATTATATTTAAATATTTCCAGTACCATAAATTATACTATTTATCATTTTTAATTCTAACATGAGGATGATTCATGAGTTAAAACATTATTTATATTTTTTAGGTTATTTTAGAAATACTTCGATTATGAAGATCTCATTTTATTTCATAAATTAATAATATGTGTGAAAAATGATTCCATAAACATATATAAGTTATAATACATAAATTATAATTTTTTTCAACCATTAAAATGGTGTCATGGCATGTCTTGAATGATGTAAATTAATTTGAAATCACATCATCCACGATGTCGGTAAATCGACACATCACGGAAGGTGTTTTAATTCCTTAAATAAGTAGGGGAGGAGAAGAAGATTGATGAGGAATTTTCCATGAAAATGAGAACATACATAATATACAAGATTCTGGAGCTTTCATGCCTCTTGAATAAGAGGATGTGATGAAAGAAGAATAAATGAAAGGAACTCAAAATAAAAGAAGAGTTGAAAACCCCTTATGAAATTTCGGCAGCCTAACAGCGTCATTTAAAATTTCATAAAATATTTTGATGAGAGAAAAGTGGTTTCTCATCTTCATTACATAATATGGGAAGTAAGGGGAATATGGTATTAAATATCACAACATAATCAAAAGTAAATTAAAAATAATAACATAAAATGAAAGAAAAGTAAGAAAACAGAAGAGGATGTTTACCTCTTGATCTCTTCTCCTTGAGATCCTTCATAAGGCCTTTGGTTTTGGCCTTTTGGTGAGACCAACTAACCTAGGACGTGGGGAAGATCCTTGGGAGTAGTATTGGGAAGAAATTAGGTAAGGATCAAGGCTTGATAGGTGTGGGGGAAAGAGGTAAATGAGGGTGGTATTTATAGTGGAGGAGAGGAGGTATTCTACATTATTTTAATCATTATTATAATATTTTTTTCTCAAGACTATGAATAGTCATAATTCATGTGACCCAGAATAGTAATAATGGAATATGAGTTCTAACCAAGTGGTCTTACATGATCCTTGCATCACCTATGATGCAGTAAATCAAGTATTTAGCATTTATCATATTTTTATTGTATTTTACTATTCATAAAAAATTATCTAAATTCAGAAAAAACCACAAAAATTCACCCTTACCATTTTTTGATGTATAGAATTCAAAAATGAACTCCATTTCTTGAAAATAATTTTCTAAATATTTTTAATTTAATATTTTATTAAAATTATAATTTTTTCAAAAATAATAATTTTAAAACTATAACTGCTTTTATATCACATTAAAAAATTAACCAAGATGTCATTATCATAAAGCTTATGAAAATAAAATAATAATAAAAGTTACTATTCATTAGGGTAATATTACTATTCATAAAGGAATGTTTCCATTCCCCAAAAATCAAGTTGGTTTCATTAGACTCCAAATAACTTACTAAATACAATTGTAGATGCCCATTTCTCAAAATTCAAAAAATAGAAGTAGAAAAATTTTGTTTAGAGACTAGTTATAAATATCTACTTAAAAATAAGTTTCATGAATTTCCATTTATTTTTAGAAAACCATGGGGTGTTACTATGGGGACTTTTTAGAAAGAGTTTTTTTCCCATCTAGAGTGTCTTCTTTGACTACTGATGGATCAATGTAAGAACCCTTGAGGGAGGAAAGTAAATTAGATATCGTGAATTGAAAACATTATCATATGGGTATTTTAGTCATGTTATAAGAATAAATAACATTTTTAAGACTTACTGCATTGCATACGCCTATCCAACATCTTTTCTATCTTCTATTTCATCACCTAAGATAGTGAGGGGCCCATGTCGGTCTTCAAAAACACAAATATGAGAGGTAGAATGGGTTCTACCAGCATCTCTTTTCTATTAATCCCTTACCTAGAGATAACTCCATGGGCTCAGGGATAGATCTGTCAACCCTAATTGTGGTTCCCATTGAAGTATATCTTGGGGAGTTCAGTTTTGGTGATTCCTCATTCTGAAAGTCAATGTGGCCCCTTAATAGTATTTCCTCTAATAAAAAATGATTATGGTTTAAAGGAAAGGTAAATAATATCACATCTCTCATGTTAAAAAAATTTCCCATTCATCATTAGAATGGTTGCCACTCCCTCAGAAACACCTTAATCTAGCATTCAAATTGGACTCCTTGTGGTTAAGATCTATTCATCAGGAAAGTATACTAAAATATCAAACTACCAATCATACTACCCCACATCATCTTAATTGGTGTTATGTTGATGATCAAAGGGTACTCAAATATCCCCAAGCTCTATGATATGTAAGCCAATTTGAAGAAATGTCGATAAATATCATATGTCATGATTTATGCCTTTATAGACTTGAACCACCTCAATCCTTACATAATACATTATTTATGTGGATTGTTGTGAGGAATACCAAACATATTTTAACATAATTTACTTTAAGGCCTCTCTATATTAGAGGGAGGTTGGGAGACCAAATCTTAGGTCTCCTCTCGGTGGTGACAACTGGAACGCCTTGGCTCGAAATATGTTGTCTTTTTAACTTTATCATACTTTTTGTCTCATGTTAGGTATTGTTTATAATATTTTGGAGTTTTACTGTCATCACCCACAATATGAGACTTCCTATTGCATTTAGCACTTCAACAGTAATTGCAACCTCAAATCGAGGGACTCTTTCATTTAACACCCCTTGAATATTGGAAGAAATCTAGGGATTAGAATACTTAGAGTTTTACCTAATACATTCACCTAGTGGATGTAGAAAAATTGAATTTGGGATACCTCTAAATCCATGAGGATCCAAAATCATTCGGCCACCATTGGGTGTTTCTCAAACTAAAAATGTCTATGGGGAGAATAAAAATTATTTTTATAGACACTTGAACTGATGAAAGAATCTATATGGAGAATATTCTTCTTATATGACCACATTTACAATCAGGTTTTCTGGTATGCAATCTTTGAACACGATCATGTATGAACTCAGGTCATCAATACCTTGTCCCATTTTAATGAACATTATTGTATTTGGATCACCATATGATAAGAAATTAAACTCTCTTAGTATGTTCAAATTCATTAGATATTCAACATTCAGACACAACAGCGGAATACCAGAAATAACCTGAATGAACAAACGAAACAAGCCCCCATGAACGTTGACTCTCTTTAACATGAGATAAGAACATAATCGGACCACAATACACCCTCAAAACACTTGAAAAGGTTCTAAAATATGGTATGGGTACTTGCCTATGTATACATGCAATTATCACCAATAAATGTTTTCCAATATAGGGGTATCGAGCCCTATTTACATTGTTTTTTCTAACTTGGCCTCTATGAAAAACATCCCCAGCCTCACACAAACATTATATTTGTGAATCAGTAGCTTTTTTGTTCTCAACCACATTTTTAAGAAGATGGTGAGGTGGGTTCTTGTAGGGACATTTGACTGACTATATACCCCAACCAATCATAATATCCTTACTCCGCTATAGTAATTTTTTTCCAGTAATTCCCCACTTCTCCAAAGAAGGAAATCCTATTGGGTGATGTAAACTAGGACCCTGTCATTGTTTCTCTAGAAAGGCCATTATCCATGTCTCAAAATGAACATCACCCCTAAGGATAGGGTCCTTTTTTAGCACATTTCGGGAAAACATTAACAACATATAGGCTGAAATATTTTTTCATTCAATGTTACCACATACTACTTTTGGTGGGATAAATTTATCATACATATTTATGAGAATAGTTTCTCATAATAACTTGTAGATGTCCTATAAACATATTCATAATTCTTCATGTGTCAGATGAAGATTTATTTTTCATAGGGATTCATGGCTCAAGAGCTCAAAGATGATATCCATATTCTTATACACATATGTCTAGACCAACAAGAAAGATTCATAAATTCAAACTATTTTCTTATCGTAACTAAATTATGCATAGGTTTTGTGCACCAAGTATTCCCACATCCATTAGGGTTTGACTCCCCCAATGAAACAGATGTCTGAATCCTACATCCATAATTTTGAAAGATCTATCTTAGACACAAGTAATATCAACATATAGTAGTGAGGTTTTTCCTCCTGGGTGTGAGGATTCAGATCTTGGGTACATAATCTGTAATGCATGTCAAGGGATTAGGGTAATATTACCATGTTTTTTAAGACACCTCTGGAATATATATTGATTGTAGGATAATTGGGGTACTTCTGGAAGCATGAATTTGGTAAATAACTCTTTGGATTCGAGATAAATGCATCTTTTAGAAGCCGATGGTCATAAACCAAAATCTGATCGCTTAGTGGGTACTCACATTGGTACTTCTTCAAGAAATTTTCTATGTTCAGAAGAGTGGATTCATACATATCTTAATAATATTACACGAAGACATCATTAATTTCATTTACAAATTTGTCAACTTTTTCATCAGAGAGCCTTTAAGTTTACATTATAAATATACACAAGAAACAATAATGTGTTCATTAGCATCAAGGATTTGATATTGTGTTATCATTAAAAAGAAGAAAATTAAAAGAGGAATAACCTCACGCTGGTTAATATCTCATGTGGTTTGAGAAATGTATCTCACCAAAGTAATTTTAGCAGTCATAGCAATGGTTTACGAGACAAATAATTCAAAAGAGTAACGTACGATGGCGACATAGAATACAATAAAAATGAGAGTGAACGATAAATTTTAATACCATGAGGAATGATTCAGACACTCAACTCTATTAATATAATCTCAATCACTAGTGTGGTCGACCAGTATGGCTGACCCACATGAATGACATATGTGACTAACCTATATGGTGAAAATATGTACTCCATCTTCCACATCTATTTAAAATAAGAAGTAAGTAGTGATGCTCGAAGAGAACCTAAGGGTATGAAAGAATATGGAAATTAGTTATTAAAGGATTCATCAACATCCATATTCCTCACTATCTCAGGAATAGATCCTCTTCTTCTGATTGGACCCAATCTGGAGGGGGGGGGAATTTGTTGAAAATCCCTTTTTATAAGGTGAGGAAAATATTTAGGGGAAATTACCTGAAGTAGTATAAGAGAAAATGGATTTAAATAACTCACTCAAGTATATCTCACAAAGAACCTACTTTCGCACCAAGAATCGCAATTATCCACAACCTACATGGACAAACATGAGTATCAAATAACTGTATAAGAGTTCTTCATGAGATACATGTGAAATAGATCTACATGGATGATATCCTTCATCCAGGATTCCCATTTTTTCTTATTAATAGTACCACTGGGATCCTTATTTGGATTACTAGTTGAATAAAATATTTCTTGAAGCTATGCTCTCCCAAGGTTATCGACCAAATCCATTAAACCCTCGGGTTGCATCCTAAACCTCCAAAATAATTTAAAATTGTAACCTTCAATGTATTTAGATTTTTCAAGGGCATGAATTCAAAGAAAATTGATAGGAGCTATCCCCCCCCCCCCCAGTCAGAACTACAATGGAAAAGGTCCCTATCATAGATCGAAACTTGAGAACCCATCGTCCAACGACACCTAAATAGACCCTTGAAGCATATATCAAGGCCTCATCCAAGAACTGTTTCCCAAGTAGTTGATCTCCCAAGATGTATCTCCATCCCACCTAGGTCCACCCTTTGTGAGCCATCTCCAACCATCCTAGGACTTAATTTGGTGAAGCAACTCTAGTTTTCCTAGGTCCACTCTATGTGAGGCACCTTCATCCCACCCAGGCTCACCCTAAATGAGACTCCATATAGGCCCTCTCCATTACCACTAATGATAGGGAACCCCTCTCTTTCAGAATCTTTTCTAAGGGATACCAAATGAAAACCTCCACCGAGGCCTCTAAATTTTCTCGATCAGGGTGAAATTCACACCATAATATCTCTCATTGGATTGTGCATTACTTTAGAGAACAATGTGGCACACAAAAAATACCAAATTGGAAGGGTCCTATAAATGATAAAAAAAAATCATTCTCTTGATAAAGAGGGACCTTATCAAGGAGGAAGTATCAAGGACCTCCTAATTTCATGTAGTTGGGGGATCCAAATTATTTTCCCTTACACTAGGGTTAAGACCTAGTATTTTTTTCAACATATCAAAGGGGTCATAACCAGTTGAAAGGGACACACCAGGGAATCCCACTTCAAGTAATCCCTTATTCTATCTTATAGGTAATTTCACCACCTTCTATATCCTTTCCCTCATCCACGAGTAGATGAAGGATATTGTGTGGATTGATAGATATTATGCTACCTAGTTTTTCTCACACTGATCATAAATCACATGGGATTACAGTTTAGTGATAATAATGATATCAAAACAATAAAATACCATATACTTGGTACTCCAATTCTATATAATCCCCAACCGTACTCACAAAATTGGGACTCCTACAAGGTGTGATCCCCAAAACCATGTTTCCATTCTCTCAAATGGATATATTCCCTATGATAAAAACCTTCAAAGGTACATATACTTGATGAATGAACCTTGGGTATCCTCCATAGGTGTAATCCCTTGCCCTTCTAAACTACATGGGCTTTGATTAATATAAAAACAATATATGTAGGAAGCCATTGTAAGGATCAAACTCAGCACCCCAAAATCACCTTATTCATCTCTAATCCATATTCCCAGTGGGTCCATATCTAAAAAGGAGGTCCATATTCCTTCTAGTTACCTCTATAACTATCCTTATTGAGCCATATTTCTAGTAGGGTCATATCTATTATGGGAGTATATATCCCTTCCAGGTCCCCCAGGCCATTTCAATGTAATTCCCACACCATCTAGGGCTAGGCATCTTCCACCTATATTTCCTTATTGTATGATGTTAGTCTATACATTTTGGTCCTTGTTGAATGACCTAAAAAAGTATGGGATGTCCTATTATATGGTGACATACTAGGTGGTTTCTGATTCCTATCACAATAGTACATAAGAATCCAGTCTCATGGGAACGATCCTGACATCAAAACAACTCTCATATTTCCAAATGACGATAAATTCTAGAGCACCACACTACATGGATTAAAAAAAGAACTTTTATAATAAATGAAATTAGAATCTATAATCTATATAAAAATGGAACCATTGATGGGGAACCTTAGATACATACAGATGATTCTAAATCCAATACATTCTAAAAAAATTTAATATAAGGGTGAATCATTTTATATTTTGGATTTAATAAATAATTTATGAATATGTATTAAATCTATAAGATATTATTATAGTAGGAAATAATTCTATAAAAAAGGTAAAATGAGCTTAAACTCCCATATTCTTGATCGATGTGAGTCCTTAAGTGTTGTTGGAACTATTCCCATTAACTAGATTCCTTTGGAAAGAATGTTTGTTTAACATTGTGAATAAGGAAACCGTTGGATATTTATGATTCCATGAATTAACCCCATTGGAAACCACCCAAAAGGGTAATGTAAAAAAATGTGTGTTTGATGTGAAGGATCGTGCCACCACCTCCACAAAAATCCATTCAATTCCCAATTTATTTTCTATACGAAATGAAAAAATAATAAACCAAACGTGAACCTCAAAATTACAAAAGAAAGAAGGTTTATGCACATCTGCAATTTTTTTCTCACCATTATGAATGAAACAATAGCGAACCCGATGTGAACCTCAAAGTTATAAAAGAAAGTAGGTTTATGCATGTCGAACCATTTTTTCTCACCTTTCTGAACGAAATAGCGGCCCATCGGGAAGATTCTATACTTAGAGTGGGAACTCAATAGAGTCTTGGAAAGTACTCATTACGTATCTATTTATTTATTTATTTTTAAATTAAATTATTTAAATTAAATGATTAATTTCATATAAAACATAAAAACCCCCTATATTTTTTTCATTCCAATAGGAACAATCCCCCTTTCATTCCTTCATGTTCCTCTCTCCTAAATAACAGTTCACCTCTATTGGTAATAATTTTTGAGTCTTGTCTATAATAGGAGGTTACCTAATGTAAATATAACATTCATCTTTAATCCTTTCTCTATTTCTACTTTTTTTTCACATTATTCAATAAATTATACCTAATTTTAGTGATTTTTTAATATTTTGAGGAATTAATTAGTTCAGGACAATTCATTTGATTGTATATAATATATAGGACTCCTATAAACCTATATAAGTGTTAACATTATTTATTATTATTATTTAAAAGTTTTTCATGAATCATATGAAATGTGGGAAGAAATACATTTTTTTAATTCCCTAAAAATTAATTTAAAATGAACTCTATTATTTCTTATGGTATAAATAAAAGCTGATTGACCCATTAGAGGTCCCTTGAGTGATTGGTATTGATTCCATGGTCACCACTGACCTTTTATGTTGTGGGATGTGTAATGGATCCATGAATTGGGACCTGATATTGGTGACTTATGTATGAGACATAACTTTAAGAGATTTCTGTGGTGCCTTATGCCATTATATGACAATTAATGGTATTAGAACATGATAGGATGAGGGTGGGATAGCCTCAGAATTAGAATTTGAGTGGTTTAGTGTCTTGAGAGCATGAAACATTATGCATTAAATATTTATGAATATAATATATTGGTTACAAGTAATAAATCATTCACTAAAATGACTATATGGTGGTACATCATCCACCCTTGGTGTGTTGGATGTATCTTATCCACCCTATGAGATTAATTAGTGGTATATAATATCTATTTGGTTAATTGGAGGTATATTATCCACCTGCATTATTATGGTGATCCATCATTCACCAGGTGGTCAATGTATTGCTTATACCATATCAAACTAGAACTGTTTAGTTGGGGTGAAATATCCACCATTGATATCTGAGGGTATATTATCCACCCTAAGTTTATTTTTGTTGGTATATTATTCATAGATAGATAGATTATTGTTGGTGAATCATCCAAATAGATTTTTATAGTGGTCGTATATCATTTTCCTAAATATGGATATCTTTTGTATATTATCCACTCAACGGATTTCATATTGTCCAATTCATGATCCACCCATGGAGTGTCTTTTTAGTGGTTCATCGACCACTCTAGAAGTGTATCAATGATATATCATCCACCTAAGGATGGATAATTGTGGTATATCCTCCAACTAGAGTTGGTGATTCCTCAATCACCAAGTGATATCTCAGTCAACAATGATATAGGGATGGTGATAGATCATTTTTCTAGTTTATTTGTGATTATGATTCATTATTCGCACAGTGATAATTGTTGATGATGGTTCATTCACATTGATTATAGGATAAGGAGTGTGATACCATTCATCCTCAAGGTATGTTTATACCATGGTTATATCATCTTATTTTAGCACTATAATAAGTAAGTTTGGTCATATGGGGATTAACTGTTTTGAATTCCATGATGTGACATGTTATTAATTTATATTCATTATTAAACATTAAATCAAGCATGCACTTGTATTTATTGGACTATATTAGGGGCACTATTAGTGGTGGCCTACTTAGTTATACTAATACCATACTCGGGTTCCCTGGTACCTAATCAGACTTCATGGTTCATATTGTAAGTAGTGCAATAGACCACAAATTTATATTAAAATAACAATAATATTGGTAGCTTGCATAACACGCAACATCAAGCATTAAGTGAATTGTGATTTATAATAAAAATATTATTATTTAAATGTGACCATTATAATATAGATTTTAAATTGGAAGGTTTAAATATGTGTCACTTCATTATGAAATATAATTATAATGTTCTTACACAATACAAATGAATTGACTAAATATTATAAAATACTCACTCAATTTTTATTAAATTGATTTTATGCTTTAGAAAATTAATTTTATTCAAAAATTATTTTTATTGAATTTTGTGCATGGAAAATATAATTAATTTCTACCAATTTTTTAAATATTATTTTAAAAAATTGACGTAATTTTTTAATACATCATGCCAAAATTATGATGGAGTGAATTTTTGATAATTTTCTAAAAGGACTGGTTTTTTTATGAATATTGAAAAATAATGTTTTTTAATGAAAACTATATTTTCATTTAAAAGAATTTAAAAATAGTTTTCTTGAAAGGTTTTTAAAAATTACATTAGTTTATTTATTTTAAGAATCCAATTATATCCTATTGAATTGATTTTAAATTGAATTTATATATAAAAACATTTTTTTACTTCAAAAAACATTTTTATGGAAAGTTATTTGTCATCGTGTTTTACAGGATTAATTTTAAATTAAATTATGCCAGTTATATGTATTGAATCTTAAAAAATTGATTACATTTTTGGTATTAATAGGTTCAAATTATGTAAATAAGATATTTTTATTTTTTTGTCATTATGAATAGTAATCTTGGTAAAATTTTGCAACCTTGGTATGGGTAAATGGGTAAAGAAAGGTTAAAACATTGGGATAAGGCTTTATAATTTCTCTAAAACACATATTTATCCTATTTTATGGGTTTTGTTTAGAAACATTCATCCATGTGAATAGAATAAATATCAAATTTTTCTCTCTTGACTTTATTATCTCTAAAATTTTTACCTAAGGATAAAAATAGGATAAGATTGTCTATAAATGTTTATTTTAAATATGAATTAATTTTTATCATGGAAATTTATTTTTAATTTTTATTGATTTAATAATTATAATAAATTCTTTTGCAACAATGACACAATATTTATTCAATTAATAGAAAAATAAAAGAAATGATTTTTAAAATATTAAAAGTAATACAACTTGAATGAATTATTGCGTTCTACGATATTTGTAGATAAATATAACATATTAGTGATGTTTTAAAGATTTATATTTGAATTCCATTACTTTAATGATGTTTTAAAAGTCAAATTATAAGAATAATTCCTCAAAATGACATTAATGGTATTTTATGATAAATATATTTCATTAAATTAAATAAAAATAAAATAAAAATAAAAATGACAAGTATTGTGATAAATTCTTTAAAATTTGACCCTTTTCCATTTATATACCAATTTTACACTTATAAGTAAAATTATAACCCTCTAATATTGAAAAAAGCATTATCCTAGTTATCATTAAAATTGGTTCGTCAAGGGGTCAACCCAAAAGATAAGATTTAAAATGATATATAAACCTCTAAAAATATGAATGAATGATTATATTAAGACTATAATTTCATTATATTCTAATAAATTACATTTCTAATTATTTTATATGACTCATACTTATATTATATTATAATATTTTATAAATATTGAAAATTTACATTTATGATATTTTATTGTATAAAATATTTTATTAAATGATTTAAAATTCATTAAAATAATATATTCAAATACATGAATTATACATGGTTTAAAATATAAACCATCTTCTATTTATGAGTCACAAGTCTTTTTAATTTATCTTTATTTACCAATAATTCATAAGAAACATTGATATCATAGTAATTGTCAAATAGATTAATAGAGGGAGGGGGGAGGTTTAGAACATGTAGTTAAGACTATAAAAATAACCTATATTTGTCCAAATTTTATTCAATTAGTGTATTTAGAATCATACTCACCATATATTTTAAATATATCAATTTAGAGCCACTTGAACATGAAAACTAATTTACATTGATTTAATACTTTTTTATAATTGCAAGAGTGACCCTCTCCACACTTACAAAAGATAACCTCTTTTTTTCTCTTCCTCACACCCCATTTTCCATATAGCTTGACCAAACCCTATCAAATTATACTATAAACTTCTATATTAATAAATTATTTCTTCTATTATCTTTAAAAGATAATTCAAAAGGTACTTATGAAATGATCTAAATATGATCCACCGAAGAAGAGGTAATCATCTTACCTGACCTCTTTCGATTTTTCGTTCTCCTACCTCATATAAATATATGGTATTCATAATGAAATAAAAAATTAATTATACTAAGTAAAATAAAATTTTATTTTGATTATTTATACAGCAATATACAACTTATATTCCATCAAATGCGACATAAAAGTATCACTCATGCATACGTGTGGACAACCGCCTCCACATAGTGATATAATTGAATTATCTATCACCATATTTCATAGATGGTTATTTTGCTGGGTTTAATATTTAAACATGGTATTTATGAATATAATATGATTTTTTAATTATAATACAATACATACCTTCTTACCTTCTAATCTGTTGTAAAATGATAACGCCGCTCATGTGTATGTGCGGACTACCACCTCTATGAAGTGATGTGATTCATTTTTTGATTCTAATTTACATGGATGGTAATAGGGAAATTTTTAATGAATATAAATGATATATATAATATAATAATTATTATATAATAGTTAATTAATATTTATCTTTCCTTCATTCAATCCTTTGAAAATTTAAAACAACATTTATGTGCACGTACGACTTACCGTCTCCATGAACAATGTAATTCATTTTTCTATCTATATCCTTTATATATAAATATATATATATATATATTATTTATATAATTATAGAAAATAGATAATGGAACCACGATCAAAGTACAAGGACCATAACTACCGAACAAATATTTTTAGGAAAAAAGAAATAGTTGACACCCAGAAACAATGATTTAAATAAATAATTATTAATAAATGGATAAAAAAGTATTATAATCTGATACTATATTAAATTATATTTATTTAAATGAATCTAGAATATAATTATAATAAATGTATTTTTTTTACAGAATGTTAAATCACATTCAAATCAAGTCAAAATCATGGTTAGGGATTTTTGTCTCACTTTCATTTATGTGAGATGCAAGTCGCATTAAGCACTTGATTCAATTATATAGTGAATATAATGAAAATTAATGTATTTTATGATTATTAAAAAAATAATTATTATTGTTTAAATATCCATATAATTATCTATCGTTCATGATGTTTTGATACATATTTTACAAAAGATGTAATGTTGTTATGTTATAATATCATTATTTACTAGTATTTTTTATGACTAAGTTACTGATGATAATATTTCATGATATAACTCTAAATAATTATTAGTAATTTTATGCTAATATGGTTATTTCTAGAGAATAATTTTTTTATTATTTTACTCTCTTTAATTGCTCAAGATATGGAAATAAATTTTAAATGAAAAACCAACTTTATTTCTATGTTCAGTCGAAAATCCTTTATCTTACATGTGCATATTTTCTAAAAATATTTATAATAATTTATTTATTCTCTAATTATTGTTTAAATCAATTTTTAACTGTTATTTAATTTTTTAAAAATGGTATAAATGGGATATTCTGGTCTTTCTAACAAATGTAGTTTTGAATTATTACTAAAAACGAGGTAGGAATATTTGTTTCAACATACATGACATGAACAAAAAATCCCATTATCCTGAACTATCAATTATTTGAATATTACATTACATATTTCCATGTTTATTTCCAAATAATATGTTTTCATTAATAATTTGTAGATTTCTAGATCTTGATGAAGTTATTTCAAAATGTAAAGGTTATTTTACTCAAGAAATATTCCAAATATCTTTTAAATGAATTTTCATCTAAGATTATGAATTTTGATGGTAATTATTATTCACTAGGGATATGATCTAATGATACGACCCATTTTATTATTTGGATGTATTATTATGATGATGATTTAAGGTTTATTCTATGAAACACATTTCTTTCCAATATTTTAATTATATTGTGGGGAAACCTTTATGAAACCAATTTTTCCTATTGGTTATATTTTAATGCTATGAGGAAATTTTTATGAAACATTTTTCATTTACATGGGTTATAATATGATGAATTATTATTGATCTTATGGAACACATATTTATAGTTTTCATTATGTTGTGGGAGGGTCTAGAATTATATATCCCTCCAACTATTTGGGTAAAGATAGATATCTCATGTGATAATAAGGACTATAATGGGTAGTTAACTTTATTCAGTAAGATAGTTTGTCCACTATAATAGTATTGTGAGTGATCCTTGGCTAAGGATGTGATATTTTATGGATTAAACCCATTCCACCAAGATATTCTTGAAAGTGAGCCTTTAATTCCAAAAAAATTATTTTTATGCTTATGTGTATGACACAAAATTATTTGTTATTATAATGTTATACTCCCATGGATCATGTTCTATGATTCTTTTTTTTATTTATGTCTTATTAACTTCCATGATTTATACTATGACTCAAGATTATGATATTTGATATTCAGGGTATGGTTTTAGAATGTTAAGCTCATATTTCTATACCCTTATGCTCATGTTATTTTTATGTTATCATTAACATATCCATTGTTTACCCTTATAAAGCATTATAGATTACCATTTCTTATGTTTCCCTACACCAATTTATGAAGAAAATTTTTATTATGATATGTATAAGGTGGGTTACAAATATGAAGAACTTAGTGGGAGGTGGTGTTGATCTATTATGAATAAGTTGTTTAAATATCCATGTTTCCAAAGGCATTAGACTTATATGATTCTAGCATAGACTGTAATGTTATGTATTGAATATTCATATAATAAGAGTTAATATTTATAAATGAAAAGTATGGGTCTACATAGTTGGTATCATATCATTGTTTAGTTGACTTTAGAAAAATGGTTGAGAAAAATTTTGTGAGAACCCTTAGGATAATCCTATTTATAGGAGAATGTCATAATTTTTTGTAAATAAATGGGTGTGGTTTCAAAAGAAAAATATCCCTTTCTAGATACTACAAGTGGACATGGTTTTGGAATAAATGAATTTAGGGGTAATAACCCCAATAATTGTTGACCGACTATATATTGAACATCCTTTTGGTGCATAGTGACTTTTCCCTTATTACACACATGTTTTGACACTCCTGGATGATATAATTGGGTTAATTCAATTTTTTTTGTAAACCATTATATAGGATTTAAATAGATGGTAACCAAGGATGACCTAGGTTAATATGAAGGTTTCATATAATGGAAAAAATGTTTCATGATTTAGACATTATATAAATTATTTTCCATGATCTCTCACTATTATTAATGTTTCCCAATCTTCGTTTTTTGGTTTTATACAATGGATGAAACCATGAGGATTCAATTAATTCTTAATGTGACAGATAGTGGAATGATTTTCCTCCCCAGAATCTAAATGATATAGGAACTATAAGGAAATAACTTATGATTATGCCTAATCATCTATCATGATATATTATTAACAACATAAACTTCAGGGATTTTCCAAACTTGTAAAATAATAGGAAGATGAGATTTTATGAAAGTTTATATGGTAATGACCACTGACGAAAGAAAGTATAATTTTCATCATGAAAATAATGTGGGAAGGACAACTGATTTCCCTACGGTCATCATTAATTGCCATAGGGTTACTAAATTTAAGAATTTATAAACACAATACAAATAAACCACTAAACTATAGTGTATTGTAGGAAATTAGAGTCCAAGGTCATTCCCATAGAGACAGGGTAAGAGAAATAAATTAATTTAAAATTAAATACCTGATTTATCTATGATTTTTTGAAATTAAACTTGTTCTAGTGAGCATGGGATTGATGAAGAATTTTGAGTAAAAAAATAATAAAATAAAATGGTCCAAATATGCAATTTATTAGATAAAATATTATGTATTTGAGGTTAACCATTTATCCATGTTGTTGTTATAATTAGGTCAAAAGTTATCTCTTTATTTTGAATGATCACTCTCCCTCTTAATAACACCCCTTTTAGATGGTAAAATTCTTTGGTTAGTTATATAAATAGGTAATACAAAACCATTTTTAAACAGAGAATAAATTTCCTACCAATTATCATGGTGAGTGATGAATTCTATTTTTTCATTATATAATTCTTTTTAAATTTATTTTCAATGATAATAAATGAAAGATAAAAAAGGGAAGGTAATAAGAGATTTTGAATGAGAAAACTCAATTTCAATTGACCATAAAAAATTACCTTAATAAATCCCCCCTTTAATAACACATTATGAAAAAAAAATAACCTCCATATTCTAGACATGATAGGGTGAGAAAAAATAAAGAAATTACAAACTATAGAAATGGTTGTGCAAACCTGCTGGAGGACCCTTCACAATGCAACTACTCACCCCATGCTTTGGTCTCCAATCTATTTTGTTTTTAGTAGTGCATAAGTTCCCAATTTATAGTCTTCAACTAGATCTAGGGTTTTCTTTACATCATCATTAATTCCCCCATAAATTATTCTCCCATCATAAATTCAGGACCCAATAATTATTTGGTCATCCAATGTCATAATTGTGATCTTCTATCGATTTCCGCATCGATTCAAGATGTTTTTTTTCTCACTAACATGTTTTAATTTTGAATAGTGTTTTATGCCATAAGTTATTGTGGAGAATAATCCTATGATATATTTTATGTATTAAAATAAAATTTAGAAAATTTAGACACTTTTCATAGTTTTACACATATGTGTCATGCCGTAATAAACATGGTTCTCACTCAGTGTCCATTTCTGTCCACCTAGTATGGTTGGATGACTTTTTTTCCCACAACTCTTATAACATAAACAGTAATTTATTTTTTAAATGATTTCTTTTAAGCCAGATAACCTTATTTTCACTCTGTTTCTTCAGTTACAATCCCCTGGAAGCTTCTATAGCCATCCCTTATAATAGAAGCCATCCTTTGGTGGAAATATTTTTTGTTTTAGATTATTTTTCTAAATTAATATAATTTTTTTCATCCTTCCAAATATGATAGATTTTATTAAATACCCTAGAAATATGTAATATTATCAATCCAAAATAAATGAATTTTAATCTCAAAAATGTATGCATGAAATGAGATTATCAAATCCCCCCACATTTGAACTAAAACTTGTACTTAAGAATGGAATATTGATATACTAAAAATTGTTCTCACATTACCCTGATTTAAATTCAATTTTTATATAATCAACTAATAAAATGGGAAACTAAATATTAATGCATCATATCAGAAAATTCATCAACGCCTCACATTTTAATGAAAAAAAAATTATCCATGCATTTTACTCTTATTATATTGAAATAGAAAATCCATTTCATTCAACTATTTTTCATTTTTCAATTAATTATTTATATGAATACTATTTCCAATTTACCTAAATTTTATTTTGTGACTCGTCACTAAGTTTTTAAGTGTAATTTAAATTCATCACATACCTCAAATCAAGATCTTTACCATAGGCTTTCAATGCATCTACTTTTTTTGACCACATAGAGATAAATACACAAATAATCCTGCGAGATTCATCATTAGGTTCAGATGAATCTAAGACTTAGTAATGGTAGTTAAATGATGTAAAAAATATAGATAAAAAAGGATCATTTATATAATCTATTTTACATGATAATCAACTATATATCAATGGAAAATTTCCCAATTCACAAAACTTCATCTCCCCTTCCCAAACACAAAGAAAAATCATAGATCAATATAACATAATTCATGAAACAATATCCTCTATATATATATATATTTACTTTTTCAAAATTTGTAATTTGGAAAAATCTCAAATCCAACACCCAACCCTAAAATGATATTATCAAAAAACTATTTATAATGGTTACAAAAATATCATTGGTCAAACAATATTTTTTAAATTTCATAAGACAAGACCAAAAATATTTTTTTTGTTTTTTTTTCATATTTTGTAACAGGGTGTTTAGTGAATACAATTCATTAAAATCTCTATTTTCTCCAAAAATATCATAAAAAATATTCCCCACACCTATCAATTTTTATAAACACATCCTTTACACCATTTCACCATGTCCCCCACCCTTATTTTTGAAAATTATGAAAAATATTTTTAGATCAGGGTACAATAGGATAAAATAGGCATGTAACTCAGCTCATTTCCAAATGACGATACTCATGAATTCAACAAGATAAAAAATTAATGTTGTTAGGTTGGCCCAAGAATAAAGGTATAATCAATAAAAAATCATCAATCATATTAAATTTGCCTTTATGAAATCATAATTTTGAAAAGATTAAAATAAATCTCTATAAGTAAAAAGGACCTAGTTTTACTCAAGAAATATACTTAATAAATAATTATAAATATTTGGATCAGGGTATTTCTCAAGAATGAGATGAATGGTCATAAAAAGTAATCATGTAAATGCATGGGAATAATTAAATAACTTAATTAAAATATAAAAAAAATTGATATCATAACTAAATCTCAGAAAACCTTCATTTAAAAAAATCAACATGCTACCCCAAATCACGATTTTCCAAATATTCATTTATATAGCTATCAATATTAATTATTTTTCCAATTTTTGTCATTAAAATTTATTTTCATAAAAATAAAAACATGACACGGAATTTTATGAAGAAATTTTGGGTCCTAGTTTAGTTGATTAAAGGAATAATTAAGTTATGGAATGGAATTTGTAGTTCAAACTCTTAAATAATTAAATGTGGTGAATAAAAATGAGAAATTAAAATTGTAACTCTTACTCCACTTTCAATGAATCTCTCAGATTTCACAATTTTTGACTAAACATTCTGTTGCTTTATTTCTAGTGATTTCATGGACATGAAAGACGAAAAAAACTTGTGAAATTGTAGACTGATTCAATAATACTCAAAAAAATTAAGGTAATTAAAACTAATTACTTATATAAAATTAAGTCATATAAAGTAGAAAATATTACATTCTAGAATTAAAAAAACTCAGGTTTCCCCATGACAGATGACATTTTTTAATGGTTATTTAGCTCAACCATACATGGGTTAACAAGTCTGAGTTTGGTACAAAGCTAACCACCTGGGGTTATCCTAATTCTAAATTTTTTTGGAATATATCTTATATTTCCTGCTCCTTTATATACTAAATATGAAATAAAATTGAGGAAACCAAATTTGATACATTTTTATGTTAAGTAAAAAAGAACTTCGGGTTTTTCTAGACCTGGTAAAATTATTCTTCTTCGATTGATGGTTGTATTTATTATATTTATTCAATTATCAGTCTGGGTTCTGTGACCAGCTCCTCCTCTTCTTCTATTACTTCTTCTTATTCTTATATAACACATAAATCTTCTAAAAAAGTTGTAATAAATGTGGCATCTAAATTTTACTCTTAATTTTCATCATTTTCTAAGTATTCCTTCTATTATTCATTGTTAGTGTAGGGTTCAACTAGTTATTCTTCCTCTTATTTCTCCTCTTCTTCCAATAGCTAGAGTCCATGTTTTGAATGGAACATGTGAGAAAACTCAATACATTAGGTTTCTTATTTTGTTTTGTTCTCATTTTCAAATTCTTTATATCATAATCTAAAATTTTCCTCATCCCACTCAAGTTTAAAATCATGGTCAGATGCACCTTTTCCTTCATGTTTGTTCTATTTTTCCTGTTTGTTCTATTTATTCTTCTTGATGTTTTAATTTTAATTTTTACTCATCCCACTCAATTCATGTATAAAGGTTATATTTTTATTATTTTACTAAACCTAAAAAATAAAAGGAACTACAAGTTAGATCAAAGTCATATTCAGATGTGGTACATACATATGTTTTATTATCTATGATTCTTTATCATGATTCACTACATTGAAATTAATCTCCAGGGTATAGAGTTTTTCACCTCCAAGGTTTTGGTATAGTTTCAAACACTCATTGATTTTATTCTTTATCATTTTAAATTCTTTGAGTACCTGTGTAATATCCTATAGTAGAAAGGTGAACCTATCCTTTATTTAATCCCACTCTTCATCCCTAACATCACAAAAAAAATCACAGTAGGATAAAATAATAAAAAATATATATCAAAAACTTAAGCTAGAATTAGGATATAGAAAATATGAGAAAATAATTTACATAAATTACTAAACTAATAAATTCTATGCTCCCCTCCCCAAAAAGGACTCCAAAACTTCTATAATTCCATAGGTGTTATTAATTCTTGTAGGGTTATCAAATTTATAAATTTATATATTTGAAACACATAAATCACTAAACTATAGGATAGTATAGGATATTCAATTATGAGGTAGAACCCACAGAGACAGGGTTTGGGATATAATTAATTTAATAATAAAAACCTAATTTAATTAAGATTTTTAGAAATTAAAACTAAGTTAGAGACCATGTGATTGATGAAGAATGTGGAGGAAGAAAATAATAAAATAAAACATTCCAAAACATGTAATTTCTAGGATCAAATATTATTTACTATAGGTTAAATATTTATCAATTTTTTGTCAAAATTAGTTTAAAAGTGATCTATTTGGTCCAAATAACCACTCTCCTCACTAAAACCCCTTTCAGATGGTAAAATACCGTAGTTAGTTAGAGCAAAAGGTAACTCAAAACCTTTATTAAACATAAAACCATTATCCTCACAAAGGTCATAGTGAGGGTTGAATTATAGTTTTTCATTATAAAATGACCTTTAAATTGATTTTCAATGATCATAAATGAAAGATAAAAGAGGGAAGGGAAGAAGATATTTGTAATTCAAAAACCCAATTTGAATTAACCATAAAACAAAAAATTACCTTAATAAAATGACAGTTCGATTACATCTTTAGAAAAGAAACAAATAACACCATCATGATATCCATGAGAGGTTGATAAAAAAATATAGAAATTAAAACCTATAGAAATGGTGGAGTAAACCAGGGGGCAGTCCTTGAATAGTGCAGCCACTCACCCTAAGCTTTGGTCTGCAATCCATTTCTTTTTTTAATAGCACAACAAGTCCCTATTTATAGATCTCCATTGGTTCTCATGATGAAATTAAATCATTATTATTGTGTAAAAAAATTATTCTACAATTATGAGTTTTGTACATAGGTGTCAATTGTCCATATTGGGTCATAATGGATGTCTTACATTGATTTCCATGTTGATTCTTGCAATTTTTGGCATCACCCCCATGTTTTTTGCTGTTAATAGTGTTTTTATGCCATATGTTCTCATGGTGAAGTATCGAATAATATTTTTTACAACATAAAATAAAATCTATTAAATGGAAGATATGCCATAGTGGGACACTTTGGTGTTATTTAATGACCCATGTGTTTCATGTTGTGACACACATGGTCCTCATCCCAGGTCTATTATTCTTCACCTATCTTGGTTTGATGAATTGTTTCCCACAAATATTAAACCATAAAAATAATTTAGGGAATAAATGATTTCTTATATACTCTAAAACATCCATTTCACTATATTTATATAGGTTTGATACCCAGGAAGATTCAATGACCATCCCTTTGTCATAGAAAGTGATATTTTGGTGTAATATTTTTATTTTTGGCTTCTTTTTCTTAATTTTAGTGATTTGTTTCATCCTACCAAATACTAATGATTTCATTAAATTTATAACAAATATATAATAATTGAAATAAAAAATAAATTCTTTTTAATATAAAAAATTTATGCATGAAATGGGAGTATCAACTAACTAAGAGAATGTATCAAAGAAAGGGGAACTTGTGCATTATTTGAGTCAATTCTCTAATCCATGGGTTAACTCCTAGAAAAATTAAGGGCCTAAGTTAGGTCGATTATTTATGTAGATTGATTAAATTATTGAGATTCAAGAATTATGCTGTAGAAGTGTTTTATCAATGATATTATGGTTATAAGAATCATGAAACATCTAAGAATTGTACCATAATAGTTTTTATTTGAGGACTTGAAAATATATGTTAAATGCTACAAAAAACTAATAAATTTTATTTATTGATGAGATTATATATTTTTAGAACACATGATTAAGGTGGAGATAACCCCTAATGTGTGCCTGATGTTGGGTAAAAAATTCTTAGTCGGAAAGAAGAGATGATTGAAATTGATGAATGAAATGGGATAATAGTGGTAACCTTGAAGTTGGATAGTGACTTGATGAAAAAGTGAATTTTTTTATCTTTGATGAAGTTTATTTTATTTTTGTTTTTATGGAATATATTCAATAGTATATGATTTTATATTATGAATCAGAATAGTTTTTACTTTTGTATGTATATATGTTCTCATTAATGTTTTCTGGTGATTCATGTTATTAACATGTTTTCAGAGAATCAATGTATTAACATTCTTGGTATATGACATTATGAGATACTTTATGTTATTCAGGGATAAATTTTTTATATAATATTTTAATTATTTTTGGTTCTGAATTTTTTCAGACAAATTTTGGTTGATTATTTGAGTTAACTATTTATATAATACATTATATTGATCTTTGGGGTTTATTGTTGAGTTTTTATAGATTAATATATTTTATTTATCCATATTGAATAACCAATGCTAAAAAGTATGGTTTTGTTAACTATTTAAAAAATGATGGAATGAATTTCATTATTTTATGAATCTTATAATTCATTAAATGTTAATTTTAGTTCATCAGGCATGAAAACATCAACTTGAATATGAATATATTGGATTAATAGATAATGTGGTGACTAATCGAACTACTACCAAAGTCTGAAATTTTACTTATGAAATGGAAATAAATCAAATAAGTATATTTCCACATTCTATTTATCTTGATAGTAAAATAATCCCTTGATATTAGGAAAAGGATGTTGAAATTCAAATTCTATCCTTTTACCTTCATTTATGATGAATTTATGGTTTTTTCTCCCCTACTGATTTTTGTTTTTTTCATCATTAACTTTCTCATGACCATCTTCTTTGTCACTCTTTTAATCCTTGGATATAATTTTTCTCTTTCACATATATAATTTATCATCCCACTAATTTTATTCTAATATAGTAACATGATTATGTGCTTTTTAGGTAGCCTTTATGTTTCCTACTTTTCCTTTTTAAAATATGTTTTATTATCCCTTTGTTTGATGTGTCTTTCCAATAAATGTTTTTTAAAATATTAAACCTTTGATTAATGAAATAAAATTTCAATGGAGATATTTATTGAGGGTTAGGTGAATGAAACACCCAAAAAAATTAATTAAAAAGAATAATAAGCATGATAACTTACTTAACACACCACACCAAGCTTTAAACAAATTGAGATATATTATAAAAATATTATTATTTAAATGTGACCATTATAACATAGTCGTTGAATTGGTGGGTATGCATATGTGTAACCAAATTGTGAGATATATTTATAATGGTGAAACTTAATAAAAATTTATTGAATAATTATAAGGAAATAAGCAAAAAAATTGTAAAGTCATTTAATTCTTCACAAATGCATTTTATTCAAAAAGTATCTTTATTATTTTTTGTGCATTGAAATTATATATAAATATTACAAATTTTAGATATTTAATTTAATAATTTAATTTAATTTTTCTAATCATCATGTACAAATTATCTTAGAGTGTTTTGTTGATAATTGTTTGAAAATATTTAGTTTTCATTAAATAGTGAAAAATACTGATTTTTATTAAACATTTATTTTTCATTTAAATGAAATTTAAAAGTAAAATATTTACAAATAAATGTTTTAAAATTAATTTTTTTTATTTATATGAATAATATAAATATTTCCATTTGAATTAATTTTATATTAGATTTTGATCTGCAAATATTTTTACTACTCAAAACATTTTTATAGAAAACTACTGTTTGTCACGTCTTTACTGTTAAATTTTAAATTAAATTATTCCACACATGTGAATTGAGTATTTAAAAATGTATTAAATATTTGGTATTAGGAGGTTCAAAAATTTTATGTAGTATTATTTTATATCTGGTCATCATGAATAGTATCTTTGGTAAAACTTTTCCACTAGGGTAAGGGTAATACGAGTAAAAGAACATTAAACCACTGGGATAAGGCTTTTAAATTTATATAACACTTAACTTTTTCCTTTTGTATGGGTGTAGTTAGGACGTTTCCATCAATTTCTTTAATATATGGCCACTTGGTGCCATTTTTCGTCGGTTATGATCTTTATATTAATTTAATAAAAGAATAAATGGAAATGTCACTCTCTTGAATTTAATATATCTAAATTTTTACATTTTGATAAAAAGTGGATAATTTTGGTTCTAAATATTTTTTAATCATATGAAATAAATTTAAATTTTTTGTGTTTTAATAATTACCTTAAATACTTCTAAAACACCGACATAGTAATTATTCAATTAAAATAAAATATATATATGGTTTCAAAAAAATTTATAGTAATATAATTTGGGTAAATTAGTGTTTCATATTATATTTTACATAAATATAAAATATTTGATATTTTTTAAAGGTCTGTATTCAAATTCAATTATTGTCATGATGTTTTGAAATTCAATTTATTTGAATAGTTCATAAAATGGAATTAAAAGTTTTTATGTTATATATATTTTATTAAATAATTTAAAAAACATAAAATTATTAAAATAGACTATTATGGTGATAAATGGTCTACAATTTCATTGATTTTAATTTATGGTCCAATTATGACCACAAAAGTAAAATTATATCCCTTTAATATTGAAAAGGTCGTTACCTTAGTAAGGATTAAAATTTGTTTACCATGGGGTTAAACCAAAAGTTAAGGATTAAAATCATATCTAAAGCTATAAAAATTTTATTTTATGATTATATAAATACTATATATTCCTTATATAATAATCTATGTCATTTTCGTACCATTTTACATGAGTAATACAAATACAATATTATAAAAAAATCATTTATTTCTAAAAAATGATATTAATGATTTTTTATAATAAAAAAATGTTTTATTAAATGATTTAAAATTTATAAAAGTGTTATCATCATCCAAATAAATATGTTATGATTTAAAATATCAATTATGATCCATTTATGAGTCATATTTCATCATATTGTATCTTTCTTGACCACTAAATAGCAAGTAACATTCATATCATAGTAATTTTCTAAAGCGTTGATGAGGGGCTAAAACTAATATATAAGAGAGGAAAAATCACCTAAACTCTTAAAAATTTTAATATATGAGAGTATTTATACATATAATCACAATATATTCTAAATATATCAATTTTTATCCACTTTAACTATAAAATTAATTTAATAATTTTTGTAATTCCAAGTGTGACCCTCTCCTCACTTATAAATGGGAACCGATTTTTCTCTCACACACAAAACCTTAGAGGAATATATACTAAAAAAACCTAAATAATTCTATTATATAATTCCATATACAATAATTATAGGTTATTTATCCATAAAATACAATTCTAATTTTCCTTAATAAGAGATCTATAGAAGGCATATTTAAGAAGAGGTTGTTGTCTTGCCTTACCTATTTCAATTTATTTCTACTTCTTTGACTTATAAATATGTGGTATTCATCATGAAACAATTAATTAATTATCTTTTATATATTTTAATTTTATTATGATCATGTAACTACAAATATCCACCCTATATTCCATCAAATGGGAAGTCAGTGTATTACTTATGTGTATGTGTGGACTATCATCGCCACGTAGTGATACAATTCATTTTCCATCACCATATTTTTTATGGTTATTATGGTGGGTTTAATGTTTATAAATTATATTTATAACATAATTATGCTTATATATTTATAATATCACATATACCTTATTATAATTCAATCTGTTGGAAAATGATAATGTCACGTGTGCGTATATGTGGACTACCTCCTTCGTGAAAAGATGTGATTCATTTTTCAATTCCTCTTTACATAGATGATAATAAGGATATATTTAATGAATATATATAATATATATGTCTTAATAAATAATCTTTACATGTGAATTAATATTTTCCTTTCTTTCAATTCATTTGTTGAAAAGTGGAAACAACATTCATTCATACGTGTACGGCTTACAGTCTCCATGAATAGTGAAATTCAATTTTCTATCTCTATCCCTTATGGATGAATATATATATATATATAATGAATATATATGATATTTATATCATTATTAACTTTTTTATGTTATTTAATTATGATCATGTATAAGTACAAGAACTACCAAACTAAAATTTTCATGAAAAGTGAAATATTTAACACCTGAAAATGGAAATTTTATTAAAGAATTATTAGAAAATGGTTATTAAAATATTAGAATTGGATTGTATATGAAATTATATATATGTAAATGAATCTTTTATAAAATTATAGTAAATTTAAATTTATTATTCATGAGGTTAAAACACATTCGATGCAATTCAATCTTGTGGTAATGGATTTTCTTATCACTTTTATTTTTGTGAGACACATGTCGTATTCACCAATTATTTTTATTATGTGGTGTATATAATTAAAATGATTTTATTTTATGATGATTATAATGAAAATTATTGATATATATATATATCCATATAATGTTCACTCTTTCATTATGTTTTTATTCAGATATTTCAAAAGCAATAATGGTTTCAAAAGAAATAATGTTCCCTCTCAATAATTATCATAAATTTTATTCTCCTTTTATATTTATTGATAATACATATATATCATTAATTTTCCTATCTTCAGGTACCCTAGAGAGAGAAAAACAATTTATGAAAAATCATCTTTATTTCTCTTTTCAATAAAAAATCCATTTTCATCCATGTCCATGATATCTAAAAATGTTTTCAAGTATTTTTTATTCTCTTATTATTTTATAAATCCATTTTTACCCATTTATTAATTTTTAAAAAAATTAAAAGGAATATTCTTTTAATTTTCTGAATAAGGTAATTTTGACTTTTTACACAAAAATTTTAATATAATATTTGTTTTAATATACATGGAATGAAAATAATTTCACACTATACTTCCCGGTCAATGATTTTAAGATTAAATTATATGTTTCCAATGTTATTTACAAGGAAAATTTTTTCTTTAATATTTGGGAAATTTTATTTTTTAAGTAATTGCTTTTAAAATGAAAAAGTTCTTTTTTAAAATAAATATTCCAGATATCTTTTAAAGGTATTTTCATCTAAGATGATATCCGTTCGTGGTACATATGAATTACTAATCTCACAATTTACTAGGTTTCCCTTCCCCAATTTATGAATAAAGGTTTTATGTATGATATGTATAAGAAGTGTGAAAGATATGGAGAATATAGTGTGAGATCAATTATATCTCTTACGAATAAGTTCTTTTCATATCCATGTTTCCAAAGACACTAGACCTATATGATTCTAAAATAGATTATAATTTTATGTATTGAATATTAATATAATAAGACATGATATTTATGTACGAAAGTTATGGGTTTTCATAGTTAATGGAAAGGTCCCTTTTTGGATGATTTATATCAGATACAGAGTCAGAGTGGTGAGATTAGACCAATCCAAGACCCATGGCCAGTTTTGTAGGTGTCTATTTTTTTTACATTTGGACTCAGTTTTATGTGATATTCCCACAAAAAATATTATTTCTTCAGGTATAAATCATGTAACATATGTGATGTCTTATTTTTTATAACATGATAGCTGTTATTTACTTTTTTCTAGAATTTAACAGTTATGTATAACCTTATAACACTATCATATTATGTTGTCTATTTGATTTTTTTTTCAATTGTGATTTATAGTTGTTTGTACCAGATAAGGTATTGTTTCCCCTTGATATATAATGACCATCAACACTAGTTAGTAGAATTTGGCATACAATGAGGTACAATTGATTTATATAGATCCAAGTTCAACCACCTGATAGTTGAAATAGGATATGGATGCAGTAAAGTTGTATTAGAGACTTATATCATTTTGTCTTACTACTTAGGATATGGTTGAAAAGAGGTGGGGCACTTTTGGAACTTGGTATTGACCTTGTTCCTTATAGAATATGATAAATGTATGAGTAAAGTCTATGTCATAAAGGATAGGTATATGGATATTGTTTTTTCAATGTTATAGTTTGGTGATTTTCACAAATGTGGTTTGAAATATATGTTATGTTGGTGTTTACTCTTAGTATAGGGCAGAAATATGTCATTTATTAATGTATCATTTTCAACATGTAGTTCTCATAGGACATTCCTATACTTTCTAGTGATTATTATTATAGTTATTAAGTGGTGTTCAATTACTTAAATATTCAATAACAAATTATTTCGATTTTTTGTATGTAACTTCTTTTCGGATCTTTACTTGATTAACCCATGACTTTTTTCTATTAATATTGATATATTATGACTATTATGTGATTATATATGATATTTTACTTGAATAATTAGTAGTTTAGTATGGATTGTCTCAAGATGAGATATGTGATACCCTTATATCATATGGTGTGTTTTTTGGGTAGAGTAGCATGTGTATAATCTTTCTTACACTAAAGAGTGATATATATACCCATGATAAATTTATCTTGAGTTGTGAACTTTTTATTTTAGATGTATACCACCATGATGAACTCTCATTGAGAACTAAGAGGGAGGGTATGAGCATTCCCCTATGGAAAGTGGAGTTAGAGTGGCATATTTTTCTTATTCCTCTTATCGATTAACAATTCAGAGAGAGTCTAATTAGGTATACATCCTATAGATCATGGGGTCTTCAGGGTCATATTGACCATGTAATAATTTAATTGAGAGTTCTATCTACTTCATCCACCAATCATTGTGGGTTAGGGTAGACTATAAACTATAGAGTCTTTTATAGAGTTCATGAAAACTATCCTTGATCATCTTGAGAAACCCCCTGATAGGTGGGTGAAGCTTGTTTCTTACATGGATCAAGGACAAGTGAAGAATTGGTGAGATTCTATGGTCTAGGATGACCAATAGATAGGGATTTCCTGAAAGTATTTTTATATTGTATTTTTTTCAATTTCTTCTTATATATTGTAAAGGATTATTTCTCTATATAGTTTAGGGATCTTATTTAGTGGGAATTTTGGTGATGGATCATCCTACCCAATTTAATAATTTTCTATAGTTTTCACATATAATGGAAAGTGAAAAAACATCCAGGGTATGGTTTTTTAAGGATAAACAGAGGCATTCAATTTGGTCATAGGTCCCTACCTTCCTCTTGATACCCTTTTCCAAAGTCATAAATCAACCACTTATTAAAAATTAGAACCAGATGGATGTTAGATCATATTAGTATTATTTTACATAAATTATAGCCATTAGTGGGTTGTATGAGAGTATTGAGTGGAGGTATAAGGATTCTAACTTAGGTGGAGAATGGTAGGGTAGCTAGGTCAAGTGTTTATTTATTTCTATGAGAGAGAGATCCTTGGTTAAGTGTTATCGATGAATCCATCCTATCCATGTTCTATTATATCATTGAAGGATGTTAAATTATTTCTTCTTCTATGGGGACATGGGGAACTTAAAGAGGTTCTAAGGTTTACCAATAGATTTTTCTTTTGGGTGTGAATCTAGTCAGGCTCAGGGATTATGAGAAGGCCCATGAGTGTTGAAGCATTAAAGCATTTGTTTTTTCTATATATTTTCATATCATGGAGGATGTTGTGTTTCCTATGGGTTGGTGAATAACCATAATTATGGTTATCTTTCATAAGGGATTCAATAATTATAAGAACATAGATGTTGTTTAAGCCAACTTCATGCCATCAGTTATACTCCTTCTATGATAAGTAGGGAACAACTAATAGTTTGAGATAGAATTATAGTGGAATAAATCATAACCTCAATTTTATTTGATATGGGTTACATGAATTTATTCATATATTAGAACATGGTTAGTGATCTAGGGTTAATGGTGAAATACCCATGCAAGGTGATTTAAATTAATACACATTGATGGGTACAGTCTTAGGGTATCCCAATATGTCTAGAGTGTGATATTACAATTATTGGATATAAGATTCTATAAGATATATTTGTATTGGATATACACAATTTTAATGTGATTCTTGGGATGTATCAATTGAATATATATCGGTCATATGTAAAATTATACCACCGATGAGTATCTTTCATGTCCTTGAAGATAGATTTTTATACCTATGTTAGTGAATGGGATATTTCAGAAAGTCACTCAAGACCTGAATGTGGGAATCTGAGAGATATTTCATCCTTGATTGTTAGCATTTTTATAGGATATGAGTGGATTATCGAAAAAATATTCCCTCTAATTTTGGATCAATTTTATTATTTTATCCTTTATTATTTATTTGGGTTTTCTAATAAGAGAGATACCAATTTCCTGATAAAATTTATGTTAGGCATAGAGCCCATAAATATTGTTCTGTAAAAGTTGGATCCTGTATATATTAAAGAGTTGATGGCTCAGTTAGAGTTTCTAGATTTTGAGGGATTTATTCACTTGAGAAAGTCCCATTGGGGTTCTCCTCTATCAATCACCATGAGTAAAAATAGATCTTTACATCTATATATGGATTACTAGAGGCTGAACCAAGTTTTTTTAACAGTTGGTATCCTCTTCCTTGTATTTATGAAATATTTGATTTTTTAGGGGATCTAAGTGGTTATCTAATATTTGATTGGGGCAATATTATCATCAGTTGAAAGTGAGTCACTATGATATTCCATGTAGTAATTTTAGGATCATCTATAGCCTTTATGAGTAGCTTTTGATTCCATTCAGATTGAAAAAATATGACAACTATATTTATGTCCCTAATGAATCCATTCTTCTACCCATATTTGGATTAATTAATTGTTTTTTTCATTGATGATATTTTAATATACTCATATTAAATGTATAATCATGCTCTCCCACTAGTGATTTTTCAAATCACACTAATAGTGCAATGGATTTATGTTAATATTTCAAAGTTTCAGTTTTTTATTATAGGGTTTTACTTCTTGGGAAATATGATATATGATCTAATAATATCAATAGAACCTAGAAAAATCAAGGGTGTGGTTTCTTTATAGTGACCAAAGAATGATTCTACGTTTTTTAGTTTCCTTGGATTGATGGGTTGTTATCATAGGTTTTTCTAGGACTTATTTCATTTGGAATAACTGATGAAGACCCTAAACAAGAAGTGGATGAAGTTTTTATTAAATGATTCTTATTAGAAATCCTTTCAAGATATAAAAGGGATATTGATGTATGTTCCAATACCTACCATACCTAATATGGTTAAGGAATATACATTGTATTGTGATGTTATTGATGTTAAGTGTGTAGCTATTATGATTCAAGGTGAGTGGGTAGTATCATATGAATCCATATATCTGAGGTTGCATGAGTATAAATACTTGATTCTTGATCATGAGTTTCAAATATTACTCCACACAATGAGATGTTATCATAATTATCTTCTATATGAGAGGTTCATGGTTTATATTGATTCTAAGACCATGAATTATATATTCACTTAAAGTGACTAGAACATTCGATAGAGGTGTTGGTTTGAGTATCTTCAGTCCTTTGATTTCAAGATGGAATATACCTATGATAAGGGTAATTTTATGATAGATGTTTTTGTTAGGTAGACATAATTAAAGGTAGTGAAGATGACCAATATAGAGTGGCAAGTGATGAGCATTTTTAATGAGATGGACCTTGTTTTTCAATAGTTTTCTGGAATAAATACCCTAATTTCATTGAGTATTTCCTCATCACTCCTAGAGAGAATTAAGTATAATCTATTATATGACTTGGGTTGTCTAGTGATGAGAGACAATATGTATGTATGGATCTTCAACATGACCAGTCCCTCAATTTTGATGCGATTATTTATATACATGGTAATTTGTTATTCCCTCTAAGTATGCATGAGGATATAATTATTAATTCCAACACCTCAAGACGGTTTGTTCACCCAAGTATTACCCAGATGTGTCATGACATTTACAGATAGTTTTGGTATCCCTATTTGAAGAAGGGCATAGTGAGTTATTTTTCATGATGATTCACTTATTAGTAAGTGATGGTCGAGAATATGTGACCCATAGGTCAAATTTAATCATTTACTACAATCTAATTGAAGAATGATATTGTTACCATATACTTTATAATGGAATTGTCAATATATTCTTGTGGTAGCGATGTAGTATGGGATATTATTGACAGATTGATGAATATTTCACATTTGCAACTGATTTCGGGGTCATATTCAATTGATTAACTTGTCCAATTATATGTTTGAAATATATTTTTATATAATGGTGTTTATAGAATAATCATATATAAATATTATTCCAACATTACATCAAACTTCAAGTAGGTCCTATAGAAGGTGAATGATGCATAAGTGCACTTATGTACTTCTTACAACCCTCAAATCGATGATTAGTCTAAGAATACCATCCTGGTTTAGAAGAATGTAATGATATAATATGTCCATGTTTTCGGTAGTTCATAGTAGAACCATATTTCACTTACATATTTTTCCTATAATTAAAATTATTATATATGGATTCATTTGGAACTTTTTGATAACTAGTACTATAGACCATGCCAATCACCTATATGTTGGTTAGAGATATTTGAGATAACGGTTATCATGAATATTCGCATTCATGATTCATCATATCATAAACATTTATTTAAGAATCAGTTATCAAACACTTAGAGTTGAAAGATATCTTATTTTGAATAATAATTCAATCATATGGAGTTTGAGGTGGGAAATCAGATATTCTTGTGGGTGTCATCTCAGCTTGGAAAAAGGTTTATTTAGAGGTATTGGAAGTTAGAACCTAGTTTTGAAGGGTCATTTAAGGTTTTTGATAGGATCAATACCTTGTAATATTTGTTAACAATTCATCTGGCATGTAGTTTCATGCTTGATGTCATTCATGTCTCTCAACTTTAGTGATACCATCCCAAACATATTCATATGATCAACATTCAAGGCATCAAGCTGGAGCCTCATGCATCGTTCAGGGAAAGAATGATTCATATAATTGATTATTTTGGGAAGACTCTATATAGGAATATGGTCCCACTAGTACATGTGGAGTGTAATCCAAATCATATCTTGGAGGACACTCGGTAGTGGATATCTAACATAAAACATAATGTCTAAATATTTTCACTGATGAGCCTTGGTGATACTCATTACTATAACTCGAGGACTAAATACTATACGGTAGAGAGTTTCTAACACCCTACATATGCACAAGGTTTATTTTTACCTTATTTTCACTAAACCTCGTGTATTTTGAAAAAAATAAGTGTGTTAGAGGTGTTGGAGGGGGCTCTAGTGCCTATTTCAAGAGAACTATCTAGGTTCTAGGACATATATCATTTTAAAATATTCTACCAGGTACCTAGTAGATAGATACTAGATATTTGGGGGAAGTTAAAAGTGGGATTATTGCTTCGTGTGGGCCACCTAGGGACCAATGACCAAAGAGATGGTAATTGATGTGTATCAAGTAGATAGTAGTGGTTGGGTGGGTTCCTTGTGGGTGGATACTTATTTTATAAAATTTAATTATTTAAATTAAATGATATATTTTATTTAAAACTTATAATATATGCTTCGAGTTCATTATATTTGGAAAGATACCCCTTCTTTACTTACCCTTTTTTCTCTCCTAAGTGTCAAATCATCACTATTTATTTTCAATTTATTTTCAGTTTTTAGTCCCATATTTTCATAGGATGTCATGTATAGTAAGGCTAACATTCCTCTTTGATTATTCTTATATTTTTATTAGAATTTCACTATATTCCATTATTTATTCCTAATTTATTGATTTTACTAGATTTTAATGAATTAATTGACTGAGACTAAATTAGTTGGTGGAATCCAATGTGTTGGGCCAAGTTTTAGTGAGTTGTATTTTTTTTATGGATTTACTGACAAGATATGTCAATATATTATAAAGAAGAATATTGTTTAAGAAAAAGATACCACAATAAGTTGTTTCATGCTTATAAAATATATTGGATGATTATATTTGAAGAATCTTCTTATGAGTTCTTGGTATGGTTGTTTTAGAAATATATTTAAGGCCTTTTTATTTTTTTTAGTTCCAAAGAGAATTTATCTCTATGATGAAGGCATGTGATGATTGATGTACTATTATTAATGTAAAGTGTGAAAGGTGTTGGTAGATATCATAGAATTTTCGTCTACATGAGAAGAGTTATTTTGGAAGATTATTTTAGTCCTCCTTCGTGAAGATCACTTGAAGATCATCAATTTTCCGTGGTACATGCATCAGTGAGATGATATTCCATGGGATAAAATTCCATGACATAAACTACTACATAACAGAATGTAATACCTACTATGTTACATGACTTCATTTGAGCACATGATGAGTTTGAACTATATGAAGAAGGATCTTTCATGAGTAAAAGCCATCCATGGGGTTGAATATTTCATGAGTACAAACCTTCTATTACTTCACAATACATGATTGTTGTATCACTTGTATCCATGAATATTGAATGAAATCTAAATATTCATGGTACACTAATCTGTAATGAATCATACATCACAATATTATTAATCATGATCCTTGTGGAAAGATGTGCGGATGAAGTTTCTTAGAAGAAAAAATGAATAAGAGAGATTTTGATAATGTTTTAGAAGTTGGTTCATGAAGTGAAGAATCCCATATGTGAATTTTCATATGTGTTCTATATAAGGGAATATCCATGTATGGGTTTTCCCTGAATAGTTAAATCTAAATACTCTAATTCCAAGTTGTTTATAAGAATTTTTTACATAAGAAAACTAGTCATGTAGGTGAATCTGTATACGCAAACAACAATTTTTTAAGGGAATGTTCATATAGGGGAATTTGAATACATGACATCACATTGGTGAAATGATCCATGAATAAGAATTTTAATAAGTGATGCGTCACATGGGAAAAATCCCAATGAAATAATCAAATCCATATAAATTAATGATACTATGTATGGAAATGGGTTACTGATAGGAAATAGGATAATGTAGGATAATTTCATGAGTTGGCCTACATTTACTTTTTGTTCAGTAGAATGAAGAACAGAGAAGAGAATGAAGTTGGGGAAGCTATGTAAAGATTTTAAATCAATGTAACCAACTAATATTATAACCCATGTATAGAAATAAAACCAAGACATATGTGATGTTGTCTAAATAGAAGGAAGAATAGAGGATTGTAGCATTGAATTATTCTATAAAATGGTCTAAAAAAGAGAAATAAATAATTCATGAAATGTTTCATGCATTTAATTATCAAATAATATTATTCCTGATAATCTATACTTATAAAAAACATATGTCTAAGTTGTGTCATCATGTGTAAGAAGTTTAATGAATGAATGTGGATGAATAATCTTGAGTTGTGTGTTATAAATCAAGGTATCCATGAATAAAAATAATTAATATTTAAATATAAAGATGTGAATATGGTTTTAATATTTAGAATTTTTTTGTAATGAAAATTGCATGATATTTTCATATTTTCTAGAATGAAAAGAATAACAAAGAACCAAGTATTTAGGGAATGTTTGAAATATATTAATGATAGGAAAGACCAATAATTATGGAGTCGTTCATGGATAATTTAGAAAGATATCTATGTATTTTTATTTAATGAAAATTTAAGAGATTCAAAATAAGTTATTTACATAATGGAGTAAATACTAAAACAAAAAATAAGGAAGATAAGAAAGGAAACCAATGCTAGAACTATTCATTATTCTATATATATATATATATGTATGTATTAGAGGTCAAGAAAAAGGTTGATACAATAAGGGAGAGAATTTCGATACTACGACTTAAGAGAGAATATTTTGGTTAAAAGAAGAAAAATATCCAAATAAATTTCAATTTTCATATATGAAGTGATTCGAAGCCAAGATGAAGGGAACCAGTGTAGATCAGATGTATTGAAACAAAACAAAATAATAAAAGAGGTAAGGGGAGAGAA
The DNA here is from genome assembly GCA_963277665.1 of Viscum album. NCBI lineage: Eukaryota > Viridiplantae > Streptophyta > Magnoliopsida > Santalales > Viscaceae > Viscum > Viscum album. Next base: position 1,085,004,743 of record OY728132.1, read on the forward strand.
TAAGTTATGAGATTATTTTGAATATCTATTTTCACGTTGTTTAAAAATAATATTAATAATTTTTCATGTTGGCCATAAAGTTGACAAGAATAATATGGCTCTGTGTAGTCCAGTTTGTACAAAGAAACAAGGGACTTATAGTTAGTGCAAGATAATTAGCAGATAAAGAATAAGATTCTTTCATGATATTGTGAAAGAAATAATAAAAGGAGCAAAAGAATGAATCATCACACTATAATTAAATAGAATTCAGAATAGGTGGAGGTCTCACTTGGTTTTTCAAAGTAATGAAATAATTTGTACACACGCATTAAGTATAAAGAAAAAGTAAGGAAGTTGCATGTTGGACTAGGATATCATCAGTCAAAGAACATAAGACTATTTTCTATACCCCCTCTTGAGTGTAATGTACCGTACTTTAAGTTTATGAATGTTTTCTAGTTGATACACTAAACTATTTATCTTATTATAGTGTCTTGTGAAATCGATGATATTTTCTTGGTTACACCAATGACTAGACTTATTAAAATTTGATCATTCTAAATAACATATCCAATTTTTTTGTTCTCTAACAAATTATGGGAATATAAGAGAATGGGATAATCAATATCTAAACTAGTCAAATAGCTAAAGTGATTAAAAGAATAAATTTATCTTAAATTTCACCAACACTGATTCCCCCCACCCCCTCTTAGTTTTGAGTATATCCCAACTGGTTCTAATAATTATTATCAAAGTGAGGCGTAACCTCTATTTGATTATATACTTTTAAGTTACGATCTATTTAAATATATGAGATGGTTTTCTGTGTTTAAAATTATGTGTAGTTTTAGTGAATATTACAGTACTATAGATTCGACATAAATCTCTTTAAAGATCTTATTGAATAAGAAAAAGATATAGAAAATGATGATGAATAATACTTCTCTATTATTCATAGAAAAGGTTTCTTTATCCTAGTCTATAGAATAAGAAAGATCTATTTTAGAAAGAGTAGAACTAATGGTTTAGATTTCCATGAAAGAGTTAGATAATACCTCTACCCCAATTGAGTCATGACACTCAAGTGATAATGATATATGTAATGATTCATGTCAATATTATCCTGAAAAATATCCAAGATTAAGTGTAAGTGATCATATTTCAAAAAAATTATTGTGAAGCGTTAATAAAAATTGTCTATTTAATTGAAGAAGAAATAGTTTCTTTTTATGGTGTTTGAAAGCATTCAAAGAAAAAATTACCCACTGATATGGTGAGGTAATGAATATGGAGGTGTCTATAAAGAAAATTTCATGAATGTATAAAGATCTCTAAATAGATTAAGGAGAAAGTATATGAGAATGTGGATAATGGAGAATGTGGCTACCGATTGGAAAAAGAGTGGATTAAGATAACTCAATTTAAATATGAACCCATGAAAGATTAATAATAAGTCAATAAAAATAAATAAGGAAATAATAATTTACTATAATTATCTTATAAAAGCCACATTGATGTCAAGAATGAACAATTGGAAGTAAATTCAAAGAGGATCAAGTAACATGACACCTTTATTTATGAAATCGTTAATATGTATAATGAATAATTTGATAAAATTAAATTAAATTTTTAACTGAGGGTGATTATTATTGAAGTTCAATAGAACACCTTCAATATGTTTTTTTTATAATTGGACGTTAATTCGGTCAATTCTAAGATCTTTCATATTGAGTCTTCAAAAAATAAGGATAAAAGAGTTACTACAACAAGTTTTTTATAAATAGGATTAATTTTTCAAAAAATATATATCAAGTGGCTAGAATATCTTTTCATTATCAATAGACCATTATCAAGAAGGTTCAAAAAATAAGTTACCATTTATAACAATTTGAAATAATTTCCTAAGATTCTTATGAACTCTATTGGTCCAAATATATATATATAGGTATGGATAAAGAAAAATGGGGAGAAAACTACTATCATATCAGTGGTGGATAGAAGGATTATGGAAGTTGGTTCCCCAAAAAGAGCCAAACTAATGGAAAAAGACCCAAAATTTTATTTCTTTCAAATCTAGACAATAAGAAATTTATTTGAAAAGAAAAAGGTTTGTTGCAAAATGTTGGTACTACAATACGTTAGGGAACTATGTAATGGATTTTTTGTACAATTATATAAGTGAAATGCATATATATTTCCATTTCATGGGAGGACAAGACAATGTTAAAGAAGAAATGTCCACAGGTTAAAAGGAATAGGTATACTTCAAATAAATTTGGATTCCTTGAAAATATATGTGATGTATAAAATAGTGGTGTCTAAAGAAATGGTGAATCTCATCTAATAATGTATCAAAATCATTTGAGAAAAAAGAACAAATAAGTTAGAGAATAACGGAGAAGAATTATTTGGAGAAAATAAGAAGTGTTTAAAATAATAATTCTCCCAAAATATATAAAAATTAATAGGTTAGGGATCCTTGTAAACAATCTGAATTCCAATTAGATTAAAAATAATTCTAATAATACTAGGAGTGTCACATCTAAAAAGTTTGGTGTGAAGAAGAACACCCCCTAAGTTTCCCTATATAGATTCCATAAAGGATTTCAATATACCTAATGATTTTCTAGTGATATGGATAACTCATTAAATAAAGAAAATAAATTATAAGTGGAAAAAGAAAATTGTAGTGCTAAAATCAAAGAGAACTATCCACATGTAAAATAATCATTGTTTTAGAGATTCATACAGGATTAACATAAGGGAAAATGCTATTTAACTATTCATCTAGAACTATAAGTGGACTTAATATGAATCATGAATCTACTCAAAATGGAGGTTTATGAGAATACATAATATCTAAAAAAAGAAGTTAACAAATTGATGAGATCCATTTTAACTTAAGATAACATAAAAATTGAAGTTTAGACGTGAAAGTAGGAAAAGTGGAGGAAATATTGAAACATGGTTGAAAAAACATCTCAAAATTTCTGTTCAAATTTGATAATAGAAAGATCCACATTATTAAATTACCCTTTGTGTATTTAATTCATGCTTACAATGAAGGTAATTGAAGGCGAAACATGGTCTCATGGGGAGAACCTTAGTAGAAGTTATGGCTATAAATTATGGATTTCCCATATCAGGACATTACCATATAAGATTAATTTCTCAAGAATGGATGATACGTAACGAGTTTAAAGGAATTTTTGGATATCAATAGTAGATATAAAAATGAAGAATATTCCATATTGGTTTGATATTATAATTGGTATTCTAAACTAGAATAAATGAAGAATATCATCCTTGGTGAAGTTTTCTATGTTTAAAAATCCAGATATCCATAAGAAGATCTATTTTGGTGTATTCTTGACATGTAGATTGTAAATAATATCTATTGAATAGATTTATCATCATGAAGATCACAAGAAATGTCTCCTTGAGTAGGATACAAGTATAGAATGTTGAAGAAGCTGCCAAAATTATTATCTCATAAAAATATGATTATTCAAAAAATTTATTAATAGTGTGTCATGAAAAATGTCTGTACTTATAAATATATCATCATTTATACCTTAAAAAATAAAATCATTAAATATAATGGAATAAAGAGATTTAAATCAATAACATTAAAGTTTATTTTTTTGTGAAGAACTAATTCTATTTCCTAGAACATTAAACCTTTTTTATACTTGAATGTTTTATACTTATTTTTGAAGGAGTTGCAGAGTTTCTGATTGTTTTATTCTATGATAGATTTATTCCACAATTTCTTTAATCCTGGAAAATAGTTGTACAACTTTTAAAAATGGTAAATACTACTCATTTTAATTATAATCATATTGAATTAAAAATGGACAACATTGTTACCCAAATTAATCACTTACATTTTCTACACCATGAATGAATCATATAGACATATATTGAGATGATTGATGAAAAAATTGTTAATAATAAATTGATACACTTTTCCCAAGTACATTGTATTTTTTTAATAAGGGGGATATAAAGTTAGATGAAAGATTAAAGAGGAAGGGAGAGAGTGGAAACAAATATAACAGATATTATTACATCATTTAAATGGCATTTACAATAAATATAAAGGGGGATTTTGTTTATAAAATATAGTGTTATTTGTTTATTTTTTGGGGAATGATTATTAAGATTTTTCAATATGTTCTGAAGAAGAATATTTTGGAAGAAAAATAGATCCCAAGAAGTTTTTTCAGGATTATAAATTATCTTAAAATATTATGTTTAAAGAATTTTCTTATGAGTTCTTGGAAAGGTTGTTTTGGAAATATATTTATGTCAATTTTTATAAGAGTTTAAGTTATATAGAGAATTTATCTCTATGATAAAAACACGTGATGATTGAGGTACTATTCTTCAAGGAATGTATTACAAGTGTTGGGAGATATTATAGCAAAGTATTATATATGAGTGGAGTTATTTTAGAAGATTCCTTGACTCCTTTCACATATAGATCACTTGAATATCATTGAGATTTCAAGGGACAATAATCTTTGAAGTGAGATTTAGTGGAATAAGATTACGTGACATGAAGCTACCTCATGAACAAATTTCATACCTACCACGTGATATAACTTTATCTGAACACATGATCAGAACAAATGTTCTATTAAGATAGATATTCTATGAGTACGGACCTTCCATGAGGACCAATAATCCATGAGTACAAACCTTCTGTGAGTTAATCATACATTATTACAGTATCATTTACATTCCTGAATATTGATTGAAATATAAGAATGCATGGAACACTAATATTCAAAGAATCAAACATCAGTATATTAGTCATCATTATTACTTAAAAATGATACGATGATAATTTTTTAAAAAATTAATAAATAAGAACATAAAAGTTTATGATGTTTGGGACGTTGGATAATGAAGTTCAGATCCATTTATGTGAATTTAAATACATTTTCCATGTAAGAAGATATCCTTGTACAGGTTTTCAGAACATAGGGAAATATATGTACATGAATTTCATGTGGTTTATAAGAACTGGTATTGTAAAAAAAAACTAGACATGTATGAATATTTTCATACCAAAATGAACTGCTACATATGTGAATGTCCATATAGTCAAATTTGGATATGTGACTTTACATATGTGAAATGGTCTATGTATGATAATTTGAATATGTGATAGTTTATATAGGTGAAATCCCAAAAACATAAGAAAATATAAATATATTATTTCTACTATGTATGGGAATGAGTTACAGAAGTGAATTTTGATAATGTAATAGAATACAATAAGCTGATCTACTGTGACTGTTGGATAAGTGGAAGGAAGAAAAAATAGGTGAACAAATTTGGGGAAGCTGTGGGAAGAGTTATGATCTATGTAGATGACTACTACAATGATATATATATAGAAATGGAACTGAGAGGTTTGTGATATCATGTGAAAAGAAGGAATATGATAATGTTATAGTAAATTTGTGTGCTATGAAATGGCCTACATATGAGAAAGAAGGAATTTAGGAATTAATCTCTCTATAAATTATTGAATCAGATGATTCTATATATGTTGTACTTAAAAGGAACCATATACCAGGAGTTGTTTCATTATAATTCATGAAGTTTAATTAAGGAATAAGAATAAATAACTGGGAGATATGTTTTATGAATAAAGGGAGCCATAACCACAACTAATACATATTTAAATATGAATAAATGAATACAGTATGAATATATGACTTTTATGGAATGAATATTGAATTATATTTCATTATATCATGGAATTTAAAGACTGTTAAAACCTATATTTATCCAATTCTTCTTTAAATATTGTAATTTTGGTAAATATAGTAAATACTATGAATTAAGGATACAGTCTATGACAATGAATGCTGAGATATAGGTATTGTGAATTACTGAAAATGTACATTATTTTGAATAAGGTATTTAAAAAACATATTAAATACTATAGTTAAAATGAATGAATAGAATAAAGGAAACTGATTATGGAAATTATCATTATTATATATATGTGTATTATAGGTTAAGAAAAAGGTTAATAAAACAAGAGAGGGAAGTCTGAAACTGTGATTCATGAGAGAATATTTTTTTGTTATGAAGAATAAGAATTGAATCCATTACAGTCGTCATATTTTTTTTGGGTTGAACTCTAGAATAATATAACCATTTAAAATAATATTCACTAATGAAAAATAATTTAAAAAATAAGGAATAAGAGAGAAGAAGTAGTGGGAGTTCTATGCATATGTTTCTTCATAGAAAGAATAAGAATTATAAGATGAGTTAGAAGAGTTTTTCATATATTTAACATGAATAACAAGCCTACATGCTATTCCGTTTTTATAGATAAAGGAAATTTAGGTTAGTACTAGAGAATAAGAAGATTATAAGGACGGTAATTTCATGATATTGTGTAAGAAACAATAAAATTAGAAGGAGGAAAATAATGATGGATAATTTAGATGGTCTATAGGAGTCTCAACTAGTGTAGGACTCACATAGTGATACAAATAAATTAAATAAGATTCATATGATCTACAAAGGTAGTATAAAGACCCAGTAAGGAAGCTGCATGTTAGACATGGATATCACTAGTTTAGTAACTGAGGATTGATTATGTACCCTCTTGAGTGTAGGGTTCCACAAATCATTTTTATTATTACTTTCTAGACTACCCATTGAAAGAGGTATCTCATTATAATGGCTTGTGTGATCGAGGAGTGTTTCCCCATTGTATTAAGGACTGTCCTTCCTTATTATAACAAGATCCTTGTAAATATATTGGACACCTTGTCTGTGTACTATCAAATGATGGAAAGGAAAGAGAACAAGAGAATCAAGATTTTAATTGGTCGAAGAGCTAAATGGATAAAAGAGTAATTTTTTATAAAACCATACCAACTTTAAATCACCCCTCTTAGTGCTGAGTATATCTAATTTAGTTCTATTACAAAGTGTGGGACACCACTAAACCTGGGATGGTGTTTCCTTTCTTTCTACAAGTGTGTCAATAATCAAATAAAATACTTTAATACACTTTGGGTGCATTCCCAAGAAACTAGGGTACATAATACTCTGAAACTCGAACGTGTGAGCCAAACCCTCATGCAACGAGCATAAATTTTTTTTTTTAGATTAGGAAATCTTTAAATATAGGATTTGAAAGTTAAGTTGGGTCTAGTTTGAATTTTAATTAGGTCTATCAATGGATCAACCTATATTTTTAATTAAGATTATATATTTTTTTTAAATATATGAAACAATTCTTATTAGGAATTATTAAATATTAAACAAAAAATAGATATAAAATATATTTTGATTTATATATGTTTATCATCTACCTATTAAATATTTTTTTCATAAAAATTTCAATATTAAATTGAAATAATATAAAAATAAAATCGAAAAAATTATTCTTAGCTTATGTGTTGGCCCACATTTTTTTTGCATCACTTAATCTTGTTGGTTTTTACCTAGATTTTTAAGTATATTTAAAATATAGAAAAAAAATTCAATATTAACATGCCCCATAAATGTCTTATAGAGAGTTCATATCATATTCTCGAGGCCTGTTAAGTACCCCTACCTATAATATATTTTATAATGAAATATTTCACTACCTATGGTATAAATAATTGATTACTGACATGTGAGAGGTCTCTTAAGTTATGGGTATTGATTCCATGGTCACCATTGAAAATTTCCCTTTTGGGATGTATTATAGAACAATTAATTGGGACTCAAAATTAGTGAATTATCCTTGAAACATGACCTTTGGGGCCTTGTGTAGTGTCTCAAACCATTCCATAAAAAAAATTCATGAATGCATGGTAGTATAGGGGTTTGAAAAAATATACATGAAACCTTTTATGGGATAATTTGTTGATATCATAACACTTCATTCCTTAAATGATTATGAATGTTATGTGTTGGTTATAGGTGATAAATCATTCACCTAAATGAATTATTTGTGGCATACAGTTTCAAAGGGATTTCATGGCATGGAATGGGTTTTGATCATCATGTTACCATTTCACATTTCCCTAAAACACCCAACGGTTCCCCCATCTATATATGAGTACAAAACAAATTTACAAAGGCCAGAGTTCATCTGGGTTTTAAAGCCCAACGATTCTTAGGGATTTTCATTGGTCGAGAGGATGGGAGGTTGGGCTCATCACAACCTTTTAGGGGAAATTTTTTCCTGCTACAGGACTCTCTTAATGATTTAAGACATGCTCGTGAATCTATCCCTAATCCTGATATGGGATTGGTTACCCTTACAAAATAGATATGGGTTAATTATCTTTTATGTACAATAGACTGGGATTCATCTGTATGTGTCTGAGGTTATCCATCATTTTATGGTAGTGGGAAATCACTTATGTATTTGAAGTCACATGACCAAGTGCTACAGGCAATGGTCCCATGTGTATAGGTGGTTGATATTCCAAGGATGGGATTGGTCCATTATGAGGAATCCTACATTTCCTGGTTATTATTGGAATCAAAACCCACATAGTTTGATTAGAGTTATCACTTATGCACTGTGACTACCCTATTTATGATGCCTAATGAGGTGCTCGTTGCATCCCCCTAAGCCTATGTGATCCATGCTCATTGTGAGAAATAAGAGGGAGTGCATGATCAGCCTCATGGCATGTGGATGTGGGATCTTCATATTGGGGCAGTCCTTGAGATATTTGATATGGATCATGAGCCTTCAAGGAGTCTTCCTATGTATACCGGTTATGGAGGGAATTATATTCCTCTTTTTTCATTAAGTCTAGGTCTTACACACTGAGCTTTCCCTATTTATGATGTCTAATGAATTGCTTATTGAATCCTATTAAGTCCATATAATCCATGCTTGTTGTGAGAAACAAGAGGGAGTTCATGATCATCCTCATAGAATTTGGATACAGGATCTTCATATTGGGGTAGTCCTTAAAATATTTGATGTGGAGCTCGATACTTTAAGGAGGTGTCCTACATATCTCGGTTATGTAGGGAATCAGAGTCCTCATAATACAAAGAGACTAGGGCTTACACACTGAGGATTCCCTATTTATGATGCCTAATGAGCTGCTCATTATACCACCCCCCTAAGACAATGTGATCCATGCTCGTTGTGAGAAAGAAGAAGGAGTGCATGAATAGTCTCATGGTATGTGAATATAAGATCTATATATTAAGGAATTCCTTGAGATATTATATTTATAACTCAAGACTTTAATGGGGAGTCCAATGTATCCCAGTTATGGTAGGAATAAGAGTCCTCATAGTTCATTATGGATAGAGAATACACACTGAGGCCTCCCTAGTGAATAGGAATTCATATCTGGTAGGTGTATCATTATCATGTCGACATACCCTATGAGCCATCATGTTACCTGGGTCGAAACATATGGGTGTGTCATGAGAGCCAAGGTGACGTTGTCTAGGGGTGTTGCATGTCTTGGCCGACCCCTCAGGGAGACATCGGAAGTCCAAACCGACATGTCCAGATGTGTGTTGTATGTATTCACTAACTTGTCCAAGAGACACCAAAATACTAGGAGGACATTTACCGAGGTGTCGTAGGTATTAGATGACTCGTTCAGGGGGGAAATCCTAGAGTGCTGGGTCATCCTATCCAGTTGTTTCAAAGAGACTCGGCTGACGTGAGTAAGTGTTGTCAAATATGTCAGGTGATGCATTCTAAGGACGCCTCAAGTCCAATGTGACAATCCCAAAGGTTTTTTTGGTTCTGGATGGTTCTCACTGAAAGGTTCACCATACCAGACTTGACATTTCCAGAGTGTTCCACATGTCCAATATGACATGAAGAAGGGATGTCATGAGATATGGATGGCGTGTCATGGTGTTGTAGTGTGTCTTCAGATAAAACGCGTGAAGAACGCATTTTTCTTTGATTGTGTCCTTTGATTGAGTTTTTCGCTTCAAATACTAGCTTTTTCCCTTGTATTGTTAGTGCCTCAGCATGGTTTAGTGTAAGTTTGTTTGGTTCTAACGTGATCTGGAATACATGTGTTGTGGTATTCGCATGTCTCACTTTGAGTCCTTTGCGTGATCTTTGATTGATCGTGCGATGGACTTTATTCTTAGTGCATGACTCCTCTAGCGGTCTTCCAGTGTATTACTAAGCTAAAAGTTGGTTGATCATGTGATTGGATGTGTGCAGAAGCCCAAGATTTGACCACTAACATGTGTAGCCTGTAGCGTCCATTCAATCGACCAAAACACCAACCGACTAGAAAATCAACCCTTTTGTTTGAGTTGGAGTAGAGAATTTATACGTTCAGCCATCCTACATACTCATTGATTTGTGTGTGATATCTGATGTGAGTCTAGGCTCGAGTCAATGTGGGGTCTGGTAGTATGTGGTTTCATGAGTCTCTACGGTAGACCTCTTCTAGGGAAGCACCTGATTTCCAGGGGTCACGGGCCCACCTTACTTTATCGAATTATTGCCGATTATTTAAAAATTGTTCCTTTAATGGATTTCATGCCAACATGTTGACATTTCCAAGGGTCCTCGGAAGATCCAAGTGCATGTCATAAGGCACTCACGAGTCCTTGGATGGCCTATATTGGGATCTTGTTGTATGTGTTGAGTGTGAACAGGACACATCATATCTCCTTCAGTGACCTCAGACCCTTCTCACCTCCCCATTTTGATTCTCCAATATTTTATGTGACGATGGTCAAGATTCATTCATGATTTCATATATGAAACTGAGGTTATTTCCACTATTTTTTGGAGATGAGTCACATGATCGATATGGTTCACATGGCGATGCTTGATTATTTCATAGAAAAACTTGTATGTTCGTCCTTATAGTACATGGGGGTTTCGTGAACATGTGCTAGGTCTTTTTTGCAGTGAAACTGACAATCTAGGGGGACCTCATAAGGTGAGATGATCCTGACTATGAGGTCTCACAGTGTCTTTTGGGTTTCTTGGGGGTGCACGTCATATTTCTTTTAGCAACCACAAAAACAAATCACCTCCTCCATTTTGATCCCATTTGTTTTATTTTATAAGGGTTTGGAGGTACTTGAGTTTGATCAGGTAATATCCATGATTTTAACTTGATTTTCCAGCAGTGTCTCACCTAAACACTGTGAATTATATAAGAGTGTTCAAGTATTGTTTCCAAAACTATGAATTTTTTCATAGAGCACCATGGAGTTTTTTGGTGGTTTCTATGTGACACGGCTAACAAGACGAAGGGGCTCTACGAGATTCACCAGATAGGTCAGGGGGCATCGTGTGTCTTTAGCGACACATGGCATGCCCTCCAGCAACTTTGAACCCATCTTGCCTCCTCCTCTTTATCTCCATTGTTCTATGTGGTAAAGGCTTAGAGGTATCCTAAGATGGCTTGGACATAATATAGAGATTTTATTATTCCCCATGATTCTTTGGTGTGGGATATTTATTACTACTGTGGGTCTCTTCCTTGGGATGACACTTCCCTTGATTTTTAGGGGATTTTAAACAGTTTGTGAGGCACTTTCTAATGACAAATTGCACATCCTCAGGGGACGAGCATATGGCCTTCACCATTCGGTCACTGCTTAGAAAGGTCGCTTATTGAGGAGGGTTTCACGGGGCTTACCATGAGCTAAGTGCTATGTATGGATACTTCAAATGAACTTTAGGTGGTTACACAAACGTAAGCCTTTTAGGGGCTCCACAAGTCTTCGTCAATCCTCTTCTCCCTTCCTTTCATGAGAAAGATAATACCATTGTTCACATATTTCTTCCTTTGTGATTTTTTTGTTCGTGCTCATATGGCGGGCGTCAACAAATTCCCCCTCCCACCCTTAGAAGAGACGTTTGAGGGGATAAGGACTCGGCCTTGAGGACAAATAGATGCCCGCTAGAGTCCTTCATGGTGTCTTGAAATGGTGATTTTTCACAATTTTTGGTTCACCGGACAACCTTTGGAATTCTGTGAGCTACTTATATATATGGGGGGTGAAGTACAATTTATTCCAACAACAACCTTCATCCCTAGAGTGCTCCCTATTTCATTTATTTGTGATGTTCATGAAATTTTGTCATTTTGATACTTCACGAATTGCCGATGATGTCCATCCTTTGATTTATGGTGAATGATTATAGATGCTAGGCATCTGGCAAGACCAACAGAGTAGGAGATATGTCCTAAATTCGGGGTTCTTTTCATATCTTTATAGGGAATCTTGATCATGATAGGGTCATATAACAAGCCTCATGACAACTGTCACATGCTTTAGTTTAGTTTCTTTTAGCTCGTACCATCTTTTTCTTTAGTTTATGATCTTTTAGATTAGAACACATGTCACATGCTTTAGTTTAGGGTCTTTTATCTCATACCATATATTGATTTAGTATAGGTTATTTTATCTCAAACTATATGTTGCTTTAGTTTAATGTCCTTTAGATCATACCACTAGTTTCTTTACTTTAGGGTCTTTTATCTTGGTCCATCTATTGATTTAGTGTATGGTTTTTAGCTCAAACCATTTTTTGCTTTAGTTTATGGTTTTCTGTTTGGACCATATGTCACAAGATTTAGTTTAGTGTCTTTTAGCTCAGACCATATGTTTCTTTAGTTTAGGTCTTTTAGATCAGACCATCTATTTCTTTAGTTTAGGGTCTTTTATCTTGGACCATCTATAGCTATTGTTTAGGGTCTTTTAGCTCGGACCATCTATTGGATATAGGAATAACATTCCATAAATGACTCAAAATATTATGGTACGTTGAGTTCCACTATGATACTAATAGGGCTCACAAGAATAGGAGTTACAAGAACTATAGAAGGTTTATGGTGTGAACATGATTAAAAGAAAAATAATTGGGAAGCTAGTCCCACATAGATAGTTGGAATTTGGGTGGTGTAAATCACAACCTAAAAGCTTGAGCTATATGATATGGAATGGGGTAGACATGTCAGGCATATCCCTTAACACTATGGGGGTGTCAAGTTCCTCCATGATGTTTTTGTGTTTTACAAGGATTAGGAGGACCTTTATGTTGGGCCAATATATCCCATGTCAGTGGGTTTGAGCCATTCTGCGCCAGTAGCATGGCTGGGGTGGAGAGATCTCTTTTCCTTTCTAGGGCCTATGAGATATTTACGAAGGCTCAAACATCAAGATGATGTTGATGGGTATGGAGAGAAGTTTATCCAGGAAGGGTTTTATCACCCTAGGGAAACATAGTTCTTAATTGAACAACCCAAGCCCTATGAATTGTGGTTTCAAATCATGAGGTGTGAACCAAAAAAAGGTTCAAGAATGACAGTTCACATTACGTATTTGAGAATGCATACAAAACATAGTGATACAACGTCGAGGATATCATATCTGACTAGATATTCTGATATAGAGATTGTAAAACATTATCCAAAGGGATCAGATCATGAGGAAGGTATGGGACATTCATTCTGGGGTAAACTATAACACATTGGGGTGATTGGTTCTACCTTGGTGATGTCAGTGTCATAAAAATAGTAAATCCCTTTATGTCAGGCCAAGATGTCTTTGGTCGGTGGGTCTAAGACCTTGCATCAATATCATGGCCAAGTAGAGAGATCAATTTTCCTCTTCAGGGATAATGAATGATTTGTGACGACATGAGATGCTTTAGATCGTGAAGTCAGTTATATGGAAAATGTAAGATCTAAGAAGGGTTTGGTCAAACTAAAATTTGTGCCACCACTTTTCAAACATCTTCTCATGGTGAGGAGATGTGATGGATCATTGCACTTATTTTTTCCTAGACCAAGGGGTCTAACAAGAATAACATGGATTTTACTAGGGCTACATAGTAGACCCTATGATCTTTATGCCTCATTCACTTGTGCCAAATTTTTTTACTAAAGCCTATAGATGATGAGTTTTGTGGGTTATTAATCTACTTTTTCTCAGGTCACCCTTTACATGTACTTTTACTGATGTGTTTTGTGTCTCTTTTGTTAGCAGTTTAAGGTCATTCAGTTTGGACCATTATGTGTTAGAGTTTAAGGTCGTGTAGCTTTAACCAAAGCATAAGCAGTTTAAGGTCATGCCAATTGGATATGGTATAGGGGATGATACACAAGAGTATTATTAGGATACCTAAGGTAAATAGTACTCCAACATCCTACTGATCATGTGGTGGATGCATTGTAAATCATGGATCATGGTTCTTAGGTCATGAGTGATGATATGTGATAATCATATTGAGAGAATTTCAAACACACGAGGGTGTTGAGTGCTACCATGATGATACCAAGGCTCATGAGAATTGGAATGTATGTCTTCAGAGTGACGTATCTTGTTGAAGACCATAGGCGCATATGTAGTATTCATGGGCATGAATGCATAGTTATTCCAAGGGCCCTTGGAGCTGGATATCCTTTCCAAGGTCCATGGAAGGTTCATGGTGGCTTGAGACAATCAAGACATGAAGTGTGTGATCTGGGTTGAGGTGCTTAAAAATATTATGGAGGAACTATATTCTCTGGCTCTCCGTGGTAAGGATCTTGTAGTCCTTTCGTAAGGAAGGGTTATGGACAATGATCTACATAGTTTATCTTCTTGTAGTGCTACTTGCTTCCATGCAGTTTAATGTCGTGTGGTTCGTACATATATAGTTTAATATCTTTCATTAAGGAAGTGGGCAGATCAACATGAAAAAATATAAATGTATGAGGTCAGCAAAGTATTTATCCTGAACCTCAAGGGGTTTCCTATGTACCGTAGTTGGTTGGTAATTAATGTCCACAGAGTTTTAGAATACCCATGAAGTTTAATGTCGTGTGGTAAAGATGTAAGTTATAGCACAATTTATTTTCCTACAGCTAGGACATCAGAGGGATAATGTCCCACAGGGGGCACACTTGGTGGGGTAGAATATACTTGACGTGAATGAGGAAAAAAGTGGTTCACACCACACCATGTACATTTCTGTAGAGAAAATAGGAAAGGAGTCCAAAAAATGATATGGAATGATTTGTGGTACCTAGGACTGGACCTGAAGAAAAAAATTTTGGGTGTTCCAACGTATCCTAGGAGGGCAGAAATCAAGCCACGTATAGTTCTTAATATTTCATGCAGTTTAGCGTCATGTGGGGAGGATGAAGGTAGGACCGACATAAATGAGGGCCAAATAGATCCACTCTATTCCATGCATCCTTCATGGGGCTCAGGGCATGAGGCTGAAAAGAAGGCTGGTTTTTCAATACCTGGGGATGGACCTGAATGCTAAATGCCTTGTCATTCTTACATATCCCATAAGGATGGGAATCAATCCACACATAGCTCTAGAATGTTCCATGCAATTTAACACCATATGGTAAGGAAGAAGGGTGACTACGTGGATAATTGTTGTGTCTAGGACAAC
The DNA here is from genome assembly GCA_963277665.1 of Viscum album. Lineage (NCBI taxonomy): Eukaryota > Viridiplantae > Streptophyta > Magnoliopsida > Santalales > Viscaceae > Viscum > Viscum album. The sequence continues at coordinate 1,085,020,122 of OY728132.1, forward strand.
AAAGGGGCATAATGTCCCAAAAGGGATGCAAGTGGCACGGTAAAACAAAACTAGTGTGAATGGGGACCAAGAAGTCCACACAGCACCACACACTCTTAGGAGGTGACTTAGGCCAAAGGGATAATAAAGGAAAAAGGGGCCTACGGTTGGACCCAAGGAAAAATGCCGGGTCATTTCTACATATCCCATGAGGATAGGAATAAATCCACACATATTTCATGATATTTGATGCAGTTTAACATCATGTTGGGTGGGAAAAGGTCACCCCACGTGAGTGGAAGATAATAATATGGATGGTCCTAGAAGAAAGGGTTTGATCATCACTATGTATCTCATTTGTAATGAAAAGAAGGCCTTGTGTAGTTCTTGAAATGATGGTATGGTAGGTTTCTGACACTAGTGATGGTGTTCCTCTTAGACAATGTCCATAAAAGCATACAGTTTCATGTTGTATAGGGGACATCAACTCTGTAGTTTAACATCATGCGATGAATACTAAAGTCATCCCCCTTATGTCACTATATTTAGGATGATAATGGGTTCATTTTAAGAATTCACACCCTATTTTGTGTGGGGAAACCCTTGTCAAAATTACTATGCTCGCATGAGCTATGCTCGATGCAAGAAACAAGGAATGACAAGGACCCATCCCACTATTCAGAGTCATGTAAGATAAGATGGAATTATTTTATGTTGTGTGGTGGTTGGGACAAGATATATGATCAAAGAATCCATATGTATCTCGTTAAGAATGATAATCTAGTCATACACAGTTCTAGAGAGATCGTGCAGTTTAACATCACATGGTGAGGACTTATCTACATATTTTATTATTGTGTGTGATAAATTAAATGTAGTTTAAAATTATGTATAAAGGAATAGGGGACTTACACCAATGTTAATTCCCAATTTTTGGTGAATATGAAATTTTTTTCTTGAGAAATCTCTCATTGGTGGGTGGTGTGACATGATCCCCATCCATTGTGACTAGTGAATAGTCTCCATTATGATAGACATTATGTATGACCTAGGGTCCCTTAAACATGGGTTCCATCTTTGGGGGCTTATTAATTAGTATCATTGGGGTTTTGAGAGCTAGATCCAATTCTCCTTATAGGAACAAACAGAGGCAAACCTTATTATTGAAGGCCCATGCTATCCGGTTTTGGTGGACTTCCAGGTTGTGCAGTGTGCACAACCTCTTCTCATCTAGCCTCTCTAACTCATCTATATATTTTTGAGATTTTTCATCATCTGAGAGTTTCCCTCAAACGACTATTCAGAGATAGAGAAGTTAGACCTCTTTGGGTAGCACCGCCTCAGTCTTGTACACCAGTAAGTATGGTGTTTCTTGTGTAGAAGCACGTGTGGTGGTATGGTTGGACCAAAAATCATAGAGGAGTTTTTTCATCTAGGAATATTATACTTATTAACCATCTTTTAGATTATGTTCAATAGATTATTATATAAGGCCTCTATTTATCCATTTTCTGCTACATGACAAAGATATGAGTGGTTAGATTCTATGTTATACGCCTTATATAACTTCTTCAACACCACAAAACATAAGTTGGTTCTATTTTCCATCAATATTGTGTAAGGGACTCCAAACATGATGATGATTCAAAAATTTATCAGGTTGATGATATTCTTCTTCTTGAATTCCTTGAGGGGTATCACCTCAGCCCATTTGGAGAATATGTCAGTAGCATTACAGATGTACTTGAACTACTTTCCTGTGGCAGGAAGATATGTCCCCACAACAACCATCCCCCAGAAAAAGAATTTCTAGGAGTATTTAGCTATGTGTATTAATTCTGGGCGCTGATGGATGAATTTTTCATGAATCTGGAATGCATGACATTTTCCGGTGAATTCCACAGAGACTTATATCATGGTTTTCTAGTAATACCACATCCTTTTGATCTAGTGGGAAAGCCTGGTTCCATATTGGTGGGAGTCGTATGATCCCACATGGAATTCTTCCATGATTGTAACTCCCTGACCCCAGTTACCCAGATTCAGTGCATTATTACATAACATTGGCATGATCATAAAAGATCAAGTCTCAAAAGACCGATTAGTTTAGTATCCTTGGAAACACTAGATATATTCATAAGTATTACATTACATCATAAAGTAAAACAAAACTACAAAAACATCTTGTCTTCGTATCCCATCATACTATCCCTGTAGTTCATTCATAAAATAATTCTTCACATCCTGGAAAAATTAAAACATTGAAAGGGGTGAGCTCAGATGCTCGGTAGGGATAACAATATAGCATAAACTTTCACAAATAAACATAAACATTTAAGGCAATGTATAACTAAAACAAAATCCTTTTAAACTTGAACTTCAGCATAATATAGAAAAAATAAAATGAAATAATGCCATTTACTTGTTCACATGGATATTCTACTAGTCGAATAATCTCATGCAATATCAATAACCACTTCCATAATGATGGAATGTATAATGCAAGACTATCATAACCACGTAGCCAAGGCCTCGTGCCAAGACTACAAATAAGATTTTTTTCAAGGCCTCATGCCAAGACACTAGATTGTCTCATGAGACCTATTGATGCATCGAGGAGATATAGCGGGCTCCACCCATCACATACTAAGTCCAATGCATTCCTTATATGAAAAGGTTTAAACATATCATAAACCATAACATAAAAGTATCAAATAAAACATGCATAAAGGAAACATAACATTTACACATTTCAATCACAACATATCAATACAACAAATTGATATAATAAAAACATTATCAAAACCATTTTCAAAACAAAAATAAAATAAAAGTAAAACATGGTATTTATTTTTCATTTTAAAAAAAATTATGGCTTTTAGAGGAAGCCGAAACTCAAATAATGGTCACAGTGGCGAACAAGTCATTGTCGCCGCATACATATGAAAAAAAGCATTCCCTTTTTTCATTTAGTAAAACGATTCGTATAAAAAATATTCCTTTTGAATAAACATAAAATTCAAAGGGTTTTATACACCGTATAAAGGAAAGTTGTGTATAAAACAAAATATGCCTCAAAGAAAGGAGATTGAGATGAAGTCCCTTACCTTGTGTCCAACTTGACTCGATCGTTATTTATCCTCCTGAATAATAAACTAGAGTTAATTTCTACTTTCTTAAGAACTTTTTTCAATTTAATTATTCCTTTTATATCACTTATTACCATGATATGACCATTATGTAATTATTTAAGTTAATAACAGTCATTTTGTCGATCTTTGGTACTTGAGTCAAAAATAAACTTATTATAGTTAAAAGTTCTTCATGTGGTAAAATATCCATTATATCCAGAATTATATTCATGATATAGATATCATATATATCATATATATCCAGTATATACATGAATTTATAATATTACATAACATTTAGAGGTATGAAATGAAATGCACCGTTCATGGAGACGGTAAGCCGTACGTACACATGAACACTGCTTTCATTTATATTTCATATTTAATGGAATGAAATCATAATTATATAAAGTTATATTATAATTAAAGTATAATATCATATATAATATCATTTACTTCATCCTTTATACGTCCCACATATGGCATTAACGATTCAAATCACTTTGAGGGGGCGGTAGTCCGCACTTCCTAAAATTAAATTTTCACGTTTACCCATAATGGAAATCATAAAGGTATGCCATAAATGAAAAATACATAAGCATAAGGAAAAAATAAACATAATATATATCATATATAAATATAGTGACATCTTAATGGCCACCATGAGAGGTTTTAAAAGAATATTGAACAATCATCGTTTCATGAGGCAGTAATTCACCACCCACAGAAACAGTATGTTCTTTAACCATTATATGATGGTGTGTGTAAGTTTAAATCAAATAATTCTCATAAAAAAATCCTAGTATAAGTAAGACAGTGGTTTTGTTACAAAAGAAAGTAATAAAAAGAGTTTAGGGGGTCGGAGAAGCAAAATAAAACAAAAGAACACAAGTGAGACATTACCTTTAAATCAGGTATATCTTTTTGATTTGAGCCAAAGGCTTCCTTGGGAAGACTTATACCCAAAGGGAGACTTCTAAGAGTAAGAGAGGGAAGTTGGGAGAGTATTTGTGTAGAGGTTGGCTGAGCCAAATGTCTTGAAGGTGTGAATAAGGTGGTATAAGTGGGGGCCTTTTATAAGAAGAGAGGAGGGTCACTTTTGGAAAGTCAAGAAATGTTAGTTTATTATATAATGAGTTTCATATTTTAAAGGTCCCAAAATTATATATTTCGAGGATAAGGTAATAAGGGTTCGAAATATACTCATACAATAGGTTTTTGACAAGTTTAAGTCTTAGATTTTACATTATATTTTCATTTTATTTAAATTGTTAATTAATGAGGTAATCGCTGTATCGTCATGGTGTCATAAAACATTTAAATTATTTAATGTCCAAAAATTATAAAAAAATTACCATGATTTAGGAAATATTTTTATCTTTACAATGAATATTTATAGTCGAAAATTTAACTTATATAACCTCATGTAATAATTGTTTTAGTAAAATAACACATGTTTGTGACAATTTTATTTTTACTTAAAATAAAAAGTTATTAATGTCATTTTCTTACCCAAGTGGCTCCATGGGGTCCCCAAGTTGACCCATGGATTGTCTTAGTCGTACATGACTCATCCAATTAGGGTAGGACAAGTGTAAATGTAATTTCATATTATTATAACATTATATTTATCTTAAATTACACTAATTACCTTTAATCGCGATTAATAAAACTTAAAAGTTACTATTCACCAAAAATTATTTTCATCCCATTGAACTACATTTTAATTTCTAATTACAACCATGTATGTATGATTTTTGAAATTAAATTCACAGAAGCGGTAAAATTTCATTTAAACGAAAAATTAGTTTTTTAACTACCACTTAGTGGTTTCACTATTCATCAATAATTGAAGTTTTTCAGAAAAATACAAAAAATTCATCCTAAGATATAATTGATATTCCGAATTAAAAAATGATGTCTATTTTAAAAAATTCTAAACAAATAATTTGCATTAATTAATTTTTTAATTAATTCACGTTGTTAAAACAAATAGCGTGTTTTTAAGAAACAATATCAATCAAAAGATTGACAATTGTTTATGTCCAATTTCAAAGTGAAAATAATTATAATGACCACCATTGGATGAAATGGTAAAATTATATTATAATTATACTTTAAAACCACTCAACAGTATAATTTATCACTATAAATTATTTTGATTAAAAATGTTGTTTTTACGTATTTTTCACTATTAATCGAAAATTGGAAGTTCTCAAAAAAATACCAAAAAATCAACATAGGCTAATTTAGATATTCTAAATCCAAAAATGAAGGACATTCTAATATATAAAATTTATATAATTTCAAAAAGTGGGTATTACTATTCATATGATTACTTTGATTGGTCGTGGTGTGTTAAAATCTCAAACATGCGTACAATGCAAGCTATTGCATTATTGAAAGAGAATCATACCGTGGAATCATGGGGTGTTACATTCTCCCCTCCAATAAATTGTGTCCTCGCAATTTGAAAATGTTCTTAGAAAATAAAAGGTTCAAAATAGAAAATACCTTTGTGGAAAACCCACATCGGAAATAAGGTTAATAAAAATATAACTTTAAAAGAAAGAAAGAGAAGTACAAAGGTCACCCGAGATAGCCCATACTAGGATTCTATGAAAACATGGATATGGAGGGGGAAAACCATCATGTTCTGATGGAGATTTGTAGAAAATAGGATTAGGAGAAAGTTAACTACAAGAAAATCACTAACTTGTGATTGGTTAAACGGTCATTGATTCCCCAATTGGAAAAGTTAACCGACAACATTTTTGTTTTAAGTTACCTTTCATAAAGTTGAGGAATTTATTTAGGAGATTTACTAAGAACGTAAGGAAATATACTTACTTTTCATGTAGACTTTCATTCTTTAATAAATTTTTACCACAAACCCATCTTTCACATCAAAAGGTAATAGAACTCAAAAATATTCTATTTATCATAATTGTATAAGGTTCCAAATAATAACACATACCATTTAGATGAGGAAAACTATTTTGTAATAACCAGGGACTTCCTGTAGGCTAGTGGTAGGTAATAAAGGCCTTTCGCACTATGGTTGTGGGTTTGATTCTTGTAGTTTAGTCCGACACGACGAGTTATCCTCCAACCTACAGGTTGTCCTTTTACTAAAACTATAGTATTATAATATTTCAAAAATAATCTTCAGAAATGTTTTAACCTAAAACAATAATATCCAATGTTCAACTTAATCCATTCCAAACAATATAGTTATCCAAAATACCTCTCTCTAGACTTTCTCTAAAAGGTCTCTAAATTACAAAATCAATTGTAACATCATATTCCCCAAACAAAGTAAAGTTTCTCTTAGTTTCACATACTAAAAATATGATTACCTTCATCATATAAAAACCTTAATGAAAAAAACAAGTACTGCAGTAAAATCCTTATATATATCACATTATTCTAATAACCGGAATATAATACTTGAGTCTAAAATCACCAATAAATTATTTATTCTACTTCAACTATAGTAACAACATAAGACTGGCCTTTCTCCCTTGGCCTTTTCTGAGGAAAGTTTCCTTGGCGCTTAGGGAATTCATTTGCATAATTCCTCATTTCTCTACAATTTTAGCATTCAAAATTGACAGACTGTTTCTTTCCCTTTCAATCACGAGCCTGGTGACCTTTTTCTCCACATTTATAACAAACTCTCATTCTTTTTAGGCAAGTAGCAGGGTGATTCTTCCCACAACTATCACATAATGGAAAATCCTTCTTTCCCTTTTCCCTTTACCTGTCTCTTGTTCCATTGTTCTCTTATTCTCTTGATTTAATTTATTATCATAATATTTTGAGAATTCCTATTCTGTCTTGATAGAACAAGAGACTATATCTTCATACGTTGAGAAATATTGTGATACTAAATCTCGATAGAGAAATGGTTTTAACCCATCAAAGAAACGATCAATCTTACTCTTTGGGTTACGTATATAATCTGCAGCATGCCTTGCTAACTAATAAAACACTATTTTATTGAATATTTTATTTATAGAAAATGATATAATTTCATCTCATTGTGTGAAATATGTTTAATTAGAAATTATTTGGTATTAGATCATTCATTTGAATATTTGATGAAAATTCCAGTTTTACCCTTTATAGTAAACTGTAGTATTTCGACTATAACATTTTTTATATTTATTATTTGAATTTTAAATTTTGTAAACGTGTTCCTAACTTAATTATCTACAACTTTTATTCATGACAATAGTGATAAAGAGTGAATTTGGTTGTTGAAAATGGTCCATGAAGTCAAAGTTGGGCGGGACTCGCCAGAATGGATAAGCTTTTGTATTTCAGCCATAACTCCGTCATATGGTCCTGGATTAAGCCCAAATTTTAGAGTAAATATAGGTACCATATACTCACATATTATCCTTCTGGAAGACTGGCCAATTCACGCGTTTTGGTGGTCAAATGGGCGGTACAAGTTGGAATAAAATATTTGTTCGAATTTCCACATTCACACTTGAAATCACTTGTAACCTCTCCTCCCCTCCCCTCTATAAATTGGCGTTTTTCTCATTTAGAGGGGTTGGGGACGTGAACTGGAAAGTTTAGGCAAGAGTAGAAGTTGATCCACTCCAATTATCCAACCATTTCAATAAGGGTAGCTCTTGAAGCAAGGATCCCGTCGACGAAGCCTTCTTCTTCTCCTTCATGTTGTAATGATTTTGTTTGTGTAATAAACATCTTTGTTATTATTTTATTTCTTCTATTTTTTCGGTTTTGTTTAAATTTCTTCTTCTCTTAATCTTCCTATTTGGTCTGGAATTCTTTAGAAGAAGCATTATTGGGTTATATCCATTATAAACCTCTGCACATGCAAAACGCTTCTACGATGATTGCGCCACCCATGGAAGAGTAGTTCTTTCTAGTAATCGATCGACCTCTATCCTTCTTCATTAATTTATTTTGAATAAATGAGATAATGTAATTCACATAATTTGATCCATGAATTGTGTTTTTAAATTACAAGAAACTAAGGAAGCAATTGAACAATTAATACAAAACACTCGAGGTTGAGATTTTGTGTAAATTGTGAGAGTGCGATCTTAATCGGTAATACAAGACCACATGGGATAAATTTGTAAAGTTCAAATATAATCCCTAAACACAATTCATCCTCATTTAAAGAATTAATATATGCTCTAATTAACCACTGACCATAATATATCCTTAGAACAACAATCAAAGTAGGGTGCTGCGATTGCATGTTCCGAAGCTAGTCTAGGGTTTAAGTAATTTCATCTTTGTGGTTAAGTTAACTCTCGCAGGGTTCGAGAGATAACAAATTAGGGGATAATAATTATGTGGATATTGATTTAAATGATAATGATTAATAATTTAATGAAGAGGTAGAGTTAGATCGATTATGCCTTTTAAAATAGATTTCTAAAAAAACATCTTCTTATTGTGTCATTTTAATCGAAATTCATTTCAAAACTAAAAACAAAAAAATATACAATATTCTTCGATCAAACTCATCTACATTCATAAACTATAATAAAACCCAATCCTTTAATGTAGTGTTTTTATTCTATTCTATTTTATTTTTTTAGAATACCTTTAATAAGTTGTTAAATTCACTTCCTCCTTTGAGAGACGACCTTGGTCAGCCACTCTGCTGCACCTAAGTACCCCAAAATCACACTAATCATTTGAGGGCACCCACGACAGTGCTCTTTCAAATTGGCGTCGTTTCCAGGGAGGAAAGTAATTATTTCAACCAATTAGAGGTATTTATTTTATTTTAAATTTTAATCTCTTCCTCTCTTCTTTCTTCCTTCTTTATCCAATCTGGTTTTTTTCTTCCTCCTTTATTTTCTTCTACTTCTTTTTAGACCATCAACTCAAACTTATAATTTTTATTTTTTTATGGTCCACTTTCCTTATTTTAATCTTTCATTGATTGATGACATGAACTAATCCCAAAGATCTCTTAGATCTTGACCCTGAGATTGAACGCAGCCTTAGGGCATGAATCAGACACTCTCAATCTATGGGAAGTTTCAATATTCAACCAGTTGGTGAATTCCTCTCTTCTGGAAACATTGAAATTGGAAATATTCAAATTCAAACATAAAAAAATAACCAATGGCTGAAAATAATGTAAATGAACTTAATAGAACCATTCGAGAATTGGATGCACTTGATATTAACTATCAACCAAATTGTATTGCATACCCAAATCTCGAATCGGACTTTGAACTGAAATATGGGTTAATTACCTTACTTCCAAAGTTTCATGGCCTCTCTGGTGAGGATCCCAATAAACATTTTAAGAAATTTAATGTGGTTTTCTCAACTTTAAAACCAAGAAATGTTTCTGAAGGTCAAATTAAATTAATAGCATTCTCATTCTCATTTGATGGAGCTGCAAAAGATTGGATGCATTATTTTCAACCTGAAGATGTAACATGCTGGAATGATTTGAAACGTCTTTTCATGGAAAGATTTTTTCCAGCATCAAGGTCCACATCCATTCAAAAAGAAAATATTGGGGATCAAGCAAGAACAATGGGAGTCAATGTATGAGTACTGGGAACGATTCAAGAAGTTGTGTACAAGGTGTCCACATCACCAAATCAGTGAGCAACTCCTCATTCTGTACTTCTATGAAAGACTCACACCAAATGAAAGGATCATGGTTGATTTTGCAGCTCGAGGAGCATTGGTGGACAAGACACCAGCATCCGCACATGCATTTATCGACCAGATGGCCTAAAACTCCCAACAATTTGGTGATAGAGGTACACCACATGTCAGGGGAGTACATCAGGTAAGTCCTTATTCTCTTGAAAGTCATTTGATTGATACCAAGTTGGAAGAATTGACCACTATGGTGAGGCAAATTTATTTGGAACAAAAGACATCCCAACCCCCTCCTTCAAGGTCATGTGGCCTTTGTGTTGAGACAAGCCACCCAACTGACTGTTGCCCACAACTACAAGAGATAGAGGATTGTGCAGCAGTATTCCTAGGGAGACCATATCAGCAGCAACAACAACAACCATATCCCCAAAAGAAGTTTGATTCATTTTCTCCAACATACAACCAATGGTGGAAGGATCAATCAAACATGAGGTATGGATCTGGTCAACAACAAAGGCCCCCTTTTCAACAAAACTTCCAGCAGCCTCCAGCTTACCAGCAAGGTTTCCAACAACCCCAAAGGAGATTTTAAGCTCAAACATCAACAAGCCAACAACAATGGAATCCCCCAACCAAGGTAGATTCTAAAACTTATGATATTTTGAAGCAAATTGTTCTTAATCAACAGAATGAACTAAAGAGTCAAGGTTCGGAGTTGAGTGAGTTGAAGACCCAAATGAGCCAGATTGACACCGCCCTCCATGAACTTGTCAGTAAGAATTCTGGAAATCTACCTTCCCAACCCACTCCAAATCCAAAGGGGAATGTCAGTGCCATCACATTGAGAAGTGGGAAGCAAATGAACGATACATCAGTACCTACCATTCCACTAGGATTCACCTCAACTCCGGAGCAGCCGCATTCCAAACCAACTGATGAGAAATCCAAGGAGAAAGATAAAGGTAAGAAAAAGATTGATGATGTTCCTCCTAAACCCCTTCCTTTTCCAAACAGGGTTGTTCAAACCAAGAAGATGGCTTAAGAAGCAATGAAAAAAAGGAGGTTTTGGACACATTCAAGCGTGTGGATATCAACATTCCTCTACTTGAAGCCATTAAGAAAATTCCAAGGTATGAGAAATTCTTAAAATAACATTGTACCAACCGAAGAGGGCTCAAGCGAAATGAGAGGATCAATCTTGGAAGGAATGTGTCAGCACTCATTACACTAACTCTAGCAATTTTGACAAAGTGCAAGGATTCAGAGACATTCACCATCCCATGTACCATAGGGGAGTTGCACTTCTATGATGCTCTTTGTGATTTAGGAGCTTCTATAAATGTGATGCTTCACTCTGTATTCTCTTCTTTACAGGTTGGTGAGTTGAAGTCGACGAGAGTAGTAGTGCAACTGGCGAATAGAGCTAGGGCATATCCAGCGGGAGTTCTTGAGGATGTACTTGTTCGGGTAAGAGACATGATCTTTCCAGCATATTTCTACGTGCTTAACATGGAGTATGATCAGGTAAGTTCTCATTCCCCCATTATCTTAGGTAGGCCCTTCCTCAAAACTGCAAAATCTATCATAAATTTCAATGAGGGTAAACTTTCCATTGAGATTGGAGATGAAGTTGTGATATTTAATGTTATGGATTTCATGAAGTACCCCTCAGAGGGTCATTCTGCCTTTGTTATCTCCCATTTTGAACCACCAAGTAAAAACACCATGGAATTGGATTGTCCTATGCTTAGGGAGATTATGATTATTGGTTCTAGTTTGATGTATAAGAGTACTTCCACACCCATTTCTAAGGAACAAGACTCTCTAAGATTTGATTTTGAAATGGAATCATATTCTGATTTTGATCATGTGAACTCTGATTATGACATGGATATAGAGTATACTGATGGATTTGATGCTTTATTCTCTGATTTTGATGATTTATATTCTGATATCGATGCTCTTTCTGCACATATTTCAGTTCCTTCTATGTCTCCATCCATACGGCACCCTCCTTCATTAGAACACAAGTCATTTCCACCAAATCTGAAATACTCATACTTGTTGAGTGGTGAGAGATTAAGTGTTATCATTGCTAACAATCACCCTTTTGAACATGAAGAAAATCTTTTGAATATTTTGAGGGAGAACATCAGGGTGATTGGGAGGACCTTGGCTGACATATCAGGTATTAGACCCTCCATTTGTATGGATAGGATTATCTTGGAGGATGGGACTAAACCGGTGATACAGCCACAAAGGAGACTCAATCCCACTCTCCTGGAAGTTGTTAAAAAAGAAGTTGAGAAATTGCTCGAGGCTGGTATAATCTTTCCCATTTCAGATTCTCAGTGGGTAAGCCCTATTCAGGTTGTGCCTAAGAGGAGTGGTGTTACTGTTGTTAAAAATGAGAAAGATGAGTTAGTTCAAATGAGGGAACAAAACATTTGGCGTGTGTGTATTGATTATAGGAAATGTAATCATTCCACTCGCAAAGACCATTTCCCCTCTCATTTATTGATCAGATGCTTGAGAGACTAGCTGGGAAAACACACTATTGTTTCTTGGATGGATTTTCTGGATATTTCCAGGTTCCTATAGCTCCGGAGGACCAGGAGAAGACGACATTCACCTGCCCATCTGGTACCTTTGCTTACCGAAGGATGCCATTTGGACTTTGCAATGCCCCAGGTGCCTTCCAAAGATGCATGGTGAGTATTTTTTCTGATGTTATTGAGACCTTCATGGAGGTATTTATGGATGATTTTATAGTGTATGGGTCTTCATTTCATGAATTTCTAAGTGGTTTGGGAAAGGTGTTGAATCGTTGTATTGAGAAGAATCTGGTCTTGAACTTTGAAAAGTTTCAAGATTACTTCAAAAGGATTCTGATTTTGTGTTAGATGTTTCTTTCAGGAATTCATTTGATGAGATAAAACAACGTCTGACCACTCCACCTATCATACAACCCCCATGGTCGGAGATTCATTTTGAGCTTATGTGTGATGCCTCCAACTTCGCGGTTGGAGCTGTCTTATCTCAGAGGGTGGAAGGACATTCACATGTGATTGCCTATGCATCGAGGACATTGGATTCAGCCCAATAAAACTACACTACCACATAAATGGAGTTTCATGCTGTTATATTTTCTTTAGATAAATTCTGTTCATATTTATTGTGCTCTAAAGTAGTTGTTTTTTCTGACCATGCAGCTCTGAGGTACCTCTTGAAGAAGCCAGATGCAAAGCCACGACTTATCCGTTGGGTGCTCCTTATTCAAGAGTTTGACATCGAGATAAAGGAAAAAAAGAGGTTAGAAAACATGGTGGAGGACCACATGAGTAGGATTACTCACACACTAGAGGATTACACCTTGGACCAGGTACCACTTCGGGACACTTTCCCCGATGAGCATCTTTATTCTATCTCAGATACGCATCCTTGGTATGTAGATTTAGTTAAATACCTTGTTTCCTCTGACATCCCTGCAAATTTAAAGAAATATCAAGTCCAAAAATTAAAGAGTGAGCCAAGATTTTATGTTTGGGATGATCCATACTTATGGAGCATGTGTGGTGACCAAATTATTAGGAGGTCTGTTCCCGATCATGAGTTTGAGTCTATTTTGAAATTCTATCATACACTTGAATGTGGTGGACACTTTGGACCCCAACGGACAACTTGGAATGTTTTAGACTCTAGATTATATTGTCCTAGCTTATTCCATGACTCCCATGTGTTTTGTAATTCATGCTCTCGTTTCCAACGCACTGGAAATATTTCAAAGAGACACGAGATACCCCAACAACCCATTTTATTCTGTGAGATTTTTTATGTTTGGGGAATTGATTTTATGGGCCCTTTTCCTAGTTCCTTTGGTTTTTTGAACATTCTGGTTGCTATTGATTATGTGAGTAAATGGGTGGAGGCCAAGGCCACCAGGACTGACGATTCTCATGCTGTAGTGAATTTTGTCAAGGCTCAAATTTTCTGCAGGTTTGGAGTACCAAAGGCCATCATCAATGACCAAGGGACACACTTTTTCAATAGGAATTTTGATTCCCTTCTTCGGAAGTAGGGGTAACACACAAAACATCATCACCATACCACCCCCAAACAAATGGTCAAGCTGAGGTTTCAAATCGTTAGTTGAAACAAATTTTAGAGAAAACTATGCAGCCAAATAGGAAGGATTAGAGAAAGCGCTTGGATGATGCATTGTGGGCTTATAAGACAGCATACAACACACCCATTGGTGTGGACCCATTTTGGATTGTTTTTGGGAAAGCATGTCATCTCCCTGTGGAAGTTGAGCATCAGGCTTATTGGGCTATAAAGTAATGCAACATGGATTTGGCCCAAGCTGGAATTCAAAGGATGTTGAAAATTCAAGAGCTTGAGGAGATTAGATTGTCTTCATATGAGAACTCAAGGCTCTACAAGGAAATATCAAAAGCAGTTCATGATAGAATGATCCAATAAAGGGAGTTTCATGTTGGAGAGAAAGTCCTACTCTACCGTTCATGACTGAAGTTGATGCCTGGTAAGTTGTGTTCCAGATGGTTAGGTCCTTATATTGTATCTAATGTTTTTCCTTATGGTGCAGTGGAGATCACACAAGAGGACAATGGAAGGAGCTTTACAATTAATGGGAAACGTTTTAAGAGATACATTGAGGGACTCCCTACTGGTGCAGTGGATTTTATCACATTGCATGACCTCATCATCACTTTGAGCACATCAAGCTGTTCCTAACCCTTTCACTTTTATATTATTTGTCCTATTTAAAAATTATGCATTCTATGTGAATATATCATCTCATGTGTTCACATTGAGGACAATGAAATATTTTAAGTGTGGAGGTGGGAACTTTTTAGTTTAGTAATTTCAATTGTTTTCCTGTTTAAAAAAACCAAAAAAAATTGTGTGTTTTTCAAATTTTGTGTGTTTATTTTACAATTTTCTGTGTTTTTGGAAACTTTTGAGCTGAAATGATTCTCATCACCATTTTTAATTCCATATAAATAAGAAAAACAATTTACCCCTTGAAACTAAGCTTAAATTAATGTTAAAATGACTTTGTTTCAAGTTCAAATATTTAGTAATTTTAGGAAAAGTACACTGAGTTTTGAATCCCATGCCACATATCACTGTCTTTATATTTGAAATCACTTTCTTGTGAGGCTTCTAAACCATTATTTTCATATTCTTTACATTCACCTCACTTCTTTAGAGAAACAAACCATTCTTAATTTAACCCAAATTTGATCTATTCCTATCAAAACATGAAGGTTTGAGGTACTTATGTTTAAATGATTGAGGAATTTGTTTGGTATTAAAGCCCCTATTTCAAATAATCCTTATTTATAATTACCTACCTTGAATATTTAATCCTTTTATCCCTTAGAATCCATGCATATCCTGTTTGGTTAGCCACATTACAAGCCAATTTTCCCTATCCAACCAACTCTTGAAGTGAAATTGCATAATCTAGTTGAGCTTAGGTGTGGGGGAATCTATCTTGTATTGTGCCACCACATTCTTTTATACTTTGGGTGGAAAACTAAATTCTGAAGAGATGTGTTTTCTTCTGAAGAAATTCATTATATTGAAAGTTGTTCCTTTTCTGGAGCATTCATGAAAAGTGAAGCTGTTCCTTTTCTGGAGCTTCTAATTGAGGTGGAAAGCTGTGCCCATCTAGAGCTTTCAAGAAAATCTTGTTTGAGAAGATTGAAATTTTTGATGCATAAATGATGAATGGTGTAAAACTTCCATTACTTCTCATGATGATGGAGCTGAATTGATACTATGGGGATTGATGAGAAGACCATATTTAAGTGAAAATTAGATTAATACAATTTTTCTTCAAAAAGAGTAAATCCCTCCTCATTCAGCCTTAGAATTTTTCAAATCTAAAACCTACCAACCGAAAGCCACAGAACAACCCTGAAAAGTCCTCATGATAAACATATGTCCTTGACTCACATTGGGAAGCTATGTAGGAATCTATCAAGCCTATGGTGACCCTTGTATGAGTTTGGATGAGAAAGACATTGCAAAAAAATTGACATTTGTGTGATAAGAGAAAATTCAAGTGAGGTAAGTGTTTTGTGCATGGGAGGATAAATAAAGTTGAAATTTATTGAATGATATAAATGAAGAACTTGAAATAATGTTTTTATATGAGTCATGATATCTTTTGTTTCTTGGTGTGTAATTGTTTGATCTCAAGGATATGTGTTTTAAAATTGGTTTTGATTTAATATTGATGTTTACTTGATATAAGGTTTTGCTCAGGAGTGCAAAAGGGTAAGTGTGGGGGAGTTGATAAAACACTATTTTATTGAATATTTTATTGATAATAAATGATATAATTTCCTTACATTGTGTTAAATATGTTTAATTATAAAGTAATTGGGATTAGATCATTCATTTGAATATTTGAAGAAAATTCCAGGTTTACCCTTTATAGTTAACTGTAGTATTTCGATGATACATATTTGTATATTTATTATTTTAATTGAAACTTTTGTAACAGTGTTTATAACTTAATTATATACAACTTTTATTCAGGACACTACAGCTAAAGAGTGCATTTGGTTGGTGCAAATGGGCCATGAAGTCAAAGTTGGGCAGGACTCGCCAGAATGGAGAAGCTTCTGTATTTCGGCCATAACTCCTTCATCTGGGCCTGGATTAAGCCCAAATTGTTAGAGAAGCTAAAGAAAAAATATCCACACATATTATGATTCTATAAGGCCGGCCAATTCACACGTTTTTGTGGTCAAATGGGCGGTGCAATGTGGAATAAAATATTTGGACGAATTTCCACATTCACACTTGAAACCACTTGTAACCTCTCCTCACCTCCCCTCTATAAATTAGAGTTTTTCTCATTTGGAGGGGTTGGGGACGTGAATTGAGAAGTTGATGGTAGAGGAGAAGTGTATCCACTCTAATTCTCCAACCATTTCAATAAGGGTAGCTCTTGAAGCAAGGATCCCTTCGACGAAGCCTTCTTCTTCTCCTTCATGTTGTAATGATTTTTTTTGTGTAATAAACTTCTTTGTTCTTATTTTATTTCTTCTATTTTCTTCTGTTTTGTTTAAATTTAAACTTCTCTTAATCTTCATATTTGGGCTGTAATTCTTTAGTATAAGCGTTATTGGGTTATACCCATTATAAACCTTTCCACATGCAAAACGCTTCTACGATGATTACGCCACCCATGGAAGAGTAGTTCTTTTTAGTAAATGATCGAACTATATCCTTCTTAATTAATTTATTTTAAATCAATGAGATACTGTAATTCAAATAATATGATCCATTAATTTTTTTTTTAAATTACAAGAAACTAATCAAGTAATTTAACAATTAATACAAAACACACGAGGTCGAGATTTTGTGTAAATTGTGAGAGCGCGATCTGAATCGGTAATACAAGACCACACGGGATAAATTTGTAGAGTTCAAATATAATACATAAACACAATTCATCCTCATTTTCAGAATGGATATATTCTCTAATTATCCACTTACTATAAGTTATCCTTAGAACAACAATCAAAGCTGGGTGCTGCGATTGCGTGTTTCGAAGCTAGCCTAGGGTTTAAGTAATTTCATCTTTGTGGTTAAGTTAACTCTCGTATGGTTTGAGGGATAAAAAATTAGGGGATCATAATTAAGTGCATATTTATTTAAATGATAATTATTAATAAGTGAATGAAGAGGTATAGTTAGATTGATTACGCCTTTTAAAATAGATTTCTAAAAAAAACATCTTCTTGTTGTGTCATTTTAATCGAAATTCATTTTAAAACTAAAAACAAAAAAAAATATACAATCTTCTTCCATCAAACTTATTCTAGATTCATACACTATAACAAACACAAATCCTTTAAAGTAGTGTTTTTATTCTATTCTATTTTATTTTTTTATAATACCTTTAATAAGATGTTAAATTCACTTCCTCCTTTGAGAGACGACCTTGGTCATCCACTCTGCTGCACCTAAGTACCCCAAAATCACACTAATCATTTGAGGGTGCCCACGACAGTGCTCTTTCAAATTGGAGCTGTTTCTAGGGAGGAAAGTAATTATTTCAACCAATTAGAGGTATTTATTTTATTTTACATTTTAATCTCTTCGCCTCTTCTTTCTTCCTTCTTTATCCAATCTTATTTTTTTCTTCCTCTTTTATTTTCTTCTACTTATTTTTGGACCATCTACTCAAAATGCTAATTTTTTTTACTATGGTGAAATTTCCTTCCTTTCATCTTTCATTTATTGATGACATGAACTAATCCTGAAGATCTCTTAGATCTTGACCCCGAGATTGAATGCAGCCTTAGGGCGCGAATCAGACACTCTCAGTCTACGGGAAGTTTCAATATTCAAACAGTTGGTGAATTCCTCTCTTATGGAAACATTGAAATTGGAAGCTATTCAAATTCAAACATAAAAGAAGAACCAATGGCTGAAAATAATGGAAATGAACTTAATAGAACCATTCGATAATTGGATGCACCTGATAATAACTATCATCCAAATTGTATTGCATACCAAAATCTCGAATCAGACTTTGAACTGATATCTGGGTTAATTCACTTACTTCCAAAGTATCATGGCCTCTCTGGTGAGGATCCCAATAAACAATTGATGGAATTTAATGTGTTTTTCTCAAATTTAAAACCAAGAAATGTTTCAGAAGATCAAATTAAATTAAGAGCATTTCCATTCTCACTTCATGGAGATGCAAAAGATTAGATGTATTATTTGCAACCTGAAGATGTAACATGTTGGAATGATTTGAAACGTCTTTTCCTGCAAAGATTTTTTCTAGCATCAAGGACCACATCCATTCGAAAGGAGACATCAGGGATCAAACAAGCACAAGGGGAGTCAATGTATGAGTACTGGGAATGATTCATGAAGTTGTGTGGAAGCTGTCTACATCACCAAATCAGTGAGAAACTCCTCATTCAGTACTTCTATGAAGGACTCACACCTATGGAGAGGAGCATGGTTGATGCTGCAGCTAGAGGAGAATTGGTGGACAAGACACCAGTATCTGCACATGCATTGATCGACAAGATGGCCCAAAACACCCAACAATTTGGTGATAGAGGTACACCACATGTCAGGGGAGTACATCAGGTAAGTCCTTCTTCTCTTGAAAGTCATTTGATTGATACCATGTTGGAAGAATTGACCACTATGGTGAGGCAAATTGCTTTGGCATAAAAGACATCCCAACCCCCTCCTTCAAGGCCATGTGGCATTTGCACTAAGACAAGCCACCCAACTGACTCTTTCCCATAACTACAAGAGATAGAGGATTGCGTAGCAGTATTCCCAGGGAGACCATATTAGCAACAACAACAACAACCATATCCACAAAATAAGTTTGATTCATTTGCTCCAACATACAACCAAGGGTGGAAGGATTAATCAGACATGAGGTATGGATCTGGACAACAACAAAGGCCCCCTTTTCAACAAAACTTCCAGTAGCCTCCGCCTTACCAGCAAGGTATCCAAGAACTCCAAAGAAGATTTGAAACTCAAATATAAACATGAAAACAACAAGGAAATCCCCCACCCAAGGTAGATTCTAACACTGATGATCTTTTGAAGCAAATTTTTCTTAATCAACAGAATGAACTGAAGAGTCAAGGTTCAAAGTTGAGGGAGTTGAAGACTCAAATGAGCCAGATTTCCACCGCCCTCCATGAACTTGTGAGTAAGAATTATGGAAATATACCTTCCCAACCCACTCCAAATCCAAAGGGGAATGTCAGTGCCATCACATTGAGAAGTGGGAAGCATATGAACGATACATCTGTACCTACCATTCCACCGCGATTCACCTCAACTCCGAAGCAGTCGCATTCCAAAACCAACTGTTGAGCAATCCAAGGAGAAAGATAAAGGTAAGAAAAAGATTGATGATGTTCCTCCTAAACCCCTTCCTTTTCCCAACAGGGTTGTTCAAACTAAGAAGATGGCTGAATAAGAAATGCAAAAGGAGGTTTTGGACACATTCAAGCATGTGGAGATCAACATTCCTCTACTTGAAGCCATTAAGAAAATCCAAAGGTATGAAAAACTATTAAAAAAACTTTGTACCAATCGAAGAGGGATCAAGGGAAATGAGAGGATCAATCTTTGAAGGAATGTGTCAACACTCATTACACCAACTCTAGCAATGCCAAAAAAGTGCAAGGATCCGGGGACATTCACCATCCCATGTACCGTATGGGAGTTACACTTCTCCGATGATCTTTGTGATTTAAAAGCTTCGATAAATGTGATGCCTCACTCTGTATTCTCTTCTTTACAGGTTGGTGAGTTGAAACTGACGAGAGTAGTGGTGCAACTAGCGAAGAGAGCTATGGCATATCCAGCAGTAGTTCTTGAGGATTTACTTGTCCAGGTAAGAGACATGATCTTTCCAGCATATTTTTACGTGCTTAACATGGAGGATGATCAGTTAAGTTCTCATTCCCCCATTATCTTAGGTAGTCCCTTCCTCAAAACTGCAAAACTATCATAAATGTCAATAAGGGTACACTTTCCATGGAGTTTGGAGATGAAGTTGTGATATTTAATGTTATGGATTCCATGAAGTACCCCTCAGAGGATCATTCTTCATTTTTTATCTCCCATTTTGAACCACCAAGTAAAAAACACCATGGAATTGGATTGTCCAATGCTTAGAGAGATTATGAGTATTGGTTCTAGTTTGATGTCTAAGAGAACTTGCACACCCATTTATAAGGAACAAGACTCTATAAGATTTGATTTTGAAATGGAATCATATTCTGATTGTGATCATGTGAACTCTTATTATGACATGGCTATAGAGTATGCTGATGAATTTTATGCTTTATTCTCTGATTTTGATTATGTATATTCTGATACCGATGATCTTTGTGCACATATTTCAGTTCCTTCTATGTCTCCATCCATACTACACCCTCCTTCATCAGAACTCAAGCCATTTCCACCAAATCTAAAATACTCATACTTGTTGAGTGGTGAGAGATTACCTATTATCATTACTAACAATATCCCTTTTGAACATGAAGAAAAGCCTTTGAATATTTTGAGGGAGAATGTCAGGGCGATTGGGTGGACCTTGGCTGACATATCAGGTATTAGCCCCTCCATTTGTATGCATAGGATTCTCTTGGAGGATGGGGCTAAACCAGTGAGACAAACACAAAGGAGACTCAATCCCACCCTCCTGGAAGTTGTTAAAAAAGAAGTTGAGAAATTGCTGAAGGCTGGTATAATATTTCCCATTTCAGAGTCTCAGTGGGTAATCCCTATTAAGGTTATGCCTAAGAAGAGTGGTGTTACTGTTGTTAAAAATGATAAAGATGAGTTAGTTCAAATGAGGGTACAAAACAGTTGGCGTGTGTGTATTGATTATAGGAAACTAAATCATTCCACTCATAAAGACTATTTTTCCCTCCCATTTATTGATCAGATGCTTGAGGGACTTGCTGGAAAAACACACTATTGTTTCTTGGATGGATTTTCTGGATATTTTCAGGTTCCTATAGCTCCAGAGGACTAGGAGAAGACGACATTCACCAGCCCATTTGGTACCTTTGCTTTCCGAAGGATGCTATTTGGACTTTGTAATGCCCCAGGTACCTTCCAGAGATGCATGGTGAGTATTTTTTCTAATTTTATTGAGACCTGCATGAAGGTATTTATGGATGATTTTACTGTGTATGGGTCTTCATTTGATGAATGTTTAAGTAGTTTGGGAAAGGTGTTGAATCGTTGTATTGAGAAGAATCTGGTCCTAAACATTGAAAAGTGTCATTTTATGGTAGAGCATGGCATTGTATTAGGGCATGTAGTGTCAAAACATGGGATAGACGTTGATAGATCTAAGGTAGACATTATTTCATCCTTAACTTATCCTTCATGTGTGCTTGATTTTAGATCATTCCTAGGGCATGCAAGATTTTATCGGCGCTTCATCAACGATTTTAGTAAGATTGCTCTTCCTATGTCAAGATTATTCCAAAAGGATTCTGATTTTGTGTTTGATGTTTCTTGCATGAATTCATTTGATGAGCTAAAACAACATCTGACCACTCCACCTACCATACAGCCCCCACGATGGGAGATTTGTTTTGAGATTATGTGTGACGCCTCCAACTTCATGGTTGGAGGTGTCATATCTCAGAGGGTGGAAGGACATTCACATGTGATTGCCTATGCATCAAGGACATTGGATTCAGGCCAATCAAACTACACTACCACAAAAAGGGAGTTTCTTGCTGTCATATTTGCTTTAGATAAATTCCGTTCATATTTATTGGGCTCTAAAGTAGTTGTTTTTTCTAACCATGCTGCTCTGAGGCACCTCTTGAAGAAGACAGATGCAAAGCCAGGACTTATCTGTTGGATGCTTCTTCTTCAAGAGTTTGACCTCGAGATAATGGACAAAAAGGGTTCAGAAAACTTGGTGGCGGACCACTTGAGTAGGATTACTCACACACTATAGGATGACATCTTGGACCGGGTACCACTTCGGGACACTTTCCCCGATGAGCATCTTTATTCCATCTCAGGTACGCATCCTTGGTATGCAAATTTAGTTAACTACCTTTTTTCCTCTGAAATCCCTGCAAATTTAAAGAAACATCAAGTCCAAAAATTAAATAGTGAGTCAAGATTTTATGTTTGGGATGATCCATAATTATGGCGCATGTGTAGTGACCAAGTTATTAGGAGGTGTGTTCCTGATCATGAGTTTGAGTCTGTTTTGCAATTCTTCCATACACTTGCATGTGGTGGACACTTTGGACCCCAACGGACATCTAGGAAAGTTTTAGACTCTGGATTATATTGGACTAGCTTATTCCATGATTCCCATGAGTTTTGTAAGTCATGCTCTCATTGCCAACACACTAGAAAAATTTCAAAGAGACATGAGATGCCCCAACAACCCATTTTATTCTTTGAGATTTTTGATGTTTGTGGAATTGATTTTATGGGACCTTTTCCTAGTTCCTTTGATTTTTTTTACATTTTGGTTCTTGTTGATTATGTGAGTAAATGGGTGGAGTCCAAGGCCACCATGACTGACGATTCTCATGTTGTACTGGATTTTGTCAGGGCTCAAATTTTCTGCAGGTTTGGAGTACCAAAGGACATCATTAGTGACCAAGGGACACACTTTTGCAACTGTAATTTTTCTTCCCTCCTTTGGAATTATGGGGTAACACACAAAACATCAACACCATACCACCCCCAAACAAATAGTCAAGATGAGGTTTCAAATCTTGAGTTGAAACAAATTTTAGAGAAAACTATGCAGCCAAATAGGAAGGATTAGAGAAAGTGCTTGGATGATGAATTGTGGGCTTGTAGGACAACATACAAGACACCCATTGGTATGTCCTCATTTCAGATTGTTTTTGGTAAAGTGTGTCATCTCCTTGTGGAAGTTGATCATCAGACTTATTAAGCTATAAAGAAATGCAACATGGATTTGGCCCAAGCTGGAATCCAAAGGAAGATGCATATTCAAGAGCTTGAGGAGATTAGATTATCTTAATATGATAACTCAAGGCTCTACAAGGAAAGATCAAAAGTATATCATGATAGAATGATCCAACAAAGGGAGTTTCATGTTGGAGATAAAGTCCTACTCTACAGTTCACGACTGAAGTTGATGCCTGGTAAGTTGAGTTCCAGATGGTTAGGTCCTTAAATTGTACCTAATGTTTTTCCTTATGGTGGAGTGGAGATCACACAATAGGACACTAAAAAGAGCTTTACAATCAATGGGAAACGTTTGAAGAGATACATTGAGGGACTTTCTACTGATGCAGTGGATTTTATCACACTGCATGACCCCATCATCACCTGAGCACATCAGGCTGTTCCTAACCCTTTCAGTTTTATATTATTTGTCCTATTTAAAAATTATACATTTCATGTGCATATATCATCACATGCGTTCACATTGAGGACAATGCAATATTTTAAGTGTGGGGGGGAACCTTTTACTTTATTAATTTCAATTGTTTTTCTGTTTGAAAAAACCAACAAAATGTGTGTTTTTTAAATTTTGTGTGTTTATTTTACAATTTTCTGTGTTTTTTTTGAAACTTTTGAGCTGAAATGATTCTCATCACCATTTTTAAATCAATATCAATAAGTGAAACAATTTACCCCTTGAAACTAATCTTAAATGAATGATGAAATGACTTTGTTTCAAGTTCAAATATTTAGTAATTTCATGAAAAGTACACTGAATTTTGAATCCCATGCCACATCTCATTGTCTTTATATTTGAAATCACTTTTCTGTGAGGCTTCTAAAACATTATTTTTCATATTATTAACATTCACCTCACTTCTTGAGAGAACCAAACCATGCTTGATTTAACCAGAATTTGATCTATTCCTGTCAAAACTTGAGGGTTTGAGGTACTCATGTTTAAATGATTGAGGCATTTGTTTGGTATTAAAGCCCCTATTTCAAAGAATCATTTTTTATAATGGCATACCTTGAATATTTAATCCTTTTAGCCCTCATAATCCATGCCCAAACTATTAGGTTAGCCACATTACAAGCCGATTTTCCCAATCCAACCAACTCTTGAAGTGAAATTGCACAATCTAGTTGAGCTTAAGTGTGGGGGAATCTATCTTGTGTTGTGCCACCACATTCTATGATAATTTTGGTGGAAAATTAAATTCTGAAGAGATTTGTTTTCTACTGAAGAAAGTAATTATATTTAATGGTGTGCCTTTTCTGGAGCTTTCATGACAAGTGAAGCTATGCCTTTTCTGTAGCTTCTAATTGAGGTGGAAAGCTGAGCCCATCTGGAGCTTTTAAGAAAATCATGTTTGAGAAGATAGAAATTTTTGATGCTGAAATGATGAATGGTGTAAACCTTTCATGACTTTTCATGATGAAGGAGCTGAATTGATACTATGGGGATTGACGAGAAGACCATATTTAAGTGAAAATTAGATTAATGCAATTTTGCTTCAAAAAGAGTCAAGCCCTCCTCATTTAGCCTCAGAATTTTTCACATCTAAATCCTACCAACCGAAAGCCACAGAACAACCCTGAAAAATCCTCATGATAAACATATGTCCTTTAATCACATCGGGTAGTGATGTAGTAATCTATCAAGCCTATGCTGACCCTTGTATGAGTTTGTATGAGAAATACATTGCAAAAAAATTGACATTTGGGTGATAAGAGAAAATTCAAGTGAGGTAAGTGTTTTCTGCATGGGAGGATAAATATAGTGGAAATATATTGAATGATATAAATGAAGAACTTGAAATAAGGGTTTTTTATGAGGCATTATATCTTTTTTTTTCTTGGTGTGTAATAGTTTGATTTCAAGGATATGTGTTTTAAAATTTGTTTTGATTTGATATTGATGTTTACTTGATATGAGGTTTTTCTCAGGAGTGCAAAAGGGTAAGTGTGGGGGAGTTGATAAAACACTATTTAATTGAATATTTTATTGATAATAAATGATATAATTTCCTCACATTATGTTAAATATGTTTAATTAGAATGTATTTGGGATTAGATCATTCATTTGAATATATGATGAAAATTCCAGTTTTACCCTTTATTGTTCACTATAGTATTTCAAAGATACATATTTGTATATTTATTATTTGAATTTGAAATTTTGTAAAGGTGTTCCTAACGTAATTATATAGAAATTTTATTCAGGACACTAGAGCTAAAGAGTGAATTTGGTTGTTGAAAATGGGCGATGAATTCAAAGTTGGGCTGGACTCGCCAGAATGGAGAAGCTTCCGTATTTCGGACATAACTCCTTAATATGGGCCTGGATTAAGCCCAAATTTTAGAGGAAATATAGGACCCATATCCTCACATATTATACTTCTGGAAGTTCGGCCAATTCAGGCTTTGTTGTGGTAAAATGGGCAGTGAAAGTTGGAATAAAATATTTGGCCGAATTTCCACATTCACACTTGAAACCAGTTGTAACCTCTCCACCCCTCCCCTATATAAATTGGAGTTTTTCTAATTTTTAGGGGTTGGGGAAGTGTATTGGGAAGTTTAGGGAAGATGAGAAGTGGATCCACTCCAATTCTCCAACCATTTCAATAAGGGTAGCTCTTGAAGCAAGGATCCCGTCGACGAAGCCTTCTTCTTCTCCTTCATGTTGTAATGATTTTGTTTGTGTAATAAACTTATTTGTTATTATTTTATTTCTTATATTTTTTCTGTTTTGTTTAAATTTTTTCTTCTCTTAATCTTCCTATTTGGTCTGGAATTCTTTAGTAGAAGCGTTATTGGGTTATATCCATTATAAACCTCTGCACATGCAAAACGCTTCTACGATGATTGCGCCACCCATGGAAGAGTAGTTCTTTCTAGTAATCGATCGACCTATATCCTTCTTCATTAATTTATTTTGAATCAATGAGATAATGTAATTCACATAATTTGATCCATGAATTGTGTTTTTAAATTACAAGAAACTAAGGAAGAAATTGAACAATTAATACAAAACACTCGAGGTTGAGATTTTGTGTAAATTGTGAGAGCGCGATCTTAATCGGTAATACAAGACCACACGGGATAAATTTGTAGAGTTCAAATATAACCCCTAAACACAATTCAACCTCATTTACAGAATGGATATATGTTCTAATTAACCACTGACCATAAGTTATCCTTAGAACAACAATCAAAGAAGGGTGCTGTGATTTCTTGTTCCGAAGCTAGCCTAGGGTTTAAGTAATTTCATCTTTGTGGTTAAGTTAACTCTCGTAGGGTTCGACGGATAAACAATTAGGGGATAATAATTAAGTGGATATTGATTTAAATGATATTGATTAATAATTGAATGAAGAGTTAGAGTTATATTGATTACGCCATTTAAAATAGATTTCTAAAAAACATCTTCTTGTGGTGTTATTTTAATCAAAATTCATTTCAAAAATAAAAACAAAAAAATATACAATCTTCTTCCAGAAAAATTATTATAGATTCATAAACTATAAAAAACCCAAATCCTTTAAAGTAGTGTTTTTATTCTATTCTATTTTTTTTTTTTTATAATACCTTTAATAAGTTTTTAAATTCACTTCCTCCTTTGAGAGGCGACCTTGGTCAGCCACTCTACTGCACCTAAGTTCCCCAAAATCACACTAATCATTTGAGGGAACCCACGATAGTTCTCTTTCAAATTGGAATCTCTTCCGGGGAGGAAAGTAATTATTTCAACCAATTAGAGGTATTTATTTTATTTTACATTTTAATCTCTTCCTCTCTTCTTTCTTCGTTCTTTGTCCAATCTGATTTTTTTCTTCCTCTTTTATTTTCATCTACTTCTTTTTGGACCATCAACTCAAACTTCTAATTTTTATTTTACTATGGTCCACTTTCCTTCTTTTCATCTTTCATTGATTGATGACATGAACTAATCCCGAAGATCTCTTAGATCTTGACCCTGATATTGAATGCAACCTTTGGGCACGAATCAGACACTCTCAGTCTACGGGAAGTTTCAATATTCAACCAGTTTGTGAATTCCTCTTTTCTGGAAACACTGAAATTGGAATCTATTCAAATTCAAACATAAAAGAAGAACAAATGGCTGACAGTAATGGAAATGAACTTAATAGAACCATTAAATAATTGGCTGCACCTGATATTAACTATCAACCAAATTGTATTGCATACCCAAATCTCGAATCGGACTTTGAACTGAAATCTGGGTTAATTCACTTACATCCAAAGTTTCATGGCCTCTCTAGTGTGGATCCCAATAAACATTTGAAGGAATTTAAAGTGGTTTTCTCAACTTTCAAACCAAGAAATGTTTCTGAAGATCAAATTAAATTAAGAGTATTCCCATTCTCACTTGATGGAGCTGCAAAAGATTTGATGTATTATTTGCAACCTAAAGATGTAACATGATGGAATTGTTTGAAACGCCTTTTCCTGAAAATATTTTTTCCAGCATCAAGGACCACATCCATTAAAAAGGAGATATCGGGGATCAATCAAGCACAAGGGGAGTAAATGTATGAGTACTGGGAATGATTTAAGAAGTTGTGTGCAAGTTGTCCACATCACTAAATCAGTGATCAACTTCTCATTCAGTACTTCTATGAAGGACTCACACCTATGGAGAGGAGCATGGTTGATGTTGTAGCTGGAGGAGAATTGGTGGACAAGACACCAGCAGCCGCACGTGCATTGATCGACAAGATGGCCCAAAACTCCCAATAATTTGGTGATAGAGGTACACCACATGTCAGGGGAGTACATCAGGTAAGTCCTTCTTCTCTTGAAAGTCATTTGATTGATACCATGTTGGATGAATTGACTACTATGGTGAGTCAAATTTATCTGGAACAAAAGACATCTCAACCCCCTTCTTCAAGGCCATGTGGAATTTTCACTCAGACAAGACATCCAACTGACTGTTTCCTACAACTACAAGAGACAGAGGATTGTGCAGTAGTATTCCCTGGGAGACCATATCAGCAACAACAACAACAACCATATCCCCAAAAGAAGTTTGATTCATTTTCTCCAACATACAACCAAGGGTGGAAGGATCAATCAGACAAGAGGTATGGATCTGGACAATAACAAAGGCCCCCTTTTCAATAAAACTTCCAGTAGCCTCTGCCTTAAAAGTAGGGTTTCCAACAACCCCAAAGGAGATTTGAAGCTCAAACATCAACAAGCCAACAACAAGGGAATCCCCCACCCAATGTAGATTCTAACACTAATGATCTTTTGAAGAAAATTTTTCTTAATCAACTGAATGAACTAAAGAGTCAAGGTTCGGAGTTGAGGGAGTTGAAGACTCAAATGAGCCAGATTGCCACCACCCTCCATGAACTTGTGAGTAAGAATTATGAAAATCTACCTTCCCAACCCACTTCAAATCCAAAGGAAAATGTCAGTGCCATCACATTGAAAAGTGGGAAGCAAATGAATGAGACATCTATACCTACCATTCCACCAGGATTCACCTCAACTCCGGATCAGCCGCATTCCAAACCAACTGATGAGAAATCCAAGTCGAAAGATAAAGGTAAGAAAAAGATTGATGATGTTCCTCCTAAACCCCTTCCTTTTCCCAACATGGTTGTTCAAACCAATAAGATGGTTGAAGAAGCAATGCAAAATGAGGTTTTGGACACATTCAAGCGTGTAGAGATCAACATTCCTCTACTTGAAGTCATTAAGAAAATCCCAAGGTATGCGAAATTCTTAAAAGAACATTGTACCAATCGAAGAGGGATCAAGGGAAATGAGAGGATCAATCTTGGAAGGAATGTGTCAGCACTCATTACACCAACTCTAGAAATGCCGACAAAGTGAAAGGATCTAGGGACATTCACCATCCCATGTACCATAGGGGAGTTGCACTTCTCTGATGCTCTTTGTGATTTACGAGCTTCAATAAATATGATGTCTCACTCTGTATTCTCTTCTTTACATGTTGGTGAGTAGAAGCCGACGAGAGTAGTGGTGCAACTAGTGAATAGAGCTACGGCTTATCCAGTGGGAGTTCTTGAGGATGTACTTGTCTGGGTAAGAGACATAATCTTTCTAGCAGATTTCTACGTGCTTAACAATGAGGATGATTAGGTAAGTTCTCATGTCCCCATTATCTTAGGTAGGACCTTCCTCAAAACTGCAAAAACTATCATAAATATGAATCAGGGTACACTTTCCATGGAGTTTGGAGATGAATTTGTGATATTTAATGTTATGGATTCCATGAAGTACCCCTCAGAGGATCATTCTGCATTTTTTATCTCCCATTTTGAACCACCACGTAAAAACACCATGGAATTAGATTGTCCTATGCTTAGGGAGATTATGAGAATTGGTTATAGTTTGATGTTTAAGATTACTTCCACACCCGTTTCAAAGGAACAAGACTCTCTAAGATTTGATTTTGAAATGGAATCATATTCTGATTTTGATCATGTGAACTCTAATTATGACATGGCTATACAGTATGCTGATGGATTTTGTGCTTTATTCTCTGATTTTGATGATGTATATTCTGATACTGATGCTCTTTGTGCACATATTTCAGTTCCTTATATGTCTCCATCCATACTACACCCTCCTTCATTAGAACTCAGGCCATTGCCACCAAATCTGAAATACTCATACTTGTTGAGTGGTGAGAGATTACCTATTATCATTGCTAACAGTATCCCTTTTGAACATGAAGAAAAGATTTTAAATATTTTTAGGGAGAACATTAGGGTGATTGGGTGGACCTTGACTGACATATCACGTATTAGCCCCTCCATTTGTATGAATAGTATTCTCTTGGAGGATGGGGCTAAACCGGTGAGACAACCACAAAGAAGACTCAATCCCACCCTCCTAGAAATTGTTAAAAAAGAAGTTGATAAATTGCTCGAGGATGGTATAATCTTTCCCATTTCAGATTCTCAGTGGGTAATCCCTATTCAGGTTGTTCCTAAGAAGAGTGGTGTTACTGTTGTTAAAAATGAGAAAGATGAGTTAGTTCCAATGAGGGTACAAAATAGTTGGCGTGTGTTTATTGATTATAGGAAACTAAATCATTCCACTCGCAAAGACCATTTCCCCCTCCCATTTATTGATCAGATGCTTGAGAGACTATCTGGGAAAACACACTATTGTTTCTTGGATGGATTTTCTTGATATTTTTAGGTTCATATAGCTCCAGAGGACGAGTAGAAGATGACATTCACCTTCCCATTTATTACCTTTGCTTACCGGAGGATGCCATTTGGACTTTGCAATGCCCCAGGTACCTTCCAGAGATGCATGGTGAGTATTTTTTCTAATTTTATTGAGACCTACCTGGAGGTATTTATGGATGATTTTAAAGTGTATGGGTCTTCATTTGATGAATTTATAAGTAGTTTGGGAAAGGTCTTGAATCATTGTATTGAGAAGAATCTGGTCCTGAAGTTTGAAAAGTGTCATTTTATGGTAGAGCATGGCATTGTCTTTGGGAATGTAGTGTCAAAACATGGGATAGAGGTTGATATATCTAAGGTAGACATTATTTCATCCTTACCCTATCCTTCATGTGTGTGTGATGTTAGATATTTCCTAGGGCATGCAGAATTTTATCGCTGTTTCATCATAGATTTTAGTAAGATTGATCTTCCTATGTCAGGATTACATCAGAAGGATTCTGATTTTGTGTTTTATGTTTCTTGCAGGAATTCATTTGATGAGCTAAAACAACGTCTGACCACTCTACCTATCATACAACCCCCACGGTGGGAGATTCCTTTTGAGTTTATGTGTGACGCCTCCAACTTCGCGGTTGGATCTGTCTTATCTCAGAGGGTGGAAGGACGTTCACATGTGATTGCCTATGCATCAAGGACATTGGATTCATCCCAATCAAACTACACAACCACAGAAAAGGAGTTTCTTTCTATCATTTTTGCTTTAGATAAATTCCATTAATATTTATTGGGCTCTAAAGTAGTTTTTTTTCTAACCATGCAGCTATGAGGTACCTCTTGAAGAAGCCAGATGCAGAGCCACGACTTATCCCTTAGATGCTCCTTCTTCAAGAGTTTGACATCGAGATAAAGGACAAAAAGGGGTCAGAAAACATGGTGGCCGACCACATGAGTAGGCTTACAAACACAATATAGGATGACACCTTGGACCAGGTACAACAGCGGGACACTTTCCCTGATGAGCATCTTTATTCAATCTCAGGTACACATCCTTGGTATGCAGATTTAGTTAACTACCTTGTTGCATCTGAAATCCCTGCAAATTTAAAGAAACATCAAGTCAAAAAATTAAAGAGTGAGTCGTGATTTTATGTTTGGGATGATCCATACTTATGGTGCATGTGTAGTGACCAAGTTATTAGGAGGTGTATTCCTGATCATGAGTTTGAGTCTGTTTTGCAATTCTGTCATACACTTGCATGTGGTGGACACTTTGGACCCCAAAGGACAGCTAGGAATGTTTTAGACTCTGGATTATATTGGCCTATCTTATTCCATGATTCCCATGTGTTTTGTAAGTCATGCTCTCATTGCCAACACACTGCAAATATTTCAAAGAGACACGAGATGACCCAAAAACCATTTTATTCTGTGAGAGTTTTGATGTTTGGGGAATTGATTTTATGGGACCTTTTCCTAGTTCCTTTGGTTTTTTGTACATTCTAGTTTCTGTTGATTATGTGAGTAAATGGGTGGAGGACAAGGCCACCGGGACTGAAAATTCTCATGTTGTAGTGGATTTTGTCAAGGCTCAAATTTTCTGCAGGTTTGGAGTACCAAGCGCCATCATCAGTGACCAAGGGACACACTTTTGCAATAGGAATTTTTCTTCCCTTCTTCAGAAGTATGGGGTAACACAAAAAACATCAACACCATACCACCCCCAAACAAATGGTCAAGCTGAGGTTTCAAATCATGAGTTGAAACAAATTTTGGCGAAAACTATGCATCCAAATAGGAAGGATTGGAGCAAGCACTTGGATGATGCATTGTGGGATTATAGGACAGCATACAAGACACCCATTGTTATTTCCCCATTTCGGATTGTTTTTCGGAAAGCGTGTCATATCCTCGTGGAAGTTGAGCATCGGGCTTATTGGCCTATAAAGAAATGAAACATGGATTTGGCCCAAGCTGGAATCCAAAGGAAGCTACAAATTCAAGAGCTTGAGGAGATTAGATTGTATTCATATGAGAACTCAAGGCTCTACAAGGAAAGATCAAAAGTAGCTCATGATAGAACGATTCAACAAAGGGGGTTTCATGTTGGAGAGAATGTCCTACTCTACAGTTCACGACTGAAGTTGATTCCTGGTAAGTTGCATTCCAGATGGTTAGGTCCTTATATTGTATCTAATGTTTTTCCTTATGGTGCAGTGGAGATCACACAAGAGGACACTGGAAGGAGATTTACAATCAATGGGCAATGTTTGAAGAGATACATTGTGGGAATTCCTACTGATGCAGTGGATTTTTTCACACTGCATGACCCCATCATCACTTGAGCACATCAGGTTTTTCCTAACCCTTTCACTTTTATATTATTTGTCCTATTTAAAAATTATGCATTTCATGTGCATATATCATATCATGGTTTCACATTGAGGACAATGCAATATTTTAAGAGTGGGGGAGGGAACCTTTTAGTTTAGTAATTTCAATTGTTTTCCTGTTTAAAAAAAACCCAAAAACATTGTGTGTTTTTCAAATTCTGTGTGTTTATTTTACAATTTTCTGTTTTGTTTTCAAAACTTTTGAGCTGAAACGATTCTCATCACCATTTTTAAATCCATATCAATAAGTGAAACAATTTACCCCTTGAAACTAAGCTTAAATGAATGCTGAAATGACTTTGTTTCAAGTTCAAATATTTAGTAATTTAATGAAAAGTACACTGAATTTTGAATCCCATGCCACATCTCACTGTCTTTATATTTGAAATCACTTATTTGTGAGGATTATAAACCAATATTTTAATATTCTTTACATTCACCTCACTTCTTGATAGAACAAAACCATGCTTGATTTAGCCAGAATTGGAACTATTCCTATCAAAACATGAGGGTTTGAGGTACTTATGTTTAAATGATTGAGGCATTTGTTTGCTATTAAAGCCCCTATTTCAAAGAATCATCTTTTATAATGTCCTACCTTGAATATTTAATCCTTGTAGCCCTTAGAATCCATGCACAACCTGTTAGGTTAGCCACATTACAAGCCAATTTTTCCTATCCAACCAACTCTTGTAGTGAAATTGCATAATCTAGTTGAGCTTATGTGTGGGGGAATCTATCTTGTGTTGTGCCACCACATTCTGTGATACTTTGGGTGGAAAATTAAATTCTGAAGAGATGTGTTTTCTACCGAAGAAAGTCATTATATTGAAAGCTATGCCTTTTCTAGAGCTTTCATGACAAGTGAATATGTGCCTTTTCTGGAGCTTCTAATTGAGGTGGAAAGTTGTGCCCATCTGGAGCTTTCAAGAAAATCATGTTTGAGAAGATTGAAAATTTTTATGATGAAATGATGAATGGTGTAAACCTTTCATGACTATTCATGATGATGGATCTGAATTGATACTATGGGGATTGAGGAGAAGACCATATTTAAGTGAAAATTAGATTAATGCAATTCTGCTTCAAAAAGAGTCAAGCCCTCCTCATTCAGCCTCAGAATTTTTCACATCTAAATCCTACCAACCGAAAGCTATAGAACAACCCTGAAAAGTCCTCATGATAAAAATATGTCCTTGACTCACATCAGGTAGCTATGTAGGAATTTATCAAGCCTATGGTTACCCTTGTATGAGTTTGGATGAGAAAGACATTGCAAAAAAATTGACATTTGTGTGATAAAAGAAAATTCAAGTGATGTAAGTGTTTTTTGCATGGAAGGATAAATAAAGTGGAAATATATTGAATGATATAAATGAATAACTTGAAATAATGGTTTTTATGAGGCATGATATCTTTTGTTTTTTAGTGTGTAATTGTTTGATCTCAAGGATATGTGTTTTAAAATTGGTATTGATTTGATATTGATGTTTACCTGATATGAGGGTTTTCTCAGGAGTGCAAAAGGGTAAGTGTGGGGGAGTTGATAAAACACTATTCTATTGAATATTTTATTTATAGTAAATGATATAATTTCCTCACATTGTGTTAAATATTTTTAATTAAAAAGTATTTGGGATTAGATCATTCATTTGAATATTTGATGAAAATTCTGGTTTTACCCTTTATAGTTCACTGTAGTATTTTGAGGATAAATATTTTATATTTATTATTTGAATTTTAAATTTTCTAAAAGGGTTCCTAACTTAATTATCGACCACTTTTATTGAGGACACTAGAGCTAAAGAGTGCATTTGGTTGTTGAAAATGGGCCATGAAATCAAAGATGGGCTGGACTCGCCAGAATGGAAAAGATTCTGTATTTCAGCCATAACTCCTTCATCTGGGCCTGGAATAAGCCCAACGTTTTAGAGGAGATAGAGGACCCATATACTCACATATTATCCTTCTAGAAGGCCGTCCAATCCATGCGTTTTGGTGTTCAAATTGGAGGTTCAATTTGGAACAAAATATTTGGCCGAATTTCTACATTCACACTTGAAACCACTTGTAACCTCTCCTCCCCTACCCTATGTAAACTGGAGTTTTTCTCATTTGGAGGGGTTGGGGACATGCATTGGGATGTTTAGGGCAGATTATAAGTGTATCCACTCCAATTCGCCAACCATTTAATTAGGGGTAGCTCTTGAAGCAAGGATCCCTTCGATGAAGCCTTCTTCTTCTCCTTCATGTTGTAATGATTTTGTTTGTGTAATAAACTTCTTTGTTCTTCTTTTATTTATTCTATTTTCTTCTATTTTGTGTAAATTTATTCTTCTCTGAATCTTTCTATTTGGTCTGAAATTCTTGAGTAGAATCATTATTGGGTTATACTCATTATAAACCTTTGCACATACAAAACGCTTCTACGATGATTACGCCACCCATGGAAGAGTAGTTCTTTTTAGTAATTGATCGACCTCTATCCTTCTTCATTATTTTATTTTGAATAAATGAGCTACTGTAATTCAAATAATATGATCCATGAATTGTGTTTTTAAATTACAAGAAACTAAGCAAGCAATTGAACAATTAATACAAAACACGTGAGGTCAAGATTTTGTGTAAATTGTGGGAGCGTGATCTTAATCGGTAATACAAGACCACACGGGATAAATTTGTAGAGTTCAAATATAATCCCTAAACACAATTCATCCTAATTTCTAGAATGGATATATTCTCTAATTAACCACTTACCATAAGCTATCCTTAGAAAAACAATCAAAGCTGGGTGCTGCGATTGCGTGTTCCGAAGCTAGCCTAGGGTTTAAGTAATTTCATCTTTGTGGTTAAGTTAACTATCGTAGGGTTCTAGGGATAACAAATTAAGGGATCATAATTAAGTGGATATTGATTTAAATTATAATGATTAATAAGTTAATGAATAGGTAGATTTAGATCTATTACGCCTTTTAAAATAGATTTCTAGAAAACATCTTCTTGTTGTGTCATTTTAATCGAAATTCATTTCAAAACAAAAAACAAAAAAATATACAATCTTCCTCCAGCAAACTTCTTCTAGATTCATAAACTATAACAAACCCCAATCCTTTAAAGTAGTGTTATTATTTTATTCTATTTTATTTTTTTATAATACCTTTATTAAGTTGTTAAATTCACTTCTTCCTTTGAGAGATGACCTTGGTCAGCCACTCTGCTGCACCTAAGTACCCCAAAATCACACTAATCATTTGAGGGCACCCATAATAGTGCTCTTTCAAATTGGCGCCGTTTCTGGGGAGGAAAGTATTTATTTCAACCAATTAGAGGTATTTATTTTATTTTACATTTTAATCTCTTCTTCTCTTCTTTCTTCCTTCTTTATCCAATCTGATTTTTTTTCCTCTTTTATTTTCTTCTACTTCTTTTTGGACCATCAACTCAAAATTCTAATTTTTATTTTACTATGTTCCACTTTCCTTCTTTTCAACTATCATTGATTTATGACACGAACTAATCCCGAAGATCTCTTAGATCTTGACCCTGAGATTGAACGCAGCCTTAGGGCACGAATCAGACACTCTCAGTCTATGGGAAGTTTCAATATTCAACCAGTTGGTGAATTCCTCTCTTCTAGAAACATTGAAATTGTAAGATATTAAAATTAAAACAAAAAATAAGAACCAATGGCTGACAATAATGGGAATGAACTTAATAGAACCATTCGATAATTGGTTGCACCTGATATTAACTATCAACCAAATTGTATTTCATACCCAAATCTCGAATCGGACTTTGAACTGAAATCTGGGTTAATTCACTTACTTCAAAAGTTTCATGGCCTATCTGTTGAGGATCCCATTAAACATTTGAAGAA
This sequence comes from Viscum album, assembly GCA_963277665.1. NCBI lineage: Eukaryota > Viridiplantae > Streptophyta > Magnoliopsida > Santalales > Viscaceae > Viscum > Viscum album. Next base: position 1,085,056,840 of record OY728132.1, read on the forward strand.
ATTTAATGTGGTTTGCTCAACTTTAAAACCAAGAAATTTTTCTGAAGATCAAATTAAATTAAGAGCATTCCCATTATCACTTGATGGAGCTCCAAAAGAATAGATGTATTATTTGCAACCTGAAGACGTAACTTGTTGGAATGATTTGAAACGTCTTTTATTGAAATGATTTTTTCCAGAATCAAGGACCACATCTATTCGAAAGGAGATATCGGGGACCAAGCAAGCACAAGGTGAGTCAATGTATGAGTACTGGGAACGATTCAAGAAGTTGTGTGCAAGATGTCCACATCACCAAATCAGTGAGAAACTCCTCATTCAGTACTTCTATGAAGGACTCACCCCTATTTAGAGGAGCATGGTTGATGCTACAGCTGGAGGAGAATTGGTGGACAAGACACCAGAAGCCGCACGTGCATTGATCGACAAGATGGCCCAAAACTCCCAACAATTTTGTGATAGAGGTACACCACATGTCAGGGGAGTACATCAAGTAAGTCCTTCTTCTCTTGAAAGTCATTTGATTGATACCAAGTTGGAAGAATTGACCACTATGGTGAGGAAAATTTCTTTGGCACAAAATACATCCCAACCCCCTCCTTCAAGGCCATGTGGAATTTTCACTAAGACAAGCCACCCAACTGACTATTGCCCACAACTACAAGAGACAAAGGATTGTGCAGCCGTATTCCCAGGGAGACCATATCAGCAAAAAAAACAACAATAATATCCCCAAAAGAAGTTTGATTCATTTGCTAAAACATATAACCAAGGGTGGAAGGATCAATCAGACATGAGGTATAGATCTGGACAACAACAAAGGCCCCATTTTCAACAAAACTTCCAGCAGCCTCTGCCTTACCAGAAGGGTTTCCAACAACCCCAAAGGAGATTTGAAGATCAAACATAAATAAGCCAACAACAAGGGAATCCACCACCCAAGGTAGATTCTAACACTGATTATCTTTTGAAGAAATGTTTTCTTAATCAACAGAATGAACTGAAGAGTCAAGGTTCGGAGTTGAGGGAGTTGAAGACTCAAATGAGCCAGATTTCTACCACCCTCCATAAACTTGTGAGTAAGAATTATGGAAATCTACCTTCCCAACCCACTCCAAATCCAAAGGGTAATGTCAGTGCCATCACATTGAGAAGTGGGAAGCAAATGAACGATACATCTGTACCTACCCTTCCACTGGGATTCACCTCAACTCCAGAGAAGCCGCATTCCAAACCAACTGATGATCAATCCAAGGAGAAAGATAAAGGTAAGAAAAATATTGATGATGTTCCTCCTAAACCCCTTCCTTTTCCCAACAGGGTTGTTCAAACCAAGAAGAGGGATGAAGAAGCAATGAAAAAGGGGGTTTTCGACACATTCAAGTGTGTGGAGATCAACATTCCTCTACTTGAATCCATTAAGAAAATCCCAAGGTATGTGAAATTCTTAAAATAACTTTGTACCAATCGAAGAGGGCTTAAGGGAAATGAGAGGATCAATCTTGGAAGAAATGTGTCAGCACTCATTACACCGACTCTAGCAATGCCGACAAAGTGCAAGGATCCAAGGACATTCACCATCCCATGTACCATAGGGGAGTTTCACTTCTATGATGCTCTTTGTGATTTGGGAGCATTAATAAATGTGATTCCTCACTCTATATTCTCTTCTTCACAGGTTGGTGAGTTGAATGCGACGTGAGTAGTGGTGCAACTGGCGAATAGAGCTATGACATATCCAGCAGGAGTTCTTGAGGATGTTCTTGTCCGGGTAAGAGACATGATCTTTCCAGTATATTTCTACGTTCTTAATATGGAGGATGACCGGGTAAGTTTTCATGCCCCCATTATCTTAGGTAGGCCCTTCCTCAAAACATAAAAAACATTCATAAATGTCAATGAGGGTACACTTTCCATGGAGTTTGGAAATGAAGTGGTGATATTTAATGTTATGGATTCCATGAAGTACCCCTCAGAGGATCATTCTGCATTTTTTATCTCCCATTTTGAACCACCAAGTAAAAACACCATGGAATTGGATTGTCCTATGCTTAGAGAGATTATGAGTATTGGTTCTAGTTTGATGTCTAAGAGTACTTCCACAACCATTTCTAAGGAACAAGACTCTCTAAGATTTGATTTTGAAATGGAATCATATTCTGATTTCGATCATGTGAACTCTGATTATGACATGGCTATAGAGTATGCTAATGGATTTGATGCTTTATTCTCTGATTTTGATGATGTATATTCTGATACTGATGCTCTTTGTGCACATATTTTAGTTTCTTCTATGTCTCCATCCATACTACACCCTCCTTCATTAGAACTCAAGCCATTTCCACCAAATCTAAAATACTCATACTTGTTGAGTGGTGAGAGATTACCTGTTATCATTGCTAACAATCTCCCTTCTGAACATGAAGAAAAGCTTTTGAATATTTTGAGGGAGAACATCAAGGAGATTGGGGTACCTTTTCTGACATATTAGGTATTATCCCCTCCATTTGTATGCATAGGATTATTTTGGAGGATAGGGATAAACTGGTGAGACAGCCACAAACGAGACTCAATCCCACCCTCCTGGAAGTTGTTAAAAAAGAAGTTGAGAAATTGCTCGAGGCTGGTATAATCTTTCCCATTTCAGATTCTCAGTGGGTAAGCCCTATTCAGGTTGTGCCTAATAAGAGTAGTGTTACTGTTGTTAAAAATGAGAAAGATGAGTTAGTTCCAATGAGGGTACAAAACAGTTGGCGTGTGTGTATTGATTATAGGAAACTAAATCATTCCACTCGCAAAGACCGTTTCCCCATCCCATTTATTGATCAGATGCTTGAGAGACTAGCTGGGAAAACACACTATTGTTTCTTGGATAGATTTTCTGGATATTTTCAGGTTTCTATAGCTTCGGAGGATGAGGAGAAGACGACATTCACCTGCCCATTTGGTACCTTTGCTTACCAAAGGATGTCATTTGGACTTTGCAATGCCCCAGGTACCTTCCAGAGATGCATGGTAAGTATTTTTTCTGATTTTATTGAGACTTGCATGGAGGTATTTATGGATGATTTTACAGTGTATGGGTCTTCATTTGATGAATTTTTAAGTGGTTTGGTAAAGGTGTTGAATCGTTGTATTGAGATGAATCTGGTCCTGAACATTGAAAAGTGTCATTTTATGATAGATCATGGCATTGTCTTAGGGAATGTAGTGTCAAAACATGGGATAGAAGTTGATAGATCTATGGTAGACATTATTTCATCCTTACACAATCCTCTATGTGTGTGTGATGTTAGATCTTTCCTAGGGCATGCAGGATTTTATCAGCGCTTCATCATAGATTTCAGTAAGATTTCTCTTCCTATGTCAAGATTACGTCAAAAGGATTCTGATTTTGTGTTTGATGTTTCTTGCAGGAATTCATTTGATGAGCTAAAACAACGTCTAACCACTCCACCTATCATACAGCCCCCACGGTGGGAGATTTTTTTTGAGCTTATGTGTGACGCCTCCAACTTCGCGGTTGGAGCTATCTTATCTCAGAGGGTGGAAGGACGTTCACATGTGATTGCCTATGCATCAAGGACATTGGATTCAGCCCAATCAAACTACACTTCCACAGAAAAGGAGTTTCTTGCTGTCATATTTTCTTTAGATAAATTCGGTTCATATTCATTAGGCTCTAAAGTAGTTGTTTTTTCTGACAACAAAACTCTGAGGTACTTCTTGAAGAAGCCAGATGCAAAGCCACGACTTATCCGTTGGATGCTCCTTCTTCAAGAGTTTGACATCGAGATAAAGGATAAAAAGGGGTCAGAATAATTGGTGGCAGACCATATGAGTAGTCTTACTCAGACACTAGAGGATGACACCTTGGACCAGGTACCAATTCGGGACACTTTCCTCGATGAGCATCTTTATTCCATCTCAGGTATGCATCCTTGGTATACAGATTTAGTTAACTACCATGTTGCCTCTGAAATCCCTTCAAATTTAAAGAAACATCAAGTCAATAAATTAAAGAGTGAGTCAAGATTTTATGTTTGGGATGATCCATACTTATGGTGCATGTGTAGTGACCAAGTTATTAGGAGGTGTGTTCCTGATCATGAGTTTGAGTCTATTTTTCAATTATGTCATACACTTGCATGTGGTGGAAACTTTGGACCCCAACAGACATCTAGGAAAGTTTTAGACTCTGGATTATATTGGCCAAGCTTATTCCATGATTCCCATGTGTTTTGTAAGTCATGCTCTCGTTTCCAACACACTGGAAATATTTTAAAGAGACACGACATGCCACAACAACCCATTTTATTATGTGAGAGTTTTTATGTTTGGGGAATTGATTTTATGGGCCCTTTTCCTAGTTCCTTTGGTTTTTTGTACATTATGGTTACTGTTGATTATGTGAGTAAATGGGTGGAGTCCAAGGCCACCAGGACTGACGATTCTCATCTTGTAGTGGATTTTGTCAAGGCTCAAATTTTCTGCAGGTTTGGAGTACCAAAGACCATCATCAGTAACCAAGGGACACACTTTTGCAATAGGAATTTTGCTTCCCTTCTTTGGAAGTATGGGGTAACATACAAAACATCAACACCATACCACCCCCAAAAAAATGGTCAAGCTGAGGTTTCAAATCGTGAGTTGAAAGAAATTTTGGATAAAATTGTGCAGCCAAATAGGAAGGATTGGAGAAAGCACTTGGATGATGCATTGTGGGATTATAGGACAGCATACAAGACACCCATTGGAATGTCTCCATTTTAGATTGTCTTTGGGAAAGCGTGTCATCTCCCCGTGGAAGTTGAACATCGGGCTTATTGGGCTATAAAGAAATGCAACATGGATTTGGCCCAAGCTGGAATCCAAAGGAAGCTGCAAATTCAAGAGCTTGAGGAGATTAGATTGTCTTAATATGATAACTCAAGGCTCTACAAGGAAATATCAAAATAAGATCATGATAGAATGATCCAACAAAGGTAGTTTCATGTTTGAGAGAAAGTCTTACTCTACAGTTCACGACTGAAGTTGATGCCTGGTAAGTTGTGTTCCAGATGGTTAGGTCCTTATATTGTATCCATTGTTTTTCCTTATGGTGCAGTGGAGATCACACAAGAGGACACTGGAAGGATCTTTACAATCAATTCACAACGTTTGAAGAGATACATTGAGGGAATTCCTAATGATGTAGTGGATTTTATCACACCGCATGACCCCATCATCACTTGAGCACATCTGGCTGTTCCTAACCCTTTCACTTTTATATTATTTTTCCTATTTAAAAATTATGCATTTCATGTGCATGTATCATCTCATGGGTTCACATTAAGGACAATGAAATATTTTAAGTGTGGGGGAGGGAACCTTTTAGTATAGTAATTTCAATTGTTTTCCTGTTTAAAAAAAACCAAAAAAATTGTGTGTTTTTCAAATTTTGTGTGTTTATTTTACAATTTTCTATGTTTTTTTAATATTTTGAGTTGAATTGATTGTCATCACCATTTTGAAATCCATATCAATAACTGAAACGATTTACCCATTGAAACTAAGCTTAAATGAATGCTGAAATGACTTTGTTTCAAGTTCAAATATTTAGTAATTTCATGAAAATTACACTGAATTTTGAATCCCATACCACATCTCACTGTCTTTATATTTGAAATCACTTTCCTGTGTGGATTATAAACCATTATTTTCATATTCTTTACATTCACCTCACTTTTTGAGAGAACCAAACCATGCTTGATTTAACCATAATTTGATCTATTCCTGTCAAAACTTGAGGGTTTGAGGTATTTATGTTTAAATGATTGAGGAATTTGTTTGGTATTAAAGCCCCTATTTCAAAGAATCCTTTTTTATAATGTCCTACCTTGAATATTTAATCTTTGTAGCCCTTATAATCCATGCACAACCTGTTAGGTTAGCCACATTACAAGCCAATCTTCTCTATCCAACCAACTCTTGAAGTGAAATTGCATAATCTAGTTGAGCTTATGTGTGGGGGAATCTATCTTGTGTTGTGCCACCACATTCTGTGATACTTTGGGTGGAAAATTAAATTCTGAAGATATGTGTTTTCTACTGAAGAATGTCATTATATTAAAAGTTGTTCCTTTTCTGGAGCTTCCATGACAAGTGAAGCTGTGCCTTTTCTGGAGCTTCTAATTGATGTCGAAAGTTGTGCCCATCTGGAGCTTTCAAGAAAATCATGTTTGAGAAGATTGAAATTTTTTATGCTGAAATGATGAATGGTGTAAACCTTTCATGACTTTTCATAATGATGGATCTGAATTGATACTAAGGGGATTGAGAAGAAGACCATATTTAAGTGAAAATTATATTAATGAAATTTTGCTTCAAAAAGAGTCAAGCCCTCCTCATTCAGCCTCAGAATTTTTCACATCTAAATCCTACCAACCGAAAGCCACAGAACAACCTTGAAAAGACCTCATGATAGACATATGTCCTTTACTCACATCGGGTATCGATGTAGGAATCTATCAAGCCTATGGTGACCCTTGTATGAGTTTCGGTGAGAAAGACATTGCAAAACAATTGACATTTGTGTGATAACAGAAAATTCAAGTGAGGTAAGTGTTTTGTGCATGGAAGGATAAATAAAGTGGAAATATATTTAATGATATAAATGAAGAACTTGAAATAATGGTTTTTTATGAGGCATGATATCTTTTGTTTCTTGGTGTGTAATTGTTTGATCTCAAGGATATGTGTTTTAAAATTGGTTTTGATTTGATATTGATGTTTACTTGATATGAGGTTTTTCTCAGGAGTGCAAAAGGGTAAGTGTGGGGGAGTTGGTAAAACACTATTTATTGAATATTTTATTGATAATAAATGATATAATTTCATCACATTGTGTTAAATATGTTTAATTAGAAAGTATTTGGGATTAGATCATTCATTTGAATATTTGATGAAAATTCCAGTTTTACCCTTTATAGTTCACTGTAGTATTTCGAAGATAAATATTTTTATATTTATTATTTGAATTTTAAATTTTTTAACAGTGTTCCTAACTTAATTATCTACAACTATTATTCAGGAAACTAGAGCTAAAGATTGAATTTGGTTGTTTAAAATGGGCCATGAAGTCAAAGATGGTCTGGACTCGCCAGAATGGAGAAGCTTCTGTATTTCGGCCATAACCCCTTCATCTTGGCCTGTATGAAGCCCATATATTTAGAGGATATAGAGGACCCATATTCTCACATATTATCCTTCTGGAAGGCTGGAAAAGTTGGGCGTTTTGGTGGTCAAATGGGCGGTTCAAGTTGGAATAAAATATTTTTCCAAATTTCCACATTCACACTTGAAACCAATTGTAACCTCTCCTCCCCTCCCCTCCATAAATTGGAATTTTTATGATTTTGAGGGGTTGGGGACGTGAATTTGGAAGTTTAGGGAAGAGGATATGTGGATCCACTCCAATTATCCAACCATTTCAATAAGGGTATCTCTTGAAGCAAGGATCCCTTTGACGAAGCCTTCTTCTTCTCCTTCATGTTGTAATGATTTTGTTTGTGTAATAAACTTATTTGTTCATATTTTATTTCTTCTATTTTATTATGTTTTGTTTAAATTTATTCTTCTCTTAATCTTCCTATTTGTTCTGAAAATCTCGAGTAGAAGATTTATTGGGTTATACCCATTATAAACCTGTGCACATGCAAACCGCATCTACGATGATTATGCCACCCAGGGAAGAGTATTTCTTTTTAGTAATCGATCAACCTTTATCCTTCTTCATTCATTTATTTTGAATCAATGAGCTACTATAATTCACATAATATGATCCATGAATTGTGTTTTTATATTACAAGAAACTAAGCAAGAAATTTGAACAAATAATACAAAACACGTGAGGTCGAGATTTCGTGTAAATTGTGAGAGCACGATCTTAATCGGTAATACAAGACCACATGAGATAAATTTTTAGAGTTCAAATATAATCCCTAAACACAATTCATACTCATTTCCAGAATGGATATATGCTCTAATTTACCACTGACCATAATCTATCCTTAGAACAACAATCAAACCAGGGTGCTGCGATTGCATGTTCCGAAGCTAGCCTAAGGTTTAAGTAATTTCATCTTTGTGGTTAAGTTAACTCTCATAGGGTTTGAGGGAAAACAAATTATGGGATCATAATTAAGTGGATATTTATTTAAATTATAATGATTAATAATTGAATGAAGAGGTAGAGTTAGATCGATTATGCCTTTTAAAATAGATTTCTAAAAAAACATCTTCTTGTTGTGTCATTTTAATCGAAATTCATTTCAAAACTAAAAACAAAAAAATATACAATCTTCTTCCAGAAAACTTCTTCTAGATTCATAAACTATAACAAACCCCAATCCTTTAAAGTAGTTTTTTTATTATATTCTATTTTATTTTTTTTAGAATGCCTTTAATAAGTTGTTAAATTCACTTCCTCCTTTGAGAGACGACCTTGGTCAGCCACTCTGCTGCACCTAAGTACCCCAAAATCACACTAATAATTAGAGGGCACCCATGACAGTGCTCTTTCACTAAACTAGTAAAGTTAGACTCATAATTTGTGACATTGTCATCCTCCTTTTTCCTCATAATCGGAAACTGCCTTTCCATATCTGCTCGATGGTCATGAGGAAAGTATTTTTCTAAGAAAAGATCTTTGAACTCCCTCCATTCCATATTTGATACTTCATCATCTTCCTTTGTGTTTTGAATCAATGAAAACCATTGATCAACATCTCTAGTGAGGCGGTAAACTTTCATGATAACCTTTTCCCTTTCACTGCTCCCCAAGGCATGAAATACTTTCTCTAAGGAATTTATCCATTGCTCAATTACTAATGGATTTGTACTCCCATTGAATATTGGTGGTTGTTGCCTCATGAAGCGGTCTAACATTGATCCTCCACGTTGCGGATCAGGGTGCTCCATACGAGTAAGGTTATTATTCCTAACCTGAGTGAGTTGTCCCAGTATGGTGATAAGATTATCAGAACCAGTTGTATCACCAGCTCCATTATAATTATCTTGAGCAGGAGGGAAATCCCTACATGGAGTGCGTGCATTGATATGGTTTCAATTCCTTCCACTGGGTACCAATTATAAACAATGGCAAAAACTAGATTAGATTATAAATCGAAAAACAAAATAACAAACATGAAAAACACCTAACATAAATTGAACAGTTTATGGATATAATCCACAATCATAAAAAAAATCTTTTAGGAAGTATATACTCATAAACCCTTCATAATGGTTTGTAAATAAATCATGAATTATCCTAAGAATTTCCCCGGGAGTGTCATAACCAAGAGTGCAGGAAGGCCCGTTGTCATGCACCAGTTCCCGTTCGAGTCTAGCTCAAAGCGGTTTTTTCGGGTTTTACCCCTAGGTACATCTGTACTAGAGCCACCGCCACCTGCTCATATCCAGACAGGGATGTATTGCTCGGAAAACTCAAAAAATCTCTATAATACCAAAATTCTAGGAAGTTCTTCTATACTAATCTTCAAAGTCTATCTTAGGGCTATGTGCTCTAATCAGATTTTATCTAAATCTAGCTTCCAAGGTTAGTATTAAACTGCCTCTGATACCAAGTGTAACGCCCCGACCCCAGTTACCCAGAGTCGGTTCATTATTACGTAACATTGGCATGATCATAAAAGATCAAGTCTTGAAAGACCGATTAGTTTAGTAGCCTTGGAAACACTAGATATATTCATAAGTCTTACATTACATCATAAATTAAAACAAAACTACAACAACATCTTGTCTTCATATCCCCTCATACTATCCCTATAGGTCATTCATAAAATACTTATTCACATCTTGGAAAAATTAAAACATTGAAAGGGGTGAGCTCAGATACTTAGTAAGGATAACAATATAGCAGAAACTTTCATAAATATACATAAACAATTAAGGCAATGTATAACTAAAACAAAAGCCTTTTAAACATGAACTTCGGCATAATATGGAAAAAATAAAATGAAATAATGCCATTTACATATTCACATGGATATTCTACTAGTCGAATAATCACATGCAATGTCAATAACCACTTTCATAATGATGGAATGCATAATGTCAGACTATCATAACCACGTAGCCAAGGCCTCGTTCCAAGACTACAGATAAGATTTTGTCAAGGCCTCGTGCCAAGACACTAGTTTGTCTCATGAGACCTACCGATGCATCAAGGAGCTATAGAGGGCTCCACCCATCACATACTAAGTCCAATTCATTCCTTATATGAAAAGGTTTAAACATGTCATAAACCATAATATAATCGCATCACATAAAACATGCATAAAGGAAACATAACATTTCCACATTTCAATCACAAGATATCAATACAACACATTGATATAATAAAAACATTATCAAAACCATTTTCAAAACCAAAATAAAAGAAAATTAAAACATGGTATTTATTTTTCATTTTAAAAAAAGTTATGGCTTGTAGAGGAAATTGAAACTAAAATAATGGTCATGGCGGCAGAGAAGTCGTTGTCACCACATACGTATGATAAAAAAACATTCCCTTTTGTCATTTAGTAAAAAGATTCGTATAAAAAATATTCCTTTTGAATAAACGTAAAAATCAAAGGGGTTTATACACCATATAAAGGAAAGTTGTGTATAAAACAAAATATTCCTCAATGAAAGGATATTGAGACGAAGTCCCTTACCTTGTGTCCAACTTGACTCAATCGTTCTTTAACCTCCTGAATAATAAACTATAGTTAATTTATACTTCCTTAAGAACCTTTTTCAAGTTCATTATTCTTTTTATATCACTTATTACCATGTTATGAACATTATGTAATTATTTAAGTTAATAACGGTTGTTTTGTCGATCTTTGGTACTTGAGTCAAAAATATACTTCTTATAATTTCAAGTTGTTCATGTGGTAAAATATACATTATATACAGAATTATATTCATGATGTAGATATCATATATATCATATATATCCATTATATATATGCATTTATAATATTACATAACATTTATAGGTAAGAAATGAAATGCACCGTTAATGGAGACGGTAAGTTGTACGTACGCATGAACGCTACTTTCATTTCTATTTCGCATTTAATGGAATGAAATCATAATGATATAAAGGTATATTATAATTCTAGTATAATATCATATATAATATCATTTACTCAATCCTTTATACATCCCACATATGGAATTAACGATTCAAATCACTTTGAGGGGGCAGTAGTGCGCACTTTCTAAAATGAAATTTTCGCGTTTACCCATAATGGAAATCATAAAGGTATTATATAAATTGTAACACCCCGACCCTAGTTACCCAGAGTCGGTGCATTATTACATAATATTGGCATGATCACAAGAAAGATCAAATCTCGAAAGACCGATTGGTTTAGTAGCCTTGGAAACACTAGATATATTCATAAGATTAACATTACATTATAAAATGAAAAACTACTACAACAACATAATGTCTCCATAATACACACTCATATCCCCACATAATATCCCTGCAGGTCATTCATAATTTAATTCTTCACTTCCTGGGAAAAATAAAACATAGAAAAGGGGTGAGCTCAAATGCCCAGTAAGGATAACAATATAGCGGAAGCTTTCATAAATAAGAATAAACATTTAAGGCAATGTATAAATAAAACAAAATCCTTTCAAACTTGAACTTTCAACATAGTATGGCATAAATAAAATGAAATAATGCCATTTACTTATTCACATGGATATTCTAATAATCGAATAATCACATGAAAAATCAATAACCACTTTCATAATGATGGAATGCATAATGATGAACTTTAATTTCTTTGCCAAGGCCTCGTCCCAAGACCTTGGGACTAACTGTAACCGGAACCCAACCCGGAGTGCCTCTAATAACCAGACACCAACCCGGAGTGCCTCTAATAACCGGACACCAACCCGGAGTACCTCTAATAACCGGAGACCAAACCGGAGTTCCTCTAATAACTGGAGACCAAACCGGAGGGCTTACTTTTACCGGTCCCCAACCCGGAACATACTTGTCTAACACATTCATCTAAATGAAAGGTTGAAATATAACATAAACATTTGGATTACAAATAACTTATGAAATGTCAATACTCTAAACAAAAACCATGAGTGACATAAGAATAACTTATCCATAGTCAAAAATAGCACAAAACCTTCAATAAAATATGGATGTTTTGTATCATAATAAATCAACTTCAAATAAGCTTAAAAGCCATCAAAGAATGTTGACATAGATGAAATCAAAACTATTTTAGAGAAATATCTCTTTTTTTTAAATCATTTTAAAAGTAACATAATTATAAAATAATAAATTCAATTTGAAAATATTCTTATAAGCTTGTAAGGAAAACTTTGATGATTTTATTACGGCGGTAAATAGCCGCACCCGTCGTATAAGTTAAAAAAACATTCTTACCTTAAATTTGTCGAAAAGGTTAAAAGTTCCTTGTTTGGAAAACGACGGAAAGATTCCTTTCGAAACACATAAGGGTATAAAGGACTTTAACCCATATTCTTGTAAATAGTAAAAATGTTTTGAAATACATTATTAAGAAACATGGATGTGGATGATAAAGAGATCCCAGTAGATTATTACGTATAAACAACCTCGGATAATGAAGAGATTGTGAAATAACCCTTACCAATTTGGTAAATTATGAAACATACAACCCATGAAAGAGGTATCATACAATGAATATGTAAGTACACATAAATTAGAGTGTATTACACAAAGAATATAATTATGGGTAGTACATACACCACACAAAAGGTAATGGTGGCAATATGCCATGAATCTCACGGGAATAAGGAGTGAGATGAAAACCCCTTACCTTGTACTTTTCCAGGGTTGGGGTAGGTTAAAATCCTATATAATGGTGAAATAATTGTTATTAAATTATAAAATAATCATATACATTAATATGATATCATATATGATCTTTTAATATTGATTTGATAATAATATCTTAGTATTATCGTTGTTTCGGGTGTTAACTTACTTGTTTTCTTTTATATGTTTTGTTACGTAAGACATGTTTGTAAAGGATAGGTTTTATATTATTCATATCCAGAATGATATCAAGTCCTTAAACATCATTTTTTAAATCATCAAATGATAATTATACTTGAATGGATACGATGGAGAATGAATCTCATCGCGTTCGTGGAGACGGTAGTCCGTACGTACGCACGAGCGACAATATCATTCTTTTGATATTAAAATAATATATAAATGGATGGTATATCATATATACGGAATCCTTAACATGTTATATTTATTATTTATATGAGTTACACATCATTATTATACCCATCCAAATAATATTATATTGAATAACAATTACACCACGACGTGGAGACGGTAAGTCGTACGTACGCACGTATGGTGACATGTTATTCAAAGGGTGGATAGAATACTGAATATGGTTGTACCATATTTATAATAACATCATATTATATATATGATACTGGATTTATTATTTTAGAATGGTAACAACAAAGGAAGAAGAAGTGGAAGAAGAAATGAACTTAGAAAAGGGTGGTGAAATCATTACCTCTTCTTCAGGTTCTTCCTTTTGATTTGATCAAAAGGGCTACTTAGGTTGGCTTTCTGATCAAACTAAGGCCCCTAGGTTGTATTTAGGGAAGTTGGGAGAGTATTTGGTCAGAGTTTGGCCGAACCAAAAGGCTTTGATGGTGTGAAGAAATGAGAAGGAGGAGTGCCCTTTTATAAGAGGGGTGAGGGGCACCTTTGGAAAAGCTAGAAATATTAATTTATAATAAATTCATATTCGGTTTATAATGGATCAAAAGTTGATTATTCAAAGGTTAAGGCGGGTATGGGTCGAAAACAACTCAACCAATAGAATTTAGACTGGTTTGGGTACTTATATTAACCTTATCTTTAAGTTTTAACTCTAAGTTAATTAGTTTCACTTTTACAATGTCTCTTTGTATTTTTATATAATATGGTTAATAAACTTACTACATACATCCAAGCGACCCCCAAGTGGTACATTAATGATTAACCTATCATGATATAAGTCTCTTGGTCGAACCATAGATTTTTTGGAATTTAATATCAATTAACAATATAATATTTGTTTTAAGAACTCTTTTATGTCAATTTTGACACTATTCAATAGTTGATTTTTTTGAAACTCATAACAGATTGATTACTTCGAACAAAGTAAATTACATCAATCCTAATATATCATATTATCCTAGAAAATTATTTTAATTCATTAAAAGTTTCATATTATATTTATTTGGGTATTTATAATATCAATTATTTTAATTTTTCACTATTATAGTAATTACTGCATCATCATTGTGTCATAAATAAAATAAATTATTTAGTGTCTAAAAATTATAAATAAACTTTCATTATGTAGGAAATCGTTTTATCTTTCTAATGAATATTTATAATCTAAAATCCAACATATATAACCCTATGTAACAATTGTTTTTCTAAAAGATATATGCTTGTGTCATTTTTGTATTCATTTTAACTTAATTAAAATAAAGTGTCATTATCACTTACAAGTGGATCCATGGGGTCCCAAAATCGACCCAAAGATGTCCATGGTCGACCATGTATCAACAAATAGGGTTAATACACGTTTTAGGGTAATTTAGTATTATTATAATATTATTTTTTAACCCTTATTTACCGGATTTACCCTTAACCATGGTAAATAAAATATTTACCGCAGTAATTATTCAAAATGCCTAAAAATAAAATTTACCTATTAACACAATTTGAACATCCTGATTCCAAATATGGAATCCATTTTCCTAAATTCAAAACACAGAAGTGGCAGAAATTAATTTAAAATTAATTCCCGCGGTCAAAACAAAAAGCGTGTTTTTAAGAGATAATAACTATCAAAAGATTGACACTTGTTTATGATCGGTTTAATTGTAAAATTATGTCCAATGACCAAAATTATATTAAATGGTAAAAATATATTCTAAATATACTTTAAAACCACTCAAATTCATAATTTATCACTATTAATTATTTTCATTAAAAAAGTTGTTTTTAATTAAAATTTAGTAATTTTCACTATTCATCAAAATATGAAAGTTATCCGAAAAGTACCAAAATTTCACCTTAGGCTAAATTCGATATTCCGAATCCAGAAATGAAGTCCATTTTAAAATATAAAATATATATAATTTTGAAAATTAGGTATTACTATTCATAACGGCTAGTTTGATTGGTTGTGGTGTGTGTTAAAACTCAAGGTTGCGTACAACACACGCTACTATATTATTCAAAGAAAGCGTACCGTGGAAGCTTGGGATGTTTCATTTTAAATTTTTGATGTCCCCATTTAGTCAAAAAGTTTAAAATATTGTATTTAAAAAGGGTTCACTATTAAAAGTTGATAAAAGTGCAATAATGAAAATGAATTTGTTCTTGCATTATATCTAAGAAACTCATAATATGGATTCTAAAATTATAAGGATTATATAAAGTTTAAAATTTAGATAATACTATTCATAACCTCTTTTGAATGACTTTTTTTTTGTAATTCATGGTGTGATTGAACTCGGTGTTGCGTGTAGTGCAAGTTATTGAATTATTTTGAAAAAATAACACACTATGAAATCTTGGGGTGTTACATTCTCCCCTCCTTCAATAAATTGCGTCCTCGCAATTTGAAATTGTTCTTCGAAAATAAAAGTTTGAAAATAGAAAATATATTTGTGGGAAAACCCACATCGGAAATTGGGTTACTAAAATTTAGTCTTAATATGAGGAAAAGAGAAATGAATGGGTCACCACCAAATTATGATCTCGATTAGGAGAACATTGGTGGCAATTAGAGACATATAATTGGAGGAAAAACGTAAATATTTATAGGTAGTGATTGAGGTCATCAATCACAAACAAGTATAAAATTGAGGTCCTTAAATTCATCAATCTATGGTGATTTGAAATACCATCGGTTCAACAAAACATAAGGTATTATGATAACACATTTTTGACGTTTCAAAATATCTTAGTTGAAATCCCACATCGAAAAATGAATTAATGAGGCCTCTATTTAAAATAAAGAGTCGAAATTATGAAGATTACCAAAAATAACACATACTAGGGTTCCATGTATGAAAATATGGATATGGAAGAAAAATCTAACCATCAATTATCTGATGGAGAGTTGTAGAGAACATGGCTATGAAAAGGCCAACAATCCCAAAGCCATAAATTAGTGATGATTTAAGGTACCATCTAGGAAAACATTTTTGTTCTAAGTTTCTTTTCTTAATATTGAGGAATTTATTTATGAGATTGGCTAAGATCATAAGGAGATATACTTACTTTATAATTAAAGTTTTATCCATTAATAAATTTCTCCCACAAACTCATCTTTCACTCTAAAAGATAATAGAATGTAAAAAAATTCAATTTACACTATTCGTATAGGGTTCCAAAATAAACGAATTTATAATTCATCTACAAGATATTTTTAATAAAAACTACATTATTTAATCTAGGACATCTCGTGGGCCAGTGGTAGGTGATACACCCTTGTCGCCCTTCGGTTGCGGGTTCAAGTCTGGCAGCCTTGCCGGACGCGACGGGTTGCCGCCCGACCTCCGGGTTGTCCTTTTATGGCAATCCAAAATAATCCAAACTAGAAATATCCAAAATACTTCTGTCCAAACTCACAGTCCAACATTTATAAAGAAGGTAAACATAATATAGATCCTTTTTACCCTGTAATAGCATATGAATACCTTCATCATGTATTACCATATTCCTTATTGATTACATTCATGCTCCCTTATTCCATATAGAATGCTGGATATACTTCATCAATCCAAAAATGTTTTAAACCCCAACAATGATGGAATATACAAATCATTAATCAGCTTCAAGGTAGTCAAGAATATCCAATATAATTTATCCAAAACAATCACATATTATTCCAAAATCACTACCTCAGTATCAGAACCATATTATGGTTTATCTTTCTCTCAAACATATATTTTCCAAAAATTTATCCTGCTATTGAGTCACTTTTCATTGTTCCACACAATCTCAAGTCCTTAATGAAATAGTACTGCAGTACAATCCTTATATACTCCATAATTATTATAACAAGTACATTGTTGATACAACACTCAATTGACATAATCAACATAAGAACTCTAATCATTCCTCTTCATCTGTGGTAGTATCATAACTTGATTATTATCAAATAACATCATTTGCGGCATAGTCTGATGACTGGGACATAGGTTCACGTAGTGTCCAAACTCCTTGCAAATGAAGCATTGTACATTTAAAACCATTTTCTTACCCTTGCAGTCACGTACTTTGTGCCCTTTTCCTCCACACTTATAACAAACTCCCATTCCTTTCAGGCAAGTTCCAGGGTGTTTCTTTCCACAGTTACCACATATGGGAAAATTCGTCTTTTCCCTCTTCCCTTTATCCATCTTTCTCTCTTCCATCCTTTTCTTCTCTTGCTTCCCTTAAAATCCATAGGACTCAGTAAACTCTTTACTTATCTTATCAACACATGATATTATTTCTTCATATGATGATAATACATGGGAGACTATTTCTCTTATAAATTCTAGCTTAATACCATGAAAGTTATGATCCTTCCTACTCTTTGGATCATGTGCATTTCTGGAGTTCTCATTCCTTCTACTGGGCGCCATTTCTAAACAATGGCATACACTAGATCAGTTTATGAATCAAAATACATAATCCCATACTTATAAAACACTTAACATAAATTGAACTATTTATGGATATAATCCATAATCATAAAAATGTTTTCTTTGAGGAATTATATACTCATAAACCCTTCAAAATGATTTGTAAAGAAAATGAGAGTTATCCTAAGCATATCCCCCGGGAGTGTCGTAACCAAGAGTGCAGCAAGGCCCGTTGTCGTGCACTAGTTCCCGTTCGAGTCTAGCTCAAAGCGGTGTTTTCAGGTTTTACCCCTAGGTACAACTATACCAGAGCCGCCTCTACCTGCTCGTATCCAGACAGGGATGTATTGCTCGGAAAACTCACAAAATCTCTAAAATACCAAAATTCTAGGAAGTTCTTCTATACTAATCCTCAAAGTTCATCTTAGGTCTACGTGCTCTAATCAGAGTTTATCTAAATCTAGCTTCCAAGGTTTGTACTAAACTTCCTCTGATACCAACTGTAACGCCCCGACCCTAGTTACCCAGAGTCGGTGCATTATTACATAATATTGGCATGATCACAAGAAAGATCAAATCTCGAAAGACCGATTGGTTTAGTAGCCTTGGAAACACTAGATATATTCATAAGATTTACATTACATCATAAAATGAAAAACTACTACAACAACATAATGTCTCCATAATCCACACTCATATCCCCACATAATATCCCTACAGGTCATTCATAATTTAATTCTTCACTTCCTGGGAAAAATAAAACATAGAAAAGGGGTGAGCTCAAATGCCCAGTAAAGATAACAATATAGCGGAAACTTTCATAAATAAGAATAAACATTTAAGGCAATGTATAAATAAAACAAAATCCTTTCAAACTTGAACTTTCAACATAGTATGGCATAAATAAAATGAAATAATGCCATTTACATATTCACATGGATATTCTACTAATCGAATAATCACATGAAAAATCAATAACCACTTTCATAATGATGGAATGCATAATGATGAACTTTAATTTCTTTGCCAAGGCCTCATCACAAGACCTTGGGGCTAACTGTAACCAGAACCCAACCCGGAGTACCTCTAATAACCGGACACAAACCCGGAGTGCCTCTAATAACTGGACACCAACCCGTATTTCCTCTAATAACTGGAGACCAAACCGGAGTTCCTCTAATAACCGGAGACCAAACCGGAGGGCTTACTTTTACCGGTCCCCAACCCGGAACATACTTGTCTAACACATTCATCTGAATGAAAGGTTGAAATATAACATAAACATTCGGATTACAAATAACTTATGAAATTTCAATACTCTAAACAAAAACCATGAGTGACATAAGAATAACTTATCCATAGTCAAAAATATCACAAAACCTTCAATAAAATATGACTGTTTTGTATCATAATAAATCAACTTCAAATAAGCTTAAAAGCCATCAAAGAATGTTGACATAGATGAAATCAAAACTATTTTAGAGAAATATCTCTTTTTTTTAAATCGTTTTAAAAGTAACATAATTATAAAATAATACATTCAATTTGAAAATATTCTTATAATCTTGTAAGGAAAACTTTGATGATTTTATTACGGCGGTAAATAGCCGCACCCGCCGTATAAGTTAAAAAAACATTCTTACCTTAAATTTTTCGAAAAGGTTAAAAGTGCCTTGTTTGGAAAACGACGGAAAGATTCCTTTCGAAACACATAAGGGTATAAATGACTTTAACCCATACTCTTGTAAATAGTAAAAATGTTTTGAAATACATTATTAAGAAACATGGATGTGGATGATAAAGAGATCCCAGTAGATTATTACGTATAAACAACCTCGGATAATGAAGAGATTGTGAAATAACCCTTACCAATTTGGTAACTTATGAAACATACAACCCATGAAAGAGGTATCATAAAATGAATATGTAAGTACACATAAATTAGAGTGTATTACACAAAGAATATAATTATGGGCAGTACATACACCATACAAAAGGTAATGGTGGCAATATGGCATGAATCTCATGGGAATAAGGAGTGAGATGAAAACCCCTTACCTTGTACTTTTCCTTGGTTGGGGTAGGTTAACCTCCTGTATAATGGTGAAATAATTGTTATTAAATCATAAAATAATCATATACATTAATATGATATCATATATGATCTTTTAATATTGATTTGATAATAATATCTTAGTATTATCGTTGTTTCGGGTGTTAACTTACTTGTTTTCTTTTATATGTTTTGTTACGTAAAACATGTTTGTAAAGGATAGGTTTTATATTATTCATATCCAGAATTATATCAAGTCCTTAAACATCATTTTTTAAATCATCAAATGATAATTATACTTGAATGGATACGATGGAGAATGAATCTCATCGCGTTCGTGGAGACGGTAGTCCGTATGTACGCACGAGCGACAATATCATTCTTTTGATATTAAAATAATATATAAATGGATGGTATATCATATATACGGAATCCTTAACATGTTAAATTTATTATTTACATGAGTTACACATAATTATTATACCCATCCAAATAATATTATATTGAATAACAATTACACCACGACGTGGAGACGGTAAGCCGTACGTACGCACGTATGGTGACATGTTATTCAAAGGGTGGATAGAATACTGAATATGGTTGTACCATATGTATAATAAAATCATAGTATATATATGATACTGGATTTATTATTTTATAATGGTAACAACAAAGGAAGAAGAAGTCGAAGAAGAAATGAACTTAGAAAAGGGTGGTGAAATCATTACCTCTTCTTCGGGTTCTTCCTTTTGATTTGATCAAAAGGGCTCCTTAGGTTGGCTTTCTGATCAAACTAAGGCCCCTATGTTGTAGTGAGGGAAGTTGGGAGAGTATTTCGGCAGATTTTGGCCGAACCAAAAGGCTTTGAAGGTGTGAATAAATGAGAAGGAGGAGTGCCCTTTTATAAGAGGGGTGAGGGGCACCTTTGGAAAAGCTAGAAATATTAATTTATAATAAATTCATATTCGGTTTATAATGGATAAAAAGTTGATTATTCAAAGGTTAAGGTGGGTATGGGTCGAAAACAACTCAACCAATAGAATTTAGACAGGTTTGGGTACTTATATTAACCTTATCTTTAAGTTTTAACTCTAAGTTAATTAGTTTCACTTTTACAATGTCTCTTTGTATTTTTATATAATATGGTTAATAAACTTACTACATACATCCAAGAGACCCCCAAGTGGTCCATTAATGATTAACCTATCATTATATAAGTCTCTTGGCCGAACCATAGATTTTTAGGAATTTAATATCAATTAATAATATAATATTTGTTTTAAGAACTCTTTTATGTCAATTTTGACACTATTCAATAGTTGATTTTTGTGAAACTCATAACAGATTGATTACTTCGAAAAAAGTCAATTAAATCAATCCTAAGATATCATATTATCCTAGAAAATTAGTTTAATTCATTAAAAGTTTAATATTATATTTATTTGGGTATTTATAATATCAATTATTTTAATTTTTCACTATTATAGTAATTACTGCATCATCATTGTGTCATAAATAAAATAAATTATTTAGTGTCTAAAAATTATAAATAAAATTTAATTATGTAGGAAATATTTTTATCTTTCTAATTAATATTTATAATCTAAAATCCAACATATATAACTCTATGTAACAATTGTTTTGCTAAAAGATATATGCTTGTGTCATTTTTGTATTCATTTTAACTTAATTAAAATAAAGTGTCATTATCACTTACAAGTGGATCCATGGGGTCCCACAATCGACCCAAAGATGTCCATGGTCGACCATGTATCAACCAATTGGGTTAAGACACGTTTTAGGGTAATTTAGTATTATTATAATATTATTTTTTAACCCTTATTTACTGGATTTACCCTTAACCATGGTAAATAAAATATTTACCGCAGTAATTATTCAAAATGTCTAAAAATAAAAGTCACCTATTAACACAATTTGAAAATCCTGATTCCAAATATGGAATTCATTTTCCTAAATTCAAAACATAGAAGTGGCAGAAATTAATTTAAAATTAATTCCCGCTGTCAAAACAAAAAGCGTGTTTTTAAGAGATAATAACTATCAAAAGATTGACACTTGTTTATGTTCGGTTTAATTGTAAAATTATGTCCAATGACCAAAATTATATTAAATGGCAAAACTATATTCTAAATATACTTTAAAACCACTCAAATTTATAATTTATCACTATTAATTATTTTGACTAAAAAAGTTGTTTTTAATTAAAATTTAGTAATTTTCACTATTCATCAAAATATGAAAGTTATCCGAAAAGTACGAAAATTTCACCTTAAGCTAAATTCGATATTCCGAATCCAGAAATGAAGTCCATTTTAAAATATAAAATATATATAATTTTGAAAAGTAGGTATTACTATTCATAACGGCTAGTTTGATTGGTTGTGGTGTGTGTTAAAACTCAAGGTTGCGTACAACACACGCTACTATATTATTCAAAGAAAGCGTAACGTGGAAGCTTGGGATGTTTCATTTTAAATTTTTTATCTCCCCATTTAGTCAAAAAGTTTAAAATATTGTATTTAAAAAGGGTTCACTATTAAAAGTTGATAAAAGTGAAATACTGAAAATGAATTTGTTCTTGCATTATATCTAAGAAACTCATAATAAAGATTCTAAAATTATAAGGATTATATAAAGTTTAAAATTTAGATAATACTATTCATAACCTCTTTTGAATGACTTTTTTTTTGTAAGTCATGGTGTGATTGAACTCGGTGTTGCGTGTAGTGCAAGTTATTGAATTATTTTGAAGAAATAACACAGTATGAAATCTTGGGGTGTTACATAAATGAAAAATAATGAAGAATAAAGAAAACATAAACATAATATATATCATATATAAATATAGTGACATATTAATGGCCACCATGAGAGGTCTTAAAAGAAGATTGAACAATCATCGTTTCGTGAGGCAGTAATTCACCACCCACAGAAACAGTATGTTCTTTAACCACTAGATGAAGGTGTGTGTATGTTTAACTCAAATAATTATCATACATAAATCCTAGTATATTTAAGATACTATTTTTTTACAAAATAAAGGAATAAAAAGAGTTTAAGAGGTTGGAGAAGCAAAATAAAACAAAAGAACATAAGTGAGACATTACCTTTCAATCGGGTAACTCTTTTTGATTTGAGCCAAAGGCTTCATTGGGAAGACTTATGCCCAAAGTGAGGCTTCTAGTAGTAATATAGGGAAGTTGGGAGAGTATTTGGGCCGAGTTTGGCCAAGCCAAATGGCTTTAAGGTGTGAATAAGGTGTTAGAGGTGGCGGCCTTTTATAAGAGGAGAGGAGGGGAACTTTTGGAAAGTCAAGAAATGTTACTTTTTTATATAATGAGTTTCGGATTTTAAAGGTCCCACAATTATATATTTCCATGATAAGGTGATAATGGTTAGAAATATACTCATCGATAGGTTTTTGACAAGTGTAAGTCTTATATTATTTATTATCATTTTATTTTATTTAAATCGTTAATTAATGAGGTAATTGCTGCATCATAATGGTGTCATAAAAAATCTAAATTATTTAATGTCCAAAAATTATAATAAAATTACCATGATGTAGGAAACCCTTTTATATTTCCAATGAATATTTATAGTCTAAAATTTAACTTATATAACCCCATGTAATAATTGTTTTAGTCAAATAACACATGTTTGTGACAATTTTATTTTTACTTAAAATAAAATGTTAGTGATGTCATTTTCTTACCCAAGTGGCTCCATGGGGTCCCCAAGTTGACCCATTGATTGTCTTGGTCGTCCATGACTCAAGAAATTAGGGTAGGACAAGTGTAAAGGTAATTTCATATTATTATAACATTATATTTACATTAAATTACACTAATTACCTTTAATTATGATTAATAAAATTTAAAAGTTACTATTCACCAAAAATTATTTTCATCCCATTGAACCACATTTTACTTCATAATTACAACCATGTATGTCGGATTTTTGAAATTAAATTTACAGAAGCGGTAAAATTTTATTTAAACGAAAAATCGGTTTTTTAACTACCACTTAGTGGTTTCACTATTCATCAAAAATTGAAGTTTTTCAGAAAAATACCAAAAATTCACCCTAATATATAATTGATATTCTGAATTCAAAAATGATGTCTATTTTAAAAAATTCCAAACATATAAGTTTCATTAATTAATTTTATAATTAATTCCTATTGTCAAAACAAATAGCATGTTTTTAAGAAACCAGATCAATCAAAAGATTGACAATTGTTTATGTCCAATTTCAAAGTGAAATTATTTATAATGACCACCATTGGATAAAATGGTAAAATTATATTCTAATTATACTTTAAAACCACTCAATAGTATAATTTATCACTATAAATTATTTTGATTAAAAATATTGTTTTTAAGTATTTTCACTATTCATTGAAAATTGGAAGTTCTCGGAGAAATACGAAAAATTCAACAGAGGCTAATTTCGATATTCTGAATCCAAAAATTAAGTCCATTCTAAAATATAAAATTTATATAATTTCAAAAAGTGGGTATTACTATTCATACAGCTACTTTGATTGGTCGTGGTGTGTTAGAATCTCGAACTTGCGTACAATGCAAGCTATTGCATTATTGAAAGAAAATAGTACCGTGGAAGCTTGGGGTGTTACAATGATGGAGAGAATTTATCCTTATGTTATGCATCTCAAGAGAATTCCATTAAATCCACACATGTACAGGATTTTATGATCATTTGGACCAGCCTACAAGGTGATGTTTGCCGGTAAGTGCCAGATCTGTTCGTTTTTAGCTCGATCTTTCAGGAGAGTTTCATCTGGACGATAGCTGATTAAGGAATTCATCTATATAGAGGTGGTTTCTAGGTCATCGCATACAAGGGTAGTTCTAATCTAATTTATTTATTTTATATCACATGTGATGATCGATAAGACCATTCTTTGATGTGTTATGTGGAAGGTTTCTTCCTTCTGATCAGGGTCTACCAATATAGCAACTGCATTAGCCAGTGCATCAGCATGAGAATTAAATGATAGAGGGATATAATGCAACATGGGATCAAAGGGGAACTCTGCCATTAGTCCCCTAATATAGCCATTTATAGGGGTTAGTTCTTCTATGTTGATGGCATATTCTCCGTTTATCTACTTTATCACCTGCTCTGAATCCCCTTTGATATTTAGGTAGAATATGTTTAACTATAATGCTAGTTCAAACCCAGTGATGAGGTTTTGGTACTCATACTCAAAATTTTTGTAGCCTTCAAACAATGAGAAAGAATAGGGTAGAACTCCTTTGTATGGGGAGAAAAATATGACCCCTGGTCCAACCTGGTTGAGTTTTGGGTTCTCCATTATTGTGCCAATAGGACTCTGAGAGGCACCATAAAAATACATCTCTCATGTTTGAGGAGTTTCATGGTCATATAAAACCTCTTCATCAGGGAGTTTGGTGTCCTCCGATGCATTTTCAAGAGTGGTATGTTCCATGAGGAATTCATCTTGGGATTTACCTTTTACTGAATTTTGGGATATGAATCAGATGTCGTTTTGATGGAGGATGACCCTCCAATGATACAAACTCCCATTCAATATAGGGAGGCAAAGTATGTACTTGTGTGGGTTGAAATGAGAGACCAAGTGGATCTGATAGTGCTACAAGTAATCCCTTAGCTTCTGCACTGTGAAGATGATGAAAATGGAGTTCTTTTTGAAAACAGAATATCTAGTATCAGTACCCAGCATAGTCTATCTAAGGTAATAGAGACTATTCTCTCTCCCCGCATCATTCTTTTGAGAGAGGAGGGTTCCCATTGAGAATTTCATGGTGACCACATAAAATATGAGTGTCCTCCCCTCCACTAGAGACATCAAAACTAGTGGGTGTAGTAGATACTTCTTGATATTATCAAAGGCTTTTTGTAAATCATTTTCCCAATGTTATGTGACTCCATTCTTCATCATCCTTATGAAGGTGAGGGATTTCCAAACATGTTGGATATGAATCAAAAAATATAGGTGAGGTTCCCTTGGAGACCCCTCAGTTCTTTGAGGTTATTGGGGGAGACATTGCTAATATAGAATTAGTCTTCTCTGGGTCAACCTCAATGCCACAGTGGCGTACCAAAATTCCAAGGAACTTTCCTAATGTTACCCCAAAATATCATTTTAATGAATTCATCTTAAGACTTTTTTATCACTAGTTATCAATGATTTCTTGGAGATCTATGAAGTGATCACACCGTTGTAAATATTTAATGACCAGTTTATTGGCATAACACTTTTCTATCTTACCCATGAGTAACTAAAATATAGGATGCATGCCATGTTGATATGTGGTTCCAACGTTCTTTAATCTGAAGGGCATGACTTGGTTGCAGAAGATCCCATGGAGCACCCTATAGGTGGTGTCCTCTTTATCCATAGGGACCATTTTAAACTAAATATACCCTGAGAACCCATCCATGAAGGAATGGGCTTGGAAGCCAGAGGTTTCATCCATCAAGAGTTCTATGATTTGTAATGGAAAATCATCATTCGAGCAATGCCAATTAAGGTCTGTAAAATAAATGAAGACCATGATCTGCCCATTCTTTTTCTTGAAGGGGACAATGTTGTAATTCCATTTTGGGTATTGCACCTATTGTATGATGTTGGATTTAATCAACTTGTTGACATCTACATCTATATTTGTCGCATGGGATGGGTGTATTATTCCGTCTATCTTCTTGAAGCCTCAATGATCTTAGGGTAGTCCAAGATGGTTCGTAGCTATATTTGTATTTAATCCGGGGATTTTAATATAGTTATAGGAAAACAAATTTCATTTCTCTTTTAAGAATGTGATGTACATCTCCTTCTCCTCAGGAGACATGGCAGCGCTAATCAGAGTAGGTCTTGGATCTTCTTCTGTCCACATGTTTATCTATTGGAGCTCATTTATGGTGTCGAAAAAACTTTACTCAAATGTTGGTGGGGTGTTTATGAAATCATCCTCATCTTACTTTATTCTCAAATCAATGAGGACAACTCTGAATGAGGATTATAGTTTGGGATACTCTCCGTCACTATCAGGGTGAGGTAGATTATTTAGAGAAATGGCATCAACTCCTGTTATATGGGTTGTGGTAGAGAGATGTTAAGGGAGACTGTTGCTGAGGATGGGAGAGGGTTGGACCTGTGTGATTGGTCCTGCTATTTCGATCATGTTTATTGGAAGCACATATTCCTCATCAAGCATGATCCAAGAATTTATAGGGGCGGTCCCCAATCTATTGGGGGAGGCAACTTGTATAACATCATCTGCTATTTTTTTTCCTCCATTCTTGTAGAAGTATGCTTCAGTATATATGGCTCCTCATGTTTGAAATGGGGAATTGCTTACATGGAGTATTCCAACCTTTCCATGGAGGGGGTACTTCAATCATTGAAGGAATGTTGATGGGAATTTCGAGTTGCTGTAAATCTTGGGCCTTAAAATAAAGACATTATATAAAGTGTCTTATTGGATAACCATGAAATCAATATCAAAAATGGGATCCCCAAATTGGGTCTCTAGAAGAATCATTCCAAGGGGCCTTTTCTAATGCTTATAATACCCTTTGATGGCCATCTTTGCTGGGGATATGTCCCCTTTACTATACCCCAAACATTAGAGGGTCCTAGTTGGGATGAGATTGATCCCAGATCCATTATCTATAAACACCCTTTGGATGCCAACACTATTGAGCCTGCCTGAGATGTACAAGGGTAAAATGTGTCCCTAGATGGCCTCTTCATAATCTTGGTCAGTGAATGAAATGGTGACATGACATCCTAAGGAAAAGGTTTATTCTTGATAGACCTCGGCTTCAGTGAATTCTATCTCAAATTCCCATGGGCTTCGATGGGTTTCAACAAGTGCCTCCCAGAGATCGTTGAAAAAAAATATTATCAATGATTGAGAGCTTGGCTTGGACCATGACCAGCTATTTCATAACATCATACTTCTGCACTAGAGGTTTCCTCTTCTTGGTATGGGGATACTCTTGGGCATGAGGATGAGGAGATAGAGTTGCTGAGGTTGATGGACCTAGGGCCAGTATAGAGGTCAAGGTCGTATCTTCCACTAGTGGAATAGGTTGCACCGACATTTCCTGTATCTTGTGTTGATCAGGTTGAACCCCCACTAAATGGTCATGCAAGACAATCATGTACGGGCGACTTCTGGATGAATCTAAGGAACCTACCTATCTTCTTCGAGCCTACTAGAGAACTTTCCCACAAGTCTCGACATCATATGATTCCTTTGTGGGGATATGACAAGGATAAGGACTCCGGCCATATCCGCGATGTCCCCTATATCCTCGGCATCAGCGCATGTAGCCTCCCATTCCCCTATTATATATGGGAAAACCATATTTTAGGGCATACTCATCATCAAAGAAGGGGTTCATAAAGTGTATCATATTGAAAAAACTGAATATGAGTTCTTTTCCAAATGAAGATTCTATTGGGAGAGGCAGTTCTCGTGCTACAAATGTGGCAGGGAAGAAATATGTGAGATTTAGAGCCTAATTTTGAGTCCACATTGCATCAAGTCCCCTAATCATAGAATTTTTGTGCTAATGCACTGTCTAATAAAATATTTGTTCTATCCGACCCTGATTAAGAAGATGAAATATTCTGTATCACACATCATTGAATGGTCTCATCTATTGTCATATATGATAAGGAAGAAATCAATCTGGTCAACACCACCCAGAGCATTATGATCCAATGACCACTCCTGGATGGATGGAAACCATAGTTGGTTATCTCCAAAACAGGATCCTCCCAACAGATCGTGTTGTAAGGGAATAGATTCAGTTATGGGAAGCAAATTTCACTCTACTAGATGGTCAAATGAGAAATAAATTCCTCTAAAAGTGTATCTTTGATGGAATTATCCATAGGTTCTCAGAGAAATAAGAATTTTTCACCGTCATGGAAGAAATCAATCTATTGTAGAACCCATCAATCTGGAACTATGCTCTCTCACCAAATTAAGAGGTTGGGATATTACTAGAAAACTATGATATAAGACTACGTAGAATTCAACAGGAAATTTCATGCATACCGTCATCAAGAAAACATCATCAATCAAACCTCAGAATAGCTACATATAGATAAATATTCCTATCCTTTTTCCATTTGGGGGATGGATATTGTGGATCCATATCCTCCAGCCACAACTAAATAGTTCACGTACATCCTTATTGCTACCAAATTCTTTTCGAAATGGGCTAAAAAAATACCTCTCAGGAAATTTGGGATGAATAATATCATCAACTTCATAAAGTCGCATATCATCACCAAGTTCAGAGTCCCTCAAACAATATTGATATACAAAAACAAAAATTGGTTACAAGATGTTGAAAATTTTGTACCAAGATTACAATATCAAGTCCAATCACCCATCTCTCTATCATGCGGCAGAAAATGGAATGATAGAGGATTTCAATAAGACTCTATCGAATATAATTCATAATATGGTAAACAATGATAAGAATTCTTGGCCAAATAAACTACTATATGATTTATGGGAAATCAGTATCACCACATGTATCATCACAAAGAAAATTCCATAATCATTGGTGTAGGAAACCAAGGCAGTATAACCCTATAACTTCAATAGCCTTCACTATGAATAACCATTTGTAAGAAGATCCCAAATGAATAACAACAAGAAAATAGACTGGATGAATTGGAATGTCTAGATGATAATATATTACACAGATTGCAAAACCTGGAGTTCCATCAAAATCAGATAGCATAAGCCTTTAATAAAAAGGTTCAGCTTCATTCGTTCCTCCAAGGAGAACTGGTGCTGTCTCTTAGAACACCAATGATACTGGGAAAAAATCCACCAAAATTGGAACCCAAGTTGGAAGGAGTTTATGTAATACATAAGCTTTATCATAACAGATATTATTTTTTGGCCACCATGGATGGGTAGTATGTCACACCACCCACCAATGCGATATTTCTCAAGAAATACTTTGCAGAAGATATCATCAGCATTGGAATCCACATTTGAGTAAGCCCTATAATTTTTCCTAATTACATGTTGTTAACCTATAAAAATCTTTCCTCAACACCTAATAATGAACTATAAGGAGTACATCCCGTACGCATGACGTAAAACTGCATGTTTTCTTAATAACTATGTGTGGATTGATTCCCATCATCACCGAATATGTAGTGACCCCAAATATCTCTTCTTGGGTACATAAATAGGATTAATTTTCTTTCAGTTTGGATGATTCAGTGTCCATACTACATGATGTAAGACTATGTGGATCCATAATATCCACCTTCTTTCAAATCAAGTCACCAATGTCCTTACCATATAATGTTAAACGACATAGGTTTCCTAGAACTACGTATGGATTGATTATAATTTTCAATGAGATACATAGGGAACCCTCAATCCTATATCTTGGTCTAACCACCATATGATACAAAATTCCCATTTCCTTCTCATAAGTGCCTCTATATGGGACCCTTTCAATTCCTTGTTTCCCACACCGATCATAGATCACGAGGGATTATGAATTTCAATAAGGTCTTCCCTGCACGAACAAGGCATATCTGCTTCAACATGCTCATCTTTTTCTGAATACAAGACCATAAAAGGCATGCCAACATTCCTCACGGCAATATGTTAAACTGCATGAATCTTTATAACTATGTGTGGTTTGATTTTCATTTTCATGATATACATAGTGGCGGCTAGACTTCCACACTTAGTCCCAACTGCAATGTTCCTATCAATTCAGGTCATTTCACCTCCATGCTCACCACATGACATAAAAACTGCATGGAATTTCAAGAACTATATATGTCCGGATTCCTATAATTATAGGTTATATAGTGATTATTAGACCTCTAATCCTAAGCCCATCCACAACAATCAAGGAAAATAATCCCCACCACTTAATACGGGCTAGAATGGCGAAGAGAGAGTTTATTGTTTAAGAACTATGTATGGCTTGATTACTACCATCATGGGATATATGGTGACACCCATTATTCCATTCGTGGAACTAGCTGCGATTCTACCTTTTCACAGTGGGGGATCAATGTCCTCACTGCATGATATTAAATTGCATAGCTATCAATAACTATATGTGGTTTTATTCTCATGAAATATGTAGTGACACCCAGACATTCATCCTTGGTCCCAACCATGACATTTCATCTTCTTGTGTTGGTTCCCACATCCTTACCAAAATGCGATAAACATAAAAAAACTACGTCCTTATGGCATGACATTAAATTTGAAGACAGACATCTTGGTCACATGACATTTAAACTAAATGACAAACATGCCCTTAATGCATGATGATAAATAACATGGAAGGTTTACTTACCAAATGATGTTAAACTATACAAAAAATTTCCCCACTAAATGACAATAAACTATGTAGGTCTTTGCCCATCATCATCCCTTATCAAAGGACCACAAGGACCTTAGCCTGGTCACCTAGAGTTTGGGTTGCTTCTTCCATCTTTAAAGAGCACCTCAATTCCTATACCACACTTCATTTATTGAGTGTCTCAGGTCACCATTAACCATCCATGGCCATTAGAAAGGATATCTGGCTTCGAGGGACCATTTTATTGACTATGAAAACATGCACATGGCTCTTACATATGCACATATGGTCAACAACCAAATGCAACACTCTGTAAAAATGACATTTCAATCCTTATGAGACCTAACACCGCTGTGATGACACTCAACACCTCAGTGTATCTAAACTAATCCTATTATGACTATCACATATCATAACTCATGACCTAAGAAACTCTATCTATGATTTAAAACATCTATGTCCCGAACATGGTAATATATTGGAGTGATCTTGACTCTGTGTATCCAAATTAGGCTCTGGTATAACATCTCCTCTATTAGGTCCATGTGAGTAGTGACCTTAAACTATCTATATTTTGGTCAAATCTGTATGACCTTAAGCTCTAGCCTATTTGGTCTAACTAACAATACCATAATTTTCTTACAAAATAAACACAAATGATTTTAGGTCAAAAACTCAAAAAGGTAAACCTGAGAAAAATTCAATTCTCCACCCGCTAAATTGTTCATCCTTAGAGTTTGGGCAAACGTATAAGTCATAAATCTCATAGGGTCTAATTTTTGACCCTAGTAAAATACAAGATATTATTTCTCAACCCCTTGGTATATGAAAAGGTTAGATTAATGTTTTTCACACTTTCTAACCATGAGAACATGTTCTCTAGGCAGTGACATGAGCTTTAGGGTGCTCAAACCATTCTTGGGTTTTACACTTTCTGCAAATCAAACTTCATGATTTGCGTAACTTGGACCATTGTAAACCTTTTATGAACTATGGAAAAGTTATATGGGTTCAAGGGATCCTTTTATTGACAATGAACACATTCTAATTGCTCATGTGTATTCACCTATAACCAACAACTGAATTCATCACTCTACAAAAAGGACATTCCAATCCTTGTGAGCCTTGACATCATCATAGAATCACTCAACACCTCATTGTTTCTGAACAAATCCCAATATAACATTCCCATATCATCCTCCCGATTTGATCACTTTGGACCATGATATACTTTCCTAGTACTAAACTATCCAAGAATATTTAAAATCCTTGATGTTATTTCATCGTGTTTTGTACCCTTTCTCATGGTTGGAATGTGGTACTACATTGTCGAACCTTTGATGGACCATGCCTCATGATTTTAAATCACAGGTCATAGAGACCAAGTTTCACATTAGGAGATAAACTACACTAGGATTCCAGAACCCTTCCTTGATAACTTTCTTCTCATACCTAACTTCATTATCCAAACATTGGAGTCTTCAAAAAACATTTATAGCCCTCAGAAATAAGTGGAGGTCATATTTTCTTGGCCTTTATACTAATTCATAAGGTCCCTCAACGACAAAATAAAGGCTTATACTCCTTGTTAGAAAGGATATTTAATCCTTGTGACCCCTTGCAATATCATGGTGTAGCTTGGTGCCTTATATTGTTACAGGGAATCCCACAATGTCTGGTCCATCCTATATATATAGACTCAAGGTTTAGGTTTATGATTTACATCATCCATGATCCAAATATACTGGTGTACCTAGTATCCTTAGTATTGAACCAAAAACAATATAACCTCCATAAATCTTCCACATCCCATTGAAAATATACCCATATTTATGGGACCCTTATTTTGACTATACATGCATGCTTATGTCTCCTACATATGTGACTATGGCCATCAAACAAATGTATCACTCTATAAAAAGGGCCTTCCGATCCTCATGAGCCTCAACAACACCATGGTAGAACCCAACACATCATAGTGTTTTAGGTACTTCATGGAATGTCTTCACCATATCCCTTGATCAAATAGAAGGTTTGAGATAAAAGGCCTCAAACTAAAGCCGTGTAATGTCTGAGATAAAAGAACTTAAACAAAAGTGATGCAAGGTTTGAGGTAAGTGACCTTAAACTAAAGCTATAGAAGTTATTAGCTAAAATATCTTAAACTAAATTGATAGAAGGTATAAGCTAAAAGACCCTATATTAATGTGATATAAGTTTTGTGCTAAATGACCCTAAATTAAAGTGATAGAAGGTCCTAAATCAAATACCTTAAACTAATATGATCTAAATTCCGGGTTAAAAGTCCTTAAACTAAAGTGAAATCAATTCCAAGATAAAATTTTTTAAACTAAATTGATATCAGGTCCATACTAAATGAACCTAATCTAAAGCGATATTAAGTCTGAGCTAAAATACCTTAAACTAAAGCAATATCAGGTCTGAGA
Source organism: Viscum album (assembly GCA_963277665.1). NCBI lineage: Eukaryota > Viridiplantae > Streptophyta > Magnoliopsida > Santalales > Viscaceae > Viscum > Viscum album. The sequence goes on from OY728132.1 coordinate 1,085,090,485, forward strand.
TAAATGACCCTAAACTAAATCCATATAAGGTTTCAGCTAAATGACCATAATCTAAATCCATATAAGGTCCTAGATAAAAGACTCTAAACTTAATCCATATGAGATCCGAGCTAAAATACCTTAAAATAAATACATATATCATCCAAGATAAAATAACCTAAACTAAATCCATATATGTTTGGAGATAAAAGACTCTAAAGTAAAGCCATATGAGGTTCAAGATAAAAGACCCTTAACTAAATCCATATCATGTTTGAGATAAAAGACCTTAAACTAAAGGTATATGAGGTCTGAGCTAAAAGACCATAAACTAAATCATGAAAAAAAGTTAGTCTACAATAGCTTGTAAGGTCCACTATATGGCCTTAGAAAAATAAATCTATGTTCACCAAGCCTATCATCTTCAGCAAAACAATAGATCACTCTTCCTCTGTAACATATATTCTACCCATTTAATCTTCTAAAAATCAGGTTATCTCAAGATAAATGTAATAGAATCATTAGTAGAGAGCCTCATATTGGTGGGAATTCATGAGTGTTTATCAAAATGAAACTATTATGATTTAAATATTTAGATATAGGAATTCAGGTTTACTTTATGATATACAAAGGATGGGTAGTGTTGGTTATTCTCATAATATCATTAACATCATGAATGAACGAAAAATGGATGAAAACATATACAGTTCATAAGATCCATTCACTTATATCATACTGAAGAAGGATTCCATCATCATTAAGATATGTGACAAACTAATATAAAATTACCTTCTAATTGTATTCTTTTCATTCTATATGAATCTCAATCTAAGGGGGGAATTTATTGAAAACTTCCAAATGAGCATCAGAAAATTCACAAAGAAAAAAATACCTAAATATGGGTATTATTGTCCCCAAGAAAATTAAAGTAAGAATAAGATGGTTGATACTTGTGGATCAAGTGATCCTTTAAAAGACTTTCAATTGTATGACCATTATAAGATCACACAAAGACTACACTCACAATGCATAAATTACATTGGATCCCATGGACCCCTCTCAATGAGACCCTCTACTTTTTTGAAGGTTATCTGGACAAACAATAACCATGAGGGGGCATCTAAATAAGGTCCCCTAGGACACACGGGTTCTCGATGACAGTCACCTAGCAATTTAACTTGGAAATCCTCTATAAATTGGAGGATGTATGTCTAAAAGGTAAGGACCCCTTGTGGTCATAATGTTTATGAAACTAATCATCAATGAGAAGGATAATTATTCTTTAGAACATCTAAAAATACTGAAAAGACCATGGTCCTTTGTAAAATAAAACAAATAGGATAAAAGGATGGGAGGCGGGAGATACTCGTGGTCGCTAAAAGACATGTGGTGCACCCCTGGTGATCCGTAAGGCACCAAGATTCCCTAGTGACATGTCCACCTCATCCGGTAGAGTTCCTTTTTATTCTTAGACAAATCACACAGAAATCCTTGGGTATGTATGAGAAACCATGTGTTTCCCTTCGGTTCCCTAAGAAACAAAAGATGGATTTTTTTCAATTAAATGCTCGTGCACCCCACCCCCCCACATGACCTGTATCGATCATGTAATGTATCACTAAAAAATAGTGTAATTGTATTTGAAATTACCCATAAAATCTCACATGACTCCCGACCTTTGTCACATAAAACAAAGGGGATAAAATAGGGAGGAGGTGGAGGCCTCTCATAGTCATAAAATAGTTATGACATGCTAAGTAAGTCTACAACATGGTCCCACAAGACCATTGGAAAAACTATCCTTGTCTAACAGAAAGTCATAGACAATTACCCAAGCATCTCTCGGATACATTTCAACAGGTACATGGGTCTTGAAAATGCCATTTTACATGTCAAAATGATAATATGGAAGTCCTTCAACACGTCTATGTGATCGAACTAGCCCCAATTAATTGGAAATAATCCAATAATGGAGGAATTGATGAGAGGGAATTACGGTCTCTAAAAATTGGGAGATTCCCTCATAGTGGCCCATGTAAGATACTCATGAAGCTACATAGTGCTAGAGCCCTTCGCTGACTCTAGCCTTGACTCGTGCAAGATACACCATGCAAAGCACCGAACGACTAGGGTGGTGATGCCTATAAATTACACACCCCAACATAAAAAAAGGGTTAAACTCCAGATGATTCGACTCTCATCCTATGGACTCTCTTGCATAAAAGCTAGATTGGACTTATCAAAGTAGCTAATCTTGTGACAAGAAAGTATTTTGTTAGTTAATATATTGGTAAAAATCTAGATTAATCATGAAACATACATATGGTACTTCATGTTATTATTCATAGATCAAGCGAAGGACTACTGAAATAGTGAGATAAAAACATATCACATTTCCTCCAGATCACATGAGACTCGAAGAAACTGATTCTAAATAAACCTAAGGCCTTTACAATACAATGTTTAGATACAATATTAAAAGTGGATTAATTAATTAAAAAAATATGTTCAATGGCCCTCATTTTCTCTGTGTGATTCATTCAAAGAAACATGGTGGTGCTAGGACATGTCTCCTAGGTATCGTGAAAAATCTTCAAAATGAAATTTGGGACACATGAAATCCATCAGAAATGTAATATAAATTCATAAGGTCTCCTTGGGAACACCACTTTGAGCTTGTAAGGCCCTTTGGTACAATCACCTATTCCTTGCAGCATCCTTCAGATACATCACCTAACTCATATAAAGGAGTTCTATCATGTCAGTCAAGTCTCACAGTTTTTTTTGGTCTTGAAAAATGTGTTCTAATGACCCCCTCTGGGAAATTCAACTGAGAACCATGATGCCCTCAAAACGTGTCAACCAGGTCTTGTGACACCCTCTAGTCTAGTCAACTAAGACCTGCAATGCCCTCCAAACATGATGTCTACGTCTCTTGATTCCCTCCAGGGATGTTAGTGAAGATATGAATAAAACTTATAACAATTTAATACTAACTCTTGCGGCACCCTTTATATGAATCAATCCAACTATTATGAATGACACAAGGTCACATCAGCTTGATCATGGGATGCCCCCTAAACAAACCCGCCAGGTCATGCGATGACTTCCAGGACATGCCAATTGGGTTATGCGACACCCTTTGGACAAGTAGGTTAGGTATTCAAGCCATTATAGGACTTGATAACATTATCCATCCTCATTGTGTAATCCATGAGCAATCATGAAACCTCAAAGTGTAATCCTTGATCAATAGGGAATCCTCAGTGTTTAAGCCCCAATATAAAAAGACCTATGGAAACTCTGATTCCTACCATATTCAGGATACGTAGACCACCTATCCCTAAGGTTTGAGCTCCAAATTGATCATTTAGGGAAATCCCATTATCTAATTTCCTTATTTAAATAAATAAAATTGATTATTTTCTATCCCTTGTTTCACATTTTGAGCATGACTCACATGGGATTAGGGAGTTTTAATGATCATGACATTTTCACTATAAACTTTCACAATGGTATAGTCGGCCTCAATGTGTAATTTCCAATATAAATTGAACTATGAGAACTCTGATATTGGTAATAACCAGGATATATAAGATGCCTTCCTAAGGACAGAGCTCAAATAAAAACCCCTTTTGGTGTACATCCTTTTATGAATCTGACATCTCATACATTAAGACCCAATTATTCCCAAGAGATGATCATATTACCTCATCCATTATTAGGATGATAAATCAACTAAACTAAGATTATTCTAATTCATGAAATGACTTGGATATGTAGGATAAATGATAATGGATATATTTTATGAAATAAATACAACAACTCTGATTCTCGCTATACTCAGGATATGTAGTACGTCCCTCTAGGACATGAGATTGAATATTCAATGTCCTAGTGAATGCATATAAGCCCTTTTTTCATGATGTAAATGTACATGCACTAGTGGAGTTCGGGCCTATACCAACACTTATTTCCCAACAGTTTGAAAAAAACTGTTGGGATAAAGAACCTATAACAACAGTTCTAGTAATCTGTTGGTATAGGGTATTTTATGTTGGGGTTTCCCAATGGTTTAACAAAACTGTTGGGAAATAAAAATTGTACTTACAGTTTTTATTAACGATAGGGGAACATACACCCAATTTAGGGATCCCTCCCAACTTTTCAGCCTTTGTGAACCGTCCTCGACCACTGGCTCCTGACCCCGTACCCCCCTCCTCGATCTTGATCTCCTCCCGGCCTCCGCCTCCGCATCCCGCCCCTCCTCCCTCACCTATGGTGACTTTACCCTTCCCTTATCAACTCCCTCTTCGACGACGACGTCCCCCTCCCCTCTCGGCTCCCAACGACATTCCCCACACCCCTATAGTCTCCCTATACTAAAGACATCCCCCTCCCCTCATGGCTCAATCTCCTCTTCTCACATCCCTCATCCCCCTATCTTGTCGCGTGTGAGACCCCCCATTGATGAACACCCCGCGGGACGTCCCACTCTCTCGGCTCCCTCTCCTCCCACTAGGGTTCTTGATTAGTACTTCAATGTATGAATTAGTCTTCTTTTTTTAAAAATGAGGAAACCAGGAATGTATTTTTAGGTTCATAGTTAGGATAACCATTCATATTAATAGTGAAATTTCTAGAGTTCTGGGAAGTTACCAACTCATGATGTGGTTAATTATTGGGTAAATTGTGAATTTTTTCAAAATAGAGTCTTCCAGAAATGTAGGGTTAGATTCACAGGTTTTATTCCATTCATTCAAATAGTTCATTAAATAAAAAGTTCATGATTTTTTAAAAACCTCATATTTTCCTCTATAGACTCCTATTAGACCATATATTATGTTGATTTTTTTTGTTAATCATGATATATATGTGATGAGGTTGTATCATCATTAAGATGTTCAATGATGTGGGTTAATTAGAGGTGAGTGATGATATATAAGATTTTATGGGTTATTGTGAGGAGTTTCTTTCCCTTTAATTGACTGTTTCATAAAACATAAGTTGGTGCTGCATATATTATGTAATTGGAATTGGTAAAGTAAAATGTTGGTCTCAGATTTCCTATTTGGTTATTTGGATGGTATTCCTTATAAAAAGTGGGTATATCTCTATTGACTATGGGTGTATTTTCAAATTGAAAAATGTATTTATTAAACTGAACATGAAATAAGCATTTCCCATAGTACTGAAGAACCACAGAAATCATAGATAGACACTACACACCACAAGACACCCATGGGAGACACCCCTTGAAATGTACAGATGGTTAAGGGGCCATTAACTTAGGAACTGAAGTCAATTAGCACTCAAGACTTGGAAAATTCCCATTTCTGGTAGAAAAGATACCAATGCCTTTATTCTTATTATAGTATAATGAAATGGTTTACACCCTCATGACTAAGTAGACCATCTGGTTCATGGACTGGTGCCCAACTAGGTTCAAGAGTAGGAAAAAATACTAAACATTGATTATGGTCCCTATGAGGTTCTTTCCATAGTGAAGAGGGTTGTGTGGATAATATTCAACTCAACTAATGTATAATAGGTGCATATTCAATGGCTAAGTGTACTAGTATGGTGTTTCCAACAACGTGCTATATAAAGAACATAATGAAAAATGAAGAGATTATTAAATGGAACTGTTTCCCCCTTGCTTGCATGAACATGATTGGACCCATGGGGAATTGTGGTTCTTATATATTGGTAGATAACATGTATAATCACAGGATATAGGTATGTTTTTGTTTAGTTTTTATTTTATTTTCTTTATCACATTGGGCACTTAAGTATTTTACTTCTTTCTATGGATAGAGGGTAGTGATGATATCCTGACTAGTTGACGTAGATCACTTGTATACTGTAATACCATGAGGTGTGAGTGTGAGGAAACATTGGAAGCTAGAGGATCCTTGGGGCCTTCCATGAGATGGAATTGTTTTTCTAAAACACTGTGTTGGAACATTTATGGAGTATGTTGGAGTCAATAAATAACCCCAAGTGTCTCCATGAAATAGAAAAAATAACCCCAAGTGTCTATAAGTGTCTCCGTACATCGTATCATCCTCTCATGGGTTTTCCACTAACCCAATCCTATCAAACCTATCATAGTCTATCATCTTAGTCACATAGTATAGACTCATCTCTAGAGGATTATCCCATGCCTTGATGCACATCTCATCATCCAACTAGACAAAGAGGATTATTCACCTTATGATTTTCCTAGTCACAAAAGCACACCATGTCGAACCCATATAGATTGTATTCTCAATAATCTGGTCAAGAAACTCATCAAAATCATGTATTATAACCTAGCCCCACTAACCAGGTTCCATCCTAAGCTAAGTCACACCAAGCCTCTTGGAATTATAATTCCAATCTATCTGACAATACCTAATACCCACACTAGCATCTCATCCTTCATCTATTTAGTTGAACTCACGAATCATTAAATGGAGTAAAACCTTTCATAATACATTTTATATACTCAGAGGGACCATTCCACTCTAATAACCTACCAAGATTCCAATCCATCCTCATAAGTATTTCCTCATCAAACTCTAGATGTACAATTGTCACACCTATCACTTCAAGGCCCAATCCTTTTAGGAATATTTTACTTGATCTAAATCCTCATCTAGTCCATACACATATCATCCCAATTTTAAGATATATGTTAGACCACTCATATCCCAATCGATATCTAGTCCACTTGGAGACCTAGTGACATGGTGATTTCATTTCCATAAAATCACTAAAGAACCTTCTCTAAACCTAGGTGGCTTGTGAACACCATATCCATAGGTTTACTATGTTAATATATTTGCATTGATTTACCATCCTTAGAGTCCATGACTCCCACAGAACATAGTTTTAATCAATTCCATGGAAATCACTGATCGAATAATCATGTTAGTGTTTAAGGGTCTGTAGAGGATCTTAATACTTTCTTTGTACAGGAAGAGATACTTAAGAAATTTGATGATTAAAGTCAGAAAACACACTACTTACTTGATGAATTTAGGTGAGGTTTCTTAGCGGACTACCTCACACATTTCCTCTTTTATGTATTATCTAAGGGAATTCCTTCAGAAGGGGATGGAATTTGATGAGTTGGGGGTGGCACCAATGGAGGTATACATCCCTTGCATGGTGAGACCACATATCGGATTCATATGAACTACATGCATAAACCATAGAGAGATGTTCAAGGATTTCCTATATTATATAGTGATAATCTAGCCATCAATCGTGAACTACTTAGATAATTAATTTATAGATAACTCATTTAATCTTATATTGTAATATCAAATTATTTTTGGCTCTATAACTACAAACACCAATTCCCATTCACCAAGGGTCAATATACATCCCTAGCATGGAAAGACTATGTAGTCATCATCAAGGAAAATCTCACCATATGATCCATAATACCATTAATTAGAAGTAATATTGTAGTTCCACTATGTATAATACTTCCAATAAGTTATATAGGAAAACACCATATAGGGTTTTTTTAATTTAAACAGTTGATTCCTCATCGTTAGTGACATCAATCACATTAAAGCGCATAACTGTCAAATGAACCCTACATTCCAAGAATTATTCATGTGGATAGGTCCCATGACAACATGATTATAACTAAAACCATAAATAATAATTCCAAATACATGCATCATTTTTAAATAAATATCTCAAGTGTAAACATAAAAACCAAGAATAATAAGACATCATTCCTTGTATCAAACAAAACCGAAACAAGTTGAAACTCAGACCAAATTGATTATATACCATTAATAGGAAGAGTAATTGTTAGTTAATATTAATGTACTATTTGATAGTATCATTTTGAAACATTGATTTGTTTCCCCTTTGCTTGTAGAAACATGATTTGACCCATGGGGCACTGTGGTTTTTATATGTTGGGTAGTGAAATGTATATTCACAAAAGACATGTATGTTTTAGTTTAGTTTTTATTTAATTTTCTTTATCACATTAGCCACTTAGATCTTTGACTGCATTCTATAGACAGAGGGTAGTTATATTCTGTGAAGGGTCTAGAAGGAGTTTAGATTGATTCAGACCACTATCTTTGATTCAATGTAAGATTCTATGGTTTCTACTTGTATCGTACCTCATGTATTTGGGGATTTAGTGTTTTTGACTCCAAATTATGTTTTCATTAGGGTGATGGATCATTTCATGTTGGTTTAGGTGGATTTGGTTCTCCGCTTCTAATCTAGGTAAGGCTTCAATGCCATTGGTTGGTTTCTCACTGGTTATGTAGTGTCATTCTTGTGTTTTAAGGTTCTTAATATCCTTTGTGTAGTGCTTTGATCCCTGCTCGTTGGTTTTGAGTCACCAAGTCAAGGGTGAATCGCCTTCTTGTGCATAGGTAAGTAAGTATATGTATGTGGGTTCCCCCATTATGTGTATAGTCACCCGTGGTAGTGATTATGCATGTATGGGGCTAGGTGTGCCCATATATATATATATAAATTCATACACAGGTGAGTGTAGATTGGTATACACATATAAGCATATGTGCAAGGATCCCCTTGCACATGATCATGGCCATGGGGGTGTGTGCATAGGGGATATGTGTCATTGCATGTGTGTGATGGTGTGTATACCTAGTGAATGAGCATTAGATTTTAGTTTGAAAGCTCCAAGAGTCAAAGTGGATGTCTTGGTTCTACCTTGAGGTAGAGTCCCTCTCATAGCCTCTTTAATTTAAGAATGCTTTAAATTGAATTAGCTTATTTCTTAATTCTACTTAATTATATTGAATTGAATATCTTGAATAATTTTTCATTAATATAATTGATTAATTTGATAAATAATTTCATGTTTTTATAATAAAACTCCTCCAATGGAGGTGCGCTATTTTGAAAAACTCACAGTGATAGTTTATGGTGTATGATTATTTTCTGTCATTTCATTTCCCTTTAGACGTTGCGTCATTGTGCCGCTCACTAAAACCTTTCAACGATCCCTTTTTATAACATATTAAATATTTTATTTGTTCTATCATGTCTTTTGTGACTTTATCTTATAAAGAAACCCCTTTCGGTTGTTTTCCTGGCCTCTTAGTCACCCCTTTGGGTGTTTAACTGAGCCTATATATCTAAAAACACTAATGGTGTCATTATTTAACACTTGTTAGGCTTATGGTGCTCCCCACCATAAGCTTCATCTTAACACCGCTTGGGGTGTTTGCCAGGCCACGATGCACATCTAATTTTTTACATATACGAATTCTCCTATAAGATTTGTGTTGCATCGTGAGATGTTAAAACATACTCGAATTCTATTGTTCTCAAGGTGATTGAAGTTTTATTATTAGAGTTCTAATAAATGAATATACCATTGATAGGTAATACACCTGTATAATTTGACTCTCAATTAGTAGTTTCAACAACCTAGTAGCACTTTTAAAAACAAAAAATATAAAATATATATCTTTATCATACCACAATCCCGAATCAAGAGTCTATTTTTTATAACATAAGATTAGTTTTGATGACGTGGAGGACAACAACATAGGATTTATTTTGAATCATGTATAAAGAGTTATCAAAATCTTGATATCTATTATAGTCCTTTGTAAGTAGAATAAAATTTCAATAATCCTAAAAAACTCTATATGATCACTAGTCCTCCCCACTTCATGCCATGACCACATAGTTCCATGTTCTATAAGAGTGGAGTCCTATCCTGATTTTTTCATTCTAGGGATTCGTTAATTGCATATGAAATTATATAACATGATTGATAAAAATAAGAATAAAAGGTTTTATACTAAAATATGATTAATTAACTTTCTCAACAGAGTTGATGAAACCATTTATGTATGGTTTTCAATTTTTTACTAGTACTTTTACTTCAAAGTTTTATATTTTTATGATATAGATGATTTGATGGGTGTTTTGAACCTTGTAGAGAAAATGCTTTTACATTATCTTTTTTTATGTGTGAGAACAGTAAACAACACATAACTCATATAGTGTAGTTGGATATTTATACAAAAATGGGGAATCTGATGGATGATCAGATCTATGATAGTATTCCATGAGTCTTGTGATCAATTTTGAGACTGACTAATCACAATTTCTTCCGGTGGGGCGATGGCCGGAAGTTTTCCCCGCCTCCTCCCGCTCCCTTCATTCCGGGCTGGAAGATGCTGCCCTGTAGATGTTGCTGGACTGAGCCAACATGCCATGGTCATGCTACAGTCACACCACGGTCACGCCGTGGTCACGCTGGCCCTCGTACGCCATCCCTCCTATTCTAGATCTCGAGCCTCCTCCGTGCCCCAAAACAGGGTCACCGCGCTCCGTCGCACCTTCGGCTAATCCTCTGGCCGACACCCCTCGCTGGAGCTAGGCCTTCAGCCGGTCCCCCCAACCACTTTGGTGGTTGAAAAAATTATCTGAAACTAGTTTTGGAATCCTCGGGGCCGGATCTTCACAGCGCCACCCCTCACTCTTCGATCCGTTACGGTTTGGGCACGTCCGAAATTTTGGATGAAGAACGCTCAAGAACGGGTTTTACAACGGGGCTCGGACGATGGTCGTTTTCATTTGTCCATCTTCCAAATTCTAAAATTATATAATTAGAACGAAAAAATTGAAAAAAACTCTAGAAATTTATGAATGTGCAAAAATCAACCGAAACCCTACCTCGAATCGACCGTGCGTCGTTGGTGGCGCATCCGAGACGCTCCTGCTTCAATCCATCAAAGTTCTAACAGAGATCGCTCCTTGATCCAATAAAGAATAGTGAAGAATGGCTAGAGAGATAAAGGGAGATAGATAGATCTTGGGTGTTAGAGAGAGAGAGAGAATTAGAGTTTTTCCTTAACCCTAAACACTTAAATTCTATTTATAGGGATCCCACTCAGCGCAGAATCCAAATTCACCGCACCCTCTCATTCTATATCATGCCTAGGAAAAACGCTCCATTCCCAACTCAATGGAAGTTTAAGATTTCCATTCTAAGACTTCGTTCGAATGTTATTTGAAAATAACGCCAGTGATAAAAATCACTAAGTCATTATTTTAAATGATGATTTTTCCCCTGGGTGACATCTCTCTCAGCAGGCCCACGCCCGCAACTTTTACACCCCACCTAGGGTAAACGACTTACTCTGGATGAAACTGTTCCCTTAGATTTCCAATCCAAGCTACCATTTAATAGAAAACACAACCTCTCCACATGCATAGTATAAAACACTTAATATTTTTATAAAATTAATTCCAGGCACACCGGGCCTCAGAATCGCACACCGTCTTCGAACCTAGCTCTGGAATTATTCATAGAAATATTCCAAAGTCTGATAGGGAAAAACTGGGTCTCTATAGAATGGGGGTGCATGGGGGTGTTCAAGGGGGTGCACTAGGGCTTTCTAGGGGGTGCAAGAGGGCATGGGGTGCAGGGGGTACAAGGGGGTTGTCTAGGGGGTGCATGGTGGTGCAGGGGGGTGTTGGGGGGGGGGGGGGCTGTGGGGGTGTTTTTTAAATTCTGTACAACGTAGTGTCTGCATGGGTGTTTTTTTTAATTCTGTATTTTTTGGTGTTTTATTCATCATTTTATATTGTCTTCATGAGTGTTTTTTGGTATTCGTCACTATTCTTCAGGTTTGTACTACAATTACAGAGTGGAGGAAGCTACCTGATACTTGTTGGAATTGCAGTACTGTAATTGGAGAGGGGAGGCTGCTGAAATTGCATAGGAGGGGAGGCTGTTGTATTCTGGTTTTGGCTGGCTGGAAGAGGGGATAGTAAGAAGAGGTGCCCAATGTTTTTTTGTAGAGAATACTAAATAGCAACAGTCCATAGAACTGTTAGTATACAAATCCATACAACCCAAATTATGGAAATAGTTCACTTTTAACCGTTGCAATTGGTGTATACAAATGGTTAAAAACTATTGGTTTAGTTGTATAAACCCATGGTTATTAACCGTTGGGATAGAAATTTTCCAACGGTCAATACTAAACTGTTGGTATTTTAAAAATTCAGATGACCTATCCCAACAATTCAGCATGAACTGTTAGGATATATATATCCCCACACCTCAGAGCCCAATGGTTCACTAAACCATTGGAAATGAAAATCCCAGCATTTTTGGGGATTTTACCAATGGTTTGAAACCATTGGTATAATATTAACTTACAGTAATGATGTGCCAAAAGAACTACTTGGGTTTTTATTTCTGCAATGAACAGGATATGTAGGATGACTCAAAAATGCTCAACCCCCTCCTCAGAATATTAACTTCCACCTTGAATTGTAACACATTCTGAAGCACTTGGTTATATTGATTCAGCATATAAGCAACCATCCATTACCCAAAAAATGGTGGAGGATATTAGATATATATAAATGGAATAACTAAATAGATCCCACTCTTTTGTGCATGGGAGAGAATTAATCTATAGTCATTTTGTAAGGGTAACCAGTCCTGTATCGGTATTGGGAAGGGATTCACAAACATATCGTAAATCTATAAGAGATTCCTTGAGTAGGCAACAATTCCCCCCCAAAAGGGTGTGATGAGCCTGACATCCCATCCTATAGACCAATGTGATTCTGCAAGATTCACTGAGCTTGAAAATCCAGATGACATCCTACCTTTAGAAAGATGGTTTGTATATTTCTATGGATGATGGATCCACTGTGAGTTTCTAGGGAAGAAAAAATAGATGGTGAACCATATATGCATGATTTAGTGAGGCCTTAAAATCCCCCACAATCAATCCATCAATTGAAACCCATTCCTTGCCTCAAATCCCAATATAACAACATGTTATTCTTCCTTATGTTTATTAGTGTTCCATGACTTTTGATTTCATCATGTTATTCCTTATAACGCATGTTATTTAATTAATTTATTTATTTATACACATACTATGATTTTTATCTCATCCCTTTTTTGAGGTATTCCCTAGGCTATCCAATGTAGATGTATTATCTCAATGAAAGTTGTGATCTCTTTCTGGATGATTAAAATAAATATTTTTTATTCTATTTCCATGTTTTCAGTTATACATATGTATTCTTCCAAAGAAACAATAATTTAAGATCATTTTCTTATAATTTGATGGTTAATTATGCTTAAAATCAGGTAATAATATGAGTAAAAGGATAAGGTCACAAATTTTGGTATCAGAGTGAGGTCATGTTATTTTGGATATTTAGACTAGATAACTTTAGTAATAAATCTATGGATAATTATATCACCATGGAAAACCAAGATTGAAGCTTAGGTAATCACAGGATTGGATATACTTTCTATTAACAAGTTTATCCTTTTATGTTCGATGTTTCCTTTTACTATGCTTATTAATTATGCATTCAATCACTCTAATTGTGCTTTCTTTTTGTTAGTTAATAGATGGAAATAAGATAACCCATTCCAACAATCAATGTGATATGAAATGTGATTATTTCCCAATTGATATTCCGAATATGATGGGAATGGGTGCCCAAAAATCCATGACAATACTTTCTCAGCTTGCTCAAGTTATGAATAAAAACATGAATAATGTGGAATTCCCTCCTTCTACTAAGAGAGAGAATGTTTGTGTTGAATTATTTAGGCCATAAAGGACTATAGTATTTAGTGGATCTATTGATACCCTCATCAAAAAAAAATAATGGATTAATTAAATTAATAAGATATTATATATCCTCTAGTGCTTAGAAGAAGAGAAAGGTGTGCTGGAAATATATCATTTTCATGGGGAAGTTAGTCAGTGGTGGACACTGATCAGGAACACAAAGTATAAGGAGAATTTTGATTCCTTGTAATGTGAAGATTTCAAGATAATATTTTTCAATAAGTATTTTCCCATAACACTCCATCTTAATATGGAAAGGGACTTCCATAGAATAAATAAAAAAGAAGACGATTATATTGGATCGTATGATGAAAACATCAAAATTATAGCATGATACGCCTTAAGATTTGTCATGAACACCTAATGTAAGGTGGATCACTTCTTTATAAAACTAAAGATGAGTATATGAAATGTGTTAGTGATTTGAGACTTCGACAGTTATGAGGATATTGTCTAATGTTCCCTTAAGGTGAAAATAGATATTGGAGACTCTTAGAGGTCTCCTTGGACCAGTGAAAAAGAGAGAAAAATGGAGCTTAATATTGATGGATGAATAGATAAATCACATGATGTAAAGAATACCCAACACCCCACATGACTAAAGTGTGGGAAGATGAATCTTTTAAACTGCATAAAGTTAATCAAGAGTTGATTGAAATGTGTATGATAGGGGCATATGGATAATAAATACAGAAGGTATATGAATAATCCTACTAATTTAGAAGAATAAAGGAAGGTTCATATCAATAATTATCCTATAGGGTATTTTTCAACTTCAACTATCATGGGAATTATGCAATCCATTTCCCTAAGCTAAGGGTTTTTGTAGGAAATAAAAAACAAAATCCTCCAAGGAAATAAGGAAGGGAATATGTTATCACTAATGATGAGGTAGAACCTAAAAATGATATAATGATAGGTACACTAGTTATTAATTCAAGAATTAAAAACATACTATTTGATTCTGGTTCTACAAATTCAATCATATATTTCATGTTTAGTAGAACTATTCAAACACACCATCAAAATATAGAGGTTGAGTTATCTATGAGAACAGAAAATGGAAAAATTATTTCATCTAAAGTATATAACATTTCCCCAGTTAATACTTTTGGAATGGACCTACTAGAAAATATTGTCTTACTTCCTTTGGTGTATTTTGATGCTATTTTGGGAATAGAATGGATATCATTATGGAAATAAAACATTTGCTATGGGGAAAGTGAGATCACTCTTCACATCCCAAGGTATCCTCTAATTATGTTCAATTGTAAGGAGGGATATGAATCTTATTTAGAATAATCATCTTAATTGTGGATATTATTTCCTTATAAAAAAGTGTTTTTAACTAAAATGATTGATAAAAAGGAGAGAATCATGCTTGAATTCACTCTCATTGTGAGGGAATATACCATTGTGTTCCCAAAATAATTTCATGGCCTTACTCTTGACTGAGAAGTTGATTCCTCAATAAACCTTATTCTTGAATATCTACCTATATCAAAAACACCTTATATAATGGACACTATTAAATTGGAAGAACTAAGGAAGTAGTTATAAGAGAATCTGAATAAGGATTTTATATGACTGAGTGCTTCACCATGAGGTGTGTTAGTCCTATTACTCAAGAAGAAGGATGTTTCATTGTAACTATGTATTGATTATCTTGAGCTCAACAAAATCATGATAAAGAACAAGTGTCTACTTCCATAGATAGATTCATTATTCAATTAACTATATGGGGCCAAGTATTTCTCAAAGGTTTACATTTGGTCATGATATCAACAATTAAAGGTTAATAATGAATATATTACCAAGGTGGTCCTTCGAATGAGGTTTGGGTTCTATGATTTCATATTTATTCCCTTTCAGACTCTCTAATGATCCATCAAAATTCATAGAATTAATGAATAGAGTATTTAGATATTACCTTGAGAAATTTATGGTAGCCGTTATTGATGATTTTTTGATATACTCCAAGAGTAAGGAGGAACACGGGGAGCATTTTAATATGGTGTTGAAGACTTTGTGAAGGGAGAATTTTTTTGGAAAGTACAGTAAATGTGAGTTCTATATGGAGGAAGTTTCCTTCTTTGGGACATGTTATGATGAACAAAGGAATATCTGTGGACCCTACCAAGATAAAGGAAATTAAGGAGTATCCCAAGACATAATCTATAATTGAGATCCATAGTTTCCTTGGTCTAGTTGGGTATTACCAAAGATTTGTGAGGAACTTATTATGATTTTAAAACCCACTAAGAAAGATGAATTAACAGGGAGTAAAGTTTATCAAAACAATGAATATGAAGACTACTTCAAAGAGTTGAAAAAGTGTCTTATCACTGCACCAATACTTACTCTTCTGAAAAGTGGGGAAATATTTTCATATACAACGATGCTTCAAATAAGGTCTTAGGTTGTGTACTGAGGAAAAAGGATAATGTGACATACTACACCTCAAAGAACATGAAAATTACTTAGAAAAACTATCCCATACATGATCTGGAGTTGGTAACTATGATCTTCACGTTGAAAATATCACAGAATTATATCTATGGGGATAAGTGTGAAATATATACTTATCATAAGATAATAAAATATATATATTAATATAGAAGGAGCTTAATATGCACCAATGATGATGGTTAGATCTCATAAATGATTATGACTTCTCAATCCACTACCATCCTAGTAAATAAAATAAGATAGAAGATCTCTAAGTTGAAAAGATCTTGCAACATTATCTATGATGAGAATTGAGAAGGATAAAATCTTCATAGATTCTCAAAGGATGAACATGGGAATAATTAAGGAAAGAAAATCATCATTTCTTTTTCAAATTATTTCTCAACCATCCCTCATGGATAAAATAAAGGATACTTAAATAAATGATGTGTAAATTCAAAATAAGGTGGAGGCCATGAGAAAGGGTAAATTCATAGAGTTCCAAATTGATGTGGAAGTAGTTGTAAGATTTGGGTCATGACTATGTATACCATTCAATCCAGAGATAAAGAATGATCTTTTGAGTTACACACATAGCTCAACTATCTGTATTCACAAAAGGATTATGAAGATTTATTGGGATCTCTGAGAGAACTATTGGTAGGATAATATGAAAAATAATAATTCTTTAATATACATCAAAGAGCTTGGTATGTCATCGTGTGAAGGATGAAATGAAAAATGTCTAAGGGGATGATGCAACTATTACCCATACCAACATGGAATTGGGAAAACATTTCCATTGACTTTGTCACTAAACTTATGAAGAAATCCAAATGAAACAATGGTATATGGGTTGTTGTGGATCATCTTACAAATACAACTAACTTATCATAATTTTAGAGGACTTCTCACTGGATCAACATGCACAAATATATATCAGATAAGTGGTAAGGATTAATGGAGTACCACTATTGATTGTATCTGATCAAGATCCAAGATTCACCTTGATGTTCTAGAAAAGCCTCCAACATACTCTAAAAACTAAGATAAACGTTATTATATCTTATCATCGTGAAACTGTTTTCTAATATGAGACGACTATTCATACATTGAAAGACATGTTGAGAATATATTCTATGGACTTAAAAGGAGGACGATACCAATATCTCTCTATGGTTGATTTCTCTTACAACAATATTTCCAATAGATAATAAAAATGGATCCATATGTATATTTTTAGGGGAAAATGAATAACACCATCATTTAGGGATGAAGTCGGTGAAAAAAAGTTTCTAGGACTAGAAATGGTTGACGAAATGGTGGAAAAGGTTAAACTCATTCAACTGCACATCAAAGTAGACTAAAGTCAATAAAAGATTGATATGAATAATCATTGATGAGACCTAGAGTTTATGGCTTTATATATGGTATTCCTCTGTATATCTCTATGGAAGAGGGTTAAGAGATTTGGGAAGAAAGGAATTCTATGTCCCAAGTACATCAAACCCTTCGATATTCTTGATAATATTGGAGCTGTGGCCAATAGAACAACCCTTCCACCAACCATGTCTCAACTACAAAATGTATTCCATATATACCTCTTGAAAAAGTACACACCTTATCCCTCATATTTATTGAATTACAAAGTTCTATAGTTGGAAAATTATCTGCCTTATGAGGAGCAACTAGTGAAGATCTTGAATCATAGAGATAAAATTCTAGGAAACAAGACCACTCACCTGGTCAAAGTACTATGGAAGAAAAATAAGTACGAAGAGGAAACATTGGAACTGTAGGAAGCAATGAAGGAGAATTACCCCCTCATTTTCCCCCATAGTTTGTAAAAAGTAATTTCAGGTGTGATATTTCCTAACGGGGAAGAATGTAAGGACCCATATTTCTATCAGTGAAAATTTCCCTTCTAATAATTATTTTATATTGTATAAATGTATTTTAGAAACACATAGAAGAAAATATAGGTTCTATAAATGAATAATTAATTAAATAAATGTTGTTTCTCTGTATTAAGGAATCTATATCGATGGAATAGTAAGTTGACCTTTGAAATTGTAATATGACCCTAAGAAATAGTAATCCAACCAATAGAATAGTAACCTCACCTATGAAATTATAAATAAAATATATTTATATTATAAATTAAAATAGGATATATATATATATATATCACGGGATAAGTAAATAAATGTTTTAAAAAAGATAAATTATGTATTGATATTTTTGTAAAATATAAATATTTAATTACAATTTTATAATTAATATAATGATTTAAAATAAAATTTATTTTCATAAAATATAATCATAAATTAATATTTTGTTATATTATGATTATAATATAATTTTATGAGACAATAATTATTTTTCAATGATTTATAACATCAGTTATAATTCTAAAATTAGTATATTTTAAATAAATTATTATTTTATTAAAAAATTAAATTTCACATATTTAGAAATTTATTTTCATAAAATTGAGTCCATTTTTGAATTCTACATGACTGAAAATGGTTAGGGTGATTTTTTGGTATTTTTCTAAAATAGTTGAATTTTTGGTGAATAGTGAAATACGATAATTTATGGTATAAGCTAAATACAAGAATTATTGAGTCCTGGATTATGTATGGATGATGTAAGAACCTTTGGTTATAAATCACATGCATTATTTATTGCACGTAGTCATATTAATCCACACTAATCATTGAATTGATCCAAAATAATAAATAAGTGAGTAAAATAATCAAAAAATACCCCTCTTCTCAACTCTAAATACCACCCCACAAAACATTTTCTCCTAAAAAACATAAGCCTTTAAGCTTACCCAATTTATACCCAATCCTCTTCCCAATTCTCATCCCCATGTCCTGGAGTTTCAGGTCTCAACAAAATACTGATACCAGTTTCCATAAGGAGGTTCTCAAGGAGAATAATTCCAGAGGTAAAATCTTATTTCAGTTTCTTTATTTTATTTTCACATTATTTTTTTGTACTATCATCACCTTATATATCAAAAAATATATGACAAATAGAGTATATTATATGTAATTTTATTTTATTATGTTAATTTAAGATCCACCATCAGGTCTCTTATCCTCTTCCTTTTATTCTAAAAATGAAAATATCATTTGTAAGGTGTTGATTTATCTACTTTGAGGATGAAAAGTTTTCATTTTACTTTACCATCGTCAAGGTTGAGCATACAAATATTATAATTATCGATAAAGATTTTAAAATTTATTTTATAACCCTTTTTATGTTCTGAAACTGAATTTTATACGCAATAATTAATAATGAAACAAAACTAATTTGTGATGTAAAAAAATCCCAAATAATCTAAACGATTATCACTGACATCTTATCTAATGATTCATCCTATGCCTAAATAAAAATATATATTATATAACCATTTAGTATTATATGTTTTCATTAATAACATTCAACTTTAATTTTAGATATCTATTTCCATTTTACATTATCTTTTATACATTTATACAGGAGAACCAATCATGAAAACTAAGGAAATGAACACTCATAAATGACGAAGTTTAACATAATAACACATAAAAAATACCATAAATGAAATTATTAAACCTATAATAAATAAAATAAGTGTATAAAAGGTTCTTAATTAATTAATTAATGGGTTTAATTTAATTATCCAGGACATTAAGTACATGTTCATCACACTTTCATACATAAGGTACAACATTCATTCCAAACCTTTATTTTTCCTTCATGTTATACTTTCTCTCTATTTATACCAATGTAATTATTGTGTATTAATATGTAATTATCCTAAATTTTCTATTTATGTTTAAACATATGTTTATATCTCTATTATTCATTCTTTTATGTGGAAATACATGTTTTATAAGGTACCCTTCATATTTCTTCCCGATAAGGATGTCTGATTAAAGGGAACTTCTCAAATTCATTCTCATTTTAAAGTAGAATCATTAATCTATTTTAATCCACCATTATTTTTCTAAAATCACTAATATTATCCTAAAATAGTATCTTGGTTCATTTCTAGTTTTATACACACAATTATAACTTTTCTATTTTAAATGCTCTTTAATATTTTCCATTCAACTACACTAATGTGGCTCATTTATAAAGGTTACTAAAAACTATTTAAATTTTTTCACATTATTTGGACATAATCTATCATTATTTTCGTTTATAAATGTCAATTTATTATTTAAATCCATTTTTTTTTCCTGAACTCTATTATGATATTCTCTTTGGTTTGGCCTTATATCATGTTTATGATACCCAATTCATTCCTTGGGTAACCCTTATGTTTATACCTAATGTTTGATTCTTCACGCGGAACACATATACATGAACATGATATGATGGGTGCACCCAAATAAAGATCCAATTTATTGGGTAATGTTTAGTCTCATGAGATGTCATGTTGGGACAAGGAGTGAACCTAATTCCTTTATAAGATGTTGTCCACCAGGTTCAATTGTACTGGCAGTTAGCCTTGACTAATGATTTTGCAATGTTGTGTGTTATTTTAACATTCCTATGATTATATGATTATATGTCCCTATTCTCTGCATGTTATTATTCTTTATGTTTATTCATGTTACATGCCTTTTTATTTCATCATTTTATGTCTTCTAGCCCATGTGATTTTCATTATTCCAATGTTTATACCCTTACTGGGCCTTTTAGACCATCCCTTTTGTTCATGTATTCCCTAGGTTTTACTATACAAATCTTGTATCTCAATGGAATTTAGGAGATATTTATGGATTATTAAAATAAATATGTTATTTATACCTTCTCAGTTTTATATACCTAATAATCCAAAGACACTAGACCTTACAATTCTTGGCTTGTAATTTGATGGTTAATTATGCTTAAAATCATTTAATAATATGAGTAAAAGGTTAGGATATCTATAGTTTAAACTTTCCAAATAGGATTGTCTTAACAAAAAACCTCCCTTTGAATATAAACTTATATTTTTTTGATTTAAAAAATTAATATTTTCCTCAATATAAGACACATATTTTATATTTTTATGCTTGATGAATAAGGGGTTTTTCCCATGAAGGGTGGTCGGAGGTGATGTTATATTTTTTGTTTTTCCTTTAGCTACTTAAAACCTAATGAAATTATATTTTCATTATTGTTTCTTATTGTTGGAAATTCATCACCTTAAATATATATATCATGGGAAACCTATAGTAGCTAATGGAATTTTTGAGATAAAATTTTGAACTAGTTTAAGATTATTCTTGGGCTAGTGGTCCTTATTATGAGTTTCTCCATACTTTTGGAATTTTCCATTCGGTTAGGATGGTAAGGGAAAAACTGAGTGTTTATGCAATTAGATTGCATCAGGAATTCTAATTTTGATGAATATTTATTAGTATATTCTTATTTTCCCCTGATATCCATGGTTCTATTTATCATTTTTAATTATATTTATTATTTGTGTTGTGTTTCCTATAATGCTATGATAGAATACTATAGATTGTTTCCATTTAATTTATCTTGCTATTAGTATTATATTTAATTCCTACCACTTTTTCATTCTTTTTTGATAAAAGTAAACTGGTGATTTAAGGTTTGGAAAATATTTTGTAACCATTATTGTAAAATATTTAAGGGGTAATTCTTTAAAATGTTATAACCTCTATGTTTTAAATAAAGATGTTTTAAAGGAAAATGGGAAATTGACCATTGATAGTTTTTAATAAAAATGTGTACAATTTATGTTTGTACATAGTATCTTAAAACTATCTTGAGTTGTATCTTTTATTTAAATGTTATACATGGAGTTTGGTTTCTTTGACATGCCTACTGATCTTTATAATCATGCCTATATACATTTTTGTTTTAGTTTCAACATTTAGTTTCCCATGGAGGATTTATGGTATTGAGGTTTCATGGTGACTTGTGAAGTCACATGGAGATTATTTTGAGTATTAGATTCCTTTTATATTCTTTATTTTATAGACCAATACAACAAATTATATATTATATTATAATTTTAGTCGTATATTTTAATTTGTGTTATATGTTTTTAATTTTTTTATGTTTTTTTGTTTCTATATATTTAAAAAATTTCCTTTTATTCTGGGGTATGGCCCTCCAAGTTATTTAGTGGTCATGATAGACTTACAAGGGAAATTCCCATGGCTGATTATATTTATTAAAAAAAAGTGTTCCCATGATTTTAACCTCACACTAGTTTCTGGCCCATAGTGATCCAGAATGTGCCTCAGGGTATGTCATGGGCCAGCTCGATTTCTCGGTTTATTGGTGGCTAGGATTGGTTTTTGATAGTTTTTTAGATAAGAGTTATTTGTATGATATGAATTTTTTAAGATACTAAAATAATAATATAAATCTTATCTTATGAAAACTCTCCAGAATTCCATAAGGACATCATTAGGCCCATTAGAAAAGAAAATTATAGGATTTTAGAAAAAAACATTCGAAATAATGGGGGGTTAATTTTTTAGATGCATGAACCAATATTTATGGAAGAAAAATATCACAATCACTTGAATAAATTGTAATGCTTGCTAAGGAACCAATTTTGTTGATGAGATATATTTTCTACCCCACAAGATAAATTTTAATGTAATAGTTCCATGAACACATAAATTTTTTCAAATGTGAATAAATATGTAGATTTCATGGAGGGAGAATGTTGTGATAATGGAAATATTTCATAAAGAAGATACAATTGACGATTAAGGAGAATTAAAATAAGGAACACATATTTATTTTATTGGGAATGTTGAATGCGAACTCAAAATAGAACTAATTCACTAGTATGAATGAAGTGAATCTCACTAAAATAAAAAGGGGGATTCTATAATTTAAAATTGGAAAAATATTCACTATTTTAGTAAATATAAATTCTTCAGGAGATAAAGATTAAAATATAGTAAACCTAAGAAGTCTAATGTTGCTACTTTGAGAATACCTCATGGTATCAAATGAGAAGTTTTGATGGAATTCATGATTTCATTGTGCATTTATTATGAAACAAGCCAATAATTATACTATAATATTGAAGCTATGGAAAATGTGAGAATCAAATATTGTTTCCATCTATCTATGAAATTACATTATTAAGAGAACTATGAGAAAGTCCTAAGTTCACATTTATAAGATTAGGGAATGTGAAATTGATGGAGAAAAAGGATAAACCACCACTACATTGGTAGATACGGGGAGTCAATGAATTTTTCAAATGGGGAGCTTGGGAGGATCCTTGAAGAACTACTAGGAGGATAAATAAATACCCTATCAAGAGATGGCCAAATGATTTATGTGAGATGTATTAATTTAGTAGGATCCATTATAATGAACTCATTGATTGGAATATGTTGCGATCACTTGGGACTGGGTATTTTGGGAGATAGTTGGTACTTTTACATGAGATTATTCATAGTGGGGAAACCAGGACTCAAAACACAACTTGAACATATTAAAGAAGTATGTATTCAAGGAAAACCATGAAAATATCATGTGTTCCTGACTTTATTTACTACTTAACCTAATTAATTCTGAGAGACACAAGAAACATGGGATCAGACATCAACTTATCAAAAAAATTTAATTAAAATATATGCATTCATAAATAGGAAAGGGGGAATTGATTCACCCCTCCCCCTATTAGTGAGCTCACTAAACTTGGTCTCTCTACATGGTATTAAAGTAAATAATGTTTTCCTATGAAATATCCAAGAAAATTCATGGATAATAACTATTTATTCAAAGTATATGTATACCTATTTTTTATGGAAATAATTTTAATTTATTGAGGAACCATATGATTTTATATCTACTATAACAAGGCTTGGATTTAAGTTATTTAATGATTGTGAGTTTTACTCTACATGAAAAATATTCTCCCATGAGTTATACTGAAAAGGTAAATGTTGAGGTAGATGATAAATATAAAAATTCCATCTTTTTATTTCTATCTAATAAATTATACAACTAAATAATTGGATATAAAACTATAAAGGAGATGTGGGAGAATTTGAATAATATATATGATGGAAATGTGAAGATTAAGGAAGCCAAAATTTATATTTGGGTGGAAATGTTTTAAGACATATGGGTGGATAAGGATATGGTTAAATATTACAATTATACTAGGGTTAATATAATTTGTATTCATATTAAAAGTTTTAGATATAATCTACAAGATTAAACTATTTTCGAGAAGAATTTGATTAATTTATTATATTTATTATACCTAAATAAAAATTTCCTTGAGGAGAATAGATTATTGTAATAATGGGTAACCTAGAACTAACTAAACAATACTTTTCGATTTCTATTCCATGTATACAGTGAGTTGTGTATGATGTATTATAACCATTATATTGTTGATATTTCTACATCCACTATTTTAATTGTAATGACCAAATATTATTTGTCATATCTAAAGGTTATAGCAGTTCCCATTATACAATGAGAGCATCAAGATACTATTAAATTAATCTGAAACAATTTTTCTTGGGTATATATACATCATTCTGACGAGACACATATGGTGTGTAAATATCACATGTTGGGGTGATCATATGCGCTGTTACTTCTTATCATGAAGTTTTCATGTGGTGATCTCAAGTAGATTAGATCATGTGGATTGACCCACCAATAGGAACACCACATTTTTCTAGTATCATTGGTCATTCCTATAAAAAAATGCATATAATGGTCTCTGGACTTGAGATTATTATCAATCTGTATCATTTTATCATGTAATTTTTTGCAAGTAAAAACCCTTGACATTGAAGTTTTGGTGACATAGCTTGTGTTGTATATGTATTTGGTGGTAAGGAATTGATTGAATAATCAATATAGAATTTTTGTTCTTCTTATAATAAGATATGTCTCAAGACTAGTGGATTAGGATGGTAGTACCTTTACAAAATCCATGGACATGGTTGAAAAAGGTAACCATATCTTGTAAGTTTAATGAATAAAAAACCAAGAAAGTATGATGACACAAGTGTGTGTCCTAATTTATGAGATACAATGAGAAAAATAAATTATATTACAGAACATATGTTTATATAAATATTATCATTGTTATAACAATTCTTTATATCATTAGGGTTTATAATGGGTTTCTAAATTCTTCTATTGGTCTGTGAATAGAGTTCATTTCTATCGAGATAGTGCCTAGATATAGAGACCCTCTCCTTTCATACATTAAAATTACATCACTTTTGTGTAATAATTAAAACATTATATAAAGATATTCTCAAAGGCCATAATAGTTTAGTACCATTGGAAACATAGAAATGTAAACACTAGTACATAAATGAGCAACATTATCTCCCACTAGGTTCATCTTGACTAGAACCCTTCTTAGACCCATAAAACATAATAAATATCTTCATAACCTAGGTAAGGAAACATAATAAGTGTGAGATCAGATTCTTAGTAAGTGTAAAAAATAAAGACATGTAAGCATAAACATGTGAATATGTGTATGATAACATAACCATAACATTAGAAGATCATAACCTGCATATCATAAGATCGAAAACATGAATCAAGACATAAATCTCGGTAGTTCATAAGATATCAATCATAAGTAAATAAAGAACATAAGTTATGAAATAATATCATATAAATAAGACATGGAATTATGGAATACACATAATCCTATAAAAACCCAATTCCACGGATTTCTACCAAGACCATTGTAACATGTTAGCATTGGGATAATCACCCATGTACCTTCTTGAGTGTTGGGATACCCTCTCATGTACCATCCTATTTTTTCTATTAGTATTACCTCCCATTTACCCTCTTGTTTAAGGCTTCATATGACCACTTGTTCGCCCTCTTACTTCGGGCATGGGATACCCTTTAGTGTACCCTCTTATGTTGGGTATTGGATTCCCTCCAGTTTACCCTATTATTTTAGGCTTGGTAAGCCCTCTAATATAACCTTTGAGATTATAAAAAATTTATCATTACCCAACTCATTGGAGGGATATATAGGTCAAACCCATCACATCATAAAATCATACATACATGTGCCACAAAACATTAATCACATCATGACCCATAAAAACAGATGAGTTTTATAAACATCAAATCACAACCCATGAAATGAAATGGGTATCATTAAAATTTCAACAAATTATAACCTATGTAAAATATATAGTTTTTGTAACCATTTCATCAAAAATAACCCATGTAAAGAATAATGTTTTATATGCATATAACCTGTGAAAGAGAAATGGGTTTCATAAAAATATAATCCATGAAATAGTAATATATTTAATATACATCATTTAATCAAAACATAAACCATTCAGAGATAGAATATTAATGGATCCTTTAAATCATTTCCCAGAAGGTCATGAGTAACATCAACTAATGTCATATTAGATGGAAAATAATATTGAAATGTCTTTTAAAATCACTTCTTGAGAAAAATATCCTTTCATATTTGAAAATGGTTATTTAAAACAGAAAACATTTTGAAATAAATTTTATTGAAAATAAAAATGAAATATTATAAATAAATATTTGGAAACCTTTTGGAATCCTTTTTCTTTGAAAACATTTAAAGAGAGCATGAAACTGTTTTGAAAAAAAAATTCCTTGAAAAGTTATAAAAGAAACCTAAAACCCTATTTGAAAACCATTTCTTTGTAAGTACTTCCAAAAAAATTTAATAATTATTGAAAACCTTTAAAATAATTTTTTTACACATAAAAAAATTGAAAAACGTTTTCTTTAAAAATAGTTTTGAAAACATTTAAAGAAATCATTGATAACTATAAAAAAATTGAAACCCTTTTTTATTGGAATTAACTTTAAAAAATGAATTTTTATAATATTAAGAAAAACATTCATTAAAAATACAAATTTAAACTTATAATTTATGCTTCTAGAAAATGATGGTTATAAGGTTGTGTTTGTTCATAGATGCCGAACATTTCTTTTTTACCTTAAAAGTTGAGAATTGTGTATTAATCTGAATATAAGAAGAATATATATTATAAACCCATTTATTGAAAGGTAAAACATGTGTAAAAATTTCTTTTAAATTATAGGATAAAATTAAAAAAAATGATATAATTTTTTAAATAATACTATAGAAAGAACATGGATTTCTGACCAAAAGGATAGGTAAATTCATGTTTTAAAAAAACCTTCTTAGTTATTTTAAGTACCAAAGAGTGGAAAATGGTACCATTACATTGATATAACATTCTTATATATAGGTTAAGAAACTTCATGAGATTTATTGAGATATGGATCATAGTATTCCATTAATGGATGCATAATCATAAATAATCTCAAAAAATGATGAGATTGTAGAAATAAATTGTTACCATTTTGGTAACATTAATTCATGATGGAAAAAATACCATTAAATTAAGCATAAAATATCATTAAAATAAGTTTATTAGTAACATAACATGTCAACATGTATTATATACACCACATAAAAGAATGTAGGTTCATGACATGGCATGTGTCTCAAAGAAGGAAAATTGAGACGAAGTTACTTTATGGGGTTTTTTTAATCTTTTGAAACATAAATTTCATGAAATAAATATCATAAAATTAATATTTAAATAACCATAAAAATAATTATATGATTCACATAATACATACATGGTAGTTTTACACACCACACAAATGAATTGAGTGGTTATTAAGGCATGCATCTCACAGAAATAGAAAGTGAGATGAAATCCCCTTACATTGTGTCTTGACTCTCATCGTACTTATACAAACATCATGTATAATAAATATAAGTTTATTATAATTATATCACATAACCATATTATTATATCTAATATCATATAATTTTTTATTATGAGTTTATATTACCCACTTGTTAACTTTTCTAATTTAAGGTTTCACTACAGATAATATTCGATTTATTCTTCACATTGTCTTAATTTGTTATATCTATGGTCCATATAATTATATCCTGATTTATTGAATTTAAACCATGATATAAAAATCATTTATATTTAGAATATATGTATTATAATAATATATATAATATAGATGTATGAAATTTAATACACTGTTTATCGAGACGGTAGGTTGTACGTACGCATGAAGACTGTTTCTATTTTGTTTTCGTATTAAAAGAAAGATAGTAAATGAAATATATGTATTTATATAAATATTTATATCATTATTAAATTATAATTATTATATAATATATATCATATAATTTCCCTAAACCCATCCTTAAAACATTTCATCTAGTGTGAGAATGAATAACATCGTTATGAGGGGGCGGTACACCACACTTCCTCAAATGAAATTATCATATTTACAAAAAATCAAAAGTATAAAGATATATTTTGTAAAATAATTACATAAGATTAAATAAATAATATTTATCATATATATAATATATTCATAGTTTTTATATCATAATTACCAACCATGAAAGGTGGTAATTGAAAAATGAACAATCATCATTTCATGAGGCAGTAGTTTGTTATACGTATGAACAGTATGTTCGTTACCCATTAGATGGATGTGCGTGTGAGTATAGGTAGAAAAATTAGCATAATAACATATTAGTATATTTAAGATACTATATTTTTATAATCATGGAATAAGAAGGTTTGTGGTGGTAGAGAAAGAAAATAAAAGTAAGCAGCTTATGGGAGGATGTTACCTCTTCTTTCGGTAACTCCTTTTGGTTTGCACCAAAGGGATTCAGTGGATAGATTTATGCCAAAATGGATTCGTAAAATATAAATTTAGGGATGTTAGAAATTAAATTAAGTATATATTGGATGAACCTAAGTTGTATGAGAGGTTTGAAGAATTTGGAGAGGTGGTGTCCTTTTATATGAAAGGGAGGGGACACACTTGGTATTTTTTAAAACAAGTTAGGTGTTCCCACATTTTACCTAAAAAAAGTCTCCCAAACCAAAAAAACTAAATAATATAAGTTTTATGGGAAAAATATGTCCTACTAATGGGCTTTGGAAATTTTTCTAGTTTGTTTTGGGCCTTATGCTTATGGTTTAGTTCTTCATTAAGTTAAGATTTCTCTTAAATAAAATAATTAATTTTTATCAATTTTTATAATATTTTTGTTCAAAAACATAATTTAACTTATTATAAATTATAAATTATTCTTATCAAAAATTTTGAATCTATTATTTCAAATTACAATCCAAAAATTTAAAGAAATTTGTTTAAAATTAATTCCACAGATAGGACGACAAAGTATGTTTTTAAAGTAAAAACATTTAAACACTTGCTATGTTTTTATATTAAATTTCAATGTGAAAATGATCCCAAATACCTAAATTTTGTTAATTTATAAATAATTTATATAATTTTACTTTATAAAAAAATTAAAATAAAATTTAAAACAAAATAAATTATACAAAAAAGAAGTTTGGAAATAAAATTCATTTTTTTTTTAATTTTCAACCAAAAAATGAAAGTTTATAGAAAAATACAAAAAATTCAACCTAATATAATTTTGATGTTTATCGTTCTAATATGATTTTTATTTTGACATATATTATTTATAAAATTTCCAATAATTGGATTGAAATTTTGATCTCCAATAAAATGTAGTAAAATATACTTTATAAAAATATAGTATTTTATGCATAAAATTGGGTTTGTTCTTATCATATTCCTATCAATTGTGTTTGTATGAATATCAAAAATATTTTTTAAAATATAATATTTATATATATATTCCATTTATATCACTTTGTAATTGTAATTATTTTAATTTATTATTATATAACATCTTTTTTAGCATAAAAATAGTTTTTTTATAAAATCATTCCCTTTATATTTATTTGGTATCTATATTCATTTCTAATTAATAGGTAACCAATGAATTCAACCATATATTTTCATAAGTTTGTTAATAATATTCATAAACCACCAATTTAACAAAAATTTTATATCTTATTATATTAAAAAAAATGTTTTAATAAAATCATGGTGTTCAGTTAAACTCGGCACTGTGTATAACAAATGTCATCAAAGAAATTCAGTCTTGTATGTAATGTATGCTAAACTATGTGTTATTTGTAGAGAAAGATAAAATTTATGTTGTGTGTAGTGTAAGATTAACTTGGTGTTGTGTGTAGTTCAAGACAAGTTAGTTTTGTGTGAATGTAATTTTTGACTTAGTGAAATGCAAGATATCGATGAAAATAAATTTATTCAAAAAAAGTCCATAAAAACACTAGGTGTTACATTATACCCCCCTTAAAATGAATTTATCCCTCTAAATTGGTCTAGGATATTAAATTTTTAATACTTGAAAGTTTTATTCATAGAAACCCACATCCTAAAAATGAATACTAAAAATTCTTTTAAAATAATGAAAGTTGGAAACTTAATGGTTACCAAAAGTATCACATAACTAGGTTTCAAAATAATAGAACATAGGTGGAAATAAAATATTGGACATTTAATACTGCCATAAAATTTTTTAGTGATTGATAAAGATCTTTGATCACAAGAAATTGGGTGATCTAGAGAAAGTTAACAATCAAAAAATCGTAATGTGATGAATCATTAAAGAGGTCATTGATATCATCAAAATGATGATAATAGGGAAAAAATTATTTAAGGACCCTTTTCAAATAAACTAATAATTTTCACAAGGACATATACTTACTTTATTTAATCATAATATCACACTATGTTGTTTTATTGATCAATTTCTTCTTCATCTCTTATTTCATGAAATGTTGGTGAATTTTTCATTCCTAAAGCACTAACAGATCATGAAATCCATAAATACAATGATAGGTCATTCCATATGTCCTTGTCATAAGAAAATGTTAGTAAAATTTATCCAATATGAATAAATCCAAATATGTAGATATAATACTTTAATCTCACAATCTTCATCAGAAGTTTAACACAAACTTTACATAATTGATTAACCTTGTATCCCTTCCAAAATATAATTCACCATTTATTCCTTAAATAACATCTTATCTTATACCAAAAACATTTTCATTGGAAAATTTTCTCCATCATTATGCTGAAATAATATCAAATGTGATTTTATTATTCCACAATCCATATAGGTAAATATAATCACATGAAATCTCACTAAAGGATGAACATTAATATTTTCATTGGGATTATTCATACAAAATCAAACCTGGAATCCACAACTAAGGATGGGAATATAATAATTTTATAATTATATTGGTTCACTTCAACCATTATGATAGCATAATATTTCCCTTTATCCGTTTCATTCAGAAGTTTTTGTGGATTATCATTCACATTAGTCCTTCGATTAGAGAAATTGTTAGCATAAAAGCCAAAATTTATGCAATTCAAAAAATTTAGTGTGAGAGGTGCATTCAAAGGTATTTTTCTCTATTCACGTCATTAGCTAACTTCCTCTCATAACTTTGGAATTAAACCACTCAATAAACTTCCCTTAAACACTCTAACCATTTAATAGTCCCCTTAAGATAATTCCCTCCATGTTTCTCCTCACACTTTGTGCATAATGTAAGGCTCATTTTCTTTTCTCCATGGTTGTTAGATTTTCCTTTGAATCCATTCTTTAATTTCTTGTCAAAACCATGATATTTATATAAAAATTTAACTTCTATTTATACATTTATACCACATCTAAAAACTTCTTCATTGATTATAAAGTCTATTATAGCCAAGTCATTTTGAAGACTAGGTTTCCGGCCCCCAATTAATCGATCAATTTTGCTTTCGGGTTGGATGATAATACTCGAAGAGTACCTTTAGATCCATTTAAAATTTACTTCATAGGCATGAATATATTCATTATCCTTCCTCTTAATCTCTAAGAATTAATTTTTCATATTTTTTATGAAGAATATGAGGTAATTCATTATTGAAAAATAAGTTCTTGAACTCAACCCAATCTATGGATTCAATTTCATTTCTCTACCTTGTATTCTTGATTATATTCCACAATTGACCTGCTTCACTTTCTAAGAGATAAAAAACTAAGACATTCTAATGTTTCAAACAATTGATAATGGGGAATATACTTTCAGTGGTACTGATCCATTGTTTGGAAATAATTGGATCATAATATCTGTTGAAAGAAAACGAACATTTCCTCATGAAGGACTCAACAGAATGTTTTCCCTCCAATTCCCTTTTGGGATTCCCACAAGGTTCATAGATTTATAAATTTTCATGAGTATATAAATGATATTTTTCATTCTAGATCACATAGAATTCAGTTGATTGGGAATAATATCATTCTGTTTACATTGAAATCACCATTAACATGATTACTTCATGTTCCATCCATCAACTAAAACCAAAATAATAGAGGTAGATATAGTTATCATAGTGAGGAACCACATAATCATGAAAAACCACTTATAGGATGTAAAAATTATGACACCTTATTCAATATTTGAATCCTTAGGTTTATCCTAGTGTAATCATATCTACGTTTTATTTAAATTTGTTAGGATGGTTCGTGAAGATTTTTTGAATTCCCAATGCATATCCCCTAGGATTTTCAAACTAAGTGTGTCACAATGCCCATTGTTGTGTACCAGGTTATGCCGAGTCAGGACCAACACATCTTGTCATAATTGTTACCCATAGTTACATATGTTCCAGATCCACATACACATTCAGTATCCAGATAGATATTTAATGGTAAAAAACCACTCACTTTATCCTTAACTAGGATTCTAGGACATTCTTCTAAATATTAGATCATCCTTAGACTTATCCTTAGTGAAATCACTATACATATCCATAAAATATCTATATAGATGTCACTAATGTTTTCAAATCCTTTTTCCAAATATTTACCAAACCATCGCTCTGATACCAACTATATCGAAACTCACATTTAATACATTAACATTACATCACTTTTGTAGAAGACATAATCATTACACAAATAGACACCCAAAGAATATTTTAGTTTATCTTATTTGGAAACATGGAAATGTAAACACTGGTACATAAATGATCTAAATTATCTCCCACTTGGTTCTTTTTGACTAGAACCCCTCTTAGACACATAAAACATAATACATATCTTAATAACCTGGGGAATGAAACATAAAAGGGGGTAATATCAAATGATTAGTAAGGGTAAATAAGGGAGACATGAAAGCATAAACATGGGCATATAGGTATGAGAACATGATCATAACATTAGAAGATCATACCATTCATATCATAAGATCAGAAAAATTATTCATGAAATAAAGCTTGGTAGTTCATAAGACATAAATCACAAGAAAATAAAAAACATAATCCATGAATGAATATCATAGGAATAAGACATGCGATTGTGGCATACACATAAGCATATAGAAACCCTATATCAATAATTCCTAAAAAGACCTTCATAACATGTTAATATTGGGATAATCACATATGTACATACTTCATGATTAGGATTCCATCCCATTTACCCTTATATTTTCGAGATTGGAATAACCTTCCATGTACCCTCTTGTCTTAGGTTTGGGAGGCCCTCCTGTGCACCCTCTTATTTCGGGCTTGGGATTCCCTCCCATTTACCCACCTATTTTAGGAATGGTATGCCCTCCCATTTACAATCTTTTTTAGTCTTGGGATTCACTCTCAGGTACCCTTTAAGATCATAAAACATTTATCATTACCAATGAATTTGAGAGAGATATACGCCTCACCTATCACATAATAAAATCATACATAAATGTGCCCAGAAACATTTATCATATCATGACGCTTGAAGATAGATGGGTTTTAAATTAAATGATTATCATTAATATTTAATTACATCATAAACTGTGGAAAATAGATATCATTCATAACCATTTTATCAAATCATAACATATGAAAAGAATCGGTTTTCATAATCATATAACCCATGAATAAGAAACTGGCTTTATAAACATATAAACCATGAAAGAGAAATAAAATTTATAAACATAATTAATTCAAATCATAATGAATAAAAAGAAATAATACTAATGTAATATTTGAAAAATTTCTTAGAAGGGTATGATTAACATCAATGGAAGTCATCTTAGATGGAAAATAATTTTTAATTGTATTTTAAAAAAAATTCTTGAGGAAAATATCCTTTAATCTTTCAAAAAGTATATTTAAAACATAAAAACTTTTGAAAACTATTTTATAGAAAATAAACTTGAAAACATATAAATAAATATTTGAAAAAAAATTGTAAACATTTTCATTTAAAAACATATAAAGAGATCTTGAATACATTTTGAAAAGAATTTTCCTTGAAAACATTTAAAAGAAACCTAAAAACATTTTGAAACCCATTTATTTGATAATACATTGAAAACATATCAAAAAACCTTGAAAAGGGTTAAAATAATTTTTTTAAACATAAAACATTTTGTAAAAGCTTTTTCTTTAAAAATTGTTATGAATTTTTTTTAATAAATTATTAATAACCATAAAAATTTTAAAAAACCCTTTTCATTGAAATCCACTTTAAAAACAATTAATGCTCATAATATTAAGAAAAAAAATCCTTAAAAAAATCATGTAAACTTAAAATATAATCTTCAAGGAAATAACAGTCATAAGGATGGGTATGTCCGTACATATAGAACATTCGTTTCATTATACTAAAAGTTTAGAAAATTGTATTTATCGGAAAATGACAATAACATCCCATATAAAACCATTTTTTAAAAGTTAAAACATGGGTAAAAATTTTATTTTAAAATCATAGGATAAAAATAAAATATTTTTTAAATCAATTATATAAATAATGGTTTAGAAAGAACACATATTTCCGACCAAAAGGAGAGGTAAAGTTATATTTTTATAAAAACATTTTCCTATTTATCTTAAAGAGAAAAGAGTGAAAAAATGGTACCGTTACATAGATATAACATTTATATCCATATGGTAATAAATTCCATGAAACATATTGTGATATGGATCATAATATTTCATCAATTGAAGAATAATGATAAATAATCTTGATAAATAATGAGATTGTATCAAAAAATTATTACAATTTTGGTAACATTAATTCATGATGGAAATAATATAATTACATGGAGCATAAAATATTATTAAAATAAGTTTATTAATGATATAACATGTCAAAAGACATTATATACACCTCATATAAAAATATAGGTCCATTGCATGGCATGTGTCTCAAAGAAGAAAAATTGAGACAATGTTACTTTACCGATTTGGTAACTTTTGAAACATAACCACCATAAAATAAATAACTTAAAACAGATATGTAAATACCAATAAATATAAGTAAAATATTCATAGAATATATCCATGTGAATTTTAAAAACCACAAGAATGACGTGAGTGGTTATTAAGGCATGTATCTTAGGAAAATAAAAAGTGAGATGAAATCCCCTTACCTTGTGTCTTGACTCTCATTGTATTCTTAAAAACATATTTTATAATGAATATAAATTTATTATAAATAAATAAAAAACAATATTCTTATATCTAATATAATATATGTTTTTATTGTGACTTTATATTACTCTCTTGTTAACTATTTTATGTTAAGGTTTCACTTTACGTAATATCTGCTTTGTTCTTCCCGTTGTCTTAATTTATTATATATACGGTCCTTATAATTTTATAATGATTTATAAAATATAAACCATGATATAAATATAATTTATATTAATTATATGTGTATTATAATATTCTATATGATATAGAAGTATGAAATTTAATACACCATTCATGGAGACGGTAGGTCGTACGTATGCATGAATGTTGTTTCCATTTTACTGTCTTATTGAAAGAAATATAGTTAATGACATATATATATATTTATTAAAGTATAATTATTATATAATGCATTACATGTATGTTCACTAAATCTTTCCTTAAAAAATTCCATGTTGTGTGTGAACGAATAACGTCGCTTTGAGGTGGAGGTAGTCCACATGTGCTCAAATGAAATTATCATATTTACAGAAAATGGAATGTATTACGATATGTGTTTTAAAATAACTATATAATATTAAAGAAATAATATGTATAATGTATATCATATATAAATATAATTTCCATCAAAATCCCCATCCATGAATGTTGGTAAAGGAAAAATGAACGATCATTGTTTCGTGAGGTGGTAGTTCGTTTTAAACATAAACAATATATTTGTGACCTATTAGATGGAAGTGTTTGCTAGAGTATGTATAAAACTTACAATAACAACACCTCATTATATTTATGATAATTTTGTTTTGTATTATCATTTAATAATGATATTTTAGGTGGTGGAGAAATAAAATAAAAGAAAGGTGTTTGAGGAAGGATGTTACCTCTTCTTCAGGTAACTCCTTTTGGTTTGCACCAAAGGGCTTCCTTGGATTGCATAATTCCAAAAGGGATGCTTCAAAGAAGAAGGGAGGTATTTTTGGAAGTTAATTGAGAATATATTTAATAAACCAAAGTTATTTGAGAGGCATGAATAATGGGGAAAGGGGGTGTCCTTTTATAGTGAAGGGATGGGACACACTTAGTATTATGGAAAACAAGTTACGTGTACCGACGTTCTTACCTAAAAAGGTAATCTCAAACAAAAAAAACTCAATAATGGAGGGTTTATTGCTGAAAAAGTTCCATCCAAATGGGTTTTGACATGTTTCTATGTCTTTTTTTCATGAAAAAACCCTGGTCGACGATGAACTGGTCACCCGAGCTGGTCTGCGGCATGGCCTGAAGGGCATTTCCGATCCCTATGGAATAGAAATTTTTTTCGGGCATCAAAAAAATTAGTTGGAAATAATTTATACTAGAAAATAAAAGACCTATAAATAGAAATAAATCAGATAAAACAAGTAAACAATAACAGTATAAAATAAAATAAAGATTATGAGTAAGACATACCTCCAAGTGACCTCATGGGTCACCACCAAACAAAGAACCACACTTGATCCAAGAGTGATCCAAGACTAAAACCTGAAACTAAAAAGTAAATTGGGGGTGAGCATAGATATTCTTAGTAGGAATTCCAAAAGAAATAACAACGTCTTATGCCCCTACCTTTAATATGAAATTCAACATGGCAGTTTGAAAATAAGATATAATAAAATAATGTTTTCCTTCTTTCCAAGTTCAAGTCACAAGTTAACATTTTTATGGAAAATGCTTCTATTCCACAGTATTTTTAAAATAGCTTCCAAGAATACATTTATGGAAAAATATTTTATATTAAATTATGGTTTTTCACAAATGAGACATCAAGTATAAAATAACTAAAATTAAAGTCACATCACAAGCATCATGTTCCAAACAATCACCATGGGCAAAGCCTATAGGTAACTAGCACAAGTGGGACCATAGAGACCACTTACCTTATTGAAAGATGGATTAGAAACCACGAACCTCATAAAACATGGCTTAGAAACGATGACCCTCAGAAAAAGTGGCTTAAAAACCATGACCCTTAGTCATTCATATGTTTAGTTAGTGTTGTTGCATCAATATTTCTAGACAAAACTGGGATGAATCCCTTCCGTGTCATCAAGCATACTAGTCCTGGTTCACCCACCTAAATACCCAGGTTTCTCATTTTTCTCTATTTCAAGTGGTGGTGAGTGCTCTCTATCAAGCATAAATATATGTATATAACACTTTCCTTATTCAAAACTCATTCAACCTCTCACCACCATTCTCCCTCCTTAAGTGCATTCCCCCTATTTCACGCCACACAATACATAAGACTCAGAATTAGGCACATAATAACACATTCAACAAACAAAACATTTTTTAAAACCAAGGGGGGTGTGCCTCAAGAGAGGTTTTTCTTTTTCATAAAACATTATTAAGGTGCCAAATATAATTAATTACATAAAGGGAACACTTTTTATAACTAACCGGCCAAAAGGACAAACACCTAGATAAATACTCATTTCCAATTCAAAACCACTTAAGAAATCAATTTTCATAAAAATTCACTTAAGACCAATGGCGTTAGAAATACATTTAAATTTCAAAAACAAAGGCATAATAATTTCTATCAAAGGAAACCATATTTCATAGCATGTGTATATAAAATAAATGTAAAACATATTTTTAAAACAAGCAAGAAAATATGAAATTAAAATTAAAGGAAAAGGCATAGGGGACGTAACTCAGAGTGGAATGAAGCCATCCACTTTGGCTCTTGGATCTTTCTAACTCAAGGTTGTTTCTCACCCACTAATCATATGCATTTTCACATATATTCAAGGACACCTAGCCACTATGCGCACACCCACTTGGTCATGGCATGTGCAAGGGGATCCTTACATATACGCTTATATGCATATGCCCAACTCCAGTCACCTACGCATGCACTTTTATATATACATACATAGGCACCCCTAGCCCCATACACGTATAAACACTACCATGCATGAATATACATGTAATAGGGGAACCTATATATATATAAATACATACCTATGCATATGTAGGTGAGTTTCCCTTAACTTGGTGACTCAAAACTGCAATAAATAGTCCATATCACTACACAACAATTAGAACGAACTTTAAAACATCAAAATAACTCCATAAATCATGTGAGAAACCAACTCGTGGCATAAAATTACATACCTCAAAACATGCATCTTTTGACGATGGAAACCTAAGACCGATTCACCTTACATGAATATACATCTTCATATATATATATATATATATACCCTTTTACCCAAGTATATATTCCTCGTTCCATGAGGGAATATGTGCAAGGAGGATATACATATATACATGCTTACCCATGTATATTCATATATGCATTTGTCGCCGCTGACCCAAAATCGACACCGAGATGAACAAAATCCACTACAACAATAAAAATGATTGTAGAAATTATCAAGGGATCCAAAAAACCAAATTGAATAAAGAAACAAGAGAAACCTCACTCCAAATACATTTACCACAACTTGAACAGTTTCTCAAATTCCCTTTTTATAACACAAGAAAACTCACAATTAAGACTAACAGAAACAATGGCCCAACTCCTTCATAAAAAACTCATACTTTAAACTCTTATAAAATCAATCATTCTTTCTTTCAAAAAAATTTAAAATTCACATTTATAAATGAACAACATTTTAACATACTAGAGTATGTCATTTTCCTTTAAGAACATACTTTCAATCCTATCTGCACTTTATATGCCTTTGAAAACCTGGTTTTCACTTTACAAACAACACATAAAACCTTTCCCTAAAACACCACCCTAAGAAACACACACACAAAAAATACATTTATACTACAAAATCCAGACCCAAAACATAATCACACAAAACCCTTCAATAACACATTTCACATTAATCAAACCAATTAATAAACCATTTACACAACCTAATTACATTTCTCAAACAAGTTACTCATTCTGTAAACACTTTACAATTCATACTCAAAAGTGCACAATAAAGATAACATACCCAAAGTGGTCCATTAACCATCAAAATTCTTTTTCAACACACACTCACCTCAAGCATCCACATAAAACATTTTTCCTAACTTAAAAAATTTAATTAAACACCTCCCAAAATTTTCACAACAAGACACATATAAAACTCATAGCCATTTCCTTTAGAAAATAAATTTCCTTAGATAAATTATTCATGAAGAACACTAAATTAATCAAGTAAACAAAAAATCCACCCAAATAATGTTTATCGATAGAACAACTTGCATCAGGTGTGGAAAAATCCCAAAATTGGTACCAAACTCCAATCGCACCACAATCGCACCACGAGGAATCCAAATTGATCCCTAAATCAAAAGTTTGAACCAAAACAAATCAAAATAGAACCCTAGAAAACGAAAACCTAAACTGGACCCCTATAAAGAGGGAGGAAAGCTTACCGGAGTTGGAGCCACCAGAGAAAGAGAATGATGGCGATGCAATGACTGCTGGAGAAGAGGTCGGCGATTTTGTGGTCATCGAAGGAAGGGGGAGTTAGTCCCCACAACAGTAGGGGTTCATTGGGATAGGAAAACATAGCTAAAAAGGGGTGTTGTGTTGGGGAAACGATGTGATTGAGGTAGATTCATTGGAGGAGGAACACCAGGGGGTTCGTCGAATGGAGGCCATCCAAGGGGTGGGTGGCGAACGAGCAACAGGTAGAGGGGGTGAGACGCGATGTGAAGAGGGGGGGGGGGTAGCCCCACCAGAACAAAAAAACAAAAACGAAAAATGTAAAATAAAATAAATAAATAAATAACTAAATAAATAAATAAAACTAAATTTAATAATAATATTAATAAAATAAATAATTTAAAAAGAAGCTTTGAAAATTATCTCCACCATAAATATTTTCACCCCTGGAAAGGCACAATGAACTGAACCCCAAAGCAGCAAATGATACCCCCTTGAGGTTCAAAGATGATCTCTATAAAAAGCAAGTGAAAAGAGGCAAACGTATTGTGCTTA
The DNA here is from genome assembly GCA_963277665.1 of Viscum album. Lineage (NCBI taxonomy): Eukaryota > Viridiplantae > Streptophyta > Magnoliopsida > Santalales > Viscaceae > Viscum > Viscum album. The sequence goes on from OY728132.1 coordinate 1,085,130,970, forward strand.
GAGAAAGTGACTCACTTGACAACCCTAAGAAAACCATAAAGAAAATACTTACCACTATGTGTCACCCACCCTATAGAACTGGGACACCTCCAGATGATCAATCAAGGAGAGGAACTCTTGCACCCACAGAATCCAACTTCACAAACCGAAACACCTCAAGCGCCATTGAACAAGAACAATGTTGTTTGTCTGGATGGGAAAAACAAGACTAAATCATATCCAAAGAACACTCTTATCGCTTACCACCAAGCTATCTTTAAGAACAAAAACAAAATGAAAACATGGGGAAGCCCGAAGGGGATCCCCACAATTAGAAACCAACGGAAACCTGAGACGATACTTGAAAATCGACACAGGGAGGCCTGAGAAGACTCCCCACTAGTAGAAATGACAGAAGATAAAGGAACTTTGAAAATTTTCCATTAGTGACCAAATACCCCACTACAAGGGGTAGGGAGGGTCGGGCCCAACTATCGGGGTGTTAAAACTATGACCGAAGACAGACCAACATCTCCATATCACTGGATGTGCACTATTCAAATTTGAGATTGATTTACCCAACATACCCCATAAGGACCACTAAAAGTGATTACATTCGGTGGGATGAAACCCCCGGTACTTAGGTAAAGATATGAACGTGCCTCCTCATAGCCATGGGAATCCTCATGCACCCAAAAAGGTTGTTTGGGATGAAACAACCACAAAAAACAATTTAAAATGATTTTACTTTCAATAAAGATGACATAAATAAAGTTGGGGTCCCATACAATCTCGGGATTCCGGACCATGTGCCAACTTCACTCCGAGGCATATGGATGGAGCCCTGATGTTTGAAGCATATCCTACCTCACAGTTAGGTATTGAAAACACCCAAATAGAGCTTCTACTTTTAGTACTACATGTAACCACACCACAACCGAGACAACACCAACAAACACAACACACCACAACATCAAACTACTTGCTCACGACACATCCACCAAAATAGGGGTCTAGATGATGAACATGCATCACCTCTTCACCTTAACCAAGAAACATAAGAAGGAAAGACGCATGACAAACACTCCCCTTTAAACAAAAAACTTTGAACTCCCCGAGAGGACACACTCATATAAAAATAGGGATTCCTGAAGGATCCTACAAATTCCACCATTTCTCTTCAAAGAGAACTCACACTGCAAGACATCACCAGACATGACCCTTCCGGCCGATGAAACTACTACAAATCCCTTTAAGACACCGATAAACACTGATAACTCTGAACCACTTTGACCCTTCTCCACTGGAATTTATTTCACTATTTCCAGGGGGACCTTCAGATGTAACAGTTTCAAACTTCATACTAGACAACTTAGACAACTCAAAGATACCAAAACTCCCTTCAACTCCCCTCACATATGTCATCACGCTACAATAGGATCCACTTAGTCTTAAAAAAGAGGGGTGGGTTCAATTATATAATTCAAGAAGATATTTCTTCGATCAACTGGAGGTTTGGCCCAAGGTGAATTTCTTGTGGCCGCTCTTCAATCGCATATTAATGCTTTTTGGGGGCATACAATAGTCAAAAAATAAAACCATGTACCCAATAAAACTGCTCCAATGGCTAATACATCCCGCAAGAGAACACTAAACATGCAGGGGGAACTACTACAAGGGCCACCCGAAGCACTTTTCAAAAGAAACCACTAACCACACGCATTCACACCAACATACAAATAAGAATTCAAACTCAATACACAAATCCATAAAAAAGGGATTCTTGGCTCGAAACGCCTCACATATAACTTTTATAAAATACAAATTCACACCACACAATCACCAGTTATTAAAACACCAGACATTTCTTTAACAAAACATTATGAAAAATAAACGAAGCTAATGGGTTGCACAAACACCAATGGTGTCCCATGGGCCTCACACATGCATTTTCTCATGCCACACTGACACCCAGATCATGTCAATATAATCACTCATCCACTCATTCCATTAACAATTTCCCTTTCAATATATACCCATTCATGTGGTTTCCCATGAGAGAACCCATGATCAAAACCATACCCTTCAATTTTTTTTCAAAACCAAAACATTCAACCCACATTTTTCAAACCCCATACATAATTTTCTTTTTAAAGTGATTCATCTCAAAACATTTTTCAAGATCAAATCATTTTTACTTAAAAACAATATTTCCATGAATCCAAAATAAAGAGATGAGGAATAGTGAAAGAGAAGACTTGTATCAGTGGGTGAATGAGACATATGGTTGGTGACCATATGCCAATCACTCCACCATCATAGAGAGTATTCTAGGATAGTGTCTCCAGATCTACATGGCTTCCCAAACCCTATGAGCTCACTAGGACCACTGACCCAACTACCTTTTCATTTCCCCTAAACAAGATTGATCGCAATGACCAACTACTTTGAAAAACCTCAACTTACTCTGGTAAATTGAGTCCCGCCACGAGGTGTGTTGGCCATACACCTTTCTTGTAGCAAGAAAATTGAGTTCTGATACCCTTAACTTTGGTCTACCTGACACTATCCCGAAGAGACACAATCCAAGAAAGAAAACCCCCCCTCTGATACCATTTTGTCATGAACCAACCTGGGTCGACCCTGAACTGGTCACCTGAGCCGGTTTGCGACATGGCCCAAAGTGTGTTCTCAATCCCCACAGGATGAAAACTAGTGTCGGGCATTAAAACAAGCAGTTGGGAATAATTTATCTTAGAAAATAAAAGACCGAAAAATAGAAATAAATCGAATAAAATAGGTAAATAGTAACAGCAGAAATTAAAATAAAGATAATCAGCTAAACATACCTCCAAGTGACCCCACGGGTCACCACCAAACATAGAACCACACTCAATCCAAGAGGGATACAAGACTAAAACCTAAAAATAAAAAATAAAGTAGGCATGAGCACCGAGATGCTCAGTAAGAATGCTAAAAAAATAACAACGTCCTCTTCCCCTACCTTTAATAAGAAATCCAACATTCTATTTTGAAAATAAGATATAATAAAATAATGGTTTTCCTTCTTTTCAAGTTCAAGTCACAAGTTAAATTTTTTAAGGAAAACCCTTCTATTCCACAATATTTTCAAAATAGCTTCTAAGCATACATTGATAAAAAAAGAGTTTAGATTAAATGATGGTATTCCACAAATGATACATAAAGTATAAAACATCTGAATTGAAAATTATATTCCAAGAATCATGTTGCAAATGACCACTATGGGAAAATCCTATAGGTAAATAGAACATGTGGGACACTAGAGACCTCTTACCTCGGTAAAACATGGCTTAAAAACCACAACCCTCAGAAAATGTGGCTTAGAAACCACAAGCCACAGAAAACATGTCTTAGAAACCACGACCCTCAGTCAATAATATGTTTAGTTAGTGTTGTTTCATCAATCCTACTAGACGAAACCAGGATGAACCCCTACCATGTCATCTAGCTTACTAGTCCTAGTTCAACCACCTAGATACCCAGGTTTCTCATTGTGCTCTTTTTCAAGTGGTGGTGAGTTCTCTATATCAAGCAAACATATATGTACATAATACTATATTTATTCAAAACTCATTCAGCCTCTCACCACTATTCTCCCTTCATAAGAGCATTCCTCCTATTTCACGTCACACAATACATAAGCCTCAACATTAGGCACATAATAACACATTAAACAAAAAAATTCTAAAACCAAGGGGGAATGCCTCAAGAGAGGTTTTTCTTTCTCATAAAACATTCGAAAGGTGCCAAACGATCTTAATTATAGAAAGGGAACACATTTTATAACTATCCATCCAAAAGGCCAAACACCTTTAGAAATACTCATTACCAATTCAAAACCAATTAGGAAATCGATTTTCTAGAAAAGTCACTTAAGACCAATGGCATTAGAAACACATTTCAATTTCAAAAACAAAGGCATAATCATTTCTAGCAACCACAACAAGATTTCATAGCATGTGTATATAGCATAAATGTAAAACATATTTTCAAAACAAGAAAAAAGATATGAAATTCTAATTAAAGGCATAGGCATAGGGGACCTACCTCAGAGTGTAATCAAGCCATCCACTTTGACTCTTAGTGCTTTATAACTCAAGGCTAATGCTCCCACTCTAAGAATACTCACATTCACATATATTCAAGGACACCTAGCCCCTATGCACACACCCGCATGGCCATGGAAAGCGCCAGGGGATCCTTACATATACTCTTATATGCATATGCCCGTCCCCACCCACTTAGTCATGCACTTATATATATATATATACATACGCACACCTAGCCCCATACACATATAAACACTGCCATGAATGAATATATATGTAATGGGGGAACCTATATATATATATATATATATATACATACCTCTGCATATGTAGGCGATTCGCCCTTGAATCGAAGACTCAAAACCGCACCAAATAGTCTATTTCACTACACAATAATTTGAACGAACTTTAAAACATCAAAAGAGCACCATAAATCAAGTTTGAAACCAATGAGTGGTATAAAATTCCATACCTCAAAACACACATCTTTTGACGATGGTATCCTGAGACCGCTTCACCTTACATGCATATACATCTTCATATATATATATATATAGACCTTTGACCCAAGTACATATTCCCTGCGCCATGAGGGAATATTCTCAACGAGGATATACATATATACATGCTTACCCATGTATATTTGTATATGTCTTTACCACCGTGGACCCAAAATCCACACTGTGATGAACAAAACCCGCTACAATAATAAAAAGGAGTGTAGAAATTATCAAGGGCTCCAAAAAAACCAATGTGAACAAAGCAACAAGATAAAACTCACCCTAAATACATTTACCACTACTTATACAGTTTCTCGAATTCCATTTTTATAACACAAGGAAACACACAATTATAACCAACAGAAATAATGGCTAAACCCCTTCATAAAACCACTCATTCTTTAAAATATTTTAAAGGAAAGGTTTCCATATTTCAAAACAATTTAAAATTTACATTGAGAAATGAACAACATGTTTGACATGCCAAAGTATGTCGTTTTACTTTAAGAACATACTTTCAAATCTATCTTCACTTTATATGCCTTTGAAAACCTAGTTTTCAATTTTCAAACAACCCATACAACCTATCCATGAAACACCACCCTATGACACACTCACAAAACAAATCCATTTCCGTTACAAAATCTAGACCCAACACATAATCACACCAAACCCTTCGATAACACATTTCACATTACTCAAACCATTTAATAAACCATTGGCACAACCCAATTCAATTTCTAAAACAAGTTCATCATTATTTAAACACATAACAATTCATACTCAAAAGTGCACAATAAATCTAATTTACCCAATGTGGTCCATTTACCATCAGAGTTCTTTTTCAACACACACTCAGCTCAAGCACCCATATAAAACATTTTTCATACCTTAAACAATTAATAAAACACCTCCAAAAAATTTCACAACAAGATGCATATAAAACTCATAGCCATTTCTTTTAGAAAATCAATTTCATCAGATAAATTAATCATGAAGCATACTAAATTATTCAAGTAAACAAAAAATTCACCCAAATAATGTGTATTGATAGAAAAACATACATCATATTTTGAAAACTCCTAAAAATCCGTGCCAAACTCCAATTTCACCACTATCGTACCACGAGGAACCCAAATTAGACCCTAAATCAGGAATTCATAGTAAAACAAATCAAAATCAAACCCCAAAAAATAGGACCCTAAACTAAAACCCTACAAAGAGTTAGGAAAGATTATCGTAGTAGGAGCAGCTGGAAGAGGAGAATTGCAACGAGTCAACGACTGCCGGAGAGGAGCTGAAAATTTCTTGGTCATCGGAGGAAGGGAGAGTTCATCCTCCAGTAGTGGGGGTTCGTCGAGATGGGAAAATGCATCCCACAAGGGGGTTGTGTCAGGGAAACCCTACATCAGAGGTAGCGTCAACAGAAGAGGCATGCCAGGGGGTTAATCAAATGGAGGCTGACCAAGGGGAGGGTGGCGAGGGCGCAGTGGGTAGGGGGATGCGACGTGAAGGGGGGGGGGGGGGGGGTAACCGCACCCGAACAACAAAGAAAAACAGAAAAGAAGATAAATAAATAAATAAATAACTAAATAAATAAAAAAACTAAATTTAATAATATAATAAATAATTTAAAAAGTGGTTGTGGCATTTTTGGCCTTTTTTAAGGTTTAGTTATTTATTAAGATAATTTTTATCATATTTTCAATAATTAATTTTAATCACTTTTACTAATATTTTTGGTAAAAAAATGGTGAAATTAATATAAATTATAAATTATTCTAATTACGAATATGATATTAATTTTTTCAAATTCCAATCACATAAGTGGAATAAATTAATTTAAAATTAATCCCACAGATGGGACGACAATGCAGGTTTTTAAAGTAAAAACTTTTAAAAGTTTTCTATATTTTTATGTTCAATTTCAATGTGAAATTGATCCAAAATACCTAAAATTGATTAATTTATAAACAATTTATATAATTTTAATTTAAAACCAAATTAAAATACATTTTTACACTATAAATAAATAATACAAAAAAGAAGTTTCGATTTAAAATTCAATATTTCTCACTATTCATTAAAAAATGAAACTGCATCGAAAAATACCAAAAATTCAAACTAAGCTAATTTATAGGGTTTTAATTAAAATATGAAGTTTATTTGGACATATATAGTTTATATAAGTTCCAAAAATTGTATTTAAAATTGTTTCCCTATAAAAAGTGGTAAAAGAGCCTTTATAAAAATATAGTATTTTATGCATAAAATTAGATTTGGTCGTATCCTATAACTATAAAATCCATTGTATGAATATCAAAAATGTTTGGTTTAATATAATATATGTATATATATTACATTAATATCTCTCACTAATTGTAATTACTTTAATTTATTAGGATATAACATCTTTGTGAGCATAAAAATAGTTTTTCTTATAAAATCATTCCCTTTATTATTATTTGGTATAAATATTCATTTCTAATTAATATGTAACCAATAAATTAAACCATATATTTTCTTAAATTAGTTAATAATATTCTGAACCTGCTAATTTAACAGCTAGGTTATATATTGTTATATTAAATAATAATGTTTTAATAAAATCTTTTTATTCAGTTAAACTCGATAATGCATGTAATGAATACAACTTAAAAAAAGGCCTATTGACACAATCTAAAACTGTGGAAATATTCCCTAAAATTGTGGCCACTATCGTCATGCTAGTAAGGCCCGACCTATATCCATGGTTTAAACTATGGCGATAGGTCTCGAAATTTTCCACTATAGTGGTTGACCTATGGAAACAATTTAAACCTTAGATATAGGGAGCTATTTCCATGGTGTAAACCGTGGTTATAGCCTTAGTAAACTGTGGAAATAGCCTAAAACAAAATTGTGGTCGTCAAGTTTCGATCCCTACACCTTACCTTTGTGAATCAATGTTTCTCACCACTACACAATGGAACACATGGTGTGTATATATATATTATGAAATATATATATATATATATATATATATTAATATAAAACATGGTAATAGACTCAAAATTGTGGTAGTAAGTCTTCCCACCAAATTTTTTGTGGTAAATTTTTTTCCCAAAGCAGCACAGGAACCCTATAGCCACGGTTTTGGAAAACTGTGTCTATAGGCCACATAGCCATGGCTATAGCAATATCCTATAACCATGGTTTTGAAAACTATGGCCATAGGCCATAGAAAACTGTTATATAACCATGCTTCTAAAACAGTGGATATATGCCCCAGAACTGTGGAAATAGCCACCTATATCAATGGTTTTAAAACCATGACTATAGCTTCGTGGTAGTAGCCAATTTTTCTAGTTTTGTGAAAGTCATCAAAGAAAGTCAGTCTTGTGTGTAATGTAAGTTAACCTAGGTGTTATGTGTAGAGAAAGATAAATTTTATTTTGTTTGTAGTATATGATTAACTTGGTGTTACATATAGCATAAGCCAAGTTAGTGTCATGTGAAAGAAATGTATTACTTAGAAAAATGAAAGATATTAATGAAAATTAATTTATTCAAAAAAATTTATATAAAAACATGGGGTGTTATACTAGAGTGGCATACAAAATAGTGTATTAAAAGACTACCATATTCTGATGAATAGAATGTTAGTACATGGTGGGCCCCACAATTGGGGTTTGATATTTTTCTGAGGATGTATGAGCACTGATGATTAAATAAATTCATATTATTCACGATTAGAATAATTAGTAATGAATTTATTTATTAAATGTATTTATAAGAATTAAATTAAATACATGAAAAATATTATATAAACCAAAATTACTTTAATATTCAATGTTTATGTAATATTTTCAGGAATGATGAGTTGAGATAATGAATTACTTTTATCATGAAATATATATTATATTATAATTAAATGATAAATATATAAATGATATTTATTAATTAATCAGTTAGTCATAATATATCATTTATAGTTTATATAGTGAGTAATTAATATTTTGGGGATGAGGATCCATTTCCAAGTAATTTCAAAACTAACTATATATAAGAGGATGTAATCTATCACATTATGACTATTCACCACAAGTTATTTAGAGATTTTATCTCATATCCTACTTTCTACAGAGATAGAATATCTCTATCCAAGTTATCAGATCAGATTGTCCCTCATGCATCGCAAGAATGTCAATGTAGTGACCATCGGGGCATCAAAAGTATCATCAAATCTTTTCACTATCACATGGAATGCGATGATCGATGCTCCCATAGATTTTTTAAGAACATTTTTATGATCTAGAGATATTAGACTTCAGATTATTTGAGTAACAATTAATGACAATGACCAGATGATGAACGTGTAGCTTCATATCAAACTAGGTATTTATGGTTTATTTTGTGCTTAAAATTTACCATGCATGATCCGTGGGATTTTATTGGGGAAGTGATTCATTGGTGATGATGTAGTTACTTTTAGGACCCAATTATGTTTTGGTTTTATTTTTTGTCAATAGATGATAATAGATGATGCATGGTTTAAGTTGAGAAAAGGTAAATATATGAATCATCGGACTCACCATTTTCATCAGGGGATCAGACACACAAATATTAACAAGTCCATCAGATTGGAAAGAATGTTTTTAGAAGAAAAGGCTCATTAAAATCACCTTGAGTGTGGAAAGGAAGTATTCATCATAATGAGGAAGTTAATTATAGTCTGTATGGATCTAATAAAAACCTGATGATGCTTTTATATTTTTTAATTAAAAAAGGCATAAGTTATCTGGAAAACTTGTGATGCTAGTCTTATAAAGGAAAGGGTGTGTGTTGGTGCATTCAATCATATCAAGGATTCATTGGGAAAGAAACATGTTGACTGAATTATATGATGTTATTCCAATCTTCAAATTATCAAAATCATAAAGGAAGTCGTGATTACAAGCTAATGTTTGTGAAAAAAAATTGAATATAATTTTAAGAATTTCATGTATACCTCATCAGTATGAGCCTCATCGATGTGATGAACATTGGACACATAATGATGAAGATCATCGGTATGAGAATCATCAGTGTGATAATATATGATGTCTGGAAGATTGATATTGCTGAAGAAAATAAGAAACTGCTAACATTGGTCCATCAGACTCGGTATGAAACTGATTTGTTTTATAAATTGTTGCTATCTTGAAGACATCAAATACAGAGTGATATAAGAGGAAGAATTTTTGGGAATGTATAAATTTTATTTAAATTAGGTTAAGAAAAACATTAATTCTCACATTGTTCTCTTACAATTGAGTCAATATAAAAACAAAAAATGTATTGATTGTTTCAATAAGAGGTGAATACTCATCGGACTAGCACTAATAACATTCTTCAGAGTGAAGAACTTACTGATATATCGGGTGTGGGATGACAACAATAAATTCATCAAGTCTGAGATCATTGGTCTATGGAATTAACGAAAAGGAGAAATACTTTGAAGACATTTTATATGTAATGAGTTGATAAGGAACATCCGTATGTGAAGAAATTCAGTGTTTACAAGATATCATCATAATGGGACAGCTTTAGTTTTTTCACATTTCTTCATTATAATGAAGAATCATAATGAAGAATTAGATTGATTTTTTTTTGTAAACATGAAGAAGTATAATGTTTTGAGAAGCTTTTTGAAGTATTATGAAGCATTGAGGAAGTCAAATATTCAGTGGAGATTTTTAAAGAATTGATGATTTAAAAAAACAAATTTTCGTAGGAATGAATTTCATAATCCTACCCAAACCATATACATGTTTTCTATAAAAGGAGATAATATTTCATTTGTAATAGTGTGAAAAACCTTGGACTGTTCACCAGTACTAGAGCTCTAAAAATTATGGAACATATATTCAGTTTCCAATCGAAATTTAATTTTCAGGTTGTTACTGAGGAAATTCCATTAAAATTAATCCTTCATAGTGAGGTTCAATCCAATCATCGGGGAAAGTTCTAAAGGATGATGCTTTATCATAGAAATTCAATCGGAGTGAGTCCATCAAAGTGGCATCTGTAGGATCAAGGTTCATCAGACTGAGTTCCATTAGACATAGAAGTTTCAAGCTACCGATTGAGTTCCAACTAAATTGAATAAAGAAGAATAAAAAGAATAATCGGACCAATTTCAATCATATGGATACCCTCATACAAAGGTTATTGAACTAAGGATGATTAGACTAACTTTATTGAGGCTGTTTTCTAGATATATTTCATCAAATAAGATTCAATACCAACAAGTTCCATAGATAATTTTTGAAGTTTGTGAAGTTTTTACACATGTAAAGTTTGGTTCAGCTTACTTGTGGAGGAAGTGAAAACTTTCTGAAGTGTATTAGAAAGAAGATGAAAATTTAATCTTATAACCATGGATGCTTACCAGTTTCTAAAAAGGATTGTTTTTGGGAAGTGTATACTAAAAAGGATAGTTGGGGGTATAACCAACTATAGAAGGGATTTTGTTACTGGATTGTATACTTTTTCACTCCTTGTGACTTTGTATTATGGAAAGAAGTTAGTGAAAGAATCCATAATGGTGGGACTATCCAACAATCCAAGGAGTAGGTCTTTGTAATAAACATTTTAAATTTTATGTGATGATCCATCTTTATAGTTATTGCATACGAAAGGTGGGGTTGTGATTTATATTTGAGTGGATTGTAACTCTAACAAGTTTTATAGGTTATAAAAATTATCAAGGAGTTAATAAAATTTATTATAAAATAAAAATGAACCACTAATTTACCCCCCCCCCCAGTGGTCTTGATACTTTTTTGGAACAACAATTGGTATTAAAGTGTAGGTTCCCTATGGAAGATTCATCTCTAAAAATGGAAACTTTAAATTTAGGGAACAAAAGGGTTGTTACTTTTTTTTATGGTAATAACTATCGTAGTTGGAAGAATATGATGTTACCCTATATTCTTTCACTTGGACTTGAAGTTAAAGATACGGAAATAGTGGTATTTCCTCCCATCAATGAAGCTGTTATAATAGCTTCTAATATGAGAAGTATAGAAGCTGAGGGAAAATATCAAAATTCTAGGTTTATGGATCTCACTGATGATGTTTATAAAAATATCAGGGGGTTTCCAATATCTAATCAAATGTGGGATAAGTTGAGAATTTTCTATGAATGGAATGAGAAAGTTAAGGAATCTAAGATAAAAATCCATAGAAGTAGATTTGAGGATATGAAAATGGATGATGATGAAAGTATTGATAGTTAATTTATAATGGTAACTAAGATTATAAATAACATAAAAAGTTTTGGATGGAAGATTCTAAAAAGTGTTAAGATACTTAGGAAAAACATTCTAGATAGATTTTTTTCAAAGTTTCAACTTTAAAAGATCATAAAGATTTATCTCTGGATGAACTTCAGAATATCTTAGTGGTATATGAAATAAGAAAATCCCATACTTTTAGAAAAAATAATGACATTAAAATGTATTTTAAAGAATTATTAAAAGTTAAAAAATAATGATGAATAATTGGAAGAATAATCAATTGATTTAGAGGCTGAGGAAGAAGTTAAATATTTCAATGCAGTTGTTTCCCTCCTATCTAAGAAATACAATAAAGAAAAATGGAAAAGTAAAACTCTCAAATGCTAGTATTTTCAGGGGAAATAACATTTTGTGGAAAATTTTCCAATGAATAAAGTGGAGGAGTATAAGTCAAAAGAGGATGATGAGAAACCTTAGAATCCAAAGTTAAAAAACATTAAGAAATATTTACTTGTAACAAAGAGAAGAATATTTATCTAAGAAGAATAAAGAAAAATTATTCCTCATCCCGTGATGAATCATATCATAAACTAAACTTCATTACTCAAGTTATAAATGGAAATGATTCTCTAGATAATGATGAAGAAATTACAGAAATGGAATAGATTCTCAAAGAGAATTTGGAAAATAAAATTGATAAATATAATCAACTCAAGAAATAAAGAAAGAATATGAAAAAATGTGTTAAAGGAATAATATTTGATAATAATGACCAAATAAATAAAGAAGAGAAAAATCACAATTTTGAGATATCTTCGAAAGTTAATAATGGTGAGCTTGATAGAAAACTAAAAATATATGAATAAATATAAGATGAAAAATGAGAACCTTATCATGAATGAATCCAAACTTATAGAGGAAAATAATTAGAACAAGTTGAAGATAGATGAATCTAAAAAAATAAAAAACGTTATAAATATTTTTCATGGTGAGAAGGAAGAGGAGTTGTTAAAAACACAATAAATTATTCTTATAACACGTTGTGAGATAATAAATATGAGATAAAACTTCACCAAGGTAGTTTAAGTTAAACATGAATCTTATAAAGAAGGTAAAAAGAAAGTTTCAAAAAAAAACAAGTTTGTGAGAAAACATATTTCACTAAGAAAGAGAGGAATTATTCACGAATTTTTCCTCTTGAGAAAATTGGTTCATGATTTGTGAAGAAAAAACAATAAATTTATGATTAGGTCCACTCGTAGTATGAAAGATGAATATTCAGAGGTCATTGTTGGTGTTGTCAAAATTTTAGACACAGAGATTTTTCATGTTGGTACAACATGTCTTTACCAAGAAAAAGGTATAAATAAAGGTGGCCTTTTATGAGAAAATAAGATCAAAGTTTTCTAAAAATAAATCGAACTGAAAATAGAAAATTAGAAGATAAAGATAGTAGAGTATGTTAAGAAAGTGAATAAAATAAAACAAGTTGAGTCTGAAAGGTAGGACTGCTTAGTTATTTGGATAAGAAAAGTTTCCATAGAAATAATCTTAGATGAAATAGAAAATTTAGTTAATGAAAAGGGAAAAAAAGTTTTTCAATATTTCATAATAGTTGACAAAAATATATCATCAGATTATGGTTTGAAAATTCAGAAATGATTCAAGAGGTTTAAGAAAAAATAGAATGCTACTAAAAGTTGTTTGAATATCCTCCCATAAAAAGAGGTAGGCATCAATTTCATTTTAAAAAATCACTATAAAAAATGGGATCCAAAAGAATAAAATATGTTTACATCATTATAATAAGAATATGTAGATTAAATGAATCTTTCTACAAATTTTGTGTATGTTGAACTGCAGTATAAAGATACATCTAATTAAAAATCCAAGAAAAAGAAGAAAAATATTAAACTGATAGAGGAATCTTAGTATGAATATTAATTCTGAGAAACTATGAGGTTCCTCCTTATTCACAAAATATATATATTTTTACTAAATTATAGAGAATTGGAGAACTTGAAGTAAATAAGTTGATCTTCCTCAGTCTCTTACTATTCTTATAAAAGAAAGTAAAGAAGTTATGAATTTTTTTCATGAAAGCTTTGATTATTTGCCAGAACTTTTTGATATGTTTTTTGAGATGGTTGTAGGTTACATTTATCTTAAACAAATTATTTCCAATATTTCACCAGAAATGTGAATATTGAAAGAAACATGAAAAGGGTGATGCTTCATCAATGGAAGTCCATCGAAGTGAGTCTATAGTTTATTTGTAATACTGTGACAAAACATGTACTGTTAAGGTATGCTAGAGCTACAAAAATTGTCAAAAATTTATAGAATTTCCAATCAATGTTTGTTTTTGTAGTTACTAAAGAATTTATATAGGAAAAAATCTATCAGAGTTGGGTTCAATTCGATCATCTAAGAAAGTTCCAAAGGATGATACTTCATCAAAGCAATACCATCAGAGTGAGTTAATCGTAGCGACATGAATTAGGGAAAGGTTCATCATACCGAGTTCTATTTGACAGAGAAATTGAGAGCTTCTAATTTATTTCCTACTCAATTGAAGATAAAAGAAACAAAAGAATAATCGGACCAAGTCCAATCGGAGGGAGGTTACCGAACTGAGGCTGGTTGGACTGACTTTTCTGTGGAATTTTTCCAGACATAGTTTTTGGAAGAAGTTGCCAGACCAAAAAGATTCTTAGAGAATTATTGAAGTTCTTGATGGTTTTATTTAAGTATATTTTGATTCAGCTTACTTATGTAGTAATTTATGACATTATGAAGTGGATTATAAAAGAAGAATAAAAGGGAATCTTGTATCTTTGGTGTCTTATTAGTTACTGAAATAAACTATTTGTGGGAACTGGATGCTAAAAAGGATAGTTGGGGGATGTAACCAACTATAGTAGAAAAGTTTCTAGTGTAATTATAGGATTGTTCACTATATGTGACTTTTATATTATAGAGAGAATTTAGTGAAAGAATACATGTTGGTGGGACTATCCAACAAGGAAAGGGATATCTCTTTGTACTAAACCTTTTAAATATCATTTGTTGTTACATATTCATATTTGTTGCATAATAAATGTGAGGTTTTGAGCTACATTTGAGTCGATCATAACAATAAAAAGTTTCAAAGGTTAAAAAATATTTTATTAAGTGGTTATGAAATATTATTATAAAAGAAAAAGAAAACACTAATTCACCCCCAGCCCCTCTCAATGGTCTTAATCCTTTTTGGGAACGACAGTAACATCAATCATTTTTGAAACAATTTACATCCTTGACCCAATGACTTTAGTTTCACACCCCAATTCCATCAAATTTTATATGATGGATGTGTGAAAATTCATGGCCAATAAATAACTAAATTTTTCTTAAATTTGGAAGATTTTGTTGTGTCGGTCCCAATGTTGTATATAGAGTTTCAATCTAACATCAAATGGCGATGTTCCTTCCATCTAAAGTTTTAAACCGGATTGAAACCACATTTTATAGGTATTAAATTGATGAAATTATATCTTTATTTATATATTGAAATAATTAAAGTCCGTAATCAATGAAGTTTTCCAATGAACATGATCACCAGTTTTAATTCCAATGGCTAGAAAAGTAATCTCCGGCCGATGAGGATTATTCAAATATTTGTGAAATTGTTAAAAAAATTCTACATCCTATAATATTTTATTTTCTGAAATTTTATTTGAAAAAATAGGATAAAATGAGAAAAAATATTATTTTTTCAAGGGGAAGTGTGACCAGTGTATTAAAAGGGAAACTGCTTGTCTACAGTAAAAAATATTGAGAGTGACCCACACAACTTCTTCCTTACTCAGCCTAGTATTCTTCCTACTGCTCTACTCAACACAACTCAAGTTGACTCATCCAGATTGGACACCGCCCCACCTCCCTCCTCATTGTTTCACTCCATTTCCCACACCATCATCAGGATTGTCTGCTGCACATGGAGCCCCAATCAAGCTTCCATATGGACCCCTCCTCTGCTTGCACTGCACACTGCCGATAAGATCTAGCTAGACAATTCCATGTCACCCCTTAGTGTTTCTAACCCACTCAAATTCCTAGACTAACCATTATTTCTCTTTTCATATCTCATCCTACATCCCATTCTCCACCACTCACGATCACTATCCACTCCAATACGAGCCCATTGGGAAAGACCCCCCAGAAACATTATGGGGTGTATGGAGCCGAAAAACATTATATATATATATAATTTTTATATATATATTTTAACATATATATATATATATGTGTGTTTTTGAATGTGTGTGATATACATATATATTTATTTATTTCAAAATTAAGTATAATTTGGTAATATAATTTTTTTAAAAATATTTTATAATTAAAATTTCAAAATAATTAATATTTTTAAATTTAATTAAATTAATTGATGGAACTGAGTGATGTAAATTTTGAATTAATAATAAGATTGATTTTTTAATTAAATAAAATAACCCTTGAATACAATTTATTACAAGTCTAATTTTTTGTTTAGGTAATAAATTAATATATGTGAGTTTATTACAAATCGACTAATATTGATCCTTAGACCAACCAATGCATGTCTAGTATTTATTTATTTATTTAATTATTATAATTCATGATTTTAATTATTATTTTAATAAATGATGATCTATATGTCTCCTTTACATCATAATATGTATAAGGGTCCAAGCAACCAGATAAAATTTTTCATCTATATTCAAAATTCCGTGGGCCCCCTCACCCATGAGAAACTATTTTTGTATAATGATGAGGATGAGAAATTACATCTTTTCACCTAGATTTTCTATTACACTAAACAACGTTTTCATGAATTGGATGAGTGATTGGTACAACTCAAGTCGCAAGTGAAACAACTCAATGAGTTACCTTTATGGTCTAGGTTAATTCATTATTCACTCAATGGATCAACCATTTGTATCATCTCATGATCATGATGTCTAGTTTTATTTATTCCCATTTTATAATTTTATGTATGTGTATTTTTATGCATGATCAGATAAAATAATAATCAAGCATTCATAAATAAAATGAACATGTGATACGATGGATAGTTTCTATTTATTACAAGATTACTTGCAAGTACAATCATATAGTACATGCTTGTGAGATATAAAATTATTTCATTTGATCATGTAATAATAAATTACTCAAAGAAATTTTATGTCAAAAAATACTTCCATCATTTGAATTTGAACAAAAAAATGGTTGTACGAGGAGTTTGATCAACCAATGTTGAGGGGGCCTCCAACTTCCAGGGAGTTATTTTGAGAGTGATGAGTTGAATTAAAAAAAAATTAGAAGAAAATTAATAACATATGATTGCTTGTTGCAGAATTATAGGAAAGCATTGACTAAATTGAGTTTTGGATTTTATAATATGGGACTTCACTGAACAGATCAAGGAGCCGCGAGTTAATGTGTTCGACAAGTCAAAATCCAACCTTTAACTCTCCATGTAGTGTCTTACCCATAGATTGTAGATTATTGGAGTTATTTAGGCCTCCTTTCCACTAGAATACTCAAGTGATAGAGTATTTTGATTCTAGTGGAGACAATTTCTAGAGTTCAATACAATAGTAGGATACATTTAATGATTTATGTAATTGGTAATGTATAATCGGTTATCAAGATTAATATATTTGTCTGCCAGATTTTATTTTTTGTAGAAAATGGAAAGTAATACAACATGTATACTGTGATTATAATGGAAAAATCAATGTCTTTTCAACATGAATTTTAAATTTTATTACAGTATCATTTTCATAATACTCTAATATAGAAAATTCAACGTGTTGGAGTCCCCAATTCATATTGAGTCGCCTCAGGGAGTGAGGGTGAAAAACAATCTTACAAGAGAGTCATGTACGATGAATATGATGGTCATTTCATAATGATATCATCAATTTATCATGTGTGTTGTGGATGCAACATCCAGACATGGATGATTTCACATACTGTAACATCTTTCAGAATCTTGTGAGGAAAATATGAAGTGAGATATTAATGGGTGATGATTACATTGGAGATGTGCAAATATGAAATATGGGTCATTATATATAAATAGATCTCATTCATATATATTTATGGCCTGTTTAATAATTTTATTAAGATTACAAAAAATGAGCAGTATGGATAAAAGGATTTATTACCATTTTGGTAAAGGTTCACCAAGAAAATAAGAACATAAAAAAGAATAATCTTTACTTATTTTGGTAAAAAAATAGAAAAAAATGTGATAAGGACAATGGAAAGTGTGATTCCAAAGGCACCATCTCAACAACATTTAGAAATATATAGGTAATAAATAGGGGTTATCTCTTATGCATGTCATAGGATAATTCTATGGAAGACAAATACAATAAAGTGAATTAAAGAAGAAATTAATTGATTCTTCTTCAGGAATATTCATTAATTATAAGTAATGTTTTTTTCCATACTTTTTGAGTATTTAATACAATATTAATATTATATATGTGTATTTAAATATATTAACCATGTAAATATAAAATCATTACAATACGTAATGTGTGTTCTCCAAGAGGCTCATAAAGGGTGGTTCCTAAGTTTGTAGTGAGCGGTGCAAAAATTTTATAATACCAACTAAATCATTCTAGTAAAATTTTTATTGAGTGTAACCAAATATTTTATCTCATGTTTCCTTTGGATAAAAGGATACATTATTAAATTTTGGGAATATTTAATGAATATAAAATAAAAGACTTAGTTATACCCATTTGTGACAAGATAATACTTTTTACGAAAAACTAAGTATTTTTCAAAGATATTCCCAATATGGTTTTTGACTATTTGGAGTTAAAGACCTTAGGTATTATCAAAAAACATATGAAGTTAGTTTTGGAAAAACAAACCATTATAACTAAAGGTATTCCACAAAGATTTTAGAAATAGTATATAAAGAGAGTGTGATTTATTCCAAGGTTAATCTAGTGTTAAAAATACTTCATAAGATTCAATTAAGCATTTATTTAATGATTGTGAAAGTAATGTATGGTATATGGATGGTCAGAAGATATGAGTAACATCGGGCTGTTATGCCAATGAATATCTTGACCAAACATTCATTGATGAATGTAATGTAGCATGGAGTAATTCTTAAAAACACATGACCTTATACACATAAAATATATGATTCTGATAGGGAGGATCAAGAGGAGTCTTACATGAAGACATTGATCAATAAAATGTACTATGAACATGGTAGGATATTAATGTGGTGAGTTGAATCTCATATTCATATGCAATAGATCAATCACATATTCCATGATATGAACAAGAAATGATATTTCTCACATAAACATTATGACATGAAAATATTAGTTGTATTCAGGATAAATACAAGGGAAGAAATAAAAACCATCAAATTGTACTAGAACATGTATAATGGATATATATACTTGGTATGAGGTGAGGAAGGAAAACTAGTTATAAGGGGACACAAACTAGTCATCCTATAGATCAATATGATTTAATATTGTAGTTAGAATAAGGTAATGAGTAGGAAAAGCTCATTCACACTAGTGGTAGCCATATCTATAAATATCGAGGGTGTTGTGACCAATGATATAGCTAAATAAGTAGTTTGAAATACAATGACTTCTCCCAATTATTAAAATCACACATAGTGAGTAAGTATTTATCATTATGAAAAATATTATACTAGTACTAGTCAATATTTCATGTTTAGACAATAGAAAAAAAGGATATCTACTTGGGGTTTACATCTCTTGAGGACTTTTACTAAAGTAGGTGAAGTCGCAAATAAATTAATTTTCACATAGTGAAGACTTGGAAGGCCCATGACTAAATCCATAACTCAGTATAAACATGATATTATCATGTGATAGATAACTATTTTCATTAGCCAATTGGCTCTACTGCAAGTTGGGGTGTTGTAATAGTGGGTTCCCTATACCCAACTAAATAGTACCTTTTGATTATTATACCACTATACAGTGAGTTATGCATGTTTTATTCTTACCATTATAGTGTTTTTATTTTGTGTCTACTATATAAATAGAAATTTTCATAGATTACATTTCTTATTAAAAGGTTATAATAGTTCCTAGGTTATAAAGAGAACCTTGAGATACTATGGAATTAATCTAAAAAAAATGTGTCGTGGCCTAGATACATCATTTTTACTAGACACAGATGATGTATGACTATCAGGTTTTTGGGGATCATAAGAATAGATACTTTAACTAATGAAGTTCACACTTTGTGATCTTAAGTAGATGAGATCACGGGCACTGGCCCGTTAATAGTAAGACCACATGTTTTGGGTGTTATTAGTTGTTCTTATCTGTAAACACATGTAATGGTCTCCAAACATGATATTATTATCGATTTTTATCATTTGACCATGTACATTGATGAAAGTAAAAAAAACATTTTTGTTTTCATGAGTTACCTTGCATTAGGTGCATCATTGGTGTTATGACATTGATTGAATAATCAATATATTTTTTTATGATAAGAAGAGATATCATGAGACTAGTTTATCAGGATGGTAGTACCTTTACTAAATCCATGGCAACGTTAGAAAAAGATAATTCCATCTATTATGGTTAAAAAATAATAAATAAAGGATGATGACCTAAGTGTGTGTCCTTCTTTATGAGATATCACGCGATAAAAAGATTATATTTCAAAATTCGTTTTCATAGGAAGGTTTTCATTATTATAACCCCCCCTTACCTCTTTAGGGGGAATGAAAGGTTGCAAGATTCTACTATTGGTCTCAAAATAGTTTTCACTGCTATTTAGATAAGGTTATAAAGGGCTACAGACAATAGAGTATTCAAAATTCTACACTATTCTGTTGAATAATTGATTAGAACATAGAGGGCCCCACAACTAGGGTTTGGGAATTTTTCTAGGATGTATGATCTTTAACGAATAAATAAATTCATATTATTTGTCTTTATAATAATTTGTAATGAATTTATTTGTTAAATTTATTTACCTTTATTAAAGTAAATATAAGGAAAATATTATATGAATGAATATTATTTTAATATTCATGGTTCATTTTATATTTATAGAAAATGATGATTCGAGTTAACGACTCAGTTTTTTCATGTAATATATTTTTTATATTAAAAGTAGGTGATAAATATATAAATGATATTTATGACTCATTTAGTTAGTCATAAAATATTTTTTATTGTTTATATAGTGAATAATAAATATTTAGGGGTCGGGGAACCTTTTCTGTGTATTTTTATACCTCATTATATATTAGAGGAGGTAATCTCCCACATTATTAATATTCCATTTCAGTTATTTAGATATTATTTATCTTATCCCACTTTATATAGATAGAACACATCAATCCAAATTATCAGATCGAGATCTCCCCACGCATCATAAGAAAATTGATGCGATGATCATCAAGACATCGAATTCATTTTCAGATTTCTTCTCTAGAACATATATTTGAAAATCTATGCTCTTATAGATTTTGAAGTGAATGTGGATGATCTAGAAGAATTAATGTTTAGATTATATAAGGAATGATTTCCAGCGACAAAAGGATGATATATGCATGGATTTAGATCAAAATGGGTATTTATTGTTTATTTGGTGCTTAAAATTTATCATGCATGATCTTCAGGATTTAACTGGGGATGTTCTTCTCTTGATATGACATATTTACATTGATCGTCAATGAAATTTTTTAAATCCTTATCCCACTGGCTTCTACTGCATTCCCTTGTACCATCTTAGAGATCCATCTGCTGATGAGTTATGTGAAACCCTCCTCAACTATGAAATGTGGAAACAAAATGTATTTGAAAAGTATTCAAAGGATGATGTATAATTCAAATACAAGCAAAATATCAAGGATTGGAAGCTTTAATATGAATCCAATTATTAAAATAAATAAAAAATAAGTGAGGATCATAAACAATCCAAGAACTTTATCTCTAAAAAAATGTGAAGAGGGCGAGTAAAATAAAAACATATGGTTCCTCATAAACTCCATTAATGTGGAGGTATTGAGAATTTTGAAATAAATTTCCCCAAAAGACAACTTTTTTATTATAAAAATGATGATGGAAAAGAAATATTTTCTAAATTACAATCTAAAAAATCTAGAAATAAATTTAAAATGAAGATAGATTCTTTAATAAAATTTAAGAGAAATTTGATGTGCATGGAATATAGTAAAGACTACCATTCTGGAGTGATTTAGATGATGAAGGTACTTATCAAAATCAATATATATATATATATATATATATCATATCAATAATCAAGATAATTTTTCAATCACAAGAATGTAGGAAAAATAATTTGGATGTACTAAATACAAGTTAACATCATTACTTGTTTCATACCATGTGAGAAAAATGAAGCTCAAGAAGAGAGTAATGATTCTAGAAAAGGAGAAAAGAAATAATGATCTGAAAGAGGGTGATCTCATAGAGAGGATATAAATTTCAAAGTTGAAAATTTAAGTACAAGATAAGATACTAGAAGATATCAATACAAGACTATAATAAATCAAGGGAGTCCTATATAAACAAAAAGATAAAAAAAATAAATGAGATAGAGGTATAATATCTAGAAGAAAATGTTTATTACAGAGAAATGTATAGTTATTTCCATACAAAAGAATTTTGTTAATTTGAAAAAAAAAACTATGGAAAATGTGATTTAAAAGGGCATTGTGTTGAAAGGTTTATGGAATTTCTCCCTTGAAAGAATCTATAAACTAATGAAGCCAAGAAAGTGTTTTGTGGGAAGAATGAGGAGGCTAGATAAAAATTAGAGAATTATTTATTTGTGTATCCAATTTAAGTTAAAAATATGAGTTAAATATATAATGAATAATGAGTATTCATTTCTCACAATAAAAATAAGTACCCATACAAGGAAATTTTTGAGATAGAGAAGGAATCCATGAAGTTCATTAAAATATAAGTCGAGGAAAGTAGAAACGAAGGCACAAAAAGATCAGTTAGAGATGAAACTAGAAAATAATGAAGAATATTGGATGAGAGGTTACTCTATTCTATGTTAGTATAACAAAAAATTAATTATAAAACCTCTAATTATTCACTTAATATATTATATTGGTTCTAACATGTGTTTAATATAAAGATAATGGGTAATGGGGGAGATAGGGAATGTTATAATCACTATATACAATAAGAAAAGGAATCCATCCTAGAAAAAGTGACATATCATGATAAAGATAGAAGTACATCAGGGAGGGTGAGTAAATTTGAATAGTATCAATAAAAATAACACAATTTTTTTCAATATATATTTTCTTGACAACCAAGAAAATTTAAAGGTTGAGTTATTCCAATTTATATTTGTACACATTACTTATTATAAAAAATATATTTATAGAGATAGTGTGTTGGTTGATTTGTTTGGTAGTATAAAGGTATATTTTTATAAAGTTTTAACTTTATATTTTTCTGATGCATTTTTTGAGTTGATAACATGATATATAATACTTGAAAAAACTATTGTGGGTCCCATAAGAGTAAAAATTTATGGATGATATAACATGCATGAAAATTTAGGGAAACGTTTTATGTATTTTTGTAGTATCTCTTTTACTACACAATTTTCTTCATATATACATTGTGTCAATTAACTATTGTTTCTTTTCTGTGTTGTGTGTGGTTCTATCCATCACTCAAAAATTAAATAAGCTATAATTCAAATCAAAATTGGGAAAATAAGTTGTGATAAATTTACCCTTTTCTCGAGGAGAATAAAGAGAATATGAGGGAGAATCAACCCCTACATAGACTTTTAATTTCTTATCAATAAGGGAGAGAATAAAAAGAGTTATGAAACAAATTTATTGACCTTAATGGAATTTAATGGTATTGAAAATAAATACAAATGGTGAGATTGAAGTCCCCATTAATAGATTTTATTTCTTACTAATAAAGATAGATTATATTATATAGAGAAGATACCAAGATGTGTTGAGAATTTGTTATATGTTAATTAATCTAATTCCATTGTACCTGGAAAGGAAAGTAGGAAGAAGATGGAACATCCATATGGTACATAGGAATAATTTTAGAGTGTAACCCTATGAATCCTAAGGTACAAGTGGAAACCATGGATCAAAACATAACCTGATCATGTTAAGGAGTACATATTCATTGAAAAATCATGTAAATATCATTTGCTCCTACTATTATTTACTTCTTCACTTGAGTAAGTCCAAGAGACAAAGGAAGATGGAATGAAGCTTTAACCTATCATAGAAATTGAATTAAAAGAGAATATTTCATAAAAAGAAAAGGGATCATTGATTCACCATCACCCCTATTAGTGATCTCAAAAAAATCAAGATCTCTATGTCGTATCAAATCAAATGATGGTTTCTTATGAAAGTTCCATAGTGATGAATGGAGAATCAAAATACTATCAAAGTATATGTGAACTTATTTATTATGGAAATAATTTTCATTTATATTAGAACCATATTCTTATATAACTACTATCCCAAGTCTCAGAGATAAGTTATTTCATGATAGTGGGGTTTAATCTACATGGAAGAGATGCTCCCATGACTTATACTAAAAATAGAATTCATGAAGTAGATGAGCAGAATAAAAATTCCATATTTTCATTTATAAATGATAAATTCTACACCTAAATAATGGGGAAATAAACTACCAATGATATGTGGGATAAGTTAGAGAATATATATGAATGAAATGTGAATATTAAGGAAGATTAACATTATATTTGGATGGAAATGTTTGAACACATCAGTACGGATGAGGATAAGAGTATATATGACTATTATACCAGGATTAATGAGATTTTTATTTATATTAGGGGTTTTAGAGACAATATATAATATTAATCTATTTTCAAGAATATTTTGATGAGTTTTTTAGATATATTTTACCTAAAAATATATTTCATTGAGGAGATTAGAGATGCATCCCCTGATGAGTTATGTGAAAACATCCTCAACTATGAAATGTTGAAAGAACATGTATTTGAAAAGTATGAAAAGGATTATGTGGAATTAAAATCTTAAAAAAAATATCAAAGAAGTGATGGTTGAATATGAATCCAATTATAGAAGTAAATATAAAATAATTGAGGATATTAAAAAATACATGAACTTTATATCCAAAAAATCAAAATAGGTAGAGTAAAATACAAAGTTATGTTTCCTCTTAAATTCCTTAATTGTGTATGTATTAGTAATTTTTCAATTAGATTCCCAAAAAAGCATTATGATTATGAGAATTATTATTAATAAGAAATATTTTTTAATGGAAGATTTGGAACATCCAAAAAAATCTAAATGGAAGATGGATTATTTAAAAAAAATTAGGAGAAATGTGATTTAAAGGAAAGATAGAGAAGACTCACCATCCTGTAGTTGGTCATATAATGACTACAATTAAAAAAAATAAAAACATTATATTTCTTATCATGATTCATGATACTTTATGAATCAATAGAGTGATGAATATGAATATGGATGTACAAAATATATGTTTAAATTAGAACTTGTTTCCAACATTGAGAAAAATTTCAAACTCAAGAAGAGATTAATAATGATAGAAAATGTGAAAATAAATGATGATCTTAAGGAAGTTGATCTTATAGAAAAGACGACAATATAAAATTTGAAAATAAAAAAATTTGAAAATATTCTAGAAGATATCAATCCATGATTGAAATAAATCAAGTGGATCTATCCAAACAAAAAGAGAAGAAAATATATGAGATATAGGAATAATTTCTAGAAGAAAAAAATTATTATTCAAAAATAAATATATATGTCCATCGAAAACCAATTTTTTATATTGGAAGAAAAATATGGGCGATGTGATTTAAAATGTCACCATACTGAAAGGTTCATGAAATTTCTTCTGAGATATACTCTACAAAATTTTGAATCTAAGAAAGTATTGTGTGGGAATAATGAGAATGATAGATAGGCATAAAAAAATTATTTATATTTTCTTCAAAATCAAGTTGAATATATGAGGGAAACATTTAAAGAAGTAATATAATTCATTTATTGCAACAAGGGAAATTACCCACATAATGAAAGGGTTTAAAGAGATAAAAAAACCATGCATCCCATTGAAACATAGGTCAAGGAAAGTAGAAAAGAAGGAAAAATATGTTCATTAAGAGATGAAAATGGAAAGAAAGAATAATATTGGTTGAGAGTTTATTCTAATCTATGATGGTCTAACTTAAAATAAATTATAAAACCCCTTCTTATTCTCTTAATATTTAATATTTATTCTATCATGTGTGGAATATAAGTAGAATAGTTAATGAGGGAGATAATGAGTGTTCTAATCACTATATATAATAATAAAAATAATCCATCATGGAAAAAGTGACCTATCATGATTAAGATAGAAGTGTATCCCTTGAGGGGGATTAAATTTGAAGACGATAAATCAAAATAACACAATTTTTTTCAATCTATAATTCCGAGATATCCATGAATATTTAATGTTAATGTATTCAAATTAAAATTTCTAACATTTATTCATTAAAAAATCTATTTATAAAGTGGGTGTGTTGGTTGATGTTTTTAGTAGGATAAAGATATATTTTTATAAAATTATATCATTACTTTTTTTGGTGCATTTTTTGAGTTGAGACCAAGATATATAATTCTTTAAAATTCTATAGTGTGTCCCTTAAAAGATAAAATCTATTAATGATATCACATTCATGAAAATTTATTGATAATTTTATGCCTTTGCGTAGTCTATCCTATTTTATATCATATTTTCCCCATATATATTAGTTTTAAATTAACTAAAGTCTATTATCAATTTTGTGTGTTGTTTCATCCATCACTTACAAATAAATTATATTATAGTTTGGATCTAAATTGGAAAAAAAATTGTGATGAATTTAATTTATTCCCAAGGATAATAAATTGAATATGAGTGAGGATAAACCCCTATATAGATTTTTCTTTTATTATCAATTAAAGATAGAATAAAAAGAGTTATCAAACACACATATTTACTTATAATTAATTTAATGGTATTAAAAAAAATAATTGGGATATTGAAGTGACCATGAATAGATTCTATTTCTTGATAATAAAGAGAGTTACTATTATATGGAGATGATATCAATATGTGTCGTGACTTTGTGAGAAGTTGAGTAAACTACTATTATTGTACATGGTAAGGGAAATAGGAAGAAGATGTAATTTATTCTTGGAGAATTTGTGAATCAAGAATAAAAAACCCATATATGTGATTACTTGATAGTGAATATTAAAGGTAATATACAGAATGTGTTTATGGACGAAGAAACACTATCCAAAACCTATTTCTAGGATGACTTAGGTGCTGGATAAATATGTATATTAAATAATCTGATTTAAGGAAAGTTATTCTAGATAACATTCAAAGTTTCTATTCATGAAGCATGATACATGTATACTTACATAACAATGAAAATATAACCTTTGGATGAATATTTTAATTAATTTTAATTGATTGAGGTACTAATAGAGTATACTGAAGAAATTTTATTAGTATTTAGAGAAAACTAAAAATGATGGAAAGAGTTATACACAATACATAGGGTATATAGGAACCATTTTGGGGTGTAACCATGTGAATCATAGGTAAAAAATAGAAAACATTTAGGGTAAAACACTAACACCTTATAAGGTACAATCTATATAGAATATTGAGAAATTGAAAAGGCGTGAACCCTCTGTTGGGTGACTATATAGATTCGTATGGCACACATCCCCTATATAAAAGAATTTATAGGGTATAAACTAGGATAATAAGGTACCATCATAGGGTATAATATAAATTTATGGTCTAAAAACCTTTATAGGATCCTGATAAGCTAATCACTCCAATAGATACAACATATCATAGGGTACAATACTTGATAAGGTACAATGAACCCTATGAAGAATTGTATAATGAAATCTACACTTTAGAAATAGTAAAATAATGATATAGGGATTTCATATGATACTCTTGAAATATATAATAAATTATAAGATATGTAGAGTTTGTAAGATATGATTTCTTCATACAATAAGCATTTCAAAAGATATTGAAAACCGTTAGATACAAATTATCTTATAAAAACATTCTATAATTTCAGATTGACTTAACATGGTTCCATATGAGATAAAATAAAAAGATTATATAAGGGTACATTTTGAATAATGTGATAATAATTATGGAGAAGCATGAATTTTTCTTTTAAGAAACTAAATATCACAACAACTTGAATGAATTTTGATGTCTGTTCATTACGCATCATCAAACCAAAATTTATGTTGTGAAATTAGGTCTACACCATAATTTTTTTCAACATCACAATTCAATAAACATGAGGAGTTTTTTAAAAGATAATAAATATGAATAATTCATATATGAAGAAGACTAGGATAATTTAAATATCACATGAAGATAATACCACTGATTCCAAGGATAGATAAAAGGATGACAATGAATCAATTTGAATGAGAATTTTGAATGAGAATTCAAATTATAAATAATCCACAAGTTTTAATGAATATAATATTTCTATAGAAAATTTAGTGGGGTTTCAATAATTTAAAAAGAAAATAATATAAATAATTAAAGTATCTATAAATGGTGTAAGTGATGCAGAATAAAAATTAGTGAACATAATAATTTTGATACTACATATATGCGAATACTTGATTGTATCAAAAGTGAAAAAATTATTTTATTAAATACATCCATGAGTATTGAAGAAAAAATAAATTTAACACTTATAATATAGTGATGAATCTTAGGAGAAAGTGAGAAACATGAAACCTTCCTATTACATATGAAATTACATTTTCTAGAGAACTATGAGTAAGAACAAAGTGATTCTTTAGAAGAACAAGGTGCGAGGACTTAAAGGAGAATAAAGATAACCCACCACTACACCATTAAAAAGGTGGAGTCAAATATCTATTTAAAGGAGTATTTTTGGAGGACCCTTGATGAACTATTGGAAGTGTGTATAAATCACCTATATATGGAAACCCATGTATTAAACACATATTATTTCATGATTCTTGAGACACTTTTATAATAAACACATAGATAAGATTGATTGGTATTATTCCTTTGGAATATTAGACATAAAAATATATCATATTAAATATAAAAACATTTTATTTATTTAAAACTCCACATAATGATCCCAACTCCCATAGATCTTCTAAAACTACATTGGATACTATGGGGAAAATTCATATGGAAAATAGTGATCTATTAAACCCTATAAAGGAATAAAAATTGAAATAAAGAGTAACATGAGATACATGAGGCATAACATGATATCATAAATAGGATGATTTTAAGAATGGATACATAAAATAATTAAATTATTTTATAAGATTATAACAATGTGTAAAAAATATAAAAATATGATATTATAAACATAAGTCATGGGTCACTTCTAGAACCATTGTAATAAAGTGGATAAAGTCCCACAGTGAATTATGTTCACTCCATAATCCATTACATAACATTATATGAGATATAAATGAATACACAATGAATTTTATGGATATATAATTCTGATCCCACCATTCACATAAATGAAAATCATTCATTTTCATTCCACATGAATAAAAAAAATAAAAAATAAATCATAAGCATGATCAAACCCATGGGAAGGAAGTGGGTTTCATAATTCTGATTCATGTCATAACCAAAGGATAAATCCTAATGATTCCAATGATAAAAAGTTATTAAAGAATTTTTATTTTCATATTTGGAAATAAAACATAGGTATTGATCATTTATTTCTAATATATATATTTTATTTGAAGGATATAGGATAATAAAGAATAAAAACATACCACTTGAGAGAAGATTTA
Organism: Viscum album; assembly: GCA_963277665.1. Lineage (NCBI taxonomy): Eukaryota > Viridiplantae > Streptophyta > Magnoliopsida > Santalales > Viscaceae > Viscum > Viscum album. The sequence goes on from OY728132.1 coordinate 1,085,160,737, forward strand.
TGAAATATGTAAAGGATATTTTGAAATAAATAAAGAATTTATTTTTTTACACTGAACTAAAATTGAACCAAGTGTTTTCTTTATAAAATAATTTTAGTTTTTACTTGGTATTCAGGTTTTAAAAACATTTTATTTGGGTGATTATATATACAATCAAATAAATATGAATGTTCCTTTAAACAGTTATACTTAGGGAATTTAAAAGGGAACAAAAAACATGTATAAACCCAAAAATGTAAGAGATATTTAATTTGGTAAATAGAAAATGAAAATATATATATATGAAAATTAAAGAGTTACATAAGAATAATATTACATAAAAGGGGTAAATATAAACTGAACTTCTAACTGACAAATCACGAGGGAGGTTTAGAAGATCCCCTTTTATCTTTTAAAACACCTTTGTTAAAATCCAATATTATAAAATATGATAATAAAACCATATTTTGAAAATATGAGAAGGTAAATATGGTGAGAACAAGAGATAAAACGTAATTATTTTTCTAATTAAAAATTTAAACCTTGGTAGAAAGTGTATTTATATACAAGGGGGACATCATTTAAATAGATGATGATTAATATTAATATAGTTTCTTTTCATTAAGGATTATAACTCAACAATAAGGATAATTTGAATCAAAATTGATCTAAAATTTATACCAGAAAAACTAAGTCAAAGGAAAACCTCTAACCATTTTATAAAATGAAAGAAAAGTAAAACAAACAAGTTCCACAAGCTAAAAAATACAACTACAGATCATAAAAATAATACTTGTCTCCACATCTATGATAAATTACTTCCTCCGCAATATCTGATTCCCACTCAGAGCTTTTATAGTGCTTCAGAATCTTGGCATACATTCTTATATGATTCAATTTCTCCAAAGATAGAAAATTGTTAGAAGATTTCATACACTTTTTCAAACCAGAGACTACTCTGCCTTCCTTCCAGACAGAAGACCCGGTGGACACTGTCTTTGGCAAATATGAGTAGTCTTTCCTCATCCTTATTCATGGTGGGGTAGTCATAAGTTCCTCATTCTTGGAAACCTTCTTCTTCCCACCTTGAACAATGTCACTATAGGAAGGTCTGACCATGCCACCTTCATTTTATTTATCACTATCATAGATATCCCCTCATTTTCTAGGGATATGCACCTCTTGATAACCAGCATTCACTCCACATTGCTACTAAAATTGCTTGTTAGTATCAATCAAGGATAGAAAGTGTGGGTGTTCCACAAACTCATGACCATAATTTATCCCCTTCTTCATTACACCTTCTCTAGTTACAACCTCCTAAGAAGGGAAATCACGCTTTATACTGACACCTTCCTTCCTTAGAGTATCCTCCTCTACATTCTCATGCCCCAATTCCTGAAAGCAATTACCAGTAGAAACTATGGTCATTAAACCTCCATCACTATCAACCCTCCCTCTAAACTCATAAGCACAAACACTTGAATCCCCCATGATTATACCATCATCCTAGACTATATATTCGAAGTTCTCCTCAGTCATAGGCTCTGGCCCCTGGAGCTAACCATCATCCTTCCTATTAGTGTGCAACTACGTAGAATCAGATTTCTCATGCCGATTATGAGTATTCTCTACAACCAAATAGACATCTGAGGGACTTTCCTTGCCTCCAGAACCAGATGTACCCTTGATAGCAGTCTCTTCTACACCACCCCCATATTCAGATCTTGTTTAAGCCTATCAAACATTGTGGAAATCGTCAGATTAGAAGGAGCCCCTACAAGGTTTTCCCATGCCGATGCATTCCACCCCACCAAACCAAAAGCCCTTCTAGGATGATCAACCATATCAGACGTCTGTCTCTGACCAAAGGTCATACCCAGACTCCCTTTTGTACCAAATGGCCTCTTGTTCATGTCTCCTCTATGACATTTAGAGGCCAGCTACCTCAATTGACAGTAGGTCGAGCAATAGCCAACCCATGATTCAAAAATGACAGCAGGCTTCCATCTAATCTCTTCACCAACTGTAATCTAAACCCAATACGCCAGAGGCCTCGATACATCCACCTCAAAAAAAGGTGGGGGTTTGATCAGATGACTCATGATAGATGTGAAAAAATCAGAACGTAGAAAACACCTCCCCATATTCCAAATCATACGAATAATTAATGGGTTTTAAAATGTTAAAGGGAGTTGAGGGAGACTTACCCATGTCACGATGGGGGATTGTTCTCGATTCATAAAGAGATAAAAAGACCAACAAAGAAGAAATAACTTGCAGCCTATTCATCGAAGGGGAGTATTGGACCAAGCCCATACCAGGTCTTCTTCTAAAGTAAATCGGATCATTAAGTGGAGTTTATCAAGAATCTCAACAACCACGCAGTCTTGAAAATCCAATTTACCAAAAATGAAATGGTAGAAATCATCAACTAAGGGCCTTTGATGGTTGAAATAACCCACCAGTGTCAGGTTCTGATAAATCGATTCTTTAGAGAACTCCGAAAGTGAGATTGAGAGGTGAGGATCACCAAGGTGAATATTAGGAACCTTCGGGCATAAAGAAATCATAGGGAACTCTAGAAGAAAGATAGGGTTAGTGAAGGGGATAAAGGGTTTCCATAAACCTAGAGGCGGCAACACCAATTCATCCTCCCCCATTCCACCTCCAAGGAGGGGTGGGAGGATCTTCATCGAACATCACCTAGTGTTCTATCGCCGAGAGGATCGCCGAGAACCTCTTTAAAAATACTGATTTTTAGTACCAATATATATATTGGTTATAAAATATGAAACTGAAGACAAAAATGTTGGAGAAACATTATAACACATTAAAGAAGATTGAGTTATGAAAAAACACCTTATAACTATGGGAAGACATCAATCATAGCCCATAAAAAGTAAGTGCATGAATGGAATTGATGTTTCAAAGTCCAAATATTGTATATGACATTATAAGTCACGTGGTACTAGTATCAATATAAAAATAGACATTTGTTCACAATATCAAATCATGCCTTAATGAATGATGATCGAGACTGTACCCATTTGGCTTAAGATACATTATAATAAAAACCCCTTGAAAGAGATAAAGATTGACATTGAGGTTAAAATACCATGAATAAAGATAATTAATGATATTCTATAGTTAATAGGTAGTATAAACATAATTTAAATGAAATTAGGTGCATTAAAAAATATCACCCAAAGAAGGAAATTTAGAGATGAAACCCTTACCTTATGTCAAAAAGTGCTCAACATGTGCGCACAACATTCTGAATAGACAACATAAGTTTATTAAATACATACCTAATAAAATTATTCAAATATATTTAATATTACAAGTCCATTTAACAATCATATTTTTTTTATTTATACTATAGTTTTCCTTCTAACGTCAGTTGCTTGAGGTTGTTCGATCAGTATTTTCATAAGTCTTTTTGTATGTTGAATATGGTAGAATGGATTATAAAATTGATTCATAATATCAAAAAAATTAACTATTTTATGTTAATATTTTTTATATATTAAATATATTTTTAAATCTTTTCATTACGTGTGGTAATGAAAAATGAAACTCATTGATCGTGGAAACGGCAGTATGCATGTACAAACGATAAATGTTTTCATTTCTCAATAAATTAAAGGGAAACAAGGTAAATGAAAATTTTGACATTTAAAAATCATATTTATATTATAAGTATCATATTTATTTATCAGTTATATCCTTTTTGTTGACCATTAATGTTGGTGATGAAAAATGAAAGTCGTTGCTTTTTGGAGGTTGTGATTTGCACACCACATTATTGATACTTTTGTTTTCCTTATTGGATGGGGAGGAATAAATAATGTTTATTCCATTAATATAAAGAAATATATGTATAAATATTACACTAATGATATTATATTTTTATTTATATAATATATTTTGATGAGAAATATTAGGGAGAATTTTTTACAGAGAAGGTAATGCTTATATTGGAGACTTGATCTTGTCTTGGAGATTTACTTCGACGTGAAGGTCTTAAGATAACTTTTAGAGAATAGGGTGTTAAAGATGAGATAATAACATATATTATAGGTATTATTGGTAAATTTTCAATATAAATTCTCATCATATGTGTAACAATTGATGGGTGTATGTGGTCTACTTTAATAATTAAAAAAAGGCCACTTTTGCGAATACACTTTACCCTTCCATGATATCATTACACTATTCCATGTTAAATGACACCAAAATTTATAAATAATGGATTTTGGGGTGATATTACATAGTTATATCCTCATCTAAGAAAATACACACATGATTTAAACATGTTTCATGTCTTTTATCATAGGCTTTTACATTTTTACATTTTTACATTTTGAATTATTCCTTGTTAACTAGATTTTCAACTAAGTAATTTATATTTTATTTAAAAATATAAGGTAAAATATATTTACAAATTTTTATGTTTCAAATATAAATTTAATATTCATTCAATCTAATAAAATTTCTAATTATTATAAACTGATATTTTAAATTAATATACATATATATAATAGTTTTTATTGAAAAATAATTTTAACCATTATGTTTTCTTAATTTTATTTAATATTGATTACCAATTGAATGAATATTAATATAATTATATAATGGTTAAAAATAATATTATATTAATAGTTTACATTAGATCAATTATTTTGAATAAATAATAATTATAGGATATTAATAAAAAAATTCCTTTTTAAAAACTATTTTACCATTATAATGGTAAATAAAAGCAATCTTACTAAAATTATATTTATTCCTAAAGAATGAAATTTAACCTTTTAACTAATATATAAATTACTAAATCAAATGGGAAATAAATTTTTTATTATATTTATAAAAGAGATAAAGTTTAATTTTTAATATAAGCACATAAGAACTGTTCTTTTTAGTGTGAAATATTACATGAGTTTCAAGGATGTTAAATATTTTTATAATTTCAACATAGTATTTTTAAATTATTTATATTCATTATTAAATATAATTTTTTATATAAAATGTGTTTATAAATATTTTAATTCATTATTGAAATATTTAAGTGATAGTTCTTAGAAAAATTGATATTTTTACTATTCACTTAAAGATCGATTGTTTTAAAAAAAATATCAAAAATTTATCTTAGGATAATATTGATATAATTATTATAAAAATTAAGTATATTTTATAAAATTGAAATCATAAAAAAAAATTTATCTTTAAAATAAAAAAGAGAAAATTTATAAAGAAACCACTTTTATTGGATAATGGTGTTTTAAAATAGTTTTAGTTCTTAATATTATTTCAAATATATTTCTAATTTAGGTGATATTATATCATATATAATAATATTTTATGGTTTAAATTTATTTTACTGAGAAAAAATATACAACAATTAAAAAAATATATCTTTTAAAATGAATATTACTTTTATACTAAATACACTTTAAAAAATACCATTAATTAATTATTTATAAACTAATATTTAATTTTTACTGCTCCATTGATATTGAAATATTTTTTGAATTTTATATATACAATATATCATATTTTAATAATAATATTAATATATATATGTAACTAGTAAATATATATATTTATAATATTTTAATATCCTATTAGTATTTCATTGTGAGTTATATTATTTAAAGTTTACTATGTAACAAAACATTATTTTAGTATTCCTATTATATATAAAAACACTGAACATATTACCAGTGACCAAATTTACAATGACCATATTTTCTTTGATTATATTTTCAACGACCAAATTTCATTCCTATATATAGTCTTACTAAACATATTCCATTCACACTACTCATTTATATAGTTTGTATTTTAGATATGGAAACATGATTTTTCCTTTGATGGTATTATTTTATCATTTAGGTTTTCATACTAATGGTGACTCTTAAAGATGATGGTAGTCTGAGGAGATAATAGTTTGAAAGATATTAGTCTTTTCAATTTATTTTCCCTTTTTAATTATTAGAGTTTTATTTGATGTAATAATCCATGATGTGTAATAATACATTATATGTGATACATTTTTTCCTATACCTTAATTGTAATTCTCTATTATAATTGAATAAATTGTCATTATCTTGGTTCATATCTTTTCTAGACCAATATCTTATCATGTATTAATTATTCTGAAATAATAGTGAAACATTATGGGGAGGTAATTAATGGATCTTAAAACCTAGGGAATTAAATTATTCACCCCTTAAATAAATTTCCTGTTTGAAATTTTAATTATTACCTACAAATAGAAATATATAAGTTGTTATTATAGATATAAGTGACTTGAGATATAATTTTTCCAGTGATATCAACCTTACAAACTTAATAAATATATTTTTTTCCTTCGAATGGGAATATCCATGATATCGAGCATTCTCCAATTGTCTGATCCAAGATTATATCATTATTTAGTATCATGACTCACAATGTATAATTTTATTATAAATATTTTTCATTATAATCTTGGCATAAACATTCATAGGTTGATATAAGATGTGATATTTGTATTCCAAATAATTTTTCCTCTAATTTTAGGGAACCAATCCATTTGTAGAGTCACATTAAATTTATCAAGGAAGGATAATAATATTTCTATAAGACACTTTCCCATAAACATATACTCGAGATACAATAATAAAAAAACTAAAAAAATTTATTAATAATTCAACATCTAGATATCTAAATGATGATTTTAAGTTCATATAAAACATTCTAAGTATAAAAGAATGGATCAAACAACATTTAAATATAATACTCATATTTATTGAATACATGATTAATGTTCCAAACTCCATAACATTTTTAGAACTCACTTCCATTGTTTCAATTGTATATTATTTTTCTTATTCCATTAGAATTGGATTTTTTTGACTACTAACATCATTTTTATCCTTTAGATTAGGTCATTGACTCAAATAATGACCATGTTTTCTACTCTTAAGGTATTGGACTATTAATGGTGATTTTGGATGCACACTTTCACTCCTATCATGGAAACCAGACTCTTTATATTCCTAAAATAGTTTGATGATCAATGACCCCTATTCCATTAGTAAACAATTTTCTAATCACCTTAAAGAAATTTCCTTGGTTCTTCTTCCCGAATTTTTAACATATAGGTGGTTGAATGTATTGTATTTAATCATATTCATTGCTTGAAATTTTATGATCCTCCGTCATTATATTCTTTATCTCACTTATATTTTTAACTACTGTTATATTATTATTCAGGTTTCTTGATAGTTTTTTGGGAGTAGTCACCATATTTCTTACTCCATCTACCATTATAATAGGCTAATTCTTGAGGTAATCGTCACATTTTCACTCACACCAAAGGTTTACTCAATTCCTTATGGTTCTATCCATCAATAAAACAAAAATGGTTAACACGAGTGATGAATATTTAACATCATAATGGGATTATGATAATCAATAAAATAAAAGAGATTCAACCTAAAAACCTTTTACTATTTTTACATAATCAAGTTATCCTATATATATATCATTTCAACCTATATTAATATTACTTTAAACAATAGTAAATTAAGTTGGGTTATCTTATACTTATCAAACATGTTTTTCAATGTATATACAAAATCAATCCCTCATATTTGATTTTAAAAGAGCATATGATTAACCAAATCATATCCCCTAGGAGTGTCTACTCAGTTGTGTAGTTTGGCCTCTTTGTCATGTTGATGGTCATGATGGGGTTAATACCCAACATTCCGTCTTTGGGGTTATTACTTTTAAGTTCAAATACGATGTAGATTACATCCACATTCTAGTATCCATAAAAAGGTGTAATTTCAAGTAAAACCACACAATGTCTACGTTACAAAAAAAAAATAGGATATTCTCATATACTTAGTATTGTCCCTCAGACTTCTCTCTGGTGTTTTAACTAAGGTTATATTATTCTAATTTTAAATAATAACTAAACCTTCCTTTGATATAATCTTTGGTGACCTAACCCTTAAACACATATTAGTTAATGATTCTTAACATTTTTCCGCAATAAATACACACTGAGGATCGAGAGGTATAATTTATTTGGAAGAGTATAAATATAAATATATCATCTTAAACACAAAAACATAATCCTTATTTAAAACTCCACATAGTATTGCTAACTATCATAAATTTTTAATAACTATATAGGATATCCTATGGAAAATACATAAGTAAAATGGTGTACTAGAACATCTAATAAGGGAATAAACATATAAATAAATAATAACATGATAGTCAAGAGGCATATCACGATAGCATAAAGAATATGATCACAAAAATATTCAAATGGAATATGGAAATGATGTCATAAGATCAAAAACATATGGAAATAATAGAAACATTATATCATAAACATAAGTAAAAGGTCACTCCCAATACTGTTATTATAAAGTTGACAATGTCCCAGGGTGGATTCCGTTCACTCCCTAATCCCTTACATAACTTATCATGAGATAAAAAGCATTACCCAATGCACTAGAGGGATATATAATTTCATCCCTGCATGTCATATAAATTTAAATATTATATAGAAATTCTATAAAGAAAAATTAACCAAAGATAAATCATATGAATGAGCAAACCCATGGGAAATAAGTGAATTTCATAATTATAATTCATGGCATAACCAAGGGCTAAATAATTGGGATTCTCAAGATAATAAATAATTAAATCATCATTATTTTCGTATTTTAAAATGAAACAAAATTATTTATCATTTATTTTTGATATATAGATATCAAGAAATGTGTCTAAGAGAAGAATGAATAAAAACATATTACTTGGGTGAAGCTTTATGAAATATGTAAAGTATATTTTCAAAGGTGGAAAGTCTATATTGTTTTACATAAAACTAGAAATGAACTAATATGGTTCTCCATAAAATATTGAGTATTTTTAGAAGTTATTCTTTGATTAAAAACATTTTATGTTGGTGACTCTTGACAAGATGAAATAAATAGGAAAGATCCATTAAATAATGTTTACTTATAATTGGTAATTTAAGAAGGAACTAAAAAAACATATAAACCCAAAAATGAATGGAAAATTTAAAAAGTTATATATTTAAGTGACATATATACATAAAATAGAATAGTTATATGATAATATTATTTCATAAAAGGGATAAAAATAAAGTCAAAATGAAACCAATAAGTCCTAAAGGAGGCCTTAAAGATCGTTTTTTAGGTTTTAAAACACATGTTTTAATTTTAAACTCATAAAATAAGATAATGAACCCTTTTTTAATATTAGAATTTAAATATTATTTTAACATAATAAAAAACACAATTTTTTTCCAATTAAAATGTTGAACATTTGAAGGAAGGGTAATCATAAATAATGAGCGAAAACTATCATTTAAAAGGATGTAATTTATTCTTAATGTAGTTAAATTTTCAATGTAAATTTTAACTCACCATTAATGAATATTTGAATAAAAATTATATCCCACTATATAGATAAGTTTTACTATTTGAAATTAAATACAAAACATCAAGAAAAATAATATTACTCAAGAAAGAATTTTGAGTTATGAAAACCCCTTATATTTTGGGTAAGAAATAAATCATAGCACACAAAAATGAATAAAATGAATGAAATTTAATATTCCAATTTAAAAAAATTGATATTAAAAGTTATAGGATAGTATTTACACCATATAAATAGATATTGGTAAATAATATCAAAGCATGCCTCAATCAAGGGTGATGGTGATAGTACCTTTTTGTCTTAAGAAACATTCTAATAAAACCCCTTGAAAGAGATAAAGGTTTTTACTAAAGTTAAAATACATTGAATAATGATAATTATTTCTATTTTATATCCAATTTAAATTAAACACATCATTCTAATGAAATTAGGTGCTTAAAATAATTTTTTTCCTAATGAAGGTAATTTTGATATGAAACCCTTACTTCATGTCTAAAACCAATCCCCACTTGCACATAACTTATCTAATAACCAAATTAATTTATTAAATACTTACCTAAAAACCTTATTCAAATATATTTCATATTCCAAGGTCATTATACTATTATATGTTACTTATTTATAATATATTTTTCATACCTACATCCTTTACTTGAGTTTGTTAGGCCAATTTTTTATACCTCCTTATGTATTTTGACCATGGTAGAAAGAATTTTAAAATAGTTCCTTAATATCCAAAATATTAATAATGTTATGTAATTATTTTTTATATATTAAATATATTTTTAAATCAAACCATGATGGTTTTTTATGACAAATGAAACTCATTGCTCGTGGAAGTGGTAGTTTTCATATAAACACAATTAATGATTCCATTTCTAAACGAATTAGATGGAAAGATGATAAATGATAATTTTTAAATTTCATAATCATATTTATATTATATATATATATATATTATATTTATTCATACATTCTATCCTTTTAATAATACATTAATGGAATTGATGAAAAAAAGAATGTGTTGCTTTGTGGAGAAGGTAGTTCGTGCAACGCACTAACGACGATTTTGTTTTTCTTATTGGTCAGGGAGGAATAAATAATGGTTATTAAATTAAATTAATAAAATAAAATTATAATAATTATATTGATATAATTATATTATTGTTTATATAATATATTTTTATGATAATGATTAACGATAAAAAGTTATGAAGAAGGTAATAATTACGTTGGATACTTGATCTTGTCTTAGAGATTTCCTTGAAAGTAAAGGCCTTAAGAAAAATTATAGATACTAGGGGCATAAGGATGAGAAAATAAATTCTAGGATAGGTATTTTTAGCAGATCATTAATTTAAAATCTAATGGTAAGTGTAACTATGGAGGGGTGGAAGTGATCCCCGTTTATAAGTGATGAAAAGGGCACATTTGAGAATACCCTTTACCCTTCAATGATATCATTGCAATATACCTTGTTTATTGACTCCAAAAGTTCAAACTAATAGAGTTTGGGGTGATATTGGTTTATTAAATCCTCATAAATTTATTTTTACAGAATTTTTAAGAATTTTTCAAGTCTTTTACCATAGGTTTTTACATTTTTACATTTTTATTTTTACCTTGGTAATTAGTTTTCCAACTAAGCAATTTACAAATTTTTTTAAAATAAAGTAACCCATATTACCAAATTTTTATTTTTTAAAACATGAATTTACTTCCATTTAGTATAATTAAATTTATAAATATGATAAAACATACTTTTAAATTATTAAATATATCATATAAAAATAGTTTTTGTAGAAAATTTACTTTAATAATTATTTATTATTAATTTAATTGAGTATTAATTACAAATTTAATGAATGGTGAAAAAAATTATATACATCTTTAAACATAATACTATAAGAATAATTAAGATTATATCCATTGGATTTATTAAAAAAAATTACACGATATTAATTAAAAAATCATTAATAAAACTATTTTACCATTATAAAGGTAAATAAAATTAATCTTACTAATATTATTATTATTCCTGTAACACCATGAGTTTTATAAAAAAATATTTTTAAAAATAACTTTAATTTCTTGGATAACTTTCATTACACACAACACTGAGTTTTAACGAACCGTGATATACTAATAATATTATTGTTTAACATGAACTTTTTAACAAAGTCATTAAAATTAGAAATATGAATATTAATATCTAAATTTAAAATATTATGAATAATGTTTTTATATAATGAAATCATATTGATAAAATTTACTTAAAATTTAGCAAAGTCTTTAAATGTTTTAAAAATACTATTTTCTCAAAAAAAATGTTTTTATTTATTTATGTGAAAAATTAATAAAAGTAATTTTTTACAATTTTAGAAAATTAATTTAACAAAATAGACATATTTTTTTAAATATAAATTTAAAAATTATCTTTGACTGATTTTTTTAGAGTTTTCTGAAGAGGTTAATTTTTCAGTGAATTTTGATAAAACAAATTTTTATAAAAAATATCTTTATGTTACAAGAATTTTTAAAGATATTTATTGTTTAAAAATGTATTAAAAGTAATATTAGTTAAATTATATATTTATTAATCCAATTTAAGTCATTAAAATCAATTTTATATTAAAATTTTATATAAAAACATTATCCACTATTGAAAAGTTTCTCTTTGGAAAATCGGTTTTTCATTGCATCTGCAGGTTTAAAATTAAATTAAATTATTCCACTTGAGTTAATCGAATTTAGAAAATTGGTTTCAATATTTTGAATTAGAGTAATAAATTTCATATTATATTTTCAACTATATGTTTTTTCAAAATTCATAATATAAAAATTAAAAATTAATTACCGTTGTTATGGTAAAAATGAGTTTATCAAAGGGTTAAACTAATAAGATAAGTGGTAAAATGACCTAATTTTTTTTCAACACCTATATTATTTCCATATTTAAACCCTTATTACATTTGGATTGATTATTAAGTTTTTATGGGACAATTTTACATGAATGTTACCAATGTAATAATTTAAATAAATAAAAAAGGAAAAATACTACCCACTTTCTTTTAAATTTCAATTATGTGTTCCCATTTCAAGTAAATTAATATTTGGGTGAATATTGATTTTAATTTTTTGAATAATGAAATTAATTTCATGATGTTATTTTTTTATTTGTTTTATTATATAATTACTTTAAATGCTTAATCAACACCAACACAACAATTATTTAATTAATTTAAAAATAAAATAAATGATACTAATTTTTCAAAAACACTTATATATTTAATTAATTCAAGTATTTTATATATTTTTAGACAAATATAAAATGATAATAATATTTTAAAATGATAAATTCTAATTCCACTTTTTTCTTGATGTTTTCATTGTCAAATTAAATTAATAATAACAAATTTGTCATTACTATTATTTTATAATAAATAATATTTTATTAAAAGATTTATCATTAATTAAAATAAAATCATATTCCAAATTATAGGTATTTTTAAAAAATATCCACCAAGGTCCACTAATGGACCAATTATATGTTTATAATAATAATATTGACCCATAAATAGTAAATAAAATATTGTGGTTAACGGTAAAATGATTTTTTGCGTGATTAATATGTTTGTGTTAAATTTAATTTTCCATATGCATGGGATTTTTATTTTTAAAATTAGATTTCTTATTCAGAATTAGGGGTTCCAAATTATCTAATAATACTCATATTATTTTTATTCTTAAGGTATGAATCACTATGGTAAATATGTAAAAAAACTAGTCACCATGGTGAAAACTAAAATGGAAAAATTAAGTGAGCATAAATGATAATGAATAAAAATTTTAAAAATTTTGTTTTTTTTATGTTACGTGGAGGTGTGGCTAGAATATATCATCCCTACACCCCTTTTAATATAAATTTTTGAGATACTTGGGTTGATAGTGACTCTCCATTATTGAATAGTTTTTGGTATTTACAAATATGTCACTCCTCATCCATTATAAAATGCCACCTCCTCCCATCACCTATTCACATATCTTAAGCTCTTTGGCTAAAAAAACACTAAAAATTTACCTCCACAATATCCTTATTTATTTTCTTGAGACCCTAATCATCCCAAAAAGACCAACCCTTGGGTTCTTTGTAACACCCCAAACATCCACTGTATGCTTCTCTTTGAATAATATAGTGGCATGTGTTGTACGCAACTTCGAGTTCTAACACACACCACAACCAATCAAACTAGCCGTTATGAATAGTAATACCCAGTTTTTAAAATTTTATAAATTTTATCATTCAAAATGAACTTTATTTTTGGATTCAGAATATGAAAATTATCTTAGGGTGATTTTTTGGTACTTTTCTGATAACTTTCATATTTTGATGAATAGTGAAAATTACTAAATTTTAATTAAAAAAATATTTTTTAATCGACATAATTAATAGTGATAAATTATGAATTTGAGTGTTTTTAAAGTATAATTAGATTATATTTTTACCATTTAATCAAATTTTGGTCATTGGATATAACTTCACATTTAAACTGGACATAAGCAAGTGTCAATCTTTTGATAGTTATTATTTTTTAAAAACACGCTTTTTTTTACAATGGGAATTAATTTTAAATTACTTTTTGCCACTTTTGTGATCTGAATTTAGAAAAATTTATTCCATATTTAGAATCCGGATGTCCAAATTATGTAAATAGGTAAATTTTATTTTTAGACATTTTGTATAATTACTTCGGTAAATATTTTATTTTCCATGGTTAAAGGGTAAATACGGTAAATAAGGGTAAACAAAATAATATTATAATAATATTAAATTACCCTAAAACGTGTCATAACCCTATTTTATGATACATGTCTGACTATGGGAATATTTGGTTCAATTTTGGGAACCCGTGGATCCACTTGTAAGTGATAATGACACTTTATATTAATTAAGTTAAAGTAAATACAAAAATGACATAAGCCTATATCTTTTATCAAAACAATTTTTACATAGGGTTATATATGTTATCTTTTAGACAATAAATATTCATTATAAAAATAAAAATATTTACTACATGATCATATTTTATTTATAATTTTTAGACATTGAATAATTAAATTTATTTATGACACAATAATGATACAGTATTTTCCTTACTAATGAAGGAATCAAATAATTGGTATTATAAATGTTAAAATAAATATAATTTGAAGGTTTTGATGACATACAAGAATTCTAAAGGTTAATATTACATGTTATTATTTCTTAAATGAATATATTTTGAATTAATAAATTTTTTAGGACTTTAACAAAAATCATTTATTAAATAGTGTCAAAATTGACATAAAAGAGTTTTTAAAACAAATATTATATTATTAATTGATATTCTATTCCTAAAAAAACTAATTTTTGGCCAAAGGACTTATATAATAATATTTTCATCATTAATGATCCACTTGGGGTTTTCTTGGAAGTATATATTAAGTTTATTAACTATATCATATAAAAATACAAAGAGACACGGTAAATGTCAAACTATTTATCTAAGAGTTAAATCTAACAGTTAAAGATATATATTGAACCAAACCTATATAAAACATATTTTTTGAGTGGTTTTGGACCCATACCTACTTTATCCTTTAAATAATACATTTTGGATCCATTCAAAACAGAAATTTATTTTATTATAAAATAATATTTCTAGCATTTCCTAAGGTGCCCCTCACCCCTCTTATAAAAGGGCATCCCCCCTTCTCTCTAATTCACACCTTCAAAGCCTTTTGGTTCGGCCAAACTCTGCCCAAATAACCTCTAAACGGTCCTCCCTTTATCCTAGATTCCTTCGTTTAGTCATAAAGCCAACTTAAGGAGCCCTTTTGATCAAATCAAATGGAAGAACCTGAAGAAGAGTGAATAATCTCACCACCCTCTTTCAAGTTCCTTTCTTCTTCCACTTCCTTTTTCTTTGTTGTTTCCATTATAAAATAATAACCCCAATATCTTCTATATACTATGATGTTATTATAAATATGTTACAACCAAATTCATTATTCTATTAATCCTTTTAATGACATGTCACCATACATGCGTACGTACGGCTTACCGTCTCCACATCGTGGTGTAATTGTTATTCAATACATTATTATTTGGATGGGTATAAAAATGATGTGTAATTAATGTAAATAATAAATATAACATTATAATGACTCTGTATATATGATATACCATCTAATTGTATATTATTTTAATATCAAAATAATAATATTGACGCCCGTGCGTACGTACGGATTACCGTCTCCACGAACGCGATGAGATTCATTCCCCATTATATCCATTCAAGACTAATTTTCATTAGTTGATTAAAAATAATGTTTAAAGTCTTGATATAATTCTGGATACAAATAATATACATCCCATCTATAACAAATATTACTCACATAACAAATAATATAAAGGAAAACGAATCTGTTAACACTTGAAACGACAATAATACTAAGATATATATTATCAACAAAACAATGTTAATAGATCATATATGATATCATATTAATGTATATAATTCTTGTATAATTTAATAAAAATTATTTAACCATTATAAAGGAGGTTAAACTACCCTCTATCAAGCAAAAGTACAAGTTAAGGATTTATTTCACAATCTCTTCATTATCCGAGGTTGTTTATACGTACTTATATACTAGGACCTCTTTATCATCCACATCCATGTTTCTGAAAAATGTATTTCAAACATTCTTAATATTTTATAGAACATGGGTTAAAGTCATTTATTCACTTGTTTGACATTTTATAAGAGGTTTATAAAGGAATCTTTCTGTCGTTTTCCAAACAAAGTCCTATTTAACCTTTTCGATGAAATTAAGGTAAGAATGTCTTTTTTAACATATACGGTAGGTGCGACTATTTTCCGCCGTTGTAAAATCGTCAAAGCTTCACTTACAATATTATAAGAATATTTTCAATTTTAATGTTTTCTTTTATAATTATCTGACTTTTAAATGATTTAAAAAAAGATATATTTCTCTCAAATAGTTTTGATTTCATCTATGTCAACATCCTTTGATGGATTTTAAGCTTATTTAAAGTTGCTTTATTATGATACAAAACTTCCATATTATATTGAAGGTTTTGTGATATGTTTTAATATGGAAGTGTTATGATTATACCATTCATAGTGTATGGAGAAAGTATTGACATTTTGTATGCTAGTTTTAATACGAATGTTTATGTTATGTTTGAAAATGTTCATATGAGGAATGAATTGGACTTAGTAAGTGATGGGTGGAGCCTGTTATAGCTCCTCGATGCATCGGTAGGTCTCAATAGGCAAACTAGTATCTTGGAATAAAGCCTTGAAAAAATCATATTTGTATTCTTAGCACAAGGCCTTTACTATGTGGTTATGATAGTCTGGCATTATGAATTCCATCATTATGAAAGTGGTTATTGATATTGCATGTGATTATTCGACTAGTGTAATATCTATATGAATAAGTAAATGGCATTATTTCATTTTATTTTTTCCATGTTATGCTGAATTTCAAGTCTAATAGGATTTTGTTTTAGTTATACATTGCCTTTAATGTTTACGCTTATTTATGAAAGTTTCCACTATATTTTTATCCTTACTCAGCATCTGAGCTCACCCCTTTCTATGTTTTATTTTTCCCAGAATGTGAAGAAGTATTTTATGACTGACCTACAGGGATAGTCTGAGGGGATATAAGTGTGGACTATGGAGACTATGTTGTTGCAGTTTTTCACTTTATCATGTAATGTAAGACATATGAATGTATATATTGTTTCCAAGGATACTAAACTAATCGGTCTTTCGAGACTTGATCTTTTCTGATCATTCCAATGTTATGTAATAATGCACTGACCATGGGTCACTGGGGTTGGGGAGGTACAGTTAGTATCAGATGAAGTTTAGTACAAACCTTGGAAGCTAGATTAAGATAATCTCTGATTATAGAACATAGACCTAAGATGGACTTTGAAGATTAGTATAGAAGAACTTCCTAGAATTTTGGTATTGTATAGATTTTGTGAGTTTTCCGAGCAATAAATCCATGTCTAGATATTAGCAGGTAGAGGTGGCTCTGGAACAGATGTACCTAGGGGTAAAACCCGAAAACACTACTTTGAGCTAGACTCGAATGAGAACTGGTGCACGACAACGGGTCTTGCTGCACTCTTGGTTACGACACTCCCGGGGGATATGCTTAGGATAATTCTTATTTTCTTTACAAAACATTATGAAGGGTTTATGAGTGTATACTTCCTCAAAGAAAACATTTTTTTATGATTATGGATTATATCCATAAACTTTTCAATTTATGTTAAGTGTTTTACAAGTTTGGAATTATGTGTTTCGATTCATAAACTGATCTAGTTTATGCCATTATTTAGAAATATTTCCTATTGGAAGAAATGTAAATTGTATCAATGCACATACTCCATGTAGGAATTTACCTCCTGCTCAAGATAATTATAGTGGAGCTAGTGATAAAACTGGTGCTTATCAGCTTATCACCATACTGGAAAAACTCACTCAGGTTATGAATAATTACCTTACCCGTATGGAGAACCCTGATCCACAACATGGAGGATCAATGTTAGACCACTTTATGAGGTAATAACCCCCAGAATTCAAAGGGAGTACAAATCCATTAGTTTCTGAGCAATGGATAAATTCCTTATAGAAAATATTCCATGCCTTGGGGAGTAGTGAAAGGGAAAAAGTTGTCATGGTAGTTTACCGCCTCACTGGAGATGTTGATCAATGGTGGTCATTGATTCAAAACACAAAGGAAGATGATGAAGTATCAAATATGGAATGGAGGGAGTTTAAAGAGATTTTCTTAGAAGAATACTTTCCTCATGACCATCGAGCAGATATGGAAATCCAATTTCTAAGTTTGAGTCAAAATGAGGATGAGAATGTCGCAAAGTATGAAGATAACTTTACAAGGTTAGTGAGGCATGATACAGATTATATACGTAACCAAAGAAATAATATTGATCTTTTATTTGATGGGTTAAAACAATTTCTCCATCAAGCATTCGTCTCACAATACTTCTCATCGTACGAAGATATTGTCTTATGTACTATCAAGACAAAAAAAAGAATTCTTTAAGTCTTACGACTTTAAATCAAAGTAAGAGAAGAAGAGATATGTTGATCACTCTGGAAATGGAAGTAAGGGAAAGAATGGAAAATTTGAATATCAATCCTGCAGTAAATTTGGTAAGAAACACCCCGGTACATGCTTTATGGGAATGGGATACTGTTAAAAGTCTGGGGAAAAATGCCACCAAGCTTGTGATTTCATGGGGAAGAAAGAAGCTACCGATGTTCAATGCTAAAATTTCAGGGATATAGGACATTATGCTAATGAATATCCTAAGCGTTTGGGGAACTTACCTCAAAAAATTCCAATGGATCAAGGCCAAGATTATAGTATCACTACTACTGAGGTAGAAGCTCTGAAAGACATGGTGGCAGGTAATTTAATGGTTTTCTCAAGTTTAGAAAATGCTTTATTTGATTTTGGATCATCACATTGTTTCATGTAACGTCCCGACCCAACTTACCGTTCAACCCATTAGCTGGACCGGTTGCCACATGGCCTCAAGCACATCTCCCCAGACACCAGAGGCTGCCGACTAGCAGCGAGGGCCTAGGTGAGTTCGTGGTGGAGACTATGCCCTCATTACCAAAGCATCACAGCAGAATTACAACATAAAATAGCGGAAGAAGGTAAACAATGGACAACACATAAACAACAGAAATAGGTAACAATAGAAGGATCTGATAAATATAGAAGCGTGAAAGTTAATACAATACAGTACAAGTACACAAAACACCAAAAAGAAACCAAAATGTATCCCATGTCGCATCGCAAGCCTCAGCTAGGTCCCGTGAACTCCTACTCTAAGAAGCAAGTCAAGTACATGTATTAGGGACTTTTCCCTTCTCATTATCTGAAATCATATAATCTGCTGGGGTCCAAAAACATGACCCAAACAGGGTGTGAGACTGAATCCCAGTAGGCAACCACTAAAGATTTGTGCTAATCTGTCAGTGAATATATAAACATGTTGTGTAATATGGAAAGTAGTAAACAAGGAAACTAGAAAGACTGACCCAATTTTTTGCTTTGTCTTGGCATCGCTTCAAGTATCCATTCCATTCATTAATCACTTCATTCATGTTTTCAAACAATTCCTTGAGGCCGTTCCTGGAATACTCAAATCGGAAACCAGGAATCACTCAAGGAGAAAATCCACCAACACCCTACAAGCCCATTCCGGCGAACCTCCTAGGTACCCAGCCTCACTCTAGGTGCGGTATAGTCCATCATCTGAGCCCGTCCCCGGGATCCTATAAATAAGTTTTAGGTATCGCCCATGACATATCATGCCCTGTTGAGTCTGTCCATGGCATCTGACACTGGATCCATGATTCACTCAGCATTTTAATAACAAGTCTCGTATGAGTCCGTCCATGGAAACTCACATTGGATCCATGGTTCACCCATGACTTTGTTTCACATTTTAAGCAGTTCAAAAACATTTAACTCATGTGGGCTAGCGATTCAATAATTAATATACAAGGTTCAATGGACAACACTCGGTCCCATACCCGAAACCATTTCAATTACAATTTCATCTTATTAAAATTCCATTCATATTAAATTTCCATTTTTAACAACCCACAATCGAAAGGAAAGGCATGCCTCATGGCATCCTGAGTCAAAATCCTTAAAAGAGCCATTCAAGGAAACGCACCCAAAGGGAGGTTCCTGTCTAAGGTGTACAACCTAACTCAAGAACATACCATCCAATTCAGATTTCCTACAACATGCTAGGTAATAATAGGGTTCAATTATTGGTTCAAGCGACACCCCAAAAGTGGGCGCACGACACTCCGTCATATATAAACAGCTTGACAATCAACAAAAAGTACGAGACCACCTACCTTAGGATCATACTAGATAGCTCGTCCAGTATCAGGCTCTGATTCATCCTGGTTTGGAAGAAATCTGAAGAATATACGAAGAATGAGAAATTAGGGCATATGATCCTTAATCCAATCTATGTTCGTTATAACCAAAAGAATCGAGAAGGATTAAAAAAGAATTAAGTACTTGTCGTTGTGGATCCAACAAGATGAACGAAGTTTGAAACGGAGATCGGACAAAGAATCAGGCTCAAATCCCTCTGTAGTCTCCTTGAGATCTCTCCCAGGCGCCTCCCCCTTCTGTCCGGTTGAGAAGAATATGTTAGATTAGGTTTTTATAAAATTTAATTAATTTAATTAAAAATTAATTAAATTTCAAAACACAGCAGGTCACACGGTTTACCCACATGGCCTGGAAAAACCGTGCGAAGACCGTGCAGACCTTGCTGGAAGGTAAGGGGATACCGCATGGCCACCCCACACGGTTTCCCAACCCGTGCGCAGGCCATGCTCCTGCCTCTACCAAGCCTGCACCAAGGTGCATGGTTTAACCAGGTCGTGCACAGGCCATGTGAAAACCGTGTGCCAGGCCATTTCTATCCTAAAACATTGTTCCGGGCTCCAAAAAATCCCCAGACACCTTCGTAACTCCCTCGGTCAAGTTAGGCATCCACATTAGGCCTCAACAGAATAGTTAAACCGAAAAGAAAATGGATTTGTACCTTGTACGAAAACCCAGGTTCATACAATCTTCCCCCTTATAACAATTCGTCCCCGAATTTTTCTCTGAAGGGTGGTCAAGATTCATCTGCGAACAACTCTGGCCACTAAGTATGTACGTTGGCCTCCCGCTCCCAAGTCTCATCGTGTAAATGGTCGTTCTACCATAGCACTCGTAGTATAGGAACTGACCGACCTCAGAGAACCTTCGTGCTCCTATCAATTATATGAATCAAATTCTCCTCAAAGGATGCATCTACCTGAAGCTCTACCTCCTCAGGCTAGAAGGTATGAGACGGGTCTGAATAGTATCGCTGTAACTGAGAAACATTGAACGCGTCATGCATGGCTCGGTACCTCTGAGGTAACTACAACTGATAGGCTACCGGCCCTACCCTACCCAGAATCTCAAAAGGCCCAACATATCTCGGTGATAGCTTACATTGTCTTCTGATATGCCTATGTCCTAGACTCGGTGAAACGCGAAAGAAAACCTGATCCCCGACTTCAAACTCTAGGGGTCGTCTGCGGTGATCATCATATGACTTCTGACGAGACTGTGCAGTAGCCATTCGCTTCTATATCAACTTGACCTGCTCGGAAGTCTCCTGAACAAGATGTGGTCCCAGTAAATCTGCCTCACCTACCTCTAACCAGAACAGGGGTGATCGGCATGGCCTACCATATAAATCCCCGTACAATGCCATCTGTATAGTCGCCCGATAACTATTGTTATAGTCAAAATCAACTAGGGAAATATGCCTCTCCCATGAGCCCCAAAAATCCAGGACGCATGCTCGCGACATGTCCTCAAGAACATGTATTGTACGCTCTGACTGGTCATCAGTCTGAGGGTGGTATGTTGTGCTTAGAAGCACCTGTGTACCCAGCGCCCTCTGAAAACATTTCTAGAAACATGATGTAAAACGAGCATCCCGGTCTGAAACAATGGTGAGAGGGACCCCATGGAGTCATACTATCTCCCGGATATACAACCTTCCCAGCTCATCCATACCGAAGGTCTCCTTGATTGGAAAGAAATGATAAACCTTTGTGAGCCTATCAACCACAACCCACACAGCATCGTTACCTCAAGCTGACCTTGGCAACCCAATCACGAAGTCCATCACAACATCATCCCATTTCCACTTCGGGATAGGTAACTGCTGTAAAATCCCAGTTGGCCCCTGGTGTTCCACCTTCACCTGATGACAGGTGGAACATCTCGTGATAAAACTAGCCACTTCTCTCTTCATACCCGGCCACCAGTACTGTCGGCACAAGTCACGATACATCTTAGTGACTACGGGATGAACTGCCCAAACCGAAGCATGAAACTCCCGCATTAGCTCCTCTCTAATATCCACTGGAACCCATACACATCCATGGATACAAAGAACTTCATCCTTTCCTATCGTTCAACCAGGAGGAGGGTCCTCACCTAACACACCTTCTCGTAGAACTAGGTCTTCCAAATATGATAGTTGTCTCATCCTTACTCTTTCCAGGTGGGTAGAAGTCACAGCTAAGGACGATAAAAAAGACTGCCCTTGGCTATTCTGCACATCAAGATGCATCTCAGGGAACAAGGACATAATCTTCCATTCGTTGCTATCCTGTTTCACTTCATGTATCTGAGTCCTCCTGCTCAATGCATCGACCACTACATTTCCCTTACCAGGCGTATAAGCAAGCTCAAAATCAAAGAACTGTAGGTACTCCACCCACCGTCACTGCGTAAGATTCAGATCATGCTAAGTAAAGATATATTTGAGGCTCTTGTGGTCTGTGTACACCACAAAATGCTCTCCCAATAAATAGTGTCTCCAACAGTGCATCGCATGAACAAATACTGCTAGCTCGAGATCGTGTGTCGGATAATTCCTCTCGTGTGGCCTCAGCTACTGAGATCTGTATGCCATGACTCTGTCTCCCTGCATCAACACTACACCCATCCCAATACCTAATATGCCACAATAGACCATGTAACACTTTCCCTATTCTAGAAGTATCAGCATTGGTGCTAATGTCAACTTTCCTTTCAGCTTCTGAAAGGTTGCTTCACAAGAATCTGTCCATACAAATTTAACGCCCTTCTTAGTTAGGTCTGTCAATGAAGATACTAAGCGTGATAAATCTTGTATGAAATGACGATAATAACCCACAATCCCCAAGAAACTCTGAATGTTTAAAACATTCTTGGGTTATTCCCAAGAAACCAACTTTCTAACCTTCTCTGGATCTATAGACACTCTGTCTAAGAGATAACATGGCCCAAGAAGTGAATTTGATCCATCCAAAAGTGTCACTTAGTATGCTTTTCATATAGCTGATGCTATCTTAGTGTATTCAGGATGATCTAAAGATGGTTGTCATGGTCATTTCGATTTTGAGAATACACCAAAATATCATCCAAAAAAATCATGATGAACAAGACCATGTAAGGATGGAACACGCAATTCATCAAAGCCATGAAAACCGATGGCGCGTTTGTGAGACCGATCGGCATAACCAGATACTCATATAAACCATACCTTCTATGAAAATTTATATGAGGTATGTCTGCAGGCCGAACACACTCTTGGGGATACCCTGATCTCAAATCAATTCTCTAGAATCCCCTAGCTCCTCGAAGTTGATCAAACAGGTCTTCTATCCCAAACAAGGGATATCGGTTTTTAACCTTCAGTTGGTTCAGCTTCCGATAGTCCACACAAAACCTAAGAGTCTCGTCCGCCTTTTTGGCAAAAGGACCGGAGAACCCCACGGAGAAGTATTGGGTTGAATAAACCCCTTTTCCTCCAAATCTTCGAGTTGTTTCTTAAGCTCTTGCAACTCCATCGTATCCATCATGTAAGGAGGAATGGATACTGGTGCAGCTCCTGGCACTAGCTCAATGGAGAATTCCACTTCTCACTCAAGAGGTAAACTAGAAAATTCATCATGAAAAACATCCCTGAAGTGCTCAACTACTAGAGGAAGGTCCTTCTGACTCACTCCCTGATCATCTAGAAACAAACTAGCGATCTGGGTTGTCATCCCGTCCAGCCCACGACGCTATGGTCGAACTCGGATTTCCTGGAGATCCCACTCTCCCTTAAGAGTATACACTGCACCCTTTGGTGATGTGAAAATCACCCTCTAGTGGGAACAATCAACATATACTTGGTAAGCTACTAGCCAGTCTATACCAAGAATGACATCAAAACCTTTCATTTCGAGAACATAAAGATCCCAGACGAAGTGACACCCTCCAAACTCAAGGGGGCACCCTCTGAACTGGCATACAACCTTTTCCCTAACTCCTAGTGGTGTGTCTAGCGTCAAGACACCATCAGAGGACAACACAACTAGCCCAAGGCTTTTCACTATAGGCATAGATATAAAATGGTTTGATGCACCTGTATCAAAGAGGGAAGACGAAATAACATATGCTACTAAGATCCAACCTCTCACCGTAGACGGTCCCGCTCCCTGATCCTTGGAAGTATGTTGCACTGAATACATATGGCCTGAACCATGGCCCTATGATACAACCTCACTACCCAGAACTGGCCCACTCTGATGTCTCAGTGTACCCTGTTCCAGGATACCTCTGCCACGACCACTACCTCAACCTGATCAGCCAATCGCACCCCAACTCCCTGTCTGATGAGAAGCTGCCGACCCTGATCCTGCATATGGAGTCGGTACGGACCCTCTATCGCTAGCTGTTGGTGGAAACGTTTTGTATAAACGTTAAAGATGACCCATCTTTCCACATGATCAGCACTCGACTGGGTCCCTCGTACACTTCAACTTCATATGTCCCAGCATACCGCATTTGTACCACCATATATTGCTAACCGAAGATAGGTTTTGACTGCTAGAATCACTGTGTGGAAGCTCTAGACGACGCTTCCTACTAACAGTTGTTGCAGTACCTGATCTCGATGTCGAACCGCTCTGGCTCGAACCTCTAGCCTCTCTCAGGTTACGTTCTGTGATTATCACCTGGTTCAAAATTCCAGAAACGGTAGTAAACCTGAAGATATTTACCTGAGATTGAATGTCATATCTCAGACCATCCTCAAAATGTCTGGCCCTCTACAGCTCATCGCCCATCAAGATAGGTGCGAAGCACTGAAGCTCAGTAAAATGGGCCGAGTATTCCATCACTGTTAACAAGCCCTATTCTAGACGCAAGAACTCCCAGGATCGATCGGCCCTTAATGTCTTGGGATAAAAGAAATAGTAGAAGGACGTATGAAACTCTATCCAAGCAATCTCTCGATGATGATCTGACAGTGTGATTAGGTCCCACCACCTCATGGAAGAATCACACAACATGTACATATCGAGCTTGACCCTTCTCTCTGGAGGCATCTCCAAATGCTCAAAGATTGCTAGTATCACCTCTAACCAGGACTCTGCAGCCTTTGGTCTGCTATCCCCTAAAAAATGTAGGTGGATGCTGCTGCTAAAACTCACGTGTCAACTCTGCCATAGTCGGGGCAGGTCGTGGTGCTCCCCAAATGGTCGGCATAAAACACAACAATCTTTCAAGGAACTGTGCCTCAGCACCTGTGTTCGGTATAACAGCTGGTGCCACAGCTGGCACAACTAGAGTTTCCTCTAGTACCCCATGGCCTACCATCTCTGGAACGTGGTTGTCACCGCTCTCCCGATGTATGAATGGAGGTCTCCATTGTGTCATGTATCTGCAGTGCCAAACACACGCCTCAGTTCAAGATTTTTAACGAGATTCGAAACTCATGAGCACAAGAACCAAGAAAGGATAGGTCAAGACCTCCTAAAAAACCACGTCAACCCACAACTTGCTTCTAAAGTCAGGACTGCATAAGGAACAGTCACCAAAAACTACTAGAGTCACTACCTCTTGCCCACTCAGAATCCGGGTCTAGGTTAGGCTCTATTTTCAACATTCATTCTTTTAACATACCCTTGTTCGAGAGCTTTAACCAATGGTCCACCAAGTTCTGATCCCTGAGGGCCCATAACACCTCATGAATCAAAATTTTATGGCCATATAACCATGAAATTCAACTTCATTTAGAATTTACATCCCATTGGTGCATAATTTATCAATCCATAATGGCCCATACTCCTTGTGAATTGAAAGATGACATCACTCTTCATTCATTGAAACCAATATAACACAACAATAGGCACACCTATCAATCAACTTTCAAAACAGTGTGAAAGAGCTATCACAACACTTATCACAACAACATGCAATATCTAATGCATCCTAGATAGCATGGCATAATGTCAAACATGTGATTCCAAACAAGGTGCCTATATGATGCATGAGATGGAGAACCCTTATCTCATCGGGTTGCAACGAAATAGAACCCACGATAACATCAATGGTAACCACAAAAACCATGTGTGTCACCCAACGGTGAAATCAGAACAACTTTAATAAGAAAAACCAGAAAACACAATTCCATACGAGGCAACTTGGCTTTTCCCTATACGCGGGCTTGAAACTCCCAGGCACAGTTTATTACCAAAGTCCCTTCCCTTCCTAATCCTTTCTATAGTCTCCAAATAGTAAGTCAAATTAGAAAAGGAAACTCCTCTAATACCACTTTTTAACATCCCGACCCGACTAACCATTCATCCTGGTAGTCGGACCGGTCTCCACATGGCCTCAAGTGCATCTCCCCAAATACCAGAGGCTAACGACTAGCAGTGAGGGCCTAGGTGAGTCTATGGGGAGACTATTCCCTCATTACCAAAGCATCAAAGTGGAATTACAACATACAATAGCAGAATAAAGTAACTAGTGGACAACAAATAGGGAGCAGAAATCAATAACAATAGAAGGATATGATAAATATAGAAGGGTGAAAGTCAATACAATACAGTAAAAGTACACAAAACACCAAAAAAACCAAAATGTATCCCATGTCGCATCGTAACCTCAGCTTGGTCCTGTGCACTCCAAATATGAGAAACAAGTCAAGTATATGTACTAGGGAATTTTACCTTCTCATTACCTGAAATCATATAATCTGCTTGGGTCCAAAAACATGACCCAAACAAGGTGTGAGACTGAATCCCAGTAGGCAACCAGCAAATATTTGTGCTAATCTGTCAGTGAATATATAAATAGGCAATGTAATATCTAAATCATCAAACAAGGAAACAAGAAAGAACGACCCAAGCTTGTGCTTTGTCTTGGTGTCACTTCAAGTATCCATTACATTCATTAATCACTTCATTCATGTTTTCAAATAATTCTGTGATCCCGTTCCGGGAATACCCAAATCAGAAACCAGGCATCACTCAAGGAGAAAATCCACCAACACCCTACAAGCCCATTCTGGAGAACCTCCTAGGTACCCAGCCTCACTATAGGTGCGGTATAGACCGTTATCCAAGCCCGACCCCAGGATCCTATAAATAAGATCTGGGTATCGCCCATGACATATCATTCCATGTTGAGTCCGTCCATGGCATCTCACACTGGATCCATGATTCACTCAGAATTTCAGTAACAGGTCTCATATGATTCCGTCCATGGAAACTCACATTGGTTACATGGTTCACCCATGACTTTTTTCACATTTTATGTAGTTTAAAAAAATTTAACTCACGTGGGCTAACAATTCAAGAATTAACATACAAGGGTCAAGGGGAAACACTCCATCCCATACCCAAAACCATTTCAATTACAATTTCATATTATTGCAATTATATTCATATTCAATTTCTATTTTTAACAACCCATAAGGGAAAGGAAGGCATGCCTCATGGCATCCTGAGTCAAAATCCTTAAAAGAGTCATTCAAGGTAACGCACCCAAAGGGTGGTTCTTGTCCAAGGTGTACAACCTAACTCAAGCACATACCATCCAATTTAGATTACCTACAACATGATAGGTAATAACAGGGTTCAATTCCAGGTTCAAGTGACACCCCAAAAGTGGACGCGCGACACTTCGGCATATATAAACATCTTGATAATCAGCGAAAATCATGAGACCACCTACCTTAGTCTCGTACTAGATAGCTCGTCCAGTATTAGGCTCTGATTTGTCTTGGTTTGGAAGAAATCCGAAGAATAGATGAAGAATGAGAAATTAGGACATATGAGCCTTAATCCAATCTTTTTTCATTATAACCATAAGAATCGAGAAGGAATAAAAAGGAATTGAGGACTTACCGTTGCGGATCCAACAAGACAAAAGATGTTTGAAATGGAGATTGGATGAAGAAGCAGGCTCAAATTCTTCTGTAGTCTCCTTGAGAGATCTCCCAGGCACCTCCCCCTTCTGTCCAGTTGAGAAGAATAGGTTAGATTAGGTTTTTATAAAATTTAATTAATTTAATTAAAAATTAATTAAATTTCAAAACACAGCAGGTCGCACGGTTTACCCGCATGGCCTAGACAAACCGTGCGGGGACCGTGCAGACCTTGCTGGAAGGCAAGGGGCAACCGCTCGACCACCCCATACGGTTTCCAAAACTGTGCGCAGACCGTGCTCCTGCCTCTGCCAATCCTGCACCATGGTGCACGGTTTAACCAAGTCATGCACAGGCCATGTGCAAACCGTGTGCCATGCCATTTCCAGACTAAAACTTGGTTCTGGGCTCTGAACAAGCCCCAGACACCTCTGTAACTCCCTCAGTCAAGTTAGGCATCCACATTAGGCCTCAATAGAATAGTTAAACTGAAAATAAAAAGGATTCATACCTCGTACGAAAAATCGGGTTCTTACATTTCATATCTTCCCAGTTTGCTAAGAAAATTAGATATTTCCAATTTGATTTAACAAGGGAGTTTTCAGTTAACACTCTTAAGGGAAGTATCAGCGCAACAAGTTTTGTGAATATGTTCCCGTTAGAGCATATAAATGTTCTGTATCTTCTGATCTCATCATCATAACCATGATTGAGTTTGATATAATCCTCTGTGTAGATTTCCTTTTGAACCATGATGCGACGATTTATTGTATGAAGATAGAGGTTACTATTTTAGATGACGATGATAAAGAACACCTTATCTTTAGAGAATAATCGTCACTACCGAATTCTTATCTAGATCCACCCCCAGTAGCTCAACTAAATTCAATTATTGGGGAAGAAAAGATTGAAATGACTTTGGGTGAGGATAGAAATGTTCAAATAGAGGATATACCTATTGTGAGAGAATATGTTGATGTTTTTCTAGAAGATTTACTTGGACATCATCTAGAACGAGAAATTGAGTTTTTCATTGATTTAATTCCTAGTTCAAGGCCCATATCGAAGTCCCCTTATAGAATGGACATTGTAGAATTAGTGGAACTAAAGAAACAACTAGAGGAATTGAGTAACAAGGGATTTATTCTCCCTAGTGTTTCTCCATGGGGAGCCCCTGTTCTTTTTGTTAATAATAAAGATGGATCTATGAGGTTGTGCATTGACTACAGAGAGATCAATGCTATAACAATAAAGAACAAGTATCCCCTACCTCGCATTGATGATTTATTTGACCAACTTCATGGAGCTCAATATTTTTCAAAGATTGACCTTCGATCTAGATATCATCAGTTGTGTGTGAAGAAGTAAGACATTCTGAAAACAGCATTTAGAACCAGGTACGGGCATTATGAGTTTACATTAATGCCTTTTGTGCTGACTAATGCACCCTCTGTTTTAATGGATCTAATGAATAGAGTTTTCAAGGAATATCTTGATGACTTTGCAGTGGTATTTATTGATGATATCTTGGTATACTCCAAAAGCTACGAAGATCATGAAAATCACTTTCGCATTATCTTGAAGACTATGAGAAGACATGAATTATATGGGAAGTTTAGAAAGTGTGAATTCTGGCTTCAGGAGATTTCTTTTCTTGTCCATATTGTCTCTAAGTATGGAATCTCTTTTGATCATTCTAAGACAAGATAAATCCATTAATGTTCAGCACCAACGAGTATCACTAAGGTACATAGTTTTATTGGCTTAGGAGGTTATTATCGACGTTTCGTCCAGAATTTTTCCTGGTTGGATAACCCATTAACAAAGCTCACACTTAAAGGGGTTAAATTTGTTTGGACAAAAGAGTGTGAAGAATGTTTTGAAGAACTGAAGATAATATTAGTCAATTACCCTATATTGAATCTACCATCGGGGAATGATGGGTTCGTTATTTATAGTGATTCATCAAAGTAAGGACTTGGTTTTATCCTTATAAAGAACGATAGGGTTATTGCCTATTCATCACGACAGCTGAAAATTCATGAGAAAAACTATCCTACTCATGATCTTTAGTTATCTAATCTAATATTTTCTTTGAAGATATAGATATATTATCTCTATGGTGAAAAATGTGAGACATATACTGATCAAAAGAGTTTGAAGTATATTTTTTGCATAGAAATAACTCAACATAAGGAAAAGGTGATGGGTTAAACTACTCAAGGATTATGATTGCATGATACAGTAACACTCGGGGAAGGAAAATAAGGTGGAAAATGCTTTGAGCAGAAAAGATCATCGAGTTTTGAATAATATGAGAGTTGAAAGGGATCCTATTTTCATGGATCTAGTAAAGATGGATATGGGAATAACCATGGATGGTGAAACATTAATTCTTTGTGAAATGGTTGCCAAACCATATTTACTAGAAAGGATAAAGGGTTCTCAGACCGATGATAAAGAATTTCAAAAGAAGATTAAAGATGTGAATGATTAGAGATTGAATGACTTTGTGTATGAAGGTGGAATTTTGAAATTTGGGAAGAGACTTTATATTCCCAATATAACTGATCTAAAAAGAGAATTTTTGGATGATGATCATAGTTCTAATTTTACTATACACCCTGGGAGCACCAAAATGTATAGATATTTGAGGGAACATTTTTGGTGGGACAACATGAAGAGGGAGATTTCTGATTTTGTGTCCAATGTATGGTTTACCAACACGTGAAATCTGGAAGGCAATAGCCTGGGGGAGTCATGCAACCTCTTCCCATACTGGAGTGGAAATGGTGTAATATTACGATGTGCTTTTTCATGGGACTACCAAAGACTCCTAGAAGGAACGATGCAATATGGGTCATTGTTGATCGTCTTACCAAGTCATCACATTTTCTTGCTATAAGAGAAGATTTACCACTTGAACTATTGGAAAAACTATATATTAATGAAGCTATTAGACTTCATGGAGTACCACTATTGATTGTTTCTGATCGTGATCCACGTTTTACATCAAGATTCTGGAAATGTCTTCAGAAATCCCTGGATACTAAACTTCATTTGAGCACTACATACCACCCCCAAACTGATGGACAATAAGAACGAACTATTAAAACCTTAGAAGACATGTTGAGATCTTGCTCACTTGACTTTCAGGGTATGTGGGATCAATAATTACCTCAGGTATAATTTTACTATAATAATATCTTCCATTCAAGTATTCAGATGGCACCATATGAAGCATTATACGGAAAGATATGTCGCACACCAACCTGTTGGGATGATGTATAGAGATTTGAAGGAAACTTTTTGGTGGGACAATATGAAGAGGGAGATTTCTGATTTTGTGTCAAGATGTATGGTTTGTCAACAAGTGAAAGTTGGAAGGTAATAGCCTGGAGGATTCATGCAACCTCTTCCCATACTGGAGTGGAAATGGGATAATATTACGATGGACTTTGTCATGGGACTACCAAAGACTCCTAGAAGGAACGATGCAATATGGTTCATTGTTGATCGTCTTACCAAGTCAGCACATTTTCTTGCTATAAGTAAAGATTTAACACTTGAATGATTGGAAAGACTATATATTAATGAAGTTGTTAGACTTCATAGAGTACCACTATTGATTATTTCTGATCATGATCCACATTTTACATCAATATTCTGGAAAAGTCTTTAGAAATCCTTGGATATTAAACTTCATTTGAGAACTACCTACCCCCCCCCCCAACTGATGGATAATCAGAACGAACTATTCAAACCTTAGAATACATGTTGAGATCTTGCTCACTTGACTTTCAGGGTATGTGGGATCAATAATTACCTCTGACATAATTTTACTATAACAATAGCTTCCATTCAAGTATTCAGATGGCACCATATGAAGCGTTATAAGGAAAGAGATGTCACACACCAACCTGTTGGGATGATGTATAGAGATTTGAAGGAACATTTTTGGTGGGACAACATGAAGAGGGATATTTCTGATTTTGTTTCAAGATGTATAGTTTATCAACAAGTTGAAGCTGGAAGGCAATATCCTGGAGGAGTCATGGAACCTCTTCCCATACCAGAGTGGAAATGGGATAATATTACGATGGACTTTGTCATGGGACTACCAAAGACTCCTAGAAGGAACAATGCAATATGGGTCATTATTTATCGTCTTACCAAAGTCAGCACATTTTCTTGCTATAAGGGAAGATTTACAACTTGAACGATTGGAAAGACTATATATTAATGATGTTTTTAGAAGTCATGGAGTGCCACTATTGATTGTTTCTAATCGTGATCCATGTTTTACATCAAGATTCTGGAAAAGTCTTCAGAATGCCTGGGATACTAAACTTATTTTAAGCACTGCCTACTACCCCCAAACTGATGGAAAATCAGAACGGACTATTAAAACCTTAGAAGACATGTTGAGATCTTTCTCACTTGACTTTTAGGGTATGTGGGGTCAATATTTACCTCTGGTATAATTTTACTATAACAATATATTCCATTCAAGTATTTAGATCGCACCATATGTAGCATTATACATAAAGAGATGTCGCACACCAACCTGTTGGGATGATGTTGGTGAAAGAAAACTCGTAGGCCCAAAACTGGTGGAGGAAACGATGGAAAAGGTTAAGGTAATCCAAAACCACATCAAACTAGCTCAAAGTATGTAGAAGAGATATGCTGACAACCGAATGATGGATTTAAAATTTCAGGTAGGAGATCATGTTTTCTTGAAGGTATCTCCATGGAAGGGTGTTATACGTTTCAGTAAGAAGGGAAAATTGAGTCCTATGTAAATCGGACCTTTCAAAATTCTATAACTAATTGGGCTTGTAGCTTATCATTTGGAAATGCCGCCAAATCTCTCACAAGTTCACGATGTATTCCACATATCACTGTTGAGAAAATACATGTCTGACCCAATGCATGTACTCACCTATGAGGAATTAGAACTGGAACCCGATCTATCTTATTGCGAAGAGCCCGTCAAGAATATTTATACCAGATAACAAGTGTTGAGAAACCGGATGACTCGTCTAGTAAAAGTTCAATGGAGAAACAATAAGATGGGAGAGGCAATGTGGGAACCCGAAGAACTTATAATGAAAAACCACCCATGTCTTTTTATGAAGTAATATTCTAGAAATTTCGAGGATGAAATTATTTGAAGGAGGGGAGAATGTAACACCCCATGCTTCCACAATACGCTTCTCTTTGAATAATACATTAGTGTGTGTTGTACGAAACTTCAAGTTCTAACACACATCACAACCAATCAAACTAGCCGTTATTAATAGTAATACCCACTTTTTGAAATTTTATACATTTTATCATTCAAAATGAACTTCATTTTTTGATTTGTAATATCAAAATTATCTTATGGTTAATTTTTGGTACTTTTCTGATAACTTTCATATTTTGATAAATAGTGAAAATTACTAAATTTTAATTAAAAACAACTTTTTTAATCGAAATAATTAATAGTGATAAATTTTGAATTTGACTGGTATTAAAGTATAATTAGATTATATTTTTACCATTTAATCCAATGTTGGTCAATGTACATAATTTTACATTTAAACTAGACATAATCAAGTTTCAATCTTTTGATAGTTATTATTTCTAAAAAACACGTTTTTTGTTTTGACAATGGCAATTAATTTTAAATTAATTTCTGCCACTTTTTTATTTGAATTTAGAAAAATGGATTCCATATTTAGAATCAGGAGGTCCAAATTTTTTAAATAGGTAACTTTAATTTTTAGACATTTTGAATAATTACTTCGGTAAATATTTTATTTACCATGGTTAAAGGGTAAATCCGGTAAATAAGGGTAAACAAATAATATTATAATAATATTAAATTACCCTAAAACGTGTAATAACACTATTTTATGATAAATTTCTGACCATGGGTATATTTGGGTCGATTTTGGGACCCCATGAAGCCACTTGTATGTGATAATGACACTTTATATTAATTACGTTAAAGTAAATACAAAAATGACATAAGCATATATCTTTTAGAAAACCAATTTTTACATAGGGTTATATATGTTATATTTTCGACTATAATTATTCATTAGAAAGATAAAAATATTTCCTACATAATGGTATGTTATTTATAATTTTTATACATTTAATATTTAAATTTATTTATGACACAATAATGATGCAGTATTTTCCTTATTAATGAAAGAATCAAATAATTGGTATTATAAATGTTAAATTAAATATAATTTGAAAGTTTTGATGACATAAAATAATTTTATATGTTAATATGACATTTTATTATTGCTTAAATGAATTTATTTTGAATTAATATAGTTTTTATGACTTTAAAAAAATCAATTATTAAACAGTGTCAAAGTTGACATAAAAGACTTTTTAAAACAAATATTATATTATTAATTGATATTCTATTCCTAAAATTATACGGTTTGGAAAAAGGACTTATATAATAATAGGTGAATAATTAATGAACCACTTGGTGTTCTCTTGGAAATATATAGTAAGTTTATTAACTATATAATATAAAAATACAAAGAGACATGGTAAATGTCAAACTATTTAACTAAGAGTTTAATTTAAAGTTAAGGGTAATATAGTGACACAAACCTCTCTAGAACCTGTTGGTTTAGTGGTTTTAGACCCATCCCCACCTTATCCTTTAAATAATCCATTTTTTAGCCATTATAAAACGAAAATTATTTTATTATAAAATAATATATCTAGTTTTTCCTAAGGTTCCCCTCACCCCTCTTATAAAAGGGCACTCCCCCTTCTCTGTAATTCACACATTAAAAGCCTTTTGGATTTTCCAACCTCATACCAAATACCCTCTAAATTGTCCTCCCTTCATCCTAGATTCATTACTTTAGTCATAAATCTATCTTAAGGAGCCCTTTTGATCAAATCAAAAAGAAGAGCCCAAAGAAGAGGTAATAATTTCACCACCCTCTTTCAAGTTCCTTTCTTCTTCCACTTCCTTTTTCATTGTTGTTTCCATTATAAAATAATAACCCCAGTATCTTCTATATACTGTGATGTTATTATAAATATGGTACAACAAAATTCATAATTCTATCCATCCTTTTAATAACATGTCACCATACGTGCGTATGTACGGCTTACTGTCTCCACGTCGTGGTGTAATTGTTATTCAATAAATTATTCTTTGGATGGGTATAATAATGATGTGTAATTAATGTAAATAATAAATATAATATTATAATGATTCCTTATATATTATATAACATCAAATTATATATTATTTTAATATCAATAGAATGATATTGTCGCTCGTGCGTATGTACGGATTACCGTCTCCACGAACGCGATGAGATTCATTCCCCATCGTATCCATTCAAGACTAATTTTCATTATATGATTAAAAATAATGGTTAAATACTTTATATCATTCTGTATATGAATAATATACATACCATCCATAAAAAATATGACTCACATAACAAATAATATAAAGGAAAAATAATCTGTTTACACCCGAAACGACAATAATACTAAGATATTATCAACAAAACAATGTTAAAATATAATATTTGATATCATATTAATGTATATGATTCTTGTATAATTTAATAAAAATTATTTCACCATTATACAGGAGTTTAAACTACCCTCAACCAAGGAAAAGTACAAGGTAAGGGTTTATTTCACAATCTCTTCATTATATGAGGTTGTTTATATGTAATTATCTACTAGGACCTCTTTATCATCCACATACATGTTTCTTAAAAATGTATTTCAAACATTATTAATATTTTATAGAACATGTGTTAAAGTCATTTATACCCTTGTTTGACTTTTTATTAGATTTTTATAAAGGAATATTTCAGTTGTTTTCCAAACAAGTTCATTTTTAACCTTTTCGACAAAATTAAGTTAAGAATGTCTTTTTTAACTTATACAGCGGGTGCGGCTATTTTCCACCATTATAAAATCATCGAAGCTTCCATTGAAATGTTATAAGAATATTTTCAAAGTAAATATTTTCTTTTATAATTATGTGACTTTTAAATGATTAATAAAATATATATTTCTCTCAAATAGTTTTTATTTCATCTATATAAACATCATTTGATGGATTTTAAGCTTATTTGAAGTTGATTTATTATGATACAAAACTTACATATTGTATTGTAGGTTTTGTGATATGTTTGACTGTGGATGTGTTATTTTTATACCATTCCTGACGTATGGAGAAACTATTGACATTTTGTATGCTAGTTTTATTATGAATGTTTATGTTATGTTTAAACCTGATCATATGAGGAATGCATTGGACTTAGTAAGTGATGAGTGGAGCCTATTATAGCTCCTCGATGCATCGGTAGGCCTCATGAGACAAACTAGTGTCTTGGAACAAGGCCTTGACAAAATCTTATTTGTAGCCTTGGCACAAGGCCTTGAATATGTGGTTGTGATAGTCTGGCATTATGCATTTCATCATTATGAAAGTTGTTATTGATATTACATGTGATTATTAGACTTGTAGAATATCCATGCGAATAAGTAAATGGAATTATTTTATTTTATTTTTTCCATATTATGATGAAGTTCATGTTTAAAAGGATTTTGTTTTAGTTATACATTGCCTTAAATGTTTATGCTTATTTATGAATGTTTCCGCTATATTTTTATCCTTACTGAGAATCTGAGATCACCCCTTATTATGTTTTACTTTTCCTAGGATATGAAGAATTATTTTATGAATAACATGTAGGGATAGTCTGAGGGGATATCAGTGTGGACTATGGAGACTATGTTATTGTATTTTTTTCACTTTATCATGTAATGTAAGATATATGAATGTATCTAGTGTTTCCAAGGCTACTAAACTAATCGGTCTTTCGAGACTTGATATTTTGTGATAATGCCAATGTTATGTAATAATTCACTGAATCTGCGTAACTAGGGTTGGGGCGTTACATTCTTAATAAGATATCCCAATGGGGTCGTTTTAAGTGAAAGTAATTGTCTTTACTAAAATACTTTTGTATTCTTATCTTACCTCCTGAATTCAAGTTATATAAATTTTAAAATAATAAAAACATTATATAACATATAATGAGATGTTATTATGTTGATTTAATAACCTATATTCATCTCTTCATCCATAAAATGTAAAACAAAACCATTGATTGTGTGTATGGTGGACTACCACCTCACGAACCGCTGTATTTTGCTTTCCATAACAACCACTCACAACTGGATATAATGATGTATTAATTTTTTTATATTATATTAATGATATTATTACACATATGTAATTATTATATCACATAAAACTTATTACTTTAAAATCTGTGGGGGTATGATAATATCGTTCGTGTGTTTAACATACCATTACCTCACGATGCGATTCATTTTTCAATAACAACTTTCATGGAAGGTAATAAGGGTAAATTTAATGAATATATTTGATATATATCACATAAAAATTATTCTATAATGGTAATATAATTTTAACCTTTATTTTATGTTATCTTTCAAGAAAATGGAAACAACATTCATTTGTACATATGGCATACCCTCTCAGTGATTGGTGTATTTCGTTTTATATCTCTAACATTTATGTATTACTGTAAATAAATATATAATGAATATATATTATATTTATATATTTCCAAAAATTCTGGATATTATATAACCATGTTCAATGTAAAAGGATAAAAAATACAAAACCAAAACATACATGAAAAACGAAGGAGTTATTACCCGAAACGTGATTTTAACAAGGAATTATTAATAAAAGGGTAATAAAAAGTCATAAGAAAATTAAATATTGTATGATAAATATGATTATGGTTCTTTAATATATTTATAATAAACTTATATTTATTATAAAATGGGTTATAATGTGTACAAATTATGTCGATACATAAGGTGAGTGATTTTTGTCTCAATTTTCTTTCTTTGAGACAGATGTTGTGTTATACACATTTATTATTTTATGATGTATATATACATCCCCTTTAACATTTAATATCATTAATTTATTTATTTTTATGCAATTATATGTTTCATTTATTTATTTATTTTTTCTTGATGGGACTAAGATTCTAAGTCACCAAAGTGGTCAGGGTTTTATGCAACAATCTCATCATTTACCAGGACTGTTTATGTCTATAATTTTGATAATGAAATATTGTGATCCATCCCTCATTAAACACATGAACCTTTTCATCCACTATTAATTTCATTAGATTACATGTTTTCCCTTTGTTTTACTCCCTTTATGTACTCTAGAGTCTAAAAGAATGTTTTTATGAAAAATCATTTTCATTTCTCTCTTCGGTCAAAAACCATTTTTCTTCCTTATACATGTTTTCTAAAAAATGGTTTCATTTTTTTTAACATTATTAAAATTATTTATTAAATAAATTTTTACCCATGTTTTAGTTTTTACAAAGTTTTTTAAAATGAATCTTGAAAACATTTTCTAATTAAGTTATTTATGTATTTTATTGAAAATGTGAATGGAATCATTTTTTAACATGTATGATGTGAATTTAATTTTCTAAAATCATGATCACCCAATGTTTTAATGTTTTCTATATAATTTTAAAATTTTATTTAAAAAAATGAATTTTAAAATGTTTTGTGTGTTTTTAAATTTTTTTCAAAGTTGAAAGGATATTTTCCTTAAGAAATTTCTTTAATGATCTATAAATATTCCTTTATATGTTTCCATGGTTATATTCAAATAAAATTATTTTGGAAATGTTTTATGTTTTAAAAATCCATTTTAAAAGTATAAAGTCTAATTTCATCAAGAAATTTTCTAAGTGATCTTTAAAAATCATTTTTTATCTATGATTGAATCCTTGGATGTAACTTATTCTTTACTATGGATATAATCCAAGGATACCATTAATATTATTTCTCTAAATGGTATATGTTCATGATGAAATATTTTTATGAAACTAGTTTCTCTTACAGTGGATAAACCATGAAAAAAATCTTATTAAATCCAATTATTTCTTCATGGGTTATGCTATGATAAAATGAATAAATGATTATGAAACCTATTTCTTTTTCAAATGTTATGTAATGACCAATGTATTTATATAATAACACTTTTTCATAAATGTTAATATTTATGAATAAGATATTAATTTTATGACACTTTTTCTGATAAGAATACTCAACATGCAGTAACAGGTTTCTTTGAAATCTTACGTTGCACACAACTTTGAGTTATATTGAAAAATAATATGATAATTTTAAATGGTAGTTAATGCATAGCCTTTGTATTTATGGGGATGAACATAACTAACTACATTGTGATTACCCATAGCCTTTTAATGGAAAACCATTTTTAAATCTACTTTTTATAACTTTTATATGTTTTATTTAACAAAATAAAAATATTATTTAGAAGTATAAAATAAAAATTTACTTTGGGTGAATTTTTTGTATTTTTTCAATAAAGTTTTTTTTGTATGAATAGTGAAAAATAATGCATTTTAATTCAAAACTGCCTTTTCATCCAATTTATTTATATTGATAGACTATAATTTAAATTGGTTTTAAAGTATAATTGGATTATATTTTTATCATTTAATTATATTATGGTCATGGGAAGTAATTTCACATTTTAATTGGACATAAACACATGTCAATCTTTTGGAAGTTTTTACTTCTTAAAAACGTGCTTTTTGGTTTTGACAACGGGAATTAATTTTAAATTAATCTCTGAAATTTTTTTTGTTTTGATTTTGTAAAAAATGGATTACATATTTGGAATAAGGAGTTCCAATTTGTTTAAATAGGTAACTTTTATTTTTAGACATTATGAATAGTAACTTCAGTAAATATTTTATTTACGGTGGTTAAATGGTAAATCTGGTAAATAAAGATAAAAAATAATATTATAATAATATTAAATTATCCTAACATCTATCCTAATCCTGTTAGATGAGATATTTATGACCATGGGAATTCTTGGGTCGATTTTAGGACCCCATGGAGCCACTTTTTTTTTGAAAATGGCATTAAATTACATTTAATTTAAAGTTAAGGAAAATATAACATAAACATTTATCTTTTACTAAAACAATTTTTATATGTGGTTATATAAGTGATATCTTTGACTAAAAATAGTAATTAGAAAT
This sequence comes from Viscum album, assembly GCA_963277665.1. Lineage (NCBI taxonomy): Eukaryota > Viridiplantae > Streptophyta > Magnoliopsida > Santalales > Viscaceae > Viscum > Viscum album. The sequence continues at coordinate 1,085,201,234 of OY728132.1, forward strand.
ATAAAACTATTTTATACATCATGGGATTTTATTTATAATTTTTAGGAATAATATAAATAAATTTATTTATGACACAATGACGATGTAGTGATTACAATATTAATAAATTTTTTAAATAAATGAGATTATAAAAATTAAAATAAATTTAGTTTGAAACTTTTTATGACATCGCCAAATATTAGGGATAAGTATGACTTGTTATATTTGAATTAATGAAGGTTTTTTTAAATAATCAAGTTGTTATAATTTTTTTAAAAGTCCTGATATGAATAGTTTTAAATTGCCATAAATGAGTTTTAAAAAAAATACATTTTTATTAAATGATATAATTGTCCTAAAAATATAATATTCGTATAAATGACTTATATAAGGTTTAAAATTTCATTAATGAACCAATTTAAGTTTGATTAGAATTTTTAATAACTATATTAACCATATACTATGAATATACAAAAATACATGGTAAGATTCAAATTAGTTATCTAAGGGTTAATGATAAATAATAAGGATAAATTGGAAACCAAAACTAGTCTCAAAACTATTGGTTGAGATGATTTCTAAATATAAATACCTTATATTAGTATTAAATTATTTGGGTGCCTTTTTAATTCTAAATTCAGTATATAATAAAATAATCTTTCAAGACGTTCCTAAACTGCCCCTCCTCCCCCTTATAAAAGGGAATCACCTCTAACCCTTAATCACATCTATCTATCCCCTTTGGCTCATCTAAACTCTTCCCAAATAATCTCCCAACATCTTTCTCTTAATCCTAGAAGCCTTACATTGGGCACAATGAAATTTTAGAAGGCCTTTTATCTTAAATCAAAAGGATTTACCTGATTTGAGGTAATGTCTTATCTCATGCTTCTTTCAATTATTTTCCCTTCTCCAACCCCCTAAAATCTCTTTATTGAATTATTTTATAACAAAATAAATTATGTTAAATACACTAGGATATTTTTATTCAAATTATTTGACCTACACTTACACACACCTCCATCTAGTGGATTTAGTACATACTGTTTCTATGGACGATGAACTATTTCCTCACGAAATGATGACTATTCAATTATCTCCTACCACCTCTAATGGTGGGAATTATGATGGAAATATATTTATATATATATATATATATTATATATATATATATATTTTCTATTATTTTGTAATTTTATTTACATTATACATTTATGCTTTCCATAATGCGTAAATACAATAATTTCATTTGAGGAAGCACAAACTACCACCCCCTCAAAGTGAGATGAGTCACTCATGCCATACATGGAATGTATAAAGGATGGAGTTAAAGAAATAATGGAATTTATATATCATATGATATCATACTGAAATTATAATATACATATGTATCATTTAGTTTTCATACCTTTAAAATTTAAAAAAATAAATGGAAGTAGCATTCATGCGTACATAAGACTTACCGTCTCCATGAACGGTGCATGTCATTTATTATCTCAAAATATTATGGACTATTATAAATACATATATACTAGATATATATGATATAAATTAATTTTATATCATTAATATCATTCTAGAGATAATGGACTTTTGACCTCATGGGAAATTTGAAATTATACCAAGTTCATTTTTACTCAAGTGCTATAAATTTGCAAAATGACCGATATTAACTTAAATAATTATATTATTTTAATAACATGGAAATAAGTGATATAAAAGGAATAATAAACTTAAAAAAGTTATTAATAAAGTATAAATTAACTTAAGTGTATTATTCAGGAATAATAAGGAATATACATGATGAATCAGGCGTAAGGTAAGGGAACCTTTCACCCTCCTCTTTTTGTCAAAGATTTATTTATGTTATTTATTTTAATTTCCACTTTATTATGTTTGGATATGTTATTCTATATCCTTATTTCTGTAAATTTTATGTCCAAGTGACGAGAGACCCTTTTCTACCCCATCAACTAATTTTATTAATTTTAATGTGATGTCGTTAGGATGTCAAATTTTCATAAGGGACTACATCTCAATCTCCTTTCATTGAGGAATATCTTAATATTGTGAACCTTTATTATCCTATAAGGTTCTCATACAGCACTTTTGACTTTTTATATCAATAATTTCTATATTTCATGATATTTAATGTTTTTTATGTCATTGTTTAATTATTTTTATTTATGTTTTTCTGAAGTGTTACGAGACTCTTTAACTAAAACATCATTTTAAAAGTTTTAAAGATTTATTTATACAAATATTTCTCATTAGTGTCCATGTTTTCAAAATAGTTTTTAGCATTTATTTATATGGACATTAATGTTTTAAAATGACATTCCTTTAAAAGGTTCAAAGTTGTATGGGACACTTTTATTCAACAATCTTATTTTAAATGTTTTAAATGTGTTTTTAAATGAATTCATTGTATAAATATCTTGAATTGATATCTTGTTATTGAAATGTGGAAATGTTATATTTATTTTATACTTGTTTTATGTGTTATGAATACATTATGGTTCTTGGGCATTGTTTATGAATACGGGTGGTTCCATGATAAACCTAGGGCGGGTGAGCCCGAGATAGCTCTCCAATGCATTGGGTAATATGACTGAGGTAAATGTTAAGGTTTCTTCTAAGTGAATTAGGGAATATACTATGATTGGTATTCCAAATGTTACTCCATATGTAGCTATGAAAACTACAATATATGTATGTTATGGATTCCACAAGTTACCTTTATTATTTATTATTTATGTGTGTTATTCATAAATCTTATGATTTCATGAGTTATGTTAAAGATCTTATATTATATGAATGAAAATCATGATTTAATTTATTTTTTTGAATTGATAGACTGATTTTTTCTTTCCTCATTTTATAACCCTTACTAATATTTTTATTCTCATCCCATGTTTTTGAAATTTTTTTCACATGTTATAAGGAAGGGTAAGAGAAAGGAATAATACAAGTAGATTTATTTGAAGAAAATAATTCTTTTTTTATTTAAGGAGTTTTATATTTTTTTAAAATGGTTAGATTAGAAGTGTCTACTTTGTAATAATTGAGATGTAATGTAATAGTCATGGCATAATTCTCAAAAACTATAAACCCAAAAAGATCCTCAATGTGAATTCTTGTTTTAACTCAAGATTAAGTAATTTTTTAAGGATGGAGCCTTATCTTTGGTATCAGAGGTCGATTTAGATAACTTTATAGGTTTGGGTGTTATTTAAACATAAGTGACATAACAATAATGGTTACAATATTAAAAATAGTCATAGTTATTTTAGATATATTGAATTATTTTAAGATAACATGAATAAGTATATCATACTGTTTACCCTCCTAATAAGATATCATATGATGATTTTACTGATATACTCACATGAACCTTTTTGGTATTAGTAAATGTTTGGATCTATAAAGAAACAAAGTAAAAATGGATGTGAAGGAAACTATGGTGGTTTTCTGAATGAGAAACTGAATTAAATGTGAGTTGTAATGAGAACAATTGAGTTTATTTATAACCAACTATCTAGAGTCATGATTGACGACTTGAACCATGGTGATTTTTCTAAGGCATAATATATGCGAGAAACAAATCCCAATGGAAGTTCATGTAATAATAAAAAATGTAAGTATATTAAAAAACCTATGTGTCAAATATGTGGAAAGAAACACCTAGGAAAATTCTTTTAAGGGATGGGAACATGTTTCAGATGTAGTAATAAAGGTTATAAAGCAATAACCTGCAATGTAAAAATGAATCATGCAGTTGACTCCAGGAATGGGAAAGAAGTTCTTTCTGAGTGATCAATTGAATGTTTTAAATGTGGTGTGCATGGTCATTACACAAATATTTTTCCTACGAAGAAGGTTCATGAATGGGATCAAAAGTACTGTACAAATATATGTTTACAAATTCTTAATTCTATTCAAATTAAAGATGAGGAAACAGAAAATGACCTATGAAAGGTATGAATTATTTCTTAGCTCATGTTTTGAAATTACGGAAATCTTAAAATGTTATGCATGATTTTGTTTGTAGTAAATAAGTATAAAATCATAAGATGGAAAAAACATGGTTAAAGGATCATGAAGAATGTTTGATGATTTTGATGTCTAAGAATTGAAGCGTTATGTTGGATCAATAGATGATTATATGTTTAAATGAATTAATGATAGGAATACTTTGGAAGAATTTTTGTAGTATGTGTAACCATGAAGTTTTATATGTGAAAATTTTATTCAAGAAAGAATTATCTTTTCTTATGTGGACATAATGGATAACCTCAAGGGTTCATGTGATCTTTTGTTTTGGAGGAAATTATGGGTTTTTAGTTTTTTTGATGCAAAATGAATGGTATTAGATGAAATTTGAGGATAAATACGGTTATGCATATTTTTTAGGAAATTATCTTATTTTTGATATGGTTTTAAAAGGAAAACCCACAGGATGGGTGATAACATGTCGTGTTGGTCAAGGCCTTGGGAATCGAACCCACAACCAAAGTGCGACTTGGATTTATTTCCCACCACTAGCCTATGTGAAGTCTCTGATTAGTATGACTTATTATTTTTAGTTAAATGATTTTATAGATCAAGAATAATTTTATTTTGGGAACATATGGATATCCTTAGTATTGGAAAATGATTTGGTAATTAAGTGATAAAGGTTATTTTAGAAGGTGTTTTCTCTTTTGGGAACACTGTATGCCTAAGGAAAATAGAATACTAGGATTTCATTTGAGGATTAATGGTTGAATTTTTATTTTGGAAGAATTTATGTTTTTATTGTAGACTTATTATGATTTGGGTTATTTGTGGAAATGATAAAGCTATCATAGAGAATCTTTGATTAGGTTAATTACACTTTAGTATGAGACTTTAAGAGTAGTCAATTTTATTTGGAGATAAATGTTAAGATTTACTATGGAAGACTATGTGATTAAATCCATTTGAGTTTTGGGTTTCAATATTAGTTTAGGTTATTTTGAAGAATTTTAAGGACGGTTTTTTATTGAATGGTCTTTGTTGAACTTTGGGTATGGTTTGTTGAATTCTTCAGATTAAGAGTAGTATTTATTTTTATAAAGGATTATCCTTTTGGGGGGTTATCTTATCTGGTACTAACTATTTTGGTTTTGGTTAATGTATAAAGATAGAAGAAATATATAGTTCATATTTTATAGATTATGTGATTCTCAAGAAGTTGATTTTAGCACTTCAGGTGTGACCAAGTCATCTTGAATACTCATCGTTTAGAGAAAAGATTATTTTGGGAAGAAATTTACTAAAGGATGAAACTCTTCCTGGAAGGTAAGTATATCTCCTTATGTTCTTAGTCAACATCATAAATAAATTCCTCAACATTATGAAATGGAACTTTAAACAAAAACGTTTTCCATTCACTTTTCCTACTAGGGAATCAAATACCATTTAACTCATCACTAATTTATGTTTTTCTAGTAGTTAACTTTCTCTTCATCATGTTTTCTATCACTCTCTATCAGAACTTGAAACTTAGTTTCTATTCCATATTCATGTTTTAATACATGGAATCCTAGTATGATTTATCTCAAGTGACTTTGAACTTCTCTTTTTTTTCTTTTAAATTGATAGTTTTATTTACTCTTTTTTCGGTGTGGGACTTTCAATGAAGTTTCCAAGCCTAGTTTTAAAATTGTGAGAATGAAATTTTCAAAAGGGGGGAAGGTTGTAACGACCCAGGTATTTATATAATAATACTTTTTTCATATCTATTAATATTTATGACTATGATATTAATTTTATGAGGACAATTTGTCTAATAATTTTACTCTACACACAACAATAGGTTTCTTTGAAATATTATGTTGCGCATAACTTTGAGTTATACCGAAAAATAATATTATTATTTTAAATGGTAGTTAACGCATAGTTATTGTATTGTCAGGAATGAACATAACTAACTAAATTATGATTAAACATGTTTATTAAATGTTTTTAAATTAATACAACAAATTTTAGAGGCTTAAAATAAGAATTAATATGATTTTAAACATGAAGAACTCTAATTTTTTTAAAAGGTTATTTTACCGCCGTTTGATAGAGAAACCATTTTAAATATAATTTTTGTTGCTTTTATATGTTCTATTTTAAAAAACAAAAATATTATTTATAATTTGGACATCAAAATTTACTTTGTATAAAATTTCAGTATTTTTTTGATAAGGTTCGTTTTTTTAATGAGTAGTGACAAATACTGCATTTTAATTCAAAAGTGACTTTTCATCTAATTTATTCATATAGTTAGATTGTACTTTTAATTAATTTTAATGTATAATTGGATTATATTTTTTATAATTTAATATAATGGTGATTCGGGGAAATAATTTCACATTTTAATTGGACCTAAACACATGTCAATCTTTTAATAGTTTTTACTTCTTAAAAACATGCTTTTTGGTTTTGACAACGGTAATTAATTTTAAATTAATTTATGAAATTTATATGTTTTGAATTTGGAAAAATGGATTCCATATTTTGAATCAAGAGGTCCAATTTTTGTAAATAGGTAACTTTTATATTTAGACATTATAAATTGTAACTTCAGTAAATATTTTATTTACCATGGTTGAAGGGTAAATCTAGTAAATAAGGGTACAAATTAATATTATGGTAATATTAAATTACCCTAACACGTTTTATAATCCTATTTTATGATTTATTTCAAAACATGGAAATCCTTGGGTCTATTTTAGGACCCCATGGAGCCACTTGTGTGTGAAAATGACAATTAATTACATTGAATTTAAAGTTGAGGAAAATATAACATAAACATATATCTTTTACTGAGGAAATTTTTATATTTTGTTATATAAGTGATATATTTGAATATAAATATTAATTATAAATATAAAATTATTTCCTACATCATGGTATTTTATTTATAATTTTTAGACGTTAAATAAATAAATTTATTTTGGACATAATAATGATGTAGTGATTACCTTATTAATGAATGTTTTAAATAAATGATTTTATAAAAATTAAAATAAATTTATTTTGAAACTTTTTATCCCATAAAAAAATATTAGGGATACATATGACTTTTTATCTTTTAATTAATTATTTTTTTTAAAGAATCATTTTGTTATGGATTTTTTTAAGATTCATGATATGAATAGTATATAAATTGACATACATGAGTTTTTAAAAAAACTATTTTATTAAATGATATAATAGTCCTAAAAATATAAGATTTATCCAAATGAATTAGATAAGGTTTATAATGTAATTACTGAATCTCTTTATATTCTATTGTCATTTTATAGTAACTATATTAACTATATAGTATGAATATACAAGAAGACATGGTAAGAATCAAATCAGTTAACTAAGTGTTAAAGCTAAATTATAAGGTTAAAATTGTGACTAAAACTTACCTAAAAACAATTGGTTGAGAGTAATTAGATCAATAATCACCTTATCTTTGAATTAAATTAGTATTGGACCTTTTGAAATAGAAATTCAGATTATAATAAAATAATGTTTCAACACATTCCAAAAGTGCCCCTCCTCCCTCTTATAAAAGGGAATCACCTATAACCCTTACTCACACCTCTAAAGCCCACTTGGATCATCCAAAATCTTCAGAAATAATCTCCCAACATACCTATTTTCCTAATATAATCGTTACCTTAGGTAGAATGAATTTTAAGAAGCCCTTTTAGCTTAAATCAAAAGGAGTTACCCGATTTGAGGCAATGTCTTCTCTCAAGCTTCTTCCATTATTTTCCATTCTCCAACCTCCTTAACTATATTTATTAAATTTTTCTGTAAAACACTATATATTAAATATACTATGATGTTTTTATTCCATTTATTCTACCTACAATCACACACACCTCCATATAATGGATTTACAACGTACTGTTCTTGTGGACGACGAACTACTGCCTCACGAAATGATGATTGTTCAATTATCTCCTATCACCTATCATGGTGTCCATTATGATGGAAATGTATTTATATATGATATATATTATGTCTATATGTTCAATATTCTTCTGTAATTTTATTTATAGCATACCTTTTTGCTTTCCCTAATGTGTAAATACGATAATTTCATTTGATGAAGTGCGGACTACCACCCCCTCAAAGTGAGATGAGTCATTAATGCCATACATAGAACATATAAAGGATGGACTTAATTAAATTATGTAATTTATATATCATATTATATTATAATATAATTATAATATACCTATTTATCATTTATTTTTTATTCCTTTAAAAAGGAAAAAAAGAAATGAAAGTTGCATTCATGCGTACGTACGGCTTACCGTCTCCCTGAAGGGTGCATTCCATTTATTATCTCCAAATGTTATGGACTATTGTAAATAAATATATAGTGGATATATATTATATATATGATATTTAAATATTTAATATAATTCTCTAGATAATGGAATTTTGACCTCGTGGACAATTTGTAATAATAACAAGTTCATTTTTGACTCAAGTACCGAATATCGACAAAATGACAGATATGAACTTAAATAATTATATAATATTTATAATGTGATAATAAGTGATATAAGATTAATAATAAACTTAAAAAATGTTCTTAATCATGTATAAATTAACTTAAGTTTATTATTCATGAAGAACAAGGAGCATACGTGACGAATCAGATTTAAGGTAAGGGAACCTTTAACCCTCCTCTTTTATTCAAAGACTTCTTGATGTTATGTCTTTTAATTTCCATTTTATTATGTTTGGATATTTTATTCTATATCCTTATTACTGTAAATTTTATGTCCAAGTGATTAGAGACCCTTTTCTCTCCCATCAACTGATTTTCTGAATTTTAAAGTGACAATGTTAGGCTGCCAAATTTTCATAATGGACTACGTCTTAACATCCTTTCATTGAGGAATATCTCGATGTTGTGCACCCTTATTATCCTATAAAGTGTATATACAAACCTTTTGAATTTTTATATCATGAATTTCTATATTCTCATTATTTTTAGTGTTTTTTTATTTCATTCTTTTATTATTTTTATTTAATTGTTTCTCAAGTGTTATGAGACTCTTTAACTAAATCATCATTTTAAAAGTTTTAAAGATTTATTTTTATAAATATTTATAATTAATGTCCATGCCTTAAAAATGATTTTTAGAGTTTATTTATATGGACATTAATGTTCTAAAATGAAATTACTTTAAAAGGTTTAAAGTGGTATGGGACACTTTGATTCAAAAATCTTCTTTTTAAATGTTTTTAATTTGTTTTTTTTAAATGAGTTTTTTATGTCAATATCTTGATCGGATATCTTGTTATTGGAATGTGGAAATGTGATCTTTCATTTATTATTGTTTTATATTTTATTATTACGTTATGGTTCTTGGGCATTGTTTACGAATATGGGTGGTTCCGTGATAAACCTAGGGTAGGTGAGCCCGAGATAGCTCTCCAATATATTGGGTAATGTAACAGAGATAAATGTTAATGTTTCTCCTAAGATATTTGGGGAATATATTGTGATGGGTATTCCAAACATAACTCCCTATGTAGCTGTGAAATCTAAAATGTATGTATATTATGGATACCACAACTTACCTTTATAATTTATGATTTCTGTCTGTTATTCATAAGTCTTATGATTTCATGAGGTATGTTAAAGAGATTATATTATATGACTGAAAAGAATAATTTCATATATTTTTATTAATTGATGGACCAATGTTTTCTTTCCTTATTTTATAACCCTTACTATGATTTTTATGCTCATCCCATGTTCTTTAAATGTTTTTCCTAGGTTATAAAGAAGGGTAAGAGAAAGGAATAATTTAAGAAGATTTATATCAAGAAAAGAATTTTTGTTCTATTTAAGGAGATTAATTGTTGTGAAAAAAATAGTTAGAGTAGAAGTTTCTACTTTGTAATATTTGAGATGTAAAATAATAGTTATAACCTAATTCTATAAAACGATAAACTTGAAAATATCATTAATGTAAATTCTTGTTTTAACTCAATATTAAGTAATGTTTTAAGCATGGGGCCTTATAGGTTATGCAATGATGAAATGTTTGTAAAGCCCAATTTTTCATGGGTTCTAATATGATGAATGTTTTATTATATCATGGATCACATATTTATGATTTTAATTATGTGTTAGGTGGGACCTATATCTCCCTTCAATGAATTGGGTAATGATTTATATCTTATGAGATAAATATGGATTGAATGGGGAGTGAACGCAGTTTAGTAAGGGACTTTGTCTAATATGATAGTATTGGGAGTGAACATTTAATACTATACATGTTTGGGGAGTGAAACCATTCCAATATGATATCCTTATAAATGTTACTAATATGGACGTTATTTTCTATTCTTATGTGTATGCCACAATTCCATGTCTTAAGTCAATATTATTCTCTCATGACTCATATTCTTTGATTTCTTAATGATTTATTTCTTATGAACTGTCAATATTTATTCAATGAATCATGATCTTAATCTTGTATATATAAGTTATCAATTGAAAATGTTAATCTCAGGTTATCATACCCTTATTTCTTTGTTATGTTTATTAATTTTCCTTGTTTAACCTTACTGGGCATCTATGTTCACCCTTTCATATGTTTCTTTTCCCCATATTATAATGATAGGTATTACCTGTGATATAGTTAAGAGGGGTTCTAGTGTCAAGTAAATAAGTGGGATATGATGTAAAAATCTTATGATCCAATTTTTTTATGTTCCCATATTTCAAAAGGTATTATACTTTTATGATCCTCATGTGTGTGTTTGTGTAATGTAATGAATATTAATCTAAAAAGATCTAATATCTAGGTATGAAAATCATGGGTCTCTATAATGCCTAAAAATGAAAATGAAGTTTTTAACAAATATTTAAATCTTCATCTCTAATATAAAATTATTATTTTTATTTAATTTATAAAATTTATAAAGACTAATTTTTAATATAAGTTCATAAAAACAGGTTTTACTAAGAATTATTACTTGAGTTTCAAAATTGTTAAACATTTTTTTATAAATTCAAGATAGTATTTTTAAAATATTTTTATTAATTATTTTATTTTTAATTTTTATATAAAAATGTTTTACTAATATTTTAGGTCATTATTGTATTATAAAAGTGATGGTTTTTAGCAAAATCTATATTTTTATTATCCACATAAAAATATATTACATCAGAAAAATATAAAAATTTCATCTGAGGCTAATATTTATATAAATAATTCAAAAAAAAGTAATTTTATAAACTAAAATTATAAAATTTATATATTTATCTTTAAAATAAAAAATATATAAAATATAAATAAAAAAATTATTGGAAAATTATTTTTTTGAATCATATATGTGATTAATGTTACTTAATATATATTTGTAAATTAACTGACATTTTCATGTACATAAAAATATATTAAGGCTTAAATTTTTTTTATTAGTAAAAAATATTAAATATTTAATAAAACAATTATATGAAAATAAATATTACTTTTATAAGAAATACACTTTAACAAATACCATTAACAATGGTTTTATATTTTAATTTTAATTTTTACTACTCAATTGATAATGAAATATTTATTTCAGTTATATATAAAACATATTTTATTTTAATAATAATTATTATTATTAAACTTAACATGAATATCTATATATATATAATATTTTAATATCATGTTTTTGTTTCATTGTGAGTTAAATTATTTTAAATTTAGTACTTAAAAATACATGAATTTAGTGTACTTATTACATATTTGACCAATGACCATATTTCCAACCACAATATTTTCATTGACCAAATTTTAAATGACCATATTTTATTCTCATATATATTTTTACTAAACATATTCCATCCTCACTTCTCATTTCCATCATTTTCAATTTAGATATGAAAACATGCTTTCTTATTTCATGGTAATCCTTCTCTTTGTAGGTTTTGTTATACTAATGGTGTTTTTTAAAGGTGATAGTGTTCGAGGGGAGTTTCTAGTTCTAAATATATTACTCATTTCAATTTATTTTTCCTTTTTAATTTTTTCAATTTTAATGGATGTAATCATCCATGTTATGAAATAATATATTATATATTATATATAGTTTCTTATGAATTAATTATAATTTTCTATTAAAATTGAATAATATGTCATTCCCTTGTTTCATATTTTGTGTAGACCAATATCTTATAAAGTTTTAATTATTTTAAAATAATAGAAAAACATTATAGGGAAAAATTAATGTCTCCTAAAACTTAGGGTGTTACATTGTCGTGAGATGAACAGAATCTTTTTGGGAGATAACATCATCTCTTGGGAGCTAACATTAAGAACTCATCTATTTGTGACTACTATTATTACATAGGATCATAAATTTTGAGATATTTTATGATTTAGTCTTTAAGAGAAAATTTATAATTGTACTCAATACGATTCATAGTGGAGAAAATATGTCTCGAAACTTGACAAAAACTATAAAGAAGTAGGATTTCAATGAATATCATTTTAAATCACCTATGATTCTTTATTTTTTTACATATTCACTTGATTATGGATTAGAGACATTAGTAATAGAGTATTGTACTTTAATTGGTCACAAATGATGAATTAAAAGAGACAAATTCATAAAAAGTAATAGCATCATTGGTTCACCACTCACCCTCTAAGTGATCTCATAAGGGATAAGATCAACATATTCTCCCCATTACAATACCCATTTTGTTCTTTACCTAGACCATCTCAATCATCTCTCTTGATCATGATCTGCTATCTTATCTATGTTATCAATATAAATAATTATAAAAAAATTAATTAATCTTTATAATTATTCTATTATATAATATTATTTAAACAACATTGAGTGGTATATCCTCACTTTCCTATCATGAAATAGAATTTCAGTGGTTTGTTGATGACTCATGGACCCTCTAAAAATTCAAAAATTCTCATTATGGTTACTTATAACAAAACAATGAGAACCTATGTCAATTCATCACTCCAAGGTATCCTCCAACCTCTATATATGAAAGATTCATAATTTTGATAGGATTTAACCATGAATCAGTGGAATCTATTTTAAATCCCTAAAAAATACATAAACTAAAGGTGATTGAGGAAGGGGGAAAGAAAAGAAAGAAGAAGGATAATTATTTACCATCACCTATGAATAAATCAGATCAAACCATTATTAATCATCCAAGAAGAAAATATGAATATAGAGAGAAAATGGAGGGGATTTCCATACAATTCAAATGAACGACCCATCCATAAAATCAATGAGGTTTTAAACTCTGCTTTTAGATAACCATCTAACCCCACATTATATGGGGTTTGAGTAATTCCATCAGAACTCTAGAAAACTCCACCAGAGTTCCAATAGAACACTGAGATCTCAAATTATTATACAAAACATATACTATAGTGTCTTATATTGACTTGAAAGACACAATAATTTTATAGAATCTACTAGGATTTTAGTGGGTTTTTGTTATAGCTATCCATTCCCTATAAATAATGTGATTTGAAAAAAATTCCTTTTCAACCTAAATTTGGATCTCCAACCTTTTATTTTATAATTATTATCAAATCCATAAGCCCAATTTCCAATTATTTATACAAAAAATTAATTTTTTTATGATTCAAATTCCACATGAAATCAGAATTCCTTTAATTTCACCAAAACCTGATGCAATCATTCCATAAACCATCACATAATATTTTATAGGTTCTATAATCATTCATAATAAATCAGAAAAAATAATTTTACTTTTATAAGTAAAACATACTAAAAAATTATAAAAAAATTAATCATAAAAAAATCTAACTGGGAAGATAATAATTTTCTAAAACTAGAATTATTATTCTTCTATAATTACTCATGATTTTTTATCATGTTAGATGATAAGTTTTTCTAATAACAAAGGATATCATAAGAAAAAAAATATATTTTTCTTTTCAATTGGTTTTTTAATATGATCCCTGAGATACCTTCTTTTATAGGCTTCCCAAGATAAGTATTTATATCCATAAACTAGATTTTTTTTCAAAATAAACCTCTTTGAGTTTTATTAGAACTAAAAGTATCACAATGATCACAAATTACCAGAAATACTATGCTAGAGACCCACCCGAAATCCCTGAGTGACCCAACACAAAAAGATTCAAATTTTAAAAATAAAAAACTATCCACAATTATTGGTGCATCTGAGAACAAATCTAAAAATCTATAAATGTTATTTATTATTTTGAATTTTATTAATTTGTTTTTATTTATACAATTTCTAAGACTCTTGAATTATTTGTCAAACCTCTAATATTTTTAAATTAAGCATAACTAAACATTTCAAACTAATTTTGTTGAATAAATATAAACTAAACACATGTTTGAATATAATTTATATAATTTATATAGATTTTTATATATAAACTATATATAAATGGGATTTACGAAATTATATATATATATATATATCAATATAATTTATAAGCATATAAATGCCACATATATATAATTTAAAGTTATGTTATAAAAATACATATAGAATATAATTATTTTATTTTTTCATTAAATATTTTTATTCAAACAGTGCTAAAAAAATATCCAACTTTGTTGAGATAAATAGTAATATTTCAAAACTCATTTATGTAAATAATTTTAACAAATACTATTATTGTTATAAATTGTAAATTTTATTAATTATTTAAATATATTCAAATTAACTGTTGGATATGATCACATCACCCAAGTTTATACTTAATTAAGTTTTTATCTTCAATAAAATTAAGTATGACCATAATTAATTAGTCATGATAACATTTTAATTCTCAAATAAAATATATCACTTATCCCTTTGAGTATACTAAACATGTTTTTATATATAATGTATTTGGAATGACCATTAACATTCTCAACATAAATAAATATAGGATCATGATGTCAATTTTTCCTTAAGGGAGTATAATTCCAAATACACCTTCACGCGATGTCTCACTAATGATTATTAACATACTTGGTGGCCATTGGATTAGATTAAATTTAAAAATGGCATGGGTCTAAAAAATAATTATGAAATTTCTTATAAAGAGTGTATTTTAAACCATTTCTTAAAATTAAATGTAATAACATCCCACTAGAAATAAACTGAATACATTAAAAAGACAATCTTTGTGGAATTTTCACGTTGAATCGCATTCAATTCAATAAGCTCCACCTGTAACCCACACACACACTCTATATAGATAAATTTGTAAAAATAATCATTCACATTGATGTCGCATCATATAACATACATTTATGATTCAAAAAGGGATAAAACCTTTACCTTAAGTATTAGTAGGATCATTATTATAATAAAATATTTTTTACATTATTTTAATAAAGGGTCAAGTATTATTTCTCCTTGTCGGGCCTTCATTGGTTATCGTGAAAAAATGTGTTAGTTAAATAAAATTTAAATAAAAAATTTTATATGTCTGTATTAGGTGTAGGGGATTACAAGCCTCAAATACAAATGCACCCAAAACCCCCAGTGGGTTAAGCCTCATCCCTCCCTACAAGGAATAGAAATCACCCAATGCCTTTATTATATTACATAGAATGGTCAAAAGATCAATGTTCTGGATAGCACTAAAAAACATTTGATTGTGGCCTAAAGGTACTTAAAAGAGATGACCTGATGGAATAAATGACCATCCTACAACACATTACATCACCAGTTATACAAGATACAATAGATTTCCTAAACTATCATCTAATGATTGATCTCAAGAGTGAAATTTCCAATACCTCCTACTTTCACTAGTGATAATGTCACATGCATCCAATATATAGTGACATTATATAGCTCTCATATATATACCATATCAAATATTTGAGAAAATTAATTTATATATTATAAAATATATAATTATTATATAATAGTATATCCCTATGATATTATACCTTATAATTGATGTAATATAATCAAAAGTTATTTTTGGTTTTAATTTAATAATAGTGTTCCTAAATTGTTTATATTTTTTTACATAAAATATTTTAAAATAATTTAAAATTCTTGGAATATAACTATATTAAAATAATTATTGTCTTATTCCAAGTTACATCCTCTGCTGAATTTAGTGATGTGATGTATGATACTTTAATCAAAAACTCAGTTACCCATATTTTCTTAAAACCATTCCATATAACAATGCATCAATTAATGTTAAATAAACACTCTTATTATGATTTGAAAACATGAATATATCATATTATTATTACCCCATATAATGATTTTTTATCTATTTATTTATATAAATAATGAATCCTTAGTCTATAAAAAGGTACTTCTAGTAATTCTTGATGTTGATCGAGTTCCCTTTTTCAATGATTACTTTTTTAACACCTAATTATGATATAATTACAAGAATACTGTTAAAATGTACATAATGTTTCATATATATAAATAATATAGAAAAGGTATTCATCATATTTTCTTACTTTATCATAATAAAGGAACCAATCCTTATAATAGATCATTCTTTATAAATTTTACATATATCACTTTTCATTATCATTCAACTTGAGATTTCAAATAATTATACAAATATATGTGTAATGGTATAGTCCAATAAGAATTATTGATCAATTATTGTAAGCCATGTCTTCTAATAAGTATGATACTTATCCTATATATTTTATTGATAATATATTTCTAAGAGAATCATTTTAAAAACTAGTGATTAGGATTGTTGTTATGCTCCAATAATTTTTTTATATAAATAGGGCTCATCTTTAATCTAGAGAAGGAAATATGCTTGATATATTTATTAAAATAAATATTTAAATTTTTAGATTCATAATTAAGTTTAACCATATATATTTTTAAATTTTATAACTTTATATCATTATTTGAAATTAAAAAATCCATTAGTTTTATCATATGCACATCCTCAAGTAAATTATCATTAAGGAATACTATTTTGACATCTATATGTCATATCTCAAAATAATTTCATTTTGAACTAAATAGATTTATGCAAATAGATTTTACTATAATAATGAATAAGAAGGTTATTTTATATTCCATTAATTTTACATAAAAGTTGTTTCCAAAAAAATAAATCCTTATAGGTAAAAGCACTCCAATCCATATTATCATTCCTCTTAAAGATCCTTTTACCATCAAGTAAATCAACCATATTCCAAACATAGTTTTTGTATATAATCTAATAATTTATGTATCCAATATATTTAATAGATTTATAACATATAATGGATTTCTCATATGTAATTGTATTATCATTGATGACCATTACACCATCATCATTCTTCACGAGAAGACCATATCTCTTGGGTAATTAATAAATCTTACTAGGACATCCTAGTTATTATATAAAATGATTTGTTCATTTTTATAATATATCTTATATAATAAACTCATTTATATCATACATTGAATCATCATATAGCCTAAAACTTCCCAAATTTCTTGATATCTCTCACTATATATCACGTAAGGGAGCTATTTTTCTATAAAAATGTAATATAAACCCATTAAAAGTTTATTCTTGGAGGTATTATAAAGATAATATTTCCACATTACCATTACATAACTAACAACACTAAACTTATCTTGTTTGGGACCTAACACAGATTAATCTATATATTAAACATGTGCTTTATAGTTCAAAATATTTATGAAGTACATATTGTTAATGAAAAAATTTTATATCCCATATATGGTCCTTTTCACTCTCTTATATGGATTATAGTGTAATATAAGTGAACTTTTTCTTGGGAATGGCCCTGAAATGATGGTAAAAGTGAACAAAAAAATTCCATATATCCTATAATACATGGTTTTTTATAACTTTGGAAATGTATATCTAAAGGTGAAATATACGTTCATTTGAAAGCATCATAGATTAGATCATATGATGTTATAAACGTAGTTAGGTTTTGATATGTTGTAAATAAAATTACCACCTTATATTTCCACATACGTTTTTATATAATTGACTAGTGTATTTTGTTATGATGTGTCTAAATAGAGTTATATGTTTTTCTATTAATTCTATAAGTGTAAAAAGTTCTAATATGTTATAATTTTATGTAAATAAATACATTATAAAATGTTTTAATATGTTTCATTTATTACCATGATTTTTTGAAATAGTTCCTACCATTTGATATTTGTTAATTTAATAAATAATTTCTTTAAAATGGATCCAATTATCTATAAAATGAAATTTCTAGGTAGTGGTGCCTCTATGAATGAAATTATATTCTTTATTCTATCTATTTTTCATGACTCGTTCCCCGGGGCTCGGGCCGTGACTACCCCAAGCCTGCCTTCCATAGGCCAGGGGCTGGTGACTAGCACCGAAAGGCGTATTACCAAAAACTAGAAAACATTGCCTTTAAACTTATACAAACACATGGTTTGAGAACACAACAAGAAGAAACTGTGAATTAAACTACTATAGTAAAATAGGAGTGTTGAAAGTAAAAGGGTCCGGAATGCAAGCCCAACTGATAGTATGAGTACTAATGAATGTAAAAATACAAATGAAAGGAACAATACATCTGAAAAAGGGAAAAAGATGATGAGTCTTCCTACAAGGATCCTACCTGAAGGGTAGGTACATATCACCTCCCCATCACTCCACATCCTCCTGTATCCTCCATGTACCTCCTAGTCCTGGCTCCCTCAAACCTAACCTAGCTACTCGTCATCTACACAAGACACAATAAGGTATGGGGGAAGCTCTTACATGGGTGAGTATAATGATACTCAGTAGGGACCACGAGACCCCACAAAGGTCTCTCATAATTTCACAAGGAAAACCAATGTGCATGATCTCAATCACAAAGCACAAAGAAATAAACACAACTCAAAT
Organism: Viscum album; assembly: GCA_963277665.1. Taxonomy (NCBI): domain Eukaryota; kingdom Viridiplantae; phylum Streptophyta; class Magnoliopsida; order Santalales; family Viscaceae; genus Viscum; species Viscum album. The sequence goes on from OY728132.1 coordinate 1,085,220,115, forward strand.
AGAGCCTCATCCCAAACCAGGTACACAACTTAGAGAAATAGGATATGATGTTGACCCACACAGGATCGCTATGAATATTGATTTCCAGCCATGGATTCTCTAGACCTAAGAACAAGTAACATTCCTAGTAACAATGTAAAACACCTCATCTGCTAGAGAACTCCTCCTCTATCAAGTACAGTGGGCCTGCCGCGTCACACAGAATCGCTTCCCACTAACCTTGAATTGCTGAGGTACTCCTCCCCATCGCGTATCGTGGGTCTTCCAGGTCACATAAAGACACTCCCCCACCGTGGCCTACTGAGGTAATCCTCCCCATTTCATACCATGGTTTATGCCCACCATGGTCTAATGAGGTAATCATCCCTATCGCGTACCATGGCCATCGAGTCACTCTATGTCGAAAAGTCAGCAGTCGTTAGGTCTCATCCAGTCACAGGGTTCCGTACATAGTGTGCTTGGGAGAACCACTCCCCAAGCCATTAGTCATGTTTCAAAAAGTACTAAGTCTCCCAAATAAGTAACATTATTATCTGTCATTTCACCGGGGGTCCAATGAAATAGATGACACATCAATCGGATGCCCGGTCTCTGCATTATTGGCATTTCAGTGCCGAGGGCCCAGTTGGATTCGGGTGCAATCCAACACGGACATACTATATGTATCTCCAAAACTCTCATGGATTAAGTCAAAAGGACTATGTCGCTCTAAGGATCCCAACGCCGCAGATGGTTCGTCAAACAGACGTCTGGTTCTCAAGATAAGACCCTTTAAGTGTTTCTGAGCCCCATTGTGCCCGGGTCCAGTCCGACCCGGTCAGAACAACCCAACTCGACCTAGTCTGGGCTGGGTTGTGGCGTACTCAGCCTGCTAGGCCGAGGTCCATCCTGGCCTGCAAAAAGGGGCGGCCCTCAAGGGCAACCTGACCAGTGTAGTGTGGGGCCCACAAAGGGGCAGCACGACCCGCAGTGGGGCACGAACCGACCCACTCGGCAGGAGGCCCGACCCACTAGAGGGCGGTCCGCTATAGGGTTGTCTGTCCGTGAAGGGTGCAGCCTATGGTGCTTACACTAGGTGGCTCGGGGGAGCCGCTCCCCCGAGATCTCGAACGACCAAAGGTCATTCGGCCTTTAAAGTGGCGGTGCCACATTGGCGCTGACCAGTCTCCATGGAACGGACTGGAGGTACAGGTTCTACCTCCTCCTTCGTGGCTTTAGCCACAGTCTCCTGCTCACTAGTGGTGCGCGACAGCACGCCGCCCTTCCCTTCTGTGGTCGGCCGACGAGCCGGTCACCTTCTCTGTCTTCCACTGATGGGGAACCGCAACCCCTTTGCACATCTGTAGCACGCGACGACACACTGCACCGCCTCCACAGCTATTTGGTTCCGGCCACTCTGATGTTAGCCGCGACTTCATGCCACAACCTCCTCTAGTGGGGTGTGTTGGTGCATCGCCTCCTTCATAGCCGGTTAGTATCGCCGCCCTGACAGTCTTCCATGGAAGGCAAATTATTATAATAGTTGTGGAGGCTTTGTTCCAGGTTCTTTAAGCCCATGCCCTCTATGTTAGCTCCTAATCAAATGGGGGATAAAATGGGTATATAAATTTCTTGTATTAAACAACAAACAATACCCCACAGGGATACCCTGTAACAACCTCCCGAAAAACGAATGATTTGCAGATCAACCAGTTAGTCGGTTGACCCGCGTTTTTCGTATAATTTTCAAGAATGGGGAAGAGGGAATATTTTAAGGAAACGTAAATAAATAAACCCCTACCTTGAAATGTCAGAGAAAATGCCCGTGCTTGAAGGTGGATTGTGTTCTTCCTTCCTGAAACCAATTCCCAACGACGCCACTCATACGTCGCCCTTCAGGTCATAGTTCGGTGTTGTCTGTCACCTTCTGCTGGATTGGCTCCATCTTCTAAGGGTCTATCATTGCGGTGCTTCTTCAGCACTTTGTTTCTTCAAAAAGTTGTGCTGGTACCCCTCCCCAAGATCCATATATATAGGAGAGGGGGAGGTTAGGTAACAAAGTTGGATTTTAATGGGGCTCATCAATTAGGAATCTTCCTAATTCCCCAATGACGTCATTACTTAGGGTTGGTAGGTCAAGCCATTTATTAGATTGACACATCAATAGCCCCACCCCCTTTACTTGTCCATTGGAGGATATGTAATAAAAAAACCAAAATTATTTTATTTTATTTCTTTTTTTTAAGTCTCAAAACATAAAATTTTCTCCAAACCTACTGTAGTCAACAAAAATCCTCCCTTAAATGAATCCCGGTGCTACAGATTCAACGGTACCCTCTGATTTTTAATCTGAGAAATGGTTCAAAAGTTAGAAAATTCCACTCATATGTTTACTGAACGTACCTGAAATTTTTTTGGAAATTCATTCCAGGAACTCCAGGCGTCAGAATCACGATTCTTCAATTTTCGCAGACGCGTAATAATTTCTTATAATTAAAAAAATACATGGAAAAATATGGGTCTTTACACTCTCCCAACCTTAGGGATTCTCATCCTCGAAATTCACAACATAGACTAAGAAAACAAATGGGGGTACTGAACATGAATCTGAACCTCCCACTCCCATGTTCTCTTCTAGAGGTTCTCGTACTGCCAGCGAACGTGCACCAGAGGTATCAACCACCCACGAAGAGCCCGCTCTTTTCGATCCTCAATCTCTACTAGAACCTCCATAAACATCTCCCCATCATCTAAGTCCAGCTTTCCTTGGTCGATGACGTGAGATGGTTCATGCACGTATCTTCTCAACTAGGATACGTGGAAGATGTCGTGAACCTTCTCCAACTGTGGTGGAAGTTCCAAGCAGTATGCCACCTCGCCAATCCTATGATGTATCAGAGATGGCCTGATAACCCTCTGTGATAACTTGCGACCCCATCCAAATCATTTTAGTCCCCGTCGAGGAGAGACTCACAGGAAAATGTGGTCCCCATCCTGAAACTCTAGATGTCTCCATCTCCGGTCGGAATACGACTTATGTCTACTCTTTGCAGTCTTCATCCACTCCTAGATGGTCTGCACCTTCTTAGTAGTAGCTCATACCAACTCTGGACCCATAAGTGTTGACTCCCCTATGTCTGTCTAGCATAGAGGTGATTTGCAAGGTTGACCATATAGGTCCTTGAATGGTTCCCTACCGATGGTGGAGTGATAAATTCTTTTGTATGATAACTCTACCAAGGGAAATTGATCCTTTCAACTATGTCAAAAATCTAGAACGCATGCAGGTAGCATAGCCTCTAGTGTTTGAATGGTTTTCTCCATCTGACCATCCATTTGAGGATGAAAGGTGGTGCTCAAACACAGCTGAGTCTCGAACGCCTCCTGAAATACCCTCCATAACCAGGATGTGAAACATGAATCGCGGTCAGAGATGATCATCGATGTCACCCCATGAAGTCACATAATCTACTGCACGTAGAGGCGTCCCAAGACCTCTACTAATCCCTACTCTCATATAGGTAGGAAGTGGGCCGACATGGTGATTCAGTCAATGATCACCCAGATAGAATCATGTCCCATCGACGTTCTTGGAATCCCAATAAAAAATTCCATGGATATCCTATCCCACTTCCACTCTGGAACCTCTAGTGGTTGATCTAAGCCTACTGGAACCAGATGCTCGGTCTTCACTTGCTGACAAATGAGGCATTGTGAAATAAACTCTGCTACTACCTTCTTCATCCCTAGCCACCAGTGCTGATGTCGGAGGTCTTGGTACATCTTCTCCACACCAGGATGTACCGCCAGAGGGGAAATATGGAACTCCCTCAACACATCCTTTCGTAGCACCACCGATACCACGGTACGTCCCCTAAAGTGAATGACATGATCCCCACCTCCATAAAATCCATCAGGTGCCTGCCCTAACGATATCTGAGCACTAAGATCCTCATAGTCGTCATGCCCAAGTTGTGCCTCCCTGAATCACTAAAGGATTGGGGGAGTGAATATCATAGACTGGAGGTATGCTGCTCCATATCTATCAATGAAGGATATCTACAATGCGTCTAGAAGCTCTGTTTCCTCACTCAGCAACTAGGGACCAGACCTCCTACTGAGTGCATCTGCTACCAGGTTCCCCTTCCCAGGAGTATAGACTATCTCAAAGTCATAGTCCTAGATGAACTCTATCCATCGCAGATATCTCAGATTCAGTTCCTTATGAGAGAAGATATACCTGAGACTCTTGTGATCAGAATAGACTATAAAACGTTATCCCATCAAGTAATGTCTCCACATATTCAAGGTGAAGACCACTGCAGCTAACTCCGGGTCATGGGTGGCGTAGTTCTACTCATGTTGTATTAGGTTGTCATGATCCATAAGTGATCATTGCTCGCTCCTTCATCAGGACACACCCAAGTCTGGTCCCTGATGTGTCACGGTAGACTACATACCCAAAAACCTCTTCTGGTAGCCTCAAGATGGGGGAACTCGTCAATCTCTACCTCAACTCCTGGAAACTCTACTAGAATCTCTCCTTATATACGAAGGGATGCCCCTTCCTTTTCAATTTTGACAAGGGTACTGTATATCTGGAAAAGTCAGGCACAAACATTTGGTAATACCCAGCCAACCCCAGGAAACTCTGCACCTCTGTCACACTCCTGGGTGGCTCCCAAGCAAGCACAACGTCTATCTTCACTTGATCCACTACAACTCTATCCTCTAAGATAACATGTCCTAGAAATTTGACCTCTCATATCCAGAACTAGAACTTCAAGAGTTTACCATGAAGCTAGTACTCTCAGAGTGTATCCAAAACTATCTGTAGATGATAATCATGCTCCTCCTCTGTCACTAAGTACACCAAGATTTCATCGATGAGCACCACCATGAAGTGATCAAGGTATGGCTGAAAGATCATGTTCATGATTCCCATGAACACTGCTGGGGCATTGGTCATGCCAAAAGGCATAACCAAGAACTCATAATGGCCATAACGATATCTAAAGTTCATCTTCTGCACATCCTTGTCTCGTATCCTGAGCTGATTATAGCCTGATCTGAGGTCTATCTTCGAAAACCAATGATATCCTTTCAGCTAATCGAAAATATCATCAATCCTAAAAAGTGGATACTTGTTATTAACAGTCATATGGTCCAGGCATTGGTAGTCCACACAAAGTCTCAAAGTCCCATCTGCCTTCTTGGCGAACAGAATTGAAGCTGCCCATGGGGAAACATGGGGTCTTATGAACCTCTTTCCCCGCAAGTCCTCCTACTATACCTGTAACTCACAAAGCTTCATGGGAATCATCCGATATGCTGGTGTAGATATTGGTGTCATAATGGGGTAGAGGTTAATATAAAATTCTACCTCTCTGCATGTAGGTAGTCCCAGAACATCATCAGGGAAGACATCGGCATACTGGTCCACCACTATAGGATAGCTCAGACTGTCAACATCAGTGGCTCCGAGGGTAAGGCTAGTGAACTGATGAGTAATCAGTTGCACCCTCTTATGGGTAAGTTTATCCTGGGATTCAAAGGTTCCCTTATCACTAGTTAATGGAAAAATGGTCCCATATCCACACTTTGTGCCTAATATAGGCAATTTGAGCATGGACTGTGGATAACTAGTCCATACCCAAGATGAAGTCAAAAGGCCTCGACGCTGCTACTATGAAATCCCAGCCGATTCTCTCACCTCCTAGAGTAGGATCACACTTACGGAACCAGTTTGTAGTCATCAAATCTGCTCCCATAGGAGCCTCTAGATGTAATTATTGAGCCAACGGCTCCATCGAAATATCCGAACTCCGAACGAGGGTCGTGGAAATAAAAGAGTGACTGACACATGTGTCTATAAATATTGTATCTAAGGTGTACTAGACATAGATCATTCCTCTAATCCTCTTAGGGGCACCATGGTCATAGGCCTCAGCTGCCTGGAGCTGAGCTCGTCCTTGTCCTCCTTCTCCCTGTGGTCGGGGTGGACCACCTGGCGGCAGTGGTGGTAGAACCTCAAAATGCTGCTCAGCGCCTACTGCATGTCCAAATCCTCTACCACATCCACCACCCTACGGACCGCCTCACTCAAACCTTGGATTCTACCTTTGTGGTCTCTCAACTATCTTCTAGTCATCTGTACGATGGGTTGGGCAGTGGTGATCCATATGACCCTACCCGCTACACGTGTAACACTGCATGTCCCGTGCCTGTCTTTCTATGCCTTGCGAGCCTCACACATCTGACCTTGTATCCCATGATTATCCACCAGAATTTCTAGTCTTCTTGGACCTCTGTTTCATATTCCTACTACCTATGGTAGAAGAATCTTCTTCCTAACGTTTGGTGGTGGCTCTCGCTGTGGGTGCATGCTCAGCTAGGAATCTCTCCACCAATAGCGCTCGCTTTAGCACCCCAGCCTTAGTCGGTATGCTGAGAAATACCATAGATTCTCTGAACTCCCATTGGAGACCCAACTCAAAGGTATGGGCCCTGAAGAAAGGGTTCCTCACCATGTCAGTGGAGTAGTGGGAGATATTAGTGAACCTCACCGAGTACTGGTCCATTGTCATGTTGCCCTGCTGTAAGTGCAACAGCTCCGGTATACACACAGAGCATAAGGTCACTAGGAAGAACTTTGCCTTGAAAAGGCCCTCGATCTCCACCCAAATGAGTGTTGTCTCATAGTGTATCTAGAGAATCAGGCTATACCATCTCCCTATCGCTACCAGAAAAAGGCTGGCTACGAGGATCACCATAATATTAACTGGTTTCCCAACCAATTGGAAAACTCTGGCCACAGCCTCTAGCCAGTCCTCAACCGCCTATGGGTCCATCTCTCCTTGGAACCTTGGAGGCCTCTATAGCTGGAACTCATGCAACACTCTCAGTTAGCGTTCATCCTCTACTGGTGGAGCTGGTGGTGATGACTTCCTAATGGGTAGTGGTGCTGCTGGTACACCACCTATATTTTCTAAACCTGTAAGAGGTCCCTTCGCAGAGGCCTCATCACTCGATGGGACGTCATCGCATACTCTCTCAGGAATCCTAGCTGGCTGTCTATGTGGTGGCATCCTGAAAGAAGATAGGTGTTCCATGATCAATAAATTATACTAGGTGAGTTGACTCAAGAGATCAAATGGGAAACTTTTCAAAACACACACAATCAATTTTTTCGTGTACTGAGTCAGAAATTAGAATTTAGGGTCATGGTGTAGGGATATGTCAGCCGCCACACCCACACTAGACTCCCTAAACTGAAAACCACACACATAACACTTAACACTATTGCTTCACAGAAAATATCAGAGTTGTAGTTATTTGGTAGAACCAAACACCTCTGATACCAATTTCTCACGACCCGTCCCTCAAGGCTCATGTTGTGACTACGCAAAGCCCGCCTTCTATAGGCCAGGGGTTGGTGACTAGCACCAAAAGGAATATTACCTAAAATGGAAAGGCTTTGCCTTTACACCTATACAAACACACGGTCCAAGAACACAACAAAAAGAAACTGTGAAGTAAACTACTATAGTAAAAAAGGAGTGTTGAATGTAAAAGGTGCTGGAATAAAAGCCCAACTGATATTAGGAGTACAACTGAAAGTAAAAATTCAATTGAAAGGAACAATAAAACTAAAAAATGAAAATAGATTTTGAGTCATTCTTCGAGGATCCTACCTGAAGAGTAGGTGCATATCGCCTCATCATCACTCCACATCTGCCTATCTCCTTCGCATATTGCCTAGTCATGGATCCCTCAAAGCTTAGGCCAACTGCTCATCATCTGCAAAAGACACAACAAGGTGTGGGTGAATCTCGTGTAGGGGTGAGTATAACGATACTCTGTAGGGACCATGATACCGCCGAAGGTCTCTTAGAATTCCACAATGAAAACCACAGAGCAAGATCTCAATCACAAAACACAAATCAATAGACACAGCTCAAATAGAGTCTCAGATCAAACTAGGTATACAACTCCGAGAAACAGGATATTATGTTGACCCACACAGGATCACCATAAATGTTGATAGCCAGCCACAGATTCCCTAAGCCTAGGAACAAGTAACATTCCTAGTCACAAACATTGAGCACCTTGTCTACTAGTGAACTACTCCTCTATTGAGTACAGTGGTCCTCCCACATCAAACAAGATGTGCTTCCCACTAACCTTGAACTGCTGAGGTACTCCTCCCCATCATGTATCATTGGTCTGCTGGGTCACACAGAACCGCTCCCACACAGTGTCCTGCTGAAGTAATCCTCCCCATGGAATACTATGGGCACTCCCCAACATGGCCTACTGAGGCACTGCTCCCCATCCTGTACCGTGGCTGTCTAGTCACTCTGAGTCAAAAAGTTAGCAGTCTTCAGGTCTTAGCCAGTCACAGGGTTCTGTACGTAGTGTTCTTGGGAGAACTGCTCCCCAAGCCATCGGTCATGTTTCAACCAAAACTAAGTCTTACAAAGAAGTAACCCGACAATCCATCATGTCACAAGGGATCCAATGAAATAGACAGTGCGTCAACCAGACGCTCGGTCTGTGCATTATTGGCATTTTATTTTTGACGGCCCGGTTGGATTCAGGTGCGATCCAACCCGGCCTTACTCCAAGTTTCTCCAAAACATTCATGAAATAAGTCAAAAGGACCATCTCTATCCAAGGAACCCAACGCCATAGACGGTTCATAAAACAGACTTCAGGTTCTCGAGATAAGGCCATTTAAGTGTTTATGGGCTTGGGTCCTGTCCGAACCGGTCCGACCTACCCGGCTTGACTTGGTCTGGGATGGGCCACGGCGGACTCAGCCTGCTAGTCTGAGTTTCGTCCAGGCCCAAAAAATGGGATGGCTTGCAAGGGAGGCTCGACCCGTATAAGGTGGGGCCCGCAAAGGGGCGGCCCGACCCATAGTGGGGTGCAACCCGGCCTGAAAAAGAGAGTCTTGGCCCGCTGGCAACAGCCTGTTGGGCAGGCGGCCCACTACAGGGTGGTCCGGCCGCGATGGGCATGGCCTGCAGTGCTTCCGCCAGGCGGCTCGGGGGAGCCCCTCCCCCGAGATCCGGAACGGATAAAGGTCATTCAACATTTAATGTGAAGGCACCAATTGGGTGCCTCCCAGTCTCTACGGAACCCACTGGAGGCGTGGGTTCTGCCTCTTCCATTACGGCTTCAGCTGTGGCCTCCTACTCACCTGCGGTGCCTGACAGCGCGCCGCCCTTCCCTTCTGTGGCAGGCTGATGAGTCAGCTGCCTTCTCTGTCTGTCATGGATGATGAGTTGTGACCCCTTTGCACATCGACAGCGTGCGACGGCATGCCACACCTCCTCCGGGTTCGGACGCTCCGATTTCTTCCATGGCTTCATGTCACGGCCTCCTCTATCGGCGTGCGTTGGCACATTGCCTCCTTCGTAAATGGTTGGTGTCGTCGCCCCGGCGGTCTTCCATGGATGGAACAAGGGTAAAAAAGTTGTAGAGGGTTTGGTCCAGGTTCGTTAGGCCTGATCCCTTGGCATTACCTCATGATCAAAGGGAGGATTAAATAGTTTTAACAATTTATTGTGTTAAACAACAAACAAAACCCCACAAGGATACCCTGTAACTACCTCCAGCAAAACGAATGTTTCACAGATCAACCTGTTAGTCGGTTGACCTATGTACTTCGTATAATTTTAAGGAATGAGGAAGAGGGAATCTTTTAAGGAAACGTAAACGAATAATCCCCATACCTCGAAACGTTGGAAAAACTCTCGCGCTTAAAGTTGGATCTTGTTCTTCCTTCCGGAAACCAGTTCCCAACGACGCCACTCATATGTCACCCTTCGGTTTGTGGTTCAGTGTCATCTGTCACCTCCCGCTGGGATGCCTCCATCTTCTAATGGTCCAGTGTTACGATGCTCCTTCAGCACTTTATGGATTGGTGGAGCTATGCTAATACCCCTCCCCAAGCTCCATATATATAGGATAGGAGGATGGTAAGTAAAAACATTTGAGTTTAATGGGGCTCATCAAATTGGAAGCTTCCTAATACACCAACGACGTCGTTACTTAGGGTTGGCAGGTCAATCGATTTATTTTCTGGACACATCACAATCCCTACCGCCTTTACTTGTCTATTGGAGGATATGAAATAAAATAAAAAAATTATTTTATTTCATTTCTTTTTTCTAAGTCACAAAAATTAACTTTTTCTTCAGACCTACTACAGTCAAAGCAAAGCCTCCCTTAAGCAAATTCTGGTGTTGTGGATTCAATGGTGCCCTCCGATTTTTAATCTGAGAAATGGTTTTGAATTTAGAAAACACCGCTCATGCGTTTACAAAACGTACCCAAAAAAAGTTCAAAAATTCATTTTGGGCACTTCAGGCCTCGGAATCACGTGCCGTCAATTTTCACAGACTTGTAATAACTCTATATAATAAAAAAAATTACATGAAAAAATTCAGGTCTTTACACTATCCTTTATTTATGGATGTACCTTCATGTCAATGTGATGATGAAGGTCCCATGTATATGATATATGGTTTAAAAAACATTTATATTACCCTTATTAGCAATATTTTGATAGTCATTGATAATTAATCCCTATCAACAATTCTGGGGATATTGTTTTGGATCAATAGAGAATTGGTGTCCTTAGTTTTACACACTTAATTATTATTATTCTAAACATACTTAGGTATATATCCATGTTTGATATTTTTTCCCAACTTTATATATAATAGTTAGATATTACACCCACAATTTCACTTTTAGTTATGTTTTTCCTTTCATTATTCATACTCCCTTTGTTTTTTAGTATTTTAGTTTGAAATTTTAATGTTTATGGAAAAAAATGGGTGTCAAATGGTCATTGCATGGTTAAGAGTAACCATGTGGTAACTATTTGAAACAAGTCAATAGTATGAAGGTTCCATTTTTCTTGGTCATCACACAATTTAATAAACTATGTGAACTAACCATGTGAGTGCCCAAGTGTGGTAGTGTGTCTTACATAGTTGGCACACTACTTGGAAAACCATTTGGTCTTACTAAAACTTAAAAATACAAAATTCCCTTACTACCATATTTCAAATTAAACATTGTCACCCACTTTTCTCATCTTATTCAAACCAGATTCCTACACATTGGTTTGGGCCCTCTTTTCACAACCTTTTTCATGTGATTTTTTGGTGGAATTCACCTAGTCTCTTTAAGATTCACCCAAGTGTCTACTCTTAAATCCCCTTTAGTTTCCCTCCATTATTTATTGAATTTCCATATTCTCTAAGGTCTTTGTTAGAGACAGTTTGAGTTAAATTATTCTTACAGCTTGGTATTTGATGTTTTTGGTTTTTCATTGTCTCTCTAAGACCCCATTTGATGATTTAAGTGGGTTTTCACCATATGTTATTTTTTACCTTAGTGAATGATAAGTGGTTCCATTTCAATCTATTATTTTATGAAAAAATGTTATTTATAATATTTATAAACGGTTATCTAAATTATATGAACATATTATATATATATATATATATATATATACATTAATGTTTATAATATTTATATATGTTATAAATGTTCAAATGAATTTCCATTGGTTTGAAGGGTACATTGGTTTTTAAACTTATTCATTAAATATATTGGAAAAAAATTATATTGTGGATTATTTATAGAAAGGCCATTAGAATGAAAGAAATTCGTAAATCATGTATCTAGGGAAGATAATAGTGTTAAGTATCTATTTTTATATTAATTCACTAAAAATAACTAAACCAAATCTAGAGGAAGGTAATGGGGTCTTGGGGGCATTGCACCATTAGGCCAAGGAATTATTCTTTAGTGGGTGATTGGACATGTTGTCAGGGAACAGGTGATACCACACTACTAGGCCATGGGAGGACCACCTTAGTGGTTTGTGTGCACACATAGATGATTCTTTATTATATAAGTTGATATGAGTACCTAGGGTGCCCAAAAAACCGTAGATTACATAGAGAACTCCCATGGTTCATGTTTTATATAATATTTATTTTTATTACATTGGATTCCATTGAAAATTTATTTAAGCATGTTACTTGATTTCTTACCACTCAAAGTTAAAATCTTACTTTTATATTATTTTTTCAGAATAACATGATTGTATTTATCTAACAAGTTTTATAAATGGAACACTTTGTGGGATCCAACTAAGATGGTTTTTTTCAAACCCTACATACACCCAATGGATGTTTTAGACCTTGTATTTGTTGATTCAGGTAAAGGTAAGGTTTCATAAAGAGATAATAGGGTTTCAGCTAGAAGATGTCTGGTTGGAGGTGGTGAAATATTAGGGACCTGACTGTCATATCACATTAGATTAGGATCCATTTTTGCTCCTTTTGGTTGGTATTGATGTTTTTTACCTCTTATTTATCATTGAACATGTTCCTTTTAGACTGGTGTATATTTGGGGTTCTCCTCTTTGTTTATCTTTTGGATGTTTTTAATTATGTTTATTAGTGTCATGATTTATTTTCTGTAATATATATATATTTTTTTTATTGTTATATAATGGGATACTTATCTATTATTTAAAATCTATTTTATTCATATAGAATGACCTTCCAACTTATTGTGAGATTATGACGGGTTTATGGGATGGACCCATGTGAGGAATATTTAGGTGAATCCATTCATATGGGATGTTTTATAATACTCAAAAACTTTTTTACATCCCAAATGGATTAGGAAATCCATTTATTAATTTCCAAAATCTCTCTCGGGTTCTTGATTCTACGGTGACTTGGGTAGGTTTCTGAAAAAAATTGTTTTAGATACCAATTTTGATTTACATTATTTAGGATGTTAGGGTAGACTAGAGATTGGATCATCGAGTCTCAAGTAAGAGGTGTGAGGGGGTGTCTAGAAAACAAGCTTAGTATCATTTATTAAGTGATAGGAGGATGTTGGGAAATGTGGTTTGGATTTAGGATTTTTTTAACATTCTTATTTATGTAAGGTGCATTGGCTGCAAATCATGCATGAATGCCTAGTATCATAGATGGTTGTGGTTTGTTATATTCCCTTTTCTTTATGATTTTATTTTAAATTTGATAAAAAAATAGTATGGATTAATGTTTTTATGATAGTTTATTGTTTTTCCCATTCCTTGATTTTATATAGAAATAATCCCCCAATAAAGTTACTATTGTTTCCACCACTGGATGCTCGGGAAAATTTACTATGAGAAAACCCACTAGTGGACCAGAATCTAATTAAGGCAATGGTCCAGGACGTTCGGGATTTTGTTCAAGGGATAGGTTTCACTGCCACCTAAGATTTGGAAGCAGACCAGGGTCTTGAAAAGGATTAAGATCAATAATTTCTAAAGAATAAAATCCCTCCTTTTCGGGGAAGCAATTATTAGCAGGATGTCAATGACTGGCTTGAAAAGACAGAGTGGATATTTTACTTCCTTGGAACTCTGAAATGCATAATGGTGAAATTTTATACCTTCATACATGAAGTCCCTACTGAATGTCATGGGATATTTTTTTTAATAAAATAAGTATGAGAACCTTTAATGGAATAAATTTATAGTGATGTTTTCCCAGTAGTTTTTTTCAAATACCATGGAATCTGACAAGTCTTAGGAATTTATTATTCTCCAGTATAGTGACTATTCAGTCTTGAAGTATGTTAACATATTCACTAATCTAGTTCACTTCACATTATATATTGAATCAAATGATAATTTAAAGTCTTTAAGGATTGAAATGGACCTCTAGCCGAATATATGATATTATATCTTCTTCTAAAGCTCGTGACTTATGATGAGGTTGTGGATCAGTTTCTAATGGTAGTGATCAATCGGGATATGATTTTAAGGATTAATTGCATGTATAATTTTTCTAAAATTTTTATTAGTGATACTTATAGGTAGGACAAGAAGCATTTTGATTTGAGAAGGGTGGTTAACAACATCTCAAGTCACCCGAACTAGTTTTTAGCTTCAACAACATCAAGTAGAGGATCTCCTATCAATTTTCAGTACAGAATGTCTAGAAAAATATTCTCCCGTAAAACCAAGATATCCCAAAGGGTTTCCATTAATGAGGATGTTTGGTATATTTATAAAGGTTATGAAAGGTTATTTCCTTTTCCTACACTTGTTAGTTATTCTTATCACCAAAGTCATCTACTATTCAATCAGTTTCCTTAATGAAAATAAGATATTGACCACATGGGCGTGGAGGAAATATTATTTTATTATATGGTCAGTGTCAGCTTAAAGATGAACCTAAACCAAGTGGTACTCCTCATACTCACACTAAGACTAGGTAGTTTCACACAATAGAGCCAAATCTCATTGAGTGTGATTCATTACCAATGACAGTGATATGTACCATACTAATTTAATCATTTATGGTAATTTATTTCTTTTTCAATTGATATTATCAATCATTTATCTTTTCTCATGTTATAGAATCTTTTAATCTTTATATAGTTCTCATGTCATATATATTATAATTTTTCTACACCCATTTCGAAAAAGAAGGATTAAGGCTTCATATGTACATCTTATGTTTTCTCTACCTCAGTTGTAGAGTTGGAAAGAAACATCGTTATCCTTGAAATGAAATAATTTGATGTTATTATCAGTATGTATTAGATGATTTCTATAATGGATCATAATGGATTCTATAAATGGAAGGTTCACTACACTCTTATTGATGAAAATGATCATGTGTTTCATGATGATTTGGATCCTAAATCAAGTAGATCAGGACCGAACCTTCCTAAAGTGTGTAGTTTAGTATGTCATTTTATGTATCTTTTTGTTGAAATAGATAAATGGAATCTTAAAACTGAGATTCATCCTATTGTAAGATAATTTCTAGAGGTTCTATGAGATGACTTCTTTGGGTTTCCTCTATAATGAGAATTTTATTTTTATATTTACTTGGTTTCAATAACTCAACCAATTTATTTAACCTCTTATCACATGGAACCTTTAAAACTCAAAGTGGTAAAGATTATTTTTTATGATCTAGGAGGTGAAGGATTTTTCCACTGGATCATATCCCATTATGATGATTCAGTTATCTTTTCCAAGAATATGGATGGATCCCTATTCCCATTCATTGACTATCATAAGATGAATTACATAAATGTTCAAACAAGTACCATTAACCCTGAATTGATGATAACTTCAACAATATAAAGGTGGATTGCAAGTTCTAAAAAATAAACCTCTGTTTAGGGTATCATAATGTTAGGGTGAAGGATTTTGATCTTCCAAAGATAACGTTTAGTAGTAGATAGTGTCACGTTGAATACCTAGTTATTATATTTGGGATGATTAATGACCCCATGGTTGTCATTGTTCCAATGAACTAAATATTCCACTAAAACCTTGATTACTTCATTTTAGTGTTTATGGATGACATCATAGTCTATCCCAACAATAAGAAGAACTATTTCCATCACATGAGAATTATCTTGGAGACTTTTTATGACCACAATATTTTTGATAAACCTTCTAGATGTAGATTTTATATATGAGAAATAAAATTTCAAGGGCATGTGGTGTTTGAAACAAGAATCTCAATGGATTTTGATAAGGTTAAGGCCATTTTGTCTTGTAAAAATATGAGTAATGTATTTGAAATTCAATGATTTTTGGGACTCATGGGTTAATACTGTTGTTTTATCATATAATTATCCAAATACACATCACATTTGACTATTCTCACCTAGAAAGGGGTAATGCTTCTATAGAATTTAGAATTAAAATCCTTGTTTGAAGAGCTGAAGAAGCATTTTACTTTGGCCCCAGAGTTGATTCTTCCTAATTAAGGTATTGTTTATATGTTTTATTATGATTCCTCTAGAATAGTTTTGGGATGTTTCTTGATGCAAGGGAATCATTTGATAACCTAAGGATCAAGGAAAATTTGACTACATAAGGTGAGCTACCTTACCCTTGACCAAGATATGTCTAATATTATACACACAATCAAATGTTGGAGAATCTAGATATTTGATGATTAGTTTATAGTGTTCTATGATCATAATATCTTCATTTTAACTTTATATTGAAGGTATTTGGATATAAAATAGAGGTTTTAGATTAAATACTTCTAGATTCTTGATTTTCATCATAGAAAATTTTATTGTAAAGGGTAATGTTATTATAGATTCTCTAAGTTAGAAATTTACATTTCGAGGTCTCATAGATTCCAGTGAGGAGTGGAAGATTATGTGTCTCCAAGATGAGTTTAACTTAGAGGTAAAAAAGGATAAATAGGTTTTGTTTCTTACCAATGTAAAATTGTCTCCTATTTTTCTTGAGTTATTTTCCTAGGAGTAGACTGAAAATGGTGAGTTCCATTACCTTAAAAAATATCTATATGGTGGGGATACCACCGATTAATGGTCTTTATCCCCATGGGGTTACCTTTTTTATGAAAGAGCTTATATCCCTTTATTTGTTAAGGAATGATGTTTTGGAATACTTCCATGGATCTCAATGAGAAATAAACCCCATTTACATGATAATTTACTATGACATAAATCAAAAACATTTTTTGGCCATGCATGAAGAGAGTTATAATGGATATGTTATCTAGGTGCTATATCAATCACTAGGTAAATATTAAAAAATGATGAAATTATAGTTTTCTTTAACCCCTTCATATTCCTACCCATAATTGGGATGAGGGTTCCATTTATTTCATTATACGACTACCACATACCCCTCACTGAAAAAACACTATTTAGTTCTTGATCGATAGGCTAACTAAAGATTACTATGTCATACTGATGAAGGGGTTGATGAAAGAGAAAAATAACAAGTTATATTTTTTTGGAGTTTTTGATCTAGAAAAATGTTCCTTTAAATTTCATCTCTATCCAGGGCACCCGATTTACATCTTGTTACTCTAATTTTCTTCAAGAGCCAATGGACACCCATATGAAGCTGGGTATGACATTACACCCCCAGATCAATTGGAAGGCATAAAAAGTGAATTAGATTTATGAGGATATTATTTTTTTGTTTTATCTACTTTGAAAGTTCATGGTATACCCATATTGATATAGTTTAGTTATTTTATAATAATAACTACAAATCCTCTATTTAGATGGAACCTTCTGAGGCTCTTTGTGGTCGAACATGTCATTTTCCATTATCCTAGGTAGGGGTATGTGATTCCTCTTCGGTAGTACATAGTCTTATCTAGGAGACCACAATAATTATTTTTTATTCTATGTTGATTAGTAATGTTCTTTATTCACCACAAGTCGTATACTGATCGCTAGTGTTGTATATTGGAATTTTAAGTTACGAGCATGGTTTTTATCAAGGCATCACCTATGTAGGGTTAAAGATGATTCAATAAATAGAGAATTATTAACATGTGATATGAAAGATATTTTTAGACCACCAATATAATTATAAAGGAGTATTTTCTATTATAATTTCATGCTCAGTTGATTCCAAATCATAAATTGTACCATATTCTCATGTTAAAGAAATATAACATGAATCCCTCTAATATAATAAATTTCAAATAAATTGATTTGGAAACTAATGATTCTACGACTAATTGAAAAATTAAAATTATATAAATAGAAGAAAATGTTTTATATGGGTAAATGGTTTAGTTGGTTCTTGTTTTTGACAGCATGGTTTTGATTCACATGAAAATTGGGAGTTGGAATCTCAAATGAGTGAGTATTGGCCTCACATCTTTCTTGATCAAACTATGGGTTGACCAATTTGGTATTGTTTTTTGTTTTTTGGGGAGATCTATCACACTTACATTGCAACATTAAATTTTATTTATTTATTTACACATCCTTCCTTTATTTTCAAATCATTAGGTTTCAAATTTTAATATTTTTAGAAAAACAATGTCTACCCAATGATCAACGCATAGTTTTGAGTAAATAAGGTATAACCATTTGATAATGATCTATAACATGGGAATTAAATTTTTTAATGGTTAACACACAATTTACTAAATCATTAAAACCAACCAAGTTAGTTCCCAAGTGAGGCAGTGTGACCTGCATTGTTGGCATACAGTTTGGAAAGTCATTCGATCAAACCATGTGGGCTCCCTAGAAACCTAAAAATGAAAAAAGTCTGTACCTACATCCTTTTAATTAAATCCAATCACCATATTTCCTCACCCCATTTGAATTAGGTACCCCTATTCATTCGATTCATCTTCTCTCTTCCCTTTTGGTGAGAATTTTGGTTGGATATCACCCAATTTCACCAAAATTCACCGAAGTAAATCTCTTCTCATCCATCTACTTTATGTTTCCCCCACTATTTCATGATTTTATCTCTTCCCTATGCTCCTAGTTATCTGGAGTATATGTTGGTCGACTCTTATGGCTTGGGTTTTTATAGTTTTTGTTTTCCATATCTCTCTTGGACCCTCTATGTTGTTCTAATTAATTTTCTCCATTTTCGATTTGTTTACCTTGGTGAAAGGTAGGTGGTTCTATTTAAAACTATTATTTTATGAAAAAAATTTTATTTATATACTTTAAAAATTGTTCTATAAATTAAAATAATCTATATGTAATAATTTTTATTGTAAATTATGTATGATGTAGAAGTTCAAATGACTTCCTCTAGGTTTGAATGGTAAAATGGTTTTTAAAGTCGTTATTTGAATATGTTAACTGGAAAATGTATTATAGATTTGTATAAAAGTCCCACTAGAATAAAATTTATAATTTTTCAATGAAAAGAGAACTTAGTAAACTAGGTATATGGTGGGGATAGTGTCATGTATCTCTTATTGGATTAAACTAGTTAAACAATAAAAATTATTTCTATGGGAAGGTCGTGGTGTCAAGGTGGAGTCTCATCACACCAATATGAAGTGTAATGTTCTTCTTAGTGGGTTATTTTATGTAGAATATTGGTATGGGAGACACCACACTACTAGGAAATTTTATTAACTTCTTAATGATTTGTGTGTATACTTGTATTGAACTCTATCTCACAAGTTGATACGAGGACCTAGGGTGCCCAAGAAACCTTAGAGGACTTAGAGCTCTCCCATGGTACAAGTTTTATTGGAATATTTATTTTTATCATATTGGTTATCATTTATTAATTGTTTATTCCTGTTACCTAATTTCTTACCACTCAAATTTACATTCTTACTTTCATATACTTTGTTTAAAACAAGCATGATAGTCTTTATCTAAAAAGGGTTATACATGGAAGGCTTTGGGGGTTCCTACTAAGATTTTGTTAATAACGCCATACATGAAACCAATTGATGTATGTAGACCTTGTTTTGAAAATATTAGGTAATTTAAATGCATTGTATATAGATATGGGGTTTTAAGGCTCGTAGAGATTGGGTTAGCGGTAGTGACATTGTGGGGATTTGACCCTCATGTCACGTGAAGATGGGTTTCCCTTTTTTCCATTTAGTTGAGATTGAAGTTGTGTACCACCTATTTAGAATCCAACACATTAATTTTGTACCTATTTATATTCAGGGTTCTCCTCTTTGGTTTTATTTTGGATGTTTTGTGAATGATGTTGAGTAAGGTTATGGTCTATCTTCATTAATGTATTTTATTTTGATTTTTTGTTATATTATGGTTTTCTTATCTATTCTTTAATGTCCATATTATTCATAGATAATCACATTCTAAGTAACAGATAAGAAATGTTGAGTCTTTGTTCAGGACTATTGTGAGGTTTATTTAGGGGGAAATATTCATAAGGTACATTCTTCAGTGCCCAGAAAATTATTTCTAGCCTATGGGGATTGGGAGCGCACTTTGGGAATTTTTGATAGTCATCTGGGGTTCCTGATTCAGAGGTGACCGAGGTTGGTTCGTACCATTAAAATTCCTAAAATCACTTCATTTTTTAAAATTCAAATTTGGTGTTAGTTTTTTGAAAAATATTTTTTTGATAAAAATTTATAATTTTATGAATAAAATTATAATAGAGGTAAATAGACTAGGATATTACTGGATGTATTATGATATGATCATTTTATTCCATTGTATAGAGACATCATAGAAAAAGATATACAAAATTTAATTTTTAATTATATTTGGTTATGGGTGTTCTAAATTATTATTTTTTATTACTCTTGATGATATGTTGATATTGTCGAGTTAGATATAGTGAAAATTCAAGTTTTTGGTGTATCACTTGGAGTGATATAGTGATATTATCATGTGTGATATAAAACACAAACACAAATACATGATTTTAGTGACATGATAAAATTAACTTTTTATACTTTAGTAAGTGATATTGGAAAAAATTATCTATGATATAGAGGTATCAATATATGACTTTGAAAAATATATATCTCATGATATATGTTTATCCTATATCACAAGTGATGGTATTATGACATTAGAACCTAGATATAGTGATAAAATGAAATTATTTTTTGCACATATGAATGAAACATAACATATATATTATTTATAAATTGTTATAAATAAGATAATATAAAATATTAATGTTCAATTTAAGAAATATTTGTCAATTTTATTAAAAAATAAATTTTCATATATTATTAGTTAAAAATTTATGAAATATTTAATAAACTTAAATTTACTATATTATTTAATTATATAAAATAAACATTATCTACATGGGATTGTGATGAATCCACATGAATTTAGATGATATATAATGTTTTAAATAATGTTAATTGTCCACATTATAAAATATAAATTCTTATTATGGATTTGAAATTGAGATATGAGGATTTCACATTTTTTTCAAATTATATATCCTAATAAATATGAAATATATTATATTTACTATGTTATTATAAATATAAAGTGTTTATAATTATATAATAATTGTAAATAGTTTATATTTATAGTGAAATAATTATTCTTAGAATTAAAATTTATTTATAGTTTTCTCTTTATGAAATGTTTAGTTATTTATGTCCTTTTATAATATTAATTAATAAAAAATATTTATGTTTTGAATATCCATATTAGATGTTTAAATTACTTAAATATATTATAAATATATATATTTCATAACATCTATTTAGGAATATCCATATTAGGTATAGTATGATATTTAATTTTGTTAGCCTAGGTTAGTGACTTTTTTTATTATCATTCCAAAGTGAGTATATATTATAAGAAATATTACATACTTAAAATTAAAGCCATTTTGAATATTAATATTACTATTTGGTAATAATAAATTGATACTAGGACTTTGGGTCAAACATATCACTATCCTAAGGATGAAGGCTCTGTCTAGAAAATTGGTGGTTGATTTCCTATAAAATCATATATTCTCTTAAGTATAATATAAGTTTATTATGATTTAAATACATTTCACTATAACATATTAGGACTATGCCAAGAGATCTATTTTCATGTTTTATACAACCCTTACAATAGTTATTTATTGAAATGATGTTTTCAAACGACAACAATATGTGTTCTACTTTTATAATATTGTAAAACTATAATAATAGGGTACATATTATTATATTTACATTTTAACCAATATAATAAGTTCATATTATTATGTATTTTAAATTTTAATATTAGACTTAAATAAATTAGTTGGTTAAAACCCTACCATAGTCACATTATCCACTCCCTTCTCGATCTCAACCCATGTTGTCCCAAACCCATTGCCCCTCCTATCACCTCACATGTAATTTTCTTCCAATTATAACTTAATAACCCCTCTATTATCCATTCATTATCAAGAAATCCCACCATCGCTCCTCCCTTTGATACACTATATAGCAAATCCAACTCTCAGATCCCCCATTTAATTATAGATTCAAGGTGTATAATTATTGATATGTTTAATTGCATGCACATTAACTTCAATATTTGGGGCTTCAAAATATTCTTATTTTTTCTTTCCATTAATTTTTTAAATGTTTTTATGAAATTTGGTTGTATTTGGGGACATTAATTAGGGTGTTTGTATGATTTTATAAATATTAACAATAATTTTATAAAGCTATAAAAAATATTCAACATAACTACAGAATTATTATAAATATAATTCATATGATTGTAGTTTTTCATATACATTTTATTGTTTTTTATTATTTCATAAATTATAGATTTTATCCTATTATACATTTATAATCAATATACATTTGTATAATTATAACTATTAATAATTATAAATACATATTTTTTAAACCCAATTTTTTATTTTTATAGTTTTATAATAATTTTTATTATTTTATATACTTTTATAGATTATAGAGAATATCAAATTATACTTTTATAAATAATATAGTAATTTTATCTATTATATGTAATTTTACAGTTTTTTTACATCTGTAAATTTATATTCTTCTATGGATTATATTTTTTATGTTCTTTTATAAGTTATAATTTTATATTTCCATACTTTTATGAATTTATAAATATTCATAAATATTAATCAATTTCTTTATAAAATCATAAATTTTATAAATTGATCAATATTAACTAATACATTACATACTTTTCAAATTATATATACATTATTTATTCTTTTTATAATTTTAAATATACTATATACTTTTTGAAAATTATAAATTAAATATTTTTTTAACTATATTTTTATAATTTTACGTATTATTAAGTATATAATTTTATAATTTTATATAATTTAATATTATATACATTTATAAAATTATAAATTTTTATACATATGGAATATGATTATTAATATTTTAATAAATTTAATTAACTAATTAAGTGATATTTTATTGTATACAGTATTACATTTTTTATTTCATAAAGGATAAAAGTTGAATATATGGTCTTGATTAGGCATCGAATGAGTTTCAAGTCAAGATTGACTTTTTTGATATTTCTCTTTCAACAACCCTTTATTAAAGAATCTTATTCAATATCCTTTTTTGAATTGTATCGATAGACCTTGTATAACATTTAAAAAGTTATATATAATAACCCTGGATATGGGTTTCAAATCAATAATGATGTATGACAACATAATAAGGAATCTATTCTAGAAGAAGAAAAAGTTTAAAGACAAGAGTGGTGTGGTTTAGAATATATTAAATTTAACTAGATTCCTTTTATTTACCTTAATGGGAATGTAACCATGATAGAATTAGAATAAAGATGGTGGAAATTTACGTTTAGGTTTAGTTAATAATATTTTTAATGATGACATTGATAAATTTAAGAAGATGATGAAGGATGTGAAGATATTGATGTATCATGTTTGTGTTAAGATAATGAAAACTGAATTTATGTTGTGTTTATTATATATAGAAACAATATATAAAAGTATTAATAGGGGTATTAACTATCCACTTAAAATTATGGCCAACATTATTTCTAATTGTGAAAATACTCAAAAAAAATGATTATATGTCATTGAATTCCTTTGACTAGATTAAATTATCTTCTAATAAAATAAATTTCTGCAACAATGATAATTTTATATTCTTGAATTAATATGAACCTTTAAATTAATTAATGTAATGTAATATATGTATATTTAAACAAAATAAAGATGTCACACTATATATTGTCTATATAGAAGATTATATATAACCTTCCATTGACAAGAAGACTAAAATGAATATTTATGTAAGAAAAAATAGACAATGATATGATATGGAATAAAAAAAATAGTTATCATTATCCACAACCAATAAATGGATTAGCTTAATAAGGGTTCACTAAATGAAATATTGATTTTTTATCTAAGACATGTAATGTCATATTGGGGCTATCATGCCATAGATTTAGTCTATCTAGAAATACTTGTACAATCCACAATACAAGGCCCATATTCATTCATATATATAATATTATAATTGTATGTTTATGAATAATCCATATAATTTCTTGAAAATACTTATTTTAAGGAAAAATTATCCTATAAATGATATAGATAAGTATCTTCAACCCATGATAGTAGTGTTCAATTAGTTGTATACTGTAGATTTTTCAATATATGATTCTTTATAGAAGGATCCCTTAAAAAATTTTCCTCTCTTATGTACACCATACATTATTTTTCCACTTATGTAATAATGTATGGTAGGAGAACAAAGGGTAGTCTGCCTTATCTCATGTGTTTATAAAATATGATTTTATAAAAAATGAAACATTTTCAGAGTTTTAGTTTTTGGGATATTATCTTTTTCAGTCAATGATATATCCATTTTGAACTGATCAAAACCATTTTAATAATATTATTGAGAAATAGAAACAATTTGAGGCTATATTGGGAAATTAAATCTTGGAAGATCTATTTCTGGAGGTTATTTTTCTTAAGATAAAGAGATTTTGTAGATAGTAATATACCAATATTAATAAGAGGGAAAGGTATATTCTCTGATTTACCTTATAGGTCAATAGATCAATTTTTTAGAGTTGGTGGATATTTAAAAAAATTTATGTGAATTGTAACTTATATTAATTTTGAATATCATGAATAAAAAAATGATTACTTATAAGTACGTCAATACATGAAGGATTATAATAATAAGAAATAAATTTATCATAATCTAATTGGTAGCAAATAGTTGTTGGTTCCTTGTTTCTATTATGAAATGATATCTATAAATATTAAATTGTTTCTATATATTATATATTATAAATGATCTAAATGGTTATTAAATTAACATACAAAATTAGTGAATACTTTGTGGGTGAGATTAATATCATCAAAAGTTCAAGGCTATAACATATTATTCCATTAATTTCTTTTAATAATAATATAACTCATTCTAAAAGATAATATAATGGTCACTATTATTCATTTTTTGTTACATATATAGAGAAATATATTCTATAATATTGGTGAAAAATGTGAATAAAATGAAACAATATGCACCAATTATTAATTATAAATTAATGAAATTATTTTTTCCATCAATATTTAGATTTATGAAGAATCTTATAATAAACCTTCCCATATACGTTATTTTTAGGAGTCTCATTTATTATCTTTAGTTTTATAACTCTGAAATGATGAAAAAATATATAATATTTTATGTAATAAATAAGATTTATCCTAATAGATAAATTGCGAAATGGAATTTTCCGAAGGAGTATATAAATATTTGTTCTATATATTTGAATAATATTTATATGAGGTATAATCAATTGATAAGAAATGAATATGATGAGTATGATATGATTGAGAAAATATTTTCACCATATCCAAAAAAATGGAGTTAAAAATTCGTGTACATTAACAAATATGGTCCTTGAGGAGAGGGATACGACACATCATACAGTGTTGTTTAATTTTGATGTTGTGGATGAATATATCATGTAAGACCAATTATTAGTTAATTTATATTAATATTATATCATATTTACACTATTAATATATTATTGAAAAATATAATAAGTATTATAATAAAATTATAAATATAACGCTTCATTCCTTACCACTATGATGGAGAGATAAAATACACATCTATATATCTTTTACATGGTTCAGATCTCATGTAAGTCCATAAAATTGGTAGCATTTTGTATTTTATGCTTATATTTAGTAAAATTAATGAAACTTGTATATATAGTAGGTTGAGTGTTTATAGATTAGTGAAATATATTTTGAAATCAGGGCACTATCATTTTGTTTCAATAGAATGGTATGTGAGTTTATATCATTTGTGTTAATCATATACAAGTTTAATATTAATATTAATTAGGTAATCCTGATAACTCAAAACAATGGTGTCATTGTTAGTGGTTAAACAAACTATAATGCTATTGTAGGTGACCGAAAACTATGTTCAGATGATTTATCATGTTATATAGTATCAAAGAAAATGTTTTTTGATATTATTACTCTAAAGGTTCATTTGTTGTGATTAAATGTAAGTGGTTTGGTATAATTATTTGATAATTAATTACAATTTACAAATATTAATTTACTACAATGGACATGGATTTTTATCATAAAAATGAAAAAACTTAAATATTATATTCTCTATAAAGAAACTCTTCTATATAAAAGATTCATTAAATTATCATTTTAGTATTGTTTTTTGAGTAGTATAACAATTTATTTGTATGTATGTTGTATATAATATTACCCAATATAATGTAATTATAGGTGGCTATCTTAGTATAGGATATTATGATCACAATATTTCAATTATTAGGGAGGATTGTGAACCAAAAATATTATTGAAAAATTTATATGAATGTTAATAATGCCACTTTACTTTCATAATATATTTTATATTGGTTTGTTTTAAATTTAATTTTATACATATTGATTTAGGTTTTTCATATTATTATGTGATTATAAGGTATACAATTTCTCAAAATGAGAAATTTAAACATGATATGGGCAAAAACCAATGATCAACTAAGTGATTATACATTTTCATTTTTTAGAATATTTTATTTGTATATATATTTATATCTCATAATTAAGATTTTTTTATCATTAAAACAATGAAATACTTTTACGCATCCAAATTTTATCTTTTTACAAGGTGTTTTGACTAAATCATGTACCTTGAAAAGTATACCCCAATTAGAGACACTGGTCCCATTTCCTTAATATTTTATGGTGTACCGTCTCTTACACTGGGTCCTTACTTCCCGAATATCTAAATCCCCTGATGCCCACCCAGCCATACACAATTTTACATAATCTTACTTTATCGTAACCTATTATTTTTACCCCTTCCCCAATGGTTCCCCCTATCTTTACTATGGTAACAATGAATATTATTGAAATATAGGTCGTAAGAGATTCTTCTCATCCTATTAAAATAGATATGACTCCCTCTAATCCCTAAAGTAAATAAATATTTATTTTATTAATATTTTTATTTATTTTTCTATGACTATTTTATTACTAACTTATTTCTATTTATTGGTGGATTTGATAATTTTATCATTACCAAAAACTGTGTTCAAACATATATGTTTCAATAATAGACACAAAATATCTTGGTGAACTAAAATTATGATCAAAAATTGATTGGGAAACATTATAAATATTATAAAATTTTCATGGGAACAGAAGTAG
Organism: Viscum album; assembly: GCA_963277665.1. Classification (NCBI taxonomy): domain Eukaryota; kingdom Viridiplantae; phylum Streptophyta; class Magnoliopsida; order Santalales; family Viscaceae; genus Viscum; species Viscum album. Next base: position 1,085,247,104 of record OY728132.1, read on the forward strand.
AATATAATGATATTGCAACAATGTATCTAGTACCAGGGAATAATTTATATTCTATGGTAAAATATTGAGGTTAAATTCATTTTTGAGTGTAAATCCTACTTTCATTTTTCAATTATTATATTATATTTTATTATAAAAAACCAATCAAATAATTTATGTAACTGAGTTATAATTTTCTTAATTGTGAGAATGTGATATCGGATCACAATATAGAAGTAGGTGAGATATAAAGGTCCAATAAATATGATTTGTTTCAAGGATAGATAGAGAGAGTAAGAACACCCTAGGAGAACGTTCGTTATTATAGTTACAATCATTTTATTTAGTTTTATTCTATGATTTCATACTAAGCATTCTTATGTTTAAGGTATAGATATATTTTATTTCTTAATTAATAAATGTAATCATTAATTTTTTAATTATATTTTCTTAAATTTAATTTAATGTCATAATCAGCATAGAAGAATAAAAAAAGTTGATAATGAAATAATTTTATACTTTTGGGTGCACTAGTATAATCAACAATGAGCAGAATGTGGTATGTTTTTATTTTGGTTATTTATAAAAAATAAAAATTTATTTTAAAAATAAAAAAATATCAAAAAAATATTATTATTTTATTTTTATTAATATAAAACACATCGAATATCGAGGTTCATCTACCATGTGCCCAACTTTTTTTCTAAAGATAAAAGTAAAGGGATAACAATCTAGTCATTGTTTTTGTGTGAATAAAAATTTAAAGAATGTTTAGGATTTAAATAAATATACCTAATTAAATAATTAATTTTATTTTTTATTTTCTATGTAATTTTATAGGTTGTTTTGAAGAATCATAATAGAGATAATGAGGGCCATTTGGAACTTAATGATTATATTAGTCAATTTTTTCATAATAAGAATCCTTTTATAGTCTGATGTAGGACTCATAATATTATTACAGCTATGAATAATTGGATATCATTAATAAATATCATTTCTTCCACTCCATATATTGTAGATCATATCTTGGTTAAACCATAGAAACAAATATAATATATATAATTAGATAATCACTATATCCTAATTTATATGATCCATGATTCTGTAAGATATGCCTTCATACTTTGAATCCTAAATTATCTTTATGATTCATTTTCTATTAGTGGTTTTTATTCTACTACTGACCTATCTCTTAGTGGTGGTGGTGGTGGTGGAGATGATATCGACGATGTTGGTCATTGACATGACCCGTCCCACCTAGGTCTTTCTCGGGTCGATAATAAGCTATGTATACCACCCCAAGACCACATCTAATTGGCCAAGGGATTATTACTAGAAACATGGGGACATATCACATATTTTTGAGAAATTATCATAATTTAATTTTACACACACACCTATCTCCAACTGTACTTGAGTAATGTATAAAATTAATAACTGGAATTGCAAATGTAACGCCCCAACCCTAGAAGGCTAGAGTCACTACATTATTTTATTAGATTGGAATGATTATAAGGAATCAAATCCCAAAGGACTGATCAGTTTAGCAGTCTTGGAAATCCATATTACATACATAACATCTATAATACATTGGGAAATAGAAAATAAAAACATGATACATAATAAAATGAAATAAACTTCATCCGTGAACCCTAATTCAATGATTTATTCTTCATAACCTGGGGAAAGAAAACATAATAAGGGTGAGCTCAAATGCTCAATAAGGGTAAGTAAAAAATGAAGAAATATTGAATCCATGATAATAAATGGAAAGTTAAAAACTTATAGAACATTCCATTCAAATAAATAGATATGAAAAAATCAATATGGAAAGGTAAGAAATTGAAAACACATGACATTTAATCAATAAACTAAAACTGAAATGCATCTATAGATATATTGATGGAAAATCCGATGAATAAAAATGATAAATAAAATGAAGGAAATTCTTTATTATTGTATGTCATGTATCTGGAACATGAACCACAATATCATCAAGATCTATTTTCAAGATAGTTTAAACTATTCTGATTTGGCCAACTGATTTGTCTCGTGAGACTACCGATGCATTAAGGGAATATCTATAACTAGGCCCCACCCATGTATTCCAGTCCAAAGAATTCCTAACCTATAGAATAAATGATTTAATTAATATGAAATGTTTTTTATAATCAAATATCTTTTTTGAATAAAGGATATATATTTATCAACAATTCCCCAGTTAATCAAATAACTGTCAAAGTTAACACTGTATGTAAAATGATATACAGATTTGGAAATAATAATATCTATCATATGAAAATATGGATATTCAATTATATTTTCAATTAAAAATTATTAAAATAAATTTATTGTTAAATGGAATGATAACAATCACAAAAGGAAGTGAGATTTCAATGATAATTATTAATAACATTCTTTAGAAGAATAATTTTTAAACATTCCAATGTGTCCCATACCACTTTGAAACATTTAAATCATAATCACCCTAAAGGAATAATTTTAAATTAAACTTACTATATCATGAGATTAATAATATTAATGATATAACATATCAAAAGGTAGTATGTACACCAAATAAAACGAAATTAGTGTATAGTAACAAATAAGTCTCAACGGAATCTAAATTTGAGATGTAATTCCCTAACCTTAATATTATTTTTGTTTATGTGGTATTTACCCTAATGTATGTGGGTTTAAAATATGTTACTAAATTATAACATAACCATAATAATTTTTATAATATAATATATAATATTCTTATAATATTTTATTACCTGTTTGTTAACAATCTTTCACTATTTTCATTATTTTTTGTGTTAATTGCCTAGTTTTTTCAGTATGTCTTGACTTGTTTTTTGTGGTTCCTATTACACAGATCATGATTTGACCATCTAAATAATTTAAACCATGATTTAATTATCATATATATTCACTATTCATGTATTTAGAAAAAACTATAATGTTTGGATATAAGAAATTAAATGCACTATTCATGGAGATGGTAGGTCGTACGTACGCTTGGATGCTACTTTCATTTCATTTTCATATTAAAATAATTAAGAGTAAATGATAAAAATGTATATTATAATTCTAGTAAAATATTAATGTCATATATGTTACATGTTTTTTATTAAAATTACCCTTAATATGTTCCATGTATAGCATGAACGAATCACATCGCTTTGAGAAGGCGGTAGTCCATACTTCCACAAACGATGTTATCATATTTACAAAAAATAGAAAGTATCGAGGTATGTGTTATGAAATAATTATACAATTAAAGATACATAATAAATAAAACATATATCATATATAAAAATAGTTTTCATCATAATTCTTCCCATGATAGGTGGTGACGGGAAAATGAACAATCATCATTTCATGAGGTGGTAGTTCTCCATACATGTAAACAGTTTGTTATTTACACATTAGATGGAAGTGTTTGTGAGTGTAGGTCATAAAATTAGAATAAAAACATTTTAATATATTTTGGATACAAATTTTTATATATATTCATAGAAAAAATATATTTTTGGGGGTGGAGAATGGAAATGAAACTAAAGATATTATGGGTAACATCTTTTGGTTTTTACCAAAAGGATTTCTTCGATGGATTTATGACAAAGTCAAGGTTTCTAAGTTTATAGGGTGATTATGAGGATCTATTTGAGAATATTTTGGTTGATCAAAAGTTTCATGAGATGTGTGAGGAATTTTTCGGAGAGGAGGCCTTTTATAGTAGAGGAGTAGTGGCACTCTTGTAATATTTTGATAAATAAGTTCTATGCACATTTTCTACCCTTGAAACTGGATCCTATAGTGGACCAAAGTAAATATAAGAGATTCCAGTGTCTAAATATATCCATTAAATGTCTCTTGGAAATGTTTCTAGACCATTTGGTCCCTTAAGATTATTGTTTAGTCCCTTAATAAGCTTAATTTTACCTTAATCATTGTAATTAATTTTAATTACATTCACAAATATTTTTCATCAAAAACTAATTTGAACTTAAAAGACATTATAAATTATACTAATTATAAATATTTAATCCATTTTTTAAAATTATAATCATGTGGGCTGTATAAATTAATTTAAATTTAATGTCACAGATGGGATGACGGTGTAGGTTTTATATTTCAAATAATTAAACAATTACTACATCATCATTATGCAAGACATTAATGTAATTATTCACTTCATAAAAATTAAAAATAAATTATCATGATTAATATAAAAAATTTATATTTCCAATGAAAATTTATATTCGAAAAGATCCCCTATATAACCTCATATTAAAAATATTTCACCTGTTAAAAAAATGTATGATAAAATTGAATTTTCTTTGAATAAAATACTATAAGTGGACTAAAGTCATCAATGTGGCTCCAAGAGAGCAAACAATAGCCCCAAGGATTATTTTTTCGACTTTTACCCATCCAATGAAATTAGGAAAAGTGTTATGGTAATTTTATAATATTATTTTTACCCTTAACTACTTGATTTACCCTTAACCATGGTAATAAAATTTACCAATTTTTACTATTTATATTTTAGCCAAAAATAAAGTGGAACTAGTTAATAAATTTTCAGTTCCTAATTAATAATATTTAATAAATTTTTTAAAATTCAAAACACATAATTCACTAATATTAATTTAAAATTAATCTTGTAGAGAGAGCCTGAAATTGGGTTTCTAAAGTGAAAATGATCAGAAGATTGAAAGGTTTTTATACCCTTATTCAATGTAAAACTGATTAAAATAACCTGAATTGGATTAAATGATATAAAATTTATCTAATTATACTTATAAACCAATCAAAAATATAATTTAACACTATAAAATATTTAGACGAAAAAAGATGTTTTCAAATAAAACACAATATTTTATTATTATTCATCAAAACATGAAACATATCAGAAAATACCAAAAAATAAAACAAAGTAAATTTTTATTCTAAAATTTAAATAATAAGTTTATTTTTCAAATAAAATATATAAAATTTTTAACAATTAGATTTAAAATAGGTTCTCCAAAAAAATGTGGTAAAACTATCTTTAGAAAAATATAAGTTCTTATGCATAAAATTGGGTTTCTTCTTATCTTATTCCTATCAAATATATTGGATGAAAATTAAAAATATTTGATTGAAAATAATATATATATATATATAACATTAATATCATTTAATAATTGTAATTAATTTAATTTATTACGACAAAGTGTCTTTGGAAGCATAAGAATAAAAATATATTCAATCGGTTTATATTTTCAATTCTAATTAATTGGTAACCAGGGAATTCATATTATATTTTTACAGGCCATATATTTTCATAATTTATTTAGTATTATTCAAAACCTCTAATTTAATGGCTAGGTTATGTGTTATTGTATTAAATAATAATTTTTTATCAATATATTAGAGCCTGTTGAAACTCGGTTTTGCGTGAAAAAAAATATAAAATCAATGTCGCATGCATTGCAATATATAGAATAGATTGAATATATTTAATATAGAAATATATTTTAAATTCTCTGGATATTATATTACATTCTACCCTTAGTGTTGTGGGTTATGCACATTATTAGATACAATGTTCTTACATAAAAATGTATGGGCGTTACATAAAATATATTCATGGGTATTATACACACCACAAAAAATAAATAAGGTGGTGAATATAGATCATATATAAGTGGAGGGAAATTTAGATGAAGGAACTCTTACCTTAAGTCTTGAATTTATTTTTCACTCCAACCTCATTTATATTAAATATTCAATTTTTATAAATCTATAATAGAACTTTATTAATAATTATATGACAATATACCATTATTTTATAATTTTCAATAACCCATTTATTAACAATTCTTCATAAAAATCAATATTTGGGTGTTAACTACTTCATTTTTAGGCATTTTTGGTTTAAAGGTTCCATTCCTTACACCTTGTTAATGATTTAACCATATAAAAAACCTTAAACATTTCATAAATATCATATTTATTTATTATATACACTTTTAGAACCTTCCATTAAATGTGGTGATGGAAAATGATATCCATCATTCCAGGAGGTGGTAGTTCACATGTACTCATAAATGATGTTTTTATTTTCTAAATAGAAAAATTAAAGAAATGTAGATACTATTTTATCATTTAATAATCATTATTATATCATAAATATCATATATAATCATTAAATTCAAAAATATAACCATCTATGTTAGAGGGGTTATGAAAAATAAAGTATGTTGCATCATAGAGACGGTAGTCTGTATATATGCATGAGTAACGCTTCCATTTTCAAATGGATGGGATGAAAGAAAATTAATTGATAGTTTATCTTTAAAAAATAATAAATTATTTATAATTATAATATATAATCAACAATTAGATACATTAATGAAAAATTAAATGCATCTTTTCATGGAGGCGGTAGTTTTCACATACGCATGAACAAAGATCACATTTTCTATTGGATAGGAAGGATGTATGAAATGGTTGTAAACATAAAATAAAAACATTAAAATATATTAAATATACTTATTCCAATATATTATTTTTTATACAATATATTTTAAGGGAGTGTAATAATTATTAAATTTGAAAGTTTTTGGTTAAGATGATTATCTCTTCATTGAGTACCTTCATTTGGCTTACACCTTAAGACATATTAGGATGGTATTTTAGTGAGAAAAGGACCACTTGGATTTGGGTAGAAATTTTGAAAATATATTTTTCATTTTTTGAATATTTATAGTTCTCAAAGTTTTTTAATATCTGAGAATAGAATGTATCCTTTTTTAAGTGAGGGTAGTGGATCCCTTGTAAATATTAAGAACTTTAAAATATAATAAATGAAATAGTTCTCAAAATTTTCTAAAATTTAGTCAAATTTTGAATATATAATAATTTAATGTCGAAACACACTCAACCAATTAAATTTATACAAGTTTTATAGTTATTCTAATCCTTATATTTTAGTTTAACACCCTCATTAACCCTTTTAACTCTTAGTGTGGTGACAAGTTTTTTACCTTGGTAACTATTTATTATAAAAAAGAAAATATTTTTACCTTATTACCTTAAAATGATAATTATGATTCCAAATATGAAATATATTTTAAAAAATTGACTTTCTATAGGTGTAATAAATTAATTGTAATATTCGTGGACAAAATAAATAAAACCCATTTTTAGAAAAACGTTTTTTTGCATAAAAATGATTTTATTATCATTACATGCCAGCTAAAAAACCATTACATTGATTTTAAATTAATTGGTTAAATTGATTATATACATATTTAATTAAATTAATTTTAAATATTAATTAATTTTATTTAACAAGATAAAATACATTGTACACATAAAATAATAGTTTTCTAAAAAAACTCCCTTTACCTTAAATTTTTTTTATCTTTTTTTATAAGCATTTTGTAATCAATTTAAGAATTTTTATTCATTATTATTGACTTATAATTATTAATTTTTAATAATTATAATACTCTAAATAAGATAAATCAACTTAAAAACCCTATATAAATAAAATAATGTCTGTAAAAAAGATATTTCTATTTAGCCAACAATTATTTGATTAATATTTCATATCATTACTTAACCATTTCATTGATTTTATTAATTGATTTTATTAATCCATATATATGTTTTATTAAAAAAATTATTGATATCATTCCTCAAAAGTACGAAATTTAACAAAAAATCATAATTCTACAAAAAAAAATTCAAAAAAGTCTCTTTAGAATAGATTTTATTTTCATAAGTGAATTTGAAACACTTTAAAAATCATTTATTTTTTCAATTTCATTTATATATTCATTATTAACTTTAATTTTATATTTTTAATAAGGAATTATTCACATAATTTTGGTATTGTTTGGATCAAAATCTATTAAATGAATCGAATTTATTAAATAGAAATATATTCTAAAATCTTGGGGTGTTACAATCCTCCACTATAATAATACTAGTAACATTATAAAATTGATTGACTAGTAATATGTATTTAAGATGATATTGTATGTGGTGATTATTCTATCTATTATTTTATCCATTTATATGGTCATGCTATAGTTTGGAGCAATATTTATATAGACACTTTGGAGTTTATCACCATCTAGGGAGGCATTAGGCTCCTATAAAAGGGAAAAGAGGTGTTGTGGAGTTAGAATCAGACACATAAAATGGTCAACCTATGTATCCCTATTACAGGAATTAGAACCCATATAATTTGGTTCTATTTAAATATACATATCTTACATTTTAATGTCATGAGAAAAGAACCATAGTGGTGGATTTAAGGTTATTTATCCATGACCACTTATAAGAATTTTAAATTCATAAAAAGTGGAATACTTGGTAAAAGGTACCTAGTAATGGATAGAGTGGGACTTATTAAAGAGTGTCCCTTTCTTGTTCATCATTTTTATTAGTTATTAAATAGTAGAAGGTATTTATAGGGCTTATACCTAGTAGGAATCTCGTATATTGATATCCACCTCTTTTCTGTTGGTAACTATATGAGGAAGGGAGAGTGGAAAGGGTGGGGATAAAAATATTGAAGTATGGCTATATATAGTGGTCTTCCCCCTGCTTGCTAATAACTATATTTGGAAGAGATATTAAAATGGTTGAGGCTTAAATCCAGTATGAGTACCTTATATCTTTATCATGTTTTTCCATAAAGGAATATTATACTCATGGAGTAAGGAATGATAGGCCATCCTATGCCCATCCCATAACGAATCATCGGACATCATATTCTCATAACATTGGATATCATATTCTCTGCAAATAAGGTATCCTTGGCTCATCACCAGAGGAATATCAGGCTCATCATCATAGGCATCTCATGCTCATCCCTAAAAGCATCCCTAGCTCATCACCAAAGGTATTGTCTGATCATCACCAGAGGTATCCCTAGAACATCACTATAGGAATCTTTGGCTCATCACCAGATGAATCACTTTCTTTTTTCAAGAGGGGAATCTTATTATTATTTCATAATGATTGATAGGTCATCCTATAATAATCACATAAGGGTGTTCATGTTCATGTTTGGGAGATACCACATATTCAGGGAAATGGTATGGTAATCATGTTTGGATTGAGCCTTAGGTATCCTTCTTATATATACTATTAGAATATGAATAAAAACTCAAATAGTTTGAGTTTCATAGTTTAAGGTCATTTTATAGACTAGTCCATGAAGTCTAATGTCATGAAATAAGGACATTCTTGTCCTGAAAATGAATAAAATTATTAATTGATTAATGATTATTCATCGCGGATGCCTTGATGAATCAATCTATCCATTGGTAACTAGTCCAAATAAGATATGATTGGGGATTACACCTAGTATGAGTCCCAATTCCTTGTAGTTTCATGTCATGTAATAATGTTTTTTTGTCACAAAAGGGATACAATAGGAAACTATGTTGGTCTTATGCATTAGTGGACTGGAGGTGCTATACCTAGTTAATGACTCGAGTGGAGGCGTGAAGAGCATGTGTTTACACCTAATAGGAGGCCCATTATATATCTTTTTCTCATTGAGTAGAAAAAATGGGTCCACTAGATTATTGGGTTGATTATATGCAAAATATAGGGTATTCAAGATAATCATCGTGATCTAGGGGAGGTTCCGTTTTTATCCTCATGATAGGTTCTATCATTATCAAGGGACTATATGAATGTAATTTCCAAAATTTTCTTATCATTTTGGGAATAAAACTTAGAGAGGATCCATTATCAAATGAATATATGATCTATGGGGTGAAAAATAGCATGCATAATCCATTCATGTATCTCAAGAAGTCATAAAGGAGACCTTGATATAATGGGATGTTTTATGTCTTTGACATTGGTGAAAGGAATCCAATGAATCCATTTGGGATAATTCAGCCCAGGTAAATGACTTGAGTGAATGAAATGATTCAAGGGAGACCTAGTTACCTATAATTGGGTTCCCTTAAGTGGTTTCCAGTAATGGGTCAAATTATTCATGGTTCAGTGACATTGGGAAGAGTCTACTATGAACCTTAAGAAACCCCTACATCACATAATATTAGGGTTCTGTATAAAAAGGGGAAAGTTTCACATAGGATATAGGTTAAGGGAAACTCATGATGGTCTTTATAAAAGTCAACCTCCATGAAGGGGGCTTCACATGATTCCTCTATGGAGGGGCCTTCACAAGAGTCTATCATGAATCGGACTTCATAGTAGACCTTTATGTAGGGGCCTTCATGGGAGTTCTTTATGAAATGGCCTTTATGAGAGTAAATCTCAGAGGTTCCTTCACAATATTCCTTCATAAAGTACTTAGGTGGTTGGATATTATTCTCTCACGAAAACTCAGTAGATTATATAAGTTTTGGTTTTCCACAAATGGAATTCTTTATAAAGTATCCTTAGAGGATTCGTTCATCAAGGGTCATTTGTGGGATTCATTAAAAAATCAACCTCATCAAGAGTCCTTCATAAAGTAATTATGCATATGGATTTTATTCTATAAATTAAAATTAGTAAATTACATGAGATTTAGTTTTCCACAAAGTGAATTCTTCAGGAATGGAAGATCCTTGAATTCAAGAAATTTCAATGTTTTGTGTGTGTCAGGTATTTATGGGAATCATTTCATAGAACATTCAATTGCATAAAAACTATAAATACACCTAAGTGTACATTAAAATAAATGATTAATTCTAGGAATCCACAAAAAACATTGATCTTCAAAGGAACTAGGAAACCATAAAGGAGTATCGTCACCCAACACAAATTATCTATGTCGACAAATGCAGTGCACAAAAGGATATAAGTATGTGGTCATAAAAGGGTTACAAAATCATAAAGGTATTATATTATCAAGAAGTAATCCCAAGTCATAGATGAAAATCATGGCCATTCCTAAAGAATTTATGTGGTAGAAAACGGCTTTTGTAAAATATTTATTTATAATAATTTTCCCTTTACCATTTTTTATTCATGCTAAAATGGAGGGAAACATACAATGGATATAACTTTGGGTCCATATGTCTTTTTTGCCTCCACAATAAGTAAAATTGAATCTTGGGAAATGAAATATTCCCTTAGCTATTGGTTTCCCTTGTATCTAGTGTATTATATGGTCAAAATGTTCCTAAAATACCATAAAAATGGTTTTATGGTTGTGATACCCCTTTTCATCAACAACAAGTGAAATACATGGCCTAATCCCAATGAGAGGTTCACACCATCACATCATCGAATAAGGAAATTTTTTAAGGAATCCATATCCCTCTATGTGTGAGAAATATTATATAACATTGATAGACCGTGGTTTTTTTATTTGTTCATAGTGATACATTTTTCAATATCATTATTGTGTCATCTGACCGAGGACTATATAATGGATTCAATATAAAATTGTGTGGAACACATTTTTTGGTGATAAAAAGACTCCTTTAACATTATAATTGAATTTATTTTGAATAAAAATGATCTAATTATAAGGAAACATAGGGAGCTTTTCCATATTATAAGATTTTTTGTGTGATTCTATAGATAACTCACTAATAGGAAGATGCTTACCAACAGGAGGATCTCAATTCAAGGATATTATGGTTATTCCATGGGGAATAAATTAATGATGGTTTTTTTTCAATGTGGAATAATTAAATCAAATATTTTTACATTCTAGCATGGGGTTAATGAAGGAAACCCTATCTTGAATCAATTATCACAAATAGTAGGATGGCTGGGGGATTATAATGAAAGTGAAATTTCTAGCTATATCCATGATTGTATATCTGTATGTCAATATTTATCCTGTGAGAATATGAATCAATATGCTTGTAGTTATTAATACTGAAACTCTATATAGATCAGGATCATTCAAAAAATAACATATAATAGTTTTTTCCCAGGAAAAAGTAGTTAATTAAGACCCAATAGGAACTAGTAAACCTATGCACAATGATCTCTTACATATATCTGGCTCATACTTAGGGGAATTGGTTCATATAGAATAGACCACTCAAAGTAGTTTAATGTTTTATAAGATTAACCATTGAGTTTTTTATTTTAATTTTATATAATGAAGAATTTTTAACTTAGAAAATAACATCTAAACCAATATATGTAAGGAATATATAGGTAATCTAATTTTTTCCTTAGTTGATAGAGGAAGATAGTATATGTTGGTTTTTGTTAGGGAAGAATAATGGACCCTACTAGATTTATATCTTTTTAATTTCATCCCTAACTTTTTTTAAGTCAATGGTGGAATGTTTTAGTGTGTAGGAACCCAATTTTTTCTTTGGTTTCCCTTTGGTAGTATTCAAACTGACAAATTGTATGCATTTCCCCTCTTTTAAACACTCATAATTTTTCCCAATAAATGCGAGGTGCAAGCCTTGCAAGTAAAGATTTTAATTTTAAAAGGAAATAATTTGTGGTATTTCATCCTAGAGAGTATTATATCTCATTCCTTTGGTAGTTTATGTTCTTTCATGTCATACTATTGAAGCTAGTGTTTAAAGTTAGATAGCTTTAACCAAATGATGAGGGAGACTTCCAAGTAACAAAGGTGAGGTAGAACATTCATGAATGGAGGACCCAATGCTATTATAGATAGACTCAAGGGTATTTTCATTTAGTTTAATATCAAAGTTATAAGACCAAGAATATATGAATTTTAACAGTCATTCTCAAAAGACCTATGCCTCTATAAGTTGTGATATTCAAAAGAAATTTTAATTTCAATATTAGATCATGAGAAGTTTTGAGAACTACTACACAATCCATAAGATTACGGGTTGGAATATTAGGGGGAGATTTTTTTATATTTGTATTGATGGCAAGGAGGTGATTTGGATCCTTGAATGAAAATATTAGTGGGGTTAGGGTGACCCCTTATGCTGATTTTTAATTGTAGGTGGTCATTCTCACCATGAACTACTTTAGTCACACTGTGACGGATTGAAGTGAGATTTTGTGGAATGTAACATGTAGATTTGTTACATGAGAGGGGATAAAGTTCCGTTGAGTCATGCACCTCTTTTTTAAAAATGGGAATCATGTGGAAACCCATAGAGTTCACACTATGATAATGGTTATCCAAGGGTTTATCCCACTACCTTGGGAAATTACATTAAAATATACACAATAAAGTATGATGAGACATCTTCTTGGGGGTGGTCACACCATGACTTAGGAGGTTCACACCATGAAGAGATCCTTTTTTGTTCTTTTAATAGGGGAGACCCCCCATCATGTTTTATTAAACAACTACTAAAGGAGATCCATTTCAGTTGTCTATCCCCCTCTTCCTCTCTTCCATTGATCCCCCTTATATAGAGGAATTTTTTAAAATTCAATAGTATTTTGGGGTGAATATATTCCTCCTTTTCCTTCTATTTGGTTTTCCATTAATTTCCTATGATTTTTGAGATTTTGGTTTTGGGTTTGGAATTGATTCCAGCTGATCACTGTGGAATAGAGATCAGATAGTGTGTATTTTTAATGTCTTGGATAGAGGATGTCTGGAGAGGATGATCACACATTTTTTCTTGTTGTTTCATTAGAGGTAAATTTACTTTTTATTTTTTCTAGATTTTTTTATTAAATTGGAAAAAATTGGAGAGTGATCAGGTGTAAAATGATTATTGTTTTTGTTATAATTATATCAGGAGTACACCATGGACCTTTTGGGAGTATATGGTTGTGGTTTCAATGAAACATGATGGCTAAGAGCTCAGGAGTTGATTTCGAATTATCTATAGATGTGAATAGTTGGGTAAGGGTTCTAACTTCATGTATGATATAGGTTTTCTCTCTACATTCCTCTATGGTATTTTCACAAGTTTATGTATCATGTGATATGTGGTCTCACCATGAATATCTTATCAATCATAAAATTTAATATGATTTGCTTCCCTTGAACTACTAAAAGTAGAATGATACTGCCTTGGAACATGATGGACCCTTGATACTAGTGTGACACCTCATCTTCTGATGTCCATATGATTGATTATAAATATGTGCTAAGTGATATGTGGACCCCTAAGGTGTATGAATTAAATTAAATCAATTAATGCAGTAGATTTGGAGATATAGTGTTTTGAGCCAAATATTCGAAGCATATACTCGAGTAATGTATTGGAAAATGGAATCACGCAGTGACTATATCACCATGCAGTAGCTATTAAAGCTCGATAATGATATTCTTGATGTATTTCATGGATCCACAGTAACAGTATTGTGCACTTTATGGGTTTCTAGACCTTTTTTGGTTGGAATGAAATTCATAAAACTTTTAGTGATGAGTGAGACAATCGTACATCTGACACATAATGAGGAACACTATCTTGAGGGTTAATTGGACTCCTGGTTATTCCATGGGTGGGATAATACCTATGAATATTTATGTGGTGTAAAAAGAGGTTTTCCACCAATCTATGGATAATAAAATCTCTTAAGGGAGATGTGGTATGTGATTCAAGTGTGTGTTGTGAGTTTTATCTAGATGAATTGGAACTGGGTTTCTAAGAGGCTTGGTATGAGTTAGCTCAGGACGTTCCTTGGTGAGTAGGGCTGAGTTGTAATGTGGGATTTTGATGAATTTGAGGATCAAACCCTTCAAGTTATGTTAGGTAAGTTCCTATAGTATAATATTACACATTAGACGTTGGATATGGATTGGTTCTAATTATTAAAGATTTGGATGAGCCTAAAGTACCCTATAGGGTTCCCTTATAGGAAATACATGAGTATTGATGAGTTCATTGTGACATTATTGTGTGCTTGGTGTGGTCTTGAGAGAAATATCCTATGAGGCTAGATGAATGAGGATACATTTTTATAACACATGATAAGAATCAATTGAAGAGAATAATTTTTTCCCATGAGAGGCCATCCTCAGATATATTAAAGGTTTCAGTAAGTGTAAAAACTATGTAGTATGGAATGGGGTTGTAGGGAATATGTATCCCTAGAAAATACATAGGTCCCCCAAGTGTATGATTTGAGACATTGTTTCAGATATGACATGGTTACCCTAGGTATATGTATGTGATATGGTTTTGGGATGAGCGGAGGATCCTCTAGGTGTATGTGATATGGTTCTAGTGTAAGCTGAGTTTCCCATAGATGTGTATGATATGGTTATAGGGTGATCTAAGTTTCTCTATGTTAGATGTTGTTCTTATAGTTTCAATTAAAGATATAGTTCCCCCTAGTTGTTTCTTAAATAGTTATGGGGAAAGATGTGGCCCCCCCTATTTGGTCAGTTTTACAATCAGAAACATCTTGCACTGGCCAAAGTAGATACGTCAACCTCATGTGTTAGCTTAAAGCATGAGGGTTAATGGTGGTTTTTTTTAACTCCCATTTTTAGTTTATTTATTATTATAAATATATCACATGTGAATAAATATTATTTATTGGTTATATTAGGGGAAATATTGGCAGTGGCCTACTGAGTTTTACTCACACCCTTCTCAAGTATCCCTAGAACCTTATACACAAGTAGACCTCATGATCATAGTATCGGGTTAGGAAGAGGCCCAACATTTCATGATAGAGGTAGAGTATATTGATTTTGATTAGATACTATAATTTAATTAGGCTCAGGGATGGTAGTAATGCCTCCTAGTATTTATTTCTATTGTGTATTTTTTATATGTGATTGGCATGGGGAGTGATCAGTTGGGTTGTTGATTGTATACTTATTCATATCCATTATTATATCATGAATATATTTATTTGATTATTTATACTTTGGTAATCCTTCATGGATGTAATTTTCATTATTCTCATTTTTTATGAATCTAATATGTGGATATAGTCTCTCCAATGTATCACCTTAGACCTTCACTACTAGTTGGATACCAATGATGTATAAGGAGGTAATTATGAAGTCACATGACTACCCAAGCCTAGAAATTGGTGAGTGGTCACAGATTGATGGAGTGACACAAAGTGGTATCAGAGTGTTTTTTCCATTATCTTACAATTTTGGGATATTGTAGATAGGGAATTGGGATGTATCAGATCTTTTAATGGGCCTCAGATCAGTGCGTCACAAATTCCTTTTCTGGTGGTACTTCCACATTATCGTATATATGGGACTGATGTTCTTATTTTTTACTTTTATTGTTGAGATATTTATTCAAATATTATGTGTGAATTTGAGGTTTTTATTGTGGTTTTTGATCTTGTTTTGTTGGTAAGATACTAGTGTACATTCATCAGTCTTGCTATATAGGATTAATATGACATTCGTGTTCTTGTGTGTGATTGATATGACAAAAAATAGATTATTTATCTATTAAAAGTGTCAAAAATAACTTATATTTAATTTTTCATATATAAATATTTGGTGGAATTCCAATTATCCAAACCATGGTATATTTTATTCTGATGATAATTCATGTGATCCCCTCATGGGATATTCTCCAATAATGGATATACAATTTATCCATTCAATGGATTCATAGTTAACCTTTATGGGTAGATATATGCATTATATTCCTGGGTGTTGGTTCTAGACAAGGGAATAGGCTTAGTTACTTAGAATGTCAATACTGATCTATATAGTTTTTTACCATATAGACTCTTGGTTGAATTATACTTAACCGAACCATGTCACTATGATTTTACTAAAATTGAATTATAATAAGAAAATGTTTTTATATATAAAATGATGTGACCAAATCCTTGAGGGGTATTCTAATATGTGGATTCTTGGTAATGATGTGTCCTCAGGCATGTGATTTTAATTCGATATATGATTCCAAGTATGCATATGTGGGAACCATAGAGTGATTTAGATGGATCATGAGTTTCCTTATGATAATTGAGATGGCATAATAAATATTTCTTATAAATAGTGATATTTGAGGGTAACCTGAAAGAGGTGTTAGCCTGGACAATTGAGGGCCTTATATATGGGAATCATAGGTAGATTCTTTACATTTGGGATTGATACATGATATTTTTTATCACCTATGTGGTGAAATAATGTAAATACCTTAGGTATCATTGTCTATGTTCATAAATTGTTGGATCTAGGATAGATAGAGAATAGGTATGTGATTTTTGGTTTTGGTAATGATGCTTGAGTGGTGTGTGATCGTGTAGTGTGCCTTGGGATGATAATGATGCATCGATCTTTTTTAAGAGGGTGAAAATAAGTGCTTCTGGATAGATGATACTGACATGTAGTGGAGCATGGTTAGTTGTTTAGGAATGTGATCCTAGGTTCGATGAGACACAACTCATTGGAGAGTCAGTCAAGTTGTGTGATCAGGTGGTATGGGAGTGTGCACTTATTGGTTTTAGATGAGATCAAGATAGATGAATGATAAGTACCTACGAGAGGGTTCTTTAGAGGTTCACTCTCTCTAGAAAGTGGAGAGTGTGAGTTGGAATGGATTTTCAGGAAAATCCTTTACATTTGAGGGAAAGTGAATTATTTTTTATGCATAGTTCCTATTCAGGTTTTGGATTAGTGAATGGCCAAGAGTGGGTGGAGGAATGATGGATTAAATAAGTAACTTGAGGGTGTGATGGCCAAAAATTTCATTTAGAATAAAAGGTGTTATCTGTATCATAGATGATGAAATCATGAATGCATATTGATAGGGTTTTAATGTACTGGTGATTAAGACTCAAGAGGGGAGTCACATGTGTGATATTAGAAAATTAGAGTGTTTTAATCAAGGAGTGGTATACAGAAATTCATTTAGTGGGAAGGTAAACATTGGTCATTAGTGGTTGTGAACCTCTTTTTGAATGGGATTTCAGTGAACATTGAGGATAGCATTATTGATGAGCTAGAAACGGGTAGTGATCAGTGTTTTTTATTGTCGCTCGGGTATGATTGAGGTGGTCACATCTAGTCATTACGTGTGGTGATGGATGGAGCATGATCCCTGGAGATCATGGATTTTGGGTTGATCTAAGCAATAATGAGGATACTCAAATTGATCATAGAGGTATGACCCTTGTGTTAGTAGCATAGTGGATGTGGTAATGTCGGGTAGTGGATGGTTGATATGGTACCAAGATATTGGTAAGAATGTGGATCTAATTTTATTTTGTTTCATATATAACACCATATTTGGGATTTGGATTCTATATTGGAAGGAGTCCTGAAGGACCCTTAAACACCCTGAGAGGGGAGGGGTGAATCAGGGTGTTAAATTTTTCTTCTCAAGTGACAGATCATTTTCCCATGTTGGTAGAAACCCATTAAACCTATCTCATGGTAATTTGGAATAATTAAAACATTCACAATCATCAATACAACACATCATTTTTACTTTCTTCACCACTGAGGGCTAGTCCATAGAGCACAATTTGGAAGTGTGTCGATCATACCTAAATCAAATAATATTCACTAGATTTTGAATACAACATATTTCATAGAGTCACTATGTTCCAGGAACACGTCCTTTATAATGTTTTAGGGATAGTACATTGTGTCCCTCGGAACACATCCATCGACTACCCCTAGCTCACTACTTTGAGATGATTCTAACTTAGTTTATCGACATGAAGGTCACTTCAGTGGTTTTTCATTAAATCCTTTGTCCATTTATAGCACGAGACTCTGCTTTAACCTTAGACCAAAGTTGATAAACACTAAATTCATATTCACTAAATAATGGATATTTAAAACTACCTTTCACGAAGCTCCTTCACGAAGCACCTCTTCCTTCAGGGAACAAACTATCTTCATGAATCTCACTGAGTCAATGTGGTATACCCCATAATCATGAAGATCACATTACTCATAAACATTGGCACCAGTCAAGACCAAACAAGTCTTTTCATGATGCTCAAGCTTTCTTAGAAACCCATATTCATAGATCTCTCATATCTTCGAAAAATCAAAGAGATTCTGTATTTTCCATGATTTTTTTTAAATGTGTGGAGGGGTATCCTTATATTTATAGGCTTGGAATTCAAGTATTTCCACCACCTCCTGTGTGACTTTTGGATCTACTAAAAATATATTAATGGTTCTCCTTCCATTGCGATGCTCCACTAAAATTTGACATAGTCACATAGCTCATCATCAATACATCGTGCAGTCTCGATTCTTCTGTTATCATATTCATGAAGATCACAATCTCTATTTGTGATGATTCAAATCTTCATGATCCTCAACCTAGTCTTCATGAAACTCATTCCATTACCATTTTCATGAATTTTTTATTCCAGAAACACCACTTCATGATGTTATCCTCTTCCTCAAGATTTTTTACCACAAAAATTTGGAAAACACTGGGAAATGATGGAACCTTCAATACTACCGTTAACATGAATTTTACAATACCATTTATTTAAAACTATATATTATTTCATGTGAGGATTGAAAAAAACCACAAATCACACTTCATTTCCAACAAATAATAGCCTTAGTTCTAACAAGTCCATGCATTGGTGTCAGACTCGGGATAGAGTTGATGTAATCTGAGGGCGAGTCATATCAGAGGTGTTTCAATACTTGTGGTGAGAGTATTATGGATTGTTCATGTGGTTGGGGATCCAACCATGGAATTATACAAAGTGATAGGTATAGACATTGGTGTGGTTTTCATATGGTTATATTATCCCCTAAGAAAATTAAAGCATCAGGATCGGGTGATGTGATGATGCATCGGTGAGTGAGTTCAATCATATTTTTGATAATTTGGTTATAGAAGTAATTACCATTATATTTTCATTTTATTTTATGTGTGGAGGTAAATAACACGCTAATAAGGTCGATGGAATGAAATAAATGTGTGTTGGTATGAAATTATGATAGTGGGTAGTGCCATGGTTTGGGATTATCTGTTATGAATGAATTCTTATTGTGGGGAGAACCAAAATCTTGTGAATGAATAAGTTAATGATGATTAAATGTGTCAGGATAGATGATTGTGGTTGATATCCATCCCAATATTGATGATGGGGATGAGCAGGTAGCTCGACCTATAGTCAATGTGTGCCTTGGTGTTTGGAATTGCATAATGGAATCTCATTTGGTGTTTAGGGATAGAACATGATGAGTTAGTTGTGAATTTATTTCCAAGGAATTTTTTAATTAATGGTTATAATATTATTAATACTTATTAAGGGTTATAAGTTCTATGTTGGGGAGGTTATAAAGACCCACATCTTTATGGTATATTAATTTCAAAGGGCATTTCAATTTTGGCCCTAAATAAGGTGATGTTGCAATAAATGGGATTTTTATTGGAAATTATAAAGATGTAAAACATAAGGATAAATTTTTTTACTTTAATTGAGGCAAATGAGGTGCTTTGGGTGTTTACGAAAATTTAAGAGCAGGGTCAAGTTGACCCCCCCCCCCTACTAATTTTGGTTACATGAGGCTAATCGTACTATTACCCCCTTTGGTCATGTAACAACCCCCTTTTGTTTAAATTAATATGGCCTATATTGTGTATCTGTGGTTTTTATCATGAGGTACCATTGCATGATATATGAGGTATTAAATTAGAGGTATATTCCTCTCATTCCAAAAGGGGGTCTCAATTAATAACCTGTAGGGGTCACTCCATGTTGGAAATAGGAAAGGGTGTCATTCCCTCTGCCTGAGGGTGATTAGAATACAAAATATGAAGGTCATTGTATGATCTAATTCGTATTTTTTAATGTATTTTGGGGATATATATTTTGACTCGATCTCCCCCTTTTCCTCCAATCAATTGACCCCCTTAGGTAGGGACATTTTTTATAAAGATTCTATTATGGTTTTAAGTGAGACCCTTCCTCCTAATATTACCATTTAGTTTCCCTTTAATTACCTCTAATATGGTGAGATTTTATATTTGGTTTTGGTAATTATTATAAAAGAGTAAGGTGGAATCATGTTGGAAGATGAATCTTTTTCAGGGCCTATTTAGAGGATGATCGCATTCCATTTCTTACCATATTATTGTATATATGTCCCCTTATAAATTTTACTATGATTTTTTATTTAATTAGATGAAATTTTAATGTTATCTCATACTTTATTTTAGGAATTTTAGTCAAATTTTTTTCAAGGATACACTATGGACCTTTCCAGTGTGGTTGTTCAAAGCTACAATGAGACAATATTAATTAGAACTAAATAGTTGATAAAATCTTGGTCATGAATGAGTAAAGATGGGTTAGGAATCTACCTCTATGTAAGAGGTAGGTATTACCTATAAATTTCACTTTTTTATATTCCATTTGTTTATGTAGCATGTGATATGCATTCTCACTATGTATGTGTGATCAGCCTTAAAATTTAAAATGAACTATTCCCCTTGAACTCATTTGAGTAGGAGAGTTCCTTAGTCCATGATGGATCCTAGAAACTAGCGTGATTCCTCGAACTCTAATAGAAGAGGTATTTATTATAAATATGTGATAACAATACATAGACTATTGGGGGTATCAACCAAATTAAATTAATGAACATAGTATACAGAGAGATGGAGTTTTTTGAACCCTAGGTTTAGAGTGGTTTCTTTAGTGATGTTATGAAAAATAGAATCATTCAATGACTATACCACCAATAGGAAATGGTGTAACCTAAATTACAAGAGTCTCAATGTATGTTTCAGATATAGGATGATATTATTATGGTATATATGGGTTTCTACAGCATGTTTAGTTATCATGATAGGCTTAGTCCTTTTGGAAATTGGTAATATAATCATATGTCTCACACATGATGACGAACACCCTCTTGAGGGAGGATTAGACTCTTGGAGTGTAAAAAAGTGGGATAAGACCTCCAAGAATTGATGATGTGTGATGGTATATTTTCTTATCGTATATGGATTTACAGATCTACTAAGGGAGATGTGGGATGAGACTTGATTTTGATTCATGAGTGTCTTTTGGATGACTTGGCATGGGGTTTACAAGAGGATTAGTATAGGTTAGATCAGTTTATACCTTAATGAGTGGGGTAAGAATGTAATGTGGCATATTTATCAATTTTTTGACCAACCCCTTGATTTTAGGATTAGGTAAGTGCCTATGTACTAAGAGAACATTGTGGGTTTTGGATATTTCTTGGTGTCAAGGATTATAGAATAGGATGGCCTTGAAGGACTCTTGAGGGTCCCCTTGAGAGTGATATGTGAGTTTTGATGTGTTTAGAATTACATGATTATGTGACAGAATTTATCTTGATGGAAAAATCATGTTAGTAGAATGGATGAGAAGATCTATTTTAAGATGTGGACTAAGCCTCAAATGACATGAATATGTTGTGTGATTGAGAGAACAACATGGGATATGTGTGATGGGTTCCATTGAATGGACTAAACATGTGGTATGACAAGGGGTTTTATGGAGGTTGTTCTGTATGGTATATATATTGTGTGTGTGTGTGTTCATGTGTGTGTGTACAAATGAGGGTCCATTCACTGGGATGGGATGTAGCCCCAGGTAATGATGGCTTGGTACCCATTATAGGGTGGGGTGTGACCCCTGGGTATATGGTATATGAGGACCTGGGTTTGTCATGGGTACCCTAGGTACATGATATGAGATATGGTTCTGGTAAATGCATGGGTAACTTAAGTGAATGTATGTGATATGGTCCAGGATGAGCTAATTTTCCCCTGGGTGTTTTTGGTACTCTTTCGAGGTGAGCTAAATTTCTCCCAGGTATATGTGATATGGTTCTGGGTTGAGTTGAGTTTCCCCTATGTGTACATTATTCGTATAGATATTGGGTAGGATTTAGTTTCCCCTAGGGGTTTCTCATATAGTTTTAGAGCTAGATGTGGTTTCCCTTGGGTGGTATATTTTATGCTCAATGACATCTGGTATTGGCCAAAGCAGGCATGGTCGACCTCAGGTGTCACCTAAAAACCCAAGGGTTGATGGTGGTTATTTTTTTTACTTATTCATTCAATTTATTTATTATTATGGTCAAATCACATGTGTATAAATGGTATTTACTGAGAATTTTAGGGATATTATTGGTGGTGGGCTACTGAGTTTTACTTGCACCCTGCTAGGGAAACCTTTGTACTTTGGTACCTGAGGAGACCTTATGAACTAAGGTTTATGTAGGGTAGAGGCATAGTGTTACAATATTGAGTTTGAGAAGCTTTATGGGGATTGAGGATTGGAATTTATGGGGCTCATGTATGTTATTAGATCCTCCATATATTTATTTTTTTATTTGTATATGTGATCATCCTAGTGGGTGTTCATTTGAGATGTATTATTGTACGCTTCTGTATTTTCAATGTTATAACATGGATATTTTTATTTGATTTTGAGTAATATTATTATTTTTTATGGGTGTTGTTCTCTTTTTTTTATTTTTATGACTCTAATATGATTGTATAATCTCCCCATGATATCACCTTACTACAAAATAGGCTTTTAATAATGCTAAAAATGGCCCTTATCAGCTCTAGAGAAGTGCTGACTACCAGAGCGAGATCAAAAGCCGTAGACTTTTATATGTGCTAACAAATCACTAATAAAGGGGTACTTTTTCAGAGGTTTCGTAAATATTGATAAAAGAACCCTTTATCAGTGCTTTTAAAATCCGCCATAAAGGTAACCTTTATCAGTGCTTAAAAAAGTGATGATAAAGGGGCATGGTGTAGTGTGATGTAATAGCACACTGCAACACCAGTGCAGTGTGCTATAACAACACACCGCAACAGAAAAATCAATAAGAAATTAGATAAATACATCACCAATGTGTTATTTAAATGAAATAAAATTTAAGACACAAATACTAGAAACAAACTCTATATTATAGACATTTCAAAAATTTGTTTATACAATTACATAAGTAAAAATTATTACATAAATTCAAAACAAATTAGTGTTCTATTGTCTTCTAATCCTATCCCCTGCCCAAGAAAAAATCACCTTTATGAGGAAAAAAATATAATTTTATTAATAATATAAAGAATTAAATTAACAAAATGTGTTAATTTTAAACTATACGTTGATTCATACCTAGAACACTGTGTATCATATTGAGTTGTGGTTGATTCTTACATATCACAGCGTTTCTTGTTCTTCTTCTTGAATTATCTCCTAGAAAATTAACTAAATAATTATAAGATAAAAATTATAAGGAAATTAATTAAGTAAAAAAAGATATAATGATGAAAAAACAATTCAGGCATGTTATTTCGGTTTCGGTTATGTGATGTTCATTTTAAACTAATATGAAACTTATATATTGAAAAGACGCACTTTGAGTCATACCAGTCACACTGTGCATCAGATTGATGTGTGGATTATTCCTAAAATATCAATGGATTATTTTTCTAAATTATCAAAACATTCTTATTGTTTTTTCTTGGTTTTGTGTACGGATCTTGTCTTTTTTACTAAAATTTCATTTAAAAATAGAAACACACACTTTGACTCATACCAATCACATTGTGTGTCTGTTTGAAATGATATTGTAAAGACCTAGAATTTCCATGTAATTTTTTTAATTAAATGGGAATTTTACGAGTCTGTGAAAATTGACGGTGCATGATTCTGAGCCCAGTGTGCCCAAAATGAATTTCTGGACTTCTTTTCGAGTACGTTCAGTAAAAGTGCGAGAAGGTTTTTGTAACTTTTGAATCGGTTCTTAGAATTGAAATCTAAGGCACTGTGGAACTCATAGCACTGGTATTCGCTTAAGGGGATCTTCACGTCGACCGTAGTAGGTCGAGGGTGAAAGTTAGTATTTCAAATTTTTGTGGAATAATAGAATAAAATAAAAATGTTTTAACATTTTTGTTTTTTTTTGAAACATTCCATGTGAGGTTATGGAGGTGGGGACCACCGAGCCCAAAGCCTCCCAATTTGAATTTGAGGGTGGGGACCACTCGAACCCCCTAACTCTTTCTTTAATGGTTGGAGCCTCTTGAACTCCCTCTTTAATGAGGGAGGTGGCCTTTGGTATCCCTCCACTTTAATGGTGCCAACCACATCACTTAATTAATTTAGCCAATTTGAATTTATTCCAACAAACTAAATAGATAACATATTACATTATGTTGGTATTTAATTTTTGGTGGAATTGGGGAGAGAAAAACGTGGAGGAACACATCCTCCAATGAAAATCTGCTCCAACAAAGAACTCTTCTCCTTCTATGAATATTTCTACAAACTCCAGTGAAGGATCTCCAATGACGAACGAACTGATGATCGAGGAAACACCATCATCACCGAAGTCATATTTTTCCTCTCCTCACTGACGTCATTGGAGGAGACTTGTTTCGGGATCGACAAATGCCAATCTGTCTCAACCGTGGACAATCTTCAACAAAATTTCGAGGTAGGGGTGTGTTTAAATTTGATCATTGTTAAATTCCCTCTCACATTGAATCATCTTCCTTGAGTCGTATGCTACCGCCATAATGCGGAGGGTATGGGCCAAAAAAACATGGCTCGACCCCTCTGTAAATCTTGTGGATCTTTTGTGTGATCTTCGCGAGGGTGACAGTGACCGGTGCTAGCGGTTGGAACTAGTGGAACTTGAGAACTATGACAAAGGCAATGAATGAAGGGAAGCTAGTCAAGATGGCCACCAGCAAAGGCACAACGCTCCGCCGCCCTGCGGCCTCCACGCCCTGCGGCCTCCGCCGCCCCGCGGCCTCCGCCGCACCGCGACACCTGTGGCCCCACGCCGTCTCGCACCACCCAGAGGCACTCGCAGCCTCGTGCCATCTCGTGACGCCCTGTGTCCCCCACGGCCTCCGCTACCTTACGGCACCCACGACCTTGTGTCGTCCCGCGGCACCCGTGGCCCCCGTGGCCCCGCCGCACCTGTGGCCTCGCACCGTCCCGCGGCACTCGCAGCCTCTGCCACCCCCACAGAACCCATGGCCTCACGCCGCCCCGCGACACCCGCGGACACCCGTAGCCTTCATGGCCTAAACGGCCATCGCACTGCCCCGCGTCACCCAGGTCGGGCCGCCCAGCCTGGGCCGGACTGCCCAGTGGGCTGGGCCGGATCATCCCAAACCGGGTCGGGCTGGTTCGACCCCAACTGGGTCAAGCCAGGTCGACCCAAACCGGGTTGGACCAGGCCGTATTAGGCCGGGTCGACCCAAAATGGGTCGGTTCGGGTTGATCTAACTTGGGAGGACATGACCTGGACCCACTTCGATCCATTTACGCACTTTTGGCCATGTCTTGGCATCAGACATCTGTTTGATGAACCGACTACAGCACCAGAAATATTATAGAGATATGGTCCCATTGAGTATACCCCACTGAAGATTTGGATAAAATTGGAGTATGGTTGGGTTGGATCGAGCATGAATCCAACCGGGCCCTTGGGACTAAAAGGCTAACAACTCATAGACCGGGTATCTGATTGACGCACCGTCTGTTGCGTTGAGACCCCTATGACATGGGAGTCATTTGAGATACTTCTTCGTGAGACTTCATAGTTGTTGGAGTATCAACCAGTGGATTGAGGAGTAGACCCTCTCAGAGACGAGAAATCCTAGTGTGAGAACCCAGTAGCTGGCTATGATGTGAAGAATAAAGAGTGATCTTGTGTGGGTCAGCACCTAGCGATCCGGTGTGGGTCAGCACCAAGAGATCTTGTGTGGGTCAGCACCTAGCAATCCTGTGTGGGTCAGCACCGAACGATCTTGTGTGGGACAGCACCGAGCGATCCTATGTGGGTCAGCACCGAGCGATCCTGTGTGGGTCAGCAACAGAGCCTCTTAATAGAGTAAGATGATTCTGTAGTTATATCTTGTCATCTATACTACTGTACTTATGTTATACCTGGTGTGATCTAAGTTTGTACCTATGTGGTAATTTCCTTTGTGGTAATACCTTGGTGGTATTCTTCTGTGTGGCATACATGTGTGGTACTTGCCTTGGTGGTATTACTTCCTTAGTGGAACAGTTGTGCTTGGGGCTTTGGAGTTGGACTCTGTGTTTTCCTCATGATTGAGATGGCTTTACTTGATAACTTAGGTATATGTATGGGCATATACCTAAGTAGGGTTATCAGTTTTTTCCTTTATTGGTGGTTTATCCTTTGTGGATTTTGTGAGACCCTGAGGGTCTTTGGGTCCCTACTGAGTATCGTTATACACACCCCTGCATGGGTTATTCCCGCACTTTGTTGTGTTTAGTGCAGACGACGGACATCACTGACTGAGGACAAGGGTAGCAGGACTGGAGGTAGCTCAAAGGTGGATGTTAGACGAGGAAAACTATAGAGATGGTCGTTCTTGAGCTATACCTACCCTTCAAGTAGGATTCATGGTGGATGATCCAAGAGATGCTTTCCACCTATCAGTTTTCTTGTACTTTCCAGTTTTCCTTATACTTCCAAGTTGGGCTCGTATTCTGGCCCCTTTTTACTTACTATACTCACTTGGTTTACTATTCAGCTTACTTGAGTTCGTATCTTGGTGTGTTCTTGGTTTTGTGTGTTACAGGTTATAAAGGTAATGCCTTCCCAGTTTTAGGGAATAAGCCTTCAGTGCTAGTCCTCAGCCCCTGGCCTATGGAAGGTGGGCTTGGGTTAGTCACGACACAGGCCCTAGGGGATGGGTCATGACAGATATTGATTAGTACTTGTCAAAAATGTTTAATAAACAATTTTCATAAATTATGAAGACAATTCAAGTGTTTTTTCTTGATTTTCAGTGAGTGACACTATTTGAACTAAAATGTCAATTTTAAACTGATAACAAAAACATTGAGTCGTACTGGACATAGCATGTATTAGATTGAGGTGTGGTTGATTCCAACTTACCCAAAATGACTTATGGATCATTTTACTAATGTATCAAAATAATAAGAAATTTTTTTCTTTGTTTTGAGTATGTCAGTTCTCCTTTTTACTAAAATTAATGACAATTTTAAATAAAAAGAAGCACTTTGAGTCTTACCAGTCACACTGTGTGCTTGAATGAGGTTCAGTTTATTCTTACATGTCCCATATTACTTATGGATCATTTTTAAAAAGTATAAAAACAATCAAAAAATGTTTTCTAAATTTTGAGTACATCACTTGTCTTTTTTACTAAAATGTCATTTTAAATTGGAAACAAGCACTTTGAATCATATAGATTACATTGTGTATCTATTTGATGTGAGATAAATTACAATATAACAAAAATGACACATGAATCGATTTTATAAATTTTCACGAAAATCCTAGTGGGTTTTCTTGGATTTTAGGGAGTGACACTTTTTGACCGAAAATTTCTATTCTAAACTGTAACACCCTAAGATTTTATGAGATATATTACTTTGATGTCTTCTATTATACACTACACCAAGATTAGATTGTACTATACGCAACATCGTATTAGCTTGCAGTATACGCAACACTATTCTTGGCTTGTCTGATACACAATTTCAAGTTCGTTTTGTGGAAATTATTCTACACAACATTAAGTATAGATTTTGTTTAATGTATAAATGAAAAAAGGTTTGATTATGTTATACGCAACACTAAACAGAGCTTTCACTACATGTAGCCCTGACTTGGCTTGCATTACATGCAATCAAGACCTTCTTCGATAGCGTGTGTATTACGCAATACCAAGTTTCACTAAACGAGATATTATTATAATATTATTATGAACTAGCCGTTATGAATAGTAATACCCACTTTTTGAAATTTTATAAATTTTATCATTCAAAATGGACTTCATTTTTAGATTTGGAATTTCTAAATTATCCTAGGGTGAATTTTTGGTATTTTTCTGAAAACTTTCAGTTTTTGATGAATAGTGAAAACACTCGGTTACTATTTAAAAACAGACTTTTTATTTAAATAATTATTTATTTTATTTAATTTTATTTTAGGTAAAAATTGATACATAATACCTATATAAGTTCAATGTAATTCATTGGAGTCATTTTATTATAATTATAGATATATAAAAATGTTATTAAACTTTTCACAGTCTTTTACCCACCTCCTAGGAGAATTTGAAAATTTACATAAAAATTAATTTTACCACTTCTGTGAGTGGAATTTAGAAAATCCTAGAGACACTGTTAATATCAAGGAGTTAAATGTGGTTCAATAAGATAAAAATAATTTTTGGTGAAGAGTAACTTTTTACTTTTATTTACCACGGTTAAAAGTAAGTAGGGTAATTAAGGGTAAAAATGATATTATTATTACCCTAACACATGTTCAAATTCTATTGGATAAGTATAATTCGACCAAAAAAAACCTTAGGAATATAATATTATCATTTAGGTCCACTCTTATTAGATATGACATTTATTATTATTTTATTTAAAAAAGAGTTAAAATAGTTAAAATCAAAGTTTAATAACTAAAACATTTTTAATATAGGGTTATACATAAATTCGACTATAAATATTTATTATAAAGATAAAAATATTTCCTACCTAATGGTATTTTATTTATAATTTTTAGACATTAAATAATTTAATTTATTTATGACACAACGGTGATGCAGTAATTTCCTAAATAATGAAATGTTAAACTAATTGTTATTATAAATACCCAAATAAATTTAATTTGAGACTTTTTATGAATTCCACTAATTTTCTAGGTTAATATGACATGTTCGTATTTATTTAATTAACTTTATTTGAACTAATCATTCTGTTATGATTTTCAAAAAAAACAATTACCAAATAGTGTCAAAATTGACATAAAATCGTTTTTAAAACAAATATTATATTATTAATTGTTATTATATTCTTAAAAATATAAGTATCGGCCAAATGACTTAGAGAAGGTTATATATATTAATAATGAACCACTTGGGGTTAGTTTGGCTGGTTATTGTAAGTTTATTAACCATATAGTGTAAGAAAATAAGAAGACATAGTAAAAGTTAAATTATTTAAATTAGAGTTAAATCTAAAAGATAAGGTTAAAATAGTAACCTAAACTTGTCTAAAACCTATTTTTTTAGAGGATTTAGACCCATACACACTTTATATTTTAAATAAATCAATTTGGAGCTATTATAAACCGAATATTACTTTATTATAAAATAATATTTTATGTTTTTTCAAAGGTGCCCCTCTCATCCCTTATAAAAAAGGAACCACTTCCATCTTCTCTTAACACCCTTTTGAGGCTTGAAGCTTGGCCAAACCCTGCCCATTTCTCTTCTCCAATTCTCTAGAAATATTCTGGAGGTTCTGGTCTTCTCAAAATACCAACTCTACTTCCTTAAGAGTAAGCTTAAAGGAGGTGCGTCGAAGAAGAGGTAATCTCTTCTTCTGATTCTCTCAAGTTTCTTTCTTCTTCTACATATTCTTCTTTATTTGTCTCATTATAAAGTAATAAAATCAGTATAAATTATATACTGATATATTATTATAAATGTGAAAAAACCCTATTTCACTTTCTATCCATCCTACGGAAAACGAAATCGCCGCGCGTGCGTACGTATGGAATATCGTCTCCACGTCGTGGTGTAATATGTTTTTGACCACCACCTTACATGGATGGGTATAATTCTGTAAATAAATAACTATATATGATTATTTTAAAGTGATATTGATTCTGAAATATTATACATACAGTTCAATACAATTCCACGATCATGGGAATGATATCATCGCTCGTGCGTACGTACGGACTACCGTCTCCACGACACGATGAGATTCATTCTCCATGTTAACCATTCAAGAATGATTATAAAGTTTATATAATAAGTAATCATAAAATATATTACATAATAATGAAACTTTATTTATGTATATATACATGTATTTCATCTACTTAATTCCATTCAATTCAATAAGGAAATGAAAACAGTGTTCATAAGTACGTACGGCCTACCGTCTCCTTGAACGGTGTATTTCATTCCATTTATAGATCTATCATATATATATGTATATGATGAATATATATTATATATAAATCATTTTTTACATTCTTTAATTAATTAAATCAGGATATAAGTAATAATATCAAGAACAACAAGTCGAAACACGTACAATAAATAAACGATTTTACCCAAATCGCTGCTTTTACATCGAATTTAAAAAAGAATGGGTAATATAAAGTCATAAGTAAACCATATGTGATATCATAAAAATGAATATGATTCTGTAATAAGTCAATGGAATTATTTAAATCATTATACATGAGGTTCGGATACATACAAAGCATATCGAACATAAGGTAAGGGATAATTATTCCAATCTCATTCTTATCCGAGATTGTTGATTCGTAAGTATTTACTGGGGTTATGTTTATTATCCATGTCCATACGTTCTCAAAATGTTTTCATAAAATGTTTACATTTATTCCATGTATGTTTAAAGTCATTTTTACCCTTTTTACTTTTACCACATCATATGGAAGGAATCTTTCTTTTGTTTACCATATGAGGTAATTTTTTACTTTTCCGGCAAAAGTAAGAGAAGAGTGTTTTTTAACTTATACGGCATGAAAATATTTTTACGGTTTCATAACGTATTATTTTCATGAAGATTACTCAACAGTATTTAGGGACTATTTTCAAAAAAATAATTTTCTTAAAAAAATTTCTGGCATTTTGTGAAAAGAAAATGATTTTGAAGAAGAAATGATATTTTCCTCAAGAATTCATTTCAAGTGTTTTATCAAAACCATTTTCCATATAAGATGGAATTATTTTATATGTGCATGTTTCAAGTATAATTTTTCTATGATTTACATGGTTTCACTTTTCTTATGATGAAATGATATTCATTTTTTTGTATGGATTATGTTATGATGGGATGATGTTTATAAAACCCATTTTATACTTTGGGTAATGATGAATGATTTATGTTCATGTTGTGGCACAAGTATGAATGATTTCATTATGAGATGGGTGGGCCCTATATCTTTCTCCAATGCATTGGATAAAGATTTATATCTCATGAGATATACATGAATGAAATGGTAAGTTAATCTCGTTCAATGATACAGGACTGGAACGAGGAGTGAACTCGATTCAGAAAGGGACTTTGTCCACTAAGATGGTCTTGGCTGCAATTCCTTGACTTCTATGGAAATCATATCATGTGCTTAATGGTTTTCCACAACTAAATATTTTATTCCCTTGATATTTTATCATTATTTATGTTCCTTTATGATATATTCCTTACATACTTCCAAGATTTATGTCTTTGCTCAAGATTTTGATGTTTAGATTTTATGTTCAAGTTTTTTCATTCAAATGTTATGGATTGTTTTATGTTCTCTATGCATTCCCTAACTGAGAATTTGAGCTCACCATTTTTATGTTTTCTTTTCCCCATGATATAAATAATGGTTTTAGGTAAGAAAACAAAAGGTGAAGATCTTTATGGGATATGTTGAAGATGTTTCACCATGATTAGAAGATTATGTTCCGAGTTTCCAAAGACACTAATCTAATACGGTCTTTGGGCGTATATTTTTGTCATGTATTAAGTATTCCGCAAAAGTAATGTAATTTCCATGTACGTCATTATTTGGGTCTCTACAGCTGGTATTAGAGTGAAGGTTTAGTTAACCTTTGGAAACTAGTATGCGAAAACTTTAGTGAGATCCCAAGAGACATTTCTAAGTTATGTCTAGGGATGTCCCTAAGGTTAAGTATACATATAGGTTATAGTCCTAGAATTACGTTAACGATCATAGAATTAAACCTAAGATGTTATATATTTAAGGTAATCCCCCTTTATTATGTTGTTTTCCCTAGCATTATTTTTGCCTCTCACACTATTCTTTTTGGGTTTTAGAAAATGGCTGGAAACAGGAAGATTCGCGATAATGGAGGATATGATGGACAATGGAATGATATTCTTCACAAGAAACCAAATGAGACAGGATTTGGAAGTACAAACATCATTATTATTCCTAATCAGAGATCTCATAATATGATCAATAATCTCAACTTTGGTAAGTTTCCCGACTCGGCTAATAAGAGAAAGATGGAGTTTCATGATGATCATAGAGGATAGAAAGTTCAATTTCTCTCATGTAAATCATGTGGGAAGAGGCATCAAGTATAATTTTTCAAAGGAACTGGAAGATGCCTTGGGTATGGAAAAGGACACAAATCCAGTAAGTGCAAAGGAAAAGGTTCAGTTAACACCATGGAGAAGGATAATGGTATTGTTATGACATCAACAATGATTAGATGTTTTAATTGTGGAATGTATGGGCATTATGCAAACCAATGCCCTATGGGAAAATCTCATGAAGGGAATCAGCTTGGTCAAATGGGTATTATTTATGTGGATGATGATGATGAGAATACAAATGATATATGAGATGAAATAAGTGTTGAAGCATGGTCAATGAGTTAAAAAGGTAGTGGAATTATTGTACGTTTATCAAGAGTTATGTTGTATAGGTAATTTAATGGTACTATGGAATAAAGAAACATCTAAGGATTGTTACACTATTGTTTTTCCAAAAGTATTTGAAAGTATATGTTGAATTGTACTTGTAACCATGAAAGGTTATTCAGATATTTTTGGAAAGAAGATGATATGCGCATAATAAAGGGATAAAGAGAAAATAAAATTTTTATAGTATTCATGAGCTCATGACTGATATAAGGACAAAGTGATATCATGGTTTGATTATATAGAAATTTTGGGATTTTGGTATGTGGAATGAGTTAACTTTTGACAACATTCATGTTTTTGCTAAGGTTCTATGGTAATTCATGTTTCAAAAGAATACATTATTAAGTAATTCACATGTTTGGAATGTGACCAAAAAGATAAATCTTATGATATATGGGGGACAAATGAAGGAATTCACATTCTCAGTAGATGAAATTTCTTGTAAACGGATAGAAGTATTTTTGATAAGCCTAAAGGTTTGAATGGACATCATATAGTATTGGTTAAGGATATATCTTTTTATTTCTGAAATGTTATGATAGTATAGTTTTAGAAAAAGGACAACCTGCAGAACGGGTGACAACCCATCATGTCGGACAAGGTTGTGGGAATCGAACCAACAACCAAAGTGCGACAGGCCTTTATCGCCTACCTCTGGCCTACAGGAAGTCCCTGGTTAGTATATACTAGTTTTATTAAGCGGTATGATAGATGAAGTATAAGTCCATTTTTGGAACCATATACGATTAATCTCACCATATATGGACATATATATATATATATAACTTTTGATAACCTTAAGTTTGAGACAAATGGAATGACCTATCATTCTATCGCATGATCTACCAACACTTCACAGAAGACAAATTCAATTTCATTTCATTAAGAGGTGAAGTGGAAATTGTTTAAGGCACAAACAATAGTGAGATTGTACCAAAATCAAGTAAGTATTTCTTTTAATTCAAAAACTCTTCAACTTTAGGGAAATGATTGTGAAAACCAAAAATGTTGTTCTAGTGCTCTCATATATGATGAATCAGATGGTACCTTATATAATCACAATTTTATGGCTTTGTGACTGTTGAATTTTTCATAGCCATGTTCTCTACCACTCTCCATCAGAACATGATGGTTAGATTTCTCTTCCATATCCATATTTTCACCTATGATCTCTTATGTGGGAACACAAGTAATGAGTTACTTTGGGTATTCGTTTTGTTTCTAATGTTCATTTTTAAAAGTAAGTTTTAGTATTCCTTTTTACGATGTGGGTTTTTATGAAAGAAACTCTCAAGTAATAAATCATTTATAACCCCGATGAATTTCAAGGGAGAAATTAATTTTAAGGGGGGTAAAATGTAACACCCTGAGATTTTATGAGATATATTACTTCGATGTCTTCTATTATACACTACACCAAGATTAGCGTGTACTATACACAACACCGTATTAGATTTCATTATACGCAACACTATTCTTGGCTCGTGTAATACACAATTTCAAGTTCGTTTTGTGGAAATTATTCTACACAACATTAAGTATAGATTTTGTTTAATGTATAAATGAAAAAAGTTGGTATTATGTTATACCAAACACTAAACAGATCTTTCACTACACGCATACCTAACTTGGCTTGCATTACACGCAATCAAGACTTTCTTCAATAGCGTGTGTAGTATGCAATACCAGGTTTCACTAAACGATATATTATTATAATATTATTATGAACTTGCTATTTTGAATAATATTACCCACTTTTTGAAATTTTATAAATTTTATAAATTTTATCTTTCAAAATGGACATCATTTTTAGATTTGGAATATCTAAATTATCCTAGGGTGAATTTTTGGTATTTTTCTGAAAACTTTCAGTTTTTGATGAATAGTGAAAACACTGGGTTACTGTTTAAAAACAGAATTTTTATTTAAATAATTATTTATTTTAATTAAATTTATTTTATGCCAAAATTGATACACAAAACCTATATAAGTTCAATGTAATTAATTGGATTCATTTTATAATAATTTTAGATATATAAAAATTTTATTAAACTTTTCACTATCTTTTACCCACCTCCTAGGAGAATTTGAAATTTTACATCAAACATAATTTTACTGCTTCTGTGAGTGGAATTTCGAAAATCCAATTGACACGGTTAATATCAAGGAGTAGTATGTGGTTTAATGAGATAAAAATAATTTTTGGTGAAGAGTAACTTTTTACTTTTATTTACCACGGTTAAAAGTAAATAGGGTAATTAAGGGTAAAAATGATATTATTATTACCCTAACACATGTTATAATTCTATTGTATACGTATAATACGACCAAAAACAACCTTAGGAATATAATATTATCATTTAGGTCCACTTGTCTTAGACTAGGACATTTATTATTATTTTATTTAAAAAAGAGTTAAAATAGTTAAAATCAAAGTTTAATAACTAAAACGTTTTTAATATAAGATAATACATAAGATAAATTCAACAATAAATCTTAATTAGAGATATAAATATATTTCCTACCTAATGGTATTTTATTTATAATTTTTAGACATTAAATACTTTAATTTATTTATGACACGATGGTGATGCAGTAATTACCTAAGTAATGAAATATTAAAATAATTGATATTATGAATACCCAAATAAATTTAATTTGAAACTTTTTATGAATTCCAATACATTTATAGGTTAATATGACATGTTATTATAGATATAATTAACTTTTTTCGAACTAATCATGTTTTTATGATTTTCACAAAAATCAATTACCAAATAGTGTCAAAATTGACATAAAATAGTTTTCAAAACAAATATTATATTATTAATTTTTATTATATTCTTAAAAATCTATGGTTCGGCCAAATGACTTATATAAGGTTATAAATATTAATAATTAACCATTTGGGGTTCGTTTTCCTGGTTATAGTAAGTTTATTAACCATATAGTGTAAGAAAACAAGAAGACATAGTAAAAGTTAAATTATTTAACTTAGAGTTAAATCTAAATAATAAGTTTAAAATAGTAACCTAAACTTGTCTAAAACCTATTTCTTGAGATGATTTAGACTCATCCATACTTTAGCTTCGAAATAAATCAATTTATAGCTATTATAAACCGAATATGACTTTATTATAAAATAATATTTTAAGTCTTTCCAAAGGTGCCCCTCTCCTCCCTTATAAAAAGTGCACCACTTCCCTCTTCTCTTCACACCATTTTGAGCCTTTAATATTGGAGAAACCATACCCATTTCTCTTCTCCACTTCCCTTGAAACATTCTGGAGGTACTGGTCTTCTCAAAAGACAAACTCTACTTCCTTAAGAGGAAGCTTAAAGGAGGTGCGTCGAAGAAAAGGTAATCTCTTCTTCTGATTCTCTCAAGTTTCTTTCTTCTTCTACTTCCTCTTCTTTAGTTGTCTCATTATAAAGTAATAACATCAGTATTAATTATATACTGATATGTTATTATAAATATGAAACAACCCTATTTCACCTTCTATCCATCCTATGGAAAACGAAATCACTGCGCGTGCGTACGTACGGAATACTGACTCTACGCCGTGGTGTAATCTTTTTTTGACCACCACCTTACTTGGATGGGTATAATGGTGTAAATAAATAACTATATATGATTATTGTAAAGTTATATTTATTATTAAATATTATACATACACTTTAATACAATTCCTCTATCATGGGAATGATATCATCGCTCGTGCGTATGTACGGACTACCGTCTCCACGACCCGTTGAGATTCATTCTCCATGTTAACCATTCATGAATGATTATAAAGTATATATAATAAGTAGTCATGAAATATATAACATAATAATGAAATTTTATTTATGTATTTATATATGTATGTCATCTACTTAATTCCATTCAATTCAATAAGGAAATGAAAACAACGTTCATGTGTACGTACGGCCTACCGTCTCCATGAACGGGTTATTTCATTACATTTGTCGATCTATCATATATATATATGTATATACTGAATATATATTATATATAAATTATGTTTTACATTATGGAATTATGTAAATCAGGATATAAGTAATAATATCATGAAGAACAAGTCGAAACACGCACAATAAATAAAACGATTTTACCCAAATCGTTGCTTTTACATCAAATTTAAAAAAGAACGGGTAATATAAAGTCATAAGTAAACCATATATGATATAATAACAATGAATATGATTCCCTAATAATTCAATGACATTATTTAAATCATTATACAGGAGTTTCGGATACATACGAAGCATATCAGACATAAGGTAAGGGATAATTATTCCAATCTCATTCTTATCCGAGATTGTTTATTCGTAAGTATTTACTGGGGTTATGTTTATTATCCATGTCTATATGTTCTCAAAATGTTTTCATAAAATGTTTACTTCTATTATATGTATTTTTAAATTCATTTTTACCCTTTTTAATTTTACCTCATCGTATGGAAGGAATCTTTCTTTTGTTTACCATACAAGGTACTTTTTGACTTTTCCGGCAAAAGTACGAGAAGAGTGTTTTTTAACTTATACGGAATGAACAGATTTTTACGGTTACAGAACGCCATATTTTCATGAAGCTTACTCTACAATATTTAGTGACTATTTTAAACAAAATCCTTTTCTTTTAAAATTTCATGGCATTTTGAGAAAAGAAAATGATTTTGAAGAAGAAATGATATTTTCCTCAAGAATTAATTTCAAGTGTTTTATCAAAATCATTTTCCATATAAGATGGAATTATTTCATATTTTAATGTTTCAAGTATAATTTCTCTATGATTTACATGGTTTCACTTTTCTTATGATGAAATTATATCCACTTTTTTATGGATTATGTTATTATGGGATGATGTTTATGAAACCCATTTTATACTTTGGGTAATGATGAATGATTTATGTTCATGTTGTGGAACAAGTATGAATGATTTCATTATGAGATGGGTGGGATAAATATCTCCCTCCAATGCATTGGATAAAGATTTATATCTCATGAGATAGACATGGCTGGAATGGTAAGTTAATCCGGTTCAGTGATACAGGACTGAAACGAGCAGTGAACTTGATTCAGAAAGGGACTTTGTCCACTAAGATGGTTTTGGCAGCAATGCCTTGGCTACTATGGAAATCATATCATGTGCTTAATGGTTTTTCCACAATTACATGTTTTATTCCCTTGATATTTTATCATGATTTATTTTCCTTTATGATATATTCATTACGTACTTCCATGATTTATGTCTTTTCTCAAGATTTTGATGTTTAGATTTTACGTTCAAGTTTTTGCATTCTAATGTTATGGATTGTTTCATGTTCTCTATGCTTTCCCTTACTGAGCATTTGAGCTCACCCTTTTTATGTTTTCTTTTCCCCCAGATATAAAGAAAGGTTTTAGGTAAGAAAACCAATAGTGAAGATCCTTATGTGAGATGTTGATGATCTTTCACCATGATTAGAAGATTATGTTCCGAGTTTCCAAAGACACTAAACTAATATGGTCTTTGGGCGTCTGTTTTTGTAATATATTAAGTATTCCGAAAATGTAATGTAATGTTCATGTACGTCAAGCATTGGGTCTCTACATAAACTGATAACATACACACTCAGTAGTACCAAGCACATCGTGTATCAGACTTAGGTGAGTCTGGTTCCTACACAACAAAAATGACTTATGGATCATTTCCAAGAAGTTAAAAAACAATCAGAATGTGTTTCCTCTATTTGGAGTAGGTCAGTTGTCGTATTTACTAAAATTGATGTCAATTTTTAATAAAAAGACAAACTTTTGAGTCATATTGGTCAAATTTTGAATCATATTATGGTTATAATTATCCTACACATCCCAAATGACTTATAGATCATTTTTTAAAAGTATAAATATAATTAGATCATGTTTTCTTGGTTTTGAGTATGTCAGTTTTCCTTTTTACTAAAACTAATGTCAATTTTAAATAAAAAGAAGCACTTAGAGTCATACCAGTCACACCGTTTGTCTTATTGATGTGTGGATCATTCATACAAATACCAAATGACTTTTGGATTTTATTCCTAAAGTATAAAAACAATATGAACGTGTTTTCTTGATTTTGAGTATGTCAGTAGTATTTTTTACTAAAATTTCATTTTAAACTGGAGACACACACTTTGACTCATACAGATCACATCGTGTATCATATTTATGTGAGACTGATTCGTACATATCATAAATAACTTGTGAATAAATTTCCTAAATTATCAATAAACTCATCATGTGGTTTCTTAGTTTTCAGTGAGTGATGCTTTTTGAACTAAAATGTTGATTTTAAACTGATAATGGATGCATTGAGTCATACTGGGCACATCATGTGTTAGATAAATTTGAGACTGCTTTCTAAAGGTAAAAAATGACTTATATATTTTTTCCATATAGTATCAAAACAATCTAAAGGAATTTACTCGGTTTTTAGCAGGTCAATTTTTATTTTTACTAAAATTGATGTCAATTTTAAATAAAAAGATGTACTTTCAGTCATATCAGTCACACTATGTGTCATATTGAGGTGAAGATAATTCCTAAATGTCCCAAATTACTTATATATTATTTTCTTAAAGTATAGAAATATTCCGAATATTTTTTCTTAGTTTTGAGTTTGTCAGATGTCAATTTTACTAAAATTAATGTTAATTTTAAATAAAAATAAACACTCTGATTTGTACTAGTCATACCGTGCAGTAGATTGATGTTTGGATGATTCCTAGACATCTAAAATGACATATTAATATTTTTTATAAATTATAAAAACAATATGAATGTTTTTTTTGTTTGAGTATGTCACTTTTCTTTTTTAATAATATGTCATTTTATACTAGAAACATGTACTTTGACTCATACCAGTCAAATAATGTGTTGGTTTGATGTGATTCTAATTCCCAAGGGTTACAAATTTTTTATGAATTTATTTCCTAAATTATCAATAAAATCCAATCATGTTTTATTAGTTTTCAATAAGTGGAACTTTTTGAACTAAGATATTGATTTTAAATTGATAGCAGACACTTTGAGTCATACTAGGAAAATCGTGTATCTGATTGAGGCATGGCTGATTCCTACAGATCAAAAATGTATTATGGATCATTTACTTAAAGTATCAAAACAATAAGAATATTTTTTATCAGTTTTGAGTATGTCAGTTGTATTTTTTACTAAAATTAATGTCAATTTTAAATTAAAAGAAGAACATTCAGTAATACTGATCACACTGTGTATTGGATTGAGGTTTAGTTGATTCATACACATCTCCAGGTCTAAAATATTTCCTAAATAAAAATTTTACCATGATTTACATTAGCTTTCTTTATCAAACTTCCAACACTGCATATTGCCCGGATGTTCATAGTTGACAAACATTTTTCGTTGTTGAAATCCAGAAGAGTAGAGGAATCCCATGTCCCCTATACTCTTACGACTTTCAACAATGAGAAAGGTTTTTGGATATCAACATTGAATAAATATACATTTTTTGTAGTTTAACAATAAAAGAAATAGAAATGGAAATCATGGTAACATTGTTATAAAGAAAATTTTTATCTCTATTGCAGCTTGTTGGAGATAGTTGAAAGAAAAATATGACTTCCATAAAGATATATGAAAAATATAAGTATTATATATAAATGATAAGTAAATTAACTTAAAATTATTAGATAAAATGATGGCAAAATTAATTAAATTAGTAGCAATTTACCTTTTCATTATGGTTGTATGCATTCTTCATGAATTTCTTTATTGTCGTTATCTCTATTGCAGACTCAAAGTCCAATATATAACAAGCATGACCATCTTTGAACAAAACACCTCAACTCAAAAAAAAGAATCCACCGATATAAGAAAACAATTATTGTCTAAGTAAGAATAAAAATAAATAAGTTAAACATAAATATGAAAAATACATTAATTCTATGGATACTGATTTTAGGATGAAAACATCAAGATTATTTATGTTATTGAGAAGTGGAGGGAACTTTAAAGAAAGTGATAAATTACAACACTGTATGGGTGAAAAGGTTTTGAGAGAGGAGAAGTCTGTGGACGTTTTGGTGAATAAAGGCATGAAATATGTTTGGAAATGTTATAAAATAAAATAACTCTAGAAGAAATAATGAAAATTTAATCAATTTTTCAGTATATAATCCTATGATAAAATTAGGTATGTCGTAACATTTACTTTACATCTTTCCAAAGGGTTTCCTTCATTATAGTTTTTTCTTCCAAGGGATTAGTAACATCATCATGTGAAGAAGACATGGTCTACATATACAGTCAAAATTTTAATATAGATTATGTTAATAGAGTAAATAATATATAATATTACGAGGAAAACATTGGATATTAAAAAACACTTTTACCTTATCATTTAACTTTCTTTATTTTTTTAAAGGTCTTAGGTATTTGGTTCCTCTATTAAGATTCTAGATCTTCTATTTGTGGTCTCCTCTAACTTACCAGACATTTTATACATTGGGACTGACATGAATAGATTGTGATATCCCAATGAAAGGGTCATCCTATAAACTATTGGTTATGTGTATTTGATATCCATCCTCATCATCTCATCTCTCAAACATTTATCATTGATTTTTTTGTCTGACACGCATCCTCCACCTCTTATGGGCATTCACCTATATTAATTGAAATACTCTAAGCAGTAGTCATTCATGGGATGTCTAATGCTCAAAGTAGTACAAGAAATAGAAAAGAGATGGGGGGTGAGTCTCATTCTAAAAAAATGTAATAATAACTGTTAAGGAGATGAAGATAATGAGGATGAATATTTTACAACAATGTGTTCCCTAAAAAGAGTAATGTCTCCCATTTGTGATAATTAAACCATTGGCACTAGTTATTAATTCATAGCCTATTGAAGGTGAGATTTCGGGGCCTAAAAATTCCTTTATGTGATTAAAGGGGTCTCAAAAGGGCCATGTTATGATAATATTAAATTTTTATTTATAAAAATAAAAATTATTTTTACTATATATATCATATTTATCATATTTACTTATGTATTTTCACTATTAACTAGAGTAACTAATTTTTAACCCAAAAAAATATTTATTTTAACAACCCTACTATTTATTACACATTTAAACATGATTTATCACATATATTTTCACTTAATACAACTCAAAATATTGAGAGGTATATTGTCTTTGGAAATTAGGAACATTACATAACAACTTAAAACATGAAATGCAACATCTTTATTGAAAACTTCTTCTACATGAACACAACATTCCTTCGTACTCAACACTGCATGGGATAACCATAGGATGTACATAATAAAGGGGTGGGCTATAAATCCTAGTAATAGAAAAAAACAAGGAATAACGTGAGTATAATAATACATGGTAGACAAGGTAGATCAATGAGGAATGAATGAACATGAATATAAAGGCATGATAATCATAACATGGTGATATGGAAACAACATAAAACATTGCATCATAAACAAAAATAAGTCAGGTAAACCCCTATACCAACATGGTGGGAAAAAGTCTGATAAAGGAATCAGGTAAAATCCTATACCAAAATGATGTATCACGATACTAAACATTACCCAAGGCATTGGAGCGCTATCAAGGCACACCCTTCATAATAATTTTGATCACATGCTTAAGTGTGTCAC
Organism: Viscum album; assembly: GCA_963277665.1. Lineage (NCBI taxonomy): Eukaryota > Viridiplantae > Streptophyta > Magnoliopsida > Santalales > Viscaceae > Viscum > Viscum album. The sequence continues at coordinate 1,085,290,095 of OY728132.1, forward strand.
AGAGATCATATAACATGGATTCATTCAACATCATCGGTTATTCCATGATCATAGAATGTGGAATAAATACATGTAATTCCTCAATAAAAAAATTATATGTGCATATAGTTGAATAACATTGATAGAGTAATGGGTACAGTATTCACTACACGATGATTTCGGCATGGAAATTCACGGTGTAATTTCAGCAGCATAACAATGACATAGAAATTCATAAAATGGGTTGATGAGAAAGAAAGGGGTCTCTCATCATTTATACATGAAATGGATAGTAATGGGATCATGTAAAATAATATTTCATCATATTAAATGGAATTTAAGATGCATAATATAAAATAAATTCTTTAATGGGAATGAGGAGAGAGAAATACCATACAGAATTTTGGCATGGTAACGAGTGTATATAAAGGATCCTGAATTGATTAATGACAGTGTAAATAATCCCTAATTATTTATAAATCAAATTTACATTAAAGGGTTATGTATTGAAATATGCCAACATATTAAAAATGAAATTAACAGGCATATTACAAAAGGAGTGCTTGATAAAAGAGGAAATTGACAGATCCCTTACGAAATTTAAGCATAGTAACAGCATAGGTAAGGGTCCAAATGAGGGGGAATAAATGGTAACTCATTCACATAACATTAAATATATAGTATGGAATTTATTATAAAATGATTACATTATAACAAATTTAAATTAAAAAGACAAATTTTAAACAAGGTTCTTGAATTGAAAGGAAGAGGGGAAGGTGAGGATCCCTTACTTGGATGTGAGATTCCAAAGGCTTTGGAGAGGATTATTAGGAGCTTGGGGGATCCATGTAAGAACTTTAGGGAGTAAGGGTCAAAGGGTGGTCAAGCTTAAAAGAGTTTTAGTGATGTGAAATGGGATCTTGGGTGGGTTTATATTGGAATTGGAGGGAAATTTCTTTATTATTTTGGTTTTGGACACTACACAATAAAATATTCAAAACCAAAAACCATACCATTATTTTTTCCCATGGTTTACGGAAAAGGGAAGTGGTATACATTAATTTATAAGTCTAAGTGATGAAGATATTAAAATATTTCCCTTGCTTATGTGGAGGTGAATCATATATTCAAGGAGATGATTTTAAAAATCATAAAATATATTATATGTTTTGGAGGATTCACTATGACTTTATAAAATAAATCAGATAAAATTAAAATTAAATTACTTTAATGGAAAAAAAATATTTGGTCAAATATACATTTTATAGTATTTATTAATATCATGACCCTTCCCAAAGGGGCCCGCACCACAACTCCTCAAGCCCTCCTCCAATAAGCCAGGGGTTGGTGACTAGCATCGAGTAGGCATATCACTAACATGGGAGGCATTGATTAAGTACCTGTACACATGCACACATCTCCAAGCCCACAAATGATGAAAAGTAAAAACCACTAAGGAACAAAATTAATTCCTACAACTAAACCCAACCAATAGAGTACAATGGAAAGTAAAGTGTGGAAAGTAAATTGGTCTAGAATACAAGCCCACCAAAAGAAAGAGTTTGCAAACTACAAAGTCCATCCTGTAAGCAAGAAAGAGGTAATAGGACTAATGTTTGTAACTGTAGGAACATATCATCCTTTAAGGAACTTAGAAAGATCTGTCTAGTGCTGGTTCGCCCTGGACACCATCAAAAGTCTGCTCGTCTTCACAGGACATGACACGTGTGGGAAAATCCCATGCAGGGGTGACTATAACAATACTTAGTAGGGGACCCCAAAAACCACAAAGCAATTCATTAAGTGAAGGTACAGTCATATCAACATTGTATATGTCTACTAGACATATAAAAATAGAAACACATCCAAATATACTCAAAACCCAGACCCATAGTCTAGAGACAAGTCACAACGACCGCATACCCATGCTAGGGATTCAGTCTGAAAATTCCATGAAGCACTTGTCCGGGAGAACTCACTCCACAAGTATGATAGATCTAATGACATCTGTACAAGAACTAATTTATTTTTGGAAAATCCATGAGGGAGATAGATGCACTGATAGATATAAATAGAGAGAAATTTCACTCATTCTGAGAGAACACACTTCTGAGTGGTAAAGATCACGATACATGGATGAGGATCACTGCCAGGGCCTTGGAGGATACCGTGACTCATCTATATTCAACTACTAAGTAGAGAATCGACGTCCTATTGGATTAGTCATGTCGATACCTGACTCTACTCAGGGTCAATAATGGATAAAGGATCTCACTCTAGGCCTCTCAGGGGGATACCTGACTCTATCTCCGAATTTTCTACTGAATGGATCAAAATTCTATGGATGGAAATGATAATATACCTTCAAGGGAATGATAAAAGGGGAACTAACAGAAACAAAAATTGTCCAAGGAACAGTGTAAAAGTGGATCAGGCCATGTACTGAGATGTACATGGCGTGTATAATGGTCACACATCGTGTCCTCTGACCCCAGGTACTACCCGTGTACACCGGTTCATGTTGCAATGATTTTCATGTAGAAGAAGGTTTACATGGCGTGTAAGAGAGTGAAAACCCGTGTTCTACTACCTAGGGAGGACTCCATGTACACTGGCCATATTCCCATACACAAATTCAACCTGTGTGTCCAAAAACAGTGTACCAGTACACAGGGTAGTTCATGTATCCAGCCACATATTTCCATGTGGTGGAGTAAAGGTCATGTACTTCACCCCATGTTCTTGTATCTTCTGAGATACATGACAAGTTTGTGTAAGGACCCACAAACCATGTGACGATGGTCACATGCCCTGTCTATGCTTCCTCTTGATGGAACTCCAGATACCACTAGGTAGGGCCCACATGACTTGTCCTCCTAGGAGTACGTCGTGTCCTTCACCATATATAGTGCACAAGGCCTTGCCGCCACAATGATGACCCCACAAGGCATGTTCTTTGAAGAACATGACGTGTTTTTTATAATTTTCTAGAAACACGAACCTCCTTCATTGCACCTTCATTGATCTGTCGATGCTTTTTTCGGCAATCTGTTTTCCACAAAACTAAAGATACATGGTCTCCCTTCAATTCCATCGATATTTTAGGAAGCTTCAGGCATTCAATCATCCCCTAAAACTCATTTTGATCCATCTGTGTGAAGAAGGGTCGAAGAACGACTTCCCCCGATCTGAGATGATTCATCGTCCACCACCATCGTCTCACCTCTATAAGTTTGTTATGGTGTTCAATCGTTGATTTGGGATTATTTCATTGTGAAATGGGTTCACAAAGATCCATTGTTCGTCACCCCATGAAGAACGTGGGAAAAAGGTGGAAGAAATCCAATAAACCAAATTGAGGAACGAACCTCTACCGTTATTTATCACAGCATTGAAATTCTCTCATTAGAAGGATTAAACAGGTATGATCAAATGATAATCCAACAATTATCATAAAGAGATCAAATCCCAAATCAAAACCCCAAAGAAATAGAAAAACAACACCCTCCCGCAAGAACGCATGATCCATGGATCAACCAGTTCGTGGGTTGATCTGTATTCATTGTTTAATTCAATAACGAGGAAAAGAATAATAGAAATAACAACCCCAACCTCGATCATTGAAAAAGAGGGAGATCATCCGCTGGTTGGGATTCGATTTTGTTGCACAACGATCCACACGTCGTTGTTCGTCAGCGTTCGTCAAGGATTCTCCAAGGGTGGCTCTTCTCCAAAGCTCCATAGGATTCTAGGGAGTTTTCTAGGGTTATGAGTCTAAACCTAAGCTCTTTATTATTTAAAAAATAACAATCATTGTTGCGTTTATGTAAATATTTAAAATAAAATAAATTATTAATATATTTTATTTCATTTAAAATTTCTGAAATCCATATTTTCAATTCGACCTACGTCAGTCGATGTTAGGCCCCTCCTAAGGTAAAGTCACTACTCTGAATGCAATGGTTCCCTCATATTTCTGATCCGGGAACCCGTTTAAAATTTATTTCACTTTTTTGGGAAAACCACTCATGTGTTTTATTTATAGTTTTAATTTATTTAAAATATTTATTTTGGGAACTCCGGGCCTCAGAATCTCACACCGTCGCAAAGCCTGGTCTCGTAATAATTCCATATAATATTTAAAAATTACACACCGAAAATTTGATACATTACATTCTCCCTTCCATAGGTCTTTATATCTCTGAAAATACAAAACAAAATGATACTCAAACAGATATGGGTACTGCGCACGAATCTAAGGCTCCCTCTCTCATGTTCTCTCTTAAAGATTCATGGGATGCCACTAGACATATACTAGGGGAATAACTCACCCACAATGGATCCTATCCTACTGATCCTTGATCTCAACTGGGTACTCTGTGAAGGTCACTCCATCCTTGATGTCTAGCTCACACCAGTCGATGAAGTGTGATGGGTAATTCACATACCTCCACATCTGTGACACGTAGAAGACATCGTGTACCCGGTGCAACTGTTGTGGTAAAGCTAGGAGGTATGCCACCTTTCCAACTCGACAAAGTATCTAAAAAGGGTTGATGAACCTCAGGGACCACTTGATTCCCCATAAAAATCTATAAATATCTCGATGAGGTGAGACCCAAACGAAGACATGGTCTCCCTCCATGAACTCCAAAGGTCTCCTCCATATGTCAGCATAATACTTCTGTCGGCTCTGTGTAGTCTTCATCTACTCTTTCATGATCTGAACCTTCTTAGTGGTATCTCTCACCAACTTTGGAACCATGGGTGTTGAATCTCCAAGGTCAGTCCAATAGAGTGGTGACTGGAAGGGTCTCACATATAAATCCTCGAACGGTGCAATACTAATGGTGGAGTGGTAGTTGTTGTTGTACGAAAACTCCACCAGTGGTAGGTGGTCCTCCCAACTGCAACCAAAGTCCAAGATACAAGCCCACAAAAAATCCTCTAGAACTTCAATGGTCCTCTCTGTCTGACCATCAGTCTGGGTATGGAATGTTGTGCTCAAGTGTATATGAGTCTCAAAATCGTCCCACAATCCCTTCCACAACCGGGATGTTAATCATGCATCTTGATCTGAGACTATCATCGAAGGGATGCCATAAACCAAACAATATCCTGCATGTAGAGGTGTCTCAAACTCTCTATAGAACTATGCTCTTTGATAACTAGAAATTGGGCTAACATGATGAGTCGGTCAATGATCACCCAAATTGAATTGTGTCCCTTGGTCATTCGTGGTAATCCCATCACAAAGTCCATCGGTATACCATTCCACTTCCACTCTGTCCCTTCCAGGGGTGAGATAACCCTGTAGGAACCTGGTGCTCATCCTTCACCTGGTAGCACATAAGGTATCGAGAAATGAACTCTACAACTTCCTTCTTTATACCTGGCCACTAGAACTAACACCAGAGATCCTGATACATTTTTTCTACTCCAAGATGTACTTCCAAGAGGTATGTATGGAACTACCTTAGAACCTTCTCCCACAACGCCACTGGCATAATTTTTCATCCTCAAAAAAGGACTACATTCTCCCAACCTAGTGAATATCCATCTGGAGCATGTACTGTGGATAACTGAGCACATAAAGAATCGCAGTCGACATCCCCAAGGTGTGCCTCCCAGGCCTTCCATAATAGTGGAAGGGTGACAACCATTAACTGGATATAATCTGAATCATCTCCATACATAAAGGATAACTATAGCAATGACAACTACTCCCACCCTCTCTCAACAGTTGCGAACTCGATCTCTTAATGATAGTATCTACCACAACTTTCCACTTCCCATGAGTAAAGATGATCTCAAATTCAAAATCCTAGAGAAACTATATCCATCACATCTACCATAAATTCAGATCCTTCTACGAGAAGATGTACTTGAGGCTCTTGTGGTCAGATTAGATGATAAATTGTTCAACCATGACGTAGTGTTGCCACATCTTCAACGCGAATAATAACACTGCCAACTCAATATCATGGGTTGCATAGTTCTACTAATGTGTCCATAGCTGGTATGAATCATAAGTAATCACCGCATTTCTCTCCATTAGGACATATCTAAGCCTGGTACCTGATGCATTGCAGAAAACTATGTACTCAGCACCCTCTTCTGGAAATCTCATGATCAGTGCGCTCATCAAACTCTGCCTCAACTACTATAAATACAACTATCACTTATTTGTCCATCCAAAAGTTTGTCTATTTCAGGTTAAGGATATCATCAATGCAGATACCTGGGAGAAATTAGGGATAAATCTATGGTATTATCCAACCATCCTATAGAAGCTACGCACCTCTGTCGCGCTTTGAGGTGGATCAAATGCTAACAAGACCTCAACCTTGATGGGATCCACTTATACTCCATATATTGAGATAACATATTCTAGAAAGTGGATCTACTATATCTAGAACTAGAACTTCAAGACCTTCCTATAAAGATGGTTCTCTCAGAGTACGACTTGAACCATCCGCAGGTGTCTTGCGTGCTCCTCCTCTAACACCGAGTACACAAGGATATCATTGAAGAAGACCACTATGAACCAGTAAAAGTATGGATGGAAGATCCAATTCATAAGTCCCATGAACACTACAAGGGTGTTCTTCATGGTGAAGGGTATCACCAAGTACTCGTAGTGACCATAACGACATATTAAAGCCGTATTTAGAACGTCCTTGTCCCGTACATGAAGCTGGTGATAACCTGATCTGAGGTCAACCTTCGAGAACCAACATGCCCCTCTCAGCTGATCGAAGAGGTCGTTGATCCTTGGAAATTGATACTTGTTCTTAATAGTTACCTAATTTAGGCACCATTAATCCATGAAAAACCTCAAACACTCGTCTACCTTCTTAGAAACCCAAACCGGGGAAGCCCAGGGTGAAACACTGGGTCTGACAAAGCCCTTACTATGAAAATCCTCCAACTGTACACTCAAGTCATGAAGATCTGTGTGAGCCATATAGTACACAGGTGAATACATCGGTGTCGTCCCAGGGTGCAAGTCGATGTAGAAGTCAACCTCCCGATGGGGAGGTAATACTGGAACATCTTATGGAAAGACATGATTGTACTCCACCACCACTATTGGGAACTGGAAGCTCACAACATCTACTGCTCTGAGGGTAAGTCTAGCCAACACATGAGTGATCGATTTCACCCACCTATGCATGAGACCATTCTATGTTTCCTGGGATTCCTTTTCACCAACAAAGGAGAACCTCGTCCCATCTACGTGGACACAACACACTCTTCACCTAAAACAATAAATCTAGGAATGGACTGAAGATATCCAATCCATACCGAGAATGACGTCGTAAGGCCTCGACGCTGCCGCCAAGAGGTTCAAACTGAAACTCTCATCTTTAAGGTAAAGATCACAAGGTCTTCAGAGATGTGAGATCATCGATTCTCCTCACATAGGCGTCTCTAAGAGTAAGGTTCGATTCAACAGCTCTATCAGAATTTCAAGGTTTTTGCACAAGACATCTGGTGAGAAAGGAATGACTGGAACCTGTGTCTATAATTATGGAAACTAAGGTAGAAAAGACACAGACCATACCACAAATAATTCATAGAGCCCCTAGTTCGTACTCCTCGATCGCGTAAAGATGTCCCCTCCCCTCTTCCCCATCTCCCTGATCCTAGTGCAGAACTCCTGGGGTGGTGGTGGAAGTAGATAAAATCATCTTCCCCCACCTACAGCTCTCTGTGTTTCTCTGCCACGTCCGCCAACCGGCAGGTGTATCTGATCAACTATCTACCTTTGCCTCGGTGGTCCATCCACCACCTCCCTGTCAGGAGCTCAATAGGTTGGACAATATCTAGCGAGATGTCCTTTACCTTCGCACGAGTAGCAACACCTCTCCCTTGGCTGTCTGGATATGGCCTTAGAGACCTGGACTATCGATACCCTATATCGGGTCCTCTTGTGACATCTCTCACATCCTGATCCTTTTTCCTAACATCAACTCACTACAGCTGAGGTCTCCACACCTGTCTACCAACTACAGATTTCCACTGGCTTTCTCTACTTTGACAAGAAGCTCTTGATCACCAAGTTCTACTCAAGCACTCCAACATAATTCAAAATTAATAGAGTCATGAAACTATCTCAGATGTCCCATCATACACCTCAATCGATGGCTCGAGCTCTAAATTACTGATCCCTGACCATGTCCATCGAGTACCTAATGAGGCTGGTCAACCTCAATGAATAGTCAGCCACCATTAAACCTCCCTACTGGAGATAAAGAATCTTCTGGATATGCATTTCTCTTAGTGTAACTGGATATAAATCCTCCCTAATGAGTCGCTCTAACTCCATCCACAAAAGAGTCTCCTCATCGTGAGTCTGTGTGGCCAAACTCCAATATCGTTTCACTAAAACCAGAAGAATTATCACTCCTAGGAATACCATATGGTCTACTGGTGTCCTCACTAGATGGAAAAATCTGGTCACTGCCTCAATCTATTCCTCAACTGCCTGAGGGTCGGGCTCACCTTGAAACCTGAGGGGTCTCTATCTCTAAAACTCATGGAGTGCACTAATCATGAACTCCTTGTCTAACAGTACTATAGGTACCACATTCTGCTCCACTGGTGGTGGGATAGAAGGTGCACCACCTAGAGGTAATTCCTGGGGAACTGGTCCCTGTATTGAAGCATCATCACTGAGGGGGTCATCCTCGTGATCGGGCTATGGAATCTGAGTGGGTATGCATCGCGGAGGCATCTTGTAAAGAAACAATATGTACCATGGTCAACAAGTATATCTGGATAGATAACATAAAATGACATGGAAAACACCACCCATTCCTATATAATTCATGTACCATTCTTTTATTTCCTCAAAACTAGTGTTTTCATGTACCGAGTCGAAAAGTAGGTTATAAGATTCCAGGTGTATGGATACGTCGGCTACTCGAACTGAAACTAGAGTCCCTGGCCTGAAATCCAAAATCAGAACACTTCATACTATTTCCCCAAACCAATCTCACAAAAACTTGGTCCTATGGTAGAAATGACCTCCTATGATACAACTTTTTCATGACCCTTCCTAGTGGGGCCCGCGCAGCGGCACCCCAAGAACCCCTCCAATAATCCAGGGGCAGGTGAGTAGCCCTGAGTATGCATATCACTTACATGGGAGGTATTTCCTATGTACCTATACACATGCACACATCTCCAAGACCACAAATTATGAAAAGTAAAAACCACTAAGGAACAAAATGCATGCAAACAACTAAACCCAACCAATAGAGTAAAACAGAAAGAAAAGTGTAGAAAGTAAACTTGGATAGAATAAAATCCCACCAAAAGAAAGAGTCTGCAAACTACAAAGTCCATTCTGTAAGTAAGAAAGATGTACTGGGATTACTGGTCGTAGCTGTAGGAACACCTAGGCCTTTAAGGAACTCAGAAAGCTCAGTCTGGTCCCAGTCCACTTTGGACTCCATCAAAAGGCTGCTCATCTGTACATGGAATGACACATGTAGGAAAATCCCCTGTAGGGGTGAGTATAACAATACTCAGTAGGGGACCCTGAAAACCATAGAGAAATACACAAAGTAAATGTATAGTCAGCTCTACTCCGTATATGTTTGCTGAAAATATAACAAGAGAAAAACATCCATATATAATAAAAACCTAGACTCGTATTCTAGTGACAAATCACAAGGAATGAATACCCATGCTGGTTATTCAGTCTAAAGATTACATGAAGCACTTGTCCAGAAGAACTCACTCCACTATTCTGATAGCTCTGATGAAGTTCATCCGAGAAGTACTATTTGTTAGAAAAATCCATGAGATAGATAGATGCACTAATAGATCTGAAGAGAGAGAAATTTTACTCATTCTTGGAGAACACAATCCTGAGTGGGAAAGATCACGATACAAAGATGAGGATCACTACCAGGGCCTTGGTAGATAATGCGGCTCATCTGGATTCATCTGCTAAGTAGAGGATTAGTATCCTGTAGGATTAGTCATGTCGATACCTGAATCTACCTAGGGTCAAGAATGGATAGAGGATCTCACTATGGGTCTCTCGGAGGGATACGTAACTCAATCTCAGAAATTCATACTAAAGGGATCATACTCTTATAGAAGGAAATAATACCATACCTTTAGGGGAACGAGAAAAGGGGTACTAACCCAAACGAAACTTGTCTAAGGAACAGTGGAAAAGTGGATCAAGCCATCTACTGAGAAGTACCCAGTGTGTAGAATGGTCACACGCCATGTTATATGACCCTGAGTGTTTCTCGTACACAATGTCCCATGTCTCAAGTCGTGTCATGTAGAAGAATGTATACACAATGTGTAAGAGAGTGACACACCATGTTCCGCTACCAGGAGCGGACTCCATGTATTCTATCCATGTTCCCATACACGGATTCAACCTATGTGTCCCAAATCATGTACCGGTACATGTGGTAGTCAGTGTGCCCAGCCGCATCTGGCTATGTGGTGGAGTATATGTCATCAACTCCACCTAGTGTCTGTGTATATTCTGAGATACACATCGAGTCCGCATAAGGACCCACAAGTCGTGTGACGATGGTCACATGGTGTGTCTATGCCTCATGTCACCTATAAATCCAGTCACCACTCAGTGGGGTCCACAAATTGTTTCCTCCTGATATCACACCATTTCCTTCACTGTGGGTAGCATGCAATACCTGGACACCCCCTACTGACCCCACACAATGTGTTCTTCAAAGAACACGATGTGTTCTTCCGGATTTTTCAGAAACACGAACATCTACTGTTGTGCTTCCATCAATCTCCCAATTCTTGTTTCGGCAATTCTTTTTCCACGAAACTCAAGATCCAAGGTTGACCTACCATGCTATTGATGTTTTGGGAGGTTTTGGGTGTTTGATTGGCCTCGAAACCTCATTTTGATCCACCTGCATGAAGAACGGTCAAAGAAATATTTCTCTTGATCTGAGACAATTCATCATTCTCTATCACCATCTCACATCTGCTAGGTCATCATGGGGTTCAATCTCTATTTTGGGATTGTTGAATTTTGAAACAGGTTTGTAATGATCTGTTGTTCGTCGCCCCGCATAGAACACGAAGAACGCGGGAAAAAAGGGGGAAGAAATCCAATAAACCAAATTGAGGAACAAATCACCACTGTCATTCATCATGAAATTGATATACTCCCATTAGAAGGATTAAATAGGGAGAATCAAACAATAATCCCACAATTATCATGAAGAGATCAAATTGCGAATCAAAACCCCAAATAAATGAAAAAACAACACCCTCCCCCAAGAACGCACAATCTGTGGATTAACCTATTTGTGGGATGATATGTATTCATTATTTAATACAATAATGGGGAAAAGAAGAATCAAAATAACAAACCCTACCTCTCTCATCAATAAAGAGGGAGATCATCCGCCTATTGGGATTCGATATCGCTACCCAATGATCCACGCGTCGTCATTCGTCAGCGTTCTTTAAGGATTATCCAGAGGTGGCTCCTCTCCAAAGCTCCGGAGGATTCTAGGGAGTTTTCTAGGGTTATAAATCTTACTATTGGCTCTTTATTATTTTAAAAAAAACTTTACTGTTTTTAAGGAAACATTTAAAATAAAATAAATTATTGATTATATTTTATTTCCTTTAAAACGTTCAAAAGATAAATTTTGCACTCGACCCAAATCGGTCGATGTTAGGCCCCACCTAAGGTAAGGTCACTACTCTGAATGAAATGGTGTCCTCCTATTTCTGATCCAGGTACCCATTTAAAAGTTATTTCACTTTTTTGGGAAAACCACTCGTGTGCACTATTTAGTGTTTTAATTTATTTCAAACATTTATTACAGGGACTCTGGGCCTCGGAATCGCATGTCATCGTAAAGAATAGTCTCATAATAATTTCATATAATATTTAAAAATAATATACAAAAAATCCAAAAATTGAAATTACATCACTATTGGGCTATTATGATGTCATAAAACACAGTGTATATTTATATGGTATTTAATTTTTACCCAAAAATTCTAATATCTCAGAAAATTTTGAAAAATTCACTATTGGATAATTTCAATATAATTATTTCAAAAATAATATTTTTTTATCTAAATAATTTTATAAATATGTGATTTTTCACTTTCAAAATAAAAACTGACATTTATTGAAAATTGACGGGTTTGGAAAAAAACAATTTTTTAGCCTTAATAAAAATTAATTTTTACTTCATAAAAATTATGTGATCATTTATATTTAATAAAATTAATTTGATAATAATATTTTTTTAGAGTATTATTTATTTCAAAAATCATTTTATTCATTAAAAATAGATTTCTTAATTTAATTTTAATATTAACCAAAAATACTATTTGTGCTTTAAAAATCATTTACAAAGTAACAATAAAAAAATAAAATTATATTCATTATTCTATTTGAAAATAATTTAAATATTCATAATGATAGGGTCCTGTTACATATCCCTTTATTACACCAGCATACGCCTAAAGAGTAAGGTGTACGATGGTGGGGAATTTATTGGGATGTTCGGTGAACATGGTTTGAGCCATGATCTCGATGAGCTTGAACTTCATCTTGTAAATGGTTTTGATCATGATTAATTTGATGGATCTAGGCTTGGTATTAGTGTAGGTAAAATACTAGAAATTCTATCTCCCTTGGAGTCTCTAATAAATGGGATTTATAGGTAATGATTCTATTGGTTGAGGTCATCACTTCCTTTGTTTGTGCCAAAAGAAATTGTTAAAACCCTATATTAACAAAAGTCACATGATCACTATTAAATGTCCATATTATCAAAAATAATTATACTTAACCATAATTTAAATCCAACTGGATATAATAAAAAGTAAGTTCACATGTCTTCTATATCCATATGACATTTAATTAAATCAAAAGGGGGAATATTATTCATAACAGTTTGGGTCATTACAACTTTCCCCCCTTAAGAAACTTCACCGTAAAAATTTCATTCTCCAACACTAGAATAGATGGGGGTAACTCTTCTTCATCACCTCCTCTGGTTCCCACGTTTATTCTTCAAACTTGTGGTTTGACCACAACACTTTTATGAGGGGAATTGTCTTAGTTCTTAGATCTTTTTCTCTACGATCTAAGATCTTCGCTGGATACTTCTTGTAGAAAAGTTAATTTTCTAATGGTACCACCTCTGGATTGAGTACAAGTTATGTATATGGTGTGTAATTTATTAAGAGAGATATATGGAATGCATCGTGTACTTGAGAAAATTTCGTTGGGTGTGCTAGTTGATAGTACACTTCTTCAATGTGATCAAGGATCTCAAAAGGGCTGATGTACCTTGGACTATGATTTCACTTCTTCCCAAATACCATCACTCTCTTCCATGGAGATATGTGGAAGAATACCATGTCTCCAATATCAAACTCTAGATCATGTCTATGATTGTCAGCATTGATCTTTTTTCTACTCTGAGTAGCTTTGATGTGATACTACATGGTCCTAACCTTCTCCGCCATTTATTTCACCATTTCTAGGACTATAAGTTTTTGGTCCCCAAAATCATCCTATTATGTTGTTTTTCTAATTTTATTCCCATAAGGGGCTTCCTAAGGGACCATTTGGATACACAAATGCAAACTATTGTTGTAAGATAACTCCACAAAGGGAATATTTTGGTCCCATCCACCTTTGAAGTCCATTGAGAAAGCTCTCAACCTTTCCTCAAGTGTTTGGATTGTCTGCTCATATTGACCATCATTTTTAGGGTGATAAGCTGTACTAAAATTCATATCAGTGTTTAGAGCATGCTTTAGAAATTTCTAAAAATTATAGTTGAATCTTAGATATCAATTGGACATAATCTATAGTTGTAATATATATAGTCTTACCACTTCTCTGATGTATATCTGTGCTAGTTGATCCAGTGAGAAATCATCTCAAATCTCAATAAAGTGTGCAGCCTTAATAAGACGATCCACAATAAACCATATAGAATTGTTTCATTTGGATTTCTTCAGAAATATGGTGGAAAAGTCCATAGTGATGTTTTCCCATTTCCACAATAGTATGATTAATGGATGCATCATCCCATTAGACTTCTTCCTCTTAGCCTTCACTTACTAACATACCATGCACTTTGATGTATTTTCAGCGATCTCATTCTTCATGTTATCCCACCAATGGTGCTTCTAGAGATATCGATACATCTTTTTTTCTGGGTGAATGGAGAAATGAGAACTATGTGCCTCATCTAAAAGTTCTTTATTTAACTTAGGATTTTATAGAACACATAGCCTCAACCCAAATATAATAATTCCTTCTTCATTAACATAGAAATATTATGATTTCCATTTAATGATAGTTTCCACTTTCTTCTCAATTACCTCGTCATCTTTCTGAGCATAATGTAACCTTTCCAAAAGAGACAGTTGAGAAATAATTTTTGAAAGGATTGATGATGTTCTCATCTTTATGATTCACATGTTCATCTTCATTGAATATAATAATATTTTATCTTTTAAATTATCATCAATGATACAATTATTGTGTCCTTTCTACGTTGAGCATTCTCCACCTTTTTCACTTTCCCAAGATGGTAGTGGATTGAGCAGTCGTAATCCTTGATGATCTCTAACTATCTTTGTTGGTGCATATTCATCTCTTTCTGTGTGAATATATATTTTAAACTTTTGTGATCTGTATATATTTCACACTTTTCCCCTAAGAGATAATGCCACCATATTTTCAATGTAAATATCATAGCTTCTAATCTGTGGGATATTTTTTCTTATGAATTCTCAACTTCCTCGAGGTGTAGGAAATAAATTTATCATTTTTCATCAATAAACATCCCAATACCTTCTTTGAAGCATCACTGAAGATTAAAAAAAACTCCCCACTTTTGGGTAGTCTGATCTTAGGGGCCTTGATAATCCTCCTTTTCAAATCCAAGAAGCTTTCTTCACATTCATTGTTCCAAGTAAACTTGACTCTCTTATGAGTTATCTTTGTAAGAGGGTTTGATAATTGTGAGAAATTTCTCACAAATCGGTGATAATATCTAGCTAACCCAAGGAAGCTACAAATATCTGTAATAGATTTTGGCCATGTCCATAACATAATTAAGATTGTCTTCTAAGGATCCATATATATCCCATTCACCATGATGATATGCCCCATGAATGAGAATTATTTCAAATAGAACTCACACTTGCTATAATTTTCATAGATCTTTTCATTTTAATAAGTCTTTAACACAGTGCTTAAATGCTCCTCTTACTCCTCCTTGGTTATGGATTATATTAAAATATCATCCTTAAATACTACCAAAAATTTGTCAAGGTAATCTATAAATAATATAATTATCATGTCCATGATGATTTATGGATCATTAGTGAGTCTGAATGGAATCATTATGAACTCATAATGCTTGTACCTTGTATAAAAATCAGTCATGGGGATATCCTCCTTCTCCACCCCTACTTGGTAATATCTCTACTATAGATCAAACTTGGATAATTATTATGATCCACGTATTTGATCAAAAAATCAAAATTTTTTTGGAAAAGGACACTTTTTATTTATCAAGATTTTGTTGTGCTCATGATAATCAACGTAAAGGCATATTGACCCATCCTTCTTCTTGATGAAGAGAAATAGTGCACCCCGTGGTGAAGCACTCGGGCATGTAAACCCTTTATCTAGATTATTCTATAGTTTTTTCACCAGTTCCTCAAGTTTCACAACAACCATTCTATATGGAGTCATAGATATTGGCAATTCCCTAGGTATAATATCAATCAAGAATTTGACATCTCTTCTATAAGGAAGACCAGGGAATTCCTTGAGAAACACATCTGCTTCCCTCATAAAAAGAATATTTATAATGATGGTTCCTTCCTTATATTTAATCATCGGAGTAAGATACATGTGCTTAGAGGTTAGTAATATCATTTCTTGGGATGATGATGCGGTGGAAGATTCATCCTCATCCTTGCACTTGTATAGAATCAAGGGCTGATTCTCCATATGGAGAGTGATTTCCCTCTCACAGTAATTTATGTTGGCTCTATATAGGGAAATCCAATCCATGCCAAGAATGGCATAAAATCCCCCCAAGTGAATTATGACAAGGTTTACTGGGAAGTTAAATCCAAAAATGGTGATAGTGTAGGAGTTATATTCATGGGATACAATAATTTTCCAATTTACTATCTTCACCAACATCTGTACATCCATTATTTTTGAGGGTGTTTGGATTGTTCTACTAAACTTTTGGTATATAAAATAATGTGTAGAACTATGTATGATAACCCTACCTTTCACTTTTATTGATTTTGGTTCTACTTTATCCAATATAGAGTTGGGGATGAGTAATTTTAAAATATTAAACACATAATTAGGAATCAAATTTCATTAAAGGGATAACTTATAAATAGCATTTATATCCATAACTTCTGTGTTTCTAGGCTTCAGTCAAAGATATCCATGATCTACTTCCTAATATATATTATAATGGTATTTTATTGTTCCCTAAATAATGGATTGTATTGAGATTATGAATTTAGCAAAGAATATCCCTTGTGAGTGTCAATCTATGAGTGCAGCAAGGCACTGTCATGCACCAGTTCATGTTTGAGTCTAGTTCAATGCATTTTTTTGGGTTTTACCCCTAGATAAATCTGTACCAGAGCCACATACACTTTTTTGAATCTAGACAGGGATGCATTTTTTTTATAAACCATTTACACTATACAAACCCAAAATCTAGGAGTTTTTTTCTTATATTTATTCTTATACCTATGGATTTTCACTAGGTTTTTCTAATCCTAATCCAAAAAATAACTAAATATATCCTCTGATACCAACTATAACAACCCTTCTATTTATTACACATTTAAACATGATTTATTACATAGATTTTCACTGAATATAACTCAAAATATCGGGAGGTCTAGTGTATTGGGAAATAGAGAACATTACATAACAACTTAAAACATTAAATACAACATCTTTATTGGAAAATTCTTTTACATGACCATAACATTTTTTCATACTTGACACGGCAAGGGATAACCTGAGGATGTACATAAGAAAGCGGTGAGATATAAATCCTAGTAAGGGAATAGACATAGAATAACATGAGGATAATAATACATTTTAGACAAATAATATTAATGAGGTATGAAGGAACATGAATATAAAGGCATGATATAGCATGATAATCATAACATGGAAATGTGGAAACAACTTAAAACATTACATCATAAACAAAAAGGAATCAGGTAAACCATTTTCCCAATATGGTTGAAAACATTACAATAAAGGAATCAGGTAAACCCCTATCCCAACATAAAATATCATGACACTAAATATTACCCAATGTATTGGAGTGCTATCAGGGCATACCCTTCATAATCATTTCAATCGCATTCTTAAGTGTGACACATATATCATATAACATGGATTAATTCTACATTATCATTTATTCCACAGTCAAGGAATGTGAAATACAGAAATTTAATTACTCAATAAACAAGTATATGTGCATAAATGTGATTACCCTTTATAGAGGAATGGGTATGGGATTCACTACATGATGATTTTCACATGGAAAATCATGGTGCAATTTTGGCAGCATAACGACAACATATGGAAATTCATAAAATAGGATGATGAGAGAGAAATGGGTATATCATCATTTATACAAGAAATGTACAGTATTAGGATCATATAAAATAATATTCCAACATATTAAATGGAATTTAAGATGCATCATATAATATAAGTTCTTTAATGGGAATGAGGAGATAGAAATCTGTTACTGAATTTCGGAATGGTAACATGTGTATATAAAGAATCATGAATTGATTAATGAGAGAGGAAGGAAGATCTAATTATTTATAAATCAAATGTATAGTAAAGATTGTATGTATGAACATATCTCAACATATGAAAATTTAAATTTAAAGGCATGTCACAAAATGAGTGCTTGATAAAAGAGGAAAGTGAAAGATCCCTTACAATATTTCAGCATTGTAACGGATTAGGTAAGGTTCCAAATGAGGTGTAATAAATGATAACTCAATCAGATATCATTAAATGGATAGTAGGGAATTGATTATAAAATTATTTCATTATAACCCGTTGAAATTAGAAGGAAAAATTTCAAACAAGGTTCTTGAATTGAAAGGAAGAGGGGGAGGTGAGGATCCCTTACATGGATGTGTGACTCCAATGGCTTGGGAGGGGTTTCTTGGGAGATTTGGGGATCATTGGGAGGAATTGAAACATGCCTATCATGGGGTGTGGAAAAACAATTTTTATATTCCATAAGTGTAGTCTAGTGATTAACCCTAGGAAGTCTCCCAAAGAGGAGTGCACACAAAACAGTCTGTCACTTTTAAATGAGGGTAAAAATGGTGTGTTTTTTTAGAATAAATTAATATGAAAATGATTTAAAGGGAGTTTTAAATTAAAATGATTAAAAACTATGATTTTAAATGGGTGATTAGGTTGATGTTGGTTTTCCAATTTTAATTCTATCCTTGTTCAATTTAATTCAAACCTCTTCTTCTAAGTTGATTAAAGTGAATTTCCACAATCATTTTCACTCACTTCCTTGGTGAAATTGTGATGGTGATATAAAACCTAACCAAGATCTTAGTTTGGTCAACTCTCCTTCCATGTAAAAAATGGTTGTATTGAATCTCCTCAATTGACTTGGTAAATACCCAATCAGGTCTTGTTTATACCAAAAAATCAAGAACATCCAATACCCCTTTTACACGTACTAACGATCGTTGAGTACTTCACCACTAATCTCTGGTCTATTCCATCATATATAAACCAAAAATCAGTGGAGGGAGATAATAATTATTTACCAATGAAAAAATCAATAACGGAATTAAAATTCAATAAAGATCACACATGATAATAAACTCATCTATATGAAATTGATGACAACTTTTAAGAAGAAATAAATTTCATTCAATTATGTCCAAGAACTCATGCATTACAAAATAGAAAAGCAACCCTTCCTGAATCACTCAAAATATTTACCCCACCATGATAAGGGTAGTCAAGATGAATGGATAAGAATAAAGAATTAAAAATATATAGAAAATAAATGAAATAAAAGATAAAAATTCAAAACGCTCTCCTTCTTGGTGTCCTAAAGGAATGGGATGGAATTGAGATTCTTTGAGAGCGAGGAACTCCCCTCCATTTATAAGTAGGATTTGTCCCCCCAAAGTTGACATGTTATATCCCCGTTGAATGACCTCTTCACTTGTTTCAACTATATTTAATGTTTGTCATATATCTCATGGACTTCTCTCCTCAATATTTCATCATATTTGGACAAGTATTCTTAGATATATGACTGTTTTACTCTACTAATTTATTCTGTTTAGTCAAACTCTCCAAATTGCAAACCTCCAGATTATAATGCTTTAATAACTTTTAAAAAAAACTAATTCATACATCCTAAAATTCATGAATGATGATCCAAAACTACTTTTTTGTCCACCCACTAAATTTAATATCAATTGGTACCACCGAAAACAAGTTACGGACCCCACACTAAAAATTGACTGATCTGTAAATAGTTTTCATTTTCCAAATTCTGATGTTATTTTGAGATTCCATATGATCGATTCAGATTTTTGTCAAGAAGGATGAAATGAAGTCATGTATGTTTGAAATTATAAAGTGAAAATTTTTAAGAATTTTGATTAATATAGAAAATTTTGTGGCCAAAATAGAGAAATGATTTAAAACTATTAAAAATCCAACATGGGCCATTTTTACGATTAAGCTCAAAATACCACCAATAACAAAAAATGTGGCAGTTCATCTTAAAGTAACACATTGGTGTGATTTAAAACAATGAAATATAATGTAAAGATATTGAAAATATTTAATCTATTAGGAATTTTGGGAGAAAGGGTCAGAGGTCAGTTGATCTTTAAAGAGTTTAGTGAATATAAATGGGAGCTTGGTTGGGTTTATATAGGAAAGGAGGGGTATTTTATTATTATTTTTGTTTTGGACACTACAATATAAAATATTAAAAACCAAAAAACATACCACGGTTTTTGCACTTGGTTTCGTGAAAATGGGAGTTATATACATTATTTTATAAGGCTAAGGGCCGAAGATATTAAAATATTTCCCTTTCTTATGTGGAGGTGAGTCATAATTTCAAGGAAATGATTTTAAAAATCTTAAAATATATTATATGTTTTGGAGGATTCACTATTACTCAATAAAATAAATATAATAAACTTAAAATTATATAATTTTAAATTAAATACATATATTTGTCCAAATATACCTTTTATAGTAATTATTACATCATTATTGGGCCATTATAATGTCATAAAACACATCGTATATTTATTCGGTATTTAATTTTTACCGAAAAATTTGACTATCTCAAAAAATTATGATAAATTCACCATTAGATAATTTTGAAATATTGATTAAAAAAATAATATTAATTTTATCTAAATAAGTTTATAAAAATGTGAATTTTTAATTTTAAAATAAAAACCCACATTTATTGAAAATTGATGGGTTTTGACAAAAATAGTTTTTAAACATTAATAAAAAAAATTGAATTCATAAAAATAATATGATAGTTTATATTTAATAAAATAAATATAATAATAATATTTTATTATAATACTATTTATTTCAAAAATTCATTAATTAATTAAAATAGATTTCTTAATTGAATTTCAATATTAACCAAAAATACTAATTGTGCTTTAAAAATCATTTACAAAGTTACAATAAGTGAATTAAATTATATTCATTGTTCTATAAAAAAATATAAATAATCATAAAGATAAGGTCTTGTTACATATCCCTTTATTACACCAACATATTTCTTAAGAGTAAGGTGTGCGATGGTGGGGATTTTATAGATTCATTTGGTGAACATGGTTTGGGTCTTGATCTCAATGAGCTTGAACTTCTCCCGCAAATGGTTTCACTCATGATTAAGTTGTTGGATCTCAGCTTGGGCTTGGTGTAGGTAAAATCCCAAAAATGCTATCTCACTCGGAATATCTAGTTAATGGGATTCATAGAGAACAATCCTGCTGGTTGAAGTCATAACTTCCTTTTTTCTGTGCCCAAAGGATTTGTTAAAACCCTATATTTATACTAGTCATGTGATCACTATTCAATGACTAAATTATCAATAGTAATGATACTTAATGTTCATTTAAATCCAACTATATATAATAAAAAAATAATTTCACATGTCTTCTATATCCATAACTAATTTAATTTAATCAAAAAGGGGAATTTTATTCATATCAGTTTGGGTCATTACATTTATACTCTTACATAAATTCAAATTTGTACTTCAAAATATTAAATCAATTTTATTAAAATATAAATATAAATATTTTGATTTTCATTTTAAATAAATAATAACATATAGGATAAAAAATTAGAAAAAATTAATATTTCTTTTTCAATGGATGCTATTTATTTATTTATACATGTCAAATATATTATTTATAATAAATTACTCACATATACATAAGGATTACATTTCTATTATGAAAATTTTTATGGACTCACCAACTATATGTATACCCAATTCCAATATATATCAAACGAACATATAATGACCTCTTTATCCTTTTACATTCCTATATATTTCCTTAAATAATTATCTCAAAATTATTCATCCAATTTCATTATTTCTTCTATAAAATACCTATCATATTTCTAACCTCATTCATTATATCAATAGTTCTACTTGATGATGTGATTTTAATGGGAAACAATTAAAAATAATATTGAAAGAATAAAACCTATTTATTAACTTTTACTTTTTCCATTTATAGTTTTAATAATCATGTTCTTCACATTTTTCTTATAATTTATTTTTATAATAAAGTTTATTATATTTTATGTGGTAATATTATACTATAACAAAATAAAACAATATTTATTTGGATATGTACTTCACATGAAACAAGTTATTCAATTATGACACACATGAATGATATAAATGGAAAATTCGTACTAAAGTATGGGATGCCACATTCTCTATATCCTAAAAAACATTCACACTTAAAATTCCAATACTCAAATGAGAACATATGAAAATACTTTTATTTAATTACATATTTTGGTTACCATGTCACATCCTCATTATTATGATTTAAGAACTAAACTTTGACAAGTTGTGTGGTCATGTTTCATCATACTTTATCTCAAAATCCATTATCTCTGCTAATTATTCCTTATAAGAGAGACCATTCCCTATTTTTAGAACCTCCATATTCATATGTTAAATTGGATGATGAATTTCAACCATTAAATGAACTATATTTATATTTTTAAAATATATTTGTATAATATAATTGTGCAACATATATTTGTGTGTTGTAATATATATATATATATCTTTATTTGTATAATATATAGTTTTATTTATATATATATTGTAATATAATATATATTTGTGTTTTTATAATATATATTTGTATAAAAATTACTATAATATATAAATATATAATATTTAATATATATTAATTTACATATAAATATAATATATATAAATATAAAAAAATTGTATACATATAATTTTGTGTAATATATTTGTAAAATATATTTGTATAATATATATTTTTATAATATAATATAATTATATATTTATATTGTGCATTTGAATAATATATTGGTATAATATATTTGTATAATATATATTTTTATAGTATATATTTGTATAATATATATTTGAACCATGAGGCAAATCCTACTTCATCCAGCTAACCAATAGAATTTATGTTCATACATAAACATGGTTTGTGTCTAATTTATTCTATGTTCAAGTAACATTCATATGAAATATCATCTTTCACATTGTCTTTCCCTGTAATTTGAATATATTTATCATCGACTAAATTAACATTACTAAAAAAATGAGATACATAATAATACATGCATCCCTTCTTGGTTATACAGTGGAATGAATTCTCAAAATTATTGATCCATGATTCCAATGGAATTTTTATTCTCAACAATTAATAGTTACTTCCATCAATGTTTTTAGGGTGGGCAGGATGCATAGAATCGAAAATCGGTGAGGGTGGGGAGTGCAAGGAATGATATCCTTATATCCTTTAAACAAAACTTCCCTAATATAAATTGTTAACCATAGGGATATGCTGATGGTAAAACAAGAATGAAGATAAAAAACAAATAGATCTCACCAAAAAATCAATCAACGAATGAGGAGGATGAGGAGAAAATAAGATATCATGGATTGAAGATTTGAATCATCTGAGATAAAGTAGAGATATCGGAAACATGGAAAACATTTGATCCTTGGATTCATTCGACCCTTTAATCATTTGAACCTTGGATTTGAGATTTGAAATTGTTCAATCCTTATATTTGAGGCTTGATTCGATCTTTTATTTTCTGAGGATGAGTGCAACATAGGATGGATTCTGCATAAAGCTTCAGTATGGCAACAAGCCCACGACTGGTTAGGGTTATTTAAATAGATCGGGATGCTTTTATCAATGCTTTTAAAAAACCACTAATAATGATACATTTTATCAGCCCTAAATTAATTCGTTCTGATAAGGATAGAGATTTATCAATGCTAAAAAAGCACTAATATATATGGATTTTATTAGGGATAATTAATTAAGCACTAATAAATGATTTATAATTATAATTATCAATAAAAAATTGTGTAAATATATTTATATAATAATGTGTATATTTAATAAATATATATATAGTAAATATATTCATTATTTAAATACATTCATTATAATTTTATAATTATTTATATATAATTATATAAATATTTTTTTAAAAAAGAGTATTTATATCATTATATAAATTTATAAATTTATATATATATATATAAATATATACATTATTTCAATAAATTTATTATAATTTTATAATTATTTAAATATATATAGTTAGTTACTTACAATTATAAATATATAAATGTATAATAACAGTATATATATATTTATAATTATAACTATCTATAAATACTGTTTTTACAAATATATTTTTAATATTATTAATGAATATTTAATCTTAAGTTCATGCATGTTAAAAATGAGTGAAATTGAAGAATTAAAAATGAGTACACTTTAACAATATTTAAAAAATGATTAAGTTTTATTAAATAAAAATAAATTATTTAAAGAAAATCAAATATATTGAAATAAAGATGAATACTTATTGAAAATATTAAAACATTGTAAATAAATAAATAAAATAAATAAATTATAGAAATTGATTATATTCCCAAAAAAATTATTTGTGTGTGTGCATGTGTTGTATATAAAAATGCATTAATTACATATATATGAAATAAATATAACACAAATTAGATCATTGTTAAATTGAAAATTCAACTAACATTCAATTATGTCCATTACTTGATGTAATTAGTCATTATTTTTAATTCATATTAATTTTAAATTATTAACCATAATTCATTAAAGATATAATTACTATTTAAGATAAAGCATAAATATTTTGTATTATATAAATCATATTTATATACATTCATATATATCTATATATTTAATATATATTATTTATTAATATTATCAATAATTATTTAATTAATAAAATGATTAATATTTTTCTCAATTTACGCATTTTTAATTTTTATTTGTTTAATTTTCGTTTTATATATATTTATATATATAATATGAACTATTTATTAGTATTTATAATTTATAAATATTATAATCAATTTATTTATTTTTATAAATAATTATTTAATTTAAAAAAAATATTTCTTTTAATAAAATCATTTTTATTTTTTATTTATTTAGTTATTTAATTTTTTCAGACCTTTATGAGTGCTAAAAAAGCACTGATAAAGGCTCCCTTTATGGGTGCTAAAAATAAAGTGCTAAAAAGGGTATCCTTTATCCATACTAAAAATAAAGTGTCAATAAAGGGTACCCTTTAACATCACTAAAAAAACACTGATAAAGTGTGTCTTTTATCAGTGCTAAAAAATTGTTGATAAAAGGTACCCTTTATCAGTGCTTTTTTAGCACCGAGAAATGAGTCCTTTATCAATTCTTTTTCTAGTGCTGATAAAGACCAGTGCTATTAAAGGCTTATTTTTTATTAGTGTTAGAATTTTCTTATCATGACTCATCCCAGTGGGGCCCGCGCTGCATGTCCTGAAGCTCACCTTCAATAGGGAAGGGGCTGGTGACTAGCACTGAGTAGGCATATCAATAACATGGTATGCATTACCTATGTACCTGTACGCATGCACATATCTCCAAGACCAAAAAATGATGAAATGTAAAAACCACTAAGTAAACAATGCATACATATCATTATATCCAACAAATATAGTACGATAGAAAGAAAAGCAAAGTAAACAGGGCCAAATACAAGCCCACTACAAAGAGTTTGTAGCCACAAGTCTAACCTGTATGAAAAAAGGTACTGGGACTACTGTCTATAGCCACAGGACAACTCAGTCTTTCCAGTCTCAGAAAGCACCATCTATTCTTGGTCCATATAGGACTCCATCAAAAGGTCGATCATCTTCACAATACATGACATGTGTGAGAAAATACCATGCAGAGGTGAGTATAACAGTACTTAGTAGGACACCCTAAAACCAGAAAGCAATATGACAAAATAAAGATATATTTAACTCTACATTGGTATATGTCTACAGCACATATAACAATAATATATAGATATACTAAACCAAAAACATATTCTAGAGGTAAGTCACAACCATTTTATAGTAGCACTAGGAATTCATATCAAAGATTCCATGAAGCACTCATCCAGTAGTACACACTCCTGAGTTTGATAGCACAGATGACGTCTGTTCAAGAGGTACTTCTCATTGGGTCTCACCATGAGAAAGATATGATGATAGATCTAAATAGTGATATGATACAATAGATGAGGATCAAATCCAAGTCAATGGGGTGATACCAACAACTAAATCTAGATTAACCCACTAAGTAGTGGATTGAAGCCCTCATAGTGTTGGTCACGTCAATACCAAGAACTCTACCTAGGGCACAAAGAAATGAATAGAGGATCATGTTCTAGGCCTATCAGGGGATTCCAACAAATTTATACCTAAAGTTATTCTAAAGGAATCGTAGTCCTATAAGTAGGAAACTATTTGTACCAACCTTCAGGGAAATAAGTAAGGGGACACACCCTAGTAAAACTAGTCCATGATATGGAGGAAAAGTGGCACAATCTATGTAAGAAGGGGTACATGATGTGTAGTGGGGTCACACGTCATGTCCCTAGACCCGGAGTACATCCCATGTATAATGAATCATGTCCTTCCAACCATGTTGTGTAGAAGAGGGGTACACGGAATATATAAGGGATTACATGCCATGTCCTTTCATCCAGGGTCCACTCGTGTGCCAGTACACAAGATCGTCTTGTGTGTCTCTTCCCATATACCAGTACACAGGGTTTTCTATTTAACAGGACCAGGACAATCCATGTGGGGGTATATGTTATGTAGGAATCCTATGTACTACACCATGTATCCATGTACATGTTGAGTCGTTTGAGTGGGGACTGCACACCGTATAGTTTTTGATAACACACCATGTGTATCAAGTTTCCCAGAAACTCGTCTTCTTCCTCCCACTTGCACCATCGATCAACCAGATTCCATTCTGGTGATCCATTTTCCTTGAAACTCTAGATCCAATCTCATCTGGTCACTCTAACAATAAATTGATGTGATTTTGGATTTCAATCAGCTCGAAAAAACACAATAATAAGCATTCTAATTTATCATTTAAGAATATAGATTCAGAACCCACCATCATTCGATCCATCATTGCACCCACTGTCACTCCTCCATTGATTCTTCCTGATGTAGTATCTACGGTTTCATATCGTTATGCCAAACAAGGGGTTCAAAGCCGGTGATAAACAATGAACACATGAATAATGGTGAATCAGTAGAAAAATTCACAATAAAATCAATAGAGACAAACCTGGATTGATGTTTATGTCAATCTTGGTTCATCACTATTAAAATGGGAATGAATCCAAACAAATCACAAGAATCAACTCCCGATAAATCCCACAAAATAACCTCATCCCTGCCCGAATGTCCCGAAGGCCTTCTTTTTTACTTTATTATAGATAATCCCCCTTTTAAGGGATGAAGGGGAACCCGTACACGACCTGTAGGCCCAATGCACAAGGTCTGACATGACTCGCAATACATGACCTGAAGGCCTAGAGGCATAATATGCCCAATACATGACCCATAGACCCAACCCATAGGAACTACCCCAACCCTAGATTATGAATCAATGATCACCTAGCTCCCCACCTTGCATTGTTGATTGGATAGCATTGCCCCGTACAAAGCTACAGGTGCCTGGTCCCGATGGTGGTTTCCATACCCTCTCATTCTTCTAGTCTAGTAGCTTCTGCATCATTTATCCATGGTTTGATCGTCGTTCTTCGAAAGGTCCCTTCATAGGTTATCTCTCCAACATCTACAAAAAAAATTCCAGGGTTATGAGGCTAACTTTAGATCTCTAAAAAAGTTTTATTTAAGGATAAACCACTTTGTTGTTTCAATAAATGAATTTAAATAATTTTATTAAATAATTTTTTTTTTAATTTTATGCCTGTGATAAATTATTCACAAATGACTCATTCCATCCAATGTTAGGTGATCCCTAGGGTAAATCTATTGTTCTACACTCAACGGTGCCCTCATATTTCTGATTCGAGCACCTGTTAAAATGTTATTCCAGTTTTTTAGGAAAATAACCCATGCATTCTATTTAATATTTTTTTTCAAACATTTTTTCTAGGCACACTAGGCCTTGAAAACACATGTTGTCTCAATGACTGGTCTTGAAATCAATCAATTTAATATTTGAAAATAATACATGGAAAATTTGAGTCATTTTATTCTCCATACCTTGGGGATTTATGTCCCAATAATTTCAAAAAAAAGTCTACTAAAAAATATGAGGGTACTGACCACGAATCTAAGCCTCCTACTCCCGCGTGCTCTTTAAATATTACCATGCTGCCACTAGACACACACAAATAGAATTGATGTCCCATGAAAAATTCTCTCCTACTGATCATAAAACTCTACTAGGTAGTCAAAAAACATTACTCCATAATTTATGTACATATTTCCCCAATCAATGATGTGTGATGTGTTGTGTACATACCTCCTCAGCTGTGACATGTGGAAGACATCATTTGCCTGATATAACTGAGGGGGTAGAGTTAAGAGGCCAGCCACCACACCAATTGTATGCAGTATCTGAAAAGGTATTATGAACCTCATAGATAACTTGTCGCCCCTTATAAATATTTATTACTCTCATCGAAGCGAGACTCGTAGGAACACATGGTATCCTTCATCAAAATCCAAAGGCCTATGGTTCCTGTCAGCAAAAGAATTTTGACTGCTCTGTGTGGTCTTCATCTACTCCAGGATGATCTTCACCTTCTCTATGGTAGCTCACACCATCCTCTAGAACATGATTGCTGACTCTCATGAGTCATTACAGCAAAGTTTTGACCCACAGGGTTACCCATATAAATCCTAGAATGGTTCCATACTAATGGGGGAATAGTATTTTTTGTTGTAAGAAAAATCCACTAGTGTTAGATGATCCTCCAAAATATAGAGATATTCTAACATGGTAGACTACAACATGTCCTCCAGAACATGAATGGTCCGCTCTTTCTAGCCATTCGTTTATAGGTGAAATGCTATGCTTAAGCACAACTGGGTCCCAAATTCCTCCTAAAATCCCTTCCACAACTGGGATGTAAAGAGAGAATCACGATCTAAAACAACCTTCAATATAACTCCATGGAGTCGAGCTATCTCCAAAACATATAGATGTCTTGAGCTCTCTACTAAACTCTACTCTTGGACAGCTAGGAAGTGGGATGACTACATGAGTTAGTCAAAGATAACCTAGATGGATTTTTTTCCCAAAACATAAGTGATAAATTTGTTATGAAGTCCTTCGTTATCCCATACCACTTTCATTTCAACACCTCAAGGGGTTGAGCTAAACCCACTAAAACTTGGTTCTTAGTCTTTACTTGCTAACAAGTAAGGTGTCGAGAAACAAACTATGCAACTTCTTTCTTCATTCCTGGCCATGAAAACTGATGTCAGACGTCTTGGTACATATTTTCCATGCCTAGATGTTCAATACTTCTAGCACTTTTCTATCCACATGAAAGAATTATACTTTTTATTCAAATATGGAATAGGTGATGATATCATGGAGAAATCAGTTATTAAACTAGAGTAATAGTCTGACATCCCAAGGAAGATTTTCACCTCCATCATGCTCTTGGGTGGATACCTTGCTAACACTACATTGATATTAGCCGGGTCCACTGCCACTCCATCCATTGAGAAAGCGTTTCCCAAAAAGTCAACTACCTGAATCTAGAACTATCACTTTGATAGATTTCTTTAAAGCTAGTTCTCTTGGAATATGTCTAGAACTATCCTTAAGTGTCTCACGTGATCCTCCCCGAATGACGAGTACACGAAAATATAATCAATGAAGACTACCATGAACTGGTCTAAGTAAGACTGAAAGATATGGTTTATTAGTCCCATGAACACTACTAGGTTCTTCACAACAAAGTACATCACCAAGTACTCATAACGACTATAACGAAATCTAAAGGTCATCTTCGATATATCCTCATCCCGTACACGCATCTAGTGATATCATGATAGGAGGTAAAGATTTTAGAACCATTAGGCCCCTCTAAACTGATCAAAGAGTTCATCGATACTTGGTAGTGGATAATTTTTCTTAACTATTTCCTAGTTCAAGTGTTGGTAGTTCAAAAACAACCTCAAGCTCCTGTATTTCTTTTTGGAAAACAAAACATGGGATACCTAGTGTGAAACACAAGGTCTCATGAATCCCTTCATCTATAAGTCCTCCAACTACACCCTTAGCTCACAAAGCTCTATATGATCCATACAATATGTTGGTGCGGATATAGGTTCCATCCTAGGATGTAAATCAATATAGAATTATCTCTCTTGGTGGGGAGTTAAACCATGAACATCTTCAAGAAAGATGTCCTCATACCCCGCCACTACTGAAAGAAACTGGAAACTCATAACATCCACTTCACCGAGGGTCAGGCTATCCAACTGATAAGTGATATATTAAACCCTCATATGAATGAGTCCATCCTATGATGTATGGGTTTCTTTTCACAATAAAAGTTAAACCTCATTACATCCTTGTAAACAAAAAACACCCTTCTCCTAAAATATTCGATTTGGGAATGGACTGTAGAAATCCAATCCATATCAAGAATGACTTCATAAGGCCTCGATGCCACCACCAAAAAGTTCCAACTGAAAACCTCACCTCCAAGGGTCAGGTCGCACTATCAGTAAAGCTGTCTGATCACTGAGTCTTCCCTTGTAGTTTTCTCCAAGCATAACGGTCAAGTCAATGGTTCAACTAGAATCTATCAGTCTCATACAAGATATGTGGTGAGAAAGGAATGAATTTACCTTATGACTATCTATATGGTATCTAAAGTATAAAAATACACAAATAATACCTCAAATCATTCTAGGAGCCCTTGTTTCATAATCCTTGACTGCAATTAGTTATCCTCACCCCTATCATCCAGCTCCCTGAGCCTGACGTGGACCACATTGGGGTGGTAGTGGTAACATGTCTAAACACCAACAACCTACCACTTTTCTCCAAGCTCTTCTTCTATGTCCACCACCATATAGATCTTCCTGCTCATGTCATTGTCTCTTTCTCAGTGGTCTATCCACAATTTACCTATCATCAGTATGGAAGGATAGATAATCCAGAGCAAGATGTCTCCTCCTATCACATTAGTATCATCGCCTCTCTCTAGCATTATTGGACCCACCCTATAATCCCTAAACAACATATCCTCTATCCTGGTACCTCATTTGGAAGTGTCTCCCATGTATAGGCCCCCGAGACTGATGTTAGCTCCCTACTGCTGAGGTCTCTACTTCTACCTTCCCACTATTAACTATAAATGGATGTATCTACTCAACTAAAAAAAGCTCACTCAATCACTCTAGAATAAGTAAGAATGTATAGAGTGATAATACTAGCATTGATGTCTCTACACAAACCTTGCTCAAATGTCCAATTCCAAAAGTACTAATCTCTAACCATATCCATTGAGTACCTAGAAAGGTTGGTAAACCTTGATGAATAATCAGCTACAATCATGCTACCCTACTAGAGCTGAAGAAAATCCTAGATACGCACAACTCTCCACATAACAGATGAAAACTTCTATATGAATAGGATCTAAAAATATATCCATAAAAGAGTCACCTCGTCGTTATTTTTGGATAACCAAACTCCACCATTGTCTTATTGATCCATATAGAAGGCTTTCCGCAAGACCACCATCTGATTTGATAGTGTCCTGAATAGATGGAAAACATAGGCCACTGAATCAAGACAATCCTAAACTAATTGTGGGTTGGGAATTCCTCAGAACCTGAGGGGTATCTTCTACTAAAACTCATGAATTGAACTCATCCTTCACTCCTAATCCATTAGTACTGTGAGTATCGCATGCTTCCCTACAGGTGGTGGTAAGGATGGTGCACCTCCTAGAGGTAACATCTGGGAAACTGGTCCCTATATCGAAGCCTCATCACTGAAGGGGGAATCTTTGTGATCAAGCTGCTAAATATTATCTGGTATATGTCATAGAGGCATCCTGAAACAAATAAGATTTACCATGGTAAATGAGTAAATCTAGAGAGCTGACTTAAGAAGGACATGGAAACCACAAACCCATTCATATATGTTTCATGTACCCTTATTTTACCTGCAACTAGTGATGTCATGTACATAGTCGAAAAGTAGGTTATCAAAGTCCTCATGTATGGATATGTCGGCCAACACACCAACACTGGATTCCCTGGCCTAAAAAGCTAATCTCAAAACACTTAACACTGTTTCCCTAAACAAATATAAAAAAATCTCAGTCCTAAAGAAGATCTGACCACCTCTAATACCACTCTGTCAGGACCCATCCCAGTGGGGACCATGTTGTGCCTCCCCAATCACACATCTAATAGGCTAGGGGCTGGTAACTATCACTGAGTAGGCATCTAACTAACATGGTAAGCATTGCTTATATACCTGTATGCATGAACACATCTCCAATCCCACAAAATGTAGAAATGTAAAAACCACTAAGTAAGCAATGCATTCATACCACTATATCCCACAACCAGAGTATGATAGAAATAAAAGAAAACTAAACATGTCTGAATAAAATCCCACCACAAGGATTCTATAGCCAAAAGTCCATCCTATAAGAAAAAATATACTGGTATTGCTGTTTATTGACACATAAACACAACTCGTTCTGTTTGGTCTCACAAACCACTTTTTGGTCCTAGTACACTTAGGAATCCATCAAAAGTTCAATCATATACACAAGACAAGGCAAATGTGGGCAAAGCCCGTGCATGGGTGAGTATAACAGTACATAGGAGGACACCCCAAAACAAAAGATAAAATATGAAAAAGGGAAGATATAGTCATATCTACAAAATTATATGTCTAAAACACTTATAACAATAATATCTAGATATACTCAACCAAGACATACATTCTAGTGGAAAGTCACAACCAGTGTATACCGAGCACTAGGAATTCCGCTCAAATATTCCACGAAACACTCATCCATTAGAAAAAACTCTTGATTTTGATAGCACTGATGATTCCCATCAGAGAGGTACTTCTCATAGAGTCCCACTATGAGAAAGATATGTTGATAGATCTGAAGATAAATACGATAAAACAGATGAGGATCAAATCTATTGTCATGGGGAGATACCAACAACTTAATCTGGATTAACCTGCTATGTAGAGGATTCGAACCCATATATTTTTGGACACATTGATATTAGAAACTCCACTAGGGCATAAAGAAATGAATAGAGGATCCTACTCTATCCCTCTCGGGGGATTCCAACAACTCTATCTCGGAATTTCTGTTGAAGGGATCATAGTCCTCTGAGTAAGAAATGATTTATACCAAACTTTAGGGAAATAAAGAAGGGTATTAACCCTAAGGAAACATATCTAAGATATAGAGGAGAAGTGGCTCAAGCCATGTAATAAGGGGTGCAAAATGTGTAGTAGGGTCACACATTGTGTCCCTTGACCTCGGGTACTACCTGTGTACAATGGTCCATGTAATTCCAACCATGTTGTATAGAAGAGGGGTACATAGATTGTATAACGGATTATATGACATGTCCTTGCATTCAGGGTCTACCTATATACTTCGTATGTGTGCTAGTATATAGTGTCATCCCATGTACCAGTACATGGGGTAGTCTACGTTACTAGTCCAGTCCAAGCCATGTACACGCCATGTAGGCAACCGGGGTTACCCACCCCATGTTCGTGTACTTCCCATGTACATGTCACGTCATTTGACTAGGTACTACATGCCATGTAGTCCAAGACTAAATGTCATGTGTATTGGGTTTTCCAGAAACCCATCTTCTTTCTCCCACTCATGTCTTCAATCACCTGGATTCCATTCTGGTGATCTATTTTCCTCAAAAATCCAGATCCAAGTTCATCTGGTCACTCTATCATCGAATTTATGGGATTCAGACCTTCAATCAGATTGAAAAACACAATCATTCACATTCTTTTTTATCTATTAAGAATACAGATTTGGCACCCACCATCGTTCAATCCCTCATTTTTTCCACTATCGCACCTCCATCGAGTCTTCTTGATACTAAATCTACAGTTTCATATCATTTCACCAAGAATCAAAGGCGCAATGATCAATTGTTCACAAAGGGATTCAAATACGGGGAAGAATGAAGAACACATGAAGAACAGTGAATCGGGGCAGAAAAGAACAATCAAATCAAGCAGGATGAACCTTGATCAATGTTCATGTCAATCTTGGTTCATAACCATTTTAATAGTAATGAATCCAAACAAACTCAATAATTAACTCCTGATAAATCCTACCAAATAATCCCATATCGCAAATACAATTGATATGTGGGCTAATCTGTTTTTGGATTAGTTTGTGTTCATCGTAGGAATGAATAATGGGAAAATGAAATCAAAATTACGCATATGACCTGCATTTGGATCATTTTCTATTGAATAATGGTCATTGTGTCATCATCATTGGTGAGATCTGTCATGATTGGTGTGCACTAATCATCAATCCGTGGTTTTGTGGTTGTCCATTGGAAGGATCCTCTAGTAGTTCTCTCTCCAACTTCTCCAAAAAATTCTAGGGTTATGAGGCTAACCCTAGATCTTTAACAAAAGGTTTATTTAAGGATAATCCACCTCAATACATCAACAAATGAATTAAAATAATTTGCTTAATTTATTTTTATTTGTTTTGCGCCTGTGGTAAATTGTTCACAAATGACCTGCTCCAACCAATGCTAGGTTGTGCCTAGGGTGAATCTGTTGTTATTAACTCAACGGTGCCCCTCATATTTCTAATATATTCACCCATTTATAATTAATTCCAATTTTTTAGTAATACCATTCATGTGTGATATTAAATATTTTAATATTTTTCAATCTTTTTTTTTTCTGGAAACACCGGGCCTCAGAATGGAACATCCTATCAACTCCTGGTCTCAAAATCAACTCATATAATATTTAAAAATAATATATATAAATCCAAGACATTACACTTTCCACTAGTTGGTAGTGCACTTGAGGTCATTTGACACCCCAATCTTGAACATCGGTGAGTGGTCAGAAACTGATGAGGCATCACACATATATATTTTTGTAGAAGAGTGAGAGATTCTATATATCAATGGAAATGTAAACCCAACAGGAATGAAAATCCCAATGCTAATATAGACAATCCCATGGATAGGTTAATGCTGTATAAGGTCATAGTTCTAGGATCAATAGTTGTTATAGTTTAAAGGTTATGCATTTTTCACTAGAATAGTGGGAGAGTCTTTATTGAAAGGGAGTGGTAATCCTGATGTGAATGGACAGACCAATACTAATATAGAAAATCCCATGGGTGGTTGTATATAATGTATATTCATGATGCTCGTATCATTGTGTCATATAGCTCATGGTCATGCAATAAGAACCATATGCCAAAAATGAAATTTTCAAGAGGGTAATCTAATCTCAAGTATTTGGAAGTTCCTAGAGACATACCATAACTAAAGGAATTTGGGTCTTTAAATGAGATTCACAGTCATATATTAAAGGGCCCAAGAATAATATGCCATAATATTTCTTTGAAAGAGGGTAAAATTCCAAAATATATAACATCAAAGGTATTTAAATCTACTTGAATATTTAGGCTGTGGATTGGGTAAATAATAAAATAAATTTTTTTTAGTTAATGGTAAATGGAGAAAGGGTAGAATATGTTGGAAATTCGAAATGATGTGATAAAAATGACACTTTCCAAAAATAGAACATGGGGATTAAAGGGGTCATTTCCTTTAGGACCAAAACATTCCTAAGGGTTACATAGCAGCTCAAAGGAAACTATTTATTTACCATTAAAAGGGGGTATATTTGGATAAATTAATAAACCTATTATCAAATTATATTAAAGGGGGAACTAATAGGATTTGATCAAGTTTATAGATGGTCATGAGGAACATATTTACTCAATACATTAAATTAGTGATGATTCAAACATCAAAGGAATGTATCTGGTTCATGTATAAAAGGATTTTCAAAATGGTTCATAGAACCCTAATGGTTACACCACCATGTATTGAACACATTCTTAGGGTGAAGGTATATACAAGAAATTTCATGAGTACATGATCACTAAAGTAAGAAATATTTCTCAATTTGAATACGGGTCCTTTTTATGAAAGAAAATGTACACATAAAACACTTTAATCTCAAAAATAATGGTTAATAAATATCTGATCTAAATTTTTCTAGATTGAGGGGCCTATCAAGAACAAATTTATTTTTCAAGGAGCATTTTTTAGCCCTTATAATATTAGTGCATTTTTTTCATTGTATGCTCTAACTTTTTTCTAAACCATTATCATGGAAAGGTTAGAAAGTGGAGACTTGAATTTTTTTAGTGTTAACTTTATGGGTTTTTAACCTAAAAAATCATTTTTTATCTTTTATTTATATTTTATGGCCTTATAATTTGAACCAAAATCTTGTAACTAAAGTTTAAGATCATACAAATGTGACCACACATGGATAAAGTTTAAGGGTATATATCTTTTTCAAATAGGTATGGAAAACTTTGTGACAATAAGGGTGAAGAAAACCCAATATGGATTAGAAATCCCAATAATGATATAAATAACCTCAAGGAAAGTTTTATGTAGTTTAAATTCATGGTTCCAAGATTAAATATTTAGATAGACCTAGGATCAGAGATCTATATGTCACCTTTTATTTCATGGTATTAGGAATCAATCCACATGTAGTGATTATAAGATAATATTATCACATATCTAACTCATTTTAGGGGTATGGTAATTATGTCCTCAGACTAAGCTATGGAGGGGAAGACACCAACATGTATTATAAAGACCCAAACTCTAGGAAATAGTTCTTTAGAATGCAGACATTATATCTAATCATAAGTTTATATGAAATAAACCATGCACTGGGGACATTTACATGGATCTAGCTCTCATGTATGGGGATTAGATCACACTAATTAGACTGATCCATGAAATTTAATGTCATACAGGGTCCAATATATGTTGTGCAGTTTAATTTCATGAAACCATAAATCATATTTTCTATATTTTGGGTACATATGGAGAGGAAATTTTGTTGAGAGTTTTTCACATATCTATCTAACAAACAAAAAAGAAGATGGATCTTACTTAGTTTTGAATTCATGGATAAAACCTAATATAAATGGGGTGGTTCTAATAAGTAAGATGGATAGAGAGATTTAAAAGTAATAGTATTTTTATTTAGGCATATGATTGGAGATATTGGCATCACTAAATATTCTAAAATAATTGAAATAAATTTTAATGTAGTTCTTAAATATTTCTTTGTGCATATATGACCCATGTATAGAAGTACTACAAATTGGTCCTTTAATAGTTCTTGTAAAATGGAATTATCATTGCTATAGAAGAATTGATAATATAATCGATGTTAAAGGGTTCCTTTTATTAGCACCCATAAAAAGAACTGAAAAAGGCCCCCTTTAACAACACCTAAAAAAGCACTGATAACGATTTTTTAGCAGTGTTAAAGGCCACCTTTATTAGAATTTTTATAGATCTATTAAAGGTTGCCTTTAACAATGCTAAAAGAAGGGCTAATAAAGGCCCTACTAAAAAGGCTATAATTTTTTCCACCCCCCCCCCCCCCTCCATCAGTGCTTATCCCCTCCCCCCACCCCTTTATCAGAACTTCACCACCGCTTTATCAATGATTAAGATAATCCCACCCCCAGTGCAGGCCCTTGCCTCCAAAAATTTTCGAACCTGAGACCTCCAGCTTGTGCACCAGCGCCTTTTCCACATTCGTATACTTTTTTGTTTTACATTTTATGATATATCTATATATTTCATTATATTTCATTATATTTTTTATCGATATATATATTTAAATACATATTTATTTATATATATTTTTATAAATAGATATTAAATCTAAAACCCTTAAAACACATAAAATGTTAAGAAACTATGAAAGCCCTAAAACACCTAAAAATCATTAAATGGCCCTAAATTTTGACCTGGGAGTCCATTTCAGCTCCAAAATAAATAAAATATAATTTTATGAAACTATATTTGATGTGAGATGTGGTATAGGCTAAATTGACACTCGAATCACAAGTTATAGCTATTTAAATTTTAAGAAACTAGGGTTGGTGACAAAAAAACTCAGTTTTGGAGGCCTTATGGACCTTTATGAGGATGAAAAGTAGGAAAAATATCTAATACCGTAGTCTGAGACCCTTTTATACATATATATCATTACATAGATTGATTTGATATGTGGTAGATCCCAAACGGACATGCAGATCAAAAGTTATAGCTGTTTGAAGTTCAAGTTTGATTCCTAACTTTTTCCAAACTATAATATATTTTATTTATTTCATTACCACTCAATTTAAATCTCATTTAGTTTTATATCATTTCATATGCTTTGATTTTACTAGTTGTGGAGATAAAATGGACTCTCGGATCGAATGTTATGATCTTTTCTGGGTTTTACTGTTTTTAGTGGTTTTAGAGGTTTTAAGATTTTTTCACATTAGACAACCTTTCAAACGTCCATAACTTCAAAAAGGAGTGTCATTGTCTCCTCTAACACATATCAAATCGAATATTGTGATGATATTTATGCCTCAATGACTCACAAGAACCCTAGATCACCTCTATTAAGGCCCAAAAGGTCCCAAAAGGCCTCCAAAATTCCATAACTACTGTTATGAGTGTCCATTAATGAAATATATATTTTTTGAAATATACCATTTATAAGTGCTAGTAAAAATCTCTAATAAATACCCCCTTTATTAGTTCTTTTTTATAAGTTCTGATAAATTCCCATATTATCAGCGCTTTTTTAATAGTGCTGATAAAGGGATGGTCTTTATCAGTGTTGTTTTACAAGCACTAATAAAGGTCCTCCTTTAATAGTGATTTTAAGCACTATTAATGACCCCCTTTTAACAGTGATAAAAAATTTATTAAATACCCCCTTTAATAGTGTGTTTTCTAGTGGTGATATAGGGGGTGGTTGACAGTGCTTTTAGAAATCATTGACAAAACCCTAGTGCTAGATAATCCAAGATTTGTAGCAGTGTAGAGGTCTATGGAAATTAATTGGATGGATATCTTGACATGATAAGGGAGAAAACATGTAATTAATTAAGTTTAATCCCAATATTAGAACCAATATTGTAAGTGGTAATTGTGGTGGGTCTTGAGATATGAGATATTAACATCACTATGTATCCGGAAATGATAGGACTCAATCCACATATAGTTCCTATTAAATAGGGAATATTCTATCATATGTTATGTGAACCATGACATTTTGGTTGTCTTGTGTAGTTGTAACCATAAAATCCTTGATGAAAGAGGAGTCTCATGTTGATAAAACTCTTACATGGGGGGATTTTGATTTGAAATCAAATGAAATAACCCCCTCTGAGTTGTTTATGTTCATGAAGGGTGGACCACTCCAAACAATTAAATTTCATGGGGTATAGACTATATGTCATGCATTTTTATGTCATATACCAAATACTATGTTCAAGATGTCTAGAGTCATGTGTAGTATAATTTTTGTAATGTAGTTTAACTTCATGTGGAAAGGACTAATGCTCTATAGTTTAATGTCATTAAACTAGGACAATTGTTTATTGTAATTTATGGTCATAAATATTTGAACAATGTATCATGTATTTTATGTTAATATGGATCAGAACCAAATAAATAGTGTCTTTAATCCATAAGGTTATGAAACATATGGATATTTATGTCTCGAAATGTCTAAATTGTAGATAATGGAATGTTGACCCATGGGAATATGTTGATCATTGGTAGTGGAGTGACCATCACCACGCCATTATGAAAATAATTTATGGTGATTAACTTGGACCATTCCTCTAGGATAAAAAAACATCTCTTTAGGGTTACCTAGAAGCTCACATGAAATATTGTTGTTCACCACTCAAAGGGGGGAATGTTTAGATCACCCAATCACATTTTTACCAATTACTATGAAATAGGAAACCAATTGGATTTTCTTAAGGTTCATGGGATTCCAAGAATAACATATATACTGAAGTCATTTATTTGATGGAGATTTAGAAATCAAAATATATAAAGAAGTTTAGGTTGAATAGGAAAGTCCAAAAGGGTTCGGAATACGTTGAATTTATAACACCATGTGAAAGATAGGATATTTTGGAAAAAGGAATAAACCCTAATTAAATAAGAGGGTAAATTAAATATAAAGACAAATTAGGTGTGTTCCCAAGATTTAATTGGGGAATCTGGGACATTGGATATAAAAATAGGAGGATCTTATGAATAATAGTCTATTATATAAAGGAGGGGAATATGGTTTTAAGGTCACATGTTACTGACCACACATAACTTTTTAAGGTCTAACAAGATTAACTATACACCATATAGTTTTGATTAATATAGTAATAACCATCATTCCTACCGTTTATAGTCTTGTGACGAGGACCTCATATCATGCAGTTTGGAGTACCAAGACAATGACCTCATTATGTGTAATTTAGAGTCATGTAGTAATTACTTAAGTTCATATGATGGGACCTTTATGTTGTCTGTCTTAGAGTTGTTTAATAATGTGTTTATTCTGTAAAATTTCACATAATAAAACAAGGACTAATCCTGTGTGGTTTAATGACATTATTTGGGACATTATTCATCTGATGTGGTATCTTAGGAATGGTTATATTCTAATTTAGGGAGTATGACTCATGTGCATGTTTCAAAAATCTATAGATTCTTTAAATACATCTGGTCTTCATCTATCTACTTTCTAAACCAATATTTAATGGAAAAGAATCCTCCAATCATATGTGATAAAATTCAGTGGTGGGGATAAAAATTGAGATGATCTCACATAACCTCCTCCTTAGGTATCCTAATCCTTATAAGGTTAAAAAGGATATTTTATAATGAATATATTAATCATGCATCAATAAGCTTGGTCCTAAAGGAATGGAACTTGTTTTATATATCATTTATAGATGGATGCCTACATTATTTCTCATTTTCCAAATATGTGTTTTTCAGTATGGGCATGTGATTGATTTTTAGTTCTAGGTTGTGTTGGATGAGTTGTTATTGGTTCAAGGGTAGATGTTGAATCTTATGATTATTGGTTCATAGATAATTCCAACCATAGAATAAATAAATATAAATATCCTAGGGACTATATGGTGATAACTGAGGATGAATAATGCTCAGAATGAACCTAATGAAGGGGTGAATAATATTAGAATACCCCTAGCCTTGGGGTGGGTTACTTTACTAAAAGTAATCCCTTTTAGTAGGATACTAGCATTTCACCATTGAGAAAATATCCTTTAATGAACTCTAAAATTATATTCTAGAGATTTTCATTTTCTCCCAATAACTGAATGAACTATTATTATATAGAGATGGTATTGTCAACCATACAAGGATGATAGGGAAAATACATATTTACACCCTTACCTTTAATAATTAAAATATGGGTGGATGATGATGGGATTTCAACAGTAGATTCAAGTTATTGGATCTTCTGTTGACACTGATTTTATTATATATCAACATTTCACTCAATGGAATCAATAGAGGTAATGATGCATTCTTTAGAGGCATATGGGGTATCACCAAGATCTTATTCACTAATGTTAGGAGTATAGGATAATAAAACCCATTGATACTCAAATGATTGTATGAGTTTTTTACCATCTCAATTGATTGGTCACTCATTAGAACCAAGTGAAAATTATCTGGACTCTATTACTACCATATTGATGGAAATATATGCGAATCAGTTCTCCTCATTAGAAGTGGATCTCATTTGGTGGGGTAGTTTCTATGGTCTCATTTGGTGGGATGGTTCTCATTATCTCATTTGGTGGTACACTACCCATTCTCTTAATATTGGGGGTATTAGTCCCATGAATGATTTCACTAGTTTTGGAATCCTTGGGGGCCTCTTTTTCACTTTGTCTCATCTATGTCGATTGTTTTGAATCTTAGGATGAGGGGTAATAAAAAGTGGTGAAGTTGGAGGTATAAAAGGAATTGGTTTCACAACTGGTTGATTCGGTTATTCCCTAATAATGGAATATAAATGAATAACCATTTTTGAAACATTAATTCATAAAATATAATCTCAGTATAATTATTCCTAATAGATATTATTATAGATTACCTTGAGGGTAAAAATAACCCTAGTCCTATGGGATAGGGTTTTCCCTAGGATGTTATAGATGTAGAATAAACTTTATATAATTCTTGAGCCTATATTATATTGAGTTCTATATGTGTTGGTATACCACTAGGAGGAAATCTATCTGGGCTAATTCCCTTCAACAATAGTATGTGGTCCATTAAAGTAAACAACATAAGACAACCCATATCTTTATTACACCTTAATTCATGATTTATTATATAAATTTTCACTTAATACAAAACAAAATGTTGAGATACCTAGTGTATTTGGGAGATTACTTACATAACATAACATCATAAAATAGGGATACAATGACTTTACTGAAAACTTGCTTAACGTGCTCCTAAAAACTATCATTCCTCTAAAATTACATGGGTTAAACTAAAGAGAAACATGAGAAAGTGGTGATCTATAAATCCCAATAAGGTAATAAACAAATCATGTCATATAATAAAGAAATAAATGTGAACTAATAAGAATATCAATGTAATATAATATATTGTAATTGTAATCATGAACAATGAGGATGACATAACTTGATAGAATATATAAAACAAAGGAATATAGAAACAACTTAAAACAAGGAATAATAATCATATATCATGGTTAACCACCACGAAATAATATCATAGTGTAATTAAGATAACCTTAATTGCACCTTAAATATAATATCATGATATTAAAACATTACCCAATGTATTAGAGTTCTATATGGGCACACACATCAAAATCGTATCATGTACATTCATAAGTATTCCACATAGATTACATAATATAAGAATGAATTTCATCTCTATTAACCACAAGATTGAAGAGTGTGGGTTAATTCCATATAACTAACCAATAAAATAAGAATTGGTATATATATCTTAATAACATAGACTGTAAATGGGTATGGGAATTCACTTCATAATCGTTAGGCATGAAAAGTTGCAGGGAGACTTCGACAGAATAACGACAGTACATAAAGATTAAAAAATGGTTTATTGAGAGAAAAAGAGGTATCCCATAATTTTTAAATAAGAATGATAGTATTAGGGAGTTGTAAAAACATATCCCAACATTATTAATTAGAAAGAAAGAAGTATAAAATAAAGAAGGTTCTTGATTAAAGAGGGGAAGGAGAGGATCCCATACCCTGGGATGGTGTTTCCAAAATCTTGGGATGATATTATTAAGGGTTTGAGGGTACCTTGGGAGGGATATATAATAGTAAGAGATTAGAAAGAAAGTTATAAAATGTTATTTAGTGAAGATATATGGGATCTTGGGTGGGTTTTAATCGGAAAAGATAGGGGAGTTCTTTATTATTTCATAAACATAGGTTTTGGACTCTATAATAAAGTAATCAGAACCAAAAACCTTACCATGGGGTTTTACCTTGGTTTCTTCAAAAATAATTTTTTTCATTATTATATAAGTAAATTAATATAAATAATTAAAATATTACCCATGGTGATGTCGAAGTGAGTCATATTCATAAAGAATTGATTTTAGAACCTTAATACATAGTATAGGTTTTGGAGGATTCATAAAGGATTTATTAAATTAATAAAATAACATAAAAACACATTATTTTAAAGGGTAAAATATATATTTGGTCTTTTATACCATTTATGGAATTTATTTCATCACTTTTGGGTCATTATGATTTCATAATACATACCATATATTTAAATCGTATTTAATTTTTACCTGAAAATTCGACTGTCTCTAAAAATTATGAAAAAATAGCCATTGGATAATTTCAATTTTATGAGTCCAAAAATAATATTTATTTTATACAAATAAATATCTAAATATTAGAATTTATATTTTTAAATCAAAATACTCATTTATAGAAAAAAAACTGGGTTTTTTACAATAACAGCTTTCTGACCCTTATACAAAATATTTTTTACTTAATAAGAATATATCATCAACTATACTTAATAAATATTATTTAATAAGAATATTTTATTTAGATATAATTTATTTTGTAAATTCATGAATTATTGAGAATTAATTTCTCAATTAAAATATCTTATTACCGAAAAATACAATTTGAGTTTTGTCATATTCAAGTCTATTTTTTATCAAACTCATTATTTAATAATTTTTAATGTAAAATAAATAAGAAATTATTATTATTATTATTTCATAAAAAAATAATATATATATATATTCATGTTTTTATTATTGAGATACATATCCATTTATTACACGAATGAATT
Organism: Viscum album; assembly: GCA_963277665.1. Classification (NCBI taxonomy): domain Eukaryota; kingdom Viridiplantae; phylum Streptophyta; class Magnoliopsida; order Santalales; family Viscaceae; genus Viscum; species Viscum album. The sequence continues at coordinate 1,085,334,302 of OY728132.1, forward strand.
CTCTATGGGTAAGGTGTGTGATAATGAGATTTTATAGGGGTGGTTTGGAAAATATAGTTTGGGTCGTGGTCTTAATGAGCATAAAATTCCTTTATAAATGGTTTATATCATGATTTAGTTGTTTAAACATGGATTTGAATTGGTCAAGGTCAAATCATAGAGATAATATCTCCCCCAAAACCTTCGTTAAATGGGCTTCACATGGTATGATCATATTGAATGAGGCCATTACTTCCTTCATATGTTTCAATTTGAATTTTCATAACCCTTAGTATATAGTAATAATAAAATAATTTTTAAATGGATATATTATCAATTTTTATGATGCTTAACAAAATTTTAAATCTTCTAGGATATATTATTACCAAATAAACTAAATAAGTGCATGTGTTTTTAATAACTTCATTAATTACTATGGAATTTAATTTAACTACAAAGGGAATTTTATTTATTAAATTTCAGGTCATTACATTATTACCCCTTTTAGAAATTCCACCCTAAAATTTTTTATTCTATACATTAAAATATATTAGAGTAATTGAATTTCATTTCCACTTCCATTTCCAAAGTCGCATCCTCAAACTTGTGGTTCTTCCACAACACTTTGACCAGGTGAGTTTTATTGTTTAATATAACTCTATATCTACAATCCAATATCTTCACTGAATAATACTTGTATAAAATATCATTATCTAATGGTAACACCTCTTCATTTAGTAAATGTGGTGGTTCTGATATGTACTATCTCAAGAGGGATGCATGGAACACATCATATACTTGAGATAGGTTAGGTGGGAGTGCTATTCAATAGGCCACTAATTTGATGTGATAAAGGATATCAAAGGGGATTCTGTATCTTTGATTAAATTTCACTTCTTCCCAAACCTAATTAATTTCTTCTATCGACATATAAAAAGGATCACTTTATCACTAACCTAAATCTTCATGTCTCATTGAAAATTGTATGAATATATTTTCTATTGACTTTGTACAAATTTCATATGAAATTGAATGGTTTCAAACTACTCTATCACATCTTGGATAAGATCAGGTCCCATCATCTTCTTCTCTCCAACTTCATCCAAGCATGTTTTATTTCAACACCTCTTACCATACAAATCCTCATAAGTTTCCATTTGAATGCTTTAATAGAAACTATTGTCATATGAGAACTATGCTAGGAGAAGGTGTTTATCCCAACATCCTTGGAAGTCTATTTAATATGATCTCAGTATATCTTCTAGAGTTTGAATGGTCCTTTCAGACTGTCCATCCATATGAGGGTGATAAGTAGTGTTAAAGATCAGTTCTTTATTCAATGATTATTAAAGGATTCTCCAAAACCTTGAGGTAATAATTGGAAGTTAATCAGATAAAATAGATATTGGAACTTCATACAGTCTTATCACTTATCTTAAGTATTTCTTGGTGAGTTTTTCAAGAGAGAAATATTCCTTGTTAGAAATGAAATGAACTGTCTTATTAAGGTGACCAACTACCAACCATATGGAATTATTTCCTTTAGGTTTATTGGGGAATAATATAATGAAATCCATAGTTAAAATTATCCATTTAAATATTAGTATTGGAAATGATTTCACCATACCTTTAAACTTTTATTGTTCCTAATTAGCTTAATGGAATACCAAGAATCAAGATAAAAAACATGCAATCACTCTCTTCAAATTTATCCCTTAAGAAATTTTCCATCAAATCTCTATAAATATTAGTTATTATTTGATTAATATAGAAGGATGAACTATACACATCATCCAAAAGTTACATATTTAGTTCTAGATTAGATGGGACACATACCTGGTTTCCAAACCTTATAAATCCATCTTTAGAAATGTTGTACTCTGGAATATCTGTTACATTCTTCTGTAGTAACTTATCATCTTTCTAAGCCTCCATGATCCTCTCAAGAATGTATACTTCATAAGTTTAATGATAAATGTAGGATGAAGAACCTTTTGTTACTCCCATATCCATCCATTTCACATCTTAGGGGATTGGATATCTCTCTATCATCATCATGGATAGAGTTATCAGATCATTTTTAATAGTACTAACTAAAGATTACCATTTTTCTTAAAACATGGAAGAAGGATACAAGAAGGGAAAGCTAAGGAGGAAGGAAGTGATGCATTCCCAGGGAATCTCCCTAGATAAAGAGGTCATTTTCATTGGAAAGAGAACCAGTACAATAATATATAATGTTTGGCTCTCCTGAGTCTCTTTTGTAAGACAAAGAGTATACAAAGAATATTTCTTCCCTCCATGTGTGAGAGACCATAATAACCTGGTCAAGCAGTAACCTACACTTTATGATAAGGTACACCAGATTCTAGGATGTAATCATATTCTCATAGAGCATATTGACAAGCACCTATGAATCTGACTCAGCCACCCTGATATAGATATTATACCACTGTAACAGAAGTAAGCCACTCATCAAAGCATGAGCTTTAACTTCAAGGGAGTCACCTGTCTTGAAGAAGGAGATAAGTCCAAAGATGGATGAGCCATGGTCATCATGCATGATATTTACACCTCTCATAAGACCATATAGGTAGGATCTATCAATCTTCATCTTCAGGCCATTAAAAGGGGGATGTTACAGGACCCATCTCCTGGTCCTGCTCCTCTCATGTTCATCCAACTGCAAAACCACCATGGAATCAACCTTTTAAGGGAGGCTGAATTATTCCAAAGGGGGATGATAATCCTGAGTTCCGACAGTAAGGAGAAGATACACATATTCTAGAACCGAAATGAAGGGGTATGACCTTCTCTATCATTATTACACACCTCCCAAAAAATCCAAGAAGCTGAAGAAAATAGAAATCTTGGTGAATTCCTTCCAGGTTCGTTCCAAACAGGAGTCTGAAACTAGTAGACTAACAGATCATTGATGCTAGTCTCCAAACTTCCAAGAACCATGTTTTGATCAAGGGAGCTTCAAATGAACCAATCCCGGTCACTATTTCAAAATATGTGCTCAAATGTTTCTTGTCTTAGTGAATAGAAGAACCAAAAATGGGATTCAAGAGTAATCCATTTATTCTACGTGTTTTCATCTGTGGGAATTGAGTGGTTTCTAAGCCACCCGACCAGAAAGTTCAGTTTAGATGGAAGGTGATTGCACCAGAGAGTTTCAGCCCAGCCATATGAGAAACTACTGACATGAGTGGCTTTATAGTAATCTCTACTAGAAAAAAACCTTAAAGAGGGAGCCTAAGAAGGCGCAACGGTTAGGTTTATCCACCAGAGAGATATTATCAAAAAAGAGCTTTTGTTGAGAATCGTGAGTAGCATTGATGAAGACTGGGAAAGAACCATCCTCTTTGAAGGAGATATTTGGTACAGGAAATAATGGTAAGAATAGAGGGTCACTAGCCCAATGGTCCTTCCAGAAGTTAATTTTTCCATTACCAACCACCCATCAAGACATATTGACCAGATTGTCCAGATTCTCGATCATCACCTTGAGGATCCCTCCAGCACTATCATACTAGGCATCCCATTATCTATAATTATTGCTAAACCTATTATGCATGAAGAAGGCCTAAATATTTTTGCCTTAAATAATATCCCATGCTAATTTAGGCTGCATATCATTCATGGATTCCAAATATTACAAAGATTAACACCCCCTTCACTTATAGGTTTGGTCATCCTTTTCTAGCTATCCCAATGATACCTTCCATTTTGATATGTGTCCCAAATAAAGTTGGCCATGGTTTGTTCAATATGATAGATCATGACATTTGAGTCATTGATAATGGACAGAATGTGCATCGAGATGGGATTAAGTACATAAATAACAAGATTTATTGAACCCCCAAAAGAGAGGAACCAGTTCTTCCAGTTAGTAATACGGCCAGTGATTAGGTCAATAATTCCATCAAAGAGGTCCTTCTGAATCCTTCCATTTTAAATGAGAGCCCCCTAAGTATTCCATAGGTAGATTCCATCTTTGAATTCAAATATTTTTCTGGATAGATTTTATTGACGACACGAGAATTTATTGGAAATATAAACAATGATCTTAGAAGGATTTATTTGTTGTCCACTTTGGCTTCCATATCTTTCTATAATAAGCCTAAAACTTTTGGGAGATTTGATCCTACCATTCATGAAAAATATAATATCATCAGAAAAAATCAAATGAAAAATAATGTTATTCACAGACATGTTTTGGAAAAGGAATAAGGGAACCGTCATCCAGCCCACTCTTGATATTCATAGTGAGGGACTCTTGGGAAATAATGAAGAGGTTCGAAGAAATTAGGTCGCCTTATTAAAGGACAGACACAATTTTGGAAAAACCAAAGCCTTTCTCAATATTAGAGATAGAGATCCAAGGGGAGGAGTATCATCTGAAAACCATATCACAGAACTAGCCACTGGACCCAAAACTCCTTAGGACCCTATAAATGAAGCTCCATTCGAGCTTGTCATAAGATTTATCAATTTCTTCCCTAATGATGATATTGTAACCAAAATAATTTTTATGCAAATCATTCACCATTTCTTTGGTAATACCAATAGCCCCTCGGATGATCCTCTCTTGGACAAAGCCATGTTTCTCCTTGGATACCATCCTAGGAATGACCCGGTTCATTCTCTTATTTAAGAGTCCAGAAATAAAATTATATATGAAGTTACACAGGAAAATAGGGAGGTACTGACTAATAAGAATATGGAGCTAAACATTAGGAATCATAACCACTCTCGAAGCACAAATCTCTCTAGTGAGTGCACCCCCTTGAAAAATTCACAAATTGCCTCCTGAACCAAAACATTGATAACAACCCTGGTTTCCCTATAGAAAGAAGCTGGAAAACTGTATGGGCCAGTAGAACTATCAGAATTCATGATGGAAAAATATTCTTCTATTTCCTCTTCCCCTGGGTTCACCTCAAACTCATCATTGTCATGAACACTAATCAATATTGGGATGGGCTGCAAGGGTCATTGAACTTCAGAGTTATCAGAGCTATGCATTGACGAACCACCTTGAACAGCCAGGAGGACCTCATAATGGTTCAAGGACAATTTACTTGCAACATAAAGGTCCCCTATATGGGATACATATGGAAACTAAAAATTTATCTTACCAGTAGACTTCATTTCTTTGATGCTAGCCTAAAAAAGGCAGTATTGCGACCCCCCTCCTTTATCCACCGGATACAAAACCTTTCTCTGCAAGAGGATTCAACTTCCATCATTTTCTCCATTGGTGAATATTAAGATCCTTTTGTGTGAATATATACTTGAATATTTTAAGGTCTATATATGTAATACTTCTCTCCAAAGAGATAATTCTTCCAAATTTTTAATGAAAAGATCACTATAGAAAATTCTAAATCATGAGTTGGGTAGTTCTGCTCAATGATATTTAGTTTTTGGGAGAAATATTCCATCACTTTGTCAAATTTCTTGGGTACTAAACCCAAAAAAAATTAGAATCATCATTGTTGATCAAAAATCATTCCCCACTTGTGGGTAATGTGAGCATAGGTGTAGTGATTAACCTATTTTTAATCACTTTAAAACTTTCATCACATTCATCATTCCAAATATTCTTGAATCATTTCAAAGTTATCTTGGTTAGGGGGATTGAAAATCGTGAGATGTTTCTCAAAAATTAATGATAGTACCTAGATAATCTAAGGAGACTATAGATTTCATTCACTGAGGTTGGTCGTGGTTACCCTTTAATTGTCTATATTTTTGAAAGATCCACATATATCCCTTTCTGGTGATGAAATTCCATAGGAAAGTTACTTGATCAAACCAAATCTCATATTTCCTCTAATTTTCATATATATTTTCATTTTGAAATGTTATCATTATAGTATTAAAATTATCCTCATGATCCTCTTTTCTTTTGGAGTAAATAAGAATATTGTCTATAATAACTACCAAATAATATTTGAGGTAAAATCTATAGTCTTTTTCCATCAAGTACATGATGACTGTTTGAACATTCATGAGTCTGAATGGAATCACTATGAACTTGTAGTTCCCATACTTATATGAAATGCAGTCTTAAGGATATCCTCCTTCTTCACATTTATACTATAATATCTCAACCAAATATCTATCTTAGAGAAATACTGGTCTTCACATAGGTGATCAAATAAATCATCCATCCATGGAATATGATACTTGTTCTTTATTTTGATTTTTTTGAGTTTATTATAATCAATGAAGAGGAGCATTGATCAATCCCTCTTCTTGGTGAAGATGATTGGTTATCCCATAGTGAAGAACTCAAGACTATAAACCCTTTATCTAGATTTTAATTTAGTGGTTTATTCAATTCCTCAAGTTCAACAATGTCCATTCTATATGGAGTCAAGGATATTGGAAAAGCTCCAGGTATAAGCTCGATTGAAAATTCAACCTCTCTTTTAGGAGGAAAATCATAAAATTATTCAGAAAACACATTAGTATATTCCATCACAATAGGAATGTCTTTAAGGATTATCTTTCCTTTATCCATAATCATTTGGGAAAGAAACTTTTACTCATAGGGTAATAATATCCATGATTTTGATGATGATACCAAAGAAGATTCATTCTCCTCCTTCTACTTATATAGAATCATAGGAGTTTTTTGTGCTATGAAGGGTGTTTTACTTCTATTGGTCAAATTATTTTGGTTTTATTAAAGGAAATCCAATACATAACTAGAATTACATCGAATTTCAATAAAGGGAGACTAATAAAATTTTCAAGAAGAAAATTCCCAAAAACATTAAAATGTGATACAATAATCATAGAAGTATTTTCCTGATGATATCAAAAAAATCAAGGGGGTTACTTTATGTTCTTATAAAACAAACAGGATATGATAATATGGCATGTATTTAAATACAACATGACATACACAAATCTAAAGTTGAGGTTAAATGTACCGCATTCATCATTGTAACAAATTGAGTTTTTATAAATTATTATTTTGGAATAAATTAACTTTCTTTGATGGATTATGTTATAATAAACACAAAGTCAATTGTGCATTATATGCAACCCTGGGTTATCTTTCACAACACGCAACACTCGATTAGATTTCATGACACACAATACTGAGTTTTAACAAAACCATAACATATTATTAATATAATCATTTAAACTCAGTCGTTATAACCTATCCATTAGATATAGAAAAATGAATAGTTACAAATAATTTTTAAATATTAATTTTAATATTATTACCAAAAGGACACATATTGATAATAAAGAAACATAATTTCCAGTAAAGACTTTGAAAATATGATTTTCTCAAAAAAAGGTTTTTAGGCCTTCTGTGAAAATTAATAAAATTAACAGTGTACAATTTTAGAAATTTTATTTGATAAAATGAATTTAATTTTTTAATTAATAATGTTAAAATTAATTTAGGTTGAACTTTTGGGTTTTTTTATGAAAAGTTTCATTTTTGTTGAATAGTGAAAAATAATGATTTTTAATTAAAAAATTCTTTTTCGTTTAATTTATTTATAATGTTAAATAGTATTTTAATTTTTTTAGAGTTTAATAAGTTAAATTAAACATAAATTAAACCAATTTAGTTCATTGGAATCAATTTCATCGTGAAATTAGATATAAAAACTTTGTAAACTTTTGAACATTTTCAATTTAAAACCCTACTTTCTCATTGTTTCTACATGATTAATTTTTAATTAATTTTTACCACTTATATTATTGGAATTTAGAAATATGGAATATATATTTAGAATAATAATATTACATAATTTATTAAAAGGTCAAATTAATTTTTCACCCAATTCATTTGTGAAAATAACTAAAATTAATTACAGCAATTAAGGTAAATACATTTTTACTTAGTGGATAAGCATAGAATATAAGGTGTAAAAATGACCCAAAACTTTTACAAAACACATTGGATGGTCATATATAGACTTTATACTTTATAGTATCAATAATGGACCAATATATTTTCCATGTTAAATGAAAAACATGTGGTTGAAATTCACTCTTTCAAAATATTACAAGACTGGCACTAACCACCCTTGTAAAAGGCCACCGCCTCTACCCCTCTCTTGACACCTTCAAAACCAAGTTATTTAGACACATTTTTCCCAAATAAATTAAAAACTTCTCAAATATCATCATATAATCCTTACTTTGAACATAAATATAACCAATTAAGGCCTTTGGTGAAAACCAAAAGGATATACTTGGAGAAGAGGTAATGTTCGTCAACATACGCTTTTATTTTATTTCTTCCTAAACCCCATTAAATTATTTTTATATAATTATAATATAATAAAATAATTATATTACATATATTTAGATGTTTTTTATGTTATTTTTATTACCTAAAACCACACATACTTCTATCAAATGAGTTATGAAATCATCATCCGTGTGTATGACGGACTACCGACTCACAAACTGATGTTGTTAATTTTTCCATTACCACCTTCAAAGGTTGGTAATAATGATGGAAATACTATTTATATATTTTATTTATGATATTAATTATATTATTATACTTTTTAAATTTTTATATCACACATACCTTCATGATTTCCATTTTTTGAGAATATGATAACATTGTTCGTGTGTATGGAAGACTACCGCCTCACAAAGCAATTTCATTCATTAAAAATTTACATAGAATGTATTAAAGATGTTTTTAACAAAAATATGTGATATATATGAAATAAAACTTATTCTTTATTGATAATATATCATTTAATTTTCTTTCTTTCAATTAATGAAGAAAATGAAAAATAATGTTTATGCATACGTTCGGCCTATCATCTCCATGAATGAGGCATTCCATTTCCTATCACTAAATTTTATGAATTAATATAAATCAATATATACTGAATATATATGATATTTATATCATTATAAAAATTATGAATATTATGAATTCATTATTGAAGTTATAGGACCAAAAATATAACATATTTAAACTTATACGCAAAACCAAGCTGTTATTACCTAAAACATAACTTTAACATTGAATTGCTAATAAATAGGTAATATAAAGTCATAATAAAGTCATATATGGTATCATATATATGAATATGGTTCTATGATATATTTATAATAAACATATATATATTATATAGGATTTTTGAATGAGTATAATGGAAGTCAAGACTTAATGTAAGGGGGTTTCAAGTATCACTTTTATTTTTGACAGATTTATTCAATATTCAATAAATATTTCTTTTGAGTGGTTTATATAATTACCTATGGAATGATATATATTGAATATATATAATTTCATGATCATTAATTTTTCTAATCATGTTATTCATTCATGGGGGTTATCATTCAAAAGTTACTCAATAGGTAAGGGATTGTTTTGTCTCAATTTGTGTTCTTTGAGATGTATGTTATGTTATGCAGCTATATTATTTCACAAGGCTTATATAAAAACCCATTGATAAGGAGTGTACTGAATTTATTCATCATAATGATATTTTAATTTTTATTTTATTCTCTTCCTTCATGGGGTTTATGTTTCAATGTTACCAAAGTTGTAATGATTTTATATTACAATCTAATCATTTATCGGGATTGTTTATGATTATGTCTCCATTGTTGATATATCATGATATAACTCTCAATAATTCTCATGAATTTTATTATATTGTATTTATTAATGATATCTCTAACTAATAGTACCATTTTTCCACTCTCTGTTACTTAATATAATTAATAAAATGTTTTTAATAAAATCCAACTTTATTTCTCTCTTCGATCAAAAAATTGTTTACTTCCAATATAATGTTTTTTTAAAATGTCTTCAAAAATGTTTTTAAATGATATTTTAATATAATTTTTAAGGAAAAGGATTTAGAAAATGTTTTATGTTTTAAAAACTGTTATAAATAATTTTCAATTGTTACTTTAATAGTTTTCAAGGTTATTTTAAAATAATAGAATTTTCAAAATGTGTTATGTTTTAAAAAAAATTCAAAGTAAAAAAAGAATATTTTCATCAAGAAATGTTTTAAATGATCTTTAAAAATTATTTTCTATCTAATATGACATCCTTTGGTGTTACCTATTTCTTACTAAGGATATGATCCAAGGATACCATTCATATTATTTCTCTAAATGGATTATGTTTTGATGTAATTGTGTTTATGAAACCCACTTCTTTTCACAAGTTATTTTATAGTGAAAGAATTATTAAACCTATCTATTATCCATAGGTTATGATATTATGAAATTTTTATGATACCCATTTCCTTTAATGGGTTATGATATAATGAATATTTAATATCTTATGCCAAATATAAATATGGTATTCATTATGATATGGGTGGAACCTATATCTCCCTCCAATGCATTGGGTAAAGATTTATAAATCTCATCAGATGGACATGGATGGAACAGGAGTGAGCCTGGTACAATAAGACAAGGATATAATGAATAGTAAACCCAATACAGTAATAAATGGATAGAACAAGGAGTAAAAACAGTATAATAAAGTAATTTTTCCACTATGATGGCCTTGGTAGTGATTCTTCACCAATATGGAAATGAAATTCTATGCTTATCTATATTCCACAAATTCCATATGTTATGCCTATATCATGCTAGTATGGCTCATGTTATTTTATTATACTATGATTAAAGTATTATAAAATTCCAATATTTATTACTTGATTCGTGTGTTGATCTTTGATATGCAACATATGGTTTTTAAACATTTTCTTATGTTCTCATACACTTAAGTTCATGTTATTCTTATATATCTCCATTGTTTACTTTTACTAATCATATAATCTCACCCTTTATTATATTTCATTTTCTTATGTTATGGGGATATGTATTTGGTACGATATTTCTTGGAATGGTTTTTGTTATGAAGAGTGTAGTGGGAGATGATATTGTTCATTTATAGACCAGTGTATATGTTTCCAATTTTTTGAAAGGCACTAAACTATTATGGTCCTCAGGTGTTTGTTTATGTAATGAAATTAATATTCATAAAAAATGATGTAATATATATTTATAAAAATTTATGGACTCTATAGTTAGTATAAATGGATATTTTTAGTTATCTTTTGTAAACTATAATTATAAAACATTAGTGATATCTCTAAGGGCATGTCTAAGTATAAGTCTTAAGATGAGTTAAAGTATTAGAAAATGTCATGTAATTTTGGTAATGGATAGAGTGATTGTTTTCTAATAAATTGAATCTATTTATAGATAATACATATGTATATTTCCCTATAAAAGAAGTACATAGGGGTAAAATCCTTGAAAAATCATATTGATCTAGACTCCATTAGGAATTGGTGCACAATAACAGGTTGTGCTACACACTGGGTTTGACACTCTTGAGGGATATGCTTTAGAAATTCCCAAAATCTTTACAAACCATCATTAAGGATCTAAATATAATATTACTATGAATGATCTAGGATAAAACTAAGGTTTCATAGCATAAAGAAGAAAGTATTGTGATTTATACATCATATAAGTGATTTTTCTAGATTATGTGGTTCCCTATCATGATTACTATTTATTACATTATTATTTTTTTAGTCGATGGTTGGAACCTGAAGGAACCACATTAATTATGAGTGATGTATATAATGTAAAGGTTTTACTCATGAGTAGCCAAACATTATGGGAGTTGTAATGAAATATCTCATTTTTATTCTCATGTATCTTTCTCAAGCTATTAATCATGCTTAACATCCAAACAAGAAAAGGAGGGAACAACATTCTGTTGAGACCTTTATGAGGCGATGTATACCTTCCTTCAAATAAATGTTAATACACTAGATTATAAATAATGGATCAATACTACTGAGAATATATTTTCTATTCTCTAGTGTTAAAAAGATAAAAAAGTCATTTTATTTGTCTAATGTTTTAAAGGTGAAGTAGATCAATGGTTCACTCTTGTCAAGAATACAAGGAAACATAAAGAAATTTAATCCATGAATTTTTATGGGTTCAAGAACATATTTTTCAACAAGTACATTCCTCATGTTCTTCATACGAATAGGGAGAAGGAGTTCCTTGAGCTGAAGCAAAAGTATGATGAATCCATTGGTACCTATGAGGAGATTTTTAAAAGGCTTGTGAGGAATGTTTATGGTATTATCATACAACCTAAAAGTAAGGCTGATTGATTTTGCAGTGGATTAAAACCAAATCTCCAATGGTAATCATCAATAAGAGACATCATTAGCTATAAAGAGATTGCTCAATGTGATATCAAGGTGTAAATAGAGGTTGGATTTACGTATCAATATCATTGTTTTAAACAGAAAAGTAAGATGGAGTTCAAATGAAAATCTAATAAACCTAGAGAGAAGAAGATGAGATTTCCATTATGATCAATGTATGGGAAAAATCATGGTGAAAATTTTCTTAAGGGGACTAATAAATGTTTTATGTTTTCTAAGGGAGGTCTTAAGGAAATGGATTACTGAAGTTATGGAAAGAAGTTAGCTAACAATATGAATATAGAGAAAGTGGCATAGAATGAACCTTCCCCACTTTGGTGAATCAAGTGTAAGGAGAGTGGGAATGATTGTAACCAATTATCAAAACTAAGGGTTAATGAAAATGATCATCATCATAAACCTCTTAAGATGAGGGACAAGGGGAATTATTTTTTGATCACTTTGTATGATGAGGGGTGTGATAATGATGTGGTGAATGGTATACTTACCATCCACTCTAGAACTGTTAATGTCTTATTTAACTATGTATCTAGCCATTTTTTTCATATCTAATGAATTTTATATGGGTATAAATATTCCATCCAAATTATTAGATGTAGAATTAGAAGTGGAAACCCTAATAGTATAATGAACGCATTTCAAGTCTAAGATTCCTCTCCTGATGACGTTGGTGGCAATGTGCTTCCTTAAAATCTTTCCATTCTTCTTCTAGTTGAATTTGATGCCATATTAGGCATGGATTGGATTTACTTATATAAATCCAACATAAATTATTGGGGATGGTAGGTCACTTTTTATATTACAAACCAAAATATGATTGTCTATAAATTTCATGATAAGTATGATCTTATGATGGATATAACATCTATTGTATCGGTCTTAATTCCCATTCATAAATGGTGTTTATTTTAGATGGTTGGGGAGTAACTCAACATCGCTAATATTCCATTCATTCTAGAATTTATTAATGCCGTTATGGGAGAGTTTTGTATACTTCCACCAAAACGTGATGTTGATTTCTCGATAGAACCCATACCTAGTTCCATACCAATTACAATGACTCCCTATAGAATGGACCTGAGTAAGTTGCAATAATTGAATAAGAAACCTGAATAAAGCCTTGAAAGGGCATTTATTCATCCAATTGTGTCACCTTAGGGAGCACCTATTCTCATTTTTAAAAACAAATATGGATCAATGTGACTCTTCATTGATAATTGGGATTTGAAAAATATCACAATTAAGAAAAAGTGTCATCTTCCCTACATTGATGACTTGTTTGATCAACTGTGTAGAGCTCAATGATTTTCTGAGATTGACCTTCAGTTTTTTATATCATCAATTTAGGGTTAATAAGGATGATATACCTAAGAAAACATTTTTTACAAGGTATGGAAACTACACATATATAGTTATGACTTTCGGTCTTACTAATTCCCATATTATCTTCATGTATTTAATTAAAACAGTATTTAGAGATTATGATGATCTGTTTTTGTTTTTCATTATAGAATATATTCTTATCTACTCAAAGATAAATGAATAGCATGAAGACCACTTGATAATTGTAATAAAGACCCTACTAAAGGAGAAATAATATGAAAAATTTACAGAGTCTGAATTTTGGCTTCAAAAGTTTTCATTTTTGGGTCACATAGTCTTAAGATAGGGTATATAAATAGATAAATCAAAGACAGAGGCTATTTAATGTTGGCCTAGACCAACCATAGTGACTGAGATCCATATTTTTCTTTATTTAGTTGAATATTATCAATTATTTATAGAGTATTTCTCAAGAATATCTAATCCTCTTACCAATTTAACATGTAAGGGAGAAAAGTTCCTCTAGATAGATGAATGTGAGAAACATATCAAGTAACTAATGAGAATATTAGTTATTACACTTATGCTTACAATACCATATAGTGTAGAAAAGTTTTTAATATATAGTGATGCATAAAATAAGGGTTTGAGAGGTGTTTTTATAAATAATGACATGGTTATATCTTATGCCTAGTGCTAATTGAATAGTAATGTGAAAAAATACCCAACTCATGATTTGGAGTTAGCATTGGTAATATTTTCATTAAAGATATTAATGAATTATCTTTATGGAGAAAAGAGTGATATATATACTAATCATTAAATTTTGAAGTATATATACACACAGAAGAAGTTAAATATTGTCCAAACAAGATGGTTAGATCTGATTAAATATTATGACTATTCAACACATTACTACCCTTGTAAAGCGAACAAGGTGGTCATTGCTTTGAGTCTAAAGGATCATGCTACCTTTTCCATGATAAAGATTAAAAAAGATCCAAAATTTCTAGATTTGCAAAGGAAGGATTTGAAAATCCTGAAGGAAGGGGAGAATCTTATTTTTCCAATTGAATGATTAACCCTCTATCCATGTGAAGATTAAATAGGCATAGATGGAATATGTAGAGTTTAAAAAAAAGGTTAGAAATTTTCTTGAGTATAACCTTGACTATGATGGAATGATAAGGTTTATGAACTATGTATGTGTTCCTTCCATAAAATATTTAAAGATAGATTAGTTAGAGGAAGCTCATAGTTCTTCATTATCTATTCATCCAGAATGTACAAAGATATATATAGATTTAAAATAATATTTTTATTAGGATAACATAAACAGAGATATTTCATGTTTTTTATTTCAATGTTTGGTATGTTACTATGTTATGGTTAAAAGATAAAATTCAATGAGGTTGTTCCATCCATTACCCATACCAAAATGGAAATGGAAAAACATCACCATGGTTATTGTCATTAGACTCCTCAAAATGTCTAAATAGAATAATTCTATATGGGTGGTAGTTGATTTCCCTACTAAGTTATCACACTTCATCACTATTAGAGAATAATTCTATTTGGATATTGAAAGGATATATATTAAGAAGATGATATGGTTTTATAGAGTACCACATTCCATTTTACCTAATTAGGATTTGAGGTTCACCTCAATGTTCTAGAAAATTCTTCAGAAAGATCTTAAAATGGAGTAGAGTTTCAACACTACATATCATTCTCAAACAAATAGTTTGTCTAAAAGAACAACTGAAACCCTAAAGGATATGTTGATATTTTTTTATTTGGATTTAAAATATTTTTGGGACCAACACCTTCCTCTAGTTGATTTTTCTTAAAACAATAGCTTTTACTCAATAATTTTGATATCTCCTTATGAATCCCTATATGGAAAAAAATTTATACCTCTAACGTGCTAGAATGAAGTTGGAGAAATAAATCTATTCGTATCTGTTATCCCTGAATAAATTGTAGATAATGTTAGATCTATCCAATAGTATCAAGGAATATCAGATTCGGTAGAAAATTTATAGTGATAATTAATGATGTTATCTATAATTTTAAGTTTCTAACAATTTTTTTCTAAAACATTCTCCATGGAATAAGTTTTTGATATTCGGGAAGAAAGAGAAACTAAGAACTAGGTATATAGGTCCCTTTCAAATTATTGATTATATTTGGTAAATAGATTATTTCGTAGTGCTTTCACTGAACCTCTCTCAAGTCCATGATGTGTTCCATGTATCACTCGTAAGGATGTATACACATGACCCTTAACATGTTCTAAACTAAGAGTTCATATCGTTAAAGAAAGATCTTTCTTATAAGGAACAACCGGTAAGGATTCTAGATCGTACAGATAAATTTCTACAAAACCAGACCACATACTTGGTTAAAGTTTTGTGCAAAACCCACTAGTTTAAGGAAAATATGTCAGAACTTGAGGATATGATGAGGTAGAAGTATCGACATATGTTTGTATCCGAGTGATGAATTTTGACGGAGAAATTCATTTTAAGGGTGGTAGAATGTAACACCCTTAGATTTTATGAATTATTTTTCTTTCAAATTAATTAAATTTATTTAATGTATTGAATTGAAAGGAACACCAATTCATGTTTATGTTACATGAAACCTTGTGTTATATTTCACTACACACAACACTCAGTTAGCTTGTGTGGCACACGACACTGAGTTTTGACAAAACCACAACATATAATTAATATATTCATTTAAAATTTTTCATTATAACCTACCTATTAGACTTATAATAAATGAGTGTTAATAACTACTTTTAAAATATAAATTACAATTTTTTTTACATAAATTAAGAATATTGATAATAAAAAAAATTGGTAAAGACTTTGAAAATACTATTTTCTCAATGAAAGGATTTTTATGTCTTTTTATTAATAATAATAAAAATACTTTTTTACCCTTTTAAAAATTGAAATTGGTAAAATTAATTCCATTTTTTAATTCATAATATCAAAATTATGTTATGGTGAAATTTCAGGTATTTTCTAAAAGGTTTCATTTTTTTATGAATAGTGAAAAATACTTACTTTTAATTAAAAATTACCTTTTCTTTTAATTTATTTATATTTTTAAATTATATTTTAATTTTTTAAAAAGTTTAATTAGTTCAATTAAAAATATATTAATAAAATCTATGTCATAGGAGTCAATATCATATTGAAATTGGATATAAAAACATTGTGAACTTTTAAACATTTTCACTTTAAAAACCCTCTTTCTCATTGTGTCTACAGGATTAATTTTAAATTAATTTTTTCCACTTATGTGATTATAATTTTAAAAAATTGATTTCATATTTGGAATAATAATAATAATTTCAAATTTTTAATAAGTTCAAATTAATTTTTAACAAAATTAATTAGAAAAAACAATTAAAATTAATTATAGCGATTAAGGTAAAAACAAGTTTACTTAGTGGTCAAATATATAATATAAGGAGTAAAATGAACCAAAACATGTCCAAAAACAATTATATGGACATATATATCCATTATAATTTGTATAAACTATAATAGATGATTATTTTGGCATAGTAACAAGCAACAAAATGTGATTATAATTCATTATTTCAAAAAAATCAAAAGATTACCACTCACCTCCCTTAAAAAGGCCAGCCCTATATCCCTCTCTTCACACCTTCAAAACCAAGTTTATTTCCCAATAACTTCCCAAATAACTTCTAAATGTCCCTCATATCATCATATAATTCTTAATTCGGGCACAAATCCAACCAAGTAAGGCGTTTGGTGAAAACCAAAAGAAGATACCCAAAGAATATGTAATGTTCATCAATGAACGTTTTTGTTTTGTTTCTTCCTCAAACCATTTTAATTATTTTTATTTAATTATTATATAATAAAATTATAATATTAAATATACTTATATTTTTTATGTTAATGGTAATACCTACAACTAAACACACTTCTATAAAATAGTTTACAAAATCATTGTTTGTGTGCACGACGGACTACTGCCTCACGAACAGATGTTGTTCGTTTTTCCATTATCACCTTTCAAGGTTAGTCATAATGATTTAAATACATTTTATATATAATAATTATTATACTAATTATATTATTATTCTTTTTTTATTTTTATATCACACATACCTTCATGCTTTCTATTTTATGGGAATACAATAACGTTGTTCATGTGTACGGCGGACTACCATCTTGTGAAGAGATGTGATTCACTCATGCTTTACATGAAATGTATTAAGGATGGATTTAATAAACATATGTTATATAAATGAAATATAAATTGTTATTTAATTATAATATATCATTTACGTTTATTTATATCAAACCAATAAGAAAATGAAAAATAGTGTTCATGCATACGTATGGCCTATTGTATCCTTGAACAGTGAATTTTATTTCCTATCACTAAATTTTATTAATTAATATAAAAAAATATATAAAAAATATATATTATATTTATATCAGGATTTAATTATTGAGATTATTTTTAAATACCCAAGCTTGATGTACATGGACATTACATTACTTTTTCATAATACTTAATACATGACATGCAAAGATGCCCAAAAACCATTTTAGTTAAGTGTCTTTTGAAACTAGGAAACATAAAAAACTGCTTCATAAAACATTTATATCATCTCCTACCTTTTCCTTCATAACTAGAATCCCTTTTTGACAGATATTACTTAATACCCTTCTTTAAATCCTAGGAAACAAAACATAAAAATGGGAGATCTCAGATGCTCAGTAAGGGTAATAAAATGGTGATATGTAAACACAATCATGAGAATAAATGCTATGATAATGTGATCATAACATTATAATATTATTACATTCATATAAAAATAAAACTTGAATCATAAGTAAAATCAAATATAATAATCCATAAGATCATAACATTAACATAAGACATGAAATTATGTAATACACAAAAACATATAACTTTGTGAACATGTATAAATAGTAACAGGTTGACTCATTAAGTTAAGGACATTAAATGAGGCCCGTGCATAAAAATATGTACAAAAAAACTGGGCCCACTCATAAATTTATAGACATGAAAAAATAGGTCCATGCATAGAATTATTAACATGAAATCTGGTTCACACATAACATACATACCTCATGAGGTATCCATATTTACCAAATGAACTGGAGGAAGATATAGGTCCCACCCATCTCAAAATGAAATCATACATATGTGTTCCAAAAAAACATAAATCATTCAAAATAGCATAACCCAATGAACAAAATGAGTTTCTTAAACAACATTCCATTATAAAATAATCTATATAAAATGAATGGATTTCATAAAAATCATTCCATTATAAACATAATAAACCATAGTAATAATAGGGATAATATACATGAAACATATCCTTATTAAAGAAAGTAATCTTAGATGGAAAATAATTTTGATAAAACACTTGAAATTGATTTTTGAGGAAAATACCCTTTCTTCTTCAAAAACGTTTTATTTTTTCAAAACGCCACACAATTTTAAAGTAAAATAATTTATTTGAAAATAAACTTGAAAAAATGTAAGATAATATTCATGAAAATAAGGTGTTATGAAATTATAAAAATCCATTCATTCTATATAAGTTAAAAAACACTCTTCTCGTACATTTCCTGGAAATGTCAAAAAGTTCCTCATTTAAAAAAAAGAAAGAAATATTCTTTTCAAACGATGTAGTAAAAATTAAAAAATGGGTTAAAATGACTTTAAACACCCATATTTAAATAGTAAACATTTTATGAAAACATTTTCATAAATCATGGACATGGATGATAAATATGTCCCCACAAATACTTATATATAAATAATCTCGGATAATAGTGAGATTTTGAAATTAACCGTTACCAATTTATAATCAGTCAAATTATATAACTCATAAAATAAATAAAAATATTTGAATATTTAAATAGAATAACATTCATATTAATAATAATAAAAATATTCATGATAAACATAAACACCACACAAAATATATAGGTGGTTCATAAGGCATAATTCCCATAGAAAAAAATCGAGACAACATAATCCCTTATCTTAGGTATGATATCCTTTTTATATATTTTAACCTCGGGTATAATGATTTAAATAATTTCATTGATTTATTATATAATCATAGTCATTTTTATGAAATAATATATGATCATATTATCATATGTTGGTTAATAACATTGTTACTCATCCATCAGGTATTAACTGCTTTATTTTCTTACGCATGTTTTGTTGGATATGTTTTTGTTACTCTTCTTAAATTATAGATATATATAATTTACATATTGATATTAATATAATATAAATAATATTTTTTCATTCAATACATTTATATAATCATGATTTAATGGATATCATGTAGAATGAATCACATCACATTGTGTAGACGTTGGGTTGTACGTACGCATGAGCGATGATATGATTCTCATAATTATGAAATTGTATGGAATTTTATGGTATATAATTTATTAAATAATCTATATCATGTTATAATAATCAAATATAGTTATTATTTACATCATTATACACATCCAAGTAATATGGTGGTGAAAAACATATTACACCATAATTTAGAGATGATAAGTCATACGTATGTACGTGTGATGATTTCATTTTTCATAGGAAATATATAGGGTGGAATATGGTTGTTACATAATTATAATAACATATAAATATATAATTAATACTTTATTTATTACATTATAATGGAAAATAAAAATGAAGAGGATGTAGAGGAATAAAGAACTTTGAAATAATCGGTAGAGGAGATTACCTCTTCTTTGACGTACTCTCTCTGGACCTCCTCTTAACGGTACTAGAGTTGGTATTTTTAGAAGAAAAAAATATATATAATTTAAATGCGTAAGTTTAGAAGAAAAATTTTAAGGTTTTCTCTAATATTTAATTCTAAAATTAAAATGAAGAGGTGAGGGCAGAGGCATCCTTTTATAATTGAGGTGAGATACACTTTTGGAAACTCCAAAAATATTAATTTATAATAAACTCAAACGACATCAAAAAACCACAAAAATGTACTCATTTAAAATTTGAGATTATATAAGGTGTTAATATCATTATACAATAATTTTTATATAATTATGTATTTCATTTTAAACCTTATCATGTCATTTAATGAATAATTATTCTCTTTTAATTTTAACTAATATAACTGATTGTTCAATATTAAAATAGTATAATTTTTACTTATTTGACGTTAATTAGACCATAAATGAAAAATATATAACATATTAGAGTAAAAAATAATTATTTTATATTTTTTAAAATATTTTAAAATTTTTAAATAATTTAATAATACATTATTTTGAAAAAAATATCAATAGTGTCAATTTTGAAACTATTCATTTAATGGATTTTAATAAAATCAAGATAAGATGTTAAACTCAAAAAAAATATTTTATTTTCCTTATAATGGTTCAGGGTAATCTATAATTTTTTTGGATATATTAATTATCCAAATTATATTTATTTTAGTATTTTTAGTAATATTAATTTCATATTTCCATTAATAAAATAATTATTACATCAGTCTTGTGCAATTATTTAATATATTTATCTCTTGAGTAAAAATTAAAAATAAAATACTATGATGAAGATAAATCCTATATATTTCATAATAATACTTATATTTGAATATAGATCTTGTAAAATACAATATTAAAAATGTAATATATATTAAAACTTGAATGTGATAACTTTAACATCACTTTAAGTAAAATATTATAAGTGTCATAATATTTTATATATGGATCCAAATGGTTAATAACTCTAAACATGGATGATTATGGTCAAGATATACTCCAAAAATATGATTTGGTTAAGTTTTTCATTCTTTGAATGGTTATTATCAATTTTATAAAAACATATTTTATTGATTTTCAATCAATTAAATAATTTTTGCATCATCGATGTATAAGCCTTTAAGGTAATAATTTATTTATTAAAAATTTAAAATAAAATACTGTGAAAAATAAAAAAAAATCTTTCAAATTATTATTTATATTCTAATCTAACTTTTGTATAACCTTATCTTAAAAATGAGAAAGTTATTAAAATTTGAGTAAGACGTTTTTAACTTTTCTTTAAATAAAATATATTAAATGACCTAATCTCATCCAAGTGGATTCAAAAGGGTTTAATTTTGACCCAATGATAGTTTAGGTTTAAAATCATCCATAATATAATATTATGACAAGTGTTAAGATAATTTTATAATATTATATTTTCCCTTAATTACCTGATTTACTTATTTACCATATTAATAAAAATATATAAAGTTGTTATTCATGATGCACAAAAATAAAAGAATAATATTTAAATAATTTATAAATAATCATTCCCAATAGGTAATATATTTTTTAAAATTTAAAACACATGATTTTCTGTAATTAATTTAAAATTAATCCCATTGTTAGAATGAAAAAGGGTTTTTAAAAGTTAAAACATTGCAAAATATTGAAATGTTTTTACATCAAAATCAATGGTAAAATTAATTACAATGACCAAAATTATATTAAATGATAAAAATATATTCTATTTTTACTTTAAAACATTTAATAATATAATTTATCCACATAAATTATTTTGGGGAAAATTTTTCATTTAAAATTTAGCATTTTTTTACTATTCATCAAAACTTAAAACTTATCAGAAAAATATAAAAAAATGATCTAAAGTAAATTTTTATATCCCACTTAAAAATAAGAATATTATTTTGTTAAATAAATTTTATAAATTTTCAAAAACTATATTTAAATAGGTGCTCCATCAAAAGGAGACAAAACTGCATTTTTAAAAAAATACTTCTTTTATCCCAAAAATTAAATTTGTTTATATACCATGACTATAAAACATATAATATGAATTTTAAAAATTATATTGAATATATTACATTAATAAAATCCATCAATAATGATTTTATTATTTTATAAACTCACTTATTTGAATTTAAATAGTTTTTCAGAAGAAAGTTAATAATGTTCATACCCATCATTATAATGACTAGGATATATGGTAAAATAATTATATTTAGTTATTATATTAAACTATGTATTTCATGAAATTAATTCTATAAATATAACTTGAAATTCTGTGCAACACAAGTCAATCATAGTGTTGTGTATACCGCAAGCTAATTCAATGTTGTGTATAGTGCAACCTTACCTTGGTGTAGTGTAAAACACAAGACATCAAATAAATTAATATATATATATATATATATATCATAAAACTATTAGGGTATTACATTATTAATTCATGATCAAATTAACATGGACAATAATATAAAAAACTAAAACTAATATGAAAAACAAAGCGGTTATTACCCAAAACATAACTATTACATAGAATTATTAATAAGTGGGCAATATAAATTCATAAGAAAATAATATATGGTATGATATATATAAATTTGGATCTATGATATATGTATAATAAACTTATATTTATTATATAGAGACTTTTAATGAGTATTAGAGAAGTAAAGACTTATAGTTAATGGATTTCAAGTCTAACTTTTATTTCTAAGAGACTTATTCCATATTCACCACTCGTTTATTTTGTGTGGTGTATATACTACCCTATGAAATGATTTATAATTAATATACCTAATATAATTATAATTAATGTTTCTATTGAAGTTATTAATTTATGGGGATTATGATTTAAATGATTCTCAAGTAATAATAGGTTTTTTTGTCTCAATTTCCCAACTTTGAGACATACGTTTTGTTATGCAACTATATTCTTTCATGAGATGTATATACAACCCCATTTACATGTAATATCATGAATTTATTCATCTTAATGATGTTTTATGTTTTATTTTATGTTCTTCTTTAATGGGGTTTATGGTTCAAGGTTACCAAATTTTTTAATGATTTTATGTTACAGTCTCATCGTTCATCGGGATGGTTTATGATTAAGTCTCCAATATTGATATATTATGATATACATATCAAGAAATTTAATACATTTTCATATACTCTAGTTATTAATGATATCATCAAGTAATGGTACCAATATTCCACTCTTTGTTACTTAATAAAATAAAGAAAATATTTTTAAGAAAATCCAACTTTATTTATCTCTTCGGTCATAAATCTATGTTATTTAGAAAAAATGTTCAATAAATTTTTTTAAAATGTTTTTAATTTATATTTTAAAATCATTTTCTAGGAAACGGTTTTTTAAAATGTTTTATGTTTAAAAAATTAAATGGTTTTCAAATATTTCTTTCTAAGTTTTCAAGGTTATTTTCAAATAAAATTATTTTCAAAATGTGTTATATTCTAAAAAGTGTTTTTCAAAGAAGAAAGGATATTTTACTCAAGAAATATTTTAAAAGATATTTCAAAATTATTTTCCATCTAATATGTCTTAATTTGGGGTTACATATTCCTTACTGGATATATTATACAATGATACCGTTCATATTCTTTCTCTGAATGGTTTATATTTCTTTGGCATGGTGTTTATGAAACCTGCTACTTTTTATGGGTTATTCTATGATGAAATGATTGTGAAAACTATCTGTTTTCCATAGTTTATAATATGATGAATTTTTTATGATACTCATTTCATTTCTTGGGTTATGATATGAGGAATGTTTATGATCTTATGGAAAATATAAATATGGTTTCCATTATGAGATGGGTGGAACCTATATCTCCCTCCAATGGATTTGATAAAGATTTATATATCTCATGTGACAGACATGGATGGAATAGGGGTGAACTCAGTATATTAAGGTAGGTCTAGAATCATTATTGATCCCAATACAATATCACATGGCAATAATGAGGAGGAAACTCATAATAGTAAATGAATTTTTCCTCTATTACGACCTTGGTAGTGATCCTTGACCAATATTGTAATGGTTTTATATTCTTATGTATATGCCAAAAATTTCGTGCCTTATGCCAATGTTATTATCTTATGGATAATGTTATTTGATTATCTTATGATTCATATCTTATAAACTACCAATATTTATTCTTTGACTCATGTATATGATTCTTGATATTCAGGGTATGGTTTTCAAATGTTATACTCGTGTTTTAATACCCTTATGTTCATGTTATGCTTAAGTATCTCCCTTGTTCACCCTTATTGAGCATCTGAGCTCACCCTTTTTTATGTTTCCTTTCCCCAAGTTATGATGATATGTATTATGTATGATATTTCTAATAAGGGTTCTAGTTATGAAGAATGTAGTGGGAGATGACATAACTCACCTATGGACCAATGTTTATGTTTCCAAGTTTCTAAAGGAACTAAAAATTTATGATCCTTAGTCACGTGTTTATGTAATGTAACGAATATTCATAAAAATGATGTAATATCTAGGAATAAAAATCTAGGGTCATTGTAATCATGATACATCTCAGTATAAGAATCACCTTGTTTCCTTTTTGTTGTAAATTGTTGGTACTCATCATGCTTATTAGCCCTTTGAATAGTGCCTTGGCTTGGATAATGCCAAACTTCTCCGCATTTAAAACATAGAACTATATATGGTACCTTAGATTGAAATTTATTCTTATCTATCACATTATTAATTTTTTCAAGCACATTGATACTTTATTCCTATTTTCCACACTTAAAAAATCTCTCAACTCCTTTATGACATTTCCCTTGGTGTATCTTTCCACATTTTCTTCATAAAGGAAATTGGGTCTTATTTCCTTTATCACCTTTATCAGATGAACTTCCTTAAGATCTTTTCCTCCTCTTATTTGATTTCTTTGGAAATTAAACTATGTTCTGGTTATTAATCATGATTTTCTCTATCTATTTTGAAAAAATCACAATATTTCTTACTTGATCTCCCATCATGTTAGGCATCTCATTTGGGCATTCATCACATTGCCCCTCACATTATTGTTGACTATGTTCCTCCTATTTCTAGACATTAACTAGAATAAAGGTAAAATTCAGGATTATAATTTTAAAATTATTAAACACATAGAAGGGAAACTATGAAAATTAGAGAGATGAATCACAAATGACATATGTTTCATAACCTATGAATTTATGGGCTGCAATATATGTTATCCATGATTTATTTCCTAACATAAATTCTTATAGTCAAATTTTGTTCCCTTAATAATGGTTATTAAAGATAATGTGAATTTTATAAATCATATCCCCATGGATTTAAAAACTAGATGTGTAGAAATTCATGTTTTTATGCACCATTTCTTGATTGAGTCTAGCTCATAATTGTTTTTTCAGGTTTGTTACCCCTAGATACATTTGTGTCATAGACACATCCAGTTTTAGTATCTAGGAATGTAATTATTTTTTTTTTGTAAAAAAATTACTATATACTTTTCCAAAATTTTAGGGATTTTTTTCCTATGTTCAGTCTTATCCCTAATTATTTTAATAGAGTTTTATAATCTTAATCCCAAAAATAACTAAAATTTCCTTTCATACCAACTAAGACATCCCATAACTTTATTACTCCGTAATTGATGATTTATTACATTGATTTTCAATAAATATAACCTATAATATTGAAATTAATAGTTTATTTAGTAGATTAGGTACATAAAATAACATCATAAAATTGGGATACAATGATTATATTTAAAACTTCCTTAACATGCCCTTAAAATCAATTATTCCACTAAAACTACATAGGATAACCTAGGTACATACATAAGAAAGTGGTAAGATATTAATCCTGATAAGGGAATAAAAAATCATGGAATAGGGTAAAGAAATAAATGTGATCCAAGAGGCATAACAATGTAACATAAGAGGTAAGAATCATAATCATGAACAATGAGGCATGATATAACATGATAGCATAAATGCAACATGTGAAGATGGAAATAACTTAAAACATGAAATGATAAGTATAATTGAAGTTTAACCAACAAGGAATCATAACAAATTGTTCTTATAATAACATATTATGCACCTTACATAGAATCTTATAATATTAAAATATTACCCAATTCATGGTAGTGCAATCTAATTCACCCATCATAATCATATCATGTGCATACATAAGTGTGTCACAAAGATCATATAACATAACATTTAATTTCATCTCTATTAACCCCATGATTGAGGATTGTGGGTTACATAATTGGAATTACCAAATAAAATAAGTATAGGTACATATATTTGAATACCCTTGAGTAGAAATGGGTACCGAAATTCACTTCATAATCTCCTGGCATGAAAAATCATTGTGAATCTTCGACAACATAATGAAAATACTTAAAGATTCATAAAATGGATTAATGGGATATAAATGGGTATATAATAATTTATAAATAAAAATTAAGGTATTATAGATGTGGAAAAACATATCCCAACATTATTAATTGGAAATAAAAAGGAATAAAATAAATAATGTTCTTGAATATAGAGAAGAAAGAGAGGATTCATTACCTTGAGATGGTGTTTCCAAAAGAATGGGAAGAACTTCTTGAGATATTGGTGGAACCATGGGAGGTATATAGAGAAGTAAGGCCATAGTAATAATGTGATAAAAAGATTTATTAGTGTATATAAATGGGATCATGTGTGGGTTTTATAAAAAAAATAGGGGAGTTCTTTATAATTTCCTAAACTTAGATTTTGGACTCTATACAATAAAGTAATCAAAAAGTAAAAATCTAGGGTTCTTTCACATGATTTATGAAAAATTTGGATTTTTTAATTATTTAATTTTTCCATGAATCTAAATTATTAAAATATTACCCTAGGTGATGTTAAAGTGAGTTATGTTTATAAATAATTGATTTTAAGACCTTAATATAGTATAGGTTTTAGAGGATTCATAAAGGATTTATAAAATCTAAAAAAAACTAAAAATACATTATTTAAAAGTTTAAAATATATATTTGGTAATCGATACCATTTATGGAATATATTACATCACATTTGTTTCATTATTATATTATAATACATACCATATATTTATACCGTATTTAATTTTTACATGAAAATTCGACAATCTCAGAAAATTCGGAAAAGTAAACCATTGGATAATTTTAATGAAATGAATCCAATAATGGTATTTAATTTATCCAAATAAATATCTATATATTATAATTGTTATTTTTAAATAAAAATCCATGTTTATTAAAAAATACCGGTTTTTTTACAATAATACTTTTCTAACCCTTATAAAAATTATTTTCGACATCATACAATTATATTATCGGCTATACATAGTAAATATTATTTAATAATAGTATCATATTAAAATATAATTTATTTTTTAAAATTAATTAATTCTTCATAATAAATTTCTTGATTTAAGTTGGTCATTTCCCAAATATACAATTTGAGTTTTTTCCTATTGAAATCTAAATTTTTATCAAACTAATTGTTAAATCAGTAATAAAGAAAATTAAATAAGGAATAAATATAATCAATATTTCATAGAAAATAAAATATTTTTTTTCATTATATTAGTGTAAAAATACATATCCCCTTATTACACCATTGAATTCCCTAAGGGTTAGTTGTGCGGTGATGATATTTTCTTAAGGTGGTTCGACGAACAGGTTTTGGGGCATGATTTCAATGATCGTAAACTTCCCAAATAAATAGTTTCACTCATGCTTTATTTATTGAAACCCATATTCGTATTATTCGGTGGTATATCCCATTGATTTTATCTCCCTTTTAAGCTCTAATAAATGGGCTTCCTAGGGTATGGTCCTACCTGTCGAGGCCATCACTTCCATTATTTGTATCAATTGTATTTTTCATAACCCTTAGTATATACTAATCATATTATAACATTTCAATGACTATATTAAAAATGATTATGATTATTAACAATCTTTTAAACCTAATAGTTTATAATATTCCCAAAAATGACAAATAAGTGAATGTGTTTTCTATAACTTCATTACCTAATAAAGAATTTAATTTAATAATAAAGTGAATTTTATTTATAAAAGTTTAGGTCATTACACACCAAGAAAATTATTGAAAATTTATGAATATTATCACTCAAGGTGGTTTTTAATGTCCCTTAATCCACTAATGGGATAAGAATATGGTGTTTAAGAGTGTTTAAACTAGTATATATTTGGGCCTTCTCTTAATTTTTTGTGGTTTAATGCCCTCGATGGGCTCTTCGTATACATTACATAGTCTAAAGGACTGGGGATATCATAACTATATATATAAATTATTGTAGAATTTTTTTCATATGTCAATGTGATGATCATAGTGAATGGGATCCTTCTTATTAAACTCTTAGGTTGTTTCATGAATGTGTTATCTCTCCTCCTTCAATTATTTAAAGTAAGGGAGGTATGTGTTGTTTCATTCTAAGGATAGGATCAAAATTTTTTAGATATGAAAGTAGGGACCACATACTTCTCCATGACCTATCATCAGTAGAATACCCCATTTGGATTCATCACCTGAAGGATCTCATTATCTTCCTTTGTCATTGGGATAGGTTTTTTGAGATAGCACTCTCATACCCTGGAATTCACTAAATTGGGCTGGAGGCACTGGGTTAATGAAAAGCTATATCATTTTCTCAGATATGTGGTAGATGTAGTAATGAAAACATCATAGGACTAAAGTTACATTAGATGTAATTTTATAGAAACCCTCATTGTCATGTGATTTACCCTTGGCTAATCAGAGATCCCAATATCTTTTTATATTCATCGTAGGTTCATTATAGGTTCTGGAGGATAAAAAACAAGCCCATCAGTACATTATAACTAATAAGAATGCATGGTAAATCAACTTATTCTATAAGGATTCACATTCGGTTTACCATTTTTTTCTAATGTTCCCCCATAACCATGACATTTTGAGTTAGTGTGGACCTACTTTCCAAAGGAAGGTTATCTTTGGGATTTTAAGAACAACCCTTTGTGTCATGACCTAACCCAAGATAGGGCTTAATAAGCAACTACCCCAAGCCCGCCTCTATAGGCCAGGGGTACTGACAAGAATTGAAGGTACAAAAAACCCAGGGATGCATTTACCTAAGAACTTGTATATTCACACACAACAAACTCAATTCAAAAGTATAGAGTGAAATAAACAAAAGACGCAACACTCCAATAAATAAACCAAACATCCATGGACCTCTAAATAGTATGAAGTATGGTAGTGTAAATAGAAAATAAAGGGGTAAAATACACAACCAACTAGAAATGTTCCCCAACCCAAATGAAAACTATAAATGTAAAATAGCTAAGAAATACCAGCTCTTGGATCCCAAGCTATGACCATTGTACAAGGTCCATGAACCCCATATCCCTAAGATCCTATGAAGTTTCAATAAACCTATCTGCAATATTCAAAATACATGAAGCATGTTGGGTGAATCCCATGCAGATGTGAGTATATACATACCCATTAGAAAACCCTGAAAAGGGTGAATGGGAAGCAGTAAGAGATAAAATAGAATATGGTAGAAGTAGATAGAACAAGGTACAGTGAATGAGTATACCTCAACCCAACAAAATAGTGAAAGTAAAGTCATAAAAACATATGGAGCTTGATATGGTGATAATATGAACTTCTCGTCAAATATTTTATATATATAGCAAGAGATTAGAATCATCCAACCACGATAAGTTGGACATGGAAAGAGCATGGAATATCCCATGCATCTTTTCCTATCATTGAAGGATAGTAACCAAAATCCAAGGAGTGGGTTCCGAATAAATACATATATATATATATATATATATATATATGCTCAACCAAGTAATCCCAAACTAGAGAGTAAGGGCATATCCATCTCACAACATATCCCAAGAAGAAGTGTATCCAATAGTTCCAAAATAAGTCTAACTATGACACCCAGTACCTTACACATCTTCCCTGAACACACAAGCTTAAGGGGATCAATCACCACACCTTGATACTATCCACTTTGGGTGGCTTTAACTTTCCTATATGGTTTTAGTTCATGTCATAAGAACATGTCTTGGTGGGGAAAGTGCCCCTATTCCTTGTGGGTACAAAGCTATCTCAAACTATGTCTCGTCACTGTGTTTCACATTCTAGGGGAAAAATTCTAGGTAAGGATACCATTCCTTGGTACAATAGGAGGGTCCTACTATGATAGTCACTGAGGAACTCCACTACCCAGCCCAGATGGAGGGTTACGCATGGGAAATTCATCATGGAACTCCACTTCCCAGTCCTACTAGAGGGTAATCCTGGTGAATCATTAGGTAACTCCACTACCCAACCCTTCTAGAGGTTCACACTTGGAATATTTCATTGGTGAATTCCACTACCCAGCCCTATAGGGAGGTAAGCCCAAAACGTCGAGGAACTCCACTTCCTAGTACCGCTAGAGGTTAACTTGAAAAGATCATCAGGGAATTCCACTTCCCAGTCACGCTTGACAGTAATCTCGATACTATCTTTGGAGAACTCCACTGCCCAACCCTATTGAAGGGTTATGCCTGGGATTCTCTAGTGAATTTGTGTGATTGTTCCAATCCTCGGTTGTCACATCAGTGCATTCCAAACTCATAAAATTACACATCATATCTCAAAAGATTCTTCTGAGGTAACCATCACATTTAATGTGGAAAAACACTCATGATAGGCTACCTGTGTGCCTAAATTCTAGTTAAAACTAAGGATCTATGGATGTTTGAAGATTGATCATAATAGATCGAGGGGAAGATGGGGTGTGAGGGGACCCACACGTCATGTGGTACTACTCTATAGCTCGGTCATGTCTCAGGCTGACACACGACTCCACACCATGTAATAAAATACTCTGTGTAAGTTTACTACACACTATTTCCTAACAAATTGGGATTGTGGATTTGTTTTGTGGTTGTTTCCGTGTACTCAATCCACATGCCCCTGTATTATATTACATGGCGCATGGATTCACATGGGATGTTTCCCTTGTGGTCAAGTCATTTCCATGTATTTGGCACATGGTGTGTTCCTAGCCCTATGAACTGTCACATGGCTCAATCACATGAAATGGAAGTTCATGATGTGTTTAGGGTAGTACACATTCTTTTATCCTTATGGGTTTCCAAAACCCTAGAGTTGTCGCTGTAAAAGGCTACACACCATGTGTTCTTAGTTTTACATGGCGTGTGGTTGTGATTTTCCCAGAAACTCTAAATCTAATCTCCAATGGTTGAATTTATCCATGCCTCCTTATATAACACATGGAATTGATCGGAAATGTTTGGATCTAGACAAATCTCGTGCTTGTTGGCCAATATTCACCAGAAAATGGCTCAATTCACTAAGAAGGGTTTTGTGGCATGTCTTACTAGCTACTGTTCATTTATGCTTCGAGTTCTTGATCTAGAACCCATAGATCGAGAATCCTTGAACCATAAAAATTACATATCGGTGCTTCGGTCACAAAATTGTCATTGATTTGTCGATCCGCCATGAATTTGGGTACCCGATTGAGCTTAGGTCACCCGATAACTGTCGAACCGAGAACCATAGGATTCCATCAGCAAACACGAAGAATGGGGGGATAAAAAAAATAATGGTTTAAATTTAATTGGAAAAGTGTTATTTTCCAACAACTTAGAACATGGATTCCAGGATAGAAACAATTTATTAAGAAAAATAACTAATTAAATTTCAATACATTATCACATGCACATGCTATAGAGAGGGGTGCAGATCAAATAAGGATTATCAATCTAATCAAACATTTAATCCATAGGTTTAAAACACAAAAATATGATCCCTACCTCTATTTTGGATAATCCATTGGTGAATAAAATGTTCAAAAATGATTTGAGAGGAGCCGCTGCATTTTTTGCACTTCGATTCACCTTGATCTTGACGATCATCATCGTTTAACAAAGGGAGGAGGGATGAACACACACTGATAGATTCTAAAAATTATGAGCTAACCATGGAATCATTTTCCATGATGATTTTTATGACCCCCCCCCCCCCCCTCAAAGTGTACCCCTCCTAGGTTAGAAATGAGAGGATATAGATAGTGACACCCGAGTCCCACCTCCAGTGGGCCTCGAGTTAGAAACTATCACCGAGGGTATAGTAAACATATCAATGGGTGTCATTACCCTCTAAGAGAACACATGTGGAAGAGATAGATAAGATGGATACCAATAAACTTCTGCTCAGAAAGAAATATAAATATAAACCCAAGTACACATAGGTAATTTCATGCAAAAACCACTACAACTAAAAGGGAAAACTGCTAGTACGAAAAGAAAGTAAAACATTAGCAACCATGAAGTCCAAACAGCTCATGTAAACCCCAAGATAGTAGTAACCAACATGATCTTCAACCAAATTCAAGTGACCTGAAAAAATGTTTATATAGACATAGGGTGATTATAATAGTATACCTAGTAGGATCCTCCCTGGATCCTCTCCTGAAAAGTAAAGAACACGTGCTAAAGCATAGTGAACAACAAGTGAAACTAAATTGTCACCTAAACAGATATACTAAGTTTCTAGCCTCCCCAAGACTACTATCACTAAACACTGTATACAAGAGTATATAATATAATAAAAAATATCAAGGGTACCCCTCTAATACTTCCCCACTAGTTTTCCACTATACCCCAATGTCGCACGTCCTAAGAATCTCTCTCAAAAAACAATATCCCAAAGACACCTGGGCGTAGCACCACCACATGCACGTCATGCAACACAAAGGCTTTCCTGCAGACACATGGGTGATGCACCACACCATCCACACCACTAAAAGTAACCAGTTAGTTTCTAAGATCCACCACAGCCTGCATAACGTGTATCATACATTGGGTAATATACCTCAATCCATTATATCTCATATGCAGAGTAAGAATCCTCAATCCATAACATCTTATACATGTTATACCAATAGTAGTCCATAAAAAATATGTCCCGAATATATGTGTGTGAAATAACCACAAGTCATTACATCCCTCTACACACATATATGGTAAAAACTAACCTTTGGGAATACTAGCACAGGTAACTACCTAAATAAGAGAGCGGGGCCAAAGGAGGCAGTCATCTATCTATCCTCTCATAGAAATGTTGGGGGGAAAACTCCCCATAGCTCATAATCCCTGGGGTATTAGTTTCCCTAATCGATAGGGTGGGGTAGTATATAGAAGCACAAAAATTATAGGATATAATAAAGCTCACAACCACACTATGGAAGAAACCTAGTCTTAGAATCAACTACAACTAATGTCTCTCAGATCCCCAACTACCACTACTAATACTAGATATCTTATAAGCATACAACCATTTAAAGAGATACATTAAGTTACTTTATACCTTTTCATCAATTGTACTTTATGTTAATTAATTATTTACAAATTAATTAACCATTATCAATTACACATTACATTCCATTACCATCTCAACAAAGTTCCAAGTCTTTTAAGAAAAACCAAACTGAGTCCACAGCTTCTCAGAAACATAATCCTTAGTACTGCATACCAACAAGCTCTAACTCAATTGGTTCAACATCATTTATTCATTTATTTAACAACATTATCACTTTTCCATAATTCTAGGTATTCTAGAAAAAACATTCTAAGCTACCAAACACAAGGGGATCAACCATGTGAGTAGATGAACTACCTGTCAAGTATTTTCCACCTATAGCTGGAGTGATGGACCATCCATTCTTGAGAATATAAACATGGAAAGCACGTAGCATACCTCATGCTTCTTCACCTCTTTTGGAAAGTGGGTAAGCAAGACCATCTGCCTCAAGCAGTGGGGAAATTGATACAGATAAACAGACATCAAATTCAACAAAACCCACTTTCATATTAATGGGTAAGCCCAGATTCAACCAGTTCCATCATCCCCAATGTCATCCCTGGCACCCACATGCATAAACCAATGCATCTCATCACTCTAGGCACCAATTGAAGACATCCCCCACTGAGCCTCCTTGCCCCCACATACCACAAAATCCCACCAGGCTCATCCATCCTAGGTTCACATGACCACCCAAATAGTAGAAAATAAACAACATAGAAATTGGTCTCTCAGCCTTAAACAAGGAATTCTGCCTTAACACACAATGAGCACTCACAACTCCAAAGAATAAGGCCCTTGGAATTTACAAGAATGTTGGTAACTCAGAACCCTACAAGAAATTATATTTATCGCACAACTATTTTATTATTCCATAATGAATTAACTGATTCATTTAAACATGCACAACTGCATCCATTTGATTATCATCAAAGAACAACAACGACAACTGGATTAATTAAACATTCCTCTTTATCTTTGGTTAATTAACTTATAATTAACCCCAACTGTATGTTCTTTACCAATTTCCATCAGGAACTACATGTTAAACAAGAAACTTTTAGATTTCACAATATCTAGAAAATTAAGAGGCAATAACATCACTATGAAAAAGATACCAATTCTTTAATATGGTTTAAATATTTATTATGTCAATGTCATTATTATCCAGTGTATAAAATTGTTTAACTCTACTACTGCATGTAAAAATGATATAGAATCCTCGATTCCCCTACCTCAAAATCTTTCAGACATTCTTTGCATGAGAATATGCCAACACAATGGATCACGATCACCTCTCCCGTAAAGACTTCATCCACTCAAGGACGTCGTGGCACAAACTCATCAACCTACACCCATTAAAGGTCTATTAAAAACATAGAGATAACATGTAGTAACATGGAAAGGAGAACGGGAGGAAACAAATCTAGGAACCCATAATAACATAGGTATAATATACCTTATATCAAATAAGGATCAACACTTCCAGGTTACACCAAAATCGGGGGTGTGCATGCAGTAGGAAAAATCCAAGGGAAAATGATCCAAGGATTGAAGTTCGATCGCAATACTACTATAGGAGGAAGAACTCTAGGTGTCATGTGCCAAGTAAAATAAGAAGTAAGAAAATAGGGAATATATCTCAGCCATTGTAAAATCTAAATAGATCTACGGTTTAGATACAGTTTAGATTTTCCATTAAAGGAAGATCTCATAAAGACTACATGGTTTGACCAAGAAAAGGCATTTAAACCCTTAGGAAAATTAAGATAGAAGTTATGGGATTTGAATCATCCTGAAATCCCTTAAAAATAATTCAAATTCATTTTACATCAAAGAAAAAGTCAAATGAGAGAAATTACACTAAACTAGAAACATTATTCACAAAATTGGAAATTTGGAAAGTGTTGGGAATAAGTCACCTTGACCTCCCAGAACACCTCAAACACCAAATTTTCACAAAGTAATGGACCAAAGAGCTCCATGACATTATATATGATACCTATCAAAACATTTTTATCATCTAGAGTCCAAAACAAACCCTAAGAGGAGACAAAAAAAGGGTCTAAAAACACCCATCAAGATACCTCTCAAGGATCTCACCACCAAAGGAGCTCAACCACTTCACTATAGAACAAGCATAATGTTGTGAAACAACTACAGCTAGTTTGAAAAAACTCTCCCAGGAATGATACCTATCAAAATAGAGTAAGCCATAATAAGAAACAAGAGAAATCTATCTCATAATTAGGAAAGTTCTACAATATAAAAATAAACATCGTTATAAGAAAGGAGCTAAAAACAATATCTCATGGTACTGAGTGTGTATCTTCAACTTGTGTTCCTAGGTACTCTCTACCACCCCACTATGCCACCACAAGACACGAACCAATGGGATAGCATGCTCATTCAACACCTTCTCCTTTTTGTACTAGATCTCTATAGGCTACTCCTCGAGGGTTTCATCATCATCATCATCGATCTCACCCCAATTGATGATGTGAGAGTATTCATGAATATAACAATGGAGCTGTAATACATGAAAAACATTGTGTATCTGGTTCATCTATGGGGGAAGTTATACCTGATATTCCACATTTTTTACATGATCCAACACCTCGAAAGACCCAAAAAAATGGGGAGAAATCATACTCCCATGACCAAACCTTCGCTACCCATGACAGGTAGTCATCTTACAAAACAAATGATCCCCAATGTAAAAATCTAAAGGTATCCTCCTATGATCGGCATAGGATTTTTTACAATCATGCACTGCCTTCATCCTATTACAAATCACTTAAACCATCTCTATCGTATTATGTACCAGTTCTGACCTGAGAATTTCTAACTCTCCAAATCCAATCCAGCACTACAGAAAATGGAATGGTTGACCATATAAGGATTCAAATGGTTCCATACTAATGGTGGAGTGGAAACTATTGTTCTAGGAGAACTCTACCATGGGAAGGTGCCTCTTCCATGAACCTCTAAATTCTAGGACACAAGAACACAACATGTATTAAAGAGTCTGGATGGTCTTCTCTGTCTGACCATCTGCCTATAGATGAAAATTAGTGTTAAGGTATATTTGATAACCAAAATAATACTGGAGACCTCTCCACCCCATGGAGATAAAAAAAGGGTATTGATCAAAAATTATCATCCTCAGGACTTCGTTGAGTCCCACCACCTCCTCCAGATACTGCCTCAACAAAACATCCACTAAGCTCAACTACTTGATCACAATAAACTGTGATGATTACTTCAAATGATTCGCTACTACCAATATGGAATCATAGCCTCTTTGAGATCGATGTAAACTAGTAAAAAAGTCTATAGAGATATCCTCCCACTTCAACTGAGGATAATCTAATGGGTGGAGCATCCCACCAGGAACATAGTACTCGACCTTCACTTCTGGCATTCCAAATATCGAGACACAAACTCTGCAAGTTCACACTTCAACCCGGGCCACCAAAACTAAATCCTCAAATCTCAGAACATATTTTTCATGCTAATATGTACCACTAAGGGAGAACTATGGAACTATCTAAGAACCATCTCCCACATCACCAATGGAATGTAAATCCTTCCCTTTAAAAACACTTGGTGTAGTTCATCATCAGACCAGCCATCAAGGGCCTCTCCACAAACAACTTGGTCTCTCTACACCTCCACCTAAAGATGCCCCAATTGGGATTCCTCCACTTGCTGCACTAGAGATGACTGCACCGTCATTTGATAAAAAACAAACTATGTCCCCAACTTCTCCCATATCCAAATTCAACACTAAAATTTCTTCTATCACCCTTCAGGAATCACCATATTCACGAATTGCATCACTATGCAACTTCTTAGTTAGAAAATTGGATACAACATTCCCCATTCCTAAGTGGATAAAAAAATTTGAAGTCGTAATCCTATAATAACTTCATCCACCAATGTTGGTGAAAGTTCAAGTCACTTTGGTAAAAAACATACCTTAGGGTCTTATAATCAGTGAAGACCACAAAATGCTCGCCAATGAGTTAATATCTCCACAAATTCAGGGAAATTTCCACTACTTCCTACTCAAGATCATGGGTGATATAGTTACACTCATGGGGACGTAACTATCAAGACCCATAAAAAATGACCAATCTCTACTGAATTAAAACACATTCTAACCCCAGACATGAAGAATCATAGAAAATCTCTAACTAAACTCCTTCTACTGGTAGAAAAAGAACTGAAACACTATCCAACTTCTCCTTTAGATAATTGGAAGCTTCCTGACACTGATCAATCCATACAAATGCCTGATCCTTTTGGTTTAATGCTATCATAGGAGTCACAACCCAAGAGAAATAAGTTACAAACCTCCTGTAAAAGCCTGCAATTCCAATGAAAATTTTCACCTATTCCATTGTCTTTGGGGATTCCCAAGACACAACTACTTCTATCTTTGATGGATCCACATATTCTCTCTATTGGGATACAACATGCTATTAGAAACGAACTTCTCGAGCCCAAAACTCTCACTTTAAGAACTTCTCAAATAGTTACTATCGATGAAGGACTCCCAAAATGGCATACAAATGCTCTGAATTCTCTTCCTTAGATTTGGAGAGCACAAGGATTTCATTGATGAATACCACCACAAAATTATCTAGGAAATCATGGAACAAGGTGTTCATCAACCTCATGAACACAACTGGAGAATTTGTCAAACTGAATGGCATCACAAAGAACATGTAATTCCCATGACGGCAATGAAAAGAAGTCTTCAAGATATCCTCATCCTTCACATGCATCTGATGATATCCTGACCAAAATATGATCTTATAGAACCAACTTTCACCCATCATTTGATCTAAAAAGTCATAAATCCTTGAAGAAGGAAAGTTTTTTTTCACAATCACTTTGTTCAAGCAACGATTATCAACACACAATTGAAAACGACCATCGTCCTTCTTCAAGAAAAAAACTGGTGCACCCCACGGTGACACACTCAGTTGAACAAAATCGCACTATAATAGACTATGGATCTGTATATGCAGCTCATTAAACTTATAAGGTTACATCATATATAGAGACATTCAGATAGGAGACACGCATGGCTATAGCTTGACGTTGAACTCGATCTCTCATAGAGGGGATAATGCTACAACCTCTTCGGTAAATACATCAGAGTACTCTTCTATGTCCCTAAGAAATTCCAACTGATAAACCTATGAAAAACTCATCATTATCTTATCCACCATGGATGATAGGGAAGGATTACACCTCTGACCCATCTGAGGGTCTCGCTCACTAATAAAATTGCTGGATCTCCATCAGCATCAAAGAACACCACCTACCTCTTGAATAATCCATGATAGCATACACCAAATTCAACCAATCCATTTTGAGATTTGACATCATATGGTTGCATCTGTAAACATAGGAAATCTCCCCAAGAGAAGTGCTACCCAAGCACTAGCTCATAGTCTCAACATACTTCAAACAATCCATCTCAACCTCCAACTGTATTAGTCAATGCTAAGGACACTAAAATCCTATCTACCTCAAGTCCCAAAGCATATGATATGGTAGGTGATATGAAGTAGTGTGTAGCTCCTAAAAAACAAGGCAAACACCCAAGTAGGAAACAAGCAAAGGGTACCTCAAACGACGTTTAGATCACCTGGTTCTGGAAACACTAAAGAATGAAGCTAACTATGAACTGCTCCACAAGCTCTCTAACCCTGATGATGACCACAAACATGGACACATTCTTCTCTTTGAGGAAGGTGAGTTTCATGGGGATGTTCTCTACCAGCCCCATTTTCTTTCTACTGATCCAATGTTGGTGAAAACTACTGTTGCTGCATCGGCTGAAACTACATAAAAGAAGGAACCTTAAGCGGAACACCAAACACATGTTGACTTCTCAGAAAGGTCATGAACTCTTTCTGTTGATGACCTCGGAATACAAAAGAAAAACAATCACATGATCCATTCTCATATTTTCATGATCCGATGCCTCTGGAGAAATGAGATGCTGAGGGACGGGACCTACACTCGTCCGAACGTAAACTCTTCTTCACTAAAAACTTGGGAACACCGGACCACAGCTCTACTTCTTGAGGAATATTGATGACTCCCCTATCATGATGATCTAGTTATGGATAATGTCATCTCGATTACATCTACCCTTTCCAACACCTCAAGATATGTCTTCATCATAAACGGGGTGACCTGGCAGGGATCTCTGGATGCAAAGCCTCCTCAAAATGTCTCTCCCTAGCCTCCCCATCTGGTAACAACTCTAAAGAATATTTCAAATGGTTCTTGAGAGTTATTCCAAAATCTAGCACACTACAACTCCCTTATCGAAGGGTAAGAATCTCCTAGAGACTTTCCACCTTCATGGTTGAAGAAAGAAACTCAACTCTGAACTGGTCTCAGAACTCCTCCCATTGGAATTTCAACTCCTTACGATCTCTTAGGAACAATAACCACCATTTCCTCACTACCCCATGCAGCATCATCCAAACCAATGACACCTAGTGCTTCTTCGGAGCACAGATCAAACTGAAATCTATCTTAACCTCCTCCAACCTGTCTTCCATCAATGCATCTGAAATAGAGACCTCGTAATTCTATAGACTCTGGTGCTAAAACACTTTGATTTTCCTCCTCCAAGTTTAATCGTCATTGACCTCTACTCTATGAAAATCTTCTGGCACAGCCTGTTGAACATCTTTGGCATGAACCTAATGAGGAGGTCAACTTAGATCAATACCTAAAAAAGAACATATAGTTAGGGATCTGAAACCTATAATATGGAAGAATTTAAATTAATTAATTGTTTCCTTTTATTAATTTTAGGTTAACCTATCCTAAGTTCTACCCATTCAAACACAAGTGAAAAGGAGAAGGATACATTATCCTTTCCTAGGTCTATACCCTGAAAAGAGTATCACCTCATTTAGTAGCCACTATAAACTTAAAGGTTCATATGTCAGATCACAGGGGGGCCTAAATACTTGTGTCTCATTTGATCTCCATTATTTACATCACTTTCTGAACTCAAGACATTGTTTCCCTAACAACCCAAATAACCTCACATGTGCCTAACTCCAAACTCTGTCATATCCCTCAACCTGGCCCTGATACCACTTTTTCATGCCGCCTACCCTCAAAGTGTACCCCTCCTAGACCAGAAATGAGAGGTGAAAGATAGTTACACCCCCGTCCCGTCTCCAGTAGGCCATTGGTTGGTGACTAGCACTGATGGTATAATAAACACATTTATGGGACACATTACCCTATAAGAGAACACATATGAAAGGGAGAGATAAGACGGACACCAAACAACTCCTTCTCATACTAAAATATAAAAATAAACCCAAGTAAACATATGTAATGTCATGAAAAAACTACTACAACTGAAAGGGAAAACTTCAAGTACCAAAAGAAAGTAAAACAACACCTACCACATAGCCCGAACCACTCCTGTAAACCCTAATATAGTAGTAACCAGCATGATCTCCAACCTACTCTAAGTGACCTACAAAAGTTTATAAAAACATAGGGTGAGTATAAAATTATACATGGAAGGATCATCCCCATATCCTCTCATGAAAAGTAATGAAAGCATGCAAAAGCATAATGAACAACAAGTGAAACTAAATCATCACCTAAATAGGTATAATAAGTTTCCAGCCTTACCATGGATACTCTCACCAAGTATAGCATATAATAGTATATAATATAATAAAGAATATCAAGGGTACCTAGCTACCACTTCCCCTTTGGTTTTCCATTTTTTTCCAACATCGCACATCCTAAGCATCTCTCTCCAAAAAGGAATGCTTGAAGACACTTGGCTGTAGCACCACCACATGCACCTCATGCAACAAAAAGGCTTGCCCATAGACACCTGGAAGAAGAACCACATCGTCCACACAACAAAAGTAACCAGGTAGTTTTTGGGAGCTACCACAACCTACATAACGTGTATCATACATCGAGTATTATACCTCAATCCATTACATCTCATACGCCGGGTAAGGATCCTCAAGCCATCACATCTTATACACATTATACCTATAGTATTCCATAGGAAAATATATCCAAATTATGGGTGTGTGAAATAACCACAATCCCTTATATCCCTGTACACACATACACGGGGAAAACTAACTATCGTGCATATGATCACAAGTAACTACCAAGAAAAGAGAGTTGGACCAAAGGGGGTAGCGATCCATCCATCCTCCCACTATAATGTTGGGGAAAACAATCCCCCCACCCCCCCAGGGCTCAGAATACATGGGGTGTTAGTCTCTCTAACTGATAGGGTGGGGTAGTGTATAGAAACACAAAAATTACATGATATAATATAGCTCACAACCACACAATGGAAAAAACCTAGTCTTAGACACAACTACAGCTAACATCTCTCAGATCCCCAACTGTCATGAATAAGACTAGATATCCTATAATCACGCGGCCATTTAAAGATCTACATCAAGATAATTTATCAATTTTCATAAATTTTAATTTATGTTAATTAATTATTTAAACATTAATTAACAATTATCAATTCTACATTACATTCCATTAGTATCTCAATAAAGTTCCATTTCTTCTAGGAAAAACCAAACTGAATCCATGGATTCTCATAAACATAACCCTCAACACTATAACCCAGTAAGAGCCAACCCCATTGGTTTAACATCATTTATTCATTTATTTAAAAACATCATCACTTTTCCATAATTCCAAGTATTCTAGAAAAAATATTCTCTGCTTCCAGACACAAGGGGATCAACACAGTGAGTAGATAAACTACCCATGGAGCCTTTTCCATCTATAGCTAGAGCACAGGCTCATCCATCCTAGAGAATCTAAACACATAATGCATGTGAAATACCTTGCACATCTTTTCCTCTTTTTGAAGGAGGGTAAGCAAGACCATATGCCTCAAGCAGTGGGGAAATTAAAGAAAATAAATAAACATTAGATTCAACAACAACCACTTTCATATCAATGGGTAAGCCAAGCTTCTTCCTGT
Organism: Viscum album; assembly: GCA_963277665.1. Lineage (NCBI taxonomy): Eukaryota > Viridiplantae > Streptophyta > Magnoliopsida > Santalales > Viscaceae > Viscum > Viscum album. The sequence goes on from OY728132.1 coordinate 1,085,377,193, forward strand.
TCCATCATCCCTAATGTCCTCCCCAACACCCACATGCATAAACTGATGCATCTCACCAATCCAGGCATTAACAACTGCCACCCCCACTAGTCGTTCCTACCCCCACATTCAACAAAACCCCTCTAGTCTTAGCCATCCCATGATTACACCACCAAAAATGTAGTAGGAAGTAAACAACATATCAACTGGGCTCTTGTCCCTAAACAAGGCATTCATCCTTCACACATAAGGAGCACTCACAGTGCCAAATAAAAAGGCCCTTGGCCTTTACTATAAATCGGGCAACTCAGAAACATACAAGGCATTATCTTTATCACACAACTGTTTCATTATTCTATATTGAATTAACTAATTCATTTAAACATAAACAACTGCATCTATTTGATTGTCATCAAAGCATAATAACAACATACAAATTCATTATACATGATTCTTTATCTTTGGAAAATTAATTTACAATTGACCCCATATTTACGTTCTTTTCCAATTTCCATCATGAACGACATGCTAAACAAGCAAAGCATAGATATCACTATATATTAAAAGTCAAGAGGCAATAACATTTCTATGAAAAAGATAAAAATTCTTTAATCCAATTCAAATATTTATTATGTCAATTTCATTTTCATCCAGTGGATAAAAAATGATAACTCTACTACTATATGTAAAAATGACAGAGAATCCAAAAATCCCCAAACTCAAAAGCTTTCCAATGTTCTTTTCATGAGAACGGGCTAACCCAATGGATCAAAATCACCTAATGACTGCATCCACCCAAGGACATTGTGGCACAACTACATCAACAAACACCCAAGAAAGGTCCATTAGAAACATGGAGATCACATTTCATAATATGGAAAAGAGAACAGGATGAAACAGATCAAGGAACCTATAAGAACAGGGGTATAACAAACCTTATATAGAAGATGGATCGACACTTCCTGGTTTCACTGAAATAGGGGGTGCGCATGCAGTAGGAAAACTCCACAGGAAAAAAATCCAAGGATTGTAATTTGATCACATGAATCCAATGAGAGAAAGAAATCTAGGTGTCCCATACTAAGGAAAACAAGAAGGAGGAACAAGGAACAATGTATCTCAGCCTTTTGAAAATCTAAATGGAGCAGTGATTTAGATACAGTTTAGATTTTCCATTAAAGGCAAAACTCATCAAGACTAAGAGATTTGACTGACTAAAGACATCTGAAACCTTTGGAAAATTAAGATAGGAGTTATAGTATTTGAATTGGCCTTAAATCCATTAAAATAAGGCTTCAAATGTGTTTTATGTCAAAGGAAATTTCAAAGGAGTGAAATTATAGGAAGTGGGAAACATTTTTCACCAACTAATCTGGGAACACTATATCACCTACTGACAAATGACCTACTAAAAGATGACCTACCGACATCACCTACCAATAAGACCTACCGGTAGATGAACTATCGAAAGGACCTACCATCAGGACCTACAAATATATGATCTAGAAATAGAAAACCTACTGACAAGACCTAATGATAGGAACTACTGATATATGACCTACCTACGGGAGCTACCGACATATGACTAATTGACATGACCTACTGAAAAACCACCTACCGATGACACTATTCACAAAACTCGAAATTTGGCAAAGTGTTGGGAATAAGTCACCTTGACCTCCTAGAACACCTCAAACACCAGATATTCATAAAGGAATAGACCAGAGAAGTTTGATCCATTAAAAATATACTTTTATAATCATTTTCATTTAGGATAAAAAAGGATTAATTAATTAATTAATTAATCCACTTAAATGCACCACCAAGGAGCGAGGGTTCCAAATGCCCCGCGCCAAATCATTTTATGTCATGCCTAGGGTAAAAATCGTCTCCCAAACCCAACCATGGTCTTTGATTTATGATATGATCAACAGTTTGTGATTTATCATGTTTTCATTAATTAACCATACACCCTCAATATAAAATATATTTAATATATTTACAGAATTATTTCTGAGCACACAGAGTCTCAGAATTGCAAGTCGTATTAGCACCTAGCACTATAAATATATTTATAAATATTTCAAAGTCTTATAAAGAAAAAAATGGGTCACTACATCATTCCCTTATTCAATATTTTCATCCCCAAATAGAAAAATAATAAAACAACTTTGGATATTGAGACCACATCTAGCTCTACCACTCCCAAAAACTCTCCTGCGTGTTTCTATGCTACCTTAATGGCGATGTCATGTGTGGTTTCAAATGATGTGTGGTTTTTGGGTACTTAGGTGCAGTAGAGTGGCTGACCAAGGTCATCTCTCAAAGAGGCATTAATTAAAACAACTTATTAAATGTATTTTGAATATAAAATAATACAATATAAACACAATAATTTTTATTATGGGTTGTTTTTTATTATTTATAAAATAAGAATAAGTATGTCGTAAAAATATTAGATTTTTTATTTTACTTTTGAAATAAAATTCTATTAATATGACACAACGAGAAGATGTTTTTTTAGAAAATATTTTGAAATGATGTAATTTATCTAAAACTACCAATTTAATTACTTATTAATTAATATCCAATTAATTATGATCCCCTAATTTTTTAACACCATAATTATATGATAATTATCTTAACCACCAAGATGAAATTAAATAAACCCTATGATAGCTTCAAAACTTGCAATCGCAACCCCTTTCTTTGATTGATGTTATAAAGCTATATTATGTTAAGTGGTAAATTAGAGAACATATCCACTATATAAATGAGTGTTAATTGAGTTTGGGTATTATATTTTTATTTGATAAATTGGTCCCATGTGTTTTTGTATTATCGATTAAGTTTATGCTCTCACAATTCATACAATTCTCGACCTCACATGTTTTGTGTGAATTGTTAAATTACTTGCTTAGTTTTATTTAAATTAAGAACTCAATTAATAGGTCATATTAAATTAATTACAGTATCTCATTCATTCAAAATATATTAATGAAGAAGGTATGAGGTATATCAATTACAAAAATGAATTACTCTTCCATGGGTAGTGTAGTCATCATAGAAACGTTTTGCATGTGAAAAGGTCGTGGAAAGGGTATAAACCAATAAAATTTCTAATAATTATTTCCATAACAAATATTATGAGTAGAGAAGAAGAAAATTAAAAAAAACATATGATATATAATAGAATATAAGAATATTATTATGAAAACAAAAACATTATAATGCGAAGAAGAACAAGAAGGCTCCAACTAAGGGATCCTTGTTTCAAGAGCTACCCTTATTGAAATGATTGGAGAATTAGATTGGAACCACTTCTCCTCTTCCATAAAATTCCTAATGCACGTATGAGCCCCTCCAAATAAAAAAACACAAATTTATAGAGCATAATGTAGGGTAGGTTAAAATAGGTTTCATGTGTGAATGGGTAAATTCAGATTAATATTTTATTCCAAGTTTCACTGCCTGTTTGACCTCTAAAATGCATGAATCAACTATTATTACATAAGGATGATTTTTAAAAAACTATTTTCTTGAGATCCTATCCAAATTTGGGCCCAATCCAAGCAAGTATGGAGATGATACAACCCAACAAGTGAAGTGATTTCCAATCTAGTGAGTCTAGTCCAACTTTGACTTTATAGCCCGTAACGACCCAACCTTTTATCATTGAAAATTCATCTTGATATAATTAAATGTTTTATCATGTAAAATTGTTATATAAAATATAAACTTATTTGGTTTTATGTTTTGTGATTTTAAAATACAGTTAATCATTGTAAACATTGCTAATATAGCCGTTAAACAATGATCACATGATTAGTATAAATAGAGGGTTTTAACAAATCAAATTCACTCAGACAAAGGAAGTGATGGCCTCATCCAGTAGAATTGCTCCATATGAAGCCCATTTGTTGGAGAAAAAAATGATGTGGTGTCATTGGGATTTTCTCTTGACCAAACCCAAGATGATCTTGAACATGTTAAGCTTGAGTGGAACCGACTATGGGAGAAGTGGAAGTTAATAGAGATTACCAGCCAAGTGATGTTATCTCATCCACCCCAAGAGTCGGTCACCATCGTACAACTTACCCTTGGGTCATATACAGGTGTTATAAGGGGTTATGTAACATGACCTTAGCACTATTATTATGTGAATTATTTTCTATATAATAAATAATATACATTAATTTTATTATTGTTACGTTGTAAATAGTTTTAAAGCACAAATAGTATTTTTAAGTTAATATTCAATTAAGAAATCTCTTTTGATGAATTAATGGATTTTTAATTAAATAATATTTTAATAAAATATTATCACTAAATTAATTTTTATTAAATATAAATGATCGTATAATTTTTATGAAAACAATTTTAATTTTTATTTAGGTTTGAAAGTCATTTATGTGAAAACCCGTGAATTTTCGATAAATGTCTGTTTTTATTTTAAAAGTAAAAATTAAAATATTTAGATAATTATTTAGATAAAATTAATATTATTTTTGGAATCAATACATTGAAATTATCCAATGGTGAATTTTTCATAATTTTCTGAGACGGTCGAATTTTTGGTTAAAAATTTAATACCGTTAAAATATATAATGTGTTTTATGACATCATAATGTCCCAATAGTAATGTAATAAATTACTATAAACATTATGTTCGTCCAATATATTTGTTTCTATTAAAATAAAGTGATTTTAGGTTTATTTTATTTACTTTTACAAAGCCTTAGTGGACCCTCCAAGACTTATAAAACATTTTAACTTTTAAAATTGATTTCCTTGAGAGTGTGACTCACCTCCACATAATAAACCATATTATTTTAAGAATTTAGGTAATTTAACTTATAAAATAATGTTTTAAACTACACTTTTGATAAAACAATATTTAAAAATCATGGTTTTTTTTGTGTTTTTGATTATTTTAATGTGTGGTGTCACAAACCTAAATAATAAAGAATTCCCTCTCTTTTCCTATATAAACCCACCCAAGCTCCCACTTAATCTTCCCTAAATGAATTTTGAGCTCGAACAACCACTTCCCTACTCTATATATAATCATCTTAAGTTTCCCTAGGCTCCCATGAAGCCTATCTCAATCCTCTCCAAATCCTTTGTGATCACACTTCCAAGTAAGGGATTCCTTCCATTCTCATTTTATCGAAGTTTCTTAATATTGTTATTACCTTTTAATTTCAATTATAAATGTTGTGTGTATGATTTTTAACCTCTTATATAATGTCCTATTTATGTTTTATTAATTATATACCCCTTTATCTCTCATTTATGCCATCCATGTATACCTGTTACCATGCCAAAATTCCATAAGGGATTTATTCCTTTCTCTTTTTTGTCCAAATTTCATTATGTTGTTATGACCTTTTATTTTAAATTAAAAACTTTTGGGTATGATTTAAAACCTACCCCATACTTCCATATTTTTTTTAAATGATGATAGACCCCTTTATCTCTCATTAATGCCTCCCATGTATACCTGTTACCATGGTGAAATTCTGTAAGGAATTTCTCTATCCACATTTACATTCAAGCAATTATTTTTCATTATGAGTCTAATTTCCATTACTTATGTTGGAAAATGTATCTATATGACCTAATTACTTTCCATTTCATGTATGTATGGTGATAAATCCGTTTATCTCTCATAAACCATTTTTTTATGAATTTTTATGTCACGTCGTTATGCTGCCGAAATTGCACTGCGATTTTCCAAGCCAATGTCATTGTGAAGTGAATATCATGCCCATTTCACCATCAAGGGTATTCACCATTATGCACATTTATTTATTGGTTATATAGTTTCATGTATTTATTTAACATTACTTTATCTTGTAATAAAAGATTATTTTTAATAAATCCATGTTATATGATTCATGTGGCACACTTATGCATGAAATGAAATGATTAAGAAGGGTGCGCCCTAATAGCACTCCAATGCATTGGGTAAAGATTAGTATCATGATAAGTCAAGTTAAATGAGGGTTTAGTCATGCTAATTCAACTGAAAATTAGGTTTTACTCATGATCCATGTGCAATGAGCCTTGGCTCATGCTAATACATTGTTAAGTGTTGTTGCCACATTTCCATGTTATGATAGTCATGCTACAGCATGCCTTTATGTTATTGTTTATCTTATGCTCCATTGATATGCCTATTTCCTAACATTTATTGTATTATTCATTTTATGCCTTGTTAACTCCCTTACTGGTCTTTATATCTCACCCTTTTCTTATGCATGTCCTCAGGTTATCCCATGCAATTCTAAGTTCGAGGGAATGTAGTGGTCATGTAAAGGAAGTGTTCAATAAAGATGTTGTGTTTCATGTTTTAGGTCATTATGTAATGTTCCTAGGCCCAAAGACACTATACCTCTCTATATTTTATGTTGTATTAAGTGATTATTTTATGTAATAAATTATGTTTAAGTGTGTAATAAAAAAGCAGGGTTCTTATAATTGGTATCGGAGGGTGGTTTAGTTATTTTGGGGATTAGGATTAGAAATCCATATTAAAGACTTAGAGATAAGACTAAGTATAATAAAAACATCCCTAAATTTTGGTGAGTATTGAGTAAGTTGTTTATCAAGAAAATACATCCCTTGCTAGATATGAGCAGGTAGAGGTGACTCTGGCACAAATGTACATAGGAGTGAAAACTCTGACAAGGAGTTTCGGGCTTGACCCCGGGTATCCAGGGTGCTTCTTACCGCACTTTTGGAAAGTGGGGTGATGGATCTTCTTAGAACCATTGGATTTATCCATCATACCACCAGCATTGAATTCCACTTTATGCTTCTTGTCCCCATGATACCCCTGTGATTCCCCGATCTCCATTTCGACCTTGAGGGCACATCGAACAATTTCCTCATAGCTCTCGAAGTCACGGATCACTAATCCTTTCCGCAAGCTAGGCTTAAGCCCACCAAAGAAGTGGTCAACCTTGCATTCAGGGGTAACGACAAAGCCGGAAGCATATCGTGAAAGCCTTGTGAAGTTTTCCTCGTACGCTCCAACAGATTCTTCATCTTTTTTCTTGAGGGAAAGGAAGTCCCTTTCCATCTTAAGCCGGAGGGTGTGAGGAAAATATTTATTGAAAAACATCTTCCAGAAATCCTTCCATTCTAATGCCTCGATCTCCTCCTCGGGATTCGTATTTTTGATCAACGTCCACCATTGATCATCTTCACCCTCCATACGATAAGCCGCCAGGAGAACCTTCTCTTGATCTGAACATTGAAGGATGGAGAAGATCTTTTCAATGGAGTTGATCCATTGTTCAGCGATCGTGGGATCGGATGATCCACTAAAAGTAGGAGGCCTTTGTCTCATGAAGCTCTCGATAGAGACTTGTTCATTCTTAGGGGGGTGAACGTTCCTCTTGACCCATGTTTCTATTCAAAACTTGAGTTATCTGAGAGAGAAGCGTGACAAAGTTCGCGATTCCCACTCCCATTGGATTGGGCATCTCATTAGTACAGTCATCACACTGATCTTCACAACGGTTGTTAGCTCGACTCCTCCTATTACTGGACATTGGCTGTAATAAAAGGAAAGTTAGGGGTAACACAAAAAGGGTAATCCAAATACAAAAGTTGATGACTTATAAATAAACTTTTATTTCCTTAACTCATGAGTTTATAGGCTTCAATCTAGGCTTTTCATGATCTACTTTCTAACATATATTCTTAGGGGAATTTTGTTTTAATTCCCTTAATAAGGGTTCATACTAAGCTTGTGAATTTATCAAAACATATCCACCAGGAGTGTCATAACCAAAAGTGCAGCAAGGCCCATTGTCATGCACCAGTTCCCATTCAAGTCTAGCTCAAAGCGGTGTTTTCGGGTTTTACCCCTAGGATATATTTGTGCCAGAGCCGCCTCTACCTGCTCGTATCCAGACAGGGATGTATTAGTTTCATAAACCACTTACTTAGTACTTAACAAAACTTAGGGAAGTTTTTATTATACTTAGTCTTGTATCTAAGGATTTACTAGGGTTTCCTAATCCCAAAAATAACTAAACCTATCCTCTGATACCTACTATGACAACCCTAGTTTTTATTACAACTTAAACATGATTTATTACATAAAATTTCACTTGATACAACAAATAAGATCGAGAGGTTTAGTGTCTTTGGGGCTTAGGATCATTACATAAAAACTTAAAACATGAAATACAATATATTTATTGAAAACTTCCTTTACATGACCACTAAATTCCCTTGTACTTAGCATTTCATGGGATAACCTGAGGACATGCATAAGAAAAGGGTGAGCTCCAAAGCCTAGTAAGGGAATACACATAGAATAACATGAGGAGTACAATACATGTTATAAAATAGGCATATAAATAGAGAATAAGAGAAACATGAACATAAAGGCATGATAAAGCATGATAATCATAACATGGAAATGTGGTAACAACACTTAACATGGAATTAGCATGAGCCAAAGCTCATTGCACATAGAGCATGAGTAAATCCTCATTGCACATGAAGCACGAGTAAACCCTCGTTTCACTTGAATTATCATGAGTCAATAATAATTTCACATGACGTATCATGATATTATACTTTACCCAATGCATTGGAGTGCTATAAGGGCGCACCCTTCTTAAACATTTCATTTCATGCATAAGTGTGCCACATGGATCATAAAACATCGATTCATAAAACATAATCATTTATTCCACGATAAAGGAATGTTGAATTCATACATGATTTTTTATAATCAATAATTAAATGTACATAAAGTTGAATACCCTTGATGGAGAAATGGGCATGGTATTCACTACATAATGGCATTGGCTTAGAAAATCGGTGCAATTTCGACAGCGTAACAGTGTGACATAAGAATTCATAAAAAAATGGTTGATGAGAGATAAATGGGTGTATAATAATATTTACATGAAATTTAAAGTAAGGGGGTCATATAGATACATTCCCAAACAATTGTAATGGAATTTAAATTCATGATACAAAAGTATTGCTTGAATGTAAAAGAGGAGAGAAAAGTTCCTTTTAGAATTTCGGCATAGTAACAGGTGTACATGGGAGGCATTTAATGAGAGAGAAAGGGGTCTACCATCATTAAAAAAATAAGAGGGAAGTATGGGGGAGGTTTAAAACCATACCCCATCATTTATAATTTAAATTAAAATAGCATAACAATATGAATAAAATTGGACAAAAATGAGAAAGTAAGAAAAACCCTTACTTGGAAATGTGCTTACAAAGGCTAGAGAGAGGCTTGTGAGAGGCTTCTTGGGAGCCTGGGGAACCTTGGGAGGATTATAGGGAGAGTAGGGAAAAGGTTAGACGAACTCCAAAGGCTTTGAGTGAGGAGGAAGTGGGAGATTGGATGGGTTTATATAGTAAAGGTGAGGGAATTCTTTATTGTTTAGGTTTGGGTCCCCTTACATTAAATTAATCCAAACCACAAACCATCCCGTGGATTTTGCCCATGTTTTTTGTAAAAGGGAAGAGGAAAACAATATTTTATAAGGAAAAAGTCCGAACATCTTAAAATAATAGGGTTTCTTATGTGGAGGTGAGTCATACTCCCATGGAAATTAATTTAAAAAGACAAGGTGTTTAATAAGTCTTGAGGGGTCCATTAATGCTTTGAAAAGTAAGTCAAACAAACCCAAAATCACATTTTTTTTAATGGTAAAACATATATTGTCCGAACATAAAGCTTATAGTATTTTATTACATCACTATTAGGTCATTATGATGTCATAAAACACATTATATATTTAAACGGTATTTAATTTTTACCCAAAAATTTGACTATCTCAGAAAATTATGAAAAATTCACCATTGGATAATTTCGACGTCCTGATTCTAGAAATAACATTTATTTTATCTAAATAATTTTATAAATATTTTAATTTTCACTTTTAAAATAAAAACCGACAATTATCGAAAATTCACGGGTTTTGACAAGAATGGATTTCAAACCTTAATAAAAATTATAATTGCATTCATAAAATTATAAGATCATTTATATTTAATAAAAATTATTTTAATAATAATAATATTTTATTAAAATATTATTTAATTCAAAAATTCATTAATTTAATAAAATAGATTTCTTAATTAAATAATAACTAAAAAACACTATTTGTACTTTAAAAATTATTTACAATGTATCAAAAATCACACAGAGGTATATTCATTATTATATACAAAAATAATATACATGAACATAGTACTAACTATTTTTTACATAACCCCTAAAAACAGTCGCATAATACCTAAGGGTAAGGTGTGAGATGGTGACAGACTCTTGGGTGGCTCGGATAACATTTCTTGAGTGGTAATCTCTATAAACTTCCACTTTTCCCGTAGACAGTCCCATTCGAGCTTGACATGATGAAGCTCATATTTGGCTTGGTCAAGAGCGAAGCCCAAGGATGCCACCTCTTTTCCGAGCTCTGTTAAATGGGCTTCGTATGGATCAATTCTACTGGATGAGATCATCGCTTCTTTTTTCTGAGTAAATTGGATTTGTTAAAGCCCTATATTTATACTAATCATGTGATCACTGTTCAACAACTATATTAGCAACAGTCAAAATTATTAACATAAAACTAAAGAAGTTGACATTTTATATAAACATAAAGTGATATTTTATTAGATCAAGAGGGATTTCCATTAATGAATCTTTGGGTCGTTACAAGCCCACCTTCCATAGGCCAGGGGCTGGCGACTATCACCAAAGGTGTAAATCCATAAAACTGGGAAGGCATTGCCTTTATATCCTAAAAACTCACACAACAGAGTACAAGATGGAAGCAAAATACTAAGTAAAACTATATAACAAAAGAGTGATGAACAGTAAAAGGGGCCGAAAATACAAGCCCAACTGTAAAGTACATGAAACTGAAACTACAAGTACTGGAAAAAGGGAAAAAGATTCTGGATCGTCCACCGGGAAATCCTACCTGAAGGGTAGGTACAGATAGCCTCTACAACACTCCACGTCCGTCTGTCACCACCGTGTACTATCATGTTGTGTTGTCCACCTTCGGGTACCATCCAGTCCTGGTACACTCATCCTCGGTCAGCGATGTCCGTCGTCTGCATCCAACACAACGAGGTGTGGGCATAGACCGTGTATGGGTGAGTATAACGATACTCAGTAGGGACCCCGAGACCCTCAAGGTATCACAAAAACCCACCAAGGATAAACCACAAGGTATGAAATCAACAGTTAACCCCACTTAGGTATATTCCCATACATATACCTAAGTTATCAAGTAATTCATCTCAATCATGAGGTAAACACAAAACTTACTGACTTATCTCACACAAGTATACAACTTTTGTAGAGTGTTAGAGATGATTAGATGTATCCACTAAATCATCAATTCTTTCAAACCCATGTAGGATCCTGGTACAGAAATCAGAGTTGTTGAACCCACGCAAGATTCAGGAACAATAAAAAGAGCTGTCGAACCCACACAGGATCCAGGAACAGTAGTCAGAGCTGTCGAACCCACACAGGATCCAGGAACAGTCGTCAGAGCTATCAAACCCACAGAAGATCTAGGAACAGTATTCAGAGCTGTGGAAACCACACAGGATCCAAGAACAGTCGTCAGAGCTGTCGAACCCACACAGGATCCAGGAACAGTCGTCAGAGCGCAGCCAGCCACAGGGTTTCCACACAAAGCATGCTTGATTCCGGGAGGGTCTGATCCTCAAGCCAAGTGTCTACACATAAAATACCACAAAGTCTCAAGTTTATGTATCCAAAATATCTGTCAAGCCAAAATAAACCCAACATGATAGATGGTGCGTCAATCGGATGCCTGATCTAAGATTTATTGGCATTTGAGTCCCAGGGGCCCGGTTGGATTTATGCTCGATCCAACCTAACTGTATCTCAACTATACCCAAAACTCCAGTGTGGTATACTTAAAGCGACCTTCACTCTCCAATATTACTAGTTCCACTGATGGTTTGTCAAACAGACGTCCAGTGCCAAAGATATGGCCAAAAGAAAGTAAAGGGTCGGTAGTAGGTCTATGTCCAATCCGACCCGATCAGACCGACCTGACCCGACTTAGTCTGGGCCGAACTGGTTCAGGTCGACCCATCCTGACCCGTTGGGTTCGGCAAGGCCCATTGTGCGGGTCGACCCATTGTGTTTGGCCTGACCCGCTGGGCCTAGCCCAGCAGGCCGCGAGGGCAGTCGGACCCGATTTCGGGGCTGGTTCAGCCTGGAGCACCGCGAGGGCGCTGCCTGGCGTGGCTTGGCCCAGAGGGCGCATCCGGGGCCAGTTCGGCCAGGGCGTAGCAAGCAGAGCCACGATCCAGCTCGGGAGGCTGACGCGGCTAGGGAGCCGGTTCGGCCGGGAGGCCAGCGCGGCTTGGCGGCTGGGTGGGACGTCTGTTTGGCTGGGATCCGTGTGGCGGCTCGAAAGGCCGGGAGCTAGAAGGTGGCTCAGGAGACAGGGAGTCTGCGAGACGGGAGGTGGCTCAGGAGGCCGGGTGATGGTCGGGCAGGCTGGCGGGCGGCCGAGCAGGCCGGCGGTGGTTCCGGATGCCGTGGGGGCGGCGCGGCTCACGGAGGCCACGGAAAGCATGACCTTTGTCTTCGCCACCTTCATCGCCTTGTTGTTTCATCGTCATGCAGAAGATCATCATAGACAAGAATTACAGAGGGGTTGGGCCATGTTGGTTTGGATCGCACCCTCCGCGTTTAGGGTGGTAACATTTAGCTCATCAAGTAAGAAGAAAGATGAACATCAATTTTTACAACCACCACAACGATTCCTTTCCAACGGAAGAAGAAAATAAGGAAAGTAATATTACACAAATAAACCCCTACCTTTTTTCGTTGTTCAATGATGAAGTCGTGGAAAGAAGATGGAGGAGATCGTCGTTCGTCGCGTCCGCCACAAACTTCCAATATCGGGCTCGTGCATCAGCTCATTTATTATGATCTGGAGGGAAGGTCGATTGAAGACATCCCACGTTAGTAAGATCCGGGGATGAAGTTCAAAGGAGATATTTTCTGGTGTTCTTCGTTGTAATAATGTGTTCTTCGTTCTTCATTCTTTATTGGGATCTTTCTCCCAATAATCCTCCTCTCAAATCACCCAAGTGAAAAGTTGTTCCAAATAGTATATTATAATATCTATTATTTCATTGGAAAGAAATTAAAAAATAAAAACTAAAAACTTGGTTGGCACATTAAAAATTAAAGGGGAGGATTTGGAACCATTAATTTGGTGTGTTGGCAACATTAATGTAGATAAAGCTCAAGGGGATCCTCCACATTAAAGTGGGGGTTGAGAGGTTTTCCTCTCCTCCCATTTAATAGGGGTCGGGTGGTCCCCACCCCTAATATTCAAATTGGGAGGTTATGTGGTCTTGGGTGGTCCCCACTTCCAACTCCCACATGGAGGTTATAGTTCCCGTGGGTCCTACCTCCCAACATCCAAATGGTGGCTCAAAATTAAAATAAAGTGTAGTTTATTTTATTTTATTATTTTCCACAAAAACCAAAAAACTATCTTTTATTTCCAACCATATGTCGTCGAGGTGAAAGTATTCTTAAGAGAATATCGATGTTGCAAGTTCAACAGTGCCCTTGGATTTCAATTTCGTGCATAGGTTCAAAAGTTATAAAAACCCACTCGTACATTCACTAAACATACCCAAACAAAACTTGAAAGAAATTGATTTCGGGCACACCGGACCTCAGAATCACGCGCCGTCAATTTCCGCGGACTTGTAAAATTCCCATCTATTTAAGAAATAATATTCCATGGAAATTCTGGGTCTTTACATGGGATACTTGGAGTGAGATGGTCCTTTTGAGATACTTCATGAGAGTTTTGGATGAAGTTGGAGTATTGTCGGGTTGGATCAACTCTAAATCCAACTGGGCCCTCGACACTAAAATGCCAATAACCTACAGACTGGGCATCCGGTTGACCCTTATTCTATTACATTGGAACCCTTATGACATGACGGATCATAGGAAAAATTCTTAATGGGACTTCGTGCTGGTTGAAATATGACTGATGGCTTGAGGAGTGGTTTCTCCCAGAAACAAGCATACTATGAGCGGGAATCCTGTGACTGGCTGAGACGTGGAGAATGAAGAGAGATTCTGTGTGAATTTGAACCTAGTGATTCTATGTGAATCTGCACCCAGCAATTCTGTGTGAATTAGAACCCAGTGATTCTGTATGAATCAGCACCTAGGGATTCTGTGTGAATCAGCACCCAGTGATTCTGTGTGAATCAGCACCCAGCAATTCTGTGGGAATCAGCACCCAGCGATTCTGTGGGAATCAGCACCCAGTGATTCTGTGTGAATCAACATTTATCAATCTTATGTGGGTCTTTTGTGGGGTAGTACCTATCGATCCTATGTGGTTCAGTAATAGTGCCTATTAATAGAGTATGATGATCTAGCATTATGACTAATCATTTGTACTAATGTATTTTTGTTATATTTGTTTTGAGATGAGTCTTTCGCTTTATGATTTGTGATTGAGGTCATGCTTTGTGGTTTTCCTTTGTGAAATTCTGAGATACCTTTGGGAATCTCGGGGTCCCTATTTGGTATTTTTATACTCACCCCTTCATGGGTTTCGCCCTCACCTTATTTTGTCTTGTGCAGATGACGGGCAGTCTTGACTGAGACTCAGGGGGATAGGACCTGATGGTGGACCGCAGTGACGGTTGACATGGAGAGTTGTGGCGATGATTTGTACCTACCCTTCAGGTAGGATCATTAGTGAATGATCATAGGAGCAATTTTCTATTTTCAGTTGTAGTTGTACCTTTTCTTTTGGGCTTGTATTCCGCCCCCTTAACATTCAGTACACACTTTTACTATAGAAGACTTACTTCGTGGTTGCATCTTGTTGGATTCTTGTCTTTGTTTCTGTACAGTTTTAATGGAAATGCCTTCCCATATTAGGTATATGGCTTTTAAGTTCTTATCGCCAACCCCTGGCCTATGGAAGGCAGGCTTGGGGGTAGTCACAACACGGGCCCTAGGAACAGGCCATGACAAAGTGGTATCAGAGGAGTCGGTTCTGCCGAAGAACTGGGACTCTGATATTTCCAATGGAGCAATAGTGTTAAGTGTTTTGAGTGTGGTTTTTACTTCAGGGAGTCCAGTGTTGGTGTGATGGCTGACGTATCCATACACCAGGACCCTAAATTCTGATTTTTGACTCAGTTCACGAAAACACTGATTTCATGTGTTTTGGAAATGTTTTTACTTGATCACTTTTGAGTAACCTCACCAGGTATAACATTTTGACTATGTCGCAGCTGTTTCTTTTCAGGATTCCTCCACATAGACAGCCATCCAGGATTCCCAAGAGAGTACATGATGATGGCCCACCAAGGGACGAGGCTTCGGTGTAGGGCCATCTTACTGTGTTGGCACCATCGGGTGGTGTACGAGTAGCACCACCACTCAGAGGGAAGCATTTTCTACCAGCCCCACTAGCGGACAGTGCACGCCAACTGAGCATGTTGTACAAGTTCTAGTGGCAGAGAACTCTGAGGTTTTGAGGCGATACAGATCCCCAGGCAGCTGAGTACTGGGAAGAGGTTATGGCATTAGTTTTCCACCTATTTGGTAAACCAGCAGAGTAGATGGTGATCCTAGCATCTAGTCTATTATTGGGAATGACATGAAGATGGTGGATCATGATGATCTAGTTACATTATGGGGAGACCCTCACCTAGACAGACTTTGAGAGCCTTTTCAGGGTGAAGTTCGTACCAGCGACACTATGCTCTATGCGTATTCATGAGTCGTTGCACTTACAGCAGGGCAGCCTGACAGTAGCCCAGTACTCGGCGAGGTTCATTGACCCCTCGCGCTACTCCACTGACATGTTACATGACCCATTCTTCAGGGACCAAACCTTTCATTAGGGTCTCCAGTGGGAGATCATAGCATCAATGATATTTCTGAATATCCTAACATAGGCTGGAGTGATCAAGTGAGCATTGTTGATGGAGATCTTCATAGCTGAGCAGGCACCGACAGTGAGAGCCACCACTAGACAATAGGTACCCAAGTCATCTCAAAGAATTAGTAGACAGATGATGCAGAGGTCTAAATGGGTCAGACCCACCGGTGGAAAACCATGGTCGTAGGGTCAAAGGTACGGAGCTCACGAGGCAGAGAAGGTCAGCTGAGAGGAAGACTGTTCTTCACGTGTGGCGGGCAGAGCCACATGGATCATGATTTCCTGACCCTTCATAATGAAGATCAGTAGACAGTCGAGGGACTGCCAAGGTAGAGGCAGAGATTCGAGTGAGGAGGCTCACATGGAGGCAAATGATGCAGAGGAGTAGGCCATGCAGCAAGCGGTGGGCGGTGATTTGAGGTTCTACCGCCACCACCACTAGGAGGTCCACCATGACCATAGGGAGTAGGTGGAAAGGGGTGAGTACAGCTTCAGGAAGTTGTGTCCTTTGACCATGGTGCTCTAGAGATGATTATAGGTATGATCTATGTATATTCCACCCTAGATACAGTACTTATAGACACAGGTTTCATTCACTCTTTCATTTCCATGACATTAATTCAGAGCTCGGAGATTTTGAAGGAGTGGTTGGCTCGATCCATACAATTAGAGACTCATACGGGAGAGGATTTGATAATTACACAGTAGTTCTGACAGTCTGAGCTTACTCTAGGAGGTGAGAGCTTCGACTAGGATCTTCCAGTAGCAGTGTCGAGGCCTTATGATTTCATCTTGGGTATGGACTGGCTATCTATAGTTCATGTTCAGATTGAGTGTTTTAGGCACAAAGTATTGTGCATCTTCATAGATGGGATCCAGTTTTCCTTCACCAGTGAGAAGGAAATATTTTCAGCACAGGATGGGATTTCTCAGAAAAGGGTGCATCCGATCACTCACTAGTTGGCTAGCCTCAACCTTAGAGTAGTTTTCATGAGGATTCTGAGTTATCCTATGGTGTTGGATCACTATGTGGATGTCTTTTCTGGTGATGTTTTGGGACTACCTCCACGCAAATAGGTTGAATTTTACATCTACATGTACCCTAGGACAGCACCAATATCTACACCATCATATCAGATAGATTCTGTAGAGCTTTAGGAGTTTTAGGTATAGCTAGAGGACTTGCAGGAAAAGGGGTTTATGAGGCCCAAAATTTCTCCATGGGCATCTCCGATCTTGTTCTCCAAGAAGGTGGATGGGAGCTTAAGGCTTTGTGTGGAATATCAATGCCTGAACTAGGTTACCCTAAAGAACAAGTATTTACTCCTAAGGATCGATGATCTCTTCGACTAGCTGAAGGGATCTCGATGGTTTTCAAATATAGACCTTATATCAAGCTATCATGAGTTCTGAGTACGGGACAAGGATGTACTGAAGACAGCCTCCAGATGTCGGTATGGCCATTACGAGTTCATGGTGATGCCTTTAGGCATGACCAATAACTCGGAAGTGTTCATGGGGCTCATGAATAGGATCTTTCAGCCATACCTCAATCTCTTTATGGTGGTCTTCATCGATGACATCTTGATATACTATGCGTCAGAGGAGGATCACACCACACACCTGCAAATAGTTCTGGATACACTCCGAGAGCACCCGCTTTATGAAAATCTATTGAAGTGACTGTTTTAGATATGGGAAGTCCACTTCCTGGGGAAGATTATCTTAGAGGCTGGAGTCATATTGGGTCCAAAAAAGATAGAGGTAGTGTTTCCTTCAGAGTCACCCAGGAGTGTGATCAAGGTGAGGAGTTTCTTGGGATTGGCTAGATACTACCAGAGGTTTGTACCTAACTTCTCCAAAGTAGTGGCACCCCTATCATCCTTGAAGAGAAAGGGGCATCCCTTATTGTGGATGGTGAAGTGCCAGTAGAGATTTCGAGAGCTGAGGTAGAGACTGACTAGTTCCCCCATATTGAGGCTACCAGAAGAGGGCGTTGGGTATGTAGTCTACTATGACGCATCAGGGACCAGACTAGGTTGTGTCCTCATGCATGAGCAATTGGTGATCGCCTACGACTCACAGTTGTTTAGATAGAATGAGCAGAACTATGCTAATCATGACATGGAGTTAGTAGCAATGGTATTTTTGCTGAAGATGTGGCAGCACTACTTGATGGGTAAACGGTTTACTATTTACTCTGATCACAAGAGTCTAAGGTATATCTTCTCATAGGAGGACCTAAACCTGAGATAGCGACAATGGATAGAGTTCCTATAGTATTATGACTTTGAGATAGTCTATAATCTTGGTAAAGGGAATGTAGTAGAAGATGCACTCAGCAAGAGGTTTGGTCTACAACTGTTGAGTGCAGCGATAGAGGAGCTAACTGCGTTGCAGATATCCTTTATGGGTAGAGATGGAGTAGCTTACCTCTAGTCTATGACTGTCACTCCCCCACTTCTTCAGCGAGTTTGGGAGGCACATCTTGGGGACATACATTTTGAGGCCCAACATGCTCAGATATCCTCAGGACATGCTCTTGATGGATTTTCTAAAGGTGGGGAGCACACCATCCTCTTCAGAGGACACACCATGGTGCCAGTGATGCTACGAGAGGAGGTGTTGATGGAGTTCCATACATCCCCCTTAGCGGTCCATCCTGGAGTGGAGAAGATGTACCAGGACCTTTGGTATCATAAATGGTGGATAGGAATAAAGAAAGTAGTGGCATATTTTGTATCATGATGCCTAACTTGTCAGCAAGTGAAGGCGGAGCATCAGGTACTAGTGGGCTTAGCACATCCACTTAAGGTACCCAAGTGGAAGTGGGATGGTATATCCATGGACTTAATGATAGGGATACCACATACATCTAGAGGCCACAATTCTATCTGGGTGATCCTTAACGAATCCCCAAGTCAGACCAATTCCTATCCATCTGAGAATAGGGATCAGTATAGGTCTTGGGAAGCCTCTACGTGCAGAATATCGTGCGACTTCACGGGGTTCCATTGATGACTTCTCATATCGCGATGCACATTTTACATCCTGCTTGTTGAAGGGATTAGAGGAGGCATTTGGGACTTAGCTACGCTTGAGAACGACCTTTCATCCTCAGACATGTGGTCAGATGGAGCGGACCATACAGACACTCTAGGACATGTTACGTGCTTGTGTCCTCGATTTTGGATGTAGTTGGGAGGACCACCTACCCCTAGTGAATTTTTCTTTCAATAATAGTTACACTCCACTATCTTCATGGCTCCATTTGAGGCCTTGCAGGGGAGACCATGCAGATCATCTCTTTGCTAGACAGACCCAGGGGAGTCAGTACTTATGGGACCATAGTTGGTGCAGGAAACCACAGAGAAGGTGAAGATCATCCAAGAGTGGATGAAGACTACATAGATATGGCATAAGTCTTATGTCGATATAAGACAAAGAACCTTAGAGTTTGAGGAGGGAGACCATGTCTTCCTACGTGTCTCACCTCGATGAGGATTATAGAGGTGTGGCCCGGGTAGTAAGCTATATCGGCAGTTCTTCATACCTTTCCAGATCCTTAGAGGAGTAGGCAAGGCGGCATACTATCTAGCTCCCCCCCCCCACAGATGCACCGGATGCATAATGTTTTCCATGTGTAGTAGATAAAGAGATGTGTGCATGACCCATTGTACATTATCAACTGGGGAGAGTTTTCACGACCCTTCCTCAGGGCCCATGTCGTGACAACCCCAATCCCACCTTCTAGAGGCCAGGAACTGGCGACTAGCACCAAAGGCATAAATCCGGATAAAATGGAAGGCATTGCATTTATATAAGTAAACAAACACAATAGAGTATGCAAGCTGGAGTAAACACAAAGTAAACTGAGTATAAAAGTAAGTGCTGGAAAGTAAATGGGAAAGTATACAAACCCAACTCAAAGTACAGTACAACTGAGAAAGAAAGTACAACATTTGAAAAGTAAAGCAGCAACCACCAAGTCATCTTCCACGAATCCCACTTGAAGGGTGGGTACAGATAGTCTCGTTGGTACCTCGGGTCTGTCCGTCCTCTCCCTGTACGTCCCGCCAGGTGGTCCACATCCAGATACCATCCAGCTTCACAAGGCTCAACCATGATCAATGTTGTCTGTCGTCTGCAACCAACACAACGTAGTGCGGTCAATGCCCGTGCAGGGGTGAGTATAACGATACTCAGTAGGGACCCCGAGACCCCCGAAGGTATCCCAGAATCCACAAAGGAAATATACAAACATGATGTATCAACCAAATATACTTAGGTATATGCCCATACATATACCTAAGTCATCAATCTCAGTGCGGCTCCAACTTCCAAGCTCAAGCACAACCAGTCCACACAAGAAAGAAGTCAATCATACCAATGATAATGATTGAAAGTCAAGACTCATCTCACACAGGTATACTACTCACGAAGAGGGGTGGAGATGATTAGATGAAGCCTCTGAATCATCTTCTCTGCCGAAACCACGTAGGATCCAAGTACAGAAGTCGTCATTGCCGAACCCACATAGGATCCAAGTACAGTAACCATCGTTGTCGAACCCACGTAGGATCCAAGTACAGTCGTCATTGCTGCCGAACCCACGGAGGATCCAAGTACAGTCATCCTCGCTGCCGTACCCATGTAGGATCCAAGTACAGTCATCATCGTCGTCACAGTCGTAGGCAGCTCTAGGGTTCCTGCACACAGCATACTTGATTCCAGGAGGGTCCGCTCCACGGGTAAAAGAGGTCGATACATCAACTGTCATGAAGTTCATAGTTGATGTATCTAGAAGTTTTGTCTCATCAAAAGGAACCCAATGCGACAAACGGCGCGTTAAACGGACACCCGGTCTAAGAGATATTGGCTTTTCCGTTCCAGGGGCCCGGTTGGAAATATGCTCGTTCCAAACCTAGATGTTTAAAAAATCTGTCCAAAACTCAATTAGATTATCGCAAAATTACCGTCTCATCGAAAGAGTCCCAGTGCCGCAGACGGCGCATTGATCGGACGCGCAGTCTTTAAGTTATTCATGTTTAAGTGAATTAGGGGCCTGATCGGTTTACCCCTGTGGGCCGACGGGTCGGGTTAAGCCAGTTTGACGGGTCCGACCCGGCAGGGGTGTCGGACCGGTCCGAAGGAAAAAACACAGCTCAGCCCGAAGGGCGCGGCTAGGCCAGAAGGGTCGCGGCCCGGCCCGAAGTGGCGTGGCCCGGTCTGGCAGGACGCGGCCCGGCTGGGCGCGGCCTGGCAGGGCATGGCCCACCTGGCTGGGTCTGCGGGCAGAGCGGTTCTAAGGGGGGCACGGCCCCCCGGCTGTCCGAACCGGTGGCGTCAAGCGGTGTCTCCCTTCCCATACCAGTCGGCCTTCTGTTTCATGCGGCCCGCATGGCGAGCTGCAGATTTCTTCAGTGTGGCGCCCTCATGGCGCCACAGTCCAGCTCCGCTCGGCCGGCCAACGGGCCGGCCGGTTCTTCTGCCAAAGCGGCCCGCGATGCGGGCCGTGGTTCCTCCTACACAGCTGGCACGACGACGCCGGCTTCCTTCGCTGCGTACCCGGCACGGCGCGACGGCATCGTGCCTCCTCCACCTTCGGTTGACGATTCTAAGAATAATAAATAAGTTCAAACGGAGGGTTATCGGGTCGTGTTCGTTCAGCCTGCGCCCTCCGCGTAAGAGGTAGCAATAGGCCAAGGTACTCACTTGAATACAACGAGAACGAGGGAGTAATTTATTTTAAATAAATTAATCAAATCCACTACCTCAATAATTGATGATGAAAGTTGGTGTCGCGGAAGACGGCGTCGCGAGGTGAGGATTCGTGGACGTCGTCAGAGTGTGTCCGAGGAGGAAGCGGTGTCTCCTCTCTTATCGCGGAGAAGATAATGGAAGGTGTGTTGTCAATCTTCATGGAAGGAGACATCATTCTTCGACAAAGGATAAATTCTCCTCTTTCTTGACAAAATCTATCTCTAAAGTAGTTTCCCCCAACAAAACAAGTGCCAACCCAATTAAAATAAGGTTTCACCTTATTTTAATTAAACTTGCCAAGCCATTCAAAATTTGAATCTCTTAATTAATTAATTGAATAGGTTCCATTAATTAAATAAGGTGTGTTGGAAAAAGTTAAAGATGGAGAGAGGAGTAGGTGAGAGGTCTCATAAATGGGAGAGTTCTCAACATTAACATGGGAGTTTAAAGAGGGTTGAGGAGTTTAGAAGGAGGTGAAAGTTTGGGGCTCCTGTGGGCCCCACCTTTCAATTATCCACACATGGGAAGTTGGGTGGGTGTGGGCCCCGCCAAAAACTTCCCATGAGAGGAATTAACCTCCTTAGATATAGAATAAAATTGTACAAACAATTTTATTTACTTCTTTAATTAAACCCCAAATAATAATTCTCAACCCAATTAAAATGCAACTGCAGTAAAGGTCCCCTTAAGAAGTTATTGGTGTTGTGAGTTCATCGGTGCCCTCAGATTTCAATTCCGAGCACCGGTACAAAAGATAGAAAAACCCGCTCGTTCGTTTACTGAACGTACCCAAGCTAAACTTTGGAAATTGATTCTGGGCACACCGGGCCTCGGAATCAAGTGCCGTTAGAAGCCACGGAGTCATAAAATTCCAAAGAATTTAAGAAAAAAAATTCCCTTGAAATTTTCGTGTCATTACATTACTCCCACCTCAGGGATTTAAGTCCCCATAAAGCTACAACATAAACTAGGGGAACAAATGAGGGTACTGAGCACGCATTTGAGCTTCCCGCTCCCATGTGCTCTCTTGGAGGTTCCCGTGCTGCCAACGAATGCGCACAAGAGGAATCGATCGTCCAAGTAGGACCTACTCCTGTAGATCCTCGATCTCCACCAAGACATCTATAAATTTCCCCCCATCATTGATTTCCAGATCCCCATGATCAATGATGTGAGTCAGGTCGTGCACGTATCTCCTCAGCTGTGATACGTAGAAGACGTCACGCACCCGGTGCAACTGAGGTGGAAGGGATAGGCGGTAAGCCACCTCGCCTACCCTGCTGAGGACCTGGAATGGTCCAATGAAGCGCAGAGATAACTTGCCGCCCCAGCCAAATCTCTGTAATCCATGTCGAGGTGAGACCCGTAAGAAAACGTGGTCACCATCCTCGAACTCCAGTGGTCTCTACCTCCTATCAGCATAGGAATTCTGTCTGCTCTGTGTAGTCCTCATCCACTCCTGGATGATCTTCACCTTCTCCGTCATAGCCTGAACCATCTCTGGTCCTACGAGTGTTGACTCCCCAGGGTCAGTCCAGTACAGAGGTGATCCGCAAGGTCGGTTGTATAGTTCCTTGTATGGTGTCATCCCAATGGTGGAGTGGTAGCTATTGTTGTACACAAACTCCACCAAGGGTAGGTGATCCCCCTAGCTGCGAAAAAAGTCAAGGACACATGCATGGAGCATGTCCTCGAGTGTCTGAATGGTCCTCTCCATCTGGCCATCCGTCTGGGGATGAAAGGCGGTGCTCAGACATAGATGTGTCCCAAATGCTTCCTGCAATCCCTTCCAAATCTGGGAAGTAAGGTGAGCATCTTGATCGGAGATGATAGATGATGGCACGCCATGAACCCATACGATCTCTTGAACGTAGAGGCGTCCCAAGTTCTCTACTGAGACCTGCCCTCTGATCGGTAGGAAGTGGGCCGACTTGGTGAGTCGTTCTACGATCACCCAGATGGAGTCATGTCCTCTAGAAGTACGTGGGAGCCCCATCATGAAATCCATGGATATTCTATCCCACGTCCACTCCGGAACCTCTAAGGTATGTACCAAGCCTGCTGGTACCTAGTGCTCCACCTTCACTTGCTGGAAAGTGAGGCATTGTGAAACAAACTCTCCTACAGCCTTCTTCATACCCGGGCCCCAGTACTGTCATCTGCGGTCCTGGTACATATTCTCCACTCCAGGATGTACCGCTAGAGGGGAAGTGTGAAACTCCGTCAACACTTCCTCCTGTAGTGCAACTGGTACCATGGTATGTCCCCTGAAGAGGATGGCGTGCTCTCCTCCTTCAGAAAATCCATCAGGCGCCTGCCCTGTAGAAATTTGAGCACGTCGCATCTCATAATTAATGTCCCCACTCTATGCCTCTATGACCCACTAAAGTAGTGGAGGAGTGAATATGAGGGACTGTAGAAAGGCAGCCCCATATCTATCCACGAAGGATATTTGCAAAGCATCTAACTGCTCTGTCACCTCTCCAAGTAGTTGAATGCCTGATCACCTACTGAGAGCATCAGCCACAACGTTCCCCTTCCCAAGAGTATAGACTATCTCAAAGTCATAGTTCTAGAGGAACTCGAGCCATCTCCACTGTCTCAGGTTCAGTTCCTTCTGTGAGAAGATGTACCTGAGACTCTGGTGGTCAGAGTAGACTGTAAAGCGCTCGCCCATCAGATAGTGTCGCCACATCTTCAAGGCGAAGACCACTACTGCTAACTCCAGGTCATGGGTAGTGTAGTTCTGGTCGTGCTTCCTCAACTATCATGAACCATAGGTGATCATTGCCCGCTCCTGCATCAGGACACACCCGAGTTCAGTCTCTGATGCATCGCAGTAAACTACGTACCCTACGCCCTGCTCCAGTAGCCTCAAGATGGGTGCACTGGTCAATCTCTATATCAGCTCCTAGAAGCTCTGCTGACATCTATCTGACCACACGAAGTGTTTCCCCTTCTTCATCAAAGCTGAAAGTGATGCTTCAACTCTGGAGAAGTCTGGCATGAATCTCCGATAGTACCCAGCCAGACCTAGGAAACTCTGCACCTTCGTCACGCTCTTGGGTGGCTCCCAAGCTAGTACTTCCTCGATCCTAACAGGATCCATAGCAACTCCCGCCTCTGAGATGACGTGCCCCAAGAAGTGAACCTATCAAATCTAGAACTGGCACTTTAAGAGCTTACCATAAAGTTGGGGGTCTCAGAGTGTGTCCAGTACCACTCACAAGTGGTAGGCGTGCTCCTCCGCAGTAGTCGAGTAAATCAGTATGTCGTCGATGAGGACTATGAAAAAACGATCGAGGTAAGACTAGAAGATCATGTTCATGAGACTCATGAACACTTCTGGTGCGTTTGTTATGCCGAAAGGCATAACCAATAACTCGTAGTGTCCATACCGATATCTGAGGGCCGTCTTCTGCGCATCCTCATATCGAACTCTGAGCTGATGATAACCTGATCTGAGGTCTATCTTCAAGAACCATCGTGCTCCCTTGATCTGATCAAAGAGGTCGTCAATACTCAGGAGTGGATACTTGTTCTTCACGGTCACTTGATTTAGGAGACGGTAATCAACACATAGTCGTAAGCTCCCATCCACCTTCTTGGTGAATAAAATCGGAGAAGCCTAGGGTGAAACACTGGGTCGGATGAATCCCTTTCCCTGTAAATCCTCCAACTGTACCCTCATCTCACGAAGCTCTCTTGGAGCCATCCGATATGATAGATTAGATATTGGTACTATCCCAGGGTATAGGTCAATATAGAAGTCTACCTCTCTATGAGGAAGTAGTCCTAGAACGTCGTCAGAAAAAACATCCACATACTGATCCACCATAACAGGAAAACTCAGACTCCGCACATCATCCGCTCCTAGGATGAGACTAGACAACTGATGGGTGATCTGCTTCCCTATCCTCTGCGTAAGTCCATCCTGCACTGCAAAGGCTCCCTTCTCACCGGTGAAGGTGAACCTGATCCCATATGTGCGGACACACCGCACTTTGTGCCTAATACATTCGATCTGTGCATGGACTGTAGATAACCAATCCATGCCCAAGATGACGTCGTAAGGCCTCGACGCCGCTACAAGAAGATCCCAGCCAAAGCTCTCACCTCCTAGAGTAAGCTCACACTGTCGGCACAAGTGCGTAATCGTCGAGTCTACTCTCGTAGAAGTCTCTAGTCGTAAAGATCGAGCCAACGGATCTGTCGGAATCTCCGAGCTCCGAACAAGGGCAGCGGCATTGAAAGAATGACTCGATCCTCTTTCTATAAGAACTGTAGCAATGGTGGAGTAGACAAAGATAGTACCTCGAATCATCTAAGGTGCACCGTGGTTGTAGGCATCAACTACCTGGAGTTGAGACTGCCCCTGTCTACCACCTCCCTATGGTCGGGGTGGCCCTCCTGGTGGTGGTGGTGGTAGAGCCTCGAAGCATCGTCCACCACCTATTGCTCAGCCAGCTCCTTTGCCTCGTCCTCCTTCTCCCTGCGGACTACCACGGTCAAACCTCTGCCTCTACCTGGAAGGTCCCCCTACTGTTTGTTGCTCCTATTCATGGTGGATCGGGTAGTCATGAGCCATGTAGCCCTGCCCACCGCATGCATAGCACTGCCAACCTCTCGTATGACTGGCTCTGCTGCGTGTGCCTCACACATCCAAACCAATATCCTGAGGTCACCCACCTGATGGCCTAGTCCACTTGGACCTCTACAACATCTGTCTACTATTGGCTACAGAATACTATGCCACGTGTCACCATGTGGTAGGCCTCGCTGCTGGCGTAGGATCAGCAAGAAAGCTCTTCACAAGAAGGGATCGCTCTAGTACTCCTGACTGCATCGAAATACTAAGGTATATCATCGAAGCCCTGATATCAAGCCTCAGTCCCTGCTCTAAGGTCTGGGCCTGGAAGAATGGGTCTCGTACCATGTCCGTGGAGTAGCGCGAGAGGTCGGTAAACCATGCCGAGTACTGGGCTACTGTCATGCTTCCCTGCTGTAGCTGTAGTAACTCCTGGATGCGCACCGCACGGAGGGTGGCTGGAACAAACTCCGAGCTAAAGAGGATCTTGAAGTCCATCCAAAGTAGAGATGCCTCGTCATGAACCTGGATCATTAGGCTCCACCATCTACCTGCTGCTGCGTGCAAGAGACTCGTGGCAAGGATCCCCATAAGGTCAATGGGTGTCCCTACCAATCTAAAGACCCTGAACATAGCCTCCACCCAATCCTCGACTGCCTGAGGATCCATCTCTCCACGGAACCTGGGCGGCCTCTATTATTGAAACTCGTGAAACGCACTCACGCGGCATGCACTCTCTGCTGCTGGGGCTGGTGGTATCAGTGGCCCAGCGGGTAGTGGTACCGTTGGTGCCTTCACTGTAATGGGGCCCTGCATTGAGGCCTCGTCACTCAGTGGGCTGCAATACGGCACGTAACTAGTAACCCTAGCCAACTGCCTTCATTGGGCCATCCTGAGAAGAATCAGGTGCACCACAGTTAGTATAGTATACCTGGTGAGCTGACACAAATTAATCACAAAGAAAACTTTTGAAACACACATGCAATCAATGTTTTCGTGCACTTAGTCGAAAATCATAAGTCAGGGTCTGGGTGTATGGATGGGTTAGCCGCCACACCAACACTGGACTCCCTGGATGGATAACCATACTCAATACTCTTAAAACTATTGCTTCACAAAGAAGAGATTATCACAGTCCTAAGTTCTGCGGTAGAATCGGCTCCTCTGATACCAATTTGTCACGACCCATCCTCGGGGCCCATGTTGTGACTACCCCAAACCCACCTTCCATAGGCCAGGAACTGAATACTAGCACCAAAGGCATAAATCCCGATAAAAGGGAAGGAATTGACTTTATATAAGTAAAAAAACACAACAGAGTACGCAAGCTGGAGTAAACACAAAGTAAACTGAGTACAAAAGTAAGTTCTGGAAAGAAAATGGGCCAGTATACAAACCCAACTGAAAGTACAGTACAACTGAGAAAGAAAGTACAACATCTGAAAAGTAAAGAAACAACCACCAAGTCGTCCTCTGGGAATCCCACCAGAAGGGTGGGTACAGATAGTCTCTTCGGTACCTCGGTTCCGTCTGTCTACTCCATGTAAGTCCTGCCAGGTGGTCCTCCTCCGGATATCATCCAGCTCCACAAGCCTCGACCACGATCAGTGTTGTCCGTCGTCTGCAACCAACACAATGTAGTACGGGCAATGCCCATGCAGAGGTGAGTATAATGATACTCAGTAGGGACCCCGAGACCCCCGATGGTCTCCCAGAATCCACAAAGGTTAACCCACAAAGGAAAGATACAAACACGAAGTATCAACCAACTCTACTTAGGTATATGCCCATACATATACCTAAGTCATCAATCTTAGTACGGCTCCAACTTCTGAGCCCAAGCACAACCAATCCACACAGGAAATAATTCAATCATACCAATGATAATGATTGAAAGTCAAGACTCATCTCACACATGTATACTACTCACGAAGAGGGGTGGATATGATTAGATGAACCTCTGAATCATCTCCTTTGCCGAACCCATGTAGGATCCAAGTACAGAAGTCGTCGCTGCTGAACCCACGTAGGATCCAAGTACAGTAACCATCGCTACCGAACCCACGTAGGATACAAGTATAGTGATCATCGCTGCCGAACCCATGGAGGATCCAAGTACAGTCGTCCTCGCTGCCGAACCCACGTAGGATCCAAGTACAGTCATCATCGTCGTCGCAGTCGCAGCCAACTCTAGGGTTCCAACACACAGCGTACTCGATTCCAGGAGGGTCCGCTCCATGGGTAAAAGGGTTCGATACAGCAACTGTCACGAAGTATAGAGTTTATGTATCCCGAAGTTTTGTCTCGTCAAAAGGAACCCAATGCGACAGACGGCATGTCAAACGGACGCCCAGTCTGAGAGATATTGGATTTTCCGTTCCAGGGGCCCGGTTGGAAATATGCTCATTCCAAACCCGGCCGTTAACCAAAGTTGTCCAAAACTCACTTAGAGAATCGCAAAAGGACTGTCTCGTCGAAAGAGTCCCAGTGCCGCAGACGGCGCATCGATCAGACGCGCGGTATTTAAGTTATTCATGTTTAAGTGAATAATGGGCCCATCCCGTTTAGCC
Source organism: Viscum album (assembly GCA_963277665.1). Lineage (NCBI taxonomy): Eukaryota > Viridiplantae > Streptophyta > Magnoliopsida > Santalales > Viscaceae > Viscum > Viscum album. The sequence goes on from OY728132.1 coordinate 1,085,406,082, forward strand.
CAGTGGGCCGACGAATCGAGTTAACCCAGTTTGATGGGTCCGACCCGGTAGGGGTGTCAGACCGGTCTGAAAAGAAAAACACATCTCGGCCCGAAGGGCGCGGCCCGAAGTGGCGTGACCCGGCCCGGCGGGGCACAGCCCGACCCGGCTGGGCGCGCAGCCCAGCTGGCTCGGCCGGCCGGCCAAGAGGTTCTGTGGGGGGAGCGGCCCCCCAGCTGTCCGAATCGGTGGCCCCAAGCGGCGCTGCCATTCCGAAACCGGATGGCTAAGCCGGCCGGCCTTCTGGCGCATGCGGCCCACACGGTGGGCCGCGGATTTCATCAGCGCGGCGCCCTCTTGGCGATGTGGTCCAGCTCCGCCTGGCCGACTGACGGGCCGGCAGGTTCTTCCGCCAAAGGGGCCCACGATGCGGGCCGCAGTTCCTCCCGCACAACCGGTGCGACAGCGCCGGCTTCATTTTCCACGTACCCGGATCGGTGCGACGGCATCGTGCCTCCTCCGCCTTTAGTTCCCGATTCTTAGAATAATAAATAAGTTCAAATGGAGGGTCGTTGGGCCGTGTTTGTTTGGCCCACACCCTCCGCATAAGCGGTAGCAATAGGGAAAGGTATTCACTTTAATACAACGAGAACGAGGGAGTAATTTATTTTAAATAAATTAATCACACCCACTACCTCAATAATTGATGACGAACGTCGGCGTCGTGGCAGATGACGTTGCGAGGTCAGGATTCGTGGACGTCGTCGGAGTGCGCCTGAGTAGGATGCAGTGTCTCCTCTCTTGTCGCGGAGAAGAGAATGGAAGGCATGTTGTCGATCTTCATGGATGGAGACGTCGTTCTTCGAAAAAGTAGAAATTCCCCTCTTTCTTCACAAAATCTCTCTCTCAAGAAGTTTCCCCCAAAAAAACAGGTGCCAACCCAATTAAAGTAAGGTTTCACCTTATTTTAATTAAACTTTCCAATCCATTCAAAATTTTAATCTCTTAATTAATTAATTGAATAGGTTCCATTAATTAAATATGGTGTGTTGTCAAAAGTTAAAGAGGGAGAGAGGAGGAGGTGAGATGTCTCATAAATGGGAGAGTTGTCAACATTAACATGGGAGTTTAAAGAGGGTTAAGGAGTTTAGGGGGAGGTGAATGGTTGGGGATCATGTGGGCCCCACCATTCTATTATCCACACATGGGAAGTTGGGTGGGTGTGGGCCCCACCAACAACTTCCCATGGGAGGAATTAACCTCCTTATATATAGAATAAAACTGTACAAACAATTTTATATACTTCTTTAATTAAACCCCAAATAATAATTCTCAACCCGCTTAAAACGCAACTGCTGTAAAGGTCCCCTTAAGCAATTACCAGTGTTGTGAATTCATCGCTGCCCTCAGATTTCAATTCAGAGAAATGGTTCAAAAGATAGAAAAACCCGCTCGTTCATTTACTGAACGTACCCGAGCTAAACTTCGGAAATTGATTCTGGGAACACCGGGCCTCAGAATCAAGTTCCGTCAGAAGCCACGGAGTCGTAAAATTACAAAGTATTTAAGAAAAAAAATTCCATTGAAATTTCCATGTCTTTACAGAGTTGGAAATCGATGATGGGGTGATATTTGCAGAGTTCCTAGTAGAGATAGAGGATAGACATGAGGGGGTCCTTCATTGGTGGTTGATTCCCCTGGTGCAAGTTCGTTGGAAGTATAGTAACCTCCAGGAGATCACATGGGAGCGTGATTCTCATATATGTGTTTAGTTTCCCTATTTTTGCCCCTAGTTTTTTTGTAACTTTTAGGGATAAAAATCCATAAGGTGGAGAGAATGTAAAGACCTGTAAATTCCATGTAATTTTTTTTAAATTATTTGGATTATTAAAAGTCTGTGAAAATGGACGGCGTGTGATTCTGAGGCCTGGTGTACCCATGATAGATTTTTGAAAAAATATTAAGGTACGTTCAGTAAACGTGCAGGTGGCGTTTTCTATCTTTTGAACTAGTGCTCAAATTCAAAATCTGAGGGCACCATTGAATCCACAGCGCTGCGATTCATTTAAGGGAGGCTTCACTTCAACCACAGTAGGTTGGGATAAAAAGTTTAATTTTGGACTTTATAAAAAATTAATAAAATAAAATAACAATTTATTTTATTTCCTTTTATCCAGCGGATGAGCGGTGGTGGTTGGACCAATGGGTTGTTAATCCAATTAATGGCTTGAACCTCTAACTTTGTAACATCAACATTACAGAATTAATTATGGTTCATAAATGAACCACATTAATGACATGAAACTTAGTTGATTTCCCCTTCTATTTAAATGAAGCTCGGGGTGGTGTTTTGACACAACTTCATCATGTGAGGAACCTAGAGAGATGTCCTGAAGAAACTTCTACTGACGGAGGATGGAAGCTTGGGTGGAGACGATCCAGCATCAAAAAATGCCGATGAACTCACTCCAATAAGGACCCTCCTCCCACCAAGAACTGTGATACCTCTGATGGTTAATGAGGTAGGGGTTTATTTTATATAGTTATCTATGATGAATTATTTCCTTCCACTTTTTACCATGTTAACATGGAGGGAACGGGCCAAATGAACAAGGCCCATACCCTTCGTCGCTTTGTTCTTGTTGCATTCTTCGGGGAAAAATTCTTCAACTCAATAGAATTTGGAATCCTGGAGCTGTGCAGCAACCGTGGCATCCCAGGAAGCTCGTAGGTGCGATCAGAAGTAAAAAAGGAGATCTGGAGCATTTCCAGAGCCCCGCATAAGAAGCATCGGCACGGAACCGGCATGATGGTGCTGGAGGACGAGAGTGTTGGCTGGAAACCAATGGCCGTGGTGGAAGAGCGGCACTGCTCGTCGCTGTGGCAGTCGGACAGGCGACTGATAGCAGTCGGTCGCGGAGGTGGAGGTGGTGTGCCGTCGCATGCTGCACTAAAGGAAGTCTCGACTTCAAAGCTGCGGCAGAGCTGTAAAGGGACACGCTCCCTGTAGGTCCCGAAGGTGATGAGGCGGAACCATGTGGCGCCTCCAATTAATGGATCTGAACAGCTCCTTTGAGCCTTTCAGGAGTAGCAGATCGTGCGACCTTGTGTGGGTCTAGCCCGCCGGTGGGCCAAGCCCACTATGGATCAGCCCAGCCAGGGCGGGCCAAGCTGGCCCAGGCTGGTTCGAGAAGTCTGGGTCAAGGTCAACCCAAACTAGGTCAGGTTGGGCCAGGTCATTCCGACCGGGTCGAACCGGACCCAGACCCATTTGAGCCTAGTTACGCTTAAATGGGCGTATCTTGCGATCCGAACGTCCATTTGACAAAACGTCTACGGTGATGGGATCCTTGGATTGAGATGTCCCTTTTGAGATACTCCATGAGATTTTTGGAGAAATTTGTAGTATAGCCGGGTTGGATTGACTCTCAATTCAACCGGGCCATCGGCACTAAAATGCGAATAACTTACAGACTAGGTGTCCAGTTGATGCGCCATTTATTGCATTGGAACCCTTATTAAATGACAGATCATGGTATAACTTCTTCAGGGGACTTCATGTTGGTTGAAGTATAATTGATGGCTTGATTAGCGGTTTCTCCCAGAGATTGTCTCTAAAGGTGTAGGATTCCACCATCTGGTCACAGGATATTGTTTTTTCGATTTTTCCTAGTTTTTGTTCGGAGTGTCTTCTACAGGGGAATTCAGGGAAGAACTGTAGGAGATGGAATCCTGTTGTGTAGCCTCGTGTGGGCAGAGTCCCCCTGCCAAGAATCTCGTCTTTCTCTGCTGGGGGAGAGCCTAGTTCAGTTCCGGATCAGCTTGTGGCCTCAGAGGTGTCTGTATCTCCTATTCCCTGCGGAATCCCTCCTATGCTCCCAGTTTTCAAAGAGCTCATCCCTTCCTCTCCCAGGCCAAAGTCTTCCCCTGGTAAAACTCTGGTTCCCAATTTGTTGTGTGCCTTTCGAATGGATCCTCTGGCGCCCTCATCATAGTCATGCTCACAGCCCCGAATGATGTTGGAAGGCGCTTGGTTGGTTAATCTTCTGAAGCTTGCTCCGAGTCTTCTGTTTTCCTTTCCTCAAGATCTCCCTCGAGTGATACTGGTTCCTTACTCTTATGATGAGAAGCTACCTAAGAATGTTTCTGGACAGGGATCCTCCCTTTCAGGAGAGGTTCTTCTTAAAGGAAACTGGTTGTTGGACTGAGCTAGATGTCTTGTTGTAACAGGTTTTCATGAATCTCAAATCCCTGTAGTGGATGTTTTAATGGTAAATAGTGACCTTGCTGTTGGTGCACCTACACAGTATGTGATGGTCCTCTCGAAATCAGATGGGGTGGCTCATTTGCCTCCTTTGGAGGTGAAGGGAAAGGCTTCTAAGAGTGCTTCGAGGCTCATAACTTCCCCATCACATCCTGTTGGTTCAGGTTTGGGAGTGTGTATGAGTTCATCATCGAAGAGGCTATAGGATAGGGAGGGCTCTGTTCTCCTTGTGCAAGAGACCATGTTGCATGGGGCCAAAACTGGGCAGTTTTTGTTTCCATGAATCCCATCTTCATCTGGAACGCTCGGGGAGTTGGGGCGAGAGTAAAAGCAGATGTTATTGTATCGGAATCTAAGAAACATAAGGTCAAGTTGGTGGATATTCCCAATCAAAAGCAGAACTCTGCAAAGATCAATGAGTTCACACGCAAGTTGAAGTTACATGCATCTATGCATGCAGAGCCAATCAATAAGTTCATCTGGATTTTTTGGCACACAGAGTTTTTAGTGGAGTAAATCCAAGCAGGTGATCAGCATGTAACGATGAGGGTGTCTTGCGGTGGAGACTCCCTAGTTTTTTAGTTCATTTATGGTAGTTGTGATGCACGGTTATGGAGCGATCTGAGTGATTTTGACCCAAGGGATCAGCCTTGGGTGGTGGGCGATGATTTCAATATTGTATCCGACTCGGAGGAGAATAAGGTAAGAGGAGATTTTCTAAGGAGGGCTATTAGGGCATTTTTCCAGTTTATGGATGGCAAGGGGCTTTTGTATCAGGGGTATTCAGGTGACCCTTTCACATGGTGTAATAACTGGAGGGGCATTAGTCCTTGCTGGAGCCGGCTCGACCAATGTTTATTCAATGTACAAGCGATCTCTAGGTTTCCAGAGGCGAAGGTTGAACATCTGACCCACAACATCTCTGACCACTCTATGCTCATTATTTCTCTAATAAGGAGGGAGGCTCCGTAGTCGGGTTTCAGGCACATGAGCCACTGGGTGGGTATCTCGGGTTATAACTAGATAGTGAGGAAAAGATGTGAGGAACCGATCCAGGCACACTCCTGGAGAGCATTGCACTGCAAGTTGAGGCAACTCAAGCAAGCACTTTACTTATGGGCTAGAAGCATCCTTCTCTTTGACCAGGAGCTAGACATGCTCAGACAGGATATTGAATGGATTGAGGCTAGTATTGAGGTGGTCTGGGATGACACTATTTTTGGTGAGCTATCCGAGAAGAATACCTACATTGCGGTTATGATACTCGCGCATAAAAGAAGGGAGAGGGATCATTTGAGAATTAAATGGCTTAAGGAGGGCAATAAGAACACGGCCTTTTTCCATGCTTTCATAAGGGAGAGGCGGCGTGTGGTTCAACCGAACCTAGATTTAGAAGATAGATCTTTCACTAATGATAGGGAAGTGGTTGGGGGCTTGGCATTTTCTTACTTCAAGGACCTTCTTACAGGACCCAATCCAAACATGCTACAGGGATACCCTATGGGGGGAAGAGTTCTAGGAGGGGATTTCACACCTTGTGTCCCCTCAGAATAATGAGTTGATGGAGGGGATCCTAGAGGAGGAGGATATATTTACGACTATGATGAGTCTCAATCATGAGAGTTCCGTAGGTACTGATGGTTTTCCAGGATCGTTCTATAGGAGCTCCTGGGAGGTGGTGAAGGGGGATATCATCAATGTTATCCAGGATTTCTTCAGAGGGGGAAGCCTACTGTGGATTGTGTCCACCATGACTCTTGTCCTTTTACCAAAAATCAAAGACCCATCATCTCTTCTTCATTATTGGTCGGTGAGTATGTGTAACTTTACATATAAAATACTGGCAAGAATCATTAACAGGAGGCTGTCTTGCAATATTCCACGATGGATCTCCAAGGAACAACATGTTTTTTTCAAAGACCTCTCTATTCAGGGAGCCATAGCGGTGGCCTAGGAGATGCTGAGAGATATCAATACCAAGGTTCGTGGATCTAATATGGCCATCAAGATTGATATGAATAAGGCATATGATAGGATCGAGTGGGGATTTATTAACAAGGTTCTGAAAAAGATGGGTTTCTCAAGATGGTCTTGCGGTCTTATGTTTAGGTGCTTCAGTTCATCATGGATGGTTGTGTCATTTATGGGGTGAACTCACAATTTTTTCAAGACTGTCTGAGGCCTTCATCAAGGTGATCCTCTATCCCCGAGTGTTTTCATTTCTATGCAGGATATCTTAAGAAGACTAATCAATATAGGCATCTATAATGGGGATGTTCTTCCTTTCCAAAGGAGGTTGAGGCTCCCACCCACCTCTCATCTGATGTTTGCGGACAATACCCTCATCCTCATTAAAGCGGGGAGGCGGTCTATGCAGGGGGCTATTAAGATCCTTGAGGAGTATTTCCACTGGAGTGGTCAACAAATTAATAGGGAGAAGATTGGATTTTATGTGGCCTCAACTTGCACTTCAAGCAGGGTGATAAATATGGGTCGTAGACTTGGTATGAGGCGTGGGACGTTTCCCATGGAGTATCTTGGAACCCCCATGTCTCCAGGAGGAATGCACATCAGTGATTTTGACGTTGTGGTGAAAAAGATTATGGGGAACATTCAGAATTAGAATAACCATTTTTTGTTCTTTTGAGGCCATATTACTCTTGTGAACATTGTTCTATCATCCATTCCGGTCCATTCTCTCTTGTCCACCAATGTTCCTAAGGGGGTTATCAAGGTAATTGATAGACTTTTGGTTCGTTTCATCTGGGATGCATCTTCGGAGGGGAAGATACATTGGATTTCTTGGGGGAAGATGGATCGAACAATTTTGGAGAGAGGGATCAACATTAAAATCCTTGCGGACACTATTCAGTACATGCACGCGAAGCTGGCGTGGGAGGTTATTGAAGAGAGATCCTTGTGGGGTAAGCTGATGTCCTGCAGAAGCCGGGTCACCACAGAATATTCTTCGGTTAACAGGTCTTCACTCTAGTCCTCTATTAGTAGTTTTATTCCATCAATCCTCCAAAGCTCGCAGTGGATTATTGGGGAGGGGGACATCCAGTTCTAGGTCCACAACTGGTCAGGAAGGACTCTCGGATATCCAGGGTGTCTGGATCCTTTGATCACCTTCAAGGAGGCATACCAGTACCCTCATTTTTTCAGAACCATTCTAGATGCGGACCAGCATGAGGTTTTTGACTCTGTTATTTTGAACTCAGATATGGACCGGTGTGGCTTTACCCCCTCCACCTCGGTTTAGTTCAATGTGAGGGATTTTTACAGGTCAAGTTTTTCAAGAGGACAACAGGGAGGTGTGTACGAGCTGGCTTGGTGTAAGTGTATCCCTAGGAAATTTAATTTCCTAACATGGAGGATCCATAACTATGCTTTACCAACGGACGAGCATATCAAAAGGCTCGGCATCAGCGTGGATTCTTGTTTCCAGTGTTGCGTAGATAAGCACGAAGAGAGTATATCCCATTTATTCATTGAGGGGGACTGGGAACACCAAGTATGGGGTGTCTTCAGAAATCTTGAAGGAGCCTCCCCCAATGCGTCAAGCTTAGAATCCTTTGTGGAGAGATGGTTTTATGGGGCGGATGATTCTAGTAAGGAAAAAAGGGAGAGATCCATTATTTTCAATGCTGGCTGTTGGTGTGTATGGAAAGCGAGGAACTGGTCCAGGTTCGAGGGGATCACTTCTATGGGGAGATCCATTACTACCAGAGTATGATGTATCTTGATTGATTTGTGTGGCACTGATGATGACTAGAAGCAGACCCCATCCCTTTTCAGGATGTTTGTGCATCAAAATGTGGCTCAGAGGTCAGCCACCAAGAAATCTGGGCACTGGGTTCGGTGTTATCGTTCTGAAGTCGGCTTCAAATTGAATATTCACGGTTCTTGTGTGCTAGGTGAGATGTGGGGTGGCGGCGTGGTCCGAGATCCTAGGGTTAATGTGGCCTTGGCCTTTTTGGTGCATTACGATTATGGGGATTCTATGCAGGCGGAGGCGAAAGCGGTTCTCACAGGTGTCACTATTTACAGATAGCGGGCGCTTGACATCTTCCAAGTTGAGACTGATTCTAGGGTTATTCATGATTCCTTGCATGGTAAAGGTATCATCCCCTGGCCTATTTCATACACAATCCGGAAATGTAAATATGTCTTGTATAGTAGCACTAGAATCACTCACACGTGGAGAGATGGAAATAAGGTGGCGGACCACTTGGCCTCTATGGAAACCCCTGGTAGCATGGTCAGTTGTCTAACTCATGTCTCTCACTTTAATCCTGTGGGGGTGAACTTGATTAAAGGTTATTCCCTTGGTATCCATTACTTTAGGCCTACTAGAAACTGGTCATCTATTTCTCTTTAAATTCTTTTGAATAAAAATGGTAATGTTGGATGGTGTGTGTGTGTGTGTTTGTGTGTGTGAGTGTGTGGCCTTAACAAACATTTTTTTCCTCTTTAATTTTTTTTTGTGAAACATTTTTCTTCAAGTGTTCCTTTTTAACTTTTAGTTTTAAGATTTTTTCCTTAAACAAATTTTAAATGTAAAACTTGGGATAAGAAAGTTAAATTATCTCTTGAGTGTTGTGGAATGGAACATTTTTACATGGTGGCATCCTACTGGGCTCTTGGATCACACCCTATATACACCTTTGGTTTTATGTAGAACTCATTATTTCTGTATTCCAGGTTGTGGCATTGTGCTTAGTGATGGTTGTTCGGATTGTTGTTGGTCTCTTCATGAAGGTTGGTGTGCGTAGCTTTGAGGTATGACTCCTCATGTCATTTTGAGTCTTGAGTTAGAGTTTTTAGTTTTCCATCTTTGTTTTAGTTCCCTTTGGGTTTTGAGTTGAATTGTAAACTTTAAGTCTGATTATAGTTTAAAGGCATGTTTGGTTGTCTCTTTCCAGTTTTAGTTTATTTATCTTGTTGATTGGTTGTGTTTAATATTCCGGCTAAATCGTTCCCATGTTTTATTTTGATACCTAGGCACTTGTGCCAGCTCGGGGGGATCGGGAATTCCCTTCAGGCCTTGTCGTGGACCGGGTCGGGTGCCGGGTCAAATGGCGACCCGGCCTGGTTTGTGAAAAAATGGTATCAGAGGAAGGTTTTCTCCCTTGGGTTGTGTTCTTTTGTGATAGAGTCATGGTAGACTGGAGTTTAGGATGTTGGGACTTGACGTCCTAGCTATGAGTAAGGTGCCTGGCCAGCACACCTCATGGTGGAACTCGAGTTACCAAAGTAATTTGAAGTTTGTCTGAGTCGTTGGTCCTTCTGATTAATCTTGTTTAGGGGAAATAAAAAGGGAGTAGAGTAAGTGGTTCCTATGAGCTCGTAGGGTCTGGTAAGACATGTAATGCCAGGGACGTTGTCCTATAATACTCTCTATGTCGATGGCATGATTGGGGTATGGCTAACAACCATATGTCTCAGTCACCCACCGACACTTGTCTCCTCTTGCATCATTCCTCGTCTCTTTGTTTTGGATTCATGGAAATCTGGTTTTTAAGTAAAAATGTTTTAGTGTTTTAATAATCGGTTGTTGCGTGGTATGTCCTTGTGTTTTTTAAATGCTAGATGTGAGGTGTTTTGAGATGAGAATCCTTTTTGAATGATTTATGACTTGAGTTTGAATTCTTATTTACAGTTTGGTGTGCAAGCGTTTGGTTAATGGTTTCATTTGAAAAGTGTTTCAGGAAGCCCTTGAAGTGGTTTCCCCTACACAGTTTTTGTTTGCTTGTGGTATTTCTTGGTCATTAGATCAGTTTGATTAGGTTCATGGTCTTCAATATTTACTAGTGCACGCTCCCATAAAGCATTAGCATGTGATTGAAGTGCGACTACAGGTAATTCACTGTTGCCTGAACCTCCATTTGATTAAAGCAATCGCTCTCCCTTTTGAGTGATAATGCTAAGTCTATTCCTTTTTCTTTTCGGTGAAGAAAGTCCTCACACAGTGGGATGACAGACGTGGGAGGAGTTGAAGGGAGATTTGGTCTCTTTGAGTTGTCTTAGTAATCGAGAATGAAGTTTGACCTCGTTGCATCTGAAGGTTCCCCCTAGAAGTGGTGAAAGGAATTCCAGCAGGGAAGGGTGAAGGCGGTTCAGAATTATCAATGTTGAAAAGTGTCTGGAAGGGATTTGTAGTAATTTAATTGTCCATAATGGTCATGTTTGGTGACGTCTTGTAGTGTGAGTTCTCTTTGAAGATCAAGGGTGGATTTTGTAGAATCCTTCATGAATCCCTGTTTTCATATGAGTGTGTCCTCCCGGGGAGTTCTAATTTTTCTATTCAAAGGGGAGTGTTTGGTGTGCGTTTTTTCACCATAAGTTCCCTGGTTAAGGTGAAGGGGCGATGCTTGTGCATAATCTAATCCCTTTTTTTGGTGGATGGTGTCGCGAGGGAGTATTTAAATGTCGGGGTATGTGGTGGTTGTTGGCGTTGTCTCATTTGCAGTGTGGTTGCGTGTGGAACCCAAAATAAGAAGTTCCATTCAGGAGTCTTCAATACCTGACTGCGAGGAAGAAGATGCTTCAAACATCAGAGCTCCAGCCATAGGCCTCATAGTGAAGTTGGCGTGTGGTCAGGAACCCCGGGAGTGTGTGGGACCCCAACCTTATTTCTGTCGTCGATACTGAAGGTGAAGGAGGTTTAAATTGTTTCATGTGGTTTCATACCAAATTACCTGTTTGGGTGCATGGGGTTTCTTATGGCTATGAGGAGGTGTGGTCATCTCATTACCTTAAAGTTCTGGGGGTCTCATCCCACTGAATTTAATTTCTTTTGGTGGTCTGTATGGGAGTATGTTGGGTATATCAGTCTCAAATTTGAATAATGCTCATCCAGGGATATGGCGATGTTGGTTTTTCATCGGTCGTGGTTTTGATGCCCAGTTGTTGGGCCCAGCCCTCCCCGCCCCTTGTGGTGGGGTGTTTGGTCACCGTCGGAAAATTCTCAATGTTTTGAATCTTTTTTCAGTTCTAATGGTAGGGAGACCCATGATGGGTCTCACACAAATGTCTCTGGAATGAATCAGTGGTGTCCTTTCTTCTTAATGGTAGGGAATCTGCCCGGGCTTCCCCGTGTGAGTTTTCAAGTCTCATCTCGGGCATTGGTAGGTTCTTAATGGTGGGTATCCCCTTTGGGATTCCCCATGATGGCTTTTTGGTTATGTCCCTTTCCTTAATCAATCAAATTGAGGTTTTCTAGCTCTTTGGGGCGGGCGAAACATATCATAAAGTCTTTTTACAAGTTTCTTTAGTTTTTCATTTTAGTCACCTTCTTTGTGCACGATGTGTTTCCCTCTCTCTGCTTGTTTTCATAGGAATCCTCTTAAACCTTAAGGGGGTTTTGTTTCCAACTTTGGGTCTCAGCCTTAGTTGTGGCTTTCTTGGGATGGAAGGATTTATGGTGGGGAGAATTGTCATACCCTTCATCTTCAAATAATTTATTTTAGTTAATTTTATGGGAATTAGGTAGTCCAGGTTGGATATGGCTTAAATTTTTGAATTATTTTTTTTAAACGCGTGTTTTGGCCTTGATTGCGTCCATTGTACTGCAGTCGAAGCAGCGAGACCTCACCTGGGTCACCGCGTGACCTCACCCGGTTCACCACACACTTGCCCGATGATCAAGGCAGATAAATGAAACATATTATTAATGACAAAAAAAAAGAAGTGTGATTAAAAATTAATGAATTGTTTCATTGATAATAATAATATTATTATCTGAGTATGTTATTAATTATTATTGAGTATTATTATTATTAATATTAGTTTCAATACTTAAGTTATATTCATTATTATTAATTATTGTTGAGTATTATTAATTATTATTGAATATTATTATTATTATTTATTATCTTTATTATTATTATTATTATTATTGTGTTTTAATTCTTTTATTTTGTTTTAGTTTTTTTTCTTTTTCTTTTTCCCTTATGGTTAGGGTTTGGTCCCCCCCCCCCCTCTTTCTATTCTCTCGGTCGAACACCTTCTTCCCCTTCTCCTTGGAATCACGCTGCACCCCTGGTTTTCCTTCCTTCCTGTCACACCTTGTCCCCCGCTCGGACCCGCACAGACACCACTGATTCCCCCCTCGACTTGCTACACCAGTCCCTCCTCGGCCAGCTGTCCCCTCCCCTTCCTTCCGTCTAAAAACCACCTTGCACCAGCCTCCTCACCACACCTCCCTTCTGTCTGATCAACCTCCCTCGCGCCCTCCACTGACATCGACCCCAACCGGCAGCGCCCCTGCTTCCCTTCTAGCGAACAACACCTAGACCGACCAATCGCCAGACCACCTGTGTAACACCCCGAGATTTTATGAAAAATATTCTTTTAATTTCATTAATGTCTTGTTTTGTATGCTACACCAATATTACCTTGTGCTATACGCAACACCGTATTAGCTTGCAGTATACGCAACACTATTCTTGGATCGTGTTACACACAATTTTGATAATAGTTATTCTACACAAAATTGAGTATATATATATATATATATTCAATGTATAAATGAAATATGGTTGGATTCTATTATACGAAACAACGAAGGATTCTTTCACAACACGCAACCCTAACTTGGCTTGCATTACACGCAATCGCGACCTTCCTCGATACCGTGTGTTGTACGCAATACCGGGTTTTACTAAACAACGATATATTATTATAATATTATTATTAACTAGCCGTTATTAATAGTATTAACTAAATTTTTAATTTTATAACATTATTATTCATCTTACACATTTTCTAGAACATGGTATAAGAACAAAATAAATTTTTCGGGTAAAATAAGTATTTCTCAAAAAATGCAGTTTTGCCGCCTTTTGATGGCGCACCCACTTTAAATCTAGTTTTTGACATGTTTATAAGTTCAATTTGACAAAATAAAATTATTCTTTGGAATAAAGAATTAAAAATTTACTTTGGATAAATTTTTCATTTTATTCTGATAACTTTCATATTTTAATGAATAGTAAAAGCACGCTATATTTTAATTAAAAACAACTTTTTTCATTGTAATAACTTATGTGGTTAAATTATAATATTAAATGGTTTCAAAGTATAAATATAATATATTTTTATCATTTAATATAATGTATGTCATTAGCATTGATTTTACCTTGAATTCGTAGGTTAAATCAATTCAATCTTTTGCAATGTTTTAAAGAAAAACCCGTTTTCTTTCGACAACGGGATTAATTTTAATTTAATTTCTGCATATTTTGTGTATTGAATTTGGAAAACTGGATTCCATATTTAGAATCAGTGGGTCCAAATTATGTTAATAAGCTACTTTTTATTTTTGGGCATTGTGAATAGTAACTACGATATATTTTATTTACTATAGTTAAAGGTAAATTGGGTAATTAAGGGTAAATATAAGAATATAAAATTACCCTAAAACTTGTAAAAATACTATTGGATGGATAAAAGTAGACCCATATAACCTAAGGGTCAGATTAGATTCATTTTATGGACTTTTGTCCATGAATATAATTTAATTATTATTAAAACCAAAAAATGTGACAACATGTCACTTTCTTAAATCTTATAATTATAATAATTTTAATTTAGTGATAAACTTCATGAAACATAGAACATGAATAGTCTCCAGAAATCTAATACAATTATATACATCATAGGAATTTATTTAGAATTTTTAGGGATTAAATAATTATCATTTATTATGACACAAAGATGATAGAGTAATTGTCTTATTAATGAAATATTGACATGATTGATGTTATAAATACCCAAATAAATGTAATTTGAGACTTTTTATGAGTTACACTAATTTTATAGGTTAATATGACATGTTATTGTTGATTTAAGTAACTTTTTTCGAACTTATCATTTTGTTATGAATTTCATAAAAATCATGTACCAAATAGTGTCCAAATTGACATAAATTAGTTTTTAAAACAAATATTATATTATTAATTGCTATTTAATTCATAAAAATCTAAGGTTCGGCAAAATGACTTATATAATGATATATATATTAATAATAAACAACTGGGGGTTCTTTTGGATTATTATGGTATGTTTATTAACCATATAGTGTAAGCAAACAAAAAGACATGGTAAAAGTTAAATTATTTAACTTAGAGTTAAATCTAATTGATAATGTTAAAATAATAACATAAACTTGTCCAAATCCTATTGGATGAGATTATTTAGACCCATACCCACTTTATCTTCAAAATATGACCCTTTGGAACCATTATAAACCGAATTTGACCTTAATATAAAATAATATTTTGAGATTTTCTTAAGGTGCCCCTCTCCTCCCTTATAAAAGGGCACCTCATCCCTCTCCTAATCACACCAATTTGAGCATTCAAGCTCGTCCAACCCCTGAAAAAATCTCTTCTCCACTTCTCTAGTATCATCCTAGAGGTCCTGGTTTTCTTCAAAGACCATCCCTAGTTCTTTAAGTGGAGGTTAAGAGAAGGCGCGTCAAAAAGAGGTAATATCCATTACCGATCTTTTTCAATTTCTTTCTTCTTCAACTTATTCTTCTTTAGTTGTTTCATGATAAAGTAATAACATCAGTATTTATTATATACTGATATGTTATTATAAATATGAAACAACTCTAATTAACCTTCTATCCATCCTACGGAAAAAGTAAATCACCGCGCGTGTGTACGTACGGAATACCGTCTCCACGCCGTGGTGTAATCTATTTTCCGCCACCACCTTAATTGGATGGGTATAATGGTGTAATGAGTAACTATATATTATTATTATAAAGTGATATTGATACTTAAATAGTATACATACACTTAAACACAATTCTACGACCATGGTAACGATATCATCGCTCGTGCGTACGTACGGACTACCGTCTCCACGACGCGATGAGATTCATTATCCATGTTAACCATTCCAGAATGATTATAAAGTATATATAATGAATAATAATGAAATATATGAAATGGTTAATCTACTGGATTTATGTATATATATATTTATGTCATCTACTTACTTCCATTCAAGACAATAAGGAAAGGAAAACAGCGTTCATGCGTACGTACGGACTACCGTCTCCATGAACGGTGTGTTTCATTTCATTTATCTATCTATTATATATATATATATATACTGAATATATATGATATATAAATCATGTTTTATATTATTGAAGTAAGTAAATCATGATATAAGTAATAATAACAAGTCCAAGCACCTGCGATAAATGAAACAATTTTACCCAAAATGCTTCTTTAACATGGAATTTACAAAAGAACGGGTAATATAAAGTCATAAGTGAACCATATATGATATCATAACAATGAGTATGATTTTGGAATAAGTCAATGACATTATTTAAACCATTATACAGGAGGTTCGGACACTTACGAAGCAAATCGGACCTAAGGTAAGGGAAAATCTCGCAATCTCATTTTCATCCGAGATTGTTTATACTTTAGTATTTACTGGGGTGTATTTTATCATCCACATCCATGTTTCCTCAATATGTAATATTATTTCCATCCACCTACAATTGTCTAAATACAATTTTACCCTTCGGTGAGTTTTTAGTAAAATATATGAAAGGAATCTTTTTTCGTTTTTCGTAGGAGGTACTTTTTGACTTTTCCGACAAAAGTACGAAGAATGTTTTTTTAACTTATACAGCATGAATGGATTTTTAAAACATTATTTCCAAGAATCTTCCCTTTACAAGTTTTCAAGTTTATTTTTAATCAACTTTTTTTAGTTTAAAGTTGTATGACATGTTAAGAAATGAAAAAGTTTTTTGAAGAATAAAGGATATTTTCCTCAAGAATGGAGTTCAAGTGTTTTATCAAAATTATTTTCCATCTAAGATAATAAAGGGTTCTATTTTTATCCCTATTATTAAATTGATTTGATTATGTTGTGATGGAATTATTTTTATGAATTCCTTTATCTTATATGAATTGTTTTATGATGTCATGATGTTTAAGATTCCCATTTGTATTACATGGGTTATGCAATGATGTATGATTTATGATTTTGTGGCACACATAAGAATGGTATCATTATGAGATGGGTGGGACCTATATCTCCCTCCAATGCATTGGGTAAAGATTTTATATCTCATGAGATAGACATGGCTGGAACGGTAGGTTATACCGGTTCAGTAAAACAGGACTGAAACGAGGAGTGAACTCGGTTCAGAAATGGACTTTGTCCACTAAGATAGTCTTGGCAATGAGTCTTGACTAACAAGAAATGATTCTATATGATTAAGTGTGTATTCCAAAACGTTTCATGTTTTATGTTATGATTATTGGGATTACATTTCACTACTATGATTTATCCCATGTTATGAAATTATGATATCTTTTTCAGTTTAAGATTTCCAAAAGTTATGTTCTTATGAATATGATGTGATTGATATTTCTTTTGCTTAACCTTACTGAGAATTTGAGCTCACTCTTTTATGTTTTATTTTCCCCAGGATATAAAGAAAGGTTTTAGGTAAAAAAAAAGAGAAGATCTTTATTGGAGATGTTGAAGATCTTTCACCATGATTAGAAGATTATATTCCGAGTTTCCAAAGACACTAAACTATTATGATCCTTGTGTGTGTGTTTTTGTTATGTACTAAGTATTCCGCAAAAGTAATGTAATGTCCATGTACGTCAGGCTTCGGGTCTCTACAACCTGCCAACTACAGCCATACCTTGCTGACCGGTAACACATCTCGTGTCACCTCTGGCTTCCCCAACCGGTGACTCACACTCCATTCACATGTGATTCACCCCTCCGTCTAAGTATCTCCTTTTATTTATTTTAGTTTTTGGTTTTTTCGGGGGGTATGTGGTCCTATTTTGGGGTTTAACCTCTTCTTTTCGAGTTGGATCTCTTTGGTTAGGGATCCTCTTGGCTTCTTTGTGGTGTGATTGATATGCGGGTGTGGTTTTGTGCCATTTTCTAGAAGAATTATCATCTGAGGTAGGTGGTTCCATTCCCTTACACTTATTAGATAATTTAATTTGATTGTTTATTAAGTTTTTACATATTCTATGCTTTAATTTCATGGTGCGTAATATGTTTTAGAATGTTTTCCCATGCTTGTTTGATAAATAATGTTTTCTAGGAATAATGATGTCTTGTCATTGTATGTGTGTTTCCGTATAAATGTTTGGATGTGTTTGATGAATTTTTGGAGTAGTGGGAATGTTGTTTGAAAGAAAAATGTTCCAAACATGGTTTGAAAGTAGTTCCTTTCTTTGATTTGGTGTATTTAATTTTGTAAATGATTTTAGGGTGTTTTATAAATTATTTAATGGTTTATTTAAATTTTTTGATGGTGTGAAACACGTTTTTATATGGTTTGGTCGTGCAGTTGAATTTTAAAGAGGGTTTTGAGTGAACTTTTGTTGTAAAACATTGGCGTGTTTGGTAGAGTTGTTTTATAGACTGTTATAACAGTCTAATAAATTATTTTTTAAAGGTAAAAAATATGTTTTGAAGTATTGGTGTGCTTATGTGTTGGGTTTGAATTTTGTACGAAAAGTGTATATATTGTGTGTGTGTGTTTTAAAGCGGTGTTTAAAAAAAGGGGGTCTTGTGAGTTGTTTGTAAGGTGCGAGTTGAGTTTGGAATAGATTTAAAGTGTTTTGGAATTGAGAAATGGATTATTTGAGAAAGTGGGTTATATTCATCAGGTGTCGCACATGATTCTTTTTGTTTTATGCCTTGAATGTATTTTTAAAAAACATACAAGGGTTTCGAAACTCCCTTTTTAAATGGTTTTGTTATATTTATGGATTAGAAATGTTTTTTTTCTAAAATGGAAATTGGTTGTGTTTTCCTTGTGTAAACCTTTCATTTCCAGTCTTAAGTGTTTCTTAAATTGTTTACCTAAATTTATTTACTCTTATGTGGAGTGTGGGAGTTGTATTTGATAGGATTACATGTGCGTTAAGTTTTTAAAGGGACTCTTATATGTGAAACTGGGAATTTTTTTTCATGTGCAAACCCTTTTTGTGCTATGTAGAAGTGTTCTTTAAAATTTTCTAAATAATTTATCAAGGCATGCAAGTGATGCGAATTATGGTGTGAAATGGTTTTGGTGTGCATGTGTTTTAAAATGGTGTTTTGGGTATGCAAGTGGTGGATTTTGTGTGTAATGTCTTATTTGGTTTGTGATATGTGAAAATGATGTATTATGTGAATGTGGAACTTGATTGAGAACAAAAGATAACCTCGGGTACTTAGGTGGGCGGATTAGGACTAGTACGCTAGATGTTACAGAAGTGGTGCGTCCCGGTCTCATCTAGTAGGTTTGACGTCACAACACTAACTAAGCTTTTTTTATGATTATAGACCAGTAAGTTATGGATTTGTTTCCCTAATAGTGGCATGTTCACAAGAACATATATTTCTGTATATTGTGTGATTCCTATACTGTTGTTCACCGAGGTACGATGTCTCTAGAATCCCACATGTGCCAGCTACCTTAGGAGATTTACCCATAAGACTCTACTATTCATGATGTGGTGTCATCTGTCAGTATATGGAGGACCACTTATGTGTGTGTGTGTGTGTGTGTGTTTTTGTGTGTGTGTGTGTGGCCTTAACAAACAGTTATTTCCTCTTTAAAATTTTGTTTGTGAAATAGTTTTCTTCAAGGGTTCCTTTTTAACTTTTAGTTTGTAGATGTTTTCCTTAATCACATTTTAAATGGAAAACTTGGCATTAGAATGTAAAATTATCTCTTGGGTGTTATGGCACGGAAACTTTTTACATGGTGGCATCCTACTGGGCTCTTGGATCACACCCTACATACACCTTTGGGTGTATGTAAACCTCGTTCTTTCTGTATTCCAGGTTGAGGCATCGTGCTCAGTGATGGTGGTTCAGATTTTTGTAGGTCTCCTCATGCAAGTTGGTGTGGGTAGCTTAGAGGTATGAATTCTCATGTCATTTGGAGTCTTGAGTTAGAGTTTTTAGTTTTCTATCTTTGTTATAGTTCCCTTTGGGTTTTGAGTTGAATTGTAAACATTAAATTTGATTATAGTTTAAAGGCATGTTTGGTTGTCTGTTTCCAGTTTTAGTTTATGTATCTTGTTGGTTGGTTGTGCTTAATATTTTGGTTAAATCGTTCCCACGTTTTATTTTGATACCTAGGCACTTGTGCCAGCCCATGGGGATTGGGAACGCCTTTTGGGCCTTGCCGCGGACCGGGTCGGGCGCTGGGTTGGATGGCGACCCGGCCTAGTTCGTGACAATAAGTGTCATTGGATGTTCCTATCTAAGAATGTGTGTATTGGTACTTAGACTTTAATATTTTTATCATTAATGAGTATTATGAATCGAGAACTTAGATGTATTGATGAAAACAATGATGACAGATGTTCGTAGTGAGGTAGGATATGTTGGGTGCATCATGAACAATACGACATTAGTGAATAATACGTGAAAGGATTTTTCACTTCTATGTAAGTAGATATCTCAGACCTTTTGATGGAAATGATATAGCCTAAATAAATCCATGGCCATGGTGTTCTCTAGGAAAGTTCAATTTTAGGAAGTCAAAGAATGAGAAATCGAGCATATGGGTTGATGGCACTTGCATGCAACCTGCTTGATTGGAGATATCAGGACAAAGGGATTATATTCCATAGTAAGAATTCATATGAGGTGACATGTTGTTGCAACATCAACTTATTTATCTTGATTTCCTTGACCCATTTCTAGACAGTAATCTTGGACTTTAGGCAAGCCCACCTAATGTCAATGAGAAAGAGGCCTAGAGGGTCACACACTAAGTGTAGCGAGTATCTCAGTTAAATAATTTATTTATTTATCAAGTTGAATAAATATTTTTCCCAGTTTTGGTTTAATAATTATTCATGTATGCCTAATCGCATTTATTTCATCTCTAGTTATTCAAGAGAATATATTGCGGACAAAATATTTATTTATCAGAAAATAATACTGTTATATTTATTTAATAAATAAATATTCATTATTCAAGGCCTGATAAATATTGAGAAGGATTGGAGGACCAATTTATGGGTCTAATGAGAAATAATATTAAATATTACTTGGTTAAATAATATTTAAGTATAACGTGAAAGTTAAGCACATGCCAGGGAAATAATAGCATTTCTATTATTATTTGACATGGGGTTTCACATCGAATAATAAATTAAGTAATGACACCTATGATAATTATTTATTATTACCTGGTGAATAAAATTACCCATTATGTTATTATTCTCAATATTATCCAAGGGGTTATTCGACTCGATAACCAATAGTTTTGTGCACAAAATCAATGAAGAAAAGCTCTCGAGCCAAGATAACTCTTCCCTCTCCAAGAACACTCTCAAGAATGAGAGAGATCCTCCTCCACAGAATCAAGGAGAACAATTTGGAAGAGATTCTCAAGGTGATTGAAGGAATACATCACAAGCACAAGGATCCTTCATGCTAGCACTCGAAGAATCATTCAGAAACATCTAGAGGAATGTGGAGCACATGTGGATCACTACTAGAGTATTCATATCCTTGGATTCTACATCAAAACAAAGTCACACCTCGAACCCGTGGTTGTACGCATCAATTAAGAAATAATCACCTTCAAGGAAATTCTATAATTTAATTAAATTAATTATAAACAAAATATTTTGATCCTCTCTTCTCGGTTCTGGGTTCCCTCCATTTTCTTTTATATTTGATTTAATTCTTTGGATACTAGCATTCATCATCATATTGATCCTGAATTAATCATCGATTATGACAATTTTAAAAGTTGGGTATATGCCCATCTTGGGCTTCCACTGTGATCAAAACCTACAAGTGGTAGCGGAGGGGTCATATTTTAGTTTATAATTATTTAAATAACTTGCTGATGATTTACACTTTAATAATTTAGTTTTTCAATTCATGTTTAATAGTTCTTGTAATCTGAATTTCAAGATCTGTTCCTCCCTTATCTTTTTTCTTAGATGTAATATAAATGAATAATTTTATGATTAAAATTAAATTGAGGATCCCATTAGGAGGAATTGACGGTTATGTCCAGATAACACAGGAATACACATCATGTAGTCAGATCTACGCATCACGTATTTGTTTTCAATGCATCAGGAGTAATTTAGATGTTACTCAATCCATGAGAATTAATGACATGTTGTGTAGTTAATTCTTACACTGACTGTTGAACTAGATATACTAGCTCATGGTCATCTAGACTACATGTCGTGTGGCCCACTGGACATGACATATAGTCCCTTAGTGCTAGGGTCAAGTTTTGTATTCCATACACGACTTGCTCAGATAGTGACCATGTAACGTGGAGTCTACATGGTGTGTGGCCCACTAGAAATACCGTTTACTCTGAAGATTTCCTAATTACACCTCACATGCTGTTTCCCAAGGCGTGTACTTCGGATTGATGGTAATAAGGGTACACTCCGTGTATTCGGATCTACACATCATGTATTGTTTCTAGATTACACAGATTTAAAAATTTATTATTATATTATGTAAACCCTTGAGACATGTACCTTTGTGTGGGCATAAAGCCGGGACACAACATGTGATAGGATTGTGATATATATATATATATATAAATGTTTAATTAATATTTGTGTAATGTTCAAAGATCTACACATTATGTATGAGTTTTATAAAAATTATAATTCAATGTGCATGATACATGTCACAAAGAATAAAGTGTATACAAGTATAAATACAAGCTATGTAGTTTTTTATGGGTATTAATTGGGTTTCCTCCGAGCTACAAGTTATGTACAAGGTTATGAATGAGAATCTCCTAGAAAATCAGAAAAGGATTAGGATAAAAAAGATTGTTTAATTAAAGATAATTATTAATGATTTGGGAATAATTTATCTTAATAATAACAATTAAATAATTGAATTCCAGTTTTATTAAATTCATAATTCATTGCATGTATGTGGATTATCATGAGCTAGACCAGACCTTTGTATGTAATTGGTTCCCTTTTAATTTATTCATTAAAGTAAAATTGTTAGCCTTCGTGACTTATCCTCATTAATATGTAGGGATTGTGTGCCCATGGTTTTTTTATATAAACCCCCTTTTACCCCTCACATGTGTGTGAGTTAAAATCATATGTAATGGATGGATCTCCCAAGCTAGTAGAGGCAGTTCATGTTAAGGATCCAAGGAGAAACCAATCCAAGGAGATACAAAGTTCGATAGGTGGAAATCTCTAAACATGAACCTTAAATGGTTCAAAGTGTTTCTCCTCTTGTTCAGGGTTAGTTTATCAATAAATAGATAAAATAACATATTGTAAATCTCATGATCATACCCTTTATTTTATTTCTTTCAATTTTATATTTGTTCATTATGGATGTTTGAAACAATCACATAATTAATGAACTAACAAGCATACAATATAGAACAAAAATAAAAATGGGTTATGTATAAATATTATCTATACATGGTCAATCACTTAAGTATATCCCACTTAACATTAACAAGCATGTGAAAAGTTAATATGTGGAAATTTATGCATAAAGAATAAAATCCCTCAATAAAATATTAAGTTAGTATAGCCTTTTATTACTTCAGTTAGAATCGAACCATAGTTCAAAGTTCTTGACCAACCCTAGTTGGGGTGATTTCAATTATCAAGGGATTATAATTTGAAGTTTTGGGTTTACTTAACTTATTTTATATCAAGGGTTTACTACCCTAGCACGACTTGGTGTAACTGAGAGGCAAAGGTTGAAGAAATCTAAAATTAAGGATTTCAGAATTGGGGATTACACTCAAAAGATCATCGAGCTATGAGTTAATGAATTTGGCATTTTTAATACCTACCTAAAACCTTTCAAGTTTCTTGACCAACCCTAGTTGGGGTAATGTGAAGGGAAAGATGGATCCTTACCACTAGAATGTCCAAGCAACATAATATTATGAATCCAATGGTGATGGCTATTGGGTTTCAAAAAAAATGGTGGGAGATTAATATATATTCATTTATTTATTTATCTATATTTATCAAGATAAAGTAATAAAACTTTGTTCGTATTAAATTTTAGAAATATCAATCAAAATGATATCAAACATATCATTGTGATCTATACTTGAGAAGGAAATCCTTCTCATCAGCACTAATTTCCAAGAGTGTCAAAGGAACCTTCGGGTTATCCTTCTCCATGAGAGGAATATTTATGTGCGAGAAGAGCCTTTAACAGTTGCGCCTTAAAATGAGGAGAGTGATGAGGAACTCTATGTGTATGAGAAATATCTTAATGACACTATAGATGTTCAGTGCCTCGTGCTATCATCCATGACCAATGAGATAATGAAGTAACATGAGGAAATGGATGCTTATAGTATGATGTCTCTCCATCAGGATCTCTATCAAGAGAAGAAGAGATAGAAGATGTATGAGATCTCCAACTCTTTGTTCACTACTAAGATTGGAGAGTTTTTGCTAGATATACCACATGTATTCAATCTTATTGGCTACATTGAGAATCTAGACATCTTAGGGATTAAATTCCCAGATGAGTTGTTTATAGATCACACACTATCATCACTACCTAAGACCTTATCTATTTTTATTGTGAATTATAATATGATAAATAATGAGAAGAGTCTATTATATCTTCTTACCCCACTTTTCCAAGATGATAACGTTATGGGGTGTGAAAAAAACCACAGTCCTTATGGTGAATAGGAAGAGGAAGGACAAGGAAAAGGTGCCTAATATTTATAAAAAATATAAAGCCTCCGAGCACCATCCGACAAAGAAGAAAAAGTTCCATAGGTAGGGAAAGGAAAGGGAGGAAGTATGCTTTGCATGTGGCAAGTTAGGCCACTGAAATAGGAACAACACCTAGAGGCAAGGGGAAGCCAAATGTGTATTCATTATCAAGTGAAATCTTTCCATTTCTACACATTGGGTATTAGATACAGCTTATGGGGATCCCATCTGTATTCAAATACAGGAACCAAGTATATTTCAAAAAAAATCAGAGGAGAGGTGGATCTATGAGCTACCACTAGTGTGAGGCTAGCTGCTCTTTCCATTGGTGGCTACCACCTCACATTGTTGATAGGAATGATTTTGGTTTTACATGGCTGTTATTACATATCTAGTTTTACTAAGAACATAATTTGTGTATCGAGTTTAGATATATATGGATTTATTTTCAAGTTTAGAAATAAATGTTGTTACTTTTATAAGGATAACATATGTTATGGAATGGTGAATTTAAATAATGGTTTGTATATATTAAATTATGAGAACCAAGTGTTGAAAATTGATAATGAACCAAGTTCCCATGACTCATACAAAACCCTGTTGTGACATCACAACCTTGGTCATGTAAACGATAGGTGTATAAAAAATCTTTGTCAAGATGGTTATTTAGAATCTTCTGATCTTAAACCAATTGATAGATGTCACACTTGTTTACAAGGGAAAATGACCAGACCACCATTTGGTGGACAGGGTGAAAGGGCCATATAGCTTTTAGGATTGGTACACAATAATTTGTGTATACCATTTCTAGTAGAAGCTAGAGGTGGATATTCTTACATCATTAAATTTACTAATGACTTGAGTAGATATAGCTATGTCTAATTAATGAGGTATAAGTCTGAGTCCCTTATAAAATTCTAAGAATTCAAGAATTTTGTATAGAATCATCTTGGTAAGAAGATAAATAATATTCAATCATATCAAGGTGGATAATATCTTAACCAAGAGTTTATCAAACTATTACAAGAGTCTGGGATTCTATATCAACTCACTCCACCTTATACACCACAATGGAATGGTTCTAGTGAAAGGTGTAGTTGTACCTTATTGGGAATGGTAAGGTCAATGATGAGTCATGTAGATCTTCCATTACGCTTTTGGCGATATGCATTGAAAACTGCGGCATACACATTGAACCAAGTACCAACTTAGGAGGAAAATGGGGTTCCCTTCGAGCTATGGAGTGGAAAGAAACCCACTTTTTTCACATACACATGTATGGGGATGTGAGGAATTTGTTAAGGATTTATTAGGAAACAAACTACCACCCTGAGGCATGAAGTGTTTCTTTATTGGGTATACCAAGGAAATAAAGGGATACTACCTATACAACCACTCAGACAAGAAAGTGAATGTTAAAAAATAGATTTTTTTCTTGAGAGGGATTACATCCTGAAAAATGATAGTGGGTTTAAGATTGACTTTGATGAAGTTGGTGCTCAAGATACACAAGAGTTGGTACTGGAACAAGTTTCATATGTCCCCATGGAAGAGGTAGTTCCTGAAACATAAGTACTACATAGGATCACAAGAGAGGTAAGGTAATTATAGAGATATGGTTTCCATATCACCAAGTAAGGTGACTCATTATTATTAGAAAATGATGAACCTATCTC
The DNA here is from genome assembly GCA_963277665.1 of Viscum album. Classification (NCBI taxonomy): domain Eukaryota; kingdom Viridiplantae; phylum Streptophyta; class Magnoliopsida; order Santalales; family Viscaceae; genus Viscum; species Viscum album. The sequence goes on from OY728132.1 coordinate 1,085,431,740, forward strand.
CTACAAGGAAGTAGTAGAGATCTCAGAAGCTGAAAGATGACTAGAAGCTATGAATTCTGAGATGGATTCCATGTATCAGAACCAATTTTGGGTTCTGTTTGATGCACTAGTTGATGTAAAGCCTATTGGGTGTAAATGGGTATTCAAAAAAACTAGACATGGAAGGTCAAGTTAGTACCTATAAAGCAAGGCTAGGGGATAAAGGTTTTAAACATCATCAATTAATTGACTATGATGTAACCTTTTTACCATTTTCCATGTTTAAATCCATCAGAATCATACTTTCCATAGCATCTTTCCATGACTATGATATTTGGCATATGGATGTCAAAACTACATTCCTTAATGGGAACATTCAAGAATACTTATATATGACACAACTCGAAGTGTTTTTGACACTAGGTGATGCTAAAAGGGTATAAAAGTTGAAGAGTTCCATTTATGGATTAATCAAGCATTCCGATCATGGAAAATTTGATTTGATGAAGCCATCAGAGAATTTGGTTTCATTAAGAATGAATGCGAGCCATGTATTTACAAGAGGTTTAATGGGAATGTGGTTGTTATACTAGTAGTTTATTTTGACGAGATATTGTTTATTGGAAATGATATACTTGTCTTGCAGTCAGTTAAGGACTAGTTGAATAAGTGCTTCTCCATGAAGGACTTAGGCAAAGCAGCCTACATTCTAGGGATCAAGATCATTCTTGATATATCCAAGAGGTTTTTTGGACAAATTCAAAGTACATACATTGACCAGATACTAAATATATTTAGTATGGAACAATCTAGTGTCACATTTTGTAAATCTATCCAAGAAAATGTTTCACCAGACACAACATGAGAAGTATAAGATGAGTTAGATTACATATGCTTTAGTGATAGGATCTATCATGTATTCCATATTATATACCAGACTTGATGTTTCCTATGTACTAAGCATGGTAGGTAGATATCAAGAAAATCTAGGAGAATAGAATTGGACTGCTATCAATACTATCCTTAAGTATCTGAGAAGAACTAAGGATATTTTCTTAGTATATGGAGGAGATGAGAATCTTGTCCTCAGAGGGTATAGTGATTCTTGATTTTAGATATATCAGAATGATCTGAAGTCACAATTAGGATATGTTTTATATCTTGATAGAGGAGTTGTGAGCTGGAATAGTTCAAAGTATCCATTTGTCGTTTATTCTATAGTACATTCTGAATATATAGAAGCTTCTGATGTAGCCAAGTAAGACGTTTGGATTTAGAACTTTTTACAGGGTCTTGATGTGGTGCCTAGCATTAAAGAACCCATTATATTGTATTGTGATGATACTGTAGTGGTGGCTCCAACAAAAGATCTAAGGACACATCAATGGACAAAGCACATACTCTAAAAGTATCACCTCTTTAGGGATTTCTATAAAAGAGGTGAAGTTGTACTGAGTAGAGTGTTCATGGAAGATAATGTGGGGGTCCCCTTGACTAAAGGATTATCTCATCAGAAGCATGAATATATTGTGTGATATAGCAGACTAAATGTTGTTAGTAGTTGGTTCTAGTGAAAGTGAGATTCTGTTGGAGTTGTTTCCCTAGAAACCAACTTATTTTCACTTTATGATAAACTTGTATTCATTGGATAAATGTTAATAAAATACTTATCACATCATGATTGTTCTTTTTCCTGACATAGTATATGATAATTTCCTATGAATAGTTATCTCATTAAAAGGATATAGCATATCCCTGCTATGATGGGATCCCAGAAGAGCCGTTACACTATTCTGGAATATATGTTCTATGGCCAGATGATATCATTTGAAGGAACACAAATGATACAGGATATCAGGGGTGAGGACTCATGAAACATTGAGGCACCTTCTCATACACTACTACAAATATGGCTTTTATCAGTGCTAGAAAAGTGTATTAATAACGCTAAAAAAAGAGTTCTTAATCGAGGTGAAGATAAAGGGGGGTCCCTTTTATCGGCGCTCAAAAAAGCAATGATAAATACCCCTTTTATCACCGCTAAAAAAAGTGCTGATAAAAGTGGTGTTTTATCATCCCTTTTTAAAAATGCTGATAAAAGTAAAAAAAATAAAAAATAATTTATATTCAGGGGCGCTTTTAACAGCGCTTGACCCCCCCTATCAGCGCTAGGTGGCCCCTCCCACTCCCGCACGCTGCCCTTGCACGCGTGTCCCACACATGCACGTGCACTTCTTTTCTTCCACCAAAACTCAAACCCACAACCTCCCCCTTGCACGCCTGCACCTTTACCACTAAGCCATTTCATTTTTTTCTATTTAATGATACATATAGTTATTTATATATATATATAGTTATATTTATTTTTATATTAATATAGATTCATATTAATATAAATATATTTAGTTATATTAATACATATATGTTTATTCATATATTAGTATATATATATTCATTCCTATATTATTATATATTTATATCTATTTATATATATATTTTTAGTTACAATTTTTTATCCGTATATTTATTTGTATGTTAATATATATTTATAAGATTAGTTTTAAATACATTTATAAAATATGTTTTTTATGTGTGTTTATAAATAAATAAATACATACATACATACATATATACAACACACACACAAAGACACACACACAGATATATATATTTTTACGAATAAATACATATATATGTGTGTATATGAAAAGCCATATAATGTTAAAATGACCATAACTTCTAATATAGAAGCTTGTTTCAACTCCACAACCAGTAAAATCGAAGAAAATGAAACAATATTCGATATGATATGTGGTACAGGCCTAACGAACATCTGGATCAGATGTTATACATGTTTGAATGTTAACAAATCGGGGTATCCTGACTAAAAACTCAGTTTTGGAGGCCTTATGGGCCTTTTTTGGCCTCGAAAATGTGACAGAATCTTTGCTTCAATAATAAGCGCTTAGAGCTCGTCGCAGGCTTCGATTTGATATGTTGTAGAGCTCAAACGGACACCTGTATCAAAATTTATGGTCGTTTAATGTTTGAGTTATATTTTCAACTTATTTTAGATCTTTTATTAATTTTTTCATTTTTTTATCTTCAAATTGATATTAAATGAATATTAATCGTTAATAATAAGAAAATTATTAATTAAAAAAATTAATTATGTTATAATCCATTTTCATAAAATATCTTATCTATTAAGTGTAAATGCCTATTTACCTTATCTAAAACATATTTTAAAAAATATATGTTATATTTATATCAATATAAATATACTTATATAACAATATATTATTTTTCATGAAAAATTATTTTTTTTGAAACATAAAATTTATCAACGCTAGGAAAAAGTGCTGATAAAGACCCCCTTTATCAACACTACTAAAAAATTCACTGATAAAGGGGTTCCCTTTAACAGCGCTAAAAAAGCGCCGATAAAGGGAGGGCCTTTATCAGCGCTAAAAAAGCGCTGATAAAGGGTCACTTTTAACAGCGCTTTTTTAGGGCTGTTAAAGGCCCCCCTTTATCAGCTCTTTTTTTAGTACTGATAAAGACCCCCTTTATCAGTGCTTTTTTAGCGCTGATAAAAAGGTAGCGCTTCCCTTTCCCGTTTTTGTAGTAGTGATGGTGTGCACCCTTGGTAATATCCAAGAGGATATTATGAGAACATGACCCGCCGGTAGGAAATCCAAATTCATAAGTATCATTGGATGTTCCTATCTTTAGACATGTGTATTGGTCCTTAGACATTAATATTATTATTAATGTGTATTATGACTCACTCACTTAGATGTATTGATTAAAACCGTGATGATAGATGTTCACAATGAGGTAGGATATTTTGGGTGTTCCGCGAGTAATAATGCATTAATGAATAATACAAGAAAGGATTTGTCACTTATACAGAAGTAGATATCTCAGGCTCTTTGATGGAAATGATATAGACTAACTAAATCCATGGTCATTGGGTTATCTAGGCATGTTCAATTATGGGAAGTCAAAGAATGAGAAATCGAGCATATGGGTTGATGGAACTTGCATGCAACCTGGTTGATTGGAGTTATCGGGACAAAGAGATTATATTACACGGTAAGCATTCGTATGAGGTAACATGTCATTGCAACATAAACTTATTTCTCATGGGTGCCTTGACCCATTGCTAGACAGTAATATTGGACTTTAGGTAAGCCCACCTAATGCCAAAAAGAAAGAGGTCTAGATGGTCACACACTAAGTGTAGCCAATATCTCAATTAAATAATTTATTTATTTAACAAGTTGAATAAATATTATTCCTAGTTGTGGTTTAATAATTATTCAAGTATATCTGATCACATTTTTTTCATTACTAGGTATTTGATAGAATATATTACTGACAGAATATTTATTTATTAGTTAATAATGAAGTTATATTTATTTAATAAATAAATAGTCATTATTCAAGGCTTGGTAAATATTGAGGAGGATTATAGGAATAAGTTATGGGTCCGGTGGGAAATAAAATTAAATAATATTTGGTTAAATAATATTAAAATATAATGTGCTAGTTAAGAACATGTCATGGAAATAATATCATTGTTATTATTATTTGACATGGGGCTTCATATGCAATAATAAATTAACGGAACATGTGCTAATTATTTATTATTACCTGGTGAATTAAATTCTCTATTATGTTGGTATTATCTATATTAGACAAGGGGTCATTTGACTAACTAATCAAACGTTATGTGCACAACATCATTGGATAAAGGCTCCCAAGCCTAGAGAAATATTCCCTCTCTAATAACGCTCTTAAGAATGAGAGAGATCCTACACCACCGGATCAAGGAGAACACTTTGGAAGCAATTCTCAAGGCGATTGAAGGCGGACATCACAAGCGCAAGGATCATTCGTGCTAGCACCTGAAGACTCATTCAGTGAAATCTAGAGATATGTGGAGCGTATGTGGATCACTACTAGAGGATTCTTATCCTTGGATTCTACATCGCAATGAATCTGCACCTCAAACCCATCGTAGGACGCATCAACGAAGAAATAATCACCTTGGAGGTAATTCTATAATTTAATTTAATTAATTTTTAAAAAAATTTGTAGATCCTCTCTTCTCGATTCTGGGTTATCTCCTTTGTATTTTATTTTTTATTTAAATCTGTGGATACTAGCATTAATCGTCATATTTATCTCAGATTAATCATCTATTATGACAATTTGAAAATTTGGGTACATTCCCATCCTATGCTTCCACCATGCTCAGAACCTACACATGGTATTACTCATAATTTAACTACACCAATAACTTCACAATAGAATAATATAGTTAAATTATGAAAAATAAATATTCATGAAATTACCCATTTAATTTTGCGTGAATATTCAATTGCTATATGTTTTTTTGTAGAAGTCATGACTACATCATGTAACATTATAAGCCGATTATTTCTACATTCGGTCTTAGGTATGACCCCATATGAGTTTTATAATGGAAGTAAGCCAAAATTTATTACTTCATGCTCTTTAGGTTCAAAGTATCCAACTTTAATACTAAATATGATCTTCATAAATTTGATCCCAAGTTTAATTAGGGAATTTTTCTCGGCAACTCCTTTTCTAGTAAGTCTTTTTGAGTTTTCAACCAAAAACCATAAACTATTGAATAAATATTAAATTTTATATTGTATGAAACTTATCCTTATATAAAGATAAATCATTTGGAAGTTACTTATCTTGATTGTATCTTTCAAACCCTTCTTATTTTCTTACTACAAGTTGTATCCAATCCATCAAAAAATAACATATCAAAAACTATACTAACAAAATCTTGACTAACAAAAGTTATCTTAATGGAAATTATTACTTAGATAAATAAATATCAATATTACCTTTTACCTACAAATAAATCAATCATAATGAATTAACCTAGTGATAATATCATTGGATATTTAGATCAACCGATTAGAATTATAATTTCTTTAAAAATGAATGAGATCATATTGCATTCCTATCTCTATTTAAACCTTAAATGTTAGATGATGCCTTGTGTGATAAAATTTGAAAAAAATTTATGCAAGAAGAGCTTAATAAATTTGAATGGAATAAATTTGGACCCTAGATAAGTGTCTTAAATATATTTTGAATATAGGAGTTAAATGGGTCTTCCAGAATAAATATAATGAAAATGATATTATTGTTAGAAATAAGGACAGAAAAGTTTCTAAAGCTTATAATTAGGCATAGATTATAGAGATATTTATTCTCCAATGGCTAGACAATAATCTATTCATATACTAATATATTTTTTCGAACACCTTAAATTTACTCTATCTAAAATGGATGCAAAGAGTATTTTCATTAATGGATATGTTCAGGAAGAATTTTATATAGATTAACCACCTAGTTTTTAAAATATAAATTTTATAAAACATGTATTTAAACTTAAAAATTACTCCATGTAATTGAACAATTTTTGAGAGCCTAGTATGATTAATTTTCTATATATCAACTTAAAAACAATTTTTTTAAAGGAATAGCATGGAAAAGTCTTTATATCAAGAATTTCTTTACATAAATCGTCATTATAGAAATTTATATCAATGAAATTATCCCTGTATCAACTTAGAAAACTCTCATAAATAGTTTATAGAACTTATGTAGAGTTATTTTGAAGTAATCATGATGGGAAAACTTAATTTATTCCTTGTATTTCAAATATCATAGAGATCAGAAGGAATAATCCTAACTCAACATAAATACATAAGAGATTTATGTAAAAATTTTGGATTTAAAAAAACATATAGTATTAGTACTTAATAGGTACCTCCTGTAAACTTATCCTTAATGATTCTAGGAAACCAATAGATCAAGTAATATTTAGAGGTATGATGAGATGTTTACTTTACTTGATGGCTATTCAACCTAACATTTATATACTATATGTGCTTTGTTTTGAGGTTCCGAGAAAATATGATAAAATACCACATTAAGGAAGTCAATATGAGATTTTTTTACCTTAAATAAACTTTATAACATAGATTATTTTATTCCTCTATAACTAGGATGACTTTAAAGAGTTATTTTTATCGTGATTTTAGCTTTTATTGAATAGATCAGAAGAGAACGCCCAAAATATTTCATTTTCATGGAGATGCTTTAGTTTCATGGTCCAACAAGAAGCAATACTCGATTGAATTTTCCACTACCAAAATTGAATATGTGGTATCTAGAAGTTTTTACACTCAATTTTGGTAGATTTAACACACACACACATATTTTGGTTTGAGTTTCACTCAAACTCTGAATATTTGTGATAGTACAATCCCTATATCCTTAAATTAAAGGCCCCTTCCTTTTATTCTTATGATAATATCCTACACATAGAAATAGTATAATGAAATTTCTTATGTATTCTTCATGTGATAATTCCTTTTTTTTTTTGAAGTTTTTTCCATAGTGATTTAAAGCTTTAGTTTTTTACTTTTACATTTTCTAATGTTTATTATTATGTTGTAAGAATGATTAATTTTCAAAAGCCCGATATATATTTGATTAATCCCCAAGGAAGGGAGAGTTTTTATCTTTTTGTAGGAGTATATTTCTTTTGTCTTTGAAATATAAGAAATACTATTTTGAACATTCTTCAAAACTATCCTTTTTAAAAGAGGATAATATATTGTAATTATACAATAACTTCCATATGGTTTACTCATTTCTCTCTTATTATTCTATCATCATTTTCATTGACTTAATTTAATCTTTTGAATCTATTTCATATCTCAATATAGAGTGAATTGTATAAATTTTATAGGAATATTTTATCTTCTTTTTTACTTGTTTATCTTAACTATCATGCATATTTGTAATTATTTATCAATAAATAAACTTTTTTTAACCATAAAACAGGGGATAAATTATTGGAGTTTTTTAGCAGTATTCTTTTCCTTATGGTTTTTTAGGGGAGTGTAATTTAAAAGGTGATATTGGATATTTTTGGGAGATTTATTGTTTCTAAACCTGTGTGTTTCTTAAAGCATAAATTTTAATTTTATTGGTTGTTATATCTAGAGTAGATTCATCAAATTGTGTTGGAAGTTTTATTTTTAAATTATTTTTAAAATTACCTTTATTTGAGTTTTGATTTGTTTCATGTGATTTTAAAAAAGGGTGAGATTGTTGGGAATGTTTTTTTAATTGAATTCTTTCATATATTGGTTTCAATAGATCACAATACACTTCATCAAACTTGTGATTTAACTTGGAGATCATATTTTGAATTTTTTTGTGTGTAAACTTATTTTCTAATATTATGTGTAGATGAACTATGATGAATGATCTATCAATCGGAAAATTGATTGATTTTTTTATGGTTTTGAAAGAATTCATTGAAATATAGAGCTATATCCATTGGTAGATTATGTACCTTATAATTTTTTTAAAACTATACCTAAAGATATTAGAATATTACCATTATAGTTTTTTAAAATGAATTCTATAAATTAGATTTAGGAATCTAAGGGACAAAAGAAACTGAGATAAATAACTTGTTTAGGATTTCTTTTAATTATGATGAGGTTTTTATCATCTCAATTCTTTGAGAACTTCCGAATTTAATTTTTATTTACATGAGTTTTTTGTAAGAGATATCACGTTGCGAGTTATTTTTTGTAAAGATATTACATTACCCTATATTTTCTCATTGTATGATATTATGTGATCAAGGTTTTTATAGGGCTATGAACTTGAGTTTTCTTATCACTAAGATCGATAAAATTTTAGAGAGTGGAAGTTGTTCCTTCCAATAGGTTTATAGTCAATGAATTCAAAGGTATTAGACATGTTATCGATCATGAGATCATTGAGGTGTTTGGGAATATAGAAACCTATGTCTAATAGTTCGGTCAAATAAGATCCATGCTTAGAGGTTGATACCTTCCAATAGGTTTATAGTAAAAGAAGTTCTAAGGGGATTAGATACCTTTGTTCGGGTTATCAAACCACCTACCAATTTGGTTTAAAAGTGAATTATTCTTTTTATTTTGTTTTTTTGGTAATTATATCCTTTGGGGGTATTTATATTTTTATCAGATAATATATATAATTTTTAACATAGATGTTATATTTTTCATTACTTTATTATTTTTATCTAATAGTGTGTGTCTTATGATATATTAATTTTTACTATTTACAACATTGTATCTTGTGTCTGTTACGTGTTTTATCTTTCAAATTTTTTATTTTTGATGCATTTAATTTTTATACTCTGATTTGATTGGAAATAATATCTTTTGATCAACATAATACTTTAGTTAGATAAAAATTGTAAGATACATTTTGACTACAATTCACCCACCCCCACCTCTTGTAGTGCCATATCACTCTATATATTTGGTACAACACCAAGGGAAGTAAATACAACACCATGAAAAATATATCACGAGAAAGTAATGTTCATCTCATTTACCAATTTCATTCTATAAAATTATCTAAATGGGATATCGATGATGGGGATGAGTATATAAATATACTCTATCAATTACTCCCCAGATTCTTATATGAATATGTGGAAGAATTTTATTAGACACTATGTGGATAAACAGAGAAACTTACTTATTACTTATCCCAAGTACAACAATATCAAAACCTCACCAAGTATCATTCATCAAATCCACACACAAGTATAGTAATGTAATAATCAAGAAAATAAAACAAGAAGGAACACCACACTCACTTCCCCACTAATTTAGTCTCCCTTATGTCTCAATGGAATATTTATTAACACTCTAATTCATTCCATATCCACATACCAGATACAAATTAATAAGAAAATCACAACCAAAACCACATAACCGAAAATTCATAACCACCACCACTTAATGCATGCATACCACAACCACAACTACATACAGATAAATAACCATATCACTACCACATTATCTCATCCATATACCACAACTTCATTTCTTTAAAACATAATCATATTACATATAGAAGAGTGATAAATTGGGGGAGTATTCAGTAAAAAATATGGGCCATGAGGGAAGCATGAATTTTAAAAAAATACATCAAACCTATTTAGAAATGAAAAATTCAATGAAACAGTGCCTATATCATCCCATAGATCACATATAATTAATTCAAGAAAAAAATAAATAGAATATAAATGGAACCTTGTTTGATTCAATAAAACAATGAATTTTCCTCTTAAATTAACTTTGATGAATCCGATATTGACCATTTTGTGTTGATTTCTTCACCAGAGATTCAAAAATAGAAACCCTCAGATGCGTCCACATGTGTTCCATGAAGATATTGGAACATCAATCACCAACCACTATGTTCTAGCACAAAGAATTGAATTTCTTATAGAGTTCCATGAACATATAAAGGAAATATCTCTATGTATTGAGAGGTGAGAGGAAGAAAACTCCCTATTGTATCCCTAGATATTGCAAAGGGATAATATAACTTTTTTCTCTCAGTGAATTATATAAAAAATGTAAAGTGATAAGTATTTGATGAACCAAAATAACACATGGGAGTTAGGGTAGTTCCTGACTTGTGAACCCTGTAATCATGCATCCAAAAGGACTATATTTTGAATCCTATCAATCCCCTTGGGAGATTTATTATGTAGGGTCTGACGCAGGTGCTGATTCGATGGTGGTGATGTGGGCATGAAGAAGGCTGGTGGTGATACAGGCATGATGCAGGTAATGGGTGCAGACTCATGGACATGTTGATGAAAGGAAGGAATTTGTGCCATAAAAATGAAGGGGCCTTTGTTCCATCCAATCTTGGTCCTATGGGCCTTTAATATATGAATAAATAGGTATGGATGGGTGGGTTATCTTTTTGGGGGCTATAACCTACCTTTCTAGCTTGGGTGTGTGTGTTGGAATGTAATTGTACCCCCATGAACCTAATATATATAAAATAACACATTCATTTATCATTAGGTTTAAAAAATAATTGTCATATAAATCACTATCATTTTATTTAATCACAATAAATACCACATGCCACACATTTTAAATAATAATAACTGTTATTTAAATGTGAAAATTTTTATTTCTAATATCATTAAGTAAATATATAAATAAATATTGACTTAAATATCATTATTTCACCAAATGAATCATTAAACTCAGTTAATTTATTTCTATAAATAATAAACAATCCTTGAATAATAAACATTATTTTGATAAAATAAATATTAATTCACATAACCTATGAATAATATTTTTTTTATTTATAAAATTGATAAAACATAAATAAAAATAATTTATAGATTTGAAATATATATTTATTTGTGATATTTAAGGTCCACCCAGTATTTTAGGCTCTAGGTTATTTTTTCACTAGCAATAGTTCCAACCCATAAACCAAGAGTTTTCTCTCGAAATAGATAAAGGATAATGGAGATATTCCCTAAATTAATTATAAACCATGAGATTTTTTTCGTTTATATCATAATGTATGATATGAGCTTATCATAGGGTACAATTCGCATAAATCCAAGGATATTGTATTACAAGGATTAATGAACATCATAAGGAAAAATATATAAATAATATGCCTCTTCCTTGGCCAGCCGTATTATATAATATATATATATCATTGAAATATACTATAGGTGTTATAATATGGGAATCATATTATGTGATTCATATTTAACCCTATGATTTTTTATAAAGTCAAATATTAATAGATTAACATTTAGATATATTCCATATTGGATATCATTAATACTTATAACATATAGAAGAATATAAAAAACATTTATATGATAAATTCATTGTGTTGGAGGGTTGTAAGGGTTTTGATCATTTCCATTTACTCATACATTTCATATAATATGAGTAAATACATGGTGGTTAGGGACTGTCCTTAAAGCCTATAGAAGTAAGTTGAAGTCTAGGATATGGTTGGGGAATTCTATGGATTATCCCTAATGAAAATATCTTCTTCTCATTACTTATAATCCAATAGATACTAGAATATCATAGTTATATAGAGATTCTACCTGAGCATCTGGTGATTCAGCTGATTCATGGATACTCCCCAGAGAAAGGAGTCTTCAGGATGCTTCATTTTTATCTTTATAAAGAATTTGTTTGATGAAAAAAAATTAATTTCCATCATAGAGGTAAGGTACATAGTTTATTCATTTTATTTATACATGAATTACTTTTTCATAACACAGTGATCTTGGAAATTTGAGGTTTTTAATGACTTTCAGTGCTTCGAACAAGAGCTTTTTGACACATTGAAGCCTAGTAGTTGTATCATAGCCTTTTTATAATTCTTGATTCTTAAGATAATGTTTGAAATGAATAAAAATTAATTAATATTATATATCATAATTCCAATCATAATAAATTATTAAAATTTTATACTACGCCTAATATTACGATATATGATATCATAAGAAACAAAACAAAATTTATATTATGGATTAGTTTATTATATGGGATGCAATAATCTGTGATGTCATCACACATTACAATATGTGATATCATAATAAAATATCTAGTTATATTCCATCAATTTTCAATGTGCCATATGGTATCATATGGGTATCATAAGGTACAATATCACCAATTTCAATTATTTTTGTGATAAAAACAATGTAATTCATCATCATTATGATATTTTAATGCAAGATATGATTTAAAATCATTTATGGGTTAATATTATATAGACCATTGTGTGCTAGTTTAATATTATATAGGTAATCATAAAACATGATATGGATATGTTGGAACCTAAGATATATAGATATCATAAAATATAATAAATAGTGGTGGTTATTTATAGTAGGTATCTAATGACCCATGAATATCATATATAGATATTAGATTTTTTAGAAGAATATGCATTACATTACAAAAACCCATGCCAAAGGATTAAAGGTATAGTGCTTTGGAAACATAGAAATGTAAATAATTGGTCCATAAGTGAGCTATGTTATCTCCCTTTATGTTATTAATAACTAAAACTCTTCTTAGACATATCATATATAATACCTTTATTTATATCTTTGGAAAAGGAAACATAAGAAAGGGTGATCTCAGTTACTCAGTAAGGGTAAACAAGGGATATATCAATATAACATGAGCATATGGGTATGATAACATGAGAATAACATATGAAAACTATATGCTACATATGATTGATCATAAATATAAGTCACGGGATAAGTATTGGTAGTTTGTAAGATGTGAATCATAATGGAATAAAATTATGTGAGCTATAATAGCATATCATTAGCATAATACATTTATTTTTTTAATATACATAATCATAGAAAATTTTATGTCATGGAAAGCCACCAAGATATTCATTACATGTCAGGTTTGGGATAATACCTACTTCAGGATTAGGATAACCTTTCATGTACCCTATTTTGATCATGGGATAACCTCTCATGTACCCTATTATGGGCTTGTGATAAACTCTTGTGTACCCTTTTAGCTCATATAACATTAATCATTACCAATTCATTGGAGGTATATATAGGTCCTACCCCTCACAAGATGAAAATCATACATATTTGTTCCAAAATATCATATAACATTCATTATATCATAACCCATTAAAATAAATGGGCTTCAAAATCATTTAATAATTTCTTAAATGCATAACCTTCGGGGAAAAAAGTATGTTTCAAAATAATTTTATCTCAATATAACCTGTTGAGGTGAAACATGTATCATAAATGTATTTTCATTATAAACATAAACCATCCAAAGAGATAATAAGAATGGTATCCTTTAGTTATAACCCCATTAAATCATATGTCAAATAAAATTATGTCATATTTTATGTAAAATGATTTTGAAAGAAAAATCACTTGGAATGTTTACTGAGTAAAATTTCCTTTCCACTTTGAAAAACACTTTTCAAAACAAAAAAAATTAAAATCCTTTTCACTTTGAAATCTATTATTTAAGATATAAAAACATACTAAATATTAAGGAAATAATTATATTTAAAAATAAATTAGGAACAATTTATGGTCATCTTAAATTCATTGAAAGTTCATGATAGTGTGAAATGTTTTTCATGTAATTCATTTTAAAAACATATATTCTTTTCAAATTTCCAGTAAAATCCAAACGAGCATTGTTTAGAAAAAGTCATGAAAATTACTTTAAAATAAATTTATAAAAATTCAACCGTGGGTAAAAAAAATTTAATAACTAATTTTTCTAATTTTAAAAATATTTTTGAAAACATTTTTAGAAAACATGTTTTTGGACGATAAAGGGTTTTTCGACCAAAGAGAGAAAGAAAGCCAGTTTACTTAGAATACCTTATTTTTAAATTTCGGGTACATAAAGAGAGTAAAGTTAAGGTAAAACATGTATTCTCATGAAATAATCGTAAGAGAATAAAATTCATGTGTTTATTTAGAGATGTATCATAATATTTTAGCATCTGGAACATAATCATAAACAATCCTAATAAATGATGAGATTGTAACATAAAATTGTTACCACTTTGGTAACTTTGAAATGTAAGACCATTGAATGAATAAAATTAAAGGAAACATAATATCTATATATATAATAAATAAATAAATAATATTTCATTTAAATGGGTCTATATATACACCTCATAAAAGAATATAGGTGCATAACACCAAATATGTCTCGTAGAAGGCTAATTGAGAAACAAAATCTCTTACCGCTTTGGTAAGTTTTGAACTATAGACCCCATAAAAGAGGGGTCCTAAAATGGATATTTAAATCCAAATAATTCTCATTAGAAGAATCATAAAATAAATTCATGGGAAATATATACACTATATAAGATAAATAATTGGTGAATAGGTCATGTGTCTCATATAAGTAAAAAAGTAAGACGGGAGTCCCTTACTACTTTGGTAATATTTTGAATCATAAGATATAATAGATAATAATATAAAATGAAACTTTAAATATCAGTAAAATAATTTTATTTATGATATAACATTTCAAATGTTCAGTATATACCCCACACAATATAAATGAGTGATGAATTTGTATATGTCTTTAAGAAATCAAAGAAAGACTGGAAATCTCTTATCATAAGTCTCGAATTCCTTCATACACATTCGAACCACATTTTTGATAAATATAATTTTATTTTAAATTAAATAAATAACCATAATTATATATATCATACCATATATGGTTTACTTAAGATTTTTTATTACCCATTTATTAACAATTCCATGTTAAAGTCATGTTTTGGGTAATAACCCCTTTGCTTTTCATGCATGTTTTGATTTGGTCCTCTTACTTTGATCATGGTTAAATCATATCCAAAATTTTAAACATCGTATAAATATCATATATATTCATTATACAAGTATTTATAGTGATACATAAAATGTATAGATAGAAAATGAAATACACAATTCATAGAGACGGTAGGTCATACGTATGCATAAACATTATTTCAATTATTCTGAAGGAAAGAAATAAGGGAAGGAAAATAATATATTACCATTACATAATAAATTTTATGTCATATATATATAATATATTAATTAAATATATCCTTATTAACTTTTATGTAAATCTTGAATGAATCGCATCGCTTCGTGAGGCGGTAGCCCACCGTACACACAAGTGACCTCATCGTATACCCATGAAAAGGAATGTAAAAATAATAATATGTGATATAATGATTATAGTAGAATAATAATATCATATATATCATATATAAATAATAAATATATCATTATATATACTTTTGATAGGTAGTAATGGAAAAATGAAAGACATATGTTCATGAGGCGATGACACTGTAGCGGTGGAGGCACTGTAGCAGGAACTGTAGCGGCGGCGGTACAGAAGCATGTACTGTAGCAACCCGGGTACGGTAGCAGTACTATTCACCGAGGGGCCCTTTGGGCCATAAAAATGGGATTTCAAGCCTAGTATTCAAGCCACTTGGCTTTGGGCCTTCGGGCTATGTAATGAGTCTCCCTCTACCCAGTCTACAGAGGTATTTGCTTTAAATAATAAAATGAGGCTTCGGCCCCAGCCTTTAAAAAAAAGAAAAACATTCGTTGAAGAACATTACCTATTCTATAGGTAACCTCCTTAGGTTTTCTCCAAAAGCTTTCCTAGGTAATATTTCTACCAAAAATAAGTATTATTGGATTATATTATGAAATTAAGGAATTTATTTGGGTATTTATCTTCTGAAAAATGGGTTTTGTAAGTGTGAAGAGGATCGGAGACGGTGGCCTTTCATAAGTGAGGTGAGTGGCACACTTGTAATTTCTGAAAAGAAAAATGTGTGATCATGTTCTTCAGATGAAAAAGGATCCAAAATGGACCATTAATGATAATATAAGAGATAAGTTATAAATATTTCTATATAATGTGTTTTGGAAAATATTTGGGTAATTTTTAGCCCTTATCCTTTTTGTTTAACCCCCTCATAAACTCTTTTTTACCTTAACCTCAGTAAATAATTTTTACTATTTTTATAGTTATTATGGTAAAAATTAAAGTTGAACTTATTAAATAATATAAATTATTATTATTTCAAATATTTTATCCATGTTTCCAAATTACATTAAAGAAATTGGTAAATTTTACTTTAAAATTAATCCCGCTGACATAATGAGAAAACGAGTTTTCAATGAGAAATTTTTCAAAAGATTAAAAAGTTTTAATATGAAAAATTATTATGAAAATTATTCTAGTGAACTAAATTGTATTAATAGATTTATAATGGAACTTATTTTTATTTTAAACCCATTTTAAAATAATTTTAATGTTTTGAAAATATTTAAAATTAGTGAAAATTATTAATAAAAACCAATATTTTCACTATTCATTGAAAGATTTATCTTCTCCGAAAATTCTCAAAAATCAACTTAATATAATTTTTAAATTATTATTTAAAAAATTAAATTTACTTTTTAAAATATTTTTTTTTAAACTATCAAAAATTATTTTTAAAATATGTTTGTAAGAGGTGAAAAAACTTTTTTCCAGAAAAATACGATTTTCAAGAATAAAATTGGATTTATTCCTATCTCTTGTATATAAAACATATAAGATTAATGCTAAAAATTAAATTGAATATATAATATATAATTTTCTTTAAACTAATTCCATAAAAGTTATTTTTTAAATTTATTGAGGTAAAACATGTTTATATTCATAAAAATAGTTTTTCATAAAATGATTTCCTTTATTTTAAAATAGTTTTCGTTTTTATTTATAATTAATTGTTAAAAAATAATTAATTTTATATACATGTGTAAAACATATATTTTTATAATTTATTTAATCATATTCATACCATCTATTCCAATTACTAATTTAAAACTATCATATTAAATAATTAAATTTTAATAGTATGGCATGTTTCATTTGAACTTAGTGTTATCTGTAACACAACCTAAACTTTGTGTTACATGTAAAGAAAAATATCAAAAGGTTATATTTATTTGAAAAATATATATTTCTAAAAATCATGTTTCGTTACATTTTATCCACCTTAAAATTAATTCACACTCAAAATTCATCGCTTTGATACCAATAAATGAGGATACTTTTTCATCATTACATCCTTAGGATCCCACATTGTTTTTTCAAGATGGTTGTATTTTCAAAAAACATTGAGTGGTATTTTTTTTATTAATTTATGTATACAATCTAGAATCTCAACTGATTTTTCCTTATAATAAAGATAATTTCCCCATCGGTGAAGCCTCTGAGTTCATTACATGTGAAGGATCAAGTTTGTTATTTCTTAGGAGAGGTAAAAGGAACACATCATGAACCTAAGAGAGGTTTGGTTGAAGCACTAAATTATAATCTATTGTCTTGATATGATCAAATATTTCAAAGGGACAATTATATCTAGGGATTAGTTTACCCTTATTACTTATATTGAGAAATTCATAAAAAGTCCTTCACACCAAACTCAAATTCTAGATCATGTTGACAATTATCATCCTAACATTTTTTTCAAATTTGGATTTTCCTTACATGTGGATGAATTCATCTAACCTTTTATACCATTTCATCAGCTAGATCAGGTCTCAGTTGATTTCTTTCTACTAATTCATTGTATTGTATTGGATTTATACACTTCTTTCAATAATGGGATTCATAAGGAGCCATTTGAATTCTCATGTGAATGCTATTATTGTAAGAAAACTCAACTACAGGAATATGTTGATCCCAACTAAATTTGAAATATATAGGGTAAGATATTAATATATTCTCTAGGGTTTTAATTGTTCTCTTGGACTATCCATATTTATGAGGATGATACGTAGTGCTGAAACTCAATTAGATATCAAGAACTTGTAGAATAATTTTACGAAACCTTGAGGTAAAAATAAGATCATGATCAAATAAAATAAAAAATTGTACTCCATGAAATCTTACCACATCCTTAATTTATATTATGGAAAGAGGACCCACTGTGGAATCTTATCTGAGAGCAATGAAGTGTTCAATCTTTATTAGGTGATTGACTACAACCCACAATTACCTCAACACCAAAGATAAGATAAACCCTAAAGGTTATCAGTACCTTTAATCATATATCAATAAAGTGTGAGGGAATTCCTCCTCAAATAAGTATTCTTCTAAAACATATACAAAACCAATGGTTTGTGTTGCCATAAATTTCTCCAAAAATATCCTTAATCTTAATGAACTCCCATCATGTAAAATCATAAGAGGGGATTCTAATACTTTGAACATATGATTAAACTTAAACTTATGAACCCATTTGGTATCCATAACTCTTAAGTTAATCTTATATGGAGACATATATGATTCCAAAAATAATTCAACCTTTATTCCTTAAATAATATCTTTTCATATACAAAAACATTTATTTTGGAATATTGGGTTCAACCTTGTACTGATAGAATATCAAATGTGATTTCATTATTCCAAAATCCATTTATAGGGAGATAATGAATTCTCAAGATCACATGAAATTACACTAAAGGTTGACCAATATGTTTTTCATAGAGCTCATTCATAGAAAATCAAAAATAAAATTCCCTACTAGGTATTGGAGGATAATTGTACCCTAATTATCATGATTCACTTCAGTATTTGTGATTGAATAAGATTTCCCTTTCTCCTTTGTCTTCAATAGGTTGTTGGAATTGGTCACGGTCATTAACCCTTGGATTTGGGAACTTGTTATCATAATGATGAAACTCATTATAATTTAAACAATAATGTGTGAGAGGTGAATTCTGTGTAACTTTATCTCTATTTTCGTCATTATATAACTTCTTCCCATCACATTGGAATTTGATTTCCCGATGACCTTCCCTTCCACACTTAAAACATTTACTCATACCCTTAAAACAATTTCCTGCAAGTTTCTTCCCACATTTTGAGCATAAATGAAATCTCATCTTCATCTCTCCATGGTTTTTAGATTTTCCTTTGAATTCCAATTTTCTCTTATTATCAAAACCTTGAGATTTATATGTATCTCTAACCTCCATTTCCACCTTGATATCACATTGAATAATATATTTATAGATAAAAATGTCTCTTATGGATAAATCCCTTAAGAGACATTGTTTTAAGACACTGAATAATCGATCAATATTACTTTCAGGTTTGGTAATAATGTAGCGACTTGGGTTTTGGCCCTGTCAGACTTTAGAATATTTCTATTAATAATTATAGAGTTAGGCGCGAAAACGGCATGAGATTCTTAGGCCCAGTGTGCCCGGAATTAATTTTATAAAAATATTAATTTTTTTATACTATGCACATGGAAGGGGTGTGTTATCTCTTAAAAGGTAGCTTATAACAGGAATCTGAGGGCATGGTTGCATCTGGAGCATGTCGTTTACCCTAGGCGGGGTGTGAACTTTACGGGCGTGGGCCTGCTGTGAAAAAAGCCACAAGGGGCGTTTTTTGTAACTAAATAGAAAAGTTTCTTTATAAGAATCAACTTGAATAACTCCTGAATGGACTCCCAAATCACAATTATGAGTGCGCCTTTGCGTTCATAACTCCATGTTTACCCTAAGCAAGACATAATTTTAGTCGGCGCTGGGTGCCGGGTCGGAGGCGTGTTAGCGGGGGTTAAAATGAGGTTTTTATTAAAAATAATAATAAAAAAAATCACCCCCCCCCCTCTTTGTTATACGTTGCGCACCATGGACGAGCCTCTCCTTCCTCCTCCATTTCACCAGCGATCTGCCAAGTCGAGCAAATGAAGCGCCCATGTGCTCGGATTCCGACAGCGGACGCTCCAAGATCATGCAGCAAAAGCTTTGGAGTGCGGATCCAAGCCAGAACATCATCGTTTCACCCGCAAGGTATGCGGGTTGAGTTTTAAAATCCCGGATCCTATTTATGAGTTGTTTTTCTTCAAATCTTCATAAGGGTTGTGTAGTTCATGTCCCGAGGTTTCCGAAACATTTTTCGGATCTGAATTTGGAGCACCGGGGTGCTCCCGATGGCTCCTGGAAATTTTCCACCGAAAAACCCAGTTTCTGGCGGCAGCCATGGTGGATTCCTGCGAGGGCGGTGACAGTGCAATGGCGGAATGGTGGATTCTGATAGGCGGCAGTGGTCCGGTCAGGCAGACGGTGGTTTCCGGCGACCCTATGGTGGTCCGGCCATATTTTTCTAGGGGTTCTTTAAACCCCCGTAACTCGCAAACTGTAACTCCGATTTGCGAGCCGTTTGCGGCAACACATTCCTTGCATCGAGACGAACCTTTTGAACTTGCTTTGGGAATTTTTTGAGTCAGGTTTTTGGACGGGGCCGTGAAACGTTGGAAATAATAATAATATTTTATTATTTTCAACTTCGATCCGCTTTCACTCCTGCACGGAGTGTCCGAATGACGTGCCGTCAGTGGTGTTGAGACCCTGATGGTAAGGAAGACTTTTCAAGATAGTTTCCAGGTGTTGCGACCGAGAACAAGGTGTGGGCCCCACGAGGCCACGTTCCGATGCTTAAGGAGAAACATGACTTTTCTGACGGGTGTCCGTTTTGGACGATCGAGTAGTCGATCCTATGTGTTTCTTCGTGGGGATCGCAATGGTGTGATCCTCTTGACGATTTTTGGGATCGTGGTGTGGGCCCCACCCAAGATGGCTACGATGAAGAGTACATTTTTCACCGGGTGTCCGTTTTGGATGATCGAGTAGTCGATCCCGTGTGTTTTTTCGAGGGGATCATAGTGGTATGATCAGCTTGATGAGTTTCAGGATTTTAATGTGGGCCCCACATGGGCTCACTACGGTGAATAGTGCCCTTTTCACTGGTTGTCCGTTTTGGGTGAGTAAACAGCCTATCCTACGTGTTTTTTTGCGTGTATCGCGATGGTGGCCTCAGTATCAGCCTTGGAGGTGCGTGGTATGGTGTTGTGGTGGGTCGCTCAGGTTAGAAACGTTTGTACTAGTAGTGGTTGAGGGTACTCTCTTGGTTCATTCCTACGAGGGTTTGCACGACATCACAACCTTAGTATAGGTTTGTGATCCTCTCAATGGGATGTTTAATCTGTTAGAGTTGTGGAATCCCTCTGGTGGGCCCGGAGCAGGATCCTCTAGCATCGTTTCCCTAGATCGGGTTCTTAGTATCGTTGTGACCGCTTATACACGGGCATCGATCCCCTATCTAGCAGGATAACCCCGTAGGGCTTGTGGTATCAACAGGAATATGATCCACTACGTAGTGGACCGTGCTCAGTAGGGTTGTGGCATCATCGGGTATACGATCCCCTACTCAGCGTGAGGATTATAGTAGGTTTGCGGTATCATAGGTTATACGATCCCCTACTCAGCGCGTGGTTTTTGTAGGGTTGTGGCATAGTCAGTTCGATCCCCTACAGCGCGAGATGTACCAGATAGGGTTTCGATATCGTCGTTACTGTCGTGACACGTGTGACGATCCTCTATCTGAGTGACGTGTTTCTATCGAATGCCAGATCGGGTTGTGGTATCCCCTAGTAGATCCTAGGAGTGATCCCCTATCTGTGAGTTCTACGAATACCAGATCGGGTCATGGTATCCCCCAGCGGACCCTGGGAGTGATCCCCTATCTGTGAGATCTTCGTATACTGATGTGGGTTTTTGTATCCCTTAGAGGACACCTAGAGTGATCCGTTATCCAAGGAGTTTGGTGTTTATGTTGTTTCGGTGAGTTTTCCTTAGTGATGATATCCGATGAGCATGATCTCTCGGGTGAGCATCTGAGGTGTTTATGTGGGAACCGATGGAGTGTATCACTCGGACGAGTATCACCTGGGATGACAGTGATTGTGGAGTGTGTTCTCTTAGTTGAGAACCATTGCTGGTGATGAGGTCAGTACCTCATGTGGCTTGGTGCGTGGTTTGAGTATATCTGATAGTTCATGGTGTATGTATGGGCATACACCTGAGTTGAGCTGACTAGTTTTGTTTAGCCGAGGATGGTCTCGAGATGGAGTTCCTCTCTCGTTTGGGTTCCCTTGGCATGGGATGAGCTGGCTGATTCCTTTCAGTTGCTCCCATTTAGTTTGGGGTTTTTGGGGTGCCTACTGAGTATTTTTATACTCACCCCTTCACGGGCTTTGCCCGCACATGTTTGTGTCTTGTGCATACCACAGGCCTTTTGACGGAGTCCCAGGATGACCAGGAGCAGGCGGAGCTGAGTGAGCGGGTCTAACTGTGGTGTCTTACCGGAGCTGTGTTGAGGAGATTTCCGATGGTGCTTTCATCAGCGTACCCCTTCTTCCAAGAAGTTTGGACACCTTTGTAGTTTTCGTTTGGTGGGCCCTGTTTTTCCCTTTTTTTTAATGTTGTTGCACTCTAGTTCGGGATAGTTGTATGCATGTATTTACTTTTCAGTTTTATATATCTCTGCACTGTTTCATGGAGGTATATGTGGGTGCGTCTGTACAGGTACCTTAGGCTAATTCCTCCCTTGTGTGTGATAGCCTACTCGGCGCTAGTCACCAGCCCCTGGCCTATTGGAGGTGGGCTTGGGGAGTCATGGATCGATCCCCATTGGGTCGGGTCTAGACAGAGTGGTATCAGAGGAGGTTCTATCTTTGGTCTCTCTGAGTGTAGGTTGTCTAGTTGTGAGTTTGGTTTGGGTTGTATAGCGGCAGTGTTAGGATCATTCGAGTTCGGATTTCAGTACATGGAATCCAGTGTTGGTACGGCAGCTGACGTATTCATACACCAGGACTCTGATAACCTGCCTTTAGACTCAGGACATTAGTACACTAGTCATAGGGAAATAATGGTACATGCATCATATAGGACTGAGTTTTGGGTTTCCCTTATTCTTCTTGAGTCATCTCTCTAGATATACACTTTGACTATGGTGGGTATTGATTGTATTTCAGGATGCCTCCATGATAACATCCAACAAGGGTTCCGCGGTGGTATTATAGTGATGATCCACACCGTGTGGAGGCTGTAGACCAAGGCGCAGGTTCTGAGGCTGCACCACCAGGTGGACCACCAGTTGAGCCACCACCTGTCGAGTAGCTGGTTGTGCTAGTAGTACAAGACGAGGTTGCACGCAGGCTGAGTGCACTGCATTAGTTCCAGAGGAAGCGACCTCTGAGGTTCTGGGGTGATCCAGACCCTCAGACAGTTGATGACTGGCTCGAAGCAGTCACCTATGTTTTTCACCTGTTAAGGACATCCCCAGATCAGATGGTGGTCCTAGCGGCAAGCCTTCTACATGGTTCAGCCGAGAGATGGTGGAGTTTGGTGACGCAGTCCCACAATGAGTAGACGCTCATGTGCGCAGAGTTTGAGCGGCTCTTCAGGGAAGAGTTCTATCCGGTGAAGCTGAGGTCAGTGCGGATTCATGAGCTTCTGCAACTTCGGCAGGAGGAAATTACTGTGTCGGAGTACTCAGTGATGTTTACAGACCTATCGTGCTACTCCCTGGATATGGTTCGAGACCTGTTATTTAGGGATCGGACCTTCGAGCAGGGCCTACATAGAGACATCTGGGTAGGTGTGGTTTCCTTGTGTCTTCCCACCTATGCTGGAGTGTTGGAGCAAGCCTTGGTGGTGGATAGCTTTCTGGTTGAACAGATTCAGCCCGTCAGTGTTGGGCGTGTGGCAGGTGAGATGTTGGAAACTGGTAGCTGGAAGCAGGTGCAAGGGGATGGATGTGGCCGACGTTTTAGGAGGTGACCCCAGGATAAGGAATCTGAGGCTCAGGGCTCACAGGGCTCGCAGGCCAGTTTTGGTCAGCCGTGGGAGAGGCGATGTTACGCTTACAATGGTCAGGGACATCTTACTAGAGATTGTGCGACCCGTCGTGCTGTTGAGAGGGATTTGGTCGATATGCCACCTTGGCAGTGACAACATCTTGAGTTTGGAGGTCCTCAGGGCAGCGAATGTGGTGATGGGGCTGGTGCAGTAGTGGGAGGTGGTAGGCGGTATCAGATTCCACCACCACCACCCCCAGGTGGTCCACGCCGAGCTCAGGGAGATGGAGGGAGAGGGCAAGGATAGCGGCATGCCCTAGAAGCTATTGACCCAGAGGCTCCGCGGATGGATAGAGGTATGCCTTGTGTCCTTTCTACTTTCTATAGTAGTTTGATAGACACTGTTTAGTGGTACTCTTCCCTTTCCGTTGCTTGCTCGATTTTTGTTCAGGGTGTTGGTAAGACCCTGTGTGGGTGTTGTTCGGCGTGCTTCAAATGCGTGAGGAAGAGGGATCCTTTCCCCACTGAGACACATCTTTTATGACGTGATCAAAACCGTGCGGGTGAGTCAGTGCCGCCCAAACCGGATAGTGTTGAGCTGTGGTGGATGAGTCCCTATGACTTATGTATTCGGGAAGGGGTGTTTGTTGGCGAACTCCCTGGCGTGGGAGACCTAGTTGAGAGTCCAGTTGCTTTTCTTGTGCTTATGGCTATTCGGGGAAAAAAATCTCTAACATGGGGTGGATGTATCATCTCGGTTTTTTTCCCTGTCATACTTTTTAATATTCCTATGAATAATTTCAGAGCTAGGCGCAAAGACGGCATGGGATTCCGAGGCCCGGTGTGCCATGAATTAATTTTATAAAATCATAAGTATTTTTTATACTATGCACGTGGT
The DNA here is from genome assembly GCA_963277665.1 of Viscum album. Classification (NCBI taxonomy): domain Eukaryota; kingdom Viridiplantae; phylum Streptophyta; class Magnoliopsida; order Santalales; family Viscaceae; genus Viscum; species Viscum album. Next base: position 1,085,456,794 of record OY728132.1, read on the forward strand.
AGGGGTGTGTTATCTTTTAAACGATAGCTCAGAATGAGAATCTGAGAGCACGGTTGTGTCTGAAGCATGCTGTTTACCCTATACGGGGTGTAAACTTTGTGGGCAAGGGCCTACTGTGAGAAAAGCCACCAGTGGCATTTTCATAAATAAATGGAAAAGTATATTTATAAGTGTCAGCTCAAATGACTCCTGAAAGGAGTCTCAGATCTTAATTCTGAGAGTACCATTGCATTCAAAATTTCGTGTTTACCCTAGGTATGACATAATTTTAGTCGACGTCGGGTGCCCGGTCGGAGGCCTGTTGGCGAGGGTTAAAATGAAGTTTTTATTAAAAAAAATAACAATAAAAATCAACCCCCCCCCCCTTGTTCTACGTTGTGCACCAAGGATGAGCCTCTCCTTCCTCCTCTGTTTTGATAGCAATCTTCCAAATCGATCAAACCAAGCGCCCACGAGCTCGGATTCCAAAAACGGACACTCCAGGATCATGCAGTGGAAGCTTTAGAGCACGGATCTAAGCAAGAATGTTGGCTTTTCTCCCGTAAGGTAGGAGGTTTGAGTTTTAAGATCCTGGATCCCATTAATGCATTTTTTTTCTTCAAATCTTTATAAGGGTTGTCTAGTTCGGGTCCCGAGATTTCCGATACATTTTTCGAATCTGAATTTGGAGCACCGGGGTGCTCCCGACGGCTCCCGGAAGTTTTTCGGCAGAAAACCCAGTTTCCGACGGTAGCCATGGTGGATTCCGGTGAGGCCAGCGGCAGTATAGTGGATTCCGGCAGGAGGCGGCGGTCTGGTCAGGCAGACGGTGGTTTCCGGCAACCATGCGATGGTCCGGCCAGATTTTTCTGGGGGTTCTTTAAACCCCCGTAACTCGCAAACTGTACCTCCTATTGGCGAGCTGTTTGCGGAAACACATTCCTTGCGTCGAGGAGGACCTTTTGAACTGACTTTCGGAATTTTGTGGGTCAGGTTTTTGGCCGGGGCCATGAAACGTTGAAAATAATAATAATATTTTATTATTTTCAACTTTGATTCGCCATAACTCTTGCACTGAGTGTCCAAATGACGTGTCGCCAGTGTCATTGAGACCCCGATGGTACCGATGACTTTTCAAGATCGTTTCCAGGTGTTGGGACTGAGAACAAGGTGTGGGCCCCACGAGGCCGGGTTCTGACGTTTACGGAGAAACATGACTTTTTAGTTGGGTGTCTGTTTTGGACGATCAAGTAGTCGATCCTATGTGTTTCTTTGTGGGGATCGCAATGGTGTGATCTGCTTGACGATTTTTAGGATCTTGGTGTGGGCCCCACCCAAGTTAGCTACAGTGAATAGTACCCTTTCACCGGGTGTCCGTTTTGGATGATCGAGTAGTCGACCCCGTGTGTTTTTTTGAGGGGATCGCAGTGGTATGATCTGCTTGATGAGTTTCAGGATCGTAATATGGGCCCCACACAGGCTCGCTATGGTGAATAATGCCCTTTTCACCGGTTGTCCATTTCGGATGAGTAAATAGTCTATCCTGCATGTTTTTCTACGTGGATCGTGATGGTGGCCTCAGTATCGGCCTTGGAAGTGTGTGGTGTGGTGTTGTGGAGGGTCGCTCAAGTTAGCGACGTTTGGACTAGCAGTGGTTGAGGTTACTCTCTTGGTTTGTTCCTACGAGGGTTCGCACGGCATCACAACCTTATTATGGGTTTTTGATCCTCTCGATGGGATTTTTAATCTGTTAGAGTTGTGGCATCACTCCGGTGGGCCTATAGGGGGATCCTTTAGCATCGTTTCCCTAGATCGGGTTCTTAGTATCACTGTAACCGCTTATATGCGGGCGACAATCCCCTATCTAGCAGGATAACCCCGTAGGGTTTGTGGTATCATCGGGAATATGATCCCCTATGCAGTGGGTCGTGCTCAGTAGGGTTTTGGAATCATCAGGTATACGATCCTCTACTCAATGTGAGGATTATAGTAGGGTTGTGGTATCATTGGTTATACGATCCCCAACTCAGCGTGTGGTTTCTGTAGGTTTGCGGCATTGTCAGTTCGATCCCCTACTGCGCGAGATGTACCAGATAGGGTGTAGGTATCGTCGTGACCATCATGACGCAAGTGACAATCCTCTATCAGAGTGACGTGTTTCTGTCGAATGCAAGATTGGGTTGTGGTATCCCTCAGCAGATCCTGGGAGTGATCCCTTATCTATGAGATCTATGAATGCCAGATCGGGTTGTGGTATCCTCCAGCGGACCCTGGGAGTGATCCCCTATTTTTGAGATCTTGGTATACTGGTTTGGGTTCTGGTATCACCTAGAGGACCCTAGGAGTGATCCCATATCCGAGTATTTTGGTGTTTATGTTGTTTTGGCGAGGTTTCATTAGTGACGATATTTGATGAGCGTGATCTCTTGGGTGAGCGTCTGAGGTGTTTGTGTGGGAACTGATGGAGTATATCTCTCAAATGAGTGTCATCTGGGATGACAGTGATTATGGAGTGTGTTATCTTGGTTGTGAACCGTTGCTGGTGATGAGGTTGGTACCTCATGTGGCTTGGTGAATGTTTTGATTATATCTAATAGTTCATGGTGTATGTATGGGCATACACCTGAGTTGAGCTGACTAGTCGTGTTTAGCCAAGGATGGTCTCGAGATGGAGTTTCTCTCTCTTTTGGGTTTCCTCTTGCTAGGATGAGCTGACTGATGCCTTTCATTTTCTCCCTTTTATTTTGGGGTTTTTGGGGTTTCTTCTGAGTATTTTTATACTCACCCTTGCACGGGCTTTTCCCACACATGTTTGTTTCTTATGCAGACCACATATCTTTCGACGGAGTCCCATGAGGACCCAGAGTAGGTGGAGCTGAGCGAGTGGGTCTGACCATGGAGTCTTACCAGAGTTGTGCCGAGGAGGTTTCCAGTGGTGCTTTTGGAAGTGTACCCCTTCTTCTAAGAAGGTTGGATTCCTTTGTAGTTTTCTTTTGGTGGGCCCTGTTTTTCCCTTTATGTACTGTTGTTGCACTCTAGTTTGGGATAGTTGTATGCATGAATTTACTTTTCAGTTTTATATATCTCTCCACTATTTCATGGAGTTGTATGCGGGTGTGTGTGTATAGGTACCTTAGGCTAATGCCTCCCTTGTGTGTGACAGCCTACTCAGCGCTAGTTGCTAGCCCCTGGCCTATTGAAGGTGGGATTGGGGAGTCACGGCTCGAGCCCCGTTGGGTCGGGTTATGACATATAATACAAGAAGAGTGCTCACAAGTCCTATAAAATTTAATTCATATGTACCGATGGATTCATCATCCTTTTGTTTTAGCTATTTTAATTCCTTATACAACTTCATATAAAGAATATGTGGAATGTAATTATTGAAAAATAAGTTCTTGAACATGTCCCAATCCATGGATTCAATTTCATCATGTTGTATTATATTCTTGATAAGATTCCACCATTGATTTTTTTCACCTTACAAAGCATGTACATCCAAAATGAATTTCTCATCTCCAAACACTAGAGGGTGGAAAATGTAATATCTCAAGATTTTAAAAGGAAACACTATGTGTATAAATGAAATACTAAATACTATGTGACCTTTATAAAGTAACCATTAAACATAATTTTGTCACTTCTGTGGTTAGAATTTTAAAAATCTGACACACACGTTTGCGATCAGTAAGATGTTTGGAGTCCGATAGAAAAAAACTAATTTTTTTGTGAATAGTAACCTACCCTTATGAATATTAACCTACCCTTATGAATATAAATATGACCCTTATGAATATTAAATCATCCAAAATAATAGTAACATCACCCATGAATGTATAAATAAAATTTATACATCTTAAAAGTGACAATATGACCACAGTAAAAGTATTAGTATTTTTATAAGTTATAAATAATTAATTATAATTAATTAATTAATTAAAATGAAAATTTATTTTCCTAAAATGTATTCATAAATTAAAAATTCTATGTCTTCAGGTTTTATGATTATTTTATAAGACCTTATGTAATTTTTGAAAGCATTATAAAATTAATTTTCATTTCAAAATTTGTATTTTTCAAGTAAATTATTATTTTAATTAAAAATAAATTAATCATATTTATAAAATTATTTTTTAAAAAATTGAGTTCATTTTTTGATTCTATACATATAAAAATGGTTAGGGTGAAATTTTTGGATTTCTCATAAATACTTGAATTTTTAATGAATAGTGAAATACTATAATTTAAAAAATATGCCAAATACATTAATTATAGATTCATAGATGATGCTCTTATGATGTAAGCCCAATTGGTTAGATATCACATGCAATTATTACTATTATTGGTCATGGAATCATCACTATTTCTTGTCTTGTGGAGAAATAATAAATTAATGAATATAATATTGAGAAAACCCCTCTCCCCTCCACTATAAAAACCACCCCTCACCCCAATTTCTTCACACCTATTAAGCTTAAAGCCTTGTAAAAATTATTCCCAAATCTCTCCCTTATCCCTCACCCACGTACAATAGATCTTGGTCTCATCAAAATACCAAGCCTAGGTTCCTGAAGGAGGATCTCATGAGGAAGATTCAAGAGGTAATTCCTCTCTCTCTTTTCTTTCAATTTCCTTTAAAATTTCATTTCATTTCTTCTCTTATCCTCAAATTATCTTATCCAAATTTCATGATAACTCTATTATTATTGATATAATGGTATTATATCATGTTAATGGATGATTATTCATTATACTTCTCCCTCCGTCTCTTTGTTAATAAAATGAAATAATTGCCTATGATATGTTAATTTACCTTCATTATGGGCGATGCACTTATAGTTTTCCTTCAAATCCTTCAAGGCTGTCAATGAAACCATTTAATGGTTGAAAAAATATTTTAATATGCATTTTTTAACCCTTTATATGTTCTATAAACAACTTTTATTCATAATACTAATTTATAAAACAAAACATGTTCATTGTGATCCAAAAACCGCTCAAACTAACATAAAACGTTCATCATTAAATTTTAACTAATGATTCATCTACATGGTATATAACATAATTCATTATATGATAATTTTAAATACTATAATATCTTTAATAACATGTAATATCCATTATATATTTTTATCCATGTTCTACATGAACTTCCATTCATGTGTACAAGTGAACTGTTCATGAAAACTAAGAACAAGAACACTCCCGAACAATGAATTTAAACTCTATAACTCATCCAAAGGCCCATGAAAGAACTTAATGAAACCATAATGAACTATATTCATTTACAAAATGTTTTTTAATTGTCAATTAATGAATATAATGTGATTATATAGGTCATTAAAGTCAAGAAAGCATTCAGATACGAGGTAAGGGGAAATTCTCGAACCCAACTTTCTTTCTTAGGGTTATCCCTCTTTCACTCCATTTTTTGTATGGTTACTCCTTAAAAATAATTTTTCATCATTATATTACCTGTTCTGGGTATATATTTTATCCACTTGAGTTTATGCCAAACAGAATGTTTTCTAAAATAACCCTTCTTTCAAAAACACACATTTTACTTCTCACTAAAGGTTGATAGTTCTTATATCAAGTATATTATTCCCTCTTTATTTTGGGAAACCAAAGTTTATGAATGTGTTATTATGATATTAAACCAATTCCTTTTCATGGGTTATTATGTCCATTATTGATATATGTTCTATGTGGCATTCATGATAATGAAAATGTTATAATGTGATGGCGGCACCCAGAATTTTATAACACAATATGAATGTTTGAATGTGACAGGTGCGTCAGGAATTATACAGTGCTCCAATGCATTGGGTGAAGTGATGAATCTCATGAGGTAATGTGAAATGATGTGTAGACATTATTCTATCTTTTTTTACAACTATATGTGGTAGATAACCACAAAGACATGATGTTTCATTTTTTATGCATTGCTACATTCCAAGAATTTTCTTAATGTTTCCTCTCATGATTTTGATTCTATGCCTATGTTATGATGATAAATATTATTCTCACCCCATTTTATATTGTTTCATGTGCTTATCAATCCTCTTACTGGGATTTTATCTCACCCCATTTTGATGTATATCCTTAGGTGATTGTGTGTAGTAAGGAGAACTCAAGGGTAAATAAAAAGTTATAGAAGAAGGAATTAAATAAATTTTTATGTTTTTTGTTGTAAAAGTTGTGTATGGTTTGTCTAATACTCCGTAACCTAGACAAGAAAAGGTCCTCAAATGTATAATATACTATGTATTTTTCTTTTTTTCTTTATAAAAAAAACAGCATGTTTTGGTACTGAATTCGAAAGTGCAGGTTCTGGGATTTACAATTGGTATCAAAGGAATTGTCTTAGACAAATTTGGAGAATAGACATTGTCATTTTTTTTGAAAAATTTAGCTGATAGTGTTTACTTTTAAACTTCTAGTTAATTAATTACACATAAGAAAATATTTTTTCATAATTATCGATATGTAAATTCAAAAATATAAGTACAATGAACAAATTGCGAGGGTGCAATTCATTTATGGGGGAGATAATGTAACATCTTGATATTTTAAAAGGAAACACTATATGCATAAAAAAAATACTGAATACTATGTGACCTTTGTAAAATAACTATTAAACATAATTTTGTCACTTATGTGTTTTAAATTTCAAAAATCTGACATACACGGTTGCAATCAGTAATATGTTTGGAGTCTAATATGACAAAATTAATTTTTGGTGAATAGTAACATACTATTATGAATAGTAACCTAGTATTATGAATAGTAATATGACCCTTATGAATAATAAATCATCCAAAATAATAGTAACCTCACCCATAATTGTATAAATAAAAATTATACATCTTATATGTGACAATATGACCATAGTAAAAGTATTGGTATTTTTTTAATTTATAAATAATTAATTATAAATAATTAATTAATTTAAAAGAAATTTTATTTTTCTAAAATTTGTTCATAAATTAACAATTCTATATCTTCTAGTTTTAAGATAATATTATAAGACATTATGTATTTTTTGAAAGCATTATAAAATCAGTTTTCATTTTAAAATTTGTATTTTTTAAGTAAATTATGATTTTAATTAAAAATAAATTAATTATATTCAAAAAATTATTTTTTTAAAATGAAGTTCATTTTTGGATTCTACACATCGAAAAATGGTTTGGGTAAATTTTTGGGATTTTTCTAAAATACTTGAATTTTGATTAATAGTGAAATACTATAATTTACAAAATATGCTAAATACATTAATTATAGAGTTATGTATGATGTTCAGCTGATGTAATACCAATTCGTTCGAACTCACGTGAAATTATTACAATTATTGGTCATAGAATCATCACAATTTCTTGTATTGTGGTAAAATAATAAATTAATTAATATAATATTTAGAAAACCCCTCTCCCCTCCAATATAAATTCCACCCTCACACCCTCATTTTTTTACACCTCTCAAGCTTTAAGACTTCTCTAAATTATTCCCAAATATCTCTCCTAGCCCTCCCAAACGTACTAGATATCTTGGTCTCTTCAAAATACTAATCCTAGGTTCTTTAAGGAGGATCTCAAGAGAATGATTCAAGAGGTAATTTCTCTCTCTCTTTTCTTTCAATTTCCTTTCAAATTTCATTTCATTTCTTATCTTATCCTCAAATTATCTAATCCAAATTTCATGAAAACTCCAGTATTATTTATATACTATTATGATATAAATTTAATGTAATATTATTCATTATACTCCTCCCTCCATCTCTTTTTTAATAAAACGAAATTGTTGCTTGTGATATGTTAATTTACATACATCATGGGCGATGCACATCCATTTTTCCTTCAAATTATTCAAGTTTGTCAATGAAACCATTAAATGGTTGAAAAAATATTGTAATATGTATGTTTTAACACCTTATATGTTCTTTAAACAACTTTTATTCATAATACTAATTGATAAAACAAAACATGTTCATTGTCATTCAAAAATTGCCCAAATTAACATAAAACGTTCATCATTAAATTTTAACTAATGATTCATCCACATTGTATATAACATAATTCATTATAATATAATTTAAACTCCTGTAATATCATTAATAACATGTAATATCCATTCTAGATGTTTATCCATGTTCTATATGAACATCAATTCATGTGTACAAATGAACTGATTATGAAAACTAAGAAAAAGAACAATCCTAAACAATGAATTTAAACTCTATAACTCATAAAAAGGCCCATAAAAGAATAAAATGAAACCATAAAGAACTATATTCATGTATAAAATGTCCTATAATTTTTAAGTATTAAATCGAATTTCATTATAAATGCCATTAAAGTAAAGAAAGTGTTCGGATACAAGATAAGGGAAATTCTCGAACCCAACTTTCTTTCTTTAGGTTCTCCCTCTTTCACTCCATTTTTTGTATTTTTACTCCTTAAAAATCATTTTTTCATCATTATATTAAATATTATGGATATAAATGTTCTCCACTTGAGTTTATGTCAAACAAAATGTTTTCCAAAAGAACACTTCTTTCAAAAACACACATTTTACTTCTTACTCAATGTTTATGGTTATTATATCAAGTATATTATTCCCTATTTATTTTGGAAACCCAAAGTTTACAAATTTGTTATTATGATATGAAACTCATTCCTTTACATGTGTTATTATGCCCATGATTGATATATGTTCTATGTGTCATGCATGATAATGAAAATGTTATGATGTGACGGGTGCAACCAGAATTATATAACGCAATATTAACGTTTGAATGTGATGGGTGCACCCGGAATTATACAAAACTACAATGAATTGGATAAAGTGATGCATATCAGGATTTAAAGTGAAATGATGTGTGAAAATGAGGCTATATTGTTCACAACTATGTGTGGTAGCTAACCACTAAGACATGATGTTTCATTTTTTATGCATTTCCACATTCCAAGACTTTTCTTAATGTTTCCTCTCATGATTTTGATTCTATGAATATGTTATGATGATAATGATTATTCTCACCCCATGTTATTTTGTTTCATGTTATTATCTATCCTATTACTGAGATTTTATCTCACCCCATTTTTATGTATATCCTTAGGTTATTACGTGTACTAAGGAGAACTCAAGGGGAAATAAGAAGCTATAGAAGATGGAATTAAATAAATGTTTATGTTTTATGTTGTAAAAGTTATGTATGGTTTTTCCAATCCTCCAAAACCTAGAATATAAAAATTCCTCGAATGTATAATATACTATGTATTTTTATTGTATCCTTTATAAAAAATTATATAGCATTTTTTAGTACTGAATTAAGAAGTGTGGGTTTAGGGATTTACAGAAAATATCTTTTCAGTGTTTCTGATCCATTACTCAGAAATTATTGGATCACAAGGCCCCTAAAATAAGATTTACATTTCCTCATAAAGGAATCAATAGAATTTTGTTCCCACATTTTCTTGTTTGGAAGTCAAATATGATTTGTATCATGAGAAAGTTGTGTGATTGTACCAATGAGATTTTTCATTCCACATCCTATAAAATTCAGTTTCTCTTAAGGAAAATCATTGTATTTTCCATATCATTTATCATTAACATGATTTCTTCAGGTTCCAACCATATACTAAAACCAAAATCATAGTGTGAGAAACACTAATAATAGTGGGGGACCACGTAATCATGAAGAATCACTTATAGGATATCTAAATAATGAAACCTTATTTTTAATTTATGACACCTTAGGTTTATTCTATATTATTCATATTCACCATCCATTTAAATACTTCATGATGGTGTGTAAAGAATTTGTGAATTTTTAAATCATATCTCCCAAGAGTTTCAAAACAAGTGTGAAGCAATGCATGTTGTTGTGTACCAGGTGATGATCGAGTCTAGCTCAATGTTCCCTTTTTTTGAGTTATAACCTCTAGGTACCTATATTCTAGATCCACCTCTACTTGTAATATCCATACAGGGATGTAATTTCTCGGACACCACTCACTATATCGTTTAATAAAATTCTAATATATTTTCCTATACTTTGACTCAACTTTAGACTTATCCTCAAACATATCCATAGAGTTATCACTAAATTTTTCTCCTCCTAGTTTCTAAAGGTTAACTAAACCTATCCTCTAATACTGACTATAATGACCCATGATTTCTATACATAGATATTACATCTTTTTAGATCAATATTCATTATATTACATAAACACACACTTGAATATAGTAAATTTATAGTTTCTTTGGAAGAATTGGTCCATGAGTGATCTATGTCATCTCCCAGTATGTTTTTCATAACTATTACCCTCCTTATACATATCATACATAATACCTTTCTTCATATCATATGGAATTGAAACATAAGAAAGGGTGAGTTCAGATGATTAGTATGGGTAAAAAAGGGATATATTAATATAACATGATCATATGGGTATGATAACATGATAATAACATATGAAAACCAAACCCTTCATATCATTGATCATAAATAAGATTCGTGGAATAAATATTTTCAGTTCATAATACATGAATCATAATGGTATCGAAGAACATGATATATGAGATCATAAAATTGGCATGATGCATATATTTTTGGAATATACTTAATCATATAAAATATTATTTCAAGGATACCCCCAAGGAATTCATAACATATTATTCTTAGTCTAACCACTCCTATACCTACCTTAGTCTTGGGGTAACCTCCCATATAACCTATTTTTTATAGGATAAAACCTCTTATGTACCCAATTTTAGACATTATATATTCTCACATATACCCTTTGTGGTTATATATCATTAATAATTACCCAATTAATTGGAAGAAGATATAGATCCCACCCATCACATAATGAAAATCACACATACTTGTTCCCTAAAATCATAAAACATGCATCATATCAGAATCCATGAAAATAAATGGGTTTCATAATAATTTTAACATTTCCTCAAAGAATAACCCTTGAAAAAATAAGTATGTTTCATAATCATTTTATAATGGTACAACCCATGGAAGATAAATATGATTCATAAAAATATTTTCATCATATACATAAACCATCCGGAGAAATAATAATAATGGTACCCTTAGTTCATATCCCCAATAAATTGTAAGTAACATCACAAGATTTCATCCTAGATGGAAAAATATTTTTAATGAAAAATAACGTGGAATGTTTATTGAGGAAAATAGTCTTTCCAATTTGAAAAAAACTTTTTAAAACATAAAACATTTTCAAAATCCTTTTCACTTTGAAATATTTCTAATATATAAAAACTTCCAAAATATTAAGGAAATCATTTTCTTTTGAAAGAAATTTGAAAATGTGTAAGGGGGTATTTAAATCACCAAGAAGTCATGAAAACAGTAAATATTATTCATGTCATGCATGTTAAAAATAGTGATCATTTCACATTTTCGATAAAAGACAAATGGGGATTGTTCAGAAAAAAGAAATGAAGATAATTTTCATAAAAATGCTTAAAAATTAAAGATTGGGTAAAATTTTCTTTAATAAATCATTTAATGAATTTAAAAATGTTTTTGAAAATATTTTTAGAAAAAATGGTTTTGAAAGATAAAGGGTTTTCTGACCAAAGAGAGAAATAAAATCGGTTTATTTAAAAACATTATTTTTAAATATAGAGTATATAATAAGAGAAAAATTAAGGGAAGAAATGTATTCTCATGACATAACGAAAAGAGAATAAAATTCATGAGCTTCTTGGGATATTTATCATAAGTCTTTATCATCAGAAACATTATTATAAACAATCTAGATAAATGTTGAGATTGTAATATAAAATTGTTACCACTTTGGTAACTTTGAATTGTAAAAACAATTAAGGAATAAAATTAAATGAAACCTAAAATATTATGAGAATAAATAAATTCATGAAACTAAATTTCATTGGGGATTTATATAAACTTCAAAAAATAATATAGGTTCATAACACATCATATGTCTCAAACAAGGAAAATTGAGACAAAGATCCCTTGCCACTTTGAGAAATTTTGAATCGTAAACCCCATAAAATAGAGATCCTAAAATAGATTTTTAAATCCCAATAATTTTTAGGATAATAATAATAAAATATATTCATGAGTATTATATAAACAATATAAAATAAATAAGTGGTGAATATGTTATGTGTATCATGGAAGTAAAAAGTGAGATGAAAATACCTTACTACTTTAATAATATTTGGAATCATAAGCCCCAATAAATAATAACATAAAAAGAAACTATAAATATAATTAAAATAATTGTATTAATTTTATAACATTTCAAATGGTAATTATATACCCAACACCAAAGAAATTAGTGGTGAATTTTCATATCTCTCTCAAAAATAAAAGATAGACTAGAAACCCTTACCATAAGTATCGACATCCGTCGTACACATTATAACCTTTGGTATAATATATATATAAGTTTATTATAAATATATTACATAATCATAATTATATATTTCATACCATATATTTTTACTTAAGAACTTCTATTACCTATTTATTAACAATTCCCTATTAAAGTCTTGTTTTGGGTAATAACCACTTTGTTTTTCTTGCATGTTTTGATTTATTATTTTTTGGTACTATTAATTTGATCATGGTTCCATATTATACCTAATTTTACACTTTATATAAATGGAATACACATTCATTATAAATGTATTTATTGTGATCCATAAAAGTTATATACAGAAAATGAAATACATCATTCATGGAGACGGTAAGTCATACGTACACATGAACATTGTTTCCATTTTCTTGATGAAAATAAATAAACAAAGTTAAATATTATATAACATTAATGAATCATTTTTATTTCATATATATCATATATTTTTATTAAACCCATCCTTTTTACCTTCCATACAAAGCGTGAATGAATCTCATTGCTTCGTGAGGTGGTAGTCTTCCATTCACATGAGCGATTCTATCATATTCACACGGGATGGAAACTAAGAAGTAATATGTAATATAATGATTAAATAAGAATAATAAAATAATATATATAATATAAAAATAATAAATCCATAATTTTATTCATATGTGATAGGTGTTAATGGATATAATGAATGACATCAGTTTGTGAGGTGGTAGTCCATCATACACATGAATGATGATTTCATAACCCATTTGACAAAAGTAAAGATGGTTGTAGGTCATGACCTTAACATAAAAACTTATTAGTATATCAAATATACTAATTTTTTTATATCATAATTTTTTATTAATAATTTAATTAGGTGGATTAAGAAATAAAATAAAAATGATTGTTGTATAATGTTACCTCTTCTTCAGATAACCTCTTAGGTTTGCACCAAAAGCCATTATTGGTTGGATTTCTACTCATAATAAGGATTATAAGATAAGATTATTGAATTTAGAAAGTTAGTTTTTAGGTCAATGCCTAACCAATGGGTTTTGGAAGTGTGAAGAGGGAAAGATATGAGGTTACTATTTATAAGTGAGGTGAGTGGAACACTTGTAATTTTTGAAAATAAAAAGGTATTCCCATGTTTTTCACAAGCCACAATGATCCAAAATTGAAAATTATAGATACTAGAAGATATAAGGTCTATATATGTCCATAAAACGGGTTTTGGACAAGTTTTGGGTGATTTTTTACACTTATCTTTTTAGTTTATCCCCGGTAAAACCATTTTTACCTAAATTGTACTAAATAATTTTTACTATTTTTACTCTTCACTATAGTAAAAAAATAATCTCACATAATTATATAATAAAAATTATTCTGATTCAAAATATCAAATCCATTTTTCCAAATTCCATTCACATAAGTGGAAAAAAATTAATTTAAAATTAATCTTGGAGACATGACGAGAAAATACGTTTTCAAAGAAAAATGATCAAAAGTTTTAAAAGTTTTATATCAAAATTCAATATGAAAATGATTAAAATGAAGTAAATTGGATTAATATATGTATATAATTGAATTATTTATTCTTTTATAACTATCTAAAAAAAATTAATGTTTTTAAATGATTTCATGGAAATGAAAATTCTTAATAAAAACTACTATTTTCACTATTCATCAAAAGTTTTATCTTCCTATAGAATTGTAAACAAAATCACCTTAAGATGATTTTGAAATTATGATTTAAAAAATTAAATTTATTTTTAAAAATAAATTTTATATAATTTTCAAATTTTAGTTTTAAAATATGTGTACAAAAGGCAACAAAACCACTTTTGGAAAAAATACAGTTTCTTAACGTAAATTTTAAATATTCTTATATCTTGTATATAAAACACATTAGATGAATTTAAAATTTTTATTGAATATTTAATATATAAATTTCAATAAAATAATTTCCCCAAATTGTTTTTTAATTTATTGTGGTAAAACAGGTTTGTTTGCCTAAATTTTTTTTTTCCAGAAAAATATTTCCCTTATTTTCAAATAATTTTTATTTTTTTTATAATTATTTTGTAATCAATGAATTAATTTTATATACATGTGCAAACAATATATTTTCACAATTTAGTTAATCACATTTATATCCTCTATTCCAACGACTATTTGATAACTATCATATTAAATAATAATATTTTAATAGTATGTCATGTTTTATTTAAACATGATGTTTCTTATATTGCAAGAAAAACTCATTGTTATGTGTAATGCAAAAATATCAAAAATATTACATTTTTTGAAAAACAATTGTCACAAAATCTCACGGTGTTTCAAAATCATAGATTATCAATTATAAACTATGATATAGGTTTAATACTATATCACATATTATGATATATATAAATCATATAATATGGAATGATGAATATAATTAATTTTTCTATTTTTCAATTATGAATTGAATTATATAATTTTTAAATTATTTATAAATTATAAAAAAAATTATTCTGGAATATTTTTTTAATTTATAATTTTTTTTAAATTAGTTAATCATAAAATGTTGTAAATGATTATTTAATGTTTATAAAACATTTATTAAATAAATATCCCTAATACTATATGTTAATATTAAATAACTTTTGTATTTATATTACATGAATCATAATTTAGATATAAACTTTTTATAAGGAAAATATAAATGTAGTTTATAAAGAGTTCATAAATTACTGAATAAGATAAAATATAAAAGAATGTACATTATAAATTATTTATAATTAATTTTAAATGTTTAAATTAAAGGTGTTATTTGAGAAATTATTTAAAATATTTGGAATGATGTTTTGATAATTGATATGATCAAGGTTTTAAATATTAAATATGTGGTGTTTATATTAAGTAAATATTTTCCATAATATATTTGGAATGTAAAATGTTTATATTTCAATTAATATCATATTTTTAGATAAAAAGGTTAATTGATGTTTATACATATTAAGTGTAAAAATTGTGATAGCATTGAGGTCTCTCTTGAGTAAAGTAAATTTGGGTAGAGGGGATTTGGGTCGAACTTCTCAGTAGCATGGAGGCTTACGTATTGTCTAGAAAAGTGGAGGTTGGTTATATATCACTCGAAGCTTACTCTTATGGGGACTATTGATTTCATGTGATTCTAAGGATTTGTATGAAAGGGTTACCTGTAACTTACTCATTGGATAGATTTGGATATGTATAAATATATTTGGCTATTAATTTGAGTTAATAACACAAGCTATGAGTTGTGTAAAGAGTTACACAATAATATGGTTTGAATTTATTGATTTAGTGGAAGAATGGGACTCCAAACTAAATAATTAAAAGAATTAATACATGTAAATGGAATACATGAGATAATATGGTGAATAAAATACCATTTAAGAAATAATAAGTTTTATATTCCTTCTAATGAAAACACTTTTCAAGATCTCAATCATCCAACCAAGTAGGTTATGTTAAGGTTGGATGCTCCTAGATCATCTTGGGTATGGAAAACATGTAATGGGTGACCCTAGGAGGATTAGATTCCCATTTTTTATGATTTTTTGGGTTACACTTAGATTTGATACCATAATAGGATTAGGTTACTAGAGGAATAATGTTGAGTTTATCCATATGTTGGATTGGGAAAAGAGTTGTTTTCTCAACTATTTGAGACTCGTATATGATATGATTGGAATGATGGCCTACCTAAGAAGGAATTTATAGAAAAAATGTCAAATAAACCAAAATATTAGTGAAATATGGATCATAGATCACTGATGGATACGATATATTTTAAAACAGCTTGTCATTTTAGTATGAGAACATCTAATAAAAGTCCTTATTAAATGATTATATAACATGATACTCATTTAATGAAAACTTTTATTATAGAATAATAGAATCATCATCATGAAACATTGCTTTTTGATAAATAAATAAAGGATAATATTAATGTATCATACTTATTATACTGGTATAGAAACTTAAGAATTTATCATAAACAAGTAGAAACTATTTATGTTTTAGGGTAACACCTTCCTGAGTAATAAACTGTTGAATTTATTCAACACTTAAATCCAGATGCTTATAATGAGCATAGATTGATTCACATAAGTTTAAAAAAATTATATATAATATAACCAAAGTAAATTTATTCTTAATTCATATTATAAATGTGACAGGGTGTGCTAATGACTTGGACAGACTGAAGGTTTTTTAAGCCTTGTACTAGTTACGATATTAATTTTGTTATCATCATTGGAAATATTCCAATAATGTGAATGAGTGGAAGAAATTTTTGTCTTGTTTTCTCAAAATTTTGAAGATAGATGAACTAGGGAATGTGACATCTAGGTTCTAGTATTGTATTGAGAGTAAAACAGATAAATTTTTAAACTGTAAGAAGAACATTTAGTTAGAAAGACCAATAATGTTTCATCAATTAGTCAGTCAAGTTCATTGAATCCTAAAGTAATATCAGGACAGAAGGATATTATTTTTATATGATGGAATTTTCTAGGATATTTGAAGGGATATAAGAAACTCCATGGAAAGACCCTGTCAAATATCAATGTTATAGAAATCAATTATTCGGTTTTGAATGGTATAAGCTACCAAATGTATACTTTATAAATGTTTTAAATAAATGGGAGTTCTAAATCTAGTTAAGCATTGATAAATATTATAGATTTAATATAAAATAGGAAGCAAATATTTTTTATATAAATTAGTTGGATGTAAAGGAAAATATCAAGCTTAAATGGATCCATATAATGGATGTGTGTTTTTATCTTATTTCTCATATATAATAAGAGAATTCATTTGTTAATAAAGAGTAATTATGAAAAAATGTAGGATATGATCCCACAACCTATAAATGGAATATTTTAATAAAAAAAGTTGTTTTTATAAAAATAATCTACACACATAAAATACCATATAAAATATGGAAATAATAATTTGGTTTGTTAAATATTCTCACTAAGAGGAAATAATTGTTAAGGAGTTTGTGTTCTTACCATGATATTCTAAAGAGAATATAGTGTCTAACAAGATAGTGGGAGTATATTTAGACTTAGATAAGTTCAAAAGTTTAATAAATAAAATATTAAACTAGTAAAGTTCAGAGTGAATACACTATGCCAAAGTAATCATTTAGTGGTAGTTTTTTTTCATCTAGTGGGGATTGAAACCGCTACAAAAAATGTGTGTCACTAATCATTTAGCGATAATTTTTAAAATCGTTGTGGATGGATTTTTTGGTGGTTTTTTAAAAACTAGGTGTATCATTGGGCGGCAGTTTTTTTACATAATTAAATAATTTTTTATTTTTTATTTCTTTTTTTATTTCTTTTTCTGTATTTCTTATTTATTATTTATTTGTTATTTATTTATTTATTTATTTGTTACCATGGACATGTCATGCATGAATATGCAATATATACCACACATAAATTCAGTATATAAATGTGTTGGGTGAGATTTCAACCTCTTGTCTCTTGGTTATTCCTTAAAGTCTTCACTGCTCAAACAAGCTCTTCATGTGGTGTGTAAATTGAATTCGATCTATTTATATTTAAATAGATAAAAAAATTATACTAAAGAATAATAATAAGCAATAAAATATAAAAAAATAATACATAAAAATAAATACAAACTATATACGTAATAATTATTTAATAAAAAATAAAAAATAAATGATTAATAAATAATAAAAAATGATCAACAAAGAAATAAAAAATAATAATAATATGGTAATAAATATTAATTTACGGCTAATAATTAAATAGTAAAAAATAAATAATAAATAAATAAACAATAAATAATAAATTATTACTAAATAAATAGTAAATATTTAATGAATTAATAATGAATAAATAATACACTAATAAAAAGAATAAATAATATATGATAAAAAAATTATAAATTAATAAATTATAGATAATAAATTAAAAATATATAAAAAAATAAAAAATAAATAAATTAAAAATATATAATGGATAAATAATAATTAATTAATAAATAAATAATAAATAATATGTTAACAATAAAATAATGATAAATTAAGAATAAATTAATAATAAATATATAAATAATAAACAAATAATAATGAAATAATAATGAAAAATAAATCAATATAAAATAAATAATATATATAAAATAATTTGATAATAAATAAATAATAATTAATAATTAATCATTAATAAAAAATGATAAATAATGGAAAATATATAAATAACAAATAATATTTCAATTATAAATTAATAATAGATAATAATTAAATGAGAAATAAATAATAAATTATGAATAATATCTAATAAATAATAGATTATGAATAAATATCAAATAATAATTTAAAAATAATTTAATAAAAAATAGAAAATCAGTATATAATAAATAAGTAATAAAAATTAAATAATAAATAATAAATTAAAAATTAATAATTGAATAAATCATAAAAACTAAATTGATATAAATATTTATAAATATATGTACATATAACGAAATTTACAAAAATATATATAAATATGCATTTATGTTACATAAACATATCTATAAACACACACACATATATAATTGTATATTAATATTTATATTTATATAACCCCAAGTAAATATAAATATCTTTATATATACCCATATAAGATATAAAAATATATAAACATAAATATGTATAAAGATTTACAATTGTATATAAATATAGAAAAATATTTATAAATACATATAAATATCCATGCATAGAAACAATTATATATAATTTTAAATAAATATTGATAAATATATAAAAATTATAAATAAATATACATAAATGTATAGAAATACATACAAATATATATATACATAACAAATAATGAATCACCGATAGAGGGAAAACCACAACAATTACAACACCATGAAATCAATAGGTATGTAAATCCATGGAATAAAATCATAGAGGACCTAACAAGCTTACAAATAAATTCTCAGAAAAAGCCGAAATCATGTTGAATGTTCAAAAATCTTGGTATTCAGACCCCAAAATCAGTTTTGGGGGCCTTACAAGCCTTTTTTACCTTGAAAAAATAGTGACAAGGGTCTTGTATCAAACATTTCATAGGGCTTATCGCAAACTTCGATTTAATATGTGGTAGAGCCAAAATGGACACCTTGATAAAAATTTATGGTCGTTTGAAGTTCGAGATCAATTTTTAACTTCTCTTAAAAATGTAATAATTTTTATTATATTAATAATTACAAAATTATTATCTAATTTTATTGTATCTCATTTCATAATCTTCAATTTGACTAGTTGTGGAGCTAAAACAACCACATGGATCAAAGGTTATGGTCATTTGGTGTTAAAGTCCAATTTTCAACTTATCCAAGAATTAAATTAAGTTTTCAATAATTACTAACTAATAATTATAAATAATTAATAATTAACACATTATAATTAAATAAAATTTTAAATTATAAAAGATAAATGATTATAAATAATAAAAAATAATTATTAATAAAAAACCATAAATAAATATGTAATGTTTAATATTTTTTCCATTAAATTAGTTGTAATTTTCATAAACCACCCCTAAAAATAAGTAAATTTTTTTAAAAATTAAAAATAAAAAAAACACATTTAGAAGAGGTTTTCCAAACCCCCATAATTTGTTTTCAAAACAAATTTCACGTCGATTTTCAAAATCACTGTTAAAAACCCACAACAAAATTCATTTTTTCCTATAGTGATATTACTTAATATCATAAAATATTTTAATTTATGTCAATAAAGATATTGTTAATGGCCTAGAGGCCTTTTATTTTTATTTTTTTGTTTGGATAATACATTTTTAACTAGGTTGAGAGGGAAGCCTTACATGGCTCAAAAACTTAGTGGAATAAGTCCATTATATAGCCCATATGCCCAATGACATAAGGACAATGCACATGACTCAAAGGCCTAATGACCTGAATACACTAGAAATACTCTCTCCCAATATCTGATTCATTGGTAGCACCTACCTTCCCACCGCGTGTTGAAAATTTTCTTACATTATACTGTGAAAATTTTCATTGTGCCTGGTCCCAGTGGCATAGTTATTGATGTGCCTCTCTTCATTATCAATATGGTTAGCTTTGTTCTGGTGACTATTACTAACTTTGATTCGTCCTCTAGGGTATGGTCCTGTGTGATCTAACTAGAATACGTCATTGAATAAAGGTCCTATGGCCCCAATTCACATTGATGGCCAAAAATCCCTTATCCCAAAATCATGTGGTGTCCTAGAGGCCATGTGATTTGAAGGCCTATGGTGGCTTGAAGGCCCAAATCTATGGCTCAAAGGCCCAATTAAAATGAATAGTTCTACTACTATAATAACTCTAAAAAATCCACCCCCACCCTAATTTGAAATAAAGTCTTTTGAATTCCATATAATAGGCAATACCACTCGGTAAATAGAAATGTGACGAGTAACATTTAGTTACTATAACATATTGAATTTCATTTAATATCCTAAAGTATTTTGGGATATGTAGGTAAAAAAATATATTAATATAAAGAGTTTCATTAGTTATCAACTAATCATAAATAAAAGTGTGATGTAAAAGTTTTAATAATTAAAATGATTATGAACTTAGAAATAGTTCTGAGTAGACTCCATAAGTTATTTACATCATAAAATTTGATGTTGTGGAGTAAAGGAGTACGTGTAGTTTGTTCAATGAGTTTAACATTTGGAATATGATTTGTATGTCTCATTATTATTCAAACTATCTTAATTCATAGATTTTACTCATTATATAAGTTTAGTGGGTGGGTTTTATCAGATGGTCACATAGAGATATAGAAGGAATCACATAGAGATTTAATGTGTTTATAAAACCCCTAAAAGTTTATAAAATGTAATAATTCTTTGGTGATCTATCATATGGGGTATGATTATATGGTCACTTGTGTTTGGTTTTTTAAATATTCATAAAATTATTTTAAGAAAATAAAATGTATCATGTTATACAAATGGTAGACTCTGCATTGTCATTATTTCTATTTAGACATATATATATATATATATCATGAAGTGCAATTATAATTACCCTCTCAAAGTATGACTTTTAGATATCCATAAATGATACTTGTTATGGTGTATTATAGGTTATGATGAAATTTTATGGTTGGTGTGAGTAGAATTTTGTATTGAGATACAAAATATATCTGTGTGGCATAAAAATATTTCTTTGTGTTGGATAACTTCCCAAGTATACAATATAGAATGCCATACACTATGTCTTTGATATGTTAGGGGTGCATGTTTCATATTGGTATTTCCTTATACCTGAGTATAACAAGATAACTAGCATGAGAACCTTCATACTTTGATACGTTTATTACAAAACTATAAGATTAGATAATCATGGTGTGGTTGGGTATGTTGTTGATTATGTTATTGGTTAGAGCTTAACCAATATGGGATTATAACAACCTTAAACCTATACTCTCAGATCCAATGTTGAAATCATAAACTTTACGTTTATTCATTTGATTCTGATAATTGTGACCATTTTTTCATCCAAACCCTACTACATGAAAAGAAAAAATTGGATCACTTACATTATCAAGGACCATTTAGGTTTAGAGTTTTAAATAATTAGGACCAAAACCTACATAAACAATATACATATCATCAAATAATAATTTCTCCCACTTAACCCTGATTTTTATTTTTATGCATTAAGACGTGATCATCATCTATATGAAATAAATTCTAGACATAATTTGTTCAACCTCATTCTTTATAACCTTGAGAAAAGGAAACATAATAAGCGTGAGATAAAATTATTAGTAAGGTAAAATATAAGAATTAACAAATGAAAATTATCAGTGAGAATAAAAAGAGAATAAGGGTATGATGACATAATTAATGTTCATGAGTACTACATATGAAAATTCATGCCCATCAATACCTGGATAATCAAATATGAAAACATGGAATAAACCTTTAACAAAGGAAAGGGTCAAAATATTCAGTAATAATGTGCCATGTGATTCCAATATTGAGAAAATGAACCCTCATAAACCCATAACAATAATAGATAAAACATATTATTATCTTGTGAAATAATCTTGATATAAAATTTATCGAACCTTTACAATTGGAATAACCGTATAAATTATTTCCAATATAGTTCTCCATAGAATATAATAATTATAAAATTCAATGAAATTATATCTAAGAACACCCATTGTATAAGCTGTAATGGGCTCACCCAACGCAATCTGTTCTGCCCCATCGTATAAGATGTAACGGGCTCACCTGGTATTATTTGGACCACCCCATCGTATAAGTTGTAGGAGGATCACTCGACACTATCTAGGCCGCCCCATCATATAAGATGTTCAAGAACCACAAATAAAGTACATAGATCTTAGAAATCATCATAAAACCCATAAAAACTAGTATTTCTTTCATAACTTTATTTACCCATGAAAAGGAAATGGGTTTCATCACAATCTATTTGAAATATGATTTACCCGTGTAAGAGAAACAGGTTTTATAACAATATCTTTAAAAAATCCAATTAAATCTAGATAAAAAAAGAATAAGGATGGTATTAATACAAAATATCTCTATTAGAGGATAAGTAAAAATAAGTTGTTCTAACATTGATTAATAAAAATACCATTAAAAGATCATTAAAAATATTTTTGAGGAAAATATCCTTTTCATTTTGAAAATTTTCTTTTAAAAAAATAAAATAAATTAAAAAAAATTTTATTTGAAAAAAATTATAAAAACTAATAATTTCAAGAATATTAGGAAAAAAATTTTATTTTAGAATATTTTTTTGTAAAATTGATAATGAATCTTCAAATAAATAATGGTCATGATGGTGGATAATTCTATACAATTCATACTAGAACACTCATTTTTCATGGTAAAAGGGTTAGAAAAATTACTTGTTCATAAAGAAACAAGAAGATTCCTTTAAAAAAATATTTGAAAAAATAAAAACAAGTGCATATTAATTTCATTAATAAATCATTTTGGTAAGGTTAAAACATTTTAAAAAATATGGTTTTGGAAGAAAACATATTTCCAACCAAAGAGAGAAATGAAGTCATATTTTCTTTAAAAAAATATCAATTATCTTAAGTACCAAAGAGTGGGAAAATTGTACTATTACTTTAAACTATCATAAATTACCAGAGGAGGCAAAAATACTATGTTTATTGAGATAAGTATCATAAGACTTTATCATCATAGACATAATCATAAACAATCATGATAAATGATGTGATTATAACATAATGTTTTACCACATTGGAAACATTGAATCATAATCCCCATAAAAGAATAAAATTAAATGCAAATTATCATGAAAAAAATTATATTTATGATATAACATGTCAAACTAGCATTATATAAACATCATAAAATAATATAGGTGTATAACATAACATACATCTTAAAGAAGGGAAATTGAGACAAAAATATCTTACCGCTTTGGTAACTTTAAAACGATAGACCCCATGAATGAGGTATCCTAAAATGGATATGTAAATACCAATATCATTAAGGATAATAATTATAAATTATATTCCTTTTCAGTATATATACCACAAAATAAAAATAAGTGGTGAATATGGCATATATCTCACATAAATAAAAGTGAGATAAGAAAACTATTACCTCATGATTACTTTTGGTTTATCGTGATTTAATATCCCTTATCATGGTTTTAAAAATGTCATTAACTTATTAAATAATAATATTACTCTTTATAATATCTTATATGATCCTTTTATTACATCTTATTACTTGTTCGTTAATAATATTTCATTGTTTTCATTATTTTAGGTGTTAATTGCCTTGTTTTCTCTTTCATGATATGTTTTGAAAGTTTCATATTATATAGTTTCAAAATTTATAAAATAATAAAGAAATTATTATAATATTCATAAATTATAATTTGAAAACCAATCATGAAACATGGTTATGAAAAATGGGATATGTTACAATCATGGGGAAGGTAGGTCGTACATACGCATGAGTAACATTTCCATTTTTCAATGATTATTATGGAAAAAAATATAAGTAATATTTTATATTTACAGATTGATAATAATATCATATATAAATTATTATCTCTTTAAATATAATTACATGTATCTTCCTTTTTGTGTGGTGATGAAAATAGTGTTACATCACTTCGTAAAGGTGGTAGTCCACACATACACAAATGATGTTACCAACTTTTTAGTGTAAAAAATAAAATGATATATTATTTTTAAATAATGATAAATATTTAATTAATATCATCATTATTTCATTTATATCACATATATTCATTATTATTACCCTTATTACCTTCCACGTAATGTGTTTGTGAAAAACAAATCACATCGCTTCGTGAGGCCGTAGTCTGCTGTACACACGAGTGGCATTATCGTATCCCCTATAGAATGTAATTTAAAAAATTATTTATTATCTAATGACTAAAAAGTTATAATTATGTTATAAATATCATATATATACTTTATATCCATCATCATACCCAACTGTGATAGGTGTTAATGGAAAAAATGAATGACATCGGTTCACGAGGCAGTAGTTCACCATACAAACGAATGATAATTTCATAACCCATTTGATGGAAGAGTAAAAAAATTTGGTTATTAAATTAAAATAATAAAATATTAGTATATTTAATATATTTAGGTTATTATATAATCATGTTTTAATAATAATTTAATGAGATGGAGAAATAAATAAAATAAAAATTCTCATTGAAGAACATTACCTCTTTTTTTGGGTATCCTCCTTAGGTTTCCACCAAATGACTTCCTAGTTTGGATTTATTAACAAAATAAGGAATATAGGATTATAGGAGGTAATATTTGAAGTTAATTTGGAAGTTATTTTATGAACTGAAATGGTTTTAAATTGTGAACAGAGGAGGATAGGAGTGGAATTTTACTAGAGGGGGAGAGGACACCCATGGTATTTTTGAAAAGAAATAAGTTCTCCCACATTTTTCATATTTAAAAGGGTCCAAAATGAACCATTATCAAGACTTAGAGGTTTAATGGTTTAAATATGGCCATTAAATAGTTTTTATATAATTTTATAGGCCATTTTAAACCTTATCCTTTTAGTTTAACCCGTATTAAATCTATTTTTTCCGGTAAATAATTTTTACAGTTTTCACTATTAATTTTGGTAAAAAAGTAAGCTAACCATATTATATAATATAAATTATCCTAATTAAAAATATAGAATTCATTTTTGTAAATTTATTCCATTTAAGTGGAAAATTTTAATTTATAATCAATCCTACATACTTGACGAGAAAGTGAGTTTTAAAAGAGAAAATGTTCAAAAGTTTACAAAGTTTTTATATAAGAATCCAATATGAAAATGATTTCAATGACATAAATTAGATTAATTGATATATATTATTGAACTAATTTTAATTTTAATTTAATATAAAATATAATTTAACATTATAAATAAATTAAATGAAAATTGAAACACTTAGATATGATGAGAAAAGGGTTTTTAAGAAGTGAATATTTTTCAAGTACAAGATGATTTTTTATTAACTCTCTGTCTAATAATAATTATTATTTTAATATAAATTAAAATATAATGATATATAATCTATAAATTTAATTTAAATAATTCCTCATTATAAAATATTTTAATTACTTAAAATGGAGAAACATTATTCATTTTAAAATAGTTTTCAAAAAAAAAATTTAAACAAAAAATAAAATTAAACTAAAATCCAATATAAAGTTGTTTAAAAAGAAGATAAGTGGATTAAACATAAATAAATAATTATTATTCTAATTTAAAACATAATGGATATTTTAAATTACTTAATTTATTGAAAATAAATTATAATTTTACAAAAATCGGTATTTTTCACTACTTACTGAAAAATTAAAAAAACGAAGATTCCCAAAAATTTACCTGATGTAAAATTTGATATTCTGATCAAAAAATGAATTTTATTTTATAAAATTTTCAAACATTTATTATAATATTTTTTTAATGTAAATAAATAAAAAAAAAATTTGGATGAAAAAATATTTTTGAATAATAAAATTACTTTACTAAAAATTGATTGATTATTTACTAAAAATTTATCAAAAAAATTATTTAGTATGACATATATATATATTCATTTCATAAATTTGTTAATATTATTCATACCTTATAATTTAATGGCTTGGTTATAACAATTAAATATTTAATAGGTCATTTAAGGTCGGTGTTTCATGTTGAATACGCTATCGAACCTAAAAATCATGGGGTTTCATGTATCGCAAGCTATTTAAGAGATTAAATTTATTTAAAAATAAATATATTATAATGTCTTAGGGAGTTAAATTTTCTTTTTAGTTCAATTTTTCATGTCATTTAGGCTATCAAACATTATTTTATTCTTTTAAAATCTTATATGTTACATACTCCCCCCTTTAATAAATTGTTTCCTATAAATTTGAAATTTACCTCAATAATTAAAGGTTGGATATTTGAAAATACTTTTTCTATAAACCCACATCATAAAAAGGGTAAATAAAACAATTTCTTGATAAAAATTAAATGGAATTTTGAGGATCATCTAAAATAATACGTAATTTGGTTTCCAAATAGGAAAACATAGGTGGGAATTTAAAAAATCATAAATAATTATAGAGTGGTTGAGGTCATTGATTATAAGAAAGTGAATGATCAATGGAATTTTAAGGGCCTCAAAACCATAAATCTGTGATGATCTAAAATACCATCTGATTCATCAGATATGAATGTAATATGATAACATTTTTCTTTTAATATAATTCTCCTAGAGTTGAGTAATTATTTCACCATCTAGACTAAAAACATATTGAAATATATTTACTTTTCAAGTAAAATTTAATCATTTAGATAATTTCCACCATAATCTCGTTTTTTTCTCTAAATAATGAGTATTCAAGATAATTTTTTCATGTTTGGAACATAAAAATCAACTTTAAAAGGATCATATAACCCTAAAGGGATAAAAACTTATTCCACCTATATATTGACATTAAGAAAACCCAATATGGTTATCACGTGGTAAGATAATTCATAAAATGAGTTTACCTCTATACAATACATTAATCTTTAAAATGAAATAGTAATACCCTAAGTTCAGACTAATGAATTCATAAATAACCTCAAAATCAAAGGGTGTTTTAACCTCAAATATTATCTAATAACTTTCAACTTCTAATCCCAAAAATATCACAATGTATCTTTTTTTTAACATCATTAATCACTTAGTCACCAAATATCTTTTTAATCGCATGGTTATCAATAAAAGAAGACTTGTGTTCCCATAATTACCTCAATATCCAATATCATATGAACCCTAAAGTTTATCAATACTTTAATACATATTCCCACAAAATATAAATTCATAATTCTTATTAAGACACATATTTACATATACATCAACCTAATAAAATCTCTCCAAATATTTCATTAATCACTTTATGATCTCATCTCTTAAAACCTCAAATTGGTGTTTATTACTTTGAAATTATGATCAAACTTAATATTATTGACCTTATATGTCATCCAAAAATCTTAATATGACCTCACATTATATAATCCTAATCTCTAAATTTATCTAAACTGACATTTGATACCAATTATAAAGCCCCAAACCCACACTCCCAGATCTGGTGCAGAAAACCTAAAGTTTACATTTCCATATTTGATATTGTTAATTGTGACCCAATTGTTTTTTCATACAAACCATACCACATAAAAAGGAAAATTTTGATCACTTATATTCTCAAGGACCTTTTATATTTAGACTTTTAGAGAATTAGGACAAAATCTTGTATAAACAATACCCCTATCAGCAAATGAGAATTTCTCCTACTTAACCTAGATTTTTTTTCGTATTAAGAAATCATAATAAACCATGTGAAATACCTTCTAGAAATAACTCATTGAACCTCATTATTTATAACCTGGGGAAAAGAAAACATAATAATGCTGAGATCAAATTATCAGTAAGAGAAAATGTAATCATTAAAAATTGTATGTCATTAGTGACCATAGGAAAAGAATAAGGGTATGGTGACCTAATCAAAGTGAATGATTAGAATATAATAATATTCATACCCATCAATACCTGGATCATAATACATGAAAACATGGCATAAGGATTTAATAAAATAAATAGTCATAAGAATAAATAATCATGAGCCATGTGATACCAATATTGATCAAATGAAATATAATAAACCCATAGAAATCATATATAAAACATATCGGTATCTTGGGACATCATCTTCATAGAACACTTATAGAACCCTTATAGAACCCTTACAATTGGAATAACCATACAACCAAATTCCAATATAATTCTAGATATAATATAATCATTAATTAATTCATTAGAGAACTTTCTGGGAACACCCATCATATAATCTATAATGGGATCACCTGGAAAAATCTAGGACACCCTCATCTTATATGCTATAATGGGCTCACTTGACGTTATCTGGACCACCTCATTTTTTAAGCTATAATGAACTGACCTAGTGCTATCTGGGATTCCCAATCATTTAATATCTCCAAGAAACCCAAAAAAAGTACATATAGCTTATAAATCATCATAAAAATTATAAAAAATTACTATTCCATTCATAACTTGATTAACCTGTGGAAAAGAAAATGGTCTTATAAAAATCTCTTTGAAATATGATTAACCCATGTAAGAGAGACAAGTTTCATAAAAATCTTTTTGAAATAATATTATTACATTTAGAGAAAGATTGAGTATGGTATAGATACAAAATATCCCTATTATATGATAAGTAATAAAATGGGTTATTGATTTTGATTAATGGAAATACCATTAATGGATCCTTAAAAACATTTTAGAGGAAAATATCCTTTTCATTTTTAGAAAACACTTTTTAAAACATAAAACATTTTAATAATATTTTTATTTGAAAAACACTTTTTAAAAAAATCATAGAATATTAGGAAAAAAAATTCTTTAAAAATATCCATGTAAACTTAAAAATTAATCTTGAAGTAAATTATGGTCATGATAAAGGGTAATTTCTTACATGTCATACTATAACACTCCTTTTGCACGGTAAAAACGTTAGAAAAGTTCCTTGTTCAGAAAGAGAAAATAATATTCCTTTGAAAAAATATTTTTTCAAGACCAAATTTTTAAATATTTGTTTAATAATTCATTTTTAAAAGGTTAAAAAAAACTAAAAACATTTTTAAAAAACATGGTTTTGGAAAAAAATAAATTTCTAACTAAAAAGAGAAATGAAGTAATATTTTATTAAAAACATTTTCTCAATTATTTTAAGTACTAAGGACTATAAAAATGGTACTATTACTTTAAAATTTCATGAATAACTAGATTAGAATAAAATTATTATGTTTATTAAGAGATGGATCATAAGAGTTTATCATCAAAAATATAATTATAAACAATCATGATAAATGATGAGATTATAACGTAAAATCTTTGCCACTTTGGTAACAATGAATTGTAAGAACCATGAAAGAATAAAAATAAATTTAACTTATAATATCATTAAAATAATTATATTCATGATATAACATGTAAATGAGGTAGTATATGCACTACATAAAATAAGATAGGTGTATAACATAACATTCATCTCAAAGAAGGAAAATTGAGACAAAACATTACTACCACTTTGGTAACATTGAAACTATAAACACCATGAATGAGATATACTCATATGGATATTTAATTCCCCATAAATTTAAGGTTAATAATCATAAAATACATTAATTTTCAGTATATACACAATACAAAAAATTACATGGTGAATATGGCATATATCACACAGAAATAAAAGTGAGACAAGAAAACCATTACCGCGTGCTTAATTTTGTTTTATCATGATTTAACCTATTTTAAAGTGGTTGAAATTTTTTTTACTTATTAAATAACCATATTAATATTTATAATCTCATATACTATACGTTTATAACATCTTATCACTCATTCGTTAATAATATTTCATTATTTTCATTGTTCGAGGTGTTAATTGCCTTGTTTTCTCTTTCATGATTTGTTATGAAAGTTTAATATTATTTTGTTCCATTATCACAAGAATAATAATAATGGTATAATTATAATATTTAAACATCAATTATACTTTTAATACAAATCATGAAATATGGTTATTAAAAATGTGCTATGTTACAATCATGGAGACGGTAGATCATATGTACACATGAGTAACATTTCCATTTTTCAATGATCATTATGGATATGAGGTAAGTAATATTTTGTCTTTAATTAATGATCATAATATAATATAATATATATTATTTATTTAAATATACTTATATATATCATCCTTGTGGTGTGATGATGAAAATAGAGTCACATCACTTCGTGAAGGCGGTAGTTTACACATACACAAACGATGTTATCAACTTTTTAGTGTAAAAATGATATATTATTTTTAAATAACATTAAATATATCATTAAAATAATAATTATTTAATTTATATCACATATTTTCATTATAATTACCCTTATTACCTTTTATGTAATGTATTAGTGAAAAATGAATTGCATTGCTTTGCAAGGTTGTAGTCCACCGTACACATGAGCGACATTATCATATCTCCTACGAAATCAAATATAAAAAGTTATATATGATATAATATCTCAATTAGTATAATTATTTTATAAATGTCATATATATAATTCATATTCATCATAATACACAACCATTATAGGTGGTAATGAAAAAACGAATGACATTGGTTCACGAGACGATAGTCCATCATAAACACGAATGATGATTTTGAAACCCATTTTATGGAAGGGGGAAAATATTTTTATTATTAAATTAAAATAAAAACATATTATTATATTTAATATACTTATTTTTTTATATAATAATGGTTTAATAATAATTTAAGGAGGTGGAGAAAAAAATAAAATAAAAATGCTTGTTGAATAACGTTACATCTTCTTCAGGTATCCTCCTTAGGTTCCCACCAAAGGCCTTCCTAGGTTGGTTTTCTACCAAAAATAAGGATTATAGGATGATAGGAGGGAAATTATTAAGTGATTTTGTTATGTATTTTCTACCCAAAATGGTTTTAAGGTGTGAATATAGAGGAGAGGGTGGCCTTTTATAAGTAGGGGAGATGACACACTTGGTATTTTTTAAAATAAATGAGTGCTTTTGAATTTTTCACATGTTTAAACGAAAAAAATGGACCATTATCAAACATTAAGGGTTTAATGGTATAAATATGGCTAGAATAGTTTTTATATAAGTTAATAGGTCATCTTTCACCATAATTTTTTAGTTTAACCCTCTGTAAATCCATTTTTACATTAACCACGGTAAAGAAGTTTTATTGTTTTCACTATTAATTTTGATAAAAAAAATTAATCTGAAAATATTAGATAATAAAAATTATAATGATTTCAAATATTTAATCCAAGTTTATAAATTAAATTCACTGAAGTGTAAAATGTTAATTTAAAATCAATCCTGCAGACGTGACGAGAAAATGGGTTTTTAATGAGAAAATGTTCAAAAGTCTACAAGTTTTTTATATCAAAATTAAAAATTAAATAGATTAAAATAAACTAAATTGTATTATATTATATATTATTTAACTAATTTTACTTTTAAATCAATTTAAAATACAATTTAACTTTATAAATAAATTAAACAAAAAGGAAATTTTCAATTAAAATTCAATATTTTTTACTATTCATCAAAAAGTGAAACTTTTTAGAAAATTATAAAAAATACAACCCAATATAATTTTTTACATGATTATTTAAAAAATTAATTTTATTTTTTCAAATAAATTTTCTAAAATAGAAAAAAATTATATTTTAAATAATAACCGTAGACGTGATGAAGGAGCACGTTTTGAATAAGTGTAATTTTTTCAAGCACTTGATGATTTTATATTAACTCAATGTATATTAATAATAATTTTATGAATATTAATGAAAATTATTTATATATAATATATAATTTTAATTTAAAACATTACTCATTATGGACAATTTTAATTAATTAAAATGGAGAAATATTATGCACTTTAAATTAATTTTCTTAAAAACCCCCTTTTAAACCCAAAAATAAACTTGTACTAATATAAAATATAAAGTTGATTCAAAATAATTTAAGTGAATTAAATATAAAATATTAATAATTTTAATTTAAAACATAATGGGGAATTTAAAATACTTAATTTGTTGAAAATAAATGATAGTTTTACAAAAAACATTATTTTTCATTATTCACTGAAAAATCAAGATTTTCCAAAAAGTCCAAAAAGTTCACCCAAGGTAAATTTAGATATTATGATCCCAAAAATGAAGTTAATTTTTTAAAATAAAATTTCTAAAAGTACCAAAAATTGATTATAATATTTTTTTAATAAAAGGTAATAAAAATCATTTTTAAAGAAAACACATTTCTGAATAATAAAATTATTTTACTCAAAATTTATTTATTATTTAGTAATAATTTATCAATAATTTATATTTAGTAGGAAATATATTTATATATATATCATAATGTAGTGAATATTATTCATACCCTTCAATTTAACAACTAGGTTATAACGGTTATATATATCATAGGTCGTTTAACCTCAATGTTGCATGTTGAATACACAATTGATCATAAAAATATTGGGGTTGTGTGTACCAGAATCTAAAAAAGATATTAAATTTATTTAAAAATAAGTATATATTAAAGTCTCAGATAGTTACATTCTAATCTAAGTTCAGTGTTGTATGTCATTTATGCTATCAAACATAATTTTCTTCTGTTAAAATCTTGGGTTGTTATATGGATTTTCCCTCTCATGAAACAAGCATGACATCTAATTCCTTAATTGATTTAGACTGAATAAGTGTATGAACATAACTATATAATACGTGTGACTTTCTTATCTATTTTATGAGGGGCATGTGATGTTATCATCCATGATTATTAATGGCATTATATATATTCATCAACTCAGTTTGTCTGTACTTGGAGTATCGATAACATATGAGCAGTTATACGGAACTGACATAATTTATATATCATGGTTACTTTATATCTTAGAACAAGGAATCACATGAAAATCCATTCTTGTATATAATACATCTTGTGTACATAGGTATATAAATACATTTGTTTGATTGAGATCCTGTGATATCCCTTTTTAGATTGAGTAACATTGATTCTTTTCTAGAGGTTGCACTTTTCGTACATTTATGAATTTAGGAATTAATATCTATTATCAATAATACAAAGGCTCATGGGGTCATAGTTTTTAGTATACAGAATGGGGATTGATATTTATTTAACTTAGAGATCTTCTCTACAGTGTTTATAGTTTATCCAAAATGAGTTTTGGATGTATATTCACAAGGTATTACATATGATGTGATACACCATGAATTTGACGATATATTTTCAAAAGTGTTTTCAAAGATATCCAAAAGAGTTTTGGATATGGTTTCATAATTTATTATGTATAATATTTTATAAAGTAAAATTAAACAAAGTCTTTTAGGATTTAGTTCATGTGGAGGATTATTGAAGATATTCCTTAAATCCATTATAAACCATGATATGTTTTTAGATATATCATAATGTGTGATATGAGATTTCTGTAGGGTATGAATTTCATTAATCCAAGGCATGTCATATACCTTGGATTATGGGATATCATAAGGTAAAATATAAATATATTATCCCTCTACATCAGTCATCCAAACCATACGACCTAGTTATATCATATAAGAATATTATATGTGTTATAATATCGGAATCATATTGTATGATTTATATTAAAACCTCTGATTGATTAAGGATGTTGATCGTTAAGAGATTAATGTTTTGATATCTTCCAATTTGGAAATCATTAATACTTATAATGCATGAGATAATCAGACCATCATTTATATGATAAATGGTTAATAGTTTAAGTTTTATATGGTTTGTGGTTATTTCTATTTCCTCATACATTTTATAACATGTGATTAAATTCATAGTGGCTCAAGGAGTTTCCTTGAGGCCTATATAAACAAAAATAAGGCTATAGAGATGGTTTTTTCATTATATAAATTCTCTCGAGTGAATATTGTTGCTTCACCTTCCTTGTATTCAAATAGATACCATCATATTGTGGTCATGAGAGAGATATGATCCACTCATGGATGATTCAGACGATCTATGGATATTGTTAGGCTCATAGAAATATTTTTTTAATCTAATATAATATGTACATTGGAACTTACTTGGAGAAACAAAGTATTATAATGGGCCCATGTAACAGTTTCCAAAACATAGAATAAAAACATGCCTAAGTCACTACACAAAAAATCACAAACACTTCAAAAAAATACATACAACATTTACAAAAGAACACAATTGAATGAAAAGAAAGAAAAATGAAAAAAAAATTATATGTTTTGGATGTGACTCCAACTCTACAGGGGAACACTACTTTACATTGATTAAAAAATCAGAATATTATTACAATTTCATTATCCATTCAAATGAACTACCCTACTAAATATATTAGAATTCAGTAGGTGTGACTTGTATCCATATCTTTCAATATCCATGAATATTTCTTCCACATAGTTCTTATCATCATGGCTATCTCTCTATTTTTCCAGATTCTCCAACTTCATCAACTTCAGCAATTGATACATTATGTGTGTTGCAAAACTCTCATAAATTTACTTTGATATTCCATAAAGTTAATATAACATGTTCCCTTTTCTACAAAAATACTTATGTAATCATTCAAAAGTACTATAAAATTTATTAAAGTTACTTTCACATAAGTCCTTTGTTCTTTCCCCACTACAAAAAATCATAATGAGTAAAGGGGATAAGAAATTATTATATCTTTTGAATAAACCATCCAGTCCAAGTAACTTATGGTCTTTTGAAATTCACAATTATCACTCCATTATTTCTATTAGATTTATTGAAATTTTTATTATGGAATTTATCATCTAGTTTTATTAGTTTCATATCCTAAAATGGTTTTCAAACATGTAAGAAACCTAAAATTATCCACCTTGAGAATTATTTTATAGGCTTTACTATAGATCCCTATGTTAGCTTCTGTAACCCTATTTTATTCCTAAAAAATTATTTTAAAACTGTATGGTTCCTCCACAATTATTCCAATCATCCTAGTCCAATTTAAGTGTATAAACACCTCATCACATCTTAGAGTAAAATCTTTTTTAGCATATATGCAGAATATTGGGCCCATTCTATCTTCTATAGATCCAACACTTCATCCTCCTGTAACTTCTTAATGAAGTGATAATTCAGCTAAATGTGCTTCATCTTGGAATGAAACTTCATATTTTTATACAAGTAAATCACACTTTATGAATCATAAAATAGAACCCCATCATCTTTCATCATTATAAAATATTCTAACAACCCCTTCATCCAGATAAACTCCTTCCCCACTTCTATCAATGAAATGTATTTTTCTTGCATTGTTGAGATTGAAACTACCAATTCATTATTTTACATCAAACTCAAAAATCATACCATTGAAAGTGAACACATATCCAATCACACTCTTTCATGTTTTTGAATATCCTCCAAATTCAAAGTCAGAAAACCTCTTCAATGAATCATCTGTTCCAAAGAAAAATGAAAATATTTCAAAACCGTTTAATTATTAGATAATCCACTCCACAACCTATTATTGTTCCCTTCTATGATTCGACGTATACCTACTAAAACCATCCACTTCTTACACAATGTCTTGTTGAGTACAAACCATAGTGTGAATTAGGATTAC
Organism: Viscum album; assembly: GCA_963277665.1. NCBI lineage: Eukaryota > Viridiplantae > Streptophyta > Magnoliopsida > Santalales > Viscaceae > Viscum > Viscum album. The sequence continues at coordinate 1,085,493,053 of OY728132.1, forward strand.
AAGCACCAATTTATAGGTAATCTCCACCAAGTACTCTACCTTAACTTATGTTCATGGAGCATTATACTTTATTTATTTTAAATTTTTGACTAGGGGTGTGGTTACAAGTTTCAACCCACTCAATCCAAAGAACTCTTCCACCTTCCTAATATAATCCTATTGAGTATATTAAAAGGTATTGTAATTTAAGTGCCTCGTAATACTCATCCATAAAATACACTTTGTCAAAATAATATCATTTATCTCAAAACTTCTAAAAAAAATCACCCTTCTGCTCATCAAACCTTACCTTTACCAAATTGATAATAATCATATCATAAACATAGATAATCAAGATGATAACTCCCATCATAAAACACATTATGGTAATAGTAATGGTTAGGATTTATCCAGATGAAATTCTACTCAACCATAAAGGAATTGAATATCTAATTCCACTACCTCAGTGCCTACTTCATACCATAAAGTCTATAATTCAGCTTTTACACAAGGTTCTAATTCTGATTCTCCATGAAACAATTTGGATTATCTATATAGATCTCCTAATATAAGTCCCCGTTAAGTAATCTTGTATTCAATTCTAATTGTTCCAAATGAAAATCCTCTATAGATTCCATACTAAGTACCATATGGATAGTCATATGTCTAACTATTAATGAAAATAAATATGTGAAATCAAAAAAATTCTTTTTTAAAAACCCTTTCATGACTATTTGTCCTTTAAATCTTTTCTAACCATATGCTTCTTCCTTCAGTCGATACACCCATTTATTCTAAAGAACATTCTTCCCCATATTAAATTATATTATCTTCCATATTATAGAAACATGAAGGCAATCAATCTAATCCCTCAATATAATTCCCACTTATTCAATTATTTAACACTTCTTTCCACTTTTGGGCTCTCTACTATCTATAAGAATCTGTTAGTGAAAGAAATTTTCATAACTTTTCACTTGGTGACTAACTATAGTGTATCTATGAAAATATCTTTATGGTTATTCTCATTTTGATAATATAACTTCTAAGGTTCTATATATTTTGATATTTTTATTCTAAAACTCTACCATAATCTCCCGCAATTCTAAATATTTTCGGAACTTCTATCCTTAGTAACACCATAAGAACTTATATCCCATATGGGATATCTTCTATACAGTCTAGTGCCCAGGATATTGAAATACTTCTTGAATTCTCTATAAGATCCTTAAATTTTGGACATCCATTCAATTTAACTTAATTATATAATTATTATTTTATCTCATTCACTACCTCAGATGAGTTTTGATCCTTCCAAGAGATCACTTCACATAAGGTGATATTTTAACTTTTAAAAACCTTTTTATAGTTTTTATCCCAAAGTCGAAAACTAAACACTTCATTTATATATACAAAAAAGTAACATTCTTGGATCTAAGCCTCTAACTTGTCCCTCTCTTTAGAATGAATTCAGATATAGGTGATTAAAATGAAGACTTTGAGATGGGTTAAATAAAACTTCCTTTAAGAAAAATATACTTTAGTTAGTTCCTACCCTGGCAGAGAAGAGGGACTCTTATTGATCAAGTACATAGAATAATTCACCTATTACACCCAAAACACCTTGGAGAACCCCATGTTAATTTTCATACAAATTTCTTTTTCAACCAATGTCTAATTCATTATATCTTTGACTCCATTATATTCCAAAGTAGTTAGTATGGTCTTATCAAGTTGTATTCTCTATTAAAGGAAAAACCTTAAGAACTCCCTTCTTCTATACTCCCCACTAATATCAGATCCCATGAACTTAATCTTACAACTGATCTCCTTTTCTTCAATGGATCCCAATTGAATGAAGGTCCTAAACACCATGACCTTGTTCTTAATAAATAAAACCAACACTTTCCAGGTTAAATCGTCAATTAAAGTCACATAAAATAATGACCCTCTATGAAAATGAAGCTGATTTGGCCCCCATATATTTGTATATGAAAAATCTAACTTTTGGTTCTTTGATTCCTTATATTCTATTTGGAAGGACACATTATACTTCTTTAAAAAGGTATAATCTTTGAATTTATCATACTCTATGCTTATTATTTTTATTATCCCTTTAATGGCGAGTATTTTCATCCCATTATCACTCAAGTGGCTTATAAGGACATTCCATAACTTTATTGAAGTTACTTTTCAAGCATGCATCACACCATATGATAATCGCATGAGGTAAAACATAGCACCATTCACTCCTTTGGCCACAATAATAGAGCCACATGAAATTTCTCAATCTTTATCCATGAATATAGTATGGAAACAAGCATTATCTAACTACCTAATGAAAATTATTTTTTCCTTAATATCAATTTGTGACACATTCCATTTAACTCCATCATAATTATGTTCTTTGTATGGATAAAGATATCACCCTTTACCACAATCTCAAGATCTTGATCATCTGTAATATGAACCTTGTTGTATCTTATAAAAATACAATTCTTCAAAAGTTACCTCTAAGATTTTGAGTGAAATAAATATTCAGGGTATATAATCTAATAATCGAGTGAGATATTAGTAATAAACAGTATAATAATATTATCTTATGATACAAGATCTATATATACACTTATAGAAGTGTATCTTATATAATTCACTCTTTACTCATAGAAATATTTATTTAGGTTCCATTTCTTCCCATAATGATAATATATGGTATCACCTTCCACTAAGCTTCTCCTACTATAACTTCATATTCCTTTCCATTTTATATAACCTTTACATTATATATAATTCCTTATTCCTTACACACTATAGATATTTCTAAAATATGTATGGATCTCCTTCCAATAAAGTTCTATGTTCAGGATTAGGTCTCTAGTGTCGAAAAACACTAATTCAGTATATCTACTTGATTTTATCATGGAAATAACAATCACATCCCAACACTTGAAGAGGGATGAAAACAAAAAAAACGTTCCCACTTAAGATCACCAAATTTCACTTTCACTGAATCCAATAGGTTCTGGATCATGTTGAAGTCATTTATATGATCAACTGCTTATTTAACTTTCAATACCTTCATGTAGAAAAACCTCTATAAAATGAAAACATTATTTCTTGTAGTTATCTTATCATTAATTTTAGTGAGAGTCTTCAAAAGTTATTAATAGGTTTTCACTTTCCATATATTATAAACCATGTTTTAGGCTAATGTTATATAAATAAGCTCTATTACTTTCATATCCAATTTCTCCCATTCCTTATTTTTCATCGCTTCTAGATTGGTACCCATCAATGTTTGATCAAGGTCTTTCTGAAGTAGATAATAATCAATATGGATTCTCCAAAACCCAAAATCTATATCTTAGAACTTCTCCACCTAATCCTTACCCTCATCCAACATTATGACTTCTGATAGATAGTCAACTCCCACTAAATTCTAAAACATATAAGAGGGATCATAAACCACTTACCAAAAAAACATTCTATGAATCAAAGAGAAAAATGACATTTTTTAACTGGTCTCTAAAACACCTTCACTAGACTAGGTCAAGGGGGTAACAAATAATTACATTATTTGACTACACTATCTGGTCTACATAACATCCATTCAACCAAACCGTAAAGATACTACTCCACCATTTCCATCAGTGTTCCAGAAATTAATCTTTTTTCATTTATCCTCCCATTTGATTAAGTTACTATTCCTAAAATGGTTTTAACACTTATAGAAAACATAATTGATACCCCATGGATGAATATTTATTAATTCTTCTTCTTAATTATCTTCTCTAAGAATTTTTTTGAAGATAGAAAAAGAAGAAATGATCATCATCAGTGTAAGATACATAGTTTCTTAATTTAATATATACATGATTTAAATTTTTATATTATGGTGATATTAGGAATTTTAGGTCTCTAATTTCTTATTATTCTTATAAAAATTATTTTTCAATTCATAGAAGCCTATAAAAGACCCCCATATAGAATAGAATAATTCAATGTGCTAAAAAAGGAAACTTACCAATGAAAACTCACTATGTAATATAATATTTTTTTTAAATGATATCTCATTAAGTATGATGAATACATTTTTCATCATCCCTATTACTTGATCTATCTTTCTTTGAATCCACAAAATGAACTTATTTTTAAACTACCAAGGCCATGGAGTTATATGAAAATGTTCCATTTAAATCAACTGGCCCAAAATATATTCTTCGTAAAATCAAATGGGATAAATCCTATCTTAAAAATTCAACTAATATAATACCAATCATGATTTTACTGGAGAAAATATATTTATCCATAGGTAGATACGCCATGGTTTCCACCATGAATTATGGTACATAATTCATGGAACACATTAACAATGATCTTAATTCCAAGGACCAATACACAATCTTATAGATGAGAATAATAAATTACACATATAATATGTGGTGTTCCTTTTATGGGGTTCATCCTCATTAACACCCTTTTTAGATAATACCATGTGGATCCCTTATGAGAAAAAATTTCAATGTTTATGAGCCTCTAACACCTAATAGACAAATTTCAATTTTCCCCATCAGAATGATGTATCTAAACCACATGACATATTTTTAAGAATATCATCATGGTATCTCTAGGTTATTATTATAGTGGGAAACTATTATAACCTTTTAATATAAAAATTACTCTAATTACATTGTCACATAGAGGTGTGATGAAATAAAATATAATGTGTGATAAGAATAATACAAGTTTAAAACAAATACATGAAATGAAAATAAAAAATGAAAAATTTGGTTAGTTCTAGGGCACCAACTCCAACAAGATAAAACTTGAATTAGATCCAACTAATAACAACTCTTAACCCACAAATTGTCACATAATGATTATTTTTTTACTAAGACATGGCATTAACAAATGGGTTTATCACTTTTTCCTCTGTAACGACTCTTCTCATTATGACTTCACCCCTTTGAGTAAAATCTCTTAAGAGGTTGTACTTTCAAAGTATATTATATGTCTATTTATGTGACTTGGGATCCTAAGATAAAACCATTATTTTATTATTATCATAATACAAAGTAACAAGATATGTAATGTTAGGTACAAAACCAAGCTTTTAGAAAAAATTTCATATCTACACTAATTCTTTAGCTACATCAAAATCCACAGTATACTCTGATTCTATTGTATAATAAGTGAGAACTAATTGCTTATAACTCATTTAGCTCACATCTCATCCATTAAAGTAAAGAACGTATCATAATTAAAATTTTATGTCATTTTGATATGTTTTGAAAAAATCATCTATGTATCCCCTTAAAACCTTTTAATCACCTCCTCCATAAAACAAGAACATATCCTTTATACACTTAAGGTACTTTAGGATATTATTCATAGACGACCAATGTTTCTCTCTTAGATCATCTTGATTTCTCACTACCATGATCCATACATAGGAAAAATCAAAACTAGTATATATAATAGAATAAATTATAGATCCAATTGTTGAATTCTAAATGACTATACTAATTTTTTTCTCCCACCTATTTTGTTTAAGGATAAATTTTCTATGAGAGTTTTATACCATGTGACACAAGTAAAAACCCTCTATTATATCATTTCATGTTGTATATTTTCAATACATTGTTAATATATGCACATTGACTTGTTCTAAGTATCCACTTATATCTATCCTGATGGATCTTGATTCCTATAATATATCATGTTCTACCCATGTAATTTCTAGAGAATAGTTTATTCAACCATTTATTAAATTATTATAAGGTTGGTATATTGTTTCATATTAGTAATATATCATTAACATATATCACTGGGAAAATAATATAACTTCCACTAAAACTCTTATAGAAACATGGATCACATTTATTCTTAATGAATCCAAACTTTTTATAGATACATCAAAACAATATTTCAAGATCTTGGTTCTTGATTCCAGATTTAAATGGATATTTTCAATTTATATACTTTATTGGGATATTTTTGTGTCTCCCTTATGGTTGTGGATAAAATTAATCTTCCAAAATAATTCAATTAAGTAAAGTGATATTAACATCCATTTTCCAAATCTCATAATCATGGAATGTTGCTATGGAAAGTAGAATTATAAATTATTTTTTCATAGAGAATGATGAAAATTTTCATCATAGTATATGCCTTGATGTTTATTTAAACCTTTAAAAATAAATAATACCTTATAGGTACAAAATTTACCTTCCATTTCCAATTTATTATTCAATACTCATTTAGATCTAATGGGATTCACTCCAACTGGTGGGTATACCAAATTCTATACTTGATTTTGGTACATTAAAACCATTTTTGAATTCATAGATTCCTGAAAATTAGAAACTTCTGATATTAATAAAAATTTATTATAATATAGTGGTATATTGTTCTCAATAAATAATATGTCACCACCCTTGATGAAAATATAAGCATCTTTCTAGTTCACTAACCTCTAGTATTCCTACAAAATACTTATGTCTCTAGAAAAAACTTTTCCTCTAGGTGTTTTGGAATTTATTCAAATTCCAAATCTTGTTAATCATGAACCTTGAATTCATTGATTTCTATCTTTCTCCTACTATGTTTTTTAGATATATCCACTCTCTGTATTTACTATTTTATGTTTAGTATCTTATAAAGATTCATTCTATGAATTTTTATTTATGTTTATTTCTATAAATATCTGTAACAAACTCTTTTTATTGAAAAACACATATATGAAATTGTTCAAATATTATTTCATAATATAATGCATATGATATCACATTTACCACATTCTTTTCCACACTAGGTTAAGTGTGAATTATCCTTGTTTTTAAAATCATTATTATAAAAGCATTATGGAAGAACTACGTGAATAATAATTAATTATGTCTTAACTAATACATTTTTTGCATCATTTTGATTAGAGTTACTTTATATTCTTACTAAGTCAATTCTATAAATTACTTTTAAATCCTTTAAAAATATAAAGGAATCTAATTTATACCTTATATAATTGATTTATCTATATCTACTGATGACATCCATAAAATTAACAAAGTATTACAATCCTTTCAAATAAGTCTAAGGAATTTAATTCATCATTTAGTTAAAAATTATTATTTACCAAATTTATTATATAATCCAATAATTTTTTTAATTTTTTTACAATAAAATAATATAAAGTTTTATTTCTCGATCTTGAAATAAATCCAATTGTGTCAAAACAAGATATAAAAAAGATGTTATGGTTATGAAAAAAATATGATAAAATTTTATAAATATGATAATTATTCCATTGGTAAATATAAATTGATAATATTTTATAATTAATGAATTATTAATTTCTCCATTGATATCTTGAAAATCCACTTCACTTCTTGCAACCTTTTATAATATACCTATTTCTTATATATAGATACAAATATAAAAGTCACAAATTATGTCAAAGACCCAACATGTAGATTTAGAAAGATTTTATTTTAATAATTAATAGACCTAAATATTACTCTTATTTCATTAATTAATTAAATCTCTTATTCTAATTTCCTTTCCTTCCACATGAAAAAAACTGCAACATGGTCATTACACTCCCTATAAAACTTTTTTTTCTTTGATATGAAGGTTTTGGGCACTATACTGACCCAATCCTTATTCAATCCATAATTTATTATTCAAATAAGATTTCATTTTATTAGATTCCCAAATATATTTACAGGTTTATATTTCTAAATAATTAGGTCATGACTCTTATATAATAAACCCATGTATTACAAAGTGGTCATTTCCCCTCAGTGTCTATTTCTTCAACAAAATAATTTTAAAATTAATCCTATTTTAGTTTTATGAAAAATATTCATCATTTTAAACTTAACTTCTTCATTTTTTCTAATAATCCTTATACCATATGAAAAATATTTTAAAACATGGTATGAGTACAAAAAATCTTAGTAAGGTACATAAAAAATAAGAAAAGAGACTCACCAGCCCATTTCAAAACCATTGTATCATATAAGAGAGTTTGTCTTTAATATAATAAACTTTGAGCCTAAATAATCATCTACATATACATTAAATTATCTTTATAGCAAAAAGTTTTTCATAAAAAACTTTATAAAAAAACATAAATTTAAAATCATAATCATGGGGTTTTCTTAGAAAACATGAGAACCTATAAAAACATTTTCTTAAAAGCATAATTTTTTTACCCATAAAGGTAATAATCATTCCTTAAAAAATATCATTAGATTTATTTATGAAATTAAATTATTTCCATTAAAACTCATTAGAAATCATATATAATTCATGTATGTACCTTGGGATATGACCTTCATGAAACCTTTTTAAGAACCCTTACAAATAGAATAACCTACTCGGTTAATTCAAACATAATTATTCAAAGAACATAATTATTACCCAGTGCATTAGAGTGAGATATCAGGCTCTCCCATCATCATACTATATTTAAAAGAATAATAAAATTAATTAAATTCATAAAATATTGAATCTCTATAATTAAACTCATAAAAATATACATTTTAACCCATAAGTAAATCATTTTCAGATATTGATATATCCCTTTCCTTTAAAACCACATTTGAAAAACTAAAATACCTATAAAAAAGGGAATAAGGGTATTTATTTGAATAAAATATGGAAAATTATAAATGAATATAAATATAAAACAATTTTTGTGGTGAAGAAAAAACTCTTTGACATTTTATATGTTAAAATATAACATTCCTTCTCCATTTTGTAAATAATTTCAAAACATTTTGTATAGAATTGGTAAAAAGATTCCTTTTGAAAAACTTTTAAAGAAATTCAAAAAAGACATAAAATGTTCTTTATAATTTATTTATATCAATATAAATACATAAAAAAATAATTTTAATAATATTTTCAGGGATAAATAATATTTATAAAATAAATCTTTAAAACATTTAAAATAGGGTTTTAAGGTAAAGTGTCCCTTACCTCGAGTCTGACTTTCCACAAATGTTCTTTGTATTACTAAATAATAATGTCATGTTAATTATTTAAATGATTAATAATATTTTTAAATTTCATTTTATCCTTATTATTCCCTTTATTTCACTTATTACCATGTCATACTTAATCAATTAATTCATTAAGTTTACTTCAGATGTTTTTTGGATGTTTGTTTCATAAGTCCAAAATGACTTTTATGGGTTGAATTTGGTTAAATTAATCATGATTATGTCATTTAAAAAATATTAATCATTATATAATTATAAATTTTATCCATTATTTTATCTTTTATAACTATCCATGTAATATGGTTATGAAAAATGAATTACATTACTCTCTTGGAGATGGTACTCTGTACGTATACAGAAGTAACGTTTCAATTTTTAAATGATCATGATGGAAATAAGGGAAGTATAATTTTATCATTATATAATTATTATTATATAATAAATATCATATTATTTCTTTAAATACACTTATATATACCAGTCATGTGAGGTGGTGATGAGAATAAAATCCATCGGTTCATGAGGCGGTAGTCCGCATGGACTCACAAGCGAAGTTTTTATTTTTTGTTGAATGTTAAAGAAAGAATTAGAATATTTATTTACCATTATAGAATAAAATTTATATCACATATATCATAATATTTCATTTTTATCCTTCATTATCATCATCCAAAAGGTTCAGTGATGAAAAATGAAATACATTGTCGTGTGAGGCAGTAGTTTGCACGTACATACGAGCAATGTTTTTATTTTCAATTGGATGAATAAGTAGATGGAAAAGGGTTATACCATAATAATAATAATATTTAATTATATTATGGATTATTATGTTATTATATAATAATTTTTAAGATAATTTTTAAGGAGTTAAAATAATAAATAAAAATAAAACACTCAATTAAGAACTATACATCTTCAGACAACCTCCTTAAGTTTAAACCTAAATTCTCTCTCGGATGATATTATGATCAAAAAAATACCTCTAGTATGTGGTTAAGGATGTTAAAACGGTATTAGGGTAATTATTGGCTGAGATAATATGTTATTTAAGTGTGTATAAGATAGAAAAGGGATGTTCTTTTATAAGTGGGGGAGAGGACATAGTTTTAACTTCAAAAATATTAAAATATATTAATGTATTACTTAAGAAAATGGCTCTAAAATGAAATTTTTTTAAATAATATATTATATATAGTCAAAATATGAACATCCAGTATGATTTATACAATTTTTTACATCCTTTTAATCCTTATTGTTTTATTTTTAACCAATTTTCACTCTTACCATAGTAACTGATTTTTTTTTACCAAAGTTACTATTCATAATTAACTAAAATGAAAGTTCAATCAATAAAAATCTTACATTTTGATTAAAAATATTCATTACATTTTATCAAATTCAATTTCTATAAGTGGAATAAATTAATTTAAAAATGATATTCCAAAACCTGATGAAAAATGGTTTTCCATAAAAATGTATTTTAAGTATAAAAGTGTTTTTATACCAAAATAGTGTGTAATGTTTATCCCAATTACATTGATTGGATTATTTTTAATCAAAATTAACAAATTAAATTTTAAACCCAATCTAAAAAATAATGTGACTTTTTAAATACACGAAAAGAAAAAACAGCTTTCTAAAAAAATCAATATTCTATAATTTTCTCCCAAAAATTATCTTTTTCATAAAATAACCAAAAAATCACTCTATGATAATTTTGTCTTGATGATTTAAAAATTAAATTTTATTTCTTAAAATTATAAAATTCATAAATTAAACTTTTAAATAAAACCATATAATACATCTAAATGAATTTAGTATGAATAAAACCCATTCCCTTTTGATTAAAAAATTACTTAATATTATTATATATAATATAAATTTATATAATATAATTTATTAATATTAATAAGTAATGAAATTTATCTATTATTAACATTACCTAGGTTTTTACATTATTCCTCCCCTTTGTAAATTGAATCCTCGAAATTGTATTCGTTACTTAAACAAATGGGAATATTTTTCCTTCAAAGAATTTTCTGATTCCTGTGTTGCTTTATCAAAAAAAATATTCTTGAAGGTCTCTATTCATATTATTGCTACCATGATGAAAAAAATGGAGAACTATGATCTTCAATCAATAATTCTTTATTTAACTAGGAATCATAAGGCACAAATAATCTTTTCTTGAATCTCAAAACACCTTCTTTGTTGATGTTAAATTTAGGAAACTTACCTTTCCAGACGAATTCTACATTTCTCTAAAAAATGATCCTCCTTATGATATTGACTAATTATATATGACAAATAATATTGTACTAACACCTAAAAATATATATTAAGTTCATTTATGAGAAATTTCAAGAACAATACCCATCAAATCATTTACTAAAGGATCATATTCTAAACATATCATAGTTAATGAAAATTTATCATTTTGACTTAAAGTATAAAAAACCCTATTTTCTTTTCCTAGATGGTAATGAATCATGTAGTCATAATCCTTAATCAATTTCAGTCATCTTATCTACCTCATGCCCAACTCTTTTTGATTGACTATATACTTCAAACTTTTATAAAAAAATATATATTTCACACTTTACTCTATATAACTAATGTCTTCATATTTTTAAATTATAAACTATAGAAACTAGTTCCAAATATTTGATAATATAATTTAGTTCATGAGGTTTCAATTTATGTGAATAATAAACAATTACCTCATCATTATATATCATAACACAACCAATTTCCTTCAAATAATCATTGTTTTAAATGAATAATTCACCATTTCTTGATAGTAGGGAAAAATGGATAATTACATAGTATTATTTTGAATTTTTGGAAACATTAATCACATTATTTTTTCATATGAATTTAACTGCTTTTTGACTTAACATGGTGGGATAGATAATTGAGAAAATGTTTCAACAAACTGTTGGTAGTAAATTGCAAATCCAAGAAAACTATGAATCTATGTGACATTTATAGGTATTTTCCACTCTTCAACCACTTTAGTTTTTGTAGGATTAATAGCTATTCTATATTTACTTATGATATGTACAAAGAAATAAATTTTTCATATCCAAAATTCATATTTACTAAATTTTCCATATAACTTGTTTCCTTTAAATGTTTATAAAATAATACTTATGTGTTTTTTGTGATCCTCATATCCTTTTGAATATACCAGAATAACATCAATGGAAACCACCAAAAATTTATCCAAAAACTCATGGAAAACTCTATTTATAAGGTTTATAATTATATATAGAAATTTTTCAAACCAAATTGTATAACCACAAACTCATAATGATCATACCTAGTATGGAATACCATCTTTAGAATAACATCCTCATTCACCTTCAGTTTATGGTACCTAGACTTATGATCAACCTTTGGAAAATAACAAGAACCCAAGAGAGAACACCATATTTTTGGATAGTCCAACATCAATTGTTGTATTTGATATTGATTTAGCCACACCTTTTTTATTGTGATATTGATAAATTTTATCATTTATTCCTATCTTCAAAAAATTACTTGTATAATGACCCATATCATTATAATTAAAGAATCTTACTATCAACTTTTCATTATTTTTGTAACCATTTTCTCTATATTCATGTGCCATATTTTCAAGCTTTCCACATCAAAAAACACTTTCCTATCATCAAAATACATTACCTAAGATTATTTTTACTAAACTTATAATAGAATTGAATCTTGATTTTCATACCCTTAGATTTCTTTAATGGATGATTCTCCATTACCTCCCATCCAGACCACTTTTTATACATATTTTCCTGGATACATGATCATCAGCAAACTCCAATTCTACCTTCTCAATTCATTGAACAATATTCTCATAACATTAGAATCCAAATGAACCTAATTCTCTTAGATATTCAAACTTAGTAAAACTGATAAATTTTACTATAAAGATCTTGAATACAATTTGGTTTTCACCTTTTCAATCGGGTGATGTTTTCTGCATATGTGTCTACTGAATCTTCCTACTTCTACCTCAATTACAAGAATTTCTTTTGAATCCTAGGTCAAATAGCCTTCAGAAAATATTTATAAATGAAAATATTCCTAAATCCATCCCATTCCAAGGAATTGGTCTCTTTTATTTCCCTATTATTATTTACCAATTACCACCACTGATCAGATTCACCTTTAAAATGATAAATAGATATAATTACATTTTGATTCTCTAAAAACCCCATGACATCAAATATATTTTACAAATCATGAATCCATACCTCAACTACCATCTATTCAGTAGATCCATGAAATGTTGGAGAGTGTTTTATCGTGAAATACTCTACAGTAGACATGTTCTTCTATGGTAAATGTGGTTTCTCTCTAACATGGATTCCATCACCAATAATATTCTATTTTAAAAAAACCCATCATAATAAAAACTTCTCATTTCTAATTCAAACCATTATAGGTTTTTTATTTTCATGTATATATTCCTCTTGGTATCTTCCTATATCAGCTTCCCTACTTTCTCTATGGAAAACCATTCTATATTGACATAGATTAGATTAATTAATATGGTAATCCTAAAAATTTATCTCATTATAAACATAAATTATAATCACTTAATGATACTTACTTATATCAACCTAGTTTCTAAAATTATCTAAACCTCACTCTGATATCAACTATAAGGACCCATCCTTAAAACATTACATAATCATAAGTTTTAAATTAAGAATTTATTTTATTACATTATCAAATATCTTTTTAGGATTTCAGTTTTAAATAATTTGGTCATAAATCTTACATAAAAACCCATGTATTACAATTTGTTCACTTCCACTCAGTGTCCATTTTTTCAATACAATGCTTTTTAAAAGAAAGACATTCTTTTCATGAAAAATCATCAAAAAATTTAAATTGATTGCATCATTATTCCCACACATACATACACCCTATAAAAACATTTTACAATATGTGATGATCATAAAAAGATCAGTATCGTATATTAAAAAATAAGAAAAAAACTCATTAGTCTATTTTAAAACCATGATATCATATAAGAGAGTTTTCCTTTAACATAAAAATATTTGATCTCAAATAATTATTTACTTACACATGAAATTATATTTACTTCCCATAGTTTTTAATAAAACACTTGGTAAGAAAACAAAAAGGAAATATAATAATCATGAGGGTTTCTTAGAAAACATGATAATCCATGAAAAAAAATTTCTTAAAAGTACACCTTTTTATTATTAAAGGGTATAATCAATCCATTGAAAAAAATCCTGTTAAAATACATTATGAAATAAAAATATTTCAATAAAAACTCATAAGAAATCATAAAGAATCATGTAGGTACCTTGGGAAATCATCTTCGTATAACCCTTATAAATATAATAACCTACTCGATTAATTACAACCTAATTTTATAGAGAACATAATCATTACCCAATGCATTGGAGAGCTATACCTGGATCTATAATCCTCATAAAAAGTTTCAAAGGATTATAGCATACATGAAACACATAAAATCTTACATTTATAGTATAAAACTCCTAAAAATATACTTTTTAACCCATTATTAAAACATTTTCATATATTGATATACCCATTTCCTTAAAAACCCTATTTTCAAAATTAAAATACCCAAAACAAAGTAAATAAAGGATTTTATTTTAAGAAAACATTGAATCCTATAAAGGAGTATATATATAAAATAATTGTTGTGGTATCAAGAAAATTTGTTGGCACCATATATTTTAAAATATAACATTCCAGCTTTCCTTTCACTACTGAAAATTTAACATATCCCAGTAGTTTGAAACCGTTATGATAGCCCCTAAACCTGTTAAGATATGTTATCCCAATTGTTTCAAAAACCATAGGTATGTGATCTGTCGAGATATCTATATACCAATGGTTTATAGTAAACCTTTGGTATAGGATGCCTAGAATTACCCTATACTAATGGTTACAAGTGAACTCTTGGTTTATATATATTCCAATGATTTTACAATAGTGGTAGTAATGTTCTGCCCAGAATAATTTAATACCAATGTTTTACATGAACCATGTGTAATTATATTCAGAGTAACTCTATACCAATGGTTTAAAAACCATTGTTATATCCTCCTCAACCCAATAAGCACAGTCGGCCATTCTAGTAGCTTTATCACTCTTCCAGAACTCATAAACAAAAAAACAAACCAAAATGGAAGGTCTAAAACCACTCTACCAAAACCTGTAAACAAAAAAACAAACCATGTGGTAATACCTTATAGTAGATCAATTATTTTCTCTTTGAGACACCTTAGTGTTTCTATTTTTTAAATTATAGGTTAAAGAAACATGAACCACACCCCACACACTCAGTCAAATAATTTGGAGTCTACTAAGTCATTGACATTTTAATTAAAGATTAAGAACTATCTTCTTCAGAATCATAGAACATAAATGGAAATCCAAGTACCCTATGATAAATTTTAAGAGCTAGAAACCCTCTTTTAAGGATCCTTTATAATCACTACATGAGATGAAAAATTATTACCCTCACAACCACCCCTCTAATTTTATTAATATTTGTGATAACTTCAAAAGAAATGGGTTTAATGATGATGTGATGTTACTATGATCCTTCTACTTCTCATTTACGATACAACCTAAAGATTGTTTAAATCCCCAAGTATAAGGTTTTTTCATGGCCTAAAATGATCTTTCATGGATAATCTTAGATAATAACACCCCAAAAGTGAAGAAGTAAAAGCTAAGAGGTGATATTCAAAAAAATTCTAAAAAATATAGAGAGTATACATATAAGGAATAGGGGAACATAAAATAATTTTTATTGATATTACCACACCATAGAGTATCACTTTGTAAGCATATGAAGACCTTTTACATTGGTTTCCAAAAAAACCATGGGTATTAGTTGACTCAGTAGCTGGAAAATGACTTATGAGGAAGGCACAACTAAATATTAAGCCATATTAGATGATGTTTTTAATAAATTATCTCAATATAAATGAGGAATATGACCAACTAAGTGAGTAGTTCATCAATTATATGATATGACCAAGTAGGTTTCTAAAATGGAAGCAACATCAAAGAATATAGAAATGTTTCTATAAATTCACCATCAAGGAAACAACCTTGTCCAACACAAGTTCTATCATACTATATTTTTATAGGTCCACAACCCTTATATTGTTTTTAATATGGAATATAAGATAAACTAATGGGTGATGGGATTTTTATTAATTAAAAATAGATACAATTATATTTTAAAAATTAGTTTTGGTAATAAGTGAGGTTTATGTATCAAAATCATTGTTGAGACATGTCGATTGGAAAAACCCCATTCATATTGAAGGTTTTTTTTGGATATCACAAATGGAATAAATAAATGAGTCCCATTGGATATAAACTTCATGATTTGATACCATAGTTTATGTTGTAATTTGAATAATAATTTCATCTATAATCCCAAGAAGTACATCCATTATTTCAAGGAATTGGTGTAGAATTATATTAAGTAGAATGACCAGTGTTTATCTCAATTAGATAACACCCTTTAAAAAAAATTAATATTACTTGTTAAATCACCAAGGAAAACTTTGAAACATAAATCATAAATTAGGATTGTATTCCTAAAAAATTCCTAAGTGATAACTCAATGTCATATCAAGTAATAAGAAGGTTACAAGGGAGAAATAAAAGGCTATTACATTGATAAGTGTATGAGAGATAAAGGAAATGGTAACCCATTATATAATGGAAGATGTTTCGGAGAATAATGAGTAAGAAAGAAAGAATAAAGATAAGGATCTAATAAAAGAACTCATTAATAAACCAACTAAGGAGGCAAGAAAATCCAAATTAGTGGATAAAAAAACTAATGATATTAACATCGAAGAGGAAAAAAGTACATCCATACTAGCCATATATTCTATTTATAATAAGGATGTTACAAGAAGAGATGGATGAAAAGTATAAAAAGTTTTTGGATATCTTTAAATTTTTTCACATTAGCTTCCCATTCACCGATAAAATTTTCCATAAGTCATTGTTTGTCAATTTCCTCAATAAAATATCTTAAAACAATATAAATTAAAATAATTGGGTGTGATATTCTTAAATGAGTAATGTTCAACTATTGTTCATTTTAAAACTCCCACTAAATATTCTAGATCTTGTAGGATTTCCATTCCATGTAATATTGGTTCATGTAACTTTAGGAAGTCCCTTTATGATCTAAGGGATAGTGCCAACTTGATATCGCTAAATTTTTTCAAGAAGCTCAAGCTAATAAATATTAATCTCACTATAGTTTCTTTCTAGCCCATAGAACAATACATGAAGTACTTGATTGGTATTTAGAATATTTTTTGGTGATATTTAATAAGTTCACATTCCCGATTTCTTTTCTCATCTTAGAGATAGATAAAGAGGTAGAGGTCCAAATAATTCATGGTTAGCCTTTCTTAACCATGGGGAAAGATCTCATTAATTTTAATCAAGAAAGATTGATTTTTTAAGTTATAGAGAATCAAGTCCAATTTGTTTTTATGAAGGTAGTGAAATAAGGAGATGAACCTTAATATATTCATGTATTTACCACTATTGAAGAAGCTTATGGAATACTAGAGACATAAGTTAAAATAATTTAAGGGGTTATGGATATAATTTATGAAGTACTAGAAAATAAAAATGTATATGGTAGTGAAGTGATTGAGCTGGGATATGGATGTGTATAAATAGAACATATTTTTATTGAATATTTTTTAAGATGGATCCCTTTATCAGAAATCCACAAAATATGGAGTTAAATTTATTGGTTCTGGGTGAACCATAAGCACTTTTTAGGGTAGATCCCAACTTAGTAATTTTCATATTTGATGGATTATTCAAATATTGTATAAGACATAAACATGAAAAAATGAAAATTTTCCAAATAATATTGGTAATGATGGTCACCCGAACCAAAATAAGATCTTTTCACATTAAATTTATAATTATTTTACGTATTTTAAAAGAAATAATACCTCATATTGTTTATTTTTTTCAAGTGATGACCATTCCATAATAAATTGGGTGGATTTTAGCTTGTAATGGAATTAATTTTGTCTCCCTTTCACTATTTATTCTTTCAAGTAGCACCACTAGATCATTGAAACTATTTAAACAAGTTTGGGTGTTTTGGGGGAGTTTTCCAATTCATGTATCCATCCTTTTGAAATTTAATTGAGTTTCCTTGATTTTTTCATTGGTTTTTTTGATGAATCTATCTTATATTTCTTCACTTCCTACGAGTTTATCTTGTATACCATAAAGATGTTCCAAAATAATCATTATTTTATGGTCATTATCAACATAATTGTGAATATGTTATCAATATCTCTATTGTAATTCTATTTTCCTAGGACCTCCCATGTTTCATACATAGTAATGACCTAATTAGACTCTAATATAATAATTACTAGGATGTAGTAAGGTGGGTCGGCTATTCCCACGGGCTGGAACAAGTGTCCAGGGCATAAAGTAATCACCACTAGGGAACAATTTCGTCCACAAACAATTAATTAAAATAGAATTGGAAAATAAATAAAAAAATTTCATGACCCATATATATGTCTAATGTCCACGACAAAGGAAAATAAAATAAACATAAGAAACACAATATAAAGGTAGACAAAAATAAAACGCACTAATTAATCTCTCAACTAATATGATCTCCCTCTCCTACAAAGAAAACCATGTAGCTACCTCCAGTGACCTTATATTCACCTTCACATAATATAACTACCATTTGCCCATAAAAAGTGGTAAAATGCCTAAGTGGCTGTTGTGATAAAGGAAATAAAATAAAAACTAAACTATAACATACCTGTCTCCTATGATCTACAGGTCACCACCCAACATATAAGAACCACAATGCCCCATGAGTCAATCTTGTTCCTACAAGAAAGGGATAAATGATTAAAATTTTTAAAATGATACTATAAAATATTATATTCTTATTAATTAACAATTACTCTTCCTATTAATAGTATATAAAAATTTTGGCTCAAGTTTCTACTTAGTTTGGTTTTTTACGATACAAGTTTGTTTTGGAAATTTTTATTAGATTTTTTTGTCTTGTTTTTTTATAATAGATTGGAATATTTCATTCATTTAGGTTCTAATATATTTATTTTTATTACATTTGGTTCATATTAGTTTGGTTTGGTTTAGTATAGTTAATTTTGTTTTTTGTTATATAGGTTTGAATTCATTATATTTGGTCTAATTTGATTCATCATTTGTAATATCAGATTAGTTCAAGTTATATTATTTTGAGTTTTTCTAATTTATTTTCATTAAAAAAAATTATATTTGAATTCTATTTTCTTAATTTTGATCATTATAGATCTATTTTGGTTGATAAGATTTACATTTATACCAGTAAGGCTCAGTTAGTTTGTGATTTTTTTAATGTTTCATTCTATTTTTTATTTGGTTTTATTCTATCAATTATGTTTTTTTATAGTTCCATTTTATTTAGTTCAACTGATTTTGGGTTTACTCTTCATAATATTATTTTTTTGGTTTCATATGGTTCATCTTAGTCCGTTATATTTGATGTAATCCTAATTAAGGCAAGTTAAGAGAGGTCTCACTAGATTATACTGATTATTTATGATTCACTTTTGTACAACATGATAGAATTTGTTTTAGATTTGGTTAGTTGAAATTTATATGTTTGGTATAGAACAATTGAATTTTTTGTAGATTGATTTAGGAATAATAAGTTTTACTCTTAAAAGGTTAATACAATTCATATTATTTGGGTTTTTCCTACTTATATTATGTTCTATTTTATTCAATTCAGTTTGAATGAGTTCATGTTGGTTTCATTTAACATGGTTTGTTTTGATTTGGATCAGGTTAGGTTGATTCGATTTGATTCAATTCGATAAACACTTCATTTCATATCGAAAAATTATTCTAGGAAATTTAAATCATTATTTAGTAAAAAAACATGGTGTGAAATAAAATCAATCAATGATTTTTTAAATTTAAAGGCTAATGCATAATGTAACCTACTTCAAACTCAAGGTGTTATACTTATAAAGATGGTGACTCGAATAATCCATTTACTACTTGCACACATATACACTTCTGTATATATATATAAGGACACCTTTCCCCAATTTACATATTTTCATAGAAAATTATGTACAAGGGGATACAAAAATATATTCTTATACATGCATAAACCCCTTTACCTTACACATGTATGGATTTTTCATATATATTCATAATCACACCTAGCCCCAATATATATATATATATTCATACCGCCATGAGTGGATCAATATATGTGGGGTAACTTATAAATGTATATGCCTACCTATGTATAAATGTGAATTTCACCTTTGAAAATGATAACTTGAAACCACTACAGCGAGGTCCAAAAAAATATATAAAAACATAGAAAACTCAAAACCCCAAAACCCCTAAATTTAAAAAATGGAAAATGATTGAAGTGGAAAAAAACATTGCCGAAACCCATGATGAATTTTCAATTTTTCCAAACAAACTGATTTTTTGATAGGGCTCCAAATTTTGATATAAATTTGTGAGTCTACATAAAAATATAAAGTAATAAAGTATCTTTACAATCAATAGACAATCCAGAAAATAATTATTAGGTAAAATCAAATGGATTGGTTTAGGCCAAGAAGACGATTGAACCTATTTAATGGATGTATAATTGAATACTTAAAGAATTGGTGAGTATATACTTTCAATTGTAGTGATCAAAAATAAAATGAGTAGTAGATAGGAAACAAAAAATATCACTCAAGTTGATCCATCAAAAAGAAAACACATACTAAAGAAAACACTACTCCTTCAAGCATTTTATCATCAGGAAACAAAATAGGAGCACCCGGTAACATGGTATCCCTAAACTTCAAAAAACTATTAATAGGATTATAGATCAAATCCCACATACAAAAAAACATGTTGAATAAATTGACTTAAAGATACTCAAACGTCCAAAAATTAGAACATGGAATAGTAGGCTACATGGAATTTAGATTGAGAGTATATCAAGACATCATTTTTTAAACTTGTAATGAGGAATATGTATTTCAAATCTTATAAGTCATGTATGAATTTCATTTATTAAGAAATTATAATGTAAACAAACAATATATTAAGAGAAACCAAAAAATCATTCATTTTGGTACGTTGGGTTTTGAATTTTAAATATGTATTCATAAGAGAAATTACTAGGGTATATACCGAAATTTGGTTATATTCCAATTAATTTTTGTGAGATACCATAGTAGATGGGATATCTAACAGATGAAGGACATGTGAATTTATTCCTTTCCATTTCAATAGATGGGATAGATAAAAAATCAATAAAGTATTAAAAAATTATAGTCTATGATTTATTAGTTTTCACATTCATAAAAATAAATGGGCAGGTCCTCCATTGAAATTAATAAATATTAACAGCACCAAGTATTTTAAAAAAATAGTAGTGTATAACAATAGATGAGAAATTAAATAGGTAGTTTATAATAGTAGAGGGTATTAAATAATAGTGTATAATAGTAAAAAAATATTAAATGGAAGTGTATAATATAAGAGATTAAAAAAAAGATAGTGTATAATAGTAGATAGTATTAAATGACATTGTTTACCAGTAGACATTAACAAAATGAAAGTGTATAATAATATACTATATTAATTGACATTGTATAAAAGTATAAATGAAGTATGCAATCAGTGAAAAAAATCAAACCTTCTAGAGAGAAGAGTAGTTATGAAAAAATCTATTATAATGTTTTATTATCATTAAAATAATCCCTTGATGATGCTGATAGTGAGTCTATTTGAAGTAGAAAGACGTCAATTATTATGCAATCTATGATGAAATAGAATATCAAAGATTAGACAAAACATGAAAATGTATATAAATTAATATACAATAAAAAAATTTCAAATTATAAATTTGCATAAGGGTTGAAAATAGGGAAAGGGTAAAATAGTCACATGGGTTTAATGAGGGTCTTGTACACTTCATAAAATCGCTTAAAGTGTAAAATTGACCATTAAAAACATAACAATCATGATTCTGATCTAATTTACCCATTTCTTTAAATCATTTAAAATCTCACTTCAGAAATCTCCTAAAAACCAACCATTTCAAAACATATTTAAATGAATTTAAAAACACCTTGATTATCAAAAAAAAGTAAATGAACATTTATCCTAAAACCTCTATGGTTTTAAACATCACCCTTTAATTTAATTCATGACCTAAATGGGGTCAAACCATTTCAAAACCATGAATTTCATTCAAAAAAAATCTTGAAATATTTTTACAAAAAATGGAATTTCATGTATCACATGAAATTATAAGTGATACCTTTTAGAAATAATTTGAAAGCCTAAACATATTTGTAAATTTCAAATTATATTTTTAAAAGACATTTAAAAAATCTCATAAATGCATTGTGTGACCAATCATACAAAATAAGATTTTTAATTCCCATTAAAATATTAAAACCTTTCTCTTTAAAATAAATATAAGATAAATACAACTTTTTACCTTGAAAATCCAATAAACTTAATTAAAACTATAATTTAATAATTAAAACATAAGTTCAAAACACCATGGAATTAATGGTTTCAAAACTAAAATTTAGTTCATGGAAAACCTAACTATAATTAATGTCACATGAGACAGAATGCATCACCTCTGATGGTGGATTGCTAAACAACAAATAATAAACTTCCATAAACCCTAAACACTAGAGAAACCATAAAAATCAAGTTAATCCCTCGAACTAGGGTTTGACCAAACCACAACAGTGAAGGAGAAACCAATAAGGAAATAAGGAAAAGGTAATTTGAGACCAAACCTTGGTGATCCAACTATAAAATTAAATCTCACACCATAAAACACTAAGGCTTTGAGCGTTAACAAGGAGGACATAAGCCAAAGATGGAATAGAGGAATCGAAAGGAAGTGGAGCATCATGGTAGGGTTTTGGCATTAAGTGGGATAAGAACAATGGATGAAATAGGAATTAGGGGGAAGAGGGTAGTTGGGGGAGAGTAGCGGGTTCACATCATTGATGATCATGATATATAATCAAGGGATAAGGTTTACGGGGGAGATTAGGGTTTACGAGGGAGAGGAGAGATTGCATGGGAGGGGAACGCAGGGATGTGCCTGATGGAAATGAGAATAGAAGGATGGTATACCTTTGGTTTTTTTAAAACCATGGAAATATATTTACCTAAATCATCCATCCCGACATTTTTTTAATCCATTAATATAGATTCATGGGTATGGACCCATTTTTTAGCAGTGTTTTATAAAGAAAGTCGAAACATCTCATATTGAATATGTAAAAATATTCCTTTTGAAAACCTTTGAAAGAAAGTATAAAGAGACATAAAATTTCATTTATAATTTATTTGGGTGAATATAAATAAATATTTAAAATTATTTTAAAAATATGGACATGGATGAAAAATATTTAGAAAATAAATATTGAAAACATTTAAAATGATGTTTTATGGTAAATTTTCCCTTACCTAGAGTTTGAATTATCATGTATATTGTTTATCTTCCTAAATAATTAAGTTTAGTTAATTATTCTCTTTATTAATAATCCTTTCCAAGTTCATTATTTTTTATTATTCCATTTATTTCACTTATTACAATTCCATGCGTAATCACTTTATTGATTATGTTTACTTCATACATTTTGAGGATGTTTGGTTCATAAGTCCAAAACGAATTATGTAGGTTGACATTGGTCAAATATATCCTAATAATAGAATTTCTAACATCTTAATCATGCTATAATTATCATTTTTATTCATTATTTACACTTTTTTAACCAACCATGTATGGTGGTTTTGAAAAATTAATTATGTTACAATCATAGTGACAATAGTCTAGTGAATATATTTTTTCAAAGAATATGAGGGAAAGAGAGTAAATATAATTTTATCATTCTAGATTGGTGATTGTATCATAAATATAATATTACTTCTTTAAATATAATTATATATACCATCCTTGTGAGGTGGTGATGAAAATAAAATATACCGATTCGCATGACTATAGTCTGCACGTATGCATTAGCAATGTTTTTATGTTTCATTGAATGGTAAAAATATTAGAATATTAATTTACCATTACTAAATAAAATTTATATAATATATATAACATTATATCATTTTTTCATAATTATTTTCAACCATTATAGTTGGTAATGAAAAATTAAATACCTCATCTCGTGAGGTGGTAGTCTGTATGTACGCACGAGAGATGTTTTTATTTTACATTAGGTGGATAACTAGATGAAAAGGGATTATAACATAAAAATAATAAAATTATATTATATGATTGATAATTTTTTAATTATGTAAAAATTTTAAATAGAGTATTGAAGGAGTTTAAATAACAACTAAAAAAGAAAACACTCGGTTAAGAACTATTCCTCTTCTCCCGACAACCTCCTTAGGTTTATACCTGAAGCCTTCCTAGGATGGTATTATGATAAAACCAAGACCTCTAGAACATGTTTAGTAAATTTTTTATGGTATTTGGGTAGGTATTGGTATATATTTAAGTCTCTTTATGTGTAGATAATATATGATAGAGGGTGTCCTTTTATAAGTGAGGGAGAGGATATACTTAGAATTTTAAAAAATATTAAAATTTATTAATGTCTTACTCAATCTAAAAGGATCCAAAATGGACCATTTTAGAATAAGAGATAATATAATGTCAAAATATAACTATAAAATTGGATTTAGAAAAGTATTTATTTCATTTTAACACATATCATTTTAATTTTAAAACTTTTAACCCATTTTAACGCTTACCATGGTAACTAATTTTTTTCTCCAAATTTAATATTCATAATGAAAAAAAATGAAACTGGGATAATTAAAAAAAATTAAATTATTATTAAAAATAGGGTGTATATTATAAAAAATTCTATTTCTATAAGTGGTATAAATAAATTTAAAAATAATGTGTAAAAATGCAATGAAAAAATGTTTTCTAGAAAAATGACTTTTTAAGTATAAAAGTGTTTTTATATAAATATAAAGTGTAATTTTAATCACAATTACATTGAATGGATTATTTTTAATATAATTTAACTAATTAAATTTTAAAATCAATCAAAAATATAATTTGACCTTTTAAATACGTGATAGAAAAATATAATTTTCTTAAAAATTGATATTTTCTACTATTTACCTAAAAATCAACTTTTTTAGAAAACTAGAAAAGATTAAATCTAAGAAAAAATTTTCTTGATGATTTCAAAAATGAATATTATTTTTTAAAATTAAAATTTTTAAATTTAGAAACTAAAATTTTAAGTAAAA
Organism: Viscum album; assembly: GCA_963277665.1. Classification (NCBI taxonomy): domain Eukaryota; kingdom Viridiplantae; phylum Streptophyta; class Magnoliopsida; order Santalales; family Viscaceae; genus Viscum; species Viscum album. The sequence goes on from OY728132.1 coordinate 1,085,518,450, forward strand.
CTATATAATACATGTAAATGAATTTAGAACAAATAAAACTATTTTCTTTTTGATTGAAAAAATACTTAATATTATTATAGTAAATATAACTATATAAAATCTAATTTATGAATACTAAAAAGGAATTAAATTTATCTACTATCAATGTTAACATCTTTGTTTCAATCACAATAAAATCTAGTCAAGCCTATGACCAATGATGATTTTTTATTAAATCTAAAAAATAAATCATAAGAACATGATAAAGAATGATGTGTCTCATGATTATATCTAGATAACCATAATTAAAGAATAAAAAAATTGTATAGATGATATTTTCACATTATATTTATAATAAATTTAATAACAATAAATTACCTCATTCTTGATTCCTTTCTTCGATGTAGGTTTTGATTATTTGAACCTCCATTCGGTTGTATCTTCATTACATCAAGAGGATCCAAAGTGGGATCCCTATAACGTAAATTCACACATTTTTTTTGATCTTAAAGCATCATCAATGGTACTTAGTGTTCTATCATGGTGGTACTGATCATCTTGCATCATTCCCCTTTGAGCATAGCATAATAATTCATGATTGAAGGATTAATTATTATTCTCTCGTTCTGGAGTGGAAGGAAGTGGGTGGAACCTATTCTCTCAAAATTGAGAGATAATACTAGAAAATTTATTCCTGGAGATAATTATCTAGTGAGAATATTTTTGTACAAAATAAAATTATTTTTCACATCCATTAAAATAATATTATTAGGTATATATAGATCTAAGGTTATAGATTTGGTAATTACACAAAGACCCATACTAATCTCTTAATCCTTAGTGAACCTCACGTCTAATAATAATGTTTTTGTTATTATTTATTTGAAATATTATTTTCTCAAAAATACTATAAATATCAATAAATTAATTAATATTAATTTAAATTATATTTAATACATCATTCCCATTACCAAGAACCATAACTCGATCCATCTATCTTCCTCAACATTTTCCAAACCTTGAATAATAAATATTATTCATTTTATAAATAAATAAATATAATATTCATACTTTGATAAACTAATATTTATTTTAATATTCAACTCACATAAAATAGTGACTGGATATATGGAATCAATAGATACTGAATAAATATTATTCCTTTGTATAATGAATAATATTTATTCCAATAATAAAATTCAAATAGAATTTATCTAAGATCCATGGAAACACTATGTTTGGGAGCCTCTAGGAGTCTTCCCCCATGGAATTGGGTGGGTTTGACTCAAGTTTAATATCATTGTGTAGAAACATATAAAGGCACCCACAAAAGAATAAGTTAAGGCTGCAATAACAAAAACCACATAAGAATGATCACTATGTAATATAATACCTCTATCATGATGTCTCATCAAGTAGGTTACATGCTCAATAAATCAACCTATATACTTGATATTTCATTCTTTTACTTAATTAAATGAATATTTCAGTACACTATGCTCATGAGATTTTGTTTGTAAATTCCATTTCTTTCAAAAGGTTGAGACATCAACTTCTATGAAGATGGAATAGGAAATTCCTTCCATGGATTATTAATTAATAACAAATACTTTAGGATGTTCCAAATATAACCAACTTCATCATGAACATATATTGTGTTGATTTTTGGAAATCCAACTAAGTACATGGATCATTATATAAATTAATAATAATATTAAAGTCTAATGATCATTACACATTCACAAACTAGAATATCCAATGACGCGTAATATATGGAATTATTACTAGTGAATTTATCCTCATAATGTATCATATTGAATATTAAAAAGTGTGAACTTCATGAGATAAAGTACCATATACCTATGAGTACTTTAACCAGATAGTATGCATAATCTATATCTCATTAGATGAGGTTATATGACCATAGTACATGAGTTTAAGAATATCATCATTGCACTTCAAGGTTCTTATCATAGTAGGGAACTATTATGAACTTTTCAATGTGATAGATACTCTAGGACATTATCACATAAAATTTATATAGAATAAAAATCAATATGTGATAATTCATTTATTAATATTCAAGTCTATGAATATAAGTGTAATATAATGTATAGAGTAGTATGTTCTAGGGAACCAACACCAACATCCACACACATTCATTAGAGACAACTACTAACTAACTGGTTAGTTCTCACATGTTTAATATGCTTCTGTTAAGTATCTCTATTTCTATTGGGCCTACCACATTCTTCAATGGCTAGGTTTGGTCTTACCACAAGTCTTTATATCAAATATTCATACTGCAACCTTACTAAATTGATAAAATCCCTCATGTGGTAACATCCTCTAGTATCCATATTATTGTTACCGTATCAAAAACATGAAATATTAGATCGTACTATATTCAAATACTATAATAATAGTGATAATTCTCTTAATATTTTTATAACTAAATATTTAGAACAGTTCAATACTAAACATCTTCATAAGTTTCATTATAGTTTACAACGTACTCTGTTGTTATAGATATAGAAACCATGGGTTTTAATGAGTTTTTATTTAATATTATTATATCATTACTAATATCAAAATAATATTAAGTAATACTATTGTTACATACCCTTAAACACTAGTATTATTATTTATCCATTAACCAAGAACTCATTTAGTTCTACTTTTCATGTACTATTATATAGTTCTAACTACAAGTCTATGAGTTAATGTTGTTACGATTGATATTTTCCCATTATGATTTACGCATAAAAAATATCAAACACATTTACATATTATGAAATAAAAGATATATTATTATTACTTAATTTTGGGAAATATTATTCATAATCTCCTCTTTTTCCTATTCGTGTTATCATGGAGAGATTTTATACCATGTGACTTTGGAAATAATTTTTTATTGAATTGTTCTATTTTGAATTTTTAATACATGTTGAACATATATACTATTAAAAGATTAAAAACACTTCATATCCAAATAAAATTACCAACAGTGATTTATTGGTACCAAATTGTACCATCCATATATTTTTTCTCTTAAATACTCACCAGTAGTATCAAGTCTATAAATATCCAAAATATAGTTCCCTTAAATTTATTTACATGGATTCTATTACATGAATACATACTTTTCAATATTAGTAGGTTTATATTTATCACTTATTTTGAGGATTAAATATTCATAATGAAAAATATATAATTGGTCTTAGTGAATGTAAAACCACCTTTTGGTTTTAACTTCATACACAGTATGTGTCTCTTGGAAAAATTTCTCCTACTAAGCTTATTGAATTGTATATTTCTATGCCAACACACATGAATCTAAAGACTAGAATTCATCGAAGTCTAGTATACTCACACTATCTCAAAATTATATGGTCTGCCCTCTAAAATTTAGTCATTATAAACTAATAAGGGATGTTAATATATTTTATGGATATAGGATAATTAACTAAGATTCACTTAGTGTTTTTTATGTTCATTTATATATAAATCCAAATTTTAAAAAATAATTCTTAGTAAACACAAGAAATTGTACCTAATTAATTAATTATCATATTTCAATTAATATTATATACATTAGTCAATATAATTTCCACATGTTTAGTGATTTTTTTTTATATTTTTGAAGCATGTCATAGAAGATATTATTAAATTATTTTAAATAAATGTAATACATTTTATTGATCCCCTATAACTACAATAAAAAAATTGAAATATAAGGTACTTTTTTTTGGATTACCTTTACTTCAAATATTAATGATCGATGAATACTTGGTTATAATAAACTCTAACAAGCCATCCCCACATATTTTGTATTTTTTAACTAGTGTATTTATTTCTTCACTAAGCATTCCTAAAATCTCTTAGAGGAATATTTTTAAGTATATGTACTTACCTATTAGTTATTCCATTAGAATAGTTTAAGTGGTTTTATTGAAGAAACTCAAGTATCTTTATGGTATATAGTTATTTCTAAATATTTTTTTATGGAAAAAATTGGTAGTAAATTTGTCATTACACTTATTCTTAGCTCAAAAGAGACTAGAACACAATTTTTTTTATAAATTTACTAACTACTATCATTTTTACTTTTCAAAGAAATATATTTCCATTATGAGGTATTCCAAGTATTATATTTATATTAATCTTTGATTACTGGTTTAGAACGTCCATGATTCAAGAATAAAAAATCTATTAGTTGAGTATAAAATATCATAACTACATGTATTCCCAATATGAAACAATGTATTATTATGTCTAATTAGACCTTTAAAAATAAAAATTGTAAATAATAAATATTAAAAAATAGTTTAACTTGAATCTATTAATCAACATTGAAGTTTGTACACTTCTTTATACTGATCTAGCAATCATCCTTCTTATTATTCTTTAAGAGTGCACCAAACTTCTAATAGTATTTCTATGATTTCTTGATTCATGTGTTTTAATAGACTTATGGAACATTGTATTTAATGACTATTAAGTAAGACAGAAGAGGTACACTAATGAATATACCTAAAGTAGTAGCTTCTACTTAAATTCATTATAATTTTTATTCCAATGACCTTTCTTGTCACATGAGAAGAAAGTAGAATCACATTCCTTTTCTTTCCCGTTAATCTTTCTTCTCTTGGTTGAGTATTTTATAGATTATTTATACTTAGAATCAGTCATGGGTATTTTTTCTTTTATATTCCTCTTATTCACCATAACAATAGAAATATTTCTATACATCATGTCCTTGTTAATCTACTGAATTACCATAAATATATATGGAAGATAGTTATTGATGTTGTTTATGTTAAAATTCTCAACAAGGTTGGAGAAGCTATGAGGGAGTGAAATAATAATGAGATCTATTTGAAAATAATCATGAATTTTGAACCCTATAATGTATCGACACTCAATATATCTAATCATTATGACTACGTGTGGTCCAACTGGTGCTCCCACTCCAATATTTCAGGTAAATAACTCCTTAGAGGTATAAAACTAATCATGTATGTCTCTATCCTAATAAAGATCATGGATATTATTGAGCATGATATATGTATTCATTATATCATGATATTTCCATAGTTTTTTATACATGGATCGAAGCATCAAAACCAATACATATAAAACATCATCCATTTTTTTTCCTTATACAGTGATCTCAACCTCACTCACCTCCTTAGTAGGAGGATCAAAAACTAGGAATTATAGCACATAAAAATTCTATTTGTGGTGTAATGTAATGTGAAAGTGCATGTACCATTCTTGTAAGTTATTACTAGTAAAGATATTAAATTTATCTTGAATTTATCATAAGGATAATTTGGTTAATGAACTTTTCATATTTCTATAATAGTAAAATAATATTATCAATACTTTATTTTGATTAAAAAAATATGTGAGATGAAATAATTTTGTTTTATTATTAGTCTCTCACTATTTTTTCAAGTCCCAATAGCCTTCACTATTAGACTCATAATATCTTGTAGGTTTTCATTATAGTGTAAAAGATCCATATCAATATTCTCATAATATAAAATATTTTCATGGAAATCATAATAAGGTATTTAGGTTGGTTTTATTTCCAACTAATAGTTTGAAAATTATTGATCCATTGAGAGGAATTCTCAATCTTGAAATCCAAATTCATATTTCCTCAACACATTCCTTTAAATTTTTTATTGAATATTTTAATCCAATACAATTTTGGTTAATTTGACCCCTCATATTTTTTTAGACTACCCAATAATTAAAATTGTCCCAAACTATCTTCTAAACCAACACTTTAACTATGGGTTCATCTTAACTCAGATAATAGAAGGATTTTATGACTTAATATGTTATTGAGGAATTCTTTATCATATATAAACATGTATTTTTAATATAATTTGAATTTTATATATTTTATTTAACATTTTTTTGATAAAATCAATTTAAACATAATCCAAATTATTTTAAGTACCTATTTAATGCTTGTTAAGTCATTAATTTAAGTAATCAAGATAAAGAATCCATAAAATTAACTCTGAACTTAGACAAAAAATAAAATTAATAAAATTAATTGATCATGAACTTTATAATGGTTAATTTATTGGATGAATAATAAATCATCCTATGACCATAGGGGTATAAACACCTTGAGTTGGTCTTGTCTCAAGTTCTAGTATTCCAGCATCGATCTTTGTACCTTATGGGTTTATTTCACCTCATCTCAAGTCATGAACCACCTCATATCCTAGAAGCTCCATCCTTTACATATATTTACTCATGAGAATGTGAGGGGACCCATTGGAATGGTTAATAGGTTTACATAAAAGAAACTATGGACACACAATTCCTTATATAATAAAAGGGGGAGGGATGACATGCGAGATATCATTTTAATTTAATAATAATGAAACTTATTCAATTACATTAAAATAAATTCATTACAAACATTATCCAGTAAATATCAAGCTTAGCCACATATATGCAATAAATATTCATTTAATAAACTGGAATTTATTTCAATCATTCTTCATTAAGATAAATTATCTGAATCAATACATTAATTATATTATTAATTCATTCATTCATTTATCTTAATATCTTTCTAAATAGTATTGTAGATTCTAATCCACTATAATTTCAAGAAAAATAATTAAATTTAATTTATTTAAAATTAATTAAGTACACAGTGTGTATATAGAAGCAACATGGAATGTACCCATCTGAACTACCTGGTGAGGTCATCATCCTATAATTTCAAGTCGCGCATGATTTAGCATAAATTTAATGTCATGTAATTTCGTAGTGTGTACTTTAAAATAATAAAACATGGGAACATATTAATTTACATAGTGTCTTCCACTTTTTATGCATGAAGAGTACACAATGTGTGATGATGCCCATTTATTGCTTGTAGTTTCGAAATGAACTTGGAAATTAATTAATAATTTAATATTTGTTAAACCTTATCATATAGAATTAACTTTCAATTTATAACACAATGAACATGAATTAATTTTTTTTAATAGTGAAATTAATTTTCTTTCAGTATAAATTAATTCATGTGATGTACAGGGTGGCATGATGTGTACTATGTGCAAATGTGTATGAGACCATGTGTGTGTTAATTATATATCACATCTTTATTTATTAATTATACATTAGATATGTATTTATTATGAACTATATGTATATTAATTAATTATACATCACATTTGTATTAATTATACATTGCGTGTGTATTAATCAATTACACATAGTGTGTCTATTAATTACATGCCACGTATGTATTAATTACACACCACGTGTGTATTAATTTCACACCATGTGTGTATTATTTAAACACCATGTGTATATTAATTTCAAACCGTGTGTGCATTAATTTCACACCATGTGTGTATTAATTTCACACCATGTGTGCATTAATTACACACCATGTGTGTATTAATTAATTATACATTGTGTGTGTATTTATTAATTTTACACCATGTGATTATTAATTAAACACAACATGAGTACTAATTACACGCTTCATGGGTATTAATTACACAATTTGTATGTATTAATTAATTACACATGGGGTGTATTAATTACACACTGTGTTTGTTGACCGCACAACCACTGTTTGTTGTGTGGCTACATATAGTGTAGGTAAGTAATAATATGTGTAACTATACGAACTGTGAGAAAACTCTAGATGGTATTCTTTCTTAATTTGTTTTTGGTAATACTTAGGGGAAATAAGAAGATATATCAAAATTAATATTAATGAATGAATAAATAATAAATTAGATCTAACACTAAATGAATAAATCTATCAATGATTAATAAATAATTATAAATTTAAAAGTGACCACTCTGATACCACTTAAAGGTTCTAAGAATGGTGGAAAAAGGTTTAGCCTATGCCCAATTATATTTTTTCACTGAATCCAGTGAAAAAATCATAAGAAATTGAAAAAAATTGACTCGTGATTATATCCAAATAACCATGATAAAAAAAATTAGAACTCTGTAGAAGATCTTTTCAAGTTGAGTTTATAACTAATACAACAAGAAGAAATTACCTCAGTATTGAGTTCTTTCTTCGATATAGGTGTTTATTGTATGAACCTCCATTTGGTTGTATCATAATTTCATTGAGAGGACCCAAAGTAGAATCCATCTGGAAGTAATCTTCATGTCATCATTTGATCTTGAAGCATCATCGATGGTACTTTGGGTGCTATTATGGGGGTTCCAATTGACTTGTCTCACTACCCTTTGATCACAACACAATCATTCGAGATGAAAGGATTGACTCTTATTCTCTCACTCTTAATATAGCTGGGTAATTTGGAATATATTCTCTTAATATTGTGAAAAAAACCATAGATAAAATAGAGAATTCTCTATAGGGGAAATCAATGTGCACAAAAAAATTATTTCCACACATCCATAGAAATGATATAATTAGGTATATATTGAGTTAGGGTTATAGAATTATAAATTACACAAAGAAGCTTAACCAATCTCTTAATCCATATTAAACCCCAAAACTATTATTATTATTATTATTATTATTTATTTGATACTTGTATGTCTTGTAGATAATATAAATATTAATAAACAAATTAATATTTATTTAAATCATATTTAGTATATCAATCCCATTTTCAAGCACCATAACTCAAGTCATCCATCTTCTTCAGCATTTATTGAACCTAATATAATAAATATTATTCATTCAATAAATAAGTAAATATAATATCCATGGTCTGGTGAATAAATATTTATTTCAATATTCAACTCATAAAAAATAGTGTGTGGTTATAAATGATTAATAAATCTTGAATAAATATTTTTCCTCAATCTGAAGAATAATGTTTATACCAATAATTTTATTCAAATATAATTTAATATAGGTAAATGAAAACACTAAGTGCATGACCCTCTAAGAATCTTCCTTAGTATAATTTTTTGGGATTTCCTAAATTCTAATATTATCATCTAGAAACATGTAAAGGAACCCATAGAGGAGGAAGTTGATGTTATAATGATGATAGCCAAAAAAATAATGTTCACTATGTAATATAATATCTTTTTCATGATATATCATAAATTATATTTCATACTCATTCCATCAACATATATGATTGATATTTATTTCTTTAATATCATGAAATGATCTTATTAATACACCATGGTCATGGAATTTAGTTCAAAATTTCCATTGCAATTAAAGGGTTGAGACATAAAATTCCATAAAGATGGAAGATAAAAAATCTTTCCTTGGATTATTAATTAATAACACATCATTCATGATGTAACAAACTGCAAGAGTTGGTGTCCTAGAACCTACTGGTTGTACATTGATTACATGGATATTTAATATATTTAAATATTAAACATCTTATTATATATTGTTCATTGTTCTTCATTACTATGATTTAATAATGTCCTAGAGTATTTTTTGCATTTATAAGGTCATTGTAGTTCCCCTCTATAATGAGAACCTTGAAATGATAAAACAATATTCTTAAATATAGTTCTACAGTTGGATGACATACTATGAAGGGACACATATCATGCAGTCCATCGGGTGCGAGTACTCGTAAGTAGATGATACTTCCACTCATGAAGTTCTCACTTGGTAATCTCCAATACAGGAGATTATGAGAACAGACCCACCAGTAGGAATTCCTTATGTTTTAGTGTCATTAGATATTTCTATTTGTGAGTATGTGTAATGATCCTTAGACCTTATGATTATCATTAATATGTGTCGCAACTCAGGCACTTTGATTTATTGACGAAAATCGTCATACAGATAGTTGGCGGGATGTAGGGTACGTTGGGTGCATCATGAGTGACATGATATTAATGGATAAGTCGAGGAAGGATTTTTCCCTTCCATTTATGAAATTTTATATCTCGAACTGTTGATTGAAATAGAACTATCACGCAAAATTACATGGTCATGGTGTAATGATGAGTTTATTTTAGGTAGTCAAAGAGCGACGTATCAAGTATAAAAGATGATGACACTATCATGAAACCTGATTGATGAGATATTAAGACAAAGGGATTATATTACACAGTGAGAATTCTTATGTGGATGTCATTGTTGTGACTTTACATTCTTTCTCTTGGGTGCCTTGACCTGTTATAGATAGTACTCTTAGACTTTAGGAAAATTTACCTAATGCCAACGAGAAAGAATACTAGAGGGTCACACACTAAGTGTTTTTGTGGTCTCGGTTAAATTCTTTTTGAATTTAATTAATTAATTAAATATTATTATCAAGACCATGGAATAATTTTATTCAAGTTAAGATGACCTCATAAATTAAGAAAAATATTTACTTATTTTATTGAACATTTAAAAAATATTTATTTACTAGTTTTTAGATAAAATATTTATTTGAGAGAATAAATTATTTATTTATTTATTTAGGTGTTCAATAAATGGAAGTGCATTTTGATAAGAACAAGGCTGGTCTGGTAGTAAAATAATTATTTCCAAGATAGTAAATAATTATTATTTGTCATAAGTTAAAATATTAATGATGTTGTTATTATTTTGTGACACTGAATTTTATTCTGTTTTCTGCAAGTTGGCACACCATAAATAATAATGTGGTATTATTATTATGAGCATGGGTTTTATATAAGTTTATGAATGTATTTAATTGATGTTATGCAATTAAATATTGTTACTGAAGTTCCATGCATATAAATAGACAAGTAAATCTATTATAACATAGCGAACACACCGCACGCTTGGTGAATTGAGAATTGTTGACCTAAATAATTTCTCTCTAGAATCCTCTTCTCGCCCCTCTCAATAACGAGAGATGTTCTTCAAGGCTGAAGAACAAGTGATCAAGAACAACTGACACAAGACACTCACTTTACCTCACTGGAAACTAGAGAACAAGTGGTGTCGATTGTAGTCCATCAGAGCATGTGTGGATCACTGCATGGGGGATTCTAGTTTGGATCCTCACAAGCACGATGAGATAATCCGAAAGGGTCCTTCCAAATTATCAACATCATCAATGAAGAAAATACTGAATACCCAGGTATTATTTTATTTATGAAATTAATTAAATTAATTATAAACATGATTTACAAGATCCTCTTTAAAGGTTTCAGTCCTTTTCCTTATTTATCTAAATCTTTGATTCTATTCCGTAGAGACTGGAATTCATCATCATATTGATCCCGGAATAATCAATGATCATGGTTAAAATCAAATTTGGGTTTCATCCCAACCATGCTTCCACTATGCCTGGAACCTTCAAGTGTTATCAGAGTAGTTACATCTAATTATTTAAATATTTCATTGATGACTTACTCATTTAATAATTTATTTGTTTCAATTAAAGTTAATCATTCTATAAATCTAGATCTTGAGATCTATTCCTTCTCTTTGGTTTCTCATTCACCTTACAAAAATGATCATTTCTTTTAATTTTGACTAAAATAAAATAGAGGATCTCATCCCGAGGTACCAAAGCTTCTTGGTTGTACAACACTAGAACACACAGCGTGTATTTGCCAGTACACACCATGTAGTCAAGATTCAATGCATCAGACCAGTTCGCCAAACCAAGCTGTGTGTTAGAGTCTTTCTAAGTCTTAAATGACTCTGTGTGTTGACCAAGAATAGGTGGCTTGCAGTTTCTAGATTACACGTTGTGTAGTCCACTGAACATGACCTGTAGTCCCTTCAGGTTAGGCTTGGACCGTGTACCCCATGCATGGCTTTCTCGGCTAGAAACCGTGTAACACGGATACTACATGGCATGTGGCCCACTAAACATGCCATGTACTCCAATGATTTTTGAAGTACATCTACAAGCCATGTCCTTGAGCATATACTTTGGATGGACATTGAATGGTAGTACACGTCATGTAGTTGAAACTACATGTTGTGTACTCATCCAAATTATGTATATTTACTAAAATTTATTATTACATTATAAAAACCCTTGAGATGTGTACCATAGTTTGAGCATAAAGGTGAGGCACAACATGTGATAGGTGTTTTATATATATGTGTTTAATTTAACATCTGCATAATGTTCATTTATACTCATTGGGTAGTTGTGAACGGGAATTCACCAGGTTTCCTCCAAGGTACAAGTTACATACAAAGATAATTTTAAATAAATTTATTTGTTTAAAATTATGATAGATGAGAATATCAAGAAAAATCAGAAAATGTTTTAAGATAAAATGATTGATTAATTAAAGATGATAATTAATTTATTCGAGCGTGATTTATATTAAACAAGAATGATTAAAGAATTTAAGGATAGTTTTATTTATGCGTAAATATCATTGCATGTATGGATGATCATGAGATAGACCAATACCTTTGTATGTGGATGGTTTCTTTTAATTTATTTATTTAAATTAATTTTTTTGGCCTATGAGCCTTCTCCTCATTAATATGTAGGGCATGTGTGCCCAAGGTTTCTTTTATATAAAACCCCCTTTTTACCCCTCACCAGCATGTGAGTTTTAAAAAAACGCATATGTAATGGATGGAACTCCAAAGATAGTGGATGTTGTTCAAGCTGGAGCCGAGACGAAACCAATCCCAGGAGATACAAAGGTGGATAGGTGGAAAGTTGTAAACACAAACCCAAAAGGTTCAATATGTTTCTCTCCTAGGTCAAGGTTAGTTTATTAACTACTAGATAAACTAACCATTATAATAGCTCATGATCATGCCCTTTATTTTATTTCTATCATTTTCATGGTTTATCCTTATAGATGTGTTGTCACGATCACATAATTAATGAATTAAACAAGCACACAAGATGGAACTAAAATAAACTAGACTAATGCATAAATATTATAAATACATGGTTAATCACTTACGTAATTTCTACTTAATATTAACAATAATGTGATAATTATAATAATAAATTCATTCATAAGAGATAAAAATCCCTCAAATAAAATATTAAGTCAGACAAAGACTTTTGTTACTTGATTAAGGGAAAAACTCAATAAAACTATGTGTTTGACCAAGCCTTGTTGGGACACTTACTTTTATAAAGGAAGACCTTATGAAAGGTTTTAGGTTTAATCAACCATATTAAATAAAGATGAGTATCCCTTGCTAGACTTGGTGTAACATTGGAGGCAAGATTTGAGGAAATACAAAAGTCATGATTTCAGGATTGGGGAGTCTAGACAATAGATCACGAAGCTGCAAGCCTACAGTTGGAAAAGACCTTCCTGCTTAAATACCTTCTAATAGCCTGACCAACCCTCGTTGGGGTTATGTGAAGGGGAATATGGATCATTGCCACTAGAATGTCATAGAAACTGGACATTCTAAGTTCAAGGGTGAGGGACATTGGGAATTGATAAAGTAGTGGGAGACTTAATAAAATTTATTATTTCTCATAAAATTTAATCAAGAAAGTACTAATGATCAACTATTTTAATTGTAGAATAAAAAATGACAAGCTTGTCAACCACACTATCTATGTGATCAATTCTGAATAAAGACAACATCCTCACCGGCAGTAACTTCCAGGAATGGTTTAGATGCCTTCGGGTTATCCTACACCATGAATGGAAGTATTACGTGATAGAGTTAGCATTACCTGATCCACCTTCCAAAGAGGTGAGTGATGAGGAACATAATCATTCGTATAAAAACTAACATACAAAATGTTAATACTTTAACCATAAACCATGATTGGTATAAAAATAGAACATCCATAGTGAAAAATATCATAAACCATTCAATAAAATATGGAATATTTTTTTATAATAAATCAACCTCAATCAAGAATAATATTCAATAAAGGATGTTGACATAGTTGAAAATGATCATTAAAACTCTTTGAGAGAAATATCCATTTTTTCATGAAATCATTTAAAATTTACATAATTTATAAAGGAGGTCTTTAAAATAGATTTTTAAATAAAAGTTTCACATACTAATTTGAAACTTTTTAAATGAATTAACATTTTAAAACAATCATGTACATATAAATAAATCCTTAAAACAATTTTGAAAAACATGGACATTAATTAAATAGATTTTGAAAAATAAATCTTTATAATATTTAAAATGATGATTTATTTAAAGAGACCCTTCCTTAAAACCTTAAAATATTTCTTTTGAAAACATTTTTATGAATCATGTCCATGGATGATAAATATTATCCAATAAATACTTACACATAAACAATCTCGGATAATAATGAGATTGAGGAATTAACCCTTACCTTAGGTTTGATACTCTATGTACGTGTATGAAACTCTTATATAATGTTTTTAAACATATTATTAACTTATATAATAATCATAATAATATTTATGATATCATATATTATTGTTTTATGACTTTATATTACACATTTATTAACAATTCCAAGTTAATGCAACGTTTCGGGTAATAATCGCTTTGTTTATCATACGTGATTTGACTTGTTATTCTTGATCATATTACTTAGATCATGATTTAATTACATAAAGAATGTATAATATGATTTTTATATCATATATATTAATAATTTAAATATATATAATAGATAGATATATGAAATTTAATACACCATTCATGGAGACGGTAGGTCGTACGTACGCATGAACATTGTTTTCATTTTTTTATTGTATTGAATGGAAGTAAGTGAATGAAATATATGTACATATATATATATCATTAAATTAGACTTATTATGTCATATATTTAATAATTATCAATAATATATATTTATAATCATTCTTGGATGGTTAAAGTGTAGGATGAATCTCATCGCATCGTGGAGACCGCAGGTCGTACGTACGCACGAGCAACGATATCATTCTTTTAATGATTAAATGATATGTAAATGGATGGTATATTAATTATAAAAAATAATAATCATTTCATATTCATTGTTTATTTCTATTATACTCATCATTATACCCATCCAAATAATGTAATGTGGAATAACATATTACACCACGGCGTGGAGACGGTAAGTCGTACGTACGCACGCATGGTGATATTATTATTCGTAGGATGGATAAAATGATGAATAAAGTTTCCCCATTATTATATTAAAATCTCAATATATGTATGATACTTTATTTATTAATTTTTTATGGAAAAAATATAGAAATAATAAGTATAAGAAGGAAATAACTTTGAAAAAACGGATAAAACGATTACCTATTATTTGGGTGTTTCTTTTGATTTGAACAAAAGGGCTCCTTAAGATGGCTCTCTGACAAAATTTAGGCCTTTAGGACGATGTTATGGAGGTTGGGAGGATAAATGGGCATGTTTTGACCGAACTAAAAGGCTTTAGAGGTGTGAGTTAAAGAGAAAGGGAGATTCCCTTTTATAAGAGAGGTGAGGGAACTTTAGGGAAAATATTGAAATATTAATTTATTATAAAAATATTTTCGGTTTATAATAACTAAAAATTGATTTATTTAGAGTATAATTTGATTATGGGTCTAAATCCTCTAAAATAATAGGTTTTAGACATTTTTAGTTCATAAAATAAACCTTATCTTTTATATTTAACCCTTTGTAAAATAAGTTAACTCTTACCATGTCCTCTTGTATTTTTATAATACATGGTTAATATATTTACTATAAAATGCCAAGAAAACCTAAAGTGGATAATTTATGATATTTTTATCACTATAAAAGTTATTTGTATTAACTTTAGATTTTTATTATTTTTATATCATTTAATAAAATAGTATTTATTTTAAAATATCATTTATGTCAATTTTGACACTATTTAGTAATTGATATTTGTTAAAGTCGTAAAAATTTGATTCCTTCAAAAAAAATCCATTAAATCATCCCTAATATTTCAATTTCATCCATAAAATTCTTTTATGGCATAAAAATATTTAAATTACATTTATTTTAATATTTATGAATTCATTTATTTGAATCATTCATTAATAAGGTAATCACTGCATCATCATTATGTCATAAATAAATATATTTATCTAATATTTAAAAATTATAAATAAAATAACATGATGTATGAAATCTTATTTGATTTATAATTACTATTTATAGTCAAATATATCAGTCATATAACCCTATATTAAATGTTTTTAGTAAAAGATACATGTTTATGTTATAATTATCTTTACTTTAAATTAATTCTTATAACATGTCATTATCACACACAAGTGGTCCCATGGAGTCCTAAAATTGTCCTAAATATTCACATGGTCAGAAATATCTCATCCAATATGAATAGGACACATGTTAGGGTAGTTTTATATTATTATAATATTATTTTTTACCCTTATTTACCTAATTTACCCTTTAACCAAGGTAAATAAAATAATTACTGAAGTTATTATTCATAATGTCCAAAAACAAAAAGTACCTATTTAAAAAATATATAAATTTTGATTCCAAATATGGAATACATTTTTCAAAATTCAAAATACATAATTTTCAGAAATTTATTTAAAATTAATTCATGTTGTCAAAACTAGAAAGCGGGTTTTTATGAAGTAAAAACTATCAAAAGACAGACATGTGTTTATGTTAAATTTAAATGTGAAATTACTTCCAATGACCTAAATTATATTAAATGATAAAAATATAATCGAATTGTAATTTAAAACCACTCAAATATATAATATGACACTGTAAATTATTTTGATTAAAAAAGTTATTTTCAATTAAAATTTAGTATTTTTCACTCTTCATCAAAATATGAAAGTTATCAGAAAAGTACCAAGAAATCCTCATCACTCGAGCACCTCTGTGGTGTTTACCAAGGGAGATAAAGACAAGAAAGGTTTGATATCTCTAAGGAACTCTTTTAGATTAAGCTTGGAGAATGTGCCTCATATGGGCCTCATATAGTCAAGCTCATTGTCTACATTGAGCGCTTGGAGGTTCTAGCGTTTAAACTCCCTGAAAAACTGGGCACTGATCTCATTCTCACATCACTCTCTTAGAGATTCTCTAACTTTGTTGCAAATTTCAATATAAGAAACATTGAGAAGTCTTTATCTAATCTTCTTTTCCTCATTCTCCAAGTGGAAAAAGATATGAAGTATGAAAAGCCTTTTGTCCTTATGATGAATAATAGGAAAGGGAAGTCAAATAGATTTAAGCCTAAAGCTTCTTCACGACCTTCCAAGAAAAGGATGATTAAAGGGGAGGCAAAGAAAAAGGAGGTTGTTTGTTTAAAATGTGGAAAGAAGGCCCACTGGAAGAAGAACTGCACCCAGCTTAAGAAGTAAGGGGAAGCTTTAGGTGTGTTTGTTATCGAATGCAATCTATCTGTTTCCAAAAATTGGGTATTAGATATAGCTTGTGGTGCTCACATATGTACCCAAATACAGGAACCAAGTAGATTCAAGAAGATTGACCAAGGGGAGGTAGATCTACGAGTATCCAAGGGAGCCAGAAGTTCTATAATAGCTGTTAAGGAATACCACTTCACATTTCCAACTGGGATGATCTTAGTGTTAAAGGGTTGTTATTATGTGCCTTCTGTTACTAAAAAAATTGTTTTTATATCTAGATTAGATACATATGGATTTTTTTCAAGTTTCTAAATGAATGTTTCTTATTTTACAAAGATATAATTTGTTTGGGTAGAGAACCTTTATACAATGGTCTTTACATGTTGGATTACACAAACCAAGTAATGGCAATCGATAATAAATATACTTCACATGAATCATACCACACCCAACATTGGCATCACCAGCTAGGTCATGTAAATGATAAATTCTTAACAAAGTGACATCAATATGGATATTTAGATTCTTTAGAACTAAAACCACTTGGTGTATGTCATGCATGTTTACAAAGCTAAATTACCAATTCCCCATTTAGTGGGAAAGGTGAAAGGGCTAAAGAACTTCTTGAATTGGTTCATACCGATGTGTGTGGACAATTTCTAGTTAAAGAAAGGGGAGGGTACTCATACTTCATAACTTTTACTAATGATTTTAGTAGATATGGATATATCTACTTAATGAGGTATAAGTCATATTATTTTTATAAGTTCAAAGAATACAAAAATGAAGTTGGGAACCATCTTGGTAAGAAGATTAAGAAACTCAACTCAGACCGAGGTGGAGAATATCTCAATCAAGACTTCATTGATTACTTATAGGAGTTTGGGATTCTATCCCAACTCACTCCTCCAAACACGCCCCAGTGGAATGGTGTGAGATAAAGGAGGAACCACACCTTTTTGGACATGGTGTGATCAATGATGAGTAATGCGATTCTTCTATTATCCTTTTGGGTATATGTGTTACAAACATCAGTACACATACTAAACCACGTACCAACTAAATAGATAAATGGTATTCCATACGAGTTCTAGAGTAGAAGAAAATCCATGTTATCAAATTTACATGTGTGGGGTATCGAATCATTTTTTAATGCCTCTTCAGGTAAAAAACTCTCACCCTAAGGCACAAAGTGTACCTTTATAGGACACCCCAAGGAAACAAGGGGATATTACCTATACAACACCTCAGGAAAAAAATGTTATAGTGGAAAGAAATTCCATATTCCTTGAGAGGGAGTACATATCCAAAAGAGATAGTGGGAGTGAGATAGACGTCGATGAAGTCGAGGCTCAAGGTACACAGGAGTTGGTACATGAACAGATTCCACAAAGCCCCGTGGAATAAGAATTTGTTCCAAAGATACAAGTATTGTGTAGGAGTACAAGAGATGTTAGAGAACTGGAATGGTATAGTTTTCTAGTTACTGAGGATGGTGACTCATTATTTGTTGATAATAATCATCCTCTAACCTACAAGGAAGCAGTTTGTGGCACAGACGTTGCCATGTGGAAAGAAGAAATGAATTCTGAAATGGATTCCATGTATCAAAACCTTGTCTAGATTTTGGTAGATCCTCCAGTTGATGTAAATCCTATTGGTTGCAAGTGGGTATTCAAGAAGAAATTGGACATGGAAGGACACATCAGTACCTATAAGGCACGATTGGTTGCAAAATGGTTTAAACAATGTCAAAGAATTGAATACGATGAAACCTTTTCACCAGTTTCAATGATGAAATCCATCAGAAGTTTAATCTCCATTACGACTTACCATGAATATGAGACTTGGTAAATGGATTTCAAAATATCCTTCCTTAATGAAAACCTTCAAGAAGATGTCTACATGACACAACCTGAAGGGTTTTTTATTCCAAAGGAGGCCAATATGGTATGCAAGTTATAGAAATTTATTTTTGGATTAAAGCAAGCATCCAGGTCATGAAACATTTGTTTTGATGAAGCCATAACAGAATTTGGTATTGCAAAGAATGAATGTGAACCTTGTGTCTACAAAAGGTTTATTGGGAGTGCATTCTTTATTCTAATATTATATGTTTATGACATATTACTTATTGGAAACGAGATACCAGTCTTACAATATATTAAGGGATGGTTGAGTCAATGAGTCTCCATAAAGGACTTGGGTGAGGTAGCATATATTCTTGGGATCAAGATTCATCAAGATAGATCGAAGATATTTTTCATCTTAATTCAAAGTACATACATTGATAAGATACTAAAGAGATTAAGTATAGAACAATCCAAGAGGGGATTGTTTCCAGCGTCACATGGCATTCATCTTTCCAAGAAAATGTGTCCTCAGACACATGAGGAAATAATGATAATGGAAAGGACTCCATACGCATCATAGATTAGGTTAATCTTGTATTTCATGCTATGTACTAGGCTGGATGTCGCCTATGCATTAAGTACGGTATGAAGATATCAAGCTGACCTAGGTGACCACCATTGGATGGAAGTAAAGACTATCCTAAATTATTTTAGGCATACTAAGGATATGTTCCTGGTTTATGGAGGAGGTGAGGGACTAGTTATTAGAGGATATTCAGATGATAGTTTCCATACTAATCAAGATGACATGAAGTCGTAAACGGGATACCTCTTCAATTTTAATGGAGGTGCAGTGAGCTGGAATATATCAAAGAAGAGTGTGTTCATAGATTCTATAGCAGAGTCTGAGTATATCGCAACTTCTGAGGCATCTAAAGAATCAGTTTAGATGCGAAGCTTCGTTCAGGAGCTGTATATGATACATAACAGTAAATATCCCATCACATTGTACTCTGATAATATTACAGCAGTGGTTCTTGCAAATGAGTCAAGGTCACATCAGTGGACGAAGCACATACTTTGAATGTATCATCTCTTGAGATATTTTTCTCATAGAGGGGAAGTTTTAGTGAGCAGTATTTCCACATAAGACAACGTGGATGACCCCTTGACTAAAGCCTTAACTCAGCAGAAACATGATAACCATGTGAGGTCTGGCGAACTGAAATTAATAGGCAGTTGGCTCTAGTCTAAGTGGGAGTTTGTAAGAGTTGGTGTCCTAGAACCAACTGGTTGTACTTTTATTACATGGATATTTAATGTATTTAAATATTAAACATCTTATTACATATTTTTCATTGTTCTGCATGACTATGATGTAATAATGTCCAAGAGTATTTGTTTCATTGATAAGGTCATTGTAGTTCCCCGCTATGATGAGAACCTTGAAATGCTATAACAGTATTCTTAAATATAGTTCTATGATTGGATGATATACTATAAAGGGACACATAGCATGCAAACTTTCAGGTGAGAGTACTCGTAAGCAGATTATACTTCCTCTCATGAAGTTCTCACCTGGTAATCTACAAGATAAGATATTATGAGAACAGACCCTCCAGTAGTAATTCCACATTTTTTGGTGTCTTCACATATTTCTATATACGAGAATTTGTAATGATCCTTAGACTTTAATATTATCATTAATATGTGTCACGACTCACGCACTTTGATTTACTGACAAAAAATGTCACACAGATAGTTGGCGGGAAGTAGGGTACGTTGGGTGTGTCAAGAGTGACATGATATTAATGGATAAGTCAAGTAAGGATTTTCCCCTTCCATTTATGGAAGTTGATATCTTGGTCATTTGATTGAAATAGAACCATCATGAAAAATTCCATGGCCATGGTGTAACAACGAGTTTATTTCAGGTAGTCAAAGAACGATGTATCAAGTGTAAAGGTTGATGACACTATCATGAAACCTGATTGATGAGATATTAAGACAAATGGATTATATTACACAGTGAGTGTTTATATGTGGATGTCATTATTGAAACTTTACATTCTTTCTCTTGGGTGCCTTGACCCGTTTCTAGACAGTACTCTTGGACATTAGGCAAGCCTGCCTAATGACAATGAGAAAGAATCTTAGAGGGACACACATTAAGTGTTTTGTTCATCTTGGTTAAATTATATTTGAATTTAATTAATGAAATAAATATTATTCTCAAGATTATGGAATAATTTTATTCAAGTTAATATGATCACATAAATTAAATTAAATTTATTTATTTATTTTATTGAATATTTAAAAAATATTTATTTACTAGTTTGTAAATAAAATATTTATTTGAGATAATAAATTATTTATTTATTTATTCAGGTGCTCAATAAATGGAAGTGGAGTTTGATTGGACCAAGGTCAGTCTGGTAGTAAAATAATTATTTTCAAGATGGTAAATAATTATTAGTTGGAAAAAGTTAAAAAAATAATGACGCTGCTATTATTTTGTGGCGTGGAATTTTATTCTGTTTTGTGCAAGTTAGCACACCATAAATAATGATGTGGTATTATTATTATGAGCATGGGTTTTCTCTAAATTCATGAATGTATTTTATTTTTGTTATGCAATTAAATATTGTAACTAAAGTGCCATGAATATAAATAGACAAGTACGTCTATTGTGACATAGCATACACACCGCACGCTTGGTGAATTGAGAATTGTTGACCTAAACAATTTCTCTCTCGAACCCTCTTCCCACCCCATACAAGACCGAGAGACGTTCTTCAAGGCCGAAGAAAAAGTGATCAAGAATGACCGACACAAGACACTTTCTTCACCGCGCTAGCACCCAGAGAACAAGTGGTGTCGATCGGAGGCCATCGGAGCACATGTGGATCACCACTAGAGGGATTCTAGTTTGGATCCCCATAAGCGTAATGATATAATCTAAAAGGGTCATTCTGAACAATAAACATCATAAACGAAGAAAATAATGAAGATCCATGTATTCTTTTCTTTATGAAATTAATTAAATTAATTATAAACCTAATGTGAAAGATCCTCTTTAAAGGTTTTGGGCCTCTTCTTTATTTATCTAAATATTTGATTCTATTCTATGGAGATTGGGGTTCATCATTATATTGATCCCAGAATAATCATTGATCATGGTAAAAAATCAAATTTGGGTTACATCCCAACCATGCTTCTGCTGCGCTCGGAATATCATTAAATGAAACTATTAATACACCATGGTCATGGAATTTAGTTCAAAATTTCCATTTCAATCAAAGGGTTGAGACATAAACTTCCATAAATATGGAAGATAAAAATACTTCCTTAATTTATTTATTAATAACACATCATTTATGATGTACCAAACATACCTATAATGACCTGCATCATTATCGGTTGGAAATTATTTATGGAATTTTAATTTTTTGTTTAACGATGAGTTTATTTTGAGAATCGATACATAGAATGGTTTTTTTTTATTCGAATTACTTTAAAATGTATTTTTTACAATATTTAAGGCTCAGGTGGTTCCTTGTGTGTTTGGGAGGGAATAAAAGGAGTTTTCAGGTGGTCATGATGTAAAAAAACGCAGTTTCAATTCATTCATATCATGAATGGGTCGTTCATATCATGAATAGAATTTTTGGGGTGAATTTGGGCCATGAAAGTGGTATTTTGGTGAAGGGGTACACTACCCCGAAAAATACATGGCTTAAACCTATGTTTATTTTCATCAACCATGTCGATTATGTTTTTATAAAAAACCCAAATGGATTCTAAAATAAAAACCCCTTAGGGTTTTTTATCTGATGGGCGTGTAGTGGAGGGGAATATAATCCCCCTAATCTCATTCCTTATCCCTTAATTTGGGTGGTTTCTTGATGGTTATCCACACTGAATTAGGGTATGGTCTCTCTCTATCCTTCTATTTTTCTTCCCCCTTGTCTCTTTTTATATTCTATTTTTTTCTTAAGGTTTTGGATGAAGGATTTCACTTGAGTATGGATAAATCATTGCTAATGATGGGGATTTTGTGTGCAGTTTTTAGAGGACAACCTAAGATATCATAAATAAGTCTCCATTCTCCATTTATTGTAATATATTTTATTGCATGGATTACTTTAGGTTTTCTAGTGAATTTTGGTGAATTGACCGTTAAATCAGTAGTTTAATTTGGGTATTTTATATTTCTTGGGATCGAGAGTGTGTTTGGGGTGGATTGCACCCAGTTCCTCATGATTCTGGTGTCAATTGACTACTTGATGAGTTTGGTGTCTATTATTCCCCATTAAGTGTTTATTTTACCTTAATTAATTAATTAATTTAATTATTTTGGTTGATGGGATAGGTTCTCATGAACTCAATAGAAAATGTTGTGGGTTTAGATGTGTTAGTTTTATTTTTG
Source organism: Viscum album (assembly GCA_963277665.1). Lineage (NCBI taxonomy): Eukaryota > Viridiplantae > Streptophyta > Magnoliopsida > Santalales > Viscaceae > Viscum > Viscum album. The sequence continues at coordinate 1,085,541,949 of OY728132.1, forward strand.
GTAGAGGTGGGGGGGCTTGACCTTAATGTAATGTCCTAACTTGGGTTCCACACACTGGTTCCCTGAGCTGGTCAGTTACTTGACCTAAAACATGCCTCCCCATACACTAGAGGCTTCTGACTAGTAGTGGGAATTAATTATGGATTGTGGGGAGACTATACCCTCTTTATCAAGGTTTCACAACAACAGAAGTAAATAAGAATAACCAAATGATATAACCAAAAATTAAACCAAAAGATATATCACAAGATGAAAAAAATATGAAAAACAATATCCCAAACTAAATATTAGACATGTAATTTCAAATATGTGTCAAGTGTTAATATGAAAAACCCAAAATAAATAAATACATAGATAACTCTCAAGCAGGTCCTGACACCAAGTCCACATCCCTCATCCATGATCCATCCCATATCTTTCATCTAACATAGGGCCCTTACCATTAACCTATCCTACAACCATGACATCTATTCGGGTGCAGATCAGGAATCCTATATAGGGTGTGATTAAAACTCAGTAGGCCACCACCAATGGTGTCAAAAACAATATCTAGTCAATAATAGTGTATGCAGTTGTATAAAGAACAATGTTCGAGCAATAAAGTAAATAGTTACATTTATTCAATTACTATTTCTTTAACAGCATAGACCCCTGGGTTCTCGAGGACACCTGAACCATAAACACCTACTTTTTCCCGTGTTAATGTCTAAACTATCCCCAAGGGATATCACATACCATAATTCCATGGTTCTTCCATATCATATCATCTCAATTCATATCACATCGACTTATGACCATGGTCCAATGACAACTCATGGGCATAGAATGTTGTATCTAGTACCCCATGCGTATTTGGAGATATCAATATGGTATTTTAAAGTAGTGGTCCATGTACCATACACGAATACCAATTTATCACTATGGTCTTTTGAAGAATCATTCCATGTCCCAAACATGAATATCAATTTATCTCTATGGGATTTTGAAGGATAATTACATGTCTCACAAATGAATATCAATTTATCTATATGGTATTTTGATATAGTAGACTATATCCCACACAAATATATCATATATATCACACCAATCAAGGTTAATCAATATTATCCCTATCAATACATTTCACATCTTTATATACTACTTCAATTATTAAAAAAAATCATTGTCAATAATTTAATCCCATAGAATCAATATGATAAATCCTCATTATTCCATTTATCAACATTTAATCATATATCCCATTGACCCATTAATTAATTCAAAGATTAAGTAATAAATTCCCCATTCACACATTCCATTAATTATTTTGAAAATTAATTAATCAATTCCACAACCCAAATTTCCGATTAATAAATTCAAAAATTAATTAATACAATTCCACAATCCCAATATCCCATTAATTAATTCACAAATTAATTAATACAATTACACAATTCAATTTCCCCAATTTAACCTAAATCCTTAACACATGGAAATTAAGATAAATCAATTTAATTATGAATGAAATTTTCCAATAATGGAAACTGTAATATCACAATTATATACATGTAATTAAATAAATACCATGGTATTGTAATTTATACCACCTACCTAAAGACAATTTACCAACACTCACCAACAAAAATCCTCAATTTAAGTGGAATGAGTAAGAATGTGATGTAGAACGGGACCTAGATTCAAAACCTATATCCAAGATCAATATAAACACAACCCATTAAATATAGATCTAAACTCTTTCTAAAAGTGGATAGAACATACCTATTTTTTCAAAAAAGAGGATAAGGAGATGTATATATATATATATAATCAGGAAGAACCCACATACTTGAGTAGGTGCAGATTTTCAATCTAGTCTTCGAATCGTCAAGAACAGAGGTTGTAAGGGCTTGTAATCCATTAGGGAACCTTCAAAAATGAGATAAATAATTTAGGGCTAATCTATGGCTTATTTGGGGTTAATACCAGAGGTTTAGGTATTTTTAAAATAATTTTTTGGGTAATTAAAAATGCATGTGTGGTTTCCTAGGAAGGGGCACACAGTATTCTAAATTGTGCCCTTCATATAGAGGGTCAATGATTACTCCTAAAATGGAACATAGTTTGAAAAATAGTGTGCCAACCATGTGAATCCCTTCTACTTAGGTTTTCATGGTTAGTTGGGTTGGGTGCATAGTTTGGGAAAACCATGCGCCAACTTTTCACTATCCCTCTTTATTCCAAAATTTTCTAATTTCACCCAAAAACTCCCCAAGGAAACACCCAAACAAAAATTACTCGAAATAAGGAATGAGAGTTCTTGAAAACATTCCTGAGACACCTCCATAAAATGTCGAGTTCTTATAATCTTCACACCTTATAAGCTCATCCTCATGTTGTACTCCTAATCATCTCTATTATTCTAAGGTAAAAATATTGGGCCATAGAGCATGCATATCTTCTTCTCTTTACCATGTTTCCTTGAGAACCCATCCATGATTCCACAATACATAAACTATCAGCATAGTGTTTCCCCACAACAATTTATCACTTTGATCAAAAAGATGTATCAAATGGTCCTAAAAGGACGCATCGGTCTCAAGCTCAACATCATCCACATCAATCACAGGAGAAGGATTGAGGTGATACTACTGAAGTTATGGCACATGAAAAACATCATGCATAGCATTGTACCTCTGTGTAAGAGACAGTTGGTACACCACTAGCCAAATTATCTCTACAACCTCAAACATTCCATCAAACCTTGGCACTAACTATCCCTATCTCTATATCCTATGGTGACCTAATCTAGGTGAAACCTGATGGAATACACGATCACCCTATATAAACTCAAGGGGTTATCAATTTCTATTAGCATATGACTTCTATCTACTTTGATCTATAGCCTTACATTTCCAAATCAATTGAACCTACTCCAAAGTCTCCTACATGATACTTGGTCCCAAAAACTCTAACTCACCTGCCTTTATCCAGTATAGAGGTTATCTGCATGGCCTGCCATAAAGGGAATCATATGGTTTCATATGAATTGTTTCCTAATATTTGTTGTTATATGAAAACTCTACCAAATTTAGGTGCTTCTCCCAAGACCCACTAAAATCTAGAACACATGCCCAAAGCATATCCTCAAGTACATGTATAGTATGTTCCGAATTCCCGTCGTTCTATGGGTGGAATGTTGTACTAAGTAAAACATGTGTAGCAATAACCTTTTTTTATACTTTCTATAAGTGCTACGTAGAGCATGAGTCATAGTCTGAAACTATATTCTATGGAACCTCATGTAGATGGACTATCTCTTGAATGTATATGTATCCCAACTATTCCACAGATAAAGTCTCTTGTACCGATAAGAAATGTACTACCTTTTTCAAATGGTCCAAAATAACCTAAATAATGTAATTCTTCTAAGAAATCCATGTGATAACCACCACAAAGTCCATAGTAATGTTTTCCCACTTCCATTATGAAATGGGAAACGGTTGTAGTAAACCACTTGGTCATCGATGCTTGGCCTTCATCTATTCACAGGTGTAGTATTGTGTCGTGAACCCTATTATCTCCTTTTTCATGCCTGGCCACCAAAACTGTCATCATAGGTCATGTTACATTTTGGTCACACCTAGATATACCTCCCACTTTAAGGCATGAAATTCATGCATCAACTCATCCCACATGCTTGTAGGCCCAACAACCCAATTCCAGACATAGATGATCTCATCCTCATCTATGGTTCAATCGGAAGGTGACTCCCCACCTTTAAGGATTTCCCTAAAGACTAAAATTTTAAAGTCATCATACTTCCTATCCATGATCTGGACCAAAAGTGTATACTCCACTAAAACTGATATGAGATTCATCTTCTCTGAGATCTCTTGAACCACACACACATCACAGCCAATAAAGTTATCATCCTCTACTCAAAACACAGCTCCTAAGCTATCTGAGTCTGAGTTTTCCTACTTAAATAATCAACAACATTGTTTCCCTTATCAAGCATATATTCTATCTCAAAATCAAATTATTACATATACCAAACCCATATCCCCTTCCTAATATTCAAATATCCTTACAAAAATATGTACTTTAAGATTTTATGATCAGTATAGATAGTAAAATTCTCTCCCAAAATATAATGTATCTAACACTTCATGGAATAAACCACTACAGCTATTTTGAGGTCACACGTAGGTTAATTACATTCATTTCACCTCAATTATTGTGACCCATATGTCACAACTCAATCTCCCTGCATCAACACCTCTCTAAGTCCTACTCTAGAAGCATTATAAAACACTGTATACTCCTCCCCTAGCTAAGGTTGTATCAATATTGGTGCAGATGTTCTGAACTTATTCAACTCCTAGAAAGTATTATCACATTCCCCATAATATTAAAACTTTATCTCCTTCTTGGTCAGGCCCTAAAGTGGTGCTTCTAACTAGGAAAAGTCTTGGATGAACTTCTAATAATATCTTGATAGTCCTAGAAAACTATGAATTTCAAAAACATTCTCAAGCTACCCCCAAGATTCAACAACATGAACATTATTTGGGTTCACTGACACACCTTCCTCCAAGATGATGTGACCCAAGAAGTATACATGATAAATCCATAATTGACACTTAGATTTTTCTTCATACAGTCGATGATCTCTCAATGTACTCGGGATGATATCAACATGTTTTTCATGATCGTCATGAGTCTTGGAGTAGACCAAGATGTAATCCACAAATAATATAACAAACTGATCTTAGTATGGATGGAAGATTTTATTCATCAAGGCCATCAACACTGATGGTGCATTTGTCAATCTGAACGGCATCACGACGAAATCATAGAGGCCATACCTACTTCTGGAAGTAGTCTGAGGTATATCAGATGGTATAACTCTCAACCGATGATACTATGGTCTAAATTTGATCTTGGAGAATACACAAGATCCACTCAACCGTTCAAATAGATCATCAATGTGGGGAAGATGATACTATTTATTTAATTTCATCTTATTCAACTTCTAGTAATCAACACATAAGTTCATAGTATCATCAGCCTTATTTCCAAACAATTCCGGAGAACCCCAATGAAACATACTCGAATGGATAAACTCTTTATCCATCAACTCTTTCAATTTATTCTTTAACTCTAAAATCTCTATTGGTTCCATTCTGTAGGGTGGAATAGAAAATGGATTATCCCCCAGCAAGAGATCAATGGTAAATTCCACATCTCTCTCAGGTGGAATCCCTAATAAGTATTGAGAAAACACAACCTAAAACTAGTCTACTATGGGTGGAAAGACACCCTTCTTCACACCCCCATAATCCAAAAACATACTAGAAACCTGAGTGGTAATCTCCACTAGTTTCTAATAAACAAGCCTTGTACGGCCCACCTTGATATCACATTCTCCATGATGAATATAAGTTTCACCCTTAGGAGATGTAAAGTTCACTCTCATGAAATAACAGTCAATGTGGGATTAATATTCCACTAACTAGACCATACCCATAATTAGGTCAAATCCTAACATATCAAGGAAGTAAAGATCCCAACTGAAACGATGCTCTTCAACCTTGAGAGAACACCCTTTTCATAAATAGATTTCACTCGACCATACCCCCAAAGGTGTATCTATCATCATAACCCAACTCAAAAACTCCATTGATAGGATAAAACTATACACAAGTTGAGTATATATAAAATATTTAGAGGCACCAGTATCAAATAATGAACCAAAAAGCCTAGAATCTACAAGAATATAACCTATACCTATCAATGGTCTAGCCTCTCTATCCATAAGTGTATGATGACTGGAATGTAACATTCTTGACTCTCTCCCCTAGGATGAAATCTGAGTCCACTGAGTTGCACCACTCTGCTGATACATGTTCTCTTTTCTAAAAGAACAACATCTACTTCCTCAACCACTATGGCCAGTAGAACTCCAGCTGTCGGACTGATATGAGGTAGAATGACCCCTTCATGTACTCTGATTCTACCTAGTTACTCCATCATTCCCCATCTATCATGGGTTCCTACAAAACCTCTATATATGTGTCATCCTTCCACAACCTTGACACTCTACCTATGGTTAGGGTCACTTTAGATGGAAGTGACCCAACCCACCACACTGATGATAGATCACTAGATCAAGGTCTTGTGTAACTGACCCTTCCCCACAAGATACTCTTCTTAGTGTCCCACTAGATAACACTCTCATAGCGACACTTCTTTCTTTCAAAATTCATACCTCCTAGTCATCCAATAGAAACCACCTATCCTCCACCAGATTCCTCCTTCAAGTTCCCCTCAGCTATGAGGGCTTGATCCACCACCTCAACAAACTTATTTAATGTAATGATATTAACCTAGGATCTAATCTCACATTTAATTCCATCTTGGAAATGCCTTGTTGTATCCATATCATCCCCTACTAGGACTAGAGAAGAGCACTAGAAGTGGGTAAAGTGACCAACATAGTCCATCATGGACACACTTTCCTAATTCAACCTCATGAAATCGGCTTCCCTATCCTATATAAGTGTCTATGGATAAAATTTCTCTAGGAACCTTTATAAAAATTCCTTCCATACCATACTGTCTTCTTTCCCTGTTCGGGCCTGGACATCCCACCCACGCTTCTCTAGTCCTCTATATATATAAGTATCCAACTTGTACTTCTTCTCAGTATGGATCTCTAAATGGTCAAGTATAGTATGGATGGAATTGATCTAGAACCTTGTTTCCTAAAGTCCACCCTCTCTAGTAAACATCAGAGGGTGCTGCAATTGAACTCATGTATCAGTTTAGACATGCCTTTCACAACATACCCTGGGTATCTTTCCATGAATTTCATAAACCAGGAGCAGTTCTCTCGAAACTGCTCTCCAACTTCCTCACCTAGCACTATCGGGGAATTAGGTTCCACTTTGGAGGGTCATTTCCAGCCATGTCCTCCTATCATCCTCTCTACAAGTGTCGTCATAGGGGAATAACTCTATAATTTCAAACACACATCTTAGGACACAACACACAACACTAACATAGTCAACAAGAGGTATTCATACAAATACATAATAATTCATTTCCCCAAACCCCGCCACATAGTCAAAATCGAGGTGTTATCACTACCTGTAACCATCCTACATCTAGGTCATGGTTAATAAAGGGTAAACACATTCTCATTATTAAAGTTTCTACTTATACACCCATTTATTCACATTTTTAATAATTTTCTATTATCAACTTCCAAGTTTACATTAGGAACCTTTTTCATTTAAGACACACAAGAAAAGAAAATATATTTTTCGTTTAATAACTTACCCAAAACCTTTTTTCTTGTGTGTACCTAAAATGATGCTTGTCACAAAGTAAAACTGAGCACCTAGAATGATTCATGCATGCTAAATTCTTGATCCATTCTGAGCGATGATTCAAATATTAAAAAAAAGTCATAAAAAACAATAACATCACACAAAAAAGTGCATTACTTTAGGTGAAATAGCATTAAACTACAATAAAATGCATCAATAACAACAATCTCACCTTGGGTTCTTGGATTTTACCCTCATACATGGGTTAGAAACTCCCATGCATGGGCTCTTAAACAAGGACCAACTCATCTTGTTCTCATTTATCCCTTTCCAAAATAGTAAGACAAAATAAAAGAAATGAAACCCATTTGATACCACTTTGTAACATCCCAACCTAGGTTCCACACACTGGTGCCCTGAGTCGGTTAGTTACATGACCTCAAGCATGCCTCACTGTATGCTAGAGGTTGTCGAATAGTAACGAGGGTCAAATACTGATTATAGGGAGACAATACCCTCTTTATAAAATTAGAAAAAAAACATAATTAAATAATAATAACCAAATTATATAACCAATAATCAAACAAAATTAATATCACAATATAAAAAATAGGAAATATAGCATCCCAAACAAAACAACAGATATTTAATGTAAAATACACTTCAATTATAAATATAAAAAACCCAAAATAAATAAATAAATTGAATGATCCCGTGTGATTATTGACACCAAGTCTAGATCCCTCATCCATGCTCTATCCCATATCATCAATCTATTATAGGTCCATTTCCCTTAATCTATCATGAAACCATGAAATCTATTCGGGTTCTGATTAAGTACCTTGAGTAGGGTGTTGTAAAAACTCAGCATGCCACCACCAATGGCTTATAAAATAATATCCAGTCAATAAAAATATATATAATTGTATAAATAATAAAGAACAAACAATAAAATAAACATTTTAAATTTATTCAATTACTCTTTATTTAACTACATATACCCCCCGGGTTCTCGAGGACACCCAAACCCTAAAAACCTTCTTTGAACTACGTTAGAGTCTTAATTATCCCCAATGGATATCACATATCAAAATACCATGTCTATATCATGTCATATCATCTCAATTTATATCATGACCACTTGGAAACATGGTCTAATGCCAACTCATGGGTGTGGAACATCATGTCTAGAACCTCGTGGGTATTTAGAGCCTCAATACCTATCCCACACCTCATTTACCAATATATCAATATGGTATTTTGAATCAAAAAACCATGTCCCACACATTAATACCAATTTATCACTATGGGATTTTGAAACAGAAGTTCATGCCCCACACACGAATATAAATATATCACTATGGGCTTTTGAAGTAGTATTCCATGTCCCATGCACGAATATCAATTTATCTCTAGGATTTTGATACAATAGAAAATGTTCCACATAGGTATATCACTTATATCCTAATATCACATATATCACATTAATAAAGGTTAATCAACATTAACCCTCTCATCACATTTTATATCATGATATGCCATTTCAATTATTAAAAAAATCATGGTTAATACATTAATCACATGGAATCAACATGAAAAATCACTATTATTCCATTTATCAACATTTAATCATATATCCCATTGTCCCATTAATTAATACAACAATTAATTAATCAATTATCCAATCATGAATTCCATTAATTAATCCGAAAATTAATTAATCAATTCTACAACCCAAGTATCCCATTAATTAATTCACCAATTAATTAATAAAATTCCAAAATCCCAATATCCCATTAATCAATTCACTAATTAATTAATCCAATTACACAATTCAATTTCCCCAATTTATCGTAAAAAATTAACACATGGAAATTAAAACAAATCAATTAAATTATAAATGAAATTTCCTAATAATGAAAACTAAAATATAAAAATTACACACATGTAATTAAATCAATACTATGGGATTGTAATTTAGATGACCTACCTCAAGATTTTTGACCAATGCTCACCAATGGAAATTCATAATTTAAGCAGAATGATAAATAATGCGACAAAGAATGAGACCTGGATCTAAAACCTAGATCTAAGATCAAGATAAACATATCACATTAAATATAGATCTAAAATATTTATAACACTGGATAGAACATCCCTCTTTTATCTAAAAATAGGATAAGTAGAGAGATAGGTCTAATTAGAAAGAAACCACATACCCGGGAAGGTGAAGATCTTCAATTTGGGCTTCAAATCATAAATAATGGAGGTTATAAGGGCTTGTAATCCATCAAGGAACCTCAAAAAACAAGAGAAATTATTTTGGTCTAAGCTAGACCCAATTTTGGGTTAATACTAGAGGTCTTTTGGTATTTTTAAAATATTTTTTGAGGTAATTAAAACTAAAAGAATATTTTTCTAGGAAGTGGTGTATGATTTTCTAAACTATGTGTATATTATAAGGGTATATGGTTACTCTTAAAAGGGAACATGGTTTGAAAAACCATGGACCATCCATAATAATCTTATCTTCCTGAATTCACACGATTAGCTAGGATGGGTGCATGGTTTGGAAAAATTGTGTTCTAACCGTTAACTATCCCTCTTTCTTCCAAAATTTTTCAATTTCACCCAAAAACTCCCCAAGGTAACACCCAAAAAATATACTGAAAACAAGGAAAGGGAGTTCCTAAAAACAATCTTGATACACCTCCATAAACGTTTGGTATCTTATACTTACTATGGCTCCTAGTTAATTGGTTATTTTATGTTTGTGTGCCTCTTTATTATTATCTTCCTATATATTTTTACCTTTTGTGATCTATCCCATAAGTTTGGGATGGAATCACATCAACCTAATAGTCAACATGGACCATATAACTTCTTAAATAGTTTGATTGTGGTTACATAGTTAAATGATTTCTGGTTTCCCTCCTTATGGATTATTTGTAATTGTGTGTTGTTTTTGAAAGGTAAAATAGATTTCCTATTTAAAATTTGTTTTAAAAAGGAGTTATGGATAAAATGGAATTTCATGGAAAAGTGATGATTTGAAAAATGATTTTGAAATGGAATTTCAAAATGGGTTTTAGAACTTTCTAGTATTTTTTTCTAAGGGCCTAGGTTTAGTAATGTGTTGTGTGATACCTTTTTAAATTGCTTTAAAGGGTAGTTATGACTTGGTTTTAATAGGGGATCTAGAAGGGATTGACTTTAATTGTTTTATTATTTACCTCCAAAGTTTGATTCCCTATTTTCCAAATCTTATGTTTATATTGTGATTCCAATTTATGAGTGTTTATGGAATTCTTATATTGAATTGTGATGATGTATGTGTTGTGTGGTAGACCCATGAGAACTTGTTTTTCATGATGATGTATTTGCGTTGTGTGGGTATCCCTATGAGAAATTTTCTTGTGGTATTAAAGTGAAAGTTTGTCCAGATGGATGCAATGAAACCCTTAGAGGTTCAAGATGGTTATTTAGTTTTTTTGAGATATAGGGCTAATTCCCTAGGGAATAGTTCCCTAACATTGGGTTGGTGATCTGTCAGACAGGATGCGTGACCTATTTCACATTGCCTACATGTGTTTTCTAGGGAATCCCCAAAATATATGGGTATGGGCTAGTTTTATTGACTATTTACTCTACAAAGTCTATGAGTATGGGATATTTTTCTTAACTATGACCTTCCCAGTGTCTGTGTAGATGGGTTAGTGTGCTTAACTGTGCCCCCCCCCAATTCTACGAGGATGGGTCGGTGTGGTTGATTGTGACTTCCTTAGAGTATATGGTAATGGGATGATGTAATGATCATTACTTGATGAGGGTATTAGGTTGAGAACCTTTCTAGACATGTCTTGGTTAGGTGCACATGAATTGGACCTTGTCATGAAAGGCTTGGGTTAAAAACAGTGCATGGGGTTGGATCGTGGGTTGACATGATGCATAGATGATGAACTCCCCTAAAATGATAAAGGATGGGTTGATACTCAAGGATGTATGATCATTCCCTACTACTTTAGGTAGTGGTTCAAGGTTTTAAATGATTCCCCACTCTAATTTTTTAGGTGTGACCATGACGTCATTCGGTTGGCACCCTATTCTACATCCTTGAGTATGGGTTGTATTCTGGTATGTGGTGACTTCTTCCTTCTGTTTTAGAGCTAAAACAAGTATCATCAAGTGTCATTGTATCTTGGTTTGCACACAATGACCCAAATTTTGTGATTGTATGTGAATTTTATGTTATTTTTCTAGGTGGGTGTATTTCATGGATACAACTATACTCTTTATATATGTATTGCACATACATCCACTTGACCATAATAACATTAAGTAATGTTGATGAATTGGGTATTCCTAATGGGTCATTGGACTCATTACCTTCCCATGTACATGGAATGAGTTTTTATGTTCATGGTTAGAATCCCCTATTTTCTCTCATGATATAGGTACTTCATGGATCCAAACTCATGCTACAGGTTTAGAAGATTGTGGAGGCTGAGGATTCAGTAGGATGGTATGTGAGTTGTACTGGCCAGTCCACCATTTATTTACATTTTATATATATTTTAATTTTATATAATATTTTTTCTCTTTTATGGTTGAATCATTATATAAAATATTTTCTATTTTTCATTGGAGGTAATATTATCCTCAAGACTATGTTAGGCCTTTGCTACTAGTCTGCAACCTCTGGCATACAGAGTGGCATGCATGAATTTTTGTAGAATCCCCGCTCAGGTGCTATATAGGAATCCCAATTTGAGGAATTAAAAAGTGTTATTATATAATTTATTGAAATTTTATAGTGTAACTAGATTTGTAGTAATGTTTTTAGGTCTCTGGAGGTATATCGATCACATGCCTCGACAATATGACGTCTATTGAAACCTAAGTTTATAGGGGATGTCTAGTTTCGGGACTATAAACTATAAGATGAGCGAGGTATTTTATTTGACCAAAAACAGATGTGGGATGTATGAGACTCATTATAAGTCATAGGTATTAGTTGGGAGTTAGCGATTTGTAAATGCAACATGATAGTGGCATGCTTAGGGGTATGATACACATGCATATGGGGAGTCTTTTTTGACATGACACCTCATAGGAATCTCTATTAATGGAATTGTCTTATAATATAAATGAATTTTATATCACATATATTATAAGGGTTGATTATATTAATATGCATATGATGGGATTGGTTATTTATTGACTATGATGTGTTGATTTAGTCTCTATGGGGAAATGATTTTTGAGATAAGTGGTTTTTGAGAAAAAACCTAGTTTTGAAAATGAAAACTCATGTGGTGGAATGATGGGTGAATAAAATGATTTTTAAATTAATTTTTACATAAATGGATCATGGAGCTAGTTGTTTTGAATTTTTTTGAGATTTTCAGGTTTTGTGATAATGTAAATCGGATTTTTAAATGATTTTTAAAATTTGATTTCAATGTTTTTTAGAAATTGTTTTAAAATTAGATTTTGGAAATATAAATGTTTTTTAGAAAAACAAAACATGCTAGTCTAGGGAATTTGGATGATTTTTGATTTTTTTGAAAACCATTGGACGAAAAGTGGGGTTTTGAAAACATGGGTGAATTTTAGTGTATGAAAAAAATCAATGGATTTTGAAAATAGTTTATGGATGTCTGTGTAAACTAGTTTGCTAGGTTTTTGTGTGTTAGATGAGAGTATCTCAGAAGCTTAAATTTTTTTTCTCATAATTAATTTCATGGTTTATTGGAAACTTCTATGTGAGGCTATAGGGTTTGTGTGTCATGGTTGGTTTGGTTTGTGGAAAGAAACCGGTTCCTATATAGACCAGTTTTTAGATCTTTGATGGTTGGTCAGGAGATACCTGACTTATTGATTAATGATTTTGATGAGTAAATCCAGATTTTTTTTATGGATACACCTAATTTGGGCTCATGTGTGGGGTTTGGATGTTATGTTTGAGTAGTTGAATGTGATTTGTATGGGTTTATGGATTGAACCCTTCTATGTGTGTTTTAAATATTTTTTAGGTTAGACCACTTGGTGTGTGTTTTTTGTAGATGATTCCTATGAAGAGAAGAACCATTAATTATAATGATCCTTTAATAGTGGAATCCTATAGTGAGGAGCACAATAGGTTTTGGATTAATCATATTTTGGTGTTTTTTCATTTTGAAATTGATGGGTGTGGTTGTGCACCATCTTAGTGTTGGGAAATGGTGATGAGGGGGTGCTCAGGAATTAGTGGTCATAAATAAGAACTATTATGGGTTGTGAGGTGATGATAAGGATACTTATAAAGTGGGTAAAATATTATCTATCATAGAAGAATGAACCTTACTTTGGAAGGGTCAAAGTGATATGAAACTGGTCAATGGATAGTTGAATGGTAGAAGGATACTGGTGTGTGGAATGGCCTAATTTGGGGATTTGGGTGCGGTGTTGGTTGAAGTATATTTGTAGTGAAAGGATTGTAATTATCAATTTTATTAGGTAAACATGAATTGTTATTATATCATTTAGGTGTGACTTGAGGGTGATTCATGGTGCAATCTTTGATTCATCGCATGTTTCATTGGGTAAAACCTAATTCACTACATGATTAAGGGGTGAATCGTTTGATAACACATTGAAAAGGTATAGTTTTGTCCATAATTATTAGGTAATAAAGATAATATGGTCTCATAGATTGCGTTATGGGATATACCTTAGTTTGGGTGATTTTATGCTTCAATGATGCCTTCAGGTTCCAAGTATTCATGGTTAAGGTTAAGATGGTGTATCCGTGTCTTAGGTCAAGTGTTTTCAAGAAAAGTTATCCAAAGGAGTACCAATGGGTGTTGTGGCATGGAATCAGATGTGGTGAGGTATAAACCACATTAGTATCATCATTAGTGATGTGTTTGTGGTGGTTTGGGGATCAAACTATGCATTTTTAAGGGACCTAGTTTAGCCAGCCTTGGTGTTTAGAGTTGCATAGTGGGGGTGTGTTGGTATTTTGGAAATGAAATGGGGAGAGTTAGTAATGAGTTGAAAACTAAGTTAGTTTAAGTTTCATGTTCATAGGTCTACCACAACTTCTCGAGGATGAGAATCAAGATGTTAGGAAGTTTTTAATGGCTTCTTCTGTTATGGATTGTAAATTCCTTATGGAATTTAAAATTTTCATTTGGTGGTCAGTTCATTTTGAGAAAAGAGACTTGGATGAGGGTTCAAAGAATTTTATTTCCCTTAAAATGTTTTTTTGGATGAGTTTTAATGATTGAGTGTTGTATTTGGTGTTCAGAAGGGAATCATAGGTGCAATCAGGTGGCTAAGCTATGAAACAATGCAATTGCAGGCCATTCACAGTGTGAATGGGTCATTCAGGACATGAATGGAGTTTTTTGGGTGCATTTAGGTTGTGAAATGGGTGGTTGGTTGAAGGGGGATGCTAACTTAAAAATTTACAACATGAACTTATGTTTTATTCCATGAACCATACTGATGAGGTTTTTTAGAAAACACTAAATGGGTTCTAAAACAGAAACCCCTGAAGGGTTTTCTCTCTCAAATGGTCATGTGAAGGAGAATTTATCAAACCCCAATCCTTTATTTCCATACCCTTTTATCTTTGTGGTTTCTTGGAAGTTCATTATGCCTAATAAAGGTGTGGTATCTCCCCCTCCTCCCCTTGTTCTTTCCCCTTGTCTTACATTATATTCCATTTTATTTTTTATGGTTTTTTAATGAACTGTTTGACTAGAGTATGGAGAAATAATTTTTCTTGATGGAGATTTCATGTTCTATTTCTAGAGGACATTCTGATATGCCATAAACAAGTTGTTTTTTTCTTTTTATTTCAAGGTATGTGGTTTCATGGATTTCTTTAGGGTTTTCAATGAATTTTGGTGAAATTAACCATTGAGTTGGTATTCTAATTTTGTTCTTTTGTATTTCCTAGGGTCAAAGTGAATTTGAGGTGTATCACCCCCTATTTCTCGTCATTTCAAAGTCGTTAGACTGCTCAGTGAGTTTGGAGCCTATTATTTCATGTTTTTTTTTCATCTAAACTAATTAATAAATACATTTAATGATTTAGGTGGATAAGATAGGTGCTTGTTCACTTTATGGAAAATGATGTATGCTTAGATGGGTTTATTAGATCACTAGTTATGGTAGGGCTCCTTGATATTATTTTGTATATTATTTAATTGTATATTTCATGTTCATGTGTGTATCTTCCTGACATGGTTTTCCACTTATTAGTGCTCTAATCTGATTTTCCACGGGCCTTAGGATTTCTTCCCCATATGCCAAAGGTTGTTGATTAACGGGGAGGCTATGATTTAGGTGAGAGTTGGGAGACTATATATACCCTCATGTGATGATAATAATAATGGTTCATATATATACAACATAGTGGAAGAAATATCATAACTCAGAGGAAGAAAAAGAATAAACTTAGAGAAATCATAATAAATAGTAGAAATAATACCAACAATACCAAAAGAATAATACCATTTTTAGAAGATAAAACATGTCACAACAGGTCATAAAATACAGATAATCAAGGTCTACCATGGATGACCATATAAGTACATGTATAAGAAATCTCAAAAGAAGTATCAACTTGATGTAGAGGAAGTACATGGACCACTGACTTCCATCCCATGCTATATGATAAATCCTAGATCACAATGGTCTAGCTCCCAAGCCTGATCCCTTACCAGATCATGAAACCATATAATCAACATGTGTCATGAGGGGCCCATGTAGGGTGTGAATATGAACTCATTAGACCACCACCAATGTTTTTCTATCTTACATCCATAATTTTACAGTGTATGAAAAATATAATTAAAATGTCCATGTGAACACACATTTAATAATTAACCCACTCCACTTATGCTCAATAACCACAATTTAGTGTTTACCTACTTCTTCTAATGTTTTAATATCTATGAACATGTGCCCCAAAATATATATAAATGGAATATAATACATTTCTACATATATATATATTTGCAGTGGCGATGACCCATGACTTAATTCCAAGTAGTCCCCTGAAGAAAGTAATATTTGGAGAGTCCTCGGGCACCTCTCATAAATATATCATCGATACCTCATGCCATCTAACACCTCATGTGCTTCCAAAAAGTAATCAGAATCCTAATAGTACACCCATCAATATTTCCCAGGTTCCTCAAACCTCTACTCATAATGTTACCATCGACTCAATATTCTGACATCCTAAGGCACGATAATGTCCATTATCCAATATATAATAATAATCATCGTCTATATAGCCTAATATCCTGAGGCATAGTGATATCCATCCTCCAATAATCTCATCCCATTAGCCTCAAATATGATGGTGAGCCATGTCCCCTAATCGATGGTCTGAACACCATCTCATGGTGGTCCATCACCATCAACAATGTATTTCTATAATGAGCACCTCCAACATAGCCAATGGTCAACAACATCCCCAAAACTGCAATATCTACAGAGGTATCCACCCATAATGATTGGTCAACATCACCTCAATTAAGTCCTATCTATGTTCACATGACTCTAATAGTGAATCAGCCAACAACAGTGAGTGTAAATCAACAATAATACCTAAGACACATCATTCAATACCTCACTCCCCTATGAACACATAACTAGGTCTCGATGGCCAACACCTTCTCATGTTATATGGGTCATTCTCTCATCCCAAATACCTAGTATCCACAATACTAATGAAACATTTCACCTCAACCTAATGATCATCGTCACCCCATGTATCCTAGTCCAATCCCAACTTGACAAACTGTGTCACTTCAATGTCGGTGATCAATATTACCTCAAAGCCTCGGGCTATGCTTGTAATGTTCCCATGGAATCATAGAATTCATATAACAATTTAATTAATTAAATTCACTGACTAGACTATCCTACCCAAGTGGTCAAAATCCCCTTACCTGGGTTAGAATATATAATCAATATCTAAGAAATTCCCAATGGCATCCCATAACATCTATGAATCAATTTAAGGGAAATCATTAATTAATTAAGGTCTCACTCAGTCAACCCACATGTGTATATTTAATCTTTCACACATAAATCTCTTAAAATTAAGGAGAAATATTGGCACCACCTATCTTATACTCGTAGGTGCTCACTCATCTAATATCGACCTCTAACTCGAGCCAAAATGAGAGAAATCATGATTTTAGGAAAAGGCCCTAAAAATATGGGAAAATAGGTCACATAGATTTATCATTCCATATGATGAGATAAACAAAGAATGGGAGAAATAGGATTTAATTTCTTACCATTATGATTCCAATGCACCCAATGATGTTCAATTCAGAGCTCGGATGAGGAGAGGAGAATAATGGTAGCTCCCCTACTGTTGTGTATGTGAATGGGAGAAGAACGATGAAGAAAAACCTAAAAAGGAGGGATGAAAAATTCTTCATTTCACAAATTTTAATTACCCATATGATTTGGACACATGATTTTTCTAACATTCACCAATCGTACGATGCTCACTCCCTAAGCACCACACCTCACACGTCTAGGTGCACGGTTTTCCAAACCGTGTATAGCCTATCCATAACCCCTCTATCAAAAAATATAGTAATGATTCCTAGAAGTGAATCCCTAGCATCATGTTTATACAAACCATGTCTAGTGAAAAAGTTGGCCACACGATTTCCCCTTCAAGGCTACACAGTTTGACCAAACTGTGTGCCTCTGTCTGTACTTCCCAAAAATGAGTCCCTGAGGCCCAACATGCCTGAAACTCATATGAAACCCTAAGAAACTTTATGAACCTTAAAAAATATAAAACAATAAGGCCTTGGGTCAATCAAAATTTCATATTTATATATCCAAAGATCAAGATAATAGTTGTCCCAACCACCAAAATCAAAAGTTCAAAAATGTTGAGGAATTTAAACCTGCTCAAAAACCTGGGATGTTATAGTATACCCACATTGAGATAGCTCATACCCGAGCTATAAGTTCTCACACTTAGATGGTACCAAACATACCCATCTCATAAATATTACCCTGGTCTACTCTGGTTATCAGTCACATGTTAATTCCCCTTGTAGAACTCCCCACCTTAAAAATTACCAGCACAGTCGCTTTCTGAAAAAATATTTAAACATTCTAATGGTTTCACTAACCATCCTTAGACATACAATTAATCCCATGAAATATCATCATTTTTTCACCTCCTTAGGTGCTCAATCCATAAATATGTCATACATGACACCCATTGATCCTCACATATCATTATATTCACATTTCATACATGCACTATACACGACACTCCTCAAAACCCACATCTCATCAGATTCCCATAAGTTATGAATATCAATAGATGCTCAAAAATAAATCAAACATTATACGCATATTAGTCGATGCCAATAAAAAATCTTGGTGCATGTTCACCTTGTATATACGTATATATCACACATCATAACTTATGTAAATATACTAACGAGATCCTAGTTAGTATAAAAACAATACATGTTAACGTCGTGCACCAAAAATGACCATGGTAACAAAAAATATCACACCCTGGTCAAGGAATACCTATAACTATCAACGGCTCACTGTATTGCTCTGCACATAGTATATTGATAGCCTTTACATGGCCTAAAGCCTGACTACCCAAGGCCTAGCCTCCCTATGGTGCTTAACCAGCTACCAACCACTAACCGCACTACTAGGTCTCTCTATCTCTACCATAACCTCCACATGTAGTTTAATCCTGGCGACAAGCTCCTAGTACCGCTCCTAGTCCCGCCTTAGATCCATGAGTCTGACCTGGTCCCTATCTCCTAGCTATCCAAGAAGGATTTTAATAGAACCTCTCTAGATTTCCCATATGACCACATGACCAACACTCATTTGGAGCTTGATAACACTGATTCCAAACATTCTCCAAATACCCACACTAGAATCAAACTATCATAGAATCACTCCTTGGTGGCATCCTCAAGTCTCAGTACAAACTACCCTATTAAAACTCCTCATAGTTTCACTTTAGAAAACCTGAAGCATCAACACTAATCTCACATGATGCCTTCACCCAACTTGAAAATAACAATTCTATCAAGTTTCTCTTAGATATTAGCCCCTAATTTACTTCCTATGAAAATGAGGTGTGTCTAAAGATTTTTACTTGAACCCTGATGGAATGTCATAGTCCTTCCCCCAAACATCACACCCTAGTGATGTTATCACTCACTATTTTAGGTTAAAATTGAGAAAGGTCTATAAAATTCATCATGTAATCCATAACAGATGTGTCTCCCTGTTGTAGGTTCATGAACTCATGGGCTCTATCCTCCCTTGGTATCTATGAAAATAAGTTTTTGAATATCCTGGCCTAAAAATACTTCCAAGAGAGTCCCTCATGTTTACCATCCAGTACTTGTATGTCCCACCAGTTCTTTGTCGGTCCTATGAGCATATAAGCCTCCAACTTTACCCTCTAACATGGAGGTCTCCCAAGTTGATCGAAGATAGTCTAAACTACCTCGATTCAGTTCTCTATAACCTTTAGTCCACCCTCACCATAGAATAATTTTGGGTGTTGAGACTATAACTCATGAGTCATATATTCCATGGATAGATCAACTCCCGGTTCTCCCCGATCAATACCTCAAAAGACATAAACCAAGCTCTCCCTAAGCTTATCATATAAACATGGCCCAAAATTTTCCATATTTTGTAGCTACAAATCCTTCCTCAAAACCTCTACCTATATCTCATGATCATCCTAACCCTATAGAGCCTTATCCAGGACCTCAAGGACCTCATCTTGTGCATGCACTAGCAGAACTATATCTCCACCCTCTTGATGGTCCACTGGAATCCATCTAGGTTGAATCATGATGAAGTTCAAACACATTGGTCAAAAATCCATGACAATATATATCACAGATAGGGAAAGCTATAACAATAATCACATCTCACCACTCTTACACTCTCGTACTATACCAATTCTACATGACATCCATCCTCATGGCCCCTTACCTACCCATAACAGAGTTAGGTATCACATATAATTTATCCTCATAGCCCCTTTCCTGATCGTAATAGATTCATAAATCACATATTTTATGGCCTTATGGCCCCTTTCCTACCTATAATAGAGTTATACATCATATATCATGTATATGAATCTGGGTTATATGAGTAGAATTCCACCAAAAAGGCTATACAGAAAAACACTATTTATCCTTTTTATTACCACTTTAAACAACTCACCCCCTTTTTTATCATCCCTTTATACTCATAATAGATTCAAGAACATCTATTATACACGAATATCATCACATACTGATCTCATTAGGAATCGCATACCTAGGTTGGTTGAGTAGAATTCCACCAAAAAGGCTAAGCAGGAAAAAACTATTTAGCTTCTTTATTGACACTTTAAACAACCCAACCCCTCTTAGTGCTTTCCAAGTTACCAATGACGGTCCCAATAAACACACACACCACATGATCCTATGTTCCTATCATGATGCATGAACAATCTTCCTTTGTCATACTGGGCCAAAGGTAAAAAGAAACGTAATAGAAAACCATCACAACCAAGTGCACCACTTGAGGTGGAAATCAAGTCAACTATAAAAGTACATAGGAGAACATAAATTTACTACACCTGGAAACATGGTATGTGCCCCATACATGGTGTTTTAGGCACCCAAACATGAGCTCCATACCCAGTTTTGACTATATCTTAGTATCTAATCTACCATAGCCTAAATAGTATGACCAAAAAGGAAAAGAAACTCCACTTATACCATTTTTAACCAGCCAAATGCAGCTACCAATTTATACCGAGTACTTTTGATGTTATAAGGAAACACCAAAAAAGAACCACACTGATACCATTTGTAAAATCCTGACCTAGTTTCCCACTTAATAGTGGTTTGAGTGGTTTTCCACTGGGCCTTAGGTGCACCTCCCCATATACCAAAGGTTATTGACTAGTAGTGAGGGTCTGATTAGGTGATAGTGGGGAGAATATACCCTCAGCTGATGATAATAATAATGGTTCATATATATATAACACAGTGGAAGTATAACCATAAATCAATGGATGCAAGAGAATAAACATAGTAGAGGCATAATAAATAGTACAAATAATACCAACAATCCTAAAGGCATAATACCATTTATAGAAGATAAAATATGTCATAGTAGGTTATACAAAATAAATTATCAAGTTCTCCCATGAATGACCATATAAGTACATATATAATAAATCTCAAAACAAGGACCATCCAGATATAGAGGAACCACTTAGTCCACTTCCATCCATCCCATTCTAAGTGGTATATCCCTGATCACTAAGGTATAGCTCTCGAACCTAATCCTTTAACTTGTCTCAAAACCATAAATTATGCACGCATCCCAATGGTCTCATGTGGGTTGTGAGTATAAACTCAGTAGGACACTACCTACATAGGTCTATCATACATCCGTAATTTTATAGTTTATAAAAAATATAATCAAAATGGAAATTCACACACACATTTAACAATTAACCCACTCTACTAATATGAAATATAAATAAGTGAGAATTTTCCTAATTCATCCAATGCCAGACTATGTCTAAACACATGCCCATAAATATATATATGGAATAAAATACATTTATGTATATATATATATTTGTAGTGACAAGGACCCATGTCTTAATGCCTATGAATCCCCTAAATAAAATCATTCCTAGAGATCCCTCACGTACCTCCCATAAATATATCACCAACACCACATGCCATCCAACACCTCACATGCCACCAATAAGTAATAGGAATCCTAATGACATGCCCATAAATAGGTCCTAGGTTCCTCGAACCTCCACTCAAAATGTCATTATTGGATCAAAATCCAAGTGTCCCAAGGCACGGCAATCTTCTTCCTCAAATATATAATAATCACCATCGACCCTACTACCCGACGTCCCAAGGCACAATGATATCCATGCTCTAATAATCCTAGACCATCAACCTCAAATATAATGGTGAGCCTTGACCCCCAATCGATGGTCTCAACACCATCTCTTGACGGACCATCACCATCAACCATGATAATATATGTTGATCACCTCTAACATAGTTGTTGTTCAACACCATCCCCTAAGCCTAAATATTTATAGAGGTCCCCACCCATAATGAGTATTCAAAACCACCTAAATGGAGTCTTATTTTTGTTCACATGACTCCAACAGCATATCGACCAAAAAATGATCATAAATCACAAAAAATACCTAAGCCACATCATTTGGCACCTCATTCCCCTATGACCAAATTGTTAAGTCCTGATGGTACACATCATCTCATGTCCTGTGGGCCATTCCCTTGTCATGATGACCTAGTCATCCCAATACCAATGAACTATATCGCCTAAATATACTGATCATCATCACTCCGTGCATATCTTTCTGATCCCAAACTGAAGAACCATTTCACCTCAATCTTAGTGATTAACATCACCTCAAAGCCTTAGGCCATTCCCGTCACATTCCCATAAAACTATAACATTCATATAACAATTTAATTCATTTAATTCAGTTACCGGCATATCATTCCCAGGTAGTTAAAATACCCTTACCCATATTATCATATATAATCGATAGTTAGGGAATTCCCATCAAAATCCCATTAACATCTATGAATCAATGTAAGGGAAGGCATTAATTAATTAGGGTCTTAATTGGTCAACCCACATGTGAATATTTAATCATTCACACATAACTCTTATAAAATTAAAGATAAATCAAGGAACCACCTACCTTATAATCATATTAACTTGGTTTTATGATATCATCCTCTAACTTGAGCCAAAATGAGAGAAATCAGGCTTTTAGACAAATGGCCTAAAAATAAGGAAAAAAAGTTTCCATGGATTTAGAATTATGTATAGTGATATAAATAAGGAAAGTAAGTAATAGGATTTATGTTCTTACTTCTATTATTCCAATGCATCCAACAATGTTCAATCAGATGAGGAGAGGAGGAAAAATCTTGGGAGAGGAGAAGAATGGGTGCTCCCCAGTTACTTTGCACGTCAATGGGAGAAGAACGAGTAAGAAAAATATAAAAAGTTGGGAGGATAAGGTTCGTCATTTCACACTTTTTAACGACCAACATGGTTTGGATGGATGGTTTGGATAACCTTGTGTTAATCGTACGATGCTCACTGCCCAAGCACTACACCACACACGACTCAATGCACAATTTTCCAAATCATGTGTAGCCTATAAATATCCCCTCTATAAAAAAATTTAAACAAAATTCTTACCCTACACACCCACCTACATAGTTTGAAAACTCATGTCTAGTTCAAAATTGGTCCGTATGATTTCCCCTTACAGGCTGAACAGTTTGATCAAATTATGTACCTCTTTTTGCACTTCCCAAGACTGTGTTTCTAGGGCCTCACATGCCTAAAACTCATTTGATACACCAAGGAACTTTAAAATCCTTAAAATCCATCTAAAAATAAGGAATTGGGTTAATAAAACTCTCATAATTAGGTTCTAAAGATCAATAGAATACTTTTCCCAATGACCAAACTCAAAAGTTCAAAAATTTTGAGGAATTTAGACCTGCTCAAAAACCTGGTACAGTACAATGTGGCTCATTATTATTATCTACCTACATATTTCTTTTCATGTGTCAGTTTTCCCATAAGTTTGGGACAAGCTTTTGTTGGCATAATAGTCAACATGGAGTCTATAGCATGCTAAATGGTTTGACGGTGGCACCATGGTCATCCAAGGGTTGATGGCCCTCTTTATGGATTGTTTGGAGGTAAGTGTTGGTTTTGAAAGGTGATATTTATTTCCTTTCTAAAATTTGTTTCAAAAATTAGTTTTGGCTAAAATCAAATTTCATAGAAAAGAGGTTATTTCAAAAAAGGGCTTAAAATGGAATTTCAAAATGGGTTTTGGAAATTGTTGGGATTTTAGACCAAGGGACTGGTGTGAGTAAAGCAGCACATGATTCCTTTTTAAATGTTTTTAAAGGATGCATTCAAATTGGCTTTTAATAGGGATCTAGAAGGCCATGAAATGGATTGTTTTGGAGTGTTATACCTTGTGAGGGAAATTCCTTATTTTCAAAAACTTTTATTCCAATTGTTCTTCTCAATTATGAGTTATTATATATTGTGTATATTGACATATTATGATGAATGTGTTAGGTTTCTATCCCCATGGGAACATTTTTTCATGATGATGTAGGTGTGGAATGTGGGTAGCCCTATGAGAACTTTTCTTATGGTATTAAAGTGATAGTTGGTTTATATGTACATGAAATAACCCTTGGAGGGTTGAGATGGGTCTTGAATTTTTTTGAGACATTGGACTAAGTCTTGAGGTACTAGTTCCCTAATGATGGGAAGGTGAGCTATTAGATGGGTTTTATTCCTTGTTTTTTGTTTTCTATATATTCTTGTTGTGGAATCCTCATAGTATATGAGGATGGGTCAGTGTGCTTAATTTATTCCTTCCTAAAGTCTATAGGGATAGGCCGGTGTTCTTGATTATTACCTTCCATGAGTCTGAAGGGATGGTTTGATGTAATGACCATGCCTTGATGAGGTTATTGGGTTGAGGACCTTACCAGATGTGGCTAGGGTCGGTGTGTATGAATTTGAGATTTTCATGTGAGGATTTGGTTAAAGACTTCTATAGGGTTGGTTCATGGGTTGAAATGACACATAGATGATTGACATCCCTCAAGTGATATTGGATGGGTCGAGGATTATGTGCATATGAACATGGAATATTCCTTTAGGTAGTGGGTTGAGGTTTTGGATGATTCACTACTCTGAGACTTCAGGAGTGGGATGGACATCATTAAATGGGATCCCAACCATGAATCCTCAGGTATGGGTTGGGTTCCATTATGTGGCGACTTCTTCCTTCTAGCATGGAGCTGAAGCAGGTTTGTCCAGGTGTCATGTTGTCCTAGTTAGCACATGATGACATGAATTGTGTGATTGTATGTGCATTTTATGTTATGTTTCTAGGTGGTTGTGTTGCATGGACCTGATTTCACTCTTTATATGTTTAATCCATACATATCTACTTGACCACAATATTACTCATTATTGTTGAGGAATTGGGGATTCCTACTAGGTTATTGGACTCACCCCTACCCACGTACATAGTATAAGTTTTAATACATGTGGTTGTACTTTTCTATTTTATCTTAAGACATATATACTATATAAATCTATACTGATGGTATAGTTTTAGTAGGTTGTGATGGAATAGGATTTGGAAATATGTTCTGTGATTAGTACTGTCCAGTAATAAGTATTATATATATAATATATATTTTATTTTTATCTAATTTTGTTTATCTATTATTTTGATACATAATATAGATAGTTTTCTTGTTTTTATTAGATAGAATATTCTCCTCATGACTATGTTAGGCCCTCACCACTATTGAATAGCCTATGACATATTCAGAGGCATTTATGAGGTCACATAGTGTCACCACTTGGGTGTTGTTCAGGAAGCTTAAGATGGGGCATCACAACACCCAACTTTTTCAAGAACATATGTCATCACAATTTATAGAAATACATCTATGTAAGTGAATCATGATATATATTAATAAGAATATTAAAGACTAAATATAACTAAACATTTTTGTAGATAGTAATTTCCAATGGCGCATAACATGTGGTATTACTACTGGTGGTTTTGTCCTCATAATATCTCATCTTGGCAATTACTGGGTGAAAAATTCATGAGATTAAGTGTCATCCACTTTCAAGTACTCGCACATGAAAATATAAATCATTTGTGTCCCATCATATGATTTCATACAACCATATGGATTTAGTTTAAGAATATCATTAGGTCCACATCATAGTGGGAAATTTTTATGAGGATTTAAATTATATAGATACTCTAAGACGTTATGACATTAAAGTTACATTGAAAAAAATCAATATGTGATAAGAAATTTATTAATATTCAAGTTAATGAATATATAGATAATCTAAAATAAAATATAATTGGTTTTAGGGAATCAACACTAACATGATGGGAATTATAAAGGCACAAAAAAATTTAAACTTGTCACTTACCTTTCAACCTTATCCTTCATTTTGTTCCCCATAATTATTTAAGATCCATATTCCTATATAACCTTATCAACTTGGTGAACTGTATTCAAAATATTCTTGAATGGATTATTCATATTGTTTAATTTTATAATTTTTAATGAAATTTGAGAATCTATGTGGTAATGATGAAAGAATGAGATTTATGGATAATTATTTACACATATAGAACCCCAAATTTTGATAATTAATCAATGTACCCCATCATCTTGAGTACATAATAACTATTCAAGTATCCATATTTTATTTTACACACGAAAAGTGTAGTAATAATCTCATATATCATTTGAATATATATATATATATATATATATATATATCTCCATATCATGTTTGTGGAGATGTGTAAAAATAATTTATCCAAACATGTCCTTATACTTCATATTTAGATCACTGGACATTACTAAGAACATGATACTTAAATCATTGTATGCATCATCAATGTTATTTTTTAGGCATCCTACACACCCTCACTCTCCCCCAATGATGGTTGATCAGGTGTACAAGATTACAACATATAAAACTTCTGTTTTTATAGTAATACTATGGACAAGAACCTATACCACTATTGGAAATTTTTATAGATGAGGAAATTTTCTTTATCTAAGACTGATCAAAATGATAGTAATTTTTTGGTATTTCTTATCATTATCTACAAAAAAAAGTAGATTTAGTATTATGTCTTTATTACCAATTTAAATACATTTTGATTTGGTAAATAATTATGTATCCCAATATTTTATCAAATCATAATAGCTCTCATCATTGGATTCAGATTATCTGATCACTAGGATATTCTAGTAGAAATTATTTATATTTCCCTTCTGATAACCTAGACCATGGTCATGCCATTACTCGAAGATATTTCTGGTAGGCTTTACTCTAGACAGCTACATTATCTCACAACTCCATGATCAGTCGAATGGGATCCCAAATATATAAATCCTAAACTGGAATTTACTTCGTGCTTAACTACATATTGTATTAATAATACTATTACCACTACTCTTAATGTAAACCTTGTTAATTCAACTCGTTATCTATATTGAGCCTCCCCGATAATTGGATGTTCTCTTGACTATGGCCCAACTAGCACCAAAAACTATGATAGCATCCCAACTCAGATAATGGATAGGGTTAAATGACTTAATATTTCTTTTGAATGATTTTTTTATTTTTTTTATTTATTTCATGTGTAAAATATGATTATATTACTCATCTTGTTACTATGTAATCACTTTCACAACTTTAACATGAAAATGGAAATCATTCCTCACGTGTTTATTTATTTTATTTATGCGTAAATTTTAACTTATTAGATGTGATCTCATATAAAAATAAATTTATAAAATAATTAATCATACATCAAAAATAAATAAATCTATACATGATCATGAGTTGTTATATAAAATTTGACCGATCGAGTGAATGATGGGTCAAATGAGAGACTGGGGGGATTCATTGAGTAATCAATTGACTTGAATTATAATGCCACATCATCATCTCATGAATTTATCCTATTTGGTTTCATTCCAAGTCACATCTTAAATCACATCATTTTGTGCTCAATCATAACATATGTATACTCACATATAGTGAGACAACTCGGGTATTTCTAATAAGATATCACTTTTATGGTATATCAATATTCATTATTATGAATTTATAAATATTATTTAAACACTTATATATGTTTATATCATGTCTTAAAACATATTTTATATTCATTTAGGAACTAGTTATATATTTAAAATTATTATCTTTACTTTGTCATAGAATATCCTTTTTATATATCTTCCTAACATGATTTGTAATTTCATATATCTAAAGAATTATTAAATTTATGTATTTTTTATAAATGGATATTTATGTTAATTATATGAATTAATACTAATATTTACTATTATGATCTTATAAATATTATTATTAAGGTTTGAAACATGAATATTATTTTTTCATTTTAAAAATAAATAGTTTTTATTTCAAGTAAATTTTTTTCTATGTACAATATATTTTTATTTAAAAGTTAAATATATAAATTTTAGAATTTTAATTTGATAAACTAACTTAATTTTTTAATTTAGAATATCAAAATTTTCTTAGGTTGAATTTTTGAAATTTTTCTAAAATAGTTAATTTTTAGTTGAATAGTTAAAAAATATTTTTTTATAAATACAGTAAATTTTATGATATCATCATGATATTAGAATGAATTAAAATTTTATAAAACATTTGTATCAACCAAATATGTATTTAAGGAGTAAAATAAAGCATTTAAAATTGTAATATCTCGACTCAGGGGGGATACTAAACGGTGTCATGAGCCGGTGGGTCACATAGCCTCATGCATGCCTCCCCATATACCAGAGGTTTCCAACTAGTAAAAATGGTCTATGATGGTATTATGGGGATAATATACCCTCATGATCATAGTAACGCAATGCTATCATGAATGAATGGAAGACGAAAGAATAATATCAACCAGCGTAAAAAGATAAATCATCCAAACAATAATAATAATAATAATCAAAGTCGAGGCCAGCGTCATATGAAAAATTATGTGCATTTCATAGGGCTATAAAAAATATAGTCTCTACATGGAAACATTCATACAGTACAATACATGTATCAAAAGTATAAAAATTATAAAAAGAAACTATCTCATAAAACATCATGATCCATAGCCTGGTCTTGTGCTCCCTTGCTCTTATGCAGTAATCAATCAAGAATCACCAAGAGGGAGTTTTCCCCTATCCCTACCTGCATCCATGATGTCTATATAGATAAAAAATGTAATCTCAAAAAATTTGCAAGATAACACTAAGTATTCCACCACCAATGATGTCTATAACATGTCTATTTTGTGTATATAAGCTGAACCAGTATGAATGTATAACAATAAATAAATTGATAAAAGTAAAAGTGATATTGGTTAGTCAGTAAATATTTACTCTGATCAAGAAACCATAAATAAGAGATAATTGAAAATCATGGTAAGCATCATCAACAACCTATGTTGAGTAATCAAGTATCATACCTACATGGGTCTATATACAAGGAGTAAAAATGTCTAGGAAATCCAATAAACTGTATCCAAGGAGTATAAAAGTACAATAAATCCAAATAAGTCAGATCCAAGGTGTGAAAACCAAGGAATCCAAGTGGATTAGGTCCAAGGAGTATAAATTTCCAAGTCAACCAAATTAACTGCATCTAAGAGTATAATATCCAACACATCCAAGTGGGTGGTATGTGCCATATGTGAACCCTCTATTATCATCATAACCAATTCATTTACCATTTTATAAACCACTCAATTAATCATTTCATTAATCACTTTATAATCATATACAATTTAAAGGATTATCCATTTAATACCTTTCATATACAAATGACAAGGTGTATTAAGTTTATTACTACCTTTACCAATCCACTTTATTACCAAATTAAATTCCTATAAAGAATAGCAAACTCAACTCACCCCAAGGGTGAATATTCATGGTCAAAGGAACAAACCTACCACATGGGTGGTTCGGATTGAGTTCGGAAACATCCAACCTTGAAAAAAAGTGTCATGTAATATCTCAAACATTAATTCAACATTCAATTAAAGGTTTATTAATTTTGGAAGAAACACATGTATGTTCCTGCGTGTGGAACTATGGAAACCGAGTATAAATGACCAAACATTGAGCATAAATTTATAGACCACATACCATATGCCTATTAAAGAACACTCATTTATTCAAAGCCTCTAATTTTGTCTAAATTAGAAGAAAATGGTAGAATATATGAATGTCTTGAAAATAGGGTATAAAATCCTTCACCAAAAAAAATTATCGATAGAAAGAAAAAAAAGAAACATAAGGAGTGGAGATATTATCAGTGGCTATCCAATGAGACAAAAGGATCTAAATTCAGAAGTTGGAGGAAAATGTTTCTTCAAATCCTTGGAGAATTTAGAGGGGAGATTAAACCTGATGTGGAGGGGGTTCTGTCCACTGGAGGAAGATAAAGGAGGAGGAGGGTGAGTCTTAAACAAAGTGGGGGGATGGTAAAATCATTCAAAATTAATGATTTTCGGGGTTTGGCTACCTGTTTGACCAAAGCATGCACCAACCGTGCAAGTTTCACTACTTAGGCACCCTTTCTCGCATGGGTATGGCACACGGTTAGAAAACTATGTGTTGACCATTCATTTTCCATCTGTTAAAAAATTTAAAGCAGCTGTATGGGCATGCATCCTAGGTTTCAAGGTTTCATAAAACCATGTATCCCCTAGAAATGTGCTGGACCACCCCAGATAGTTTAACCAAAACATGTATCCTGGGTAGCACGATTTTGACTAACTATGTGGACCAACCATTTCCTCCAAAAGGTAGGGCTCTAGAATTTTAACATTCCCTAAACACCTTCATATCCTCTATGACTTTTTTAGGAAATCATATTAGTTCCAAACCAAAAAATTAAATAAAAATTAAAAAGTATGTACCCTGAAGAAAAACCCATGATCTTAAAACCTCCCCCTCTTAGAACAATTCATCCCCAAGTTACCTTTCCAAGGGTGGTAAAGCATCTTCTAAGAATAATTCTGGTCATTACACATGTATGTCGGCCTCTTGCTCACATGTCTCATTTTGTACATGGTGGTGCTTATATATCACCCATACTAATGGGAAATACCTACCTTAGATATCCTTCATGTTCTGATCAATGACACATATTGGGTGATCCTCAAAGGATGCATCCACCTATAACTCAACCTCATCCAGTCGAAGAGTGTGAGATGGGTATAAATGATAAAAACATAGCTAAGATACATGGAATATGTCATGCATGGATCAGTACCTATGAGTTAACTACAATCAATAGGCTACTAGCATAACTCTTTCCAAAATCTCAAAGGGCCTGACATAACAAGGAGAAATCTTACCTTACCCCTGAATTTGTCTATGCCCTAACCTGGATGAGATATGTAAAAAGACTCGATCCTTGAAATCAAACTCCAAATGTCATCGATGGTAATCAGAATAGTATTTTTTTTCTAGATTAAGCCTTAGACATATGTTTCCTAATCAAATGCACCTTATCTGAGGTATCCTGAATGATACGAGGTTTGAGAAAAACTACCTACCCTGCCTCTAACCATCACAGAGGTGATCAGTATGGCCTACCATATAAGGACTCATAGGTTTCCATATCTATAGTCACCTAATAACTATTATTATTAGATAACTCAACCAGGAGTGTATTCCTCTCCTAAGAACCCCCAAAATCTAGGAAAGTTTCTTAAATCACGTCTTTTAGGACCTGTATTGTGTGCTTCAACTTTTTATCAGTCTGAGGGTGGTATGTTGTGCTCAAAAGAACATGTGACCCCAATACCCTATGTATACCCTTCCAAAACTAATATTTGAATTGAGAATCCCTATATTATAAAAGAGTATGAGGAACCCCATGAAGGTTTACAATCTCATTGATGTAACGTCTCTCAATCTCATCTACTGAGAAGGTCTCCCTTATAGGTAGGAAATGTAGACATTCATCAACCTTTCCTCAATGACCCATACAACATAACTACCTCAGGGTTACCTCAGTAACCTATTCACAAAATCTATGGAGACATCATCCCATTTCCATTCAGAAATGGGAAATAGTTGTAAGAGCCCCACAAGTCACTAGTGGACTTCCTTTACCTTTTGACAGGTGGAACACCAATTCACAAAAATCAGTTATCTATCACATTATACTAGGCCACCAGTACAAGTGTCATAAATCCTAGTACTTCTTGGTAAGACTAGGATGTACTACCCCCAAGTATAGTCATGAGACTCTCACATCATCTCTTCCCATACATCTTTTGGAACCCAAACATGACCATAAACACATAGAATTACATCCTCACCAATGGTCCATCCAGGTGGAGGGTCCTCACCTTCCACGCTCTCCCTTGGGAATACTCCCTTAGATTCTAACAACTATCACATATTTAACCTATCCATAAGTGTGGATTTCACTATTAATGATGATGGAAAGGTCTTATCATGACTATTATATGCCTCTAAGTGAATCTCAGAGAATGAGCCATCAATTTCCCTTCACTACTAGCCTCCCATACTATTTGGTTCTAAGTCTTCTGACTTATAGAATCAGCTCTTGATTTTCCTTTACCAAGAATATAGGCTAGCTCAAAATTAAATTAATGGAGATACTCAACCAACCATATTTGTCTAAGGTTCAAGTCATGTTGTATAAATATGTATTTGAGGCGTTTTTGGTCTATGTATACCACAAAACACTCTCCCAGAAAATAATTCCTCAAACAACATAAGGTTTGGACAAATGTAGCTAACTCAAGGTCGTGCATTAGATAATTCCTCTCATGTGGCCTCAGCTAGAAAGACCTGTACACCATAACTCATTCCCCCTACATCAATAAAACACTCATCCTGATTCTTGATGCATCACAGTAAACTGTACAGCTTCTTTTAGGATCTGGAAGATTCAATATCAGGGTTGAATTAAATATTCCCTTAATCTCTTGAAAGTCCCTTTCACACACTGCATACCATATAAATTTTACCCCTTTTTTGGTCAATCCCATGATAGGTGTAGCTATACATGATAAGTCTCAGATGAAGCACCTATAATAACCACCCAAACCTAAGAAACCATATATGTTAAAGACATTTTTAGACTACTCCCAAGAAACCATAGCACTCACCTTCTCTAGGTCTACCATCACTTCTATCTGTGAGATGATGTTACATAGTAAGTGAAATTTATCCATCCAGAACTTACATTTTGTGAGATTGGACTATAACCTATGTTATCTTAGTGTATTAAAAATTATGTCAAGGTGTTTAGAATGATTATATCGATTTTGATAATACATCAATATGTCATCCACAAAAACCACCATGAAAGAATCCAAATACTAATGGAAAACCTGATTCATAAAGGCCATGAAAATGGTTAGTGTGTTCATGAGACTGAATAGAATAACTAGATACTCATTGAAACCATACCTACTATGGAATTTTGTATGAGGTATGACTGAAGGTCACATACCTGGTGATAACCTGACCTCAAATCAATTTTTGAGAATACCCAAGCTCCTTGGACATGGTCAAAGAGTTCATCTATATGGGGAAAAGGATATTGATTCTTAACCATCAACTGATTCAATTTTCAATAATCCACACTTAAATGAAGAATTAAATCAGCTTCCATATCGAAAAGGAATAGTAAACCCCATGGAGAAGTACTGGTTTGTATAAACCCCATGCTTCCAAATCCTCAAGCTACCTATTGAGCTCCTTTAAATCAATAGTGGCCATACTATAAGGACAAACAGATACCAATTAAATTCCATGCACTAAATCAATGGAAAAATATCTCTCTCTCTTGGGAGGTAGTCCTAAAAATCCATTTAGTAAAACATCCCTGAAATGATCTATGACTAGACAGAAGTCTTCCTAGTGCATTTATTGATCATCTAGATAAATGTTAAAACTCTAGTCCATCAACCCACCTAGTCTAAGATGCTCATTTCCTGCCCGACATTCCTAGAAATCCCATTCACCCATGTGGATATATCTACCACCCTCTAGTGATGTTAAGGATACCCTTAGATGATAGAAATTGACATAGGCATGGTAGGTAACCAACTAGTTCATTCTGAGTATGAGGTTACACCCCATCATCTCAAGAACAAAGTGGTCTCACATGAAGGGACAACCACCTATCTTAAGGGGAACTCCATATACTAGCATACACTCTCTGATTGAATCCCCGATAGTGAACCAAGTGTCATCACACCATAAGAAAACTAAAAATAGTGCCAAAGGTTATACAAAATAGGTATGAATATGAAAGAATGAGAAAAAATTGTATCAAAAGGAGGAGATACTAACATAGAGGCTACCAAAATAGTACCTCTCACTATGGATGACATGACTCTCTACTCCTTAAGTATCGGTTTCACTGCATACATCTGTTCTAATCCATGGCCTTGAGAAACAACCTGACTACCCTAAGTACGACCATTATTTTTTTCTATAAATCTTGTTTCTAGATACCCTATCCATAACCACCACCTCGGCCTAATTGGTTGGTCTCACACAAAATCCCTAACTGACAAGAAGATTCTAACCTTGCTCCTAAACATGGAGCCTGTGCAGACCCTCCCTCACTATCTTTTAGAGTAAATTTCCCATTAAACCACTATAGATAGACCATCCTTTCATATACTCAGCACTCAACTGGGTTTTTATCACACTTTCTCTGCATGTGTCTCTGCCTCCCACACTGGTGAGAGAAAATAAAACTACCAGAATTCATGATTTGGTTGGTATTCCCCTCACGAGAGATGTCAAATTTCCACTTCCTACCACTTGACATTGTGCCACTAAGTCAAGAATATAAACTAACCTTCTCTACACCACCATATTACCTCAGATTTTTCTCATTAATAAGCCTCTAATTCGTTGTTTCAGATATGGTAGTCAATCAAAAAATGTTGACCTGCGATTGAACGACATGCTCGATCCCTTCCTCAAATCATCTTAACCAAGTTGGCTCATCATCAAGATTGATAGGTGGAAAGATATTAATATATATGAAGTGATCTGAATATTCCATAATATACATATCACACTGCTCTAAAGTTATAAACTCTATGGATCGTTCATCCCTCAAAGTATCTAGAAAAAAGTAGTCATGAAAACTGGATTTGAAATTTATCCAAACCATATATTGATGCCTATATTCCTATTTTAGAACATATCACAAACTCTTGGTCACTCCCCAAAGCATATATGTAATTATATTGACCCTCCTTTATATAGGCATCTTCATTTTCTCATAGATATAAAAGATAGTCTCAAGATTAATCTCAGGAACTTGGGGGCCACCCCCCCCCCCAAGAAAGAGTGTAAATGTTGTTGTTAAAACTCACATGTCAACTCTTCCATAGTTAAGGAAGGTAAATGAGATCCCTGAATAGTTTTCATAAAGTGTAGGTAAACCCCTCAAAACAAGTTATCAGAACCCATATTAAGGTAAAAATAGAGGTTTCATAAGTGGCACTACTGGAGGTTCTACTGGTGGCTCAGGTCCCACCACCTATAGTGCATGGTCATCATCACCATCCTGGCACACAACTGGATTTCTTCATGGTGGAATGTATCCAACAATTCCTAGTATACACCTCAGAAAATATTTGTTAATGACTAGATCAAAGAAATAAAAACAGGATAGGCACAATCCTTATTATGTTTGAGTCACCCCCTACTTCTCAATCCATGCCTAGGCAACACAAGATCATAAGAACATAGGATTTATTTCCTACATCCCACTACTATGGTTAGTTTAGGGTCAAGTTCTCTATTATAGACCATGAGTCCCTGTATATATAATTATAATTTCAATTTATAGAGGAAACACCCTTTAATTTTCAATTTCTATCTCCATTTAACAACTTCCATTTGTTACCAAAATTTAAAGTCATTTAATTTCATATTTATTTATATTAAAATTCTTCTAAAATAGTTAAATTATATTGATTACCATTTCCAGTTTATAAATTCCAATACACTTTATAAATTGAACTTTGGAATCCATTAAATCACAACCATAACATGTTCCAACCAATGCGACCAATGTACCATGACTCAACATTCCATAATTTACTAGTTAAGGTGTATACATCAATATATGTAGGAAAAAAATATTAGGTTGATGTATTCACTTTATGTAACCAATTGGGTTTATCATTTTCCTACAAAAATTTTAGCCAAATAACAGATATATCACTCAATGCACATAAAACAGATATAATGTAGTCGGAAAACACATCCTATATGATGGAATATTAATTCCCTGCATTCCTAGAATAATTCATGATCAATATCTCCTTTTACATAATAGTCCAAGGGAATATCCAAATCAAAATCAACACTACATAGCATGTGTGTCACCCAACTATGAAATTAAATCAATATAAATAATCAAAAACTAGAACATCATGTCTCATTATCAAGTAATTTGGCTTTTCCATATAAGTGGGTTAGCTACTCACAGGAACATCTCATTACCAAACCACAAATCTTTCCTATTATCTTTTTTACGGATCCCAAATATAAAGACAAAAGAAAAGAAAATAAATTCTTTGATACCACTTTGTAACATCCCAACCTGAGAGCCACTAAATGGTGCCCCGAGCTAGTGGGTCACATGGCCTCAATTTCACCTCTTCATATGACAAATACTTGAAAATAGCAGTGAGGGTATATGATGGTATAGTGGGGAGACTATACACTCATGGTCATAGTAATAGATAATTATCTTGAATTAATACAAAGATAAAGCCTAATATCAACCAAAAACATAAGATAAATCATCCATACAATAATAATAATAATAATAATAATAATCAAGGGAAGAATCATATACAAAATGATATGTATGTCATGGATCTATAAAAATGACAGGAATACATGGAAATGAGAATCCAATAAAATACATTTATGAAAATTTAAAAAAACACCAAAATGAAACTATATTAAATATCATCACGATCCAAATCTCAGTTTTGTTCTCCCATGATCATATGAAAAAATCAATCAAGAATCACCAGGAAGGCACTTTCCTCTATCCCTACCTACATCCATGAAGTCTTCATGATTAGAAAATGACGACCTGAATAGGGTGTGAGATAAAACTCAGTAGTCTATAACCAATGATGTATATAACATGTCCAGTTTATGCATATAATCTTAAGTTGTATCCATGTATTATAGTAAATTCAATGATAAAAGTAAAATAGATATTTTACAGTCAATAAAATTTCACTATGATCAGGAAATCATAAATAAGGTATATCTATAAAGAATGGTAAGCATCATCAATGACCTGTGTCAATTAATAAACTATCATACCTACAGGTTCAGGATCCAAGGAGTAGAAATGTCCAAGGAATCCAATAAACTAGGTCCAAGGAGTAGAAATTTCCAAGCCATCCAAATAATTTGGATTGAAGGTGTGAAAACTAATACATCCAAGTTGGTCGAATCCAAGGAGTATAAATTTCCAAGCCAACAAAATCAACTAGATCCAAGGAGTATAAATGTCTAAGGCATCCAAGTGGGCATCGATGCCATACCGTGAAACCTCCATTATCATCATAACCAATTAATTAAAAAATTCATAAACCATTTCATTAATCATTTCATTAATCCCTTCGTAATATTATGTAATACAAGGTATTATCCATTTTATACCCTTCATATAAAAATGATAATGTGTTTTAAGGTTCTTACAACCTTTAACAATCCACTTTATTACCACATTCAATTACCATAAAGAATTACAATCTCAACTCACCCCAAGGGTGAATATTCATGGTCAAGGGAAAGAATATGACCCATGGGTGGTTCAGGTTGAGGTTGGAAACCTCTAACCTTCACAAAAAGTGTCATGGCATGTCTCAAACATGAATTCAATATTTGATTAAAGGTTTTCTAATTTTGGAAGAAATTAAAAAAAAATAGTGTGTGGTACTATGAAAATAGGGTATAAACAACCATAAATTAAGGGAAAAGTTATAGAATACCTACCTTATGCATTTGTGGAACACTCATCTAGTCTTGTCCTTTGATTTGGTCCAGATCATAAGAAAATAATAGAATATATCAATTCCGTTAAAATAGGTCATAAGATCCTGCACCAAAATAATATCATTAATATAAATATTGGTGATAAAAGGAGCATAAGTAGTGGATATCTTACTAGTGACTATACAATATAAAAAATGGATCTTGATTTGGAGGCCAGATGAAGAAGTTGTTTCAAATCCTAGGTGAATCTTGGAGGAGGCTAAAACATGAGGAGGAGGAGGTTCTATCCACTAGATAAATTGAAAGGAGGAGGAGGGATGAGTCATAAATAGAAAGGGGAACAATGGTAAAATTTAAAAAATTTAAAGGTTCACATGGTTTGGCCACATGGTTGGCCAAACCATGCACCAACCATGCAAGTATCACTAACTATGAACCCCTTCTCACATGTTAATGGTATATGGTTAGACAAATGGTGCACTGACCCTATGTTTTCCCTTTGTTAAAAAGTTTGTTGTAACCACATGAGAGTGAAACCTTGATTGTAAAATTTCATCAAATCGTGTATCCCCTGATTGTGTACTGAAACACCTCTCATGGTTTAACCAAACCTTTTGGCATGGGAGGCATGGTTTCTAATAACCATGCATCCTAGCGCTTTCCTCCAAAAGGTGGGTCTCTAGTCTCTACATAATCCCTATATAGCCTTGTAACCTATGTGACCTTATTAGAAAATCATATTAGGTCCAAACCATGGAATTAAACTAAAACTAAAAGGGTTTATACATTAAAGAAAAACATGGGATATTACAATAATTAATATATTGAATTTATAAATTTGTGTTTGACTTTTTGGAACCAAAGTTATATTTTACTCTAATAAAAAAACTATTTTGTCCCTTTTTCTTTAAATAATTATTCATAATGATCCATTTGGTTTGGATATCTTTAAAAGTCAAAAATTCTTCTTTCTTTAATTATAAACCAATAAATGTCATGGTAATCGATAATATACATGATTTTCATGTAAATTCATTTTTATCCTTAAAAAGGTCATTTTTCAAAAAACTAATTTTGGTGTGTTAAACATACTTTTATTAAAATTAATTTTTACCACCTTAGAAAATTGAATGTTGTTGAATGGTTTTAAAATTTTGAATTTGTATGATCAAATTTTTTAATAGGTTCAGTTTCATCTTTTTCATTAAAATAAGTTTCCATGGTAATGTTTTATCACCACGGTAAAGGTTAAAATGTTTTAAAATGGGGTTAAACTAAGGGATAAGGACACAAATATTGCAAATATGTTAGGTCGAATTGATAATGAAAAATTCACAAGATGGGGTTGAATTTTGATTCTTCAAAAACTTTAACGTATTTGAAACTTCCCTCTTATTATGCAGTAGTTATTTACTTCTACTTTAAAGATGAGTAAGCATCAAAAATAAATAAATAAAATAACACAATGATGTGTTGTGGTTCAGGGAACAAAGATCCTATAGTTCACTCCACCAATGCTATCTCAGTGAGATTGGTGATTTTCACTAGTAATTAATTTTACCAAGGACTTCTACAAATGAGTACAGGCAGTTGATACCTTTATAATAAGGCCTTATTGCTCTTTTACAAGGTACCATAAATCCACAACTTAGTTCATAAAGCGGATACTTCTTCACCACCATGATTGATTCTAAGTATTCAATACTAAAATAATTCAATGGAGATTGATTTTATTGAGAAAATAGGTTTCTCTTATAGTTTCATCATGTTAATGACAGTTATGTTTGATCTTCAATAATGAACAGTAGTATCAAAATATTCTTCAATATTTTCATAGGCTTTCTTCAAATAATGGTAGAGAAAAAACTAGATAGTTGAATAAACATTCATGCCTCTAAATTGTAACTCTAAAAATGATTTTTAGAACTTGAAAAATAATAATTAATAATAAGATACAATAGTAGTGATAGAAACAGTAGCGATTCGATCAACTAGATCAAGACATGTATGTCTCCAAAGTATAGCTCTGATGGTAACAACACACTTATATTTTTTTAATCACATATCAATTTATTTTCTAGGAATATTTATATATATATATATATATTCATAAGATGAACATATAATTATTTATAATTTAGGTTGAAAAACATCAGGACAAACCATCTCCATAAATACCACATACTAAATCATAAATATTTGAATTCAAATCATTCAAAGAGAGTAGTAACTTCCTTTAAAAATAGTAATGATTTAATCTATTGAGTATGAGCCTTTGAATAAGTTGTAAAATAACTTTAAAGTGATATTTAATTCTGGTGAGACCATTTTAGGAAACATGGATAATATATTAAATTTAAAACTATGTCATTGAATGGGTCAAACATAGGGTTCCTTCATGTAGTAAAAAACTCTAAAATTAGGGTTGAAAATGGATGGTTGATTATAAAAGTATGGTTGATGAACCATAAATTTATTCCTCAAATGTAGGGTTTCTTCCAAACATACATTTTTTATCCCAACTTTTCTAATAATGTAGGGTTCCCAAAACATTGGTTATGCTTAAAAAAGTAGGTTATGAACAGTGTTTCTAGAATACTTACAAATGCATCCAGAATACTTAATAATATATTTTTCCCATATATTAATGCATTTTGTACACTTACAGAATGAAAATAAATATTCTAACAAATATCATCTTCCTAAAATTCACTTAAAAGTAACTTCATTAGTAATATAAATTTGGGTGTTTGTGATCATCAAAATAAAAAATAAATTAATGAAATTATTGAATAAACACATGATCAAAAAAACACTTGTCTAAATTTTATTGGATGAGTGTATTATCAACCTAAATTATAAAATCTCCTCAATTGGGCACATTTTATGTCACTTTTCTTGAGTATGGAATTTATTATATATTAAGAAAACAAGTATATAGAAGAATAAAACCCCCTCCTCTATTAAAGTACCTCTTCACCATATCACTTCTCCTCACACATAAAGCTTCCTATCTCAACAAAACTCTACAAAAACATATCCCAAACTCTCTTTACCACATATTATAGTTTCCAATCTCCCTAAAATACTAATCTAAGAATGCTTAAGGTGTGGTTTAA
Source organism: Viscum album (assembly GCA_963277665.1). Taxonomy (NCBI): domain Eukaryota; kingdom Viridiplantae; phylum Streptophyta; class Magnoliopsida; order Santalales; family Viscaceae; genus Viscum; species Viscum album. The sequence continues at coordinate 1,085,583,154 of OY728132.1, forward strand.
AGGTGGATATCAAATGAATAGATAATTATCTAAATCAAGTTATTTCATGTTTCTTTCTTCTTTCAACTATTCTTAATATATTATACCCATACTAAAATAATGAAATTTTTATCATTAGTATACTTAAATTGTATTATGTTAATGTAATAACCATTATATATCATTGTCCCATCCATTGGAAAATGAAAGTTCTTCTTGTGTTACGTGCGGACTACCGCCACTATGAATGACATATTAAATTTTTCATCACTGACTTAAATGGTAGGGTCTAAAAATATATTTAATAAATAATTATGACATTTAAAAAATTATTAAGGTTATAGAAAGATAATATTTCTATTCTATTTATAATATTAACAGTAAATCTTCATCATAAAATTGAACCACCTAGAACGAGCATAGAGAGAAACTTCATATGTAATAACTTCTTACCGATCACTTCATATGTAATAATTTCATGACCCGACTCACTAGGGCTCGAGCTACGACTACCCCAAGCCCACATCTAATAGGCCAAGGTCTAGAGACCAGTGCCAAGTAGGCATAGAACACACATGGGAGGCATTAAACTAATGTACCTGTACACATGCACACATATCCAAGACCAAACAATATTGAAATGTAAAACAACTGAAACCAACGCATGTATACATCTATAATACCATAATCAGAGTATGAAAATAAATTATTGAAAGCAATAAAGGGGAAAAATACAGGGCCAACCAAAAACTATAGAGAGTCCAACCTACTCAAAAGGTTGGGACTAAAATAAAATGAAACCATTCAAAAAAACCACGGCCTATATAGCTCAATATATACTCCACCATCTCACTATCCTCATAGGAAACCATCAAATGGGTCATTATCTATATAAGACACAACATGTTCTAGAAAATACCATACAGGGGTGAGTATAACAATACCAATTAGGACAACCTAGAAACACTAAACACATAGAATCAAGAATATTCATCTCATAACAAGGATATGGAAATCAAAGAAAACCCCAAATATACTTAGGAAGGGCATCATGCCTCTAGGTGGTCTCAACCAAACTACTAGCCACAAGATTCTACTAGAAGCTTCTAGTAAATGATTATTCTAGGAGATCCCAATCCACAATCCATGATATCATTAAATACACTCATCCAAGAGGTCATGATAATTGCTCCCCACCTAAGAAAACACACATATCTTTGAAGACCATGATACTCAGATAAGGGATCACACCCAGGACTACTGGGGGACACCAAAAACCTAATTTAGATCAACCTTATATGTAGGGTATTGTATACCAATGATATTGTGAACCCTATGAAAATAGTCTAGTAGATACATGATCAACTCCCTAGGCATAGAGGTTACACCGATTCTAAAATCATCACCGAGGATATAAAAATAAATGATATAGGACCACAATCTGGTCTCATAGAGGGACACCACAAACTCTATCTGAGAGTCATCCTCCATAGGGGATCACAGTCCAAATATGCGGATGTAATTCCACACTGTACTCATGAGAGGATCAAACAAGGGAACACAATTGACCGATACTGGACTAATACTGAAGAGACAAAGGGATCAAAACACCCTTAAAGGGGGTACAAAACATGTACTAGGGAGTACATGGCATGTATATCCAACCCCTACTCTATACCTAAGGTGCTCCCTCACACAGAATGTAAATCTCCATATACACAGAATATACCAAAGGGTACATAGCCTGTAGAGGTCTATTGACACTCTTCTCATGTTTTCTATCCATTATTGTGTTCTCATATCCTTCCCATTTACCATCCCATGTACCTAGACGTGTAACCACCTATGAACCTCACGTTTCATTAAAATCCACCATGGGAAGATTACATGGCATGTGGTAGGGACCTCATAACATGTGATCCTTATATTCCCAATGGAAACCCTAGATCCACATTGGAGATCCCACATGGTTGTAGTCTCATATTACACTATGTGCAATGTTTCATTTTCTAAAAACTCATGCCTAGTTCATGAATCACTTGGATCCACCACCTTTATCATCAATAGCACCCAAAAACTTTGAATATGGGTTTGATCGGCCTCACCATCACATGTTCACTGGATTTCAGCCACCAAAATGTATTGGGACCCCACCTCTTTCTCTCGTGTCAATGTGTGTTGCTCAAGAAAATTAGATACATCTGGTTTGATCTCATTCCTATTTGAATCACCCACTGTCATTGTTGATCCTCAAATTGAAGACTCAATCACAAGTCATACCAATGGTAATAATTTTTTTCACTAAATAATGGTCATGCAAAGATTGAATATTGGGTATTCCTCGAACCATTAGCCAAAGAAAATACCAATGATGATCAAGCAAAGAAATGGGGGAGAAAACCATATTTCATAAAATTTGAGGAACAGGCCTCCACCCTTGTTCATTAAGACTCGATTCATTATAAAATAATTAAATGAATGGAGAGGGAAATAATGTAAATAATAAGTAAATCAATTATAAAATAAATCAACAGTTGATGCGTGAATTAATTCTTGTTCATGGAATTTATCTGCATTCAATTGGGATAAAGAATGATATGGAATCACATCAATCAAACATCCTACCTAGAGTTTAAATTGATATATGATAAAAAATGTTCATGTGTTTCCATCATTGGTGAGATCCATGAACTCCATTGGTACACAATCCTCGATATTATCTCGATTTTTTGTTTTCTTCCAATGATCCTCCAACACCTCCTCTCAATCACTAGGTTATGAGGATAACCTTAGGGATTTAGGAATATCCATGTATTTATGTAGGAAATAGGTCACTATGTAAAAATAATAAAATAAATATATTTATTTATTTATATAACACCCTAATATTCTATGAATTATTTTTTATGAATACATTTAATCTTTTTGAAATTTTTCATTTCACTCAACACTGAAAATAGTTTATTTTATATGTTTAGATTATGTTATACGCAACACCAAGTTACTCATGCACTACACATATCATAAATTTTAGTATGATCTATAGGTAACACAAAGTTTAGTCTTCATTGCATGCAAGAATGACCTTCATCGATGTCTTTCATAACACGCATGACCGAGTTTTACCAAATAATAATATATTATTAAAATATGATTATTTAATATAATAAGATATAACATAGCTGTTAAATTAGTAGTTATAAATAGAATTAAGTAATTTGTGAAAATATATGGTTTACAAAAATATAATATGAATTCATAGGTTACTAATTAATTAAAAATGAATATGAAAACCGATTGAATATAAAAGAAAATATTTATATTTATATGGTCACAAAGCTGTTTTACCCTATTAAATTAAATTAATTACCATTAGTTAGTGATGTTAATGTAATATATATTTTATATAGTAAAAAAAATATTTTTGATATTTACCCAATATATTTGATAGACATAATATAAGAACAATCCCAATTTTTTTGCTTAAAATTCTATATTTTTATTAAGGTATTTTTCCCACCGTTTAATGGAGAACCAATTTTAAATCCAATTTTTGGAAATTTTATAGATTTAATAGGTCAAAATAAATTTCATATTATAATTCATAACTTAAAAATTATTTTAGGGAAAAATTTTGTTATTTTTCTGTGAAGTTTCATTTTTTAATGAATAGTTAAAAATATTGCATTTTAATTCAAAGCTGCTTTTTCATCTAATTCATTTATAAGGTTAAATTATATTTTAATTCATTTAAAAGTTTAATTAGATATTATTATTATCAATTAATCCAATTTAGGTTATTGGAACTAATTACACATTGAAATGTGATATAAAAACTTAACAAACTTTTGATCATTTTTACTTTAAAAACCCAAAGTGTCATCCCATTAGTGGGATTAATTTTAAATTAATTTATGCCACTTATGTTGTTGGAATTTGGAAAAATGGATTCAAAATTTGGAATAATAATAATTTATAATTTATAATAAGGTAAACTTTGTTTTTGACCAAAAATATTAGTAAAATTAATTAAAATTAATGATATCGATTAAGGTAACATTAAGCTTAACTAAGGACTAAAACTAAAATTTAAGGCCAAAAACAACATAGAAACTTGTTAAAGAGCCATTTTATGGCCATATTTCGACCCTATAATCACTTTTATCTAATATTTTCTATTATTGGATCCACTTTACATGTGAAAAATGTGTATGGAGTTGTATTTTCAAAATATTACAAGAGTGTCACTCCTCCTCCACTATAAAAAGGCCTCATCTCCTCCACTTATTCACACCTCTCAAACCAATTAGGATCAGAAATATCTTCTAAAATATCCTCCAAAAAACCCAACCTTCCTCCTTGAATACTCCCTTTGTTCATAAATCCTTCAAAGGAATGCCTTTAGTGCAAACCAAAAGGAGTTACCTGATTAAGAGGTAACACCCTCCCTCAAGATCCTTTCTTTTATTTTATTTATCCACCACCTAAATTAATATTATTCCAAGACTATAAAAATATATATTATAGATATAATTATATATTTTTATATTAATTTATTTACCTACACTTACACACACATCCATCTAATTGGTAGCGAACATACTGTTTATGTGTACGGTGAACTACCGCCTCACTAAACAATGATTGTTCATTTTTCCTTTACTGCCACTCATAGGGGAAATTATGATGGACAATAAGTTTATATATATTATATATTATATTTATTATTTATTTATTCTTATATAATATTTTTACCATACATATCTTTGTACTTTCCATTTTGTATAAATATGATAATTTTATTTGAGGAAGTGTGGACTATTGCCCCCTCAAAGTGATGTGATTCGTTCACACACTACATGGAATGAATTAAGTATGGGATTGAAATTATATGATATATATGATATAATAATGCTACTAGAATAATTATATATATATACATATATTTCATGTACTTTTTTTCTTTCAATAAGACAATTAAACAAAATCAATGTTCATGTGTATGTACGATCTACTGTCTCCATAAACGTTGTCTTCCATTTTATACTTCTATATTTTATATATTTTTACAATAAACATATAATGAATATAAATGATATTTATATCATGTTTTACATTCAGTAAATCATGATATATGTATAATATCCAAACATATAAAAAATTATGAAACATGTGAAAACAAAGTGAATATTACCCTGAGCATATACTTCACATGAAATTGTTAACAGGTGGGTAATATAAAGTCATAATAAAACCTTATATTGTATTATATATAATAATATAATTTTTTAAAATATGTATAATAAACTTAAATTTATTATACATAAGGCTTGAACAAGTATGAAGAGAGTCAGTACACAAGGTAAGGGAATTTCATCTCACTTTTTATTTCCGTGAGATATATGCATTATTTACCACCCATACCATTTTTGTGGTGTTTATTATGACCATGAATGTATTATATCATTCTAATAATTAAATTTATTATTATTTACATATCCATTGGATTATATTTATTTCATGGGGACTATGTTTCAAATGTTACCAATCGGTAAAATGATTTTGTCTCAATTTTTCTTCTTTGAGATGCATGCCATGTTATGCACTTATATTTTTCCATGAGGTGTATATAATTCCTTTGAAATGTTATATAATAAATATATTTCTGTTCATGAAATTTTAATATTCATTAAATTCCATTTTCTTAAATGGAGAGTATGTTTCAAAGTTATCAAGTTGTAAGAGTTTATTGAAACAATATCATCACTTTTCGAGATTGTTTATTATTGTGATTCCTTTGATGAAATATTGTGATTAATTACTCAAGAAAACTCATTATTTTACTTATCCAATTTTTATTAAATATATATACATGTATTTTTATGATTTTTTTACTCTTTGGTACATAATATAGTTAATAAAGTGTTTTTAAGAAACTCTGAATTTTCCTCTCTCTTCAGTCAAAAATCTATGTTCCTTTAAAACCATGTTTTCTAAAAAGTGTTTCCAAGAATATTATACTATTATAATATAATATTTAAAAGAAAATTTTAACATTTTTTGTCTTTTACCAATTTTTTCAATGGAATATTCTTGTCAATTTCCGAACAAGGAATTTTCTTACCTTTTTACTGTGCAAAAGAAATATTCTTTTTACCTCGTATGGAATGTATGGATTTACCCACCATAATTTCTATGAAATTACTATCCATTTTTAAAAAGATTCATTTTTAAAAAAATTGTTTTAAAATTAATTTTAAAGTAAAATGGTATTCAAAACTTTTTCAATATCTCTTTGTCTATTTTTAAAGAAAAATTCTTCTAAAAGTTTTTCAAATATTTCTTTATAAGATTTAAAGTTTATTTTCAAAAAAATGGTTTTCAAAAGGTTTTTATGTTTTAAAGATAATTTTTCAAAGAATAAATGATATTTTCCTCAATAAATGTTTTCAAAATATCTTTCCAAGTTATTTTATATATAAGATGAAATATTTTGATGTTACTCATTCCCTTCTAAGAAATGATCCAAAAGTTCCATTCATATTTTTTCTTGAATGGTTTTTGTTTTGATGGAATGATTCTTATAACACCCTTTTCTATTCCATGGGTTATATTCTTTTGAAACATAATTCTTTTCTCAGGTTATTATTCTAATGAAATGATTATGAAACCAATATCTTTTTTCACAGGTTATGATATTATTACATGTGTATGATACCCATTTAATTTCATGGGTTACTATATGATTGTTAATGATTTTTTGGCACATGTATGTATTATTTCATTATGAGATGGTTGGGGACTGTATCTCTATCCAATGCATTGGATAACAATTTATATCTTAGGAGATATACGTGGTTGAAATGAGAAATGAACTTGGTTTAGTATTACAAGGCTGGAATGAGGAGTGAACTCGGTTTAGTAATATAGGGATAGAACGAGGAGTGAACTCGGTTCAGTAATACAAGGCTGGAATGGGGTGTGTACCTAGTTCAGTAAAAGACTTTTTCCACTAATTTGACCATGAAAATAAGGCCTTGACTACTATTGAAATCATTATATATTCTTATGTGTCTTCCACAATTCCATATATTATTCCTATGTCAGGATTTCATGGCTTGTGTTCTATATTTCCTTATGATTTATGTATTATTAACTGCCAATATTTATTCCATGATTCATTTATATGATCTTTGATATGCATTGTATGATCTTCTATTTTTATGATCATGTTTTTATATCTCTATACTCATGTGTATGCATACATATCTCCCTTGTTTACCCTTACTGAGCATTTAAAATCACCCCTTTATGTTTCCTTCCCCAATTTATGAAGATGTATTTATTGTATGATATGTCTATGAGGGGTGTTACTATTATGGAACCTAGTTAGAGATAATGTAGCTTTCTCATGTACTAGTGTTTATGTTTCCATGTTCCCAAAGGAAATAAACTAATATGGTTTTTGGGAATCTGTTTGTATAATGTTTTAAGTATTATGGAAAAGTGATGTATTGTTAATGTATGAAAGGCGAGGGTCTCTATAGTTGGTATCAGATAAAAGGTTTAGTTAAACTTTGGAAACTAGGATGAGAAAAATTTAGAAAGATACCTAGGTATATTTCTAAGGATATCTCTAGGGATTTATCTAAGGATAGTATAAAAATGAGTTAATTTTTAGGAAAATATCCTAGAATTATGGAAAAAGATTGAGTGAGTGGTTTCATAGAAATACATCCATGTCTAGACACTACAAGTGGATGCAGATCTATCATAGATATACCTATGGGTAACAACTACGACAATATATTTTGGGCCTGACTCGGGGTAATCTAATATATAAAAATGGGTGTTTCTATGCACCTGGTATGACACTCCTAGGGGATATGCTTTGGGGATTCACAAAACTATTCACAAACTATCATGAAGTATTAAAATATATGTTTGATATTAATAACCTAGGTTGAACCTATGGTGTCATAGATTAAGTAAGGTGTCATGATTTAGACATCCTATAAGTAATTCATTTCATGACTATGTGGTTTTATGCTATGATAAGTAATGGTCACACTATGCTTCTAGTTTTTGTAAATGGAAAGAACTAGAAGGAACTGGATTAATGTTGAATGTGATAGATGATTTTCTAATGAGTATTCAAGTGGTATGATCACTAGAGTGAAAGACGTTGTGATCATGCCTAATCAGTTTTCAAAGAACGTGATTAAAAAAAATTACTTTAACTAAATCTCGAACTCACTAAGGAAGAGAGAGAATGAGTTCATTAAGAGATCAGGTAATAGAGCCCATGAAGAAAAGAATATTTGTTTTATATTGTCAAAAATGTGGAAAGAATCACCTAATTGAATTTATTAGAGGAACAAGAAGATGTTTTCACTGTGGAAAAGAAGGACACAAATTGAGTGACTGCATGGGAAAAAATAATAGTTTATTTAACAAAATGGATGAGAATATTGGCCTCACTAAGACATCATTTAAGGTTATGTTTTTAATGTTTGGAACAAATGGTCATTATCCAACCCAATGTCCCAAGATAAAATCTCTTTAATATTATTAGTATGGTGGTGTGATTAATGGTTACATTGTTAATGATGAAGAGACTACATATGAAATGTGAAAGGAAAGATGAGTTATGTAATATTATGAGGTATACTTGTTAATTTATAAATGATGAAGTGGAATAATCAATGTTTTTATGTATTTGAATTTAATAATTATTTTATATGAATGGTTAAATATATATAGATTGTTCATTTTATATCTTTCTCTACAGATTTACAAGAACACATTAAATGGATCTGATGAAATAAAAAAGTGATTTAATGGCATGGTGATGTCCATGGAAAGCACGTGATTAAGGGAAAGATAACCCTTAATATATTCCTTATGTTATGATAATGTTTTTTGGATAAAGATATATGGGATATGAATAAGTAAATTGGAAGGCACTAGTTACCTTGAAACTAATTAAGGACTTATTGACAGGTGGTTTATGCTATCATTAACAATGTTTAAAACATTTTTGGATTTAATGAATAGATCTAATATACTTTTAATAATCAAACATGCATGTTTTAAATAAGGAATTATGTTAATTTAGGTCATTACCATGTTTCAAGAGAATATATGATGAAGGTATTCACATTTTGGAATATGACAACCAAGAGAAACATTGTGATATATGGGGGATCAATGTTAATCTAATTTCATGATTTTATTTCTAAATTTTTGTATTTTCATATTTTTAAAGGATTATCAGGTTAACCATTTATGGAAATTTTAAGTTAAATTATAGATGAAATATTTATGTATTGATATTTTATTGAAAAACTTAGTTAAAAGGCTATTTAGGGATTAACCTTATTTCAAGGATTTCCATCATATTTATTTTGGAAATTATATAAGTGTGGTTTTATAAAATTACATCATATATATAGGGTGAAAACCAATAAACTTTGGCAAGGATGAGGGTATTTAACCCGTGATTAAATGATGATAAGGGTTTCATGCCTACCACTAGCCTACACGATGTTCTTATTTTTGTATAATTATTTTTGATGAATACATATTTATGATGAAACAGTAGTGTTAATTTTTATGATTATAAATTAATGTATTAATCATATTGATTTTGAGGAATAGATATAGAAAAATATTTATACATTTCATTATTTTATGGGACTTAAGATCTAAAAAAAGTCTATTTTAGTTCTTTTATGATTAATTTCAATTTCTGGACTTCCATTTCTTGAAGTAATGTATGAATTATAAATTAATAAAATCACAACCAAAGAATATAATTTTGGTTATATAAATATATCAATTAAGTATATTTCCTTATATTCTTGTTCAATAAAATAATTACTCAAAGATAGGATAGTGATCAAAAAATAAAATTTTCTGCCTTAATACCTTAATTTTTGTTGAACTGGTGGCCTTTTAAATCATCATAGATTTGTGACTTTGAGGTCCTCAACTTTTCTTTGATCACTCACTTTATTGTGATTGATGACCTCAATAGCTCCCTATAAATATTTACACATTTCCTCCATATTCAATCTTCACTCTCAACCTATATTCTCCTTTGTGGAAACCCAGTTATATATTACTTTGGGTAGCTGTTATGGTTCTAAATTTCCCTTTTTAAGGGAAGTTATAGTATTATTTTTTATGATGTGGGTTTTTATAAATGAAACTTTCATATGTTAAAACTTTGATAACCCAAATTAATTTTGAGGGAAAAATAATTTTAAGGAAGGTATAATGTAACACCCTAAGATTTTGGAATTATTTTTTTCAAATTAATTTAAACTTTTTGATATTCTTCATTTCACGCAACACTGAAAATAGTTTATTTTATACGTATGGATTATGTTATATGAAAAAAAAATTTACTCATGAACTACACACAACATAAATTTTATATTTATCTACATGGAACACTGATGTTATATTGTGTTACACGCAACAATGACCTTCCTCGATGGCTTGTGTAACACGCATGATCGAGTTTAACCAAACAATAATATATTATAAAAATATTATTATTTAATATAATAAGATATAACCTAGATTTTAAATTAGTAGTTATGAATTTTATTAACTAATTTATGAAAATATATTTTTACAAAAACATAATATGAATTCATAGATTACGAATTAATTAGAAACGAATATGAAAACTGATTGAATATAAAAGAAAATATTAATATTTGTATGGTTACAAAGTGGTTTTACCCTTTTAAATTAAATTATTTACCATTAATGAGTGATATTAATATAATATATATGTTATATATTCAATAAAATATTTTCAATATTTATCCAATAGATTTTATAGATATAATATAAGAACAAACCTAATTTTATGCTTAAAATCCTATATTTTTATTAAGGCATTTTTACCACCTTTTAATAGAAGACCTATTTTAAATAAATTTTGTAGAACTTTTATAGATTTAATATTTCAAAATAAACCTTAATATTTTAAATAGGAACATAAGAATTAGTTTAGGGTAATGTTTTCGTATTTTCTTTGAAGTTTCATTTTTTAATGAATAGTTAAAAATACAGAATTTTAATTCAAAACTTCTTTTCATCTAATTAATTTATAAGTTTAAATTATATTTTAATTATTTAAAAGTTTAATTAGATAATATTTTTATCAATTGATCTAATTTATGTCATTTTAACAAATTTTACATTGAACTTGGATATAAAAACTTAGCAAACTTTTGGTCATTTTTACTTTAAAAACTCACAGTGTCGTCCCGTCAAATGGATTTATTTTAAATTAATTTATTCCACTTATATGGTTTGTATTCGGTAAAATGGATTCCATATTTGTAATCAGAATAATTTATAATTTATAATAAGTTCTGATTATTTTTTGACCAAAAATATTAGTAAAAGTAATCAAAATCAATTACATTGATTAAGGTAAAATTAAGCTTAACTAAGGACTAAACCTTAAATTTATGACCCAAAATGACCTAGAAACTTGTCCAAGAGAACTATTTTGGCCATATTTAGACCCTATCCTACCTTGGACAGAATATTTTCCATTATTGGATCCACTTGAAATGTGAAAAACATTTATAGAACTCCTTTTTCAAAATATTACAAGAGTGTCACTCCTCCTCCACTATAAAATGACCCCCTCTCCTCCACTTCTTCACACCTCTAAACCCACTTATATTGAGCCAAGATATACTAAAATATCCTTTATGAAACTCTCCATTACTCCTTGAGTCCTCCCATTGTTCAGAAAGATCTCCAAGGAAGCCCTTTGGTTCAAAACAAAATGAGTTACCCGATTAAGAGGTAACACTATCCCTCAAGCTCATTTTTTTATTTTCTTTTTCCAACACCTCAATTCATATTATTCCATTATTATAAAACAAAAAAAAGTATCCTTAATATAATTATATATTTTTATTATAATTTTTTGACCTACACTTACACACACATCCATTTATTGGGTAACGAACATACTGTTTATGTGTACGGTAAACTACCGCCACACTAAACAATGATTGTTCATTTTTCCTTTAACGCCACTCATAGTGAACATTATGATGGAATATCTATTTATATATGTTATATAATATACATTTTTATTATTTTAATATTCTTTAATCCTTTAACACACATATATTTATACTTTCCATTTGATTTAAATACGATAATTTCATTTGAGGAAATGTGGACTACTGCCACCTCAATGTGATAGGACTCATTCACACATTGAATGGAATGTATTAAGGATAGTTTTAGTGAAATTATATAATATATATGATATAATAATTCTAATTTAATAATGATATATATATACATACATATATTTCATTTATGTTCTTTCTTTCAATACGAAAATTTAACGGAAACAATGTTCATGCATACGTATGATATACCGTCTCTATGAACGTTGTATTCAATTTTATACTTCTATATTATATAGATTATTATAATAAAAATATAATAAATATAGATTATATTTATATCATGGTTTAAATTATATAAAAAATTATATATGTATAAGAACCAAACATATAAAAAATTATGACACACGCGAAAAACAAAGATAATTTTACCCAAAGTGTAACCTTAACATGAAATCGTTAACAATAGGGTAATATAAATTCATAATAAAACCATATATGGTATTATATATAAGAATATTGTTCTTTAAAATATTTATAATAAACTTAAATTTATTATAAATGATTTTTGAATTAGTATAATTAGATTCAATACACAAGGATGTGGAATTTCATCTCACTTTTTATTTCTGTAAGATACATTCTTTATTCACCACCCATACCTTTTTTGGTGTGTATAATACCCATGGATTTATTATATTATTCTTATAATTAAATTTATTAGTATTTAAAAATCCATTTTATTATATTTTTTTCATGGGGACTATGTTTCAAAAGTTACCAAATTGCTAAAATGATTTTTTTTCTTAGTTTTCCGTCTTTGAGATACATGCCATGTTATGCACCTATATTTTTCCATGAAGTGTATATAATTCCTTTGACTTGTTATATCATTAATATATTTCTATTAATGATATTTTCAGATTCATTCATTTCCATTTTCTTAAATTTTTTGTATGTTTTAGAGTTACCAAGTTGTAAGAGTTTATTGAAACAATCTCATCGCTTTTCGAGATTATTTATGATTATGATTCCTTTGATGAAATATTTTAATTCATACCTCAATAAAACTCATTAGTTTAATTAACCTCCATTTATTCAATATATATACATGTATTGGTATTATTTTTCTACTATTTGGTACAAAATATAGTTAATAAAGTGTTTTTAAGAAAGTTTGAATTTACGTCTCTCTTAGTTCAAAAATCTGTGTTCCTTAAAAACTGTGTTTTCTAAAAAGGGTTTCCAAGAATATTATACTATTCACCTATAATATTTAAAATATATTTTTACCTTTTTTGTTTTTTACCAATGTTTTCAATGGAATCTTCTTGTATCTTTCCGAACAAGGCATTTTCTTACCTTTTTACTGTGAAAAATGAATATTCTTTTTAACTCATACAGTATATACAGATTTACCCACCATCATTTCTATGAAATTAAATTCCATGTTTAAAAAAGATTAATTTTTAAGAAAATTATTTTAAAGTTAATTTTCTAGGAAAATGGTTTTCAAAATGTTTTAAATCTCTCTTTATATGTTTTCGAAGAAAGAGGATTTCAAAAGGTTTTCAAAGCTTTCTTTATAAGATTTCAAGTTTATTTTCAAGAAAATGGTTTTAAAATGGTTTTATGTTTTAATGATACTTTCAAAGAAGAAAAGATATTTCCTTCAAGAAATGTTTTCAAAATATCTTTCCAAGTTATTTTCTATCTAAGATGACATTTTTTTATATTACTCATGCTCTTCTAAGAAATTATCCAAAGATTCTATTCATATTCTTTCCTAAATGGTTTATGTTTTGATGGAATAATACTTATGAAACTTGTTTCTCTTTAATGGGTTATATTCTTTTGAAACCCTATTCTTTTCATGGGTTATGATTTTGATGAAATGATTATGAAACCTATATCTTTTTTCATAGGTTATGATATGATTACATGTTTATGATACCCATTTCATTTCATGGGTTATGATATGATTTTTTATGATTTTGTGGAACATGAATGTATGATTTCATTATGATATGGGTGAGACCTATATCTACCTCCAATGAATTGGGTAAATATTTATATATCATGAGATAGTCATGGACATAATTATAAATAAACTCAGTTCAGTATTATATTAATAGAACGAGAAGTGAACTCAGTTTAGTCATACAATGCTGGAACGAGGAGTGAACTCGATTCAGTAATACATGGCTAGAACGGGGTGTAAAACCAGTTTAGTAAAGTACTTTTTCCACTAAGATGGTCATAGCAGTGATGCCTTTACTAATATGGAAATAATTATATATGCTTATATGTCTTCCACAATTCCATGTATTATCCCTATGTTATGATTTCATGGATTATGTTCTTTATTTACTTATTATTCATGCCTTATGAACTACCAAGATCTGTTCCATGATTCATGTATATGATCTTTGATATGTAGGGTATGATCTTATATTCTCATGATCATGTTCTCGTACCCATATTCTCATTTTTATGCTTATATGTATTCCTTATTTAACCTTAATAATCATCTTATCTCACCCCCTTTAATGTTTCCTTTCCCAGGTTATGAAGATATATTTCTTTTATGATATGTCTAAGAGGGGTTCTAGTCTTAGAGAACCTAGTGGGAGATAATGTAGCTCGCTCATGTACCAGTGTTTACATTTCCATGTTTTCAAAGTCACTAAACTAATATGGAATTTGTGTGTCCTTTTTTATAATTTTTTAAGTATTCTTCAAAAGTGATTAAATTTTAATGTATGAAAAGTGAGGGTCTCTATAATTTATTTTATTAATTTCTCCCATGATTTCACTTTACCAAAACACCAGACGTCGAAAAAGATAATATCTTGTATAGGGTAAATCCCCCACTTTAAACTCAATGAAGGCCTCATATTTTTGATTGTATCCTCCGTTTAAGATTTATTCCACTTTTTTAGGAAAAATATACACATGTGATATTATTTTTTAAAATATTTTTCAAATATCAATTTTGAGATCACGAGGCCTCAAAATCTCATGCCATTTTAGCGCCTAGCTCTAAAAATAATCCATATAATATTCAAAAGTAATATATAGAAAAATCATAGTCATAAAATTATCTCCATCTTAGGGATTTTCATCTTGAAAAGAGAAAAACCTACTCAAAACGATGAGGGTACTAAAATTCCATCTAGGTCTCATGCTCCCAAGTTGTCCCCTGAAGATTCTTGTGCTACCACCAGACATGTACTAGGGTAATTAACAACTCATAAAGGATGCACTCATATTGATCCTTGATCTCCACCAGATACTCAGAAAATTTATCATCATCCTTAATGTCTATACTACCCCATTAGATCACATGTGATGGGTCATGAACGTACCTACTCAACTACAGCATGTGGAAGACATCATGTTCCTGTTCTAACTATAGTGGTAGAGAAAAGTAATATACCACCTTTCCAACTCTAAATGGTATTAGTAAAGGGATGATAAATTTCAGATATATCTTTTCTCTCTATCCAAATATTCATAATCCATATCAATATGATACCCTCAGAAACACATGATCTCCCTCCATGATATCTATAGGATTCCATCATTGGTCCACATAAAACTTCTGATTTCTATATGTATTTATCATATACTCTTGGATGATCTTCACATGACCTATCATATCTTTCACCAACTTTATTCCCGTAAGTGTTGACTCTACTGGATTAGTCCAAAAAAAAATTTACCTAATGGTTTTCCCATACAAAGCCTCAAATGGTACCATACTGAAGGTGGAATGGTAGATTTTGTTGTACTCAAACTCCACCAAGGGTAATTGATCACCCAAACTATGGCCAAAATACAATATGCAGTCCCACAACATATCCTATAATACATGAATGGTCCACTTAGTTTGGTCATAAATATGGGGGTGAAACACTATGCTTAGACACAACTGAGTCTAAAAGGACTCCTGCAATACTCTCCATAATCATGATGTGAAGCGAGCATCTTGTTATGAAAAAATCATAGAGGGAACTACATGGATTTGTTCTATCACTTACATGTAAAAGAATCCCAAGATCTCTATTGAACTCTACTATTAAATATCTAGGGAGTGGACCAACTTGATGATCATGCCTATGATCACCTATATGGAATTGTGTCCCCTGGACATACATGGTAATAACATCATGAAGACCATAGATATCTTATCCCATATCCACTTTTTCACCTAAAGGGTTGATCTAACTCTGCTGCAACCTAGTGCTCATATTTCACTTACAAACAAGTAAAGCATCAAGATAAAAACTCTATAACACATCCATTTATACCTGTCTACTAAAATTGACATCAAAGGTCCTAGTGAATATTTCTCACACCTAGATGTATAGCCATAGGGGATGTATGGAACTCCCTCATCACCTCCTCCTGAAATGTCACTGGTACCATCATTCATCCTTTGAAAAGGATAAAATGCTCCCCACCTACATAAAATCCATTAGGATCATGTCTAATGGATATTTGAGTATGTAGGGTCTCAAAATCGGCATCTCCATGCTCAGCTTCTCTAACACTATATAAAAGTGGTGGGGGTAATAACCATTAAATGAATATATGAAGAACCATCCATGTCCACTAAGGATAACTCCAATGAGGATAACTGGTCATACACCTCAATCAATAACTAAAAACAAGATCTAGTGCTTAGAGCATCTTCCACCACATTCCCCTTCCCAGGAGTATAGAAAATCTCAAAGTCGTAGTCCTAGAGGAACTCTTACTATTGCCTCTATCTCAATTTATGATCCTTATGAAAGAATATATACATGAGACTCTTATGGTCAGAGTAGAAAATAAAACACTCACCCATAAGGTAGTGTTGCTTAATCTTCAGGGTGAAGACTACTTCCATTATCTCATGAATGTGGGTCATATAGTTCTACTCATGCAGTCTCAACTACCTAGACCCATAGGCAATCAATGCCTTCCTTTTCATTAGAACAAAACCAAGTTTGGTCCCTAAGGAATCACAAAACACTACATACTCAACACCCTCCATTGGAAATATCAATATGGGTGCACTCATCAATCTCTATTTCAACTCCTAAAAGAACTGTTAGTACCTTTCCATTCACACAAAAGGTTTCCTCTTCTAGGTTAAAGTAATGAAGGGTGATAAAAATATTTATAAATTGGGTACATACATTTGATAGTAACCTACAAACCCAAGGAAGCTCTACAACTTGGTAACACTCTTGGGTGGAAACCAAGATAACACTGCCTCAACCTTCACTAGATCTACTACTACTCCAACCTCTGAGATGATGTGTCCCAGGAAGTGGACCTCTCAAATCCCAAACTAAGACCAATATATCTTCCCATAAATCTGGCTCTCTCATAGTGTTTCCAGAACTATCCTCAAGTGTATCACATGCTTCTCCTCAAACGATAAGTACACTAAGATATTATAAATGAAGTTCACCACAAACTGGTCTAAGAATGGTTGAAAGATCCGATTCATGAGTCACATGAACATTGTTGTGGTGTTCTTAATGATAAAAGGAATAACTAATTACTCATAGTGATTGTAGTGACATATGAATGTTTTCTTCAATATATCCTCATCCTTTACTCATAACTGGTGATACCTTGATCTAAGGTCAATATTAAAGAACTATTGTGACCCTCTCTACTAATAGAAGAGTTCATTGATCCTTGGTAATGGATAATTATTCTTCATGGTATCCTAGTTCAAGATATGGTAATCCAAAAATAACCTCAAGCATATATATTCCTTCTTGGTAAAGAACATTAGGGAAGCCCAGGGGGAAACACTGGGTCACATGAAGTCCTTATCTTGCAAGTCCTCTAATTGCACCATCGATTCATGAAGCTATGTGGGAGCCATATGAAATGATTGTGTTGATATCAGGGTCATACCAGGTTATAATTGAATGAAAAATTATAGCTCTTAGCAGGGAGGAAGGCCTAGAATATCCTCAGGAAAGACGTTCTCATACTCCACCACCATAGGGAATTGGTATCCCAAAAAAATCCACTACTCCAAGAGTCATTCTAGATAACTAGTGAGTAATCAGATGCACTCTCCTATGACCAAGATCTTCCAAATATTCTAGGTTTTCCTCTTCATCCACAAAAGAAAACCTCATCCACTCACTATGAACACATAGTATCCTCTACCTAAAAAATCAATATCAGCCTGAACTATTAATATCCAATCCATAACTAAGATGAATTCATATGGTATAATCAAGGAAACAAAGAGATCCCACACAAATTTTATGCCTCCAAGAATCAGATCGCACTATTGGAAGATGTGTGCAATCATTGAGTCACATCTTATCGGAGTCTCCAGGTGCAAGGGTCAAACCAAAGGCTTAGTTAAAATATCTAAGTCTCAAACCAGATAAGTATTGAGAATGGAATGACTCACACCTGTGTGTATTAGTAATATAAATAAGGTATAAAATACACAAATCATAACCTATATCATCCCTAGTGCCTTGGAGTTATAGGATTCCATAGATTGTATTTTTCATCATCCCTAACCACCAACTCTCTAATCTTGGCGTAGACCACCAATGGGTTTTTATGGTAGTAATTCTAACCTCCAACCACCTCCTACTGCTCTACCTACATCTATGCCACATTTTCCACCCTATAGACCTCCCTGATCATTCCTCAGTCTCTATCTAGGCATTCCCTCAATTGTCTCTTGGCCAGCTATACGATGGGTCAGACAATCCCATGAAATATTTCCCTAACTGTCATAAGAGAAAACCCACCTCTCCCTTGGGTGACTCGAGCCATCCTAATATCTCTACACTGTTGATCCTCTATCCTTGGATCATCTTTCAAAGCGTATAATGTTCTCAAATCACTGTGACTGCCATCGGCTACCATATTCTGAGGTATCACCTATTGGGTGACCACTACCAGCACCCACCATTTTCACCTTCTCTTCTAAAAATATCTCCACCACTAAGGACCTATCAATCACCCCATCATAGGTGGGAATAAATAGAGATAGCACTAAATCTCTGATATAATGGCATAAGCCCTACTCAAAGGTTAATTCCATGAAGAACAGATCCTATTCCATATCCATGGAGTACAATGATAGATCAATAAACATCACTGAATACTATGACATGGTCATACTTCCCTGTTGTAGAAGCAAAATCTCTTGGATGTGAACTGATTTCAATATGGCCAAATAAAAATCCTCCCTGAAGAGATGCTTGAATTATGACTAGGAGAAAGTTGTCTCATCATGTGAATGAGTCACCAGACTCCCCCATTGCCTAGAAAATCCCTAAAGAAGACTCTACATGATGGATATCATCTGATTTTTATGAATCCTCACAAGGAAGAAAACTCAAGTGACTACCTCTATCTAGTCCTCAAGCACCTCGAGGTATGGTTTACCCCAAAACCTAGGAGGTAACTACCTCTAGAACTCATGTAGTGCACTTAGCCTGCATAAGTCCTTAGCTACCATTATCGACACTAACTACTACTCAATGGGTGGTGGTACACCTGGTAAACCACCCATAGGTGTTATCTCTAGTACACGCCCATGTACTGAATCCTTATCACTCGATGGATCATCCTCAGATCATGCAGTAAAATCCTGGTCAGATGTCTTCGCGGAGGCATCCTAAAATAAACAAGATGTACCATGGTACAAGATTATATCAGGGGAGATAACTCAAGAAGGACATGGAAACCACAACCCATTCCTATATGATTCATGTACAAATTGTTTCCCAGCAACCAATGTATACATGTATCGATTCGAAAGGTAGGTGATCAAAGTCCTAGTGTATGGATTTGTCAGTAGTTGAACCAACACTGGAGTCCCAATCCCAAAATCCAAACTCGAAACACTTAATAATATTTCCATAAAACCCAAACCAATCTCACAAACTTTGGTCCTAAGGTAGAATTGACTCCTCTAATACCACTCTATCACAACCTAACCCACGGAACCTAAGTTGAAACTACCCTAAGCCCACCTCCAATAGGCCAGGGGATAATGACCATTACAGAGTAGGCATATCACACATATGGGAGGAATTAGTATAATGTACCTATACACATGAACACATATCCAATATCGTACAATGTTGAAATGTAAAACAGCTGAAACCAATGCATGCATACATCTATAATCCCACAATCAGAGTATGATAATAAAGTACTGAAAGTGAGAAAGGGTCCAAATACAATCCTAAACAAAAACTGTAGAGAGTTTAACCTTCTCAAATGGTGGGGAATAGAATAAAATGAAACCACCTTAAAAACACCTTGGTCTTTTTAGCTCAAGTTATGCCCCACCAGCTCCATATCCTCCTAACACATATTCAAATGGGTTGTCATCTCCATAAGATATGACATGTGTGGGCAGATCCCATGCAGGGGTGACTATAACAATACTGAGTAGGACACCCTAAAAACACTAGACATATAGAATCAAGAATAGTTATATCATGAAAAGGATATAGAAATAAAATAAAAACCCAGATATACTCAAGAAGAATAACATGCCTTTAGGCAGTCTCAACCAAATTTTCAGCCATAGGATTCTACATGAATCTTCTAGGCAATGCTCGTTTCTCGAGAACCTAATCTATGGGCCATGATATCATCATAGACGCTCACCCAAGAGGTCATGATCATTAGGCTTCACCTAATAAAACACACTAGTCTCTGAATACCTCGATAATCAGATAGGGGATCACACCCAGGACCATTAGGGGGCACAAAAAACCCAATCTAAATCAACCCACTATTTATGGGATCATATACTAATTGTAACACCCCAAGGATTTCTAAAAATAAATTGAAATGCTCAAAATTTTGTTTAATGTAGATATTATTTAGAATCCTTGAAACATAATTTTACTACTTCTATGTTTTGAATTTCGAAAAATAGTCATCTACAATTGTGTTCAGTATATTATTTGGAGTCTATTGGAACCAACTTTTTTTGGTGAATAGAAATATACCCTTATGAATAGTAATATGAATAGTAATATGACCCTAATGAATATTAAATTGTATTATTATTTTATTTTATTAAGGCTTTAAGATAATGACATCTTGATTAATTTTTAAATGTGATATAAAAGCAGTTATAGCTTTTAAATTATTAATTTTTTAATTAAGTATGATTTTATTTAAAAATTATATTAAAATTATTTAGAAAATTATTTTCAAAAAATGGACTTCATTTTTTAATTCTCCACATTGATAAATTGTTAGGGTGAATTTCAAGGATTTTTCTAAAATAGTTGATTTTTCGGTGAATAGTAAAAAATACAATTTTGTGTTTCGGTGTGTTAA
This sequence comes from Viscum album, assembly GCA_963277665.1. Classification (NCBI taxonomy): domain Eukaryota; kingdom Viridiplantae; phylum Streptophyta; class Magnoliopsida; order Santalales; family Viscaceae; genus Viscum; species Viscum album. Next base: position 1,085,604,663 of record OY728132.1, read on the forward strand.
TGACATCATTAATGATGTAATAATGATGTAATAAATATGGTAAACTTTTGTACAGTAAAATAAGTTATTAGGGGTCCCAAGTGTCTTATACCATGGAAAATACAATGGTCAATCCCATGGTTTTGTAAATACCACTAATGAGGTGTCCCTTGGAAATTATTAAAATAATCTCTCACTATTACTATAAATACCAACCCATTCCTCCATTAACTTCATTCCAAATTCATCATAAACTAAGATCTATCCTCCTTACATCCTTAGTATCCCTACCAAGGCTTCTTCAAGCCCCCAAGGTCCCAACATTCAAGTTCTACGAGTTACTCTACAAGGTAATAAAATTCTCAATTTCTTTCTTTTTCCATTCAAGTTATCTTTTATGTGGTATAACTTTCAAGTTTCCATACCATGTTCATATTTCCTTATTATTAATGATATATTCTGTATTATGATTCATTTATGTATAGTTTACCCTTGTTCCTTCTCTTTTTAATATTTTCTAAAACCATGTTGTATAGTTGTTAGGCTGCCGAAATTTTGTAAGGGATTTCTCAATTATTCTTTTATTTTGAGTTCCTTTTTTTTATTCTTTATTCATCTCTTCTTACCCAAGAGTAATTAAATATCCAGAAATAATGTATATTATTTATTTTCTCATGTTCATGGAAAATTAATCATCATTATTCTTCTCCTCTTCCACTTATTCATGGAATAAAAACATTGTCCATGATGTGTCGAATTATCAACATCATGGACGATGTGATTTCAATTTCCATTAATTCTTTCAAGTATGGTCATGAAACCAATTACATGGTTGAAAAAAGTTATAATATATATATTATGTCTCATCCATGGTTCTTGAATTATTTTTTACACATGATTTTAATTTATAAGACAAAATGAGGTTGTTATTATCAAAGAACCACTAAAATGATCTAAACAAACATCATTAATATTTTAAATTATAAAATATCCTCATATAAAACAAAAAAAATGATAAATGTTATAAATTATGGTACTGGAAATATTTAAATATCTTTCCATTCCAATTCTGTAGTTTCACTTCTAATCAAGAAGAACATCCATCATGAACCAATCATGGAAATCATGTAAGGAACTCACACAAAATAGTGCAAGGAACAAAATACTAACAAATAAGGGGTGAAATGAGGTTATGAAATGATCATATAAGATGTTATAAACATGAACATGTTTCTTTAAAATACTAATAACACTCTTTTAACCATTATACATGAAGTTTAAACAAGTTTTAAGTAAGACAATCCTGAGGTAAGGGAATTCTTAACCCGATTTCCATCCTTTGGGTTAACATTATTCTTCATTATTTATGTGGTATTTAAATTGTTTGTGTGATGAATTCTGATTTTAATATTTTTAATTATGTATATTTACAGATTATATACATATTCCATCCACTCTATTAAGTCTCACTTCAATTATATGATATTTATAAGGGACTTTTCTTTTAAAATCCTCTTTTAAAATTCTATTTTACAAAATTCAAAATCAATGTTTTTATGCTAATATTCATGTTGTATAATTATGTTCTGGATCTTGTGAATTGTTTATAATGATAGGTGGGACCTATATTTCCTTCCAATGCATTGGGTATGTGTAAGTTGGAGGTCGGTCGTTTGGTTACTCCAAGTGTAACTACGATGGTTACACAAATAGTATGGTAGTTGTGAGGGTTACAAATTATAAGGTAGCCGAGAGGGTTACAAGATTATGTAAGTAATTCCCCAAGATACCTTTATGGTTATACTTATGTAATTATGTATTATGGAAATATCATGTTTCACAAAGTAAGTATATATATATATACAGGTGATAAGTATGTCTTTTGAATGTGATTTCATACGTTACAAGTATTCATGGAATAATGTGTTCTTTCCTTCTTTTTATATCCCTTGATGAGTTCTTGTGCTCATTCTAAGTTTTAAATGATTTTCACAGGTTAATGGATGTGTAAGACAAAGAAGTGATCTATGTTAAATTTTGATGAATTTTCAAGGAATCATTTTTTAAGTTTTAATGTTTTATATTTTGAAAAAAAATGGAAACTATTTTTATGGTATCCACTCTGTAAAAATGTGTAATGTTATGAATGTAATATGTTCTAATTATCTAAATATCTAAACTTGAAAAGATCCTAAATGTAAAAGTAAGTGGTTTCTTGACTAAATTCAATATTATGTATGTAATAAGGTCAGTTCCTTATAGTTGGTATTAGAGGATGGTTTAGATAACTTTAGGGGTTAGGATGATGTTAAAAAAATACCATAAATGATTTTTACTCTATAATTAATTTGAAATGTTATAGAATTTAAAGATTTCCATGTTGTTTCATCTAAGATATATTTGTTCAGAATGGTTGTTCGCAGAAGGAGCAGGGATGCTGAAGAGGAGAGGCACTGACAGAACAACATCCTTCTGGATCTACAGCCCAGAATGGTGGGGATTGGAACCGAGCAGTTTGTGACAGTAATGGCTCAGTTAACATAAGAAATAAATGGTGGTGGAATCCATGCAAGAAAACAAATAGAGGTGCCACAACGGAACATGACAGTCATGTAACATTTTATGAGACAACACCCTCCTGCTTTCAATGGATCTTCAGAACTAGTGGTAGCTGAAGGATAGATCAAAGCCCTTGAAAAGATATTCAATGTTATGGGATGTTCAGACAATCAAAAGTTAAGTCTTACCATTTATCATTTTGAAGGTGAATTTGAATAGTGGTGGTCAATGGTAAGGAATATTAGGGTTAGAGAGGATTTTGATTCCTTATATTGGGATGAATTTAAAATTATTTTACTTCAAAAATATTTTCCTAAGGTGGTGAAACTTAGGATAGAGAATAAATTCCTTGAATTGAAGCAAAAGGAGGAGGATTCAGTGGCTATGTAGGAAACAAACTTTACCCTACTGGTGAGGTATGATCCAAATCTTATTCTGGATCTTGATAGAAAAATCAACCTCTTTTACTCCGCACTGAAGCCAAGGTATTGATGGGAATTGGCCTCCCATGAATTCAAAAGTTATGAGAAAATTGGTTTATGTGCTGAGAGGGTAGAGATGGATTTTTCTGATGATCATGTGCATTTTGGAAACAAGGAGAAGAAGTGGTCCAGGTGGCAAGATATGGGTAAGAATCAACCAAAACAATCTGATGGTAAGAAAATCCAGTTTCCAATTTGTGAAAAGTGTGGTAAGAAACACCCTGGGGAATGTATTAGAAAAACTGGGAAGTGTTTTAAATGTGGTAAGTTTAGAAATATGGCCCAAAATTTCAATGAAAATGATCCTAAGACTAATCCTGATAAGAAAGCTGTAAAGTGTTTTAAATGTGCAGAGATGGGTCATTATGAAAATTCATGCCCATAGAGAGACCTTAATAATAAAAAGAAGCCAGACTATAAGCAGAAAGGGGTAGTGAGATCCTTTTCGACTATGTCAGTAGATGTTGGGTTATCCAAGGAAGTTGTCTCAGGTAATTTGTTTGTTCACTCGTATTTTTCTAAAGTTTTTTTTGATACAGAGTCTACACATTCTTTCATCTCTGATAAATTTTCAGGTAAATCGGAAATATCACCTCAATAAATGAGACATGAACTTGTTTTTAAAACTCCAGGGTAAAATATTATAGCAAAGAGTAAATATAAGAATCTTTCTATTGTGGTATGTGGAAATAATTTACCTACAAACCTTGTTTTTTACCCTTGTTTGAGTTTGATGTTATTCTCAGAATGGATTGGATTTCTGTTTATTATGCTAGGATTGGTTTTAGAGCTAAAGAAGATGTTTTTCAGAAAGAGTTTCAGATTTTATGCAATAATGAACCCATACAATTGATAACATATCAGGAAGCTGAGAAACTATTAAAATATGGAAATGAAAGTTATCTTGCTCATATTGTTGAAAATAAGGGAACTATTCAGATTGATGATTTGCTTGTGGTAAATGAATACCTTGATGTTTTTCCTGATGAGTTATCCGGTTTCATACCTAATTGGAAAGTCGAATTCACAATTGACTTAGTTCCTGATGCTAAGTCAATTTTAAAACCCCCATATCATATGGCTCAAATAGAAATTTTTGAATTGAAAAATCAGTTGCAGGATTTTCTTGATAAAGGCTTCATTCATCCGAGCACTTCACTATGGGGAGATCCAATTTTGTTTGTTAAAAATACAGATGGTTACATGATACTTTTCATTGATTATAGTGCTTTGAATAACATCACTTTTAAAAACAAGTATCTATTTCCTCATATCGATGACTTGTTTGATCAGCTCCAAGGAGCTCAGTACTTTTCCAAGATTGACTTGAGATCCAGATACCATCAGCTGAAGGTGAAGGAGGATGACATCCCAAAAACAGTCTTTCGTACTAGATATGGGCATTATGAATTTTTTGTTATGCCCTTTGGATTAACTAATGCACCATTTGTATTCATGAATCTTATGAATAGTGTATTTCATGAGTTCTTGGATAAGTTTGTGGTTGTATTTATTGATGACATTCTAGTATTTTCTAAAAATAAATAGGAGTATGAAAAACATCTAAGGGTTATTTTACAAACATTAAAAGAAAATAAACTATATGGAAAATTAAGCAAGTGTGATTTTTGGTTGCAAAAAATTTATTTTCATGGTCACATTGTAAATAAGTATGGAATAATATTTGATCATGCCAAAACAAAAGTGGTTGATGAATGGACAATACCCACAAATGTTATAGAGATTTGTAGTTTTCTTGGATAAGTAGGTTATTACCGATGTTTTGTTAAGAACTTTGCTCAGTTATCTAGCCCGATAACTAAGTTAATACAGAAAGGGGTTAAATTTTTTTGGACATAAGAATGTGATTTTTTTTTCAGGAACTGAAGAATAGATTGGTAAATGCTCTAGTTTTGGCCTTACCTTCCCGAAATAGTGATTCCATCATCTACAGTGATGCTTCGTTGAAGGGACTTGGTTGTGTTTTTATGAAAAATGATTAGGTAATTACTTATTCTTCAAGACAAATAAAACCTCATGAGTTAAATTATCCCACACATGATTTGGAATTGGTAGCTGTGGTTTTTTATTTGAAAATTTGGAGGCATCATTTATACGGAGCCAAATTTCAAATATATACTGACCATAAAAGTCTGAAGTATATATTCACTTAGAAGGAATTAAACATGAGGCAGAGAAGATGGCTTGAACTGATAAAGGATTATCATTTCATGATCAATTACCATCCTGGAAAATAAAATAAAGCGGTATATGCCTTGAGTAGAAAACATCATGCATCATTAATCATGTTGTGTTTAGAACATGATCCCTTGATTAATGATTTGATGAATTTTGGCTTAGAAGTTGTTAGTGGAGGGAATACATCTGTTTTGTTTCAAGTTTCAGAGCAGTATTCATTGTTAGACAGAATTAAGCAAGAATATAAGGAAGACCGTGTGCTACAGAAAAAAGGTAGAATTGGTTAAAATGGGTAAGCTTCTAGAATTTAACCTTGATAAAGTTTGTGTTTTAAGATTTGGAAAAAGGTTTTGTGTGCCCTGTGATTCTCAGTTGAAGAAATATTTTTTGTGTGAAGCTCATAGTTCTCCATTTTTGGTTCATCCTGGTAGTACTAAGATATATAGAGACCTTCAGAAGTATTACTGGTGGGATGGAATGAAAATGAATATTGCTAATTTTACCATGAAATGTTTGACATGTTAGCAGGTTAAAGTAGAGTGGTAGTTACCGAAGGGGATGCTTCATCCTTTTCCAGTTCCAGAGTGGAAGTGGGAGAATGTATTCATGGACTTTGTGGTGGGACTACCTAAGACATCTTGAGGTAACAATGCAATTTGGGTTATTGTGGATCGGCTGAAAAAAATTGCACATTTTCTTTCTATTTGAGATACAATGTATTTGGATCAGCTTTCTCGATTGTACCTCAAGGATATTGTCAGGTTCTATGGAGTTCCTCTTTCCATTATATATGACCGGGATCTCAGGTTCACTTCTAACTTTTGTAAGGGACTTTAGAAGTCATTGGGCACAGTGTTAAATTTCATTACATCTTTTCATCCTCAATCATATGGGAAGTCAAAATGAACGATTCAAACTTTAGAGGATATGCTTAGACCTTGTTAAATGGACTACTAGGGAATTTGGGATCAACATCTTTCTTTAGTTGAGTTTTCTTATAAAAACAGTTTTCATTCCAGTATACAAATGGAACCTTTTGAGGCTTTTTACGAAAAGCAGTGTCGGACTCTAGCATTTTGGGATGAAGTCAGTGAAAGAAAGTTGATGGGGCCAGAATTAGTAGAGTAAGTGTTTGAGAAAGTGAAGATGATCCAGCAACACATGAGGATAGCTCAGAGCAGGCAGAAAAGTTATGTAGATAACATAAGGAAAGACTTCTATTTTGAGGTAGGTGACCATGTTTTCCTTAAAATCTCTCCTTGGAAGAGTGTGATGTGTTTCGGTAAGAAATGGAAGCTAAGTCCACAGTTCATCGGTCCTTTTTAAATCTTAGAGAAAGTTGTAATAGTTTCATACTGATTAGCTTTGCCTCCGAGTTTTTCTCAGGTACATAATGTTTTTCATGTTTCGATGTTGAGAAAGTATGTGTCAGATTCATCACATGTCTTGAGCCCAGAAGTAGTTAAGTTGGAAAATAACCTTTCTTATGAAGAGAAACCAGTTCAGATTCTTGATCGAAGGGAATAGGTATTTCGGAATAAGGTAATCCTCTAGGTAAAGGTTTTGTGGAGAAACCACATGGTTAATGAAGCAACATGGAAGTTTGAAAATTCTATTAGGGAAAGGTACCCTCACTTGTTTAATAAATAAATAAAATTGTGAGGACACAATTTCCATAAGGTGGGGATAATTTAACACCCCAAGGTTTTCTAAAAATAAATTCAAATTCTTGAAATTTTGTTTAATGTATATATTTATAATAAGCCTTTGAACATAATTGTATTGCTTCTATGTTTCGAATTTTGAAAAATGGTCATCTACAATTGTGTTTAGTATGTTATTTGGAGTCTATTGGAACCAACTTGTTTTTTTGTTGAATAGTAACATACCCTTATAAATAGTAATATGACCCTAGTGAATAGTAAATTGTATTACTATTTTATTTTCATAATGATTTAAGATAATTAAATCTTGATTAATTTTTAAATGTGATATAAAAGCAGTTCTAGTTTTTAAATTATTAATTTTTGAATTAAGTATGATTTTATTTAGAAATTAAATTAAAAATATTTAAAAAAAATCAAAAATTGGACTCTGTTTTTTGAATTCTACACATCGATAAATGGTTAGGGTGAATTTTGGGGATTTTTCTGAAACCGTTGATTTTTCAGTGAATAGTAAAAAATACAGTTTTGTGTTTTGGTGTGTTAATGACATCATTAATGATGTAATAATGATGTAATAAATCTATTCGACTTGTGTACATTAAAATAATTTATTAGGTGTCCTAAGTGGCTTATACCATGGGAAAATACCATATAGAGGTGTCCCTTGGAAATTATTAAAATAATCACTCACTTTTGCTATAAATACCAACCCATTCCTTCATTAACTTCATTCCAAATTCCTCATCAACGAAACTCTGGCCTCCTTACCTCCCTAGTATCCCTCCTAAGGTTTCCTCAATCCCCCAAGATCCCAACCTTCAATTTCTATGAGTTACTTTACAAGGTAAGAAAATTCTCAATTTCTTTTTTTTTCCATTCAAGTTCACTTTTATGTGGTATAACTTTCAAGTTTCCATACCATGTTCTTATTTCCTTATTATTCTTGATATATTCTATATTATGATTCATTTTTTTATGGGTGACCCTTGTCCCCTATCTTTTTAATATTTTCTAAAACCATGTTGCATAGTCGTTAGGTTGCCGATTTTTTGTAAGGGATTTCTCAATTATTCTTTTATTTTTAGTTCCTTTATTTTCTTATTACATCTTCATCTATTCTTACCCAAGAGGCATAAAATATCTAGAAATCATTTATATTTTTTATGTTCTCATTTTAATGGAAAATTCATCATCATTATTCTTCTCCTCTCCCACTTATTCAAGGAATAAAAACATTGTCCGTGATGTGTCGAATTACCGACATCATGGATGATGTGATTTCAATTTCCATTGATTCTTTCAAGTATGGTCATAAAACCATTTCCATGTTTGAACTAGGTTATAATATATTTATTATGTCTCATTCATGGTTCCATAATTCTTTTTTACTCATGGTTTTAATTTATAAGACAAAATGAAGTTGTTATTATCAAAGAACCACTAAAATGATCTAAACGAACATCATTAATATTTTAACTTATGAAACATCCTCATATAAAACATCAAAATGATAAATGGTATAAATTATGTTACTGTAAATATTTAAATACCTTTCCATTTCAATTCTGGAGTTTCACTTCCAATCGACAAGAAAATCCATCATGAACCAATCATGGAAATCATGTAAGGAACTCACCCAAAAAAGTGCAAGGAACAAAATACTAACAAATAAGGGGTGAAATGAGGTTATGAAATGATCATATAAGATGTTATAAACATGAAAATGTTTCTTAAAAATACTAATAACACTCTTTTAACCATTATTAAGGAATTTTAAACAAGTTTGAAGTATGAAACGTCTGAGGTAAGGGAATTCTTAACACGATTTCTATCCTTTGGGTTAACATTATTCTCCATTATTTATGTGGTATTTAAATTTTGTGTGTGATGAATTCTGATTATACTATGTTTAATTATGTATATTTATAGATTATATACATATTTCATCCACTATATTAAGTCTCACTTCAATTATATGATATTTATAAAGGACTTTTCTTTTAAAATCCTCTTTTAAAATTATGTTTTACAAAATTCAAAATCAATGTTTTTATGCTAATATTCATGTTGTATGATTATGTACTAGATATTGGGAATTTTTTATTATGAAGGGTGGAACCTATATTTCCCTCTAATTCATTGGGTATGTGTAAGTTGGAGGTCAGACGTATGGTTACTCCAAGTGTAACTGCGATGGTTACACAAGTAGTAAGGTAGCCATGATGGTTACAAATTATAAGGTAGCCGAGAGGGTTACAAGATTATGTAAGTAATGCACCAAGATACATTTATGGTTCTACTTATTTTCTTATTTATTGTGGAAATATCATGATTCAAAAATTAATTATGTATATATATACAGTTGATAAGTATGCCTTTTGAAAGTGATTTCATACGTTACAAATATTCATGGACTAATGTGTTCTTTCCTTCTTTTTATATCCCTTACTGAGTTTTTGTGCTCATCCCAAGTTTTAAATGATTTTAACAGGTTAATGGATGTGTAATACATAGAATAAATCTGTGTTAAATGTTGAATAATTTTCATGGAATCATGTTTTAATTTTTAATGTTTTATATTTTGAAAAAAATGGAAACTGTTTTTATGGTATCCACTCTGTAACAATGTGTATTGTTATGAATTTATTTTTTCCCAATTCTCTAAAGATATAAACATTAAAAGATCCTAAATGTAAAAGGAATTGTTTTCTTGACTAAATTCAAGATTATGTATGTAATAAGGTTGGTTCCTTATACTAATGATACCGAGAACCCAACTAAAATGACCTACTAGATTGAGGATCAATGCCTTGTGCATGGAGGTCACACTGATTCCATGAACCCCACCTTTGGTATAAGAATATATAATATAGGATCACAATCTTGTCTCATGGAGGGACACCACAAACTCTATCTGAGACTCATCCTATAGAGGGGATCATAATCTATATATGTGTACATAATTCCACAGTGCACCCTTGAGGGGATGGACCAAGGGAACACAATAAAGTGATAACGGTCCAATACTAAATAAATTAAGGCCTCAAAACTTCTTTAAGGGGGTACACATCATGTAAAAAGGAATACACATCATGTCTAGCCAACCCTAGTCGGGTTGTGTGGTTCTTACTCACATGGAATGTAAATATCCATATACACCGCATGTACTAAAGGGTGCATTGCATGTAGAGGTATGTCGACACCCTGACCCTTTCATCTTTTTGTGTCTTTATACCCCTGGCCTACCCACATACCACCCCATGTACCTAGGAATGTAACTTACCATGCAACCTGGGTTACATGCGAGCTACCAAGGTAAGGTAACATGGTATGTGGTAGGGACCACACAAATTGTGATTTTTATCTTCACTATGGAAGCCCTAGAACCTCCTAGGGGGTCCCACATGGTGTGTAGTCCCAAATTACACATCATGTAACATGGGATTTTCTTGAAACTTGTACCTGGTTCACACATCACCCAAATCTACTGCCTTTTCCATTAATTACACACACAAAACTTCATATCTGGGTTTCATTAGCCTCACCATTGACCACTCTCTAGATTTAAACCACCAAAACGGATCGGGAATCCACCTTCACCATTCGTTTCTTTGTATGTTTCTCAAGAAAAAAATACCTCTTATCCAGTCTCTTTCATCTTTGAATCACCCTCCATCGTCATTGATACTCAAATCTAAGCCTTAATTGCAATTTATACCTACGGTAATGATCTATTACACTAAAAAATGGGCACGCAATGATCAAATACCAGGTATCTATTGAATTGATGTCCAATGTAAATACCAATGATGATTTAGAAAAGAAACAGGGGATAAAAACATAAGCCACAAATTGTGAGGAATAAACATTGGCCTTTTTTCGTTCATCCTTGATCCATTTTTGAACAATTAGATGAAAAAAGGGGGAAAATAATTCAATTAACAAATAAATCAATCGTCGCTGTGTGAATCAATTCTTGTTCATGGAATTAGTTTTAATTCGACCGAGATAAAGAACAAGATAGAATCACATAAATCAAACATCCTACAGGGATTTTAGATTGATCACTGATGAAGAATGGTATTGCATTGTAATTTTTGGAAAGATTCACAAACTCCATTAGCACATGATCCTCAATCTGATCTTGATCAGATGTCATCTTCCAATGATCCTCTAATGGATCCTCTAAAATGGATCCTCTCAATCTTTAGTTTATGAGGATAACCCTAGGGATTGTGACATTGTTGTGCATTTAGAGAGTAAATGGGTTGTTTCATAAATCTAATAAAATAAATATATTTATTTATTTATTTTATTAATTTCACCTATGACGACACTTTATTGAAACACCCGACGCTAAAAAATATTATATTGTACCTAGGAAAAATCTCATGCTCCGAACTCAAAAGTGTCCTTAGATTTCCGATCTGATACTCCATTTTCGAGTTCTTCCACTTTTTTAGGAAAAATATGTGTGTGTTATATTAATATTTTTAATATTTTTCAAATATCAATTTCAGACTCACCATCCCTCATAATCTTCTATCATCTCAAAACTTGGTTCTGAAAATAATCCATATATTATTCTAAATTCATATATAGAAAAATTAGAGTCATTATAATTAATCTTCTATAAAAGATATATAATCACTATAAAATTTTAGTAATATAATTTAATAATGATGAATTTAGGATGTTTTCCTAACTTTTTAATTTTTATATTCAATAGTATGATTACCAATAAATTTAATCCTTCAGTTAATTCAATAATCACCTAAAAATGAATTTTTAAGTGTTCCATGCGAACTATCAGCATAAGTATCATGAAATAAAAATGAGACTTCAGAACTATATCAAACACATGCATTAACTTATCATGAACATTCTGATGAACCCATGAACATTACTCAAGTGTTAAAACTATTAAATCGAAGAATGTGATTCAAAAAGAATGGTTGACACCTAAATGTTAATTTTAACAATAGATAATTAATATATAGTTAATAAGTAACTATAAATGGATTGTGTGAATTAAAATAACTATGAATAAGTTTCTTATTAACATTAATAATAAACCTAAATTTATTATACAGTGAAGTTAGAGCATGCCCAACTAATAAAAAGTCTGGATCTCAATTTCAGTTCTTTAAGAAATGTTTCTTATTATGTACCAATTTACATTTATTTGGTGCAAATACTATCCTATCAAATTATTATGTCTTAAATAATTTTTTATTCTTGATAATTTCATTTTTATTTATGTTATCCCTTTTCTTTTTGTTGGATATACTTATATTATTATAACATATCTCATTATTTCATATATTTTAATGCTTAAAAATCCCTGTTTGTTTTTTTGATAAATTTATCTTAAGAATTTCAATATTTTATTCAAATCAAATTTTATCCAATAAGTTAGAAAAATATTTATCCTATGAGAAAAAAGATAATTATTCTACAGATATTGGAATTCAATTTCAAATAAAGGATATTATTTTATGGAAGATCAGTGTTAAAATGATTATCATGTAGAGTTAGTAAATTATCTTACAAAGTAGATAAATTATCATAGAGAAAGAAGACAAGCTCTCAAGCCCAAATTATATGGATGATTAGAAAATCCCTTTATATTAAGTGGATTTAAATTTACCTTACATAAAGGAATGTGTAATGAATTATCTTACAAAGAGGAACTTTTCACATAAATTGATCAATGAAGGAATAAGTATCTGGATAATTCCTTTATTTTATGATCATCATTTTATCATATGCGCTTAAAAAGTTAAAGTGCGAATAAACCATTTCTTTTATGCATAATATTTTTTTCCTGTAAAGAATAATTATCTTAAGTAAATAGTTAATGTAGATCAATTATCCAACATTATAAAGAAATTAGAATCTTTTAATAGTTTTATCTTATGAAAGTTATTTCTCTTACGTCACTGAAATTTTCTTAATAGAATAGTGCTTCTAGGATTTTATCTTTGTAAAATTGATCTATCTTATGAGAGATCAATATTTCATTCTCAGAGTTAGAATATCATTCATATATATACTTTAACATTATCATGCCTTTTGAAAAGTTAACTTATGCTTTTATGTGCATCATAAAATAAGTTTTCTAAATAATTAAAGATTGATTTAGACTGAGTGACTTTTTCCCAAGTATTGAAAAATCTGATGAAGACCCACTCTTTAAATCCTATCATCTATATTCATTTCTTATTTGGAAAATAAGGGAACATGCTAATTAAGATATCATCACTTCATATATCAAAAGGATTATCTACTCAACTATTGGATTAAAAAATATGTTTCATTCAAATTTAAAATAGGAGATATGAAAAAGGTGAGCTCATGCTTTCATGAATAGATGTGATACACTCAAATATAAAATATACATGAAAGAATATAGAGATATAGAATACAAAGGATACACAAAGTATTTATTTTATACACAATAATTTTCTTGATCATCTTTATTTCTATGTTTACAAGAGTATCCTTTTCAATTGAATAACCTTTAGAGATTCTTTTTGAATATATTCTTCTTCCCTATACATTTCTTCATCATATTTCAGTTAGTTCTTGAAATTGTGTGTTGAACCTATTTAAAAATTCATTTTCATATTTGTATCTATATTCATTCATTGTATTAAATTTTTTTAAGACCATGGATAGATTTTTCAAAGGCATATCCTAGTTAAAATCACTTATATAATTTGTAACAAGTAACAGTTGCTTGGGTAGCCGCTAAAAAAAGGGATGGTATAGTGAAAATCAAAATTCTCATGGTGTAATGTTTTGTTAGAGTTGACTAGAGGATATTTTTACCCCCAAACACTATAAATACTACGTGTTCAATCTTTCACTTACATTTTTTCATTCCCTTGATTATTTTTGATATGTGAAGATCATAATTTTTTATTCCTTGAGAGAGGGTGGTTTTCAAATGAAGAAAATTTTAATAACTCAATTCACCCCACTCTTAAGTCATTTTGAAAGATTTATCTGACCAATAATTAGTATTATAGGCTCGGGATATTGAGTTATTAACTCTAAAAGGATGAATTCATAAAGATCAAATTAAAATGGCCATAATGGATAATAATAGAAAAGGAATGTATATAGTTAGATCGCCTAATTTTAATGGGAAAAAATATATATACTAGAAGGCTTGAATCATTTTCCATCTAAATAATATTGGTCTAAAATTTTATTTGATGAATATTACACCCTATATAATCCCCAAGATTGAACCTGAGACATGGGATTCTACTACTGAAACTAACTATGCTCAAAAATAAAAATCCATGAATATTATACTATGTGGAATTGGTCAAGATGTGTTCAACATAGTTTCTCAATATGATACCATATATAAAATGTGGACTACCATTTCAATAGATTATGAAGGTACTGATAATGTGAGATTTCTCAAGTACTTCACCACAAAGATAAATTTTAGTTTGTTCAGAATGATTGATGGTGAAAGAATCACTCAGATAAATTAAAGTTTTAAAGAAATTGTAAATAATTTTTCCTCTATATGAGAACTAGTTCTTGAACCTGATAAATATCTAAAAGTTATTAAAGTTATACTATTAAAATGGAGTTTAATTTCAATTACCATTAAGAAATATATAGTTGTGAAAATTGTCAAAATAAAAGATCTTTTTGGTACACTTATGATATAAGAATATGTGTCTAGATAGAATAAGATGATAAAATGAGATAATTATTCAATGAAATCATCTAATTCAAATAATGAGAAGAAGAAAAAATATAAATAATTTTCATGCTCTTCTAATGAAGAAAATTCATGCAATTAAGAGTTAAATGATGAGATTTCTCAATTTTCCAAGAAGTTCAAAAAAATTACAAAAAGAGGAGATGATTCAAAAAAATACTTCAATATGTAAAATAAGTATAATGAAAATTATAAGTAATTCAGATCTTATGAAGGTAGGAAACTCATATACATCAAACTAGACTACCCTCAATTTAAATACAATAATATGTCTAAGAATAAGTACTTAAATTTATTTTCTATAATAATAAAGACAAGAAATATATGAAGGCTACATAGAGTGCCTAGTAGGACTCTAATAATGATTCCATTTCTTATTATAAAGTAAAGTTATATAATTAGATGGTAAACATGTGCTTTATGGTATAAACTAATAAGGTACATTCTTCCAATTACTCTTCTTTTGAATTCAAAGATGACAACTGATCTTATGATAAATTAAATGATTATTTTCTATATTATAAGACCACTATGAGTCTATTAATAAAATATTATAAGGATCTAAATAAATCATATGTTGTTTTTATTAATGAAAAATATGTTTTAAACAATCGAAATTCTGATCTCAAAGTTAAACTAGATGATTCTATTTATAGTTTTCTTTTCCATGGTAGTAAAATAAAAGAATTAGAGGCTAAAGTTAAAGATCTATAGGACACTAATAGTGCTTTAATAAGGGGGTATTTAAATATGATCATTGGTATGAAAAAAGATAATAAAGAAAATTATGGCATAATAAGTAATGGATAAAAACCCAAGTTGTATAAAATATATTTTATACCTAGTTCTAAAAATAAAAATATACCTAATATAACCTTATTTTATTATCGTACAAATAGTCATTTTTCAAATGATTGTTTTATAAGAAAACCAAAGTTGTGAGGAATAAATAAAGATTCTATTTCTAAAAAGTTATCTAATTCTTGTTTTTATTCTAGAAAATGTAATCATATTATTATTCCCAAATCCTTTGTAGCTAACAATATTGGACCCAAGAGCATTTGGGTACCAAAATAGCTTGTTGCTTAATTTTTTTTAGAAAACAAGAAACATTGACTATAATGGAAATATTTTATATATGGATGATATTCAAGACATATGAGTGGATATTTTTTCAACTTTCACTCATTATCTATGATTTATAGAGGGCATGTCATATTTGGTGACAATTCTAAAGGGAATATAGTTGGTATTGGATCTGTTGTAAATACTCAATCAATACACATTAGAAAAGTAATTTATTTTTAAGTATTAAAGAAAAAATTGATAAGTATTTCTCAACATTTTGATGATGAATATTCAGTTAATTTTTCTAAAAATTCCTATTTAGTTTTCAATGATAAATCCCTTAAGTTTAAGGCATTAAGAACTAAAAATGTCTATAATCAAAATCCTAAATATTTTTTAGAAAAAATTTAAACTATTTGAATTATAAAATAAATGAATAATGGTTATCATCATGCATCAAGGTATGTGAGTCCTTGAATAAATTAATAATGATCTCAAGTCCACAGACCAATACAAACAGTCATAGATAAAAATAACCAATGACACGTGATATGTGGTGTTTTTATTGGATGGTTTATATTCATGAAATACCTTCTTCTAGATAACCAAGTGCACATGATAATATCATCGTGACATAAAATATGTCTCATCAATGTGATGTATCTAAACCATATGAAATACCTTTAATAATATCATCATGACATCTCTAGGTTCTCATTATAGCAGGGAACTATTATAACCTATTAATGTGATGAGTACTCTAAGGACATTATCACATAGAGTTATATAGAAGTAAAATCAAATATTTTATTAGAATAATACATGTAAAAAACAAATACATGATCTGATAATTGAAAATAGAATATTCAGTAGGTTATAGGGAACTAACTCTAACAGTTTGTCCTCTGTATCAAAAATATCTTGGATGTTATAAGTACTCTCATAATCTAAAACCTCATATGAGAATTGCCCACATAACTTGAATCGGTTTGTGGTGTGTAAAAAATAACAAGACTGGAATGGATAAATATATATACACATCCACACACAAGCATGCGCACACAATCTTGTCCTAAGGGTTCACTTATAGTTACAACACCTCTGAAAACCATAATCCATAGCCACATCATCACATCCACACAATGAAATTTACTTCCTCTATTATACTCACATCAAACCAAAACCACATTGCATGAATTATCACATAAAAAGAAAACATCTTCTTCCCTTCCATGAATCATTATCAATTCATATTATTAATTTATTAACCGCATTAATTCATTAATCAAATTTATTCTAGAAACTACACCTCCTCACATTTCATCTCACATTTAATCATAATATTTTATTAACACTACTTCAATTTACTAGATTCGTAAATTTATTATACAAAAAAATCAATATCATTCAACTTAGTCAATTTTATTAATTAATTATAGCATTCTTCCATATCCTTAGACAACTATAATACACCCACCGCATCAACCCCACCTCACTACCACACCAGCAATCCACACTAATAGTCCACAACATCACCCATGACACTTTTACAATGACAACCAAACTAAAAACCACCAATATAATATAATAACACCCCTTCCTATTTACCATGATAAGAAACCACAATAAATTGTACTATGTATACTATAATAATTCAAAAACTATAGAAAAAAATATCATTTCCTCATCACTTCTTATCAAATTATTATTTCATACACAATAAAATTGTTTTAACAATAATAAATAACAAGTTCCATATTTATCTCATGTTTCATCATTTTCATATTTAAATCATTTAACCCTTTTAAACATGATTCGTCCTTTCAACAACAAGGAAAACATAGAATCATTCTTAGCACAAAATCAGTCAACAACATTATAAAAATAATAGAGGAAAACAATAAAAATATGTTTGAATGTTCACATACCAATTCTTAATCATATTATTATCTTTATTTGGACAATTTCATATTCTTAACCAAAGAAAACTAAATAATTATTAATCCATAATAAAACAAAAACAAAATAGATAAAATCTGAATCCCCTGCCTCAAATCGAACCATTAATAATCACAAATCCATGATAAGAAGGGATTAATGACCAAATTCCACAAAACTCACAAGAATATTCTATAAAACATATACATGACATCTCCTCATCAATCCATTGACAAAACTCCCCCAAAACTAAACACAAACAACTATCATAAACTCATGATAAAGAAGTAATGAGAAGGAAAATGATATAGTATATAGAAATAACCCTAGATCGTAAGAGATCTTAATCACATTAATCTAAGGGATTAAATGATCACTAATGATTCCCTAGATCACAAAAATAGAGACCATACACCTAGGGTTCAAAAAAAATGAATAGTGTAAGATTTAAGAGATTTATAAAATTTATAATTAAAAAGGATACCATGATAATAACAGCACAAACTGAGTGTTATGGCATAACGAGGGTCATTCAACTAGACATTCGAAAACCTCAGAACAAACTACCCTCAAATATCGGGTGAAAAAATATTTAAATTTGATAAGAATGAGGAACATTACATCATAATGGGTTTCATCATGTTGTAATGACCATAACTCTAAACTTCACGATGAAAACCACACTTCCATTCCTCAAGATTGATAACCTCTGAAAAAACTATAACACAATGATAAACATCATGGTGAAACATATAATAACCAAAATAAAAAACCAACCTATCATAACCAAGGGATTATGACATAAAATAAAAAATTTATTTTATAATTCCATAATCTACAAAGAAATTATCAGGCCACAACACCCATAGATAACTATTATTTTATAGCTTCTCTAGGGAAAAACCATAGTGTAACGATAGGGTGTTATAGCGTGGTTTTCCTACAATCTATAATTTCGTAAAAAAATAATCTTCCCATAAACCATTCACCACCAAACTTAGACTCAATACCTACAAAACCTAAAAAATAAAAATTAAAGGATCATGAAAATTCAAGATGTTATAGTTACTAATAGTTTCATAGTTTTAAATTCCTTAATGGAATTTCCAAGAACTCCATTTGGATCAAAAAAATATAGTATAACAATTTTTTGTATGCTCTCACTTCTCCTATGCATCAACAAAATCATCATCATCCAGAATTTCACTTATATCTTCCAACAATTCACTTTATACCTATACAATAACCCTATATTTAGGATTATGAAACTTATAGAGTGGTTCGAATGACTATACACATTAGAATAAAAGGCCCTTTCATCACCATTCTTCCCATTCACATATAGTAAGGTTGTGTATGAATCATTGAGTGATTATTCCTCCATTTATGGGAGATTTAAGATCACTCTGCACCTCTTTACTCAAGGAAGAACTTCTATCTAAACTCCCCATCTTTGATAGAGAGAGAATAGGTCCAGTATTGATTCGATAACCTAACTCTCATTAATAACTAAATATATGGTTGGGTTTAAACATTTTTTTTTTGGATGTCTATATTCAAACTATGGGTTAGAAGTAAATATTTTAGGATCAAGATCCTACCATATAATCATCATAGGGGGTGAGATTGTAACTCATAGGATCAGATCATGATTATAACAATCTACATTAAGATCCTCGTTATATTTGATATATCCACCTAACATGTAAAAATAATAAAAAATAATAAAATATTATTATATAATTAAATAATTAAATAATTTTGGTTAATTCAAAATAACGCAATACACACAATAAAAAAAGTGGTATCTACTCAAATATTACAGTTAATGACACAAATTTAAAGTATTTTCTTCATTTTAAACTCCTCTATTATTTTTGAATTTTTATGTTATAAGGAAATTTTATATTTAAAAAATAGATTAAGGCATTTTAATATTAGAATTAAAAATAAAAAAATGGATATTGATTCTTCCTGAACAAAAAATAGGATGAAACAAAAAAATAAAAAAACCGATACTGTCGAACAACAAAAGAAAGGATAAAAAACAAAAAAAAAATTGATCCTTATTAAAAAAAGGAAATTGTGAAATAAAATAGATAGTAAATAGAATATGATAATGTGGAGTTTAGGGGATAAGGCATAGTTAAGGGATGAAATATTCACAAATACATCTTCTTCAATAGGCGAACATTGTTCGTCACTCAATCTGGAGTCAATGCTGGGTAAATTTTTAGCAATATTGTATACCGGTGTAGAGTGGAGACCTACATGAAAATTTAAAGCATGCACAATTGTAACCTTATATGTGTGTTTTATATAGAAAATAATTTTTCAACTTTTAAAGGTCATCCACAGTATTCTAGGATATTTTACAATGGATGTTAAGTCTGCAATAAATTCTTGGTGATCCTTTTTGACACCACCTTCACCATCTTTTGTGGGAGAGAGATCATCGATCCTTGAGTCTAATACTCCTATTATGTAAAAATTTAGATACAACTCATTTATTATAGGTATCTTTTCCTGGATAGTATTAATGTGAGTTCTAATTTCCCCATATAAAAATTTTCCCCCACACCACCCTACTATTTCCCACCTACCTCTCTTATCTCCCCTATTCAATTTTGTTAGCAGCTTGTTTAACCGCCTACCATCCATATGGATTTCATAGTATTTAATATTAATAAATTTCTTATCATATCATTATTTTTATTAAGTGTGACATTGAATGAGATAATGTCTATAGGGTACTTGTCGTATTTAAAGGTAATATAAATTCATCATTATGATGAGAACCTTAAGGTGTTATGAAAACATTCTTAAGCATATGTTTTACAGTCAAATGACATCATATGACTAAATAAAAATGATAAAAAAATATTATGGTTAAGATAATTATTAGATATTGAAACTTATTTTCATTAATTTTGTTCTTGGTAATATTCAAGAGATGAGTTTATGAGAACCAACCCACTAATAGGAATTCCATATGTTTTATATGTCATCGGATATTCCAATTTGAAAACATGAATAATGATCCTTGGACATGATAGTATTATAAATTAATATCATGAGTCATACAATTTGATGTAATGATGAAATCTATGATTACTTATGCTCATGGTGAGGTAGGATATGATGGATATATCAAGAATGTTATACTATTAATGAATAAGATAAGATAGGATTTTTTTCTCTTCAAAGTTTAATAGAATATGATTTAACAAGCCCTTTTATTAGAATGGAATAGCTTGATTAAGTCCATGATCATGGTAGTTTATAATCAAAGAGTTAGTTTTCATAAATTCAAATAATGATATTTCAAGCATATAGGTTGATGACACAAGCGATGCAACCTTCTTGAATGAGATATCAAGACAAAGGTAGTATACTACACAGTAAGAATTTGTAGAATTTAGTCATAGTGTTGACTTATAATCATCTCTTTAGGGGAAATGATGTGTTGCTAGATACCACTCTTGGTATGTGAGTTGGACTCACTACTATCAGGAGGGGATCCTAAAGGGTCACACACAAATTGTATACATGGTTTCCACCAATTTAGTTGAATTTGAGTTTAGGATGAAATAGACCCCATGTTTGGGGACCAGTGGATGTTTGGGTGAACAATCGCAAGTATATTAATTCAATTATATTATTCTAATTTAGAGTAATGAGGATTTAATTTGTTTATCAAGGTATTAACAAGTTCATTTAATTATAAAAGTGAATATGAGAAAGTATAATTTTTCAAAAAAAATGTCACACCATTCATATTTATTAAATAATTATAGGAGGAATGAGTTGAGTTAATCCATCATGATTCATCACATGACATTTAATATTTCACTAATGAGTGGTGAAATTTTTATAACATGTAAGATTAATTTACATATTTATTCATGTCATTTTGGGATGGTTTAAGAGGTTTGACTTATCCAAGGGTTTAAGGTCAAATTTGGAAAGTAAAACCTAGCTATTTAAACTCATTTATAAGTCATTAGTAGAATTCCAAGGTATTTTTAATAAATTTAGAGAGTTTCTATTCTCTCCTCACTTCTCTCAAGTTTCTAAAAAGAGAAAAGTCAAGAATAGATCAATCCATGTTCAAGGATCAATCATGTGATATTTTAGTGGTCATAAGAACATTGTAAGGTATTCGATATTCTATGATAGAAACCATAAATAGAAGAATGATAATTGAGGAATTATTTTAAAAAATTATACAATAGATAAGGCATATACTTTGGTTTCTTTAGGCTATTAAAGTCCATAAAATAATTGATATCACCAGGAGCATGGTGTTCCACAAAGGCATTGTTTTTATTTCATTTTCATTTTTAAATTAATTTTCATGAGATCATTAGAATGAATTAGGAATTACTAAGCTGAATCAAGTATATTATGATTGATTTGGTGTTAAAAATTAAAATTGAACCTACTCTCACACATATGTTGTGTGTCTGGTTCTTTCAAAGGTATCAGAGAACTCATGAAATTATTTAAGTCACAAATTTCGATTAAATTTCTAGAATTAAAAAAGTGGGTTTTGATATGGTCTCAATTTCATGTATTCAACGTCTATTAGAGTAAATAAAATCAGGATATGATAGATTCAATATTAAATGTATTTTAGAAATCAAAAAATGAAATTAATATATGTATGTGTGTATGCATCCAAAATGGGGTTTGGGGTTTTTCCATATACAATAGTGGATAAGTTCTAAAAATAATTACTTTATTCAAAAAAAGTTTCATTCATATACTACATAGGTGTGGAAACCCCCCCCCCCATTTATTGGGAGGCATCCATTTTCAAACCAACTATGTGACACTGATGATATAATTAAAAAAATTAATCTTACACCCACATTATGTGCAGCCACTATGCACTCATGCATGGTGGGTTCCACACCCCACACAGTAACCCAGTGCCCCATCAGGTTTTCTAGCCTAAATAGGTCAGGGATGGACCTAGTTTCATTCTAGGGACCAATTTCAAGCCCAAAAAAGCTGAAAAACATTAAAAAAAGGTAGTAGTTATATTTAATTGTATAGAATTTTATAAAAAAAAATTGGCATCATGGGACATATTGATAATTAATTAAAATTATTTTAACAAAAGTTTAATGTAGTGAAAATAATCTTGCATTTAATTTTAGTAATTTTAAATTTTATTATAAAATTTTATTACATTTTAAATGATCGGTGCCTAGACTGGTGGTCACTACTGATCAGTACCTATACCTAAAGACGCTATTGTACCTCAAGAACGCCTCCTTATACACAAGAGGCTACTGTATAAAATTTTGGGTCTAAGGAGATATAGTGTAGAGACTATAATTTTACATAAGAGTATAAACATCAATGTAAGTAAAGTAAATCACATAAAAATCCAAAGAAAGCGGTAAATAAACAACCTGGAAAGTTCCAAATAAGAGTTCAACATAGTCCATGCTATATCAAATGAGTTTATATAATACATGTCAAGAAATAAAACAATATAAAACCATATATAATATCTAAAAAGCCAAAAGATAAAAGACTGTACAGTCCCCAAAAATTTACTTGAGTCCTAACTCAATCCCAACTCCCAAGCTCCATCCTTGAAACCACACAATCAATAACATTGGTTGCTTACCTAGACCTTAACCTGTAATGCAATAGCAATAGCTACATGGGTATCCAAGTGTTATGGTATCCTGAGAAAGGTATGATTACAACTCAATAGGACAAAACCAATGAAATCCCTAAATAACCAGTCCATAATCAAATTCATGAAGATTTGATCTAAAGAAACATTTATACCATTTACCAATTTAACAATTTAAATAATAATTTAGTAAAATAACCATAGATTCCTAGGCTCTATGGTGAAAAATGACATTGATCTAAACCAGTTTTGACCCAAGTTGGTGAGTCTCTGATCACAATATATTTCATGTTCTTATGGATTCCAATATGTAATATCAAGGAAACTACATTCATAAAAATTCAAGGGAATCCACAAGACTCAATCGAGAATTCCCACTCAAAAAATTACATAGAGAATCCAAGGTGGTGACCCTCGACATTTTAATAAATCTAGTATAATAGTATAAACTCAAGGAACATCCTTGGAATTTAGAATCAGATATTTATTAGAATCAATATCTTACACCTATAGAATTCCACCTAATAAATCAAGTTGAATTCAGGTCACTCATCCCATAGAAATCAATGAGAGTTCCCTATAATAATCCACGATATTAATATGTGGCATTAGATAAGTAGGTAATTACCTAAAAATAGGGGATACACACAAAGGAATTCATGGTAATGGATCTAAGAGGAATATAATGGCTTGCTCAAGTCATTTCATAGCATGAATCTGAACATGTCGGCACACCCTGATATTCATCTGAGTACCCTATTAGAATCCATGGATCACTCGTGGAATTATGCACCAATCAAGTACATATGTAATCCATGGAATATCTCTAAGGAAATTCTATAAATCACTAACAAACAAGTAATAAATTCAATCCATTTCAACATGTAATTCATTATTTACTTTCCACATAATAACCTCATTACTTTACAACATTAAATTTATAACCTTTAATTTATTGGGAAACCAAGTACCTTAGTTCCCATTTACCAACTTAATATCAAATTCAATTACCATTTTCAATCCTATTTCAAAAATACCATTCTGGAAAACATTTCAAATACCTTTTTAAAATACCAATTCCAAAATACCTAACATAGGTTTTCAATACCATTTCATCTTTTCCATTTCAAAAAACATGCCAATTGACAAATTATGAAATACCATTTCAATGACTATTTCCAATTTCCATCTTAAATGTTATTTTCCTAATAATAATATTTCCATTTAAAACACTATTTAATTATCTAAAAACCAAGGACAAAATTATTACCAAGGTGTTCCACTAGGAACCACCTTCCTATAAGGCTCTAAACATGAAAAATGGTGCCAACATAGGAAATTTATAATTTAAAACATTTAATTAATTTCCATGTTCATCACTCAAAAATCAGTGAGACTACCATAAAATGCACCAAAAAGGTTAAAATAAGACTATATGTGAATGTAGGGAAAATCTAACTCATTTTAATTCTATTTATTTTTAACTCCTATCATGGAACCCAAGATCATATAATATTGTGATCCAATGCCCAAACCACCTTCATCCCTATCTCATATCCAACAACCAAAACTAAATAATTATAATCAAATTATGATTAAATATCAGTCTAAAATTAATTCACCATAATTAACTACTTATGAAAGAATGGATACCCCCTCACTGGGTACTCCTGTTGTGCATAAATTGAGACTAACCTTCCTCCAATGTTTTGTTACCTTCTATCATCACTAACCCTATCCAAATCCCTATCAACCAAAAGAAATACCATAATCAATTCACTTAAAATTTTTGGTGTAAAATCTAAGGAAAAATCCTAACCATGAAAAACCTTGTCAATTAATCTAGAAACTAATTACAGATGGAATCTCATGACGCCCTCACTACAAACAAAAAATAAGCCCCATCACAATTATTTGATTTCGCCATGCTCTGTTGGAATTGGAATCGAGACCCTAACTAAGGGAAACCAAAATTAGAGAAAAACATAGTAGAGGAAGAGGGGGAACCAATATAGTCAAGGGAGTACCTCTAATTACCATAAAAACACCATCAAATACACCCCAAATCAAAGGGGGAGAGGACAGAGAATGGTTAGGGGTTAGTTGGGCCACACGTGAGGAGGGGGACGAAAGGGTTAGTCCTCGTAAAATTATAAGGGGAAAAAGGTAAAGAGTCAATTTAAATGGGCTTCATGGTTTGGCCACACATTTTTCCAAACCATGCACCCATAATGTGGAAGTCTCTACCTAATTACACCCCTCACATGGTTGGGTTGCAAAAATTTTCAAACCATGCACTAACCATGGGAATTGACACTGCCTCGGTCTATAATATTTTCCATAGTTTGTCTACAACTATGAAAAAATTGTGCACTAAGCCTCCAGCCTAAACCAAGACTCATGGTTTCCCCATGAATATTCATGGTTCCCTAAATATCATGTGTTAACTATGTTATACAACCATTATTTATTGAAATTGAAGTTGAATCTTTCATATACTCATGGTGTCTCACATTTTATCTTAAACCGTGCACACCAAAATGTACATAGTAACCAGAGACCTCCAAAATTACTAAAACTTTCTTTGAAGCTCCCGACACTCACCCAAACACCTAAGTAACCTTCTAGACCTAAAATCATGTCCAAAACATCACTTTAAGATGTCCAAACTTTTGGAATTTCATTCATAACCACAATTTAAAATTTGGACCGTCCACCAAATGAAAATTAAAAAATCATCTAAAAATAAAACCCATTAATGAACATAGGGTATTAAAAACTCCCCATCATAACACTTCTTATCCCTGAGAAGTCTTAGTGGTAATCCAATTGTGTCTTATGGAATGTTTCTATTACTAATTCCTTCTCAAAGTTCGTGTGCAAACACTGATCTCTCAATACGCTTCTAGAGCATAGCTTTGAATTTCAACCACTTAAACTACCAAAACACAAGCCACCACTTGAACTCATAACTAAAAAACCAATATGGAGCTTTCCTATACCTATATAAATTGATACACCTGATGTTTCTTTATCCAACTGATCAACCGGTCTTTCGTGCTCCCCACTATAAGACATAACAACAAGAGTCCAATTTTGAGCCATGAAACCCTCCACCATAGGGATTTCTTATCAAAAAGAAATCTTGGTGTCCTAAAAAATCCCGTAGACATGGTTAATTATCAATCACCCATGGAAATTCAAGTTAGGATCTAATAAAACCCTCTATTTTAGAATATGAATATTAATAGGATGTGTACCCATCATCCATTCAAGAAGTCCAAAACTACTAAATTTTCCTTAAAATACAAGGACAAATTATGAAACTTACCCACCATACCCAAAATGATTTACCCACTACAGTTTTTAACCCAATGCATCAACTATATGAAAAATAATCAAGTCAAACCTCATATGGATGATGTTTCACAAAAATGCTCAGATTTAGCCATCGAAGCATCTTTACCCACCCAACCATGATTTTTTAAACCCTAAAGTCATCCTATGGTCATCCAAACATGCCCACTAATGCATGTGCTCAACTTCCATTGACATATCATGGTTAAACCATAAATAGACCATACATGTCATCGTGACATGCCACAAGTAATGACACACCACTGACCCAGGCACATTTGGATCACCTCAAAACATCTTGGTCTTGAAACCCATGCTTGAACTCCAAGATTGTTACTATTCATAGCCACCACATGCTCGATCCAACACATAAGCACCAGTTCTATCCCACCTGTATGGACATTACCTGGGACATGTATCCAAATGAGCCTTCCCCACCCAAAACTAACCATAAAACTAAAATTACAATACTATAAGTTCTTCTACCAACATTTCCAAAGGCATATAACATGCTTAAAACACATATTTGGTAACACCCTTCATATACTAATTTCATAATCCAAAGTATCTACCCCTACCCCACATACCTTGCGGTACTCACAGACTCGATTGACCCCTATCAAGATTCACCCTTAAAGATCACAAGGTACCAACTCCCAATCATAGATTCAAGCCAAATAAATCTCATCGGGATCTCCCACCTATACCACACATCAAGTCTCGCATAGGTCCCGTCTCTGGGTGGAACTCACCCCATATCAAGGTCAGATTCCACACACAACTTCCTAGATAAAACTACATATCTTTTTTAAGGACTCCAATATCAAATGAATATGACATAACATGGTCACTCTAAACAACCCCAAAAACACCCATACACAGGGTCCAGGCCAAGCACTAACTAGTTCCACACCACATCTATATAATATTCACAACTTTACACTTCCATTTTACATTAGCCGGTACATCCAAAAAAAGTCTCAAATAAATGAAATTTCAAGTATAATTTATAAAGGATAATGTTTTATAAGTTGTACTTTTCATTTTATTTAGCTGATACTATATAATAATCAAGGTAAGAAATCATTTAATTTACTTTTAACCATTTCCTTAAACCCGAACTTTCCAATGTTGGGGATCAGGTAAATAATATTTCAATTTAGAGTTATAGATTAAAACACTATTTAAGTTGTAAATGAAATTTTATTTAGCTGAAATCATATTAAAACCAAAAAAATCATTTCATGATTTAAATTTTACAATTTAATTTAACTAAAACTTTCCACAGCTAAGGCTTAGGTAAATAAAATTTCAATTACAAGTTATAGAGGAAATTTATTTTTTAAGTTGTAATTAACATTTTAATTAACTAAAACTCATAATAATCAAGAAAAAATAAGAAAACAACATGTATTTTATTCATTTATAGGATTGTTTAAGTAAGATGGAACTATACACTTATGTTGTAAAATGTTGTATAAATGGTCATTGACACTTTAAATAATTGACCCAGGTCAAAATCTATGTAGTCAAATAATCAATCACAGGAAATCATGTAAATGTCATGTGAATTCTACATGTCCAATATAATTCATTAACATTCCCTCTCTTCTAATACTAATCCAAGAGACAAATCCCATGAACTATCACCTCATAAATCAAGTTCATCACTTGATGTGAAATCAGATAAACCATAACAACAAATAACGTGAACAATAATATCTTCCTTGAAAAAATGTACTTTACACATATATGGGGTGGTTAGTCCAAGGTAAAAACTTTATACCATGCCTTTACATATTCCTACTCTCTTGTCTACCTTTCTCAAATAGTAATACAAAAGAAAAACAGCTCTAATAAAAAAATTTAATGCCCTGCTACCCGAAACCACTGATCGATGCCTAAACCAATAGTCATTACTATGCCTCAAGCATGCCTCCCCATATGCCAAATGTTTTTGACTAGTATCATTAGTATAAGGTGGTATACTTGAGAGACTATACCTCTATATTAGAGTAGAAATTTTAGTGGAAATAAAGGAAATCACATACACATCTAGATAAAATAGTAAATAGACAGCTAGGAAAGTTCCAAATAAGTGATAAACATAATCCATGTTATATCAAATGAAACTATCAAATACTTGTTAAGAAAGAAAAAAATGGAATAATATACAAAGTATCTCAAAAACCAAAATATAAAAGATGGTACAGTCCAC
The DNA here is from genome assembly GCA_963277665.1 of Viscum album. Classification (NCBI taxonomy): domain Eukaryota; kingdom Viridiplantae; phylum Streptophyta; class Magnoliopsida; order Santalales; family Viscaceae; genus Viscum; species Viscum album. The sequence goes on from OY728132.1 coordinate 1,085,633,536, forward strand.
CAAAATGGAACGAATTCTTAACCTGATCCCAACTCTCAAGCTTCATCCTAAGAACCATGCAATCAACAACACTAGATTTTTTCCCAAACATACGCCTGAAATGAAATAGATTCAGCTGCTTGGGTACCCAAGTGTTAGGGAATCTTGATCATGGTGTGAGTAAAACTCAATAGTCCACCACCAAATTCATCCATAAATAAAAATTTCATAATCAAATACATGTAGAGGTGTAATAAATAAATATTTATACCATTTACCAATTTTAGATTTTAAATAATAAGAAAGTAAAACAATCTTCGATGTTTGAATCTGTGGTGAAACCCAACATTGGTATAAACAAATTTCGGCCCAATCTAGTAAGTCTTTGATCACAATATAAAACATGGATCGATTGGTTCATAAGTTTACTATCAAGGAAACCATTATCGTAATAATCTAATGGAATCCATGTGGATTAATCGGACATTCCCTCTCAAAAAATAAAATAGAAAATCCAAGGGGTGACCCATGGAATTCCACTAAATCCAGTCTACCAGTATAAACTCAATGAAGCATCATTGACATTCAGAATCATGTCTTGATTAGAATCCATGGCTTACACCCAAGGCACTCCACCCAAGAAATCAAGCTAAATCTGGAGAGATTATCTCGTAGCATTCAATGAGTGTACCCTGCAATAATACAAGGCATTAACCCATGGAATGTGATAAGTAATATGTCATCAGAAACTAGGGGAGTCACCCCAAGGAATTCAGAGTAACAAATCTAATCAGAATCCATTTTCTTTCTCAAGTCACACCAAAGCATCGACCCTCAATTAATTTGAGGGTTTCATTACACTCTATAATTCATTTGAGTACCATATTGGAATCTAAGTCTCACTCACAGAATTCCACACCAATCAAGTTCATATGGAATCCAAGGAATCTCTCCAAGTAATTCTGTAAAATAACCAACAAACAAGAAAGAAACTATATCCATTTAAACATTTAATTAATTCTTTACTTTCAACATAATAACCTCATTAATTTATAAAATTCCATTTACAACCTTTAATTAATTAGGTTACCGAGTCTCTTAGTTCCCATTTAACATCTTAATAGCAAGGTTAATTTCCATTTCCAATCCAGTTTCCAAAAAAATATTTCTAGAAAAAAAATCAAATACCAATTCTAAAATACCCAACATAGTTTTTCAATACCATTTCAAATTTTCCATTTCAAAAACCAAACCAATTTACCAATTCCAAAATACCATTTCAAGGACCATTTCCAATTTCTATATTAAAATATATATTCCTAATAATACCATTTACATTTAAAACAATATTTAATTAGTCAAAACACAAGGTCAAAAATATTACCAAGGTTTCCATTAGGAACCAACTTCCTATAAGGATATCGACATGAAAAAGGGTGCTAACATAGAAAATTTCCAATTTAAAACATTAAATTAATTTTCATGGTCATTATTCAAAAATCAGAGTGACCACCGCCACATTAATTAAAAAGGGTAAAATAAGAAAATGGATGAATTTAGGGATCAAATTCCTCATTTTAAGTCTCTTCATTTTTAACTCCTATCATGAAAACCTACCATAGAAACTCATCTAATATCATAACCCAATGCCCAAAACATCTATGTCCCTACATCATATCCAACAACTAAAAATAATTAATTATAATAAAATTATAATTAATTAACACCCTATGATTAATTTACCAAAACTAACTACTTAGGAAATAATGGATACTAACTCACCATATGATCATGCCATACATAAATCAATACCAACCTTCCTCCATAGTTTTTTTCCCTTCTCTCAACACTAACTCAGGAAAAATCCCTATCAAACAGAACCAATACCATAATCAATTCACTTAAAAATTATGCTTTTAATTAGTTGTATGACTTGGCCACGCAGTTTAACAAATAGTGTAGCAATCGTGTGGTACACACTACCTAAGTACACCCCTCTCACATGGTTGGGCCACATGATTTGTTAAATCATGTTATAACCATGTGAATTAGAACTGCCTCGATCTGAAAGAAAAAAATCACAATTTTCTTGAAACTGTGAGTCGAGCCTTCAACTCAAACCAAACCTCATGGTTTTCTCAAAACTATGTGCTAATCATTCCAAAAAATTATTCTTTATAGAAACGAAATTGTAATCCTCATTATAATCATGATGTCACGCGGTTTCTTCACAATTGTGAATATAAAACTGTGCACCCTGACCAGAAACCTCCAAAACTCCTAAAAATTACCCCAAAGTTCCCAAGACTCACCCAAATAGTAGAAGAACCTCTCGAGCCTCAAACCATGTCCAGAAACATCACTTTAATGTTTAAAAACTTTTGGAATTCCATTCCAAAACATGATTAAAAAATTTGTCCATCCACTAGACAATAATTATAAACTCCTCTAGAAATCGAACTTTCTTGTTTATATGGGAAATTATATGTGTATTTTATTTCCATCCTTAAGTATAAAAGGGAATGTGTGTCTATATTTTAGTGATAAAATGTAATTCTCTTATCCTTATTTCCCCTAACATGTGTTTGAGTATATATTGTATGTATTAGAGAAGTACATGATGATTTTGTTTGAGTCATGTGTTGGCATGGAACCCAACAAGTAAAATATTTAGGAGTTCAATAGGCACTATAATATGAGTAGATATAAGACTCAAGATATTCCACTAGGGTCTCAGTTGATATATTATCCACATGATGTATTAATTAATATATAACACCACATTATCATGTCATGATTTATTCATTTTATCTTTCATGGTTCATTATATCAATATTTTGGTGTTATGCGATCACATAGAATAGTTAACAAGAATATGAAAAAAATGAATAATTATGTGATGGATATTTTTATTTATGCTTGGTTAAAGTTGTGAGTACGATCACATAGTAACAATCTTGATAAATATAACTATATTTTAAAATCTAATATTACTAAATCGATTATTCATAACTTATTTTATCAAGAAATGGTTAATTAATTATGTAAAATTCAAATAATTTTAGAAAGAATGTAAGTGGAGAAAATAAAAAAATTTACACATAAGGTTTAAAAATCCATCAAGTAAATATTAATTTTATATATTCTTCCATTACTTGAGTTAAAAAGAAATCATAGTTAAAAGTACTTGTCTGATCTAAGTCAAGATGCTTTCAATTGTAGGGGGTTTTGAACTTGAGTTTTAGGTTTACTTAACCAAGTTCACATCAAAGGTTGGTTGTGCAAGACGGAATTTTTGTAATATGAAGTCAAGTGTTGAGGAAATATGAGTCAATAATTTCATGATAGGGTATCTCACTCAATGCATCAAGAAGTTGTTAGTTAATGTAGTTGGCAAGATACACCTTCCTAAATAACTTCAAAAAACTTATCATGCTCAAGTCTCGGTTATGATAAGGGAAATATGAATCTTTTCTACTAAAATATCTATGTTATAGGATATTCTGAATCCAATGGTGAGGAATATGGATATTTGATAAAATAGTGGGAGACTAATAAATTAAATTTATTACATTACATTTTGGTAATCAAGACAAAGTACTGAAATATTCTGTTATTTTTATTTTAGAAAATTGAAAGTAGCATGACATTGACATTATCAATGAAATCCATATTAGATAATAATAACCTTTTCAATAGCATGAACTTCCAGGTGTGGTACAGGCATTTACACATTGTGTTACGCCAAGAGATAATGTCTTACATGCTGGAGTCTCCAATTCTTAAAACACCTACAAAGAAGGCCAGTGAGGAGGAACTCAAACTCTATATGAAACACTTATATGATGTGATAGATGTCCAGTGTCTAATATTATCATCCATTTTAATTGAGCTCTAGAATATTCACATGGAAATGGATACGTATACATGATTTTTCATATTCATTATCTTTATTAAGAGAATGTGAGACAAGAGATATATGATATCTTAATAAGATATATTTTTCATGAATATCTATCAATAAATTATTATTTTCATAATAATGGAGCATAGTGTTCATCCTAGGGTCAATCTCTTGAGGAGGTCACTCACACAACATTATTCTTTTATTGTAACTATTTATAACTAAAATATAAAAAAAATGAAAAATAAAACAATGGGGATCTGAAATTCATATGATAAATAGATATATATATATATACATATGATATAAAAAAGAAAACATAAGAATATAAACACAAATAAGTTAATTATAAATAAAGAATTCATTTTTCTAAGGAGTTCATGGTTAAGCTATCATTGTTTTAAAAGAATATTCTCATTACACTATTCAATGTAGAGATAAACTCAATCACACCATACCATCTCATTCAAATTAATATTACCCCACATCGACCCTATGTATATAGTATAATCTATCTCACATCACCACCACAATTCTACTCCACCATATGTGGCATTATAATAATGAATGTAAGGAATATGGATAAATGGAAAAAAGAAGTTGCAAGAAGGGAAAAGGGAGTGACCATATACCCTAATCATTTTAAACACTAAAAAAATATTAGAATAAAATGAAGAGAGACATTGAATAATAATAACTCATAGATAAAAACTACTCTATCCCTTTTAAAAAGAGTTGAAGTTAGTACTTCATTTCCATGGAGTTGTGATTCATAGAGGGAGAAGAAAAAATAAAACAAAATAGAAGAAAAAAAGAATGATAAACTAATAAATATTATAAATTTATAATACTACTAAAATATATAAAATCTCATTATATACTTATAACTCCTAACTCTTTTGAAATGAAGTGGAGTGAAAATTTATAATGGGGAGTCAAATTTTCACTCCAAATTTTTTCCCTTAAATTTCATGATATTTTAGCCATTTAATGGTCAAATCATGGAATTTGTCCATTTAAAATGTTTATCATGTATATATACCTTGTGTGATATAAATTGTTTATCTTATTTGGAAGTTTTTATTAAAATTTATGACATAATCGCTCCAGAAAACTTTTATGGCCTAGAACTGTTCAAAACCTAATGTTTCATTTTCCAATGCATTTATTACCTTAAAACTCTAGAATATCGAGTATACATGGTTAATAAAAATATTACTAGGAATATTATTTATTATCCTTAAAATTTTTAGATCATTTGGTTTATAACATTGTAAGATATGTGCCTATCTATAAAATTTGTTGAAACTATGCACAGATTTTGAGGCCTGAATTGCTTTCCTCTTTTGGCCCTTATATTTCAAGATTCAGCTCAATGTCCAATTAAATAAAATGTAGTTTATAATGTTTTAAAGCATAAAAATATAAAATTTCATAATATTTATTATTTTATAAAAATTTATGGATGAAATATATTGTTGATAAATAAATAAAAAATTAAACTATTTTTATAATAAAATCCAAAATATTCTAAAATCTTAAAAATTTGACAATTTCACTTAAAATATAAAATTGGTGGGATTAAAAAATTAAATTAATTAAAAAATTATGTAAAAATATGAGATTTATTAGTCCCATAAATTTAAACATTGTACTCCTAGAAAATCACTCATATTAATGTCAAAACAAACTTTTCAAATCATTAATGGAAACACTACTCAATTCTCACACCCCAAAGAAAATACCATGCCTCATACATGGATCAAAATTCCCTAACTTCTCACCAATCATAAAATTTCATTCATTCTCATGTTAATTCCCATGTACATTTCATATCCACCTCCCCAGAAATGTATTTCTCTTTTCACTCAAGGATTTTTCACACAGATCTTTTCTTATTCTGAAGAACTTGTGTGATCATCATTGACTTTTGAAAATTATTATCACTCTACACTTTGAGTCAAAAAAATCAATAATGGGGGATTTTTCAATGTGGTTCAGTTTCTATGGGTTTTTGGGTAAATCATTCAAAAATTCAAGGTCAAAAAGATAAGGTTAAACTCTAAAGTACCATTGTATTAATATTCAATTAAAAACATAGGAACTTTATCATTCAATTATCCTTAAAAATATGAATCATGACTCCCCCTTTCTGAATGGAATGAGACATGAGTCAAATTGTGAACGAAATGAATAATTTCATCCTAATTATATTTTTATTCTCTTTTTTCCCTTTTCTCTTTTTCTTCTTTTTCATAGAGGATGAGTTGAAAATCAAATATGATAAATTAATAACAAATCATGTTGTGGATTTTTAAGATGGGAGTGAGTCATAAAATTAATAATAATGAATAATTAAATCTAATATATTTTATTTTAATTTTTCTAAAAAATATCCAATAGGATTATATAAATTAAGTAAAATGGATATTAATTCATACCCATTTTTTAAATGTCCAAAATAATGACACATGCCTCAAAAGAAAGATTTGAAATAAATATATAAGGAAATTTAAAGAAAAATAAGAGTAGGAGGAGACTATGGTGATTTGAATTCCTCCTTAACATCAACTTTAATAGTACATAGAGGAGTAAAACATGATATTTGATAGGGAACACTCTACCATCTCTTCCCTCTTCATTCTCACTTCTACTTCTCTCTTTCATCTCTCTTGTGGGTTGTGTCATTTTTTATTTCATTTAGGGGTTCACACTACTCCCATATATTTATGGATATTTTTGAGAAATAATATGTGGTGATTATTGATTAAGAAACTCCACACACCATTGGATTAGGGATAAAGTGTTGCATCTTCCTAACTAAGGGTAGTAAAAATATATCACTCATTTGGCACTTCAAACCAAGTTCTACTTTTTTAATCATTCTCTTTATATTATTTTTTTATTTATTTTCATTTTAATAAATTTAATATGTTTTTTTGTATTATTTTATGTTTTAAGTGGTGGTAAATAGGAGTATAACTCAAGTACTCCACTAATAAATTAATTCAGGTTGTACCTTTCCATATATTTGGTTTTTATTTCATTTTCTTTTTTTTAGCTAGAATAAAAGGGTAGGTGAATCTATGTGTGGGAGGATATGTCAACCTATTTTTAGGGAAAAAAAATTCCCTTGTTTTTTAAATCTACCTAGATTTATACTGCATGTTTTTTTCTATTTTTAAATTTTTGGTTAGTTTTTATTATTCTTAAGTTTAATCAAATATTTAGGTAAATTCAAACCAACTTAGTATTTTTGGCATACTTATTGATTTGAATGTGTGAGTATTTAAATAATTTTTGAATGAGTTTTTTCCCTAATTTAAAATATTTTCATTTAAGTAAGTTTGATTGATTGTGAAACTATGTACACTAGTACTATCTAAATTGAACATATTTCCCAATCTGAGAGGTAAAGAAAAATTGTCTTGTAATATACCTTAAACCTATAAGAAAATTCATGGATTATAAAGGATGATAAGGGTAGATGTAATGGTAGGTATTAAGTTAAAATTTAAGTATCCAAATAAGTGTCTCAATTATATCAAAAAAATTATGAACTCTTAAGATTTGAAAATAAAATCAGAAGTTATTGGAACCAGATACACCCTGAGAGGGGGGTAGATCAGGTTAATGGATAAATTTAAATTTTTCTTCATAGTCTAGTTAGATTTATTTTGTGATCTTTTTCCCATGTTGATAGGAACTATGTTCAACCTATCACTTGATTAATCCTTCCTCTCTACCACACGAAGTTATAAAAAATATATAGGAAAGTATAACATCCACGGGACACTTGGATTTTTAATTGGTTCACCAAAAAAGATCATCTAATTAGAATACATTAAAATTATATTAGTTATACTATAATCCACTAAGATTCACCAGTTCAGTGGATACAAATGATTTAGAAATGATCACTCTATTCTAGTCAGACTACCTTTACAAGATTTAGGTTTTGGAATCTCCACACCCAAGGCACATTACCTCTTCCCCAGCTCTTTAAACTGTGTTGATGAAGGTACTTATGCCATTTATAGACCAGTAGGTATTATTAAATATATTGGAATCATAATAATTTTTACTTGATTAGAACATGACTATGATTGCATCTCTATCTTGACTTGATTCCCTTGTAAGGAACTCTTAAAATGGATATTCAATTCATTATGTTCATTTAACTTATGTTTTCAAAAAAACTCATGACTTTCACACAAATATCACTTAGAAAACTTGTGTTCACATAAGTTTCCTTACATTTTCACACAACTTCCTCTTTATCACGCAACTCCAACTTCGACACAACTTTCACTTCATGAAACTTGTGTTCATATAAGTGTCCTTACAGTTTCATGCAATTTTAACTTTGTTATGGAACTCCATATTTTATGAAAATTGAAAGTTTTGTGAACCTCACTTGGTCAAGATAGACTCAATTTAATTTATTTGCACAAATGATGAGAGCATTAATAGTTTTTTGAATAAATTATTTCTTGTAAGTGATGTGAGAATTTCTGATTCGCTTAAGAAATAGATTCATGAAAATATTTCTTCAATTAGATCCTATGATCTTTGTTAAGTATCACTCTTTCCAAATGATGGGGGTATCCACCTATTTATAGATGTGGCTGAAAATTTGTGAAATTATATTTCATGCCAACAACCTTTCATGAAACTTTCCAAGTTTTCTAAACATCATATATTTGATTTCGCCTTTAGCAAGCAACTCACTACCATCATGAAACTCCCATATGCATTTCACAAGATCACAGAAATCTGATTTTGAAAACTATCCACACTTTCATAAAATCCTTTCATTTTTTAAAAATGAACAATACACCTTCAAAACATTATTTTCCTGAAACTTTTCACATGTTCACATAACTTCACCTCATCATGAAAATATTTTATGAATCACGTGGATTTTTTGTATTTCTATGAGATAGATTTGAATATTTACTTTCACACAAATTCACAAACCTATAAATACATTTCACGCAAATTTTTAATTTTCATGAAAAAAAAATTCATTTTCTATATTTTTGTGAGATGCCTTAGAGTCACCATATTTTCACAACCTTTGATTTTGTGTGAGACTTCTTCCTTTTATTTGAAAATTTAATGCATTATACCTGATCAAATATAGCCCTTTTCTTCAAAAAATGAAAATAGGATCAACTATTTAATATGAAGGTTAATTCCATGTATTCCACAAAAAAAACATGTAAAACTTCATCTAGGTGAGAATAATTTTTCACTATAATCATTTTTTTCATTCTTCCTTCAACTTCTAGATATCACATTGGTCCTCTTCTTATCTTTACTTGAGACAAAAATGACCACTTACTATGGATTGACTAATGAACTTCAAAATTTAATTCACTCAAATAATTCTATTTATAAACTTTTTAGATATTCAATTATCTTATTCAAACTGATCCTTCATATTTAAGCATAACTCCTGATCATAACTTCTGGATATGAAATTGATATCTTCTAGGATTTTATTTCTTCACTTAATTATCCTAGACTAGGCAGTATCTGTATATCTTCAATATCTTTTCTATGCTAGAAAAACTCATTACCATTCCAATACTCTAGTCATACTTTATGACAATATTATTTATAAAACAAATCCAACAAAAAACATAGGTTTGGGTCCAACATTCTCCCCCTTTGGATTTTTTTTCAACATTATCATAAATCCATCCTCTATCAGATACTCCAAACATTTCATGGATTAAGATTTATGATTCCTCTTTTTCCCCCCTAATGAATTTCCAAACCCACTTTAATATGAAAATATAAAGGTTCTTATGAAACCAGATTTATTATTTTGGTTCTCTTCACCTTAGGGTCACCAGATCTTCCATTTATGTCATCATCCTATTTGACATCTTGAATTATAGAGAAGAATTGAAACCAAATTTCTTTGAAGTCTACTCCCCCTATCACTGTGAATTCCATAGGGTATTTATTTATAAAAAACACTACTCACCCTTAATAAATGATCTTCATTAAATAGATTTCCAATGTGCTTCAGAAACCTATGGGGGTACATAGTTCTATTCCAACTACTAAAATTCAAATATAGAGATATTATTCTCCCCCATTTTTATTCACTTATTCTCAACCCATTTGATACTATATTTGACATATAAATACAATTTCAATCATTTCTAAAACCACTGCTTTGAACATCGAGCCCCATCTATCACCTTCAGCTCTATTAATCTATTAATGAATGAAAATTTACTTCTTTTAACACCTTTAAATCTTGGATAAATTATTTTTTTTTATTTATACTAATGATAGATTTTCATAAATTGAAATTACAAGTTGGCATAATTCCATAAAAAATCCTCTAAGCCTATTGAGTTAGAACTCATTGTATGAAACAAGAGTTTAAGCTAATAAACACCAATGTTATCTATGTCACTCACCTGCTCCAATAGAATCTAGAAGCATATATTTTTCTATTTTGTAAATAATCATGTGATATCAATCACACCAACACCATAAAATCAGGGAATAAGTAATTAATCACAATTGTGTGAGACATACCACTTGTTAGTCCAACTGACACCACTTGTTAAACATAACCTCATAGTACCACTTGGTAGTCATGATTCGTAAATCCTGACAATATCCTTTTTTAGACAAGGCTAAATATACTATATTTCTTTTCACCAAATTTCCTTGAATATATCCATCTTTGGACCGATACCACTAATTAATGTCAATCATTAAGATGTTCCCAAATGTTGAATTCCTCTTTTGAATGGGGAGACCACATTATGGGAACACTATTTATTTTACAACAGCTTCTTATTATCTTGAAAATAGTTAGTCAATACCATGTTTTCAAAACAAAAAATATAAACATTAAACGCATGAATTTTGTTATTTCTCTATCAATATATCTTTTCTTGGTGGTCAAATTCCACTTCAACTAAGGCCAGATACCAATGGATGAATATTCAATGTGACTTAGAACCACTGGACCATTCCAAAATTTCTTTGATATCTATTTATCTTAAAATTAGGAAATTCAACATATGATATTCCTTTTTAATTGCACATAATTTCTATATACAAATTTTAAAAACATAGTGCTTGTGTAACACCACTTGTTTAAACCGATACCGTATGTGGATTAATAGTGTTCTGATTCTTTATTGTCACATGAATCTCCCTTTATCTTATGCACATATTCCCTTTCAACACATAAACACCCCATGGATCATATACCCCCTTAATATTGTACCATTTCAAACATATATTATAAATAGTTAAATGTATGGAGAGAAAGGTAGCTCTAGAATCATCAAAAATAGGAGTTTGGAAAATATAAATAGACCAACCCTTTTATCTTTTCCTATAAAATATTTTAGTCCTTTTTTGTTTGTTATAAATTATTATCTAACTACAACTATTATGGAAATATAATTGTACATTATTTACCCACATGATCAGTATTCTTTTGATATCTAAGTACTTCTGGCTTGAAATTTTTCGTTGTTGTGGATTCAAACCTACTTGTATGAATTTCTTTCCTTGACACATCACCTATGTATCATTTTACTTGATTCTTCCTCAGAGTAGGAATATTACAATTGGTATTATACTCTTGTTTCTTCTTTTATTGAGATCTCTTTTACTAGCATCCATTTCTTATCTTGACATATTTCTTGAAAGTTTACCATGGCTTCCTTTTTTGTTTCTATTTAACAGAAATGTAAGACACCTCATACTTTTTCACTTTATGTGACTCTTCATTTAGGTGCAAAACATTATTAATCACAACAGGAATAGACTCCCCCTTCTTTTTTTCAAATTTTTCTCCTTTCTCTCTAAGAGGGTTTATGTGAGTTTATCATGATAAATTCTTGGTGTACCTTATATTGAGCTTAATGTTTTTCCTCCAGAACAATGAACCTATTTTCTAACATAATAGGTCTCTTACCATAATAATCTCTTTCCTTATATGACATATGAGTAGAAGACCTCATTATGGTGTATTCTTCCTTCCACACATTCTTCTAGCTACATTGTAATTCTATATTACTGAGGTGATCACAAATAAAATGTCTTACACTAAACACATACCATGTATCATCATGTATCGTGTCATGAACCAGCCCAGGTACCCTAGTAACCTAACAGTCGAATCGGCCCTGACATAGCACAAAGGGAATTCCTAATCCCTATGGTCCAGTGACTAGAACTTGGCATCATAAAAAATGAAATTGGGAACTATTTTTCTACTAACAATGTGGAAGTAAAAGAAAAAAAGTATGCATGTCAAAAGAAAATCCACTGGGATAAATGTACTAGAATTTAAATAGAAATTCAAGCCCAAATTACTATAACCAAAGTACCAAACAGTGAAAAATATCCCAAGTCCTAAAGGACACAACTCATCATGACCAAAGATCAAAAACTTGATCCACCTCCAATAGATCATTTCCCATTGCTCAAACCTCGAGGGATATAATCTATAGACACACAAAGGCACAAGTAGGGTGTGATCTAAATATCCCATTAGGGTCTCACTAAGGATTCCATAACATATTCCAATAATATATTAACCAAAGGAATTCTTTCAATTTTAAAATAAAAAAAAATTCCATTTTAACACATATTTAAACAAATAATTCTATACAGTTCAAATGATGAAACATACTTTAATCAAGGACATTATAAGTGATGTAATATTTATAAAACAATGGATTAAACAAAAAATATTATATAAAATAGTTTATATAAATTCATAAGGCATGTAAAGTAGTTTAACAACAGTTTCATACATTTATATCTCACATATAAACAAATGAGAAACATGGTCATCTTCCAAATAGGTACAAAAGTTTCAAGATATAGGACTCCTCACTCACTAAGTGATCAAAGAAGCATGTTTACACACATGTACTCTATACATTGGTCAGATAAGACTCATCACCATCTCTTAAGGGATATAGCATGCTAAATTTATGTTTTATAATGTTGTATAATCGTAGAGAGTTTTCAAATAACTCAAAATCTACCTAATGCTTGTATGCGCACTTATACAATCAATGATGGGTGATTTATTTTAAGACTTCTTAAAATACAATTAAATCACATCCCCCCACTTCAAATGACAATTTTTCATTTAAAACCAAAACATGTTTTAATCAAAAACATTCCATTTTAACAAGATAAAACCACTAGGTTTCTATCAAAACATTTTTAATTAATTTTCAAAAACAAATTTCCATCAATTTTATTTCAAAAATTAAATTAACAATTCAATTGAAACCATTTCCATCCATTTTCAAACACACCCCAATTTCTTTCCAAACCCATTTCAAACCTCCAAATTCATTATAATTGGGTTTTAATCAAAACTAATTGAAATAAATTTCAAACAATTTAATTTAAATCAACAACTAAAATAAATCAATAATTTAAGGTTAATTAATTTGGTCAAATGGGGTGGAATCACATACCTTTTTTCTGAAACTCAATGCTTGAAACAAAACCCACCATTGAGAATGAAGGCACAAAAGACCTTGAAACTCGACCTAGAAATGATATCCAATAGCACGGAGTATAGATCCATCAATATCAAGGTTATCTATTAAACCCAAGGAGGAGAAAGAGAAAGAGATGAAGAAAAAGGGAGAATGCTTACTAAGGAATTCACACCGCAAGTGTAACGATGATCAAACACTGAATGAAAAGACCCATAAGTGTTGGAAATCTCCAAGATCACTTAGGATAGGCTTTTTTTCAAGATAAATGAATATAGGGAGGAGTAAAAGTGATAATTTCAGTTGTTCTTCCTACATATAACGGGAATGTAGGGAATTTTATGATGTGTTATTCCATTACACATCATGAAATAGTTAAATTCTGTAACCATTAAAAAACCAATTGATTAGAATTAAAAACTGATCTTTAATTAACTCAGGAAATGTAAAAACTCATCTTGTAATTTAAACTTCATGGTGTGAACCCTTATCATTGGATTCACCCAGCAACCATTACACGTTGTGTAACCTAATTACATGGCGTGAAAACCTCTGGTGGCTTGTATAGAACACTGGTTAAATCTGGGAATCCAACAAGTTTGTGACTTCTCCACTATAGGTATCCTATTTATTCCTTCTCAACCCTAACTATAAATTTAAAAATGAAAACCACAACAAGGTTTAGATCATACCTGATATAATGGTAACAGGATGTTACAACCTCCCCAATATAGAAACTTTATTTCCCCATAAATCCTATGAAGAAGTTTCCATGCCAACAAGATAAGGCCATTGTTTTCTCATTAGTGCCTCATGTTCCCACATATCATGAATATTAGAACCATTCTTCTAAAGCACACAAACCAAATGTATCTTCCTCCTATGAAGTACCTTAGTCTTAGAATCAACTATATTAACTGGTCATTCATTCATAGATAAATCAGGTTCAACTTCAAGATCACTCCAGCTAAAACATGATATGGATCATAAGGATTATTTTAGATCTAAGATACATGAAACAAATTATGTATAGATGTTAACTATGGAGAAAAAACTAAATGATATGAAACTTTCCCCACCTTCTCAACAACCTTGAAAGGTCCTACAAAATAAGTAAGCTTCCCTTGCCTCCCAAGTTATCAATGACCCAACCAGGGTGAAACTTTCAAGAACACCTAGTCACCAAATGAAAAGTCCAAGGGTCTACATCAATGATCAGCATAAGACTTATATAATCTCTATGTCATAAAAATTATCTATAGAATCAAATGGATCTTTGTTGTCGTCTCTTGTACCAAACTTGGTCCTACCAAGGAACTTTCACCAATATACAACTAACAAAATGGGGGTTTATAAGGCTAGCCATACAAGGCCTAAAAAGAAGCCATTATGATCATATACTAGTAACTATTATTATAATAAAATTGAACTAGTCCTAAATGATCATCCCAAGCCACACCAAAGTCAAGAACACAAGAGAAATTCATATCATCAAGAATCTGTATAGCTCTTTTTTTATAGACATCCAACTACAGATGGTATGCAGTACTCAAAAGAACATGAGATCTCAGTGCCTCTTGAATACCTCTCTAAAAGTGATAAGTGAATCAAGGATCTATATCAGAGACTATATCATAGGTAACTCTGAAAATAAACAATATCTTTCATATAGAGATTACCCAACTCCTCAACTTTGGTTGAATAATGAGTGGGCAAAAATTGGGATGATTTCATCTGCCTATAAATCACAAAACATATCACATTCTTGTTTCTATGGTTACATGGAAACCCAACCACAAAGTTCATTAAGATCTCATCCCCCTTCCATGTAGGGACTGGAAGTGGATGCAACAAACCTGAAGGCTTCTAGTGCTCTTCCTTCTCCTATTATCATGTATAACAATGATAAATGAACTCTATAATGTCTTATATCATACATAAACACCATAACTATAGTAACATGATATAGAACATCTTAGTGGTTCTTGGGTTCACTTACCATTGGAAACTATCTGGTTATCCAATAATATATTTCCTTACCACTAATAAAACAACGTAGCGATTTCGATAAAAAATAATACCCTCTTTGGAGAATGAACACTAAGAAACTATTTCCCCACCATAAAGAGAGTATCTAATACTACAAAACTCATCATTAAGATGTTGATTCTAAAGAATCATCTCGAGAATATCAGATTCCAAATTAATACTATCTAAAGAAACCCCTGCCCCTAATTCCTGGACTCGAATATGAAACTATGAAAATAGATCCATCAAATTACAATCTTTTAGAGATTCTTTCACTTTCTAGGTCAGAAGTTTCCAGGTCAATACATCTGTAATGAAATTCCATTCTTAGGGGTATAGTTGATTTTGAAATAAAAATACTTCAAGTATTCCACCAAATTCCTCTAGAGGAGATTCAAATCTTTTTGAGAGAGGATATAACTCAATCTCTTGTGGTCTGAATACACGGAAAACCTTTATTCATAAAGGTAATGCCAACAACTCTTAAGTGTGTGCATCAAAACTGCAAGTTCAAGGTCATTGGTAGGATAATTCTTCTTGTGTTTCTTAAGCTGATGATACCCATAGGCAATGACATGGTTACCTTTCATAAGAACACAACCCAATCATAAACCCAAAGAATCAAAAATACCACGTAGAACTTCTTGATATCAAGAAGATTTAACATTGTTGTAGTAGTTAGGAGACTCTTCAACTCAATAAAAGGACTCTGAAATTTTTCATCCCAATAAAAATTCACTCCCTTCTGAGTCAGAGAGGTCATCATAAAACCCAACTTTGAGAATTCCTTAACAAACCGATGGTATTATCTGGCCAAACCCAAGAAGCTTAAAATCTCAAAAAAAAATTATGTGGTTGTTCTCATGACATAATAACTTTCACATTTTCAAGATAAACTGAAATACCATGTTCTGGCACCATGTTTCCTAATAATTTCACTTCCCAAATCCAAAAATCACACTTTTAAATCTTGACATAGAGTCGGTGATTTCTCAGTAGACTCAGAATTGTTCTTAGATGATGCACATGATCCTCCTCAGACATAGAGTAAACAAGGATGTCATCCAAAAATACAACCCTAAAAGTATCTAGATACTTGTGGAAAATCCTATTCATTAAATCCATAAAAACTGAAGGATCATTGGTTAGAACAAAGGGAATAACAAGGTACTCATAATGACTATACCTTCTCTGAAAAGAGGTTTTCTAAATGTTATAATCTTTTATCCTAAACTGATGGTAAATAGATGAAAGTTCAATCTTTGAGACCACTTTTCCCCTTTAACTGATCAAAGAAATAATCAATCCATGTAATTGATATGTGTTTTTACATTTACTTGATTTAGATTTTGGTAATTAACACATAGGCAGAGTGAACCATCATCTTTATTGTCATTGAGAACCAGCACCACCCAAGGTGACACACTCAGGCATATAAAGCCTTTCTCTAGGATATTTTCTAATAAGGACTTCAAATATTTTAGTTTAGATGGTTCTATGCAATAATAGGGAATATAAACTAGTTGATTATTAGGCATTAAAATAATAGAAAACTAGACCTCCCTAACCAGTGGAAAACTAGAGAAGTTAGAAGGAAAAATTACAGGAAATTCGATGACAATTAGAGGGAGATCACCACTCAAAGATTTCTGCTCTAGATCAAAGGAAAACACGGATATAACTTTTCCTAACTCTTGATAAGAATTTCCATCCCTACTTGAACATGGTTCCCAATCTCCTTGGAAGACACAGTTTGCATCACTGGGTGTAGTAAAGGATACTCGTCAAAGATAATAGTTAATATGAGCCTTATTGTCAATGAGCCAATCCATCCTGAAAATGATGTCATGAGGCTTCATGTTGAGAACTAGAAATCTCCAATCAATCTCAACATCATGTAAAGAGAAAACAAATATGGGATTATGGAGACCCTTATCTCCCTTTGTACCAAGGGGTGTAGTAATATCCACTTTCTAATGCCCCCACTCCAAAAACCTCAAGCCGGTGTATTATTTTAATACATTGGCATGATTACAAGGAATCAGGTCCTGAAGGACTGATCAGTTTAGCAGTCTTGGAAAATATATTACATAAATGAACGTTACATTACACTTTCTAACATAAAAAATAGCATAAATGATACTTTTATAATGCCATTATTACCCTATATTAACCCTACATATCAATAATAATACACTTCCTGGCATCCTGGAAAGATAAAACATAAGAAAGGGGTGATCTCAGATGCTCAGTAAGGGTAAATAATTCAGAGAAAGCTATAAACTTTTAAGGAAAGATGGATAATAAAAACAAAACCCTTTTAAACAAAAACTTGAACATAATATGCACAAAATAAATCAAATATTACCATATAAACATGCACATGGATATTCTAATAGTCGAATAATCATATGTAATAACTAATCTCATAACTTGGGAATGCATAATATTGGACATCGTAACCATTACATCATGGCCTTGTGGCAAAACCATTCACAAATATTCTATTATGACCTTATGCCAAGACACCAGTTTGTCTCATGAGACCTATCGATGCATCGAGGGTCTATAGTATTCCCCACACATCACTTACTAAGTCTAATTCATTCCTCATATGAAAAGGGTTAAACATAACATAATCATTCGTATTGAAACTAGCATATGAAATGTCAATAATTTAACCATAAACCATGATTGGTATAAAAATAGCACATCTATAGTCAAACATAAAATAACCCATTAAATACAATATAGAACACTTTATTATAATAAATCAACTTCAATAAATAATAATATCAAGTAAATGATGTTGACATAGTTGAAAATGATCAGTAAAATTCTTTGAGAGAAATATCCATTTTTCATGAAATCATTTAAAAGTCACACAACTTATAAAGGAAGAAATTTATAATATATTTTCGAATAAAAGTGTCCCATACCACTTTTAAACTTTTTAAATTAATTAACATTTTAAAACAATCATTTCCATGTAAATAAATCCTTAAAACCATTTTGAAAAATATGGACATTAGTTAAATAGATTTAGAAAAATAAATATTAAAAATATTTAAAACGATGATCTAGTTAAAGATACCATTCCATAAAAACTTAAAAGATTATTTTTGAAAAAAAAATTATGAAACATGGCCATGAATGATAAATATTTCCAATTAAATACTTACACATAAACAATCTCGGAAAATAATGAGAATGAGGAATTAACCCTTACCTTAAGTTTGATACTCTCCAAACATATCTGAAACTCTTGTATAATATTTTTAAAAATATTATTAAATTATATCAGAATCATAATAATATTTATGATATCATATATGATTATTTTATGACTTTATATTACCTATTTATTAACAATTCCAAGTTAATGCAATGTTTTGGGTAATAATCGCTTTGTTTATTGTACGTGTTTTGACTTTTTATTCATGATAATATTACTTAGATCATGATTTAATTACTTCCAAAATTTATAATATTATTTTTATATCATATATATTCACAATATAAATATATATAATAGATAGATATAATAATAAACCGTTCATGGAGACAGTAGGTCGTACGTACGCATGAACGTTGTTTCTGTTTTCTTATCGTATTGAATGGAAGTAAGTGAATGACATCTATGTAAATACATATATATATATATATATCATTAAAGTAGACTTATTATGTCATATATTTCATAATTATAAACAATATATTTTTTTATAGTCATTCTTGGATGGTTAAAGTGGAAAATAAATCGCATCATGTCGTGGAGACGGTAGGTCGTACGTATGCATGAGCGATGATATCATTCCATTAATTATTAAATGATATGGAACTAGATGGTATATTAATTATAAAGAATCATAATCATATTATATTCATTATTTATTTATATTATACTCATCATTATACCCATCCAAATAAAGTAATGTGGAATAACAAA